>JBANSL010000008.1:70290372-73175372 GCA_037127255.1 Persicaria tinctoria | reverse complement strand
TTCGTACCGCTAGGGAAGCTTAACGCCACTTCGCCAACTGGCGTTACCTGCGCTTTCGTGTCTCTCAGTGTGGTCAGCACTGGGTGTTTTCGAGCAGCGAGGCTTACACCCATTCGCATTAGTTCATCCAAAGTTCCTTACCCTTATGCACGAATTCTTGAATAAGCCATCTTCCTATCAAGGTTAAGGAGTCAACTGAGCATCTCAGCGGCGGGATTGAATACCCGGATCGAATCAGAGTTCACGCCGCCCGCCCTGAACAAATAGGAGGCGTGGGCCACAGGTCGCACATAAGCCGCCGGGTCGCACGACAGAAGAACACCCAACATACAGATGCACACTCCTCCATGTGAAATATTCATCTTCATGTTCACTTTTTGGTAGTAGTCGTGACCAACAGCCATCAGCTGTCGGCTCGTTGGTAAGGCGAGAGCTTCAAGCCCGATTTCTGGTAGCACACCCCCCAAAGCACCACCCGACGAAGGGGGGGGCGGGGAAAGCTACAGGCCCAAAACCTTCGACCCTTCTTTCTAAATGGGGGTGCCCGGGGCACTTTCTCTTGTCATTTCGTCGTTGCTCATTCCCGTTAGGCCGAAGTGTTTGGCCTTTTCTTCTCCGCGCCCGCTCACGCTTCGCTGACCTATCGCGTGGTAAAGAAAAGAAAGTACGAAAGAATAGTAAACGGAGCACACCGCAAAAAGATTCTAAATATGAGAAGTCCCCCTTGGATTCGAGAAGAAGAAAATGAAGAACGGGAACGAAACGAAATAAGGCATTTCTAGCTCTAGTTTCGGATGAGCTTCTCCCAATTATGTCTGGTAATAGAATAGGGCAGCTTGCTCTGACCAAGACTCCACTTTTTGCTCCGTCCATGGAGCGTATGAATTTCCTTGAATGTAGATAGACCAAAAGAAGGAATGAAGGGATAAGAATAGGAATTATAGTACCATTGGAAAAGGGGGCACCTGTGGGAACATCTCTACTGACGAACCATTTCAATAGTACGGGTGCTGCCGTGCCACAAGGCACGACCATGGAAGTAATGAAAAAGAAAAAGTTATGCAGTTGGACCATCTGCTCGAGAGAGGATGAAAGGCTAAAAATGAAAGTGTTCGCAAGGCATACCTAATTGGTACTCATCTCATTAAGCCGACCATTAATGACTAGTTCGAAGACCAGGAGCGGTCTGATCCCTTATTTGATCATACAGACCGCTCTTAGAAAGATGAAAAAAAAGCAAACTCTCATAGTTCCCAGCTCCAACTACTTCTTCGTAAGTGAGGTACTTTTTCGGTTTGAATAGGGGATCGCCCTTTTTGGTTGAAGTAGCCACGACTTTGGTCGTAGTCAGTTTAAACACATAAACTTAGTCATTTTGATCAACATGGCTGCAAGTGGACTAAGTTGAATTACTTTACCAGTCACCCGCCCTCGTATTAGAAGATCATCTTACCCTGTGGTCGACATTCTATTCTTCTTAGTCGTAGGTGCTCGTTCTATTTTTATTTGAATGGGCCGAGTCTCCCGAGGTACATATGGCCGGCCCTTCGGGTGTCTCGATGATACAAACAAAGAAAAGACTCATTCCAATCACATCCCCTATCACTTAAAGCCAATCGAACAGCCTAGCTTAGCTGCCTTCTTTTTTCTTTTCCTTCCTCCCTCGACAATCAAGCTGCACTTCCTTCTAACAAGTGGCTGAGAGTTAGCAAGCAACCTTGGCCTCTTGGCAGGAGGTTCGCTGTCCCCCTCCTTTCCGGTCCGGCCGCGGTACGGGACCTGAACTCGAAGCTACGATCAGATCCGATTGGATCTGGTCCTATCCGACCCAACCCCGGAACTTAGAACGGCCGGCCTGTTTTGGACGGTAGAACGGGGAGAGGGGGAGTCGTGCCCATTCTCTCTCCGGGCACGAGCAGGAACATCTTTCAGATCGAATACATGTACATGACAGAACGACATATTCAAAAAAGACGTGATCCGATTTGATAGGCTACCTGCAGAAATCGTTTAACGACCGCATCCAAATTCATTCGCGCGTGGGGCCATGTCTTCCGAACGATCATAGTACGATCGCTCATCTAATATCAAATCAATCGGTAGATCTCACTTCCTTTCCCCCATACCATAGCCGGAAAGGATAGCGTATCTACAGAAGAGAGAATACGGGCCCTTACCCTTCATTTAGTTTAGACGCGGTTCGAATGCCTTTACGCTATAGGCTGTGTTAAGCATCTTTGACATAAAACAAACTTTTTTTCCATGACAACAGCCGCGACTATAAAGAGTGCGGCGGGATAATAAATACTGGTGAATAGCCAAGAGGTCGGGTACTCTCATTCCCGATCGGATCGGTATTGGCTAAAACTATCTATCCATAGCATTTCGGACTGATTCACTTCTTTCTTTATCGAAGCCTTATCCGATCCGGAAATACCTACTGGCTACTAGAAGCGGGCACGGTGATAAAGCTTTGGTCCAAGACTTATTGGAAAGGTAATGGACCATAGGGAGGAGGTTAGATACGAAGAATTATAGGATGATTCTTCTTATTCCAGCTTTTTCCATATACATATAAAAAAGGGCTCAGAAAGTTGCCCTTTCTTAGTACATTGCCTTTCATTACCAACCTGCCGTCTTACAGCACGAAGTTACCAGATGTTCGCTACTATTAAGAAGGGCGGAGAGATGTTAGCCTTTCGCTATTAGTAAGCACTCCCTTAGTTTTGACCTAATGAGCTTTCTTTACGTTGAGTTAACCCGGCGGGTTCGCCTAGATGCCTAGTGGAGAACGAGCTGGTGGGAAAGAGCTCGTCAGTGGAAATTTGAAAAAGTATCGATTCCGAGGAAGAAGGACCTATTCCCATGTAGTCGGGGTCGACCACAATTTCCCAAGTAAGAGATAGAATCTCACTAATTGGAAGGAAAAGGAGGGCTTCGATCCATTGTGATTCGCTTCCTTGGTGTGGAGAGATCTCTGCCATAAAACAGAGACCTTATTCTGTAGATCAAAGAGCGACGTAATTCTCAATTCATGAGAACTAGTATTTTAGTATAGAACAGATGCATTCTGGGCCGACTACATGCGCATCTAGTGCAGAAGTAAGCTACCTTGACCATCTTCCGAAGTTCTAAATAATCTATTGATCAAACGCTGTAAGAGCGGGCTGCTCTACATTCAGTCACGCCACAGTGATCCCCGAACTTCTTCTAGTTTCGGGACGAAATCTGGCAGCCAATTTCTGGCTCTGAATAACCAGCCCAGCAATAAGCTCAATTCTTCCATAACATAACGGGGCGAGGTTGCGCGCAAGCCAAGTGACGTAAGTGCACTTGAGTACTTCGCGCTACAACCATCTCTTTTTTATAGGTTCTACGGACCGATGCCTGCTGCTTCATCTGAGAGAAAAGAATCATAGATATGCCGGTCATTAGAAGGAAGAACCGCCATAAAAAGATTCCTCGTGTATCATCTGTAGCAAAACTATGAACGGGAGCTAGCAATCCGGACCGTATTGAAGAGGTTCCTAAGACACAACATAGAAAAGTAACAATATTAAGAAAGAAAGTCCAAGAATGAAGAAGGGGTAAAATTACGGAATGAATACGAGCTGTGGCTAATACCCGAGGTATAAAAGAAGCATTTTCTACGGGATCCCGAAACCACCAGCCACCCCGACCTAATTCATGATGAGCCCACCAACTTCCTGGCAAGATGCCTACGGTTAAAAACCACCGACATGTCAAGATCCAAATTCGAATTGGTTCCTGGTCCTGGTCAGAGACCACTGTGTTCGCGCCGGCGGTCCAACAAAGAGGCGAAGTAGTGCTATCTTTCTTTCCATTACGAACGACACACTTCGCCTCCTCCCTCCCCGTGTCCACTAGCGCTCTTGTCCAGAGCGAAGAGAAGGCGAAAAAGCGCCGCCGAAGCAGCATGAGCAGGCTTCTATTGCTACGCAACAATAGAGCAGGATAGCATTTTTCGCCCACATGTTTGAATTTTAGGGTAAAGAGCTCGCTTGTTATACGGGATCCGACGCTTCCAGCAGAGCAAAGGAGCGTTCCACTCTTTTCGGCGGCATCCTTCCGCATTGGCGGCGAGTGGAGTGCCACAATCCCATTCATCATTTTGGATCTACATAAGGCAAAGCCCATAGCACTGGCGACTTCTCCGGCATAAATGCAAGGAGGATGTATAGCTGATATAGGATCTTGTGGAACAGGATTTGATTCTGCAAGCGGTTCGGTACGAACGAAGAAATTTCGAACAAAAGGATCGGAACTCGCTGATAGGAAAGGAAAGAAAAAGAAAGCAATGCCAAGAGCTCCGCCAATCCGCTGTTCATCGATAGACGAAGCTCTCTCTTTATCATCTCGTGCCAGATGCAAGAAAGGACTCATCCTTTTTCCTTCTCGCGAACCACGAGAGCGCCTAGCGCCCAGAAGAGCAAAGCTCATTTTCCTTTCAGGGTAAAGCGGCGCGTAAAAAAGAGCTGGCCCGTCAAAAGTCCGGTTCCTTCGCGAACAAAGTTCAGAATCAAGAAGAGTTCGTAGAACGAAGAGAGTGTACAACTGGGGTTCGTGAATAACTCCACTTTTTTGTTCGTAACGAGGAAGAGATAGAATGGAGTTATTCACGAAGTTCAAGACAAAGGAAAAAAAAAAGAGTTTCTCTATGGCCTCCTCCTTTTGAGACATTATGGCTTTGGGATCGACCCCGGTAACAAAGAAGGAATCCATAAAAACTTGGGATCCGACACCATAATAAAATACTACCCTCATGATTAGACCATGTCCCTGAGATTTGATAAAAGAAAGGTGCATTAGCGGTTAATACGTTGTAATTGGATAAGTTATTAGGAATATGACAGAACAAAAGACCAAGGAAAGAAAGAAGAATGCACCAAAATGCAGGTGCTGCACCAAACGCTGGTGGTTCTTTCTTGTTGTAAGTGAATGCAATGAAAAGACCCGGAAATAACGAATAATGAAACAATTCATATATTGACATTTCGTGCTCATTTCAAAATTTCTGCTTTGTTATTCCCATCATCCGGTAACCACAGGATGATCCACAAGAAAGGTGGCAGGATTCGAACCTATGGCCGGCCCGCCCCCGACCCGCTGGGTTGGGTGGCCGGGTTAGCACCCCTCGTCGCCTCTGTACTCGAAACAGATGCGCTGCGCTACCCAGCGCGTAACCTTGTCTCCTCTACCCTTCTTCCGGTTGTGCCATTACCAATCGCGGGTAACCTCCGGTCCGGCCACCCCTGACCTAATAAGAATGATTATCCTTATGACCAAACAAGGACCAGCCTAAAACCAAGGGATGGACCAGCCTTCACTTAAGCCCAGAGCATTGCGCAATTGGTGACCTTATTAGGAAGAATTCCCATGGGTCGGTCTAATCCATAGCCTATGGTATAGGACTACCTTCCATCGCATCGGTCAAGGTTATGAAACAAAGAAAAAGAAGAGGCACAATCTGGCCGGTCCTCTATTCACTGATCTACTCCCACGGCTTCGATTTCTCTCACCTACTTTATTATGACAACGAAAAAACGAAGCCCCAAACGAACATCTTTTGTTTGCATGCTTCTCCACCAATAGAAAGCGGTACGTACCAAAAGAGCAATGATCCCATTGGAAATATGCTCGAAGATCCTAAACGTAAACGGAGGCACTTATTTGTCATTAGCTGAGCAGCTGGTTCTTTTTTCTTCATTCACGATGAGGGGAGGAGCATAGCCAGGACCCGCTCTTTCTATTCCTGGCGGATCTGTTTCCACTTAGCTAACTGCTCGCTCGAAAACCCGCCTTTTGACACCTTCCTTGACTTGATCTGCATGCGAACATCTCATTTAGCTTGCTGCGGGTACGGTACCATCAGCAAGCTACAAATCAAAAAGAAAACAATTCGCTCTTTATAAAAATTCCACATCCGCTATTCCCATTACTTCTCTCCCGAGCCAAGACAAGCCAAAAGATAGGCTTTAGCCTCACGGATCTTGCATCCCATACTGACTGACCGATCTGACCCCTTTCATCCACGCTTTTCTCATCTCAAGATGGTCGTCGAAGATCCGCTGCGAAAGAGGCGGCTGGGACTAGATCATTCTCATTATCGAGTCGATAAGATAATTGGAACTACTACTCTTTAAAGCTATAGGAGCTAGCTGAAGCGATGAGACATTGCTACTAGAAAGGCAATAAACTGGTTTGCAAGTAAAGAATAGGTTCCAGATCAAAATCGAACTTATCATTGCGGGCTCGGATATTTTTTTAGTTACAAGTTGGTACACCGGGCGTGTATCGCCCGATACCCTAGCTTACTACTTACACCATCAACAAGAAAAATTCGTTCCGCTCATCTCTGGATGACCAAGCGTGGGAGTAGGGAAGGAAAAGGCGAAGTGGAGTCCTTAGAAAGCGCTTGCTTTCGAGTACTGTTGGTAAGGCGAACTATGTTCTACGATCAGATAAGTAAGGCGAGAAGCCATGTACGTTTCCTTTCGCCTAGTCTATTCGCCAATTACTTTAACGTAGTAAACGTACAACGTCTAGTACTAAACGCAATGTTACAATCGTAAACTACTAGTTACGTTCAACGTGCTACGAGAACATATAGTAAAACTAGCGTAGAGAACGTAGTCTCCCGTAATAGTCGTATTAGGAGGACTACTTTCTCTTTTTCTTTTTATCAGATTTTTGACTCCGGTACTGAAACGAAGTTTAGGTGCTCTGGTCGATACTGCGTATCAAGTTTGAGATAGGTTCTTACAACGATCAGCTTACCGACCCGAAAAGCTCCGCAGAGCTTTCATTTGCAGTTGGTCCCGCGTCTTCTCGAGGTTTGACATCAACGACACCTGGCTTTCTTCAACAGTAAGAAAAGATCTTAGGCAACCGGTGACAGGCTCCCGTAGAGCACCTTTGGGCGGTCTCGATCAACTATCTGACTTGAATGAAGAAAGACAGAACAGCACTAGCAATAGCTTTTTTCAGTACAATGAGTAAGGTGTTAATCTTATCTACTCCAATATCAAATAGAAAATTTCACTTTCAGCTCAACTTGACTCCAAACCCCTGTCGGCCTTTCTGCGCAACAGTCCACCAGTAGCGGAAGAGAGGGTTACCGTACATACAAGAGTCTTTCAATTCTGACTCCAGCTCTTTCTTACCAGTCAAGTAGTACAAGAGCTCTATCTTATAGCCCTGCGCGTCGGTTCGCCTTTTTTTACTTCAATAGATAGAAGAAACTATTAGATAGAGAAAGAGTAGGTGAGTGAGTGAGTCCTCACTGACCTGAGCGATTTCGATCACCTAGCAGGCTTTTTTTTTAGGTAACATCGCCGAAGCGTATTAGAAGATTTCACTACGAAGGAAGGAACGATGATTGAGGGGGCACCGTCTTGCGCAACGCAACGTTGGCCCTCTATCATCTTCTATCTGGTAGACTTTATAAAAGGGGCCCCGACTTTTTTCCAGAATTCGAGTTCGACCACAGCTGCCCTTTTTGGGGGGAGGATCCAGTTCCTTGCCAACTATCGACCCCGATCTCTTTTCACTTTTTATATTACCAAACCCAGCCTAGCCTTCGTCAATCACACTAAAGCAGAGCACCCAACTATGGCAAGGCCTCCTTAATTAAGGCTTAGGTTAGTCAATCCGGCTCGAGACGCGTTCGTTGACAAAACAGCCGGAGACCTTTCAATAAAGCGAAGGCGAACTGATCAACGAGAAAGAGGCCCTACTCACTACAAAGGAATACACTACAAGATCGAACTGCACTCCTTTTCCGCATCAACGCCCCCATACGTAGTGATTCTATCAATCATGTACGTAGGTAGGACCCTCCATTCCGATTGGTATATCATGAAAAATGAAATTTGCACCAGGCTGCTTACCTGTCCCTTGCCCAGATGTTCGCCTTTCTAAGTCAAGTAATGGTGACCCGCCGAAGACTGGAGCCTCGTAACATGTTGACGAAGACTTTTGAACGGTCAGTAGAGGGGACGACTTTGCCTCCCACGCCTGCTACCTACTGTACTGGACCTTCGATCAGGCATTCTACCCTTGTCGAATCGGAACCAACCACCACTGCATTGCGCTCGAAGAGTGGAGCGGCCAGCAACTTCCGTGCACAGATATAGATTCATTCTTCGTACCTGGTCTAGTCTCACTTCGCGGGTTGGTAAGAAGTCAGTCTTTTTTGGTAAGACGGAATTGGACAAAGAAAAGAGAGTGCTCGACCGAGGCCAACAAAGACCTTCATTACATAGATAACTGCTCTTCCCGGCAGTATTAGGCTGGAAAGAAAGACGACTTCACCTTCTCGTAGATGGTCTCAGTGAGAGCCATTTGAGTCTCTTCCGTTGACCTTCTTTTGTAGATAGAATCTTCAATGAGTAGAAAGAAGCAACCTTACCAACATAATCAAGTTGTTGAGTAAGGCTTCAGCAAGCAGAACAAAGGTTAGGTTAGGTGCTTAAGCGCATCTTTCTCATATCGCGAAACTGGAGTTTTCGTTTTCTTGCTAACGCGCGCCCTGTAGTTTGATTCGCTTGCTCTGCAGTACGAGCCTCATACAGAGCTTAGCCCTTTATGATGAGAATCAGAGGGAGGGGCCGCCCTCTTTTCCGCACCAATTGACTACTACATCGGGGGTGTATAGCTCAGTTGGTAGAGCATTGGGCTTTTAACCTAATGGTCGCAGGTTCAAGTCCTGCTATACCCAAACAAGACTCTTTTCGGATGCGTTCAAAGATCACTCTTTGGCCTTGTTACTTGCTTCGGCGACTTCGCCCTTTAAGTCACAAGGGGAGTGAGGTAAAGAATAGTAGTTGAGTGGCTCGGTCTCCAATTCGAGCCTCTCCAACTTCATTCTATAGGGCAAGACTGACTGCAGACCAACAATCCAGCAAAAGGTCGCGTAAGATACTTTCTCCAATCCAAATAGAAGGTAAGCATCAACAGCAAACCCAACCTATACAAAGAAAGACTTCCGTTTCCCTACTCCTAACAAGTGAAAGTGGTTGGCACCCACCATACGTTACATCTGATTCTCCAAGCATTCTCGTATGTTATGCTCGAAATCGCGGATGTGCTGTAGACCGGAACTGGACTGGACTCCTAAGCAACTCTGTGAACCCTTAGGGCCTATTCAGATATGCAGCCCCTACCAAACTGGATCAAAAAATGAAAGCAAGAGACCTAGATGAGCTTCAGTCTACCACTCCCTATTGGTTTACACATGAGGGAGGAGCGAAGCTGGCACGCGGAGTCTAGCTACTACTACATGAGTCCCACACACCACTCCACAGCTCTAGGCTTTCCATTCAAGCTTCATCAGCTACAAGACAATCAAAACCAACAGCTGCTACGAGATTGAATCAGCTTCAGGCTTTCAAGCCTGACTTTTGTTGAAGGGGCCCACTTTTCTATTGTAGTGATGGATGACTTCCAAGTTCTTCTTGGGTTAGAATTCTTTCGGGAAACCAAGACCAGTGTGATGCCGAGTACTGGCACTCTTGCGATGCTTGGGAACAAGCCGTGCATGATCCCATTTCTTTCTGCCAGAGTTGGGGAGAAGAGTCTCTCAGCCCTACAGGCGGCTGAAACGTAGGGAAACTACGTACCTAGTTGAACTGGCAGGACAGGAAAAGAGTCATCGGGGACCTTACCGAAGCCCGTGAAGCAGGTCTTAGCAGATTTTTAGGATGTCATGCCTGATGAGCTCCATAATAAGTGACCGCCTCGAAGGGAAGTTGATCATCAGATTGACCTTGTGCCGGTCACAAAGCCACCAGCCCGCGCACCCTATCGCATGTCACAACCAACCTGAGTTGGAAGAACTCAGGAAACAGTTGAAAGAGCTGCTGCGGGCTTGCTTCAGCCAGCTAAGTCACCGTATGGCGCACCTCTTCTTTTTCAGAAGAAGCAAGATGGCTCTCTTCGAATGTGCGTAGACTACCGAGCACTCAATAAGGTGACCACTCGGAACAACTATCCCATTCGCCGACTGTTTTGATCAGCTTAGCAAGGCAACAGTGTTTACTAAGTTGGATCTCCGATCGGGGTACTGGCAAGTCAGGATTGCAGAGGGGGATGAATCAAAGACGACTTGTGTCACGAGGAGGAGTTCGTTGTCATGTTGTTTGGCTTGACCAACGCGCCAGCAACCTTTTGTACGCTAATGAATCAGGTAGTCCGAGACTCTCTGGAGAATTTCGTTGTGGTCTATCTCGACTTGTCATTTACAGCTCTAGTTTGGAAGAGCAATCAGTGCATTTGATAAAGGTGTTTACCAGGTTGCGGGAACACGAACTGTATGTCGTCGAAATGCTCTTTTGATCAAACAAAGATGAAGTTCTTGGGGCATGTCATAGAGCATGGTCGGATTAGAATGGATCCGGCAAAAGTGCAAGCAATTCAGGAGTGGCAGCCACCAACCAACGTATCGGAGCTTCGCTCGTTCCTTGGTTTGGCCAACTACTACCGGAAATTTTGGATAGACTACTCCAAGATTGCTTTGCCCTTAACTGAACTCTTGAAGAAGAGTCTTGGGATTGGGCCGGGGAGTGCCAATCCGCTAAGCCCACCTTAGATCGCATTATATCAAAAGAAAGGGACAAGGTCTCGAACAGCAATTCCTCTAATGAAAAGAGTCACTTCCCCAGAGAAGAGATGGTCCGTTCCTCTTACTTCCTTTATTCGATGCGGCTATTCATCTCATTTTGAATATAAAGAAGAGTTCTTTCTTCATTCAAGGAAGGGATAGAATCCCTTTGTAAGGGGCATTCCTTACTTTCTTCCTATGATTCCTCTCAGTCTATCTCTTTCTCTTTCAGTGGTGGAAACGAAATCAATCCACTCTGATGCCACTCGTCCTAACTAAGATGCCACTAGATCCACTGGATCTAGTCCTGAAGGAATTCTTTTAAAAGAAAAAAGAGGGAGAGGGTGGTCGTAGATCTTACCGAAATCGGATTTCCTTTTCGTGCCATATGCGCTTAGACTTGACTTTTTTTGAGAGCGTACCGTTGAAAAAATGTGAAAAAGTGGATGGATGAAGTAATCGGAATGACAAATGGTTACGATTGCGAAAACCGGAGAAAGTCGGGAACCGTCGATTACCTTTTTTTTGAATCAAAGTAGCAACGAGCCGAGTACTACGACTACAGGGGGAGGAGCTTCTACGAAGCCCAAGTCCCTTCTTTCTGGCGACTAGCTTCTCAAGTGGGTGGCTTGGTAAGCAAGCGGACTTCAGCATTGGTCAAATCCCTATCTATAAAAGGCCGGAATGGTGGGGAAGGAGGCCCTCCCTACTTCAATGGAAAGGGGGGGGGGGGGGGGGGGTCGCCGTTTCACATCCGCTCCTCTACAACTACCTTTCGCCCAACATGATCACGAACACAGAAAATAGCGTAGGTAGATAGTAGGACGAAACGAACCAACCCACTTGTCCTGATCGGAACGATTGAAGAAAGAGAATGGTGACCCCTTCCGCCCAGGGGACATCGTCGGAGAACAATGTCGGGGACAGGGTGAGAACCTTCCTTCGGTTACGCCCTTTAAGTGTTGGTTCTTCCTTAGATAGGGAGATAGATCCAGATAGAGATCTATATCTTTCTATCCATAGATAGATCTATTGAGAAGGGATATGAATATGCTTTCAAGATCTATGACCCCTACCATTTTTAAAAAGAAATGAATAGATAGGGCGGAGCCGGCTGAAGGAAGAGATCGACGATCCCCTGCAATCTTTCTAAAGCAAGAAGCGAGAAACTTGACTTTGAGAAAGAAGGGCATTCTATTAGAAAGTCAAGATGATAAAGTAAAGGCACCTTATACTATCTATATAGATAGGCTACCTTTTCTTGCTCGTTAGCGCCCTAGCCCTATTAGATTTGATTAGTCATAAAGGAAACTCAAGTTTCGCCTTTTGACAACCTTACTGAAAGGGCGCTCAAGCATGCTCCGAGACGCCTTATATTATAGAAAGGTTTGTATAAAGGGGCTTCTTCAAATATCCTATATATATAATAAAGTAGGGGCTTTAAAGCTTGTAGTTTAGGGGTGCGCTTCTTCCAGAACCTATACAAGGCTCGATGTAATTGAGTCTCTGATAGAGGCTCGCTTCGCTTTTGTTGCGGAGCTTGCTGCTTTTCATTTTGATAGGATAGGAGTAGGTGCTTGCTGCTCGCTCGCAGTCTACTAAATGAGCCTTCACCGCCCGCCCGGCCCCTCTCTTTACTTGAATCTTAAGTAAAGTGAAGTCAAATCAATGAAGTGAACAGCCCAACCTCTGCAGTTGGAAGCTTTGCCAGGTAATCGGTATCGTGATCTACGACCACCCTTGGCTTCCACCTAATTCCAAAACACAACAATAGACTTTATAGTCTAGGAAAAAGCTTATCTTTGATAGCGGTCATAGGGGTTCAGAAAGGATCTGATCGTAGATAGAGACTGAAACCTGTGCGGGGGTAAGGGCGGATGTAGCCAAGTGGATCAAGGCAGTGGATTGTGAATCCACCATGCGCGGGTTCAATTCCCGTCGTTCGCCCATCAATAAATGGACCTTTTTTTATGAAGACACAAGACAAAGCTAGAAAGCTTTTTTTCTGCAAGTCATCTTGCTTAGTAAGGAGCGCAGTCCATAGAATAATGGCCTTACTTTTGTTGTGCCCAGTACTGAGTGCCCAACCGTGACTAAAGGGATCCCTTGTTGATATAGCTGAAAGTGGGTGGAATCAATCGTTTAGTATAGTTGATCACGGCCTTTACTTCCATCCAGGGTAGACTTCTCAAGGGTGGAATTTTGGAAAGTTCTGGAATAGACCTCTCTGACGGTGTGCTCTGTCACAGGCGTTGAAGCCATTCATACAGGAACAGGAATTCGTCGGAATGTCTCATTTCGGGGACTATCGCAGGATAAACAAGATTGAAAGAATTTTCCTACTTTATCATAGGCATCGGAGTGCAGAAACCTCTTCCTGCTCTTTGTCGCTTAGCTTTCGCTGTCCAATAGGTCCTTGCTTCCTACCTAATTCCTATTCCTTCAAAGCTGGCTAGCTTAGACGTTCCCTCGAGTTAGCTAGTTAATATTCGATCTCCCCGGAACACTCAAAGAATTCTGCTTTCCTTCACCTCGTTTTCTTGCTTCAAAAATGATTTAAAAATCATTCAATATTGCCCTATCAAGTGCACTAACTTAAATATATATTAATACTAAATGTTGTGCAGTGATCAAAGCTCTTTCTTTGTAAGCAACGTGGCCTTCTCGTCAACTATTAAGAAGGTCTGCCAGCGGAGATCATTTGACTAAGAGAAAAAAGAGATTCCGCTTAAGGTGGAGGGCCAGTCTCAAAGGAGTGCTCTTTTTTATTCCCTTTTGTAGAAGCAAGAGCACGACCCTTACTTAATAGGAAGAAGGAGCATTGTTGAACAAGCTCATTCCAGTGCGTGCGGAGGACACGTAAACAGCTAAATGCTTGCCAAGAAAATCATGAGGCAAGGCCCCCCTATTAGAAAAGTAAGGGGTTTCAAGAGATGTCAGCTCCACACTCCTTTGTTTTCTTTCATTTTCTTTCAAAATGCTGCATCATGTAGAGTAGAATGGCGGGTCCGTCGTCTATCTCCAAGGTATTTGAGACTCCGAATGAAAAAAGCGTACCTTCGAAGGCATGATTGCTGCGATCAGGAGCTGCTTAACATCATTGAGAACAGGAGACCAGAAGATTTGGTGGAGGATAGTCAAAAGTAAACCAAGACTGGGATTGGGATCTGATCATAGCCGTTGTGAAGTCTTGGGATGCAAAGGCGATGGTTTTTAGATTTGGCAAACATGAGATGTGTCCCACACTTTAAGAAGTACATCTTATTTTTTAGATATCCCTAAATGTCCTTTTTGTACCTCGAGAGAGCAGACGACCAGTAGAGTAGGTGCTCTATATCGTTCCTGCTGCGTAGGTATAAGGTAATTCACAGCGCTAGCAGATCAAAAGTACGGAAGTCGGCCCTCAACCTTCTATAATAGGGGCAGTGCTACCTATAGAACGGGAATGTTCATCCTCTCTGAAAGTCCTTTATGGATTTCGAGGCGGGAATAGAGCTGTGGCAAGCAATATGGATCCCCACTGACTCTCTCTATAAAAAAGCCCTTCTTAGTCAAGCTTCGGCCCTATGGAGTAAAGGGAAGTGCAGATCTCGAGTGTTTGGACGAGAAGGCTATGCAACAAGCGGAGTTGTACCGAATCAAAAATTTCCGGGCATACGATAAGTCCAGCCGAGCATATTTTTTTTCTAGTGTTTTTTCCCGATTTCTTAACAGGCCAGGCCTTTCCCAAAGCCGAAACTCGAGTTTCAAGTCATGTGCGTTCCAGACGTTAAGGAGAAAGTGGCAACTCGAATATTCTCAAATGTTACCATATCGGCTGTCTGCTGACCACTTCCCGCTCTCTCTCTTCTTTTCCATTATCGTCTTTGGCTAAGGTCTCAACGAACCACCCCTACCGATCCTTTCCTTTCAGCTGTTCGCTAAAAACAGTCTAAAGGTGGAATGAAGCGCTAGCTAGTTCAATTCAACGGGCAGGAAGATTTTCTTTGTTATATGGAATGAAAATGAAATGGAATAAGGGCTGCTTTCAAACCTGAAAGAGGTCCAGGTCTTGGAATCGGGCTAGGAGCAGCTATTGAATGAATTCTTGACAGAAATCCTGAAAGACCATGATAGTTTGAAAAGTCTGACTTGCCCAGCTAGAAAAAGAGTATGCTTTATAAGAAGAGTAGCTGTCAAAAGGCGTGTCTCTTAGAATCTTCCTTTCTTTATCTTCATTGGGAAGATTGACGTCAGTCGAGCATAAAACATAACTATCTTTCACTTCTTACTTTCGTATAACTATAGAACTGAGATCTCTATTATTATATATATTGATGTCACTATCTAATAACTAGAATAGAATGTTGTTAAAGCAACACTCTTTTGGGAACTATTCCCTTCTTGGCTGAATCTTCGACTTCTCCGGAGTCAACGATGCCGCTTTTTCCGTTACGGACACTGCTGGATGTGTCGTTTTGGCTTCCTCTAGCATCGGATTGTAGGCAGCTTTCTTCTAGTCCCCTGTTCGTACATTAACAAGGGAAGTTGTCCTTCAAAAAGGCAAGTAAGTAGACTTTCCTTCTTTCACAGCCGGGTCTGTAACAGCGGATTCTCTTCCTACAAGCAGTAAAGCGGGCAATGTCTTTAGCTTTAGCTTCAGAAAGCTAGAGAAGAGGATAAAGAAAGTTCCAGGAAATAGTCAAGTCAAACTATCAGCAAGCATGAAACTCCTTCAATCGCCGATATCACAAGCTAAGGGGCCGATTGACCGGCAGCTTCATATCCTATTACAGAAAGAAAGAAGCCTACTCTGTACTATCACTGGCCAACTCCCTCCACCAGCGCACCCCTCAATGCTACGTCCACTCTACCGCACTGACGAAATTCCCTCCGCTAGCTGCCTTACCGCTTCCGACATTCCTGCTTCCAACCAGCCTAAGCGTGATAGCTGCCCCCAGAGCAACCTGAATAAGAGAAAAAGATCACTAAGGAAGATAAGGCATAGGGCCCTGACTCAATGCCCGGGTGAAAATGCATTCTTTTATCTACAGTACACGGTAGACTGAAAACCAAGCAAATCGGAAGCGGAATCATCAACTTCGGAGTAGTGGCAAGCAGCAGAAAGAGCCAGCTTTAGGCAGAGATGGTATGATAATAAAAAGAGTACCTGCCTGCCCTAACTTCCCCACCTACTGGTCAGACATCGCATTCTGACAAGGAATAGAGAATGCTTACCACTGGGACTTTTGCAACTGACTAAGAGAGGGGGCTTGGTCTATAACCAGACTCTGAAGTCGTAGCTTCGGAAGCTAAATCAGAAGCCGTTTCAGACGCATCAAATGAAGAATCATAATTTGCCCTTTCATCTGCCGAATCCGAATCTTAAGCTTAAACAAAAGAATTCCCGTCCTCAGCACCCGAGATCGGATCGAATTGAACTGTCTTTGATTGAGCGAATCCTGCCCGATTTTGATTGACGTTCCCACCACCCTCAGCCTTTACCGTGGGCACAATTATGTTATATAAACTCATTTTAAAAGTTGTGGTCAATCCTAAAAGAAAGAAGGTTCTCTTTTTTCAGTTCAGTATTTTATTAGGTAGGAGGCTCTATTAAGCCTGACATAGCAGCTCTTCAAGCTGATGCGCGGTAAGATACTTCTTTTTTCTGGTGTAATAGAGTCTATTCATTACAAACCTTAATTCGCTTTTTTCCTCTATCACTAGATCTTCCCTCGTGCGGATGAGATAGAGTAGCCCTTAAGCTGTTGAGCTAAAGTTTCAGTGAAATCCTTGTTTGTTGGTGCAGGTCTGGGATCAGTAGTAGCTTCCTGAGCGACGAGAGCCTTCCACCTCTGCATTGGTCGACAGTAGAACTCCTGGGTGAAAGGTCAATTCCGAAAAGTGTTAAATAAAAAGGAGGCAAGCTGATTTACTGAAGTTGAAGGAGATCGAGGCTCTCTTTTTCTTCTGTCTTCGCAGTTCCATAGCGTGTAAGTAAGGGACTGAGACTCTTTCACTCCTGAAAGGAATGAGTCTGCCGTCGAGATAGGGTGCAAGCCTCTCTATGGCGGAAGCAGTCATACTGTCCGATAGCTAGACCGAATCAAGATGGGGACGGGAAGGCGGTGACCAAGGTAGCTTCTTGGCACGAGGGGAGGTGCTTTGACACCATTTTTCCACGATTCCTACATTGAGCTCTCTTTGCCTTACTTACTTATTATGAATCGATATAAAATAGAATCCGCCTGCTAGAAGAGGAATAGGATATAGGTCAGCCGGGGTAATATTGTTGAATAAAGACCCCTTATAAAAAGCTCTTGGCCCACCCTTCACTCTATATCACGGTTAGCCGGGAATGAGACTGGGAGTTCGATTTCTTTTATGACTTTCGCCTTGGACCTTACACTAAACAGAATCTCTTGCACGCGCGTATAATAGAATAAGGAAGAATACCTTGCTGGCTATTCCTTATTCTTGATAGCACAGGAAAGAGAGATTCTGGAATCTCTTGACTTCACAGCTACGCACCTTTCAAACATACTTTTTTGACTCCAAGAGCGAAAAGAACATCATATCATCGGTTATACTATGCGAAAACATGGGAGTAGTAGTACTTGCTAAAGCTAAAGGTTTTCTCCCTTTCGACACGTGAAAGCTAAAAACAGTCTACTAGATAAGCCAAGTAAAGAAGTGCCAGATACAGATGAAAGAGTTTTCTATCCTTTTTAGAGAAGTCAATTCCTTATTCAATCCTCCCCCGAGGGGTACTTCTATTTAAACTTTAGAGAATCCAGGTCCAGCGGAAGACTAAGTAAGGTACGGTATAAAGTGCAATCAATCTCCTCCAACAGACAACAGAGGGCTCTGACCTGACCACAGTCAATCAGTCTATTGTTCTGGTTCTATGAGGAAATCGACCCCGGTCATCATTCCTGGCCGGCTGGTGCTTTTTTGTGTGTTAGCCAGGTGAAAGTTGCTTTACTAGAAATAGATTAGTAAAAAGGTATTAAGGAACTACTAAAACCGCTCTTCCCGTTTTTGGGCTATAAGACTCTTAGCTTCCAGCGAGCTACGTGCATAAGCTTTATTTCTACAAAAAAACGATTGATTCCTCCCCTTCCCTTACAAAAAAAGATTTGAAGTATCTTCTCGATTCCTCTCCCGGAAAAAGTGGTCTGTCAACTGAACTTGCCTTGTTGTGATAGGGGTACTGGCTTTTCATTCCCACCAAGGAATGTTAATTGACTTATTTAGGGACTGCCTTACCTTCTATTCTTTTAGTAAAGGTAGTAAAGGGCGTTAGCGCTTTCCTAAAAGAATATCAAGTAAAGGGGGGCATGTATCCACTTTTTCTTTTGTAAAGAAAGAGGGCTACTTCACCACCCGCTACTAATAATCGAAAGGGTTCACAGCGAGTTCAGTCTTATAATGACGGAACGTTTACGCCGGAGGGGTTTGTCTCCATGGAACGAGTATTCACTACCGCTTACAGCGCCTTCATTCACTCGTCTTGCTACTTTCGGAACTCTTTCGCGGACACGTGGAGTCGAACGTCTCTCTACAATGTACCGTAGGTAGACTGATTATTACTGATTATTTTAGGTGCTTTAGTGGTTTAGAGACAGTTCTCTTGCTACCAATTTCTTTCTTTGTAGTCTAATAGATCTACATGTTCTAGCGGATCTAAAGTAGGTTTGTGTTCAGAAAGAGGTTTTGTTCTGCCGAGAATATTTCAAAGGGGAAGCCTCGAAAGGCATACGAGTGCACCTCTCGTAGACGAGTACCGACTCAGTCCGCTCCTACTGCGCGGGAGTATCAGCAGGTCGTAGTGAGCAGCCCGGGACGGACCCTAGGGCACTCTTCGCCTTGCTCGCGGGGTTAGACTTATAGAGGGATTAGCCGGCTCCTACTCCCATAGGGTTATAAGGTTTATCCACTTCCTTACTTCCGGGAGACAGGTTTTAGAACCAGCAAGCCCTAGAAACCAAAAGAAGGTTAGGTTCTAAAGCAGCTATCCCGAAGTAAGAGTCTGAGTCAGCCTTGTTCTGGTGCAAGGTTCTCTTTTAAGTAATTACTGAGGATAGCACTCTATTTAAGTAAGCTCATCGCTCTATCAAGGAAGTTAGGAGCTAGTCTGCCAAGCTTAAGAAAAAGTGAAAAGTAAGCAAGGTTGTCAGCGAGTAAGGAAAAGAAAAGGTAGGCTTAGAACCAGTATACCCAATCTTGTATCCAGTAGTTAGTCTGCCTATGAAAAGAATGCTTTGGAATTGTATAAGAGTGTGATGCGAGGACTCTCAGGGACCTACTTCAGTCTGCGATCACTCTAAAAGCGGATAGGACCAAACCTTTTATTCCCCTATCAGCGGTTATGTCTCAAACCACCGGCAACAGGTTGAGCTCCTACGATCACACCTTCTCTTGCAAACATAGCACTGGTTGGAAGGTATGCTTCACCGACCTCGTTTAACACCCTCCGAAGCTTTCATCTGAGTAGTCACTACGCCCTACCCTATCGCTGAGTCTTTGGAAGCGGTTTCACTCCTTTATAGGTCGGAACTCTGGAACCTAAACCTTTAGGAGCGATCTGTTCAAAAAACGATAAATATCGTAAGAGAAGCACTTGAAAAGTTCAAAGTAATGATAACAAGATCGAAAGATCATACATAAGAGAGATTTTCAAATCCGTACGCCCAAAAGTCTCGTGCCTTTCTTGGTTTGACCAACCGGTGATTTCCTACTAGTCTTTTTGAGCAAATTTTGGGGGGAGCAGAGCACTCAAAGGTATAATGAAAAATGAGATTTTTTTCACATAATAGTCAGGCTGGAAAGATGCTAGTTACTGCTTGTAATTCATTTTATTCAAAAGTACATTTCTTTTTGTGGTTCTCTTATTTTTTACTATTCCATGATTTTAAAAGGAGTCGGTATATGCTACCAAAAGACAAAGTAAGTGAAGATGCTTCTTTTCTTTGGTGTTATATTCTACGCTTGTATTACGGTATAAGGGTACTTAGACGTTTTTTTTATTCTAAACGTAACGAGTTTTTATCCTTTATAAATCGGAACTCTATCACCTTAATCCATTCTTTTGTTGAGGGTCTTGCACTTCTTCATTCCGGCCCTCTATTTACATAACGAAGAAAGGTTGGGGAATTGGGGGCATTGCTTGGTTAAGTAAAGACTGACTACCTATAAAGATATAAAGATCCCTCACTGCACACTTTATATATATCTTTCTATATTATCGGCTGCATGCTATCCGAGAGAGAGCAATGGGAAGTTCAGTCAAATTGACCGCGCACTCAATTCAATGATAAAGCAAATAAACAAGACGAATCTTTTTTTTTCTATATGAAATTTTTTGGTCAGTAGTTAGCTGCGCAACAACCAATGCATATAACGGGAATCAATCCCGGGTCCATGTGGTCCCGTGATTAGACGAAGAGATTACTTCATCATGCGCACCAAACCCAGGGTTTAGGCTCTATCTTCTATATACGCAACCGCTGAGAAACAAGGAAGATCCATGTCACACTAGAAATCAGCCGCCAAGAAAGGGCAGAGTTGCGGCGGGCTTTCTTTTTTTAGCAGGCTTTTGAACCTCTTGTCGTCATTTGACCCCTTCGGCATGAACTCTCTATTGAATCCCGGCTGATCAACCCAGCTGCAATCCATCCCGCCTTAGTGTTATTTGCAGAGCAAAGTTTATATTAGAGCTGATCTCAGAGCCTAACGGTGATTTAGCTTGTGGGAGAACTCGTATAAAAACTTTGTATCCGCGCGAGTTTTGATGTGGGTCAGTTTTCATTTAAGTAAGATTGCTTGAAAGGAATGATTAGAGTTTCGTGATACAAAGTGTGAGTTGTTGATTAACATTGGTTCCTTGGGTGCTAACTACATCAAGGCCTTTGTTGAGTGACTACTTCGGCTATGCGAGCTACATGAGATATACGAGGGAATGAGCCCTAAAGTGCAGCGGACCGCACTCAGAGATCATTTTGGCTGAATCCTGGTTTCGGATGGCAAGATGCTTGGCCGTGCCAAATCTATGTTGTTGGCTACCTTCTTGTGGGCTAGTTGAGACTTGTCCTACTTGTTGGCTATGTTCAGCAGCTACAGAGCAATCTTTCGAGTTCGGATTAGTTGATGGCTTGGCTTAACTTGGAAAGCTTCCAGGGCACCGTTAACGCGCTATGCTGCGACTGTAGCTAAAGCGAGTGCTTACCTTTCCGCTGGAACCTTCTTCCGGTTTTTTTTTACGAAAAGAAAAAAAAAGTTTGTACGATACCGTTTTCAAGCTTAAGCTTCTCGGGCAGAGTTCTTCCGCAAATCTATATATCCTCCTTCTGTCTTGTTCATAAAAAAAAAGATCTGTCCGATGACTTCCCCTTCCTTTTCGTATAAAGGGAGGTAGAAATTGAATTCGGGCAGCCCCTACAAAAAAAAAGGAAAGAGTGTTGTGTGAGTACCAAGAGGTGTATACCCAAGTACAGATGCTGTGGAAGCAAGATAGCTAGTTGGTTTACCAACACTATTAAAGGCTGCTAGGTGAATCCCTAAAATCGATTCGTTCGATCAGCAAGACCTGTCTCCGCAGCATCAGGAACCATACTTCGTTTTTACCCAGAACCTGTCTCTGCAGCATTGGAACCAAGATCGGGCTTGGCATAGTTGCAGTACGAGTTTTCCGGTTTCTTTCTTTAATTAACTGAAGCTAGCCGGGATCGAGAGCTTTCTTATCATGTGGCCCTTGGAAACCCATGCATCCATTTTGCAAAAAGGAAAATAGCTATGCAACAAATCTCCTTGGTCAAGGAACCAAAGACGCATAATTGGACTTTAAAAGCCCAATTACTTACGCGACGGGGGAGTTATCCCAATCTTAGATCAAGCATTTGGAATACGTTACAAGGCATACAATCATTCTTTCCCCTAAGAGAAACTCAGTCACTCTAGAGGCCGTATGGACATAGACAGAGTCAGAGTCCTCAAGAAATATGGAAAGTCTTTCAAGGGGCATTTCTCTTCTCTAAGTCCAACTCAAAGGAGCAAGCACCTTTTTATAATGTGGATCCGACCCTTTGAGACAGGCGATGACCTTTACCAGTTGAACAAAAAGCCCAATTACTTAGGCGGGACGGGGCGTCAGCACATTTTCCTCAACTACGTTAAGAGTGTTGAACACGAATCACACATGTATATCATTATATCAACATTACCCCACTCTATATCCAATAATGGTAAACTAGCTTATACAGAAAGCCAAGTGCTGAATGCTGATAGCAATCAAAGTTGTCAATTTTTATACACTATTTTAGAGGGATTATATATTGTAATGTTAGTCACTTTTAGAAATGGGGAATTATGGTGCAAGGACCCAATCGAGGAGATGGATCAAATGGGGGAGCACATAAGAAACCTGGATATACAACATCCACCCTGTATATCCTCCCTACACGTATTGTTCAGCTGGATGAGAGGGTATACCTTAGAGCATGAGCAACCATGGGTTTTAGCAATCTTACCTTAAGGTTGCTAAAAGGTAAGCCCATGGTTGTGGACTCTACCTTAAGGTAAGAGGTGGGAAGGGGTTACCTTGGTAGAGAGAGGTAACCTCTTCCCATTTGTAATTTTTTTTTTTTTTTATGATAAAGTAGGTTTATATATTTAACATTTGGATTTATTAATTGTGGTAGGATTTAAAATGAAATAAAAAAATATTTATATTTCATTATTTTTTAAAATAAAATATCACATTGGTTTAAATTTTTTTTTTCCTATAATTTGAGCCCAATTTTATCCTATATATAACATCACCTTGATCTATTGTAGTTGCACACCTATTTTCTTAACCATGGATCACAATAATCCAAATACTCCACCAATTCCAAATATGCCTTTTGATCCAAATCTTCTAAAAAAATCCCCAATTTCAAATGATGTTGCAAATGTTTAACAATCCTCTTTTTTTTCCAAACCCCACATAATCCTACCAATGTGTACAATCCTCTTTTTTTTCCAAACCAACGACATTTTGAGCATTCTCCGGGTGTTCAAGGTAGTGCCACTCGAAGTCCATCAAGCACTTGTGGAACTAATTCCAAAGCTATGATCCGAATTTATAGGTAGTTTTATTAGTATTTACGTATTTTATAATGTTTTTAACTTTTTTTTATTTTATTTTAATCTAAATGTAATAAAATATATTTACATGCTATTTTTATTTATTTATAAAATTATAAATAAAAATAATTCACAATAATATGTGATGATACACATATAATAAAGGAAAAGATATAAAGGAAAAGAAAAAGTGAAAATAAACTTGGGAAGAGGTAAAAGGGGTTTCCTATGGTTGTAGAGGTAAACTTTTAGAAAGAGGTAGAAAAAGTAAAAATTATTTTAAAGAAAAAAATAAATGAGTTGTAAAGTTGTGATAGGAAGATGGGAAAAAAGGGGGAAAGAGGTTACCCATGGTTGCGGATGGTCTTATGCTGGAGGGAAGGTGAGCTTCAGCGGGTTCACTTGGTATGTGATCAAATCTCATCAAAAACAAGAAAAGAAAAAGCTTAAAAGTTTTGATTCAACCTCAAAAGCTTGAAATTTGGCGAAGATCATCATCAATCGAACCCGCTAGTTGGTGAAGGATGTACACTACATATGTTGCAACTCAACTACAGCTAGTGTATGAGTAACAAAATCAACTGAGCTCAGCGAAGGAACCCCAAACCCTAAACCCTAAACCCTAAACAGCTCAATTGAGGGTGATTTACCGAAGAGCTTGCATCAACATCAATTGTAGCAGAGCAAAGAGGTTAAAAAACAAAAGACGGGCAAAATTGCAACTCAGGTTTCATCATAATAAAAGATTGCAGTAACAAAGCAGGATAAGGCCAAAATGTCACACAGATGACTAAAGAACAAAACGTCGCTGATTGAACTAGTATTCGGGGGGAATAAAAGAAAAAGTTTACATATCCTTCTAGGTCATCCTCTGGGCAGCCTCCTTTGCGAGGACCTTCTCCTTTGCCTTGGTCTTCGCTTGTGACTTTGAGCCCATGATACCACCTCCCCACTTCTTCCTGAATTCCTCATATTTGTCATTGAAGTTGGCCTGATATTACATCAAACAAATCATGAGACCAAGTCAACTTAGGATATATACACAAGGGTTTTGGGCCATCCACTGTTTCGAATATGCTAAAAATTTATCTCACCTTGATGGCTTCCAAGATCTTGCTGAACTCCATTTTGTCTTCATTCTTGACAGTGGTTAGGCACAACACAGATGCAGTTTTCATGTGCACAATCTATTTAGAACAGAAGAAAAAAAATACTTTCATAAGCAAAATCAGTTATTTCAGGGTTGATACAGGATTAGAGTTACTGGAGAAAGTATTACCGATCCCAATCGTGCTTTTCCCTTCACAATGCAGTATGGAATCTCCATCTTCCTGCAAAGAGCTGGAAGCCATACAACCAACTCAATTGGGTCCACGTCATGAGCAATAACCACCAACTGAGCTTTGTTCTGTACATAAGAAACAACCAATCAGCCCACAAGAATAGAAACCAATTCCTACTGTGAGATCTCAAAACATTTACAACCCATGATAACTACAGAAATAAGCAACCTGCTCAATGAGGTATGTCACGTGCTTGAGACCGTACTTCACCACAATAGGCTTCTTAGCAGATGCAGCATCCTTTCCAGCAACTTCAGCCTGTGCCTTGTTCAAAAGGCGTTCCTTCTTTGCTGCCTTATCCTCAGGTCTGTACTTGAGGAGCATCTTGAATAGGCTTGTTGCTGCAATTGCAAAGATATGAATAACAAATATGCACCAACAAAAAAAAAGCAAACACTTTTATTTCATGCTTATGGAACTATCTTTCCCTACATCTATACCTTATTCGTCATCAACAACAAAATTCCACAATTTAGAAACATCAGTTATCACAAGTGCAAAAAATTTCAATAATTGCCTCCGTTAAATAAGAAGAAACCTTACCAAGATTCTTGTCAAGTGTCTTGGTAAACTGGTTCAAGGTTGGTGGAACCTTCAAGCGCTGCTTGAGGATCCTCTTCTTCCTCTGCAGTTGAACAACCTTGGGCCACTTCACAAACCGGCGCACATCCCTCTTGGGAGGCAATGCCCCACCAATTCCAAACTGCTTAGGTCGCTTCTCATACAGAGGGTTCACAACCTTGTCCTGGTAACCACAAACAGCCATATTAAGCAAAGAGGCAGCTGACGGAACATATCTGAAATGACTGCACAATAAACAGTCAACCGAAGCTAACAAGCCAAATGCAGTAGACATACAGATTTCTTCTTTCCTGGCGCAGCGGGCTTAATACCTCGTTTCGGTGCCTGCAAATACATTAGCATCGTCATCAGCTTACTCAAAACCACAAGCGTAATCATATGAATATATGATGATTAGCAGGTTTCGTTAATTCATAACATCAAGTGCCTAAGATCAGTACTGGCTGATATTTCCTCCAATTTCTAACATAGTTTCCGAATCATAATTACATTTTCTCCAAGCAACACACATCATAGGGAACAAACGATTCGCTAAATTTACTAAGATGTAAACACAGTGCGAGTGATTAAAATCATCGATATAACAAAATTGAATAGCTATTGGCGAAGGCAAAATCTCAGAGACACGGAGATGCAAAATACGACGACATTTCATCAACTCAAACAGCATCCGAAAGCACCTAAGAGATCTAATTTAATCACCATGGATCTCAATAGAAGCAATCCGCGGGTTAAGCACGAAGATCCGTGAGGCGGAAATCGAAAGAGAACCTATAGATGTAGAAAGAGGAAGTTGGAAGGCATACCATCGAAGCTGTTGTTCTTCTCGGCACTTGTAAATGGCGACGGTGGAAGAATCAGGGTTTCTCTTCGAGAGAGTGTAGTGCGTTTATGTATAGGCGCTTTTATGTCTCTCCTCTAGGGTTTTACGGTAAATGGGCCTTTTGTATATGGAAAGCCCATTGTAGTATGGGCCTTATTTCGGATTAAACAAAGTATGCTCCTTATTTCGGATCCCTTTTTTTTTTACGCTGAATAAAAATTAGGTTGGGTCGGACGCAGCCGATGCCTAACCTATAGCATCCTTACGGATAAGAACATACAGTTATGAATCATCATCACAACAGACGTTGACAAGGAAGCATGGGCACTATGAGCGAAATAGTATGTCATAGCATTCGATTCCCTGAAATATGAAATATGACGAATAGCAACATAAGAGAAGGACGAAATATCAATAAGAGTATCTGATTGTAGTAGCTTGATATTCCATGGACATTTCCAATCCCCCAGCAGAGCTTTTATAACCAGTAGGTTGTCTCCCTCGATTAGAAGGTTTTGAATATGCATTTGTTTTGCTTTTGCGATTCCCATCTTGAGACTTGGATTCTAAGCATAGGCAACCGAAATATTGATACAAGTATCGTGATCCAAGGCCACCGCCACCCCCTCTGAGTCCCGAATAACGAACTCATAGGACGCAGAAGAACCAGGGCAAATAGAACCATCAAAATTTAACTTGTAAGAATCGGCATGAGGCTTGTCCCAAGTGGCTGACCGTTTTGGCATGGAATCCGGGGCAGTTGTGTCCTAATAGATTTCGGACATCCAGTCCCATCTTGGTCATCGTTTAAATGTTTAGTTTTATTCCAACAGTGTGTAAAGGTTGTATAGAACAACTTTAGATTTGTAATTGTGACTTTGTTCGTATGTTTAAATGCTAATTGGTTTCTGAAAAACCATAAGGACAACCATGCACATGCAACTACACCAAATTTTTTAGAACCAATTGCTACTTTTATACTGTTAAGAGGGAAGGTCAAACCTATTCCCACAGAAGTAGAAAACAAACTCGGAAGCTGGATGCGTAATGTTTTGAGCAAAGAAATTGTCGTAGGGCACTCGATAAACAAATGCACCGATGAATCATTAGTGTTTCCATAAAAAAAACCCATCTTGATGGAACATGCACATGAGACTTTTGTAATCTGTTAGCGGTTGGTAGACCATCATGAGAAAATTTCCAAAGGAAATGTCGGACTTTAGGCGGGACATCGAATTCCCAAATCCAACCACAATCAAAGTTTGGCACACCCTTGGTTTCAGATAGTAATGAGTTTGCCGATGTAGTAGAGAACCAACCATTATTACTCGGACCCCAATAGAGGCGATCCCTGAGCGGGTTATTTGGCAAGACGATTCTGAGCAAATGGTTGATGTTAGTGATCGATAGAAGGTTGGTTAACGAGGAGAGCAAGAGTGGCACATTCCACTTGTGTTCCAAATTAATGAAGTGGGACACTTTAATACCTAGTAGGCAAGACGGAATAGGCTGAAGAATCCTAGACGATAAAGTCGTAGAGAAACCCCGGTTATGGTTCCAAAAATCAATCGATTAACCGTCACCCACATTCCACTAGATGGTCGGCTGAAATAATTGTCTAATGGACATAAGACGATTTCACTACCAAGAGCAGTTACTCTTCTTATGGTAAGAAAAAAGACATTCGCCCTTTAAATATTTTTGCGATACTAAGCGAACCGAAATGTTGTTTGGTTCGACCATAATTTTTCACAAAAGTTTCATCTGTGACGCAATGTTCATAGATTCGGCTTTGTGGATCCCAAGGCCACCCTTTAAAGTGGCAGCACAGATCTTGTCCCAGCTTATAAGCGGTGGTGCTTTGGAATTTTTGTTCCAAAAGAATTATTTGTAAACCTTGTCAAGCTCATGCAGGATATGGGATGGTAGTAGGAAAGCTTGCATAAGGAACAAAGGTTTTGCATTAAGGTTTGCCTTAATAAGAACCTTACGACCCTCAGCAGAAAGACTGGAAGCTTTCCATTTTGTAAATTGTTGTTTTTTTTAAGGACCACGCCCGAGAAAGTATCTCGGTTAGTCTTACTATTAACTATAGGGCAACCCAGATATTTATTGAAATTGTTTGCCTGAGGGATGCCAAACATACAAATTGTGGCATTAATAGCCGCAATTGTCGTATTAGGTGAGGCTTGAAAGCTATATTTGTGTCGGTTAACTTTCTAACCTGAAATCAGACAGAATCTGTCAAGAATAGTCAAAATAGACGTACACGCCGAATGAGAAGCTTTACAAAAGATGAGAATATCATATGCAAAAGCTAAGAAGGGAATTTTGATTCTCGGTCTACCGAAAGTCATCCATATATCTTTGTTGACCATCCCTTGTTGATGCAGAGTTCAAGCCAGAACTTCAGAAGCTAGAATGAACGGGAAAGGAGATGGAGGTAGGCTTGTGCATGAGTTGAAACCGAACCAGAACCGGCACAAAACCTGAAAAATCAAAACCGACATATTCTAAATATTCAAACTGATAACCGGACCGATAAGATTCCGGTTCGGTTTAAAACTGATCCGGAATATAGAAAGTCAATTCGGATCCGGAACCGGAAATAGATACAATTATCTTTTATCCTTAAAATTGCTTCAATAATATTATATTTTTTCATTTAAATCGGTATAGTAACAATTTATATGTATAAAAAAATTGCACACATGTAGTGTTTCACTGTTCGTGCTTCGCCTATAACAATTGAACAAGGTATATGGCTTACTGGTTAGCGAGGCTAGGTTTTGAAACTTAGACAATGTTTATCAAGGGATACCAGGGATACTAGAAATACTAATATTTTATCCTTCTCTTTCCGCCACATCATCCTAGCATCTCATTCTCATTTTTCTCACTTTATCAATAGCATCCCTAGTATCTCAAAACCCATCTTTTCATACCAACTCAATTTACAAATATACCCCTCTTCAACAATTATTTTCATTCTCGATTATATTATTATATTAATTTATTATTATTAAAATATCAACTTCCACACTTTACAAAATATTTTTTGAATAATTATTTATTTTATATCTTGCATAATTTATTATTTTAAATTATTCCATAATTATAATTCAATTTTTCGAATTATATTTTGCATATTTATAATCAAAGAGAAATATTTTAAAAAAATATAGTTAAACATGTTCAAAATTGATGTCTAGATGTAGATAAAAATGAATCTAGTATCTTGGTAAATTTTATTTTTTATTTTTTTTACATTTTATTACCGAAATATTAATTTTAATGTGTAAAACATATTCTCCCCAGCAAAAAATCTTGGTCGTCCATCAAAGGACACTTGTCCTCCATGTGGCTTCCCTCTTCTGCAGCCCAATACCATTGCTACATGTGGCCCCCTTGCTTCAGCAAATTGCAGGTGCAAGTTGACAACCCTTGTGCATTTTGCTTTCTTCCTCCTTTTTCCCAAGCAAGTATCGATACTATTGGAACATCCCTCTAGTATCGATTAACCCACTGTTCTAATTTTTAATTGTTAAATTTCTTAATATCTTGAACAATTTTCCTACCGATAAAAAATGCTCTTATAGATTGATTAGATGCACACCACGTATGAGAGCGAGAAAAATAGAAAGTAGTGGATAGTAGGATAAGATTGATAATTAATTAGCCAATTAGATTAATAACTAATAAGCAAAAAAAAATTCTAAAAAAAGATATATTTTTTAATTTAAATTAGGAAAAGTACGAACAATAAATTTTTACATAAATAAACTTTTGGTTCTTTCTGGTTTAAACCGGTAAACCACCGGTTATTACCGGAATCGGAAACGGAATTCACCAAAAAATCAACCGAAAACCGGCTCGAAATATCTGGTTCGGTTATAAGACTGGTTCTACTGGTTCGGTTTCGGTTGTTTTTTCCAGTCTAAACCGAAATCTGCACAACCCTAGATAGAGGATCCCCATGGCGAAGACCTCTGGTAGGCTCAATAACGGTGGTAGGTTCATCGTTAACTAAAACCGAGTAAGAGACAGTAGATACACATTCTTTGATCCAATTAATGAATTGGTCGTCAAAACCGAACTTAGCTAAGACATGGAAAAGGAAAGGACACGGTCGTAAGCCTTTTCCATATCTAGTTTTAACGCGACCATACCAGATTTACCTTTTTTCAGGTGAAATGAATGAAATGTCTCGTGAGCGATTAGTATGTTATCTTGTATTGATCTTCCTTTGGTAAAGGCTCCCTTGAGTGGGTGTATAAGTTTGTCGAAAATCTTAGTGAATCTTGCAGTAATAACTTTAGCGATGATTTTGTATGCAGTGGAACACAAGCTGATTGATCTATAATGGTTGAATGAGGACGGGTCCTCGCATTTGGGTAGTAAGGTGATAAAAGTATAGTTTACCTGACGCAGCAGATGACCGCTGGTAAAGAACGCCTTTACAACTTTGATTATTGACGGGTCGGCTGTCTTCCAGATAATTTGATAAAAACCAGTTGGGAAGTCATCCGATCTCGGTGCCTTATCATACCTCATAGAGAAGACCGCATTATTAATTTCTTCGTTGGAGACAGGGGTTGTTAGCATGGTATTGTCTAGTTGGGAGACTTGTGTAGGTATAATCGCTTGATCCGGGGAGAGGTCGATTCCATCAACCATAGATGATCGAAACCAAGCTTTAAAATCCCTTTCAAACTCGTGTTGAATAATGTGGAAGTCATACGAAGTTTCCTCATTATGAGGGGAGATAGTCTTAATCACTTTCTTACCACAATTGGCGGAGGCAATCCTATGGAAATAACTAGAATTGGAATCGTTCAATTTAGCATGTTTTACTTTAGCTCGCTGACTCCAATAACGTCGGTGGAAATCCAGCATTCTTTCTCTTTTATTGAGCATTTGCTTTAGAATTTGAAGATCTCTAGCATTATAATTGGTTAGAAGCGATGTTTGTAATTGTAATAGCTTTTGGTCTCTATTTTGGATTTGGTTATTTATGTTGAAAGGTATTTTTCTGCCAACTTTTAGATAAACGTTTAAAAAGTCTAGTTTTTTGAACAAGTCTGAACATATGAGAGCCTTGTGAATCCAAGCGTCAAGTTTGGGAGACCAAATTTTTGTAATCCGCTCTTTTAGCCCATGACAATTCAAATTTAAAGGGTTTATTCTTTGGTTGAATATAGTGACGAAAGACAGTAGAGATTGGTGATAAGACCCGAAGGATCGATCCAACAAGTTACAAAGCTTCAACCGAGCACGAGAACAAAATTTGACACACGACTTTTTTATTTGGATTTTTCTAGATTTATGGGAAAATAAAAGCAAGATATGGATAGCTAAATCTATGAGCATCTCACCAATACACTTATCCAAACTCACTCTCTCACTCGTCGGCATCTCACTCTCGAGCAATCAAGCCTTTGTTTGAACAACTCTAACATGCATCTCACCGGAAAGAGTTACACAAACGGGACCATTCCTCGGCCTCTCACTCCGGAATGGGGTGTCAAGATGGCATCTCACCAAATCAACCAAACACACACACCTTTTCTAAAAATTCTCAACTCAAATCTTATTTCTTATGACAAAGGTTTAGGCATTTTATAGCCATAAACAAGCAACAATTAAAACAACAAATTAAAGTCGGAAAACATGAAAAGTCGCTCGGGAATTGATGGAGAAAGTTGGTCAGCCTCCTAGTGGAAAATGGAGGGTTGGATGTCATCATGAAGTGGCAAAACCATCAAGTTCCATTGAATGAATCTCGTTCAACGCCTCTTCATCTATTCCGACTTCATTCAATGCGTCGGGAAAACTGTCTAGATTACGAATTGCTGGATTATTGCCAATTTCGGACCTCTTTTTGGATGATTTTGGCATTTTAGTGTTCATGAAAGATGTAGCCCTTCGAATTAGGTTTCCAACAAGTACTCATGGACCTTCATCGGACAAATATAGCTTCTGTTATGACTAAAACATCGAGCATGTGTCGAAATAGCTCGAATCACTTCAATTGGTGCGTGATCAAATCTTGTGAACGGGTGGATCTGTGTTCGCACTGAATCGAAAATTGTTATGAAGTCCGTGTGAATTAGTAAACGGTCAAGCTTTTCCATACAGTGAACGATGACACTATTCTTACGTTGCCAGGTAAATTGTCCACCAAAGGAGAAGACATCAAGTAGCGGGAGATCATTCTTCAAATTGTTAAGGCGCATAAATCTAGAAGAAGTTGGAGCAGCACCTCCAACTTTATTAGCTGGAGAGCTAATTTCGTTAAAATCCCCCATAATGCAAAAGGGAATAATAAGTGTTTGTACATAAATCGAGACAAAATCCCAAAAGGCCAATTTCCGACGATCATCCAGCGGTGCATAAATAATGATAACTGCAAGTCTCCAATGGTGCGATATGATAAATAGTTTGAATAATTGAAGTGGATAAATCTGTGTTGGACCAATCGAGTTCAACAGAACCCTGGGATGAGGGAATATCCTTCCAAAGTAAACAGACACCCTCGGAAAATCTCGTTGCCGGGTTGAAAGCTAAATTTGTGAAGCCGCATTTCCTCCACACAGATTCGTGTGGAACCTTAACCGTTTTAGTTTCTAGCAAGGCTAGCACATTAATAGAAAATATCGACGTTAGTCCAGAAGTTCCTACTACGAATACCACAAGAATTCCAAGTGCAAATATTCATTTGAAACTGATTTTTGGAACTGTTTGTACAATTGGAGAGCGATAGCTATCAAATAATTAGATCCGGGGAGCGATCCTCCAATACAGTACTTTAATGGCTATGAAACCGAAACCATAAGAGTTTTTATTCAAGAGAGACGTTTTAGTTAGGATGAAGTTGAACATCCTACGATGTAGAAGGGTAATTTCCGGCATTATTGAGTGCTTGTGAGCAAATCGAAAGTTCTGGTAGGACACTAGATAGCTTGATCCAAATAATCCTAAGGATGGGATCTCACATACCCAACAAACCATGATACAAATCCAATTAGAGGAGCCACACGGTAGAAGGATACAATGAAGAAGTGTATAATTAACACTTATAGAAATACACTTTTGCTGGTAGCAAATTATGTTCATATCAGTTGAGTAAAATAAGCTTACGTAAAAAATGATGAGATTATACATTAGCCAGATTTGTACAACCCGAAACCTCAAAAGGAAGGGTCGCCTAGAGCACACAAGCACCACTTGAACACGAACTCGGAGGAGCCAAGTTGACAGCTTCAAGAAGCACCGAAACGACGGCCAACACCAGCACCAAAACTACCAGAGCTTGAAAGCATGGCAAGCACTCTGAGTTCCAGATGCACTCTGAGATCCAGTTTTTTCTGTCAGGCCATTGTTAAGAGGAACCGAGAACGACACAATCGAGATGCACTCTGAGATCCAGTTAACAAAAGTGTGGTGGAATCCAAATTCAGGCATAGCCTTTTTAGAAAAACCCCAACCGACCCTATCATAGGCTTTTTTTCATATCAAGCTTAATAGTAATCCAACCCTCTTTACCTCGGCGTTGTCTGAAAGAGTGAAAAATTTCATGTGCAATTAGGACATTATCCTGGATAGCCCTATCGGATACGAAAGCCCCTTGAAGATGGTGGATGGGCTTGCCAATGACTTTCTTAAGCCTCTCGGCAAGGATTTTGTAAATAGTAGAGCAAAGACTAATGAGACGATATTGTGCAGTCTTCATGGGATTATCACATTTAGGAAGTAGGGAAATGGAAGTATGGTTGATTTTTTTTTTAAAGTTTCCCAAATAAGAAAAAACTTTTGATTGCGCGGATGACAGACACCCCTACAATGTTCCAGCAATGTTTATAGAATTCCGAAGTCATCCCATCCGGGCCTAGTAATTTGTTGTTACCTAAGGCAAAAATCGCTTGTTTAATCTCGCTAATTGATGGGATCTGAATGAGCATAGAATTGTCTTCTTCCCTAACTTCTTGGAGAGAGAAGATGCGAAAGTTCTTCCAAGGGCTAGAGATGGTTTCATGTTTGAAACGTAATTCAAAATCATGCCTAATTTCCTTTTTGATGTTGTCATCCCCCACAATGAGGGTCCCATCCGCTGCAGTAATAGTTCTAATAATCTTCCGATTGCGTCGTCCCGTAGCTATTTTGTGGAAGTAGCACATGTTTGAGTCAGATAATTTGTGGTGTCTAGTTTTAGCTCGTTGATTCCAAAACCGTGTTTGACAACAACAATATTAACATTTTTTTTATAAGGTAAGAATTCGAGTCCAGACATATCTGAAACTCGAAGGCTGGACAAGCTGGTAGACAGTAGAACTGTCTAAAAATCAAACATATAATAAAACATACAGGTGCAAGCATATACCAATGAATCTACAAAAACACAACCAGGAGACCTAATCCAAGCAGAAAGTGGACAAAGACGACGGACGAAGTCAATCTCTACACTGAAGTAGAACCGTAAGTCAGCAATACATCAGGACCCAGTCATCATGTGGGCAGTGTGGATGACAAAGGATTTTCAGTCGCTTTAAATCCTATCAAATAAATCTGACTATCCTAACTAATGTAGTTTGGCAAGTACGGGTCGATCTCACAGAGAGTCAACGATTTGTATGCAAGTCAAGTGTGTCAACAAGAACAAGGAACAAAGAGGGGGGATTTTAATGGTTTGAACTAACTAATTAAGAAATAAACGTAAACAAAAGTAGCATGATAAAACAGATTGAGTGAATGAATATGATAGAAAATAACTTAGGTTAATCAATCTCAGAAATAAGGTTTGTTCATTGATCATCGAAATCGATTAGATAACTTCCTCTTTAATACTTTGTTGTGGAAAGACTAGGTCTTTTGAATCCAATTCCTTATCGAAACTAGTTAACAGGACAACCAGACCCTGAAAACCCTAATTATCAAACAATCTTGAAACTATTAAGATTCAATTCAATAATCGATGAAGCTTAAGGGAAATCAACAAAGACAATCGACGCGCACAACCCGTTATTGCATCAATTGCAAATCAATTCTTTATACAAATCCCTAAATCAACCAGTTTAAGAGATTTATACTTTGATACTCACGAATATAGATAATTCAACCAGAAATTACCTATATCTAACTATAGATTATCATGAAAAGGCATCAATTGATCAAGCTAATGGAATTTCACGAAAACCCTAAACATTCGACGGAAAGAATTGATAATATTGACAGAGGAGTATTAAGATAGAGAAATCTCACAATGAAACGATAAATCTGACGCTTTGATTAATTGTCCCAAGCAAAGAGGATTAGTTGTTCATACTTGAGAAATCGCAAAAGGGGTCTCCAATGGTTGCTTCGTACTAATTCTGTCCCATCCCTCTCAAAACTAAAAACAAGACCTACCGTTGTGTCACCATCCTTCACCGTTTCCTCTTCTTTCCCTTTAATTTCATAATAAAACTTAAAACAACAGATTTCAAAATTAAATCCAAGTAACAGCTGGCCAAGTCTTGCAAGCCGCTACATAACTCGGGCTGAAACCAAACAACTCGGCCGAGTTTGTCTTGCTCCACCCGAGTTCCTGTTCAACAGCCAACTTGATGTCCAGATTTCGCTATTTTCAAGGCTGAATTTGGAAAAGTCGTAAACACGAAAGTTGTAGGTCTTCGAATCCTCTTTCCAATAAGTATAAGTACGCCGCGATTAGATAAATATAGCATTCGTACGACTTGTTTTAGTGCAGTGTCGCTAGCTTGGACAACTCCAGTCTTTTACATGTTTAGCTCCTCTCCTCGGCTCTCGTGCTCTTCTATTCTCGTCCAATCTTCCAACATTGGCTCGAGCTTAGCTTCACCTCTTTACAATCACCTGAAATCATGCACAAACCTCGTAGATTCCGACTCTAATTGAAACATAATAAAAATATGAAAACTACTCTAACTCATTCATTTTACCCTACCTAAACACATCTAAATGCTTATATTAACACTACCTAAATGTGCATGATCAAACTCCCCCACACTTGAACCTTTCTTGTTCTCAAGAAAACAAAACCAATCCAAACACACATCCCACAAATACACTCTTCATGCATTCACCTCGTCAAAACACAATCCAAACCAAATAGGAAGCACAAGGCAATAATCAACATCATCACATGTATTTGAGCAACTCAAAGGCTTAGGCACATTTCCATCCAACCTCACCGGGTACATAAAGTGTTTCACTCATCGCTCTTGTGTTTAGGCTAAGTCAATTCCGCTCAAACTCAATCCAATGCAACTAAGTTCCATGAAAATTGAAATCCATATCACAATCTCCACCGTGAGTGACATTACAAGCAATAATCATCATGAGGTCTTGCAAGGGTTGTAATGGGGATCAGTAAGAAAATCAAGGTAGGGAAAGATTTAGGCTTTGTGGTGCTAAAAATCCGGAAAAAAGATATCTCAACTACAACCGGAAAAACACTCACAACCAAACATTTCTTCAACCAAAAGAATTCAAACTTTAACTTCATCCACAGATAAAAATTTAAGCACAACTCTTGTTAACCAACTCACTCTTTGTTAATTCTTCTCTCTTGATTTTTCGATGATTTTTCTTCTTCTCTCTTCTTGATTTTTTTTCGCTTTACGATTTTTCCTCGACTCTTACTCCTAATTGAATTTTATCCTCCTTAGGCCCCGAGTATTAAGCACAATAATCATCCATATGAAGCTCAAAAGAGTACACCACCCATACATAACTTCCAAATACTCAAAATACTCCACTAATACATCTTTTCTCCAATCTTCTCCCTAATTCCCGGATAGGGTAAGGCTAAAATTGGCTAACAGACATTTTATGGGGCTAACAAAAATGGGCTAAAAGGCTTAAGTTTGGCATCAAGCAGAGGATAGTATATACGGGTAGATACAGAGTAAGATATGGCTAACAAAGTATTGTCTCAATCATATGAAAATCACAAGTAATAATCAAAATATACGCCCTTGACATGGATATCAATCTCAATTCTCAGAGGTAGTCACATTGGAGAGTATCACACACAAGAAGCAAAGAGGACATCCATAAAGCATAGTCCCAATAAGGCTAACAAAAACTCACAAGGTAAATTTTTGTTGGATTTTAATGCCACCTAAAATGTAAGAGTTATACATGCTTAATCAATCCATTCTCTCATGCTCCAATAGATCAAACATACTAGACGAGGATCAACAATTCAAGCATATTATGGGACTTATAGTTAGATTATGAAGATAAGTGGTACAGATGGGGTTATCTAAAAGATCATAAATCTAGAATGTCATGCATGCTGTTTTTTTTTCTTTTTGTGTGATTTTTCTGTTTTTTTTAATATATAATATGCAACACTAAGAATAATAATCATTAAATGCAAAAACAAGAAAGAAATATATACAATGCAACCTAAATGCAAACATGTAAATGTTCCCCCCCCCCCCCCCCCCACACACTTAATTTACACATTGTCATCAATGTGAAAAATAAAACAGAATGAGAAGAATACTTACGTAGTCATCTACATATGAGGCGGAGATGGGAAATTGAAGCGCAAGAATAAGGTGAGCCAACATTCTTTATCGTCTTGACCTTAAGGAGACACCACAATACAAACAGGAGACAAGACAACACCGACAAAGAAATATTTGTTGTCCAAGCAAGGACAACTCACAATAATAATTGATGGTGTCAATCCACTTACAATAACACACAACAAAGCCACAAAAATTAACAATTTGCAAATCGATAACAATTAAGCATAAATTGATCAAAACTAAAATCAATAAACTCAACAAGAAACTCTTATCAAGTTTAATATCAAAGAGCAAGATCAATTCAAACGCTCAAGATTCGAAAATTCTCAAATTTGCAATCGCAATGTAACAATTACGCACACAAATCTCAAATCCAACTAACAAACCTCAATCAATCCAATTCATCCACAAATTCCTCATCGGCAAGTTCCTAATTCACCCAATTTGGCATCCCAAACTACAAAATCAAGCCAAATCCTAATTCAATTACTCTCTAGCAGCAACTTTAGCACAAATGAGGATTAATTTCGCCCAAAAACTCCTAAATTACAAAAATTTATTCAATTTGAGAAAACCTAGAACTTGGGTTTTGAAACTTTACCTTGAATCTGCAATGGAGGGAGTAGAGGAGGCTGACCGGAGATGATGCTCGGAGGTCCCGTCGGCATGGCTAGTTGAGGCGGTGGCTTGGTCACCTTGGTGTATGTGCTCGATGCTCGAGAGGAGGGTCTGAGACTTGGACGCACTACTGGATGCCTTCGGTGGAGAGGCGGCGCGCTGCTGCTGGGAGCGAGGCCGGAAGAGACGGTGATCGGCGCCGGCGTGGTGGCTGGTGGTCGGGCTTGGGGCAGGAGATTTGACAAAGGATTTTCAGTCGCTTTAAATCCTATCAAATAAATCCGACTATCCTAACTAATGTAGTTTGGCAAGTACGGGTCGATCCCACAGAGAGTCAACAATTTGTATGCAAGTCAAGTGTGTCAACAAGAATAAGGAACAAAGAGGGGGGGTTTTAATGGTTTGAACTAACTAATTACGGAGTAAGAAATACTCCCTCCGTCCAAAAATAAATGGACTTTTACTATTCATGCACGCTTTTTTAGGAGTTAAAAACTATATAAAATATTAACTTTTGTAATTATTAAAAAAAAATAATAAAAAAGTTAATATTTTATATAGTTTTTACCTTCTTAATTAAAAAAGCGTGCGTGAATAGTAAATGCAATGTATTTTTGGACGGAGGTAGTAAAAGTAAACAAAAGTAGCAGGATAAAACAGATTTAGTGAATGAATATGATAGAAAATAGCTTAGGTTAATCAATCTCAGCAATCAGGTTTGTTCATTGATCATCGAAATCGATTAGATAACTTCCTCTTGAATTCTTTGTTGTGGAAAGACTAGGTCTTTTGAATCCAATTCCTTATCGAAACTAGTTAACATGACAACTAGACCCTGAAAACCCTAATTATCAAACAATCTTGAAACTATCAAGATTCAATTCAATAATCGATGAAGCTTAAATGAAATCAACAAAGACAATCGACGCGCACAACCAGTTATTGCATCAATTGCAAATCAATTCTTTATACAAATCCATAAATCAACCAGTTTCAGAGATTTATACTTTGCTACTCACGAATATAGATAATTCAACCAGAAATTACCTATATCTAGCTATAGATTATAATGAAAAGGCATTAGTTGATCAAGCTAATGGAATTTCACGAAAACCCTAAACATTCGACGCAAAGAATTGATAATATTGACAGAGGAGTATTAAGATAGAGAAATCTCACAATGAAACGATAAATCTGACGCTTTGATTAATTATCCCAAGAAAAGAGGATTAGTTGTTCATACTTGAGAAATCACAAAAGGAGTCTCCAATGGTTGCTTCGTATTAATTCTGTCCCATCCCTCTCGAAACTAAAAACAAGACCTACCGTTGTTCCACCATCCTTCACCGTTTCCTCTTCTTTCCCTTTAATTTCATAATAAAACTTAAAACAACAGATTTCAAAATTAAATCCAAGTAACAGCTGGCCACGTCTTGCAAGCCGCTACATAACTGATATCATCATATTCTACGTATTATAGGTAATAGTTTATAGTCATTTTTAAGTCATTTTTATATGGTTTACATGTCTTTTATATAAGTTTTGGTTTAGTTTCTAGAATAGATGTCTACACTCGTGTCTTTATTTGTTTTTAGGTGATTTAGAGCTTGTTCGATGCAAATTTGGTATCACGATGGAATAAGATTCATTGAAGCCAAGTTTGAGATGTTCATGGACACCGAAAGAGCCTTGCATAGCGGTCTCAAGTGCTAGAAATCAAGCTAAGAAGAGCACATTGTCGAACCGACATATTTCGGACAAATCCTGTTTGGCGACATATCAGTAAAATGAGTCGTTTGCACTCCACAAAATTCGGATCGAGACGTTCTATACCTTGTTGGAAAGCTGATTCAGAGACCTAGAACTTTCATGTTAAGCACTTTTGCAAATTCAGCCTACAAAATGGATAAATCGAGATAAGAAGCTGATGTTGAGTCAACGTATCGACCCGGAACTTTCATATATTGACTCGATACTATGGGGTATCGACTCGATACCTTCACATTCCGAGCCAGATTGCTTTACAGTAGCCAAGTACCGACTCGATACTTTGAAGTATCGACTCGATACTTTCCTTTCCGCGTTACCACTTCGGGATTTTTTATCCGCTTTTATCTTTTATTGGACGACTTTTTGGTATATTTTATTATTATTTTAGGACTATTTTCAGATCTCTTTTAGGAATATAGATAGAGAATTAGGGTTAGAGAAAGGATGTTCAATTTTCACGTCAGAAACAATAGTTGCAGACATTGAGAGTTTTAGGCTCTTTCAGAGATTTCTTCTTGAATGTTTGTTTTGCTGGATTCAAGAATACGTTTTGTTAATCTAGTCTTATATTCTTTCATCATGAATTCTTTGATTGTGTCTGAATCCATGTCTGGCTAGTTTTCTTGTTCTGGGGTTGGGGTGATACCAACGATGCTGAGATAGACATGTGCGTGATGATTGCCTGAATGAATTCTATTGTTGTTTGATTCGATCCATGAGTGCTTAGTCCGATTAATCCTATAATTGATTGGAAATTGGAATCCTTTTGATGTTCAATAAGTGCCGGCTGCGAATTGAGATTGGATACATAGACAAAGTTGTTGGAAAACATGGATTGAACTTGAGAATTGTTTATGAGCAATCTATTTAATTCTCTTGAGGATAATAAACTATCGTAGACAACCTAGGTTTGAATTGATTATACGGATCGCGCCTGCGATTGTTTGATCGATTTGCTCACTAGGGTCTAAATGCTTAATGAGTCCAATTTGATTGATTAATCTGCAACAAGCGCAAGCTGAGTGGTAATTGATTGAAATGGACATAGTTATTGCAACATGCGTAGACTGAGCGATAATGAATTTAGATAGTTTACCTTCAAATATCTCTTTTTAATTTATTCAAGCATGAAAATTAAATAGCCTATCGAAGATGCATTGTTGTGGTAAACCCTGACTCTGGAATGTTTCTCATCATATATTCACAAACATTTGCAATTTGTCGTTATCTTCTTCTTATTTTCTTTATTCCTTAAAAAATCACTTCCGTTATTTGGCTTAATAAACTGGTTGAGGTTCTGCAATTGATATTCACACAGTCCCTGAGATTCGACACTCGATTACTACAATTGACACCGTACGCTTGCAGGGTGTTGGTTTTAGACCGATCAATAACTCGGGCTAAAACCAAACAACTCGGCCGAGTTTGTCTTGCTCCACCCGAGTTCTTGTTCAACAGCCAACTTGATGTCCAGATTTCGCTATTTTCAAGGCTTAATTTGGAAAAGTCGTAAACACGAAAGTTGTAGGTCTTCGAATCCTCTTTCCAACAAGTATAAGTACGCCCCGATCCGATAAATACAGCCTTCGTACGACTTGTTTTAGTGCAGTGTCGCCAGCTTGGACATCTCTAGTCTTTTACATGTTTAGCTCCTCTCCTTGGCTCGCATGCTCTTCTATTCTCGTCCAATCTTCCAACATTGGCTCGAGCTTAGCTTCACCTCTTTATAATCACCTGAAATCATGCACAAACCTCGTAGATTCCGACTCTAATTGAAACATAATAAAAACATGAAAACTACTCTAACTCATGCATTTACTCTACCTAAACACATCTAAATACTTATATTAACACTACCTAAATGTGCATGATCAGTGGACGAAACTCCAGAGAAGCAGTCAACTCGAGAACGGAGATGCCATGATGCACACGACCACGACCCCAACCTATCCCGACTCCGACCGTCCAAACCAAATCCAAGAAGAAAGTCACCTAGCAAAGCGATCATAGAGCCGCATAACGCCTGAGTAAAACACACCAAGCAACCCTAACGGGATTTAGTACACTCCCAAACGAGCGAGATTTAATGCCCTTATAGGATTTTAATCAATATATACTAATATATATAGAGGTTGGGTCAGGTGTTTACACCTCTTTTTGTGTTTTGTGTTAACAAATATAGGCCATTGATTGATTAGAAATTAATGGGTGAGATTAATTGAGACTTTCCCTTTTTATTTAAAGAAAAAAGAGTAGGTCACACCACGTTTATAGCCAACTTGCTGAAACAAAGCGCGTGTGTTTTTTTGGAGGTAACGTTTTTTTCCTAGGGAGGAAGAAAATTTGCTTGCATCGTGTGTTCGATGAATAATGACGAACAAATTACCGAATAATTTCATATTATTAACGAATAATAACTCTGAACTTCCAGATTTTGATTGCATTTTGTGACGTAACGTTTTTTGTATGGGATAACATTGTTTTTTGTGTGGTGCACTGTTTGAACTATTCGATAAGGTGATAATAATTATTCGCTCACTTATAGTTATTATTCGCTAGTTTGAAAGTAATTATTCGTTAGGTTGATACTAATTATTCGGTAGTTTTGCCAGTTATTGTTCGCTAGTTTGATAGTAATTATTCGTTAAGTTGATAGTAATTATTCGGTAGTTAATAGTAATTATTCATTAGGTTAATAGTAATTATTCGTTGGTCAATTACGCAACTATTCGCTAGATTAATAGTAACTATTCGTTAGATTAATAGTAACTATTCGTTAGATTGATAATAATTGTTCGTTAGGTTGAAAGAGGGTGTAAATGTAATGATTGGTTTCCACATCTAATTAACTATATATACAGATGAATAATTCCTTATTATCAACGAATATAAACTCTGACTTGCCGAATAATGACTCTGAACGTGAAATTAATGAAAAACAAAACTAGAAAAATTCTGATCGAACCACAATTTGCATTTGCAACAAAGATTTCACATTGACAAACATCAAGAACCGAATGATTATTTCATCCCGAATGTTAAATAGTAATTCAATCAAAACCAACTTAATAAACAACAATTCAAGAAATTTCCAAATTGAGTACCGGATTCAAGAAATCCCCAATTGAAGAAATCCCCAATTCAGGAGAGCACTGTCGACTCTTGCGGAACCGAAAGGGGAGGCTCGCGACGCTTGTGGGAACGAGATGGGAGGCGTCGAGATGCAAGAGAGAAGTCCGAGAGAGAGGCAGCCATTGGAGGCGCTCGGGCGAGCTTGATCTTGGGGCGATAGGCGCAGGTGCAAAGAGGAGTGAGGAGTACGTGGCCATCGTTAACCGGTGTCAGATTCGGTGCCACATGCAGCTTAGGAGGTCTGGCGAGGGAGGGGATGCTCGCGACGCATGTGGGAACGAGAGGGGATGCGTCGAAATGAGAGAGAGAAGTCCAAGAGAGAGAGGTAGCCATTGGAGGCGCTCCGGCGAGCTTGCTCTTGTAGGGGGCTTCGCCTGGGCCATTTACAGAGGAGGAAGGGGATGGAGACGGTGATGAGCGTATGGAGGAAGGAGATGTAGATGGTGGAACCTTTGATAATTAGGGTTTTAACGTGGATGAGTTGTAGGCAGTTACACAATTTGGTTGGGATGTGATTTACACGCCCTGGATTATTGAGGGTGTGATTTATTGTTCACATGGGGTCCACATTATTTAAAAAGAAATTATATTAATTCTCAATTAATCTCAGTCTTTAATTTTAATTCCATCAATGGCCAATATTTGTTAACACAAAACATGTTAAGCCTTGTAAACATTTGATCCATACTCTATATAATATATATGAACCAATTTTTTTAATGATGTTTGTCTTGGGCCCAAAGGACAAACCCGGTTCCAACAAATGAGCCCTACAGGCCCAAGGGGACCCGAATGCCAAGAGATTGCAAAGTTGCAATTGCAAAAAAGCAACAACAACGTTGCACCGAGCATCAACAACAATTATGGAGTATATGTTAAGTCCGATGTTTTTAATTTTATTTATATTTATTTTTTTTCCTTCGATGCAACTTTGGGCCCAAAAGTTGGCTCAAAGTCATGAAAAACGGGTGTAGGCAGGCAATGCAAGAAGCTTGGTTGCCGCCTGCACAAGCTGCCCAGGGAGGAACAAGCAAGGTCGAGCACGCCAAGAGCGCATCAGGCTCGGCAGAGAGGCGAGAGAGAGTTAGTGCGCCAAGGAGGAAAGTCGGCAGAACGATGGCTAAAGACGACGTCGGCGAAGGCCGGAGTCGCAGGGAGAAACGAAGATGAGGTTAGTACAATCAAGCCAGCTTAGTTGTGATTGTGGTCTAATGAGGCATCAATGCCAAAGATCAATGTCGAAACCAACAAGAGGTCGTGGTTACTAGAATGATCCCGGGTAATTTCTAACTTGATAAGCAAACCCTAGATTCGAGAATAGAAAGCGTTGTAGTTCGAATCGGTTGAAGATGGCGAAATATCCGAGATCACCGCCCATGAATTTGTAAAAGCCCCAAGAAATTGAGCTTTTTGTACCGATTTTAGTGGGTTGCGGTCGAAGGCATCAATCCCTCGACGGAGGACACAACTCCGGCGAGCAAGGCATGGCAGCGAAACCGCGCCTCAGAGCTCAACGAGGGAGCACCATAAGGCGGCGGAACAACCACACCAAGGGATGGTTTGTCAAACCAAAGGTTGAAGCTGACAGGCCTAAGGTCGTTATGTCAAATCAAAGTAAATTCCTAAGATGCAAACTATAACAAGTATAGTAGGTAAGTTAGGGTCGAACCCACAGGGAAACAGAATCAATTGTAAGAGCAAGTATTATTACCCAAAAGTAACCGATTCAAGGGGGAGTTTTGTGTGTAAGCAATGGTGACAGAACAAGTTGCAATAAGAGGTTGCGAATATATGATGGAAAAGTATCACACCAGGTAATTATCCGCACAACAATTGAGATGGTTCATCATCGCATTCTATGAATCTCAAGTTCTAATGTCCAGTAATTGTTCTCAATTCAGATCGTGTAATAGCTTTTAGTCCTACCAGTCCTAAAAGCACTTATCACCAAATTACAAGGGAAAACCTTCACCGAATAATAAAGCGATAGCATTCAAGCATGAATTATAATGAGATACAAGCGATTCCAACAACCCGTTAAAATAGCTTGTAATCGAATCTCCTTCACAATCTACCACAAGCAACCCGCGTATGGTGATTGTGTTTGCTACAATGAATCTACAACCCCAAACCTGGAATTGGAAACCCTAGCAATATGACTAGTATCGATAAACCTAGGTGATCAATCCAGATTAACCAATAATAAGCAATCAAGCAATAAGCTCAGGAGATCGAAACAATTAACAAAGGATGAACAAGAGTAGAATACTCACAACCAAATCAATCGAAGGCTTCAAAGAACCAAGTGTAACAAAGGAGAGTTAGTTCTCCATAGGGTTTGTGAGATGAAGAAAAGGGAAAATACGTCTCTGGAAAATAACCTAATAACTCAACTGCTGCCTTCTCGGCAAATATAAACTAATAAAATCGGGTTTAACATCCCGTAAAAATATAAAAATATAATATTAAAACTAATAAGATAGGGGAAACTCGGATAGAAATCCGTCTCCAAGGACTGACGCGGGCGCGTCAGTAGCAGCGCGGCCGTGCCAGACTCCGACTTGGGCGCGTCAGACTCCGACTTGGGCGCGCCAGTGGATCGTCTTGCTACTTCTATCTGATGCAACGACGTAGGCACTTCCTCCTAGCAGCGCGGGCGCGTCTGCAGCAGCGCGGCCGCGCCAAGCTCACCAGCTTCCAGCTGCTTCCGAACTTCTTCAACAGGTTCCGATTCGATCTGCAAGATAACCACAAATTTGCGCAGAATCCGAACTCTTCTAGAATAATCATAAGATGCAATTTAGTAACAAAGAACGAAAGAAATGCAACCTATCTAAGCTAAAAATGCCTATAATGCCTATCTAATATATGCATTATCAAATTCCCCCACACTTAACCTTTGCTTGTCCTCAAGCAATGATAGAATGAACATGAATCAATGTATCCCACAAGAAATCCCTTCAAATTTCAATCCTTATCAAAAAGCAACATTATAGCAGGTGAACACACAAACCAATCAAACAAACGTCATAGCATGTATTCCAGTGATCAAAGCTAAGAAGTAGACATCATCCAACCTCACCAGAGATATGTGTTTCACTCATGTGTTTAGGCTTTTAAGTACAACTCTCAACTCAAACCATTCATGCACTAAGCTCATAGACATTGACCACCATATCACCAATTCTCTACCGAAATGTCATTACTTGCGGGACACAATAAGGAAAATAAAATGCAACAATTGTTTTTTCTTTCTTTTCTTTTCTTTTTTTTTTCTTTTTCTTGTCTTGGTGCTTTCCTTACGCGAAGCGCAAACATGGGTGTCATGAATGGCCCCGGTCTATCAACACCTCAACCTATTAATATGAAGTCCACTTGAACACCTTTTGACGCAAGTTGCAAACATGGGTGTCATGAATGAACCTGGTTACTCAATGATCAAGCTTTCTTTCCTAGTGGATAGTTTTCAACACCTTTTTGCACGAATCATACCCATGGGTGTCATGCGTAGACCCGGTTACTCAGTACATCAACCATTGCCACCTTATTCGCTAAGAATGCATAAATTTAAAAAAAAAGACTCAAAATATAACATAAACTCCGCAAGCAACAAACATGTGAGTCGGTCTTTAAAAATAGATACTGCAGTCAATGTCAAGAGGTAGCAACACTAGGCGAGTAATTCACACAACTGAGCAAAAAAAAAATTCAAATAAGGCCAAACATTCTCACAGGGTCATGTTTTTAGGACTTCAATCATACTTTAGCTCAATCATACATGCTCAATTATATTTGCTAGCTCATGTTCCACAAAAATCAAATAGAAATAATAATCAAAACATCCAGAACTCCATGAGATTTTTATGAATCATGCTTGAAATTTAAAATAGAGGACAAACTAAGCCAGATGGGTATTTGAATAACACATATGTATGAAATGCATGCTCTATTTTTGGATTTTTTTGATTTTTTTCAAAAATTAATAAAAATGATTACATAAATTAGACATGATGCATAAATTTAAATATGATCTCCTATATGCATCTATATATAGAATTCCTCTCCCCCACACTTAAAGTTTTCATTGTCCTCAATGAAACAATAAAGACAATCAAGTAAACCAAATACAATTAGGGTGAAGGAAAAGAAAAAGGGAAAAGAAAGAAAAACTTACCTCGGGTTGCCTCCCGAGAAGCGCCTTTGTTTCAAGTCGTTGGCTCGACGTAATAGCCCTTTTTTGATTATTCTAACTCTGCATTTGGCTCCTCCAAAACTAACTCATCCATAGCCTCCTTTGGGAAACCTTCATAGTATGTCTTAAGCCTTTGACCATTTACCTTGAACTTCTTGTGGCTAATTGGGTCATATAACTCTACAGCGCCATGTGGGAAGACTTCAGCAACAATGTATGGTCCCCCTTGCTTTGACCTGAGCTTCCCAGCGAAGAGTTTTAGGCGAGACTGATCAGCACAATGTTTCCAAAGGTATGGGTCATCCCAAACATAGTGGTTTGCTTCTCTTCGAATCTTTTCCGTCTGGGCCTTGGTATGATCCGGAGGAAATTCCCCACAAACTAAGTAGTTCACAATGTCCCGGTACCAAGGGTTTACAGAGTGAAGTCCTAGAACGGATTGAGATGGGCTGAGAAGTAATGGCGTGGGCACGTCAGGGAACCACGCGGGCGCGCCAGGGAACAGCGCGGGCGTGCCAGTACTCAGCGCGGGCGCGCCAGTACTCAGCGCGGGCGCGTCAGACTCCGGCGCGGCCGCGTCAGCTCTCGACTTGGGCGCGCCAGACTCCAGCGTGCTTTTGTGCTCGATTCTGCATAATGTGTCATCCGGAAACGTGCCTAAGATGGGTTTCTGTGACTCCGGCTTGTCCTCCTCATTCACCAATCTGCTTAAGTGGTCAGCCACCAAATTCTCCACTCCTTTCTTGTCCTTAATCTCCACATCAAGAGTGCAAAGATGACTAGGGCGTTGTTTGAGTTCAATTTCAGGTGCCTGCACAACAGATGGAACAAGCACTTCGCTTGGAGTCAGTAGATTGGGGCCAATGCCCAAAAGAGTAGGGGACTTACCTTCTACATCCATCTGGGCTTCTAATTCCTGCATGTTAGATGAAATTGAAAAATCTGTATAGGACTCGTCAATAGCATTCTCAATAAGTGACTGCAACTCATCTTCCCTAGACATATCAAATAGATCTTGAGCTAATGGTTCAATCACATCAATAGAGCACAGAGAATGGTCATCAACAGGATGTTTCATAGCCTTGTATAAATCGAATTCAACCTTTTCTCCATCAAATTCCATTGTTAGTGTCTCAGAAACACAATCAATTTTTGTCCTAGCTGTTTTAATAAAAGGTCTACCTAACAGAATAGGCGCATCATGCTTATCATGTTCCATATCCAGGACAAAGAAATCTGCAGGAAAAATCAGTTTATCGACCATGACCAAAACGTCTTTTACTACTCCTTTAGGGTATTTATTAGACCTATCAGCTAGTTGCACAATTACTCCAGTTTCATGCAAATGTCCTAAATCTAGTGATTTGTAAAGTGAGTAGGGAAGCACATTTATGGAAGCACCCAAATCAAGCATAGCTCTATCAAATTTGGCATCTCCAATGACACAAGGGATAGTAACCATACCTGGATCGGTGCACTTTTTCGGCATTCTCCTCTGAAACATAGCGGAGACTTGCTCACTTACTTTCACTTTCTTTTTTCCTTTCAGCTTCTGATTTCTCTTCACCGTGCAAAGCTCCTTCAAGAACTTGGCGTACTTGGGCACAATTTTTAACATTTTCAGCAGAGGAATGTTCACCTGACACTTGCTAAATGTCTCGAAAAGCTCTGAATCATCGATTATCCTCCTCTCTTTGAGTGCCTCAGGGAACGGAGGTTTTGGTTTCTCCGACCCGAGAGGGGGAAAATCCGGTCGGACATATGTATCGACATAGGGCTCGGATTCAGGCGAGATCGGACTCGACGTGGGCGCGCCAGAATCCAGCGCGGGCGCGCCAATGTTGGGCGTGGCCACTTCAGTGTTGGGCGTGGCCACGTCGGAGACCTGCGTGCTTTTCTCCTCTTCTTCCTGACTTTTCAGCTCTTTTCCATTCCGAAGAGTTATAGCACTGACGTTTTCCCTTGGATTGACCACCGTTTGAGATGGTAAACCCACTGACGTCTTTGCCTCTATTCTCGTGATTGCTTCAGCCATTTGCCCCATTTGTTTCTGTATATCTTTTATGCTCGATTCAGTTGTCTGAACATGCGCAGTGAAGTGTTGTGTCAGGGTATTGAGCATGGACTCAGCAGAGGGAGCGTTACCCTGCTGCCTCTGATTGTAGGGAGGTGGCTGCTGCTGTTGTGATTGGTTTGGTGGATCCCTCCATCTGAAATTTGGGTGATCCCGCCACCCTGGGTTGTAGGAGTTTGAGTAGGGGTCATGTCTGGGTCTCTGAGGTCCATTTCCACCTAAAACACTTACTTCAGCGGTGTCTTCCTGGAGTGTAGGACACACATGAGTTGGGTGGAAGTTATCACTGCAGATTCCACAAGCCTTGAGTTGTTGAGGAGTCCCTTGCAGAGTGAGCCTCTTAACCATTTCCTTCAATTCAGCAATATCTTTGGATTGGTTAGAGTCTACCGAATTGACTCCTTTCTTTCTGGTGGACTTCCCAAAATTTCTAGTCCCCTCAGACATTTCCTGAATCTTCTCCATAGCTCCCTCTGGCGTGACATCCAGAATATTTCCTCCGCAGGCGGCATCAATCATCCTTCTATCAGATTCCAGCAATCCCCCATAGATGTATAGGACTAGGTCCTTCGTGTTGTAGCCGTGGAAAGGGCAATTAGCACAAAGCTTCTTGAACCTTTCATTGTAATCATAGAGGGTTTCATCATCTTCCTGCTCTATATTGCTGATTGCCTTCTTCAAGGTGTTCTCCTTCTTAGCAGGGAAGAATTTCTCCAGGAAGGCCTTGTAGAGCTTAGGCCAAGTATCGATGCTCCCTGTAGGAAGACTGTAGTACCAGTCATCCGCAGCATCGACCAGCGTGAACCCAAAAGCTCTCATCTTTATCTGTGCTTCGGATATATTGCCTGGTTTCATGCTCATGCACACATTATGAAACTTCCCCATGTGCTTGATGGGGTCTTCTCCGGCCAATCCATGGAATTTGGGCAGTTGATGAATCAGCCCAGACTTTAGCTCAAAATGGTTGTCATCCCCCAGAGCAGGGATTGTCACAGCAGGTGCCTGTTGTGTGATGTTTGCTGCTGTCAGCTGTCGCAGCGTCTGATTTGCATTTCCAGCCATTGGATCAGGTTGTTGGGAATGTTGTTGTTGTTCTCTAAGGCGGCGGTGGTATGTTCTGTCAATTTCCCAATCAAAATAAAAAAGATGGGGATCAGTAGCACGAGTGCGAACCATGCAAGCGGTTCGCACCCAAACAGGTAATAAGACAAACAAGAACAAAGATAATCCGTTTCCCCGGCAACGGCGCCAAATTTGACAGGCCTAAGGTCGTTATGCCAAATCAAAGTAAATTCCTAAGATGCAAACTATAACAAGTATAGTAGGTAAGTTAGGGTCGAACCCACAGGGAAACAGAATCAATTGTAAGAGCAAGTATTATTACCCAAAAGTAACCGATTCAAGGGGGAGTTTTGTGTGTAAGCAATGGTGACAGAACAAGTTGCAATAAGAGGTTGCGAATATATGATGGAAAAGTATCACACCAGGTAATTATCCGCACAACAATTGAGATGGTTCATCATCGCATTCTATGAATCTCAAGTTCTAATGTCCAGTAATTGTTCTCAATTCAGATCGTGTAATAGCTTTTAGTCCTACCAGTCCTAAAAGCACTTATCACCAAATTACAAGGGAAAACCTTCACCGAATAATAAAGCGATAGCATTCAAGCATGAATTATAATGAGATACAAGCGATTCCAACAACCCGTTAAAATAGCTTGTAATCGAATCTCCTTCACAATCTACCACAAGCAACCCGCGTATGGTGATTGTGTTTGCTACAATGAATCTACAACCCCAAACCTGGAATTGGAAACCCTAGCAATATGACTAGTATCGATAAACCTAGGTGATCAATCCAGATTAACCAATAATAAGCAATCAAGCAATAAGCTCAGGAGATCGAAACAATTAACAAAGGATGAACAAGAGTAGAATACTCACAACCAAATCAATCGAAGGCTTCAAAGAACCAAGTGTAACAAAGGAGAGTTAGTTCTCCATAGGGTTTGTGAGATGAAGAAAAGGGAAAATACGTCTCTGGAAAATAACCTAATAACTCAACTGCTGCCTTCTCGGCAAATATAAACTAATAAAATCGGGTTTAACATCCCGTAAAAATATAAAAATATAATATTAAAACTAATAAGATAGGGGAAACTCGGATAGAAATCCGTCTCCAAGGACTGACGCGGGCGCGTCAGTAGCAGCGCGGCCGCGCCAGACTCCGACTTGGGCGCGTCAGACTCCGACTTGGGCGCGCCAGTGGATCGTCTTGCTACTTCTATCTGATGCAACGACGTAGGCACTTCCCCCTAGCAGCGCGGGCGCGTCTGCAGTAGCGCGGCCGCGCCAAGCTCACCAGCTTCCGAACTTCTTCAACAGGTTCCGATTCAATCTGCAAGATAACCACAAATTTGCGCAGAATCCGAACTCTTCTAGAATAATCATAAGATGCAATTTAGTAACAAAGAACGAAAGAAATGCAACCTATCTAAGCTAAAAATGCCTATAATGCCTATCTAATATATGCATTATCAGAAGCCCCAAAGGGATTTTACGACCCTATTTCATAAGAAGAGAGGGGAGGTGATAATGAGACCCGCGTCGGACGGGAAGGAGGTAACCGAAACTTAGGAGGACAAATAGATGGTTTGGTGCTGCTTGCACAACCGGGGGTTCATAACCCCGAAGGGGAGTTATTGTCCCCGAATGGTGGTTTGGACTCCTCCCTCCCTCTCTAGTATTTTAGAGAGAGGTCAGAGTTAGTTCTTATGTGTTTTTGTTATAAAAATTTTATGTTAAGAAGACGAGATATCAATATAAACATATGTTACATATCCATATGCCCCAAAAAACTCTCCTCTCTCTAAGTGAGAGGGAGCCTCAACCCCGCGGCTTCGGCCGCCGTACCTTGGCTCCGGCCCCCTCACCTCGGCTTCGGCCGTACAACACCGCCCTCGGCCACCCTATTCCGCTGTGGTGTCTCCATGGTGTTCCGGGGTTGTTTCCCTGTTGAAGACCATGTATGCGGTTCACTCACGGTCTGAAATTTCTCTCTTGTGTTCGATCAAAGGCCAAATTGATTTGGGGTTTTTGATGTTTATGGGATTTTATCCCCTTTTCCATCATCCCCTTGCTCAATTTGTTCATCTAATCCCATTTTCTCAAACCAAGGCTCCGTCCTTCTTGTTTTCCTCGTGCTTCAGCCTGATTCTTGTCCTCCTCATGCTTCAGTCCTTTCCTTCGGCCTCTCATCCTGGGTTTCCGGGGTTGGTCTGGTTGCTTACCTTCCTCCCCGGCTCATCCTCCCTAGTCGACCTCTGTCCTCTCGGCCCCATACCCCTGTTTCTTCTTCTGCGAATTGTTCCTGTCGACAACCATTCTCCGGCCGCCGCCAGCCTTTCTCCGCTCGCTCTCTCGGCTCAGTTTTTTGGGTTGTTGGGGTTTGGTTTGGTGGTTTCGGTGGCCATGTCCTCACCTCCGGCGCCGGATTCCAACTACTGCCGCCGCCCTCTCGCCGAGAGGCTCCCGGTTCGGCCTCCGTCTACTCTGTGCGATTCACTTCAACTGCTTGGCGTGCAAGGCTATCTTACTGCCCCTTGCACGCCAAGTTTGGCGTAAAGTTAAAAAAAAAAAAGTGAAAACCTTATCCCGAAAGGGTTTGAGAAAATCCCGTTAGGGCTTGTCGTTACTTTGTAGGTGAAAGTTTGTAGGCGTTTTGTTTCGAGCAGTTTGCGGCTCTGCTACCGATGTTCCTAGGAGATCTTATGCTTGGTTGAGGGGGTGTGAAGTCTGTAGTCGGGTCTGGCTGGGATCGAGGTTTTGCGCTCAGGACAACTCCGTATCCGGGATAGATTTTCCTTGGAGTTCGTCTGCATTACCCACAGGAGATAGAGTCCTGCTGTACTACTGGCCCGCGGTGCTACTGTCTGGTGGTGCTTGGCTGCGTTCCTCGGTGGCTTCCTCAGCGTTTCGGGTGTTTGGTCTTCTTGAAACGTTTGTTGTAGAGTTTATTCCTGTTTGGTTCAGTACGCTTGTTATTTGTATTTCTGTTTTTAGGCTGCTTTGTTATACGGTTCACCGTCTGCTGACCTCGGTCGGCCTCTCGAGGTGTCAGGTATGTCTCACCCTCGAATTTTTACCTAATCAAAAAAAAAAAATGTTACATATCCATGGATCTTTGAGCCTCGAGAAACCCCATGTTGAGGATGGAAAACAACACCTCAAACAACCTCTTAGGAAGTCCTCAAACCTCTTTCGGGAGCCTAAATCTCCTTTGGGAGCCCTAATCCGCATCCCTCTGGGGACCCCTACCTCCTTCCCCCACCCTCTCCGGTTTAGGCTGGTTCCACCTCCATCCCTTGGTGGTGGTTTGTGTTGCCCGGAGTTGCTCGATTTTGGACTATACTCTTCGTTCTCGGTTCGCCTCTGGCCCCTTTCTCCACCTAGGTTCTTGCCGTAGCAGTTGGTGTTGAAGCCCGGTTGGGGTTCTCGATGTCTTTTGCTTCAACTTCCCTTGCCTATCATCGTTCTTCCTAATCCCCCTACTTTCCTTAGTTCGGTGTAGCCCCGCCCTCTCCCATGTCGGATCTCGTTGATGTGGTCCTCAATCGGGTGGTTTGTCCCCGACAGCTTGTTCCGGTGTTGTCTTCCCGGCTCCTTCCCTATCGGCGATGGTCCGGTGTTGTAAACCCCTGTGTGTCGACGCCTTCCCATGGGTTTTCAATCTTCGATCGGGGTGGGGTTGGTTCGCGGTGGTGTGCGTTTGTCGTCTTCCGCCGGTCACCTTTCTCCTCCTTCGCCTGATTCTCCGGCGGTCTCGGCCGTTTGTTGTGTCTGGTACTCGATTTCCTGGGTGCCTTGGCCTAGCGACGGCCTGTGCTAATTACCAGTGTCTCCTATCTTTACAAGAGATGCCCTCCTGCATTTTGCCTTTGGGCCCAAAGCTGGCCCGAAGGTAAAATATATTTTAAAAAATAAAAAATTTAAATAATCTTTTCAACTTTCATGTGAAAATAAATTAAAATCCCGTTTTTATTTATTTATAAATAAAACAATAAAAATCGTCTGAAAGGGCTTATTTAAAAATTTGCAATGGCTCGAAACATCGCTCGAAAGAGCTTGGATTAAATCCCGTTTGGGCTTGACAGGTCCTTCGCGGTTTGCTTTGCTTGGGTGGCGTGCGTCCCTGCTTTGGTGCGGTTGGGGGTTCATCTTCTATGTTGGGGTTCTGATAGTTGGAGTCGGGTCTGGCTAGGATCGAGGTAGTGTGCACGGGGCGACTCCGTGTACGGGAAGGAGATTCTTGGAGGTTCATCTTCACTACCCACATAGATTCCTGATGTATCGTCGGCTAGCGGTGCTGTTTTAGGATGGTGCTTGGCTTGCGCCCGTAGTTTACGACCCCTTCGTGTTAGTTTTAGTTTTCCTTGGCTCGTTTTCTTATAGAGTGTGTTTCCACTTGTTGTTTTGCTCTGCTTTTTGTTTTAGTTTTCGTTTGTATGTATTGACGGGTTTCCATCTACCTACATGTCGGCCATCAAGATTCAGGTATAACTGATTTCGAATTATTTCCTAATAAAAAAATATGTTACATATCCATGTGTTATTATAACTCCAAATGTTCTCCCTTCTCTCTAGTTTTAGGAGAGAAGTTTTTTTTCTCACAACCTAACCCCCACCCACCACCACCACCACCAATTTACCACCATCTTTACCACCACCACCAATCTACTACCTACCACCATCTCTACCTCCTCCACCATCTTAACAAGAACACAAGGGGACAAACCGAGATTTCAATCTCAACCCCAATCTAAGTATAACAACAACATCTCTACCTCCACCACCATCTTAACAAGAACACAAGGGGACAAACCGAGATTAATAATCTCAACCCCAAATCCAACATCTTAACAAGAACACAAGGGGACAAACCGAGATTAATAATCTCAACCCCAAATCCAAGTATAACAACAACAATAACTAAATTTCGGGCAACCCCCGTCATCGCAAACTGCAACTCAGAAAAGATAATCATATTTTGTTCTTTGAGATGTCCCCTCATCTCCAAAGCAATACTCCATCACTTAACTCGATTGCAATTGGCGCTCAACCGTCACCGTCTCTACAACGCTTCACTCCTCTCTCGATTCGGACCTTCGTGGGCTCTAATTGCACATTCTCCACCCCCATCACCACCACGCCAATCCGATTTCTCTAATCAACATCACCTTTACTCATCAGTTCACAATGTGTCCCCTTGGTTTAATTCCATTCGGCTTCGTTGCTGCTCTTCGTCATCACATCATCACCGATTTATCCCTCCTCCGATCTATCCAATTTCCACCGCCTCTTGCACATGGGCTTGTCTTGGGCCCTTGCCGGAGGCCAACCTTTGCACCAAATTCCGGCCTGCGTTGATTCTTGAATCACCGCCTCTAACTCCGTGGGTGCTCCTCTCTAGTAGTTCGTCGTCATCGGCTCCTCCTTCGGGGTTTTGGCTCCACAGCGGCAACCCTCACCATCCCGACTTCCCCAACCTCTTCTCTGTTGTCTTCGGTTGCGAGTGGACTTCGGTTGTTCATTCCTTCTCGGTTGTTGCCAGCTATCACCCATACCTCCTCCTCACCTCGGTCCAGTTCCGACTTATATTTGCCTCTTTGGTCGTCGTTTCCATCTGTTCGGCGTGCCTCTTCATCGCCGGTTGTTTCTGTGATCGGCTATTTTAGCCTACCTAGCCTCTCTCTCACCACTTGTTCTTTGGACCGTTGTTCTCATCCTTGGGGCCCAAGTACGGGTTCTTTTGGGCCCATGGGGGTGGATTTGGGTAATCTATCCACAATTACTACTCCCTCCGGTCAGTTATATAAGATGTTTAATAGCTTGTGAATTGATCCAAATTATTAGACGTTTTAGAAATTTAATCATAATCCTCTTACTTAGCAATTAATGAATCCCACTTTTCCATGCAAATACACGGTCATGTCCCTACTTTTTTTGGTTTTACCCATGAAACCTTCCTCTCCTCCACACTTATTACCGTTGATTAATCTCCACTCATCACAAAACTCTTACGTGTCAAACTTTCATAGAAGTGAGAATTAATTTGGGAGTGCATCAATAAATTGATGATGGTTTAAAAGTGGAATTCAATTCTAACATTTTATTTCCTTAATTATTGTGCATGGGTCTAAAAGATCTTATAAAATTAATCGGAGGGAGTATCTCATATTTCCAATATTTTCTATCAGATTAATCATGTCTCTTCTAAAAGACTCACTCGTTTTTAACCCTATTACCCGTTTTCTTTGATCTTGGCCTTAGTTAACCATCTGAGTGGAGTTGTTTTTTGGGTTCGATTTTCGTTTAGTTCCGGATGAAGTTGCAGACTTGTGCGCCCTACTGTTCAAGTTGATCGTGGCAGTGTTCGTGATTCTCGAAGATCTCTCATCCAGGTGAGGGGAAAGTCGTTGATCCACACTTCCCCAGGAGACGCCTTTTCCGCTGATGGGTTTTTGTCTCTATCTCCCTAGCATCGAGACGTCGTGTTAGTCCCTCGACTTTCCCATGTTCTCGGCATTCACAACCTTCACTCGGTATTCTTCGACTGCCTCTCCGCTGGTTTTCTTTATTGAGTTTCTTTGTATTCGGGTTTTTCCTTTTTGTTTTTGTCTTTTTGGTTGTATCATGACGGTTAGCCCGTCTACCGATTTTCATCAGCCTTTCGTTTTTCCAGATTCAGTTGCTGTCTGGGAATTCGAATATTTTCCTGTTCAAAAAAAAAATATCCAAGTGTTATTCCGAATATGAATATAATTATAAAAAAAAAGATACTCCCATCCGTTTCCTTTTAATTGACTTTTTACTATTTATGCACGTTTTGTAAGGTGTGAAAAACTATATGAAATAACAATTTTTTAAAATATTTTTTTCAATAATCTCATACTTATTAGTGATAAGTATAATATTATTAAAAAAATTGATTAAAATATTAATATTTAATATAATTTTTTTTTGGTCTGCAAGGCGGGATGACTCCCGGAAATTTATTGAGAAGTTAAACCAAGGTTACAATGATTTCAGTTTCTAAAACCGATTTTAGTTCATCTGGGCAAGAGGTAAAATCCTCAAAGTCCGAAACTAGAGAAAGTGCCCATTGGGCTAGTTTATCAGCTACCGAATTCGCTTGCCGGCGTATCGAAGAGATCGACACGGTCCATTGCTGTTGAGTAACAAGGTTGCAGCATTCCTCAATAATGAAGTAATCCGGGTGGGCTTGGTGATGTTTCCCGGTTAGTAGTTCACACAGCTCCGAGGAATCCGACTCCAAGATCATGTTAGAGTAGCCTAATCGTAGTCCCATCTTTAGTCCATGGAGGGCTGCCCACAATTCAGCTCGTAGCGCACCCGCGAAGCCACACTTGAAGGTGAACGCAGCGAGGAAACTCCCCGTGTTGTTTCGGAACACACCTCCTCCTCCTACCAACCCCGGATTTCCCTTTGATGCTCCATCGATATTCAGTTTTATCCAACCATCTGGCGGCGCCACCCAGCTAATCGGAGCACTCTGAGGACGGACGGGGGAGTAAATTTTTACCGTTATAAAACTGCGTGCATGACTTAAAAAAGTCACTCAAAAGGAAACAAAGGGAGTAAATTTTATAATTAAAATAATCTGTGACGCAATAAATATACATGTGGCGTAAAAAGCCACGAGACTAATTGCCATGGCTCTCTCAAGTCATCGATAATTCATAGGGGTGTTATGTGAGACAAGCTACTCGTGATCGGCTCGGGTTCGACTCGTATAAAACTCGACTCGAGCTCGTTCATTTTCTAAACAAGCCGAGTATGAGCACATCTTTAAGCTCGTTCCAAAGCTCAGCTCGTTCGAATTAAACTCGAATAGCTCGAATTTTATGAAATTTCTAAAATTTTCTTAAAGTTATTGTATAATGAGCAAGTAGAATTGCCTAAAGCTCAAAAAAAGCTCGGCTCGAGTTCGCTCATTTCCTAAACGAGCCGAATATGAGCACATTTTTAACCTCGAGTCAAAATTTAGGCTCGGCTCGAGCTCGTTCATATTCTAAATGAACTAAATATGAACATGTAATACTCGGCTCGTTCGACTCGAATACCGGCCCTAATAATTCATATGGTGGACATAACACACTTACGGGGTACTAGTAGCAGACTAGCAGGTGAGATCGTTTTACCTTTGTGTTATACCCGCCGGAACCGGAAGTGAGTCCCCTCCCCCACCAATGAAGATCCTCTATATCATTGTGTGCTTCACTACATGTATCACAACATTATTTTGATTTAAAATATAATTTTAAAAAATAAAATAAAATAATATTTATATTTGAAAGACATATATTTATATGTTTATAAAATTTTATCTTGAAAAATTATTTTTTATAAAATTTTAAAAAAATATATTTCAAATAATCATCTTTTCAATTATTATTATTTTTTAAAAAATGTTTTTTCAAAATAAAAGTTTATAAACAAATAAATATAAGTGTTTAGAATATTAATATAAATTTTAAAATTTTTTTAAACATAAATTCAATGTTAAATTAATTTTGTGATGCATATTGTGAAGCATAAAGTGATGTAGAGGATCCTTGTTGCTCCCCTACGCCCCTCCGCTCCCTCCCAAAATTTCGACACATCTCTGTCATTCCCCCAATTTTCGAAGCTCTCTCTCTCTCTCAATTGATCATTGTCTCATTTGTCTGTCTCCAATTTTCTAGTAATTTGACCTCTCCCTCCGAACCTAGGGTTTCATCATACCGTTCCTGATTTTCCCTCCTTGTCAATGGCGATTGACGACCAAGGGGAGGAGAAGAAGGTTCCGGAGAGCGAAGGAGGCTCAGCTCCGGCGGAGTCGGCCGGGGATGACAGCGGTGGAGGAAAGGAGGCTAAAGAGCTCGTAGTCGAAGAGGACAAAGAGGCTGCTGTTGAATCTGGAGACGGGGAGGAGAAAGGAGAAAAGGAGGACGAGGAGGAGGTCGATGAAGAGGAAGAGAAGCCGGTGAAGAGTAAAACGAAGCGAAAGAAGAGCTCCGCGAAAGCCGAGGAGGAGCAGGAACCGGAACCGGAGGAGGAGAAGCAGAGTGCAGCAACGACGCCCAGCGAGAGGCCCACCAGAGAGAGGAAGATAGTCGAACGGTACTTTGCCCCGTCGCCCGTTCCCAGGTCCGCCGCTACCAAACCCCTCATGATCCCAAAGGTATTTTGCCAACTCTTCTCGTGTTCAATTTCGCAGATTCTTGATTGGTTTGTGCTATCACGAGATTGGAATTTAAGTAATCAAGCTAACAGTTGAAACAGTAGTTCACCACCGTAAATGAGTCTGGAAAGATTACGTCTTTGCATCCCTAAGATTGAAAATTGAATGAGAGAAGGAAGAGAATTTCGGGTGCGAATGATTGCAACAAAATGAAAAATCAGTACTCTCTCTTGCAACCCCTGTACAACCAACACCAACTTTTTCCCCACCTTTGGTGTAGTAGTTTTTTAGTATTTGGGCTAATCCATTGGCCAACTTGTTGCATGGCTATGTTTTAGAAATCCAATTAGGGTTTTGAGGACTTGTTCCGGTACCAGCATCACCACCGTATACACTCTCTGACCACCTTCACCACCAATTGCCACCTTTCACCTCTCACATATTGACAATCTCCGCTTGTTCTCACTTCTCCCTGTTTTCTGATGGATGCGTGAGGGATTTTAGTGATGATATGTGGATGATTGTGGGAGGGGAGTAATGCCCTATGTGAAGATATGGTGAAAGAGAGGAGGAAGAAGCACATGAAGAAACTCATGCAGTTTTAAGAGGCTAAGAAGATGTCATTATGTCACCACCAGTGATGGTATTGGTGACCTTACTTGAACAGGATGGTATTGGTGACCTGGTGGGGATTCTAATTTCTAACCAAGTCTCCATCTGCAACTCATAGCTTCTTCTCTCCTCATTCACACAGTCCTCTTCTAGATCTTGCCTCCTCATTCTCTTTGGTGGCCTTGGTGGTGAAGAAGGGGAGAAGGAGATGAACGGGAATGGACGACAATGATAGAATCTGGTTTCCATGGCTTAGGTTATCAAATGTAGGTTTTTAACAGTATGAAGAATCCGTTTCGGAATGGAAAAAGTTAAAAACTATCACAAGGTATCTGTCCATCTATTGAGCAATTCCAAACCAATCCTTGTCACCCAAGGAATGGTGCCATATTAGCCATTATACTTTCAAGGGATGGAAACAAAACTTACTAGACCTCACAGTCTGTACAGCTTAATTACTAACTTCACTGTCTGTACAGCTTAATTACTAACTGAAACTGACTTGCTACTCTTCTCAATCTAGCAACTACCTGATATTAAGTTCCTTTCGTCTCCTTGATTTTCAGGGTAGTGGCACACTGCTGAAGGATATTCCAAATGGTATGTTGTTGCTAATAACCCTACCCCCCACAAACATTCCCCTTCTTGTCTCCACAATGGCATATTAATACGTTATGCATTTGCATTTGCTGGATTGAGGCTGTTGTATAAAAAGTATTATATAACAAGCTCATGTTGAATTTGCTTTGCTTGCTTTTAGAAGTGTTGGAATGTTTATATTGACAGATACGAAATAAAGATCTAATATGAAGAGTTGCTAAGCTTTCATTGCCTTTGGCATGATATGTAGTTGTCCAATGTGTTCATATTTTTGGTTGTTGGGACTAGTCAATTACTGTATAATTAGCACTTGTAGATTTGTTTTAGCCATCTTGGAATGTTATATTCATGAATCTTCAAAAGAAATCTACGAGCGTAGAATTTCCATGCATTGTTTGCGAACATCATTACATTAGTATATGTGGAGATAACTTGATCTAGAAGGGTTTTGGAGAAGAGCAGAAAAAAGAATCATAGAATGAAGCTTCGGAATTTAAAAGAGGAGTTCTGGACACTTCATGATTTTCTTACAGTTGAATACTTGAATGTAGCAAAATATGTCGGAGTTAGACTGTCTAAGAAAGGTTGTGAGAAGTCGCATTATGTTTTGCTGTTGGTTGTTGCAAATTGCAAGAGGAATGAATGTTGCTTTTTGAAGGGAAATTTCTATTAAACCTCCTCTAAAATAGTGGCTTTTTTTTTTAAATAATCAAAGTATCAAACCTCTAATGATAAAATTTAAAAATCTTGCAAAAATCACTTCTACTTGTAAAATCTCACATGTTATTGGTTTTATTTCCTCTCAAAATGGCTGGTAATATAAAGCAGGGGCATTGTCATTTACAAGTTTTAATTAATAGTCATTTTGAGGAAAACTTGTTATTCTGACAGTTTTATTAGTTGGCGAAATATAGTTAAAGGGTGGGATTTCTACAAATTTATTGGAAATAGAGGTGATTTAACTGCTTTTGAAAATTGTGAAATTAGTGTTGGTTTAGAAAGAAAAAAATCTCGTATTCTAGCAGCAGTTTTGAGAAAAGTTTGATTTTTCAACTTTGAAGTTTTATTCATATTCAAAAGTAAAAGTATCGAGTGAACAAGTTGGACTGTTTTCTTGTCTCATTTCTAGCTGAGCAGTAGAATCTAAATGATCCTGTATCTAGTATTAACTCAAGATTGCCTGAAGTTATGAAATCAAGTCTGATACTACAACTTGTATCCTAATTGTGGATATTAGATTAGACAATAGAGAAAGCCGAGAGTGTTAGAAATAGAATTGTATACTTAACTTCTGTTTTTCTCTGGTGGTAGTTTTGGTCTGGCGTCAAGTTTCTTTTCAATCTTTCGACCATGAGGTTTAGGCCTTATATCATTAAATTGTACATTTGCATTTCAAAATTGAGGCAAAACCTTATATGAAGGCTGAATCTGGGAATTTCTTATTCTAAAGCAATTTTTACGCGAAAAATAATGTCTCCAGTTTAAAAGTCTTGCATCATGACTTGCAAATAATCTTTAATAAGCATGCTTTACTGATAGGAATGAGCTGCAAGTCAGGATCAGAAGTTTCTTCTGTCTTTGTGCTCCACCTTTCCAGTTATTTTCCCTTACTGCATATGCATTTTTGGTTCTGATATTCTGAACTAACAGTGGCTTACAAGTTATCAAAGAGAAAACCAGATGACAATCTTCAGTTACTACACATAATTCTTTATGGAAAAAAAGCAAAGGTATGTTGATTGTTCCTTTGTCATACTTTCTTGAGCTCCTTATTTGGAGGACTAATATTGCGTGCTCCCCGCAGGTGCACAATTTGAAGAAAGACATAGGCTTATTCTCTGGCTTTGTATGGATTGAAAATGAGGTAAAGAATCTTCAGACAGGTTTTGTGGTTTGCTCAACAACACCTAGGTTGCAATGTATATGATCCATTTAAAGCTGGGAAATGGATGAGCATTCTTGTGAAGGAGCAGGCCTTATTCCGGTCTATTAACGTCGGGCGTTTTAAAATATTTCTGAGAATCATGCATTCATGCATGTATTTTCAATCAATCCTTAATACTCTTATGCCTGAATCATGCTACCTTGACATGCTACGAGGGGCATGAAGCATTCAATAGTTTTGTTGTTTAAATTGAAAATTTGGAGTACTCCTGAGTTTGGTGTTTTAAAATAGAAATCAAGTTCATCAATGTCCAAATGCATAATACTTAGTTTTGGGCAATATTGCTTTTATATTGGTTTCCTTTTTCATTGGGATATACAAAGTGGGGTATAGGTGATTGCCAATTTGAGTACAGGTCATTACCTTTAGGTTATTAATTCTTAAAACTGTTTAGCGAAAGCATCTTTTTTTTTTTTTTTAAAAATGAAATTACTTTTGTTTTATTTAACAGGAAAAACAAAGGAACAAAGTCAAGGAGAAGCTTGACAAATGTGTCAAGGAGAAATTGTTAGACTTCTGTGATGTTCTGAACATTCCTGTTAGCAGAGCTGTCTCCAAGAAGGTGTTCTACAATTAGCTTTCTTCTTCTTCTTCGTGATGTTCTGATTATTGATTGTTCAATCCTCCACTGAATTTCAGGAAGATCTCTCAGCCAGATTGCTGGAATTTCTTCAATCTCCACATGCTACAACTGATGTTTTGCTTGCAGACAAAGAACAGGTTTCCGAACTCCTTTGAATTTTTTTTAATAAAAAGTCCTATGCTTAAGTGGCATACATTGCCGATGAAATTGTTTTAAACATGAACTGCAGAAGGGGAAAAAGCGCAAATCGAAGGCGACGCCTAGTAGAAGCTCTAATTCTAAAGAACGATCAGCAGAAAAATCATCCAAGGTTTGCGATATTTGTTGCCCATGACATGTTTGCTATATTTTGTTTGAAAATTATAAGCTGCAGATAATCCTCTTATTATCATATAAAAACAAAATAGCTCCTAATACTAATGGTAGAAACTAACAAGAAATCAGGATAATGGAAAACATGGAGAAAGTGGGTTGCCTAATGTGAAAGTGCCTTAAAACTAGGAAAATGTGGACGTGTGGAATTGGAGAAACTAACTAGGAAATGGGGAAAATAAAGATAATAATTAGAATTAACAAAGTTAGTAATTTGAGCTTGTATATTCACGTCACGTTTAAAAATGGAATGACAGGGTCCAATCATATTATGCCACCCTTAATGTGTGTAAGGAGATTCCAGAATTTAGCATGTAATGACTAATGATGATTGTGATTTTGAAGGACCATTGCCCTTTTAAAAACTATAATACATTTTTCGAAAATAGTTTTTTTTCTGTTTTGTAATAATTTTACACTTATTGGTTTTATGCTTCATCTGTTGGTTTGAATTTTTCCTGTGCAAGCAGAAGGCAAAAGTTGGTGAAAAACAAAAGAAGGCTTCTGAAGCTGAGGAAGAAAGTGAGGATGAAGACAAGCATGAAAGTTCCGATGCCAAAGATGAATCCATGGACGAAGATGGTGATAAGAAAGCACCCAAGGAAGAAAGTGATGAAGATGAGATTAATTCAGAAGAGGGAGATGAATCCAAAGAACAGATTCCCAGTCCAAAATCTAAGGGGAATTCTGAGTCTAAACGTAGTAAAGCTCCTAAAGATACCAAGAAACATACTCCTGAGAAGCCTTCGGAAGGCAAACAAAAATCTAAATCTACAAAAAAAAGAGATGTTGCTGAAAAAGATTCTGCGTCAGCTTCTCAAGTTAAAGGATCCAGGAGTAAGAAGCAAAAGCCTGAAAGTGAAACCAAGAAGGCTAAGCCTGCTGATCAAAAAGATTCTAGCGAAAAGCAGTCAGGCAAATCAAGATCAAAACCCGTGATTAAGGAAGAAGGTAATTTATAGTCCTTTTACATGAGTTGAAGATTTGATCATGTGATTCAGCTATTCTTCATTTGAACCTGTTGGTATCCGTTGTGTGTTTTAGCATCTATCACTAAAATTCTTTGGCCAGTTCCGGACTTTCTTTTCTCAACTCTTGATTAGTTACTTTAGTGATCGTTACCAGATATCACGAGTCTTCCTTTTGAAGTGGATTCTAGGTTTAAAAATTATGTTGAATGATATGACTACTGAATGCCTCTTTACTCTCTAGTGTGCCAAAATTTTAATTACTCTTTTGTATTAGGAAAAGGTAAATCAAGCAAAAAGAAGAGTGCAGAGCCTAGCAAGGAGGAATTGCATGCTGTTGTTGACAAAATTTTGAAGGAAGTTGATTTCAACACTGTAAGATGATGCTACTATTATACATTCATTGCCCAAAATTGACTCTCATTGATTTGCTATCAATTTATCGTTCGTTTCAATGTTGCAGGCAACTTTGTCGGATATTCTGCGGAAGCTTGGTATGTCCATCATTAAGCTTGATTGTCTAATATTTTGCTATATTTATTCTTGGCTAATGTTGATGGGACATGGTCTTGGTGCATATATCTGTATTTTAGTGAATTGATTTGTGTGGGAATTCCTCAAATCACAGCAAATATCTCATTCAACAATATATGGAAAATGAATTGATTTTGTCATTGCCTTTGCCGTGCAAGTACTTTGTGTACCTTGATTCAAAGCAATATGTATTGTTTTCTGGAGGCTTATTTGTTCATCTTCTAATTTTCAGGTACCCATTTCGGTTTGGATTTAGGCCACAGAAAGGCGGAGGTGAAGGAAATAATCACAGAGGTGATAAGTAATATGTCCGATGATGAAGATGATGAAGAAGGAGGTGATGATGGGGACGGGAATAATGCTGAGAAAGATAAAGTTGATGATGACAACGCTTAAGCTCGCCCAAAGCGGCCCTTGCGTTATTGGTTAGGTTGAGATAGTTCTGCTGACTGCTTTCGACTCTCAGGTTATCTAAATACCTCAAACCAACTTCAGCCGAAAGCTCCTTAGATGTTAGACTACTGAATCTTCTTTTTACGTTTGTGCAATGGAACTCATCAGATGTTTTCCCCTGAACACAATCCCTGACCTTAAATCTATTGTAGGTTAGCTTTTCTGATGATGGATTTCTAGTTAGTGAACTAGTCCGCTTACTGTAGCTTTAGCTTTCATGTTTGCTGACTTGCCTGTGAAACTGACATGGAACTGATTCTGTCTGATAAAGCTTGCATCTTTGCAGGCTGGGTGTAGTGATATGACCTGTGGAACAATCTTTTTATCCTCTTATCGTCGATGCAAGACTCATTTTTCATTACTGAAAGCTATCAATCACCGCCTCCAGTTCTTGCAAGTTTGCATTGCAGGTCAACGGAAAACTCCTCAAATCAATTCACTGCCACTAATGGGAATATATTCATGTGTGAATATCTTTTTCATATGAAAATTATTTATCTATTCAACCCATCGATCCGACTCCCCACGGGTTTGGGTCCGGGTGGCTTTCTGACCTGTGACTCGCCGGGTTTGACCCGGTGAGTTTGACCCGTGGACAATTCTCTAGAACGCAAAACTACCGCCGAAACATGCAACCCCTTCGATCAGAGATTTGAAGGCTTGAACCAACAACTCCTTTAAATTAAATCTTGCCTTCCTAGCTGGAAACAGGCCTCCTTAGAGCATCCGCACCGAGGTGAAAATCACCCTATTTGATTGAGCATTTGGTGGGTCTCTATTCATTTGCTCAACCAAAACCATTTTGGAACTCACACCGGCCTTGAATTGCTTGAATAGTTAACCATTTGGATTTGCTCCATCTATCACTCGAGTAAAATTTGCTCTACTTATTGCTTAAGCAATTAGTGAGGGATTTATCTCTTGCTCCATCTATCACTCGAGTAAAATTTGCTCTACTTATTGCTTAAGCAATTAGTGAGGGATTTCTCTTTTTACTTTTTTTTTTTTTCACTTATACAAAATATTTTTAAAGTATATAAATTTGTTTTGGTACATTATTTGCTTGAGTAATGAGTGAGTGCAATTTTTTGTTTTTACTTGGGTAAATTTTACTTGAAGCAAAATTTGCTTTCGAACCCATCATTCTCTTGAACAAATTTAATTTATGGGTGCGGATGCTATTGTGACAAAGCTGTATGAAGTGGTAATTTGCATACTTCGATTATCTTTTCTAGTTTATAATTGCATTTATAATAGCAAATACTAGGCCCAAATACATCAGCCCACACTAATGCCCATATCGGTTCTTTTTGTTTTTTGGTCTGAACCCATATGGCCATATCCTTTTCTAGTTTTTATTAATGGAAATTTCGCCAGGTATCTCTGGGGTATTGCAATTTTCGCGAGATATATAACTCTTTTGCATATTTCGCGTGGTACCCTTGTGGTTTTAAATTATTTTGGCTCGTGTCCTTTCCGGTTAATTTTAACAGTTTTGTGTTTCTTCCGTTACTTTGCAATTAAAAAAAAAGAAAAGAAAGAAAGGCAGGAGAACAACGCGGTGATACACCAACGCGGTGATACACTCGTGCATCAATGTCTCAGTTGTTTTTGCCGAGAACCTCGGTCTAAAAATGGGAATCCTTCGGGCTAAACAGCTGAATATTCGTAACCTCCTGATCGAGGGCGATAACCTTCTGGTTATTAAAGCTCTGCTAGGGGACTGGAAGTGCCCCTGGAATATCGAGCTCCTACAATCTGATATTCTGTTAGATACTTTGTCTTTTTCTTATGTAGCTATCCGTCATATTTTCAGGGAATCGAATGCAGTGGCTGACTATCTCGCGCGCAGTGCACATGCTTCCCCTGCCGACGCCTGCTACGACGACGATCCAGAGCTCTGTGCTCTCATCCGCAAGGATGCGCTAGGAAGGAGTCCTGCTACGGCCGACCCAACCTAATTTTTATTCTGCGTCAAAAAAAAAAAAAAAAAAAAAAAGAGACCGAAGAGAGGACCCTACTGCTCGAACAGGAGACCAGCGCTGCTCGAACATGAGAAGGACCTTGCTGCTCGAAGGCCGGCTCGGATCCGCTGCTCTGCTCAAAGGCCGGCTCGCTGCTGCTGCAACCGAAGGAGACCAACGCTGCTCGAAAGGTTGTCATGGGAGGAGACGTGGGAGGCGTTGTGCCTGACCACGAAGGCGGTGGCGGCCCATTGCCTCGGCCGGCGACCGGAGGTGGAGGAGAAGAAGCTACTGCTGTAGAGAGGTAAGTTAATGTCAATCGAAATTTTGGATTTAGGTTGAAATTGAAGCATTTGGGTTTTTTTTTGTGATGTCAAATTTAGGGTTTAGGTTGAAATTGATGGATTTGGAACTCGATTAGTTACATACTAGGGTTGAATTTCTGGTCTAGACTGGCATATTGGTTGTTCGCTTTGGAATGAATTACTGTTGATGCTACTTAATACTAAGGCAACATATGCTAAATTTTGGATTTAGGTTGAAATTGAAGCATTTGGGTTTTTTTTTTGTGATGTCAAATTTAGGGTTTAGGTTGAAATTGATGGATTTGGAACTCGATTAGTTACATACTAGGGTTGAATTTCTGGTCTAGACTGGCATATTGGTTGTTCGCTTTGGAATGAATTACTGTTGATGCTACTTAATACTAAGGCAAAATATGCTTTTCTGATTTTCTGCAAGTTCCTGAACTCTTTTTGGACCTGTCACCTGTTGGTGTTTAATCATAAAAAGAGCAATTAAGGAATTGCATTAAACTCAAAGTTCACTTTGATTGATAATCTGTGTCCGTTCTTGTATATTACTATTAATAGCTCAACTTGGTCAACAGGGAAGTCATTGATAATCCTTCTTTAAAATGAAACATTTTATATCTGAATGTAGGCAAGAATCGAACAGCTGAAGGTTATGGGCCCTCTTATTTTGAATGAAACATTTTATATCTGAGTGCATTACCATGTTGACATACATACTACTCTAAGAATGACTATTATATTGTGCCCAGTATGTTGAGTCCAAAAGACAATGAAAAAATATGAGTGATGAAACTTTCTGCATACTCATATAAGAGATATATTCCTGTTGGCTGTCAAACTTTCTGCATAAAATGATCTAATGTGTACACTTCTCTCCAATACCGTCGAGCCCTTTTTGAGTCTGCACAATAAACATCAGGTGAGCCGAGATTCAAATCTCAATGTCTTTCTTTCCAATTTGGCTTTCATTGATTGATAAATATTGATTACTTTTTTTGTGTCTGCATATGCATTATCAAGAGATCTGAAATCATCAACAACATAAGACACTGCATGCATGCTGTGAATGGAGCCACATGCAGATTGTTGAGGTAAGGCATAGAAAAGACCGAAACTTGAAGTTCTAGCTTAAGCTGTCAATTAATATTAAGCGAATTGTGAAACAGTTTCTGTTTTGATGATGCATCACTAGTGTGGTATTCATGCAGTAGGTAATGTCCTCTATGATTGGAAAAACTAACATCATCCTTGAGCCTTGCCCTGGCAAGGCTGAAGTTGCAGATGCTCAACTTTGTTATGACAAAAAATATCATTGATTTTAAGCCTATTAGCTCAAAAGGGAGAGCATTGTGCTCACGCACAAAGATGCGGGTTCAACTCCCGTATAGGCTCTTTATGGTTGTGTGCTTATGACGATCAAAGTAATATTGAAAAATACTATGGCAGCAACTCAATGTGTAGATCATTCAAAGAAAGTTAACAAACACGCATCTTAAATAAAGTAAACATGCTTAAACAAACACACATCTTCGGGCAGCATTAAACCAACACACATCTAATAAAGTTAACAAAGTACTTCACACTTAAATGGTTAATGAGTTCAACAAGCCTATGTGGGAATCGAACCCACGTCTTTGTGCATGAGCACAATGCTTTCCCATTTGAGCTAATAGACTACAATAATAACTACTGTCATAACTTTGAATTAAACATCATCCTGATTTGATAATGAGCTGAAAATATGACATTAATTTTTCATCCATATATAATATTGGTCCATACTAAGACAAAATAGCAGAAGATCAAACTGGTAGATGGTAATAGCAAACCATTTATACTTGCAACAACTCAACTAAGGATGCCTGGTATTTTTTCTTGTGAACAGGAGTATTATCTATTTATCTACCAAATTACCATTGAAATTAGCTGTTTGATCACTTTGTTTACCATTACAATCTGAAGAAAAATCACCTACTTGGCCACAAGAAAAGCATTTTTCTTGCTCTAAAGGTAAAGTAACAACCAGCATAAAAGTTAATCTGTTAAAGACAAACGGATGAATATACCTACACTTAGTATTCAAGAAGATCATCAGGTACCAACCTCTCTCAAAATTGAGAAGTGCACCTCGTGTGTAGTTAGAGACAACATGATCAAATCAATATCCTTAAAAAACTCCAAATTTTACATTAGTCAAGCTTAAGATACAAAAAGGATGCAAATCGCCAGATGAAGGAAAAAAAGGAGATAACAAAAAATACTCACAAGTCCATACAAGCAATGCCTAGTATTTGGATAAAAAACAGGAAGAATGCGTTGCAACCGTATATAAGACATAATCTTATCCTCTCCCTTTCCAGGAACATTTGCATCGGACAATATAACCTTCAAATATCGACCCAATGCAGCCGGTTAATTATGTTAAGAGAGAAATGATCCTGGCATTTAGTGTGAGGGAAAAAAGATGCAGAAGGATTGCTCCAGAATTTTGAAAATCACATGGAGGCAAGAATAATACAAGATGTCTAATATTGAACTTTCGTTCTCCTCCAGCCAGGGTTGCGGTTCAAGTTCTTCTGTATAAAATACTGCAGGGCAACTGAGAGCACAACCATAAACTGTGTCCCAGAGCTCCAGAATTTTGAAAACCACATGGAGGCAAGAATAATACAAGACGTCTAATATCGAATTCCAAATCCATCAATTTCAACCTAAACCCTAAATTTCACATCACAAAAAAACCCCAAATGCTTCAATTTCAACCTAAATCCAAAATTTCGATTGACATTAACTTACATCTCTGCAGCAGTGGCTTTTTCTCCTCCACCTCCGGTCGCTGGCCGAGGCAATGGGCCGCCACCGTCTTCGTGGTCAGGCACAACGCCTCCCACGTCTCCTCCCATGACAGCCTTTCGAGCCGCGCTGGTCTCCTTCGGTTGCAGCAGCAGCGAGCCGGCCTTCGAGCAGAGCAGCGGATCCGAGCCGGTCTTCGAGCAGCAAGGTCCTTCTCCTGTTCGAGCAGCGCTGGTCTCCTGTTCGAGCAGTAGGGTCCTCTCTTCGGTCTTTGGTGTATATTTTTTTGATAAGGTAATAATTCGAGATCAGATATACCTGAATCTCGATGGCTGACAAGTCGGCAGACAGAAACCCGTCTAAACATACAAACGAAAACAAAAAGTGGTGCAATATAACAAGTGGAAATACACCCTACAAGAAACGAGCCAAGGCAACTCTAAATCTAACACGATGGGGACGTAGACTACGGACGAAAGCCAAGCACCTTCCTACAACAGCACCGCTGGCCGGCGATACATCAGGACTCCCTGTGGGTGGTGAAGACGAACCTCCCGGAAGCTCCTTCCTGTACACGGAGTCTCCCCGTACACACCACCTCGATCCCAGCCAAACCCGACTCCGACTGCCAGAACCCCAACATAGAAGAAGAACACCCAAGCCGCACCAAAGCAGAGACGCACGCCACCCGAGCAAACCACACCACGAAGGACCGATCACTATGAACCGGTCAAGCCCAAAGCGGGGTTTAGTCTAAGCTCTTTCGAGCGGTTTTTCGAGCCCATAAGGGATTTTCATTAAAGCTTCTTTAAAATATATATATATATATATATATATATATATATATATATATATATATATATATATATATATATATATATATAAAATTATACAACCGACATCTTATTTTTATTTAATTATAAATTTTATTATAAATATTTGGAGGTGGGCTTATTTTCGGGCTGCCCCTGTATCGCCGCGTTGTTCTCCTGCCTTTCTTTTTTTTTCTTTTTTTTTTTAATTGCAAAGTAACGGAAGAAACACAAAAGTATAAAACTGTTAAAATTAACCGGAAAGGGTACGAGCCGAAAAATTTAAAACCACAGGGATACCACGCGAAATATGCAAAAGAGTTGTATACCTCGCGAAAATTGTAATATTCCAGGGGTACCTGACGAAATTTCCGTTTTCTTACAAGAACAAATAAGCAAGTGAAAGTCTGAAATTACAGAAATCATCAGCTCAAAGCCTCAAATGACAGAAGTCATCACTATATAACACAGATTATCTTTTCAAATGCATTTTTTTCGTTTATTAAGCATTTCTATTTCAATAGATTGCGTTTTAAGTAAATTTTAAAGTACTATCTGTATAGACAAAATTATACTAAAATATCATAAATATATTGGTTAAAATGTTTTATGATAAAGTTTAGTTTATAAAACAAAGTGTTATTTAATGTTTTAAAGCGTAAAATACCCAATTTAGGGTGATTATATAGAATAATTTAGTTTTATTAAAATAAAACACAAAAAATGATTGGTTGTGTGAAAAAAAAAAAAATTAAAATTTAGTGTTGTTACGGGGTTGGCATTGTGGTTGGGGATCGTTGGAAGGATAGGATGGTGCGTGTTGATCGAGTGAATGACAGGCTGATGACTATCAAGTTAGTGTTGGATACTTCCGTTCTGCATGTGATTAGTGCCTACGCGCCTCAAGTCGGCCGGGGTGTGGAGGAGAAGAGGAGGTTTTGGGAGGCTTTGGATGATCTGGTTGGGAGTATACCAACGTCGGAACAGTATGTGATTGGAGGGGATTTCAACGCACACATCGGCAAGGTTAGAGACGGTTTTGAAGATGCTCATGGTGGTTTTGGCTTCGGAGATAGGAATGAAGGTGGGATTGCGCTCTTGGAGTTTTCGGTGGCCTTCGGGAGTGTTATCTGCAATTCTTGGTTCTAAAAAAGGGATGCACATTTGGTTACCTTCGACAGCTCCGTGGGTAGATCGCAAGTAGACTACTTCTTGGTCAGAAAGGAAGACAGACGCAACTGTAGAGATTGTAAGGTTATCCCCTTTGGTGGTCTCTCAACGCCACATCACCTTCTGGTTTTGGACTTGGAGGTTCAGGGCAACGTCAGAAAGAGTACTCACAAATGCTCAACAAATATCAGGTGGTGGCGTCTTTCAGAGTCGACAAGCCCCTTATTGAAAGATAAGGTTTGACAAATGGCAGAGCAAGAGGGAATTAGGGTGAAGCTGGGTGATGCAGATGCAATGTGGAGCTACTTGGCTGGTTGTATTCGTAGAGCTGGAAGAGAGGTGTTGGGGGGTATCCGCAGGTAGGCAAGGGCCTAATCGGGGTGTCGCTTGGTGGAGCGAGGAGGTGAAGGCAAAGGTGAGGGCAAAGCAGTTAGCGTTCCTTAGATGGTTGCACAGGGACAGTGGAGAAGATGGAGCGGAGCTCAGGTTTAGATACAACGTGGCCAAGAGGGAGGCCAAACATGCAGTGGTGGAGGCTAAGGACAAGGCCTTTGAGAGTTTGTATAAGGCTCTGGACGAGAAGGGTGGGGAAAGGGTTCTCTTTCGTTTGGCTCGGCATAGAGAGAGGTTGAGCAGAGACATCGACGTCGTCAGGTGTGTCAAAGAGGAGAATGGTCAAGTGTTGGTTGATGATCAGCGGATAAAGGGCAGATGGCTAAGGTACTTCTCAGAATTGCTCAACGAGGATTCCTATTCTTCGGATAGGTGTACTAATCTGCCAGTTCGCATTGAATACGGTTTTCACCGGCGTATATCCATTGAGGAGGTAAAAGTTGCAGTTTGCAAGTCGAAGAACCATAGATCTGCAGGTCCAGATGATATTCCGGGTGATGTTTGGAAGTGGTTAGGGGCCAAAGGCTTAGTTTGGCTAACTTCCCTTTTCAATATTATTCTGCAATCAGCTAAGATGCCAGCGGAGTGGAGACTTAGTAAGTTAGTACCGATCTACAAGAACAAGGGTGATGTCCAGTGCTGCAGTAACTACAGAGGTATCAAACTGCTGAGTCACACGATGAAGTTGTGGGAAATAGTTTTAGAGGGAAGACTTCGGAAGTTGGTTCAAGTTTCGGAGAACCAATTTGGGTTCGTGCAGGGCAGATCTGCGGTAGAAGCTATTCACTTATTGAGAAGATTGATTGAGATGCACAGGGATCGGAAGAAGAATCTGCATATGGTCTTCATCGATATCGAAAAGGCTTACGACAAAGTTTCGAGAGAGCTGTTATGGAGATGCTTGGCAGAGAAGGGAGTGTCGGGGACGTATATCAGAGTTATCAAAGACATGTACGATGGTTCAATGACTAGCGTGAGAACTCCTTGTGGCGATTCAGAGTACTTTCAGGTTCGAGTGGGACTTCATCAGGGTTCTGCTCTAAGTCCGTTCTTGTTTACATTGGTGATTGATGCACTTACAAAAACACTTCAAGAAGAGGTCCCCTGGAGTATGCTGTTTGCAGATCATATTGTGCTGGTGGACAACTCTCGAGATGGATTGGCTCGCAGACTTGAAAGATAGAGAAGTGTGTTGGAGTCGAAGTGATGCGGGACCATCCAAGACACCTCCGACAACGTCTATACTTGGGGATGGACCTATGATTCGAGCTCGTGAGAATGATGTCATCCTCAAGAGAAAGAAGAATGCTCCCCCATGGGAGAAGGTCCAAAGGTGCAAGCTTGATGGTCGTTCGTTTTTAGATTCGTTCAGCAGTTTGACAGCTTTTCGACGTCTCGGTAAAATGAGTCGTACGGATTCAATATTAATCGGATTGAGGTATGTCATACCTTTTCGGAACTAGGACGAAAAGATCTACAACTTTGTTGTTGAAGGTTTTTCCAGATTCGACCTAGAGCTTGGCCGAAAATCACGTCTTTACAAGCTGTCACTGTTTTGACGGGAGTGCAGCCAAGTGCGCGGGCGTGCGGGAGGTCTGTGCGGGCGTGCACGATGCTGCTGCTGGAATTCGGAAGCTGCTGGGCGCCGATCGTTTCCTTGGCCAAACTTGGCTTAATCCATGTGTTACTTTAAGACCTTTAATTAATTAAGTTATTTTTAGGATATTTTAAATAAATAATTTTTAATTATTTTTATTAGAAAATAGTCTTTGTTAGGGTTATATTAACTGGTCTTTTCCATTGCAGAGAATCAGACGTCTCTTTTATGAAAATTTCAGTTTGTGTGAAACACAATTGAGAGAAAGTCAATCGACTCGAAGAGTGGCTCGTCGATTGCAACTATTGGTATAGATCTTGCTTGGTTTGCTTTGAGTTCGTCAACCTCGCGAGAGCTTGGTGATCCAGGTAATCACAAGTCCCCTCCTTGTGCCTCCAAGTTGTCCGCTTGGTTGTGTAAGGTTGTAGAGGCGGGCTTTATAGTCGTTGGTATTTGGTTTCTACCCTCTTAAAAGGCCTGTGGTCTTTATCTCGTTCTATTTTAGTTCGAATCAGTCCTTATCGGTCTTTAATTCATTATTTTGTTGAGTTTAAGTTGTTGCGTTTTGTTTCTTTCGTGTCGATATCGAGTCGTCGTTTGAGTTTCTTGAGTCGTTTGCTTCCGTTCTTGTCTTTGAGTCTTGATTGTCGAAGATCGGGCCATCCTACGGCTAACCCCGTATCACGAAGGGTTTCAGACTGAGTAGGACCAAGACCGAGTATGTCCAGTTCTTATTTGGAGAGGGCAGGGATGCAGGGGATTTGGTTTTATTGGGGGAGGAGCTAGTCCCCAGAAAAGAGTTTTTCAGGTACCTTGGCTCAATCATTCAAAGCAATGGGGGTATAGACAGGGACATCGATCATCGAATTCAAGCGGGTTGGCTAAGATGGAGAAGAGCGTCGGGAGTGTTATGTGATAGAAAAGTGCCGGCAAAACTAAAAGGGAAATTCTACAGGATGGCTGTTCGACCGACTATTCTGTACGGCTCGAAATGCTGGCCGACAACTAAAGCTCAAGATCATAAGCTGTCAGTGGCTGAGATGAGAATGTTGCGCTGGGTGAGTGGACACACAAGACTGGACAAAATTAGAAACGAGGACATCAGGAGCAAGGTAGGAGTGGCGAGTATAGTGGTCAAGTTGTGGGAGGGCAGATTGCGTTGGTTTGGGCACGTGTGCAGGAGACCGTCTTCGGCCCCGGTTCGCTGGTGTGTGAGTTTGGATCGCGGAGATATCCGTAGAGGGAGAGGTAGACCAAGGAAGAGCTGGTTGGAGGTTATTCGTAAGGATCTTAGCCTTCTAAACCTGTCGGAAGATCTCACTTCAGACAGGGACCACTGGAGGCGGTGTATTCGGGCCGCAGAGGGATAGTGTTTCGTGTTGTTATGTTCTGTCCTTTTGCCTTTGCGTCTTTCTACCTTTCACTTGCTTAGTCTATGTTTAAGCTTCCTTTTATGAGTCTTGCTCGCCCATAATTCTAGTTTTCTAATATTCAGGGTCTTTCGGAAACACTCTCTCGACTTGTTCGAGGAATGAGTGCGTACATCCTGACCCTCCAGACCCTGCTTTGGCGGGATATACTGGGTAGTTGTTGTTGTTGTTGTTGTTTAATGATTGGTTGTGTTAAGAACTCATAAAATGTAATACACCGATGAGGGTATTCTAGTCACTGTTCTAAAAATCGCGCCTAGGCGCCGCCTGGGCACCGCCTAGAGCTAAATGGCCGCCTAAGCACGCCTGGGCGCCGCTTAGGCGCTAGACGGTCCCTCACCGCCTAGGATCCGCCTAGCGCTTTTTAGAACACTGATTCTAGTTCGTTTTTATGGTTATTTTTATGGTCCGTTTTTTTTATTGGTTGAAAATATTTATAAAATTACTCTATTTATTAATAAAAGTAATAAAATAATTTGACGCATCAAATCAAGCAATACGAATTATATAATAAACTGTAATTGTGAACTAGATGATCTCAACTGGCAACATTTTATGCACTAGGCATTTCCAAAGTGTTCGTGGGCACTGGCAGCAAACAAATCATAAGCAATTTATTGGTTGAAAATATTTATAAAATTACTCTATTTATTAATAAAAGTAATAAAATAATTTGACGCATCAAATCAAGCCATACGAATTATAATAAACGGTAATTGTGAACTCAACTGGCAGGCATTTCCAAAGTGTCCGTGGGCACTGGCAGCAAACAAATCATAAGCAAATACTCCGTAATTTAATTAAAATTAAATGTCTATTGAAATTTGAAAGTTTAGAAATTAGGTTGAAAATTTTATCCTCAGATCACACCGTGTCATTGCGCGCGTCTCTCTCGTCGCCCCCCTCTCCCTTTACGGTTTTGGCTCCCCCGGCCCGCTCGTGCAACAGGTCTCTCTCTCTCTCTCTCTCTCTTTCTCTCTCATCCGCCATTAATGCGTTTCTGCTTTTTGAACGCCTCGCGCTCTCTCTCTCCGCCGTGTCTCTGGGAACTAATGTACGGTGTATGTAGTGGGAGCGTGAGTTTGCGACGCTGGTAGTGTTGCTATACCGAATAGTACTGCCGCCCTCAGTTTTTGTCCTCTGCGCCTGACCACCACTGTTGCTCTCTGATTCTCTGCTCTCTCTTTCTTGTGTATGCCAGCCATTGTTTGTGCGGACTGTGCTTGTTTCCAACCAAGTTTTTCCCCCTAATTTGTTACGCCTTGCGATTGATTCGATTTTCAAGGCACAAGTTCGTGTTTGTCCTTTTTGAGAGCCTTCGCTTCATTTTTTTCTGCTGCTAGCTACTTATATGGTTATAGCTCTGTTTTCGTTGTCCACGGATTTCGATTTTTCGGTTTTGCTCTCTTCCTTTTTGTGACTCCGGAAATCGCCTTTTCTCTTCATTTGTTTCGTGACTTGATCCATCACCGCTACCTTTTTCTCTCTCTTTTTCTGGTTTCGGAGGATTTCCTGAGTTTTTTTTTGGCGATCGGTGACTGGAGATGCGAGGTTGAGAAAAGGAAAGTAATCAATCGTTCCCGTGAATGCTCGTGAGAAGTGTTTGAGAAGGTTCGCAATAGAAAGTCAAATCTACACCGCCACCACGGCTGTTTCATTTCCTTTTTATTTAATGTTGATCGTGATGTGATGTTTTTGCTCTTGATCTTCGAGTTTCGATTTCTCTACTCGCATTTCGATGCTATCTCCCGTCGCTCTCTTTGAGCTCCCAAAACTGTTTGGTTAACGCGTCGGAGATTTATTCTTTCTTCTGTGGCTGATGCTGTTGTCAGTGGCTAAATTTCTTCCGGTTCTGCTTTTTACTTCGTCCTCTTACCAGATTTCATCAATCGGAAGCTTCTTGTTCAGTCGAAAGGAGAGTAACAATGAGCAACTGTGACTGCGTTTTTCCTAACCGACGGAAGGCGATTTTGGTTGCAGCGGCGCTAATATCGACGATGCTGTTGGCTGCTGCAGGTTTATTCTCTCTCTGCACTTCTCAATTCGTTTACGATTTAACAATAACTATTAGCGGATTCATTCGATCCAAAAACCAATGGTTCTTCTCTCTGTCCTTGTCGTAAAATTATCCGATTCATTAGTTTTATAATCCGCTAATTATGCGTTAATAAAAATCTTCAGGTATTTCGTATCACAAATATGGTTCGCATCATTTCAAGAAGCTGATTTCTACAAGAATAGAAGAAATTGTTTGGTCTCCACATCGCAAGCTGCTCCCCTGTAAGTCCTCTCTCTCTGCTGTTCGTGCTTCGTATGAATTGCAAATAGGGATCAAGGGTTGGGGCTCTCAGATGCGTACAGATATTGTTACCAGCTGTTGGTTTTTTTGTCATGTTTTGTGGGGGTGGGGCAGATAGAATTTCGTTTATTTCTTTGTCGTTATGCTTACCCCAATGGCGATGGTGGATAAGTTAGCAATTCACCTTCCCGGCGCAAGTTATCAAATCCTCTGATTGCTGGACATTTGCTGCACGAAAGTGGTGCGTTTGTGTATCTGTGAATTCGTCAGGATCTTATTTTACACCGTGATTAAATTTTGAGTGCAGTGAAATAAGGAATGACAACTAATATTTGATATATTAGTTTTGATTTCTTTCTAGTTTCTAGTTTTCAATTCCCCTGTTCATCATTCTTTCTTCTGGGATTTTTTTTTTTAATCATGTGGATCTTTTGTGAGATTTTTTTTTTTTGTACTTCCCACGATGAAACTGATTTACATTTGCTAGAGTTATGAGACTCTTCCTAATCTGTTTTGTGTAATTAAAGATACAACACACAAACATTACAAAACCATAACTAAAATTGGATTGATGAAAATAGGGTGTCTCTTATTGAGAGAGTGTAAGTAAAGTTGTGTCAACTTTTCCTTCTTAGGGGGTTTGGATTTTGGATGGGCCTTTTGAAACCCCTGGAAAGCTTACAATATCCCAGCAAAATGCACATGGTGGTCTACTCATACAGGAGGAATACAGCATACAGCTAGCAGTTATAGTTTTACTTATTTTAGGCCCTTCTCCATTTGCATTGTCTCCATTCCCATTTTGTATTAAATCCCCAAAGCTAATTCTATTTGCTGCATACCTCGCCCCTATCCCTTCCTAGAACTTCCATCTCTGCTGAATAACCATTCATGGCTCTGCTTTCTTTTGGTTTGTATTAATTGCCTTCTATTCAATTCCCTTTGGTCTTTGTCTCAAAAATATAAAATAAACCCATTAGTTTGCAGTTTGTACTGTGACAAACATAGCTTTTGTGCCTTACAACTTCTTATCAGGTCATTTTCTTTGCTCTTTATTGCACTTGGTACCTCTTTGCCTGTTTTCTTCTATTGACTTCCGATTTGCTCATTTTATAATATGCTATTCTCATGTGGCTTGCACATTGCAGCAAATGAAGTGGAAGACCCGACACGAATAGGAGGCGATGTTAAGGCGTGCTCAGAGTCCGATATCGTTGTCAACCAGGGCCCATCAGACCCTCTCCCATCCGGGATCCCCACCTACACCGTGGAGATCATCAATGCCTGTGCCACAGGTTGCGAAATCACTGGGATCCATCTCCGTTGTGGCTGGTTCAGCTCTGCCAGGCTGATCGACCCGTCCATTTTCAAACGTGTCGGCCATAATGACTGCCTTGTGAATGAGGGCAAATCTCTTCCCAGTGGACAAACCATCTCCTTCCAGTATGCCAACTCCTTTAGTTACCCACTCTCCGTCTCCTCGGTGAATTGCTCGTAAGAATTCCCGAAGATCTCGAGTCTCAGCAGCAGCTAACACCTTAGGTAACTGCAATGAAGTGACAAATAGTAAAAATCCTAGGACTAAGCATACACATAGCACCCATTGTTGTGGGGTGGACAGTTTTTGGAAGCTGGGTTTATATCATATACATAGTACTGGTACTATAGTTCATTTTGGACTAGAGATATTTTTTGGAAGTACATGATATAGGTTTATAGAACTCAAGTTAGCTATGTTGACTGTAGAGGGCAGGAAATCCATTTGCTATCGTACTCGTAGCAATTTGTCTTTCTTTGACAAATGAATGATTTGAAATGTTTAGTTTCATTTCATCTTATGATGGTTAATACAGTAATACGGAGTACTCAAACACAGTCTACTAGCTAGGGAATGTTTGGCATATCAATAATTATTGTGCTCTTTAAAATTAAAATCTAAATGAAATTTAATGTAAATTTGTAAATTTTAATCTTTGTGTAATGTGTAGTGATTAATTAAAGGGAAAACTAATTAAAATAACCTAATTTTTGTAGATTTGTTAAAAAAAAATTTGAAAAATAACCCAATCTTTAGGGTTGGTAACAAAATATCCCGATTATTTCTTCTGATTATAAATCTGCACTAAAACAATGAGATATAATTAGCAAAATTAAGATTTTGGTGAATTTTAGATGATATTAACTTGTTTTAATGAGAATGATATCATTTGACTAATTTCATTTCATTGTTTAGCTCAATTTATAGTCCAAAACATGAGTTAAAGATACTTTGTTACCACATCCAAAGGTTGGTTATTTTTCTTCATGGCAAGGCAAATAAATAAGCGACCATAGGAAAATATTAATATAGAAAAACTAAAAATAATTTAAATTTGAAAAATCTTTGGGGTTGTTATCTTATGCCCAAGAGCATAAAATAGAAAACCCGATTTTTTTTTCAGTTGAAAAATGGAAATATTTTTTTCACTTTGTAAAGTTATATTAATCAATCAGTTTCGGTTTAATAACCAACCTTGTAAAGTTATATTAAACAAGTAAAATCATACGGAGTATTTGAATGGAGGAACTGCATAGCTTCTTTTTTTTTCAAAGTGGGTTCTTCGATAGTGACGAACAACTCTCTCGTTCTGCTTTGAAAATCTTTATTACTACTCCATCTAAAATCTAAATCTTCAAACTTCACGCAGAATATCTCAAATCAATCACCCATGTCTAACCAATTTAGGAAGAAAAGCTGAAACGCTCGGGTTAAGGAAGATATGGGTCTGTCCAGAGTTGGTTTAAACTGTTGCAGAAATTGGGGGATGAATTGAATTTGAGGGGCATTGGTGATGGGTCTTTTTTGGTGTTAAAAAAATTGGGAACACCCCAAACCATCAAAATCAACAGCACTCAGCCACGTTGACCGCCGTTGGCCAGCGGCTTCAACGGGATCCTGTTTGATACTCCATTACATAATACACAGTGAAAGAGCAACAGGAGCTCCTCCTCAACGCTGTGAGAATCTTCAAGTATGTGGCAAAATATTCAAACATCAACAACAAATTTCATACACATGATTACATTTATCGTCGTAGAATTTCGGGTTGTGATTTTTTACAATTCATGCTACCGCTGCACTTAATGTTCGTCGCTGAAGATGAAAATCAGATGGGTAACTGCTTGTCAACTTCTTGGTGGTTGGACGACGAGAGTGAGACCAAACGGGCTCTCGTGGAAGGGCGAGAGTCGAAGAAAGCTTATGGACCCTGACTTTTAGCACGCTAGGGATTTCATAATCCCAAAACCAAAGTACAATTTTTAAGCAAGCGGATCCGTATCCCTACATAATGCTGCATGAACAAGTGAGTTTTCTTGACTCTTCAATCTTCTTTTCTGTCGGGGATAGTAGACCACGATTATCGTTAGCCACAGAAATATGATAACGCGCACATGTGACTGGATTTTATAACATGGTGACAAAGACAAATGGCAACAATCTTACGGAAAAAACGAAAAAAGAAAACTATCTAAATAAATTCAGTGATCAAGTTTTTCACGTCATTCAAGACTTGAAATAGAGCAATGAACAGAGTTGTAGATTTTTAGGTATCTGGAGAAAGCATGTTAGGGAGCATAAGAAATTTCCACACTAGTTCAAGGCACAATAGCAACTCTATCACTACTGCTTTTCATGGCTGCAAAAAGATTTTCTGGCAAACTGGGTGATGAAGGTAGTGTAATCATTTAGATAGGCAGATATCCCAAAGGGTCAAGGCTTATCGCTCTCCCGGAAATAGTAATCAAGGTAGTGAGTCAAATTGAGCTTCGCTGTTGACTTGTTTGAGATGATGCCTTCCACAACAACACTCCCGCTTTCATGCATACTCGATTGCGCAAACCCAATCCATCTCCCAAAAATTGTAAGTTGAGAGACAGAAGTGGGCATGTGGTTGCGGAAGACATCATCTCAAACATGTCAATATCGAAATTACCCTATCCAAGTGTGCTACTCATTTGCAAGAATCAACTGCACCAATTGCTCTCCAAGAGGTGAGAGGGAGACAAATTTTTGGTGTGATTTAATACTATAAGGTTAGTTAGAAAATAAATAATGGAGATGTTTAGCAATACCCTTATGAAATTATAATTCTTTATTTGAGAAGAAATTTGAAATCTACGAAAAGACAAAAATAGAAGTGGTTGATGAGAATAAGGCATCTGCATAGAGCTGTGATTAATATAAAAGCTACCTGTTTTAGTTTTTGCCTGAGATGGCTGTACAACAACATGCATGACCATAACTCCTCCAGCAAGTTCACCAAAAGGTGCTTTGCATTGACTGACCGTCTTGTTGTTTTCCAGAATCTTACCAAAATTGATGAGCTTGATCTCACTGGCCAGCTTCGGAGCAATTGTTTTACCTAAGGAATTTGACAAAAGACCAGTGCTGATAAGTAGAACAAGGGCAGCAAGTTAAGAGGATAGACATGATTACCATCTATTACCTTATTGAATAGACACAATTACCATCTATCAAGGGTTTCAGAAGTCCCAATACATATGACATTAATCAATAATAAATTAAAATTTTCAAGTGATGACAAAGCCATTTCATTATTAGGAAAACAAGAGAGAATTCGTCAGTCTTCAATTCTATTATGTGTGAGAACTTCCCTTAACAAAAATGCACATATGGATATTACGTGGGCATTCTTATAACTATTTTGTCCAACAACCACGCACTTAGCAGCTATTTTCCCTTCATTTAAATGAGCATTTCTACTTCTCCTTTCGTTACCTTGCTTTCACTAATCTAATTCTACTTTACAAAAACCCGCATGGGCAAATCTCACTATGCAAATTCCCTCCTCCCACCTTTTATCACCAGAAATCTACTTTGACATAAATACAATGTATTCACTTTTTAATCTTCATCTAAACTACAGATTTATGAGATTGTCAATGAAGAGAACAACAAGTTGCCTTAAATACATGATATATGCATAATCCAACACAGCACTAGAGCTAGAGAAGTCATGATTGATATCAAAGTTCAACTTCTTGATCAGCTCCTTTATTCAATACAGAGAAAACCATCACGTATTTCCATTTGGACGATGAACCATTTAGTTGAAAGCACCAAGTTACCATAGATAACACTGATGTGTATAATGCTAACAAATAACCACAGCTGAAACATCATTTAACAGTAGAGACTAGAGAGAGGTCTAGATAACATTGAAGAACCAATTAATACTCAATCACTTGCCTGCTATTGCAAGCGAAAACTGCTCCTAATTTCAACCACCACACTATCAAGCCAAGAAAATCTGTTGCAAGCAATAACAACAAATGTTCCCAAACTCACCACTACTGAAATCAAGAACATTCAGCTCAGATAAATCAGAGATCAACTGAACACCATGTATAATTCCTTAAAACTAAAATTAACTCATCTATTAATCAGTTAATTCTCCAATTCCTAACTTTCCTTAAACACCTGCAAATTCAAATTACCTACTTCCTCTCAATTTCACATCATACAAATCAAGCCAAAAGATCAATCAAGCATATCAAAAGGGGGAAAAGGTCAAACAAATAACACAAACAGAACCGAAATTGAGAACCTTTAGGCCATTCAGAGACAATTCTCTCTTTCAGCATCTCCACGGTCGAAGCTGAAGAGTACCGAAACGGTCCGAGATCCGATCCATCGTATAACCTAAACTTAATATCCACCAAATCTTCCTCCGGCATTTGAATTCACCTCTCCGATTCCCAGAAACCACAGAGTCCTCCCCAAGCCCCTCTTCTTCTACCTCACTCCTCCTCAGCTGAGAAATCACGAATCCAAATTCCAAAAGCAAACCCCCACACAGGTTGAATCGCAAGTTAGAAACCCCAATTTCAGACAAAGCATATATAGAAAACACGGAGGGGAAACTATTACCGGAAAATTCAATTGCGCGTGAAACCGATCTGTGATTGGATTTGTTTGGATGAGATTTGGAGAAGAAGAATTTGAATTTGGCAGATGATGAAAGAGGGCAAAAAGGGGTTCTTGGAAAGAGGGAAAGTGGAAGAAAATTCGGGTACCCAATGAATCCCTTTTATTGTGCCTCTTACTCACCTTCTTGAGTTATTGCTTACCTCTTTCTCCCTTTTGTCCTTTAGACGTGCTAGCCTAAAATCGGTTCGTTTAGAATCGAGTCGAGCTTAACGCATACACGTTCGGACTCAGTCCGAACGTGTAAATGTCGGGTAGACAGTGGTTTGATTGCGGACAAAAAAAAACAACCCTTTCTCATTGCAAATCGTCAGCTAACGAAGCATCCAAGTTTACAAAAATGAAATTTGTTTGAGCGTGACTATCGGGTTGTCATACGCGTTGCGTCACTTGCGTGCACCGCGATTCTGAATGATTGTTTTGTCTCAAACTTGACATTTGCTTTCTAGCAAGATGTGGTTGTCTGCAAAATAAATCCAGTTAACAATCGAACCTCTTTAAGAAATTCCGACGTTTGGGCTGTGGTTTTTCATTACATCAATACCTCGAATGTGCTTAATGCTACTAACAGTACACATACACAATGAAATGCTGTTTTTTTTCTTTTTTTCGGGGTCACAAGAATTGAAGCAGCGGATAGGTAATGGTTTAACAAGATGGAGACCAACCAGGCACAGGTGGAAGCACCTTTGTTGTGTATAGAAAAACCTTTGGACATGTACGAAACAACGATAGACTGAGAAACTTCGAAGAAAGCTTATGGATTGCAGCTTAGAGTGCGACAGCAATTTGCCACCGAACATTCCTGGAAGCAGAGAGCTTCAAATCCTTGGGCATCTACATGATGCTGCATGAACAAGTGAATTTCCTTGAATCTTCAATCTTCTTTTCTGTTCACCATATGCATTAGAAAACATTAAAATTAGCAACTTGAATGTAGCAGTGTTAGGATCAAAGTATTGATTCAGAAAGAACCGCTTTATTTTTCTCTGCACGTAGATAATTGAATAATATTCTAGATGAGTGCCCTTGATTATACACCTTTACAGCATTAAAAAACAATTATTCCAAACAGAGCTGGCCCAGAGCAACAAAGCATAGCATCAAAAGCCAAAGGCGTTGATAACCACAGGTTTGTGGTTTACCCGGGAAAAAAGGAGGAGAAATGACCATGTTAAATTGATAAAATTCAAGATAAGTAGTTCTGAAACAAAGGGTATGAAATGGATCTTTTTCGTCCCTTAAATAATGTCCAATGAAGTTCTTATCTTTAGGGGATTCCCTTATTATGATCCATGTAGAACAATATCTTCAGAGGCTCTGATTTGAACAGCAAAAACAAGACCATTTGTAATGTCATATTAGTATGCTCTACAAGCTAGGTAAATATTCTAAGGTGCACTCAAGGTTTGGTCATCTGGGTGTTGAGGTCCTGAGGTTAAGAAGCTCTCCCCTAGAACACATTCTAAGGTGCACTCAAGGTTTGTAATGATGGTGAATGAAAAATACCTCGTTATTTGGAGAAAATCAAAGTGCAGTAAAAAAAGCCAGCCAAATATATGGCCCAGGATGCATGTGACTGACCTTTTCAACTACTTAAGTAACCCTTCTGACAAAGCTATTCAGGTCCTACATGCATAATTGAAAAGGATAAACTTCCATCTTGTTTGTGTTCTAATCTACACTATATTTCATCTCTGAAAATAATGGTATAATGAAGCAATTTTATGGCAGAAATAGGATGCACTGCAAAAGGTGTAGTGAACAGAAACAACAAAGGAAATGAATAGTGAACCCTATCGAAGAGCATAATAGAAAATATCATAAGTTCCCAGCTGTAATTCTATCTTTATCAGGAGCTAATAGTTGAACAAAGAACCTTGCAAAAGCTAGATGATGAAGGTCTAATGAAGATCACAAAATTTCCAGCTCTAATTCCATAGTTAAGGTTCATACATTCACCAAAAGATATTGTACACTATATGGACTAAAAAGAAACATAAAAAAATTCTTTATGGAAGACATCTTCAAAAGCAAGAAAGTGAGATCAAAGTGATGGAAGATATGTGCACAAACACTTAGAAGACAGATCAAAGTGAAAATCATTGACGAGAATTGCATATTGCTTAGACATGGTGCAGATTGTGATAGGAAGTACCTGTTTTAATTTTTGCTTGAGATGGCTGTACAACGACATGCATAACCATTACGCTTCCAGCAAGCTCACTGATAGGTGCTTTGCACTGGCCAACAGTCTTGTTGTTCTCCAAAATTTTACCGAAACTTATAAGTTTGATCTCATTGGCCAACTTCGGAACAACAGAGCTACCTGAGGTAATTCAGAGGGATACATTTGGATAAGTTTCAAAAAGAGAACAGATGCATTTGCCAATTTCAGAAATTGTATGTATTCCACTTTGGTGATAAACAACAAGATCCTATATAAATACTTGTGTTTAATGGAAAACAACATGATTTTATATGAGTAATAATCAAGGACTCAAATTCCGCATGCGTGCAAAAATCGGAAAATAAGCAATCTTTATGTGGGCATAATACTGCTATTTATCTAACAGGAATTAATCTCGGTGAAAGTAGAATCATTTTTCCCTCTTTTGGAATGTAAATATATTCATTTCTTAGCAGAAATTAGCTACTCTAACACTATCAGAGATTCCCATCTTAATCACACAAATTCCTTCTATAGTAATGAATAGCACCAAAAATCTACTCTGTCCTAGAAGTGATGGATTTTCATTTTTAATCTTCTTCTTACCAAACACGGTCATCATCTCCAATTCAATGACTTTGGAAAGAAGAAAAGCAAGATAAAGTAAGTGACATAGACAAATTTATGATGTTGTTAGTGCAGACACCAATAAGCTCCCTTTCGGACTAGCTTGCTCCAAGTGTTCTAGTTAGAACTCAAGAGCCATGATTGATGTCCATCCTACTTGAACAACCTTATTTGATATAGATAACCACTATAGGTGTAGAGCATCTACAGGTTTTGCTCTTCTAAAGGGCAAATGTTGGACTTGTGACACTAATAGAATCTCCAACGCCGCTATCCCACAAACCTATATGCCAGATTTGAACAATAAGCTGCCACTAGTCATCACTCATTCCTTCAGAAACTTGGTTCAACACTATTATATATAGTGTGCATGACATATGCTTCCTTCGAAGGCCCCCGTCAATAATCACAAATCTTGATGTCAAACGGAGAAAAGGAAAATCGAGGATATAATCTTTCAATTCAAGCTTCGATTTTCTTATCTGCTGTCACAAGTGAGCAATTATCACCTAATGCCAACCACCAATACAAAGCCAATCAAACCTACTCCGCAGCACTGTAGAACAGTTCAGCTACAATACAGCAATCTTCCAGCAATTAATTATAATACTTCACAACGAAAATTCTATGAACAACTTGATTCTTGAACTGCTGCACTTCCCCGGATTCCATAATCTCAAAATACCTAATCGGAAATTCATATGTCCCCACTCCTCCCAATTTCATAGCCGACAACTGAACCCAAAACAAATCAATCAAGCATCAAAAGAAGAAATTACAGAAGCACAACAAATTGCAAATCAAGAATCATGAAAAAAGAAGAAAAATAAAGGGATTCAAAGAAACGAAATTAAAACCTTTAGGCCAATCGGAAATGATTCTCTCCTTCAACATCTGTACGGTAGAAGCCGGCGAGTATCGGAACGGACCGATGTCGGATCCATCGGGCAATCTAAACTTTATGTCCACCGAATCTTCCTCCGTCATCTGATTTCTCTACTCACCGAGCTCAAGAAAACTCAGAATTCACCCCCTTTATTGCTGTCTTTCTGATTTTCTCTCCCCTCCTCCTGCTTCGCTCTGGACTGATTGACCACACTCTCCTTGCTTGAATCACGAAACAGGAATCACAGAAACGAAAACCTAAAAAGCCGCATAAAGTCAAAATTGCAAGAACAACAGGCAAGTTGAAAACGCAAAATCAAGAGAATATATGTATGAAAAAAAAAAGGAAAGAAAATCAAATAATTACCGAATTCAAAACTTTGCGAGAGCGATGTGCAGAAATCGGGTGTGGTGGGGAGTCGGATTCGTATGAATCGAAGGGGAAGGAAATACTCCGTAGGAGAGGAAGAGCTGTCGCCTGTCGGAGAGAGAGAGAGAAAGTGAGATTTTAATCACAGGCGATTTACAGAATTAGGAATGTCATAAAATGGAGCTATAAGCCTATACTCCCTCCGTTTCCTTTTAATTGACTTTTTACTATTCAGACACGTTTTTTAAGGTGTGAAAAAATATATGAAATAATAATTTTTTAAAATATTTTTTTCGATAATCTCATACTTATTGGTGATAAGTATAATATTATGAAAAAAATATTACTAAAATATTAATATTTAATATAGTTTTTATCGTTCTAAAACTACGTGCATGACTTGAAAAAGTCACTTAATAGGAAACAGAGGGAGTATAATATACGGCTGACGTCATCGTTCCTTTTTTTTTTTTGAGCAAAACGTTCCTTTTTTAAATTAGGTATGGAATCTAAAATGACATTATATAGGTAGATCGTTGCAACAACATCCTATGTAGTAGTATTTTCGATAACCATTCCGGAACGGCTCACCGGAAAGAACTTGTGGGTAGTAATTATAGGTTTTCGGTTCGAATTCCGGAATGACCGCTCTTTATTTATCTTGGGTGTTGTTATATACACCACAAATCCCAGGGCAAAAATGCCCGAAATGACCGCTCTTTATTTATCTTGGGTGTTGTTATATACACCACAAATCTCAGGGCAAAAATGCCCGAAATGACCGCTCTTTATCAAGGGGCAGTTTATGTCCCTGCAGATGATTTAACTGATCCCGCCCCTGCCACAACATTTGCACATTTAGATGCAACTACTGTACTATCAAGAGCATTAGCCGCCAAAGGTATCTATCCGGCAGTAGATCCTTTAGATTCAACGTCAACCATGCTCCAACCCCGAATTGTTGGCGAAGAACACGTTTATCTATTCAAGGTATGGATATACGTATTGTGAAATATTTCCTCTATCTTATTATCAACAATTCAACACTTTGCAATCATATTTCTCTTTACTTTACTTTGTCATCAATTTGCTATAAATATAAATATTTCCTCTAGTCTGTTGGCTTATCAATTTATTGATTTGCTCTATTGGTTAGAGCTTTGTCCCGCACCATCAACCTTTAGCCCACAAGTTTCCTCGAGACATGTTAGTAGAGGTTTTGTGGTGAAGTGAATTGAGGAATGGAAGTGATTGGAATATAGTGGTTCTTAGGATGTTGCTTTCTGTTTTTGGTGTTATCTTTTCAAGGGGTCAACAAACAACATATACTTGAATGATGCATTTGTGAAGACTGGATTTCGTACTTGGAAGAAAGGACTTGAGAAATTTAGAGAGCATGTGGTACCCGTAGGTGGTACACATAATGAAACTCGGGGATTGTACTTTGATTTCATTAATCAAAAACAAAGTTTGACAAGATGTGTCAAGTGCAACGTATTCCCAAAAGGCTTAGTATTGCACTCGTTTGACTTTTTCGTTAGAGCTTACTAGACAACTACTTGTGCAAGGGTCATCATTTCGGGGGCACAGAGAGTCGAAAGACTCACTGAATAGAGGTAATTTCATATCGTGGCACGATCAGTGTTGTAAGTAAATGGTTGAGCTTGGGAAAGTGGTAGACAAAGAACTTTTGAATCTCCAACTCACTAGTCATCGCACTCAAACAGATCTTGTTGCTTCATGTGGAGCATTGACAAAACGATTCATTGTTAGTGATATTGGAGTCAAATTCTTCTCTCGATCTATTGATTGAAGAGGCCCATGATTGTTCGATCAAAGAATAGATGGCCATTGTTGTTAGATATGTAAACAATAATGGTGAAGTGGTGAAGCGATTTCTAGGGGTTGTTCATGTGACTGACACCAAAGCCATTTCTTTGAATTGTGCAATTGATGTCTTTTTTGTTGAGCATTCTTTGTCAATCTCTCGGCTAAGAGGCCAAAGGCATGATGGAGCCTCTAATATGCGAGGCAAGCTTAATGGATTGGAGAGTCTTATATTGGTCGAAAATCCATTTGCAAAGTTTATACATTGCTTTGCTCATCAGTTGCAATTAGTTGTTGTTGCAGTTGCAAACGATAATCAATTTATGAGTGATTTCTGCAATCATATGGTTATGATTACTAACATGGTTGGATCTTCTTGCAAAAGAAAGTTAGAGAAAGGGGAAATTTCAATCGGGAGACGATTACATCAAGAAACCTCTTTGACTCGCCCAGAAGCTACACGATGGGGTTCTCATTATACAACCATTTTCCGTCTTCTACATTCGCGTTCTTCTGTTATCCAGGTGCTTCACAATGTGTTTGATGACGAAGGTGAAAAAGAAACTTGAGGACTAGACTTTGGCTTGATTGAAAATATGAATATATATCAGTTTGTTTTCATTGCTCACTTTCTGAGGCTTTTATTGGGGATGACAATTGCTTTGTCGCAATTCTTGCAAAAAAAGGATCAGAACATTCTTGAAGTTGTGAATCTTGTTTAGAGTTGTCCTGGGCGGTTGTCTATAATGTTAATAGTACAAGTTTGGATAGCCCATACATTATATTACTCCGTATAATATAAGATTAAACATCATTTTAACTTTTCCGCACATTTTTAAAAAAGTTAAAAACTATATAAAGTTTTAAATTATTATGAACAAAAATCGTATATATTAGTAATAAATATAAAATATATGCAAGTATATTGATCGAATACATACTAATATTGAATAAGAATCGAAACATTATCTTAGCAAGAACGCGCCTTACGCGCTTTGCAAAAACCTTTCCTCTACTCAAACCTGTCCCTAAAATAAGCCTTCTCGGAAGAAGCCTAGATCTTAAATTTTCGTCCTTAATGTTCATTCTTTGTGTCGAATCATTTCTAAATATGCATCCCTTGTGGTTACAAGTCTCAATCGACCGACCTTTGTTGCTTTTGCCTATCATAATTCTCTCATTCCTTCCGGTTATACTATCTGGTGCATCTACTTTTTGCCTGTGCTCAGTCAAATGCTGGCTTTGGGTTTCCAGGACCCCTTCTCTTCTTGCTGTTGTCAGGGCCGGTTCATTCAACGCCTTGGGTGGTGCGCTTGTCCCCCTGCCTTAGCCACTCTTAAGATGTACGATGGTGAACTTTCCCGTTTCTCACTGTAGCATCTTCTCTCGGTCAAATCAAGTGTGATCGACTCTGCCCCTCGCCAATTGCCTTTCTCTTCTAGTCGGGTTGACATGGGTATGAGTCTCTTTCCTAGTCACATCTACGTTCCTTTTAACCTCTATAAGTGCGAGGGGGTGAGCCTATGCACAATCCACCTCACTCTACCCTAGCCTCTTCCCTTCTATTCTATTGCTATTCACAAGTACTGACTCTCCATCTTTCTATTTGTGACTCAACCATGGCATCCTCTTCAAAGGATACAGGGAAAAACCCCATGGGGAACGATCCTTTTGTTCCCCACCTAAACACATCCCGAAAGGGCAAAAATCAGGTCCAGATGGGTAAGACCTCCCCCACGGCGGAAAATCTCAAAGAGGCGACTCATCGACTGTCAAGAGGAAAATGCTGAAGGAGGAGAAGAAATCAAAAGCGCCAAAGATGGATCTGGAGAAGCTCAGGGTGATCCAGTATAACATCCAGGAGAATATCTTTGCTCTCAACACCTCTTTTCTATATGCCACCATCATTGGTTACCCGGTGGAGGCGAATGAGGTCCGAAAAAGAATCAGGCTCGAATGGAAATTCCTCTCTGGCAGATTTCAGCTTGTCCCTATGGCAAATAAGCGGTTTGAGCTCAGGTTTGATCTCCTTGAGGACTGTGATTCGGTGTGGGAGAGATGTCCCTTTCACGTGGCTAGCCAACTCCTCCTACTTTGCCCTTGGAGTATCTCTTTTGATCCCTGGACCGAGTCTGTCACTAGACTTGATCTTTGAGCGAGGCAAACGAAGGGACTCACCAAGCTAGAACGGAGTTATTTGTGTAGGCAAAATGGAGTTCCAAATCATAAGATAAGGAGGTGACTACACCAATGAATCAAGCTGAACACATGTTTGACCCACTCTACGAACTAAAAGCGAGATCTTGCAAAACAACCAAAAAGACGGTGCATGAGCAAAGTAAGATCATCTTTTTTTCTTGTTTTGCATCCCCTAGGTTGCCAATCAAGTATGTTAGTGACTCTATTCTTAAGTCTCTTATTGAAGAGAACAAAATTGGGAAGGTGTTGCGTGCGGCTGCCTTCAGCTCTAAAGGGGCCAGGCTCCGCTATCCGAGAGTATGCACTTCGACTGACCTCACCCTCATCAGGACTAGGAAAGCCTCTTTTCTCAATGAGAATGGGGAACTCGAATGCTATCATGTGTGGTTCGAGGACTTCCCCGAAGGTTGTGGTAGTTGTGGCCTGCTTGAGTACCTCTTTGAGGATTGTCCTCTTCGGAAACTGTGTAATGCATTTGCTTATGGACTTTTGGTTAAGGAGTCGGTTGCACTGGGTGCCGAGGGTGGTGAACCTCTCCCTATGGATGGTGGGGAGTGGGTTTGTGCAGCCACTAGGAAGGCTACTGTTTCTGGTCCTCCTTCCTTCGGTCACTCTAAAGGAGAAATTTGGAATTGCTTTGGGAAAAATGTGATAATCTCTTCCGATTCTTCCTCTTCCAACTCTTCTTCCATGTCTGCTGATATCTCATCCACTCGGCTTGCTCCTACTAATGTTGAAAAAAATGTGGAGTCCATGCCTATCTGTGTGCATGCTCCTAATCCCACCGCTATAGCAGTACACCCAGATGATGTTACCCCCCTTCCTGCTGAGATTGATTACTTCGACCCCGAGCTATACGAAACCGATGATGATGCAATGATGGAATACGAGGAGGATTTCGAGCTTGTGGATGACTTTGGTGGGATCCTTGCTGACATGACTGTTGTTGCAGGAGGATGTGTCAAGTATGAAATATAAATAAAATATAAAGCAAACTGACTCCCTCTCTCAGCAAATAAATATAAGACTTCCTCCTATTGTAGTAGAAGACAGTCAGGATCGATCGAGGAGGAAGCGTGTCAGCGCCCGCCTTTTCAGTTCCAAACTCCTCTCGAATTCGACCAGAAGAGTCATCGATATCGAGTAGGGTACTCGATCTCGACCACACTGTCGACCAAAACAGAAAGTAGAAACGAACAGAAAACGAAAACTAAAGCAAAGACTGGTCGATCTCGACAAAACAACTCGACTTCGACTAACCTTCCTCAACGTCGACCAACAGTAGTCGATTTCGAGTAACACAGAAACAAAAATCGTAACTTTTCGCAAGACAGAGCACGAAACTGATGAAATAAATCAATAAACTAAAGACTTCCAAGATCAGGGCATCAACACCACAACGATAACCATGTAAAATAACACGTAAAGGCATAAAAGATCATGCTTTTCATCAAATAACTTTAGTTATTAACAACTAGGAAGATAGAGGCTTTCGCATAAACCTTAATTGTTACTAACATTTTTTCACCTAATTAATCCAAGTTGTATTAAGATCACTTTCGCTTCAATAACACAAACAAGGATCGCCTTCAACTTTCACAAAAGAATCATGCTCATAGGGATAGAAGATGAAATCGTATCAAAAGATTGTACCTTTTCGCATTACCTTACATGGCTACCGTCGGGCTCACCCCGACCCTAGAAGTTGGGTGACTACTCGCTCTTCATCATAAATAAACTCATCAAAGATTTCAGGAAAATAAATTGCATTGAATAAACTAAATAAGACTTACAACCGAATAAAGCCAACTCCGCTCTCGCTTCACAAACTACACTCGGCCTCCACCTTCTCTCTCTCCTACTCGCTATCTCTCTCTCTATGACTTCTCTTGTGGCTTGGCTTGGATTGATTGAATGAATAAAATCCAGCCCCCTAATGCCTTATTTATAGTATTCATTCCCTACCTAATCTAGGAAAGAAATATCTATCTATATCTAAACTTTCTATCTAATAACATTAAGATTAAATTTGGAAATAAAATAATTAAATCTAAAAGAAAATAAAGCTAATATGGATAAATCCTTCTTCTCTTGATATAACTTGATGCATCTTGATAGAATATCTCGAATCTTGGCTTGCAAGTAACCACAATGCTCGGATTTCTCCTCAGACTCGGACAGTTCTGGAATCTCCTCGATGTCGACCAACTTCCTCGACGTCGAGTAGAATTCTTCTCATGGGGTTGCACTCGAGCTCGGCTAGGATTCTGGGCTCGTCGACTTGTCCTCGACATCGAGTAAGTTTACTCGACGTTGACCAAGACTGGGCTCCTAGAGTGGCATCTGCTCGACTTCTGGATTTCGACTTGTATTACTCGATCTCGACCAAAGTTAGTCGACATCGACTAGACTGTGTCGAGTTGATCTTTAAGCTTTCTGTCCTTTCTCCGAATTGCTGTTAAATGCCTCAATTTCTGCGAAATTAAACAGAAACTAGTGTAGACTCCATAATTTGGCAAATAAGCATAAACTACATAGATTATGTAATATTCTATCCTAAATGTATGACATGCATGAAGAAATCGATATAAAAGTAAGTAGAAAACATGGCAAATTAAGCTCATAACAAACACCCCATACTTAAGCTTGCTTGTCCTCAAGCAATACTTTTAATTGGTCATACAGGGGAAGAAATCAAAACTCTTAACATCTTAGATTCATTGCCATATAACCCTGCAATCAATTGCCATCCTCGAAAAGGTACTAATGTCACAAATCCATGCACGTGCAATTAAAAAGCAACATCTACTCACAAAAGGAGGATTATGCAAAAGCATATTCATACGTGACCAATCATTAATAATCAAGAGGACTTTAATTAAGCTCAACAAGGAGTAGATTGGTAAAAGGCTTAAGGTGGACACTTTTTGGCCACGTGGTGCTAATGATCCAGGGAAATGGAGTACTTTCCAAACTTTCATACCACATTCCTTCTTCCATTGATTTCTCACCTTTCGCTCATCGCTCAATGCTTTTTTTCAATAATATGCTTTTACCTCTCTAACCTCAGCACTTCCTTCTCGCGAGTCGCAAAAATGGGTGTCATGAATGGCCCCGGATACTTAGTGCTTCTGACTCCTCACCTTGGTGTCCCATCCTGCGAAACTATTATCTCAACGCAAACAGGGTCGATCTACCTTTATCTCCTGAGGTGACCGGATTTTCTTTCACTCATTAAATTTTCCATATTTTTGAAACTTTCCTGCCAAACTCCAATAATGATATATAACAACAACACAACAACCATATAACCATCTCCATAATGTAACATCATTCTCAACATAATTCCCGAATGGAAATAAGGTAAAGAATGGGTAATATTTAGATCATGTGGAGCATAATATGAAATAAGGCTTAATATGGCTTTTGTGATGCATAAGCATAGGTAAAGGCTAGGATATAACAATATGAGCATATATGGAAATATAAAGTCCTCCATCCTCTTATCATGCAACATGTTAAAAGTAATTTCAAATTTTACCTCATTTCATGGTTTTCAAGAAAAAATATGCACTTCATCATGACTTCCCTTTACTAGGCAATTTCATGCTATATCTCTAATGAGTCTAATTTTGCATCGCCGATTTTAATTAAGGCTTCCATGACACTCTTCAAAATTTTCAATGGGGGTGATTTTTCAAACTTTGAAAAACATGCATATAACTATATAAGCACATAGATAAAATATGAAATCCAAAGAAGCCATGCATAAGCAATCCTCAAAATATGCACACATAATGTCAAATAAAACCAAATATGCATAAAGTAAGCTCTTGCCCCACCCCATACTTAAATATTACAGTGTCCTCATTGTATAAAAAACAAGGGTAAAGAAAGAGACTCACTAGACATGTGTGCTAATCGTCGGAAATCGAGTGGCATAGTACTGCAAAGCTGGTCGATTTCGAGTGACTTGGTCGATATCGACCTATGTTACTCGATATCGAGTGGTCCTGTTGCTTCCTTGTACCTGCAAAACTTGTTAGATGGAAAATATCTACAATAGAAAAACTTAAAAAAACAGTGTCCAAAACCAAAAACAACAATGTCCAAAAATCCCGAAAACTAATTGTCTATTTAAAAGCTCTAGACTTTATAGTCGCTAGGCCGACTTTCTCCGTTAAACTCAGGGTGGCATCTGCAGGGCCCAAGTAGCTTGGGCTTCGAACAGGACTCCATTCTTGTCCATTGAAGGTTCGATAATGTAAAACAAAGTAATATAGAAATACTCTAGAAGGGGGGTTGAATAGAGTGTGCCCGTTTTTCGTAGATATTCTCAAGGCTTTTGAAGCTCGTGCCAAACCTTTTGAGAAAACCTGAATCACAAAGTTAAACAATTCGAACCAAGTGCGGAAATAAGGTAAAGTAGTAAGTAAAGGACGCAACGAATTGTTAACGAGGTTCGGCACGAACTTGGCCTACGTCCCCGCCTAGGGTTCTTCCACAACCCTAGGATTCAACAGGCTTTATTGATTCACAAAGCTTAGGATCCTAATAGCTCACCGAGAAGCCTCTCTCCTATACAATTGCAATCTAGTCAACTCACGTTCCCTTGGAGTCCTAGACCAATCTAGAAGAGCCCCACCTCTCTCAGCTATCTAGTACAATCCTCTTACTCTCGAGAATCAATAGCCTAGTGCACACTTCCTGAGTTACAAACTCTTGAGTATAACACTCTCTCGAAATATATCCTATAAGCTCACTGTGTATCTCTCAAATGCTTTGAAACAAAATATAAGACTCTTAAGAACAAGCAGAGAGAACACGCTGAAGAGAGAAGTATGCTTGAAGGCTGATTGTGCAATGATATTCGTGAAGTGCGTCCCTCTCTCTCTTCTTCATCTCCTTTATATAGTGAAGATCATTGGCGCCACTTGAGGAAGGAATCTTCTCCAACGGCTAAGAGAGGATCATGGCTTGAGCGCAATCTTCTATCTTTGGAAACTTCGGAAGCCATGATCTCGATTTGATCTTTCTCAGCTTTGAACGCTTATGGAAGGAGATATAATTCAAATAGCTTCCTGAAAGGTTAGTGAATATATAATAATAATATGGAAGCATATAATAACATAATATAATATTCGGACATAATATAATAAAGTACAGGTTTTGTGTTTCATCAACACAGCTGTTAGCTTCAAGACCTTTGACACAAACTGTCTGTCAAAGCCGTTGAAACTAATTCCGATTCTCATCAAGGGAGTGGAGCTATCAATCTCCCCCTTGATGAAAGACAAAACCTGTGCATCCCTGCAACCTAGTCAAACAGATATATCATAAGCACAATTGGACTAAGTATCTGCATGGGTTAGACAGATGTTGGATCATAAGTTTAACATGAAAAACATCCAACAAAGTAAAACAACACAAGGTCTTCCAAGACCCTTGGTTCACAACAGTTTTAAAGTCTAAACCATCAAACCATCTCCCTCTTTTTGTCTTTCAACAAAGGGAGGAGTTTAACAACAGTTACCAAAATCAGACTTACTAAAACAATTCAAAATTCAAAAAGATCCTTTCAAATCTTAAGGCAAGAAAAGATTAATCCGATTTTAAAATAATTTCCACAAATAAACAATACTCGGATAAAATAAAATCGGTAACAAAAAAAGAAGGTTAAAAATCCATTAAAAATATATTTGATCAAATACCTAATAAGATATCAACCAAACATATCTGATCCGTTATATGTGCTCTACCATTCAGCTCACAACCTTTGAAATGAGGTTCAAGGATCTTGACACTGAGTAGAGTTTATCTTTCGTAAAGGGAAAGCTCCCCCTACGAAAGTGCATCCTTGTTAAGCATTCCGATCTCATGTCTAATGAAGGTGAACCTGTCCTCTGCCAAAGTCTTAGTAAAAATGTCAGTCCATTGATAATTAGTTGAAATAAATGATATGGACACATCACCTTTTTCGACATGGTCTCTAATGAAATGATGCCTTACATCAATATGTTTGGTCCTTGAATGCTTCCTCTTGACTGTAGCCTTGAGCAACAAGCCTTGCTTTGTTCCTCATGATCTTACCATTCTCATCTAGCTTGTTCCGAAATACCCATCGTGTGCCAATGACTGATTGATGCTTTGGCCTAGGCTTCAAGGTCCAGACTTTGTTCTTTTCAAATTCGTTAAGCTCACTTTGCATAGCAATGATCCAGTCTGGTTCTTGAAGGGCCTCGTCTACCTTCTTTGGCTTAATAAGAGAAACAAACGCGTGAAAAGCACAAAGATCTTTAAGTTTAGATCGAGTTTGAACACTAGAAGTAGGGTCAGAAATGATATCCTTTAATGAGTGTGATGAGGAGTATTTGAATTTCCTTCTGCTAGTCTCAGCTCCTTGATTCGTCACACTAGTAGGATAGACTTGTAGTACATCTGCCTCCGTGGTCCTGTTAGGTTCAGTTACAGCAGTTTTTGACGCTTCAACACTGTTGGATTGGACACCAAGGGCTTTGGATGAATCTTCAACACCTTGGGCCAATTCTTCAGTGTTAAGAATCGGTTCCTGCATGTTCCTTTTCTCTGTGTTCATGGTAGCAGCATCATCACCTTCCTCGTTCTCTTCATGGATAGTAAGATCTATATCTGCAACACTTTCACTTAAAGCACCGTCATTGCATTCATCAAATATGACAACAAGCATGTACTTTTTACCATTGGGAGATTTGACTCGCATAAGACCACATAAATCCATATGTAAACGTTCAAGGAGTCTAGAAGTACTTACAACCTTTTTGGATTTGAAAGAGCTACGTGTTTGTTTACCTCGTGTGAATGCTTTGCACATATCAATACCTTTGAAGTCCATCTCAGGTAGTCCTCTTACAAGCCCTTTGGACACAAGCTTCTGTAGTGTATGTGGGCTCACATGACCGAGTCTCCTATGCTAGAGCTTTGGATCGTCCGTCAAAGCCTTTAGACAGGTTAAGCTTCCTTGTGTCACTTGCTTAGCATTCACGACATAGATGTTGTTATAACGATAGGCAATTAGAACTATTTCACCTGTATCTTCTCTGCGCACTAAACATCTTTTCTTGTTAAATCCAACATCATTACCATAATCACATAGTTGAGAAATACTAAGCAAATTATACTTCAAGCAATTAACAAGATAAACATTTTTAATACAGTGGTTAGGATCACTCCCAACACTACCAATACCAACGATGTCGCACTTTCCTTTGTCACCAAGAGTGATTGTTCATGTGGATTGCTCCTTTAGATCATGAAAGAGAGAACTCTTCCCACTCATATGCCTCGAGCATCCACTATATATAATCCATTTTTGCTCCTTCACCTTGGTGATCTCCTGCAAAACAAACATCAACCTTTGTGGCTAGACCAGTGATCAAATTTAGATCCTTTATTGGGATAAACCATATTTGGTAAAATAGTGCCTTTGGGGACCCAAACTTACGTTATCCGTTCTTTTCTCAAGTGAATAGGAAATGTATTGCGAATAATATGAGGATCCTTTCTTCTATAGGGGCAGGTCTCTCTTACATGTCCCTTTCTCGCACAATGGTGACATATAGGAGAGGTTCTGCTTCCTTTTGCCTTTACAAAAGTGGTAATGTGTTGCTTCTTTAAATACCTCGGGTTGTAACCAATACCACTTCTGTTTAGAGAATTTAGTTGCTCACCCAACATCCTATCAAGAGTGCCCTTGGATTTGGTAAAACTTATGAGGGCTGTCTGTTGGTCTTGAATCTTCTTATTCAGGGAGATCTTCTCGTTCTCTAAGTCATGATGTTCATTTCTCAGAGACGAGAGATCTTGCTTGAGTTCAGATTTCTCTGAGTCAAGAGTCTTGACTTTAATGTCAAGACCCGAATAAGAGGTTTCAAGACTTTGGACTCTCCTAGACAGTTCCTCAATAGTTCTTTCCTGGTCCACGGTTTTCCTGATAAGAGTGTTAGTTTGAGCAATAAGTTTCTCTTCATTGGCAATCATATTAGAAAGGAATTCCGATAGTACCTCTTTTGGACTTGCCATAAGCTCTCTTACGGTTACCTCAAGTTGCTTATCATGGGATTCATCTCCTATGGCCATGAGACAAAGGTTGACCTTTTCATCATCGGAATCTGAGTCACCTTTCTTGAATTGGCTCTTCTTCTTTTGAGGGCAATCTTTCACTAGATGGTCTGTTTCACCACATTCAAAACAAGACAAAGGTTTAGTCTTCTTGTCATATTTATTGTATTGAGACTTACCTCGAAATTTAGAAGACTCTGATCTATCTTTGTTGTTGAATTGCTTCTTCATCTTGAGGATTCGAGAAAGACCCCTTGTAATGAGATCAAAGGGATCATCCTCATCATCGTCCTCATCATCAGAATCAGACACATCTTTGGGCTCATCCTTCTTAGACTTGAGCGCCAAGTTCTTAGTGCTTGCTGAAAGTTCTCCATCGTCTTCATTGAGAATCATCTCATGTGTGATCAGCTCCCAAGCAAGTCATCAAGGGGTAGAGTGGTGAGATCTTGGGCTTCCTCTATGGCTGTCACTTTCGGGCCCCATTTGTCTTTTGGGAGGCACCTCAATATCTTCCTCACTTTCTCAACATTCTCAAAGGTCTTGCCGAGAGAGTCAAGGTTGTTCGTGATTTCCGTGAACCGTGTGAACATGACCTTAATGGACTCATCAGGCTTCATTTTGAAGAGTTCATACTTTCGAAGGAAGATGCTGATTTTGGTGTCCTTCACTTGACTGGTTCCTTCGTAGGTGACGACCAGCTTGTCCCAAATCTCTTTAGCTGACCTACAAGATGAAATACGGTTAAACTCATCAGTACTAAGACCACAATAAAGTAAGTTTATAGCCCTGTAGTTTTTGGAGACGAGTTCAAGATCCGCTTGGATGTAATCAGCCTCGGTCTTCGCGACTTTGCTTCCACTAGGTCCGTCTTTCATAGGAATCTTCGGACCATTCTCTATAATGTTCCAAAGTTCCAGATCTTGATCTATAATGAACATTTTCATCAAGGATCTCCAGTGGACAAAGTTGTTTCCCACGAAGAGTGGTGGTCTAATGGTAGACCTTCCCTGTGCAAATCCTCTGCTTGCTTCACCAGACATGATCGAAAACTCACAAGATTGTTAGATCAAAAACAGTGAGTAAAGCTCTGATACCAATTGAAAGTTCGATAATGTAAAACAAAGTAGTATAGAAATACTCTAGAAGGGGGGTTGAATAGAGTGTGCCCGTTTTTCGTAGATATTCTCAAGGCTTTTGAAGCTCGTGCCAAACCTTTTGAGAAAACCTGAATCACAAAGTTAAACAATTCGAACCAAGTGCGGAAATAAGGTAAAGCAGTAAGTAAAGGACGCAACGAATTGTTAACGAGGTTCGGCACGAACTTGGCCTACGTCCCCGCCTAGGGTTCTTCCACAACCCTAAGATTCAACAGGCTTTATTGATTCACAAAGCTTAGGATCCTAATAGCTCACCGAGAAGCATCTCTCCTATACAATTGCAATCTAGTCAACTCACGTTCCCTTGGAGTCCTAGACCAATCTAGAAGAGCCCCACCTCTCTCAGCTATCTAGTACAATCCTCTTACTCTCGAGAATCAATAGCCTAGTGCACACTTCCTGAGTTACAAACTCTTGAGTATAACACTCTCTCGAAATATATCCTATAAGCTCACTGTGTATCTCTCAAATGCTTTGAAACAAAATATAAGACTCTTAAGAACAAGCAGAGAGAACACGCTGAAGAGAGAAGTATGCTTGAAGGCTGATTGTGCAATGATATTCGTGAAGTGCGTCCCTCTCTCTCTTCTTCATCTCCTTTATATAGTGAAGATCATTGGCGCCACTTGAGGAAGGAATCTTCTCCAACGGCTAAGAGAGGATCATGGCTTGAGCGCAATCTTCTATCTTTGGAAACTTCGGAAGCCATGATCTCGATTTGATCTTTCTCAGCTTTGAACGCTTATGGAAGGAGATATAATTCAAATAGCTTCCTGAAAGGTTAGTGAATATATAATAATAATATGGAAGCATATAATAACATAATATAATATTCGGACATAATATAATAAAGTACAGGTTTTGTGTTTCATCAACACAGCTGTTAGCTTCAAGACCTTTGACACAAACTGTCTGTCAAAGCCGTTGAAACTAATTCCGATTCTCATCAAGGGAGTGGAGCTATCGATCAACCGTAGTCATCCGGAATGGATCTTGTTCACCGTGAAGGGCCCCATCTTCTTCTTGTTGAATTTGTTGGGAAACCAATGATCCTTTGATTTGGCGACATAGACTTTGTCACCTACTTTATACTCCTTGGGATTATCATTGAAAACCCTGCATAATCGCACATACCAAGGCAAACTTCTCCCATGTATAGATAAATCATTAATGGAAATAGGAGAAGAGAAGTCAATACCTTGGCTTACCTTCGCAGAATCGGATTCGGGGACCTCCTGTTCCACTCGACTTCGAGTAAGGTTACTCGACATCAAGGAGTTTCCTTCGTCTGGTAGACTGCTGGTCGTCGAGGAGGAGGGAGTCGAGGAAGACAGGTTTTGGTAGACATCGAGTAGCTTGGTCGATGTCGAGGAAATCTCGGCTTTGGGTGGGTTGCTCGACGCTGCTGCTAGTGGTGGAGGGCTCGGGTTCTGGTCGACATCGACCAGAGTACTCGACGTCGAGTAGCTTTGGTCGATTTCGACCCCATACTTGAATCCTGGCAAGGCATCCGAAAAGAAGTTAGTCGATATCGACTTACCTTGGTCGATGTCGAGTAGATCCTCTGTGTTGTCGTTCAGGATGGCCATGATCTCCTCCCCCTAGGCTTCCATATCCCTCTTTTCCAGCTCCTCGGGAGTCATATTTCTTACCTTAGGCTCCCCGCAAGTGATGTACCTAGCTGATATAGACTTGACCTCTTCCATGAGACCTGTATGCCTTTCAGTTTTATTAAAGGAATACTCAATTACCTCATCGTTGATGTTGAAAGTGAGCACTCCCTTCCTTACACTTATGTTGGCATCCACCATCGCCAAGAAGGGCCTTCCTAGAATGATTGGACAAGCAGGGTCCTCTGCTATATCAATAACTAAGAAATAAGAAGGGACAAAGAACTTACCTACTTGCACTAGTACATTGTCCACCATGCCTGTTGGGATGACCACTGTGTTGTTCTCCATATAAAGTTTAGCATCCACAAGCTCTAGAGCACCTATCTTAATCTTGGACCAGATTGATAAAGGCATTATACTCACACTGGCTCCCAAATCACATAAAGCATTAAATTTATATGGACCAAATCCAATGGTTATAGCAAACTTACCTGGATCTGGCATTTTCTCTAGTACGTCCATCTGACTGCACTCCTCTGCGATCTCAGCCATTGACCGCTTTTTGCTTAGAATCTCCTTGAGGAACTTGACATAGGATGGCATCTCATTAAGAATTTCTGTGAAGGGTATTGTGACGTTGAGCCTTTGAATCATCTTTATGAAACACTGGAACTTCTTCTCTGCTGAATCCTTTGGATCGAGATTTTGTTGGGAAAGGCAACCTTTTCTTCGTCGGAGGTTCTGAAGTCTTGTCGACGTTGAGTACAGGTTGGTCGACATCGAGTTGGTGCTGGTCAATATCCCCTAGGGTTGATCAGAGGTCTGAGCTTTAGCCGGGGGAGGGGTCATCTAAGACTGAATCGGGAAAACGCAAGCTTGGGGAAGAAGATGGTGAGTCTGCCTGCTCCAAACTGATGGGTGAAGGCAGCAAACGCGGTAAAAATGATGTGTGATCATTTCTGGTGCCCTCTTGCTTATTCCTCTGGTAGTTAGGGGACAAGTCTTGGGAAGTTGATGATGAAACTACCTTTGTTTAAGTGTCATGGGCAATGTAGGGCTGCTCCTTTTAGGCAATATATTTCCTTTATGGAAAGCTAATCACCTCGCCAATGAAACAATAACGACGAAAATCCAGCTCCCATGAATCATTGACATTAGGTACGAGTATCCTCAAAATAGGGTTGCTTTAATGCTCTTCATTCTGGAAAACCCTTACTGAGCTTATTAGCTCATCATCGCTACACCTTGTGTGGTGATGGGCGACCTTAATGAGATCTTTTGTAGTGATGAAAAAATTGGCTGGTCCGAAACCAGCCCTCTAAGATTTCAAAGATTAACCAATTTTATTAGAGATTGTTCTCTTAATAACATCCCCACAATAAGGAACCATTTTACTTAGAGAAAAAAACTTGAAGGGGATGATAACATAATCGAGAAATTAGATAGAGTACTTGTGCATCACTAGATCCTCCAATTTTTCCCTGACCTTATGACGACAAATGGGGCTTTTTCCTCATTCGACCACTGCCCTATCACAATAACTCTGGCAACTGGTATGACACATAAACCACCGTCATTCAAATTCGAAAATACGTGGTTGCAAAGAAAGGACTTCCGCAATATTGTTAAACAAACCTGGCGTGCTTCGTATCCCGGATTGCCTATGTTCCCAATTATGTACAAGACCAAGTTGCTCAAACACAAGGCAAAGGAATGGAATAAGAGATCATTTGGAAATATCTTCAGACAACTCCAGGAGGTGGATGAAAGTCTCTTAGAAATACAAACCCGTATGATTGAAAACAATTGGTCTAACATTAGCTCAAAAGATTTAAACAGGAACATATCTGACCCAAACAGTTCATATTTTCATAGGATTGCAACCGGGAGGAGAAACCGGAAAATGATCTGAACAATAACCTCCAGTGAAGGCACCTTTATCGAAGGGGAAGAGAACGTCAATAATGAAATCCGACGTGATTTCGAAAAAAGATTTAAACAGGAACATATCAACAGGAACCTCCTAGAAGAATACTTATATGTTATTAATCCGGAAATCACTAATGAAGAAAACATATTTCTAACATATATTCCGAGTAATGGCGAGATTAAAAAGGCGGTATTTAATATGGGAAATAACAAGTCCCCCTCAGCTGACAGGATGACAACATAATTCTATAAAGCATATTGGGATATTATTGGTAAATCCATTATTAAAGCAATCAAATGTTTTTTACTCTTATTAATTGGGACAAAATATGCAGACCTAAAAGTAAGGGTGGTACAGGTATCCGAAAATCAAAAGACATGAATGAGACTATGAAACTCCTATGGAAAGTTCTGGCAGAACCAGATAACATTTGGGTTAAAATTTTGCAATATAAATATTTAAAGGGGATTATTAACCTTCTTTAGTACAGAAAAATGGGTGGGGCTTCTTGGCAGTGTGCTAAGTTTGCCTCTTTAATCGATAAGTTTAAAGAAGGACTAATATGGTTTATAGGAAATGGGAAGTCCATTAGTTTTTGGACTGATAACTGGGTTTCAACCTCCCCACTTCACCAAAGGAATGATTGTCCTACGAACTATAACATAAAGAAACTTGACAGTGATTATACCATTGGTGGAAAATGGTGGGTCGAAAAAATGAACGCTTCCCTTCCTTCGAGTATCATTAATGATATTCTAGATATTCCCCTGACCTTGAGTACCTTTGAGGACAGATTTTACTGGTGGCCGGATAGAGAGGGATGGTTCACAACTAGTAGCGCTTACAAATTAATCACCAAAAATAACATTCTATTGGAGGACGACAACTCCTAGGTTTAGAAAATAGACATAACTCCAAAAACTAAAAACTTCATGTCGAAACTTGGTCAAAATGGCCTACCGACTGCTACCCGCCTCTCCTAGCATGGTAGGTCGGTCCCAACAACATGCAGTCTCTATAACAATGGTGCCGAAGATGAAACACACCTTTTCATGAAATGCTTCTTCGCTACCCCCACCTCTTTTGGTCAAGGAACACGGATCACACCCTTAGATCACTGATCTCTAACTCGAGACAATTCCCTCCAATATTATCCTACTCGGCAAGACCCTATTAAAAGAAGAAAAAGCAAAGACTGCTACGGTTTGGTAGAACATCTGGTATTTTAGAAACCAAATTATATTTAGAAATGATCGTTTGCCAAACCAGATTATTGTCCGTAAAACGATCCAAGCTCACATGAAAAACTGGAAGAAAACCACCCTCCTTTCAAATGATGAAGGTTGCCTCAGCACCCGTAAACACCCAAAGCCCGATTGCAATAAACCAGCCAATAGGACCATGAAAATAAAATGGAGAAAACCTCCCCAAGGAAATTATAAATTAAATTTTGATGGATCTACTTTGGACAATAATGACAGTTCTTGTGGATTTATCATTCGTGACTAGAATGGGAAAACGATCCATATTGGTTACAACCGGCCGGAACCAGTCCCCCCCTAAAAGCTGAAGCTCTTGCTCTACGTCACGGTGTAACCTCAGTTATCGCGCGAAGTATTGGTAAAATACAAATTGAAGGAGACTCCCTCACAATCATTAACCACCTAAAAACAAGCAACCCATACCCATAGGAAATTGAATTAATTCTATCAGATGTCAAAGTACTATTGCCAAGCGTGGAAGAAGTTTCCTTCCTCCACGTACCCCGTGATGGCAACCGAGTGGCTGATAAGGCCGCACACCTTTGCCGCTCCGCCAGGGGTTCTTACATTTATAACGACCTAGGTCTTTGTGATCTCATCCGCAAGGATGCTATCGGGTACAAGTGTTCCATCCGAATTTTTACTCGATAAAAAATACTAATATTGAATTTTATTAAATTAATTAATTAGTATAAAAATATAAAATAATATAGAGTATTGTTTTAGTTTAGTTTCTTATGTCGAACTAGCTAGTTCCTTGCTATAGTATAATACATATATAAGAGGTGGTTGAAGGCAAAGTGTCATATTTTAGGGGTGATTTTATGCAGTTTACCCTTTATTTATAATCTTATATTATACGGAGTAATATAGTCTGCTATCCAAACTTGTACTACCAATATTATAGGGGCGGTTGTGTTGGAATTGTAATGTATGAAAAGGGTTAAAGAGCAACAACGTCGGTCCTATCATTTTAGTGGTCTTGGGCGAGAAAAAAAATGAGGGCCTTTTATATAGAAAATAAACTATTTAATATTTTATCTAGGTTGTTTCCCTATAATATCTTACATCAATTCAAAGTAGCACATACAATATTACTTACAAAAATCCATTTTGATATCTTAAAAATAATAGCATATCTCATCAAATAATTAAAAAATATTATTAGCACTAATACAAATGTATAACACTATTGGAGATTTTACAAACATAGGGGATAAATTAGATAGAGATTGCATTATATACTTAATTTTTTTTTATAAAAAAATTGGGCTCATTTGCAAATTTTAACCATCTATATGTAAGACAACCTCTAGAAACACTCATTCAATAAAAATAAACAGGGTCCATTGGTCCATATCTATATCTATATCTATATCTATATAAACTCTTAATTTAGAAGAGTTTAGGATGATGTGTCAATCTTAGAGGAAAGAAAACAGAGAATTAAAGGAAAATGAAGAAAAAGGAGAATTAAAGAAAATCAAAGAAAAATGGCAAAAAAAAAATGATTAATTAAGACTCCTAAAATGCTTTTAAGATTGACACATCATCCTAAACTTTCTAAATTAAGATTTTATATAGATATAGATATAGATTATATAGATAGTTAGTAAAATTAAAGAAAACAGAGAATTAAAGGAAAAAGAAGAAAAAAAGGAGAATTAAGGAAAATCAAAGAAAAATGGCAAAAAACATATGATTAGTTAAGAATCCTAAAATGCCTCTAGGATTGACACATCATCTTTAACTCTTCTAAATTAAGAGTTTATATAGATATAGATATAGATTATATAGATAGTTAGTAAAATTAAAGAAAACAGAGAATTAAAGGAAAAGGAAGAAAAAAGAAGAATTAAAGAAAATCAAAGAAAAATGGCAAAAAAAAATGATTAGTTAAGACTCCTAAAATGCCTCTAAGATTGACACATCATCCTAAACTCTTCTAAATTAATAGTTTATATAGATATAGATAGTTAGTAAAATTAAAGAAAACAGAGAATTAAAGGAAAAGGAAGAAAAAAAGAAGAATTAAAGAAAATCTAAGAAAAATGGCAAAAAAAAAACATGATTAGTTAAGAGTCCTAAAATGTCTCTAAGATTGACACATCATCCTAAACTCTTTTAAATTAAGAGTTTATATAGATGTAGATATAGATTATATAAATAGTAAAATTAAAGAAAACAGAGAATTAAAGGAAAAGGAAGAAAAAAAGAAGAATTAAAGAAAATCAAAGAAAAATGGAAAAAAAAAACATGATTAGTTAAGAGTCCTAAAATGTCTCTAAGATTGACACATCATACTAAACTCTTTTAAATTAAGAGTTTATATAGATATAGATGTAGATATAGATTATATAGATAGTAAAATTAAAGACAACAGAGAATTAAAGGAAAAGGAAGAAAAAAGAAGAATAAAAAAAAATCAAAGAAAAATGGCAAAAAAAATATGATTAGTTAAGGCTCCTAAAATGCCTCTGAGATTGACACATCATCCTAAAATCTTCTAAATTAAGAGTTTATATAGATATAGATATAGATAGATATAGATATAGGTAGTTAGTAAAATTAAAGAAAACAGAGAATGAAAGGAAAAGGAAGAAAAAAGAAGAATTAAAGAAAAATGGCAAAAAAAATGATTAGTTAAGACTCCTAAAATACCTCTATGATTAGTTAAGACTCCTAAAAATGCCAAAAATCGCTTATATTATAATACGTTTAAAACTATCGTTTTTTGGTCTAATTTTAAACTCGAATCCCGCAATATCTATATTTAATTTTCTGAGATAATTATAAGATACTTTACATAAGATTATTATAACACGTCATGACGCGGGAATCGTACTAGTTACATTTTAATTCACTTGTTGGGCACGTTAAGATTGGACATTATATTTGGTGAGCATGAGTGAATGATTTAATTGGGCATTTGTAAACATTTAAAAAATAAGATAACATTGTAATTCGTATAATCGTAGTATTACGTAGTACATACCTATGATATATCCATGCAACACCGGGATGGGCCCTAGGCGATCACCCATTACCTAAGCTAGCACTGAAGAGCAATATATTGTCATTTTTTTAGGGCGATTTAGGTAACTAGTCACTTATGAAAATCTAATTAGCTAACTGGTCATCTTCAAAATTAAATTAAGAGAGATAGACCCCATCTAAATAGAGTAGTAATGGTCAATGGTCAACTTTTTGACCATCGGTCGGTCAACGGTGATCATTGACCGGTCAATGTTGACCAACTTATTTGGTTTTTTTATGACATTTTTTTGTGATGCCAATTTTTTACCGTTTTGATGCCATCTTTTTATTACATTTTATTTTCACTTTGATGCCACTTTTCTAATGAAATTGTTTGATGACACTTTTTGAATGCCATCTTTTTTTAAATCTTGATGACATTTTTTTTTACTGTGATGTGACGTTGACCATTGATGCCATTTCTTTTTTACTTTTGATTACTGATGCCATTTTTCTATGTAATTTTTTTGATGACATTTTTTTACCGTGATGCCATATTTTTTCAAAGTAGTGTTTTAATGACATTTTTTTCTTTAATGTGATGCAACTTTGTTAAAGTAGTGTTTTGATGACACTTTTTTAATCAAATCGTTTGATGCCACTTTTTTTTATTGAATCAATTCACTAGTATAGAAAACCGGTTTTACCGCGGTTCCGTTTGCATTGTTTACCACGGTTCTGAACCGTAGTAAAAATGGCCGTGGTAAATTTGTTTACCACACCGCCTACAACCGTGGTAATTGTGACAACCCGTGGTAAACACGTTGGAGGTACTAGGCAATTAAACCGTGGTAAAGATGATCCACCCGTAGTAAACATGTATATGGTAATCTTGTTTTACCCGTGGTAATCTTGATGACCCGTGGTAAAATTACATTACGAAAAAGTGTCAAGAACCGTAGTAATCTGTACACCCGTGGTAAAACTGTTTCGTGGTAAAACTTTGCACCCGTGGTAAAATCGTTACATGTAATTTTTTTTTGAGAATTTACTACGCATTTCGATTGAATATATAATTTTGCCGGCACCCAAATTATATTCAAATTGGTAAAATACTATAATATTTAGATTAAATATATGCATATATAATAAAAAATGGTTGAACACATAAATTCAAATAATGTATATATATATATATAATCAAGTCGATAAAATTTGATTAACATAAACCAACCTACATTACTCGTCCTAACACGTCATTCGTACCAACCTACATTACCCGTCCTAACACGTCATTCGTACATTGCACTAAGATAGTACATCTAGCTATAGATGAAGTTTTGCACAAAAGCTGCCCACTGATCTCGAATTTCATCTATCACAGCCTGTGTATAATGAGGTATCGCCTGAACGGATGGTGGAGAGAGCTACAAAGTAAATAATAAGCTAATTTAGAAATCAACTTTATAAGCACATCCCACAAAAATATATGATAAGAAAAATGCACTATAGTATCCAAATCCTTGATTTCTTATGTAATTGACATATACGTACTATTCCTAATTCAATAACATTTCAGGTTGATCACACAACTAGAAGAGAGGAAAACTCGATAAGTATATTTACATTTACCTTTCCGAGAGCAAACTCTTTATTGACGATCTCCCATATGAATCGAAGAACATAATATCCACAATCAACACCATTTGTTTGAGACGGACACTACAAACAAGGCAAAATAACAAACCCATGTATGGACATTATTAGTAAATGAAGGCAGCAGATTGGTCGATGGTCCTTGTGGCAACAAAGTTAGTAAATCGCAACATGATACGACAGTACAAAAGGAGAAGAAAAGATGCAACAATCAAGAACTAATCAACAAGAGAGGCAATGATAGCAAAAATAAGCAAAAAATTCAGCAACAAGGAGTGCACCGGCAACAAAGACAACAACGCAGCACATATCTTCACAAAATTCAGCTGCGCAGCACAGAACAATGATAGCAATAAGGACAAAATTAATTCAGCAACACGGAATGCAGAGGCAATGACATAAACGCAACACAAATCTTCATCGAAGACAGCTGTATATTACAGATCAATGATAGTAGATGCGCAATGGCATCACCTTCACAACAAAGATAGAAAAAGTCCTCTAATTTTTTTTGACATAAAAAAGATCAATGGCAAGCCTAAGGTTGAAGAGATGAATGCCTTAAGGAACGCAGCAGCAGATGCACAACAGAGATCTTCAAACATTCTACTACAACTCATGGAAACAAGAACAAGGGTTCACCATGAAGAAGGTTTATGAACAATTGTTAGAAAATGAAGACATAAATTACATATTTATGTATTATTAACTATAATCATTTAACTAACCTTTACTGTAAGCCACTTTGTTTTTGAGTTGGATCTGTTTAGTTTCTTCTCTGCAATCCAAATTCTCAACGACCTATTCAAAGTAAAGGTAATGTATTATCATCATCATCATGATGTCATACATAAATAGTAAAATGTAATAAATTAGTAAATAGCTAGCTTACATGTCAACTACATGCTTGATGTCCCCTCTTATTACTTTCTCTCCGAGGCTTTCAAGCGAGTCAAACCAAAATATTGTTTGTGCATAAGGATAAATAACACAAAGCATCCAATGCCTCCTATAAATATATTGCATTGAAATATTAGAGTACACAAAATTGAAACAAGCATATTAATCATTAATATTTCAAGTAAAAGAAAAAGATATACTAAGGCTTACCCAGCGTAATAGGGAGCGAAAAACATTTGGTTTTTCAAAGCTTCTCCCATTGCATCAGCAATATATCTCGCCCGCATGTTTGCTCGCTCTTCTTTGAGCATCATAGGGCGCTCTTTGGATTGATCTGTGCGCTCTTTGGATTGATGTTTAAATTCAATTGGAATTTCAGCAATTCTATGTGGGCATAAGAATCCAAATCTATTTAGCATTTTCTTTTCCTGCAAATATGCATTCAAATACCTACCACATGGATGACTTTTTTTTAGTTTCAGTCTCTTTCAACACATATATGGCCCAAAATATATACATTAACCAAAATATACATAATAACTTACCCAAAATATATAGATATATGAGATGCTTGGATTTCCTCTTGAAATATCCATTGAAGTATCTCTTCCTTGGTAACCCATACCTCACCCTCCAAGATGATGTTTTTGGGTAATGGGATTGAAATGGTATTCTCCATATTTTTTACAATTTTATGCATCATATTCATAGTGAGGGAGGTAAGCTTGCCTCTTTCTGTTGTGTTCTCTTTAGTATGATGTACCTTCCTTGGTTGACCCTTATTTAAAGTGCCAGAGGACTCTGAGGGTATCTCTCTTCGTTCAATCTTTTGTTTCTTCTTTTTTGGTGGTAGTCCCTTTAATAATAAGAAAAAAGACAATATAAAACATTGAAAGTTCAAGGGAAAAAATATGGAATGATCATGGTAAAATAGGCATTGATCATGGTGCAAAACAGGAGACAAAAAAATTCAGCAACTAAGGACACCATAGCTCTCAGCAGAAACAGAGGCAACAAAATACAGCAACCATTTGTATGACAGTAAAGGAAAAAACACCAGAAAAGGTGGAGCTGCTCTCAGCGGTAGCAGAGAAAATGGTAATACTGATGTACCTGGACTAGAGAAATGAGGTTTTTCGGCCATTCGACAAAAGCTTCCATAGCTTGAAATACAACAGAGGCTTCATTTGTTGGCACTGGCAATGGCGCTTCACCAACAATAGCATCAATGACAGTAACTTTCATGTTACCAGGTTGTAGTGGCTTAGAATGAAGCATCACATCCTCCGTTTCCTTGGGTGTATATACCTTTCCTGTTGCCACAATTGGATGACCTGGCTCCATAGAAGCCAACTTACATGCACTCCAACCCTAGGTTCCATTAAATATATGATAACTAGGTTATTATGTGTGCTATTCTGCTAATTTCTCAAGCATATATATTCAACATGGACAAACTATTAAAGGGAAAGAACAATTTAGGAGCAAAGTTACCTCTGGAAAAATGATGTCTTCACAACTGTCCTTTTCACTTGGAATTTCAACTTCTTTTTCTGGTGACTGTCTATTCTCCAAATTTTTTACAATTTTATGCATCATATTCATAGTGGGGGAGGTAAGCTTGCCTCTTTCTGTTGTGTTCTCTTTAGTATGATGTACCTTCCTTGGTTGACCCTTTTTTATAGTGCCAGAGGACTCTGAGGGTATCTCTCTTCGTTCAATATTTTGTTTCTTCCTTTTTGGTGGTAGTCCCTTTAATAATAAGAAAAAAGACAATATAAAACATTGAAAGTTCAAGGGAAAAAATATAGAATGATCATGGTAAAATGGGCATTGATCATGGTGCAAAACAGGATATAAAAAATTTCAGCAACTAAGGACACCATAGCTCTCAGCAGAAACAGAGCCAACAAAATACGATAACCATTTGTATGAAAGTAAAGGAAAAAACAACGGAAAAGGTGGAGCTGCTCTCAGCGGTAGCTGAGAAAATGGTAATGATGATTTACCTGAACTAGATAAATGAGGTTTTTCGGCCATTCAACAAACACTTCCATAGCTTGAAATACAACAGAGGCTTCATTTATTGGCACTGGCAATGGCGCTTCACCAACAATAGCATCAATGACAGTAACTTTCATGTTACCAGGTTGTAGTGGCTTAGAATGAAGCATCACATCCTCCGTTTCCTTAGGTGTATATACCTTTCCTGTTGCCACGATTGGATGACCTGGCTCCATAGAAGCCAACTTACATTCACTCCAACCCTAGGTTCCATTAAATTTATAATAACTAGGTTATTATGTGTGCTATTCTGCTAATTTCTCAAGCATATATATTCAGCATGGACAAACTATTGAAGGGAAAGAACAATTTAGGAGTAAAGTTACCTCTGGAAAAATGATGTCTTCACAACTGTCCTTTTCACTTGGAATTTCAACTTCTTTTCTTGGTGACTGTCTATCTTTCCTTTCCATTTGTAACACCTTTTCCTTTAATTGTAGGAGCTCGGCTTCCATCCTTTTCATTTTTTCATTATCTTCACTTGGAGTAGTTGTAGTATTACTTTTACCCCAATAATCAGTAATCGTCACCCCTCCTCCGACACCAATCACACGACCTGGATGGTCTTTCTTGTCTAGGGCAGTAGCTAATATGTCTTTTCATCCCGTTAAGACAATTTCCCCTTGAGACACTTGTTGTTCCAACAACTCCTTCAATAATATGAAAATATCAAGCATCCAAAAAAACAAATAGATTATACAATTGCAGTTAATAGAGAAAAAATAATGAAATGTTAGACACATAAATGGTTCTATATATTACCATTTGGTCAACTATTTTCTTAACAGGCTCATCCATATTCCCATCTTTCGTTGTCCTAGCCTTTTTCCACAAATTATGTCGTGGCACGGTAGTTAAGGATGATGTTGCATGAGGATTCTCAGAACCACTTTGTTCTTTTTGAGCTTCTGTAATCTGCACAAAATAAATATTATTATTGTATAATATGAATGGAAACAAAAGATAATCACATTCTAGATTCTTTACCATCTCATCTTCAAGCTCATCGCTGGAGAACCGTCTTCTTGATGCTAGAACGACAAACCACTTCTTGTCCGATGGGTCTGGAACATAGAACACTTGCTTCGCTTGTGATGCAAAAATAAACGGATCTTCTTTATGACCCCACTTGTTAAGGTCCACAAGAGTGAAACCTAACTCATCAACTTTGATTGCACTATTATTGTCGACCCACTTGCAATCAAATACCGCAACTCGAAATGTGGTATAATCCAACTCAAAAATTTGTTCAATAACCCCATAATATTGCATGTCTGCATAAATGGGATTTTTATCTTTCGTGCTCGAAACATGGAGTGCTTCTGCTGTAAGAGTGACCCCACTGTTCTGCATTAGGCTGTTGTTATCATGCTCCTTTGTATAGAACGTATACCCATTTGTGATATATGAAGTGAAATGTTGAGCCTCATTCCTAGGGCCATAGGATAACCATCTCAAGTGATCAGAAACAGAATCTGCCCCTTTGTTTAGTTCTGTCGATATCCTATCTTCAAACCATGTCACAAAAGTGCGATTGTGTTCATTCACAATCCAATTTTCATTTCTGCTCCGATTTTGCTCTCTCAAAATATTCTTGTGCTCCTCTTCATATGGTTCAACTTCAACATCATTATGAAGGACATAAAGGTGTGCTTGATTTCGTGTAGCACGACAAATGCTGACTAGTTTAGCTCCTGTAATCCCTTCTCCTTTGACTGCATCTGATCGGTGAGATTTAGGAAGACCAATGGCATCGACATTAGATAAATATTCACTGCAGAATTCAATTGCATCTTCAGTTATGTAACGCTGTACAATAGACCCCTCTGGACGATTTTTGTTCATGACGTAGCTCTTCAACACTTTCATGTACCTTTCAAACGGGTACATCCATCTCAAATAAACAGGACTGCACAATCTAACCTCTCTGACTAGGTGAACTACTAAATGGACCATGATATCAAGGAATGATGGAGAAAAATACATCTGAAGCTTGCAAAGAGTAATAACAATATCATCTTGTAACGAATTTAGATGGTTGACATCAATCACTTTGCTGCAGATTGCTTTGAAAAAAATACATAATCTAGTGATTGTAAATCGAACATTCTTCGGCAGTATAGGGCGTAGAGCTATCGGCAAAAACTCTTGCATTAAAATATGACAATCATGAGACTTCAACCCCACAAGTTTCAAATCATTCATCGAAACAAGACTTCTAATGTTAGAAGAATATCCACTGGGAACTTTAACACTCGCCAAAAATTCACAAAAAGTAGCCTTCTACTTTCTAGATAGGGTATAGCATGCAGGAGGCAAATATATACGGTTTCCCTTTTGTTGTGGGAACAATTCCTTTCTAATGCCCATTGCTTCCAAATCGTGTCTAGCCTTGATTCCATCTTTTGTCTTCCCTGGAACATTGAGCAGCGTGCCAACAATACTATCACAAACATTCTTCTCAATGTGCATTACGTCAAGGCAATGTCTCACAAATAAAAATCTCCAATATGGAAGGGAGAAAAAGATTGACCTTTTTTTCCACCCATTAATAGCTTTTACTGTGTTCTTCTTTCCAAATTCATTCTTCTTGCCAAATGAAACTTCAATATCTTTCACTCTTTCGTACACCTGTTGACCGTTCAAAGCTGTTGGAGTTATCCCTTCCTCTGGTAACCCATTAAAATTCTTTCTCTGCCTACGAAAACTATGGTTAGCGGGAAGAAACCTACGATATCCCAAGTACACGGGCTTACTAGACGCTGGCAACTGATAATAATTCGTATCCATCTCACATATAGGGCAAGCATGATGACCTTTGATACTATATCCAGAAAGATTTCCATAAGCCGGAAAGTCACTGATTGTGCAAAACAAAAGAGCTCGCAAGTTAAACAATTCTTGTTTATTTGCGTCAAAGACTTCAACACCAGTATCCCACAATAATCTCAGTTCTTCAATAAGCGGCGCCAAATAAACATCTATGTCATTGCCCGGCTGTTTTGGCCCTGATATCAACAACGACAGCATCATGTACTTGCGTTTCATGCAAAGCCAGGGAGGTAGGTTATAAATTACCATAAGGACAGGCCATACACTGTAAATACTACTAAGAGTACCATACGGGCTCATTCCATCAGTTGAAAGTGCAAACCGTATGTTTCTCTTATCATTTCCAAACTCACGAAATTTATTATCTATATATTGCCACTGTGGGGAATCTACTGGGTGTCTAAGTTTACCATCCGTTGACCTCCCGCTAGCATGCCATATCAAATTCTTTGCATCTTCTTCTATTCGGAACATCCGTTTAAGTCTTGGTATAATTGGAAAATACCAAAGTACTTTACGAGGAACTTTATCTCTTCTATATCGCGACTCATTACAACCTGGCTTCGGACACCTCTCTAATGAAGCGTTCTCTTTGCGATACAGAATACACTCATTAGGGCAAGCATGTATCCTCTCATAAGACATTCCCATAGTTGACAACATCTTTTTGGCCTCATAAGTCCGACAAGGAAGAGCATTGCCGTCTGGTAGCATATGTTTCAACAACTCTAATAATGCCGTAAAACTTTTATCACTCCACCCATTACCTGCTTTCAGATTGTATAACTTCAAGGAGGCTGATAATTCTGAAAACTTCAAACAATCATTGTACAATGGTTTTTTCGCAGCAGCTAACAAGTAATCAATTTCATCCACCGAGCCATGTAAATTATCTTGAGCAACATCCATCATATCTTCTAATCTATCACCCTCGTATACCTCATCATCATCACTATTTTCTAAGCCGACGTTATCTATTTCACCATGCCAGATCCATCATGTGTAACTTTTCTCAATCTCATACTCATATAGATGAGATTTTATTTTTTTAACATTAGCTCGGTCAATATTTCCACATCTTACACACGGGCATGGTAGTTTATTACGCTTCCCATAATGATTTATGGCTTGATCTATAAATTCATTGACCCCTTTCTTATATTCTTTGGTCAACCGATTTGCATCCATCCATTTTCTATCCATTATAATGAATCAATTTCCTATGCACAACACACATAAGACATAACTATCAGTAACCAATCCTGAATGCATGACTAGTATCAACTAACTACTTTCTTAAAATCGAAACAAATGAACTTTTAGATAAATGATAAAATATAGACAATTAGGACATACCAACAAGGAGCTATGTGAAAAGTATTAGACCAAAGAGCAATGATGGTAGAAGAGCAACCGAGGAAGACGAGCAGGTTTTGGTCAGAAGAAACGTCACCAAAGTTTGAAATAAACTTCGAACCTAAAAGAAAAATATGAGCAAAAAAATTATAAGAGAAAATGACAATTACTTAGAATGTGAAAAATAAATCTCTTTAATTACCTACAAGGGGATTATTATTAATGTGGTCAAAATTCAAGCATGGGTTAGCAGATGGTCCTTGTGACAAAAACTTGGTAAAGTGCAACATTATATGATAGCACAAAAATAAAATAAAAGATGCAACAACCAAAAACCCATCATCAAGAGAGCCAATGAAAGCAAAAAAGGAAAAAAAAACTCAGTAACAAAGAGTGCAGTAGCTACAAAGACAGAAACGTATCACATATCTTCAAAAAATGCAGCACATATCTTCTCAAAACACGGTTGTACAGCACAGATCAATGACAGCCATAAAGAACAAAAAAATTCAGCAACAATGAATGCAGTGACAATAACATAAACGCATCACAAATATTAAAAAATCAGCAATATGAATGCAGCAGCAACAAAGATATAAACGCAGCACATATCTTCATGAAACGCAGCTGTGCAGATTCAACAATGACAAAAGTTTGGAACAGAGATTTATTTCTGTAATAACAGAAAAAATTCAGCAACTGACATAAATCTCTTTCTTTCAAAACATATCAGTTTTTTGTTCCTAAAGATACAATAGATCTGAATAGGTAAATAAATAGATAGTCGACTTTATATACGTCAGAAATACATATTATATAAATATATGTAATATTTAACTAGAAGCCAAAGGTGTTTAATTTTAACCACTAAATACTCTTACTTTACCCAGCCCACTAAGATTTGCCTAGCCCATGCTAACTCACTGACTATATAAGCCTACCCAATCAAACATCTACTAGCCTACTATCATTTCCATTCCAAATCCTACTAAACGAAAAACCAATACCCACGCCCCAATCTAACAGTGTGAATCTTCAACGTGTGACCGCACTAGTAAAACACCAGTAAACATACCCAGTGACAGCAACATCTCCAACAACAGTGCTTTACTCAACACCTAACGGAATAGCATCAGCCCGGCTTGTAATCAGCATCACTCGAGTGATCCCTGCACTCCTCATCAACATAAAATCTCTTTCCTCGTACTCCTCCTGACTCGAGTGATCCCCGAACTCCTCATCTAAAGATATATTCGATGCTAAGCTCTAACTGACATAAATTCAGCCACAGAAAATCTGTTTCTTCACTGTTGTGGGTTCCTTTTTCTCATCTTTTTCGTGGTTTCCTATTGCAATTGTGGAGATGTCAATCTATTTGCTAATATAATCTCTAAAAAGTGCTCCCAAGGAACTTGTTCTAACCTTTACTTCTTTCTAACATGACAAGTTTATTACATATGTATGTGTTCTGTGCTTAATTTGTTTAATTGTTTTGCTACGCAGTTCTTTGTTTTTTCGCCTATCTTCAAAGGATTTGGATGAATTTGCGAAAAAATAAGTGCAATCTAGATGAGTTTCAAGGCTTTATTGGGACAATTTTTTTTATACTCGCACTCTACAATATTTATCAAAGTCTAATATGCCAATAAACGGACAAGCCTAAGGTATAAGAGAGGGATGCCCTAAGGAACGCAGTATCATATGAACAACAAGCCACTGAAGCGATTAGTTGACAAGTCTAAGGTAGAAAGAGATGGATGCCCTAAAGCTTCACCAGGAAGAGGGGACTTAAACTCAAATTCGACTAAATTACCGTAATATAGAACTCACCCGCGTTGTTAACCCAAATTGAAGCGATTTTCTGAATGATTGAACTTGGAACAAGCCAATGAAGTTGTTGAACAACCAGCGTAGAGTGTACAAGCCAGAAGCGCACTCCTCGGATGTTGAAGAACTTGGGAACCCTAGTCGCTCCTTTCCAAGTGAAATTCAAACATGGGTAGTGACCGATTCGGAGAGAGGAACCTTGACAAACGCTTTAATCTACTGAAATTATAGAGCAGCAGTAACCTAATTCAAAGAAACCTTCGATCGAATTGGAGGAAGTTGGATAATCTAGGGTATACGATTGTAATCGTGTCCCAATTTCTGAGTTTAATTTTACCAAAAAAAATAAATTATAATTTTTTTAATTAAAATTTCCAATTTAAACATTCCCGCGAAACGAAATGAATTCAATCAAAATCTTCCAAATTTACCGCGATAATATTTACCACACGGTTCTCGTGAGTTGTGTAGTAATTTTGTCAATCTTCTGAATTACTACAATATCGTGATAAAATACTACGGTTATCTTACTACGATTATCTTGACACCCATGGTAAATTGAAATATTTTTACCACGGTTAGAGTATGAACCATGGTAATTTTGTATATAATGCATGATTACTACGGTTATGTTGTATTTTGTGGTAAATATGGGCACAAATTTACTACGGTTTTGATAGGAACCGTAGTAATTTCGCTACCCTAGCAACTTTACTACGCTAAGGCACGGAACCGTGGTAAATTCACCGTCGCCAAAGCCTACTTTTCTACTAGTGATTTTATATCGATATATTTTCATTGATTCTACTTTTCTTCACCGATGACACGTTTGTGATTACACTTCATTGATGCAATCATTTGTGATGCCATTTTTATACAATTGATGACACATGAGTATAAAATGTTATTAAACTTCATTAATGACATCTTTTATTGATGACTTTTATTCATTGATGACATTTGTGATTACACCTCAATGATCTCAATCCTTTGTGATGACATTGTTTGTTGATTACATTTTTATCGATAACATTTTTATACAATTGATAACTTAATTATAAGCATAAAATGTGATTACACTTCATTGATGACACATTAGTGGTGATATTTAAGAATCCAAAAACATGAAATACCACATAACATGTTTTTCGGGCTTGGGACCGGTTGTGTACTAAGACACAAGCGGAGTTAAAAACATGTGACCTAGCTAACAAGCAATAAACAAAGAGTAAAGAACCAATTGTTATTCATGAAAATAGAAAATTACATATATCTCGTACACAAAGAGTTCCATTGGTTTCCTAAGGAATCACATAATGTCAAAATCATTCTTAGGATGAAACACTTATTACTTTATAACTAAAGCAAAGATTATGGCTCCCACTTTCTTCCTGGACACATTTATGAAAGTTTAGGCTTTCTAACTGCAATCGTTGAAAATCATGTGGTCATTAACTAAACCCACTAATTATTCATGATTCCTTCACAAAGCAACTTAAATTATGCAACCCGTCCATTGAAGTTCACAGAGAAAATGAGGATATCTCAATTCTCAAGATAGAAGTGATTCACGGGGTGCAAAAGTAAAACAAAAAAATATTAATTATAAACAGAAAAATTATGGAAAGGAAATACATAAAGACATTAAACTTTGGAGACAATAAAGGAGAGGAAGAAAGCCAGAGATAAGACTCACTTGGTTCAGCATCCACTTCAAACCAATTGTAGCAGTGCATTCATTTTTAGAAGCACTACTAAACCAGTCCAGGTTGTATAGTTTATCGAGTGTTTCCACAATAGTGATGCATTACTCCTCCTCACTTTATCAGAGAAGATCTAACCATTTGAGCTAATATTAATGTGGCTATTAAGTAAGGTCTCAAACCATCTGAGTTGAAAAAATGGCAAAATACCGTACTGGATTACAAACACACTCGGCCCTGGTAAAAGGCAAGATAATTGTCTATTAGTTAAAAAACATCATACTACAAAATAAACTCCATATACATTCAAGAAATACCATGAACAACCTACCTGCTGTAAGAAATGGGTTTAAGGTAATGCACATAAGGAACATCAGATGGTTCAATGACAAGTGGAAAATGTGGAATCCAACAATCCAAGTCTAAACTCTAATCAACAAAAACAGGAGATCATTATCTGAATTTGAGTCCAATTTCTATCCTTGACCATTACAAATACAACACAATTCGAACAACACTCGACCATCATCACCTGAATTTTGAATTCTCCCTCTTAATTCACCCTCTTGCCGATCTAGCTTGATCAATCTAACACCATATATTTTCCCTCCTACTTTCTCACCCCCGCTATAAACTCTATCTCCTCTCATCACCATTCACTTCTCTCAAATTAGATCGGGTCACACACTTCAACCCTCATTTTAAAAAAAGCCCCAAATTAAAACATACATGGCTCATCCTCTTGTTCCACACACCAGAATCATCGTAGCACTAGCCTTTGGAGAGTTGGAAACCAAGGAGAATGACAAATCTCTCGCCCGATGGCACATAGGTGTTATGATCGGCCCTTGCCACCATACTCTTCTTTGTTTTGATCTAGATTCAACATCGAGGGATTGTCGTCTGCAGCGTTACGACAGCGTCACGATGTTCGGCAGCGTGAGGACGAGCGGATCCGGTGCACAAGAGAAGGTTGACGGTGAAGGCGATACTAAGATTATCGCCTTCAATGCAGATACGCGGAATTTTTATTTCTACTGCTTTAAGTACGCCTTTCCACAGACCAAAACATTCTGATCCAATAACGGAGGAAAGTGGGGAAGTGCGAAATTCTGCATACTGAGTACGACCCAAACTATCCCTAATCAGAAATCCATAAGAGCCAATGTTGTTGGAGGATAAGGCTCCATCAAAGTTCAGCTTATACAAGTTTTGTCTCGGCCTAATCCATTTAGTTATGCGTTTTTTGATATTCCTAAGATTTGGTTTTTTGTTGTGAATCTTCTGTTCTGTACTTATGGCATTGGTTTTTGCTTTTTCCCAATTAGTTATTTGGTTTGCTATGAATGATGCTATTGTTTTAGGGTTAGGAGTGACATTGTCAAAAAGGGCTTTGTTCCTGAAATACCAAGAGCACCACCAGGCTGTAGCCAGTGATGAAAATTTTGGTGTACTTAGGGATGTGTAGAGGGCGCATAGTGTTTCATTTGTGTTGGAGGTAGAATTGTAGGCACCTTGAATTGTGTTATAGATTTTTGGAGGGAGGTGTTATATTGTTTGTGTTATTATTGGGCAATGGAATAGAAGATGGTCAATGTCCTCAAAGTTCATTCCGCATAAAGGGAAATCGGTGGGAATGCCAACACCGCGTGATGCTAGTTTGGTAGATGTAAGTAGTCCATTTTTTGAGATTCGCCACAATAAGTCTTTGGTTTTTGGGGCCACATCAAGTTTCCATATCCAGTTCAATTGTGCTGTGAAGTATTTTTTTTTTAATTGTTGATGAGATCAATAACTGAAGCAGTTGAGAACCAACCATTTTTACTAGGGGTCCAGTATAGTCTGTCTTGATGGATGTGCTTTGGGAATTGGGATTGGTATTTGAATAATGTTTTCCAGCGTTCCCTTGTTGACAAGGTTGCCTAAATCGTTGTATAATTTATTGGTGTCTCAAAGATGGTCTTCTGTTATAAACCTGCCAACCACACTACAAAAAAAAAACAATTTAGCATCGGCAATTTTCCGTGGCAAAAAGCCAATCTGGGGTGGCAAAACCTATTTAGCCACGACAGTAGCCACAGCAAACAGGGGGTGGCCAAGTCTGCGGTGGCAAAATGATAGTAACTACAGAAGTCTTTCGTGGCGAAAAATCTAGCCACGGCTAAGCGACGGCTACGCGACCTTGGTGAAAGACACAACACATTTGCCATGGCAAGGTTCCGTAGCTAATGTGTGGATGGAAAATAAAAAAAAATACGCTACTTTTTAGCCCGGATTCTTCAGACCCGGGCTAAAAAGTCCAATATTTTAAAAAATAAATAAAATAATACACACAATTTAAATATATAATAAAATTTCATTAATTATACAAAGTTTACATATATATTATAAATTGTCAAACACTACATAATTTATATACCATAAATATACACAATTATAAAATTTATATTACAATAAAATGTCAAAAACTACATTTTAACCAAAAAAAATAATACCAGGAGAGCATCATTATCTTCCTTTGAATTGGTTGAAGATGTAGGATCGGTTTCAAGTGCTTCAAAATATATGATGCATGCAAAGAAAAAAAATCAGTCAGCAAGTATGTTGGCAATTTGGCCTTCTTGATGTTATCGGTTACCCAAAGTAAAAAAAGAAAGAAAGAAAAGATCAATTATAAAGGGCTAGCTATATAGTAGAATAAGCTTCAATCAAATGGTTGATGAAGCTGAAATAGCTTCAAGGGAAACAAATTGTACACAATAGCAGCAATTTTGGTGCAAACTCAACGAAACGTTGAGGATTATAGCTATTAATAAGGATATAAAGTTATAAAATACTAAAAGCAAATGCTCTTATTGCTATCAGTAGTTAGTACCACAGACGATAATGCAAGACTTGAGCAGCACCGTATTTTTAAGGTATTACCTTGAAAGCGCCTGAAAGAATGCCCAATACACTTGCCATTTGCCCTTCTTTTGCATAGAATGAACCAAAGCGACCTATAAAACATGATAAAGACAAACTAGTAAGTACAACATTATATTGAGATAAGTTATGCATGTAAAGTTCATACCTAAAACTGCACCATGAAATGGAAAGATGACAAGTGTTCTAATCCAAAAAATAAATACTTATCATATACACATGTAAGATATAAATTATAAGTTGCAATCCATAATTAGAATCCTTGGTAGCTAAAAGCACAATTAAAACACATTCTCATGTTGCTCCAAAGATCAATCCTGCTGCTGTTAGAGAAAGTTCCCAGGGGTTTTGGTCTGTACTAAACATGGGAAATACAACTCGAGAATCTTTTTAAACATAATCAAGTTGAGATGCAGCAAAAGCAAGAAGTAAGAAACATTTTAAGCATGTGAGTACAAAGTGATATGTTCAACATACAAGATAGACAATACAAATTTAAGCATCCTAAAACCAAGAAGTAAGAAACATTTTAGGAATTACCTAAAATGGTAATGCCCAAAGCCCATGCTTGACACCCCACTTGAATTCTCCAAAATTTAAGCAGCCTAAAACCATTTGATATGATGGGGATTAGAGAAAAAGAAACCAGGAAGTAAGAAACATTTTAAGAATTAAGTACATTGGACCATTCACCTGCATACACGGCCCTTGTGTAAAACCTATACAAGTTAACAATTTCGGATTGCAGTAGGAAACAAAAGTTTCAATATTAAAAGCACATTGAGAGAAAGGAGTGTTAAAGGTAATGTTATGGTCGATAAACTTAACAAAACATGGTCGATAAACTTAATAAATTCTAGAATATTTATTTGTTCTAGACTGAATTAACCCAATTGGTAAACAACATTTGAACATACCATTAGGGAAGCGGAAGGGAGGACAGGCCACGAGGTGTCTTGAGTATCATTTAACATCTACATTACCATCATGCTTCCTCTTCTGCAATCATACAAGAAAAAAGAAGTTAAATCCATGAATATGAGAAAGAAAAGCACAAATACGCATATGAAAGCTGTCAACATGTAAAAAAGAATGGAAAACCATTAACTTTGGTCACTTGTCACAAATAGGTTGTTGAAGGAAAACCGCATATGAGTGCATTCATTCCAGCAGGGAATAGAAGTATAACACCAAGTAGGAGAACAAAGAGAACCGGTGGTTTTCTATAATTTACCCAAATACAAATGTATATCTATCTAATAAACAAAAAGTTAGCTAATAAAGGTGCATACCTATATTTTTCTTGCAAGTAAGCTGAGTGTAATGAATATCCCATATCTCAAATCAAGTGATTAGATATCTTAAGAAATAAGTATCATCTTTATGCATGGGTCTTCTTTCACTCAAGCTCTCAATACCTTTTTTTTTTTGGATCTTATTTATACATGGGTGGTCTAAGATATCCTCTATAACTTGGTTTCTTTTATGTGCTTTGTTGTCCTTATCGATTTTCTAATTTCAACACTTAATGAACACATATGGTCTTGTTTATTTGTTTATATATATTCATCTAAACACTTCCAGGGGAGCTGGCTGGCCAAAAGTCATTATCAACAGTGCTACAACATAGTGCTACAGCTAAAAATCAGGCTTAATCTTTTGGTAGTAATGTGCTTAACAGTGCTACAGCTGAAAATCTGGCTTAATTTTCTTATCTTATCATCAAATATTAGTTGTATATTGTAAACCACTAAAACAATGTCACAAGGTAATCGAAAAACAAGTTCCTTCCCAAAATCTCTCTTAAGCATTTCGACAAACACTTTTAAAGGCATAAAAGCAAGGAAACACCAAGCCTCGATATCAAATTGTATAAATGGAAGAAGGAAGAATATCATAAATATTCTTAAAAAGAAAAAGGGAAAACATCATATGGAGAGAGGAGTTTGTGTATTTAGCCTCCGATTTGAGCGATTTAGGGTTGAATGTCTGGAGATTTGGGGTTGAATGTGGGAGATTTGGGATTTGGGATTTAGGGTTTGAACGTGGAGAGAGAAAAAGACAGAAAGTGGAGAGAGAAGAAGATAGAAAGTGGGATTTGGAATTTGGTTTTGGAGCGAGCGCTATAAGTTTGGCAATTGGCGCCCTTCCAATTTTTTTTGCTACGGCTGAGTCTTGCCGTCACACCCATGCCCGCCAGCTGAAGTGAAGCTAGCCACGGGATGGCTGTTTCCGTAGTAAATTTCAGCTACGGCCCCTCTTCCGTTGCTAGACAACAGCCAAAATCTACCCTACTAGCTACGACATACCATTGTTGTTGCTACCGTGCTCCTCATCCGTAGCTCCACCGTGGCCAAAATCACCCTACTAGCTACGGCAGACCCTTGCCGTTGCTACCGTGCTTGGCAAAATTCTTTTTTTTTTTGTAGTGCCATTAGGTTGATGTCTATTAAGTTTGGATTTGGAACATGAGCTACCAATGGAACATCCTCAATCCAAAGGTCATGCCAGAAATTTATTGATTTGTCATTCGCTATGCTCCATCGTAAACCACTTTTAAAGAGAGGAATAAGGGAAGCCAATTTTTACCACTGTCATGATGCATTTCATTTTTTCTCATAATTGAGAATGTCCTTATCTTTTAAATATTTTTGAGTTACTGACTTAACTCAAGGGTTATTCGGTTCTGCTAGTATTTTCCAGAGAAGTTGAAGTTGTAGGGCTTTGTTCATGTCTTCTGATAAGCGCATGCCAGGCCTCCATTAGAGTGTGATTTACACACCTTAAATCAATGGCCGAAAAGATAAATCGGTATATTAAAACACCCCCTCTAGACAAATTGGTATATTTAAAGTCCGGAGGGACAAATTGGTATTTTTAAGGCGTTACTTGGGACAAGTAAATCCTTCACCCACAATTTAGCTGGTCCAAAAAATTAATTTGGGTTCTCTATATACTTGAACCGGTTCATTGAAAAAAAAAATGGCTTGAACCAATCTCACAAATTGAAGAACGATGGAGGATTGGAGACGAACCGGCAAAGAGGGCGAAGAGTGACAAAGCAAAGAGGGCGTTTATCGAATAGCAAAGAGGGCGAAGAGTGAAGAGGCAAATAGTAGAGAGTCGAAGAAAGAAATCGTCTAATGGTGAGTTTTCTTCTTCAATTTCGAAATCTCAATTGATGAATTGCAATTATCCCTCCTCCAATGTTACAGGCGAATTGAGGCGAAGAAGATTAAGAGGTGATGAAGAGTGAAGAGGCGAAGGAGAAATTGAGCAAAGCAAGACTCAAAAGTAAAGCTTCTATGGCTGATTCAGAGGGATCTAGCAACAGAGAATCAAATTGTAAGTATTTTTTTCCTCGAAATTAGGGTTTCAGATTGGGGAAAATCTTTGTAACATCCATTTTATTGACGAATTTGTTAAACGATTAAGATATAAATTGCCTTCATCGTTTAACCCTAGATGTTCTTGCTGGTTTGGAGAATGTTATTTTTATCTACTTGCGTTTGATGTCAACCGTTTTCATTGATGGATTGCTGCTTCTTTGCTGTTGGGGGTAAAGCCTCTACTGATTAGTGGTTTGCTCGATCGAAGATGCTGCTTTGCTGCTGTTTGATATATGTTTGGAGTTGTCTTGATCGATTTGCTTCCTATGCTTGATTGAATTCCTTGCTGGTCATAATGGTATGGAGGATAGTCTTGATCAACTGGCCTCTAATGCCAATTGTTCTATTTGCTAGGCTGCTGTTCGGATGAAGGCATTGATGGGTCTGCTGTTCTTTCTTAGGAAAATAGATGCCACTGATATCTTCTTCATTTGATCTTTTAGATGACATGGTTAGGAGTTGTCGATGCTGGTTAGTGACCTACAGAACTGATGTGGCAAATAGATGCCTCTAATGTCAATTCTCATGCCTTCTTTGTCTGCAAAAGGTGTGGAACTTTGTCATAATCAGTTATAAGAAAAATGTAGTTGCTTTGTGTTATTATTTGATTTTTGAAAATCAGTTTTAGCCTATTGGCTCAAATGGGAGAGCATTGTGTGTATGCACAAAAATGTGGGTTCGAATCCCACATAGGCCTATTGAATTCATTAATCATTAAGCAATATATTAGCATCTCCAAATTGGATTGGGTATGTTTTACAGTGGAGAGAGAGACGAATGAGAAGCAAGACCAAATAGAAAACAATTACTCATCTAGTAAAGCGCATGACCAGGTAAAACTGCATTCCAGCTACTTTAACCTGTTTTGTAGATTGTATCCATGAACACCAAAGGCTTATGCTCTCTTGTTTTCTATCCCGCTTTAGTATTCTCATTTATGAATCTGTCCTCCCAATTGCTTAGTATTAGGTAATATTTATAGCCTATGCGGGATTTGAACCCACATCTTGCACTTACGCACAATGCTCTACCATTTGAGCTAATAGGCTTAAAATTACTTTGAGAAATCTAATAGAAAGAGTCAATACATTGCCTAAATGAAAGGAAGTGATAGCACATCCTGAAAAATGGCCACTGATGACAGGAGCTCAGGGTCATGCTGAAAAAGCCAACAATCCATACACAAGGTCATCAGAATTCATTGAGCTCATTGAATGAAATCTGCTTTCAAGGGACAGCAAAAATCCCACTAATACTGACGTATCAACCTGTGAAATTCTATCCCTTGACCATAAAATACAAATAATAACAACATTAAAGCCTAACATGAAGCACACAACATTTCAAGTCATCTGATTCAAATGAAAAACCGGGGCTTTCAAAACTGAATGAGATGATTAAAATAGATATGACAATGAAAAAATGACAAAGGTCTGGATGGTACCCTGTACTTCGTCTGGAGTCTCTGAAGGCTTACTTCAGTCTCCATTACTTCTCTCTTCTTCTCTTTTCTCTGCATATAACCCGAAAATGACAATAAAAAAAAAGCTAAAACATGAAGAAGAATTAAAAGACAACAAAGCTACTATAAAATATCCAACAAGTACCACTCTCAAACCAAACAAAGCCAACCCAAGCACCACTCTCAAACCAAACAAAGCCAGTTTTTTTTCCCCTATTAACTATTGAATGAAATTGATCACAAAGGTAACAGTTATACAGTTTATCATAGATAATTATAAACAATAACTTATTTCAAAGCTAAAATCAACTGCACTCTTCTCGGAGGGGGAAGGGGAACCCATCACAATTGAGCAATCAGACAAAGATTACCTACGATTACAAAAAATGTTATTCGGCTCAGGACACTCAAATCCTAAAATTTGGTGATTCATTTCACTGATTTGAAACCGAAACCTAAACCCTAACATCGCAGCAACCAACTAGCACCATCATTGTCTTCCTCAATTTCATCTACCACTTTCGCAATCAAGATTGAGTTATCCGAATCTGGTTTTTCCCTCCTCCTTAGAGTCAATTTTCCTCTTACATATTGTACTTCCATCTATGTTCTACAAACACACAAGGTTGAATTCAAAACACTCCCAATCTACTTCTTTTAGAAAACCCTAAATTGCAAAAAGACTGCAGGCTGAAGATTCGAACAACAGAAAAGAAAACCGAATCAAAGATTCATCAATGGGATTTCGAAATTGAAGACTAAAACTCACCATTGGACGAATTCGCTTCTTCGACCTTTGCTGCTCGCCCACCCTTCGCCCTCTTCGCTGTGTATCGAACTTTGCTGTTCCTTGCCCACCCTGAATGCGTTCGCCCCCCTCTTTCTTCAATTTCTAATTTTTGAAACGGTTCAAGCATTTTTTTTTAAATGAACCTGTTTAGGTTTAGCACTACCCAATTTAATTTTTTGAACCAGCTAAATTGTGGGTGAAGGATTTACTTGTCCCAAATAACGCCTTAAAAATACCAATTTGTCCCTCCGGACTTTAAATATACCAATTTGTCTAGAGGGGGTGTTTTAATATACTAATTTGTCTTTTCGGCCTTAAATCAATTGATTAAGGGCTTGTGTTTAGGTCCCTTGTTCTAGAGAAAGTTTTTGTTGATCTTGTCTATCTCTTTATGGATTTGTGACGGGAGTAAGAAACATTGCATAGTGTGCAATGTTTTTGCAGCTAGATTGGATTTGATTAGTGTGCACCTTCCAGCATGAGATAAATTGTTTGCTATCCATTTTGCTAGTTGTGTTTTACTCGAGTTTGTTATGTCTTCGAAGGTGGAGTTGGATACTTTACCAGTAATGACCGGACATCCTAAATATTTTACTAAGTTTGTTGTGTATGGTATTTTAAAGTAAATGAGTTAGTTACCTAATTAAATATGCCCCGGGATAAAAACACCAAATTTTCTCTTTTTTCTTTATCACATTTTTATGGCAAATCCCGGACACCTTGTCGCGGATGAATAGCATCTTGTCAATATACATTTAGGGTGATAATCTTTACACTCCAAAATTTTACTATGTGCACCACAAAAAGAAAATCTTCCTTTTATTTGTAAATTCGTGCGCCTCTAAAGATGTAGGGCTATGATTCAAGAGTAACAGACTTGTGACTTTTGAGGAGTGGCTCTGTGACTTATGAGGGTACGTCTATGACTCCCGATGAGTAAAAACTTCACAAACTAACAATATTTTTCCCTTTTAATTAATAATAACAATATTTTTATATTATATAATTTTTTTATTTTCTTTCAATTATTATTTAGAATGAAGATAATTGGGTAAAATTATATAAAAATATCTAATAACACTTCATAATATATTCATTTCATAATATCTTATCTTAAATGTTTCATAATAACATTAGATAATATTCTATCTTAACAAATTCATAATACATTCATTAGCTAAGTTAAATCATGACTTATAAATTTTTAACTCTTGACATTTCATAATATTTTATCTTCAATATTTCATAATATATTCGTTACCTAAAAATTTCATAATGTATCTTAAACACTTCATAATATAGAATATATTCATTAGCTGAGTTGAAATTCTCCATATATGTCGTCGAATTTAACGTATATTCGTGTATGTTTTAATAAATTAATTTATAAATTGAGTGTTAGTGCCAAATTTATTTCAATTATACTCCATCCGATCCAAAATACATGTCGTTTGACTTTTTAACACGTATTTTAAGGAGCTAAAAACTATATAATATATTAACTGTTTTATAATTATTTTATTACAATTTAATACTTATTACCAACAAATATTAAGTTGTAAAAAAATAATTTAAAAAAAGTTAATATTTTTTTATAGTTTTTAGCTTCTTAAAATACGTGTTCAAAAATGAAACGACATATATTTTGGATAAGAGGGAGTAACAAATTAAAAGATCTTGTATGTACATTAATATATTCTCATTTGACTATCATCTTCGAGTTAGTTGTAACGGCCCAGGATTATGATTCCCGAGTTACGTTTCGAGGGATGAAACCCCTCGTTGGGATCTTACGCCCCGAGTACAGGTTGAAGGTTTGAAATCCAAGATGTGTAGTTTAAAGTGGGATTTCGCATCCAAATCCGGAAGGTCCGTTGGAGACCCCGGGGTAAACCCTTATACCTGTCCTAAGTCTACAACGCGGGAAATCTTTTATCATGCAAAGGGCATAAGTTCTGAAAGTGATACAACCAGTGCCACGGCAGAGCCGGGTCAAAACAGAGTACAATTAGGGAGAAATCCCAAAAGCGTGAATCTGGTGAAGTCAGGTTTCAACCACTCACTCTTCGCCATATGAATAAACCCCGTCATAACAGCACAAAATCAAGCAGTGTATCGGGTACCTGAAACTATACCACCAAGTCAGGCCAAGAGTCCGCCCGCGGGTCCTCTGACCGCGCTGAGGACATATAATACGCCTATACCTAGAATAAAGATGCCTTCATGCAGTACTCGAATATTAACCACACTATCATGTTCCTAACTCATATGTGCGGAATATTAAGTAAGGCCTTAACAAAGAATACCAAGTGGTATATCCCTCTTCTACCACCACCCCTCTTCCAGACAAGGTGGGGACTGGCCAGTTCGATGCTATAATCATATCAAATCTCATCATCATATCATATCTCATCATCGTATCATATCTCATGCCCATCTCGTATCTCGTGATATATATAAATGACTCGAGGAGGACAACACCCGATGAAGCTGGGCTGCCCTATGACCCTAGCAAGGACTCTAGGACTCACAGATAACGGTCGTTCTGTATTCAAACGCATACAGAGTAAGGATGCTCATTCGTAAATGCAATTCCTAAGTATGATACTACATGACATGCTCTTATGCATATGCAACACCTACATACTATATGACACACCAGGCAGGAGGTACTGGTTATTGAGTAAGCCCCGGAGGTACTTACCTGGCTAGCAGATCGGCAACAGAACAATCCATCACACAGTATTCACAATCACAGAGTATCACCTAGTACATAATGGAATATATATATATATATATATATATATATATATATACACACACACACACAAGTCTACATCCAACTATTAAGCACTCAAGCACACCTCAATCAATAAAAACCCATACGGTGGAATATATAACAAAACAAGGAGGTCCCCACACAGCCATGTTGGCACCTTCTTCCTCCGAAATCAAATGGAGAAGCCCGCCCGCCGACTGCGGCTGCTCGACGCCGCCGTGCTCGTGTCCAGACTCACCCGGACTCGGACTCCCGCCTCCCACGCTCCTGCTCGCTCGCGGTCGCTCGCCTCTGCTCAGCCTCGCTCGCAAGCTCCTGCTCGCGATTGCTCATCCGCTACCTCCTCAGCCTCACCGGAGTTCTTGCCGGAGCTATCGAGCCCATCCGACGTCCCGCACTCAGCTCACATATACTCACGCTCAACCACAACCCGACCCAAGACAGAATCGAATCAAAACAGAGGAGGGAAAGGCGGAAGCTTACCGAGGTGATTTCGCGACTTCGGAGCTCTCGATCGGAGGTTTGAGTGTCGTCGGAGGCTCGCGATGGCTCGTCGGACCTGCGTGGGACATGGGTGAGCGCGATGATAGGGCTCGAGAGGGGTTTGGATCGGAAACGAAGGAGAACAGCTTACCGAAAGGTTGGTTCACGATCAAGTTTGATCGGGGATCTTCGGAGGCTCGTCGATGACGTTGGGCGGCTCTGGTGTGGCGTTGGACGTCGATGGGGCTGCGGTCTCAGAGAGGAAGGTCGAAGATGGTTGGGCGGTGGTTCAAAGGTGCGGCGACGGTGAAGCCGTGAGATGGTGGTGGAGATGATGGAGAAAAGGAGACAGTGATGGTGAAGTGGTAATGGAGTGCAGCAGAAGAGTGGGGAGGAGCTGAAGAATCTGAAGAAGGGAGAGGTTTGAAGTGATGGGGGATGGCGTACAGAAGAAGGGAACGGGGTAGCTGGCTCCTCCGGGTTGCAGAGGGTAGGGGAGGAGCTGATTTGACAGGAACTGGTGGGGGATTGGACCGATAATAAATGCGGCATTAGTTAAATCACATACCCAGTAAAATAATCCCGAATTCGTAAATTTCGAAACCCAAAATTAGTTTTCGAATGTTAGTTTCCCCGAATCCCGCTCTCTCGATTAATTAGATTTTTAAAACATAAGAGGATATCGCTATCCAATAATTAATTTGAATTTTCGAGGTAAAACGACGGAAATTATTCGCCAAATTTTATATTTCGGTCGGAATCCGCTAAATGAGTTTTAAATTCTGTTTAAGGTCATTTTTAATTTCCTTTTTCCGAAAAATTAGGATTTTGAAAATCCGAGCCTTTACATCATCCACCTCTAAAAACAAGTCTCGTCCCCGAGAGTAAAATCATCTTAAAATTGGGGATGAAATTTGAAATTGGTGAGTCCAAGGATCATGCTATTGATCCCGTAAGCATCTCATAAGTGCCCCTATAAGATCCTCACAGTACCGTTGCCGTGATCATAATATCCCCAATAGACCGTAGCAAGAATGTAATATGGGCCCCTACCACATCCTTACTCCGACTCCTCGGTCATATCATAACTCAAAACATCACAACGTCCTCTTTAAAACATCGTTCAACACTTCAAGTTCGGCATTAGTCAAAAGCATTCCTAACCTCTCCATTCATCCTACCATCCATCTCTAAAGGCTAATCATATATTCCCTTCCTAGGTTCCAAGTCATAATTAAGGTCCACCAGTTCAATTCCTATCATTTCCATCATCAATCATAATGTATATATATCGAACAACAATAGCATCTCACGTCTAATAGCATAACATAATCACCTCAAGAATGGCCACATACCATAGCATATCTAGCATCGTATCATATATGGTAGAATTTATCACATCATTTCACGGAAGTTACACACCACATCAATTAGATAAGCATGTTATATCAATCAGCTAAGCACATCATACTCATGCTACTGCCAAGCGTCATCGCATTAGAGGCCAACAAGTACTTCCGTAAATTAGCATCCCATCAAGTTTAGTGAATAACTATGTTAGTACTAACAGTTCACTATTGTCAACGACCATACATCATAGAATCAACATCGTCTATAGCATAAAATTCGCACCACATTCGGCCCCCAAGTGAAGCATACGCTAGATCACAACCTCAAGAGAATCTGCCTATAACTACCAATCATGACAAGACACGACCACTACCCATCAGTTCTTGCATTAAGATCAAATTCATCGAGGTCTACCAACTCAATCCACTACTAGTTCTAGACATCATTGTATTCTGCTTACGTACAACCTTTCTAGCCTCATAACTATCTCGCTTACTCTTTCTAGGCTCTCAAGACTCCGTCCGACCATCACCTTCTAAAGGGACGTCTCGAATCACCTTGCTAACCTGATCATACTTCTCACACCACTAACCACTCTCACTAACCATCCACCTCTAATGACCCAACTCATGCTGACCATCTCACACCTGACATTCCCGTCCAATTCTAACGCAGAACCCAACTAGTGGTATTCCCAACCATGAATCACCATGACCCTCAAGCCGACCCCCACTCTAGATCCTCTTCCCAGCATACTCTACTTGGACTAGTTCCCTCAACTCCGCATGTTTCCCCAAATTGCCTCAAATCACGCTTCCTCAAACTTCGAAATCTCTAGCTCTTAAACCCTAATGTACCGATCATCATTTTCACCGAATTAGTATGACATGCTCGTCCGAATTTCCTAAGCACCGTAACTTCACCAACCTTCAAAAATCTCTTATCCTCTAGCGTCCTCAATACCTTCTGCTTTGCCTGGTTCCCAAATCCATGTTCATAATCTCCCTATCTCAACCTTAAGCCCACAATCTTACTAGGAATGTCAACTACATCCTTGCCTAGCTACCAGCCTTTCCTCGAAGATTCATCTTACATCCTCAATTACCTCAATAGCCACAATGATCTCCACACATAAATCCCGATTCATTCCCTATCCCAAAATCCTCCAACAATGCATCTAGAGATCCTTCACTCATAAATTCCCCAAGCATTACCAATCCTATCTGTACAACCCTCAAATACCCATCACTCGAACAACCCTGATATGAACAATCTAATATCCCCGATCGATAATTTCCCAAGCGACCTCATACTACTCTTCCTTGGCAATTCCTCAACCTCATCCCTTATTGAAATCTCTCCCACTCACAGCACACATCACCTAGTCCCAAATTCTACGATTCCTCAGACGTTCCTTAATCGATCATCCTCGACATCGCCCATGATCCGCTCATAGACTATCTAAACACCTTCCTTAGTACACCAATCTGTCTCACAAAACCTCCCCCCAAGAATCCCCCGATCAACTCCTAGGTCGCCCATCCACCTCTAGAACTACGCCAACTGCCTATACTCACACCCACTCGCAAGGTCACTCTCATGCAACTAGTCTAGACCTTAACCGCTCACACCGCGCACCCACTACTTACCGACACTCCTAGCTAGGACATCTCCCTCAAAATCTTAACATACTATCCCCACTCCCCACCTAAGACCTACCTCGAAGCTCATCTATATTCACGAACCACTATCTTCGACACATCCCAACTCACTCGGCTCTACTCAAGCTGACGCATCATTCATGCATCCCATCTCACACGACCAATGACCCAATTCGAAGACCTTAATCCACCTGCCACTTTCCAACCTGTCTCACTAAAGAATCTCATGACTCAAGCTCAAGAAGAAAGCACTCACATACATATAACCCATAACCTACTCACTGGCAAGTCAGTATACCAAGCACCAAGGCACATCGTCATAGAAACAAGTTAGTCAGGCAATCATTGCTACCAATATATTCAGCACATCCGCCATCACACATTCAATTATGTCAGTTCTAGGCCTATCACAAAACATCAATTCCGATTAGTATAGAAGAATCCACGATTTGAATTAAGAACGTCCTTCCTTGAGTCATCTAAGAGAATCACGTACGCGGCTACCATCTTTCAAATGTGTTCGTCCTTTGTATACTTTTGGCAACGTCAGTCCTGTGGTCTATGGGTCATGGACCCATCACACTTCCGTTGTGCTGCTATGGTGCCACTTGGTCATCGGTTCTTTCTTACATGTCGGCGCTCATCGAAGGATTGCAAGGGTTAGAAGTTACGGAGATAGGGGAGAGGCAAGGGCGGACGACACAACTTCCTTAAGAGTTCAGACATGGACCAGGACTAGGGACGACGAGACCAAGGAGAAGATCCTAACCCAAGAGTTACAACGATGCCCTTAGGGTATTCCATGAAGTTATAATTGTGGTACGTAGACACATAATAGTCATGAATATCATCACATCATTACACACTAACATGCACCTATCTCAAGGAGTAGCGATCTATGCATTCATAACATGTTCATCTCATCCACTTTACACGTTCACAGAAGAAACTAGTAACCTATCATTTCATTCATTAATCATGCTTGATATACTAACAACATACATGCACGAACGGATATGAGACATGCGTGGCATAAGTTGCATTAGTTTTAACAACATCAAAGGACATTATATACATGACTAATCACTCAGTTAGATACACATAAGCAGGTCGTAATATCATGGGGCCAAGGCAAGCACGCTAGGAAGTACCTATCACATCATATACATCCATATTCACATAGTATGACAAGGACGACACATGATCATACGAGGGCCTATAATTGAGACATAAGTCCTACATGATACTAGAAATGTTCATTAAACATATACACAATCAACATGGTCTAATTAGATTAATTCAGCATGCTAGGACAATCATCTCATATATTAAACTTAACATACATGATACAACGAGAGTTGACCACACTACCATGGGCCTAATTCATGGGAAGACAATAATCATGGAAGTTCCATACATATGACACATACATCGCCTCATAGGAGCAACCGTGCAAGATATGAGGCAAGTCATGCTGAAATACATCAATATACTATGTCATACAACCACAAGAATGAATGCTACTATAACCGACAAAATTCTCCAAGGCCATTCACCGACTCATCACCCCATTTCCCCGTGAGGCGCTAGTATGACTCGCTGGGTTAGGACATTTACGCTGTTTCCGAGAGGTGAGGGTAGAACTCGTGTTTAGACTCTTGTGGCAAGAAGACATGATTGGCCATTACGAGGATCGAAAGGGATGACTCGATAAGACAACTCACTTCTATCTCGAAACGATTTAAATCCTCACTCCCACTAACACACTCAAGTAACCCTCACATCCGACACGATTACCGAAGGTATTTAGTTGATCGACCCAAATTTCCCGTGAAAGACCCCAACCATAGGTACGAGACTCGATAGAAGCATCGATGGTGGGATACGAAACAAAACTCTAAACAGGGAGAGCGGATACTTCTCGACCATTGCTAACATGCCTAGGTGTTTTGGTGGGGCGGATGACAGAGTCAGAACCATCAGGGGGTTTGAATTATGTAGGGGTTATTCCGATAAGACAAGAATTATGATTACTTAAGAACAAGGCTTTCTCCCACTATCTCGTTTGCACTGTTATTCAACACATGATTCAAGTCAAGGCATACTGATTAGTTCGCTATCCTAAGCACAATAGAACACTCATCACGGAAGCAATCAACAAAATTAATATGATCCTCTTCAAGGAGGATCGCCCTCGGGCCCAATTGCATATATGTATATATATATATATATATATATATATATATATATATATATATATATATACATATATATATATATATATATATATATATATATATATATATATATATATATATATATATATGTATATATATATATATATATATATATAAACGTAAGCATAGAGACGATCTATGCCGTCCTTCGAGGGACGACTGACCAAAGGGGCAAAACCTCACGGCCTCCTAACTCAACACTCCAACCTCCGTGGTGTTCCTTGGAGTCTTCTAGGCCCATCTGTTCCCGTTCCCCGAATTCTAAATCCATAAGGGATGTCTATCGCTTGGGTCTCTACCCACGAGATTATTTCCTCTTTATTCATTTTAGGTTTTAAGTCCAATTAAATTCATTTTGCCCTTTATAAAATACTTTCCAAAACCATTTGAAAACATTGTGCGATTTGCAAAACCTCTTCAACCTATTGTACTCGGATTGCAAAACCTCAGCTCTGATACCACTGATAGGGTCTATTTTAGTCATATATTTGCATATTATATTAGCTTATTTTCATGCATATTTCACATAATTTATAGTTAATTTATATTATTTGATTTTCGGAGTCTGCACAAGTGTTTATATATATTTCAGATATTTTGGGCTGGATCGTATGAATTTAGAGGTTGATAATAATTTATGGGATGATTTTGCAAATTAGAAGGATGATGAGGACGGTCAAGTGAAACACACGATGAATTGGAGGAGCAAAGTCAGCTGCTATTAATACTCCGTATTATTTATATTAGGATAGGATACTTAAATTAGATAAATTAGATAAGTTCATACTACTATATATTCATTCCACTCATACGGCAGAATTATATAGAATAATAGAATTTATATATATATATATATATATATATATAGATAGATAGGTAGATAGAATTAGGATAGAACGTACTACTATAACCCTAACTTTCCACTCTATAACCCTTACGGAACGAACCGAGGCCGACTTTGGACTTAGAGACCGGCCGAGACTCTAACTTTCCACTCTATAACCCTAATGGCCTTTTGTCTTATTTTTATGGAGATCTAAACTCTTCCGTTTCGTCTATGGATTGAAGCTTTGGTTTGATAAAGTTGTGAGATTTCTATTCTTGTTCTATTCCTATTGATTCGTATTGATTCTTTTGCGAATATTGTTAATTTCATCTAGTCCGTACAACTAGTTGAGATTATTGCTAGGATTTTGTAGATTCCTCGTAGCGAACCTTAATCCATAGTAACAATCATGCCTTTTTAGGACTCGTAGGACTAAACTGGTGTGTAGAGAATCAATTACATGTTGAATGCTGACTCGTAGCTTGGTGTTGCATGTATCCTGGTTAATCCTTAATCTTAATGCTACTATTAGGTTGAATCTTGACCGTGTTAGGGTTATCTAATTAGTAAGGGTTACTAGGACTCGTAGGACTAGTAATTTACATAAGATCAGGACAGGAACAATAATAGGATGAAAAGAGAACTTGAAGAAGAATCGATGATCAACCGGTCAAATTAAAGTGGATATTTGTAGATGAAACTCTATTCTTAATCGCTATCTCCATTAACTTGTTTATAGTTTATTTTATTTTCTTTCTTATTCTCATCACACCAAAACCCCCTTTTTGTCTTAATTGGTAAATAAGCTTAACTCAGGAATAACTTGATTCTCTGTGGGACCGACTCGTACTTACTGCACTACATTAGTTAGGTAGGTTCGAATTTATTTTGATACGGTTAACGCGACTAAAAAATCGCTTATCAACCACCTTTGTAACGGCCCAGGATTATGATTCCCGAGTTACGTTTCGAGGGATGAAACCCCTCGTTGGGATCTTGCGCCCCGAGTACAGGTTGAAGGTTTGAAATCCAAGATGTGTAGTTTAAAGTGGGATTTCGCACCCAAATCCGGAAGGTCCGTTGGAGACCCCGGGGTAAACCCTTATACCTGTCCTAAGTCTACAACGCGGGAAATCTTTTATCATGCAAAGGGCATAAGTTCTGAAAGTGATACAACCAGTTCCACGGCAGAGCCGGGTCAAAACAGGGTATAATTAGGGAGAAATCCCAAAAGCGTGAATCTGGTGAAGTCAGGTTTCAACCACTCACTCTCCGCCATATGAATAGACCCCGTCATAACAGCACAAAATCAAGCAGTGTATCGGGTACCTGAAACTATACCACCAAGTCAGGCCAAGAGTCCACCCGCGGGTCCTCTGACCGCGCTGAGGACATATAATACACCTATACCTAGAATAAAGATGCCTTCATGCAGTACTCGAATATTAACCACACTATCATGTTCCTAACTCATATGTGCGGAATATTAAGTAAGGCCTTAACAAAGAATACCAAGTGGTATATCCCTCTTCTACCACCACCCCTCTTCCAGGCAAGGTGGGGACTGGCCAGTTCGATGCTATAATCATATCAAATCTCATCATCATATCATATCTCATCATCGTATCATATCTCATGCCCATCTCGTATCTCGTGATATATATAAATGACTCGAGGAGGACAACACCCGATGAAGCTGGGCTGCCCTATGACCCTAGCAAGGACTCTAGGACTCACAAATAACGGTCGTTCTGTATTCAAACGCATACAGAGTAAGGATGCTCATTCGTAAATGCAATTCCTAAGTATGATACTACATGACATGCTCTTATGCATATGCAACACCTACATACTATATGACACATCAGGCAGGAGGTACTGGTTATTGAGTAAGCCCCGGAGGTACTTACCTGGCTAGCAGATCGGCAACAGAACAATCCATCACACAGTATTCACAATCACAGAGTATCACCTAGTACATAATGGAATATATATATATATATATATACACACACATAAGTCTACATCCAACTATTAAGCACTCAAGCACACCTCAATCAATAGAACAACTAACATATTATGAAAGTCATTTCATCGCATCATCTGCTTCTCAAGACCACATCGTTATTCAACCAATTCCGCATGTTCATATACATCATTTCCGCATATACCTCAACGTACGGTTCATCAAAATGATAAGACATAATTTGTGTGATATAAAATCCTACTAGATCGTCATAATTATCCAACATTTAATCTCATATAATAATTCATCACAAGTCATGTTATTAGTCATACATATCATACTGTTAGTCAAACGATCATATTATCATGCTAGTTAGTCATCGAATAAGTCTTATTCCCAAGTTAGTTTCAAAACCGTTTCAAATCCTAGTTAAATAGTTAAGTATTCCGACCATTGAAAATACTCGCCAAATTCTCTTTTAAATTTATTCATTAGATTACTTTCCAACCTTGAAATTCTTTTTCAAATTACTTTTAAAATATATAAGTTCAAATGATATATTTTAACCCCCGATAATATTATATTTTATTTTAAATACCATTAATTATTTAAATAAGTAAACGGTTAAATCCGAACCGAACCAACCCCATTTAAACCGAACCAAACCGAACCATTAATAAAAACCCATACGGTGGAATATATAACAAAACAAGGAGGTCCCCACAAAGCCATGTTGGCACCTTCTTCCTCCGAAATCAAATGGAGAAGCCCGCCCGCCGACTGCAGCTGCTCGACGCCGCCGTGCTCGTGCCCAGACTCACCCGGACTCGGACTCCTGCCTCCCACACTCCTGCTCGTTGCTCGCTCGCGGTCGCTCACCTCTGCTCAGCCTCGCTTGCAAGCTCCTGCTCGCGATCGCTCATCCGCTACCTGCTCAGCCTCGCCGGAGTTCTTGCCGGAGCTATCGAGCCCATCTGACGTCCCGCACTCAGCTCACATACACTCACGCTCAACCACAACCCGACCCAAGACAGAATCGAATCAAAACAGAGGAGGGAAAGGCGGAAGCTTGCCGAGGTGATTTCGCGACTTCGGAGCTCTCGATCAGAGGTTTGAGCGGCGTCGGAGGCTCGCGATGGCTCGTCGGACCTGCGTGGGACATGGGTGAGCGCGATGATAGGGCTCGAGAGGGGTTTGGATCGGAAACGAAGGAGAACGGCTTACCGGAAGGTTGGTTCACGATCAAGTTTGATCGGGGATCTTCGGAGGCTCGTCGATGACGTTGGGCGGCTCCTGGGTGGCTCCGGTGTGGCGTTGGACGTCGATGGAGGTGCGGGCTAGTGATGCTGCTGCTGTGGTCTCAGAGAGGAAGGTCGAAGATGGTTGGGCGGTGGTTCAAAGGTGCGACGACGGTGAAGCCGTGAGATGGTGGTGGAGATGATGAGAAAAGGAGACAGTGATGGTGAAGTGGTGATGGAGTGCAGCAGAAGAGTGGGAAGGAGCTGAAGAATCTGAAGAAGGGAGAGGTTTGAAGTGATGGGGGATGGCGTACAGAAGAAGGGAACGGGGTAGTTGGCTCCTCCGAGTTGCAGAGGGTAGGGGAGGGGCTGATTTGACAGGAACTGGTGGGGGATTCGACCGGTAATAAATGTGGCATTAGTTAAATCACATACCCGGTAAAATAATCCCGAATTCGTAAATTTCAAAACCCAAAATTAGTTTTCGAATGTTAGTTTCCCCGAATCCCGCTCTCTCGATTAATTAGATTTTTAAAACAAAAGAGGATATCGCTATCCAATAATTAATTTGAATTTTCGAGGTAAAACGACGGAAATTATTCGCCAAATTTTATATTTCGGTCGGAATCCGCTAAATGAGTTTTAAATTCTGTTTAATGTCATTTTTAATTTCCTTTTTCCGAAAAATTAGGATTTTGAAAATCCGAGCCTTTACATTAGTTACCCTGAACAAAATATTAAGAAGTTACACTGAAAAAATATTATAAGAATTAATTTTAATTTTCCTTTGACGTACATAATTGTGTTAGAAAAACAAAACTTATTTTATAAAAAGGTATATGGAAAGAATCGAAGGTATGAAAGTATTGAGTTTTCTTATCTAACAATATTTTGTTTTTGAAACATCATCGTTGTTTTTGTTATTATTATTATTTAGGTAAAAAAAAAAACTGTAGTCATTTTGGAAACATAGCCAATGTTCATACTTATATTACACTATAGTCATTTTCTTATAAATTTCTACATACATATAACAAAAGGCGTGTATTAAAGTTATTTCATACAATAAATAAGATTTATTTTTGTTACGAATATTGGTAAGGATATTATTAAATTGAATAATATTTCAGAAGGTATTGGATTTTTTTTATATCTAATACTATGTATTGTATATGGGAAGAAGGTATGGAACTAATATAATTTCAAAAAAATATAAAAATAATGTACCTAAACAAAACCGAACCCTTTCCATCATGCATAAAAACTCACTCTGACAATCACGACAACTCTTGGTTAAATAAAAAGTTTTTAGATAAGGGTTTTCTTTAACAAAAATATTTTTTTCATCATAAAATTATTTCAAGCCAGTAATGATATTATCTTAGCAAACCATTATAATTCTATTTTATAACAACCCATTGGAATTGCTCTAAGGGAAAAATATTATATATATTTTTAATTGATAAATCATGGGGATAAAAGTAATTTATTTTTAAACAAACAATAAATATGTATTGATAAATTTCTTAATCACTAAAATTTCTTCTTTAAAATATTCTTCTTTAAAATATTCACCGTAATTAATACTTACCAATACACACATTGTAAATTTATGTATTTTGATTTAAAATAAACTTAGTATATACAACAAGTAAGATTTATTTTGTTACAAATTTACAATCACTAGTACAGAACAAACGTCTTTCGGGGGTTTTTTTACAAAGCATACGGGAGTTTTCAACCTCCCGTTATTCGCATCGCTGAGAAATGTATCTCGGGAGTTTTATAAAAACCCCTGAGAAACAATTCTCGGTCAGGGGTTTTCCTAAAAACTCCCGAGAGTTAGGTGTATCAAATATGGTATTTTACCTTTAACTCTCTCCGGAGTTTTTTTAAAAAAACCCCGAGAAATATTGTAATTTTTTATAAAAAAAAAAAGCTTCCTGCCCGATTCATTGAACCGGTAGAAAGCCAAGAGACTCTACACCAAATACCAAAATAACAACATCATAACCCTATATTATACACCCTATTTTGCAATTCGGCAAAATGATGACAAATAAAAAGGAGTTCATCTTTCCTGTCATCCAAATAGGCAATGGTGCAGTACAATACAATTTTATTTCAGAAAAAACAAACAGACTAGTTAATATTCATCTATCGATATTGAAGTTAAACAATATATATAATTACATGAATGGCTAGAGTTTGGGGGAAATAAAGCACTAAGATGATTTACAAGTTTGTGATGATCTGCTCGACACGAACTGAACACGATGACTTGATCAGAAAGATACAGTTCTTGTTGGAGGGACTCGTTGATATTCATTATTCCACAGGCCAACACTTTGTTCTCTAAATGATATTACACCCTACAAAATTTAAGCCATAAAATGTACCATAGCTTCGTATAATATATGTAAATGCACAAAAAAGGTAAAGAAATCGAAAGTATATATGAAGAATTCGAAAGTAGAGTTGCTTCATATTTCTTTTATTTTTTGTCCTATTCAAGGAGAAAGAATTAAAAATATCCCCATATATGCACTGCTACTAATGGAACATAAGAGAAAGCATGAGAAGAAAGGAATAGAGTAAAAATAAAAGCATAGAGTATGCTCCCTCAAGATTCACCCAAACATAATCCAAAGACAACAAAGGGCACATTAACTCAAGATCAATCAATAGAGTAAAAATAAAAGCATAGAGTACGCTCCCTCAAGGAATATAGAGATTTGGGTGCAAAATGTCTCATAAATTGAAATCTAAAAATTATCCAGTACATGTTACGCGTAGACCTGTCAAAACACAACCCGACCTGGTGACCCGACCCGACCGACCCGAACCCGAATTTTTTTTTTCGACCAAACCCGAAAAACCCGAAATTTTCCGGGTAATCTGGGTTTCGACCCGGTGACCCGGTAATTTTGACCCGATTTACCCGATTGATCCGGTGACCCGATTGACCTGGTTGTTATATATAATTAATTTTTTTTTATATATAATTAAAATTTATCACAAAATTATCAAATAATGACTTTTTTAATTTAAAAAAGAAAAAATTGACAAACCCGAAATCGACCCGAACCCGACCCGAAACCCGATCAAACCCGAGTTCGAGTTAACCCGAAAAATCCGAAACCCGTTTTACCCGAAACCCGAAGTGACCCGACCCAAACCCGACCCGAATGACCCGTTTGACAGGTCTAGTTACGCGTGTTTCATTTGCTAATTTTATTACCACCCTGTGCCTGGGAATAAAAAATGACTTTCCTCCATTTTGAACACGGGACTAATGATCTTGTTAGTAAATTCCTTTTCCATTATTCTTGTCCTTGATTGTCACTTACTAAACAAGCCCTAAATGCAAGAGAATAACAAATGAAAGAGAACTTAAAATAAATACAACATTATTACCTTAAATTGCCAAACTGGAACGTAATTGAGAAGAAAACCATAATTTTGAGATACATCAGACCAACCAACAGCATCTCGAATCATCAACAGACGAGCAATGCATTAGAGTGAATTCTTTAAAAGAGAACAATAAATATCATAAATCAAAGAATTCAAAAGTAAAAGGATTTAACCTATAAATAAAAAAAATGTAAGGAATATAAAAACAACCTCTTGAATGCTTGCTACAATTCCATCACATCAGCTTAATAGCATTTGAAGATATTCAACGAGTTCATAGAGAGAGATAAAGTCCAAAGAAGGTTGTAAACCGAGATTCCTTAGAGAAGTTCCTGCTACCAAATTGCGAGATTCAGTGAGTATCATCCAAATGTGTACAATTTCAAGAAGAGCGCCCAACCTCATCCCATATGATGCATTTCTTCAACATTGATCAAGCACATATCACTATCATAAATTAAGCACAGAGAGAAAGAGATACCAGAGTACAATTGGTCGATTTCAGCAAGAAAAAAACGACCCGAGGAACCTACAAAGAGAGCTAAGCAAGTCATTCACACCATTCATGTGATATAACTTTGCAGCAAACATAAGCATGCCCATTGCAGTAACATATAACGATCTCATGCAAGCTGACGGCAACTTATCTGCAAAGCAATTAAAATAATCCATTATTTAAGTTATGCCAGAATAGATAGATGGAGAACAAAAAAGGATGGCCGAAACTATGGAGTTACATCCGCCCATACCACAGCTGGGATCCAATGATATGTTTCTCAAAGAGAAGGGAAGCTGGAAGAAGCGGGTGACAAGGCTTCCAGTTGAATTCTGCAATATATAAAGGGGAGTTTTTACCGCAGAAAATTGCATGAATAACGAGGAAGGTGTCGAATGCAAGAAATCATGACTGAAAAATGAAAGATATTCACAGAATTATAATACCTGAAAATGTGAAGAAATGAGAGTCCATCTGTAAGAATGTGCTATAGCTTCATAATTTGATGGCAAATTATCAGAAAGATTGGCCTGTATCCAGAACCCAGACAACAATTGCACCACCTGATCTTCGCTCAGTTTCATCGCACAAGGTTCCTGCATCGACTAAATAATTTCAGCCAAATGTGTTGGAAACACAACAGAGCCAATAACACTGATTTGAACTTGAGAAAACACACTTACCACCTCAGAGAAGCTCAGATTGCCTGCAGCTCGTTCAATAAAAGATGTTATTTTGCAAATGCTTGGAGAACTCTTCTAGGTCCATCATTGCTTCAGTTCCTCCTCAGAAAAATCTGCACCCTTAGAATCGTCCAGACTATTAATCCCAAGCTTGTCTACTGCAACACCATCCTTTTCTTTTCGAAGTTTTTCAAGTAAAGCTGACACTGATGCAAATGTCGACGTAGTATTTGATTGACGTCTTTGCCGATCAAGACAACAACTAGCTCTCCAAGGGAGCCCTTGTTGCTTGGTATAATTAGAACCGGGGAACAGAAGTACAGAGAATATATAGTGAGCTCCTACACGGGCTTCAGTATCTGTGTGCAACATTGCTTTCAGAAGTTGCACAAGAAGAGATTCAGGAAACACCTACAAGCATGTATTAATTCAGAAATTGGAAAAACACTCACTAGTAAGGGTAAAAAACATCCATAGGAGTTGTAAGGTACAAGAAGTTTTGAAAGTTCACGATTTAATCTGCTGGGATGGTGACACTAAAGCCGATGCAAATACATAAGCAAGCAGTATCATGGATCCAACTGTTGCTCTTGCAACAGCTATAACATGTGGTAACTTCTCTAATGTAATTGCCATCAACTCAAACAACGATCCTGCATCCTTCATCTATTTCATCCTAATAAAATTACATAAGAGAACACAAACCTGAGAGCGAGAGGAGCGAAGCGGCCAAGTCACTTCACCGGCGTCTCCGTCAACCCTCCTCAGCAGCGAAATTTATGTCGACTTCGGGTCACCTTGTTTCATGGAATTAGGTGAGAGGAGTGACACTTTACAGAAGAGAACGACAAACATGAGAGGAGCGAAGCAGTGTCTCCATCGACCCTCTTTAGCAGCGAATTCTCTGTAGTCTGTCGATTTCGGGTGACCTATTCGACCAGCAACAAAATTGATCGAAGAGGGATAGGGGAGCAAAGAACCAATGAAAATTTATGCGACCCTCAGAGAGTCTGGACGTTCTTCAATTCGAGCGAGTGATCGAGATCGATTTCTAGGGTTTGCTTCGGGAAGTTTTTCTTCTTCTTGTTTAGCAATCGGGAAGTTTCTCTAAAGATATCAATTGGTAGAAGATATATTTTTCAGGACTTTTTACTAAAATCTCCTTAAATTGGTAGAAGATATATTTTTTGTTCTTCTTTTTTAGCTGAGTTTTTTTTTATACAAAACATATATCTATCGGGAGTTTTTATGAAAACCCCCTTGCGAGATTTATCTCTCAGGAGTTTTTTAAAACCCCTGAGAAATTTATGTCGTAAACTAGTGAATAGTTTAATGAATATTGGTAAGGAACTAAGGATATATGCTTTAAAATGGCTTTGTTGGATTATGCATCAATTGAATGGTTCAAAATGAATAACACCCAACAATATATTGGATAAATAGGTGAATTATAAATTCAATTGGTTACTAAATCTATGATGAACGAGCAACTGTCACGTGTCTCAATTAAATAAAATCTTAATAATTAAATAAGTTAATATTATACAATTAAATAAAATATTAGTTTAATATTTTGAATTAAACTTATAAGAACAAACTCTAAAGAGAAGGGTGTAATAAGTTCATTCAAGATGAATTCTATTGTGATAATGTATAGAGATTTTAAAATAGATATAGGTTACATATTAATTTAATCTTTTGAATTAAAACCATTTGTTATGTGAAAAATAAAAATCAATTGAAAAAGGAAAAATGAGAGGATATCTAGATGTGACACATAAGCAAAAACTCTTATGTTTTAAGAGTTTGTATAGATAGATATAGATATAAATATAAATATAAATAGTTTTATTACTTGATTATTAATTTTATAAATTATATTTTCTTTATTATAGTTGCTCAAATGATACCAATATATTAATCTAATTAAATATATTCACACATTTAAATAAAATTAAAATGTTATCATATATGATTCTTTTTAAATATATTCGACAAAACTTTGAATGTTTTCATATATAATTCTTTTTAATATACATATTCTTTTTATCTTAATTTATTGAGTATACGGTCAATTTTTTTTAAAATAATTATCCATTTGTACATTATATTTTGAATTATATATAATTAAAATTGTATAAAATTACAAATCACATAATTACCTTTAAAAAAAGCTTGCTAATTTATTTTCCAATAAAATATTAATATAATGCGCCTCTTGATTCACAACTCTGTGACTCAAGAGGAGGATGGTAGTTTTATCTTAAAAATAAAATAAAAACCTGCGCCTCCTGATCTATAGAGCCGTGACTCAAGAGTAGCAAACTAGCAGGGTATCAAAAAAATAAAGATACCGTACTCCTTAAGATGTGCAAATCTACGTCATAAGAGGCACCAGAATTATAATGAAAACCGATTAAAAAAATTTTGTGGTGGATATAGTAATTTTTTTTTCGGTGCATTGAACATCCCCTTTCCCGTAAAGAATAAAAAAAAATAGCGAAACGGCATCGTTTTGGGAGGGAAGGGCGAAGAGAACGCATATAGTCGGCGCCAAGAAGAATCAATCGTGTTGCGAGTCCTTTCAAAGCGATCGCTACATCTTCTCCGGTTGATCTCCTCTCGTAAATTCAGTTTCATCAATCAATCTTTCAAGCATCTTACAGTCAATTCTTCCTTGTCCTGCTGTGTAAGCACAGATTCAGTTACAATCTCGAATAGTTTTGGCTTGAAATTCGTCTCTCCTGGCGATGCCATATCAATCCTTACAACACACTAGTACGAGTTCATCCCTCGTGGTAACTTTCCTGCTTCACCGCTCTTTCTATTGCTACTGCCTTTTCCCTAGGGTTTTGATTGATTGGTAGTTGTATTTGTTGAGACTTTTTTCAATATGCTTTTACTATCCCGTTTCTTTTTGTGGCACTGTTGATGGAATCTGGAGGTTGAGATTTGCCAAATACAGTAGTATAAAGTTTGATGGACAATATTTGACTGGTCTGCACAGTGTAAAAACATCATTGGAAGATATCCCCCTTTGCTCATAGGTGTGCTATCTGTATGTGTGTTGAAGAGTTGGTTTATTCATGTCAGTATAGATTTTTTACAAAATTTGAAGAACTGATATTCAGTCCCCTATGGTGAATACTTATTAGTGATTCGGATGTACATTTGTGGTACTACTGTGAGATAGTAATCTATATTACTTGTAATTGTATTAGTTTACTAACTGTTAACACCGGATTATCAGAAGGTAAGAGTTTCTTTTGAAACTAGGTTTGCAAACCACATGGCATGGACTTTGGAATGTTCCTCAGATGGCTACAGACAGTGAATTAGTGATTGTATCTGTAAGATTGTTTGCTTCTAGGCTGTAAAATCATCAGTAAGATTGAGAACTGGATGATTGTTTCAAGGCCAATAGTTTTGAATTTCTTAATGGCGTGGTTCGTAGGTGATGTATGCTGGGCGCATAGGTATCATAGTAATGGGCTGAAATTTGAAACTATAGTTGATTAGTTGCAAAGGAAGTGTTTATAACCGGTGGTGTTGAATTGGATCTACCTTACAATCACTATCATTGCAAGTTTTACAGGGGACTGGGCTATATTGCCTTTGTTAGTAACCTTGAGATGTTGGGCATAACCTATATGGTTTTGGCTGGTTTTATATACGGGCCATGAGTTTCTTGGACAAAGATAATGTTGAGGGAATGGGTTTTTGTCCTGGATGCCAAATAGAATGTGGTGTGTACTATATATTGAGATGCTGAAAATGCTTGGGCCTCAGAGCTTTGGCTACAACATGCCTATTTGGCTCTTGGACTTGATTATCTGTTTTAACTCTGGATATTGAGGCCTTTGAGCTGACACATTGAGTTGTGCTGCAGAAATCCTTGGCTTGAATCGTGCAGTGCCTTTGTCATTTAGGTTTTTGGACCCTCTGGATAGTCTAGGTTAATCTTCTAGAGAGGGTCCATATGATCCCTGGGACCAGTTATTTGAAAAACTTAAACAAAAAATGAGATCATAAAGGATCTGGTTTAGGAACCAATTGAGCTGAATTGGATCGGTTGAACTGATATTAGTCTCTTAGCAATATTGATTAAAGTAAAATTTATAAAGTAAAGAAGATAAGCTAAAGGAGAAGAAATTCATCCTAGTCGGTCTGGAGAATATTCTAGTCTTCGATGAAAAACAAAAATCCCCAAAACCTTATTATGTCAACCTGAAGGAAGCCATCTAGTTAGGCATTTTCTGACTTAATTCCTTACATCATGTTTGTTTTTCTAGCCCAATGATTCAGTTGTTTTGTTTGTAATAGATTTAATGCTCCCTTATTTGATTTCGGATGGCAAAGAATCAATTAAGGTGGTATCATTGCCACTGGGTAAAATAAGGTGCTGGATGATTGAGATATTCTATTAATTTTGAAGTACAACAGCCAAATGTTAGTCTTTGCTTGGGACTTGTATAATGCATAATATAATGATGCAATTGAGAGAGAAGGGAACTAGGGAAGAGCAAACAATTATCCGCTGACTGTTGGTTTACTGGATGAAGAGAACACATTTTAACACACTATTTTACACTGGGTTCTTTTACTTATGTTAATGCCTGCACTAAATAAGATCAATACCTCATAGTATGCATTAGCAGCATAGATCAGTTAAGATCAATACCTCATAGTATGCTGGGCTAGTGAATGCCCATACTGTACTGGGCAAGCGGGCAGCTCTTAGTCATTTACCTTTTTTCTTTCATGTTTATTTTTGCCTTTCTTCTTTTTATCATGAACAGTGTTTACCTGTGCCAAATTAACTGAAATTTGTGCAGATTGTAATGGACATATCCTCTGGATCTGATTATGAAGGATAAGGAGGATCTACATTTGGCTCCTCCAGGCTTCAGCTCTGATACAGGTATGTCTTTTCTTCTTTTTTATCTCCATCTGTCTGAATTATTAAGCTTTTTTTTTTTCTGCTTGTCCATCCTTCTCCCCCCACCACCAGCACCAAAAGAAACCCAAAAGCCAAGACTGTCTCCCTCTAAGATTGGTGTTCGTTCCCCTAAATGACACCCTTAATTGTCACTTGCAGAAAGCTAAAGGGAAAGTGAAAATGAAAAGAGGAAAACAAAAAAAAAAAAAATGAAGCTGAATCTGGCCAAAAGATGGGAATATGTTAGCAACTTAGCAACATTGTCCATGATATTTATGAAACAGGTGGAGCCATAGGAATGCTAGAGTGTAAAACAATCCATCCACGCATATTAGCAGCCAGTATTTGAGAGCGTCGGTACGTTTTATCTCAATTATGGCTTGAAAACATTATCATTTTTCCGTATTATGATTGGTTGTTGTAGCATATCCATTTAAAAATCTCCTCCTGATCCTCTTTTAGAGGAGATAAGAAAGTAGTGATTAATATATATACATGTGCACATCTTGAAATAAAGTTTGGGTGATCTTTCACCCATTTGGTTGTCCTGCTTATGTCACAATATGATCCTTCGGGAAAAAAGTGCTTCTGATCAAGACAATAACTTTTGCAAAATTCATGCATAGAAGGCAAATGCACTATCTAAGATGGGGCTAAGGGGTGTGAATTGTGATCCTCTTAAAAGACTAGAAGCGAGATAGGGAGATGATTGACAATAAAAAGCAGCGGCCGGAAAAAAAGGGTAGAGAAGCTTGAATTGGATTGGGATTGATAGGTTGCCCAATGAGAATGAATCTCTTCAGGAGAGTTGCGTTCATTGTAGATTTTATGTACCCATGTGTTGCTCGTACAGTCGTACTGGCGCCTCACAAGAACAAGGTAATTGGGATATTTTTCCCATTTTCTGTCTTGAACTCTTGATGTTGGTAAGAGTTTAGGCTGGTTTTTGCTTGAGAGTTGAGACATAAGCGTAAGTAGTGAACCTAGGCATCTAGGCAAGGTCATTTGTGGTCTTGTTTGGCATGTGGAACTAAATTTTGTGGATCTGAAATTGCAAAAAAAATATAAAATTGGACCTTGATATTTGAACTTCTCATCCTTTCAATCTGAATTGGTGATTTTGTGCAATTTTTATTTTATTTTTGACTCAGTTATTTGAAATTTGATGGTTGTTTATGCAAAGATTGAAACTCTGTATGCTGAAATAGTGATATGCATAGGAGGGAGTGGCCTTTTCGTCTTTGATTTGTTCAGATACTAAAAGCAAAGGCGCGCAATATGGCTCCTTGATTGTCCTTTTAAACCTTTCATCATAATGGTTAGGAATTGTTCTTTTTCTTTGTCCTGTCAACAACTTAGCTTATCGTGATCAAATCTCATTTTTCTCACACAATTCTACCTCTATTCATCATATTTAGTAGAAATACATTTTTTTTTTGGAGAATTGATCTACTAGGCTTTTTAGATCGTTTGATATTTCTAAGGAATTGTTTGGTCCGGTTTTCAATTTTCAGGTTTTCCCCCAAAACATAACAGATTATTGGAAAATGAAATTGATTATAATAAAGTCATAATCGTTTTGAAATTATTACTGCATTAAAGATTATTGAAAAACGAAGAACACCCCAAATGAACCCTAAATGGTTAGCTTTAGAGTCTTTTTTTTTTAATGATTATGAAATTACTTTACATTTTGATGAAAAAATGAGATCTTTATCAAACAAATGAGCCCTAGATAATGTCAGAAGATCTTCTCTTTGGATTTTTGTGGTCAAAGACTCAAAGGTATGCTATCAAATTATCAATTGATTGGCACGTGATTATAGGTTTTTGTCAAGGAAAATAAGAGTATGATTGCTGTGCCAATATGTTATTACTGTCATTGTACATTATATTCTATGTGACTTTATCAGAATAAATAAGTTTATTATCAGCTTCTTATAAAAAAAAATATATACCGTAGCGTTTAAAACCTTTATTCATATAGCAGAAAAATATCTATCACCCTCCTAAAATATACAACTTGCACTGAAACTAAATCGTATGTGAACAGTCAAATTACGGATTCTAGTTTGGTGGACCCAACAAGATTGTTCATTTTCGGCAAATGAAAGGGACATTTGGTGCATTAGCCGTATAAAATTAGTATTCATCAACAGGACAAGTTGAATCAAGATTAGGCCGTTGGAGTCGACGCGTAACTTGATGATCATTACATATCATCTTTATTAGTAAGACTTGAAATCGGGTTAGAGCTCAAGCTATGATGAGTGCTTTATAAGAATCACTAGAAATTTCGACGGTCTCAATAGTAACTCAACAAGCCGAACTAGATCGCTAGGCACTCAATCTTCAGCTTTGGGATAATTATTGTTTCTGGGTCCAAAAATCACACTTTTTGGCTTGCATTTGGTATGCTTTTAAATCGTTTGGTATACTTTTGAACAATAACCCTAATCATGCATTATTAGGTTTTGTAATTAGGCGAAAATTCATGATCATGCCTACGAAGAAGGGAATTGTTTGAAACTTTCACTTTGCGTCAGATAGGTTCAATAAGAAGAGAAGGAATTTCATCGCCTCTCTAGGGTTGAGCCCTGGAATTTGACCGGATAAATGCACTCTTTGTTATTTGGGGGTTACCATTGACCAAAAAAAAAATGTTTATAGATTAACTTACTCCTGGTTCAATGGGTGCGAAATGGACTACACAAGTAAAATAAAATTTATCAGTTTTTGCATTACCATCTATATGCTTTAAATTTTGTAGAGAACTGAATGTATCATAGGAAACTCAACTTAAAATATCCTAAACTCTTGGAGAAAACAATCACACTGTTGATATTTGAAGCATTTGAGTCCATTGAAAGTTGGTTTCAGATGCATATTGCAGGGAGTGCAGGCGCCATGGCAGGCGCATAGTCACGCCTTACTCAGAGTTCAACCAGTGGATCAGTAGGTTGAACACTTACTTTTGACATTTGAATCGATAAATCAAGATCCCAATTCATGTTAGTAATCATTTTTTCCGAGGCTCGGAGAACGGTCTGAGTGGTTGTTTTCATGTGAAGTTGAACGGTAAATTGGATCATGGGGTGTATCGTATCTATGTTTCTGACTTTACAGCAGTAGAAAATGCAGTTCAGCTGGCAAGCAAATAGGAAGCTTTGTCACTGCCACATCGAATGAGTTCAATTTTGGACCTATTTCTAATTTGCAGGCTACTGTCACTCACCAACTTGGTAAAAAGTTACAAAGGTTATTTTGTGGCTTTACTTTGTCCCCATCTACCCAAGTTTTTTTTTAAAAAGCCTTTTATTATGTTAAAGTGGTGATTTCATAATTAAGGGTCATGATTCATAAATTCAACATACTTCATCCCTAAACCAATTTGTTATCCGATAAACCATTATTGGCGAAATCGAGTATATACCTTGGTGGAATTGGAATTTTTTTACGAGGAAATAATTTGGGTAAGATCAGATTCTGCTAAATCACCGCTCAAAGCCAAAGGTATTCTTGCGAATGTGGATACAAAACTCCAAATTCGCAGACACAACTTTTGTGTTATTAGCTTTTAAGCTATATCCTTTGGTATAAAGTAGACTTTAGGCTTTTTTTTTCCAAATGTAAAGATTTCACGCTATGGAAAACCATTTTGGTGAATAAAATTGTGAAATTTGGCCGAGCTCAGATAGTGTGAATGATGATGTGTAGATATGATCAAGTTGGATACTTTGATAAGATCAAGGAGTTTAGGAATGATGGTTTAGAGATTTCATCTCTAAATTAACCAATTTGTTATCTGACGAATCATTCCCCGCATTACCTCGGTGGAATTGGATTTTTGTTTACAAGGAAATCTATTAAACCATCATCCAAAGACATTCTTGAGGACGCAGATACAGAGATCCAAATCCACAGACAACTTGTGTGTTATTAGCTTTTCAGATATTTCCTTCGGTATAAATTAGACTTTAGGTTTTTTGTCGAATGTTAGGATTCCACGCTATGGAAAACCATTTTTAGTAGATAAAATTGCGAAATTTGGCCGAATTCGATTGTAGAAATTGTGATGTGTAGATGTGATTGAGTTGGATACTTGGATAAGATCGAAGAGTTTAGGTTCTTAGTGGATTGTTTAGGCTTTGAGTTAGGTAGCTAGTTTTGCAATTCTACATAATGTTACCACTTATCTGTATTGGTTAGCCAAAGTGACTTCACCAGATTTACAAGTAGATAGTTGACAATGTAATGTGGATGGCAGCACATATCATCATTTGCTTCTACCGTACTGAATCTATGTAATGGTGGGCCCACCAAATAATACGAGTAGCTTTCCAGTCAGTAAACACTATTTCTACAGATTCTCCCTTGCTCGTTCCATGTTAGATGATTTGGTAAATACTCATTCATCTTGTTTTTTGACTCTTGCCAATGGAATATACCTTTAAAATTCGGACCTTCTACTCGCACGGTGAAGTATTACCAGATGTACGGTAGAGGTCCCGACTTCATGGATTGGCAACGATGGTGATGATGCCGGATTCCTGGATCGGCAATAGGTAGGCAGTGGGAGTGCAGACACAGATTTCCTAATTCGACAGTGGGTAGGCAGTGGGATGCAGACACAGACTTCCTAAATCGATTTCGGGTGGTTATGGTGGGCAAATGAACTCCTATAAATAGGCCTTGGGTAGACACGCCGAGCTGCAGTCTTGTCGTCTCAGGCGAGCTAGGTCGCCAATATCTTCACCAACTTTGGAGGTCGGCACCGGCACCGACACCGTACTGCTTGCGAGAAATTGGCCTTCAATTAGTCGATTAATAGAAGGTTTTATTTCATTATTATATGGGAATATAATTTGATATTATAATTTGCGTGAATAATATTCCATCCGTCTCAAAATATAGATCGTTTGTATGGGAGTATTAATTTTTTAAAATAATGTTATACTTATTAATAGTAAATATAACATTATTTTAAAAAATTAATTAAAAAAGTTAATATTTTATAGAGTTTTTAACTCTTTAAAAAATGTGTAATAAAATCAAACAATCTATATTTTGAGACGAATGCAGTAAATATTATATATATATATATATAGGGATTGACTCCGGTGAAAACCTCAAATTGTGGTAAAAATCTGTGAGGACTACTTTATATCTCGGTTTTTTTGAAACCCGTGCTAAAAACCTCAATCACACGGTGACTTTACAACTCGGTTCAACCTAAAAACCGTGCTAAAAACTCCAATTTTAAAATAATAAATGACTTTATAGTTCGGTCAAACCGAAAAATCGTGCTAAAAAGTTAATGTTTTAAAATTATATAGTGACTTTATAGCTCGATTTTATTAAGATCTGGGTTAAAATTTGTGACTTTATAGGTCGGTTCTATTCATAACCAGGCTATAAAGCAAGTGAACTGAGCTAAAAAGCCGGTCATCACGGGTTTCTACCGCAATTTTGATTTTCACCGGATCACATCCCTATATATATAAATCTGAATGGGGACTACACAAACTTTAACTTTGGTTGGGGTTTGGATAGTGAAGGAGAGCTAGCCTACAAGTCTCAACCTTAAATTTGATAGATTCCCCCTTCTTACTATTCCTAATAATATTCCTTCCATTGCTATGGTGGCCTCCTAATTATTCATTCTTACTTTTTGACAACTTGCACAAGTTGAATTTCACTTTTTTTTTTATAAAAAAAACAATATATAAAGTTATATCTTGGAATATTATAGTTATCTTAATTCAATGTACATAGTAGCATATATGTACAATACAAATATACAATGGTGAATCATCGGGAGATTTCGAAATGATTGTTTCTGACAGTCGAGTCTCTCTTGATTTCTTCCAATCCATTAAGATTTGTCACGTCTTTCGAGAAACAAACCGAGTTGCGGATCATTTATCGCACCTCCGACTTGTTTTCTCTGGTTCACAGACACCTGGCGATCCTGTGCTTCATAATTACATCCCTCCCTTTTTTGAAGTATTTGCAGTTGAACCATTCCCCCCGATTCATGTCATTTTGATGTTTTTCCCCACATTTTTTTAATCTCAGTTGGCATATGGTATGAAACCGTGAATCAATCCATTAACCATCGACAATGAGTCAATGAACTTATATTTACTCAGAAATATTGTACTTTGTGACTTATTTTCAACTTAAAACTTGAAATAGTGATAACTAAAGTGAAGTAAACAACCAAAAATGTTAACTTGGTATGGATGAAATTTAGGATTACCATTTAGCAAATTTGATAAAGTGAATCAGTAAATTAGGTCTATCAATTATATCTTCTGAATTTAATAGCATGTCTTCTTTGTTTCACCGTGTTAGAAAATATTATCTTACCTAACATATGAGGCGAAAAATATATCAAAATACAAGGAGGGATGAAATTCTGTATACAAACTATCAAAATCTCATTCTCATAAAATGCATGTGTCCCAATCGGCAAATAAACCCTAAATTATTTTAGAATTTATTTATATTTCCGAGAAATACACCCTTTTTAAAATTTAAATATAAAAACCATTTTAATTTATTTCTTTAAATTTAACTACTGATTATAAACCTGTCCTAATATGGGCCAACATATTCATACACCTGAAGTGAACTGAAGCTGTAGTTTAATAACAGAAAATTCTCGAATATTCCAACTGCGGATTTTTTAAATTATTTTTACACCCCAAAGCTTTGAAAATCTTTGTCCAGACGTGAAATTCAAAATTAAGTTAATGTGTGGGGCTCCTATATTTTGGATAGTGATGGCCCCTAATTTGTGACTTTGGAGTCAAAGGAGTCAACACAATTTGTTTTAATTTTATTTTCATTTAATGTACAAAATATATAGTGTTACTTTCAACATTAATTTTTAATTGGAGTTATCTTATCTAGTGAGCAGTGAGCACTGCACTCATTCAAGTTGCTGAGTTCAATTAATAATATAATTCAGGATATATCCAAAACCAGTCGTTAAACAAATGGTGCCTCAAATTTTCATATCTGAGTTCTCAGTTAGATTTTACATGAATATATATTTAATAAATCGGTATATGAAATTGGTATTAAATGCCCCAGTCGGGGTGGTCTAGTGGTGAGGAGCAAGGGAGTGGGAGGGAGGTTTCGGTTTCGATTCCTGCCTCCGTCCCTTTCCATGAGATTTCCATCCAAGGTTTGCCTTGCTCCTTACCAGTGGATTGAGTCGGTCGGTGCAAGCCGATTTACCTGGTATGTGGCTCTTGTCGGCTGGTTCATATGCTCGGAGTTTACCGCCAAAAGTGGGCTCCCCTTCATAAAAAAAGGTATTAAATCCCATAATTTAAAGGCTCTAATTGACACTGTGGGGTGGGGATTTTGAAAAATAAGTGACCATACAAATTTTTTATTGAGAAAACGCCGGCCGTATGGAGGGAGTGTCCGCTAAGTGTGTTAAATTGAAGTTTTGTGTAACTAAAATATAATGGACAAAATTGCCCTCCTAAACCCCCTTCCCACTCACCGGATTCTTCCGCCAGATCTAGTTGCTCCTCTCAGATCTCCCCATCTAGCTACCGAATCGTTGTCTTCTTCGACCCTCCTCTCCGCTGACGACAAAGATCTCCTCGACGACGCCTCTATGGACGGTCTTCGACTCTGCGACCGCTTCATACTCCACCGCCATGACTCCCATTGCCGGCGTCGTCTTCCAGATCTCCCCGTCGCCTTCTCCGATTCTCCTCTTCTGCTAGATCTAGTTGCTCCTCCCAGATCTCCTCGGCTAGCTACCGAACCATTGTCTTCTCCAATCCTCCTCCCCGCCGACGACAAAGATCTCGACTACGTTGATCTATGGACGGTCATCGACTCCGCGACCGCTTCATACTCCATCGCCATCACTCCCACTGCCGACGTCGTCCCCGTAGAATGGCGTTCCTCCTCACTACGGCGACAGAGGCGGCAAGGTGCTAGACAGGTTCCCCCTCTCTCCGTTCTTCCACATCCGACCTCCTCGTGCGGCCTCCAGCCTCCTTGCTCGACGTCTCCTTTCGGATTGGTGGTCTCGTGCCAGATCCGGTTTTGGATCTGGCACGAGACCACCAATTTGAAAGGAGCTTCTTGGAATTGATTAGGTTTCAATTTTGTTACGATTGTGATTTTGGAATTGAGTTGCTTCGAACAAGAAGGTTGATATGAAGATTAAACAAAGATTTATTGGTTTGATTTCAACAACTGTGCAATCCTCATATGCTGAAAATACAATTCGTTTTAAACATTTTCGTTGGTAGCAAACAGTGAATTTTTGGTTGATTGAGTTTGCCTTGTGGTTGATTGAGGTTGGTGAAAAAATGCTAATAAATGCTGAAAATATGGACATTTTAGGAAACACCACATTTTTAATTTCTCGCAATTTATACGGAAAGTATTCGCATCTGCGCATCACGAGTGCGCGGTACAAGAAAAAATCATCGCACGCGCATCACGGAGTTGCGCACTTCCCCACTCTCTCCTGCTCACATCTCGTCCTGAGATCCCTGTTCATTCACCATCGCTAAAACCCCAAATTGGTTTATGTCTCTCTATTCTACTCAACTAAAACAACCGAGCAATTATCTTTTCCGTGGAGCTCGTCTTCCTCGCGGTCTCCTCAGTCGCCCAATATTTCACCGCCTCTCCGAAGAAATCTCCGATTGCGCGCCGCCGACCTCAGTCGCCCCTCATACCAGTGTACCACCGCCTCCTCCTCTTCCTCTCCTTCCGCCTCCCCCCCCCCCCCCCCCCCGCCGGAGACGAGATCTGAGCCCAGATCCGTGAATTAGTGGATTGCAGCACTAGAAATCCTAAATCCAGATCTGAAATTGCAGCCATAAGATGCTCTTTGCCACGGTGCTTGCCTTCTTCGTGGTCTCCTCAGTAATCTCCCACCGCCTCCGACCTCAATCGCCCCTCCTACCATCGCCGTCTCTCCCTCCACCGGTACTCCTCCTTCCTCGTCTCCGGCTCCTCCCTCTTCCTCTCCTTCCGCCTCCCCTCCAGCCGGAGACGAGATCTGAACCTAGATCTGTCAGTGGATTGCAACAATATTCCTAAACCCAGATCTGAAATTCTAGCCCTTCCGATCGAGCTCAACAATGGGGGATCTGAAAAAAAAAAAAAAAAAAAGTGCGACCGCGCATTGCGAGTGCGCAGATCCGCGTACTTGCAATACGCGGTCGCGAATCGTGTGAACGGCGAAATTTTAACCGTGTAAATAGTAAAGGCCTTTCATTTTAATCACTTTGTCACCATGCATTTTTTTGAATAAAAAATTCTGATCGATCACCATACAGATTTTTTACAATTAGTTATCCTCTATGGGATTTCTCTAAATTTTAATCATTTTGTCAATTTTTATAAAAACCAATCCAGTCATTTAGTAATTGATTTGTTATATCTAGGGAAAATTACAGAACCCACCTCTTAAATACGAATGTTTTTACTTAACCACCCCTTAAATTAAAAATTATAGAAAACCACCCTTTAAATGGTGTTTACTTACAACTCACCACCCTTTCATTTATTTTTGTTAATTTATCATTAAATATATTATATTTTAATATTTTTTAAACTTAAATTTGACTATAAATATATTAATATTTTTTAAACTTAAATTTGACTATAAATATATTAAAATTTTAAATTTAAGGACTTGATTATATTTTAGGAATAATTTTATTTATTTTTCAAAAACAATAATAAATATAGCCTACAATTATTATCTTAATAATTATATTTAAGTTATATGATTAATCAATAACCTAATTTTTTAAAATTTAGGGAAATTTAAAGAAAAAAGTTATCTATAACAAATAAAATTGATCAAACCCATATTTTAAGTTGAAAATTATTAACTATTTTTTTTTTTTTTAAAATAAATAAAATTATCCCTAAAATATAATTGAGCCCTTCAATTCAAATTTTGAATATATTTATAATCAAATTTGAGTTTAAATATATTAAAATATAATATATTTAATGATAAAATAAAGAAAATAGATGAAGGGGCGGTGAATTGTAAAAAAAGACTATTTAAAGGGTGGTTTTTGTAATTTTGAATTTAAGGGGTGGTTAAGTGAAAACATCCATATTTAAAAGGTGGTTTTCTGTAAATTTCCCTTATATCTAATTTCCCGGTTTTGTATAAATGGAATTTCCCCTAAAATAAAATCTCTGTAGCTGTGATTAATGTTTCAACGTCTTTTTTTTGGTCGACAACGTCTTTTTTTTGTTTGTTTTTTTATGACAGTAGGCAAGAAGTAGATCGAAAAAACGATCTTGAAGCCATTAAAAGATGGCTTGATAACCCTACGCAGAGGGCTGTCAATCAAAAGGAAAAAAAACTAGCTTACAACTAAGATTACAAACACAGATAAAATTTATAATTAAAAAATCAAAAAATGGAGCCCTTAAATTCTTGATTTATGATCTTGTCGCTTAGAAAGCGGTGACGATTGCGATGATGATTGCGGATCTGGATCCAAACCCTCGCTCATCAATATTGTTGCATGTGAAGCCTCTTACTCGAAAACTTGAGATCTGAAATTGCACATCCATACATATGAGTATTAAGGTGGTGGTGATGCCGGATCTAGACCCAGGGCTCGTAGCTTTGAGCACCATCAACTGACTTTTTTTGTGGATTTTGTGGGTTTTCAAATTTCAATGGGTTTATCATACTTGGAAGAAAAGGTGAGGTAGAGATACAATCATATTTGAGTTTTTCCATTTTCCGATTTAGGGGATAAAATCAGATTTGGTGAAGGAGATTTGGGTGTGTATTTTGCCAATGCCGATGGGCTCAAAGTGTTTGTCTTTGTGATTTGGAGTTTCTAGGTGGGAGAGTTGGAATCTGGCCAAGTTAGCTGTGAGGTCTAGGAGGAAGTGGTGGGAGCTGGCGAGACCGAAAACCCGTCAGAGCTGGCGAGCAGCAGCCCCGTTAATAGCTCAAAAAGGTTTTCACTAATAAAGGTGAAAAAATAAATAGTTGAAATATAATATTACAAATGAAAAAACAAAAGTTAAACTCACCATACCAAATTACCAATAAACTTATATTAATGAAATATTGGGTTTGAAATTAATGTATATCATAACTAATTACTTTTCAGCTTTATTTAGTACGGAGTATTGTTTGTGTGAAGATTTCAGAATCCCTTCCCCTCTTCCTTGTTACTGCAATAATCAAAGAAAATAAAGCACAAGATAATACCAGTTCATTCAATGAACAAAATAAGGGAAAAGCCAAAAACGGTTGTGCAGTGAAGCTGCATTGATGATCCCCAAAAAAACCCTTCCTTACATCAGGTGACAAGCAACCTTATATAGTCCTAAGGCCTTACATCACGTGACTAACATGCCCTTGGGCTTATTACAACAAGAAGGCAATAAAACAGTAAATGGAAATGCAAAAACGAAGAGGGTAAAGATGCCCTCAGGACCACAACAATACAGCTGGTGAGAGTGAGGACAAGAGTTTGTTATGGACCACTTCACCAGCTGTAGCTGTAATAGAGGCCAAAGAAATGGCCTATTCTTCATATCCCCTCCTCAAGTTGGGCGTGTGTCAAAGCCAACAAGTCCCAACTTGCAAGAGAAGAATCTATGAGGTTTTTCACCCAATGGTTTAGTGAATATATCTGCTAATTGGACCCCTGTCCTCACATGCTGTGGATGTAAAAATCCTGTTAAGAGATGCTGTCTAATGAAATGACAATCAATTTTAAGGTGTTTAGTTCTCTCATGGAAAACTGGATTTTCAGCAATGTGTATGGCAGCCTTGTTATCACAATATAAGGGAATAGGTAAGGGAACACTGATCTGTATGGCAGTGAGAACACCTTCTACCCAGATTAATTCACTGGTGGTTGATGACATACTCCTGTATTCTGCTTCAGCAGAAGACTTAGAAACTGTGGTTTGTTTCTTTGTCTTCCAAGATATCAATGCATCTCCAACAAAAACACAATAGCCAGTGAGGGACTTGGCACTAAACTGGCATGCTCCCCAGTCTGCATCACAATAGGCAGTCACAGCAAAGTTGGAATTAGATGGATAGAAAAGACCAACTCTAACTGTCCCTTTTAGATATCTAACCACATGCAAGGCTGCTTCATAGTGTGGTTCTCTAGGTTCTGACATGAATTGGCTTAAATGCTGCACAGCATGAGAAATATCTGGTCTTGTCAAGTTCAAGAATAACAACCTTCCCACCAATCTTCTATACATCTCTGCATCCTCCATTACTGTCCCACTGTCAGTGGACAGCTTCAACCCTTTCTGCATAGGAAAATTAGCTGCTTTGCAGTCAATCATGTTGCAATCAGTAACAATATCCATCACATACTTCCTTTGATGTAGGTGAGTACCAGTTTCATTTCTGACAATTTCCAATCCCAAGAAGTATCTGGCTAAACCAAGATCCTTGATTGTGAACTTGGCATGAAGGGCTCTCTTTGTCTCAGCAATAACTTGATTATCATCTCCTGTAAGTAACACATCATCTACATAGATAAGAGCCACTACAATCCCTCTTGCTACATGTTTCACAAACAGAGAATAATCTTCCATGCTCTGCTCAAATCCCATACTGACCAGGAACTTGCACAATTCCTGGTTCCATTGTCTGGATGCTTGTTTCAATCCATAAATGGATTTCTTTAGCTTACAAACTTTGTTAGGCTCATTCCTGTCATATCCCTGAGGTGGAATCATATACACTTCCTCCTCCAAATGCCCATGTAGGAAGGCATTATTAACATCCAGTTGATGTAATGGCCATTGCTTGGCTGTGGCAATAGCCATTAAAATCCTCACTGTACTGAATTTAGCAACTGGTGAAAAGGTGTGTTTATAGTCTTTACCTTTAATTTGGTTGTAGCCTTTGGCCACCAACCTTGCCTTGAACCTTTCTACTGTCCCATCAGGCTTGTACTTCACCTTGTATACCCACTTGCTACCAATTGCTTTCTTCCCTGGTGGAAGATCTGTCATCTCCCAAGTCTTGTTCTCCTCTAGAGCCCTCAGTTCTTTGTTCATTGCCTCTATCCAGTGATCAAATTTAGCAGTCTGTCCATAGTGAGATGGCTCATATACACTTGCCATGCATACAAATGAGTTCACAAAGCCTGGTTCAAAATCAACTGATGAGTCAAGGCATGTTGCCAGAAATGACTGTGATACTGTCTCATTCCTTCTCTGCCTGCTGGTCACAAAATCATTGAGTCTCCTAGGCTGTACAATTTGCCTGGTGGATCTTCTCAAAGGAGGAAACTGCTCCTGATCATTCAAAAAATCCTGAGATATCACTGGATTTCCACTAGCTATGCTAGTAGAGTAAGAATCACTGACATGCTCATCATTCCTGCTATGAGTACTATCAACTCCATTCTGATCATTAACAGATTGGGAGTCTGCATTTGAGGGCAATTGTACAACTGGTCTAGCAATGACATCCATGTCATCTGCTGGATTAACAAGAGGGAGTGGTTGCCTCACTTCCTCTTCAAGATAATCACTATCTGTTACAGATTCCTTAAAGGGAAATATGTTTTCATTGAAGACTACATCCCTGCTCACAAAGGCTGTTCTCCCAGTTATGTCCCATAGTCTGTAAGCTTTCTGTCCATGAGGGTAACTCAGCAACACACATTTTCTGGCTTTCTCTTGCATCTTGTCTCTATCTGAATGGCTAACTGGTGCATAGCACAAACAACCAATAACTTTCAGCTCCTCATAAGAAGCTCTTTTGTTCATTAGCTTCTCATAAGGAGTTTTCCATCCCAATGTCTCAGTTGGCAACTTGTTAATAACATGTGTAGCTGCCAAAATACACTCACCCCAAAACCTTATTGGTAGTGATGAGTGAATCCTCATAGACCTTGCTGTTTCAACCAAGTGTCTATGTTTCCTCTCTACTCTCCCATTCTGCTGTGGAGTGTAGGGTACTGTCTTGTGATGAATTATCCCTTTCTCTGCAAAGAATTCCTCACATTGTCTTGATGTGAACTCAGTCCCATTGTCAGTTCTAATACATTTAACTGAGGTATTGAACTGATTTAATACATATGCAGTAAAATCAGCAATAGTTTTGTACACCTGCATTTTGCTTTTGAGCAAGAAGGTCCATGTGACCCTTGTACAGTCATCAAGAACAGTCAAAAAATAGCTAAAGCCATTATAAGTGGGGATCCTGTAAGGACCCCATAAATCCATATGAAGTAAATCAAAAGGCTTCTCAGCCATACTCATACTCCTTTCAAAAGGTAATCTGTGATGCTTGCATAATGCACATGTCTCACAGTGAAAACTACTCATATCTGTCTCATTCAAAAGATGCAAATGTCTCATTTTAGAAACTGAGCTATGCCCAAGTCTGGCATGAGTAATGTCTAGACTACTGCTAGCTTTATTACAATAAGCCTCAGGAAACAGACTTCCAGCTTTAAAACCATCTTCTTCATTCCCAACTTTCCAGTCCTTAGCTTGCTCTTCTGTAAGAACCTTGTACAGTCCATGCTTCCTCTTTCCAGTCAGCAAAACTCTTCTAGCTCCAGGGTCCTGAATAGAACATGAACTGTGTGTGAATACTGCTATCAACCTTTCATTGTCATCAAGCAATTTTCCTACTGAAAGCAAGTTATGTTTAAATCCAGGCACTAAAAGAACTCCATCAAGACATACAGACTCTGTCAGTTTCAGTTTTTCCATCTCATTGACTGTCTTCACTGACCCATCTGGCAATCCTATGAGCACTGGTTTGTCAAGTCTAAATTTATCATATAATTTATGATCACTGGAGATCATATGATCACTTGCTCCAGTGTCAACAATCCATTCAATTCCTGATTCTCTATTACAATTTAAATCATGTAATGAAGATGAAACTTTACCTGCAAAGTTGGCATAAGCATTCTCATTGATGCTCTTGCCCTTCATTCTCTTCATTACTTCCTGGAAAACAGCATTTACCATAGCAGTATCCATCTGTCCTTCATTCCCTTTTCTAGCAACTGCATCATCCTTGTCCAGAGGTGTTCCCATCATCTCATTACCCACTGATTCTGCTGCATTGGCTGAACTTCTGCCTGTGGTGTTCCCTTTCGAATTCTCCTTCAATTCCTTGAACCAGTCTGGCACACCATGAAGCTTGAAGCACTGATCTGCAGTGTGCCCTCTATAGTTACAGTGTGAGCACTTTTGCTCATATTTCTGCCTCTTTAACTCTTTCCAATCTCTCACATCTTTCTTTGGAGGTGGTCCTCCAGAAGGAGCATTTTGTTGGCTTCTGTAAGTGCCTCTAGAAGCAGCAAAGGCACTAGCATCCATTGAATTTCCTTGTCCAGTACCACTAGCATCTGACCCTCTCTCCACCTGTTGTAAGATAAAGTGTGCTTTGTTCAAAGTTGGTAGTGGATCCATTGCAAGTATCTGATTCCTAGCAGCATCATATTTGTCATTGAGACTTGCCAGCAACTGCATCACATTATTCCTGGACTCAATTTCAGCAATCTTCTTCTTGATGTCACAAGTGCACTGTTTTATTGCCCCACATGAGCATTCTGGCATCCTTTCCAGGACCCGCAGCTCATCCCAGTGTTTCTTGAGAGCATTGTAGACTTCTCCTAGTGACATACTCCCTTGCTGTATATTGTTCAATTTCCTCCTGATCTGAAAGATCAGAGGAGCATTGGTTTGCCCAAACCTCTCAACTATCTCTTCCCAAAGCTGCTTTGATGAATCCATGAACATGAGTCCTTCTGCAACACTTTTGTTCATGGAATTCAGAATCCAACACCTAACCATGTAGTCTGCCCTGATCCACCTTTGCAAATCTGCATGAGCATCAGCTGGTCTTGCACATTCTCCTGTGATAAATCCCAGTTTACACTTGGCTCCTAGAGCCATCATAACCCCTCTAGTCCATGTCATATAGTTACTACCATCAAAAGGAATCCCTACCAACTGAGCCCCTGGATGATCTGAATTGGACAAGTATAAGGGATCACTAAGGTTACCTTGGTTGTTCTGCTCTACCTCTGTGCTTACCACATTAGCCATCTTTCCTGTCACTTATCCTCGCAGCAATTACTCCTCAGAATCAGACCTGTCGCTCTGATACCATGTGAAGATTTCAGAATCCCTTCCCCTCTTCCTTGTTACTGCAATAATCAAAGAAAATAAAGCACAAGATAATACCAGTTCATTCAATGAACAAAATAAGGGAAAAGCCAAAAACGGCTGTGCAGTGAAGCTGCATTGATGATCCCCAAAAAAACCCTTCCTTACATCAGGTGACAAGCAACCTTATATAGTCCTAAGGCCTTACATCACGTGACTAACATGCCCTTGGGCTTATTACAACAAGAAGGCAATAAAACAGTAAATGGAAATGCAAAAACGAAGAGGGTAAAGATGCCCTCAGGACCACAACAATACAGCTGGTGAGAGTGAGGACAAGAGTTTGTTATGGACCACTTCACCAGCTGTAGCTGTAATAGAGGCCAAAGAAATGGCCTATTCTTCATATGTCTATCGGATGGTTAGTTTTGAGTTTTGATCCAAATTCAAAATCAGTTTATTTTTCTTGCACCTTCGATCCCCACCAACCTTCAAGAATTAAAGAAGATAACAAACACTAACATTTGTGGGTGTACCTTTGCAATTTTTATGGCCTTCTTTAAAAATAATTATATGGTCTTTATTGATTTTTTTTTATAAAGTAAAAATCCGAGATATAGTCCAATTCTCGATAGGTCGGTAACATCGACAAAATCATCAGGAGACAGTATCCAATTGGTTCAATTCTTTCTTTCCCTTTTTTTTTATTGAAAAATGGTTCAATTCAAAAATATTTATTTTATTGAATAATTAACAAGATTAACACCAAAAAAGAGAGCATAATTTATTGAAAAAAGCTTAAGATTAATCATAATATTCATGATGAAGATCAAATTACATTGCTTTTTATGCAGCCTTGACCAAAGTTAAGCAACTATCAAAAGCATAAAGAATTACATTAGGAAATGACCAAATCCATAATATATATATATTTATATAGTCAAATTAAATATTGCATGCTCATTAGAGAGGTCTTTACATGCAACAACGTTACATTGGCATGCAAATATCATCACAAACAAACTTAGTTAATTACTTGGGACTCAATTAAACTAGGCGGCGACGGTCACGAGGGCGGGCGGATCAGCGCCGCCCACACCTCCGAGTTTCTTGATCTTCTCGATCATCTCTTGGTTGACATTGCGGATCTCAATCGTGTAGATCCCCTCCTCGCTCGCGTTGGTGTTATTGGCCACCACGTTCAGCTGTGGTGCCGCGATAGGGCTAAGGCTCTCCGGAGGCCCTAGCTTCGCAACCTCTATCATTTGGTGGTCGATCATGGGCATCCCCAACTCCGTAGGGATCTTTTGCACCTCGATGATCTCCTTCGCGATTGTCTTTGGCTTTCGGTACATTGCGTATAGTATCATTTGCACTATTCCGAAGCTGAATCCGAGCACATTTGGGATCTATTATCAATCAAACAAAAGGGTTATATATAACAAATCTTGTTCAAGTAGATAATTTTAGGGTTTATAGCTATTATGTAACATTAAGTAACTTACCGCGACAAAGTAGTCCTTTCGAACGAGGCCATAGAAAAACCACATAACTGCACTTAAGGTGAGGAAGAAGGACAAAAGGAATGGCATGTACTGGACGCTCTTGGTTCTTATGACTGCCCTCTGCAATATGAGTTGATGAAGGGGTTAATTTTGGTTCTTTAATTTCTTATAAGTATATGATTATGATATTATAAAGAACTTTTTTTTTATGGTACTAACCAGGACACCAAGAGGAGCAACGAAGACGCAAAGCGAGAAAATGAGACAGACCCATCCGAGAATCTTGATGCGAACATGAGTTGTCTTGGCTACGACAAAGGTGACGAAGACGATGGCCCCAAGGCCAGCAATGTTCATGATAAAGATAACCTTTGCAGTTGAAATCTGCAAAATCAATCAAGTGATAATTTGATGAATATATATTCATGACAAGTACCTTATTTTTTTAGGGAAATTTTTATGTAAATTGATCGAAATCAATACAAACCTTGGCCTCCCTAGTCGCGTAGATGAGGAAGATTGTGATGTAGACGGTCTCAATGAAGATCCCGAAGGAGTTGATGGTCTTGAGGAAAGTCGAGTTAGGAGTGATGACCGCGTAGAGGATCCATAGCATCGAGCTGAAGAGTGCAACCACATAGGGAAGGCTTTGGTACCCTTCCGTCGATTTCTTCTTGTAGATTTTATAGAATGTAGGACTGCAATTCCAAGCATAAATTTTAGACTTATAAGCAGAAACCTAGCTAGCTAGATATCTACCTCCTTGATTGCATTTAATTAAATTAATTATGTAATTAAGTAGTTGTAACTTACATCGGTGAGAGGAAAACCATGAAGGAAATGGTGTTGCCTACAAGGGAAAAAAGAGAAATTAAGATATAATTAGTATTTGATTAATCACACTAACGACGATTATGCGCCGATTAGTGTCTAATGATCGATGATGCATATATCTACCTATCAACTACACCTAAAAAAAGAAGCATCTTAATAATTGAATGGTTTAAAAAGAAGAGATTTTGATCACTTGTCTCACGTAAGTTAAAAGATAGTTTATAAAGTGACATAAATTAATTAATAGTGCATGAGCACTTTATATCATGCACTACAAATAGACTACGTACGTAAAAGAAACTAATTTGGAAGAAAAAGATTTTTTTATATATAAAAGAAAACAAAAAATAAATAAAACTAGGAACCCATATGATGAACTTAATTAGCAACATAAGATGAGCCTAAAAGGAATTAATTAATTAAGAAGGAGATGCATATATACCAAGAAGGCCAAAGATGGTAGCCAATGGGAGGTGGTGAATGTAACTCATCAATGGTGACATGATCTCTTTTGCTTGATTTGAGTTAGCTTAAACAAGCTTGATTTGTGATCACTTGAGCTTGAGAGAGGGTTTATTTCTCTCTTAATTGCTCTTTCTCTCTTTGTATGTAAGAGGCTTTGCAATTGGATCTCCACGAGGTGTAAGCAAAGGGGTTAGGGTGTTTATATAGTGGAGGGAAAAGGGCAAAAGGAGAGAAGAAAAATATCAAAAGATAATCTTTATATTAAATTTTTGTATTAAATTTTCCTATTTTATATGAGAGGGAGGGAGAGCAAAGTGAAAAAATGGTGGGGGTGGGGGGGTCTAAAGAGTAATAGAGCTATGTGTTTATGTTTTGGAGAGGAGAGTGAGTGAATGGGGTGAGAGTTATTTTCCCCTTCCACTTGCAATTACTCCTTTCTAACTCTCAATTAACTTGGTTTAAAATCTATGCAAAGTGGTGTAAGTAAATGCGATTATTCGAGCTGAGTATTGTTTGTCCATATTTAACTTGTTTAGAAACGAGTTGAGTCTGATTTGAGCCTAAATTTGAACTCGAGCTTCAAAATGTGTTCATACTATTACTTGGCTCGTTAAAATGAATGAGCTTGAGACTAGCTTTTTTTGAGCATTAAGCGGTCCTATTTGCTCAAAACATAGTAAGTTAAAGGAAATTTTAGAAATTTTACAAAATTTGAGATATTCGAGCTTAAATCTAGTGAGTCGAGCTTTGAATCGAGCTTAAAAATGTGCTCATACTCGACTTGTTTAGAAAATAAACGAGCTCGAACCAGGCTATTATCGAGTTGAGTCAAGCCAAGCTCGAGCTACTCGGCTCATATAACAACCCTATTATTTGTTAACGTGGTGAAAGAATTAGGGTTAATATATATGTTTGAGGGTATGCTAAAATGAGGGAGAGTGAAGGTACTACCGAGGGTATGCTAAAATAAGGGAGAGTGAAGGTACTACATAATATTGTATTAGAAAGGTAGATTCCGATCTTATAATAAAAAATATTAATCTAACATGACTTCCATTTACAAGGTCCAACCAAAGTCTAGAGTCTTGCAAAATTTAACGGATTGCTTGATATATAATTTTAATTTGATATTTAATATTTGTGTACGTTGATCGATAAGTTGTTTACAAAGAACTTATTAGGTATAAATGCTTGTGTTAATATGCCTTGAATTTGAAATTATTATCTATTTTGGGCTTAAGTCCATAGTTTGACTAAGGTTTCATGAGTCGCTATGTGTACTTATGAAACCTAACAATTTATAATCGTAATCTGTTATTTGCCTCTCTAATAAAGAACTATATTCCTCTTCCCGTGGACGTAGGTAACACATCATTTCCGAACCACGTAAATCTCTGTGTCTTTCTTTTATGTTATCGTTCTCGTTACAACAAACTGGCATTAGAGCTTTGGTTGTGATTTTTGTCGAGAATGATATCTGGATTTGTAGTGAAGATTGACAAGTTTACTAGAAGAAACTCTTTTTGTTTGTGGCGGCTAAAGATGCGGGCTTTGTTGAAGCAACAAGGTTTATAGGCACCGTTAACAACCGACAAAAAGAGGGTAGCTACAACTACCGCTGAGTACGACCTTCTAGAGGAGAAGGCTCATTTGACGATCATGTTGTGTGTCACAGACGATATCATATTCATAATAGAGGTTGTTGATAAGGAAATCGTTGGCGACTTGTGGTTGAAGTTGGAGAGTTTGTACATGACAAAGTCTTTGATGAACACGTTGCTTCTGAAACAACGATTGTTCGGGCTGTGTATGCAGGAAGACACACAACTTAGAGATCATCTTGATCAACTTAATAAGTTATTACTCGAGCTACGTAATATCAATGTTAAGGTGGATGACGAAGACGCTGCCCTGCTGGTATCTCTCCCCTCCCACATACGAGAGCTTTGTTCAGTCGTTCGTCATTGGGAAGGATACTATCAACCTGGAAGAGGTTAGGTCCTCGCTTCACAGTTGAGAGTTGCTTATGAAGGCAAGTGCATCAGTTACGAACAATCAGGCTTTCGAACTTATGGCCAACAAGTCAATTCTGATGGTAGAAGGGGTAAGAAGCATGATCACAAATCAAGCCCTAAACCAGACGACGTTTGTAACTACTGTAAAGAGAAAGGTCTTTGGAAAAATGATTGTCTTAAGAAGAAGAGGCAACAAGAGTAGAAATCTGGGTCTGCAGCAGTAGTTGATGGTGGAAATACTTTCGAGGAAGATATTGTTCTACTAGCAGAGAATCGCACACATAATTATGTATGGTTTCTCGACTCAGGTGCGTCCTATCACATATGTCCTAGAAGAGCTAGAGTTCTTTACAACATATAGAAGTGTAGATAAGGGTTATGTCCGAGTCTCTATCGGAAACGATGCCATCTGCAAGGGTGCTCGGATCGACTCAGTCAAGCTTCAGACAGACAATGGGAATTTTAACACATTGGAGGAAGTCAAACATGTGACATCTCTGACGAAGAATCTGATATCTCTAATTGTGTTAGACGACAAGGGTTTCAAATACACATGTTATGGTGGAAAGTTATGCGTGTTTAAAGGATCTAATGTGATTTGGCAAAACGTCAAGTAGGGAAAGGGAACTTTGTATGTCTTACAAGGTTCAGCAGTCACAGGTGCTGCAGATGCTATTTCAATTAAGGTTAGAAAGACTGTTGTTGAGGAGGTGGAGTTGAACTTCACTCCAACAGAGAATCAGACACATGAGTTGGTCACTGACCAATCGTTACTGACAGGTACTATTGAGATAAAAAAATATACAACCAGACACAAGAATAGATGGAGTTTTACATTAGAGTAATGATGTAGATCGACCAAGAAGGGTTGACATTAGGAGGCATGTGAGATACATGCTTGATGATTTGGTGTGATATAGGTGGTCGAGGAGGAGGATGATGAAGTTCCATCCAACTGCGAGGCTGCTATTTTTGAAGGTGAGTCAGCACACTATAAAGCTGAGAAGAAAATCAAGGTGAAGAAGGTGGGAACAACTGATAATTCCGCTGATATATTCACCAAGCCAGTTTCGGAGAGCAAGTTCCAACTTTGTTTTGACTTGCTTAACATCACCAGATGTTGATTGAGTTGCCCCGTGGGGCAATCTAGGTCCTCATACGAGGACAAATATGAGGCAGATGAGTGTATGACACTTGTTATGTGTGTCTGTTTTTTAGAGGATTCAGGTTAAGGTGGAGATTTGTTAATATGTCTTGAATTTGAGCTTATTATCTATTTTGGGTTTAGACCCATAGCCTGATTAGGGTTTCATAAGTTGCTATAAATACTTATGATTTGAAACCTAACAATTTGTAACCCTAATCTATTCTTCGCCTTCCAAATAAAGAACCCTATTCCATTGCCCGTAGACATATATAGGTAATACATCGTTGCCAAAACCGCGCGTATCTTTCTTTTCAGTTATCATTCTCGTTACAATAAAATGGAATGTGTGCATAAATTTCATAAAATGAATGTATGTTTTCATAATGTTTCATTGAAATAAAGTGTTGAGAAGGTGGGATATTTCACGTAAAATCAAAAATAAAATAAAACTGATAATACTCATGTTTTTCATGGTCCGACGTACTAGGATTCCTAGACTTTATCGCAATGTCAGTATCAGTCTAGTTTGGATCTGTTTCTCTAGTTTTGAAGTTTTGAGCTAACTATTAAAAGATTCAGATGCTAGATCCGTATTTGGGTAAGCTATAACAGAATAAGATGCTTGCCCCATCTTTGAACACGCTATAAAGAGATTGAGATGCTTGATTCGTTTCAAGTATCAACTAAGGCTGACTTGTTGCACTTGAGGGGGCATATTGGGCAACCCATGTTTATTGTGAGGTGAAAATAAACACTAAAATATAAGAGAGGATGAAGCTTCTACACAATAGCTTAAGATTCTATATTTTTTTTATTAGGTAAAAATTCGAGGTCATACATATCTGAATCTCGAAGGTCGACAAGTGGAGAGACGGATAACCGCTTAAGCTTATATGTTGAAGGGTGCATGGAACTCGACCTTATAATAAAAAAAAATTACACGACTCCAATCGAGATTCTTTAGAATTTAACAATATTTCACCTCAGAAGTTTATAAATTGAAATTGAACAATATATAAGACGGGATGTTTCATTACTAATTAATTTTAGGATAATTTACCGTCTGAATTGTTTAACATTGTTTTTGGTGATTTAATGGTATCGGAATAAGATGGGGTATTTTTCATTTAAAAAAAAAATAGGTTTATGATAGAATATTATCGATCGGCTTATATATATTTTGGGTTTATTAGCTGACCAAAGTGTAATATAATTAAAGAACCCAAACTAATTTATTAACTAACCTAACTTTGTGGGTTTAATTTGATGAATTAACCACCTATATTAACTTGAAGTGTGAACTCCGGATCCATTACTAGACTAAATTTAGTTTTTCTACCAAAAAAAAAAAGACTAAATTTAGTTTGTCTCATTAGAGGCATGATATTTGGATATTTAGAGGCATGATATTTGGTTATCGAGGTTGTACGTGTAGATTGAACCCAAGGATATCGAAAGGGTAGGTTGAAGAGGGATCACAAGTGGGGCTCCTCAAAGGGTCCGATAGTCCGACGTGGTGCCCTAAATCCTGATTTGCCTTTGATTTTCAATGTTTACTTTCACACTGATTCGGACATAAATAATTAGCTGCTTTTCACATTTTTGGATGAATGATTTTTATATTTTGATTAAATTGATATTTTATAATATAATCTGACTCATGAGTAAGTTTTGAATTGAGATTTTATATTACTTATTTCAACAATTAAGTTAATTACACTTTTTTTTAAATAAAAAAAGTTATTTTAGACTATAACGCACAATATTAAGTTATAAATTTTGATGGTTCTTGGATGACAAAGACGGATGCGGTTGCTTGCTATGTTCTTAGAGATTGTAGGAGCACAGTGATGGATGCAGATGCCCTTCGCTGTAGAGTGGAGTCTGCATTGACTTCAGAGGCAGTGGCGCTCCTTGCAGGCGTTCAACGTGCAATATAGCTTGGATTCTCGCATGTTCAAGTTGAAGGGGACAACATCACCCTCATCAATGCTCTTCAGAACGCACGGAGTTGTCCGTGGGAGATCGACATGCTGGTTGCTGATATCCTGATGGTGGCCCAGGCTTTTCAATCAATCTCCTTCAAACACATTTTCAGGGAAATCAACGCAGTTGCTGATGGTGGTGCTAGGATTCATCGTTCGGCCCCTTCAACTCCGTTGACTAGACATCCTGAGTTTCTAACTCTCGTCCGCAAGGACGCTATTGGTTGGCGGACCAGTCGTAGCTGACGCCTCCCAAATTATTGCTTTTTCAAAAAAAAAAAAAAAAATTTACCCCTTTCCTTTCACCCAATTCCGTGGCCGTCACCGAGCCCCACACAGAGGCCTTTCCGATGTGTCACCCACCAAGTGGTGTTAAGGTATACAACTCACAATTTCAGTTTCGGTGTAATTTTGGTACATCAAATTGTAAGACTTTAGGGTGATTCCTACATTCATATCTTTAACCCTAATTGGAATCCGTATATCCTCCTCATCAACCACCACTACCCTTATTTATACTCTATTTATACACCAAAACCGGCCTCTGAATTACTTGTTTTCTCCCAATTACCCTTTCAAGTAAGTCATTTGTATTTGATTTTTCATAGAAATCAATCTCTAAGGCAATATGAAGCCCATAGTTGTTCTTCTTTACTATATTTAGTTTGGAGTAAATTACAATTGTGTATGCGTCCCTTTTTCTATACTAGCAATCTGTTATTTGATTTGTACGTACAAGCTAACAAAGTGCGTTTTAAGTTATAACTTAATTACTATCAATCTAAATAGTGAAATATAAGAAAGATTAATTATCACAAACTCATGATAATCTCAATTAAGTTACATATATGATCAAACCAACATTCTTGAAAGGTTTTAATTACACCGTTCGATCACAATCGGATAAAAATGCCTAAACTTAAAACTCTTATGGATTTTTTTTGAAAATGGATAACCTACGACCTCACACAACTCGTGTGCAGGCAAGCCATAAATCGATATCCATGCATCGTGAGATATGATTATCCGATCACACAACAATTGCTACCTATGCTCGATGTAAATAACAATATAACTGCCCCAAAATTGCAATTTTATTATTAATTAAAACCTAATATATGTGGTTTTCGATAAAGTAAAAAAATAGATCAAATGTAAATAACAATGAACCACCAACCATATAGATCAATATATGGGAAATAACAAAAGACAAACCTATACATACGAGTATCAATCCCAAGAATCATTTCGGAAATCCATCCCAAGAATCATTTCCTTGTAAACTTATTTAGCCTACCCGAATTTTAATTTATGCTATTATGTGTCTGATGACAAAGGTTCTCAAAAAACACTAAATTAAATGACTGATAGACAACTCGCCATCCTAATATCCTCCCAACTAAAAAAGCACTCTCAAAAGTAAACCATTCACTACATAATTTCAAAATTCTCCAAGTCTAGAACTCAAACTTATGTAACAAGAATAAATTAAGTTGACTCATTTCATTGGCTTAATTATTAAACACAAGCCTTAGTATGAGAGGAAATTAGTCATCAAGCAAGCTGTCATGCCAAAGTTGTGCTCACCTTAGTTTCTAATTCTACCAAAATATGAATAAAATAAATCAAGATCAAGAAAGTCAAAACCAAGTATAAATTCATAATTAAAGGCATAAATATTTCTCAAAGCATCCGAATCTTTGCCCTCCTGAGGTTTCCACAACAGTGGATTTTGACCCTCGGATTTGCATTCCCTTTTTTCTTGTTTTTTTCCTAATGAAAAAAGCTTCACATTATTACAACAACAAATGAAGAGAAAGTAAAGAGCACTTGATCTTATAGCTAGGGTTGGACTCGGATCGCCAACCTCGGCCGTCGATTAGGCTCAATCCGACGGCCGAAAATCTTCATTGGTTAACTCTTACGTACTCTTTCTTCTTTAATTTTTAAGCTTTTTTTTTTGGGGAAAAAGAAAAACAAACACACAAGCCCCACTTGGCCCTTGATGGCTTAATTAGACACTCACTTTAGAAGTGATATTGATCCTTGAATGGTGATGAGGTTGAACACATATGTTCATGGTGTACAATTGAACCACTTGGTAGATGTTGAGATCATCCTCCAAATTAATCCAACCATTAGTTTATGTGGCGGCCATATCTTCATCCATCGATTTATCTTATGTCCATATTCAATCAATTCAAAAAATCTATCTATAGCTAGCTATACATTTATCTATCGAGTAGATATATTATTGGATGTATATATATATGATCGTTATCGAGATTATGTACGATTGGTTGAATCAATTATCAATCTATATGATCTATGTAGACATGTAGTTGTGTCGTTAGTCACTTCTCACTTTGTCATTTCAATTTTGGAACCATGATCGAACATGTGGATTTATATGGTATATACATATGGATTGTGTTTTCATCTCCACACCGGACCACCACCATCAACAATTATTTCGGATTCCACCACCACTTGTATATATGTGTGTAAAATACACCTCAGCATGGGTCGGGTTTAGCTCGGGATTTTCACCGAACCTACTCATGTTAACGAGCAAGATAGCCTAGTACTGTGCCGCTTCTGTTTTTGTTATCGGGTTAGATTTTATACAAGTATCTTATATGATTGAAATCTCATATATATGTTGGAGTTAATGTCTAAAGATGGTGGTTTTATCTCACATGCAAACGTTTAAGGGTATCTTAAGTCCTAAAAGGTTTTTAACGAGACTCTTCCACTATCTACATTGGAAGGTAGAGGAAGAGATGAGACACCCACACGCGTGCCCATTGCCGTCGTCCGGCCCGTGCTCCGAGATTGGAGTTGGAGTTAAAATTTTGAGGAAATTTTACTTCTTGAGGCCGAACATATTACAAATAGACTTGTTAGTGTTCATCCGCGAATATTTGATTTTCACTGAAATTATTCTTTTTGAAAACTTATCTTTTTCGATTTTAGATAAGCCATGATCTTCTGAAAATAGACTTAAATCTCCTTTTGCTTGTGGCCTAAGGATGATATTCACAACTACATAAAGGGATTGAGAGTTGGGCTTTCAACACACAATGAAACACAATCGCCTCTCTCCCTCTCCTATTTTCTCCTACCATTTTTCCGTTCTGAGCGCCTATTCCAACTCCAACTTCTCTCCCTCAAGTGCACATGTGAGAGAAGCCGGTGAAATCATTGGGGGACCTTGTCTTGCATAAGATTTGTACCTCTGTCGGGGGCAAATATGTTTCTCATTCAGAGGCTCCCATACCACGCTTCACCGCAACCCTAGACCCTTCCCATAAACGAGTTCGGCCTACATCCATTAATTCCCTACAGCAAAGTTTGTTGCTTGTCCCAGGTTCCAACAGTGTTATTGTCCAACAGTGAGAAACGTATTTTTGTTGGACTATGGCTGCCATGGAGATCTTCTACAAGAAACCGCTGCTCGATCTCTCAAAGCTAGAGCATTTGGATGACTCAAACTACAAGAGTTGGTCCCAGAAGGTGATGATCTTTATTGAACAATTGGAGATTGATTATATGTTGTTCAATGATCCGCATGTCGCCCCTCCCTCTGCTGTTGTCGAGGGTGATGCTTTGATCGATCCTCTTGTGGTGTCTGAGGAGCTCGTGAAGTACGAGCGCGACAACAAAACCACCAGAGGCTACCTGCTGAACCACTTGACAAACGCGCTGTTTGATTTGCTGCTGATCCAAAAATCTGCTAAGACTATTTGAGAAACTCTAGACAAGAAGTATTGCACTAACGATGATGGGAAGCGCAAGTACGTGATTGGACAGTCACTAGTACAAAAACTCGATTTTATGCCAAGAAGTATTTTGAGCTATTTATGTCGGATATTTGAAAAATTATCTCCGGGGTATAGGTAAATGTAATAAAAAAGGGGGCGTTTTATTTATGCCGGATATTTATATGACACGCCCGGCATAAATAATTGTGTGTTTTTTTTACATGCAGTTATTTATGCCGGATATTAATACCACACGCCCGGCATAAATAATATTGGTGTTTTTTAAACATGCACTTATTTATGCCGGATATAAAAATCCACACGTTCGGCATAAATAATAGGGTGTTTTATACATGGAGTTATTTATGCCGGATATATCTAACACAAGTCCGGAATAAATGAAGTTGTTCTTTTAAAAAAAAGCTCAGGCTATTTATGCCGGGTGTTAAAAATTCCAGATCCGGCATAAATACAGATTTTTTTTTAAATCTGGTCGGTATATTATATGACCTATTATAACGGACGGTTTTCCGGGATATATAGTTTAATGTGATATTGCAAGAGCACGTTTCGAATATCAATATAAACCCCCTGTTAAATGTCATAAAAAATACATAAATATCATCCAAACCATAGTAACAACCACTACAAATCCATTGTTTAAGTTGACACACCAACATCACATTCGGGGTATATCATATGATATATCAACCTTAAAACTAAAATGTAAACATGCTAAAACAAAAGTTGTCTCTCATAAAGTAAAACGAAAGTAAGTGCATGGCCACATCCGGGTACATATCTTGATAGATGCTCGAGCTCACCAAATGAAAGTCATTTCTCGAAGAGCACATGAAGTATACGTCCAAGGCTTTTTCTTTCCCAAAGAGGCATACTTTAGCCTATAGCTCCTGTAACAAGTTTTAAACATGATATCACAAAGAAAGCACATTTCAGATTTCTAAAAAACATATTCAATACTTACGTTGCAACCAATATATGAAAGTAATCATTGAAAATATGTAGAATAGACGTTCATCACAAAGAAACGAAAAAGGAACTCGGAGAAGCTGATATGATCATAATTCATAACAGCTGATGAATAAAAAATAAGAACCAAAAGCTAAATGCAGCAGTCGTAAAGAGGCAGAGAACTGCAGTATCAGGCTATCAAGTATATAAGGCACTGGAAGACAGCTTGTAGCGGAAACCAGTAGAAGACTTACATGACGAGCAAGAATGTAATAGAATTGCTTCTTGCACTGAAGATCACTGCAAGTTGAAAATAGCTGCTTCACATACTGCAACAAAAAGGATAATTAATTACATTTTCTAATTGGACCTCCACCTGTGTGCAAGTGTTGGTGTGTGAGCAGGCCTTGAGTGGGTGGGTGTGAGAGAAGAAGCTCCTTAGAGAAAGAAGGGTGAATGCGAGCTTTTATAATTAAAGCTGCTGATACAGGAAGTTGCAACTGTAAATGAAATGATACAAGAAGACATCTCAAACCAAGACTGCAAGGACAATACAATGAACAACACAAGGAGCATTATCAAAGTTGTAAATAGAGGCAAGACCTAAGAACGAGCTATTTTCACGTCATTTTCTATCTTTTGCGTTTTGATTGGAGCATTTATGTTTTTAACTCAATAGTCAATACATGAATGCTTTAAATAGAAACTGATAATCAAGTTCGCAAAGGAGGAAAAAATCAAAGTTAGTAAGCATTCAAAATAGATCATCACGAACTAAAGAAAAAGCATAAATTGCCCAAGTCCAACAATTTGATGAAATCATATCAAAGTTGGCATCAGGTGCTAGGTGCAGAGAATTCAACAAAAAAAAAACAGCAGATAAATTTTTATAGAGATATCAAACCTGTAAATTGTCGAGAATCAAAGCAATCTGAAGTGCGCTAGCATACTCATTAAAGAAAGAATGAAAACAAAATGACAAAACAAGTGGTCCAGGTGAATATACAGCTGCCATTAAGACAGCAAACAACAGGTCTTTTCTATAATCAATGTGGAAGCAAGAACAAGAACAATGACAACAGGTCTTTTCTATAATCATGTGTGACCAAAGCCAGAATAACAAGATCGGCGTTCTACATTATAATACCACGTAACAGGAAAAGAGTTGGGTCATACATACGTACAAGCAGTGCACACCCCGTACTGATCACATCATAGTCAGGCTTACTCCACTGGCTTCGTATAAAAGGCATAATTTTGGGCTCCCCTTTTCCAGGTACATTAGCTTATGAAAGGATAACCTAAGAAGCACAAACATAAACTGCATAATCAGACATCAATATTCAACCGAGCAGAACCAACAATAGTCAGTTGCCATCCATCAGTTTGCCATCCTTGATGGCATAAACAATTGTTTAGTCCAAGGGAGTATCATTCACAAAAAGCTTTTAAAATAACTTGATGAAACCCATCAATAGTCCCAAACTCCCAATAAGATGACCAAACTTAGAACTAACAAGTGGAAATCTATGAAATTCTATGGGCAGTGAAATTTCTCAAGGATATGAAATAAGGATAAATGAGCTGGGTGTTCAATATATGCAGGAACAAAATTAAAAGGCACAAAGCAATGCCTTCTTGGTGGAAGAACTTCCATCAAACTGGTCAAATCGCTCAACTGGGAAGCGTTCTTTGAACTTCTCTTATAGTTGGCCAAGGAACATAGTGATATGGGTAAAACCTTCTTCGATTAAATGATTAGGTACACTTCTTTTGGGGACGTAAAAGGAAAAAATGTAGATTGCAGGCCATCAGAACGTTACCAATTCCATGACGTGCAGTACCCCATGAAAATAGTAAAGGACCCAAGGTAGTCCTTCAAGATACACTTTCACTTAAGTGCAGAAAAAGATGGTGGGAAAAAAGTATCAACTTTGATGGCATTGCTGAACACCTGCAAAAGAAACAGATCAGCACTTAGATCAAAAGAAAAAAGAGTTGTCGAAGTTAAGATTCAATAAATGTTTTATATCGCAAGGTTATCCTGATTGGCTGCAATGTCATCTATGAATATGATACTAGCTAACTGACTCTTATAAATGAAATTCCTTCTTTACCTTAACTTCTGCGCCCGTTCATCTCTTCTTTTTCGATCCTATAAATGAAACTCATTGTATCCATCCTAGCTTGTAATCCAGTTCTTGTTAATTAATCATCCAATGTTTTAATGTTTTAAAAAATCCATCCTCTTCTCTTATTTGGCTATGAGATTCTATATATGAATATGATACCAAATTACATTACAAAATTAAAACTGTATCAAACATCGAATGGCATAAAGTTAGTAAAAAGAACTCAGCAGCAAAACTAAACAGAGAGACCTAGCAATATTGCAGCAATACATATACCATTTTTCACCTCAAAGAGTAAAAAATTCAGCACTTCAATAAAATCAGCAGCAAAATTGCAACAATTCAGTATGATAGCAAACGAGTAATACACACACCATACTTCAGCAATTCAGTATGACAAAAAAAGGAGTAAAAAATTTAGCACTTGAATAAACTCAGCAGCACTTGAATAAGTTGAATCTGCAGAAACTAGGACGAAACTACAAAAATGTTGTTCTATTTACAAAGAAGCAGCTTGAGTTGGTCATCAGCTTAACCCCCAAATTTTCGGAACCTAAACCCTAAAATTCCAAATTCCAAATTACAAGCTTCCAACCATGAACTGGTCTGAATTTCGTACCCAGTTCGCTCATCCGAATCAATATATAATAACCAATTTGAGAAACTGAATAGAAATTTCTTACCTTTTCAAAGCTTCTGAAATCACAGTGCTCTCTCTGAATTGGGGTTATAAATTCAAGCTCAATTAGGGCCGGCGAGGCTGAGCGAAGAGGAGGATCGCCGGCGCTTCAATTAGGGTCGGTGAAGAGGAGGCTGAGCGAAGAGGAGCGAAGGCGATTAGGGCCGCCACATACCCCGACGAATTGGCGTGGAGAGGAGCTATTAGGGTCGGTGAAGAGGAGGCCGACGAATGGCGTGGAGAGGAGCGATTAGGGTCGGTGAAGAGGAGGCCGACGACTGGCGTGGAGAGGAGCGAAGGCGAGGCTGAGGGCCGACGACTGGAGTGGGGAGGAGCGAAGGCGAGGCTGAAGGCCTCCGACTGGAGTGGAGAGAAGCGAAGGCGATGCTGAGGGCCGCCGACTGGAGTGGAGAGGAGCGAAGGCGAGGCGCGCTGAGGGTCGCCAGAGGGCCGCCGACTGGAGTGGAGAGGAGCGAAGGCGAGGCGCGTTGAGGGCCACCAGAGGGCCGCCACAGGCGAACTGTGTTTCGAGGTTTTGGTTTGGCTGGGAGAGACCGTACAGCGAGCGTTATTTCTTTCCAAAACAATTAATTTTTTTATGCCGGATATAAAACGTTTATTTATGCCGGATATAAAACGTTTATTTATGCCGGATATTTATATTTGGTATAAACAATGTCTAGGTAATTTTATTCGTTTTTTTATGCCGGATTCCCATATTATATATGCCGGATAAAAAATTTGGCACGCCCGGCATAAATAACCAGGGTCATTTAATATTTCGTTGTCATTTATGCCAGACATAAATAGTAATATCCGGCATATATGGATTTTTCAGTATTTAAGATAATAAAATTAAACTATTTTAAGGCTTTTATTTCGCAAATTTTACCTCCGGCATAAATAATTATGTAATAAAATCTCAATTTTGTACTAGTGAGTGGATCCAGTTTAAGATGGTGGGCGGCAAGCCCATCATGGAGCAGGTGCATAAGTATGAGAATTTGGTAGCAGATATACTGTTATTTGGCACTAACATGCATGTGATAAATGAAACCAAAAAGTTTATTTCCTCTCGCTTTGAAATGAAAGACATAGATGAAGCATATGTGATTCTATGGGTTAAAGTAACTAGAACTAAAAATGGCTTTACTTTGTCTCAATCCCATTATGTAGATAAGGTATTGACAAAGTTTAATAACTATGATGTGACACCAGTTAAGACCCCATATGATGTTACCATAGAGTTAGTGAAGAACTCGGGTATAGGTGTTTCCAAAGAGGAATGCGCTAAGGTTATTGGGAGTCTAATGATTTTTATGAACTATATTCGGCCTAATATAGCTTATGTAGTAAGTAAACTTAGCAGATATACAAATAACCCTAGTAAAGAACATTGGAATGCACTTAGAAGGTTAATGAGATACCTTAGAGACACTCTTGATTAGGGATTACACTTAGAGGGGTTTTCCTGCGTTCTAGAAGGATATTGTGATGCAAACTAGGTAAGTGGGACTGAAGAAATTTGCTCCACTAGTGGATATGTTTTTACATTGTGCGATGTAGTTGTCTCATGAAAGTCTGTAAAGCAGAGTTGCATAGCCCGATCGATGATAGAGTCAGAGTTCATAGCTCTAGACTTAGCAGGGCAAAAGGCTGAGTGTCTAAGAAGCTTACTGGCAGATATACAAATGTGGGGGCATCCAGCTTCTGCGATTTCTCTACACTGTGACTCATAGTGTGCCATTGGAATAGCAAACAACGGAGCGTATAACGACAAGAAAAGGCATATACGCATCCGACGTGAGGTTGTGAGGCAGTTGATAAGAAATGGGGTACTATTTTTAGATTATGTAAGGTCAGAGAGGAATATCACGAATCCATTGACCAAAGGACTTTGCATAAGGCTAGTCCTTGACACGTAGAAGGAATGGGGCTAAAGCCCATGAGATGAGGAATCTGTGGTGGAAACCATTAATTTGGTCTAACACAAGCCATGAAAAAACTCATATGAGATACACATCTCTCATATTCATATGGCAAGTGTACAATGATGCTGAACTAACGCTCTTAATGATTCTATAGCTCAGGCTTTGGGTGGTCCTTTGAGACGGACTTGATAGATCATCAAACGACAGAACAGAGGCTGAGCCTTAGAACTCTTAATGACTTCATAACCCATTGTGGGGGAATTCTGTATGGAGACATATATGTTGAAGTCACCTACGTGAGTGTGAGGGATTGGCAACCCTCCAAGGTGAGATATAGGGCAGTCTTCAAGAACACTTATGAGCACCCAAGGTATGCCAAAACGTGGATGTCTTATGTGATAAGACTAATTAGCGAAACGTTACAGGACCCCGTGGAAAGTCTGTGTTGCTATTTTACCCCTGAGTAAAGGAATTCAAGGCATCTGGCCATTCACTCTATCAAAGGGATCCCCAGTTTCACTATGTGTTGATTCAAGTCGCAAGACATCAACATTTAAGCACTAACCTCGACACGTTCAGAACTTGTTTTCAAAACCTCAGTTTTTAAACCCTTCTCTCGGTATTTATGGGGGATTGTTGGAGTTAATGCCTAGAGAGGGTGGTTTTAAGGTGTCTCTTGGACTTTCCCCATCCCACCTGGAAAGTTCAAGGGTATCCTTAAGGGCTTTTAAGAAGACTCTTCCACGTACTACCTATTTTGGGAGGTAGAGGAGGAGATGGGGCACCCACACGCGCGCTCGCTGCCGTCCGTCCGGCTTGTGATCCGAGATTGAAGTTGAAGTTAAATTTTTGCGAAAAATTTATTTCTTGAGGCCGAATATATTACGAATAGACTTGTTAGTGGTTATCCGTGAAAATTTGATTTTCACTGAGATTATTCTTGTCAAAAAATTATCTTTTTCGGTTTTAGATAAGCCACGATCTTCTGAAGATAGGCTCAAATGTTCTTTTGCTTGCGGCATAGGGACGATTTTCGCAGCTATATAAAGGGACTGAGGGTTGGGCTTTCAACACACATCGAAACACATTTGCCTCTCTTCCTCTCCTGTTCTCTCCTACCCTTTTTCCGTTCTGAGCGCCTATTCCAGTTCCAACTTCTCTCCCTCAAGTGCACCTGTGAGAGAAGTCGGTGAATTCCTTGGGGGACGTTGCCTCGCATACCATCTGCACCACAACCCTAGACCCTTCACATAAACGAGTTCGACCTACATCCACTAACGCCCTACAACAAAGTTTGTTGCTTGTCGCAGGTTCCAAGGGTTATCGTCCAACAATATATACAATAAGAACTTATACAGATTATACAACTTTAAAATAACATAATACATTATAATTTGTGTGGTTTTATTTCAATGAAAAAAAGAGCAAAGTACTCCTCAATTCATATAAAATTTAATTTAGGCAATATTAGTCTAAATAAATTAATAACTCTAGAAATATAAATTATATAATCAATATACCCTTTTTAATTTTAACTTTCTATCATAAATCTAAATACGACATATCCATTTTTATTACAAAGTATTGGTACTTTTCAAGCATCCCAAAAATTATTTTTGTTCCTTACTATTAAATGGAAAATATAGTCCTTTGTATAAAATTGTTTTCATATAATTATTATATTATGCTATAAATTAAATTGAGTTATTTTAATATTTTTGAAATTCAAAATATATCCAAATTTATTATTTAAAAATATATAAAATTGATATCTATGTGCAGAGATAAATGAATTATTTAACTTCAACATCTCTATTTTATTTTCAAATTTCAAAATACTAAAATAACAGTTTTAAAATTAACTTTGCAAACTCATTTGCAAAATCATGCATCATTATATTATATGTAAGGGCTTGTTTGTGTATATAAGAGGGGAATTGAAATGAAAAGTATTAAATTTTACATATAAAATTTACATGATGATCATTTTTGTAAGCTTAGAGAAGAGAGTGAGGGAAATGATTAGACCATCCTAGATGTAATAATTACCTTCCTTAAAATTAGGAGACTGATTAAAATAGTGATCGATGAATATGAACTTAAATATAAACAGGGCGTTAAGTGTAATTAACGTGGGAAGACATTATGTTAGGTAGGGGTGGGCACAAATCCCGCAAATCCCGATCCCGTCCCGGTCCCGTCCCGATCCCGTCCCGATCCCGGTGGGATTTAGGACAAAATAGCGAATCCCGTCCCGCAAAAATTATGCGGGACGATCCCGGTGGGATCCCGCAAATCCCGTCCCGTCCCGCATATAATAATAATATTATAGAATAATAATAATATTATAGAATAATAATAATATATTATTAGTATTATTATTTTGAGCAAATATTATAATTATAATCATAATCTTCCATTTATAATAATAATAATAATATTTGTTTATAATAATAATATTATTATTATTATTTGAGAAAATATTATTTATAACTATAATAATAATTTTCAATTTATAACAATAATAATATTATTATTATATAATATTATAATATAATTTAATAATAATATTAATTTATAATAATAATAATATTATTATTATTATATTATTATATCATATCATATCATATTTTTTTCTTGTAAAGAATAATTATTTTATAATAATAACAATAAAAATAAGTAATATCATTTTATTTTATTTTTAATTATAACGTGGGATTATTATTATTATTATTATTATTATTATTATTATTATTATTATTATTATTATTATTATTATTATTATTATTATTGTTATTATTATTATTATTATTATTATTATTATTATTATACCCATTTAGAGTTACAAGAGACAAATAGCTAATTAAATACGGTATTCTTCCCAACTATCAATCGATAATGAGACAATATTGGTGAATCTCGTCTCAATTCCTTTCCGTCCTGATCTAGTAAGACAATGTAGCCAAATATGTTGAACATTATAATTAATTATACAATCATTGTATGAATTAATAATAGTATTATAATATTAATAATAATAATATTATTATTGAATAATATAGTTGAGAATAATACCGTATTCAACATATTATACTAAATAATGAATTATGAAAGCATTTTTCACTTTGCAAATTTATATAATACGGAGTATTTTATTATTTTTATATGCGGGACAAGGCCCGTCCCGTCTCGATCCTGTCCCGTCCAGACACCATCCCGTCCCGAAAAAAAAATGTCAATCCCGTCCCGAAAAAATTTCACGGGACGAGTCCCGTCCCGGCCCAATCCCGTCCCGTCCCGTCCCGTGCCCACCCCTAATGTTAGGCAAAAATAAATAAAGTACGGAGTAAGATATAATAGCTACAATGTTTATGGAGGTTGATGTCACAGATAAGGGGGCATGCAATTTCAAATCAACTTTGCAATTAGCAATTTCAATCTTTATTAAAGACCTGTGATTTGCAAATTGTGCACTTACACGTAAATTAGTACTCCGTATTAAATGGAACCACTCATTAAATCATCTGTCCGAACCCACTTTAGATCCCATAGAATTCCTAAATTAACTCTAAATAGAATTGATTAAATTTTAACCACTCAATTCTAACTAAGTGGTTTAGATTTTGAGTGGTTAAGATTGAAATTAGTTTTGTCATTTTTTAATTTAATTCGTTTCGACTATATACACCGCAAATCCACACGTCATTAAGGACGTGTATGCACGTCTTTAAGGACGTGCAGGTGGGTTTGCACCCACCCGTGCCCGTACGTGCATGCACGTTTCGTCTTTTTTTTTTGAAAAAAAAACGTGCTTGCACGTCCTCTAAAATCGAAGCCGACGTCCTTCGTCGTTTCCAATTCCATCCAAATCCAGAGAGAAAGAAAGAGCGGCCGAGAGAGCGATCGACGAGCTTAGAGAGAGAGAGAGAGAGAGATGGAGCCGGAGAGAGAGCTGGAGGTGGAGGCGGTGGTGGTGGAGCCGACGGTGTCGATGGAGGAGACGGCGGAGGTTGGTGGTGGGGGTGGAGCATTCAGGAGGCGGTGGTGGTGGAGCCGGTGGCTGAGGAGGGTGGTGGTGGGGCGGTGCCGATGGAGGCGGCGTCCATGGAGACTGAGGAGGGTGGTGGTGGTGACGGTGGTGGTGGTGGAGCAGCAGCGGCGGAGGCGTAGTTGGAGGGTGGTGGTGGTGGCGGCGGCGGAGTAGTGGCCGCGGCGGCGTCTGGTGGTGGTGGTGGTGGAGAAGTGGCGGAGGTGGAGGATCCCCTATTACCGTCGCGGAAGCGACGGACTATGGAGGTGTCTCCGGTCCCGACCCCACCGGTATGGTATTTGAATTATTTATTTTATTTGATTTATTTTTATAGTTTTATAATATAGTTTGATAGATTATAATATAGTTTTATAATATAATTTGATAGATTATATTATAGTTTTATAATATAATTTGATAGATTATAATTGATAATATATAGTTTTTATGATTTGTTATATGTTTATAGTATATAGTTTGATAGAAAATAATATAATTTTAATTTGATAGATTATAATAGATAGTATATAGGTTGTATGGTTTGATAGTATATAGTTTTTATGGTTTATAAGATAATTTGATAGATTTAATTATAGTTTGTACATAAAGTACAAACTACATTAAAATAAAAAACATTAAAATATATTAAAATACATAGAAATAAATTAAAATTGAAAGACAATAAAAAACATTAAAAGCGATTAATACATTAAAAGACATTAAAACATATTAAAATATATTAAAATACATCAAAAGACATTAGAATAAATTAAAATAAAAACATTAAAATATATTAAAATACATATAAATAAATTAAAATTGAAAGACAATAAAAAACATTAAAAGCGATTAATATATATTAAAAGACATTAAAACATATTAAAATATATTAAAATACATCAAAAGACATTAGAATAACATTAAAATACATTAAAATAAAAAAGCATTAAAATATATTTAAACATAGAGAAAATTGGAGGATTAAGACCCCTTCCAATAAATTTATTAGTGTATAGACCTCTTTGTTAATCTTTTAGGAAAGTAGACCTTTTTAGAGGTGTTTTTACTTAGATGTCCTTTATTGTTTTATTTAAAAAAGGATAATAGAATTTTTTTTGTTAAAATCAAATCTTTTAGGTGGGATTAAAATCAGATTTGAGAAACAGTTTTCAGACGCTTTTCTCTGCTCGATTTTGCACTAATTATCTACATGCTTACAATAACTTTTCCATTATGTTTGCCATAATACTATTTATTGTAACATATATTATTGTAACAATTACACTAACTTATGACTTATCCATTGCACTACAATATTTATCCATTGCACTACAATATGTATGACATCACAATATAATATTTCTTGTAACACAATACGACATTACAATAACATGTTACAACAATAATGTAATGAAAACTTTCATTTTTCATTACATTATTGTAAGGACCTATAATCACCCCCAACTCCCCTCTCACATACCCCCAATTGCTAAAATCTCTGTATAAAATGTTAATTAATTTGACACTCATCTACTCGTATGCACTCCCGATCATATGGAAGTGGTTGAGATCCCACGTTACTTCTCTTATCAGTTTCCGCCTCCATTCTCGAGCTTTCTCCACTCTTCCAACTGTATTCTCCCTTAATCTGGTCACGTTGGGGGTAGTTTTTGATTGTCGGGTTCTCGGATCCGCCTCCTTCTCCTTCCTTTTCCTTTGACTGTCGGCGATTCCAGTCCGCCGGGGCGTCGTTTCGATCGGTGGTGATGGCAGGGCTCGCTCCAGTCCTCCCATCTCTCCCTATCGTTTTTACTGTTGCCGTCGATTCCCCGGTGCGTGGTCTAGCCTTCGCCGCGTTCGCTGGGGCCTGGTGCCGGCTAGGGTTCGTCCGGTGGTCGGTTGTTGCCTCCTCCGCCGGTGATTGGCTTGTGCGTCGCTTGCCCTCTTCCTTGCCTCTCATAGTTTTCAAATTTTAATTACAAATAGATGGATTCGGTTGAGATTTTTCAATACTCCGTATCATTTTAGTTTAATTTTTTTTTCAAAAATAATTTTATAATGAATATTAAAACTAAGGGTATTTATATCGTTACAAGTTAAGGTCTAAATTACAATAAAAATAAGAAAGGGGTCTATTTACCTCTAAAATTAATTGTGGGTCGACGTGCCGACAGGGGTAGACCACCTGCTTGTGTAGCCCCCACCATCCCCGAGACTTCTACTTACGGCACACAGGACGCTGAGGCTTCGACCACCCTCACACCAGCGGTGATCTCATTGGCTTATGTGGATGACAGGATCCCTGACGTCGCAGAGGAGGTTGACGACGGGCAGGAGGGGGGGCAGGAGGGCCGGGATCAGGGTCGGGGGCCCCACAAGAGGAGAGGCAGGAGGGCCGGGCTGAGGGTCAGGGGGACCCACAAGAGGGGGGGCAAGAGGGTCGGGCTGAGGTTCAAGGGGGCCCACAGGAGGGGGGGCAGGAGGAGCCCGCGCCCATCCCTGTGCAGACTGTCGCACCGGCTGTGCACGTCGACCCTTTCTTACCACCGGGAGATCTGCTGGTGTCTTACAGGCATCACCGAGCGTACCGGGTGTGGAGGGAGCCGATTGTGGATCTGCCGCTGTTGAAGTTCCACCATCGAGCGACTCACCTGCAGTCGTTCGACCAATACATTATCGAGGGCCCGGGGACCTGGGTGCAGGATCTTATCCCATCGGGCATCCCGCAGCTGAGGTCCCTCCATTGGGAGTGTGTGGACGAGTTCACTTGCACCGCCTTCCTGGAGCATTGGCACCCGGAGACTAGCTCTTTCCATTTTCCATGGGGCGAGATGACCATCATGCTGCACGACGTTGCATGCCTCATGGGGCTTCCGATGGAGGGTCTGCCTTTGATCCCCACCGTCGCTCAGTACTACCAGATCACCCCACAAGCCCTGACATCATACAGACATGTTGGCGGCCCTCCCGTTACTTGGTTGACTGCCCTGTGGATCTCGAGACACGGGCCGCTTATCGACTCCACCCCCGCTGATGACCTAGAGGTCGCGGCTGATCCTGAGCAGATTCGGCTGCGCACGCATATGGGAGGGGGATAGCCACAGGATGACCCTGCATAACGTCGGTTTCTCCACATTGGGTACCTAGCCATCGCTGTCGCCGCGACTCTGTTTGTGGACAAGTCGCAGAGCCGGATCCCATGGAAGATCTTCGGCCTTATTTGGGACATCCCGCGGACGGCCACCCTTGCATGGGTTGCAGGTGCCCTCGCATGTCTGTGCAGGGGCCTAGACGAGGCTACCCGAGCAGGTGCGAACGACATTCTAATTTGAGTTATAGTTTACAAATATTTATATTATATGCTAACGACATTCTATTTTGTGTCAAGGCTTGGATATGTGCGTACTTCCCTCGCTTCCGAGGTGATTTCTCCAGCGATCCGGCTAGGAAGGAAGACCCTCACTTCTATGCGAAGTTCATCACTCCGAAGGCGCCACAGCGCATGAAGGACGAGGCCAAGCTGACGAAGGTGAAGAAGATGCGAGACGAGGTCGACCGTCTTACCGTCGCCGTTGTATGTATTCGAGACTCTAACTATATGACATATACTTCGTAACTGTGAATTACGCCTGATTTTTTTAATTATAGGTGGAGTGGATGCCCTTTGGGCGTGATCTTGACTTCGACGGCCTGTACCGTCAGTCCACCTATCGGGGCACCATCACATTCTGCGGGGAGGAGGAGCCATATATGCCCGATAGGTGCCTTCGGCAGTTCGGACGAGTACAGGGGGTCCTTCTGCCCATCATCCAGCCGAGTCAGGTCACCCGCGACACCATATTGAAGATCAAGTACGTCGCCGTGTTTGACTGCGAGCACAACAAGTGGCAGGACTTGGAGGACGAGGGTCGCTTCTATAGGATGGTCGAGCACAGACGCACCAGCGAGGATTGCTAGGCCGGTGTCACTGCAGATTACCTAGCTTGGTACGCGTTGCAGAGCCGGCCCTACGTGCTGCCCACCACGCCACCCCATCCGGACCCTCCGGCGCCCGTCCACCCGATCGGCTTGGATCCATGGGTGGACCTGCCTCATCCCCCTGTTATCCCTCCGGCGGTAGCGGCCCGCTTGCATGAGCTAGAGGGCTATTGGAGGGCCCTGGCTACCGACCCTCGCATTGATCAGCTTTTAGACGAGGTGACGAAGATTTTGGATGAGGTTGTACGCCATCCATCTGGACATTGATGTACATTTATACTTTTACAGCTTTTGAAGTATCTATCTTTGTATTATACTTTTATGTTACGTCTTTCATATTTATTTCTATTTTTCTATCTCGAGTATTAAACCCTAAACCCTAAACCTCTTATTTCTTCTGAGTCATATTAAACGAAAACGTCAAGAATGAAAACGAAAACGTCAAGAACAAAAACGTTAGGGAAGGGTAGTTAGGGCTTAGGGTTAGGGTTTAGGGTTTGGCTAGGGTAGTTAGGGTTTAGGGTTAGGGTTTTAGGGTTAGGGAACGAAAGTGCACGTCGTTGACCACGTGCATGCACATCTGATACGGGGTTAGCCGTAGGATAACCCGATCTTCGACAATCAAACGGTAAACTTAAGTAACGGAAGAAAAGACTCAAAACGACAAACAATGACTTGATATTAGCTTAAGAAATGAATGACGCAACCACTGGAATTGGTCAACCCAATTCGGAATCAACTAAAGGCACAGGACGTGACTTGAACAACAAATAGAAAGACTCGAAGTCAACTACGGACAAAGACACTAAACTCGATCAAATTAAGAACAAGAAAGACACGAAATTGAAAATAAGACTCGACCGATAAGGACTGAATCGAACTAAAATAGAACGAGGCAAAGACCTCAGGCCTTCTAAGAGGGTAGGAACCAAATACCAACGACTATAAAGTCTGCCTCTACAACCTTACACAACCAAGCGGACAACTTGGAGGCATAAGGAGGGGACTTGTGATTACCAGGATCACCATGCTCTCGCGAGGTTGATGAACTCAAAGCAAACCAAGCAAGATCTATAGCCAATTTGCAATCGATGAGCAACACTTCGAATCGATTGACATGCACTCTTGTGTTTCACACAAAAAGAGAGAAATTTCAATAAAATTGTACGTGAGTTTGACAATGGAAGAATCGGCCTCTTATAACCCTAAGGAGGCGGATTTCTAATAAAAATAATAAATAAAAAGAATTAATTAAAATACCCCTAAATTACCTAAAATAACTTAAGTAAAGAAGGTCTCTAAAAATAGTAATAAATATAGTTCCAACACTTAAGAATTTCCGTCTAAAACAGTGATAGCTGCAAAGAATGTGATTTTCGGCCAAGCTCCATGTCGAATCTAGAAAAACCTTCAACAGAAAAGTTGTAGATCTCTTCGTCCTCGTTCCGACAAGGTATGGCACGCCTCAATTCGATTAATATTGACTCCGTACGACTCAATTTAATGAGACGTCGAAAATCATAGGTCCATCTGATTAATATTGACTCCGTCGACAAGGTATGGCACGCCTCAATCCGATTAATGCTGAACGAATCTAAAACGTCAAGCTTCCACCTTTGCACCTTCTCCCGTGGCGGAGCCTTCTTCTTCCTCTTGAGGACGACATCATTCTCGTGAGCTCGAATCATAGGTCCATCCACTAGTATAGGGGAGTCCGAAGGTGTCTGGGATGGTCCCGCATCATCCTTCCTTTCTTGAAAAGGATTCGACCTCGAATCCAAGATCGCATAATATTCCGCAAATGCTCCCACACGAGCTCCTGGATTGATGGACGATTTTTAGTCGCATAAACCGTATCAAAATAAAACTCAAACCTACAAACTAGTATAGCAAGCAAGTAAGAGGTCGATCCCACAAAGAATCAAATATTTCTCAGCAATGTGTATTTACCAATTAGTAGAAAGGGGGGTTTTGGTTGATTGAGATTGAAAAGAAAACAAAATAAAATAAAAACAAATAATGCAAAATAATTTAGAGAAGATCGCTCTACCTACAACTATCCACTTTATTTGGTTGAATTGATATTGTAACTTCCTCTTGTCCTTTTAGGTTTCCTATGAATGCCCTTATCCCGAACTAATATAGTTACTAGTCCAATCAGTCCTAGAAACCCTTATCAATCGAACAATCCCTAAAGAAGGATTTAACCCAATTGATAGCTTTAAGTCCAGAGATTAGCCAAGGTATTTGCAGTCCCTAAAGAGGGATTTAACAACACATCCAACTTCCTACCTATCCAATTAGTTCAATCAGCCCTAAAGGGATAAGTTTGCTACTTGGGTTAAGGTTCGCAATCAGGAATCTACAAAACCCTAGCAATTGAATTGATTCTACCAAGTTGATCAGTCGAGATAGAATAAAACAATCAAACATTCAAGCACAAAGAAGTCGAAACATTCAATATAGGAAATAAGGAATAAGATTCAGAAACTCACAATCAATCCAAACAAAACTTCAAATTGCAAGTAGAACGTAGAGAGTTTAGTCGCTCATGGCGAACATCGATCTCTCTCCAATTGTATGATCGATGAAAAGTAAAAATAGAATAGAAGTTCTCAAAATAACATAAAACTTGGCCTTTTAAAACATCCAAGGTCGGCCCCAAAATAAACAAATAGATCTAGGGTTTTTTAATTCTTTAAAACGCCGCGCAGAACCACTGACGACCAATGCTGCGGGCGCAGCATATATGCTGCGGCCGCAACACTCTGTTTCGTACCCCGCTGCGACAGTACTAGCGGCGGCCGCGGCATACATGCTGCGGCCGCTGCATCTGTTTTTCACGGAAATTATGTCTCGAATTTGCTCTTCTTGTCAACGGGAAAGTTGTAGCTCTTTGAAAGAGCTTTCCAACACATGGTCATAATAGTCAATCGGACAACCGAGGCCTCCAGAAAGTGCAAAACAAATTTAGCATGTCTGGCGACAACTTCTGCAGACTTGTTCTTCGTTTATGTCCGCTTCTTCTTCTCAGGACCTCTTGAGATCTTCATGTAAGCTTCTGCGATCAACTAGACATTCTCATCTAATGCGTTAACAACTCTTGTCTCATTATCGGATCCACGATTTCCTGAAATAATCAATAAAAGTGTGTAGATTCCGACTCCACTAACATAGAGAACAAAGATGCAAATTGTACTTAATCCATCCATGAAATGCATCTTAACTAAGCTAAATGCAACCTATTATGCCTACCTAAATGCATGCTATCATGGATCAAAGACCTTTATCTTGGCTACATCAACTTTTAGACCAGTAGAGCTTACTATAAACCAAGAATTGAAACTTGATTAATGCACAATTCATAGTTCATATCATCTTCAAAATGTTCTAACTCAATATGCACTATAGGTTGTTCATTTATCTCTATGTTTCCATCAATGACTAGCAAGTTTTCATACTTTGTTAAGGATGGATTTCCAATTAATTCAAGGCTAGTAATATTAGAACAATCTTCACCAATAATGAACATAGTACAAAAGTTTCATCACCTCAGCGTCAATAAGCATGTTGTTGCTCTAGTTAGACATCACAAATAAAGGCAACTATGTGAAGGTTAGTAAAATATAAACAAACTCGCCTTGTGTTTCGCTCACACTCTTCTCTCTAATTGGTATGACAAGCTTGTTGGGTCAATCCGCTTTGGGCAAATCAACACTCAAGCAAGGACTTAACAATCAAAGAAAGTAATCAAGAGAAAGGACAAGGAAACAAGCAACAAGAGACTGAACAATAGCAAGAACACTCGACAAAAGGTTGTTGCATTCGACAGGAGCTGACACTCGAGCAGAACTCGAGCGACACTCGACCAGAACAAATGACACTCGACCAGAACTGGAATGACACTCGACACAGCACTCGACACGTGAAAATTTTTACCTCTTTTTGATTCAAACCCTTAGCAAGGACGTTGTTCCTGCTGTACGGAAGCCACACCGCCTCTAAATACGCCACCACACTTGGGAATGGGTGCCATGCAGCGTGTAGCGCCCGACGACAAACAGGTACACCTTACTTCATATCTCTCATTACAATATGATATGACATCAAACATTTAGTGATATGCACTTCAATGTGTACAGAGTTGAGGGTCAACAGAAGGTTCTGAAGGAGGCACTGCACTCATCGACTGGTGACTTTCGCATCGTGATCGATGCAATCCATAGAGTCCACGATTTTCAACTGCATGAGCTGCAGACTGCTTTGGAGATCGACCGCTTCAAATGGCCAACAACGGCGCATAAAGTCAACCTTTTTTATGAGGTAAAGACTTGAATCTCCAAAAAGTGCTTCGATTATCTGTACAAGATGTGGCAGGATGTCGTGAACCAAAACATTCGTCTGGAATGCACGGACCGGCATTGGAGGGTTTGTTACGGGATCCCTTGTGTCCATGAGATTCAGGCATACGTCAACTCCGGTACTCCGATACCCGCCGAGGACATCCACCAATTCTGGATGGATTTGTCATGGACTGACATCGACGACACCCCACTGTCGTCTGAGCTGTCATCTTCATACACGGCTTCCAATGATCTATGCGACGATGAGCTCCACCCACCCTCATCTGCAAGCGTCCGAAGGAAAGGGAGGCCTCGGGGGTCGAGGAATGCCTGCGATTGTTATGCAATCACATGGAGGATCACGTCGATCTCTACGACGATTTTTATATGGGAGGGTACCCATTCCAGCAGTTCGTCGACTACCAGAGATGGGCGGGACTTGTGCATGGTGATAGGAGACGGTGGATAGAGCTACCCATCATGGGTTTAGTATTTGCAACGGTATATCAGATTCCTCTCGTCGTCCTAACTTGGCATCATCCGTTCACATGTCTCCCCATGACCTCGCCGACACCTGCTAACAACCCTCAATCACCCTTGGTTTAGCCTGCATCGAAAACCAAGACCATTTTGTCGCGGTACGACTTCAAACGTCCTTTTTTATTACATATTCTTGCTTTTCATATATATTTCAATACTCTAACTCTAATTTTCCGTTCTCATAGATCTGATTGCGTCCTAACCCTCATATTCCGCCGCCTCCACCAGAATGGGTCGCACATCATCAACCGAGCGTAGAAAGATTGGATGCTCCGTTTTAAGCTCAGTTTGAGAGATTTCGAGCCTTACGTGTCGAGTCCGGTCGCCCTTTACACTTTTCCTAGATTTTATTCCACCAATTTATTAAAATTATGGATGTAAACCTTTTTTTCCGTTCCTTGTAACATTATTCGCATATTATCCGAATGAAAACCTTAACAGTTATTGCTTTCCATTTAATTAGACCCTAAATCATTCAACTCCACTAGCTAAACACTTCAATATTTTCAATTAACAATACAAAACCCTCGGAAACCCTAAACCCTAAACGCAAATCCCTAACTAGGGTCTGCACGTCATTAACAACATGCAATATTTGCACGTCGTTAAGGACGTGCAAAGGGTTTGCTAGTGGACGTGCACAGTTCAACACTTGCACGTCCTTAAGGACGTGCATACACATCAATAAGGATGTGCATGCACGTCAATAAGGACGTGCAAATCCTTAATCGCTATTTATGGTGTATCTGTCAACACCCTTTAATTTTTAGGGTCGATAAATTATTATAAGGCAATACTATCCACTCTACGGAGTTCAACTCTACGGGATCCTTACCGGTCCAAACCTCTATATATGAGTGAAATCTATTAACCTACATTAGCACCAAGTTTAACTTTAATTACCATTGAAAAAAAGTCATTATAAAAAATATTTTTGAACTTTATTTATCACTAGCAATTAAAGTATCTTATTCTTTTTATACCACTAATCGAGAAATCTATTAACCTCAAGTAAATACGTATAATGACATAAAATCGTTGTTTTGAATCGTATAATGACATTAGATATATACTACGAATCATTAATTTGTGATGAAAATAGAACTCAAGTTTACTAGTGTTAAATTAAGTTTAAAGTTTATATTTTAAAATAATATATTTGAAAATATAATTCGTGACTAAATTTGTAGCAAAGAGCCTTGTTTTTTTTTTTTTTTGCAGTGGGCAAACAGTAGGATGTCTTGTCTTAGCAGTTCACCCTTGATCATCTCGGCAGATGATGTTATACAGATCCCCATGAAAGGGGAGATTCGAGGTATTATACACCTAGCAATATAGTCAGCCGCAACATTCCATTCTCTATAGCATTGTCGAAATTCAATCCTATCGAACTGTCTCTTCATCAAGTTGATTTCCTCCATTATTCTAAGGATTTCCCAGTCAATGTATGTTCCATCGTTAATTGTTTTAACAACTTTCAAGCAGTAACCTTCAATTATAACACTCTTCAATCCATTTTCCGAAGCTCGTTAGACCCCTTTACAAAAAGCAATCGCCTCTGTCTGAAGGATAGATCTTGGTCCTCTTGTATATTTGAAGATATCGATCACTTGTCCTGTACTGTCCCTAATAATACCCCCAATTGACAATCACTTGGGCCTCTAACTGAGCCATCTACGTTTACTTTGTGGATGGGGTTTGGTGGCTCAAGTCACCGAGACTTCTCTCATTTGGACTTCCTTTTTACCGGTTTTTCTTATTTGTGAGCTTGATTCCAATCTTTGATGTTTTCACATATTTGGTGAACTATAGTTGTGTGTGATTCTACTTTAATTTATAGTTTTTAAAACTGACTTTATTCCTTAGTTCCCAGATAGTATGCCATAAGACCATCCGCAACCATGGGGAAACCTCTTTCCCATTTTTTTTCCCATCTTCCTATTACAATTTTGTAACTCATTTTTTTTTGTTTAAAATAATTTTCATTTTTTCTACCTCTTTCTAAAAGTTTTCCTCTACAACCATGGGAAACCTCTTTTATCTCTTTTCAAATTTATTTTCACCTTTTCTTTTCCTTTATATCTTTTCCTTTATTATATGTGTATCATCATATATTATTGTGAATTATTTTTATTTATAATGTTATAAATAAATAAAATAGCAAGTAGTTAATATAAATATATTTTATTACATCTAGATTAAAATAAAAAAAGTTAAAAACATATGTTATTGTGAACAACAACTTCTTCGTTCTCTTGTACTTGATGGACTTGCCTTCCATCTTCGGTTAGACTTCGAGTGGCACTCCCTTGAACACCCGGAGAATGCTCAAAATGTTGTTGGTTTGGAAAAAAAGAAAAAAGGATTGTACACATTGGTAGGATTATGTGGGGTATAATTTGGATATTCGGGTGTTGAAGAATTGTTAAACATTTGCAACATCACTTGAAATTGAGGATTTTTGAGAAGATTTGGATCAAAAGATATATTTGGAATGGGTGGAGTATTTGAATTATTGTAATCCATGGTTAAGAAAATAGTTGCAACTACAATAGATCAAGATGGGGTTATATATAGGATAAAATTGGGCTCAAATTATAGAAAAAAATAAAATTAAACCAATGTGATATTTTATTTTAAAAAATAATGAAATTTAAATATATTTTTATTTCACTTTAAATCCTATTATAACTAATAAATCTAAATGTAAAATATATCAACCTACTTTATTATAAAAAAAAAGAAAAAGAAATTTAGAAAAGTGAAGAGGTTACCTCTCTCTACCAAGGTAGCCCATTCCCACTTCTTACCTTAAGGTAAAGGCCATAACCATGGACTTACCTTTTAGCAACCTTAAGGTTGCTAAAACTAGGGGTGTGCATATCCGGGTACCCGACACGAACCGGTTAATCGTGTCGGGTACCCGGAACCGTTTAGTCCAAAATGATCGAACCGTATCCGACACGGATTAACCCGGGTATCCGACACGGATATACTAATTGGTTCCGTGTCGGATACCGGGTTATCCGACACGAACCGGTTGATTTTTTATTGGTTGGCTAAGTCGACAGTAACCCTAGCCCCCATTGTTGTAGTGTTGCACTTCATTCAGAAAGAAGATGGAAACACTAGTCCTAGTGATAATGCATATTGTAGATAGGCATTATAGATATATTTAGTTTAGTTAGGTTGCATTTCTTGCTTGCTTTGTTGTTAAATTGCATCTTGTGTTTATTTTAGAAAAGTTCAGATTCTGCGCAATTTTGTGTTTATCACGCAGATGGAATCGGAACACATTTGGGAGATGCAATATCACGAAGAGGAACACAAGATACATGGGAAGGAACAAGGAAGAAAGAAGCAAGACGAGAAGAGAAGCCCACAATAGGAGTAACAAGGCCACGGCAAAACAACGTGCCGCGGGCGCCGCTCCAGGTGCTGCGGCCGCAGTTGCACCCGCCGCAACGGGAAGCGAAGAAGGCATTTGCGGCGGGCACCGCACCACTTGCGGCGGCCGCCGCACGGACAGCCGCGCACCGTTTTGATGGAAAAAACCCTAGTTTCTATTTTGTTTCTTTGAAGCCGACTTGGATGTTTTATTAGGCCACTTTTATGTTATATTTCATTACTTTTCATTCTATTCATACAACCATTAGACTTTTTAGAGATTTGGAGCTATGTCTTCCATGAGGAACTAAACTCATCTATTCTGCCTGCAATTTGAAGCTTTATTCGGATTGATTGTGAGTTTCTAGTTCTCGCTCCTAGTTTCCTATTTGTGAATGCTTCAACTTCTTTGTGCTTGGTTGATTATTGATTTGTTCTATCTTGTCTGGCCAACTCGTTAGATCAATTCAATCGCTAAGGTTTTGTAGATTCCTGATTGTGAACCTTAACCTAAGTGGCAAACTTGTTCCTTTAGGGCCGATTGAACTAATTGAATAGGTAGGAAGTTGAATGTGTTGTTGAATCCTTCTTTAGGGACTGCAAATACCTTGGCTAATCTCTGAACTTAAAGCTATCAATTGGGTTAAATCCTTCTTTAGGGACTGTTCGATTGATAAGGGTTTCTAGGACTGATTGGACTAGTAACTATATTAGGTCGGGACAAGGGCATTCATAGGAAACATAATAGGACGAGAAGAAGTTACAAGGATCGCTTCAATCCAATAAAGTGAAAAATTGTAGGTAGAATTCTTTCTCCAAATTGTCTAAAACCAATTCCTTTACTTTGCTTTATTTACCTCGCTTTGATAAAAGGCGAACCTTTCGCACACAAAAACCCCCCCAAACTGGTTACTTTGATTGACACTTGAAGCATACTTGAGTTACAAATTTCCCTGTCGATCGACCTCTTGCTTATTGCTATACTTGCTTTAGGTTTGAGTTTTCTTTGGCGGTATTCAACGACAGGTTTTACCTCCGTCAAATTTGGCGCCGTTGCCGGGGAGTTTTATTAAATTCTTGTGTGTTTTTAGTGTTGATCTTGGTATGGGCCGTCTTATAGGGTCCATACCGTTTGCTACTAATTCTTCTCTGTAGAAAACATTGCAGAGATGGCGAACCGCACTCTTAAGGAGCTTTCTGCTCCTGATCTGGCACAGCAACCCCTAGCAATCCAATACCCTGCGCTAGCAGAAGGAGTAAACTTTGAGCTGAAGTCAGGGGTAGTTCATCTTCTACCCAAATTCCATGGGCTGAGTGGGGAGGACCCCCACAAGCATCTTTCTGAATTCCATAGGGTGGTGGTTGGGATGAAACCAGCGAATGTAACTGAAGAGCAAATCAAGCTGAGAGCATTTCCCTTCACTTTGAAGGATGATGCAAATGAATGGTTCTTCTATCTACCACCTGACTCTATTGCTACTTGGGCTGAGATGAAAAGAGTCTTCCTAGAGATGTACTTCCCTGCAACAAAGCTAAATGCTTTGAAAAGGTCTATCAGCAGCATTGAGCAGTACGCGACAGAGTCTATACATGAGTACTTTGAGCGCTTCAAGAAACTCTGCGCCAGCTGCCCATGCCATGGGTACTCTCAAAAGGATCTGGTTCTCTTTTTATTTAATGGGTTGACTGATATAGAGCGCAAGACGGTGAATTCCGCTTGTGGAGGAAACATACTGAATAAGACACCTGCCGCAGCTTGGGAGGTGTTTAGGGAGCTATCTGAGGGCTCTAGACAATTTAACAAAAGCACTCGGGCTAGGGGTGTACTCGCTGTTGATGCTCCTGTGGCTGCACTTCAGACGGATATGGCAGAGGTGAAGGAGATGATGAAACAATTGATCCTTGATAGAAATCCTCAACAAGTGAAGGCATGTGGTCTCTGCAATCAATTCACCCATCCTATGGACATGTGCCCGCTCATACAAGATCCTAATGTTGAATTGAATGCCATTGGGAATTTCGATCAACGAAGGCCTATGCAAGGCAATTATGGAAATCCTGGGTATTTCAACAACAATAATTACAATAGGGGCTATCAGCAAGGCTACGGGAACTACCAACCCTCTTTCAATCAGCAAGGGGGGCAACAGGAAAGGCCTCACCAACAATATGAACCTCGACAAGGAGGTCAGCAGCACTCAAATAAGGACAATGAGGGCTCAGTGCAGAAACTGGCAGAGCGGATGACAAATCTTGAGAATCAACTGAGTCAGCTCATTCAGGTCTTAAGTGCGAAGAAGGCAAACGATTCAGGTAAGCTTCCATCGCAAACGGTTGAGAATCCTAAGGAGAATGTCAGTGCAATAACGCTCAGGAGTGGCAAAGAACCGATTGCCACAAATCAAAAGGACGATGAGGAGATGGTGGATGCGGAACTAGAAATAATTGAAGACAAAAATGGGCGAACTGTCGTGCGGCGCCCGCAGCAACTCTTGCGGCGCCCGCCGCAGAACCATGCGGTGCCCGCCGCCAGAGAGCGATTTCAAGCCGCGCCCGCTGCAGGTGATGCCCAGCAAGTTGCGGCGCCCGCCGCACCATCTGCCGCGCCCGCCGCAACGGTACCAATTGCCGATTCTCCTCCTGGTAAGTCTTCTCCCTCACATCTTGCTTCTTCTTCTCCCCCTTCTTCCCCCTTCCCCATGGAGCCTCCAAAGCCCATCCCGCCTTTTCCGGAAGCTTTGAAAGACACACGAAGATATGAGAATGACCAGGAAATCTTCGAAACATTCGGTAAGTGTCAGGTAAACATTCCCTTACTCAAATTAATTAAGAGCATTCCTAGATATGCTAAATTTTTGAAGGAATTGTGCACCATCAAGAAGAAGCAGAGACTGAAAAAGAAGGAAAAGGTAAGCTTGAATGAAAATGTTTCTGCCATGTTGCAAAGGAAATTGCCTGAAAAATGTGGAGACCCAGGTATGTTTACAATTCCATGTGCAATTGGGAATACTAGATTCAAACAAGCTATGCTAGATCTAGGAGCCTCGATTAATGTTATTTCCTATAACATGTACAAGTATTTGGGTTTGGGTGCTCTGACTGAGACAGGGGTTACAGTGCAACTTGCTGATCGATCACAAATCAGACCAAGAGGCGTTGTTGAAGATGTGTTGGTTATGGTGGATGATTTGTTTTTCCCTGTTGATTTCTTTGTTTTAGATATGGAGCAGGGAGCCCCTGAAACACCTATTATACTAGGAAGGCCATTCCTGAAAACTGCGAAAACGAAAATTGATTGTTGTGAGGGTCTATTGACTATGGAGTTTGATGGAAGGAAGATAGAATTTTCCCTCTTTAATCATGCTAAGCTTTCTTCTGAAAATTCTGTAGATATGCCTATTGCTGACAATACAGATCGCAACAACAATTTTCGTGATTTGTTAGGAACACCTAAGGAACATAGTTTAGGCAAATTTGAACCTCCTAACAAATTGAAACCGTTTGTGATTCCAGGACAACCCCCAGGCATAGCTCATGGAGAGGAGCTAAGGGTAATGGCTGAATGTTGGAACAAAAAGCTACACCTTTCAAGGGTGCCCGCATTGGTCAATGAGATAACCGGTGTGGGTGACCCTGGTGGAGGAACATAGGCCAATCAAGGGCCCTCACGTCGAGCCAACGACTTGAAACAAAGGCGCTTCTCGGGAGGCAACCCGAGGTAAGTTTTTCTTTCCTTTTCCTTTTTCTTTTCCTTCACCCTGATTATATGTGATTTACTTTTGTTGTTTTTAATGTTTCATTGAGGACAATGAAAACTTCAAGTGTGGGGGAGAGGAATTTTATCTATATAGTGCATTTAGTTAGATCATATTTAATTTTCTGCACCATGTTTAAGTTTAAATATGTTGTTGGTTAGATTTATGGTTGTTTAGTTTTCATTTATTTCAATTTTCGTTTTCAACTTTCGTCAAAAAAAAAAAAAAAAATTAATTAATTAATTTCGAAAAATATTAGAAATAGAGCATGCATTGCATACATATGTGTTATTCAAATACCCATCTTGCTTAGTTTGTCCTCTATTTTAAATTTCAAGCATGATTCATAAAAATCCCATTGAGTTCTGGATGTTTTGATTATTATTTCTATTTGATTTTTGTGGAACATGAGCTAGCAAATATAATTGAGCATGTATGATTGAGCTAAAGTATGATTGAAGTCCTAAAAACATGACATGTGAGGATGTTTGGCCTTATTTGAACTATTTTGCTCAATGGTGTGAATTACTCGCCTTGTGTTGCTACCTCTTGGCATTGACTGCAGTATCTATTTTAAAGACCGATGCACATGTTTGTTGCTTGCGGAGTTTATGTTATATTTTGAGTCTTATTATTTGAATGTTTGCATATTTAGTGAATAAGGTGGCAATGGTTGATGCACTTAGTAACCGGATCTATGCATGACACCCATGGGTATGATTCGCGCAAAAAGGTGTTGAAAACTATCCACTAGGAAAGAAAGCTTGATCATTGAGTAACCAGGTTCATTCATGACACCCATGTTTGCAACTTGCGTCAAAAGGTGTTCAAGTGGACTGCATTTTAGTAAGTTGAGGTGTTGATAGACCGGGGCCATTCATGACACCCATGTTTGCGCTTCGCGTAAGGAAAGCACCAAGACAAGAAAAAGAAAAAAAAAAACATTTTATAAAGTGTTGCATTTTATTTTCTTTATGTTGGCCGCAAGTAATGACATTTCGGTAGAGAATTGGTGATATGGTGGTCAATGTCTATGAGCTTAGTGCATTATTGGTTTGAGTTGAGAGTTGTACTTAAAAGTCTAAACACATGAGTGAAAGACATAATTCTGGTGAGGTTGGATGATGTCTACTTCTAAGCTTTGATCACTGGAATACATGCTATGACGTTTGTTTGCTTGGTTTATGTTTTCACCTGCTATGATGTTGCTTTTTGGTAATGTTGAAACTTGAAGGGATTTCCTGTGGGATACATTGATTCATGTTCATTCTATCATTGCTTGAGGACAAGCAAAGGTTAAGTGTGGGGGAATTTGATAATGCATATTTTAGATAGGCATTATAGATATATTTAGTTTAGTTAGGTTGCATTTCTTGCTTGCTTTGTTGTTAAATTGCATCTTGTGTTTATTTTAGAAAAGTTCGGATTCTGCGCAATTTTGTGTTTATCTCGCAGATGGAATCGGAACACATTTGGGAGATGCAATATCTCGAAGAGGAACACAAGATACATGGGAAGGAACAAGGAAGAAAGAAGCAAGACGAGAAGAGAAGCCCACAATAGGAGTAACAAGGCCATGGCAAAACAACGTGCCGCGGGCGCCGCTCCAGGTGCTGTGGCCGCAGCTGCACCCGCCGCAGCGGGAAGCGAAGAAGGCATTTGCGGCGGCCGCCGCACGGACAGCCGCGCGCCGTTTTGATGGAAAAAACCCTAGTTTCTATTTTGTTTCTTTGAGGCCGACTTGGATGTTTTATTAGGCCACTTTATGTTCAAAAAACCATAAATAGCCAAATAGGTAATCAATTTCTCAGAAATTTTACAAAAACCTACGAGAGAAGAGGGAAGAAAGAAATGAAGAATAGCCAAATGGACATTGAAGCAAAGTTGACAGTCTCAAACCGCTGCTCAGGAACTTCGTTGCTTTCCAAGCTATCGGCCATTGATGTCGACCATCATGCCGGATCTGGATAATAATCGTCGGAGAAGAAAACTTGAGTTTGAGAGCGTCGAGAGGCAAATAGAGAGACTGAGAGAGTAGTTGAGAACTAGAGAAGAAGACCAATAGTCGAAGGCAGCAAGAGCAGTTTGTGAAGCCTCGTTGTAGTCGCCTGTAGGTCACAGCCGGATTTGAGCATGAGAGAGGGGAGAGCAGAGGATGAAGTGTTGAACACAGATCTGAGAAAGAGAAGCGATAGTTTTAATCCTAGGGTTTTTGTTTGGGCCGGATTTTGGGTTTGTTTGTTTGAGCCTGCAAAGACAAAAAAAATTAAAATAGAATCAAGCTTTCCAAAATAAAACTTGAGTCGTTAGGATTCAAACCCGGATTTGTTTGCAATTGCTAAGAGAATGCGCTTACACGGAACCAGTTGGGCTAGTAGATTTTATTGATACTTAGAGGTTTCTATTTATACTAGTATTATCCTACCAAACCTAAAATTAAAAAAAAAAAAATTTAAACGGTTCGTGTCGGGTATCCGACAAGGCGATTTGCCCGACCCGAACACGAACCGTTTACAGCCGTGTTTTCTCGGTTCGTGTCATTTTCGTGTCGTGTTTTTTCGGTTTCGGGTTTTTTCGTGTCGTGTTGTCGGGTTTTCGTGTCGTGTTTTCGGTTTCGGGTTTTTCTGCACACCCCTAGCTAAAACCCATGGTTGCTCATGCTCTAAAACGCATAGATCCTCAAACCCATCTTTTTATGGTTAATAGCAGTGATGTCCTCTTGTATTGAATGTTGTGCTACCACGTTAATTAATAGCATGCCATAAAAACATCAAGATCGGCCCTTCCATTGATAATATGTGGAATGAAAGCCTTATATATATATATAAAAGTCGGTGGACTACTCCTCCTGATACCAATTGGTTTTAGTATGAAACTCTGTCGGTCTTGTGTACGTGTTCGACTCAACTAGCGCATGGTGCGCCACCCCCACGTTATATATGGCCCACCAGAATTTGAAATTCTGTATTTCTTTTTTTTTATGTTACAATTGATTATAGACTTAATTAACTACAGTAGATCAGAGTCCAATCTAGAATACTACTCCCTCCGTTTTAAGATAAATGTTGTTTAACTTTTGTGCGCGTTTTTTAAGTAAGTAAAAACTCCGCCTCCGGTGGCTCAGACAGCCGGAACCTCCCCACACAGGTTATCTCCCCACCTGCTCCCTTTTGCTCCGACCTGATCTCCTTCTCGACCTCAGCCTCGCCTCCATCCTCTATATGGGATCTTCTCCCTAGCCCTAGCCAAAAAAAAAACTCTCTCTGTTGGAAACTCTTGTTAAGATGTGATGTGATTCAAGCTCAGATTATATAAGTCAGTTGCTGTCATAGATGTTAGGTGAGTTAGTTATGTGTTGTGTCTAGAAGAAGTTAGTTTTCTTTTGTGTCCCACTACCTAGGTTTGATGTTAGTGGTAGTGGTGGTAGTTTTCTCTTTATCAAGCAGTTGTGTTTATTCAAGTATGTAAGGGGAATGTTTTTCAGTTTTCAATTAATGCGTGAGGCAATTCAGTAAGTGTGTGTGATGTGTGTTGCACAAAGAGCTCTTCACCTCTAAACTGCCATTTGAAGGTAGAGGAATCTGTGTGAATTGCCAACAGATTGGTATCAGAGCAAACAAGAGCTTGCATCCGGGTTCTGTCCAGGGATTGAGTGAAGTTGTGAGGAAAAACACAAAGGGAAACACAAAGTGTGAGAGTGTTGTTTAAGATGCAGAACAACAATTCAAATGGCATTGGAAGTCCTCAATTGCCTATCTTCAAAGGAGTGAATTATCACTTCTGGAGTTTGAAGATGACAACCTTGTTTAAGTCTCAAGAGTTGTTGGGCTTGGTAGAGCAAGGTTTCGAAGATCCCGAGCCAGCTGAGCCAGACCAGCAGTTAAGGGAGAAAAGGAAGAAGGACTCTAAGGCATTGTTCATGATTCAATCAGCCTTAGATGATGAGATTTTCCCATGAGTTGCAGCATCAACCACCTCTCATGGAGCATGGGAGATACTTAGACAAGAGTATATGGGCGATCGAAAGGTAATCACAGTAAAATTACAGTCATTACGCAGAGAATTTGAAACTTTGATTATGCAAGAAAAGGAGAGTGTTCAAGCTTTCTTGTCAAGGGTATCTGCTATTGTCAACCATATGAAGTCATATAGAGAAAACTTGAGTATTGAAACTGTGGTTAGCAAAGTTTTGAGAAGTTTGAGTAAGAGGTTTGATCATGTGGTTGCTGCAATAGAGGAGTCAAAGGACCTAACTACCTACAGGTTTGAAGAGCTAACTAGTTCCCTACAAGCGCATGAAGATAGGCTTAGCAGAACTGGTGAGCAGAAAGAGGAGAAAGCTTTTCAAACTAAGGAAGAGGTATCTAAGGGAAAATCAGAAGGCTCAGGCAATCGAGGTAGAGGCAGAGGTGGTTACAAAGGTAGAGGACGTGGAAGAGGTCGTGGTAGAGGCCAAAGTAATGGCTCAGAAAGGAGTCAAAATGATGACTCAGAGAGAGGACAATGGAGAGGCTCTAACAGAGGACAGAACAATGGTTCAAGGTCCTATAGGAGCAACATTCAGTGCTACCATTGTAAGAGGTTTGGGCACAAAGAAGCTCAGTGCTGGGACAAGCAAGAAGCTGAGCATAAATCAGTGAACTACTCAGAGAACACTGAACAGGAGGGAAGATTGTTCATGGCTTTGTCGTCTGCTACAGAAAAGAGTAGTGAACTGTGGTATCTTGACAGTGGTTGCTCTAACCACATGTCAAGCTCAAGAGCTTTATTAAAAGAGCTTGATGAGAGTAAAATTTGTTGTATGATGACAGTGGTTGCTCTAAGTTCAGAAGGAAGAGGAACCATTGCCATCAAGTCTGTGCAAGGTGATACAAAGTTGTTGTATGATGTGCAACATGTGCCCGGGCTAGCTCACAACTTGCTAAGTGTTGGTCAATTGCAAGCTGATGGATACTCATTGCTATTTGATGATGATAAGTGTGTGATAAGGGAGAAGAAGACTGGTCAGGTGATTGTAAATGTGCCTATGACAGGTAATAGGATGTTTCCTCTTAACTTGTCAACTGAGGTGAGTAGAGCCCTGACAGCTAAAGGTGATACAGACACCAAGCTATGGCACTTGAGGTATGGGCATTTGAATGCTCAAAGTCTGAGATTTCTAAGTATCAAAGACATGGTGCTAGGTTTGCCTAAAACAGGAGAAATTGATCTATGTGAGGGATGTGTCTATGGCAAGCAGATTAGAGGAGCATTCCCAAGTGGAAAGGCATGGAGAATTGGTGAGTGTCTAGAGTTACTTTATGCTGATTTATGTGGTCCTATGCAGACCGAGCCACTTGGTGGAAGCATGTACTTTCTCCTTATAACAGATGATCTCAGTAGATTCAGTTGGGTGTATTTCCTAAAGTACAAGTCTGAAGCTTTTGAAAGTTTCAAGAAGTTCAAAGCTCTTGTGGAAAATCAGTTTGGGAAAAGAGTTAAAGCACTGAGAACTGATAGGGGAGGAGAATTCCTATCAAAAGAGTTCATTTGTTTCTGTGATGAGCATGGAATCAGGAGAGAACTTACTGCTCCATATACTCCAGAACAGAATGGCGTGGTTGAAAGAAAAAATAGGACAGTTGTTGAGATGGCAAGGAGTATGTTGAAGGCAAAGAAGTTGCCGAATGAGTTCTGGAGTGAGGCTGTTGCAACTGCAGTCTATATTTTAAATATTTCTCCAACAAAAGCAGTATTGAACAAGACTCCTTTTGAAGTTTGTAGAGGAATGAAGCCTGATGTGAGTCACATGAAGATATTTGGGTGTGTGGCTTATGCTCTAGTAAATCTAAGGGCAAAGTTGGATGATAAAGCTGAGAAGTGTATATTTGTTGGCTATGAACCTCAGTCCAAGGCATACAGGTTGTACAATCCTCATAAAAAGAATATTATTGTGAGTAGGAGTGTGATCTTCAATGAGGCTGCAGAGTGGAGTTGGTCAGAGAAAGGAAAGGAGCCTAGCTATCAAAGAAATGTTAATATGGATAGCTTAGCAGAGGAGAAAGGTGTGCCAGGGGATAATCATCAACTGGGTCCTCCTTCAACACCATCAAGTCAGTCAAGTGCATCAACTCAGAACTCATCTCCATCAAGCTCATCGTCTGAATCACCTCCAAGAAGATTTAGATCTCTTGCTGAAATTTATGAAAGTTGTGGTTTTGCTTTGCTTGCTGCTGAGCCATCGTGTTTTGAAGAAGCAGACAAAGAAAGTCATTGGAAAGGTGCTATGAAAGAGGAGATGAGATCCATTCAAAAGAATGATACATGGAGTCTAGTAGAACTTCCTCAAGGGAAGAATGTAATTGGACTAAAGCGGGTTTTCAGAACCAAGTTCAAAACTGATGGAAGTGTGCATAAGCACAAGGCAAGACTAGTGGCCAAGGGTTATGCTCAGCAGGAGGGGATTGATTTTGAAGAGACTTTCTCACCCGTAGCAAGGCTTGAAACCGTGAGAGTTGTGCTTGCCTTAGCTGCACAATGGGAGTTGCAGGTGTTTCAGCTTGATGTGAAATCAACTTTTCTGAATGGAGAATTGCAAGAAGAAGTGTATGTTGAACAGCCCAAGGGATTTGTGAAAGAAGGTGATGAAGGGAAAGTCTACAGGCTACACAAGGCGCTCTATGGCTTGAAACAAACTCAGAGAGCTTGGTACAGTAGGATTGATTCATTCTTTTTGAAGAATGAGTTTGAAAGGAGTGAAAGTGAGCCTACTTTATATGTGAAGAAGAGAGGCAAAGAATTTATTGTGGTTTGCCTCTATGTGGATGACATCATCTACTTTAGTTCTTCAAAGGAGATGTTGAGCAGCTTTAAGAAAGACATGATGAATGAGTTTGAGATGACGGATTTGAATATGTTGCAATACTTCTTGGGTTTAGAAGTGCAGCAGAAGAATGATGGTGTCTTTATCTGTCAAGAAAAGTATGCAAGAGATTTACTCAAGAAATTGCATATGGAGGGTTGTGATGTTGCATATACTCCAATGAATACAAATGAAAAGCTTCAAAGAGATGATGGAACAGGATGTGCAGATGAGAGGTTGTATAGAAGTTTGGTTGGTGGTCTAAATTATCTCACACACAGAGTGGCGGATCCAGGATTTTTATTAGAGGGGGGCTGAAAACTATAAAGAAGGATCGATGCTCCTCATTTGGGGTAAATTTTTGTCCCTATGAACCAAATAAGTCATTATAACTAATGTTATTTCCCGAATCCAACAAATAATTCAAACCAAACTCTATCAATATATAAAATTTGACTTAAAACTCCCTACTCCGAATCCACAAATGGATTCTCAAATCAACAAATTTACCCCAAATTGCTGCTTAAATCCACAAATTTATTAGCAAAATCACAAACCCTAATCGAAATTTACCCAAATTGATTCTCAAATCCACAAATTCTAATATAAATTCATTCTCATCTCAACGAATTAAAATTAAAAACAATCTAATTAATTAAAATTCAACTTAAGTAATCCTTGTCCATATTTTATACTCCTAAAAAAAGATACAAATCTTTGTGTTACTCGTTTATACAAATCTTTGTGATACTCCTAAAAGAGTGTTGGGTTAATTAAAAGGAAAAGCATTGCGGGATAAATTGTTGTTGCTTCTCAGCTTCTGGAAAACAGAATAAAAAAAAGGTGGGGTAAATGAGAATCGAACCTGGGCTACTTCTTTCCAGATTAAAAGCCTTCTGTGTCCGACCACTGGGCTAACAAATCTTTGTGTTAATCAACCACTTTATTTATATATGTTATCAACATAACAGATGTATAAAACAATATATACACTTTGTTTTCGGATTTGGGGGGGGGGGGGGGGGGAGGGGGCTTCAGCCACCCCGAGCCCCCCCGTAGATCCGCCCCTGCACACACACAAGGCCTGATATAGCTTATTGTGTGAGTGTTGTGTTTAGATTCATGCACAATCCAACAAAGCAACACCTTGGAGCAGCAAAGAGAATTCTCAAGTATGTGGCTGGCACATTGAAGTATGGGTTATGGTATGAGAAAGTGGAGAATTTCACGCTGCAAGGCCACACAGATAGTGATTGGGCAGGGTGTTTGGATGACCGAAGAAGCACCTCAGGATCTGTATTTAGTCTTGGATCAGGGGCAATCAGCTGGAGCTCAAAGAAACAAGACACAGTGGCACTATCATCCTCTGAAGCTGAGTATGTTGCCGCTGGAGCTGCTGCTAGACATGCTCTGTGGTTGAAGAAGTTGTTGAATGATCTAGGCCGTGTTCAGAAGGATGCTACTGAGTCATGGTGTGATAAAAGATAAGCAATTGCCATGATTAAGAACCCTGCATTTCATGCAAGGAGAAAGCACATAGATGTGCAGCATCATTTCATAAGAAAGCTTGTATCCAAGGGAGATGTTGTGCTCAGGTTTTGTGGCACAAATGAGCAGGAGGCTAACATGTTTACTAAAGCCTTATGTGCAGCAAAGCATCAGTTCTTCCTAGAGATGATAGGAATGAAGAAGCTTGAATCAAGGGGAGATGTTAAGATGTGAGGTGATTCAAGCTCAGATTATATAAGTCAGTTGCTGTCATAGATGTTAGGTGAGTTAGTTATGTTTTGTGTCCAGCAGAAGTTAGTTTTCTTTTGTGTCCCACTACCTAGGTTTGATGTTAGTGGTAGTAGTGGTAGTTTTCTCTTTATCAAGCAGTTGTGTTTATTGAAGTATGTAAGGGGAATGTTTTTCAGTTTTCAATTAATGCGTGAGGCAATTCAGTAAGTGTGTGTGCTGTGTGTTGCACAAAGAGCTCTTCACCTCTAAACTGCCATTTGAAGGTAGAGGAATCTGTGTGAATTGCCAACAACTCTTTCTCCTGCTTCGGAGAAACCCCAGATCTAAATCTGCCGCCACCACATGTCCGGCTCCTCCTCCCTCGTGCTCTCCCTCCCTCTTGCCGGAATCCTAGCCAAACCACAAATTTCAGCCAACATAGTACCGAAAACCCCAAACATAACCCGATTGAAGAGCTCCAGCTCCCAAATCGAAAGCCCCAAAAAATAATTCCCAAAATCTCTTCTCAAAAATCTCTTGTGTGTGAAAAACATTCCCCTTCCCTAACCTCGGCGCCTCCCCGCCGCACCAACCCACACCCTCGTCATCAACCCTTGCCCGGCCTTCCTTCTGGTTGTGGTATGTATAAACCCGACACAGCTACAATCCCTAATCTACAGATTTGATACCCCAAATTTGTTTTTTACCCAAATCAAATACCTAAATCCGATAAACCCACCAAAAACTGGAAAACCCACAAATCTAATAAACCCAATATAGCCAGGCGCTTTGATCTACGACCTTGGGTCTGGATCCGACACCATCACCACCTAAAGTGATCTCAACAGCAGTTCAGATATCAAAAATCAAGACAAGATCTCAAGACAACAGGGTTGTAATTTTCTAGTTGTTTTAGCTTTTATTTTATGTGCTTTTTTATTTTATTTTTTTCTTTTCGTTTGTTCGGTGACCCTCTGCGTAGGATCTAACAAGTCATCTTCGGATGGCTTCAGGATCGTTTGTCGATCCACTTCTTGCCCACGGTAAAAAAAATTAAAAAAATTGGGAGGTGATTAAAGATCAACTTATTAAGAGATGAGATATGTTGAAAGGCTGATCAATCTTTTAATATACTCCATCAAAATAAAATACATCTAACATTACTCTTTTTTTTTTCTTTTCATATAACTTAATTAGTTTTAAAAAAAAGGGAGGAATTTATCAAATAGCACATATACTCATTTTGACAGAAAAATGATCTCAACTGACACGTCACACCCTTGAAGCTGACATGCTGGCATATCAATCCACGTGGCCATTTTTTCAGGCCCCCCGGTTTTTAATGTTCATATTATTATAATTGATTGAGATGACATTAAAAGGAAAAACATAGGGAACAAAAAATTAATAGAACCATTATTAGAAAAAAGACATTTCCATTTACATACGAAGATAACGTTTTAAAAGAAAGAGGCCAATGGCAAATAGCAATGCCATGGCTTTGTCTTAGATGATGAAATACATTTGCAAAATCAGAGCATATTTAATTAATTATAATTAAATTAATGTATTAATAATTATATTATAGGCATATAAAATGTAGGTGCAGAACAAGACGATCCCATCCTTATCCACACATATCCATCACAAAAAAGAAGTGCATCTTTATGCAATTGGCAAATGCATCGCTAACCCACACGTACAATTTTATTTTATTTTCTCTCTTGCAACATTTCGTCGGCATACAAAACATAACACTAGTTTTCAAAAAAGCTTCATATATAACATTAATTGTGTATGGACTACGATATAATGATCATTATTTTCACATGTCTATTTTTCTTGGATTGCAACCGATCGATGTGTATTCATTGTGTAAATGTGAAGTTGATGCATATATATATATATATATATATATATTTTTAGCTTCTGGAGTAATCTACAATTCTAGACGCTTTGCTAGTTTTAATTTTTTCATGAGTCAAATTGAATAATACAATATTGTTGAATATTCTCAAATCTTATTTGCTTTGTGCAGTTGTACGTGATCTAAAAGGCTATGAGTGATAAAAGTAACACAAATATAAAAAACACAAAATAAATTTAACACGAGCGACCAAAATTTCATGGAATTTCACATAGAAACCGAACCTTTTCATACAGACTTCATAAGATTGCCAAGATTTCTAGACATCTAGCTACTCGTCCACTTACTAATTTGTCAAAGTATATGGTTAAGTAAGAATTAATATTGTGATGTCCAATCTTAATCCAGATGTAGGATCATATAGGATTTCTAGTATATAGATGAATATTGTAAGGACAATGTCATGATCTTTGGTAGCTCGAGTGTTTTGAAGGCGAAGATGAAGAATCGAATACTCAAGGACTTGGCGCCATTGTTTGAATGAGATGAAGAAAAGGCTCAAACAGCTCTTGACTCTTCAGCCCATCACTGCACATGGCTCAATCGATTTCTCTCTTCTGGCCCAAGCTTCATCAATCGCTCCAATGGCTCGAATTTGTCCTTACTAATTCAAACGCAGCGTTTGGATTAAATGGGGGCTCGGCTGTATATATAAGCTCTCTTCGGAACCCTAGAGAGTTGGTTGAGTCTTAGTTGTTCTCTTGTATCCATGATCCGTATTCGATTATACTTAGTGGATTATTAGGTTTGAGTCTCTCCCTCTTGAGCCTCCGCAAAATAAGGAAATCGAACTGCGTCACCAAATCTTGTGTTCTCTCGCTTTCTCTTGTTTGTGCTCATATTTTGATCTAGATACGTTCTAGGGTTTAGAATCAAAATCGATTTATATATATATATATATTATGAATTCATGAGTACCAATTCATTTCCATGAATTTTCTAAAATTTTGATAAATAAAATGAAAAAAAAATGTTATAGTTTAAACTATTTTATTTTATTTCAGATGTTTTAAAAACATTAATGAAAAAACTCTCTCCAAAAATTTAACACCTTATTTTTTCAATTGTTTCTTTATTTTAACTTATGAAATAGAGAATCGATTAGAAGAAAAAAAAAATCTCTAAATTCTCTCTAAAATACAAGGTTAGATTGAATGGAGAAGGTAGGACAAAAATTAGGGTGAACAATAAACATTTAAATGATTGTTTTTTTTTTTTTTTTTTTTTTTTTTTTTTTTTTTGATCTTTTCCAGTTAAAGTGGGCTTAGACCACTCTACATCTGGATCGGGTTACTGTAGGCCCATTTAAGGGGTTGACCCTCCCACTCACAAGCGTCTCCATGTTTCCACGGGGATTCGAACTTCGAACCTCGAGGCATGGGATGTAACATTTAAATGATTGTTGGAAACATGATTAGGGGGCAATTAACATTACATCAATTAACGGCTTTAAAACATGATAATGATATTGATTCTTCTTCCTCCTTAATTACAAACGTCATTTAATTAAGGTCCACGTAATCATGTTGAAGTGGCATTTTATTATTTTCTTTTATCTTTCCACTTTTTAGTACTCCGTATAGTTTAATTCATACCTATCTTCAATTAATTTTTATTTCTTACAATCATTAGAGATTGTCTACTTTGGGTAAAATAAATTTAAATATGCAATAAAATGAAATATCATAAATCTATGGTCCATAATCATTTTTTTTATCAGCCATAAATGATGCTCCAAATTGAATACTTCCTCCGTTAATTAAAACTTATCATTTTATAAATATACACATTTATTAAAAAATAAATAAAAATAGGGACGTTTACAAAAATATCCAAAAAAATTATCTAAATTAAAGGAGTATCCACATGTTTGAATATATTACAAAAGTGTCCATCCCCCTTGCCCCCCTCGCTGGACCATTGACCGGTCAACGTCCGGTCAACGTTGATCGTTGACCGGTCAACGTTGACCAAGTATTTCGATTTTTATTTTATTTTTTTTTATAAAAAAAAAAATTCATGTCAGCACTTTCAAATATGCAACTATAACCCGATGTTATGCAAATAGAATATTATGATATATGCAAATATAATACTATGTTATGCAAGCTTAAAAAACCTTATGAGAAGAATATGCAAATCCATATGTATTTTAAAATTGCATTAATATATCTTATTTTCACATAAGCACATCGCTCTACCATTTATTGACATAAGAGGCTTTAAAATTGCATTAATGTCAAACCCGATGTTGCTAACACCAATATTTCTGACACCGTTGACACTGACATTGTTGACATTGCTGGCACTGCTGACACTGTCACCACTAACATTGCGAACACCACCAACATTTTCCGTATTAGCGTTTACGTTAATGTCGACTGACGCTGACATCGGAGATGTTGACGCTGCTGACGCTAACATCGGAGATGTCGGCTGACGCCGACGTCGAATATGCTTTTTTTTTTGTGCCAACGCTTCTTTTTTTCGTGTAAGCACTAATATTGTTGACACTGCTGACACTGTCACCATCAACATTGCGAACACCACTAACATTTTCCGTGTCAGCGCTGACACTAATGTCGGCTGACGCCGACATCGGAGATGCTGACGTTGCTGCCATTAATACTCATCAGTATAAAAGAAAGAACAATTGTGCTACTATTATGTAGTACCTATGCAAACCTCGGATGCTGCTGACAAGTATTAGCTGAGCTCAATCTAAGGTGTTGGTTGAATGGCTTCTAATGTAAAATGCAGTGAGATGTTGTGTTAGTAGCTTGTAATGATTATGCACAACCAAAATCTAATTTTGATGTCAGAATGAATTGAATTACTGTAAAAATCTATTACACTGCTGACGTTTGATATAATAAAGTAAAATTTGTGCCTTCGGCACAAATTTAGATTGAAATTTATGAAGTTACTACTCTTTGTATTGAAACTAAAAATAAATTAATAGTGATCAGTATAAAAGAAATATCAGTTGTGCTACAATTATGTAGTACATATGCAAACCTCGGATGCTGCTGACAAGTATTAGTTGAGCTCAATATAAGGTGTTGGTTGAATGGCTTCTAATGTAAAATGCAGTGAGATTTTGTGTTAGTAGCTTGTAATGATTATGCACAACCAAAATCTGATTTTGATTTCATAATGAATTGAATTACTATAAAAATTTGTCACACTGCTGACGTTTGATATAATGAAGTAAAATTTGTGCCTTTGGCACAAATTTAGATTGAAATTTATGAAGTTACTACTCTTTGTATTGAACTAAGAAGAAATTAATATTGATCAGTATAAAATAAATACCTGTTGTGCTACTATTATGTAGTACATATGCAAACCTCGGATGCTGCTGACAAGTATTATTTGAGCTCAATATAAGGTGTTAGTTGAATGTCTTCTAATGTAAAATGTAGTGAGATGTTGTGTTAGTAGCTTGTAATGATTATGCACAACCAAAATCTGATTTTGATGTCAGAACGAATTGAATTACTGTAAAAATCTGTTACACTGCTGACGTTTAATATAATGAAGTAAAATTTATGCCTTCGGCACAAATTTAGGTTGAAATTTATGAAGTTACTACTCTTTGTATTGAAACTAAAAATAAATTAGAAGTGATAAGTCTGAAAGAAATAATAGTTGTGCTACTACTAATTAATACTTGTGCAAAAATCTGGTGTTGTTGACAAGTGATAGTTGAGCTCGGTCTAATGTGTTGGTTGAATTGCTTATAATGCTAAAATGCAGTGAGATATTGTGTTACTAGCTTGTAATGATTATGCACCACCAAAATCTGATTTTTGATTTTATAATGAATTGAATTAATGTAAAAATCTGTTATAGTGTTGACATTTGATGTAATGAAGTAAAATTTGTGCCGAATGCACAAATTTAGATTGAAATTTATGAAGTTACTACTCTTTGTATTGAAACTAAAAAGAAATTAATAGTGATCAGTATGAAAGAAATACCAGTTGTGCTACTATTATGTAGTACATATACAAACCTCGGATGCTGCTAAAAAGTATTAGTTGAGCTCAATATAAGGAGTTGGTTGAATGTCTTCTAATGTAAAATGCAGTGAGATGTTGTGTTAGTAGCTTGTAATGATTATTCACAACAAAAATCTGATTTTGATTTCAGAATGAATTGAATTACTGTAAAAATCTGTTACACTGCTGACGTTTGATATAATGAAGTAAAATTTGTGCCTTCGGCACAAATTTAGATTGAAATTTATGAAGTTACTACTCTTTGTATTGAAACTAAAAATAAATTAGTAGTGATAAGTCTAAAAGAAAGAATAGTTGTGCTACTACTAATTAATACTTATGCAAAAATCTAGTGTTGTTGACAAGTAATAGTTGAGCTCGGTCTAATGTGTTGGTTGAATGACTTCTAATGCTAAAATGCAGTGAGATATTGTGTTACTAGCTTGTAATGATTGTGCATAACCAAAATCTGATTTTTGATTTTAGAATGAATTGAATTAATGTAAAAATCTGTTATAGTGTTGACATTTGATGTAATTAAGTAAAATTTGTGCCTTCGGCACAAATTTAGATTGAAATTTATGAAGTTACTACTCTTTGTATTGAAACTAAAGAGAAATTAATAGTGATAAGTATAAAAGAAATACCAGTTGTGCTACTATTATGTAGTACATATGCAAACCTCGGATGCTTCTGACAAGTATTAATTGAGCTCAATATAAGGTGTTGGTTGAATGGCTTCTAATGTAAAATGCAGTGAGATGTTGTGTTAGTAGCTTGTAATGATTATGCACAACTAAAATCTGATTTTGATTTTAGAATTAATTGAATTACTGTAAAAATTTGTTACAGTGCTGACGTTTGATATAATGAAGTAAAATTTGTGCCTTTGGCACAAATTTAGATTGAAATTTATGAAGTTACTACTCTTTGTATATAAACTAAATATAAATTAGTAGTGATAAGTCTAAAAGAAAGAATAGTTGTGCTACTACTAATTAATACTTATGCAAAAATCTGGTGTTGTTGGCAAGTGATAGTTGAGCTCGGTCTAATGTGTTGGTTGAATTGCTTATAATGGTAAAATGCAGTGAGATATTGTGTTACTAGCTTGTAATGATTATGCACAACCAAAATCTAATTTTTGATTTTAGAATGAATTGAATTAATGTAAAAATCTTTTATAGTGCTGACATTTGATGTAATTAAGGAAAATTTGTGCCTTCGGCTCAAATTTAGATTGAAATTTATGAAGTTACTACTCTTTGTATTGAAACTAAAAAGAAATTGATAGTGATCAGTATAAAAGAAAGAACAGTTGTCTATTATTATGTAGTACTTAAGCTAAATGTCAACATATAATAAAAGATAAAGTTTACAAATAAGATCATTCCCAAAATTGATATCATATTACATGAGATGAGAATATCAAACTTATATAATAATCTAATAAAGGAAATGATAAAAGATAAAACTTTTGCACATCAACGGCTAAATGTCAACATTTAAGCTAAATGTCAACATATAATAAAAGATAAAGTTTACAAATAAGATTATTCCCAACATTGATATCATATTATATGAGATGAGAATATCAAACTTCTATAATCATCTAATAAAAGAAATGGTAAAAGATAAAGCTTTTGCATATCAACGGGTAAATGTCAACATTTAAGCTAAATGTCAACATTTAATAAAAGTTAAAGTTTACAAATAAGATCATTCTTAAAATTGATATCATGTTACATGATATGAGAATATCAAACTTCTACAATCCTCTAATAAAAGAAATGGTAAAGGATAAAACTTTTGCACATTTAAGCCAAATGTCAACATTTAAGCCAAATGTCAACATTTAAGCCAAATGTCAACAGTTAAGCTAAATGTCAACATATAATAAAAGATAATGTTTACAAATAACATCATTCTCAAAATTTATATCATATTACATGAGATAATAAGCTCAAACTTCTACAGTCATCTAATAAAAGAAATGGTAAAAGATAAAGCTTTTGCACATCAATGGCTAAAATGTCAACATTTAAGGTAAATGTCAATATTTAAGTTAAATGTCAACATATAAGTTACTGTTATGAAAATATAACTTTATGATATGCACAAAAATCAACTTGTTGTGCAAATTGTTACAGCTGACACCAGATGTCATCAACATTGTTTGTACCTCTTAATTTGAAGCAAATAATGTGACAAATCATATAAAAGAATGAACCAATCATATAAAAGCAAATGTAAAAGAATGCAAATTTAAAAGTATGATATGCAATTATAAATTGATAATATACAAATATAAGATTAAAATATGCAAATATAATTTGATAATATGCAAATGTAAAAGTATAATATACAATTATAAATTACTAGAAAATTACACTAATATATCTTATTATTGAACAATTATTAGAAAATTTTGTAAATTACTAAAATTATTATAAATTTTAGCCTATGCGGGATTCGAACCCACGTATTTGCGCATAAGCACATCACTCTACCATTGAGCTAAAAGGCTTTTAATTATATTATAACATAACATTCAAATAAACAAATAAGAGTTATGCTCGCACCACAACCAAAAAAGGAGAAAAAAAAAGTAGGAACTCCTAATAAACGGTACAAATTTGTATACACATTTGCACAACAAGAGGTCATGTTAGCACACATTTAGAAATTAAAATAAAAACATATACATCAACTTGAATTGCTGGAATTACATATTAAGATGTGAATATAAATATTTTATAACTTAATTTTTTGCAGATTACAGATTTTCACAGATTACAGATTTTTTACAGATTACAGATTTTTTTACAGATTTTCACAAATTACAGATTTCTTTACAGATTTTCAGAGATTACAGATTACAGAATTTCACAGATTACAGATTTTTTGCAGATTACAGATGTTCACAGATTACAGATTTTTTACATATTACAGATATGCACAGATGACAGTTTTTCACAGATTACAGATTTTTTACAGATTACAGATTTGCACAGATTACAGTTTTTCACAGATTACAGATTTTTTTACAAATTTTCACAGATTACAGATTTTCACAAATTACAAATTTTTTTACAGATTACAGATTTTCACATAGTACAGATTACAGATTTTTTTTACAGATTACAGATTTCACAAATTACAGATTTTTTACAGCTTGTACAAATTTTTTTTCCTGATTATAGATTTATAGCTTCTGCATGATTGATGACAGATTTACAGCTTCTGTTTACATATTTTTTGTTACACAAGCATGTCACCACACAAGCATCAACAACTGCTCGTAAAAAACCATGGTATGTTCTCACATAACCAAAAAAAAAAAGAAAAAAGAGGAAGGTAATTATAAAAAAAGTTGAAAAATAAGAAGTTTATATTGTGCAAATATAAGTTACTGTTATGCAAATATAACTTCAAGATATGCACATATAAACAACTGTTATGCAGATATAACAATCTGTTATGCAAATTGAAACTGCTGACACCGGATGTCAGCAAGATTGTTATTCCCTCTTAATTTTAAGCAAATAATGTGAAAAGTAAATAGTAAAAGATAAAGTTTTTGCCCATCAACGGCTAAATGTCAACATTTAGGCTAAATGTCAACATTGAAGCTAAATGTCAACATTGAAGCTAAACGTCAACATTTAAGTTATATCAAATACAACAACAGAAGACGAAATTCAGAAGGTACAGCAACCCCGAAAGGAGACCCGAAATCAGCAGAAGCAAGATGCAAGCGAAAATCAGAATTTAGATCCAATATGCAAAAGTTTGATGATGCTGACATATATATACTGCACTACACCTAAGGTATTATAAGTTGTCATGTTTATGGAAATCAAAGCCTTGCTTTGTCTCTAATAATGAATTAAATTAGTATAAGGATTTGTTACTCTGTTGACATTTTAATTTAAAATTAATAATGAGTGCCTAAAGCCAATAATTTAGATCCAATTTAATAAAGTTACTGCTGTTTAAAACCAATATTAAAGGAAATTAAAACGGATCAATCTAGAACCTATGTCACTTATGCAAAAAATTGATGATGTTGACATATAGAGACTACGTTAAATCTAAGGTATTGGGTTTGTGAAATTTAATGCTAAAATGCAGTGAATATTTTTGCTACTGGCTTGATATGAGTATACACATCCAAAATATACATAGGGTGATGTGCAACTAACTTAAATTAATTTTGTACAAGTGTAAAATTATGATATGCAACTACATTTTACTGATATGCAACCCCATATGACTGATATGCAAAATTAAGATTATTATATGCATAAGTTGATGGTGATGACATATAGAGACTTAGCTAAATCTAACATATTAGGTTACTGATTTTTCATGCTTAAATGCAAGGTGATGTCCTAAAAGATTGTAATGATGATACACATCAAAAGTTTCCTTTCCCACCTTTAAATGGATTGAATTAATATAACAATATGCTACTCTGCTGACATGTGATATATATAACGATTCCACCACATCTAAGGTATTAGATATGTGAATTTTAATGCTAAAATGCACTGAGATGGTGTGTGTCTCTTGTGATGAATTGAAGTAATATAACAATCTGTAACACTGCTGACATTTGGCTTAAAAAACAAAATTTGTGCCAAAAGCATGAATTTAGATTTAAAATAATAAAGTTATTTCTCTTGGAAACCAATCTTCAAAAGAAAATTAAAAGAGATAAATCAGAAATAAACCACAGATATGCTACGAAACCCTGTATAACTAAATAAAAATTTTATGCTGCTGACAAATAAAGACTGTACAACATCTAAGATATTAGATTTGTGAATATTAGTGCTACAATGCACTGAGATGTTGTGCTGATAGATTTTAATGATTATGGACATGAAATCCTTGCTTTCTCTCCAATAATGAATTGAAATTTCGTAACAATCTGTTACTCTGCTGACATCTTACCTTAAAAATAATAATTACTGCCAAATGTGCGAATTTAGACCCAATCTAATAAAGTTACTGCTCTTTAAAACCAAAATAAAAAGAATTTAAAAAAGATCAACATAAAAAAAATGTAGGTATGCTACTAAAACCTGTAACACTTATGCAAAACTTTGATGTTGCTGACATATATACACTGCACTACACCTAAGGTATTATATTTGTGAATTTTAATGTTAAGATGCACTGAGGTGGTGTGCTTATAAGTTGTCATGTTTATTAAATGTTAACATTATCAACTTAGAAAAATTAACTCAAGATTTAGCTATCAACTTAGTTACAATACAGAAGTTTCTTAACTTTAGCATTCTACAGTTCAAGGATTGAAGCCTACCTCCTGCTGAACATCTGATGCGAAAAGTGCAGGAGCTTGTTCATATGCTCCTTCTTTCATCCTCAAATTTACCATACTGAAGTCCAGAAATTTGCCATATCTAACCCCATTAAAATTCTCAGAGAGGAGTTTGCAACCACTTGCCAAAGCAGGACCAAGCTGAAAGAGAAAATAAATAGATAAGGGTTCTTGTAGAAAGCGAATTCATCGAAGTATATATAATATTTTAATTATGGCATAACATGAACAGTACAGTTCAGTTTTGACATACCTTTCTTGTAATCATTGCCAATGGGAAGTTCCATGGGGTGATTGCAGCAACAACTCCGACAGGCTACAAATCAATCACACAAATTGTGTTAGCTGTGTAAGATATTTTGGCGAATTAAAGATGAAGACATCTCAAATAATGTAACTCGCACTTGTAAACAGCACATTTAGTCAACAGGAGTTATAAAGTATCCTACCCAAGGTTTCTTTCACCTAAACTTAAAAGCATAACCGTGTTCATGAGCTTTATTATGTTCTCAAGAAGACTATATACAGTTTCTTTCAAGGATATGATGTATCTGTCACATGGACAATCCTTCAATTGAGCATTCATGGACATATATCCTTTTAAGTTTTGAGTTAGATAAATGATCTCTTCATTATTCATTTCTTACATCATAAAAGGTAAAAGGAGATGGACTTAGCCATAGTGAGAAACAGATATTCTCCTTACCTGTTTCACTACAAACAACTTACGACCAGGTACTGGGGTTGGGATTATATCCCCATAAATACGTTTTGCCTCCTCCGCAAAGAATTCCAGATAACTAGCTCCATATTTAACCTGCAATTAAATATTTTAATGAATGAATGCTTAATATAGTGTAATGCTCTAGACTCTTGACGTGAGATTCAAGAAATGGAAAATAACCTCCCCAATTGCATCGTTTAGAGGTTTCCCTTGCTCTAGTGTTATAATCTGGGCGATCTCCTCTCTGTGAGCCCTCAATAGATCAAACCTGAAAGTGAAAAATAAGAAGTTTATATTGTGCAAATATAAGTTACTGTTATGCAAATATAACTTCATGATATGCACATATAACAATCTGTTATGTAAATATAACAATCTGTTATGCAAATTGAAACTGCTGACATCGGATGCCAGCAAGATTGTTATTCCCTCTTAATTTTAAGCAAATAATATGAAAAGAAATAGAAAAAATAATTTTTTTGCCCATCAACGACTAAGTGTCAACATTTAGGCTAAATATCAACATTTAGGCTAAATGTCATCATTTAGGCTAAATGTCAACGTTGAAATTAAATGTCAATATTGAAGCTAAATGTCTACATTTAAGTTACAACAGATAGAACAACAGAAGATAAAATTCAGAAGCTACAACAGCCCTTAAAAGAGACCCAAAATCAGCAGAAGCAAGATGCAAGCGAAATTCAGAAGCTACAACAGCCCCAAAAACAGATCCGAAATCAGCGGAAACAAGATGCAAGTGAAAATCAGAAGCTACAACAGCCACAAGATGATACAACAACATAACCCTAAAATCCTAAAGCCTCTACGACCTAGAACCATAAACTCAAAATCCCAAAGGGGAAAAAGAAATAATTTCAGAATGACAAGAGGGATCCTGCACTTATAGAGACTCATAAAAGCATAAGCTATATTTGCACAAGAGATCATGTCAGCACACAATTAGAAATAAAAAAAGAACTTATAAATCTACTTGAATTGCACAAAAAGAGACAATGTCAACACACAATTAGAAATAAAAAAAGAACTTATACATTCTAACGAAAAAAAAACATATACATCAACTTGAATTGCACAAAAAGAGACCATGTCAGCACACAATTAGAAATAAAAAAGAAACATGTCAGCACACAATTAGAAATAAAAAAGAAACATGTCAGCACACAATTAGAAATAAAAAAAACATGTCAGCACACAATTAAACTTTGTAGAGCTACTAGCTAATATCTCCATATAAGTAAAAAATCACAAGGCACTTCAATGTACATATACAAACACATTATTAAATAGGCAAAGTGGAAACAAACCCTAGTTATTAAGCGATAAAAATAAAAACTCAATTTTAAGTCCTGAAATGATCTCCGATGGCCTAAAAAGACCATAGGTCACCGCGTGGCAGTGAGTTTGAATAGTGGCGCGATTCCCTATCCGAAAAGGTATCATAATATAGAATCCGACACCGGATGCTTGTTATCACTTCTACCGACACCGCATACTAGCCAAGCATCTCTAGTTTCAAATTAAGCTTGCTGACATGATTTTTAATAATTTAAAAACTCATTCATCTAGTGTAAAAAACCCATATCAACATGTTATATTTGCACAAGAGATCATGTCACACAATTAGAAATAAAAAATAACCTATACATCTACTTGAATTGAAAAAAAATAGCACATGTCAGCACATATTCACTCTGTGTCAGCACATATGTTTCTGAATCTTATATATACGTAGCTGATAATCTTATATTGGAAATGGTCTACTTAATTACACAAAAATAATCTTATATTGGAGATGTCAGTATTTCAGAAGATGTCAGCATTTCAAGAAGATGTCAACATTTCCAGAAGATGTTAGCTAGATGTTTGCAACCCCAGTAAAATCCGAAAAAAAAAAGATTAAGCTGAGGATAATGTTCCAAATAAATTCATCAAATAAATTCAGGTTATGTAATCTTTATCTAGCTGAGGATAATGTTCTAAATTCCTAGGGGGCAACTGATTTCTCTTTTCTAATCTCCTAGAGATTGCATTTTGCTTGAGGAAATTCAAGTTATGTCCAAACAGATCGCCATCTACATCAGAATCGGACCCGGCTGCATAATCTGACTCTAAATTGGGTCTAAAGATGGGGAATATAATAATGATTAAGACACTGTATTTTTCTTTCCTTTTGTCATCACAATAAGAACCAGAATGCATCCATTTTTCGTCCTCATTTACTCCTCAAACCCTTTGCTATAATAAATTTCCAAACAAATGTAATGCAAGGTCATGTCCACTGAAAAGTTAAGCTACCATGTTACAAGCTACAGAATATGTCTTCTGCAGATTACAAGTTTAGCAGTAGAATATAAAGATGGGGGCTATTGCTGAAAGACAATATATAAAAGCGAAAAAACAAACTCCTCTCTTGCTTGGATGTCTCTTTCAAGAGAAGAAACAAAGGAGCATGAGTAGTACCATACAAGCATAAAACTCAAACCTACAGCAGTGTGTTAAAAACTTTGCAATTACTGAGTAAGTTAAAAGAAATAGATAAACCTGTCTAGCAGACGTTCATGATCTGAATCTGCATCATCAATTGTTGGTATCTGACTATTTATCCTTGGTACATGCTATAAACAGAAAATGACAGTTTCAGTATATCTGCTTGCCAGACAATTTTCTAAAAAAATGAAAGTTTCAATATATCTACACGCCAACCAATTCATGCTTCATTAATCATTGATAAAGAGTAGTTCACTAATTAACACCTCCTGATGTAAGGATTTGATGAAATATGCTCTACCTCCAAAGAGATTAATTGAACAGTTATCCCTAGTTTTACCTTACCCTTCCTCTCCTGCAAGAATCCCAGAATCTAACTTTTAAAGTTTTTCATGATTGGGTGCATACCCAATCCATAAATTGCATAATACAGGAAAGAGCTGACCATTCCACTGCCCACGCGATGTGAAATTTAACCATTGGGTTATGCTATGGACATCTATGTTGCCCAGAAACCCCAACAGACATTATTGTGGCCACACACGTATCCTTGTGTAAAACTATGATAACTAAATTGAAACAGACACTGCCCATTTTCATATCCGCTTGTGAGAAACATAGATGGATATGAGAATGCAAACCAGCTAAAGCAAGTGAACACTTGGCTCATAAGTTGAAACAAGAAAAGGGAAAAGTGCAGCAGCAATCAAGATTGTAACTGTACATAAAGAACTACATACTACTTACTGGAACAGGAACCAATTCCGCATCGTCAGAGTTTTCCCCAAGCTTATCCTGCAATCACAAGGCTTTGTCAATCCGGGGGAGTCGACCGAGAGGACTCAATCGAGGCAATCATCTTCAGGCACCCAAAGATGGAGTCGGAGAGACGGAATTGAAACCGCCGGTCGGTTATGCTCTAGATCTTCGATAATCGGAGCGAGGAGGAGGAAAGGGGAGAAGGTGCTGCGGCGGAGCGAGGAGGAGCCACTTCCTCTCACAATTGATTTCGCCGGCGTTCAGTGTTCTCAACGAAGATGGAGGGCGATGGAGATCGATGGAGGGCACAGGAACGACACAGGAACGGCGACCGACGCGGGATCGAAGAGCGGCACAGTAGCTAGATCTTCACCGAACGGCGCCACCCTACTCCAATCCAACAAATTGAGGCCGAGAAACCCTGGGAAGGAGACCGGAAGAGGCGCTTTCTGCTGGTGGAGGAGGCGGCGATTCAATGGCAACGGCGGCGGTGGTGGGACCGTGGGGGTGATGAGGCGGTGACGGCGGTCACAGATGACGGAAGGTTTGAGCTTTCCCTTTTGGAGAACGATAAAAGATAAATGGCAAACTAAAGGCCGTTAGGAGTAGGTTAAAAAAGACGGACAGATTAGTAATTAATACAAAAGGTAGGATACTCCTGAAATTAGAGCGAAAATTTGTGCCGAATTCTCATAAAAATATACTTATACTCCTATTATTACTCTACTTTCTCAAAAACTAAAACTAACACCTATATAATCATTTCAAGGGTAATTCCGTAAAATAGGTGACAAAATATCTAAAATGACAATTTTTATTAACAAAATTTACTTCCTAAAAAGACAAGATTTTCTTAACAAAGAGAGTAGTTTTTATTAAATTTGGATCCATATTAAATCCAAGCGCATTTGTGTAGTATTATGTTTTATGGATACGGTTTTTCTAATCTATCTCCTATACTAAATTTTAGAAATATTTTTGTAAAACTCATTTTAACTATATTTTAAATTGTTTTCATAAAGTTAAAGAATCCAAATTTTAGAGAATCTTTTCAATGTATGATTTGTTTAATCGTGCCCTTATAGTATAAGTTAGAAAGACAATTATATATATAACTCCACTCTTAATTAAGGATTTGTGATGAGCATTTTACTCTTTTATTAAGCATATTCATTGATTATAATATGGAGTGAATAACTCTTATTTGACAAGAAAAAATATTCAACGTAAATAAATTTCTCATAAACAATAACGTCGTATTACTCGGAAATTAATTATTTTAAATGTCCAAATGGAACTCACAAGTAATGCAAGGATACTAAAACTTTCATTTAAAAAATACAAATAAAAAATGGTTAGAAAACAAACCCAAAAACAAAGAAATTAATTAACTTCTATCCAAAATAACTTCAAGTTAAAATTGTCAAAAGCCTTCAAACCGGACCCAACTTCTACCCATTTTTATGTATCAATATCCACCGTCAAAATAATTCAAAAATTATCTTATAAATTTCCTATCAAACGTCCACCTTTATGTGAAATAACCATGTAAAATGAAAAAAAAAACTTTGGAAAAGCCAGTTTTTTTAAAATAAAGGAATAGTAGTACTGCGCAAAAAAGGAGCCATATATTTAAAAATCCACCGCATTCAGCCAAATCAATAGCATAACATGATGTAATATTTGGACAGAAAAAGGGCAAAGGCTATGTTATCATCTTCAATTTCATCACTTTTTTTTCTTATTTTAAAATATTTTTCTTGTGTCTTTAAATTCACATCGTCTTTTCTGCATGGGAAACACAATAAAGGGGAAATAAATCAACAATTAATCATTAATGTGAATATGTGATGGTTCTTTTTTCAAATAAAAAAATTGAATATATAATTTGATGGAATTTAGGGGGTGCAACACATAAGCCAAATATGGTTTTTATTGCAATTTGGCAAATAGGTGGCTACTTGCAATTGAGATAGAGTTTGAGGCACTTATAAAGTTTTTTTTTCAAATTATTAAAAGTGAAAAATCAGTGTTTTTTTTCATTATTTTAAAATCCTCTTTATCCCTAATTAAATGGAGACCTCCGATCCTATCCTATAGTGTTCCATTTTTATTTTTCATGTTGTTATCATTTAATTATGTCAATGATTGTTATTTCAATGATTATGGCTCTTTATGGTTTTGTGCGTTAATGTCAATTTGGATTTATATGAGCATTAAAATGATATTTTAAATCTGCATAATCAACCAAAATAATAAGAATAATATGATTGAGATTGTCCGGATAATTAATTATATGGTGTTAAATTTGATCCTCACTATCTAATAATTCAACAAAAGTTTTCTATCTCTACTAACTAAATCCCACCTTGAAAAAGCTTAAAATAGATTAATTTGTAAGGCCCAACAGGGCCCAATTGACCCAACCAATAACTAAACCCAAAGAAATAAAAGGGTAAATGGTAAAACATGACATTATTATTCATAACCATCCCTATTTGCTCAAAGACCAGAATTTGATTAGAATATATGAAAAAAGGATAACTAGAAAGGTAACTTTTTCACTGAAATCCGGTGTTAAATGTGGTTTTATGTGCTCTCATTCTTTGGCCCCGTTTTGTCTCGTCTTGGTGGAAGTTCGTACTAGTGTGGATCTGTTTAGTTTCGATAGAAGAAGCAATCTCAGACACTTTGTTGGTTGAGATAACGGAATTGTCCGTCAGGCGTGCGAGGGGAGGGGGGGGGGGGGGGGGGGGAAGTGTAGTCTTTTCCCACGGTGGGCTTCTGCTCTTGTCTCCCGACGTCGAGAAGCGTAGCATTAGTCTCGAGACTCACCCGTATTCTCGGCATTCACTTTTCACCCCTTCATCGTCCCATTCTTCCACGTGGTCCGTTGTGCCTTTAAGCGGCGCTAGAATCCTTTCTGTTGTGTATGAGGCGGTGGTTATTTCCTGGTTGTATCTTGGCGATTTTCCCGTTAGTTGTTTACCGTTCGGCCTCTCAATTTCTCAAATATTAGTGGTGTATGAAATTTCGAATTCTTACGTTGATCCAAATAAAAATATATATGTAAAAAATAAAAATAAAATCCCTTAGATAAAAAAAAATAATAATTGCAGCAAATCACTCCTTATAGCAAAACTGCCATCCATTATGTATACTTTGTGTAATTGCTAATTATTCAAAATAACTATTTTACCCCTGAACTTTCATAATATTTTCATTCTCACCATAACATTGTTCATATTCTTCTCTATTTGCAAGCCCATCAAAATGCGCCACTATACATATTCTCCATGCTCTTAATCTCACCCTCTTCCCTCTAATCACCTAGAAAAATATTGAAATTAAGTTATGTCTTTTCAAAAATTTCAAGTGCAAATTCACCACTTAATTAATATCCGTTGGAATGTGGTTGTTCCACATCGGTAATATAGAGAATGCTTGAGCAACATATAAGGTTGAATGACTACTCCTCTCATATTGCCAATTGGTTTTGAGATTGAACCCCATTCAGGTTTATGTGTTGTACGAGTCTCCCGTATGTGGACCCGCACACACGACCTCCCTCTATAGTTGAAACAAATGCAACCTAATTTAATTTTGGGCTTTGGGTTAAGTTGATTAACACCATGCAACAACGTACAATTCCCCAATGTAATTAAAACAATCCACATAGGGCTTGAGTGGTGTTTTGGCAACAAATTGCATCTAGAGAGTGGTTTGCCATAATATTATATCTAAGGGTGGTTATGATCAATAATATAACATTTAAATAGTGGTTATCGATCTACACTTTATATGCCTACATAAAAAAGTTTTTAAGGTTAGGGGATTTTTTCCTTTTATACTGTATATTACTTCCATATGAAGGTGAAACTGATGGTTTCAGTCAAAGATGAATTCTAATAGTAACTTTGAACAATTTTAAAAACACCACAACACATGAAAATTAATTTTTTTAAAGAAAAAAAAAGTCATTGAAAAGTCAGGTTGGTGGGAAGCCCAATGTGAGTTAGTATTTGGAAGAAGACACTCTTTTTATTAGTTCAAGTGTAATCACGGGCATTCTTTTTTTTTTTAAAATAAAAAAAAAGAGTTAATTAAGACACTAATTCAAGGATGACAAATGTGGATGCTCTAACATCCAGTAGACTAAGCACGTGTCTGGCTGCAGGTTTCAATAAAACCTCTGATTCTCCATGTTTGGCATCGTCTTCTAGCGGGGTGTGGGAGTTGAAGGTGGATGCTATTTTGGCTGAAAATGGAAGCTGGGGGAGCTTTTGGGAGTTTATTTTCCGGAGTACCCAACTCTTGTTCATTTTTACCCCTTCTTCGTACACCGTCCTTCGTTCTTCACTCGCCCTCCATCGCTCTCATTCTTCTTCTTTTCCTCAAGAAGAAACTAGATAGTTAATCAACCTATACATTTAGCATTAACTAAGATCGAAGAAGACCAAATATCTTGTTCTTTTAAAATTATAATTAAGCACTAATTTTTGTCGCCGTACGATTAAAATGTAATTAAGGTACATGTAGTTGTCATGATATAAAATAGAATACCGGGGCTTTCAATGTACACCAAATTAAAGTTGTATTGTGCAAGTTAGGTATAAGATTCTACCGTATATCGTGTAATTAGATTAATTATTAATTATTAGTTTCCCATGCTCAACTTTTATCTATCTTTATTGGACAAGGAGAGGCAACCTGGTTTTTTTTTTTTTTTAAATCATGCTAAAAACAAAATTAAAGGTAGCTAGCAAGTTCGCAACTAATCAACACGTAGGTACATGGCTTTTTTAATTTAATTATTTACCTAACATAAATGGGTAGCTTATAGCGATGTAGCATATCATTTGTCGTGGTGAAAGTGAATTGAAAGTACATTTTACTCCCTCCGTTTCCTTTTAAGTGACTTTTTCAAATCATGCACGTAGTTTTAGAACGATAAAAACTATATTAAATATTAATATTTTAATAATATTTTTTAATAATATGATACTTATCACCAATAAGTATGAGATTATCGAAAAAAATATTTTAAAAAATTATTATTTCATATAGTTTTTCACACCTTAAAAAACGTACATGAATAGTAAAACGACAATTAAAAGGAAACGGAGGGAGTATAATTTAATTAAATGCTCTCTTCTTTTTAGTAACTTAATTAATTACACTTTGATGTAGATAGAGTTATAAGGTGCTTGACGATCAAGGCAAGACTTAGGTATTACGATTTATGTTGACCAAACCTCTTCAAGTCCTGTTATCTTTACATGGCATAACAAGACTTGAAGCTGCCATATTGGTTAGATTTTAATCTCTTAGAGCATGCTCAATGGCTTTTCTAAAAAATTCTCCAAAATAGAGAATGGTAAATCATATATTCTGAATTTTTGGTTGAATTCCAAGTATAACTTTACCATTATGGAGTTTACCCCAAAATATATAAATTTTCTTCAAATTTAGGGAATGATGAAGAGCATGAGTGTTGATTGTGAAAGTTTAGTGTTGCCCCTGCTCGTATTTCATCACTTCTGCATTTACATTTACATTTCATCTCAATTTAGTTGCATTTTATTTCGATTTTGTAATAAGAACAGCTAGCTTGTTTTGTCTTGTTGTGTTGAGCCAATCAGACACGAGATCTCCCTACTATATAAGCTTTGTAGTAGGGTTTTTTGGGATTGATGAGAATGAATGAATAAAGGCTGCATCAACCGTTTTCCTTCTTTGTCCAATGGCCCCGTGATTTTCATTGATAAAACAGTGATGGCTCACTGTTCTTAAGCTGTTGTGCTCAGATTAATCTTTAGTTTTTCTCTTCTTCACATGGTATCAGAGCTTGCAGTTGAGATCCTCTGATTTGTTGCTCTTTGTCATATTTCTGCATAGTATCTTCGTGATTTATGTTTAACCCATTTGCTTGAATGAATTCAAATTCAAGAGACCTTGAGGATTCAGCTAATCAAGCTAATCTGGGTGATCCTCTACACTTATCTAACTCCGATCACCCAGGTTCTTAGTTGGTTGCTATTTCATTTGATGGATCTAATTACACGACATGGAGTAGGTGAGTTATGATGGCTTTAGGGGCTAAGAGTAAGCTTGGTTTTATTACTGGTTCTTGTGCTAGACATGGAGACTCTAGTAAGCAGTAGAATCTGTTGATTTACAGAGGTGGATATGGCCTGATTTCATTGTTCGTTGTTGGTTACTGAATTCAGTAAACAAGAACATAGTTGAGGGTTTAATGTTTGTGGATTCTAGTAAGTAGTTGTGGGATGAAATTGTGGAACGGTTTGGTCAATCAAATGCTCGTGTTATTTATCAAGTAAGGAAGAAACTCTCTACTATTACTCAAGGGAACACGTCCCTTGCTGATTTGTATAACACCTTCAAGAAGCCATGGGATGAGCTCCAAGTTCTTGAGGGCATTCTTTAATGCAGTTGTGGGGCTCTTGCAAGGTGCACTTGTGATTTGAAGAAGAAGATCACTGATATAGAATCCAGAAACAGGGTTATTCAGTTGCTTGTCAGTCTTAATGATGGTTATAATGCTGCTAGAAACCAAATCTTGGTTATGGATCCTTTGCCAAGGATCAATAGAGCATATTATATCTTACAACAAGTCCAGAGTGGTAATGAAGCTTTAGGGAGCTCCCAATCTTTATCTTCTGACTCTAGAGCTCTAGCTGCTAGTAGGAACTCAGGCTCTTATCAGCTCAGAAATTATTATCATGCTCCTAATAAGCCAAGCAATCAGCCTTCCAAGAAGGATTGAAAGGAGCTTACAAGGATTAAGCAAATGGCAACATGTAATCATTGTGGCATGAAAGGTCACACTATTGATTAGTGCTTCAAAATTCATGGAGTACCTGATTGGTTTAAGGAATTGAAAGAAAATGAAAGGGTTGCTGGATCAAGTCTTAGAGGATCTGCTAATGTTGCTACTGGTTCAATGAATTCTCTGTGCAGAACCATCCTTTTGATGAAGAGTATTGTGAGAAAGGTGTTGCTAATAACCAGATTGACTTAGCTATGGTGACCGTTTATTAAGAAATTATGAGGAAGATGATGGGCAAAGCTGGAGTTGAGAATGCCTTTGCAAACTTTGCAAGTAAACTGTCTTCCTCTAATGTCAATATTGTTATAAAGGAAGATTCCTCTCTTGAATGGATTATTGATACTGGTGCTAGTGACCATACGATGTCAGATTCATCTTTGCTTTTGAACAAAGGCACACTTGACAAATCAGTTCATATAGGTTTGCATGATGGTTCAATGAAAATTGTGAATGATATTGGGCAAATGTCGTTGACAGATAAATGGACTCTTGTTGATGTATTGCGTGTGCCATATTTTAAACAAAAGTTGCTATTTGTGGGGAAGTTATTAGATGATCATAATATGATTGTTTTATTCACTCGGAATCATTATTCTTTCCAGGACCTTGGAACTAAGAAGGTGGTGCTAACTGGATCTAGATGCAATGGCATCTATAAGGTGGTTGGTGAAAGAAATGGCAAGCAAACTAAGTCAATAATCTTTAGCAACAGTTGTAATAAAGTTAGTGCTAGTCTAGATCTCACTCATGCTAGACTTGGGCATACCTCAGTTTCTATGTTAAAACATTTGCATATGTTTAAGCAAGCCGACTTTAATGATTTCCACTGTGATACTTGTGTTGTGCCAAAGCATCACAGTTTACCTTTTGATAGAAGTACGAATTTGGCTTCTAGGCCTTTTGATTAAATACATATGGATTTATGGGGTCCATATAAAGTTGCTACTTACAATGGTTTCCATTATTTTCTTACTGTTCTCGTCTTCTTGATGACTGCACCCGGGTTACTTGGACATTTTTGCTCAAGGACAAATTGCAGGTTTTTAAAACCATCTGTGATTTTGCAGCTTATGTCAAAAATCAGTTTGCATTTTCTATCAAATGCCTGAGAACAAATAATGGCACATAATTTGTTCAGAAAAAGTGCATAGATTTCCTAGCTTCAGAGGGAATTGTGCATCATAAAAGTGTTCTTTATACTCATCGGCAGAATGGAAGAGTATAGAGAAAGCACATGCACCTTATTGAAACTACTAGATCTATGAGATTACATGCTGGATTGCCTATCAGATTATGAGGAGAATGCATCCTAGTTGCTACTCATGTGATCAGCAAACTGCCAACAGAGTTATTGAAATGGAGCACACCTCATGAGAAACTGTTTGGTAATCATCCTACCTATGATGACTTGAAGGTCATGGGATGTCTTTGTTATGCCTCAGTCTCTCAGATGTTTAAGGACAAACTGGGGCCTAAAGCAATGAGATGTGTGTTTATGGGTTATCCTCATGGACAAAAGGCCTATAAAGTGTGGTATTTGGATAGTAAAAGGATGTTTATCTGTAGAGATGTAACCTTTAAGGAAGAAATTTTGCCATACAAAGTAAAAGAGAGTTTAGAAGGTGACTCTATGAATATTCAATGGGGTACAGTGACTCAATTGCCCCTTGTAAACCCAGCTCATGATGTTGCAGAAAATGATAACTTCTATAAGAGTTCACATAATATTTTTGGTGGAACATCACTTCTTTCTTCTCCATATATCCCTGATTATATATCTCCATCAACTACAACATCTTTCTTTCCTGCACAAGTGGTTGATCAACCACAAATGTCAGAAGAGATGCTCTAGGATCATGATATATTCCCACCTCTTAGGAGGTCTATTAGAGAGGTTATAGCACCCAGAAGATTGCAAGATTATGTTTGTCAGAGGGGGAAAAGATCTGAGTCATTATCTCAATCATTTCTTGCCTTCTGTCTTAGACCGGTATAGAAGATTGATTATGAGTTGACAACTTCTTTTGCTCACATGGCAGCTACACAAGAGCCTTATTAGTATTCTCGGGTAGTTAAGGATCCTATGTGGATACAGGCTATGGATCTTGAGACCAAGGCTCTTGAAAGTAATCAAACATGGGAGCTTACATATTTACCCATGGGAAAGAAAGCTATTGGGAGCAAATGGGTGTACAAAATTAAGTATAGACCTGATGGATCTATAGAAAGGTATAAGGCTAGATTGGTAGCCAAATGTTACAATCAAATCAAAGGGAAAGATTACAAGTATACTTTCTCACTCGTGGCCAAGTTTGCTACTGTGAGGATCTTGCTAGCTGTGGCAACAATCAAAGGTTGGCCTCAACATCAGCTGGATGTAAACAATGCTTTTATGCATGGCAATCTAGAAGAAGAAGTATATATGAGTCCTCCTGAAGGATACAGATTCAATCATCCTAGTCAAGTTTGTAAATTGAAGAAATCCATTTATGGATTGAAGCAAGTCTCCAAACAGTGGAACACTGAATTATGAAAGTTTTTTCTATCAGGCTTGGGTATGTTCAATCTATTGAGGATTACTCTTTATTCACCAAGCAAGTTCCTAAGGGAATAATGGTTGTTGTGGACCTTGTGGAGTTGTGGTGTATGTTGATGATCTACTTCTAATTGGAGATGATGAAGATGTCATTAAAGCAACATAGTAAGCCCTTGACATGGCTTTTACTATCAAATATCTGGGTCTAGCTAGATATTTCTTGGGATGAAATCATGAGAAGCCCTTCAGGTACAATGTTGCACTAGAGAAAGTACCTAGCTGATATACTGGAAGATTGCAAAATAAAGGACTGCAAATCAGCTATATTTCCCCTTCCTAGAGGCTTGAAATTATCCACTGATGATGGGAAGATCTTAGAACATCCCGAAGTCTATAGAAGGCTGATATAAAGGCTTTTATTCCTAAATCTCACAAGACCTGACATATCTTGTGCAGTTCAACATCTAAGTCAGTTCATGTGTGAACCAAGGCAACCTCATCTTGATGCAGCTCTGCATGTAATCCGATATCTTAAAAGGCACAATTACAGTTGGTCTACATTACTCATCACAGTCAAATACATAGTTGATAGCATTATGTGATGCAGATTGGGGAGCTTGTAGGTTCAGTGCAAGATCCCTGACAGGCTACTGTGTCTTCCTAGGTGATACGTTGGATTCATAGAAGACCAAGAAACAAAACACAATGTCTAAATCATTAGCAGGAGCAGAATATAGAAGTATGTCCATGACTTCTAGTGAGATAGTGTGAGTTGAAGGTGTCATGAACACTTTAAAGATAAAAGTGCCCTTGCATATTGCTCTTTATTGTGATAATTAGAGGCGACATTGCATATTGCTAAACATCCTATTTTCCATGAGAGAACAAAACACTTGAAGATTAATTGCCATTATGTAAGGGAAAGGTTGCAAGCAGGTTTTATTCTCCCTCAGCATATCAGAATTGGAGCTCAGTAGGTTGATATCTTAACCAAACCTAGGGGTGATATACGAGCCGAACGAGCCGAGTTTGACAAGTCCAAGCTTGGCTCGTTCGGGAAATGAGCCGAGCCGAGCTCAAGCCCAAAACTTATTCGAGCTTTTTCTGGCGCTCAAGGTCGGCTCGCGAGCCTAGAGGTAAGCTCGAGCTCGGCTTGTGAAGGCTCGAACGAACGAGCCTGAGCTCGTTCAAGCTCGTCAACTGGGCTCGTTCGGCTCGATCGAGCTCGGTTAATAGCTGAAACATATACAATTATAACAGACCATCGGAAACCAATTCTTCTTCATCCAATCAATGACAGTACAAATTCGTCTCAAGTTTAACCCAATAAGATGCTTTAACCCAAATTGCAACTAAACCTTTACAAATTGTAGACGGACGATTTCATTTCAATCAATGGCCCCAATTCATCTTCATTCAAATGAAAATAACGAAAAAAAAGGAGAAACAACAAACTCTCACTGCCGCTGACAGTAACTTTAGCGGAAGGAGGAATCAAGCCCGCCGTTGTCGAGAATAATCGAGATCGCCGATGGGAACATACCTGATGCTTCAGTAGTTCAGTAAACAAGCAAAAGGAGAGAGAAGAAGCCCTCGATCTCGATTGAACAAAGACGAAGCTTCTGAAATCTGTAGGAGACGGAGACGAAGAAACTCGGAGAGACAGACGAGCAAATCGACTATCGAAGAGACTCGGAGAGAGAGCGCATAGACGGGAGAAACGTAGGGGAGAGAGAAACCAGTAGAAACTTGGGCTGCTAGGTTTTACTTCGTATTAGGAGAGAGAGAGAGAGACGTACGGGAGAGAGAGAAATCAAAAGAAGGGAGGCACAGACGAGCTTTCTTTACTAAATTGGGCTTTATTTACCAAAGCCAAATTGATCAAGTAATAAGGCCCAATTTATTTTCGTACATATGCAGCCACATGATGAGCTTTTGAGCTCGGCTCGGGCTCGAGCTCGGCTCGAGCTCGATTCGAGCTCAAAACCTTGTTCAAGCTCGGTTTGTTTAAGTGTTCTGAACGATCCCGAGCCGAGATTTCTCGAGCCGAGCCCGAGCTGTTCGGCTCAGATAACAGCCCTAACCAAACCTATAGGTGAAAGGCAACACTTACATATATCTTCCAAGTTGGGACTTATTGGTTTCATAGAAGTCCCAACTTGAGGAGGGGATATGAAGAGTATGAGCGTTGATTGTGAGAGTTTGGGGTTGCCCATGCTCATATTTCATCACTTCTGCATTTACATTTACATTTCATCTCAATTTAGCTGCATTTTATTTCGATTTTGTAATAAAGACAACTAGCTTGTTTTGTCTTGTTGTGTTGAGCCAATCACACACGAGATCTCTCTGCTATATAAGCTCTGTAGTAGGGCTTTTTGGGATTGATGAGAATGAATGAATGAAAGCTGCGTCAGCCATTTTCCTTCTTTGTCCAATGGCCCCATGACTTCCATTGATAAAACACTGATGGCTCACTATTCTTGAGTTGTTGTGCGTGGATTAATCTTTAGTTTTTCTCTTCTTCACACGATCTCCATTTTTTCTTCATTCTTTATTTTGGAGAATGTAATGGAGAAGCTGTCGAACTAAAAATAATTGCAATATTATCCAAAAACTTGTTGGAGTTGCTCTTATACCACTTCAATAATATTTCATATTTGATAAGAGATAAACAACCTCACTCATGACTTATAAGGCGTAAATTAATACTTTGATGATCATTTACTCAATAGATTTAAGGGGTGTTTACTAAAATGTCCATATTTTCCGCCTTTATTAGCATTTTGTCCACCAACCTATCCATATTAGTTAAATGCCCACCGTGTGCTGGAACCGGAGTTACTGACATTAGAGTTGCTGAAACCGGAGTTGCTGAAATCAGGGTTGCTAAAACTGGAGTTGCTGAAATCGAAGTTGCTAAAACGGGCTTTTTGGCGCCAACGTTGCTGAAATCGAAGTTGCTTAATCACTGAATTTTGAATTTTTTCCCAATTTCTGCTGCAACCAAATTGAAGAGAAGAAAAGGCTCAAGCTCAAGCACATACCACTATATGCTCAAGCTCAAGCTCAATCACGGACCACAATTTGCCCAATTTGAACACCAATTTCAGCAATTACAATAATAATTTCAGCAAATTAATTAAGAGATTGCAGCAACAACAATTCTAGATCTGGCGGAAAATTGCACGGCAAGAAGAGAGGGATCTAATATGGACATCAAGACTCACATGTTGAAGCACCAACCTGGCCAAATCGAGATCGCCGCCATCATGGAGCACATCTTGGACGGTTCTAGCTACGTCAGCAAGCTTAGAAGCTCCAAGAATTTGACCCTCTCTAGAAGTCGAAGCAGGACCGCTACACCCTTCGGGCCTCCCCACAATGGCTCGGCCCCTAAATCGAGGTCATCCGATTGACTACCAAGATGATCGAGCGGGAAATCAACTCCGTCAACGACAACCCCTTGATTGACGTGTCTAGAAACAAGGCCCTGCACGGCGGCAACTTCCAGGGGACTCCCATTGAAGTGTCCATGGACAACACCAGGCTCGCCCTAGCCTCCATCGGGAAGCTCCTCTTCGCTCAATTCTCGGAGCTCGTCAACGACTACTACAACAACAACCTGATGTCGAACCTCTCCGGTGGCCGAAACCCTAGCCTGGACTACGGATTCAAGGGAGCAGAGATCGCAATGGCATCGTACTGCTTGGAGCTCCAATTCCTCGCAAATCCGGTGACCAACCACATCCAGAGCGGCTCGGCGCAAAGAGAATTTGAGGGTAGGGAGAAAGAAGGAGAGGAGAGAGATCTGAGATTTAGGTTTGGATCTCATGATGGGCAAATTTGTCCAGAAAATTAGAGATGGACAAAAAGCTAATTAAACAAGTATGGGGGACACTCTCTCAATAAAGGCATAAAAAAGGGCATGTACTGCAAATTAATTCTAGATTTAATCTAGCAATAAGATGATCGAAATGAGTAGAAGTCCTACGATAAAGAGTAAAAAGTGATTAAAACAAACCCGGTAAATCGCGCTCATAACAAGCTAGGTTTAGGAAATCGTAGAGTACTAACTCTTTTCCCTATAAGAGAATGTTTTTGAATGACTCGGGAATATCTAGCAAAAAACAAAACAATAAATTCAAATAGGATGTTGTTATTTGCACATCATTTAAAAAAAATAGACATTACTCCTCTTGAATCATAGATGTGTGACTTAAAGAGGCATAAGGTATCTCATTAGAGTCTATTTAAAAAAAAATATATATAGAATATGTAGTGTAGATAGTTGGGAAAACAGTGACGTAAACATCACTTCCGTTTTAATAATATAATTAACATGGTACAAAACAATAAAACCAACTTTTATGTTAGAAGATAGATCTGAAAATAAATATTGCATGTATACCCTCAATCAATGATCAACCTATCAAACTTTCACATATAACAATATATTAGTTTGAATTGCCCTAAGCAATTGGAGAGGTCATATTACTTGATAATAATGGATTAACTAGATCAAATTAAACAAGAGTACAGAAATTAAGTGTAGGGTGGTGAGGAAGAAGACATATGCAGGTTAAAAGCAAGCCTTAATGGAAGGATTTAGTTGGCCTTACAGCTCTAGCTACTCCAATCCCTTTGGTCCTCTGTGTACTGTGTGTGTATCTACTATCTATATACTATTCTATGCCGCTGGAATCTTTGAGGGCAACCCTATATAGTATATATGTATAGTGAGTGACTATTGTCTATTGCATCCACTTTCTACCCAACTCCCACCACCAAATATTTAAAGGGGATATATGTGTACCTCTATCTTCTTTTTTATTGGGTTGTTTGTTTAGTGTTAATTAGTAGCTTAATTGACCGTTGATTAATTTCCTAACTACTTTCAAGTTTCAATCCATCTTTTAAATTACATCCGATGATCACTATGGAAGAGACATGTCCATCTTTAAAAATTACATCCGATTACTATGGAAGAGATAGTTGAGGAGACTTGACTTAAACAAGTTTGAATAGAATGAGACTCGATCGATCACCCGTAAAATACATGTTAATTTAATATTTATGTGCACTTTTGAAAGAGTTAAGATTATATGAAAAATCAATTTTTATTAATTTGGTTTTAAATTGGTTAAATTGGGTAACTATCCATTTTTCAATTTTTGTTTTAGTAAATATACATTTGAAGATTTTGTTTTATTAATGACAGATTTGCCCATGATTTGATTGTAACAATAAATATTCAAATCTCTAATTAATTCTTATTTCATTGACGATTCTTCTATTAATTGATACTCCTCTTTCAAGAAGGTTCGTAGACGCACCTCCCTTCAAGCACGGGTATTGCTTGTGAAGATATTGAAGGTTGGTTTTGTGTTATTTATTCAAGTGATTGCTAATATGACTTCCACCGGTTACTATAATTTGAAAACTCACCAAATTTGTCTTTAACGAATCGGTTATGAGGTCAACCAAGATTGATGAATTGCTTGTGATTTATGTCGTGATTCATAATTAGATGCAACACTTCCTTCAACTAGGTTTTTTTTTATGATTTCATTTAAGAACAGATTCACAATAATCGCTTATTGTGATTTCATGAAGCACTTATTTGGTTACAATAATTTTAGGCTACAATAATCGGTATCTATGACTACAATAAATGTAGGTTACAATAATCACTACCTATTGTTACAATAATCGATTCATTTAGGTGATTTCTTGTAACTCAACTCCACAATTCAATTACGGATATAGTAATAGGTACAAGACTCCGCTCATTACAGGAATTCACTCAGTACACGAAATCTTGTATTACATGAGTTTGATTACGTAGTTACAATCTTGTATTGCATGAATGCTATTGTAATATAAAAATAATTTTGTATTAGAGGAATGTTATTGTAACACAAGAATGAGATTGTATTACATGAGTTTGTAACAAGAACACTATTCTATTACATAAATAATATTGTAATACAAGAATGATATTGCCTAACAAGAATCGACCCCATGAATGAATTAGAGTTTGTAAAATACAACCGTCCATAAACAATTCTAACCAAATAAATTTGAAGATTCAAGAGTAACTAATTAAAACCCTAATCAATTCCACGTTAAGAAAAATATCTTCATCTACCAAATCTTCCAATGATTTAACCGTTTACTTTTTAAAAGGATAGAATTTGTTTTTAAAAAAATTGTTTTTACTTTTTAAAATAATAAAATTTGATTGTAAGGGTATAAAAGTAATCTCCATCTAAAAAATAGTACAATTACCTAAAAGAAAACTCAAGGAGTATAGTTAGTAAAAAAAACTTTAAAAAGGGTATACTCTACCAATTTTCTCTTTTAAATTTGATACTTTTTTTTTTAAGTACAGGAGGTTATTTAAAAAATGATATTTCATATAGCTTTTATCTTATGTAATTTAAACGCATATATAAATAGTAAATGATCAACATGTTTTTCTTGATTGGAGAAGCATGGAATTTGTAGGCTTATCGTATTATAAGGGTAGGGTGAAATTCTACACAGTAGGTTAGCCTACCCGATAGCATCCTTGTGGATGAGGTCTTGAAGACTTATATCAATGTAAATGTCGAGACCATTGGCAAAGGGACAAAGTTTGCAACCTTATTAGACCCTTTGTTGCCATATTAGGATACCTGAGAGAATGAGACTTCTCTTACCCTCGACAGCAATGTTTTGACATCGGACATCACCAGTTCAATTTCTCATGAACATGTAAATTAAGCTAGTTTAAGTTGTTGCATATATAATACAGCATGCATCTCAGTCTTATAATATAAAAATAAATCAGACTCAATATGATCAACTCTCATTTTATACAACCTGGTCGATTGGGATTCTCAGACAAAAAAAACCCATCCTTCAAACCCAACCCTAAAAATCCCTTCAAACTCCCGTCGTCGCCTTGACTGGGTCTTCTCCGACGGCCTGCATGGCTGGCCACTGCCCTCGACCTTCCTTCTCCACAACACCGCCCCTTCCTTCTCCTTCATCAATTTGTTGGATCCCGTCCAAGCCCCGCCGTCACCGCTGACTCCTCCTCCGACAGCCTTGTGCATGCGACTCCGCCTCTTCTATCAATACCAGCCTTCTCCCATGGCCTCTTCCGACGGCCCAGCCCGCCTGGTTCCCCGCCGCCCGATCCACACCCCATCAATCTCTCTGACCGGACTCTCCTCGATTGGGTTCTTGCGGCTCCGGCGACTCGTTCCTCCTGACCGCTCGAGATCCCTCATCCCCCAGCGCATCCCTCCTCACCCCCTCACCCAATGCCTTCGGTCTAGTCGTCCGCGCCTTCGCCCTCTTGGGCAACAGCTTCTTCGGCTCCCTCGACGGTGTTGGCGAATACGACCTTATCCATGGCCAAGAAAAAGAAAAAAGAAAAAAATAGCGCTTACAAGTACATTGCATCCTTCAGCCCTCCTTCATCCTTGATCTCCTTGAATCGGTGCTGCCAGTTCAAGAATCAGTCCCCTAGATCTAACCTTTCCTGGCTCCTGATTTGAGGTCTCTCGGGACCGTCCACACAAAAATCCCCAATCTTCTAACCCTAAAACTAAAACCTCAAACAAAACCTATTCACAAAAATCGTCAGATTTTAGATCCCAAGTTTTCGACTCCAAGATATCACATGCAAGGTGAGACACCATATTTGGAACAAGATCCACATCCGTCATCTAAGCCAACTTTGTCATTTGTCAAAGCCAATAGCTTCTTTGGCTTGCATGCAAGCCATCTAAGCCTCACTAGCTTTAATGTTTAGATTTTTTTTTAGTTTTATCGGTAAATGTAATATTAGATGTAAGCTAGTGTTTTTTTCTTTTCTTTTTTATTTGACTGGCGATCCTCTGCGTAGGGTTTATCAAGTCATCTTTTTAATGGTTTCAAGATCGCTTCATCGATCTACTTCTTGCCTACTGCCTACTTTAAAAAAAAAAAGATTGGGATTCTCAGAATTCAAAATGTTCCCTAGGCAAGGACTATCTATAAGAAATTAAGATGTTATAATCGAGTATTAATATAATGAGATGTTAGAACCAAGATAAAAATTATTAAAAAAAAAGGTTCAAAGTGTTAACTAGGTTAGACTAATTTTACTTAAAAAAATTATTCTAACATTGGATAAGCTAAATAAAATATACAATCTATATACATATACTAAAACCGATGGATTGGGGTCTGCGTGGCGGCACGTGAGTGAACCTACCTACGTGGCGGTGCGAGAGTGCGTCTCGCAAAGCTTTCTCCCGTCAAAAAGGAAATCTAATAAAAATAATTATTTTATTTTACCATTAACACATATAATTGGATAGATGAAATATCTTATAAAAAAGTAAATATTATATAAGGAAAAAACTATATCAATATAATTAAACATAGTAGTAGTAATAATAAAAATAATTAATAAAACTAATTTTCATAGTCATACTTACCAAAAATATTAATAGATGAATATGTAATATTTGATAGGTGCTATTTTATTTATATTTAGATTATTTTTTGGTGGAAATAATTATTTATATCAAAATCAATCATTTAATAATTGTTATTTTATATCTATCTATATTATTTTTTGAGGCCAAAATAAATAATTAAAATATTATATAGCTATATATGTAGCCACAATCCATCCGTACATAGATATTTTAGTAAACTAATTTAATAAATATGTACTACATATTTAATAAAAAAAATATTAAAATATTTTTAAAAATAAAAAAAAATTAAATTTAGATTAACACATTTCCCGTATACGGAACGGGATCTGCACTAGTACTAAAATATAAAGGTACAGTGAAGCTTAATTTATACAAAATAAACTGAAACGATTTTTTTTCTTGAAAGGAAAACGATTGTTAATTTTCAAAACCTCTTTTTTTAGCTGAATATATAATCGATTCAAGGCTTCAAGGCTCAAGCACCAATTATTTGGGGTGAATATATAATCAACTTAAGCACCAATTACTTTCCCCTAAAAAGTGTTCTTCATCTCCAATTTTGGATAAGATATTGCGGCCGCATCCAATCAAAAGCCCCAAACCCTCCCCTCGCCCAACCTATTGGCAGCGGTCGCAGCATCATGTCGCGGCCGCGGCCATGGAACAAGCCGGGGTCGTGGTAGTGTTTCTTGCGGTGTCTTCACTACTCGGGTTGACTGCTTCCCTGAAATTTCGTCCTCACTGGTCACAGGATAATCGGGTCCTGATGTATCGCTGGCCTACGATTCTGCTTCAGGGCGGGGCTTCGCTTCGTCCGTCGTGTTCGGCCTCATCCAGTTTGGTTTAGGTCTGCTAGGTTGTGTCTTTTGCAGAGTTTGTTTGCCTGAGTTTGCATTGTTATGTATTGTTTTATGTTTTGGTTTGTTTGGTTGTATGTTTGACGGTTCGCCGTCTACCGACTTTATCGGCCTCTCGATGAGTCAGGCCTATCTGACATTCGAATTATTACCTTATCTGGAAAAAAAAACCTTATATCATAGTCAGTGTCTTAATTTATTTACATTATATAGGACACATATGTAGGGCACAGTGTCGTGTCGGAAACATAGACACGACACGAAACACCTCGAAAATGCCTGGACACGGTCAAGACACGGTCAAGAAACGGTCAAACTTCGGACACATATGGAAACGCGATGGAAACGCCTTGGACACGGTTCATAAATAATGGACACGGTTTGGAATTAAAAAAAACTCGGTTCATAATTAAAATAAAAAAGAAAAAAGCAAACCCGGCTATCAACCTTTGCCCTTTTCTTCTTGAGCGTCCTTTTGCACTAGCCACCGCCGAGCGTTGTTCTACACTAGCCACCGCCGTTCTTCGATCTGCACCAGCCACCGTCGATCACCAGACTTTCTGAACACAAACGAGTGTCGTTCCTGTCAATCTTCCTTCAACTCTTCTCTCCCTATCTCACTCCCTCTCTATACCTTGATTTATTTTCAGATTTAGGGTTACTTTGATTGAGTGATGTTTAATTTCAATTTATATGAGATTTAGGTGTATGATCTAAAAATTGATGATGGTTCAGGCTCACAAACTAATGAAGGTAGCAAAGGGGGTGTTTCTTTGAAACATAAGGTGGAGATGGAGTGGACCACTTTGGGATTACGTTGATAACTCGATATAGTTGGCAGAACAACGGGAGGGGGTAACATGACATGATGGTGGACCACCTCCTCTCTATACTTTGATATATTTTTAGACTTAGAAATGTTTATTTGTATATATTTTGATATGAAATGTTATATAGTTATTTATTTATATCTCATTGGTCTTAAAATCTAGGTGGCTCTTATTAGTATAAATGTATACATCTTTGCAAGACCTTTAAAATGATATATATATATCATATATCTTTGTCGTGTCCGTGTCCTATGTTTTTTAAAATTGCCGTTTCCCCGTGTCTTCCCATGTCCGTGTCCTGTGTCCGTTTCCGTTTCCGTGCTACATAGGGACACACATATCAACATGAGGCCAGTAAGCAAACAGTCAATTCGTAGGTATTTATACTAATTGACACTAGAACAAATTGATATAACTACCATATAAACCCAACAAGATTTTATCTAAACAGTAATTGGTTGAAATTATCAACTTTATGTATTGTTCAATTTCCTTATATATATTCAAAGTGAAACACCTCTTCAACTTAGAGTTACAATCCCTCCAAAAGCATTAAAATCGTCACTAGGCCCAAAAATATTACAGCGAGCCCATAGTCATCCTTCAAATAAGAGGCCCAAGACCGTATAAAGTCCCGTAGTAGCCCTAGGTTGTAAACATACTCCATCTTTTCCGATAAATAAGTCTTCTAATAATAAAAAAAAGTTATATAATATATCAAATACTTTATTATAATTTTATACTTATAAAAATAATATTTTATATATTATAAAGTTTTTTAGCCCCTTCAAAACCGTGTATGAATGTATAAATAATAAAATAATATTTTATCCCATTTGGGGTGGTCTGGTGGTGTTGAGTAAGGGGAAGTTAAGAGATCCGGGTTCGATATCTGACTCCGCCCCTTTCCTTAGGCAAATATCCAAGATTTGTCTTGTTCACTACCATTGGGTTAAGCCGGTCGGTGAAAACCTGTTTACCTAGGATTGCCTCATCATAAAAAAAAATGATATTTTTTAAAACGGTGCTAAATATTAAGGAATTTTCTACTTTTTTAATCCGTGCCGGGAATTTTTGAGTGCTCGTTTGGATTACATTAAAAAAAATCCAGGAATTGAAATAACACATGAAGTAGATTTCAATACATGTGTTTGTGTTATGTTTGTGTAATCCTTGTAATAAGTTGTAATTCAAGACAATGGTTTATTTAGTTTGTAAGATGCACTAGCTACTAGGACAGGTTCACTAAAGGTTCTACATGACCTAGCCATTGCCATGGTCAAGGAAAAGCACATTGGACCCATGGTTGCACCATGTTAGGGACCAATGGCTAGCCTTGACCTATAAGGTGAAGCTAGAGTATGTGTGACGCCTTAGATTTTGTTGTTGGGTCCTTTGTGTTTGATGCTTGCAGGTCTGAGCTCACACAGATTTGGATCTATTCCATCTGGCCCAAATCTGAGCCCATATCTCTTGGCTCTTTTCCGAACGTTGCAACCCTAGCCTTTATAAGCCCTCTTTGGACACCTCTGAGAACTGTAACATCGCTCTCATTCTCTCTGGTAAGCCAAGGGGCAGCTGGTTTAGGGTTTCAGAGACAAACACTAGGGTTTGGCTTCCTGGCCACCTGACGCCGGCGATTCTCTTCAAGGGTGCTCTTCTGGGTTGATGCTACCTGAGTGCCTACTCGTCTGACGAAGAAGAAGAAGAATTGAGGGTTCTGCTAGGAGAAATCTCCCCTGAGATTTCTCGGTGTCCTTCATGGACGATTTCTAACCCTGTTCCTCGGTTATCTTCTTTGTCCTTGTTTAGTTAGAATCGCGTCTTAGTGCTAGTGCATCTGAAATCTCTCTAATCTGTCTTTGAACCTTTGGATGCTTAGTGAAATTGGGTGAACCTCCCCGGCCTCCTGAGGTTCTGCGGATGTAGTGAAACCGAACCGCGTAAACAAAGTCTTGTGTCTCTCGTTTATGCATGTTTATCGCTTCACTTGAGTTTATCAAGAGCTATTCGAAGTAGAAACCCTAGATCGAACAGTTTGGATTAGAATTTTGTTTTTCAAAATTCGGGAAGTAGAATTCCTAGGAATTCCAATTCCACCAAAATGGAGAAATTGAACTTTCCATATGGGTGAGTAAGTTGAAATCCACCCTTTTTATTTTATTTCAAAAAAATCTTTTTTTTTAAATCACAAATTACGTATTTGCTCATAATTTAAATAAATAGTTTTTATTAATAAGGGTTACAAAAGTAATTTTACACAATTTATCATGAAAGTTTATATTTAACCAAAAAAATTATAGGATTTTAATTTACAGGAAGTTAAAGTTATCTAAATATGTTTCGCTAAATTATAGAAAGTTCAATTTCTCATGAATTAAATTTCTAGAAATTATACTTTTTGAAGTTCATCCAAACAAGCACTAATGCGGACGGAAGCCATTATATGTACTTTTTCAAATTTGAAGTAGGGCTGTTTATCTGTAATTCAACATTTGCATTCATTTTTTTTGTTGCATAGGATTCGAATCTAGTTTGTTTGATGATATTTTAATTACTATTGAAATAGTTATTTAAAAACAAATTACCTAAAGAATATGCAAAATTAATTGCTTAATAAAATTGATAAACTCGATCAATTTCTCTAATGTAACCAACAAGACGATAACATTATTTTTTATTATTATTAACGAGTACACAAATTAAGAAATCTACAATATGCAAACTACCTACAAATTGTGCATGATAATGAGTGACCACTCTCCTAAAACTCATCCGAACCAAACCCCTTCTTCATCGTCATCTTTTGGGCCCCACCCGAACCTCTTCGTTCGATACCATTTATGAACATCTTCTCAGACGGGACATCAAATCTCGAAACGAAGCAACTAATTTCATTTGCCAAACACGGCTTTAATTAATTCACTGCCACACATTTGACCAATGGGAGTGCGCCAGCTGCCGCTCCAGGTGGCAGGGCCCCAACCAACCCAATCTCGTTGGCCCCACAAGAGGCCGGGGTGGCAGTCACGTGCAGCTCACGCGGACGATAAGCCTCGTTTCCGTTATCAAATCCGTCGCAAATTTCCTCCTCTTTCTCCTGAATCGCCTCCACGACCACCGTCACCGCCTCCTCGCCCCCGTCGGTCTTCTGCTGAGAGCAGACCGCGTTCACCTCATCTGCGACGTTTGCAATGTTTAGAACGTCGCAAGAAACCTTCTTAGGGACGTTCATCTCGACGTCAATCGTTGGCTCCACTTTCGAGTGGTTACGGTAGACTCCATACAGGATCATCTGTGCCACTCCAAAGGTAAACCCTAGCACATTCGGAAGCTGCATATATATGTATTTCAACAAAAAGCGGATCAATCGAATCATATATCCCGACTTTTTGGGTACGTAAAAAGTCATGTAATTATTAAACCAAAAAAATTAAAACGAAATCATACCACAACGTACAAGTCCTTCTGGAGCAGGCCGTACATGAACCACAAAACCGCGCTTATGGTAAGCGACAGCGATAGCGGGAATGGCATGAACTCGACACTCTTGGTTCGGATCACCGTCCTCTGCAACGTACCCAAATATTTCAATTAAATACAAAGATATATACAATAAGATATATTCGAAAATTGAATGACGTAATTCTATTTGCGACGAAAAAACCCGAAAATGTCTAGAAGGATGCCGAATGCCGGGAAATAATAATCTTTGTTTGGTACAGGTGCAAAATCTAGCTTGATTGACAAAATTGGATATAGCTAGGTTGATAAGTTATGGAAAACTATAAGACAAAATGTGTACGTGTACACAACAAATGCACACAAAATAAGTAGTTCATATTTATTACCAAACTTGTGAAATTGAACTTGTCTAATTTTGGTATACTATATGCATGCTACCTATAATAAATTATAAGCCTATATCTTTTGATTAATATATCACTTACAATCACGCTAAGAGGGGCGGCGAATACGGCGACAGAGAAAGTGACGCAAATCCACCCCAGGAGATGGACTCGGACCGACCCTTTTGCGAGGTAGGTGCAGACGAGCATGATCGATGAGAAACCGACAAAGTTCAATAGAGCGACGAGCTTGAACGTCGCAATCTACACAAGATAGGCACGGAAACCGTTAAATATAGAACAAAGCGTTACAGAATCAGAAAATAAAATTTGGGTGAGCTGTATAAACTAAAATTTTCATATATTCTTAATTTAACAAAAATCTTATTTTAATTAAAAAAAATGCATACTTTTTATTATTTTATTCTTCTTTTACCTATTTTTATTATTTTTTTAAATGGGGCAGGCTGAAGGCTGAAGCGGATCTCAGTCTGTCCCTGGTTACGTGTCTGATAGTAAGTACAAGATAATTAAATGGGCGGAAGTGAAAAATAAAGGCATACAGTATTAATGAATTACCTTGGATTCCTTAGGAGCGTAAATGAAGAAGACGGCAATGTAAAAGGTCTCAATGACACAACCGAAGCTGTTAATGGTGATGAGTAAAAAAGCGTTGGATTTGAGCATTGCGTAGTAAATCCATAACATGGAGCTGAAAACGGCACACACGTATGGCAGCGATTGGAACCCTTCCGTTGATTTCTTCTTGTACACTCTCCAGAACGTTGGCCTGTAACAAATTTATTTAATTGCCTTTTTTATTTAAAAAAAAAAATCAATTGATTATAATTAATTTAAAAATTAATTAGATTAATTATGGAGGGGGAACTTACAGTGGAGCGAGGTAGACGAGAAAGGAGATGACGTTGCCTGCAAGATAATGGTTATTTACGATTACAAGAAGAAGACAAATCAGTGAGTAAGACGCTTAAATAATTTATCATAAAAGGTGAGATATATAATTAAGAAATAATCAAATAATATAAATATACTACTACTACGTATATATTTGGAAATTAATAAAAAAATTCCAGGTGAATCTTGTGGGTTTGACTCGGGAGAGACCGAGATTAGACCGAAAAATCTTGGAACAAAATATCAATCATTGACTTTATTGCGTCTCCCATGATTTCGCACAATCTAATTTTTATTAATGTGTATAATCCAAGCTTTTTTTTTTCAATATCTCCCAGGTTTAATAATATAAGTAAATAGTTTTAGGATTTTGCACTGAAATTAATAAAAGACTAAAATTGCTATATGTATAAAAATACTCTTAAATGTAATGTCCACCATCCTTTTAATAATCAATGAAAATTGTAAAAATGGTTATGAAATATAAATCTTGTAATCTAATACTTACAAAATTTTTAAGAACTTATAATTTCAAATAAAATTTTAAAACTTATACAAGTATAATTTTTAATTATTATGGACCCATAAGGTCCATAATGTAACAATATAAAAGTACAAAGGGAGTATTACATTTACATTTGATTAAAAAAATAATATTTTATAGAGATTTTACCTCCTTAAAAAACGTGCAAAAAGTCAAGCGACATTTATTTTGAAACGAAAGTAGTAAAATATTAACTTTTGTTATCAAATTATTTTGATAATTTATTATATATTAGTAACGAGTCTCAAATTATTAAAAACATTTAATAAAAAAATTAACATTTTATTACATTTTTTAATTTCTTAAAAAATGTAAATTTTAAAAAGACTTATATTAATTGTTGAATAGAGAGAGTATTACATATGGTATCTAATCCTAATATATATAAGATAAAAACCAGTGTTCTAAAAAGGGTTAGGCGAATCCTAGGCGGCGAGAGACCGTCTAGCGCCTAGGTGCCCGCCTAGCTCTAGACGGAGGGAAATCGTCTAGTGTTTAGGTGCGATTTTTATGACAGTGGTGAAAACTATATTTATAAATAAGAGAATCACACACAAAAAAAATGCATACATATAACATTAATCTGCAATCAACATATATGTATATTGTGTGTGTATATATATATAGTATGAGGATATATCGACACTCACCGAGAAGACCAAAGACGAAAACTAGAGTCATTGCTTTCGATCAATCTCAATATCGATCTCAATCGACAAATAAGAAGTACTTGTCCTATATAAACTGGTTTGTGTGAATTTGCAAGTTAAAGAGGAGATGGATGGAGAGTCTTTGAGTGTGGTATTTCGCTTTGCTAGATTAGCTTTGCCTTAATGCTGAATTACTAATGTTGGTATGAAATGGAAATGGGAAGGAGGCGGCTTTATATATAGAAGGAGAGGGATGGGCCCCACACGGGGAGTATGGGATTGAAGGGGCAGGGCTTGTGTGTGGGTGAGGCCCATCGTAGCCCTCCAACACACGCAAAGAGGAAGAGGAGGATGAATGTGGTACAGTCTATATGGGTGCGTGTGAGTGCCAGGAGATACCAGATGTTCTTCTCTCAACGGCCTGATTTTTTCCTTCATTATTAATGTGTCCTTTTCATTTTCCTCTTCTTGGCTTCTTCCATTTATTTCCTCCAATTATTGTTTTCATTAATTTGATGCTTTTTCCCTATGAAAATTTCAGAAATGTAAGAAAACATTTTTCTAGTGGAAAGGTTAAAAAAATAAATAAAGATATAGTGATTTACGATTTGATAAAACAAAGAAAAAGTTATTTACGTACAATTGAATAAATCAATAAGACTAACTCCAATTCCAATTGTATAGTGTAAATGCGTATATTTTGATATAAATTTTGCTTCAACGGTTACTTTTTAGTGTTCAAAATGTGTACATTTGCACACAAAGCGCTCAAATATAAGAACATCAACCCTCCATGTGTAAAAATATTTTTCACTTTTTTATTATTAGTTAAGAATTCGGGAAGGGAAGGGATAAGTCTTACCCGATAGCATCCTTACGGATGAGATCACGAAGACCATGATCATTATAGAGAGTGTCCCCCAAGTGTGGCAAATTAGGGTTTTGTTCACATAAAATTTTTTGGACAAAATTACCCCCCTAATATCATATCTCCATTGCTGTTTCAGCACCACAGATCCATGGACGAAAGAAGATATATCTCCTGTTTCAGATCTCGCTCTCTTCGTCGACTCTCTCGCTCTCTGCTCTAAGCGACCGCTCCTTCGCCGGATCTGATGGATGCCACTGACATGGCTGAGCAGATCGAGGACGGAGATCTGAGATCTCAACCTCCAAGCGACCATCCATGGCGCCTCCTCCTCTGATTCGCGCTCCGAGCCAGCGATTTGCAACTAGCGGCCCAGATCCGCTCCCTCCGTTCTCGCTCCAGGGATCTCGCCTCTGTCCTCTCGAATTCCGGGGATCTCGATCGCCTCTGTCACCTTGCTAGCGGCCGCCTAAATCGATGCCAAGAAAGACGAATTCGGTGCGCCGCCGAAGAGTTGAATTCGATGCCATGGCTTCTCCATGGACGCCGTCGGTGCGCCGCCGAAGACATCAGTGGCTGCGAGGTTCGCAGAGGCCATAAATCTCTTCTCCCATGGCTTCTCCATGTGTTTCCGCACTTTTCTGATTGAGGATTTGGCCACACCGATCAATCAGTCACCGTCGATCGCCGCCCTGTCTTATGTGCTTGACGAGGGTGATGAAGACGATGGCGATGAAAATCCGAGGCAAAGAGGATGCCGCCTCCATCTTCCTCCTGGTTGCCGCCTCTCACCTCAGGAAGATCCGGCTGGAATGGAAGAGGGCGAGAGAGCGATCTGAGAGAGCGAGAGAGCGAGAGAGAGATCTGAGATCTTCGATGAAGCGTTGTTTCAGCAAGTTTCCATTTACTTAGCAGACCACCAATCTTTCTGCTATGTGAGTGTCTCACTGTTCCCTTCAGCATGTATACAATATTGATATACCATGTTTGATATCTTGCTATTTTTCAGGAGAGGAGATGTAGGATCACCAAATGCATTCAAGATAATTTGGAGAAATCGCTTCCTCAGCCAGCAAGGGTGAGAAGTGCATGTTTTCAATTTATTTTGCTAGATCATTTATATCTCAAAGTTATTTGAGTTTCAATGTGCTCACGATCCTGCTGTTAAAGTTTCATACTTACATAACATGTCTGAAGTTTTTGAGCCATGAGTTTTCTTTCAATCAGTGTTATGTGCATACGATACAGATATCCCGAAACTATAATTGCAATACTGAAGAATTGTGTGATAGCTATGAAGCATCTAACAAACACTAAATCTTTATGGCTACACCTTGTATTGGCCATTGGGACTGCTATAATTCTCTAGCCCGACTTGCTCTTGTCAATATTTTGCATACTGTGCTTCAAAATTCATGTTTTTTTGTAGAGTCAACTAGAGATGATGGATAAGAGCATTGAATATATCAATCATCTGCAACTCTAACTCAAGGTATTTACTTCTTGATATGTGCAATGCCTTGTGTATACAAAACGTCAAATATATGTGGTTCAAAAGATAGGAAATTTTTTTCACTGGCTTTCTATCCTTCTAGAATTTGATTAGAGTATCCATTTGATATGGTATAGGACAGGGACATTCTAAATCCTCAACTTCATTCGGAATAGTTTTTAATCAGAAGGTCCAAGAAGTCTAATGCTATATTGAGGAATTTTTTTCATTATCTTGATAGAGACAAAAGGATTTTGTTAAAAACAAATCTTCAATGGCCCTAGTTTGTTGAATGCTTCTTTATGTTGAGACACATTCTAATAGCTTATATCCAGTTTGAATATTGGCAATTTCAGCAATTGCTGAAATGCAGACTGTAGTTTCAACAATTGCTGAAATGCGAATTGCAATGAATTTTGTTAAAAGCCTCTTAGCTTAATGGTAGAGCGATGTGCTATGCGCAAATACGTGCGTTCGAATCCCGCATAGGCTAAATTTTATATCCCGTAACACAGTTTCAGCAACAATTTCAGCATCAACAATGTTGCTGAAATCGGGGTTTCAGCATCAACAACGTTGCTGAAACCGTAGGCTTAGCATCAACAACGTTGTTGAAACCGGGGTTTCAGCATCAACAACAGTGCTGAAATCGGGGTTTCAGCAACGCCGAAAAAAAAACAGTTTCAGTAACCCGAAAAAAAAAACTGTTGAAACGTGAGGGGGGTTTCGGCATCAACAACAGTGCTGAAATCGGGGTTTCAGCAACTCCGGTTTCGGTAAAGTGAAAAAAAAAACAGTAACGAGAATTTTTTTTTTTTGCTGAAATAGAGGGTGGCACAGGGGTTTCGGCAACTCTAGAAACGCGGGAAAAAAAAACGAAAAAAAAAAACTGTCGAAACAGAGGTTAGCACAGGGGTTTCAGCAACTTTATTTTAGGGGTGGACATTTTGCTAATATGAAGAGAGTGGTGGACATTTTCCTAATAAAGCTCAAAATTTTGGACATCGAGGTAATCACCCCATCATTATAAATGTTGATTCCCCTGGTAGAGCGACAAAGGTGTGCGACCTTATCAATCGCTCTGTTTCCATCAGGGGCACATGAGAGAAAGAACAATTTCTCACTCTTGACAAAAGGATTTTAATGTCTGACATTAGCAGCTCAATTTCCCATGAACATTGTTTATTTGTTTTGAGGTAATTAATGATGATCAGAGAGTCGCCTTCAATTTGTATTTTTTGTATTCCCATTTGTAGTAATTTCATAACACCTTGTTTTAACGCCAGTGCTTCCGCCTTGATTGGCGTTTTGCCAATCAAGCTGCCAGTCTGCCACCCATATTGATGAGCCGACCTTTCCAATCACGAATGATGTACCCGGTGGAATTGTCATTGTTTATTAGGGTGGATCCGTCAAAATTTAGTTTAATTGAGCCGCGAGGAGGTTTTTCCATTTACTTTTTTTTTAATTTTTCTTTTTTCTTTTTAATTTAATCATATTTAATTAGAGATGGGTGTGTATAAACTATACATTTAATTAACCAATGAAGTAAAATATCGAAAAGTGATCAATGTGTATTTTTTAATACTTTGTGTCATTTAACTATTAGAGTTAGTCTAATAAGGTTTGTCTATATGTTATAATTAATTAAGTCGAGGAATATATGAGAAAATATGTATTCCTTTAAACCACAACAATTTGTTGTTAATGTATGGTTTGATATTTCAATCCCAAGATTAATTGTTAAGTTGGTGCCCATCAGTGGCGGACCCAAGGGGGGTCCTGGGGGGTCACGTGACCCCCCCCTCGGCCCGGGAAATATGTACTTTAAAAAAAAAAAAAAAAAAAAAAAAAAAAAACTCGTTTTTGGATATAATTAAGTGAAAAGAGTAAAGAATCACTAAACAGCATTGGCTCAATTGGTAAAGGATGTGGTAAGCCCTCTTGAAGTCAAGAGATCCCGGGTTCGACTCACCAAATTTTAATTTTTTACCTCTATTTTTTTTTACACCAAATTTTAAATTTTCACCTCTATTGTTTTTAAAACTCAAAATTCAAAAGCCCCCATTTATATTTACAGTCAGTAGCCGCCCCTTCCCCCATTTGCATTTACAGTAGCCGCCGATTGTGAGAGAAGTCCGAGTCGAGCCCTCGACCCACCCAGCAACCCGTCGCCGCACCCACCCTGGTGACCCCCCCCTCAAAAGTTTCTGGGTCCGCCACTGGTGCCCATATTAATTAATGCCGATGAGATTTCCACCAACAAAATTAATGTTGATAGATCTCCAAGTGTGGGTTTTTGATCGAATTTGGGATACGTGGGTCGTTTCAATTGGATCCCTCGTGCACGCACTAATATATCATTGTGTTGGGTATACCGTATATACCCTATATCTATATATGTAGAGGAGATCGACGATGTAGAAAACTAGAAACATGTGAGATTTAAATAATATAATTATTTATATACGATGACATATGAATGAATTTAAAGTGTAATATTAAAAAGATTTACATATGAGCTGATTTAATTTTAAAGGACACACAGTAAAGAGTCCATGTTGAGGTGTCCGCTAGTGATCCCTAGAGTTCTCTGTGTGCGTCTGTCGTTTGACCAGTTGGTTTTGGTTCTGTTAACCTGTAGTTTTCAGTGTAGGTTGGCTTGTACTTTATTTCTGCTCTTTTCTTTCTGTCATTTACTTCTTGTCATTTCCTTTTTTGTCATTTATTTCTTGTTGTACATGATGGGTAGTCGATCTCCCGGCTTATCCGGGCTCTCGATTTCTCTAGATTTGTCTAGAGAATCGAATTTCTTTCCTTATATCAAAAAAAAAAAAGTACACACAGTAAACATGAACCTATAACAATATAATGATTCATACGTACATAACTCACACAAATAATTATGGTACTATATATAAATAATTTTTATATCTAAAAAATATTAATACATATAAATAATTATATTTTTACATAATAATAATAATTATTATATTAATCAATCAAATATATTCACATTTTACACCCTAAATAATCCATTCCCTCGATGATCTCTAGCTATATGTACGTATATCCCACTAGTGGCAACATCAAGCTTCTATTTATACAAATCCTTAATACTTTATATTAACATATATTATCATTACGAAAGCATGCGTATACGTAATCTCGATCAATATATAGTTTATCTCCCAAGCACTTTTGGTAACTCAAAAGTAAGTCTAGCGATAAACATATATATTGATCAAATACGAAAGATCAAGTCATAGTATATAATAAGGGGTTGAGAATGTAAAGAGACTAAAAGATTCCTACATTGAAAATATAAAAGATCAAGTACGTCATAGTATATAATAAGCTAATGTGTTACTCCTACTATTGTCAATTGGTTTTAGGATGGAATCTTACTCGGCTTATGTATAAGATTATTAGCGCATATGTGTACGTATACACACGACCCCCATATCCCGAATTCCAACGGACTTTATGAATTTTTTTATGAAAAGTTAGGCATTAACTAACTCTTATTAAGGGGTTCATTTGACCTAATCTATGATTTTTTTAAAAAAAATTAAGGAACTAAATGATCCGATGTAAGACTTAAAATTAATGATGTGAAATAAATTCTACATACAACAACAATCTCCTTCAACAACATCACAACAATATATGTAAGTCAAATTGATACGGGGTTAGCCGTGAGATGGCCCGATCTTCGACAATCAAACAAGAAACTAAAGAACGGAAGCAAGATTAATCAAGAACTTCAAAGAAACGCAGCAAGACTCAACAAGACTCTCAAGATTCGACCAAGAACAACCAAGATCGATCAAGAAATCAACAAGACTCGACAAAAGGAATGCAAGACTCGAAATTGAATAACAAGAATTGAAAGACGCGATCGATAAGGACTGAGTCGATCTATACAGAACAAGATAAAGACCACTGGCCTCCTAAGAGAGTAGGAACCAATACCAATGACTATATAACCCGCCTCTACAACCCTACACAACCAAGCGGACAACTTGGAGGCACAAGGAGGGGGCTCGTGGATACTAGGATCACCAAGTCTTGCGAAGTTGATGAACACAAAGCAAACCAAGCTGAGACAAGACCAATTTGCAATTGATGAGCACGGCTCTAATCAATCGACAAGCACTCATGTGTTTCACACAATATGAGAGAATTCTAATTCATTAAGTTCCGAATTGTTCTACATGGTGGTGATCGACTTATATAGTCATCACATAGACCTGTTGGGCCGAAAATAATAAAAGAACTAATAAAACTAACAACTTATGAAATTAATAAAATAACCTCTAAGTTTCCTAAAATAACTTTAAGTAAGAAATGTGCTAAAATAGGAAATACTATAAGTGTCCAAGACTTAACATAAAATCGGCAATCCTAAGATGACTAAGGTGCCTCGGCCTCTTGGATCCCAATGCACATGTAAGCCTTCAATGTAGGCTCGGGGAGTTGAACCGTGCTCTAGAACAAAGCATGACTCACAAAGTTGAATGAGTCTCTCTGAAGCTTCTTAGCTCGAGCTCGAGTCATAGGTCATTCTCCTAAGATAATTGGTGTGTCTGGAGGTGTAGAAGATGGTCCCGCATCACAAATCTTCTCTAGTATTTGTATTGCGGTAAATGAATATATTATAGTTTTATAAACGAGGGTACGTATAATTAATAGTCTTTTTGTTAACCTCTTAAAAAATGCGTGAAAAGATGTTAAATAAATACATATTGTTAATTAAAATTTGTCGTTTATTATCCACGTACGTTTTTTTAGAATGATAAAAACTATACAAAATATTAACTTTTTTTTACATTTGTTTTAAGTATGAAATTATTAAAAAATAATATTAAAAAAGTTAATATTTTATATAGTTTTTAACACCTCAAAGAGCTTGCGTGAATAGTAAAACGTCAAGTTTTAATTAACGGAGGGAGTATAAGGAATTTAAGTATTGTATATAAACCGCTGAACTCGTTTTTTTAATGTCAATTGATTTTAGGATGAAACCTCATCGGTGTTGTGTACTCGGATTGATCAACGCTTAGACGTGCATGACCTCCCGTGTCATATATATGGCCCACCGAAATTTAACAAAGGTAATAAAACGTTAAAATGATGGAGTATAAAAGAAAAACTAGTGATATTTAACATTTCGTTTTCTTAATTGCCACCTTCACACACCCTTCTAAAAGCTTGCCAACTAATAGGCGATTTGGAGAGGAAAGTCACAAACAAATTTATGTTGTATGCTTAGCTGGAAAAAATTAAAGAGTGTTTTTCATTTATGTAATTAAGTTACGTACTACTCAAATGATTAACCAATTCAAAACATATCTCTTTGTGTAAAAGGGTTGATTAATATCTTAGTTAAGGTAATTATTAATTACTACGTGTTAGCTTATGCTCCCCGCATTTCCTTATGAGGAATTGTTTTATAAATGTACATGTTGCAACCAGGGGCGGAGGCAGAATGTTTTGAGTGGGAGGTGACCATAATAGTCGACAATAAGATCTAGAAAAAAATCGTAAAACACAACGTGTTCGACAGTACAAACTAGTGTCAACCTATTGTTTCGAAAATACTACAAATATATAAAATGAAAATAAGGATAAAAAACGAAAAAATAAAGATATAAAACGCAATAAATAAACAAAGTAATATAACATATGGTTTCGAAGCTCTCGAGATAAATTACAATATATGAATGTCAATTTAAGTAAAATATTAAAGTATTATAGTATATTGAAATAAAACTAAAGTGATTAATACTGCTGTAATTTTCAAACATTCATAACCTTTTACTCATATGTCGGATTAGGGCGTATTATATATCAAAATGGAGCTATCAACGAGGAGAATACACCTAGGTAATTTTTCGGATGAGGAGGGGTCACGTGACCCCCTAGGACCCCCTAGCTCCGCCTCTGGTTGCAACTCTAGATAGGCTACATCTTGTTGTAAACACATATTCAGATTATAGAAGATTTTCTAATGTGTGATCAATAACTTTTTTTGAAAAATTATCATACCGAGTGCATAAATTTTTGGTGCTAAAGTATTTTAAAAAATTATTTCCACACACAAGTGTGTGGACACGCGTGTTTATGGTCGGTTACATATGTATAAACACAATTATTTTACCTCGATTTATATGATTGTTTGATTGCACATAAAAAAAACATATGAAAATTGAGATGAAATAATAATGCAACATACCAAATACTCGAATAATTAAATTGAAGCAAAATAATTGAATTTTAATACATATATTTTGAAATCCAAACACATCATAAAACTTTTATTTGGAAAATTACCAAAAACGGTATTCCGACTTCAGTCAGACTAGCCTCCAGGGGGGTCGGAATACCAACTACGTTCCCACAATGTGACTCTAACTATGAAGATCTGCACCACTTATTATGGACTTGTCCAATTGCAAAAACTGTAATATCATCATTAGATCCTCAACTACTCCCGGTCCTAAACCGTTGTTTTTGATCAAGAAACTGATTTAAATAGTATAATCTGTGAACTTAAAGAGATATTAGGTCTCTCACGATTTGGTCGCTTAGGGTTTACATGGTGGAGCTTATGGTACTTCCGAAACAAGTCATTATTTGACAATATCAACTCGAATAGCACATCCATAATAATCTTCATAAAGGACCAACAACACATGTGGAATCACTCGGCAGAACGAGATGATCAACAAAAAAACGAAGTACCAAACAAAACCAAATCTCAACTAATAAAAACCACTAGAAGAAAGACAAAATGGCTACCACCTAAGGCGGGCATGTACAAGCTAAACTTTGATGGCGCTCTATCATCTACCTCCAAGGGAACTTATGGATTCATCATCCGAGATCAATCTGGCACCCCGGTCCTCATGAGCGCGGGTCCCACGCCTTTTCCCTCGGTTGTTGGCTCTGAGGCTTTCGCCTTGTGGAAAAGGATCGCAACAGCTATTGACCTACATTTACCTAACCTTGTAATCGAAGGTGATAACCTCACTGTCATAAACAGCCTTAAAGGCATTGGGAAACCGACGGGCGACTCGGAAATGATTGTCTCGGACAGTTTAGTCTCCCTTAGTTTCCTCCATTCTTTTGAGATTCGTCATGCTTATAGGGAAGCAAATCGCGTTGTTGATCATCTTTCGCATCTGGACTTTGCTTTCACCAGCAATCCAGCACCTGACGACTCTGTGCTTCTTAATCTCATCCGTACGGATGCTCTTGGCATTTAGGGTTTCCCTTCTGCCAAATTCTTTTCGGTTAAAAAAAAAACAAAAAAAAACACATCATAAAACCTTATATCAAATGTAGACACGGTTTGAATATATAATAGTTAAAACTTGAAAAGAAACCAAATTGTGAGCTCAAGCAAGCTTGATCAAACTCATCAATGGAGGTTTTCGTTTTTCAGTTTTGGAGTTTGTTGTGGAGAGAGAATTTGTTACTCGATTTCTCTATCAATTTGTGTTCAATGTTTACAATAGAGGCTTAGGGTATTTATACATCAGCTTCTCATAGAGAAGGACTAAACTACTCTCCTTGCCCTCTACACTTAGCTCTCGGCCTTACCCTCTCCATCCTCAATAAAACTATTTTTCTAACTATACCATAAGAAGAATATAAGTTAAAAAAAGGCAAATTATAAAATGTTTCACTAACAAATGTATATAAATATATACTCGTACATTAGAATTATATTCATACATATAAAAATAATCGAATTAACCCCCCAGTAATGACTACCTTGATGAGTCTAGTCCATATTTAAATTAAGATTCATTAGCCATTATTTTAACCATTATCCTCCTTTCCTCGTTTCTCATATAAAATTTGTTACCTTTCTCCACATTTCATATCCTAATTTCATGGAGGGTGACTATTTCTCCTAGGATGCTCTAATAATTCCCTCTATCTTCTCTGCTTCTAGACTCACAAAAAATGATAATCATATATATTTTCTATGTAAAATTCAATTCCTTTCCTTTTCATTATCTTTTCTATAAACAAACGACCCCTATATGTTTAGATTAAAAGATCGGTAATTAAAATAGATTTAAACTTAAAAAATAATAGTGAAAAAAGGAGGAATGGAAGAACACAAGAAAGAAAATACAGTATATGATTATGTGAATGATTAAAAAATAGGTAACAAGTGGCAGTTCCCAATAACACAATTCTCAATCTAACACATTTCAATCTATAATACTCACACCTACAAGGCTACAATAATTTCGAGAATCTTATTTTCCTCCACACATTAATTTCCCCTTTTTTTTCATTTAATTACATCATCCAGCCCTAATATATAGTAACCCAATCAAACTACTCCATAATATATATCTGTACACGTGGCACAACCCAACCAATCCCCAAATACTACTCGTTCGTAGTATTCAACGATCTAATCATTTTTTTTTTCTATAAGAAATTCACCAATTTTATACTTGTAGTCTTTAATTAGGTTTCATAAGGTAAAAAACAAAAAACACATTTTCTGTTTGATCCATGATTATTGATTATCCATTTATCCTCATGTTAAATCATATATCCAAACTTATAATATACGTCTTCGTTTTAATATATTGACAAGTGACAACCATCTAATTAGTGTTTTTTTTGTATGGAGTATATAAAATATTGGTCTATACTAAAAGAAATATGTGAGCTTTTACATTTATTGTTAAAAAGATATTCATATATTTAATATATTATAATATAATTAATGAAATAAAAGCTCCCTAGATCTTTATATCTTTCTCCTTAGAATATTTAATATATATATATATATATATATATATATATATATATATATATATATATATATATATATATTTGAAATAAATAGAGAAATATTAATTTGAAAGGACCAATATATGGAAACTTTGTAGGTTGATCACATAAATAGAATCACATAAATGACAATTTTGTTTCCACATTCATCCATTTGGCTGTTTGTCATTCATGGACTCTATTGATCGACACTCTCTAATGACTCATCAATTTATTTGTCTATTTTGCCATTCTATTATTCGAGTTGGGTTGGATTTATATTGTTGATCGGTTGATCGAATGAATGTAGAACATTCGACATTATAACAAGTTATATATCTAGAGTCGGTGTTTCACATATAATATGCATTTTTAAAATAGGTGAAAAGAATAATAGAAACTATAAAATAATAATTATTATAATTTTTAAATAAAATATTTTTTAATATAACAAAATTTTAATTGGTACGTTTTGGAGTAATCATTGAATTGACTAATGACATACGGATAGAATATAAATAAATAATGGTATATGTGTATACAGAAATTACCATGTCAATTATGCTTTGACCGATGTTGACTTATACGGATGGTTGAATTACATGTCAAATGAAATGAATTAAATTCGAGTCATCCATTTAACTGACATAATAGTGTTATGGGATTTAGATATATATTTATTCATCTCTTTAAAAAACTATATGTATCTATTTATTACCTTAATTTAAAAGCATTTTTTTATAACATGTCAACACCAGTACATTAATTATAGATTTTCAGCTAATTATAATTTTTCCTTTTATCATTTTTATTTTTATTTTTATCTCTCTAAACTTATAACATTTTTTCCTTTTATTTGTAAATCATTTACTAATAATCTATATATAGTATATATCTTAATTCAAAACTACCTTTATTTTATTTTATTTTTTTGTATTTTTTACTTTATCAATTCTACCTTTCTTATAATTTTATGCTAACTTTATTAATATTTTCTTTAATTTTATAATATTAATTTTTTATATTATATATTGATATACAGAACATTTAAATTTACTGGGGTTTTTCATTATATATTCATTATTGAACTGTTACATTAATTAATTTCCTATAATAAGACCATTAAGCCAACCTTCGGAATTTTTAAAAAGGAAAAAAGGGTTTTACTATGGTTTTAATATAAATTAGAAAGAGAAGACAACATTGTAAAGCAACATTGGCTATCTGAACCTCGAAGATAATATTAATAAACCCTAAAAAGTAAGTAAAAAGTAAAGAAAACCTTTGAAGATCGATGAAGGGATTGGATTACTATATAAAAGATCGTCTCTATCTATTTTTGTATTATATAAAGTTGAAGATTGGTCCCAATTGGCCTACTTTCACAGCCTAATTAATTTTATCACCCTAATTAATTAATAATTTAATCACCACATGCACTTCCACTCTTCTATTGTTAATATCTCCATGATCTTTTTATATGCAAATATGCAATTAATATAGCACACTCGAACCGATAACTGGCTTATACACACAGTCGTACATGCGCTAATAGCCTAACACACAAGTTGAGTGCCGGACCGTGGGATAAGCAATTGCTGGGAAAAAAATTTGGGAGCAAAAAACAAAATTGTTGGGTAATTTTTTTAGTAGGCTTAATTTGTTGAGCCCAAATCAAGCCCGTATATACGTACCTTAAATTACACTATGGTAGAAACTTTTCAACTTAATCTTTCTTCAAGTTCTCCCTATCATAGTATCATGCGTGTCTAGAATCTCTACCAGCTTCTTTCAACTATTGTCTAATTTGACTCTCGATTATGTTTTTAGTATTCATATATGAGTCTTATGGATATTATAAATTTAAATTTCACAGGGTTTAAATTGTTTTATAGTTTGATTGTAGAAAATGAAATTAGTGGGTTTTATACCATCTGTTATTTGTACTTTACATAATCCATTATTTTAAAGTTGACAATTTTAAAATCCGTCTTAAATTCTTAATGAAATACAGTACTACATAATTAGAGATTTTATTTTAGCTAGGCAAAATTTTATCTCTTTTTTGTGATTATTTTTTCGCTCACCTAATTTTAAATTACTAGATCCGTATCACTGAGTGAGGTTACATTCTAAAACCGATTAACACTAGAAAGAGTAATCCACCGACTTATATATTAAAACTTATTATATTCAACTTTCTATTTGAAACTTTTTTTAATCTCATTCACATCTAAACAGATCCAGCTGGGATTTCCTGGATCTAACATAGCCTAAAAGTTAAGTATATTGAGAAATCAAAGAGAATAATACATATGGTAAATATGAACCATGTTAGTAACTTTGTTTTTAAAAAAAAACTATCTATACATAATTGTAGATTTATAGGGAATCATTAATCCATCATCACGGTTGTGGTTTCAAGTAGTGCTGGAAAAAGCGATTTAATCTGCAACTGTTAAAAAAAGTTTTATCGTTGCCATTTTTCACGGTTTAGCCGTAAAACACGCTCTAGATTCACCTTATCGGGACGATGTGCTTCGAAAAGGTGCATATCAATACAATCTTATATGAGAAATCATTTTCATTTATCACAATCTCAATCATACAATGTAATGACAAATTTGCTTTTGCTGATTGCCTTTCTTAATAATTAACCAAAATTAGCCACTATAAATAAAAGATATTATTAAACTATGTAATACGTATATCTAAAGGTTCTATGGTGTAGTGGTTAGCACTCTGGACTTTGAATCCAGCGACCTGGGTTCGACTCCCGGTAGGACCTTCTTTTTTTTTTTTTTACCTTTCTACCATCAATTTTTTTTTTCAATACCATTTTATATTTTCAACAGATTTAATTCAAAGATGTCCATAATTTTTTTAAAAATAAATGGGTTGGTGGGTCGGAGTCTCGGGTCGGCCACGTGATCTTTGATATGAAGTATTAAAAATGTGGGAAGATTTTATATCTCTATACCAAATCTTTCATCCACAATAATTTCAATGTGGGATGTAAGAGGAAAAAAATACGAGGATATATATATTTTTTCTCAAACTCAATTTCCAATGTAGGAAATGTAGGAAACAAGTGAAATGAGAGAAATAGGATAGTGGGATACATATATATAGTCTCATGACTCCTCATTCTAACTCCATATTTTCGATGTGGGGTGTAGTGTTTTTCGCACATTGGAAATGAGGGGATGGAAGGAAGACTTCCAAGTCTATAAAATGAGAAGAATGGGGGATCATTTGTCCACATTGCCATTGCATATTAGTTTATGTAATATTATGAATTATTCTAAGAATAATTTATATAATTTACTTAATAATTATAAATTTATTTTATTAAAAATAAATTTTTCAAAAAAAAAATTGAAATAGAGGGTTTTATTTCTCTCTACCCTGACCCTCAACCCGAGCCAACCCTTTGATCCTTCGACCCTGACCCGTAACCCGTGGCCATGTCTACCCTAAGGGCATAAGATATAGGATAAGAACCTTAATCGGAAAATATTCTCTACCAAAAAATATAAGCGGCCATAGGAAATCAATATTAAAAAAAAACTAAAAATAATTTAAACTTGGAGAATTTTTCCTGATTAAACTTGTTATCCTATGCCCCAAAGGTATAGGATAGAGAATCCCATATAACAAACAAAAACAATAGCTTCAATGGAAATAGTGGATTAATATAGAAACTAGGGGATTCCGATTCGAAAAATATTAGGCATATTAATATAATCGAGAGCCCATAAGTAAAAGTTCATGTTTTCACAACCCAAAAGCACAAAACCTCTTATGTTATAAAAACGAGCTATCAATACGCCCAAGCCCAAGCCCAAGCCCAAACCCATTATTAAATTTAATGCCCATATTGCTTACCTAGGGCTACATTTGTTTAGCCTAATCTTTTTCATTGATCTAAATAAATTAGCCTATATTTACCGAATCCGGATCCTCTACAACCTCTGGTGTAAAGGCCCGGATTTTCAAATATTAATTTTTGGAAAAAGAAATTAAAAATGAATTTAAAGAGAATTTCGGCCCAATTTTTAAATTTTAAAGATCGAATCTGTCTTTCATTTCGGGATTCGAAAATTCCTTCCGTCGGCAATATCCTATTCAGTTTTAAATATCTAATCGATTGAGAGAGCGGAATTCGGAAGACTAATCATCGGGAATTCAAATTTCCGACTCGAGACCACAACTCCGTTCTCTTTCTCCCATACTTATTCAAATTCAACATTGGTTCCCACACTTTGAGATTTTGATTTTGGAATTTCCTATCTCTTTTCCTAACTAGCCCAACACACACACATAAACCTTTTTCTTCCTCTTGCTCTTTGACTCACCAAGAATGGCAATGAGGACAAACTTTTGTCATGATTTCAACCAAGGAAATCCAAAGCTTTGACCACACATTTCCCTCACTGATGTCCCCAAAGTAGCCTTGTTTTTATGCATATTTTAGTTTCATATTCTTTACATTTTTCATATTTCGGGTTGGGAATATGTTGAATTTATGTAGTATATGCTTATTTGTTAGAAATGGAGATCTACATAAGTTTATGTTTAATATTGCAGAATATGGAAACATTTGGGGAGAAAACCCAGAAGCGAGAACCGGAGCACAAAGCTACTCGACATCGACACACCCTGGTCGATCTCGACGAGCCATGCCTAGACACCTACCAGGATCGAGGAGCCTATGTCGAGAAGTCGAGGACAGAGACGTCGAGACACCTTACTCGATCTCGAGGAAGCCTTGTCGAGATCGAGGACCAGCACCGCGTCTGTCCGAGTCCATGCCGAGGAGGAGTCCTCGACATCACCAGCAAACCATCCTCGACCACACCCTACTCGACCTCGACAAGAGTTAGTCGAGATCGACGAGCCCGGAGCCCAGATCCAAATCTGTCGAGCAGAGCCGCCCGAGAAGACCTAGTCGACGAACCACCCAACTCGACATCGACAAGGGGTCCTCGAGATTGACTAACCCTGTGAGCCTTGTCCGAGCTTGTCGAGCACCATCTAGCCAAGACGACGAAACCGAGCCAGTCGACCAACTTTTCTACTCGAGATCGACAAGACCCTTGTCGAGATCGACGACGATTCCAGAAGCCGTGTCTACGCAATTCTACTCGGTTTGGGATTGCTTGGGATCGAAGTTTGCCGAATTCTATCTGATCTATCAAGATACGTCATTGAAGGAGAAGAGCTATCCATTAAAGACATTTAGATATATTTAGATTTAATTTTCTTGTTGCTTTTATTTATCCTTAAACACTTTAGATATAATTTTAGATATAGATAGAGATTTCTATCCTTGAGTAGCAAGGATTAGAAGGCTATAAATAAAGCCCATGGGGCTGATTTTAGATTCATTCAATTTCAGAAAGAAGTAAGTAGGAAAAGTAGAGAGAGAGAGTGTGAGCGGCCGATTGGAGTTGTGAAGCGAGAGCGGAATTGGCTTCAAGCGGTTGTAAACTTTGGTTTATTTCAATGCAATTAGTTATTTCCTTTCAATCGATGATGTCTGAGGTTGCGATGAAGCGCGAGTAGTCCACCTACTTCTAGGGTTGGGGCGAGCCCGACGATAGCCATGCACGTTTGAGGTAAAGATTCGACCTTTATCATGTTTTGAGCATCTACTACTTGTTTACGTGTTTATTACCCATCTAATGGAGATCCATGCTAACAACTTGGATTGTAAACATAAAATTTGTAGAGACAATTAGGGTTTCTTGAAAGAGTTGTCTAATTGTTGGAAAAGGCGAAAGCTTGTCCTTGATGCAATTCACATGATTATCTGTTTATCTCTACCTTATGCATGCTTGGTTATCGTTGTTGCAAACCTCAATCTTGGAAGCCTTTTACATTAAGTTTATTTCGAAGTCCCAAAGCATTTGCCTTTACTTTATTTCTTTGTTTCGTTTTATTCTCTGTCTACTCGATCTCGACCAAGCCTGGTCGATCTCGAGTTACTGATTCTCGACCCTGTGCTTGCTGCTGCGCTGTGTTCGACTGTTCGATTTTCTGTCGACTACCCTAGTCGAGATCGAGGACCCTGTTGTCGACTTCTGACCGTGAGATTTCACCGCTGCCTAGGATCCGCTGACACGCTTCCTCGTGGATCGATCCTAACTTCCCGCTGCTGCATCAGGAGGAGGTCTTGTAATTATTTGCAAGGGACGAAATCTGGTTTGCTGTGATTTATTTATATTTTATTTGCATACTCGATTTCCTCCAATCAACAAATTGTGTTTAAATTTTTGCATTGTTTTAGTTTTATACCCTAACTTAGATGTCCTATGATGATACATAATGATTGACTTGATCATATAAATCCTATGGCATGTTTGGAAGGTTTAGCCTAAGTCCCCAAAATGGTTTTTCTGTGGATTGTGAACTTGTGATGAAATTGAGCACATATGATCCTAAGCTAAAGGTTAAAATCCAACAAAAATTGTCCCAGTGAGAATTTTGGCCTTATAGGGAGAACGTAAAAAAATCCCTCTGCTTTCTTGAGTGTATTTACTATTCCTATGCATCTCTAAATGTTGTGATAGTTATTCAAAGCCAATACATTTATATGTTTATGTTGATAAGAATTAAATGATGGAGGCACCTTTTAAGCCAATTTTATCCTCTCTTTACCTACCCTGCATTATCCCTGCTTGAAGCCAGGACATTAGCCTGAGACTTTTATTATAAACTCCACAAAATTATCCTTAGCCAAATTGAGCCTGACCCCCATTTGAGAATTAAGACTTAAAGTTGGTTGGAATGATGATTTGTGGAAAGAATGAGCTTATGTTGCATTTCAAGAAGGATCATGGAAATTATTGAGATATGGGTTGGTTGTACATTTTTTATCTTGCTAGACATATTATGTAAAAGGATTTTTGGCTCACATTATAAATGCACCTCTAGTATTATTTTATATTTTCGTTTCAAAAAAAAAAAAAAAAGAAGAAGAAGAAAAAGTACATATGTGTTTGAATAAAGTGCATGAGCCAAATTTACCTTATTTCTTTCTTTATTTGCAAGATACATACTTTGGAGAGGTTGAGAAAGTTTGAAAGGTTACAAACTTCATTGAGATAAATTGGAGAGTTTGGTGGATGCATTTGATTAAGAAGTTATGGTTTGGTTGTGTTTGAGATTTAGGAGTCTTGATTCCCGAATTTTATTAAGCACCACATGGCCAAATAATTCCATTCCTTATTATTTCTTACCAAGCCCCATTACAACCCCGCCAAATGGAATCTTCTTTGAAGACTTCTATTGAGCGAAGTCCTCCTGATAATTCTTGTTGCATTTTCATAATTGGTTGCGAAGTGGATTTATGTTTAAATTGCAATACTTATGAGATTGTGTATGGAATTGAGTTGAGAGTCGATATACATAGCCTAAACACATTGAGAGCTCAGTGTAAACACATTATTCCTGTGAGGTTGGATTTATATTGCCTATGCCTATGGATCGTTCATATATGTGCGATGACGTTAAATTCACTTGTCTTACAGTGCTACTACTTGAGATGTTGCTTTTGACAAAGGCGAAGACTTGAAGGATGTGTTGTAGGTCTTGGTTATTGTTTGGTTATTGCTTGAGGACAAGCAAGTCTAAGTATGGGGTGATTTAATGCCCCCAAAGTAGACTTGTTTTTATGCATATTTTAGTTCCATATTCTTTACATTTTGCATATTTCGGGTTGGGAATATGTTGAATTTATGTAGTATATGCTTATTTGTTAGAAATGGAGATCTACATAAGTTTCTGTTTAATATTGCAGAATATGGAAACATTTCAGGAAAAAACCAAGAAGCGAGAACCGGAGCACAAAGCTACTCGACATCGACAAACCCTGGTCGATCTCGACGAGCCATGCCTAGACACCTGCCAGGATCGAGGAGCCTATGCCGAGAAGCCGAGGACAGAGACGTCGAGACACCTTACTCGATCTCGAGGAAGCCTTGTCGAGATCGAGGACCAGCACCACGTCTGTCCGAGTCCATGCCAATGAGGAGTCCTCGACATCACCAGCAAACCATCCTCGACCACACCCTACTCGACCTCGACAAGATTTAGTCGAGATCGACGAGCCCGGAGCCCAGATCCAAATCTGTCGAGCAGATCCGCCCGAGAAGACCTAGTCGACGAACCACCCAACTCGACATCGACAAGGGGTCCTCGAGATCGACTAACCCTGTGAGCCTTGTCCGAGCTTGTCGAGCACCAGCTAGCCAAGATGATGAAACCGAGCCAGTCGACCAACTTTCCTACTCGAGATCGACAAGACCCTTGTCGAGATCGACGACGATTCCAAAAGCCGTGTCGACGCAATTCTACTCGGTTTGGGATTGCTTGGGCTCGAAGTTTGCCAAATTCTATCTGATCTATCAAGATACATCATGGAAGGAGAAGAGCAATCCATTAAAGGCATTTAGATATATTTAGATTTAATTTTCTTGTTGCTTTTATTTATCCTTAAACACTTTAGATATAATTTTAGATATAGATAGAGATTTCTATCCTTGAGTAGCAAGGATTAGAAGGCTATAAATAAAGCCCATGGGGCTGATTTTAGATTCATTCAATTTCAGAAAGAAGTAAGTAGGAAAAGTAGAGAGAGAGAGTGTGAGCGGCAGATTGGAGTTGTGAAGCGAGAGCGGAATTGGCTTCAAGCGGTTGTAAACTTTGGTTTATTTCAATGCAATTAGTTATTTCCTTTCAATCGATGATGTCTGAGGTTGCGATGAAGCGCGAGTAGTCCACCTACTTCTAGGGTTGGGGCGAGCCCGACGATAGCCATGCACGTTTGAGGTAAAGATTCGACCTTTATCATGTTTTGAGCATCTACTACTTGTTTACGTGTTTATTACCCATCTAATGGAGATCCATGCTAACAACTTGGATTGTAAACATAAAATTTGTAGAGACAATTAGGGTTTCTTGAAAGAGTTGTCTAATTGTTGGAAAAGGCGAAAGCTTGTCCTTGATGCAATTCACATGATTATCTGTTTATCTCTGCCTTATGCATGCTTGGTTATCGTTGTTGCAAACCCCAATCTTGGAAGCCTTTTATATTAAGTTTATTTCGAAGTCCCAAAGCATTTGCCTTTACTTTATTTCTTTGTTTCGTTTTATTCTCTGTCTACTCGATCTCGACCAAGCCTGGTCGATCTTGAGTTACTGATTCTCGATCTAGCATCGCTGTAGCTTCTGTGTGCAGGTACTCGACAAGACAAGCCGAAGTCGACAAGACCCTACTCGATATCGAGTAGCCCTGGTCGATATCGACGAGACCCTGTGCTTGCTGCTGCGCTGTGTTCGACTGTCCGATCTTCTGTCGACTACCCTAGTCGAGATCGAGGAACCTGTTGTCGACTTCTGACCGTGAGATTTCACCGCTGCATAGGATCCGCTGACACGCTTCCTCGTGGATCAATCCTGACTTCCCGCTGCTGCATCAGGAGGAGGTCTTGTAATTATTTGCAAGGGACGAAATCTGGTTTGCTGTGATTTATTTATATTTTATTTGCATACTCGATTTCCTCCAATCAACACTCACACAAACAAGGAATCCAAACACACCCTAGTTCCCATCTCCTCTCTGTTGTCGTGAGGAACCCGTCCCCAAGACACCTCTGTTGACTAGGCAGGAGGATTGTCGAGTATTGAAATAAATATGAAATCAAGTTCAGACTGACTTCCCTGTCTCAGCAAATAATACAAGACTTCCTCCCGTTGTAGTAAGAGAAAATCATGATCGAATCCACGAGGAAGCACGTCAGCAGTTCTTAGATAGCTGTAAATTCTCACAGAAGCAGAGCAGAACAGACAGAATCGCAGAAACAGAAAGAAAGAGACAAATAACCCGGCAAGGGCAACTAAAACAACAGCAAAGATCTAACTAAAGACAGAAAGTAAAGCAAAGGACGAAGCGAAGCAAGAAATAAAACAAAGCAGCAGGACGTACTCGATCTCGACTTAGCCTACTCGAGATCGACTAACAGCAAAAGACAGAAACTTCACAGTCGACAACAGAAGCAAAACACCAACTCGACTAAGACAAACCCAACTCGAGATCGACAAGATGGTACTCGATCTCGACCAAGGCTCCTCTATGTCGACAAGAAACAGAAAACACAAACTTGCAGATTTTCGACAGAATTCAGAAATTTGACAGAAATAAACTCAATATGCTAAAAGACCTCCAAGGCCAGGGTTTCAACACCACAACGATAACCATGCAAAGCAACACATAAAGGCATAAAAGATCATGCTTTCCATCAAATAACTTTCGTCATTAACAAATAGGCATATAGAGGCTTTCGCATAAACCCTAATTGTTACTAACCCTTATTCACATAATTAATCCAAGTTGCATTAAGATCACTTTCGCTTCAATAATACAAATAAGGATCACCTTCAACTCTCGCAAAAGAATCATGCGTATAGGGATAGAGAATGAATCGCACAAAAAGATCTGACCTTTATCGCATCGCCTCACATGGCCACCGTCGGGCTCACCCCAGCCCCAGAAGTGGGTGGACTACTCACGCCTCATCGCAATAACAGACATTGAATGAAAAGAAATAACTTGCATAAAACTATATTCAAAAGCCTTTACAATCCTGGCAATCAACTTTCGCAGAAAGCCAAAACCCTAAAAACCTTAGAACTCCTAAACTACTCTACTTGAACCGAATTGTTGTCTGAATTGAATGAATAAAACTGAGCCTCATGGGCTTTATTTATAGCCTTCATTCCCTAGCTATTCTAGGAAAGAAGATATCTATCTCTATCTAAAATTATATCTAAAAGCATAAAGGATAAATAAATGTTTTAAGGAATTAAATCTTAAAGGAAAAGCTAAATCTAATTTAGGTAGGTCTTTATGATGTTGATAGATCTTGTCTCCTTGGATAGAACATGATGGAATCGGATAGAATCTCCCGCCTTCGCGCCCAAGGAATCCCAAGTCTAGTCGGACAAGTCTCGTCGAGAAGCTTCTGGAACGGCTCTAGTCGAGATCGAGTAAGGCTCGTCGACCTCGAGTAGCAGGGTTCGTCGACTGGGCTTCCTCGGGTTGGTGTGCTCGACATGGCTCGGACTTGGGTTCCTGGTGCTCGTCGATGTCGAGTAGGCCTAGTCGACCTCGAGTAGACTGGCTCGCCGACTAGGGTTTCTCGAGCGGCTCTCCTCGATGGGCTCTGGATCTTGACTCAGGGCTCGTCGATCTCGACCAAGGCTTGTCGAGATCGAGTAGGGTGGTGCCCCTTCCTTTCCGCTCCCGCGAGTTGCTTCATCCGCTGGCAGCGAGTTGACTCTTCCGCGGCAGCGAACGGTCCGCTGCAGCGAGTCGAGTCGCTGACAGCGAGTGCTCCTGGTCGTCCTCGGCTTTGTCCTCGGCTTCTCGGGCAGCTCTCCTCGTCGACTCCGGGCATGACTTTGGGCTTCGTCGATCTCGACCAGGGCTTCGTCGAGATCGAGTAGATTCCCGGAGCTGGGTGGTCTGGCTCTCTCGATCAGGCTCTGTCGACAAGGTTGCTCGGACATGGCTTGTCGAGGTCGAGTAGGCCTACTCGAGGTCGAGTAGCCTTGGCTCGTAGACTTGTTCCGCTGCTTTGACCTTGGACTTCTGTAGTGGTTTTCTGAGCTTTTCCGACCTTCTGTAGAATTGTTGTAAAATGCCTCGATTTATGCGATTTAAACAGAAACTGGTGTAGATTCCATAATTTGGCAAATAAACATAAACTACATAGATTTTGTACTCTCTTAGCCCAAATGAATGCAATGTATACAGAAATCGATATAAAAGTTACCGTAGAACATGGCAGATTCAGCTCACAACAACCTCCATTTTGCTCAGCTCCTCTCCACCACCACGACACTCCTCCTGAAACCACCACCAGCAACCACCTTCCCCCGACTCCGTTGAGGCCGCAGCCTTCAACCCCCCCCCCCCCCTCCTATGTTTCACCGAGTAACAACCACCACTACAATCACTTCTGTCGAACAGCAGCAGCCACCAGGCTGCCTTGTCTCCCACTTCTCATCGCCGCCAGCAACCTCGAAGTGAAGCCGGCCAGTCCAGGACCAGAAGCCGGCGCCGACGCCTTCCCCGAGCACCTCCCCTCCCTGTTTCTTCCCATTCGAACCAGCGGTAAGCTCCCTCACACCTTCGATTGAAAATCCTGAGCAAAATTCCTCCTTTCTCATTCTCACCTTCAATCTAGGCCAAGAACACTTTGATTTCGGCTCCGACGAGGCCGAATCGAGCTTCGATTGAACGTTTCCGGCGAGGGTCAGTTCCGACGAGGCAAATTCGGGCTCTTTCCGGCGAATAGAAAACCCCTCGGTGAGTTTCCTTCCTCCTCTTCTTTGGTCGTTCTGGGTGGCAGTGGCCGCGAGAGGGTGAGTGTGGTCGAAGTGGGTGAGGAGTCCGGCGGGCGAATCTCCGACGAGCCCCTCTCCTCTTCTCCTCCTCCCCTTCCAGGGATGTCGTTCATACCTTTATCTGCTCCTTGAGTCGGGTTAGGGTGAGTGAGAGAGAGAGAGATCCCGGAGCGAGAGCCAAGCCGCCGGCGAGGAGCCTGCTCTTCTTTCCTTCTGGCATCGAACAGAGGCAGGACTGAAGATTACAATCAGTTAATGGGTTTAGGGTTTTGGGTGGATTCGAATTTTAAAATGGGAATGGGCCTATTCACTCGGGGCCTAAATTTCTGGTTAAGAAGATGGGCCTTTTTGGTTGTTAGTGAGTTTTATTGTTAATGTGTTATATTAGGTTGTGTTTCATAGTATTATACAATTGTTAATTCATTCTTGGATCATTATTATATATTATTCTTGGTTTTGTGATAAATATAATTTCTGAAAAATTAAATAAGTATTTTATGCGATATTGGAAATTGTAAAATGATTTATTGATTTCGATAAGGTTTTGAAATAAGATGCCGGAATTATTTCTATAATATGATTTGAGAAATTATTTTGAATATGAGTTGACTTAATTTGAGATTAAGAGTTTGGGAAATATTGTTGGTGAGATTTATTGATGGTTTTGATTTAATTTATTTGGTTGATGTCGATCATGTCGGAAAGATTGTAAAATTGTTTTACTGCCGATTGGTTTTAAGGATGTCAAGAACTTGGAGTTCATGTGTGTGAATGATGGACCGGTAGCTTATGAAAATGGCTTGATGATAGGTGTGTATTGCTTTTGGATTGCTTTGGACTTGCATTTGGGCCCTTGCTTGTGTTATCCTGTTGTTCTGCATCTTCAGGTAAGTTCCCTAGGGGGCTTACTCAGGTTGGACATTCATGCCTGTTGTTGTATTTTATGTTAGGTGTTGCATATGCATAAAAGCATGCCATGTAGTATCCTGTTTAGGTTGCACTAATTGAATGAGCATCTGCTTACTTTATGCGTTTGAAACAGAACGGTCGTTATTTGTGATAGTCCTAGAGTCTTTGCTAAGGTCATAGGGTAGCCCAGCCTCATCGGGTACCCTGAGTCAATCGAGTCACGAGCTTCCTTATATTATGAGATGCATGTGGGCTTTATTGTGGAGCGAGTTAGGCATGCATGCCGCCCGATTATGATGGAATGCATTCACGAGCTGGCCAGTCTCCGCCCTATCGGAAGGGGGTGGAGGTAGGAGAGGGATATGTCACTTGGCATTGTCTTGGGCCCTTTACAGTACTTTTACACATTATTATAACTAGGAGCATGCTAGTGTGTTTGACTTTCGTAATGCATTAGAGCATCTTTATTAGGTATAACACATACTATGTGGCCTCAGCGAGGACTGCCGGTCCCGCATGAGTGGCTCGATCTGACTCCTTTCCCCGTTCTTCTTTTAAAGGTATTTTCTGCAGATTTTAAGTGCTCGATGTCTATATGATGGGGTTCCCTTTTTGCGAATCGAAGAACCTAGCTAATTCACTAACTCGTTATAAATGGTAATCACCCACTTATGATTTGGTTTTGACCCGACTCTGTCGTGGCACCTTGTATCTTAATTTTGTTTCCACCTTATTTCCGTTTGAATTGAGTTTCGCGATATAGCCCCTAGGACAGGTTAAGGGTACTCAACGACCCTACGATACTTTTAGGGTTCGAAATCCCTCTTTATTACTGACCTTAAAAATGAGTTTGAAACCTCGACCCGTACCTGGATTGCAAGATCCGAACAAGGGGTTTTATCCCTTGAAACGTAACCCGGAAATCATAATTCTGGGTCGTTACAAAGATGCTATCAGAGATGAGGTTGTGCAATTCGGGTACACAAGGGTCGAGTGTATGTTTTGGAAAACCGCCCATGAATTTTAAATGATTTGAAAGTGTTTTAAAGGGGCAAAATGAAGTTAAGATGCCTAACCGAAATTGGACTAAGTAATGAACTTGACTTGTAATAAAAGAGGAAACCGACCAAACGGGGACGCGAGTGGGTAGTAAAGGCGCTAGAGCACCCATATTGGGTGTAGTTGGGAACGGTAGGCAAAATATCAGCTTGTTCTTTACAGATAGGTTGGGAGACTCCAAGGAGATCATTATGAGTGTTATTAACTAATTCTGTGCTGAATGCTTACTATGCTAGAGATCTTATTTAGGTGTCTTAACTATGAAATGTGTATTGACTGGTCTGTGCAAACGGGATAGTGGGAGTGCCTCTATTTCTACATTGTCAAACCCAGCTTGTGTGAAACAGCCTCTTTCACTATGTTTGTTAACCCATTGACGGTGCTATCGAGTCCTTCTCCCGGATGTCAGTGTCTCCCACGGGGAATCGGGTTGGTAAACACATTGTGTCGGAATCATGTATGGATATGAAGATTCTCTGAGTGAGTATTGGAGAGTGGTTCTTGATGGCATTTTGAGTCAAAAGTAAGGTGCCATGGGGTTGTCTTTCTTGATTCATATGATGATCAACCTTTATTTTCTTACCACAAAGAGTCGTACCAAAGTCCCACGGGAAGGAGGGGTAATGAGCCGGTTGGGAAAAGTCAATGGTTGCCCTTAGGGATCTCTGACCGGTTGTAATTGTGACTCTCTCTGAATTGCATGACATAATTTTGTAATCTTTGGCATGTACCCTGTGAATGACCATTGGTAAAAAGCTACTCATGTTGTTGCATCTATGATTGGTTACATTGCTTAGGTCTTGTGTTATGGCTTGGCTTCTACCATGATTATATATTGTTGTAGCATGTTTACTTGGCCTATTGATCGTAGGATTGAATGGAAGTGTGAGCTGCATGAAATGAATCTTCATGATTTTACTCTACTAGGTTCATGATAGTGTGATCGTTAAATTTTGATACCCTGATGAAGCAAGTTCCTTATTTGATACGTGCTACAACTTGATGTCAACATGCCTTATATGATACGTAATTTCCAGTACATGTTATTGTGATGATCCTTAATGAAAATTCGTGATTGTATAACATTCTGTATCCATGCTAGTCACATTGTTGAGGTCTCTTGTTGCATCTCGCTTTCTGTCATGATTATGTTGGTTTCGCGTGTCTAATTGACCTGTTGTAATGATCGTACTACTGATTGGTTGGAAACATGAAGGGCATGATATGGGTCTATATGAATGTTGCTTTCCCTGAATTAGGTCCATGATAGTGTGGTAAGCTCCTCTTTGTACGAATGCCCCGTAAGATGATCTCCTCGGCATTTTATTTAGTGTTGCCCTTGGCCTTGCTTGATTAAATTAGTAGTTCCATCTGTGACCATGCTATCGAAGTAATATCTTGATATATGCGTGACTCATTTAGTATTATTAAATTGGAACACATGCCCCCGTATTCTACTTATATTGCCATGTTACGTAGGCTTATATTATGCACTGCTACATTCCTCCCATGCTTTTGTATCGTTGGACTATGTTAATGTGGTCTCTTGTGTATCGTTGTGTAAGTCAATCAAGTGCATGTATGTATCAAATGTTGTATTGCGTCATTAGTATCACGTAGGATTCTTGGTTGCGACTTGTGCGGATTTATACCTTGGCTACATTATTGTTGATTCCCTCTCGAGATATGTCCCTCATAGAGTGACCCTTCCCTTCTGCTATTATCTTAAAATGTTGTATTCGCACTGATTAGTCCTAGCATGTTTACATTATCATCGCTCTGTAGCGTTCCCTATTACTCTATGATGCCCTCCCGTGCTTACATGAATATATGACTTGATACTTCGCATGATCACACACCACGCTATATCATGTTTCCGCATATACATGACATCGGAATGTTAGGGTGGGTCTAGTCGAAGTACCTTGATGTATTCATGTTCGATATGTACTAGTAGTGTCTTGTAGGGCTTATGATTTCTAGAATGACTCGCTAAATGATCACGTGGTGTACTTGTTCTATGATGTGATGACTATTGTACCATACATGTGCTATATGACGGTTCGTTCTTAGCATAATTATAATATATTGCCCATGATGTCCTTCTTGTTACATTTGATGATGCCTCATGTTTCGTGAATATTATGTTGAATTCCTCTTAATGACTCTTGACTATGCTTGTATCACATCATGTATCGCTAGTATCATGTAGGACCCATGTTTTCTGAATGTATCCCGTCATATGATTACGTGCCATGCTTGACCTATTATATGATCATTGTGCCAGATGAGATAGTTACTATGTTGCTCCTATATGTTCTCGTAGGATGCATACACCAAGTTCATGCATTGTTCATATATGTGATAATTGTGATGCCCATTAAATCATGCGCGCATATCTTGCTTAAGTTGCTAGGCCTATTTGCTTTCATGAATAATGGACTACAATCATGTCTCGCATGCACCCGTGTAGCACTCGAATATGTCTTTTTGGAATGAATGCGTATGTCGTGCTCCTCGAGATAGGTACATGTTAGTGTGGATTAAAATGATTGATATGCCCATGATGAATTTGTGTCTTCTTGTCACAATTGCAACCTAATAGACCTCCATAAGGGCGTTGTTGCTATTCTCGGGTCGGAGTCTAGTCCCTAGTCTTGTCATCCTTAGCTTTATCCGTGGTTGTTTCCAAAAGAAACATCAGGTTATCTGCTCGTGTCACTCCCCTATCTCTGCTAACTTGGCCTCCCCCGCGATACATTGAACGAACGACCGCAGAGGAAAGAGAACGGAAGGTGGGATAATGATAGAGCGACAAAGTGGAAGCGTGGGCCCATAACCCACGGGCCTCAGGATCGACGATGTTGGTGGGGCAAACACGTTTCGAGGATTGCGGTTACTGAGTAAGATATGACTTGCAAACGAGAGTGTTCTCCGTTCGAATTGCTAACCCTTTTGAACTTATTGACAATGATATTGCACTAACCCGGCGACGAGATTTACGTGTTGATGTGCTGACTTGGTAATAATTGTTGCATGATTGTCTGTTGTTGATGATGATTTGATTCGATGCCTTATAGATTTCATGTACCATGATGTCTTGGCGTGCTGCTACTCTAAGTTGCTAAGCATGATTTGAATTTCTTTGCCTGTAAAATGTGAACTACATATGCTAAGAAGTCTGAATTGTATCTAATAAGGTTATAATGCAATATGTTAGCTTGACTTGATTATGTTCATATGTGATGTTTGCAATGATTATTGAGCATGATAGTAAATTGAAACTTGTTGACATAGTTGCAATAATTGATGATGAACCCATGATGCTATGTTTATAAATGCTTGTTGATAAGATGTAGTCTTTCTGTGTAATAATGTCCGTGATTGCTTCTTCCTTGAACTTGTGGGTGAGGGTTCTCTTGTGGAGTGGTTGATGAGTGGTAAAAGAATTGTAGGCGGTTAGGATGATCGATGGTATTACGAGGTAAGATGAGAGAGGGATGTGGTTGGCAGGGTGTGATGTTGTGATGTCTTGAGTAGTATGAGAAGGGTAGGGAATGGCTTTTGAGAGTATTTAGGACATAGCATAAGAGGATGCTTAGGTGTGGAGCTAGAGATAGGAGCTGAATTCTTAGAGGTGGATGGTGCGAGGTAGTGTCTGGTGGAATGAGGGGCGAGATTGGAGTATTAGAATGAATTGGGATTTCTTTGGGGAAATTTTATTTGAGTTGACGTTGGCGAGTATAGAAGAGGGTTAGTCTTGGCTTGATAGTGGAGATGGGCGAGTGGGGATTGTGTCTTATTTTGACTAGTATGATGTGAGGATTTTCTTGTTTATGTGATTTATTTATATCTGCTGGCATGATGTTAAATAACAACCACGATGAAGCTGATACCGAATGATATTACATGTTGATATGCCATAATGAAATCTAGTTGGTAGTGACAAGTGTTATCATGATATATTGATGTTTTGCTATCTTGTTATGTTGTTTTAAAAGCATGTTAGGATGTGTTGTGATATGCTATATGAGATCATAATGTGTTATTCTGTGAAAGCATGATGTTATATTATGTGGTTGTAAACATGATGTTGTATTATATGGTTGATAAGCATGATTATTGATATGATAAATGATAAATATGACTTAGAGTATGAAAATGATTAGTGTGTATGAGATAATGATGCATGGTCGTTATATGGTTTTGTTACGAGTTAAGGTGATGTCTTTTAGGGCATATTGACTTTTTGATGACTTATATATTGCTTGATTTTTTTTTCTAAACTTTAATAGCATGACCTTGTTGTGTTGATATGTTAACGTGATGAATCTGTTCTACTTGTGTTGCGATATCGATATGCGATTGTGAGAATTGATGTGTACTGACGTACTAACCCCATCACATCTAACCCGTTGATTTCTGGACATGTGTGCTTACGTGATGAGTGATGAGCATTCAATTTTGCACTTGTGATGCCTTCAGTATGATATAGATAAACCTTATGATTCGTAATATGTTGAGGCTTGTCGTTCATTTGTTACTTGAGGCTTGTTGGCATGTTTATGTTTATATTAGATGGTTATGTGATGGTTTGTGACTATGATATGATGTAGGACTTGCCATGTGTGAGATGCTTATGGTACTTGTTGAGTTGTGAATGATGTTGCATGATCTGGAAACTAGGAAGAGAATATGGGATTAGCCCTTAGAGGTGGATGTTTCCACCTCCGAGCTTTTGAATTTGATTGATTGTTATGCGGGAAACTGATTGGGTTGTTGGAAGTTTTTGACGAAATCTTGCTTTGAAAGAATTTGACTGGTTTTGGTGTAAGGTTACTTGATTAAACGTTGGATTTGAAGACTTGAGCGGTTTTGAAAAGGATTAACTTAGATTTGTAAAAGAATGAACGTTACCGAGAATTTCAACGATTTTGAGGCTAATCACTTTAGAAACTTTTCAAACCCGGGCAGCTCTATGATACTTCAAGAAGTGGATACATGCATTTTATGGGGGCGCCTATAGGGTGCTTGCTAAGACCTAGTGACGCTATTGTAGAACTTTTAGAGTTGTGGTATTTCCGAAAAGTTGAAGCGAGGATGTGATAGGGGTGCTTATCGCATACTTGTCAAGACCAATGGGAGATGTCACGATTGTGACTAGAATGTTGTGAGAATTCCGGAAGACGCAACCGAGATGATTACAAGATCCTTGGACATGGTCCTTGGACATGGTCCTTGGACTCATCAATTTCAACTTCATCCCCTACTTTATGTTGGTTTTAGTCTCGGGGACGAGACTTGTTTTTAGAGGTGGATGATGTAAAGACCCGGATTTTCAAATATTAATTTTTGGAAAAAGGAATTAAAAATGAATTTAAAGAGAATTCCGGCCCAATTTTTAAATTTTAAAGATCGAATCTGTCTTTCATTTCGGGATTCGAAAATTCCTTCCGTCGGCAATATCCTATTCATTTTTAAATATCTAATCGGTTGAGAGGGCGGAATTTGGAAGACTAATCGTCGGGAATTCAAATTTCCGACTCGAGACCACAACTCCATTCTCTTTCTCCCATACTTATTCAAATTCAACATTGGTTCCCACACTTTGAGATTTTGATTTTGGAATTTCCTATCTCTTTCCCTAACTAGCCCAACACACACATAAACCTTTTTCTTCCTCTTGCTCTTTGACTCACCAAGAATGGCAATGAGGACAAACTTTTGTCATGATTTCAACCAAGGAAATCCAAAGCTTTGACCACACATTTCCCTCACACAAACAAGGAATCCAAACACACCCTAGTTCCCATCTCCTCTCTATTGCCGTGAGGAACCCATTCCCAAGACACCTCCATTTTGCTCAGCTCCTCTCCACCACCACGGCACTCCTCCTGAAACCGTCACCAGCAACCACCTTCCCCCGGCTTCGTCGAGGCCGTAACCTCTAACCCCCGCTCCTCTATTTCACCGAGTAACAACCCCCACCACAACCACTTCCGTCGAACAGCAGCAGCCACCAGGCTGCCTTTTCTCTCACTTCTCACCGCCGCCAGCAACCTCGAAGTGAAGCCGGCCAGTCCAGGAGCAGAAGCCGGCGCAGACGCCTTCCCCGAGCACCTCCCCTCCCTGTTTCTTCCCATTCGAACCGGCGGTAAGCTCCCTCCCACCTTCGATCGAAAATCCTGAGCAAAGTTCCTCCTTTCTCATTCTCACCTTCAACCTAGGCCAAGAACACTTTGATTTCGGCTCCGACGAGGCCGAATTGAGCTCCGATTGAACGTTTCCGGCGAGGGTCAGTTCCGACGAGGTGAATTCGGGCTCTTTCCGGCGATTAGAAAACCCCTCGGTGAGTTTCCTTCCTCCTCTTCTTTGGTCGTTCTGGGTGGCAGTGGCCGCGAGAGGGTGAGTGTGGTCGGAGTGGGTGAGGAGTCCGGCGGGCGAATCTCCGACGAGCCCCTCTCCTCTTCTCCTCCTCCCCTTCCAGGGATGTCGTTCATACCTTTATCTGCTCCCTGAGTCGGGTTAGGGTGAGTGAGAGAGAGAGAGAGAGATCCCGGAGTGAGAGCCAGGCCGCCGGTGAGGAGCCTGCTCCTCTTTCCTTCTGGCTTCGAACAGAGGCAGGACTGAAGATTACAATCGGTTAATGGGTTTAGGGTTTTGGGTGGATCCGGATTTTAAAATGGGAATGGGCCTATTCTCTTGGGGCCTAAATTTCTGGTTAAGAAGATGGGCCTTTTGGGTTATTAGTGAGTTTTATTGTTAATGTGTTATATTAGGTTGTGTTTCATAGTATTATACAATTGTTAATTCATTCTTGGATCATTATTATATATTATTCTTGGTTTTGTGATAAATATAATTTCTGAAAAATTAAATAAGTATTTTATGCGATATTGGAAATTTTAAAATGATTTATTGATTTCGATAAGGTTTTGAAATAAGATGCCGGAATTATTTCTATAATATGATTTGAGAAATTATTTTGAATATGAGTTGACTTAATTTGAGATTAAGAATTGACTTAATTTGAATATGAGTGGAGGTAGGAGAGGGATATGCCACTTGGCATTGTCTTGGGCCCTTTACAGTACTTTTACACATTATTGTAACTAGGAGCATGCTAGTGTGTTTGACTTTCGTACTGCATTAGAGCATCTTTATTAGGTATAACACATACTATGTGGCCTCAGCGAGGACTGCCGGTCCCGCATGAGTGGCTCGATCTGACTCCTTTCCCTGTTCTTCTATTAAAGGTATTTTCCTGCAGATTTTGAGTGCTCGATGTCTATATGACGGGGTTCCCTTTTTGCGAATCGAAGAACCTAGCTAATTCACTAACTCGTTATAAATGGTAATCACCCACTTATGATTTGGTTTTGACCCGACTCTGTCGTGGCACCTTGTATCTTAATTTTGTTTCCACCTTATTTTCGTTTGAATTGAGTTTCGCGGTATAGCCCCTAGGATAGGTTAAGGGTACTCAACGACCCTACGATACTTTTAGGGTTCGAAATCCCTCTTTATTACTGACCTTAAAAATGAGTTTGAAACCTCGACCCGTACCTGGATTGCAAGATCCGAACAAGGGGTTTTATCCCTTGAAACGTAACCCGGAAATCATAATTCTGGGCCGTTGCATCCGGTGCACCACGAAATTATTTCGAATATAATTTTAATTTTAAAAAAATTAGAATATATATTTACATTCTACATACTTATATTTATATGTATATACACTTTTATTATAAAAAAATTTATAAAATTAAAAGATCAATTATATTAGAAAATAAATTTTATGTTTTTTTAAAACATAATATTTTTCCAAAAAAAAGCTTCTAAACATGGAAATACAACTACGTGGGATATAAATATATATTTTTAAAGTAAAATTATCCCCAAAATAATTTCGTGGTGCACCGTATGATGCACCGAGTATTATAGAGGATCCGAACTCATATTTACCCTAAGCGCATTTTAAAATCTAACACCCATACCAAGCCCAATGGATTCTAAAATGCATGTATTAATACATTTATTAATGTTTAATGACACAACTTAAAAACTCATAAGAATTGAGATAAAATATAAACGCAACCAAACATTGATATAAATCGAGATAAAATAATTACATTATAATACATTTATTTTAGAATCAAAATACACTCTTGGGATCCGCAAGATTGTGTCAATGATTTGTAAGATTTACCTTTAATCTTTCTTTTTCTTCAATAGATGATCTTTTTAAAAAAAAAAAAATTATGTTTATGTATTGATTATCCTAACCTAAGTCATGAGAACATAGGTTATGCATTATGGCATAGGATATATTCTCTCTAGATACATCGGTTTTTCTCATTTTTGATGCAGATTATAGGATTCACTCAATTGTACTAAACTGTGTAACCCAGTCATGTATCTGAAGGTTCTATGGTGTAGTGGTTAGCACTCTGGACTTTGAATCCAGCGACCTGGGTTCGACTCCCGGTAGGACCTCTTTTTTTTTTTTCCTTTACCGGCATCAATCTTTTTTATATTTTCGATAGATTTAATTCAAAGATGTCCATAATTTTTTTAAAAAAAAAAAACAAAATTGAAGAATGTGGGAGGACGCAATCCAGTGAATACAACCTTTGTAATTTATACATTAAACACAATCTTCATATGCCCTAAGGGAATAGGATAAAAACCTTAATCGGAAAAGATTTCTTACCAAAAAAATAAGCGACCCTAAGAAATCAATTTAAAAAAAAGATAAAAATAATTTAAATTTAAAAAATCTTTCCCGATTAAGCTTATTATCCTATACCCTTGGAGCATAGGATAGAAAATCCGATATAACAAATAGAAACAATAGCTTCAATGGAAATAGTAGATTAATATATAAAAACTAGGGGCTTCCGATTCAAAAAATATTAGGCATTAATATAATCGAGAGCCCAGAAGTAAAACTTCGTGTTTTTACAACCCAAAAGCACAAAACCTCTTAAGATATAAAAATGAGCTATCAATAAGCCCAAGCCCATTAACAAATTTAATGCCCATACAAAGCCCACATGGCTTACCTAGGGCTACGTTTGTTTAGCCTACTCTTTTTCATTGATCTAAATAAATTAGCCTATATATCGTTTCGGCTATATACACCGCAAATCCGCGCGTTAATAAGGACGTGCATGCACGTCGAAAATAACGTGCAGGTGGGTTTGCAACTATCGTGCCCGAACGTGAAGGTACATTTTTATTTTTATTTTAAAAACGTGCTTGCACGTCGAAAAGGACATGCAAACAACGGGCACATTGTGCACGTTGTTAATGACGTGCAAACCCTATTTTGCAACCGACGTGCACAATCTCACACATGCACGTTGTTAAAGACGTGCATGCAAGTTAATAAGGACGTGCAAATCCTTAATCACAATTTGTGGTGTATCTAACAAGACCCGTCTATATTTACCGAATCCGGATCCTCTACAACCTCCGATGCACCCTACAGTGCAACATGAAATTATTTCGAATATAATTTTACTTAAAAAAAATTAGAAAAAATATATTTACAATCCACGTATTTATATTTATATTTTTATAAACTTTTATTATAAAAAATTCATTTAAAAAAAATTATAAAATTAAAAGATCAATTATATTAGAAAATAAATTTATTTTTTTTAAAACATAATTTTTTCCAAAAAAAAGTTTCTAAACATGTAAATACAACTACGTGGGATGTAAATATATTTTTAATTTCTTTTTAAAAATAAAATTATCCTCGAAATAATTTCGTGGTGCACCGTAGGATGCACCGAGTATTGTAGAGGATCCGGACTCATATTTACCCTAAGCCCATTTTAAAATCTAACGCCCATACCAAGCCAAATGGATTAAAAAATGCATGTATTAATACATTTATTAATGTTTAATGGCACAGCTTAAAAACTCATAAGAATTGAGATAAAATATAAACGCAACCAATCATTGGGTAAAATAATTTACTGGGGGTTTTCATTATACTAGGTAAGTAACCGCGCGCATTTGCGCGCGGGGTTGTCATCTTTTTTTAGTATGTATGTATGAGTGCATATCAAGTTATATAATATCGGTTCAAAGAGAGACTATAAGAAAAGCAAGACAGACAATGAATCGACAATGAAGCATACCTAAACTCCATTGTGTATGAGCACATTGCTTGATCAACATGTATTAATCTTATAAACTGCATAGTATTAGGTAAGAAAACCCATCTGATTAACAGTGGGTATTGGCTACCACCGCAGTTGCAAAAGCCGATTAACAAAACCCATCTGATTGACTTTTATGCTGGGAAGTGGGAATGTACACACATATAAATATGAACTTGCATATTTATATATATAATTTGCACTAGCATAACATCCACTCAGCTCATGCCAATTCTACACCTTAGTAAAGTACCAAAATTAATTCCAATTTTCGAAAACATTCCGCCCAGCTAATTGCAGCTCAAATATCCCCTTTTTTCCGTTTGCTGTCATACTTCCTCCGAGCAGCGTTAATAAACTGTTCAAGGGTGGATAACGCTGTTACAGTGGTACCTGCTGCTTGGAGCTGCTTCCCAATCCTTCCCCTGACAGCCCACAAAAATCATCATCTTCATCATGATTCTACATCGCTAATATAGCATTGCGAGCCACCCTAGCAAGTAGCAGCCCTCCTGCTAAGTTTGTTGTTCTTCTCTGAGATACTTCGTTGTGCCCTCTTATCACAAGCAGAGAACTCAGGGAAGAAACTCTTCAAACATTCAGCACGACACCCCTTTGAGGGCTGCACCACATCAGCATCATTATCACCCTTCTTATTTGTTTCCGGTGAGCTCACCTCACTCATAACTTGCATTTGTATTTCATTCCTTTCTCCCACTGCCACTACATTTGCCTGGTCACCCTCTTCATCCGGTGGTACTCCCCTGCTGCACATACTCCTTTATTCTCTTTTTAATCTCAGCATCTTGATGTCAATTTGGTGCAGCTCTCAAGACAACCCCACCAGTAACAGCTATAACCTCTTTACCCGTTGCATTTGTTGTCATAGAAGTACTTTTTATCGCTCGTTGTCCCGTTGCTTGGCCACCACTTCCTTCATGCGTTTATGACTCAGTTATCTTGTTTCCATGTGAGCTAGAACCCATATCCCTTGTTTCTGTTACAGCCACTACAACAACCTTCACGCGATCCTCGCAATCCTGGTCACCGCAGTCTCTTCAACCACCTCGTATTCTCCTTGTTTTTCTTCCTGTTGCACATCTCCTGTAACATTAGCACCTTGTCCAAGATGAGACTTTTGAACCCAAACTTTCTTGGTGGTGATTCCTTGAGCAAGTCGAGCCTGGATAAACCTCTCCTCCAAATACTTTCATGCACTCCTTGTTCTTGCAGCAAGTCATTTTTGTCCTTGGTACGTTCACCTATCACATCAAGGTTGCAGATTGGATAACTGAATGAATGAAAGCACAATGAAAACACAATGAACCATAAAAGGGGCAACTCATAAAGGGGAAAGGTTTATACCATTCAATTAAACGCATTGAATGAATGAGCTTGATGATTTATGTAAGAAGTGCAATGCATTGAGATTTTTCATGAGATTAGAAGAGCAAATGAGCAATGCATCTCCAGTGCTCTACAAAAACCTACAGATTCCTAAGCCTAAAATCCTTGTCACTTCATTCAGTAGAATTTCTTCCAAAAAGAATTTATCTTTATACAACATCAAAACTGGAATATTCTATTACTATATTCCATTTAGCCATGAGCAAACTCTGAGCAAAACAAACTTTAACTTACCGAAAATAATAACAAATAATCCATAGATTACTTAAAACGTATTCTAATTAAACAAAAAGGTGAGATTTTTCACCTTAAAGCCAGTGCAGTGAACCGATGAATCCAACACGATTCAAACGATTGACCCAAATTGAAGAAACCCCAACCTGTATAGTTCCAAGTACGTTTTGATTGAATTGATTCTATCCGCATTTGATTCAAATTATCAGGAATTTGCTTTGTTTAAATTACCAAGCAAATTAATCAATATTTCAAGCAATTTCAAATTCAATCAAGCATAGCAAGGAAAGCAACTTGAGAGTTCTCAAGGGAAGGTATCATTGCAAGTATTAAAAAAACCAAAATCTCTAATTTCATTCAATCACTTCCATTTTTGTTATGAACTATGCAAACTGAACAACAATTGAGTAACTCAGCAGCCCCCTAAATCACCATGTTTGATCTTAACTTTAGCAAACAAAAACCTATTTCCAATTCTGAAGCAAAATCTCAAAACCTCAACAATTACAACATGCATTTTGGAATGAAATTCCTATAATCCAGCAAAAGGGTTTGTGACAGAAAAAAATCAGTGCCAAACAATGAAGTGGGGCAAATGGGTACTTCCAGGAAGATCATTACCTGATCAGACAAAAAGGCCAAGAAGGATAAATACAAGTCATGGAGCAAATCTTACATCCATGATCATCTCCCCATAACATATAGCTAATCACCACACATGGGCTGTCAAATTGATGAAATTAAGAATTCAATCAAAATGAAGCACGTAGCAACAACAATAAAATTAAAGCAAAATCAGCCCCAACATGAAACCCTAACCAAAGATTTGAACAAAAGTCCGAATCTCGGATCCAGTAGCGTTGACTGTATTTTGACTAATTGACTCCAATAATTATGCAAACGACAGTACTTTGAATTTTTGATGCACTGATAGCAACTCGGAACAGAAAGTAAAACTGAACAAGAAAACAAAAGGCGAAACAGATGAATTAAGCGCTCCTCCTCTCCTCACATCCCTTATCTTCTGGATTTCTAAACCCTGTAAATTGAATTCCAAAAAGAAGCAGAACTGGGAAAACAACTAAATACAATCAGACCTTTCAAATTCCAACTCATGCAAAGGAAATTGGATCAATTAGACGGTTACATGCAAACTAAATCGCAAAAAATCGGAAAACCTAGATTCAAAATCGGAAACGAAATTGGAAATATGCTCACTTGAGTAGTCAAAACGATGAAGGGGGACGAAAACGACAACATACAAAGGGGTGAATAACGCAGAGAGACAACGGCTAAGTCGATGTCGGTCGGTGGTGTCAGAATCGAGCCTCTGAAACAACAAGAACAGAGAACTGGAAAACCAGATACGCAAACGGGAGAAGAATTCGAAGGATAAACAACATAGAATTGAAATTGAGGGATCTTATTACAAGAGAGAAGATATACTTATGGTATGCATCGAATTGGGAGCCTTGGTAGAAGAACGACGACAGGTAGAGAAGAGGAAGAAAAAAGAGACGGAGATAGAAATAGGGAGACGACCAGGAGTACACACGAGGGAGGAAGGAAGCAAGGCGGGGAGCAGTAGAGTCCCTCAAGATCTATGAAAGGAAGAATTTCCAGTTGAATCGGTCGGAGGAAGAAGATGGAGAATAGAGATTGGGAAGAGGCGGTGATTTTTTATTTTTTGACAGAAGAGGCGGTGGCTTTTGGTGGCCTACAGTTGGGAACACAAGACAAATTAAGGGCGAGTTTGGCACTGGGTTATTTTTTAAGGGGTTGAGATTATTTTTAAGGGGTTATATGGGGTGGAGATTATTATATGGGTTATGGGGATTGAAGAGGTTGAGATTTTTTGTAAAAAATAATCCCGGTAAGGTGTTTGGTGGGTATAAGGTTGTTTTAATTTTATTTTGGTAAAATGACAAAATTTCCCATGACTTCTTCTTCTTCAGAGCACACCTCCTCTTTGATTTTCTTCTGTCGACCACACAACCTGTCGACCACCAAACTCCAGGGACTCCCCTTCGTCCGTCTCCCTCGTCTTCCTCTCTACTTCGATATCGTCGGTGGCCCATTCGGCGAGGAGTTGGTCGTCCAGGTATCCAAAGGAATCCTAGGGTTCCTGGTTTTTCCCTTCATTTGGAGTATCCCGGAGGCGCTAATCACTGCGGAGCTCTCCACCGCCTACCCCGAAAACGGCGAGTTCGTCATCTGGGCCAAATGCGCCTGCCTGGGTCTATCGACGACGAAGAAGCACTGGATTTGCAGAGAAGGGCAAGGCGGTCACAACTGAGGCTATTGGGGGCAATAATCTCGACAATCTTCATTCACCGGGTTGGGATTGTTGGGCTCCAATAACCCCATATAATCCCGACAACCTTCATCTCCCACGGACAGCCACCCCTTGCCAAACATAAGCACCTGTGTTGTTGTTTTTTTAAAAAAAACCCAACAATCCCCCATAACCCCTAGCCGAGCGCGCCCTAAAAATCCAAAAAAACACCCTTGAATTGGTTCCACCTTGATGAAGAATTTGAGGGGCAAAAAAGTAATTAGCATTGAGGAATAGTAGAAGGCAACCTTGGCTTTTATATAGTAATGATACTCATTATTGAACTGTTACATTAATCAATAGTCTATATAAACGGGATTAAACGGGATTTTCTGGATTAAACGGGATTATTTTTGTATACGTGGAATTTTCTGAATTAAAATTGTATTATATTTTTGGAGCACATCAATAAATAAGTCAATACAGTTAGGTGAAATACTTATCTTTTTAAATCAATAATCTAATATAATCAATCTTTGTCAAATATTCTATCTTTTTAGATAAAATTGAATATATTTGTATAAATATATTTGTATCTGAATTAAGGTTTGCCCTTTGATTTGCTCTTCGATACGGTACGCACGTTCAAGGGGTTTGCCCTTTTATTGCACCGGCACTACAAGCTATCATATAAATTCATGAAAAATAATATACAAACCTTCACTTATAAGTCTTAAATACGTACATTATGCACTACGCATTTTACTTAAGAGTTAGAATTCGAATTTTGGTTGCATAAAAATTAAAAAAAAAAAGAATTTAATTGTAATATCTTTTTAAGTCACGTCATTAATAAGCCAATATAATTTTTTCTTATCAAATAATGGTATCACTTATCTTTATAAATATTCAACCTTATGGTCCTTATATCTTAATTTGGCAGAAAACTTATCTTTTTATATCAAGTAATATATCCAATATTTGGTTCATTATTAATAAGTAATATAATTTTCTCATCTCAATTAATGGTCTCACTTATTTTTATAAATATTCAACCTAATATATTAATTAGGTCAAAAACTTATATTTTTAGATGAAATAATCTATCCAATATTATCAATACATGCCTTCGTATTATATAGGTTTATGAGATGTCAATTTTTCAAATAAAGAGAATGGAAAGCCATTAAAAGAATATCGATAATGCCGATATTATATTGGGTTATTTTGGTAAGTGTCCATTTGATGGAGATTTTTTAAGTCCATGTCCATTTTCCTCTTAAAATTAGCTCAATGTCCACAATTTCCAACTTTGCCCCTGCCTTATTATTCCCTTCTCCTCCTAATTCACTGATTTTCTTTCCAGAATCCCGGCACTCTCGCTCCCATGGCTCCTCCTAATTCACTGATTTGATCGATCGATCGATCCGCTCCCATGGTTCCTTTTCCTTCCCTCGGATTTGCCTCCCAGATCCCCTTCCCTCTCCCTCCCAATCTAGTCCTCTCCGTTGCTCCCTCTTGCCCTCCCGCGTCGCTCACTGGTTTCCGCCATTGAAGGCTCCTCCGAGCTTCCATGGTTGTCTCCCGCTCTCTCAGATTTCGAACATCCCTCCGAGCTCCCCTCAGAGCTTCCATGGCGCTGAACGAGACCGATCAGAGGCAGCTGGAAGAAGATGCGCTCGGGAGGAAGAACATGCACTTGGATCTGGGATTTCACCTTCGTTCCCCCACAATTTCGATCTTGATTTCTGAAATTGGTTGCAAACGATTTCGATTTTGATTTCACCGTCGTTCCCCCTCAGAGCTTCGGCTGCCGCCACGGCCACCGCGCCCCGAGATCCGACGTCGGTGATTAGATCCGGCCACCAAAGGTGTTGTTTTAGAAGGAGGAAGCCGAAATCGAACCCCAATCGAAGTCGAGCCAGACGCTAAAGATCTGGTAGTACTAGCATCCGGGGTTGATCGGCCTTTGTTTGTGGCCTGTTTGTGGCCGCTGCTCGACAACTTGGTGGAGTTGAATCCACTACGCAAGAGCGGCTCCAGATCTTTTTTTTTATTATTGGGAAAGAATTCGGGTGGGATAGCCCTACCCGGCAGCATTCTTACGGATGAGGTCAAGAAGACCAAAATCATTTTTAATATCGACTCCTCGGGCAGAGTGGCAAAGGTGTGCAACCTTATCAGCCACTCTATTGCCCATGCGAGGAATGTGAAAGAACATTGCTTCTTTCACCGTCGATAGCAGTAATTGTGTATCCGAGAGAATTAGTTCGATTTCCCATGGACATGAAGATTTCCTCTGTAGATGGTCGATGATGATCTTACAGTCGCCTTCAATTTGGATCCTTTGAATGTTTAGTGTTCGAACTTTTTGAACACCCAATTTTAGGGCTAAAGCCTCCGCTTTAAGGGGGTTTTGTTTTCCAAGCAGCTGGTGCTGAATGGAAACTGGTTGTCCATCCCAATCCCTAATAATTGGACCCGCTGAACTATCGACATTAGAAAGGGCAGAACCGTCAAAGTTTAGTTTGTATGTACCCCTAGGAGGCTTCCGCCAATGAACGGAACGTTGTTTCTTACTTTGTTTTGCCGAGTGCAACCGAGGTGTTTGAAGCTCTTATTCAAATTCCATTTCCCGCACAGATGTTCTATTCCAGTTGTCTATATGAGTTTTGATCATTTGTATAGCTTTATCTTTATGTGGGATAGTAGTATGCTGGAACAGAAATTGATTCCTAATATACCATGTCGACCACCAGGAGAAAGCAAGCCTGGATATGGCGGTGGAGTTTAGCCTCTTCCCAAGGCCAGATAAAATGGGCCTGATATCCCGGGGCTGGGCAATCAAGCCAGCAACCATTAATTGATCATGGATCGGCAGATGGTGAATTGATGTGATAAAGGGACATTCCAAGAACAAATGGACATCATCCTCCGGTTCCAAATTACATAGGGAACAGGTGGAAGGAACCGCCGAACCCCTACAGGACAGCCTAGAGGCTGTGGGGAGACCATTCTGAGCTATTTTCCAAAGGAAGTTCTTAACTTTCGGAGGGGTATCGATCTTCCAAATCCAGTCATTACTGTCCGGGGTTGCAGATGCTTGAGATGTAATCAATTTGTGTGCACTGGTAGTAGTAAACCATCCTTCCCTATCTGGCCACCAGTATAGGCGGTCTTGCAATTCCGATGCAGGAAGCGGGATGTCTAGAATGTCTTGTACCAGATTGCTAGGGAGGTTCCGTTTTAGTTTTTCAGTCCACCACTTGCCCCCCAAAATATAGTCACTAACCGTTTCCTCCTGATCGTAATCTCGAGGACAGTTCTCCCTAGCCAGAAGAGGGGAGGTAGAGATCCAATTATCTTTCCAGAATTTTATTGATTGTCCATTTCCTACAGACCAAATTAGGCCAGTTTTAAATTTATCTATTAGTTCCGATAGCTTGGTCCATTGCCAAGAGCACGATCCCGATTTTCTGTACTCGAAAATACTTGTGGTACGCAGATATTTATGTCTGATCAGGGTAACCCACACATTACTAGGCTCTACCAAAATCTTCCACAAGAGCTTCATCTGGAGAGCAACATTCATATCACTTGATTTTCGAATTCCTAGCCCCCCAAACTATTTCAGTTTGCATATCCTGTCCCAGCTAATTAGCGGCCGGTATTGGAGGTCCTTGTTCCAAAAGAAAGAGCGGTTTATTTGGTCAAGTTCTATATACATAGAAGCAGGGAGCATAAAGTTCTGCATCATATGATGAGGCTTAGCCGAGAGGTTGGAGTTTATTAGTGTAACACGACCTTGCTGGGAGAGGGTATTAGCCCTCCATTTTTTCAGTTGTTGTTTAGATTTACAGATGATGTCTTCAAATGTACTACTTGTGACTCTGCCATTCATAATAGGACAACCAAGATATTTTTCAATTGAGTTTTCGTCAGTAATGTTGAGGCAATTACGCAACTGGAGAATCCTATGATTTGGAATCCCCCGAGTTGCTTGGAAGCATGATTTGTGGTAATTGACTTTTTGGCCAGACACTTTGCAGTATGAGTCAATGATCATCCTTACTTTGTGCCCTGCTTCAACGCTTCTCTTTGAGAAGATGATGATATCGTCAGCAAAGGAGAGGAATGGAACACGGGGCCCGTTGCGGCCAATCGGGAAGCCTAGCTGAGATCTATCTAAACTAGCTTCCGCTGTTAGTTTTCGCGCTAGAACCTCTGCTCCTAAAATGAAAAGAAAAGGGGATAGCGGATCGCCCTAGCGAATACCTCTTGACGACAGAAACAAGTCCGTATGCCCATTGTTAACTAACACCGAGAATGAGACAGTCGTAATGTATTCCATAATCCACGCGACAAACCTTTCATGAAATCCGAATCTAAGAAGCACACTTTTGAGGAAGTGCCAGTGCACCCTATCGTAGGCTTTTTCCATGTCTAGTTTTATGGCCAACCATCCTTCCTGACCCCTACGATTCTTGTAAGAGTGGAAGATTTCATGTGCTATTAGGATGTTGTCTTGTATAGCCCTGTCTGAAACAAATGCACCCTGTAGTGGATGTATGGGTTTACCAATAACTTTTTTCATTCTTTTTGTCAGAATTTTGGAAATTATTTTGTAGACATTGGAACACAAGCTAATGGGCCTGTAGTGACTAGTAGTCGTGGAAGCATCACTCTTTGGAAGCAGGGAGATAAAAGTATGGTTAATTTGTCGGAGCATTTTACCAGAATGGAAAAACCCTTTTACCGCACATATTACCGATTTTCCGATTATATCCCAATATTTTGTATAGAATTCAGCCGTGAATCCATCAGGTCCTGGGGACTTGTTTCGGCCTAGACTAAAAACTGATGTTTTAACTTCTGAATTAGTCGGGATTGCTGTAAGAAAACAGTTTTCATCCGGTGAGATGGCCGGTTGTATGAGTTCCAGAAGTTCGTTAAGAAGGCCGTCATCAATTTGCTCTTTCTTAAACCTCTTTTCAAAATCCCGTTTTATCTCGGTCCTAACATTTTCTTCTCCCATGACCATCGTACCAGTGGAGGATAGGATGTTGCGTATCTGTTTTCTATGTCGTCGTCCTGAAGCTACTCGATGGAAATAAGCTGTGTTTGAATCTGAGAGTTTTAGATGCTTAGTTTTAGCCCTTTGGCTCCAGAAAGATTTCTAAAATAAAAGGAACTTATCCCTCTTCACAATGAGTTGCTTTTCTCTCTTTTGATCTCCTTGAGAGTTAAAGCCAGGTCCCGTGGACTGAATACGCAGCAGCTCAGAGTCTACGTTTTTTAATTGACGGAAGATGTTGCCGAAGCTTGTCGTATTCCATTCTTTTGCCTTGTTTTTTAGTATTTTTTGTTTAAACATTAATCGAAACATAGCCGATCCAGGGCATGTTGCCCTCCAGGATTGCTTGACTATGTTACGAAAATCTTTCCGCAACAGCCAGACGTTTTCGAATTTGAAAGGTGGTGCCTTGAAGGTAGAATTGTCCTCTAAAGATATAGAAATTGGGCAGTGATCCGAGGTAGAGAAGGCACCATGATAGGTTATCATATTAGGGAATGATGCTTGAATCTGTTGGTGAACAAGCACTCGGTCAAGTTTTTCGCGGATATTGAAATCTTCGTCCGGGTTCTTCCTTCAAGTGAACGGGTTTCCAAATGTAGGAAGGTCAAGGAGAGAGCAGTCGTTTTTAAAAGAGATTAGACGCGAGAACCTTGTGACCCGGGTAGGGGCCCCGCCGAGTTTATCAGAGCTGCACAGAATTTCATTTAGATCCCCAAGCACAATGCACGGAATAGTGGAATCATTTACAATTGTTGTTAACATTTCCCAAAATATATCTTTATCCGTTGGTGTCGGAGGTGCATATACAAACAGAGCTAGGATCGGAAATCCATCCTGGGGGCTTTCAATTCGGAGGTCGATGATGCGAGGAGCATGGATAGCTATGGAAATAGAAAAATTTAGCAATTGATGAGATTTCCAGATGACTCCAATTCCCCCAGATCTTCCAACAGCCGGCGACCAAACCCCTTCATCGAAACCAATATTTCTCCATAATTTGTCATCAGGGATATTTTCCGATTTTGTTTCCGCTAACGACATGATTTGAATGTGGTCGTTTTTACACATAGAATCAATTTCCGTCCAAAAGGTTCGTTTTCCCATCCCTCGACAGTTCCAGAAGCAAATCTTCATAAAAAACCTATAATGATTAAAGGACTAATGGTCCGAGTCCTTAAATCGAGACATTGTAGCGAATGTGATGAGTAATTATTCATGGTGAGCCTCGTTGTTTGAAGATAGTAATTTCCTAGTTTGCAAGGTTGTTTTAGGCAATAGCTTTTGATTAGCATTACCTTCTTACTACCAATTATAATGATATGCTTTACATTCTTACAACCAAACAAACTAAGCATTAATCTGTTAGTGGCGCAAGATTGAGTCAACAATGGAAGGTAGTAGCAAAACCAACAGCCAACGCCAAGGTCGCAAATGAATGAGCAAGACCCAATACACAAACTAGGAACATGCAAGCGGATTTTTAACAGATTCAGACCATTTATAGCAAAGGACCAAGTGAGTAAAACAACCTTCAAGGCACAGTTGGAATGTTCCCCCTTAAACTTAATTAACACCATGTCACAAACAAGCAAAGGTGAGACAAGCATATTTTCAGTAAGCATTTCAGCATAAAAAGATTTAGCCTTCCAAGAATTGCTACCAAGTTTATGGTCATAGAAATGTTTAAGCTTCAATAGATTACAGGCGAACAAAGCCTTGCCTATACTTGGACTCGTACACGATGAAGTCCGACCACCACCCAACTGGGAAAGGGACAGATTAGAATGGCCTAGCTGCTTCAACTCCTCGGAATTGTCCAGCGACGCAACCAAGAGAGTCGACTCACGAACACGCGAGTTTATATCATGAGGTTTTGCGTCCGAGGGCTGGAGTACGACCTTATTCAGCACACATTTTGAACCTGCAACGGATGTATTCCGCTTTGACACAAACTGATTAACAAGGTTATGTCGGTAAACATACCATTTATGTACATACACAACCACAAGAAACGTCGGGCCAATGTAAATTCTAGTAAACCGTCGCACCACCATTAATGATGCAACAGGAGCAACCAAGGGGAAAGAGATGGGGTCCTCAATCGAGGGTTTCGGGCCCTTTCGGGATTTAGGGAGTGGAGATACGAGATCTACCACCGTTTGGGTGCCACCAAGAACGACGCTCTTAAACAGGCTAGAGTGAGAAGAAAAAGAAGAAACAAATCCATACCTCAAATTAAAAACCAAGCTTTGAAGGAGAGTCAAAGCTCACAGCCTTCCGCACATTGGTGATTTATCAACATCAGGTGAATCATCTTTCCGAATCAGAGATGATGCACGCCATTGTTTCCCAACAACATCGGAGAGAAAACGCTCCTCAGCAGGAGTGATTTCATCAGGTTTTTCGAGGCCCTTTTGGGGGTTGGTGTGTGCAAGAACAAAACCTAAGAGGCAGCCACCAGGACCGACAGCGAAGAACCGCCGCTCACACACCAGCCAGATGAGAAACAGCCACCAAACGCTGAACCGACCTCGCCAAGAGACCATCCTCCAACCACATATGAACCGCCGTCGACGCCATTGGAAAAGGAATTTCTCCCCCAATTTTCTGATTTTATTGGAGCAGGTCTCGCCCCGCCGCAAAACAACCACCGCCGCACCCATCGGAAAGCCGACCAGCCACCATCTCCACCGAGCCCCTTTCTTCCTGACTTTTTTCCTCGGAAATCTTAGGATTATGGGGCTAATAAGGTTGGGTTTGAACAGAATAGCAACAAGAAAGGAAGGATTTTGATTTGGAATAGCAACCATTGTAACGGCCCAGAATTATGATTTCCGGGTTACGTTTCAAGGGACAAAACCCCTTGTTCGGATCTTGCAATCCAGGTACGGGTCGAGGTTTCAACTCATTTTAAGGTTATTAGAAAGAGGGATTTCAAACCCTAAAAACATCGAAGGGCCGTTGGGTACCCTCAACCTGTCCTAAGACTATGTCGCGGAAACCATTTCAAACGGAAGTAAAGCGGAAGTAAAGTACAGATACAAGTTCCACGGCGGAGCCGGGTCAAAACGCAGTCAAAAGTATAAATCCAAATCAGTATAATCAGAGTCTGGTGAAGTCTATAACTCCAGCGCTCACTCTCCGCCGACAAAATGACCCGCGCAATAAGCAAACAACACCGATAGGATGAACATAAATAATTCCTAAAAAAATTGATTTGGGGCGGGATCAGATCGATGCCCACTTAACTCTGCATCCCAACCATAAGCACACATATACGCTATACCTAATAAAGATGCTCTAATGCAGTACGGAATTCAAACACACTAGCATGCTCCTAGTTCATAATAATGTGCAGAATACTGTAAAGGGCCCAAGACAATGCCAAGTGGCATATCCCTCTCCTACCTCCACCCCTTCCGACAGGCGGAGACTGGCCAACTCGTGAATGCATTCATTCATAATCGGGGGGCACGCATGCCTAACCCACTCCACAATAAAGCCAGCAGGCATATCATAGTATAAGGAAGTACTCGATTGACTCAGGGCACCCGATGAGGCTGGGCTGCCCTATGACCCTAGCAAAGACTCTAGGACTATCACAGATAACGGCCGTTCTGTTCACATACACATAGAGAAATAGAATGCTCAACGATCAATGCAACCTATCATGGTACTACATGGCATGCTGATCATGAATGCAACACCTAGTATATCATGCACCTAAGGCAGGGAATAGCTCTATTCAATCTGAGTAAGCTCCGAAGAGACTTACCTGGAGATGCAGAACAGCAAGATAACACAAGCAAGGGCCCAAATGCAAGTCCAAAGCAATCCAAAAGCAATAAACACCTATCATCAAGCCATTTCCATAAGCTATCGGTTCATCATTCATACACACGATACCCAAGTTCTCCACATCTTCAAACCAATTGATAGTAAAACCATTTCCCAAAACCTTTCCGATATGATCAACATTAACCAAAATCATTCTTCTCATTTCCTTCTCAAAACCAACATCATCAGACCAAGACAAAGAATCCCAGCATTAAATATTTAAATCTTAAACCCAATACCTCAAAATCATATTATAGAATTAATTCCGGCATTTTGGTTTAAACACATCAAATCCTTAAAGAATTATTTATGTTCATCCTATCGGTGTTGTTTGCTTATTGCGCGGGTCATTTTGTCGGCGGAGAGTGAGCGCTGGAGTTATAGACTTCACCAGACTCTGATTATACTGATTTGGATTTATACTTTTGACTCCGTTTTGACCCGGCTCCGCCGTGGCACTTCTATCTGTACTTTACTTCCGCTTTACTTCCGTTTGAAATGGTTTCCGCGACATAGTCTTAGGACAGGTTGAGGGTACCCAACGGCCCTTCGATGTTTTTAGGGTTTGAAATCCCTCTTTCTAATAACCTTAAAATGATTTGAAACCTCGACCCGTACCTGGATTGCAAGATCCGAACAAGGGGTTTTGTCCCTTGAAACGTAACCCGGAAATCATAATTCTGGGCCGTTACAAAGATGGTATCAGAGCTGAGGTTGTGCAATTCGGGTACACAAGGGTCGAGTGTATGTTTTGGAAAATCGCCCATGAATTTCAAAAGATTTGAAAGGCTTTTAAAAGGGCAAAATGAACTTAAGATGCCTAACCGAAATCGGACTAAGTAATGAACTTGACTTATTATAAAATTTGGAAAACCGACTAAAGAGGGGATCGAGTGGGTAGAAAGACGTTAGACCCTCCCTATTGGATGTAGTTGGAAACGGGTAGGCGAAATATTAGCTTGTTCTTTACAGATTGGTCTGGAAGACTCTAAGGAGGTCATTATGAGTGTCACTAACTGATTCCGTGTTGAGTGCTTGCCATGCTAGATATCTGATTGGTATGCCTAACAATTAAATGTGTATTGACTGATCTGTGAAAACGGGATAATGGGAGTACCCTTGTTTCTGTATGGTCAACCCAGTTATGTGTAATAGCCTGTTCCACTATGCTAAACCCTTGATGATCTTATCGAGTCTTTCTCCCGGATGTCAGCATCTTTCACGGGAATCGGGTCGGTAACCACATTGTGTCGGAGACATGTATGGATATGAAGGTGGTTTGAGTGAGTATTGGAAGGTAGTTCTTGATGTCACTTTGAGTCAGAAGTAAGGTGTTTTTGTGGATGTGTTTCCTTATTCTTATGATGATTAACCAGTGTCATCTTGCCTTAAAGAGTCGTACCAAGGTCCCACGGGAAAGAGGGGTGATGAGTCGGTTGGGAAAAGTCAATGGTTGCCCTTAGGGATCTCTGTCCGGGTGTAATTGTGACTCTTTGAATTGCATGGCATAATTTTGTAATCCTTGGCATGTACCCTGTGAATGCCCATTGGTAAGAAGCTACTCATGTTGTTGCATCTATGATTGGGTACCTTGCTTAGGTCTTGTGTTATGTCTTGGCTTCTACCATGATTATATGTTGTTATAGCATGTTTACTTGACCTATTGAGCGTATGATTGAATGGATGTGTGAGTTGCGTGAAATGAATCTGCATGATTTTACTCTACTAGGTTCATGGTAGTGTGATCAATTTCTCTTTGTATGAATGCTTATAGATGATCGTCTGAGCATGTTGGATGATGACGTGGCAATACCTATTATCCTTTTGTGACAAGAATCTATAGTATGCCCATCTGTTATGCATTCGTCAGATTAATTAATGTTGATTGTTTTGCAATTAGTGTTGTTGTGTGATTACGTGCGTTGAATGGAGTATATGTGGTATAATTGAGCCTTGATAAATGCATGTTTTATCTTGTTACGTGTTGATTTGAGCTCATGTCCTCGTATTCTAGTCATATCGCCATTACTTAAACTCGTGTTATATATCGTAAAACCTTCCTCGCGCTTATATATCATTGGAATGTGATTGACTTGATTTCTTACATATCGTTATCGTTAAATGCATGTATGCATCACATGTTGTGTTGAACCATTAGTATCATGTAGGACCCTTGGTTATGACTTGTACGAATTTACACCTTGCCTACAATACTATTGATTCTCCCTTGAGTTAGGTCCCTGATAGTGTGATTCTTCCCTCTTCCTATCCTCTTAAAATGTTTTGCCCATCCTGATTAGATTAATGTTGAACTTGATGATCGACTTGCTTCCCGTGATGGTTAATCCTAGCATGTTTACCTATTATCGCTTGGTGGTATTCCTCTATTATTCTGTGCCATCTTCTCATGCTTGCATTAATGTATGCTTTGACACCTCGCATGGTCACACACCACGTTACATCGTAATTTCGCATACACCTGACGTATGAATGTTAGAATGAATCTAGTCAAATTGCCTTGATTTTAGTCACGTTTTGATATGTGCTAGTAGTATCTTGTAGGGCTTCTACTTTCCAATATGAGTCGTTAAATGATTACATGCCATACTTGTTCTATAATGCGATAGTTATTGTATCGTTTTATGTGCCCTACGACAGTTCATTCTTAGCATGATTATGATCTATCGCCGTGATGTTCTTTTCGCTACTCTGTGATGATCTCTCTTATTTTCATGGACATTGTGATGAACTCCTTTGAATGACTCTTGACTATGCTTATATCACATCATGTATCGCTAGTATCATGTAGGACCCACGCTTTCTAAATGTACCTCGTCGTATAATTACGTGTCATGCTTGACCTATTATAAGACCAGTGTGGTAGGATGAGATAGTTACTATGATGCTCTTATATGTTCTCGTATGATGCTTAATCTGCTTACAATGATATACCTCGGCATTTTATATTTGAACTCAAGTGTTGATGTGTGTACCATGCTCGTGCATTGTTCATATACATGATATTGGTCATCCTTATTAAATGTCGCATGACTTTGAATCTTGCAAGATCCGAACAAGGGTTTTCATCCCTTGAAACGTAACCCGGAAATCATAATTCCGGGCCGTTACAACCATCGGCCTTGTAACGGAGCAGCCACCAACCGAAGCAACTGCAAACGGACGAAATCGGCAAGGAGAAACCTGAAAATCGCCAGGACGGGCTCCCAAAGGAGGATTGAGGAGTGGATTTAGGCCGATTTGGAACTAGAGAACGCCAGGTTTCCAAAAAGATTTGGGGAAATTGGGGTTTACATACTGAGATTGGGGGCGCGTGAGGCAAGAGCCAAGCGCGTTCATTTTCCCAATTGAGGGTTTTTTTGTATCCACTTTAGAGCGGCTCCAGATCTGAACCCGGGGTTGGTCGACCTTCATTTTGCATTTTCTTTTTCTTTTTCTAAATTAAATTCCAGCTATAGTTATATTCCCCCTCTTGATTGTGCACACTTGAATCTGTGTGAAATCTCACTTGCTGTCTACACACTTTTGCTTGATGCATTTTGAAATTCACTTTTAGCATTGACAAAACGAAATTGAATAATGCAGTTTATGTGATTTACTTGAACATTTCTAGAGCTCTTATCATTTTAGTTGCAAAATATGGGTTCTTACCTTATTTTTGACTTGTCACCAAAAAAAATTGTCAATACATATGTGTCATTATTGATAAGGGTAATGACAATGAACTCGTTAAAAAAAACAACAAAATTCACCACATATGTCACCACTATAAAAACAGGATAATAGACACTGTCATCACTATAAAAACATGATTATAGACACTGTAACCACTATAAAAATAGGGTCATAGACACTGTAACCAAAGGAAAACCATAGGACAAGTGAAGCACAAACCCTAAAGAGGCTAATGAGAAGCCAAAATACATGTGGTGACAGTTCTTCTCTGATATATAAATAGGTAAGAGGGTCATAGACGTTGTCACCACTATTAAAATAGGGTCAAGACACTGTCACCACTATGAAAAAATGATCATAAACATTTTAATCAAAAGGAAAACCTTATAAAAGTTGTTACGATAATAAAAAAAACAGTTTTATAGACATTGTCACCACTATGAAAAAATGGTCATAGACACTGTAATCAAATGAAAAATCTAGAAAAAGAGAAGCACAAACCCTATAGGGGGTAATGAGAAGCCGATATTCATGTGGTGACAGTTCTCCTCTAATATATGAATGGGTAAGATGGACATAGACGCTGTAATTAAAATCAAAACAGAGTCATAGACACTATAACCAAAGGAAAATTCTAGGACTAGGGAAGTATAAACCCTATAGGGACTAATGAGATGTCAAAATACATGTGATGACAGTTCTTCTCTAATTTCTAATTTCTAGTTTTCTAGATTTTTTTAAGTAGTGTTACCACCATAAAAAAAATTAAAAATGTAACTACTGCTGTAACCACTATAAAAAAAAGTCATAGATATTGTCACCACTATAAAAACATGGTCATAGATATTGTAATCAAAGGGAAATCATATGATAAGTGAAGCACGAACACTATAGGGGCTAATGAGAAGCCAAAATAAATGTGGTGTTAGTTTTCCTCTAATAAATAAATGAGTAAGAGGGTCATAGACACTGTAATCAAAATAAAAAGTGACATAGCCACTGTCACCACTATAAAAATAAAGTCATAGACACTGTAATCAAAAGGAAAACTCTATAGACGCTTTAACCAAAATAAAAACAGCTTTATAGACATTGTCACCACTATGAAAAAAGGTTCATAGACACTGTAATCAAAGGAAAACCCTAGGAAAAGGGAAGCACAAACCCTATAGGGGCTAATGAGAAGCTAATATTCATGAGCTGACAGTTCTCCTCTAATACATGAATGGGTAAGAGGGTTATAGACGCTGTAAGCAAAATAAAAATAGGGTCATAGACACTGTCACCACTATTAAAACAAGGTCATAGACACTGTAACCAAAGGAAAACTCTAGGACTAGGGAAGTATAAACCTTATAGGGGCTAATGAGATGCCAAAATACATGTGATGACAATTCTTATCTAATTTCTAATTTATAGTTTTCTAGATTTTTTTAAAGTAGTGTCACCACAATAAAAAAAATAAAAATGTAACTATTGTTGTCATCATAATAAAAATAAAGTCATAGATACTGTCACCACTATAAAAACATGGTCATAGACACTGTAATAAAAGGGAAATCATATCATAAAGGAAGAACAAGCCCAATAGGGACTAATGAGAAGCCAAAATAAATGTGATGACAATTCTCCTCTAATACATGAATGTGTAAGAGGGTCATAGAAACTGTAATCAAAATAAAAATAGTGTCATAGCCAATGTCACCACTATAAAAACAAAGTCATAGACACTGTAATAAAAAGGAAAACCATATAGACGCTGTAACCAAAATAAAAACAGTTTTATAGACACTGTCACCACTATGAAAAAAGGTTCATAGACATTATAATCAAAGGAAAATCCTAGGAAAAGGGAAGCACAAACCATATAGGGGCTAATGAGAAGCCAAAATACATGTGGTGACAATTCGTCTCTAATTTCTAATTTCTAGTTTTTTAGATTTTTTTAAAGTGGTGTCACCACAATAAAAAAATTAAAAATGTAACTATTATTGCAACCACTATAAAAAAATAAAGTCATAGATACTGTCATCACTATAAAAACATGGTCATAGACACTGTAATCAAAGAGAAATCATATCATAAAGGAAGAACAAACCCTATAGTGACTAATGAGAAGCCAAAATAAATGTGATGACAGTTCTCCTCTAATACATGAATGGGTAAGAAGGTCATAGACACTGTAATAAAAATAAAAACGGTGTCATAGCCACTGTCACCACTATAAAAACAAAGTCATAGACACTGTAATCAAAGGGAAATCATATGATAAATGAAGCACAAACACTATAGGGGCTAACGAGAAGCCAAAAGAACATGTGATGTACAGTATGGTTTAGGGTTTAGGGTTAAGTCTTTAGGGTTTAGGGCCAAGGCCCTAAATCCTAAATCCTAAACCCCAAAATGTGAAGTACAATACGTCGTTAAGAGATGATTGTTGTCACCAAAGGGAAAACCCTATGACATGGTAAGCACAAACCCTAAAAGGGCTAATGAGAAGCCAAAAGACATATGGTGGACGGTTCTCCTTCAATATATGAATGGGTAAGAGAGTCATAGACACTGTCATCACTATAAAAATAAGGTCATAGACACTGTAATCAAAGGTCATAGACACTTTCACTCAAAATACATGTGGTTACAAGGTCATAGACATTGTCATAACTATAAAAACAAGGTCATAGACACTGTAGAAAAAGGAAAACCCTAAGAAAAGGGAAGTATAAACCCTAAAGGGCTAATGAGAAGCCAAAAGAACTTGTGATGTACAGTATGGTTTAGGGTTTAGGGTTAAGTCTTTAGGGTTTAGGGCCAATGCCCTAAACCCTAAATCCTAAACCCTAAAATGTTAAGTACAGTACGTTGTTAAGAGATGATTGTTGTCACCAAATGGAAAACCCTAGGACAAGGTAAGCACAAACCCTAAAAGGGCTAATGAGAAGCCAAAAGACATTAGGTGGATAGTTCTCCTTCAATATATGAATGGGTAAGAGAGTCATAGACACGGTCACCACTATAAAAATAGGATAATAGGCATTGTCACCACTATAAATACCGGGTCATAGACACTGTCACCACTATGAAAAAGGTAATACAGACAATGTAATCAAAGGAAACCCTATAGACGTTGTAACCAAAATAAAAACAGGGTTATAGACACTGTCACCACTATGAAAAAAGGGTCAAAGACACTGTAATCAAATGAAAACCCTACGACAAGGGAGGCACAAACTCTACAGGGGCTAATGAGAAGCCAGAATACATGTGGTGACAGTTCTCCTCTGATAAATGAATGGGTAAGGGGATCATAGATGTTGTAATCAAACTAAATATAGGGTCATAGACACTGTAACCAAAATAAAAATAGGATCATTTGCATTGTCACTAAAATAAAAATTGGATCATAGACATTGTCACCACTCTACCATTATAAAAACTAGGTCATTAACACTGTCAACATGTCTTTTCTAATTGCACCAAAGAAGAAAACTAAGAAACATTATAATCCACTTCTATCATCATGCCTAAACTGTAGAAAACACCAGCTCAGAATGCAATTGGATCAACATCTTGCAAAGTCTCCACGCGAATTAACAAAAAATGAAGGTGAAGTAATAAAAAAATCTTTTTATATTACAGGATTGTATCATACAAGGCTCTACAGTCGACGCCTTTCTCCTCGGAGAAGCGATTGTAGCAGCAGAAACAAACGAAGACATATAGAGAAGCAATTGTAGCAGCAGCATCGACGCCTTTGTCCTCGGAGAGCCGATTCCGTCAGAGCCGGCTAATACAAGGCTCTACAGTCGTCTTCACATCGAGTACGACCATGGATCTGAACTCGCATTCGTTTCCACAACTCCATCCATCGTCGTCAACGTCGTCTCGCCGATCTCGAAGGGGAAATTGAGTAATCGGCCAAAACCTAACCAAATTTCCGGTAATCTCAGGCCGATTCGGAAGGCAAAATCAGGTAATCGATCGAATTGATAGACCAAAGGAAGAATCATCACAATATCACGGATCTGGGGAAGCCAAGGCCGACGAAAATCCAACGAAGAAAGAATCCTAGGCCGAAGAGCAGCCGACTGGACAAGCACAACCCGGAGCGACCACGTCGAGGACAATCGGGGAGAGAGGTGGCATCGAACGATGACAAGCTGACACCGGAGTATACGCCGAAGAACCAAGAAAGAAGGAAGATACGCTCCATGAGAGACAAGGATGGAAAGCTCCATGGGCGGCCAAGAGGAAGAACGGGAGATGAGAGTTAAATTAGAACGGGGGTACACTTGGTATTATGAAAATATTTTGGCCATTTACTAGCAAAGAAAAGCCTTTAGGATATTTAGTAATTGGTCCAAAGGCCTTCGGACTTTGGACCAAATTACTTCTATTATATTTTAACATCAAAGATTAGTATTTTCAATATGGATTCAAAAAACATTAAATTGTATATTATAAATATTAAAAAAAAAACATTTTTCTACTTTACGATTAATCATGCCTAATAATGACATGTTTCCTTCAAATTGTATACACATGATAAGAAAGAAATTTTAAAAATTATATCATTTGGGTTATTAAACTTATTTTTTTTTTTGACAGTAGGTAATAAGTAGATCGACAGAGCGATCTTGAAGCTATCAACAGATGGCTTGATCGACCCTACAAAGAGGGTCACCAGTAAAAAAAAAAAAACAGTAACCTAAATCTACTATTACAATTACAGATAAAAGATAAGATTAAACATCTAAAACTTGAGCCTTCTTCTTCTTCTTCTTGATATCAAGACTGGTCGCTTAGACGGTTGCATGCATTGAGTTTGACAAAGTTGACTTAGAAAGCAATGATGTTGCGATTTTGATTCTGGTTTCGGTGATGGCCAAGCTCGAGGAAGGCTCCAACCACCTATGGAAAAAACTAACAAATAAGATTAATCGTAAATAATATTTGATAAAAGAACTATGGGTTGTTTTTATAGGAAAAGGCTAAAGGTTGTATGAGGATTTGCAAGTGGTAAAGACAGAGGTTGATTTTAAGATTGGTTGAAAAGATTTTTTTTATAAAAAATTTGGGTTTTAGGGATTGGAAAACTGGTTTTTTTGTGGATTTGTGGCTCAATCAGAAGATGGAAACAGAGAGGAAGGAGGGATGTTGATGGAGGAGGGGGAGGGAAGGAATTCGCCGGATGATGGGGAGGGCAAGCGGCCAGGGAGTCAAAGAGGGCCGGCTGCCGGCGCCCCTAGGCCCAACCCTACTAGGATCGGGAGCCCCGAGCAGCCAGGCCATCGCATGCAGCGGTGGAGGACGGACGGGGGTGGTGGGGACAGTCGCACCAAAACGTCGGAGGAAGCGGCGATGGCGGGTGCTTGGACAGGGCGTTGATGTGGAAGAGAGTCAGAGGCGGTGGGCTGACTTGCGGGCCGTCGAGGAAGAATCCGGTACCCAGAAACGGCGACGGCGGCGGCAAGACCGGAAGGGTTGACGAGGAGGGAGATAGGTGCTAGTGAGATTGCTGCACAGGCCATCGGAGCGGAGAACCGCTAGAAGCGGCGACGGCGACGACCGGAGCAGGGGCTGCAGAAGGAGATCTATTAGGGATGGGTTTTTGGGAGAGATTTTTGGGGTAGGGTGTTTGTTTAGTGGATTGCAGGTGATGGTGGTGTACTGGTGTGGGTCGCGGCCGGCCGGGAAGGCAGCCGGAGATGTGGAGTTTTGGCTACGTGGGGGTGGCGGCTAGGGTTGGGTTATTAAACTTATTAATATGAGTGGTTACACTTAATTTTTACATCTCAAGGGTTACAATTAATTCAAGTAATTTTTTAGAATTATTTTCCGTGGCCGCAATTATTTTATAATTATTTTCTGGATTAAAGCGAGATCATTTTTGCTTGCGTGTAATTTTCTGGATTAAAATGGTGTTATTTTGTCATCTATAAATATTCAACCATATATTTTAATTAGTTAGAAAACTTATCATTCAATACTTTATATCTAACTATCTAAGAAATAATATTTCCAATATAATAACTTAAATTTTTATAATTTGATATTTTGATCTACATATTAATTTGAAAGATTTGGTTGAAGTAAAAATACACTTTTTACAACCCAATAAAAACAACTATATACAAATACAAAAGATATATACAATTATTTAAAAATCACCCGAACCTAATTTACTATAAACTATATTTATATATATAAATTCAAAAGATAGCCCACCGTATTCATTAAGGTTAATACTATGTATTATTTAAATAGTTTTTAATAAAATTGGTTGGAATAGTAACAATATAATTTTCATGGCTATAGGCTGAAACGGGCTCTGATACGATTTCACATCCATGGAATTTTCTGGATTAAATCGGGATTATTTTTGTTTACGTATCATATTCAGGATTAAAATGATATATATTATATTTTTGGCCAACATCAATTAATAAGTTAATATAGTTAGGTAAAAAACTTAGCTTTCTAAATCACTGGAATTAATTATGACTATATTACAAAAGAAATATTTGTAAAATATATTTATATATTACACCATTAGTGTAACGGCCCAGAATTATGATTTCCGGGTTACGTTTCAAGGGATAAAACCCCTTGTTCGGATCTTGCAATCCAGGTACGGGTCGAGGTTTCAAACTCATTTAAAATTAGTAAAAAGAGGGATTTCAAACCCTAAAACCTCGAAGGGCCATTGGGTACCCTTAACCTGTCCTAAGACTACGTCGTGAAATTCATTTCAAACGGAAGTAAAGCGGAAGCAAGGTAAAGATACAAGCGCAACGGCAGAGCCGGGTCAAAACCAAATCATAAGTGGGTGATTACCATTCATAACGAGTTATAGAATTAGCCAGGTTCTTCGATTCGCAAAAAGGAAACCCCGTCATATAGACATCGAGCACTCAAATCTGCAGAGAATACCTTAAAAAAAAGAACAGGGAAAGAAATCAGATCGAGCCACTCATGCGGGACCGGCAGTCCTCGTTGAGGCCACATAGTATGTGCTATACCTAATAAAGATGCTCTAATGCAGTACGAAATTCAAACACACTAGCATGCTCCTAGTTCATAATAATGTGCAGAAATACTGTAAAGGGCCCAAGACAATGCCAAGTGGCATATCCCTCTCCTACCTCCACCCCTTCCGATAGGTGGAGACTGGCCAGCTCGTGAATGCATTCCATCATAATTGGGCGGCACGCATGCCTAACCCGCTCCACAATAAAGCCCGCAGGCATAATATAAGGAAGTTCATGACTCTATTGACTCAGGGTACCCGATGAGGTTGGGCTACCCTATGACCCTAGCAAAGACTCTAGGACTATCACAGATAACGGCCGTTCTGTTTCAAACGCATAAAGTAAACAGATGCTCAATCAATTAGTGCAACCTAAACATGATACTACATGGCATGCTTTTATGCATATGCAACACCTAACATAAAATGAAACAACAGGCATGAATGTCCAACCTGAGTAAGCCCCCTAGGGAACTTACCTGAAGATGCAGAACAGCAGGATAATACAAGCAAGGGCCCAAATGCAAGTCCAAAGCAATCCAAAAGCAATACACACCTATAATCAAGTCATTTTCATAAGCTAATGTACCAACATTCTTACACACCTGAACCCAAGTTCTCCATATCCTCAAAACCAATCGATATTGAAACCATTTTCCAAAACTTTTCCGATACAATAAACATCAACCAAAATCATTTTCCCAATTTCCTTTTCAAAACCAACATCATCAAACCAAGACAAAAATTCCGACATTTGAAATGACACTTTTAACATAACTTCAAGCTCAAGATCAAATAGTTCAAGTTCCGTCAAATCCCTCCTTTAATATTGAATATTAAAATAATATTGCAAAACTCATTTCCCAAAACTTTCCAAACTCTTAAGTCTCAAGTTAAGTCAACTCATTTTTAAAACAATCTCTCAAATCATATTATGGAAATAACTCCGGCATCTTGGTTTCCCAAACACAAGTCCTTAAAAGACATTTCTGAAAACTTGAAAACTCATTTTTAAATAATGTCTAAACCAATACTTAACTAAATAAAATATCAAAATTATATCATCTTTACAAATCCTAATAATAAATCCAAGCCAATAAATCATTTTACAATTTCCCAAATCACCTTTTAACATCATATAACAACATTTTCCAAACAATAATATTTCTAGCACAACTTAAAATATATATAAAAATTTCATAAATATAATTTTTCCAAAAGAAACAAATCGGATAATGTAATGACATAACAAATAACACACATATCCCATTTGTATATAATAAACAACAACAATAACAACAACCAACCCATTAATGACCAGAAGCCCAAAGAAATAGGCCCACTCGGATCCAAAAAAAAAAACCCAAACCCATCTCTTTCTTTCAAAGATAAAAGCTGAACCGGTTTTCTTTTAGTTAAATGGTGAACCAGACAAAATAAAGCATAAAACCAAATCGGGTTACTGTTCACTTCCTTCCCCAAAATCACTGGCAATCGGCAAAGGAAGGAGGGAAAGGGAGGGTGGCTCGCCGGCGACTATACCCAACTCCAACCACTCAATCAACACCCAAAGGCAAGGAATCGATAAAAGGAGGAAGAAGGAGGTGCTCACCGAGGCGCGGGTTTGACGCTCGCCGGAAAACGCTCGGAACTAATCTGGGCTCGTCGGAGGCGGAATTCAAGCCGGTTCAGCCTAGGCCGAAGATAGAGGGTTAAGAGGTGCGTTCTTATGGTGATTTAGAGAGAGAGAAAGAGGGGAAACTCACCGGATTCGGGTCAAGATAAAACAGGGAAGAGGAGGGACGAGCATCGGCGCTGGGTTCCTGGGCGGCACAGCTCCGCTTCGTCGGTCCTTGGAGGTGGCTCGGAGGGGCTCAGAGAGGCTCGGGAGTGCTCAGGGGTACTTGTTGAAGAAGGAAGAAAAGTGGAGCTGATGTTGCTCGGTTTGCTTGGCCAACGGAAAACAGGGCGACCTTGGACTTCGCGGCGACGACGAGTTCGACTGGGGAGGGTCTACCGGTGGCTTCTGGGCACGGCGACGGGGAGTGACAGGGAGGAGGAAGGTGTTGGGTGGTGGAGTCTGAAAGAAACGGAGGAGGTTGCGTGGAGGTGCAGTGGTGGCAGGGTGGTGTTAGGCGCCTTGGGGTTTCAAACGCGGAGAGTAGGGTGCTCCGGTTGGTGCTCGGCGGAGTGAGCAGTGAAGGATGGAGGAGGGAGGTGGCCGGTGATGCTGGGCAACTGCAAGGGGAGAAAAGGTTGTAGCTTTTGGAAGAATTAGGTGAAATGAGGATAAGGGTTTCTTTTGTTTGAGTAAAGGAAACAATATAAAGCGGGGTATTTGTTCTGAGTTGAACAAATGGGGTGTTGGGGCTAGTCTGCAATTGCAAGAGAGGAGGGAGTAGGGGCTGCATCTGAGCTGGTCAAAGGTAGAGGAACAAGTCAAGGGATGTTTGAAGTCAGATTTAACGAGAGGTGAGGGGCTCATGCTCCTACTGCTACTACCGAACAAAAAAAAAGGGGAAGAGGGAGCTTGACCATTTGCCTAAAATGGTGGAGTAAAGGCTTGAGAGAAATGGGATAAGATTTGTCAAAATTGGTAACCTTAAAGATGATTTGAAATTGGATAAAATTTGGTGAAAGAGGACGGGATCTTTGTTTAAAAGCTCAAAATTAGGCCGGAATTCGCTTTAAAAAAATTAAAGTTCAATTTATTAAATTTAGAAGGAGTCTTTCTTAAAATATCCGGTTTAATCCGCTTATATAAATTCTTTTTTTTTTCCCGAAAATTTGGATTTAAAAATCCGAGCCTTTACAATTAGTGGATCCAAATCCGATAACTATAATCTATTCAATATAACCTTATATCTTAATTGAGTTTTTTTAATGATATATATATATATATATATATATCATAAAAAAGCACTAAAATTTTACACACACAATTCATAAAACTTCCGTACTAATTACCAACTACTACTAAAAAATATAATATAATATAACAAAACAATCTATATAAAATACTAAAGTCTATCTATAATTCTATGTACAATAATCAAATCGTTCCTAAAAAAATCAAATCGTTCAATATATTATAATAAAAAAATTGTGCAAATTAATAAAAACAATTAATTAATTTTACCATGTTAATTTATTTTATTAATTATTAAAATATATCTTTTCGAAGTACACCGAGTCTGATTACTAAATCATATCCAGTGAAGATTGTGAAGATATATTAAGATGCCAAAATATTTTAATTTAATTAAATTAAAATAGATTATATAAAAAGATAAGTTTTTGGCTAACTATATTCGTTTATTAATCTGCTTCGATTCGTATACATGGTATTTTTTAGATTAAATTGGTGTTATCTTTTCATACGTGTCATATTCTGGATTAAAATGGTATTATAAATTTCACCGAACACGATTTTGCTATAATTTCTTTTATGATGGTCTGCAAGTTTTATTCAAATATTTCAAACATCAAATTTAATAAAAAATATTTCAAACAAATTAATATAATAAACTATGATTTATTAATAAAACGCGCAATATATCTATATATGAATATGTATCGTGTCGTCAACATTCCAAAAAATGACAAAGGAATATTTGGTCAATTATTCTATCTTTTAGATCAAATTGAATATAATATATTTAAATATGATTTTATTTTTGTGAGCCATGTCAATTTGGTTTTATTTTTTTTGAGTCGCGTCAATTAATAATCTACGTTTTAGATCAAATTGGATATAATATATCTATATATGAATATGTATCGTGTCGTCAAGATTCTAAAAGATGAAAAATGAATATTTGGTCAATTATTCTATCTTTTATCTTTTAGATCAAATTAAATATAATATATTTATATATGATTAAAAAGGAATATATTTATATTTGGTTTTATTTACTTATCATATGGTGTTATTATTTTGAGTCATTAAACTTATCTATTTTAACCTTCAAACTTTAATAAAAAAACTTAATATAAAAATACATAATATAATTATAAAAAACCCGCAGAACGGGCGGGTAACATATACTAGTCTAATATAATACTAAAACAGCTGCGAAGGATACACGTGGCGGCCTCACATTGAAAGTGCCATGTGGCAGCCATTCGCTTAACCTACCCCATATATATATATTTAAAATAAATATACTTAAACTCATTTTTATTAAGAAAAATATTTTGAATTTGTTGACCAAATCATAACAACTTCTCCAAATTTACAGATTATTATTTATCCAAGATTTTTTAAAGCCAGAAAATAATAAATCAATATGTTACTCTAATATAATACTAAAACAACTGCGAAGAATACATGTGGCGGCCTCACATTGAAAGTGCGGCGTGGCAGCCATTTGCTTAACCTACCCCATATATATTTAAAATAAATATACTTAAAATCATTTTTATTAATAAAAATATTTTGAATTTTTTGACCAAATCATAACAACTTCTCCAAATTTACAGATTATTATTTATCCAAGATTTTTTAAAGCCAGAAAATAATAAATCAATATGTTACTAATAAATAAATTTCACTAAACTCCTTTAAATGATTGTCACGTGAAATTTATTTTGTTAATCTTTAAAACTTTTTTATTAGATATTTGATGATTTTATTCCACACAACTCCCTGAGATATTTGATGATTTTATAAATAACGAATTCAAAAAATAAATATTTCATATGAATTACAAAAAATAATTTTAGGGAGCTTCTTCAATAATTCTTCTTGCATCTTTTCTCTTTCAGGCTCGCTCATAGTTTCCCACTTTGCATTAGTAGCATCAAGAAACTGCATACATGATCATTATTCATCAAATCTCAAGTTGTCTAAAAACTAAAAGCAACCAAAACTAAGAATTATTATAGGTACACAAGTTCATACCGGATCGAGTATGGATCCATGAGGGTCTTTTTCCCTGAATTGCTTCTTGAATGTCACAAGGAAGTCCTCTCTGGTGATCCAGAACAACCAAATTAACTTGAAATCCAGATCTCATAAACTCAATCAAATAGAAACGGCAGAAAATCAGTAGTAAACGTATAGTGAATTAGATCCCAACCCTAAAATTAGATCAGGTAGCCATATTATGAATGATGACAGTAGCTCAATTGGGGACTTGGACTTCGAGTTTTTTTTCCTGAGAAAATCAAATCAAAACATTATCGGTGACGGTTGAACATACATGGGCATTACTAAAGCAGCCGGCCAATTCAAACCTAGCAATTGATATTTATTAAAATCCAATGTTTATCTATTTACAAAACAAAAAAGATTGCAATCTCAATACAAAGATTTGATTTTACCCATAACACTAAAAAAAATGAGTATATGTGATAGTAAATTGCTGCCTAATTACCTGCTTGAATGATTTCTTAAAATCTAATGTTTATCTATTTACAAAAAAAAAATCAATCTCGAATACAGGGATTTTCACGGTTGTCTCGAATATTTTCTGGGATTTTACTGTTGAATTATTAAACAAATATTTATCCATTCACTTTAACTATCATATTTACTCATCTATATATTTTCATAATGAAATATAGCAAGTAATTCACCTATTTTCATCCACCTACAGCGACTTACATTCTTCTTTTTTCCTGCGGCTTACATTCTTTTTTTTTCATGCTTCATCTTCATTCATTTTTTACTTCTTCTCAACCCACTTTTAGTCTTTTACTTACTAATGTTTTTTACTAATGTTTTTACATTTATCAAGTAAAACATAACAACTTCAAAACACAAACATTTTTACCTCACTCCTGAAGTCAACATCCCTAATGAAGAGCTAAAGCCTAGAGATCATGCAACCACATTGCCTCATCTCCATCTCATTTTAGACTAATTTTTACCTATGATACTTTAACATCACGTATAAGAAGCCTATGCGGGATTTGAACCCTCATCTTTGTGATTTATGAAAACACTCTTTCAATTTTGAGCTAATAGGCTAGACTCAAGTTCAAATTTTGTGTATTTTAAATGCCAAAGAACATAAAACTATAAAAGTAATGCCCTTAATAATGTAAACATTGAAACATGATGTGGGCAGCTTCTAGCACCATTGAGTTGCATCTTTAGCTCGAGTTTTTGCACATACAAGTTCACAAACCAGACAACAAGGATACCTATCCGGCCAACTTCTTTGATTCATCTTCCTGTCCAATTTTATCGATTTTATTCTTCAATTAGAAAATTAATCTAATCTTATTTAATTCAATCATACATGTATAAATGAAGCAAGTTTAGATGAATTTTATAAACTATTACTAATCTCAACCCCCAAAACCTCATAACTAATAATCTACTACCTACCATACGAATCTAATCAAGTTCCTTAGTGACAGCAAAACTACTCCAAATCCACCCAATCTTGCAACTGCCTTCGAATCGGTTATAAGAGGGGTGATGCTTCGACAAAATAAAATGCAAAGACATGAATTTTTCGAGCATGGTATGAATATTTGGTAAAGTTAAGGAGGAAACAAATAAATAAGAATCGTTACCTTCATCCCAGAGTGTAATGCCGGTGTTCGATTTTCGTCTCTCTTTAATTTTTCAGATCGAAATTGAGGAAGGATCTTTTTCAAATTGAAATTGACAAAGTTTAATTGCAAGAATAACATCGAATCTCTGGATTTTATGAAAGCTTTGGAGGACAGACCATAGAAATTCATTTTAGGGTTTCGAAAGGAAGAGGATGACTGAACTTTATAGTCGAATCAATCCAATTACAAAGTGGTCCATAGTTCATACTCATCCAATTTAATCCATTTACATTTACATTTTATAGCGTGCATTTGTACATGCAGTTCATCCGCTGATGTATTCGACATTTTACGTGCTCTCCATCCAAAAGTTCTTAAAACTCCATTCACCTAAATTTTATAGTCGAACTATCAAATTTTTTAGTCTTACTTTCCAATCCATTAACACAAAAAAAAATAAAAATTGAGGGCCACATTTTTATATCCTGTCCCGGGCATTACAAATCTCAAACCCGACCCTGTTAGGAAGGAGAGACATTGACATTTTGCCACATATATTATATATATTTATATAATATAAGCATTATATTTTTTTATCCAAAATTATATTATTTTGCTATATCGTTTTCATATTATTATAATAGTATAATATATCTAATATATAATGTAAATAACGTATGGTAATATCTTTTATAAAATATAATATATTTTACAAATCCCGTGCGTTACGCACTGGGACTACGCTAGTATAATACTAAAGGAGAAGTCGCATACGACATGTGGCGGCTTCTCCTTTAATATAGGATTGTTGGTTAATTGATTAAATATTTTTTAATATTTAAATAAATTATTATTTATTATAAATTACTTCTTTAAATAAGCAATTAATTAATTGTATTTTTTTCTAAATCTTAACCGATTGATTTTCTTTTTAAATTACTTTTTTCAATAAAAACATGTAATATTTTTTTCTTTTGTAGTTTTGATTCATGGGTTAATATATAAATAACGATTAGATTCATTTAATAAATTACTTTTTTATAATTTGATTATATATTTACTTTAATCAATTATTCTCATTTAAATGATAACAATGAAGGTTATATGTGTGTGTAGTATAATCTATAGGTAATAATAAGTCAGGAAATAAATTACTTTATTACATTTATGAATAAAAATAATTATTTCATTTTAGTTTAGTTGTGAAAGATAATAGATTTTGGAATTTATAATATATTATTGAATTAATACAACTATAGTAAAGGAAAATCATTAGTTAAACAGGTGTTAATATGAAATTTATTTAAATTTTAAAAGGAATTTAGATAAAGTGATAAATATCCTTAATAATTGTATTTTAATTTGTATAAATGTTTTACATATGTAAAAAATTATTCTATAAAAAATATCCACACAACTGTGCGGGCACTAATCTAGTTAATTTCCTATATTAAGCCAGCCTTCGGAATTTTTAAAAAGGAAAAAAGGGTTTTACTATGGTTTTAATAGAAATTAGGCCATGTGCACCCGTGAACACTTCCCTCAGCTCTTAACTCACTTTTTATCCGACACATCAGCATAAGAACACTCCTTCAGATTTTTATCAATTCCACCCACATCCGTGCATTTCATTCTCGAGCCCTTTACCCACTTTTTAATCATTTTTTCTTATTACCCAACATTATAAATCATTTGTTTATTAAATTCTTATTAATAATTACGTCGGAGTATGATATTGTTAAATAATAATTTTTTAACAATTATTAAAATTATTAAAATAACATTTTTTTTAAATCAAATATATACAAAATGGGTGTTTATAGGTGTTTATGAATAGATAAAAAAAATTATCTAAATATATTCAAAATGGGTGTTTATGAATAGATAAAATTGCACTCTATTCAAATATATAATTTTTTATTTTTTTTAATAAGCTAAACAATTAAAAAATAGCTTTTAAAATAAATAAAATTAGTGGGAACATGTGGCATCTCATGAATGGTTGGTGTTGGCCCATAGTTTTATCCAAGAGTGCCGCTTCATGTAATTTGTTTTGCTGCTTCTGCAAGAACAGTTTCTCCTCGGCTCGTTAACATTTTCGCTTTATTTTTTTTTATTTTTTTCCAGCTGTACATGGAGAACACTTGTTTGCCGCTCCGATGCACATGCCCTTAGAAAGAGAAGACAACATTGTAAAGCAACATTGGCTATCTGAACCTCGAAGATAATATTAATAAACCCTAAAAAGTAAGTAAAAAGTAAAGAAAACCTTTGAAGATCGATGAAGGGATTGGATTACTATATAAAAGATCGTCTCTATCTATTTTTGTATTATACGAAGTTGAAGATTGGTCCAAATTGGCCTACTTTCACAGCCTAATTAATTTTATCACCCCAATTAATTAATAATTTAATCACCACATGCACTTCCACTCTTCTATTAATTGTTAGAGGAAATGGTAGTAAATACCACTTTTTCAAAAAAATTTGCAAAAATGCCATCAATTTGGAAAGTTTTGCAAGAATGCCATTTTTGGCGCAAATTTGCACAAATGTCACGGTAATCCAACAACATAAACCGGCTATCATGTGTTTTGTTGGCAAAAAAGAAAAGAAAATTAAAGTAGAGGCATCATTGCCTAGTGAAGAGAGAGAATGCGGGAAGGAGAAATAGGGTAGGGTTAGTAAATGCCCATCCAATCACAAATCTCTCTCCCGTTTGAAAACACAACGATAGCAAAGAGAGAGAGAGGCTTCTTCATCTTCATCGGCAGTTGCAGCGAGGCATAGAAAGGGAGAGAGAGAGGGCGGTTTCTTCTTCGGCAGTTGCAGAGACGCCGGTTCGAGAGAGGAACAACACAGGAGAGAGAGCGGACAGGTCCACCGTCGCCGGAAAGTAGACCAGACACGACATAAATCAGGTACGCCCTCCAACTCTTCTCCCTTTGGTGGTATTGTGCGCGGGTGTGGGTCGGGGAAGTAGTGGGTGAAGGGGTTAGGGCAATGGCGGCCTGATTGGTGGGTCGGGGTAGTGGTTTTCTTGTGTGGATAATGGTAGGTGGTGGTGGCATGGGTGGTTTTCGGGTATGGAAAGGGGAAATGGGTGGTTATGATTTCCAATTGGGTGACAGTGGTTTTCGGAATGGGTTAGGACAATGGTCGGGGAACTATGGATAGGGGAAATTGGTGGATTGAGGTTCGAATTGGGTGACAGGGGATTGACATTGGGTGACAGGGGTTTCCAATTTGGAGAGAAGGGTTTCTAAATTTGTTGTGGTAGTTGGAATAGGGGAATTGACGAGGTGTGGAAATTGGGATATGTGGATGTCGTAGGTGTCCTATTGAAGGAGGTTTGAGGTATTGGTTATAGGCTTCCGATTCATAATGGGTGACATGGGCTTCACACTGAGTGACAAGGGTAGAGTGACATGGGTTAGTCTGTTAGGTGACAGAGGGAGACGAATATAATTGGTAGAAGCTGACTTTGTTCGTGTGACGGAAATTGCAGGAGAGAAATGGTGAGGACGAAGAATGTGAGTTCGAAGAACAAAGAGCCTGAATACTTACACTACTAAAAAAAGCAGGAAATAGCTACGGATTTTTAGCCACGAATGTCAGGCGACGCTGTTTTCGTAGCCAATAGCAATGACATTGGCGACGATTATTTTTTACCGTGGCAAATTTCGTGGCGGGTGTTCACCTCAGAATGCCACATCATCAACTTCGTTGCTGTTAGCAACGAATACACTGCCCGTGGCTGTGTTCGTGGCTGAAAAACCGGATGGTAGTGGTAATTAGCCACGACATTAGCTACGAACGCATATTCCGTGGCTGTATTTGATGCTGATCTGGCAACAACATCAACTTCGTGGCTAAATCCGTGGCTATTCAGCTTCAGAATTCCGACGATGGAACGGACACGAGGTGAGTGGGCTTGGATCGGTTTTTATCGGTTTCTGTAGCCGGGTCGGACATGGGGTTAGTGGACTTGAATCGTAGCTGAATCCGTGGCCAACAAAGAAGAACAAATGTTATGGGCTCGACTTGGATCAAAAGCCCATTAGATATGATCGGTCCAATTACTTTATTAGCCCGTAGAATGAATTGTGGATTTAGCAACTGTAAAGGCCCGTATTTTTTTTTAAATAATAAATTCCAATAAATAAAATAAAAATTCGGATATTTCAAGAAAAACTCGTCATAAATTTAATAAATCTAACTTGAAATTCTTAGAGCGAATTCCGGCCCATTTTTTTTAACTTTAACGATTGAATCCGTCCTTCTCATCGGGATTGGAAAATTCTTTCCATCTCATATCACCAATTCTTACCCAAATCTCTACAATTGATCCCATGTTTGATCAATTTTCCTATCCAACTCATCTCCTCCTCCTTTGGGTAAAATCTTATCTATACTTCCCCCTCCCCTTTTCTATTTCAATTGTTTGACAAACAAACAAACCCCCTGCAAATTTGACCAAAAGCAAAGCCTACCAATTTCTCTTTCCCCTGGGTTTTACCGAGAGCCAAGCCCCGTTACAGCTACTCTTCTCCTCCCCCATTTCTCCTTCTTCATCTCATACCCTTCTTTCTTCAAAAACCACCACCAGCAGCACCACCAGGGGTCTCCTCGTCGCACCCGAGCCCTGTTTTTCCGCGAGCCACCACTCGGAACCTCCCCTGCTCTCCTCCCTGTTCGTTGTTCGCGCAAACCAGCAAGGCCGAGCCCTGCAACCCCCACTCCTTCTCGCCAGTCGAAGCAGCCAGCACCCTCTCCGCGGGAAGAGCAGCCCATCTGAGCCAGGAGCCTCATCGGAATCGCTGGAACCGCCGACGCCGCCACGGGAAGCCCTCGCAGCCACCTCCTTCCTCTGGATCCCGACAGCAGCAGCGGAAGCAGCCCCGACGTCATTCTTCCCTGTTTTTGGAGTCGATCCGCGCGGCCATGAGCCCTTTGATTCCGACTCCGGCAGTCTAAATCGAGCTTCAACGAAGCTTTCCGGTGAAATCTCAAAACATCCGGTGAGCTCTCTTCCCCTCCTCTCGCTCTAAAATTGACATAAAAGCTTCGCCTCTTGACCTCCAGTTGCTGACCCAGGCGAGATCGATCTATTCCGACAACGGTGAAGCCAAATCGAGCCCTCGATGATGAACCTCCGACGATGCTCCAAAGACCCTTCGGTGAGCACTCGCTCCTCTCCCCTTTCTTGTTGTCTTCCGGATCTATGTGTTTGTGGGTATGGGTGTCTGCGTCTTGATCGGAATCGGAGTTGGGCGCCACCGCTGAGAACTCCTCTCCATCTCTCCCTCCGTCGAATCCAGGGGATGGGAAACCTGGGAGATGGTGAACAGTGCCTTCCCATCCGGCCATCCCCCATTTCCTCTTGTCCGTGGGCCCCCGTCTGGCCACCTCAGCAATAGTGGGCCCTTTTCTTTTGTTTCGGTTTAGGAAAATCAGACAGAGGTAGAGTTGTGAGAGTGGGCTTGGGTATCCTTTTGTGTGGGTTTGGGCTTCCGAAAATTGGAGGGTATTTGGGCCTAATCTTTTGTCAATGAATATATTAAGGCTAAGACTATTTTGGTAAAAAGGTGATAAAAAGAGTATTATGTTTTAAGAATTTCTCTTATATATATATATGTGCTGAATATTAGAGTATGTGGAATATTATATATTATATAATATGATTAATGAGATATAAAAAAAAATATATTATTATTGAGGTTTGAAAATATAACATTATGAGACTTAGATTTTAAGAAATATTCGGAAAAGGTTTTCAAGGTTGAAAATTGTTTTGAGGAATGGAAAATTGATTTAATAAAACTAAAAAGAGGATTTTCGAAACATCCTAACTTGTCGGATTTGTCTTGAAATAATAATGAAATAATTTGATGAAAGGGTAATGTTTTATAAATGGATTTTTGGATGATTGAGAAAACGTTTTGAATGGTGACTTGATCTAACTTGAGGTTTTAAAAGAGTTTCGGGAAATCTTGGGAAAATGAGGAATAAATTTGAGGACTTATGTGTGATATTGTATGCTTTAAGTAACATTAGGAATAGACTTATTTATATTGCTTATATATGTGTTAGGTGATCATATGTGACATGTTGGCTGCCTGTATACCTAGTTGTTGTCCTTTTGCTGTTCTGCACTTCCAGGTAAGTCTCTTCGGAGCTTACTCAGATTGAATAGAGCTATTCCCTGCTTTAAGTGCATGATATACTAGGTGTTGCATTCATGATCAACATGCCATGTAGTATCCTGTTTAGGTTGCATTAATTGAATGAGCATCTGCTTTCTTTGTGCGTATGTAAACAGAACGGCCGTATCTGTGATAGTCCTAGAGTCTTTGCTAGGGTCATAGGGTAGCCCAGCCTCATCGGGTACCCTGAGTCAATCGAGTACTTCCTTATATTATGATATGCCTGCGGGCTTTATTGTGGAACGGGTTAGGCATGCGTGCCGCCCTATTATGAATGAATGCATTCACGAGCTGGCCAGTCTCCGCCTGTCGGAAGGGGTGGAGGTAGGAGAGGGATATGCCACTTGGCATTGTCTTGGGCCCTTTACAGTATTTCTGCACATTATTATGAACTAGGAGCATGCTAGTGTGTTTGAATCTCGTACTGCATTACAGCATCTTTATTAGGTATAGCGTATATGTGTGCTTATGGTTGGGATGTAGAGTTAAGTGGGCATCGATCTGATCCCGCTCCAAATCAATTTTTTTAGGAATTATTTATGTTCATCCTATCGGTGCTGTTTGCTTATTGCGCGGGTCATTTTGTCGGCGGAGAGTGAGCGCTGGAGTTATAAACTTCACCAGCCTCTGATTATATTGTTTTGGATTTATACTTTCGACTCCGTTTTGACCCGGCTCCGCCGTGGCACTTGTATCTGTACTTTACTTCCGCTTTACTTCCGTTTGAAATGGTTTCCGCGACATAGTCTTAGGACAGGTTAAGGGTACCCAACGGCCCTTCGATGTTTTTAGGGTTTGAAATCCCTCCTTCTAATCACCTTAAAATGAGTTTGAAACCTCGACCCGTACCTGGATTGCAAGATCCGAACAAGGGGTTTTATCCCTTGAAACGTAACCCGGAAATCATAATTCTGGGCCGTTACAGCAACGACTCGGTCCGTGGCTAAATCCGTTGCTATTGCGATTGAACTCAAATGGGCTTTAATTTATTATGGGCCCAAATATGACTATACTTTCCCCGATTTACCCATTGACGAGCCCAAATATGACTATGAATATTTTTTTATATAAATTATAAGTGTTGAAAATAAACATAATTTAACTAATTAATAAATTTATACCAAAAAAAAAACTAATTAATAAATTCTTATGAGAATATTATAATGGTATGTTTTGAGGAAAACTCATATAAGTAGATAATAAAACCTTATACTAAGTAATAAATTCTTATTATAATACTATAAGGTTTTGTTTTGTGTAAAACTCATATAAATAGCTAATAAAAACCTTATACTAAGTAAGAAATTCTTATTATAATACTCTAAGAAGATGTTTTGAGGAAAACTCATATAAGTAACTAATAAAACCTTATACTAAATAATAAGTTCCTATTATAATACTATAAGGTTATCTTTTGAGGAAAACTCATATAAGTAGCTAATAAAACCTTATACTAAGTAATAAATTCTTATTATAATACTATAAGGTTATGTTTTGGGGGAAAACTCATATAATTAACAAATAAAACCTTATACTAAGTAATAAATTCTTATTATAATACTATAAGGTTATGTTTTGGGGAAAACTCATATAAGTAACTAATAAAACCTTATACTAAGTAATAAATTCTTATTATAATACTATAAGGTTATGTTTTAAGGAAAACTCATATAATTAACTAATAAAACCTCATACAAAGTAATAAATTCTTATTATAATACTATATGGTTATGTTTTGAGGAAAACTCATACAAGTACCTAATAAAAACTTATACTAAGTAATAAATTCTTATTCTAATACTATAATGTTATGTTTTGTGGAGAACTCGTATAAGTAGCTAATAAAACCTTATACTAAGTAATAAATTCTTATTATAATACTGTAAGGTTATGTTTTAAGGAAAACTCATATAATTAACTAATAAAACCTCATACAAAGTAATAAATTCTTATTATAATACTATAAGGTTATGTTTTGAGGAAAACTAATATAAGTAACCAATAAAACCTTATACTAAGTAATAAATTCTTATTATAATACTATAAGGTTATGTTTTGAGGAAAACTCATAAAAGTAACCAATAAAACCTTATACTAAGTAATAAATTCTTATTATAATACTATATGGTTATGTTTTGAGGAAAACTCATACAAGTACCTAATAAAAACTTATACTAAGTAATAAATTCTTATTATAATACTATATGGTTATGTTTTGAGGAAAACTCATACAAGTACCTAATAAAAACTTATACTAAGTAATAAATTCTTATTCTAATACTATAATGTTATGTTTTGTGGAGAACTCGTATAAGTAGCTAATAAAACCTTATACTAAGTAATAAATTCTTATTATAATACTATAAGGTTATGTTTTGAGGAAAACTAATATAAGTAGCTAATAAAACCTTATACAAAGTAATAAATTCTTATTATAATACTATAAGGTTATGTTTTGAGGAAAACTCATATAAGTAGCTAATAAAACCTTATGCTAAGTAATAAATTCTTATTATAATACTATAAGGTTATGTTTTGAGGAAAACTCATATAAGTAGCTAATAAAACCTTATACTAAGTAATAAATTCTTATTATAATACTATAAGGTTATGTTTTGGGGGAAAACTCATATAATTAACTAATAAAACCTTATACTAAGTAATAAATTCTTATTATAATACTATAAGGTTATGTTTTGGGGAAAACTCATATAAGTAACTAATAAAACCTTATACTAAGTAATAATTAACTAATAAAACCTCATACAAAGTAATAAATTCTTATTATAATACTATAAGATTATGTTTTGAGGAAAACTCATATAAGTAACCAATAAAACCTTATACTAAGTAATAAATTCTTATTATAATACTATAAGGTTATATTTTGGGGGAAAACTCATATAATTAACTAATAAAACCTCATACAAAGTAATAAATTCTTATTATAATACTATAAGGTTATGTTTTGAGGAAAACTCATATAAGTACCTAATAAAACCTTATACTAAGTAATAAATTCTTATTATAATACTATAAGGTTATGTTTTGAGGAAAACTCATATAAGTACCTAATAAAAACTTATACTAAGTAATAAATTCTTATTCTAATACTATAATGTTATGTTTTGTGGAGAACTCGTATAAGTAGCTAATAAAACCTTATACTAAGTAATAAATTCTTATTATAATACTATAAGGTTATGTTTTGAGGAAAACTAATATAAGTAGCTAATAAAACCTTATACAAAGTAATAAATTCTTATTATAATACTATAAGGTTATGTTTTGAGGAAAACTCATATAAGTAGCTAATAAAACCTTATGCTAAGTAATAAATTCTTATTATAATACTATAAGGTTATGTTTTGAGGAAAACTCATATAAGTAGCTAATAAAACCTTATACTAAGTAATAAATTCTTATTATAATACTATAAGGTTATGTTTTAAGGAAAACTCATATAAGTAGATAATAAAACCTTATACTAAGTAATAAATTCTTATTATAATACTATATGGTTATGTTTTGAGGAAAACTCATACAAGTACCTAATAAAAACTTATACTAAGTAATAAATTCTTATTATAATACTATATGGTTATTTTTTGAGGAAAACTCATACAAGTACCTAATAAAAACTTATACTAAGTAATAAATTCTTATTCTAATACTATAATGTTATGTTTTGTGGAGAACTCGTATAAGTAGCTAATAAAACCTTATACTAAGTAATAAATTCTTATTATAATACTATAAGGTTATGTTTTAAGGAAAACTCATATAAGTAGATAATAAAACCTTATACTAAGTAATAAATTCTTATTATAATACTATATGGTTATGTTTTGAGGAAAACTCATACAAGTACCTAATAAAAACTTATACTAAGTAATAAATTCTTATTATAATACTATAAGGTTATGTTTTAAGGAAAACTCATATAAGTAGCTAATAAAACCTTATACTAAGTAATAAATTCTTATTATAATACTATAAGGTTATGTTTTAAGGAAAACTCATATAATTAACTAATAAAACCTCATACAAAGTAATAAATTCTTATTATAATACTATAAGGTTATGTTTTGAGGAAAACTCATATAAGTAACCAATAAAACCTTATACTAAGTAATAAATTCTTATTATAATACTATAAGGTTATGTTTTGAGGAAAACTCATATAAGTAGCTAATAAAACCTTATGCTAAGTAATAAATTCTTATTATAATACTATAAGGTTATGTTTTGAGGAAAACTCATATAAGTAGCTAATAAAACCTTATACTAAGTAATAAATTCTTATTATAATACTATAAGGTTATGTTTTGGGGGAAAACTCATATAATTAACTAATAAAACCTTATACTAAGTAATAAATTCTTATTATAATACTATAAGGTTATGTTTTGGGGAAAACTCATATAAGTAACTAATAAAACCTTATACTAAGTAATAATTAACCAATAAAACCTCATACAAAGTAATAAATTCTTATTATAATACTATAAGGTTATGTTTTGAGGAAAACTCATATAAGTAACCAATAAAACCTTATACTAAGTAATAAATTCTTATTATAATACTATAAGGTTATGTTTTGAGGAAAACTCATATAAGTAACCAATAAAACCTTATACTAAGTAATAAATTCTTATTATAATACTATATGGTTATGTTTTGAGGAAAACTCATACAAGTACCTAATAAAAACTTATACTAAGTAATAAATTCTTATTATAATACTATATGGTTAGTTTTTGAGGAAAACTCATACAAGTACCTAATAAAAACTTATACTAAGTAATAAATTCTTATTCTAATACTATAATGTTATGTTTTGTGGAGAACTCGTATAAGTAGCTAATAAAACCTTATACTAAGTAATAAATTCTTATTATAATACTATAAGGTTATGTTTTAAGGAAAACTCATATAAGTAGATAATAAAACCTTATACTAAGTAATAAATTCTTATTATAATACTATATGGTTATGTTTTGAGGAAAACTCATACAAGTACCTAATAAAAACTTATACTAAGTAATAAATTCTTATTATAATACTATAAGGTTATGTTTTAAGGAAAACTCATATAAGTAGATAATAAAACCTTATACTAAGTAATAAATTCTTATTATAATACTATATGGTTATGTTTTGAGGAAAACTCATACAAGTACCTAATAAAAACTTATACTAAGTAATAAATTCTTATTATAATACTATAAGGTTATGTTTTAAGGAAAACTCATATAAGTAGCTAATAAAACCTTATACTAAGTAATAAATTCTTATTATAATACTATAAGGTTATGTTTTAAGGAAAACTCATATAAGTAGCTAATAAAACCTTATACTAAGTAATAAATTCTTATTATAATACTATAAGGTTATGTTTTAAGGAAAACTCATATAATTAACTAATAAAACCTCATACAAAGTAATAAATTCTTATTATAATACTATAAGGTTATGTTTTGAGGAAAACTCATATAAGTAACCAATAAAACCTTATACTAAGTAATAAATTCTTATTATAATACTATAAGGTTATGTTTTGAGGAAAACTCATATAAGTAGCTAATAAAACCTTATGCTAAGTAATAAATTCTTATTATAATACTATAAGGTTATGTTTTGAGGAAAACTCATATAAGTAGCTAATAAAACCTTATACTAAGTAATAAATTCTTATTATAATACTATAAGGTTATGTTTTGGGGGAAAACTCATATAATTAACTAATAAAACCTTATACTAAGTAATAAATTCTTATTATAATACTATAAGGTTATGTTTTGGGGAAAACTCATATAAGTAACTAATAAAACCTTATACTAAGTAATAATTAACCAATAAAACCTCATACAAAGTAATAAATTCTTATTATAATACTATAAGGTTATGTTTTGAGGAAAACTCATATAAGTAACCAATAAAACCTTATACTAAGTAATAAATTCTTATTATAATACTATAAGGTTATGTTTTGAGGAAAACTCATATAAGTAACCAATAAAACCTTATACTAAGTAATAAATTCTTATTATAATACTATATGGTTATGTTTTGAGGAAAACTCATACAAGTACCTAATAAAAACTTATACTAAGTAATAAATTCTTATTATAATACTATATGGTTATTTTTTGAGGAAAACTCATACAAGTACCTAATAAAAACTTATACTAAGTAATAAATTCTTATTCTAATACTATAATGTTATGTTTTGTGGAGAACTCGTATAAGTAGCTAATAAAACCTTATACTAAGTAATAAATTCTTATTATAATACTATAAGGTTATGTTTTAAGGAAAACTCATATAAGTAGATAATAAAACCTTATACTAAGTAATAAATTCTTATTATAATACTATATGGTTATGTTTTGAGGAAAACTCATACAAGTACCTAATAAAAACTTATACTAAGTAATAAATTCTTATTATAATACTATAAGGTTATGTTTTAAGGAAAACTCATATAAGTAGCTAATAAAACCTTATACTAAGTAATAAATTCTTATTATAATACTATAAGGTTATGTTTTAAGGAAAACTCATATAATTAACTAATAAAACCTCATACAAAGTAATAAATTCTTATTATAATACTATAAGGTTATGTTTTGAGGAAAACTCATATAAGTAACCAATAAAACCTTATACTAAGTAATAAATTCTTATTATAATACTATAAGGTTATGTTTTGAGGAAAACTCATATAAGTAGCTAATAAAACCTTATGCTAAGTAATAAATTCTTATTATAATACTATAAGGTTATGTTTTGAGGAAAACTCATATAAGTAGCTAATAAAACCTTATACTAAGTAATAAATTCTTATTATAATACTATAAGGTTATGTTTTGGGGGAAAACTCATATAATTAACTAATAAAACCTTATACTAAGTAATAAATTCTTATTATAATACTATAAGGTTATGTTTTGGGGAAAACTCATATAAGTAACTAATAAAACCTTATACTAAGTAATAATTAACCAATAAAACCTCATACAAAGTAATAAATTCTTATTATAATACTATAAGGTTATGTTTTGAGGAAAACTCATATAAGTAACCAATAAAACCTTATACTAAGTAATAAATTCTTATTATAATACTATAAGGTTATGTTTTGAGGAAAACTCATATAAGTAACCAATAAAACCTTATACTAAGTAATAAATTCTTATTATAATACTATATGGTTATGTTTTGAGGAAAACTCATACAAGTACCTAATAAAAACTTATACTAAGTAATAAATTCTTATTATAATACTATATGGTTATTTTTTGAGGAAAACTCATACAAGTACCTAATAAAAACTTATACTAAGTAATAAATTCTTATTCTAATACTATAATGTTATGTTTTGTGGAGAACTCGTATAAGTAGCTAATAAAACCTTATACTAAGTAATAAATTCTTATTATAATACTATAAGGTTATGTTTTAAGGAAAACTCATATAAGTAGATAATAAAACCTTATACTAAGTAATAAATTCTTATTATAATACTATATGGTTATGTTTTGAGGAAAACTCATACAAGTACCTAATAAAAACTTATACTAAGTAATAAATTCTTATTATAATACTATAAGGTTATGTTTTAAGGAAAACTCATATAAGTAGCTAATAAAACCTTATACTAAGTAATAAATTCTTATTATAATACTATAAGGTTATGTTTTAAGGAAAACTCATATAATTAACTAATAAAACCTCATACAAAGTAATAAATTCTTATTATAATACTATAAGGTTATGTTTTGAGGAAAACTCATATAAGTAACCAATAAAACCTTATACTAAGTAATAAATTCTTATTATAATACTATAAGGTTATGTTTTGAGGAAAACTCATATAAGTAGCTAATAAAACCTTATGCTAAGTAATAAATTCTTATTATAATACTATAAGGTTATGTTTTGAGGAAAACTCATATAAGTAGCTAATAAAACCTTATACTAAGTAATAAATTCTTATTATAATACTATAAGGTTATGTTTTGGGGGAAAACTCATATAATTAACTAATAAAACCTTATACTAAGTAATAAATTCTTATTATAATACTATAAGGTTATGTTTTGGGGAAAACTCATATAAGTAACTAATAAAACCTTATACTAAGTAATAATTAACCAATAAAACCTCATACAAAGTAATAAATTCTTATTATAATACTATAAGGTTATATTTTGAGGAAAACTCATATAAGTAACCAATAAAACCTTATACTAAGTAATAAATTCTTATTATAATACTATAAGGTTATGTTTTGAGGAAAACTCATATAAGTAACCAATAAAACCTTATACTAAGTAATAAATTCTTATTATAATACTATATGGTTATGTTTTGAGGAAAACTCATACAAGTACCTAATAAAAACTTATACTAAGTAATAAATTCTTATTATAATACTATATGGTTGTTTTTTGAGGAAAACTCATACAAGTACCTAATAAAAACTTATACTAAGTAATAAATTCTTATTCTAATACTATAATGTTATGTTTTGTGGAGAACTCGTATAAGTAGCTAATAAAACCTTATACTAAGTAATAAATTCTTATTATAATACTATAAGGTTATGTTTTAAGGAAAACTAATATAAGTAGATAATAAAACCTTATACTAAGTAATAAATTCTTATTATAATACTATATGGTTATGTTTTAAGGAAAACTCATATAAGTAGATAATAAAACCTTATACTAAGTAATAAATTCTTATTATAATACTATATGGTTATGTTTTGAGGAAAACTCATACAAGTACCTAATAAAAACTTATACTAAGTAATAAATTCTTATTATAATACTATAAGGTTATGTTTTAAGGAAAACTCATATAAGTAGCTAATAAAACCTTATACTAAGTAATAAATTCTTATTATAATACTATAAGGTTATGTTTTAAGGAAAACTCATATAATTAACTAATAAAACCTCATACAAAGTAATAAATTCTTATTATAATACTATAAGGTTATGTTTTGAGGAAAACTCATATAAGTAACCAATAAAACCTTATACTAAGTAATAAATTCTTATTATAATACTATAAGGTTATGTTTTGAGGAAAACTCATATAAGTAGCTAATAAAATCTTATGCTAAGTAATAAATTCTTATTATAATACTATAAGGTTATGTTTCGAGGAAAATGTTTTATAAGTAAGTCCAAACTTTATACATGAATTTTATACAACTAAGTTTTTAATGAGAAAAAAAATAACGCTATTCAATAAGATTTGAAAAACTTATTTTATGAAATAAATTCTTGTATGAATATTATGCAATTACAAACTTTTTTATATAATTTTTTTATGCCAAACCCATAAATATTAATATTGATATTTAAAAAATTCGTATAAGGTACGGACACTGAACTATTTTAATGATGTTGGGTAAAATCTTATAAAAACATATAATATCTAATTAAATTTGATAAAAACTTATCTGAAGTATATATTTAATGATAAATAGTTGTATTGATGGTTTCATTATGTAGATGTAAACTGTGATGGAAAAGAAAAAGAAATACATGCCCTCCGTCGAAATTTTTTTTAGCGCCCAATTAATTTTGAAGTTCCCGGGCTTTAAAATTAAAAAAAAGTGGAGCGCGGTATAACATTTATCAAATTCAAGGAGCGCGGTATAACCCTAGTTCCCTTTGACACCGCCTCTTTTCACTCATTCTCTGCATCACCTCTCTCCCCTCCCTCTTCATTCCTGATCTCTCTCTACTCTCAGATCTCCCATACTCCCCGTCTCTCGTCCACTCTCTTGTCCTAGCCTCTTCGCCCTCCTCTCTTCCTCCCAAAAAGAATCCAATTTGGCAGAGCCCGGATGGAGCGCTGCCTTCATCAGATGAAGAAAATGGCGGAGAACTGCAGCCGTTGGGTGCGCTGCCTCCTTAGTGTTTTCCGGCGACGACATTGCCCCCTACCTCCCCATTGTTCTACTGCCTTCCTCCCTTACTACTGAAATCCACAAATCGCCCCGTAGTCTCGTTAAACCTGAGAAAACACATCAAAAACCTCCTTCTACTCGGTGATTTCTTCACCAGATCCCCAGGCCGTCCGACCACCAAAGGCGGCGCTGCCTAGTTGGTAACGTTCCTCTCCCCTTAAACTTCCAGATCCGGTGTGGTTGGCTTCAGATCTGTAACCTCAAACATTGTCCCTGCAATTTCTCTCTCTACGAAAAGCTTAAGATGTTCGAAGGTTCCTATTCCGGTCTAATGCTTGCTGGTGACTTTCCGATGGCGCCTCCACCCTCTTTGGCTCACCCATTGCTGGATCTCTTGGTATGGCTTCTGTTTTTGATTTGTGAATGGCGGATTTGTGAATGCTTACCACTCGTCCAGGTCTGCAACAATGGCAGATTTGTGAATGCACTTTGTCCAGGTATGGCTTCTGTTTTTGATTTCCCATCTTCCAGTCTTGTATTACCCTGTTCTCGAACAAAATTATTTATATTGTTCCTCAAAACACACTTTTATAGATCTACCATTTAGGTATGTAATTTTTCTTTCTGAAAAAACTTGATTTCATTAAGTAATGAGTTTACTACCTCATATGGTTTTCAGGATGCTTACCTTCCATAGCGCCTGCTTGATAAACTGATGTTTATCTATAATTATGTGGTGATGGCTCGTGTAACAGGTGTTCCGGTATCATTTTTCCTATCAAGAGAGCAAAGCATTAAGGTTAATTGGAATGATGTGGCCTCAAAACTTGTTTTTTCTGTGTTTTTTAAAGTGATTACTAAGGCATTATTTGATCTTTTCGCAGGTGCTTTCTCAACTTCTTAGGAAGGCAAAACAGAAGGGTCTTGTCATTCCTAATGCCAAAAAGGGTGGATCTGACCAAACATATGAAGGTGCCATTGTAAGTTTGATCTTTGATACTTCATCTTGTTTTCATTTTGAAGTGCTCTCGCTGCATGCATTTAATTAGTGTGATGCAGGAGCTTGAATAATGTTATTAGGTAGTGCACAACTATGTTTGAATAGCATTTACAAACTGATAAACTGATGTTTATTTTTTAAGCGTACTTGTACTCCTATGTATATTTGTATGTGTGTGTCATCAGTTCATAACTATTTCTAAACATCAGCATAGTTTTTTTATTTATTAATGTTGTGCTGCATACAGATCTATGTTTGAATAGCATTTACGAATCTTTATCAAACTACAATACTAGATATACATTTTCAATTTCTCACAAAACTGATCTCATCTACAAATCAAGTCATATTTGTTTTAAATATTGATTCCTTTGTTTGTTTGTTTGAATTTCAAAGCACATCACTTGTTCTTGTTTCGGGTTCAATGGATTTGTCTCAAAGCAAGTTTGGGCACTCATTGACTCATTCACATGGAAGCGGAATTTCATCCAAGAACTTGCACTCCCTTGGCTAGATGTAGTTTCTTTTGTATATGTAATATGTTCTTTATTTTTGTACTCCATTTTATGTATATTTGGATTTGTTATATGTATGTTTGGATTTGTTATTGCTTTGGATGTATTTATCAAAGTTTTTCTACAAAATCACGAAACAAATGAAAATCAGCACCAACCACGACTTTAGCCTCAAAAATAGCATAACCAACAACATTGGCAATAACTCTACCAACAATATTACCAATGAAACGAGTAACAACTTTAGCAACGGCCTTAGCAACGGATCAGCAACGAACTCAGCTAGGTTCAACACCGATTTGCAGCCACGAACCCAGCAACGAACATAGCCACGACTTCAATTTCGAGGCTGTTTTCAAACCGGGTTCGTAGCCATAGCTACGGCATATGTCATCTACTATTAGCCACGGACGTAGCCACGGCCATAAAATTTTCGTTGCTAAAATCCGTGGCTGACGGCCCGTCGCTATTAGCTGCGAGGCAAATAGCAAGGGATGGCGCGCCCGTGGCTGATTCCATGGCTAAACCGGTTAGCAACGGACATTCGTGGCTAAATCCATTGCTATTTCCCGTAGCTATTTCCTGCGTTTTTAGTAGTGTTAGTCCCCGAAGCTAGGCACTTTCGGGCCCGGGTCAACCAGGGCTCAAGACTGTCAATGCTGAACAACATCGATGATTATGTGGACGCTAGCGACTGGCAGAAGCTGCTTGACTCCCAGCTTGGTGGTGTTGTGCAGTTGGCGCACAGTGTGAAATTTTCTTCACAAATGGTGCATTATGCACTCCAGCGACAGCTTTCGAGCGAAAAGGAGTGGGAGACGTGGTACCGGATTAAGGGGAAGCTCCGGAGGTTCTCCCTCAAGGAGATTGCCTTAGTAACCGGGCTGCGGTGCAGTCAACCAAAAGCTAGTGACATGGAGGACGACGAGAAAGCTATCAAGGAGTTTTTTGGAAACGAGAAGATGACGGTTGGTGACCTCGAGACCAAGCTGAAGAACTCATTAATGGTTTTGCGGAGCCCGCGAAGACGATGCAAGCAAGTGCTTCTGTACATTGTGGAGGGCGTTTTGTTAGGGGAGGAGCAGAGGAAGGGGCTACAGAGCTAGATCGTCCGGTTGGTGGAGAATGTCGATCGGTTTTTGGCATTCCCATGGGGGAGAGTCATCTATACTGCAACACACGTGTCGCTGAACGGCGACGTAAAGCGCCGGGAGGCTGAGATAAAGGCAGAAGATCGAAAGAAGCGCAATGGTTATGGGCTGATGGGTTATCCGGTATCATTTTAGATAACCTTCTCGACCACACCCATGATCAATTTGTAATTCATATGCTGAAAATGTATTAATTTGAGTGGGGATGCGGTGTAGATTTGGTTGTTGGAATCCATGCCGAAATGGGGGGTCCGGTTTGCGACGAAGGTATCGACGACGGCATTCCCTCGTTGCATGAGATGGGCCCTCAAGGACGAGAACCTCACTTATAAGGATATAGCCAGCCGCACCGAAGCTGAGGGAGAGGAGGGCATATGTAAAGACTCGGATTTTTTAAATAATAAATTTCAACAAATGATATAAAATGGATTTAAGTCAAAAAAAATATATATATAAAAATTCGGATATTTTAAGGAAAACTCGTCTTTAAATTACCAAATCGAAAACGAATTCCGACATTATTCTAAAATGGATTTTCATATGAAATTGTGTTCCGCTTTCGGGCTCAGAGATTTGGGAATGTGGTTGGGATTTAAGCATTTTATTTCGGGTTCAAGTTGTCGATTTCAAATTATGTTTGTCGGGATTGGGGCGAATGAGAGGATTTCGGTATTCATTTCCGGTATTTAAAATTGAGAGTTGTGACCACATTACTTTCTTTCTTTTCTTTTTCTTTCTCTCTCTCCCCCTCTCGGTCTGTATACAGAGCAGCAACAGTTTCCTCCTACCTCCCCACCTCTGCATCCCCTTCCTCCGGTTGACCCTCCAAAAATGGCAAAATGCCAAAAATCTCTACTCTCCCACTCTGGCCGGTACAACTAGCACCTCACTCCTTTCTCTTCAAATTGGGAGCAGATCAGCACAAGCCCCACACAATCCTCACAAATACAACCCTCTTGATTCACTCCTGCCTTATCCTCTCTGGAGTTCAAAACCCCAAAGAAACCTCTTTCCTTTCTCTGTTCTTCTTCCCTCGCCACCTCTGGGTCACCACCTTCCGCCACAAACAGCCCCATTTTGTCCGAGATTTCCGATCACCACCAGCCCTCCTCTGCTTTCCAGATGCTCGCAGCCCCATCATCGGCGCCTCCTCTCCGTTCGAAGCCGCCACCAACACCATTGAAGAAGCCCCTCCCCTGTCCCTTCTCCGAAGTCGCCGAGACTCGAGAGCACCCTCGTCCTCCTTCTCCGAGCAGCCGCAGCGCTTCCATCACTTCCATTCGACGCCCACGAGTAGCTGGAGGGACCAGCAGCACCTTGGAGCCTCCAACGTCGCCGCCAGCCCCTAGCGCGCCCCTGTTTCGTCGCAAGGTCGATCTCCCCCCTTATTTTCTTCGTTTTTCAACCCAAGACCTCATAAAGGTCCATCTTTGCTCACTCGTCTTCCTCCCAGGCCACCCCCTCTCGGAAATCGGACTCCGACGACGCCAAATCGCGCCTCCGACGAAGATTCCGACGTTACTCGGCAACCTCGGTAATCTCTCTCTTCCTCCTTCCCCTTTGCTCGCGTTTGAATTTCTTTGCTCGAGTTGTGGTCAGGATCCGGGTCCGGTCTGATTGGGTGAGGGTAGGGTCGGAGAGGAGCCGCCGGCAGGGCCTGGATCTCTTCTTCCCCTTCCGTTTCCGTCGAAGTTTTGTTTTGCGTGAGGAAGGAGATAACCTGTTTCTTTCCTTCCTGGGTTGGGCCGGGTCAAAAGTTCATTTCTGGGGTATACCACTTTGAAATCGGGTCAGTTGGGGAAGGGACCGGGCCTGTCTTCCTTTCCTTTCTATTTGGGCCGGGTTTGGGGACTGGATTCGGGTAAGGGATTTGGGCCTGCTGGGTGTGTTTTCATTTCATTACCATTGTTACAAAATGTGATATGATAATTATATATGTGTTATGTTACATATGGTATTTACTCGTTATTAATATTAATATTATCGTAATAAATCTGATTTTATGAAAATAGATTCCTGAAATTATTATATATTATGAAATTATTTTAAAGGTAATAGTGTTTGGAATATGTATTTTGAAAAATGATTTATTGGCTTGGAATTATAATCAGGATTTGTAAAGAGGATTTAATTTTGATATTTTAACTAATTAAGTATTGTTAACAAATTAATTAAAAAGGATTTTTCAAGTTTTTAGAAACGTCCTTTTAAGGATTTATGTTTGGAAAGCCAAAATGCCGGAATTATCTCTATAACATGACTTTGGGAAATTGGTTAAGGATTTAAATGATTAATGTCGGAATTGGCCAAGTACGATTGAGCAATTATTTTAAATATGAGTTGACTTAATTTGGGATTTATAAAAGTTGGAAAATGTGGTTGGTACGACTTTATCAATGGGATTGATTGGAAGTAAATGATTTTGGTTGATGTTGATCGTAGCGGAAAGGTTTTGGAAAATGGTTTTACTATCGATTGGTTTGAGGATGTTGAGCAATTGGGCTATGTGTGTATGAATGATGGACCGATAGCTTATGGAAATGGCTTGATGATAGGTGTATTGCTTTGGACTTGCATTTGGGCCCTTGCTTGCGTTATTTTGCTGTTCTGCATTTCAGGTAAGTTCCCTAGGGGGCTTACTCAGGTTGGACATTCATGCCTGTTGTTGCATTTTATGTTAGGTGTTGCATATGCATAAAAGCATGCCATGTAGTATCCTGTTTAGGTTGCACTAATTGAATGAGCATCTGCTTACTTATTGCGTTTGAAACAGAACGGCCGTTATCTGTGATAGTCCTAGAGTCTTTGCTAGGGTCATAGGGTAGCCCAGCCTCATCGGGTACCCTGAGTCAATCGAGTCATGAACTTCCTTATATTATGAGATGCCTGCGGGCTTTATTGTGGAGCGGTTTAGGCATGCGTGCCGCCCGATTATGATGGAATGCATTCACGAGCTGGCCAGTCTCCGCCCTATCGGAAGGGGGTGGAGGTAGGAGAGGGATATGCTACTTGGCATTGTCTTGGGCCCTTTACAGTATTTTTTTTCACATTATTATTACCAGGAGCATGCTAGTGTGGTTGATCTTCGTACTGCATTAGAGCATCTTTATTAGGTATAGCACATACTATGTGGCCTCAGTGAGGACTGCCAGTCCCGCATGAGTGGCTCGATCTGACTCCTTTCCCCATTCTTTTTTTTAAAGGCATTTTCTGCAGATTTGAGTGCTCGATGTCTATATGACGGGGTTCCCTTTTGGTGAATTGAAGAGTCCAGCTAATATCCTAACTTAGTAAAATGGTAATTACCCACTCATAATTTGGTTTTGACCGGCTCTACCGTGGCACTTGTATCTTTACTTTACTTCTGCTTTAATTTCGTTTGAAATGGATTCCGCGACATAGTCTTAGGACAAGTTAAGGGTACCCAACGACCCTTTGAGGTTTTTAGGGTTTGAAATCCCTCTTTCTACTAATCTTAAAATGAGTTTGAAACCTCGACTCGTACCTGGATTGCAAGATCCGAACAAGGGGTTTTATCTCTTGAAACGTAACCCGGAAATTATAATTCTGGGCCGTTACACCATAGAGATTGATGATAACCCAATACTCATACCAGAGGAGGCTGAGCTGGAGCTGATGGATGGCTGTGTCTACGATGATGAGAAGTCCGACCCCTTCTTCGACGACCTAGTTGCACCCTTCCTGACACATTTCGAAGCCCCTGGTGGGAGGTCCCCAAGGACGGGAAGAGGAGGCAATGAGAAGGATGGCTGGGTGGGGGACGTGGCGAAGACTTTGGAAAAAGTTATGGACAAGCTTCAGACAATGTCAACAGGGATGGAAAAGATGGATGAAAAGGTACACAATAACTTCCCAATTATTCGTTTTGTGGAGACTCTAGATAAATGTGAACTAGGGTAAATGGACTCCTGACACGTGAAATTGGACAAGTGACACGTAGTGTAGATAATGAAAGAATGTGGTATGAAATTGAGAGGGGCCTAGTCTGATAAGTGTTTGTTTAGAACTGAATTAGGTGACCTTAGTCTGATATGAAGTGTGAATCAGGAATTGTTTGGTGTTCATTACTCATGGTGATATGAAGGGTGGATTGTGTTGAATTTTGTCACCTTATGGTGATATGAAGTAATAATTTAATCACCTGCAGCTGAAATTATTGGAGGTGTCCGTCACTGTGCTGCGGGATGGTCAATGTAAGGGGACAACCTGGCAAGAAGCAACCGATAAAGAACAAGCTGGAGATGAGAAAAAACGGGATGAGTTTGTAAGTTTGTTTTTGCGTGAAATGCATTTTGATGTTTAGTCCTGCTTGAAATCGGGGATTCAATATCAAATGTTAATATGTATTTTACGGGTTGACCTTGATGAGTTGATATAGTCAATTGCGGCTGAAGCCGATGAGGGTGGACAAGGTGGTAAGGTAAGTTGTTGGTAAACATCACAAGATTTGTTATGTTCAGCGACACTGGAAGAATGTGACAGAAAGATTGTAGTTGTGTGACATGATTTGTTCTGTTAAGTGACACTGGAAAGTTTGAGGCATAATTGAATGTTGATTTCATTTGCAGTTAGGAGGTGCTGTTGAGAAGGGAAGTGAAGTGGATGATGGCGGGGATAAGCACACAGAAGTTGAAACTGTGAAGGCAAGGGATGAGATATCAGGAGAGAGCAAGCTAGTTGGTGATGTTGTCGGGGAAAAGCATGATGAAGCTGAATCTGTCAAGGCTGGGGATCGGGGGGAAGGAAAGACCAACGAGGTCAGGTTTATTTATGAAAAAAAGGTCATTATATGTGACATGAAAGTTTATGGAAAGTGACATGAAATTTTTTTAGACCAAGGCGGGGGACAAGCAATCGGAAGTCGGGGACAATGTAGCTGAAGGTGAATCCGTCAAGGCAGGGGATGGGACGGCAAGAGAGATGAAGGATGTAAGTTATTTCTGTCAGTTATTGGTGACATGAACATTGTAGTTGCACGACATGAGTATATCTGTTATGTGACAAGGGATAGTGTCAATCTTAGCTGAAGTTTGATATGTTTGCAGTTGGGAGAGGTTGGTTTAAAGGGGTCTGGTCTTGAGGAAGGGGGAAAGAAAATTGAAGGTGATGAGAGGCCGAAGCCCCGGGTAGCTCAGGTTTATGCATCTAAGGGGGCGAAGAAGACGAGGAAGGCTGTTGGAGAGGAGCTGGCTCCCTCGGCCAAGAAACCGCGAGCCCAGAAGGCAACCACTGTTCCCGCCGATCCTGTTAAGCTAGGAATGGTGTCAGCGATGGACAACGACGCCATGCCAAGTTGGGTGGCAAGGTACGTAGCTTATGTCTCTTACTCTCGAATAGACGATGAAGGTAGATAGTTGAACGTCCACAATACCTGACAGAAACTTACCGTGCAGTGGGGACGCGGAGGTGCGCACGTCACCCTGCGGCTTGGATATGACGAAGGAGTTACTCAACCGCATGAAGAAACCCCAAGATTGGTTTGGAACTGTGGTATGAACACTTGTCACCTTTAAAATTTCCCGTGTCAGGATATTGGATTGTAATTGCGGTTCACTTCATGCAGGAGATGGAGGAGTGCTGCTACCTTCTGCACAAAGCGGTCGCAGACAGAGCGGGTGACATGGCCAGTGGAGCCATCGTAGTCGATACGTGCTTTGCGGGAATTTATCTACCTCGGGAATGGAAGGAGTACAGCGCCACCCCCGAAGCATACGAGCCTAGCGATGCATTGATGGCGTACTTAAATGGGGGGTCGCCGAAGCCGTTGGGACGAGCGTGGTCAGGTGCGGACCTCATCCTCCTCCCCTTCAACGTCAGGAACAAACACTGGGTTGCCCTTGCCATCGATCTTAAGGAGTGGGAGGTAAGGGTGTATGACTGCGACGTCCACATGGTGACGGAACGCTAGCTCCAGCCCCTGTTAATGCATGTGATGAGCCCAATCCCTGTCGTCATGCGTGCACACCCCGATCTGAAGGTCAAGTATGCCGATAAGGTCCCCACGCCGTTTTCCATTCGTCGGGACAAGAGCCTTCCACAGAACAAGCAAAGGTAAGTTGGACGACATGGTTCAAATTCGTTTTATTGGATGTGGAATCGGTGTCCGCGTTCTGACCGATTAATCCCCATTGCAGCGGTGATTATGGCCCGCACACCATTAGATTCATGCACCTCCTGCTGGAGACCGCCCCGAACTTCGATGGATTGGACGACACGTACATTGAGGCATACCGCCAGATGCTAGCTGTTGGGGTATTCCATGGTCGACTCGGATGCTAGACTTTGGAGTTGAACACTTGCTTCTAATCATAACACCATCCTATAATAGTTGAAGTAAAACATTTGGATATTTTGCAAAACTTGGTAGTTGTCGAATGTGAACATTTGTATATGTTAGTAGGTATGCGGACATGTTAAACTTGCCAGTGTAGCTACATGTATCTATCCAATTTGGTGACAAGGTATATGTCGTTAGATGACACGAGGATTAAAAGGGGTGACATGGGTCATTTAGACTATACGTAGGAATATGAAACAGTCAACAGTGACACGAAAAAACCTATCAGGTGACACGGGCATGGAAAGACGGGACCCGATGCTCGGACAAAAGAACAAAACGACAACAGAAAATGAATCTATCAGGGTTGCAGTTGGTTGCACAGTTCCTTTGACTTACTTACAAAAATATAAAAAAAGAAAACGAAAATACTGTGTTCCTCGAAAATAAAAGGTAAAGAAAACAAATGCAAAAGTAACTTGCATTCATTGCAGTTGAGGAATAAACCACCACCTATCCCTGGGAAGGGGAGAGAGAGAGAGAGAGAGAGAGAGAGAGAGAGAGAGAGAGAGAGAGAGAGAGAGAGAGAGAGACCGAATATTAATAGGAGTGAAGGGAGGCGGTTGTGAAGTGAAGGGAAAGAAGAGAGCCCGTACCGGAGAGGGAGAAAGACGCCGGAGAAGGGAGGAAGACACCGGAGAAGCCCGTACTAGAGAGGAAGGCGCAGGAAAACAGGTACAACTCAATTGGTTTTTGAAATCCGTCCTCACCCATCTCTACTACTCTTAATCTTCACTTAATTTGCAATCTTCCCCACTTAATTTGCATTCTCCCATTGTTTCGTACCGGAGAGGGAGGAAGTCGCCGAATAAGGGAGGAAGACGTCGGAGAAGCCCGTACTGGAGAGGAAGGCGTAGGAAAACAGGTACAACTCAATTGGATTTTGAAATCCGTCCTCACCCATCTCTACAACTCTTAATCTTCACTTAATTTGCAATCTTCCCCACTTAATTTGCATTCTCTCATTGTTTCGTTCAAAGGCATGCAATTTGGGATTGGACAAAAATCTGAAATTGGGGAATTGGAATAACGGTCATGTGGGGAATTAGGGATACGGGGAAATACAGATATGGGGTAAAAGGGGTATGGGGAACTGAGGAATTGACAAACAAGAGCGAGGGAGGTTGAAGATAAGCGTGGGAGGCTTGCGGGTCCTTTAACCCAGAATGTGAGAGCGGAGAATAACCCTTGTCATAAACGGGTACTGCAGGACAATTGGGAGAAGATAATTGACATTCATGACATGAGCTATTCTGTTGGGTGACAAGGGTTACTTCAGTAGGTGACATGGGCCTTTTCTGGTGAAATAGTCGCAGACAAATTTATTTAGGGGGGTGACTTTGTGTGGATATTGCTTATGTTCATGTCCACGTAATTGCAAGAAGAACATGGTTCGATCCCAGAATTTGAGGAGGAAAGGTGTCCGGCCACCGAAGAAGGTGGAGCCCCGACTCGCAGTGCCGGAGGAGAAGCATTTCCGAGGGCAGGTCAACCAGTCTTCCAAAGTGTCTCTGCTCGTCAACATGGACGACTGGGTCGACCCCGTCGATTGGGAGAAGCTGATGCGAAGCCAATTTGGGGGTATTGTGCAAATGGAAAACCGGGTTCAATTCTCGTCGCAACTTCTGCATTACGTGTTACAAAGGCAGCTTGTGACAGAAAAGAAGTGGGAGACTTGGTACATACTTCAAGGCAAGCTACGTCGATTCTCTATCAAGGAGTTTGCGCTCGTGACTGGGCTGCGGTTTGGTCGAGTTCGGGGGGAAGACACAGAGACGAAGGATGACAAGAAGAAAAAGAAGGCTCTCAAGGACTTATTCGGAACGGACAACATGAATGTGGGTGAGCTTGAGAACGCCTTCAAGAACTCCATCTTGAAGGAGCCGAGTGCGAGAAGGCATTTTAAGATCGCTCTCCTCCTCATCGTCGAAGGAGTTCTGCTGGGGGGAGAACCCGGGAAAGCCATACGAGGGTGGATTGTGAAGCTTGTGGAGAACGTTGATCGATTTCTGGATTACCCCTGGGGCAGGATTGTGTACGAGGCCACCCACGAGTCCCTGTCGGGCGTCGTAGAACGACGTGTCGCTGACTTGAAGCCGAAGGCGAACGACAAGGACGATCGATATGGATATGGGCTTATGGGTTTTCCGTATGCGTTCCATGTAAGCTACTTGACCGAAGTTATGCTTGAACTATTACGCACAATTGATGCACTCACTCGAGTGACATGTGTGGTTGTTATAGATTTGGTTGTACGAAGCTGTCCCGGGGATTGGGGAGGCATTTGCGAACCGGGTGTCGAACACAGCGTTGCCTCACATGCTGAGGTGGACAGCAGATTAAGCTGGGTCGCGATTAAGCTGGGTCTTGTTTCCTTGTCAGGCAACGATGGGTTCCTCCGCTGGATGGATAGGTGACACTCATCAGCAGACGTACAGAAGTTATTGCATAGATGACTCCAATCCCCTAACATTGTGGTTGTGGTTGTGCAGCGGGGATGAGGACAGCTGGAAGACTGCATACGACACGGCGCTGAGTAAGGAGTTCTTCACCGCACTAAAAACGCCCACAGTTTGGCTAAACTCTGAGGTACGAAACCCGCCTAAGTGACTATCTTTGTCTAGTGAATGACACGGTATGTACTGTAAAAGGTAGTGGAATAGTTGTGGATTTTGACTAGGGTTGTAATCGATGCAGCACATGGAACAAGCATGCTATCTTCTTCGGAAAGGGGTAACGGAGAGGGCCGGCGACATTGGCGGTCGAGTTATCGTTGTGGACACATATTTCGGTCGCTATCTGCAGACCGAGTGGGGCAAATACAAGAGCGATGCGGATAGCTAGTAAGCCGACGAGAAGCTGCTTGGCTACTTCGACGGGCGGTCCCCGGCGACGATAGGCCGGGCGTGGGAAGGGGCGGAACTCATCCTCCTACCGTTGAACGTGGACAATGTTCACTGGATCGCCGTAGCGATAGATCTGGTCGGGTGGCAGGTAAGGGTTTATGATTCGGACGTCTACATCGTGAGGGACCGCCATCTGCTGGCACAGTAAAGCTGCATCACCCACCTTATCCCGGTACTGATGAATGCCCACCCCGCGTTGATGGCCACCTACGTCGACAAGTTGCCAAAGTCGTTCGCCCTTAGTCGCGAGAAAAGGATTCCGCAAAACAAGCAGAGGTAATTTTTGTCCAACACTTAAATATATCTTCGTCTCATAGTTGCATCCGGTTGTAATGAATATGACTCCGACGATTCTCTATTGTAGTGGAGACTGCGGTCCTTACACGATCAGGTTCATGCAACTCCTCACGAAGGACGCCCCCACCTACGACGGTCTTGACGACGTCTTCATCGGGGCGTACAGGCACATGCTCGCTGTTCGCATCTTCAATGGTACACGGTTATGATCTCAGTAGTGATCACCATTGCCCAGTGTTATGAAACTTTATGTTATGATATAAGCTTCTTATGAACATCGGTTTTATTGTGTTGGATATTTATGAACATGGTTGCTGGTTCTCACATTTAGTTGTGGACGGTAGTTCACTAGGTTGGTATTTTAGTACGTTGGTAAGAACTATTTCGCATTCTTTATCTTCGATGAGTGGTTATGTGTTGTGGAGTGTTACATTATTTGTATGAGAATTTTTAAGCAGTGAGTGACCATGTTGGCATGGTGCAAATATTGGTTATAATTAGTTCAGAATTCACCCGTGTCACCAAACTTGAAATCTCGTGTCAACTGACGTGATTATCCGTGTCACTATTGGTGAGTAGGGTGAATTTCTAACCTTGTTTATGTATTGATAGGTTTATATACGAATTGTTACACCTCCCTATCATAGGAACCACATAAGTTTACATTTTGTCATGGATGATTGAACGTCATGTGGCAAGAAACTTACTCGGTTGAAAGGCATATTATATGTTGTAAGGAAATCACCCGTGTCACGAAACTTGCAATGCCGTGTCACCTGATGTGATTATCCGTGTCACTAATGGTGAGTAGGGTGATTTTCTAACCTTGTTTATGTGTTGATAGGTTGATATACGAATTGTTACACGTCCCTATCATAGGAACCACATAAGTTTACATTTTCTCATGGATGATTGAATGTCATGTGGCAAGAAACTTACTCGGTTGAAAGACATATTATAAGTTGTAAGGAAATCTCCCGTGTCACCAAACAGGCGATCCCGTGTCACTTGCCGTGATTATCCGTGTCACTGATGGTGAGTAGGGTGATTTTCTAACCTTGTTTATGTGTTGATAGGTTCATATACGAATTGTTACAAGGCCCTATCATAGGAACCACATAATTTTACATTTTGTCATGGATGATTGAATGTAATACACATGCATAACACCAACAAGTGGAAATGTTTTACACATGCATAATATAGGAGGGACATTTCCCTATACATACCATATCCGATCATACAAGCACCATTCATAACGGTGCAACCACACTCGACTTTCCAAAAAACGACAACAAACCGAGCGTGGGTGAGACATTGTTTCTAACTACCCTTACATAGGCCCCTAACAACAAGAAATGGGAGCCATCCGCCACATACGGAGTTGTTCCAAGTCCAAAAAACCACATCTGTTTGGGATCACATCAGTATTTGGCAACTACTACAACAACATCACAAGTTTTGGCAAAAAACAAAGAGAACTAGCTTCGAAGATCCTAAGCCCTGGTGACCAGACGCACCATAACTCCCATCATCAGCACGAGAATCCACCCCATGAGCCTGTTCCAGCGGGTGAGTTGTCGGGTGCGGAGCTGCTCGCTAGCGTGCCCGACCCACTGCCCACAGAGGAAGGAGCCCACCTCGGCCACCCGCTGCGCCAGATGCTTGTTGCTAGCCTCGCTCCTCACCAACTTGTTGGCGAGGACAATGATTGCTTCCATTGTCGCATGCAACGAGCTCTGGGTAACCTCCAACTCAGTAGTTGTGGCCTCCAGGGCGGACTGGGTGGCCTGCAGCTGAAGAGTGGTTGTCTGGACCTGCGTGTGGGCGGCCTCAAGTTGAGTGCGATGTGCGGCCATAACTCCCTCCCGGGCAGCATCCCGGTTGAGCAGCGACTGAACTCGCCGGCGAAGGTCGGTGAGCTCATCGGCGGCCAAGTCCCATAGCGCGTTGTCCTCAGCCACCTGCTCGGGGTATGTTCTGTCTGACTGATCATCATCCTCGTCCTCATCACGACGGTCCCGACGGCTCCTCCCGTAGTCGTAGTCTGAACGCAGCCAGAAGTACCTCCAGTCGTCACCGCTCTGGTAGCTCCGATCGCTGTCGGAGTCTGTGTCAATGTCGCTGTCTGAGTACGGCCACATGATTCCTACCAGTACAAGGGAAAATAAACATCAGATGGCAGAAGAAAACCAAACACAAGAACATACGTACATATGAAAAATATGTAAGCATGTTTTATAATGGAGACAAGTACATATATGTGAAAAAGATGAATGGGAGAGTGAGATGATATGTCACCAAATAACTAAAGGAGAATATAAAATATAAGGTAAAATAATGTCCGGACCTTAGAATGGTGAGAAGGAGAGATCTATGTGCAAGCAAAGTTGGAAATGGTAAATACAAGTGTGAATATGAAACTCGTATCAATGAATTAAAGTTTTGACAAAGTTATATAAAAAATGGAAGAAATCACCCGTGTCACCAAATTTGGCATCCCGTGTCACCAACTATGTATACTTGACAGACTTCCTACTAACAACCTTCACAGACAAAGAGAAAGGTTGCAACTTTCATAGGCGTAATCATATTTGTGCTTTAGATTCACACAGAAAGGATCATAAATGTTCGTTTTCTTTTTCAAGCCTAACAAGTACATATATATGAAGAAGACGAATGGGAGAGGGAGATGATATGTCACCAAACAAGTAAAGGAGAATGTAATATATATGCTAAAATAATGTCTGGACCTTATATGTTGAGAATGAGAGATTTATGTCCAAGCAAAGTTGAAAATGGTAAATACAAGTATGAATATGAAACTCATATCAAAGAAATATGTTGAAGATGCCATTTGTAAGATGCATGTGGCCAAGGAGTCCACAATTCTGATAACAAACTCATATCAATGAATTACAGTTTTTACAAAGTTATATAACAAATGGGAAGAAATCACCCGTGTCACCGATTTTGGAATCCAGTGCCACCAAATTTGGAATCCCGTGTCACCAATTATATATACTTGACAGACATCCTACTAACAACCTTCACAGACAAAGAGAAAGGTTGCAACTTTCATAGGCTTAATCATATTTATGCTTTAGATTCACACAGAAAGGATCCTAAATGTTCTATTTCTTTTTCTAGCCTAACAAGTACATATATATGAAGAAGATGAATGAGAGAGGGAGATGATATGTCACCAAACAACTAAAGGACAATGTAATATATAAGGTAAATTACTGTAAGCCCCTTATAATTTTGATAAGGAGAGAATTATGTGCAAGCAAAGACCAATTACAAAAAGGTGGTTAGAAATCACCCGTGTCACCAAAGTTGTAATCCCGTGTCAGCAAGTATATATACTTGACTGGCTGCATTCACCCCCCCAATTCAGCAAATTCCACAAACTCAACATAAGTATGTAATAAGCACATGGAAGATAAGAGACAAATGAACATATTCACTACACAAGGCACAAACCATAAAACAGTGAGCCATGGACATATTCACCCAAAATCTGCAGCTTACACAGTCATAAACCGTAGCCCCTAATCGGAAAGCTTTCGATGTCGTCAATTAGTACTCTATGTCGAAAACCCTAGTAACAACACAGATTTCATTCAAAACAAACTTCTAATCGACGAAAACCCTAAAATACAAACAGTTTTTTTTCAACACATATGCCAATCGGGGTTGTACTTACTTGGAGTTGAAAGCTTTTCGATGAGGATGAGCACCACTGGTGAACCAAACACGATGGCGTCGCTTCTTCTTCCGGAATTTTTTTGTGGCTTGCAAGAGAAGAGTGGAAGTGAAAGTACCGATGGAGTGGTATTCATGAAGAGAGAGGGGCTCCATCGGGGGGGGGGGGGGTTTGGTGAGGGTCACCAAATTTCGAATCCCGTGTCAACAAACATAATAACCCCTTCAACATTAAATATAGGTCAATTTGCACAAATATACATTTGAATATGGTCACAAGGTTGGTATTTTTGTACGTTGCTATGAAGTACTACCTCCGTTCCGAAGAACTTGTCAGTTGACTATTCACGCACGCTTATTTTAAGAGAAAAACTATATAAAATATCTACTTTCGTATTTATTTTTAAAAACAATGTCGTAGCTATTATTAGCAAGTACAAACTTGTTGCAAAAATTTTATGAAAAAGTATATTTTATATAGTTTTTTTAATCATAAATAAGGGTGCGTGAATAGTCAACGACAATTTTTGCCAAACGACAACTAACCGTTTCGATTTCTTTATCCCTTCCTTTACTCTCTATATCGTTATAAAATTTTATCAAATAATAAATTGATACAAAACCCTGAATACTTAATCCGTTATTTTTTTGAATAAAGGGTTAAATTTTATACTTTCATCCGTTAATTTTTTAAAACAAGGGTTAGTAAGTGTTGTATAGGGTTAATCCGTTATACATATATTATTTTTGTTAAGAATATCACATAACAAGATTCTAACCGATAATAAATTGAAGAAATAGATAATTTAAGAATAATATTAATTAATAGATTGAGATTAAAACCACGGTAGTTAATTACGATTGAAAATCTCATCCGCTTCCTCGTCCACTTCCACATCCACATCCATTGCGTTTCAAGTACATTGCACTTGCACACGTCTCTTCCTCTGAATTACATTGCACACGTCTCGTCTCTTCCTCTTCCCGTGGCAGTTACGTTCTCCATTGCATTGTTATAGCCAACCCATTCTCCCTTGAATTGCATCATCCCATTCCCTTGAATTGCATCATCCTCCCTTACCAACTAGAACCGAAATTAAGATAGTTGCAATGGATCAAGGAAGGAACGTTAGGGCAACGAAATCAGAGGCATTGACGCTTCTAACACTACCATTCGATCTCCTATTGGAGATTGTCGGTCGATTAGCAATTGAATCTATAGAAGATGTCTTCAGATTACGGTTAAGGTATTGCCTCCACTTTTTTTTCGTTAATTTATGTATTCGAAAAAAATTTGATTGACTTAATTGTGATGCAGTTGCAAAACTTTTGATTTGGTTGGGGAATTTCGGTTGTAGTCGCATCGAGAAACGATAGTCATGCCAGAAGCTTTTTAAATCAATGCGTCAACGCGGGAAACCCGGAGGCAATCTTTCAGCAAGGAATGGTAAGATGTTGATTGTCGATCATTGGTTCGGTGTATGCTATATCATAGTTCCTCATAGCTTGATTTCAAAATGCGGGTTAAATTCTTCACAAATTGCGATCACGATGCATGCATTCAAACCACAAGTGTTTCATAGCAACACTTGTCGTTCGGCAACACCGAATGCGGGTTATATAGTTTTTTTCATTATAAAAAAGCGTGCGTGAATAGTCAACCACAAGTGTTGCCGAACGACAACTAAGTGTTTCGATTTATGTATCTTCATTCGGTGGTTATGTGTTGTAGACTTTGGTTATAAGTTGATTCGTAATCACCCGTGTCAGCAAAGTTGGAATCCCGTGTCAACTTACATAATTCTCGTGTTATTTACAGAATCAGCGCTTCCGCGCACGGGTAAACGAAGGGTCGAGGGTGGCAATATTGAAATGTATCGCCACCCGTGTCAACTTACATAAGGTGACAAAATATACACGAGTAGGACAAACACTCAGGAATTTAAACATGACCTGAAACTAGTGCCCAGTGCATGGGTGATTTCATTATGAAAGTGCCACCTCCGGATTGATAAACATGAAATTAAAACCAGTGACATGATAACCCCTACAACCAGACACGGTAATACAAAGAGGGTGACAATGGTTATTTACAGAATCCATCCCCAAAAGTACTGCGATGTTCCAAAAGTAAATGTATCCAAACAACCAAAGGACAAGACTAAAACCAACATTGTTCACAACAAAAGACAATAAATCACTTCCATAACTACACCCAAACAACGATCAGATTATGCGTCCACCGAGCCGACCATTGAAGATGGCAGCCGCTAGCATCTGTCTATACGGCCCAATAAACGTGTCTGAAGGTTCGATAATATAAAAACAATGTAATAAGAAATACTCTAGAAGGGGGGTTGAATAGAGTATGTCCGTTTTTCGCAGAAAGTCTCAAGACTTTTGGAGCTTGTACCAAAACCTTTGAGATTAAACCTGAATCACAAAGTTAGACAATCGAACCAAGTGCGGAAATAAGGTAAAGCAAATAAATAAAGAACACGAGGAATTGTTTACGAGGTTCAGCACAACTTGGCCTACGTCCCCACCTAGGGTTCTTCCACAACCCTAGGATTCAAAGGCTTTATTGATTCGCTTAGCTTAGGATCCTAATAGCTCACCGAGAAGCCTCTCTCCTATACAATTGCAATCTAGTCAACTCACGTTCCCTTGGAGTCCTAGACCAATCTAGAAGAGCCCCACCTCTCTCAGCTATCTAGTACAATCCTCTTACTCTCACAAATCAATAGCCTAGTGCAACTTCCCGAGTTATAAACTCTCGAGTAACACTATAAATAAATATATCCTATAAGCTCACAGTGACTCTCAAAGGCTTTGAAATAAACAACAAACTCTTGAGCGCTTAGCAGAGAGACACTTGGAAGACAGATTTCGCTTGAATGAATGAAAGCTCGTGTAGCACTTGTTTCTCTGTCTTCTTCTTTCTTTCCTTTATATAAGAGTGGAATGATGCCTGAGGATCTTCACCAACGGCTCTATGAATCAGGCTTGATCTTCAATCTTCTATATATGGACACTTCGAAGCCATGATCCGTTTTGAATAGGATTTCCTCATATGCACCAAAGGAAAGATATAATCTCGAAAATACTTCCTGAAAAAGGTTAGGCATGCATATATATATAATATAACGGAAGTATATAATAAGATAAAATAATATTCGGACAAATAAGATAGGTTTTGTATTTCATCAACTGTTAACGCTCCAAGGCCTTTGACACAAACATCCTGTCAAAGCCCTTGAAACATTTATTCCATTTTCCATCAAGGGAGGGAGTTATCAATCTCCCCCTTGACGAAAGACAAAACCTGTGCATCCCTGCAACTTAGTCAAACATAGATAATGAAATAGAAATCAGACTAAGTACCTGCAAGGGTTAGACAAATGTTGGATCAAAAATTTTAAAGCATGTAAAAACCATCCAACCGAAAACCATAAATCAAAAACCAAGGTCTTCCAAGACCTTTAAGCATAGGTTTTCAAAGTCTAAGCACCACAGATCATCTCCCCCTTTTTGTCTTTCAACAAAGGGCGGAGGTAAAATAGTCACCAAAACAGTTACCAAAAGTTTTGAAAACATTTCCAAAAACCAGCAATGTAACAAGTTTCAGGGGTGGGATATGGTGGGTTAGGGTTTAGGCTTAGTCATCCGGAGCATCATCAGTGAGCCTCGTCCACACTCCTTCCAGCATCTTGGAAATCCCACTCATCTCCATCATAATTTCCTTCTGCAGCTCCTTAATATCCAGGCGAACCTCCTCCAAGCCCAACTCTAGGTTGTCCATGCGTTCATCGAAAGCTGGAGCAGTGGGAAAGGCTTTTGAAGAAGTGGCAAGACTCAAGGTCCCTTGGGGAGACCGAGTGATGCCAATCTTTTCAAGGCCTTTAGAGTCAAACTTACCCGTATGACGCAGTTGTTCTTCATTTTTGACATCAATTCCAGAAGCTTTGAAGATAGGGGTCAAAAGGGTAGCAAAGGGGAGGGGAGAACCTTTTCTAGCTTTTCTGGCATGAGCCATGGTTCCAAGGATAGTGTTGGCCAGATCAAGATCAAGTCCATTTAAGATGCGATAGAGCAGGACCATAACATTGTCGGTAAGGAGTGAGCCAGAGTTAAGACGGGGTAAGAGGCATCGAACAATGATGTTAAAAATTATTTTTGCCTCAGGGGTTAGGGATGAGTGGGTGAGTTGCTTTGAGGTGCTGTTGGATGCTATGGGTAGGAGATACTTGGCTCGGGCAAGGATGATGCAGTTCTCTTTTGAGGGGTGGATTTCAGAGGGTGGAACTGGGGTAGGTAAGCCTAGGAAATCTGTAAAATCATTGGAGTTGAGAGAGATTCTAACCCCTTTGACAACAGACTCCAAAGACCAACCATCGGTGTCATTTTTGGCTTTTAGGTTAATGTAGAAAAGTCGAGTGAGCTGGGGATAGTAGACAGTCTCAAGGTTAAGAAGGGTCCAGGTTGGGGATTTTTTTTGAGGAGCTCAATGCAAGGTAACTTCAAAGCTTCAAAGAACTCAAAATCTAAAAAATCAGAACAACTAATCTTAAGAGTTCGAAACTCGTCTACCCACTTACCAGCAGTCTCAGCATCTTGAAACCAAGAGGAGGGCAAGAATTGATTTACCTGGATATAGGCCGGGGGGTCTGCATTCTTTCTGCGCGCCACTGTTGGAGCAACTCTTTTGACAGGCGCTACAAGACTCTTGACAGTGCCCTTCCTGGTGCGCTTGGGGGATGGAGGCTTGACAGCAGCAGGGGCTTTCCGCTTCTTCGGAGACATGGGAGGAGGAGGAGAAGGAGAGGGAGATTCTTCCTCCTCTTCCTCAGACCCCGAGTCCTCACCGGACCCCGCTTCATCTCCTTCAGGTTCCTCGTCCTCTCCAGATCCCTCTTGCTCTTCTTCTTCTTCCTCAGGCTCCTCCTCGGATGGAACCTCCTCGGCTTCGGCTTCCTTCCGAATCCGCTCAGCTTCTTCCTCGGCTAGTTTCTTAGCAAGGTCGGCCTCCTCATCGGCCTTTTTCTTCCTTAAGGCCTCCTCCTCGGCTTCCTTGGCAGCATCTCTTTCTAGGAGGGCGTCTAGGACATCTTCCTCCTCTTCCTCATCCACTTCCTCAGCCAGAATCTTCCTCTTTCCTTTCTATTTAGCACTGATCGGCTTCTTAGCAGAGCGCTTTTGAGAGCCATTGGGAGCAATGGCCGAGCTCTCGGCGATGGTGCTCTGCACGACAGTTGGGACGATAGCTTGAGGAGCGAGTTCAGGTGTGGGAGAGGTAGCAGTGGCCTGACGTCCCTTGAGGGTGGCGCCAAGTCTTTTGGGTGTGACAACTTTCTTGGTTTGGGGTGCCATGGAGAAAATCGGCTAGGGTTTTCTTAGAACAGATGAGAGGTTGAAGAGGGAGAAGATGAAGGGGTTTGGATTAGTTTGAGAGTGTGAAGAAATCGGGTACAATATTGGGTTTAAGTAGAGGGAGTGATGGGACGGGTTTAGGGTTCCAAGGAAAGAAATCATTACATTGCCAATTTGACAGGATTCAAATTCAAAATTCAAATGTTCCATTAAAATCGGACTGAAAACCGTGTGATTTAGTTCTAAAATTAAAATATCTTAACGGTTAAGGAAAACACAGAAATAGGCAATTTTGAAATTCAATAAGAAATATAATTGATTAAATATCTAAAAAGATATTAACCAAAAATATATGATCCGATATATGTACTCCACCATTTAGTTCACACACCTTGACATAGTTCTCAAGGGTCTTGATACTAAGTAGAATTTATCTTTCGTAAAGGGAAAGCTCCCCCTACGAAAGTGCATCCTTGTTAAGCATCCCAATCTCTCGTCTTATGAAGGTTAACCTGTCCTCTGCCAAAGGCTTAGTAAAAATATCAGCCCATTGATAATCAGTAGAAATAAAAGATATGGACACATCACCTTTTTCAACATAATCTCTAATGAAATGATGCCTTACATCAATATGCTTGGTCCTTGAATGCTGAACAGGATTCTTAGTGATGGAGATGGCACTTGTATTTTCACACTTAATTGGAATACCTTTGAGGTTAATGCCAAGATCTCGCATTTGTTGAGCTATCCAAAGGATTTGGGAGCAACAGGCTCCAACTGCAATGTATTCGGCTTCTGCAGTGGATAAAGCAACTGAGTTTTGCTTCTTTGAGTGCCAACTAATCAAAGATGCTCCTAAGAATTGGCAACATCCTGATTTGCTCTTCCTATCCACCTTATAGCCTGCAAAATCTGCATCAGAATATCCAATTAAAGTGAAATCCTTTTGCTTTGGGTACCATAGTCCAAGCTCCTTAGTGCCATTGAGATATCGAAAGATCCTCTTCACAGCCACGAGGTGAGATTCTTTTGGATCAGCTTGAAACCTAGCACACATGCAAACACTAAACTTGATGTCAGGTCTACTAGCCGTGAGATATAATAAAGATCCAATCATTCCTCGATACTCCTTTTGATTGACACTTGTTCCAGTCTTGTCTTGATCTAGAGACAATGTTGAGCTCATGGGAGTCTTGGCTGCCTTGGATTGATCCATCTTGAACTTCTTCAAGAGATCCTTAGTGTACTTGCTTTGGTTGACAAAGATCCCTTTCTTGTATTGATGAACTTGTAATCCCAAAAAGAAGTTGAGTTCACCCATCAAGCTCATCTCAAATTCACTGCACATGATGTCAGAAAATTCCTTGCACAAAGATGTGTTAGTAGGACCAAATAATATATCATCAACATAAATTTGAATAACCAAAATGTCCTTTCCTTTGGTCTTGATAAAAAGAGTCTTGTCGATCAACCCCCTTTTAAAATCATTTTTTAAAAGATATTTAGACAAGCGCTCGTACCAAGCTCTTGGGGCTTGTTTCAAACCATAAAGCGCTTTGTCAAGTTTATAAACATGATTGGGAAATTCTGATCTTTCAAAACCTGGGGGGTTGAGCCACATAAACTTCTTCCTCTAAGAAACCATTAAGAAAAGCACATTTAACATCCATTTGATATAACTTTATGCTCATAAAAGATGCAAATGCTAATAAAATGCGAATGGCTTCAAGCCTGGCTACGGGAGTAAAGGTCTCCTCGTAGTCAATACCTTCCTCTTGATTGTAGCCTTGAGCAACAAGCCTTGCCTTGTTCCTCACAACCTTACCATTCTCATCTAGCTTGTTTCGAAATACCCATCGAGTGCCAATGACTGATTGATGCTTTGGCCTAGGCTTCAAGGTCCAGACTTTGTTCCTTTCAAATTCGTTAAGTTCACTTTGCATGGCAATGATCTAGTCTGGCTCCTGAAGTGCCTCATCTACCTTCTTTGGCTCAATAAGAGAAACAAACGCGTGAAAAGCACAAAGATCTTTAAGTTTAGAACGAGATTGAACACTAGAAGTAGGGTCAGAAATGATATCCTTTAATGAGTGTGATGAGGAGTATTTGAATTTCCTTTTTCTAGTCTCAACTCCTTGATTTGTTACACCGGTAGGATTGACTTGTGGTACATCTGACTCCGTTGTCCTGTTAGATTCAATTACTGCAGTTTCTGACGTCTCAACACCGTTGGATTGGACACCAAGGGCTTTCGACGAATCTTCAACACCTTGGGCCAATTCTTCAGTGTTGAGAATCGGTTCCTGCATGTTCCTCTTCTCTGTGTTCTTGGTAGCAGCATCATCACCTTCCTCGTTCTCTTCATGGATGTTAAGATCTATATCTGCAACACTTTCACTCAAAGCACCGTCATTGCATTCATCAAAAATAACATGTATACTTTCTTCAACTACATGGGTCCTTTTATTGAAGATTCTATAAGCTTTTCTACTCGTGGAATAGCCAAGAAATATACCTTCATCACTACGCGCATCAAATTTCCCAAGGTTATCTTTTCCATTGTTATGAACAAAATAAGTACAGCCAAAGGGTTTAAAATAAGATATAAGTGGTTTGCGGCCTTTGAAAAGTTCATAAGGAGTTTTCTTTAAGATAGAACGAATAAGGCAACGATTTAAAATGTAGTTAGCTGTGTTAACAGCTTCAGCCCAATAGGTTTTAGGTAATGCATTTTCTAAAAGCATAGTCCTGGCCATATCCTCTAAGGTGCGGTTCTTGCGTTCCACAACCCCGTTTTGTTGAGGTGTCCTAGGAGCATAAAAGTTATGGGAGATGCGATATTTAGCACAAAACAAATCAAATTGAAGTTGATCAAACTCCCTACCATGATCACTCCGAATAGACACTATGGGCTCATTTCTTAAAGTTTGCAACTCCTTACAAAGTTTTGAAAACTCAAATAAGGCCTCTGATTTTTCTTTCAAAAATGCAACCCAAGTATGTCTAGAAAAATCATCAACGACAACTAGCATGTACTTTTTACCATTGGGAGATTTGATTCGCATAGGACCACATAAATCCATATGTAAAAGTTCAAGGGGTCTAGAAGAACTTACAACCTTTTTGGGTTTGAAAGAGCTACGTGTTTGTTTACCTCGTGTGCATGCATTGCACATGTCAATACCATTGAAGTCCATCTCAGGTAACCCTCTTACAAGCCCTTTGGACACAAGCTTCTGTAGTGTATGTGGACTCACATGACCAAGTCTCGTGTATCTTCTCTGCACACAACGATGTCGCATTTCCCTTTGTCACCAAGAGTGATTGTTCACGTGGATTGCTCTTTTAGATCATGAAAGAGAGAACTCTTCCCACTCATATGCCTCGAACATCCACTATCAATAATCCATTTGTGTTCTTTCACCTTGGTGATCTCCTGCAAGACAAACATCAACCTTTGTGGCTAGACCAATAAGCAAATTTGGATCCATTGTTGGGGTAAACCATATTTGGTAAAATAGTGCCTTTTGGGACCTAAACTTGTGTTATCCGTTCTTTTCTCAAATGAACAGGAAATGTATTACGAATAATATATGGATCCTTCCTTCTATAAGGGCAGGTCTCTTTTACATGTCCCTTTCTAGCACAATGGTGACATATAGGAGAGGTTCTGCTTCCTTTTGCCTTTACAAAAGTGGTAATGTGTTGCTTCTCTAAAAACTTTTGATTGTAACCAACACTTTTGTTTAGAGAGCTTTGTTGCTCACCCAACATCTTATCGAGAGTGCCTTTGGATTTGGTTAAACTTATGAGGGCTGTCTGTTGGTCTAGAATCTTATTATTCAGGGAGATCTTCTCGTTCTCTGAGTCATGATGCTCATTTCTTAGAGAGGAGAGATCTTGCTTGAGTTCAGATTTCTCCGAGTCAAGCGTCTTGACTTTAATGTCAAGACCTCAATAAGAAGCTTCAAGACCTTTGACCCTCATAGATAGATCCTCAATAGTTCTTTCCTGGTCCACAGTTCTCTTAATAAGAATGTTAGTTTGGGCAATAAGCTTTTCTTCATTGGCAATCATATTGGAAAGGAATTCCGATAATACCTCTTTTGGACTTTCCATAAGTTCTCTTACAGTAGCTTCAAGCTTTTCATCGTGGGATTCATCTTCTGAGGCCATAAGACAAATGTTGGCCTTCTCATCGTCGGAGTCAGAGTCGGAATCACTCCAAGTAGCCACCATGGCTTTCTTCTTCCATTTGTCACCTTTCTTGGGCTGGCTCTTTGTCTTTTGAGGGCAGTCCTTCACAAGATGATATGTTTCACCACATTCAAAACAAGACAATGGTTTAGTCTTCTTTTCATACTTGTTGTATTGAGGCTTACCTCGAAATTTTGAAGACTCTGATCCATCCTTGTTGTTGAATTGCTTCTTCATTTTGAGAATTCTAGCAAGGCCTCTTGTGATAAGAGCAAAATGATCATCCTCATCGTCATCCTCATCTTCGGAATCAGATCCATCCTTGGGCTCATCCTTCTTAGACTTGAGTGCCAAGTTCTTAGTGCTAGCAGGAAGTTCTCCATCGTCTTCATTAAGGATCATCTCATGCGTGATCAGCTTTCCAAGAAGGTCATCAAGGGGTAGAGTGGTGAGGTCCTGGGCTTCCTCTATAGCTGTTACTTTTGGACCCCATTTCTCCTTTGGAAGGCACCTGAGTATCTTCCTTACTTTCTCCACGTTGGTAAAGCTCTTGCCGAGAGAGTCAAGGTTGTTGGTGATTTCTGTGAATCATGTGAACATGGCCTTGATTGACTCATCATACTTCATCCTAAAGAGCTCATACTTTCGAAGGAAGATGCTGATCTTGGTGTCTTTCACTTGGCTTGTTCCTTCATAGGTGATGACCAACTTGTACCAAATCTCTTTAGCAGACCTACAAGATGAAATACGGTTAAACTCATCAGTGCTAATACCACAATAAAGTAAGTTAATAACCCTGTAGTTTTTGGAGATGGTTTCAAGATCTGTTTGGTTGTATTCAGACTCCTTCTTTGCAACTTTGGTGTCATTTGGTCCATCTTTTTCTGAAATCTTCGGACCATTCTCTATAATGTTCCAAAGCTCTAGATCTTGGTCTATGATGAACATCTTCATCAAAGATCTCCAGTGGACAAAGTTGTTTCCTACAAAGAGTGGCGGTCTGCTTGTGGACCTTCCCTGTGCAAATCCTCCGCTTGCTTCACCAGACATGATCGAAAACTCACAAGATTGTTAGATCAAAAATAGTGAGTAAAGCTCTGATACCAATTAAAGGTTCGATAATATAAAAACAACGTAATAAGAAATACTCTAGAAGGGGGGTTGAATAGAGTATGTCCGTTTTTCGCAGAAAGTCTCAAGACTTTTGGAGCTTGTACCAAAACCTTTGAGATTAAACCTGAATCACAAAGTTAGACAATCGAACCAAGTGCGGAAATAATGTAAAGCAAATAAATAAAGAACACGAGGAATTGTTTACGAGGTTCAGCACAACTTGGCCTACGTCCCCGCCTAGGGTTCTTCCACAAACCTAGGATTCAAAGGCTTTATTGATTCGCTTAGCTTAGGATCCTAATAGCTCACCGAGAAGCCTCTCTCCTATATAATTGCAATCTAGTCAACTCACGTTCCCTTGGAGTCCTAGACCAATCTAGAAGAGCTCCACCTCTCTCAGCTATCTAGTACAATCCTCTTACTCTCACAAATCAATAGCCTAGTGCAACTTCCCGAGTTATAAACTCTCGAGTAACACTATAAATGAATATATCCTATAAGCTCACAGTGACTCTCAAAGGCTTTGAAATAAACAACAAACTCTTGAGCGCTTAGCAGAGAGACACTTGGAAGACAGATTTCGCTTGAATGAATGAAAGCTCGTGTAGCACTTGTTTCTCTGTCTTCTTCTTTCTTTCCTTTATATAAGAGTGGAATGGCTCCTGAGGATCTTCACCAATGGCTCTATGAATCAGGCTTGATCTTCAATCTTCTATATATGGACACATCGAAGCCATGATCCTTTTTGAATAGGATTCCTCATATGCACCAAAGGAAAGATATAATCTCAAAAATACTTCCTGAAAAAGGTTAGGCATGCATATATATATAATATAACGGAAGTATATAATAAGATAAAATAATATTCGGACAAATAAGATAGGTTTTGTATTTCATCAACTGTTAACGCTCCAAGGCCTTTGACACAAACATCCTGTCAAAGCCCTTGAAACATTTATTCCATTTTCCATTAAGGGAGGGAGTTATCAGTGTCGTCCAGCCCATCGAAGGGGGGATCGGTCTCCATGAGGAGCTCCATGAATCTGATCGTGTAAGGGTCACAGTCACCACTGCAATGACGGAGATTTTGTCAAAACAGAGGCGGAGATATCATCAAGTTAAATGAAATACAGGGGTCGCACAAATCATACCTGAGCTTGTTTTGCGGAACGCGCTTGTCGCGGATTATGCGAAACGGGCCTGGCAGCTTCGATGCATACTTCACCTTCAACTCAGCATGTGCATCCATGATGATGGGGAGGAGGTGGGTAACGTGCATCAGCAGGGGTGGGAGTTCGGCGTCTATCACGCAGTGCACATCGCAGTTATACAACTTCAACTGCCACTCATTCAGATCAAGAGCAACGACAACCCAATGTCTTACCCTCAGGTTGAGGGGTAGGAGGACGAGGTCCCCGCCTGCCCACGGACGGGCCATGGGCGCCGGGGCCCGCCCGTCGAAGTATGAGAGGAGTATGCCACTCGCCTCATACCCCCCGACGTCTGAGTTGTACTCCGTCCACTCCCTCTCCAGAAAGCTGGAGAAGTAGGAGTCCAACACAATGACTCGACGCCCATTGTCATAACCCCTCTCCGCGCTTTGTTTCCGTAGCAGGAAGCATGACTACTCCAAGTGCTGCGTCAAGTTAACCCCCATGGCAACCCACAACATAGTCCAACAGCAACCCAAATGCGTATACAAGGTCAATCATAATAAAATGTGAGAAATACAATATACCTATGAGTTGATCCAATAGCAGGGCGTCTGGAGGGTGGTAAAAAACTCCTTCGACAGGTCCTTGTCGCAAGCCGTTGACAGGTTCTCACCGTCGGCACTGAACCGTACAATGGAGTGGAATCAATGAAAGGGTAATTGTGCCGTATAATGAAGACTGAAATGAGACGATGGGTTACCTTGCGAGCCACCCCTGTAGGGCCTCATATTCGGCCGCAGAACCTAGTCCCATGGCAACGGCTTCACCGGGAACGACGGAGTCCTTCCCTTTAGAGGCATGCGGTTTCGTAATCTTCCACGCCTTGCTCTCACATTCCTGGTCGACGAACAACCTCTGAATTCAAACAAACATTTCTCATGTCACATAATAAAACGACCCATGTCGCCTAGGTAACATCCCCATGCCACTATTGAAAACATAACGGATGAATGGCACGGGCCACAAGGAGCATACCTTAGCAACTTGTCGGGGCTGCTCCACAGCTTCAGTACGAGTCCCCTTTGGTACATCAACATCAACAACCTGCAAAACCGATCTACAACTTAGATGGTTTCCAACATGTACAAACTTCTTTTCACTGTCCCTTACTTTTTGTTCCTTGCCTCTTCCAATCAATTTTCCATCCCGCATTTCATGGACCTTCTCCTCCAACACTTTTATCTGCACACAAGAAGTTGTTACAATAAATCCACAATCTCCTCCAACAGTTTTATATCCCGTATCACATATTGTATGTCCCATGTCATTACTCTATTTACCGTAGTAACTGAACTTAAGAACAATATCAGAGTGAATAATGCGAAAGACTGAAGTACTCTATCATCCATCTTCTCCAAGGTATCGATAATCTTCTCGAGTGTCTTCACCACGATATCCGTAGCGGCGTCCGTCTCCTCGACGTAGTTGGCAATGTTGGCAAGCATCACCACCCTCGACCCTTCGTTTACCCGTGCGCGGAAGCACTGATTCTGTGGTTGTGTAAATTTTGTCCGAGCCATTTGTTTCCTGCAGTTTAAGAGCAATACTAAGTTATCGAGAAATTTTATAGTCAATGTCACTAGCTTTGTAAACCCATGTCACTCAATTTGGAAACCCATGTCACAAATGTCAAAACGTTCCTAAACCAATGACGACATACATTCCACATCAACTCCCCAAATCTGAATTTCAAATTAATGGAACCCCGAATCGTCCCCATTCCCAATCAAACCCCTAATATACCCCATTCCCTATTTCGACCCCCACCTTATCCATCCTCTTCGGGCTGACTAAACCCTAACCGCGGGTTTTCCAATCCCCAAAACCCGGCTTCTTGTCCTTCATTCGCAACCACCTCCACAATCGACAAAACCGCGCTCCTTAACGTTCAATCCCTAACCACCATAGTAGGTTGTTCCAATCACCCACCCCGAACCCCATATTCTAAGATAACGGACAACAGAGATAGGGGGCATACCTTTTGAGTTTCCTGGCGGCGTTCTTCTCTTATCCGACACTCCCCGACAGTCTCTTCTTCGACCCGTTGTTCCTCGTCGCCGACGTCTCTTCTTCCTCCCCCTTTCGAACGGTTTTGAGTTATGGAAATTTAGAGATGGAGTCCCGATGAATACAGAAACAGAGTGTGGGTGATATCCGGGACGCGTGTCAACTTATTCTTTGTTGTTTTCTTTTTGTTTTCTTTTTGTTTTGAGTTAGGGGCAACTTTTTCGACAAAAATGGGAAAGGGTCAATTTTTCCAAATTACCCCCCATTGTGCTATTTATGCAAGTTTGGCCAAAAGTAGGTGTATCTTTGACCACTGGTTGACTAAGTTATTATTGTCGAAACTTTGGTTATAAGTTGTCAGGAAATCACTCGTGTCACCCAACTTACAATCCCGTGTCACCTTACATAATAACCCCTTCATCATTGTCATGAAGGTGATTTCAATATGTTCACAAGGGTGAATTCCTAACACCACTACCACAACCACTCGGGAATGTAAACATGTTGTCAAATAAGTGCCAATGCATTGTTTAATTCATTATCATAGCTTCAACCACCGAAATGTCTACCATGAAATTGAAAGTTGTGACATGATAACCCCTTCTACCTGACACGGGAATACAAATACGGTGACAGGTTTTTTTTCTGAAACCATCCCCAAAAGTACTACGAAGTTCTTCACCACTTAACTGTAGTGTGGAAACCCTTCCCAAAAGTACATCAGCCTACTTACAGTTTGTCATATGCACAAACAGCCTAATTACCCTACCAAATACGTAGCCCGTTCAAAAAATAACATAGACGGAGAATGGTCCAACCACTGACCCGATACGGCAAATGCAAAAGACTACCCAGCTGCTGAGGTAAGGCGTTGGACCACCAATGGAGGAACACATCTAAGAACGACGGCGCTTGGACAGCAAAATTCTCCCCGAGATGGGTATCGACAAGTCTTAGGGCGACCAGGGCGTCGCTTCAAGTCCGGGGGGAGACACACCGCGCTGGACATGGCTGGGGGGATTCGCCACTCTTCTATTGGAGGAACCGGATATAGCACATTCTCGTAACACGCCTTCCATGCAGCGACTTTGTAGAAGTCATTCACGAGAGAGAAGAAATTGCTACCTCGAAACCTTGCAGCCGCTATGGCGTGCTGGCACGGAAACTAGTCAATGTCGAATCGCTTGCATGTGCAGGTCCGTGCACACAGGTTCATAACCCAGGTGGCGGACCCTCTGCGGACAGTGTACTCGTGTGCGCTGAGGGCTCTGACATCCAAGAATGTTGCCAACGAATAGCTCGTTTGCAGCTCACCTTGAACGTAATCGCTGACCATCGACGCCGATTTGGTGTTTTTTTCCCGTCGATCGTAAAACCACTTGGATATTGTTTCGATGACAGCATCAATCAGGGTTGTGATGGGTAGGTCGCGGGGCTCCTTGAACACCGAATTCAGGCACTCGGAGTTGTTCATCATCAATATGTTGTAGCGCATCCCCAAGAAGTATGCCCGGGCCCAGTTCTGGAATCCAGCCTCTCTTAGGTATTGGCCCACAGCGGGTGCCTGAGCGCAAAAATCAGCAAAGTGCTTCTCAAACTCTGCCCTCGTGTACGCCTTCTCCACCTTTAAGTACAATGTGTGCAGGGTCGTCACCCCCTATACTTAACCGTGGCATTCTGAAATAGATGCCATTGGCAGGCCCCTTGCTTGGCAAACACATAGTTGTCCCTCAAACCTTTGACGATACTAAGATGTCGATCAGAGACAAACATTAAGTCCGGTGTATCCTCGACGACATGTAGCATGTTCTTGAAGAAGAAGCCCCATGACCCGTGATTCTCAACATCGACAATCGCAAAAGCGATCGGGTATACACCGTGGTCTGCATCTTGGGCTGTGGCAAATAGAAGCGTGCCCCTGAACTTCCCTTTCAGGAAACTCTCATCAACTGAAATCACCTGGACATGGATATCAACACCAGTTGGTTAGGTGACATGGTTATGTATGTTAGGTGACATGCAATATTATAGTACCGACATGGGGTATCGCCTTGCGCCATACCCCGAAGCTAATAAAGGCGTACTTGAATCTTTGGGATGCGTCCAGCTCTAACTTAGTATATGTCCCGGGGTTAGCCTGCTCCAACATGTGCAAGTATGGAATAATATCTCGGTAGCTGTCTTCATCAGTCCCATGCTTCACCTCCCTCGCTGTCAGTCGTGCCTTCCAGTAGCTACACGATACTCCATACTCGGACTTCGTCATTTTCTGGACTTGCTCGGGAACGAGGTCCTTTCGAGTCCCGGTGAACCTGCATATAATGGTGTCATGGTGAGTTACGTCATGTGACATGGGGAATAATGTTGTGTGACAGAAATAGCTGTTCGCAACTAAATTAACACTTACGTGGTCACGAGGTTGCGTCCAATCATATTCGACGTAGCATTTCGGCTATGGTTGTGCATCATGCTCAGGTCACATGTATGCTCCTGGACATACTGTCGGATGGACCACATAGTCGTGCGCCGGTAAGTCGACGCCCTTAACATCCACGTGCACTTGCTGTCCAAACAACCAACTAAATAGGTTTTGTTACACGACCTCTTCACTACAAACTTGAAGCACTGCTGCACTGCAATCTACTTCAGGCAAGTCTGCAATTCTACCTTCGAGGCGAACATTTGTCCCTCCAAAATTTCTGTCAGATTCCGTCGTGGTTCCTGGGTCCGAGGTGTTGCTTTGTCCAACATAGCTTCTATGTTCTCCATCGACGGTGAGGATGTGCTGGACCTAGGAACCCGATCTTCAAGTTTCCTAATCACCTCCTCCTCAACTTCGTCCTCCTCCGACAACACCCTCATACCCCGGTCTTCCTCATAATCCTCCCAGTCATAATAATATGAACAATCTTCTTCCCTGTTCACTCTGGAATCGAAGTCCTCCTCCTCCTCCTCCTCCTCCTCACTGCTAATGGCTATGAGATCCACCCCCTTATACTTGTCACCTTCACATTTTTCCGTGTCATCTGGAGAGCAGTCTGTGTCACCCAAGTGGATAACATCTAGACCTACACACCTGTCACCCTCAAGAATATCCATGTCACCAGTTCAGACCCTATGTCACCTGCGTGCTCTTGGCTCTTCCCTATCACCCCACCCAACTGGATCATTTCCGGACCTTTACCCTTGTCACCTACACTCTTAAGCTTTTCACCAGTTCCAAACCCGCTCTCAGTAGCGTCCTCATGTCTCTTCCCTATCACCTCATCCATGTGGTTCGACTCTGGATATTTACCCTTATCACCTTCAAAAATACGTCTGTCACCAGTTCCAAAACCCATTTCAGTAACGTCATCCTGCCTCTTCCCTATGACCTTAGCCAAGAGGATCACCTCCGGACCCTTACCTTTGGCACCCTCACATATATCTTTGTCACCCCTTCCCAACCCCGTTTCCACATTGTTTTTCACCCTTATATCGTTGCTCATCCCTATTGACTGGCTAACCCCTCCTCCGCCATATAACCCCACATCTACAACCATAGGGTTTGGTTGTGGCTTACCTTCTGCCTCCAGCTCGTCCACCTTTTGAGAGTTACGAGGCCCACTCAAGCATTCTTCCCCGACGCTGGGTTGTGGTACTTGAAGGCTCTCTTTCACCACTGGACCAACATATATCGCCATGGGCCATGGATGTTCCCCAGACATCAAGTTGAGAAACTTAAAAGCCTCAAGGTCGTCGTCATCACCTATCGTTATCGGATGACCCACTTCTTCCCCCTTTGGCATGTAAGACAACCGCCAATCTTCACATGAACAATCATGGCCGACCTTGACCCTCAACAGTTGAGTCAGAGAGGCGAAGTCGATGCCCTCTTCAATTATCACATTCTTCCGCTCTGTTTCACCATAATACACCAACCCCGCACCATCGAACAACCAACGCCCGTTGAAGTTGAGAGTGACACAAACTTTGGCGTTTTGCCCTGCAATTGAAAACTCGGATCAGCACCATTGTTAATGGGTATCTACTCTTCCCGAAACATGAGGAGAAATAGAAGAGAAGCCTACCCATTGCAATTGAGAATTAGGGTTTCTCAGATATCTTTGTGACACGGAAGTTTACGAACATTGACACGAACGAATAAAGAGCCCGACACGTGCTCACCAACTAGCCCTTAATGTGGATGAGTTCTTCTCCAATGGTGGCCTTCTTCTCCAGCTATCTTTTCCACGGGAACACCGAAAATGATAGCCTCTCTCCTCCTCTCTTCTTAGACTTTAAAAATGGTGGGAAAGCCTTTCCCATCACCTCACCTCCTCTCTCTCCAATTTTGGCGCCAAAATCCCCCACCCAATCCGATGTCCCATCTCTCTCTCTCTCTCTCTCTCTCTCTCTCCCTCTCCCTCCCTCCCTCCCCCTTAGGACAACCTACAACCGGCTAAGCAATTTCCCCATCCTATTTGCACTAATACCACATATGGTATTTTTGCAAATTTTCTAAATAAGTGGTATTTGTGCAAACCCGGCAAAAAAGTGTATATTTGTGCAAATAGCCCTAATTTTTAATATCTCCATGATCTTTTTATATGCAAATATGCAATTAATATAGCACACTCGAAACCGACAACGGGGGTTATGTGCACATCCGCACATGTGCTAATAGTCTAACTCACAAATTGAGTGAGGTTAGAGGTGGACCGTGGAGTTAGCAAACCCAACAATTGTTGGGCAAAAATTTTGGGAGCAACATGAAGAAAAAAAATTGCTGGATAATTTTTTTTAGTAGGCTTAATTTGTTGAGCTCAAATCAAGCCCATATATATGTACCTTAAATTAAACTATGGTAGAAACTTTTCAAGTTAATCTTTCTCCAAATTCTCCCTATCATAGTACGTATCATGCGTGTGTCTAGAATCTCTACCAACTTCTTTCAACTATTGTCTAATTTGACTCCTCGGTTATGTTTTCAGTATTCATCTATGAGTCTTATGGCTATTAGAAATTTAAATTTCACAGGGTTTAAAATTGTTTTACAGTTTGATGGTAGAAAATGAAATTAGTGGGGTTTATACCATCTATTATTTGTACTTTACATAATCCATTATTTTAGAGTAGAAAATTTTAAAATCTCTTTTAAATTCTTCATGAAATACTATATAATTAGAAATTTTATTTTAGCTAGGCAAAATTTTATCTCTTTGTTGTGATTATTTTTTCGCTCACCTAATTTTAAATTACTAGATCCGTTCCACTGAGTGAGGTTCAATTCTAAAACCGATTAACACTAGAAAGAGTAATCCACCGAAGACTTATTATGTTTAACTTTCGATTTGAAACTCTTTTTTATCTCATTCACATCTCAACATATCCAGCTGGGATTTCCCGAATCTAACATAGCCTAAAAGTTAAGTATATTGAGAAATCAAAGAGAATAAAACATATGGTAAATATGAACCATGTTAGTAACTTTGTTTTTTTATATATAAAAAAAAACTATCTATACATAATATTGTTGATGTATAGGGAAACCATTAATCCATTATGACGATTGTGGTTTCACCTAGTGCTTGAAAAAGCGATTTAATCTGAAATTGTTAAATAAAGTTTTGTCGTTGAAAAAGTGATTTAATCTGAAACTGTTAAATAAAGTTTTGCCGTTGCCATTTTTCAAGGTTTAGCCGTAAAACACGCTATAGATTCACCTTATCGGGGCGATGTTATGCGAAAAGGTGCATATATATCAATACAATCTTATATGAGAAATCAATTTCATTTATCACAATCTCAATCAAACAATGTAATGACAAATTTACAATCTCAATCAAACAATGTAATGACAAATTTGCTTTTGCTGATTGCCTTTCTAATCTTGACAATTAACTAAGCCTTTATAAAATTAGCCACTGTAAAAGATATTAGTCTTAAACTATGTAACACATTGTGTATCTGAAGGTTTTATGGTGTAGTGGTTAGCACTCTGGACTTTGAATCCAGCGACCTGGGTTCGACTCCCGGTAGGACCTTTTTTTTAAGTATTACTTTTTAAGTATTTCATCGATCTTACTGTTGAAAATATAATTTATCAATTTTTATTTGATGTAGTGGGAACTCTACTAGGATTCATGATCAGAGCTTTGACTGAGCAAGAGACGGAGAGTGGGTGGGTTCATCAGAAGAGCTGCCATTACAGCCATATTAGGTGCTATCTTTTCGTTAGAGATCTTTGAATCTTTTGTTTTACTTTGGCGTTCTGATGAATCTGGAATGGGGTGCCTCCTTTACTTGGTATTCTTCCGCTTTTGCACACCGCTTGAGGTTTTATACTCTTGATGATACACACTTTGTTTATTTAACATAAACCTAAATGATAGAAATTTGTTAAGGAAAAAAACTTCCCCCGGAATGGCCGTTCTTTATTTACCAATTCAAAGAAAAAAACTATTTTTACGAAGAAAAAAAATCTCAGAAAATTCCACCAAATTTCACCTTAATTCAAAAAAAGATTCAGGCCCATGAGAGAAATTTATCTTGCTTAGGCTTTGTAAACATTTCTTTAGAATGCATAGATATTTTACACACAATTCACCACCATCACATAAAGTTGAACTATGGCGTGCTTTGCTTTGAACCAATCACATTTGAAAAAAGATGGGAGTGCTGAACCAATCAAGTCATCTGGTGTCACACCAATATGTGCGAGGGCTAATGAAAATTACATGACCCTTAGAAACTGAGTTTTGGGCATTACAATTAAATTTGGCCTTAGCTGACCTTAGCTTATAAAGAACTCAAGGTGCAAAGCAGCTATGTTCGGTATATTTAAATCTCTAACTCAAGCATCAGTTATTTCATCTGTTGTCTCATGGCACTATTTCTATGTCTGAAAGTAATTCGCACATAGCATGCAATTTTAACAATTAATTAGAATAATTTATGATCATTTACTCCACACTTCAGCAAATCATGTTTATTTATTGTCATTCTCTCACTAAAAAGGAATTTTTTTTCTTCTGCTATTATTGTGCATTGGGATAATTCCTTCGCTAATTACAGGCTTTACAGCCATTTGGTTGTGTCTCAAATAAGTCTTGCTCTGAAGCCAGAAGTGATCAATCAATTTTAGTAGTATCTGGTTATATGCATCAACTCTACTTTGTTATTAATATGATAAAAAGTTTTTTTTGTTACTTCTCTGCTTCTTTTTTGTTTTTTTTTTTTGTCATTTGTGGAAAATAAAAAGCATGTGCACATATATTTTGAAGATAGGCATGGAAATAAGATTTCAAAATAATAATTATAAATTTCAGATTTATCTTTTTTTTTTTTGTCTCTTGCGGAATAATTGAGTTGTTACCTTTATTAGTAGCTGTTTTGAATCAAAAACGTTACCAACTTGAGTAATTCAGCAGTCATGTTCTTATAGGTTCAAATATACATTTGTTTACTTTTGTATCTAAAACATCACCCGCTTGTGTTCTCTTAATACACTATATATTCTAATGGATCTTAAATTTTCAATTTGTTGAAGTACTAGCTGCCCGTGGCAAAAATGATGACCAACTTTCGAGGATCTCAGAATTTTGGTAACGATATCCTTCCAACATCTATGCCTGGTGGCCTAACCAGTCAAATCCAATTCAACGCTTTTATTCAAGTTTTAGTTTCAATTGATTTATTTAAATGTTGGTTGGTGCATGGTTTTTAAGTTTGATACTAAATCATAGCCTCTGAGTACTCGGATTCGTGATGGATTGATGATATATCCTACTTGAAATATGATATCATTCGCTTAAATTCAACTATATTTCATTTTATACCTTGTATTCAAATAACTATGTTTGCTAATGTTACACAAAATTTGTAGCTTCTAACCTGTGACTGACATTGTTCACAATAAGAACATAACAGTTGAATTTATATGCTAAGCCTTTTTTACTTCTGAGATGTAATCAATTTTTTTCATGTCACAATCCTATTAAATGTTATGCACAATGATAGCCATGTCTTATGAGAGCTATGAGCACAGTTCTTGCAACCAACCACAAATAAAATAGAGGACAAAGGTTTTAGGTCAATCTACAAGGTTACATCTTGAGGTAATATCTTTTTAGAAGCCCCATATACTTAAATCAAATTTTTTTGCCTCACGTTATTGATTTTCTGGTTAGCTTTTCTTATATTCATGAAAAGGTTGTCAGATGTGAATGAGGTTATAGTAAGGTTCTTTCTCATAGCATAGTATTTGAATCTTCCTATCAATAGCTACATCCAGCACGCTCAAACAACTTAGACTAAGGGTAAACCAAAATCCAAGTTCAAATTTACCCTACAAACAAAAAATTAGTGAAATTAGATAGCTATCGTGCGGAGAATAATGGTTAGATGTAGGTTTATAGATATCTTAAGAACAATAGCCTTACACATAATCTTCTTGGTAACTTTAGTGCCTTCTTCCATTTGAAGGTTGCATTTATTGATAGCAAGCGGGTCTAGGAACCAAGGGTCGGAAAATTCCATTACTTAGCAACCATTACAATGTGAACATTGGCAAAGCGGTTGGACACTTCTTTCACTACAGCGTAAGATTTTCTGCCTCTTTTTCATCATCCATCTTGCTTGTATACATCTATATTTAATTGCCTCCAACTTAAAAATCCTCAATTACAGGTCAATGTCTTGTATAAAGATGGCATTGTTGTTGATGCAAAGCACTACAAAAAAAAAAACATATTTGCCAGACATGGTAGCAATGGCATGGATTTGCCGTGGCCAATGTGACAATAATTGCCATGGCAAAGCTACGGGTGGTCTGAAATTTGCAACGGCAATGGATTGTCGTCGCTAATTTTTTTATAATCGAGTAAAATTTGCCACGGGAAGGGATTGCCGTTGCTAACCTGTCTTACTTATTTTTTTTTTAAAAAAAACTAAAACTTAAAATAAAAATGAAAGACCCACCCGATTGCACACTTGAAACCCTAAATCCCTAAATATCTTCGATCGTGCGCCTCAACTCTCTCCCGTTTCTCTCAGATCTACTGCATCCGCAAATCTCTCTCTTCCTCTCACTCGCTCACCTTCGTTCTCATTCATCTTCTCAGGGCGCCATCAAAGAGGCCAATCGAAACTTCACCCTTCAGATCTGGAGTCGACGACAAAGGACCACCCCGTTATCGATGGATCGATGCCGACAAAGGAGGGAGAAGGACCACCCCGTTAAATTTGTTTCAAGTTTTCTATTTTTTTGGTATCTATGTGGTACTGATTTCACCGTTGTTGTTTTTTTTTTTTTGCCCCTTTCAACTCAGTTTGTGCGGATAGCAATTCTTTGGAGCTAGGGTTTGTAGATGGTGATTGATCTGGCTAGCTGGTTCGACGGCCATCGATGAGGTCGCGCTCGAGTTGATGAACCGAAGCCTTGCCAAGATGTGTCGTCTCAGATCCAGTTCTCGAGCACCGAATGTCGCCTCTATCCCTTACCTGTGAGCATCCAACCCTCTGTTGAATTCATGGTCCAAATTATAAGTTCCACTTTAACACTAATTAAAGGGTTGCTAACATGCCAATTTTTTTTGTAAACTGTAATTTGCTTCCTTGTCAAACCTCATGAATGGAATTTATCTTGCATTATTCTACTGCTAAAGAAGTTAGTTTACTTTAGGTTTAGCTAGTACATTTTATTTGTTCTTTGAGATTTGTTTGTTAAATGTGGGTTCACCTTTCGATCAATCTAATTATATAATTCAAGTTTGTTGAATGTGGTATATTCTTTGAGATTTGTTTGTTATTGTGATGGATTGGCTTGCATAATAGTGATGGAATGCCTTGTGTGGAAGGAAAATATGTGAACTTTTATGCTCACCCGGATAAGATTTAGGTCTTTTATTAATTTTACAAATTGTGCTAGTGAAACTTGATCGAAAATGCTTGGATATGTTGGTCTAATTTACTGACTTGTTGATTAATTGATCAAACACATTTACTAATTACAAGATTTATTGATTTCTAGGTTTGGATGCGTATACACTTCAGAGTGTTGATGTCTAGCCACACGATCAACTAATCGGAAAGAGTCATCCAAGATACGCTCGGGCCGCGAGGACAAACCTGATCAGGTAACTGGAATACTTTGCCATCATGACTTTTGTTGTACGTAGAGTAAAAGAATGAAAGCTAATGGTGTGAAAATTGGCCATGGATTTTTTTTGCAAATATTTAAGGCGTTAGACTTTGTACTGTGTTACCGAAATAAAATTATAACGTATGTTGTAACTGTTGTGTAGCACTACTAATATAAAGCATGTGAACATGCGATGCTTAATTGCTTACCATAATCAACATCTTCATGAGAGAGTGACAGTATTTTGCTTCCTCATATGTGCAAAATCCAAGATGTCTTTCTTGATCGAAATGCATTTTCATGTATTGTGTTTATTATATCCTTTTAAGTGGGGTATTTTTATGCTTTTAAAATTTACACAACCTCTCTCCCTTGTGATGTTTTATTTGGGCAGACTTTCTCAAATAGGCTATGGATTTCTAATAGCTTTTGCAGTACCACCTCAAGCTTCTGGTGTGCAGATAGGAGAGGGGACATGTATTTATTTTATGTATAATTGGCATGAACTATTTCCAAATAAAAGCTTGAAGTGGTTTTCTAGTGTAAAATTATATGCCGAATTTTTTGAAGGACTAAAGTATGGTATTGCCCATTCCTCATAAAATTCTTGATGTGCTTATGTATTTGTTTGACATGAGCATTACAATGTTGTCCATTTAAGATGACATCACTATCCTTGCTCTTTGAATTCAGGGTTTTACTTATCCTATCATCAGGGCTCATTTTCTAGAAGATGTGTTTAAAATGGCTGGATATAAGTTGACTTCATTCAACCAAATTGATGATTATGGCCAAGAGAATGTTTGAAAACCCCAAAGGTTGTTGGCCCTTGGAAAAAAAGATGGATCAGATTACTGTACTTGTTGAGGTATTATTTTCCTTTTTAAAAAATGAATTCACTTCTGCAATTTTGAGTTTGGAGGAAAATCTAGCGATTTGTCTTGTGAACAAGAGGTTACAAGTGGTTATTTATGTATTCTAAACAATAATATTCTCTTAAGTTAGTACCTGTTTAATTGTCCCTTGTATTCATTTGTTCTCGGCTCTTTATGAGTAAAATGAATGTTGGCTCTTGTCACCTGTAGATTCTTTCTTTACCTCAACATCTAGCTGCATCAATAAGTTAGGGGAAACTTTAACCTTGCAAGTAGGCTTTTGGGGTTTGGTTCGGAATTAGAAGTGAGTCTTGTTTCATTCAGAGAGATTGAGGTATTTAATTTTATTCTTATTCTTCTTTGTCTTAATTCACCTCTTTGCATTTTTAATTTACAAGGTATGTTGTTTTTGTTGAGTTGGAGATTCTCTGAGCCTTGACTCTCAGTTGTATGCAATTATTTTAGTGGTTGCTCTTATAATGCAAGGTTGAAGTAGGTACCTCTCTGTATGCAATTATTTTAGGTGGAAAACGCTTTACTTGCAATGTTTTCTTAGCTCTATGGTTGACTTTGGGTGCATAATAATAGCACTGTAAACATAAGTATCTGGATCATTTGACACAAATAAATATAAACTGAACGAGAAGACAAAATCAAATCAATGAGTATGGATATACAACTGATGAACGGGAAAGTTAGCACTCAATTTCTCTACTAGAAAGAGTACAGGGTATAAATAGCTAGAAGTAGCCTTACACCTTTTGAGCATCTAGCTTAGTCTTGCATTCTTTCAACATGTATTCATCATGGGTGCCAACGTTCTGAAATATCATTACAATCTGCCTTGGTGTCTACATAAACTATGATTTATTGCCTTGTTTAAGCTTAACTTAGTTTTATTTCATGCTATATATATAATGATTTGCCTTGGTATCTACATAAACCATGATTTATTGCCTTGTTTAAGCTTAACTTAGTTTTATTTCATGATATATATATAATGATATAGCAGCTTCTGATATAGGTTTTATGTCATGATAAATTAAAATACTTAAGACAATAGGCACTGAAAATCTCTGTTGCAAGAGCTTTATGAAAAGGAGAAGCTGCTCAAGATCGAACGAAAGCAGATGGAAAACTGCTAAGATTTTATTCAATGTACTAGTTTTATTTCTACCAATATCTTCTTAAACTTTGATTAGATTTTAGCAATATTTATTTTTGTACTTATAATTTAATTATGAAGTTGTGTTAAATTTGTTCTTGTGAACAAAGGTTTCTCGTGTATTTTTTATGGATTGGAAGCCTTGGATTGTTGTTTGTAAAGAAAGAAAAGAATCTGGTGTATTATTTTTTTTATAGAAAATATTAGACTTTTTAGCCCGGGTCTGAACAATCCGGGCTAAAAGTAGGTTTTTTTTTAATTCCCCACGAATAAGTTAGCTAGACTCTTTTGCCACCGAAGGTTTCCCCACGGCTGGTTTCCCGTGGCTATGCCTATAGCCGTGGCTACTACCCTTTTGCCACGGCAAATGGACTTTCAGGTAACAATCCTATTAAATGTTATGCAGGATGATAGCTATGTCTTATGAGAGCTATGAGCACAGTTCTTGCAACCAACCACAAATAAAATAGAGGAGAAAGGTTTTAGGTCAATCTACAAGGTTACATCTTGAGGTAATATCTTTTTAGAAGCCCCATATACTTAAATCAATTTTTTTTGTCTCACGTTAAAGATTTTCTGGTTAGCTTTTCTTATATTCAGGAAAAGGTTGTCAGATGTGAATGAGGTTATAGTAAGGTTCTTTCTCATAGCATAGTATTTGAATCTTCCTATCAATAGCTACATCCAGCACGCTCAAACAACTTAGACTAAGGGTAAACCAAAATCCAAGTTCAAATTTACCCTACAAACAAAAAATTAGTGAGATTAGATAGCTACTGTGCGGAGAATAATGGTTAGATGTAGGTTTATAGATATCTTAAGAACAATAGCCTTACACATACTCTTCTTGGTAACTTTAGTGCATTCTTCCATTTGAAGGTTGCATTTATTTATAGCAAGTGGGTCTAGGAACCAAGGGTCGGAAAATTCCATTACTTAGCAACCATTACAATGTGAACATTGGCAAAGCGGATGGACACTTCTTTCACTACAGCGTTTTCTGCCTCTTTTTTATCGTCCATCTTGCTTGTATACATCTATATTTAATTGCCTCCAACTTAAAAATCCTCAATTACAGGTCAATGTCTTGTATAAAGATGGCATTGTTGTTGATGCACAGGGAATCGGAAGAAAAGTCATTGATAAGACGAAAGAGACCTATGATACTGAGCTAGGAGGCAAGGACTTTGCCTACGATGGTGAGAAGAGTTTATTCATTGTTGGGTCACTACCCACTAACAAGCACGAGTTTACTGTTGTGCTGGAAGATGTTGTCTCGAGCAGGTAAAATTTGTTGTGTTTTTGTTGAATTGTTATTCTTTAGTACATAGTATATATTACCATATCATATATGCGTGACATTTGTTCTTTCTGCAGGAACAATGGGAATGCCAATCCCGATCAAGAAATTCAAAATGATACAGACATGAAGAGGGTGAGGAGGCCTTATCAATCTAAAAGTTTTAGGGTTGAACTCAGCTTTGCGACCAAGATTCCCATGCTGGCACTTGCTAATGTTATCAAGGGCCAAGAGAATGAAAACACCCAAGAAGTATTGAGGGTTCTCGACATCATCCTGATGCAAAATGCTACCAAACTGTGAGTAATAAATTTGATTGTAAAAGCATGTCTTTCATTGCTTTGGGATTCTTCAGCTCGATTCTATTGGTTTTGACAGGGGATGCCTTCTTGTTCGCCAATCATTTTTCTTTAACGACCCAAAGAACTTCTGTGATGTTGGTGGTGGAGTGCTAGGATGCAGGGGTTTTCACTCAAGTTTTAGAGGGACGCAAGCTTGTCTTTCTTTGAGCAACAATTAACAGAAAATACCCACGTGCTAAGCACGCGCGAGCAGCCGCTAGTATAACAAAAATAAACAATAGCTTCAATATTGGAAATAGTAGATTAATATATAGAAACTAGAAACTAGGGGCTACAAAATATTAGGCATTAATATAATCGAGAGCCCATAAGCAGAAGTCCATGTTTTTACAACCCAAAAGCACAAAACCTCTTTAAGATATAAAAATGAGCTACAAAATTAGACCAAGCCCAAGCCCATTAACAAATTTAATGCCCATACCAAGCCTATATGACTTACCTAGGGCTGCATTTGTTTAGCCTAATCTTTTCATTGATCTAAATAAATTAGTCCATATTTATCCTAAGCCCAATTTAAAATTTAACGCTCATACCAAGTCCAATGGATTCCAAAATGCGTTTATTATAACACATTTATTAATGTTTAATTACAAAACTAAAAACTCATAAGAATTGAGATAATTTTTTTTGATTAGGTAAGAATTCGAGTTCAGACATACTTGAAACTCAATGATCGGTCAAGTCGGCAGACGAATAATCGTCTAAAAATCAAAACATACAATAATACTAACGGTGCAAACTCATTCAAACACACCCTATAAAAAAACGAGAGCAAGCAAACCAAAACCAAACCAGATATGGACGAAGACGACAGACGAAGTCAAGACCCACTCTAAAGCAACCAAATATTCATATAAATCGGGGTAAAATAATTACACCATAATACATGTATTTCAGAATCAAAATACACTCTTGGGATCCGCAAGATTGTGTCAATGATTTGTAAGATTTACCTTTAATCTTTCTTTTTCTTCAATAGTGATCTTTTTTTTTTAAAAAAAAAACATATATGTTTATGTATTGATTTTCCTAACCTAAGCCTTTAATTTCCCAGACCCTACTCTAATCTGGATTTACCGGAATTGTTGTGGTTATTAATTATCGCTCACTAGTAGTAGTAGTGATAGAATTAAAGAACCAAAAAGGAAAGTGAAGCAAACAAGGTAAGAAGGAGCAAAAGCTTAGCAATGAAGAAAAGTAGGAATAGCCCATGCATTTAAAGATCTCCTTTGAATAATTCAAACCCAGTCCAGTAAGGTTTTTAATTTTGAAATTAAAAAAAATAATTTAAGAAAACTTAAGCAGCTACTCGATGGAAGGTGCTTTTCATCCGGCCCGATCGTGCTTTTTACATTGTGGATTCACTTTGAAATATAAATGCAGAATGCAGTTGCTTCGCCATCATCATCAATTGATACGTTTACTGTAATAAATATAATCTTTCGGGAATTGAAAAGGCTATAAATAAAGTGAGGAGGAAAAGCTGCATGTCTATATTTTCACTTTCAATTTTATTTTTTTATTCTTTTTTTTGTTAACAGTGGGCAAGGTGTCTTGCCAAAGTAAGGTTCACCTCTTATCATCTTTACGGATGATATTACATAGTTTCCTATTAAAAGAGAGTGTGTCATAAGGTTACAAGTCTCCATAGCCCTGGCTATATAACCAGAGACGCGGTTTGATTCCCGATAGCAGTACATGAAGCGGAGGTTGCTAAAATTGTCCTCATAGTGGTGGATTTTCTCGACTATTCTTTCAATTTTCGATTGGGGGTGGAATTATTGGTTTTATTCTTTGTTGCATTGATAACTCTAACACTAGTACAAATATAGGTGGTGGAGCACGGTAAGTTGGGTACGGTTTTTTACAAGCGTGCTTATTTTTTTATTTTAAGCACGATTTTATATTAAAAGTGCGTTCTCAACCCCAAATTCAACTAAAAGCAACACGCTTTTCCATAAACTGTTCTCATTTATTTCTAAAAAATATTTAGATCGGTTTTCGTGTAAAACGTGCTTAAAAAAACTTAAAACGAGCACAATTTACTTTTCAAAGCGTGTTTCCAAAACCAGATTTGACTAAAATAAACACGCTTTGCTATAAAACCGTTTTCGTTTATTTCAGAAAAAATATTTAGACCGTTTTCGTGTAAAGCGTGCTTAAAAAACTTAAAACGAACATGGTTTAATTTTCAAAGTGTGTTCCCAAAACCAGATTTGAGTAAAATAAACACGCTTTGCTATAAAACCGTTCTCATTTATTTCTAAAAAAATATTTAGACTGGTTTTCGTTTAAAGCGTGTTGAAAAAAACTTAAAACGAACACGGTTTAATTTTCAAACTGTGTTCCCAAAACCATATTTGACGAAAATAAACACGCTTTGCTATAAAACCGTTCTCGTTTATTTGGAAAAAAATATTTAACTCGGTTTTCGTGTAAAGCGTGCTTAAAAAATTACAACGAACACGGTTTAATTCTCAAAGTGTGTTCCCAAAACCAAATTTAACTAAAACAAACACGTTTTTTTATAAAGCCGTTCTCCTTTATTTCTAAAAACTATTAAACCCGATTTTCCTGTTAAGCGTGCTTAAAAATAAATTGAAATGAACAACGTTTCATTTTCCAAGTGTGTTCCCAAAACCAACTTTAAATAAAATCAACACACTGTTCTATAGAACCGTTCTTGTTTGTTTCTACAGGAATAATTAGCTCGGTTTTCATGTAAAGCGTGCTTAAAAAAATTAAAACGAACACAGTTTTATAAGAAAAGTGTCTTCCCAAAACCAAATTTAACTAGAGGGAATACATTTTTCTTTTAAAGCATTCTCATTTATTTTTATAAACCGTTCTCGAAAAAAAAAATTCTTTTTTATATTTAGAGTTTTTTTTAGTAATTAGATTAAATAAATGCACAAAATTACAACAAAATTCTGTAGCTCAAGTGGCAGGCGTGTGAAGCAGATGAATTCAGTATGAGGGTGCAAGAGGTCTTGGGTTCGATTCTTGGTTCGAGAGGTAAGGTATTGCATTGGACCAGTGTTGAGATGAATATCCGTTTTAGAGATATGAAAGAGCACACTTTTAAGTGTGCTTATTATTAAGCACTGTTTGAAAAAAAAAATGTGCTAAAACTTTTTTTGAGCACGCTTCAACTGAAGCATTCTTATAATTCGAGTAGAACGGATATTGGCCGTATGACAATTTTAATAACACTTCAACACAAAACCGTGCTTAAAATATGGGATCACGGTTAAATAATAAGCGTGCTTGTTTGGGAGCGCATCCACTATAAGCACAGTACGAGAAGTGTGCTCCCATGTATAAAAAAAAGCGTGCTCTGGTCCCCCTTTTGTACTAGTGCAAGGCAATCACCTTCAACGATAATGTCTCGGAGCCCCATCTCTAAGCATGTCTATAGGTCGAGACATATGTCTTGTTGTAGATCTAAGACCCTTAGAATAGGATCCAAGATCTCCAATCGGCAACTTGTACAAGAACACAAGACTTGTTTACGCGGTTCGAGTTAAACTCTACATCCGCGGAGTCTCGGGTTCGGGGAGACTCATGCCCAAGTTCACTATGTTTGTTTTATCGATTACAAGAGAGAGGGTTGCAGTTTCTACACAAATATACAGATCCAAACAGGAAACAACCAAGAAAGCAAGTACAAGAGAAGACTAGAAGTAGGAAAGAAGAACTCCCTCAGATCTGGTCTCGGAAGAACAGATCTTCGCCGGAGATGTTTGTACGAGCCAAGAACTCGCCACCAAGGAAGATGTGGAGCTTCTTCTTCTTCGCAAAGCTCAGATCTAGGGTCCAATATATGGATGCGCCCTAGATCCAAGCACTTCGTCGTCGATCGGAGTCGGGAAGTGAACGAGAGAGGAAACCCTAGCTTTCACTCCTCTCTCTCTCTCTCTCTAGAGCGGCTTACCTGAAGTGTCGAATGAGGAACCCTAGTAGACGGGTGGTTCCTTTTATAGAGCTCCCAAAGTCTCAACCCTAGAAGCCAATGGACCCAACAACTTTATGGAGCTACTGGGCTCGGAAGCTTCTTTTGTGGGCTTACAGTATATGGGCTGGTAAGTAACAACAACAACAATAGACAATATTTATATATAGTATGAGTATATGACCCGGAACCCTATATTTCCGGATTAATACTTCGAACACTTAATATAAATATTACCATAAATGCTTCCTTAATATCAAACATATAATTGTATAGTATCCGCCTTCCGACTATATCTTATGCGGAATTATACATATTTTAAGATAGGCTTTACAATTTGCCCTCCTAATCTGAGTATTGATCCCTAGTCATCAAAACATAGCGAACTTTTATTGGACCTGAGTGAACAACCGAACCGTCGTCAACTCAAGTATGAGAGGCTAAGGAGGCCTCTCTATATGCAGGAAGTCCCTGCAGAAACAGAACTTGTTAGAAGGCACAACTTTAGTGCCGAAGTCAGCAGGTTTTTCCTCACCTTTGATTTTCTTAGCATCTAACTCAGAGGCTTCTATCCTATTTTCGATGAAGTGGAACCTAACATCAATATGCTTGGTTCTCTCGTGGTACATAGGATCCTTACATAGGTAAAGGACACTCTAGCTATCATTGTAAATCACAGGCTTGAATTTCTTCTTAAGAATCTCTCCTAGAATGCCTTTCAACCAAATAGCCTCTTTAGCTACACTGTAGCAGCCATATATTCGGCTTCGGCCGAGGATAATGCTACAACAGTTTGTTGTTGCGATTTCTAGGATATACAATTTCCTAGCCATGTAAAGTAGTAGGTAGTGGTAGATTTTATGCTATCTTTGTTACTAGCGAAATCGACATCTACGAAACCATATAGCTGATCTAGAGGAGAGTACTGTTTGTAAGCAAGACAAAGACCTCTAGTGCCGGAAATGTACCTAAGATGGTATTTCATAGCATTCCAGTGGTCCATACCGGGATTAGATATGAATTGGCTAAGGACACTAATGGAGAAGGCTAAGTCTGTACGGGTGCAGAGCATGGTGTACATAATGGAACCTACGACAACATCGTAAGGAATCTTAGACATGTCCTGGATCTCAGAGGGTTTGGTGGGGGCAACTTTGCTTAGTGAACTCAAGATGCCCTCCTAAAGGTATGGTTGTAGGTTTGTAGTCTACCATGTTGAACCTGTTAAGAACCTTTAGGACATAGTCATCCTGGGTAAGCCAAATACTGTTTTTGGAACGGTTTCTAAGGATGTTGACCCCTAGGATTTTCTTAGCTTGGCCAAGTTCCTTCATGTCGAAATACCGTTTGAGATCAGTTTTTACTCCAGAGATTAGAATCAAGGAGTTACTGATCAATAGTATGTCATCAACATAAAGGAGAACATAAATGGCATTCCTAGAAGCATGATACTTAAAATAAAGAGAATTATCATAAGTACTTCTATGGAAACCTAGTTTCTTGATAACGACATCAAACTTAAGATTCCATTGACGGGGTGACTGCTTAAGACCATAGATGGACCTTTTGAGAAGACAGACATGGTTAGGGTATCTTTTATCTATGAAACCCTTAGGCTGACGCATGTAGATGGTCTCATCTAAGTCCCCATGGAGGAAAGCGATCTTAACATCCATCTGTTCTAATTCCCAATTGAACACAACAACCATAGATAGGAGTAATCTCATGGTTTTATATTTGACTACATGTGCGAATATATCGTTATAGTCTAGACCTTCACGCTAAGTAAAACCTTTGGCTACAAGACGACCTTTAAACCTAGGAGGATCGGTTGGGTTTAAGCCTTCTTTAAGCTTGAATATCCACTTAGAGTCTATGAGCCTAGCTTTATCAGGTTTAGGAATAAGGGTCCAGGTTTTTATTTTGATGCATAGAGTCTATCTCATCCTGCATAGCTTTAAACCAATGCTTAGAGTGGGGATTGGAGTTAACTTTCTCGAAGGAACTAGGAGTAGTAGGATGCCTTATGTTTTCAGCAGCTATAAGGGCATACTCTACTAGGTAACTGGTGTACTTCCTGTTAGGTATACTAACCCTAGGCTCCATATCTCTAACTAATTGATAATCATTCACATTATTATGCACAGATAAATCAGAAGAAGGGGGGGAGGAGAAACCAGAGTTATTAGACAGGCCGGGTACAGAACCAGAAGAGAGGGGAGAAGAAGGTAAAACAGGTATTAAAACTTGTTCTTCTGCTTCAGGAGGTTCTTCATCTGTGTTGTCAGCCTCTGCTTTAGGGGGTTCTGTTCGAGCACCAGTGGTTTCTTCTTCACCTTTGTGTTCCCCCCGTGATGTGGATGATTGGGTTTGATTAGGTGAAGCTCCAATGTCGAACTCCATATTCTCTAGCTCAGCATCAGTGGCTGCATGGCCGAACTGAGCATCAGTGTTCCAGTTGTTCTACTGAGGGGTACCTGCTTCTTGTCAGTGAGGTCTTAAAGTGGTAATCATTCTCATTAAATTTAACATTTCTAGCAGATATAACTTTGTAACCCCCAGGTTGTATCAATAAGATTCTATACCCCTTAACCCCTTCTGAATAACCTAACAAAATTCCTTTCATAGCTCTAGGTTGTAAGACCACCCGCATCAATGTGGGTTTCTTGAGTTTCTTAATACCACTTTATCACTTTCTCTCTCCTTAAAAACCATAACTTACTTTTTCGTCCACATCCATATGAGTTTCTAGAGTTTCTTAATTTACTTTTCACCAACTATTAACAATTTCGGTGAAAAAAAATACTTCACATCTTTGTACCATCTTTAACAATTTTATTTAATTTTATGTTAGTGTCTATGAATAGATAATTTTTTTTTAAATAATATCTAAAATAGTTTTAATTTTTTTTATAAAGATAAAAAAACAACCGGAAATAGTTACAAGTGTAAATGAATTACCACAATTTGTACAAAATCTATGGGGGGCCACTTAATTCTTCTCCAATGGATGACTACCATATTTTATATATATATGCATAAAAATATTATGTTGTACATTATTTATGTATGTATTATATTTTGTTCAACATATATAATATTGGTGTTTATTAATAGCTTAAAATAAATTACGAATTTTAATAAAAAGATTTTTTTTTTTTTTACATTTAATGACTAAAAACTAGCTAAAATGAATATAAAATTATATAAAACTATACAAAGATTATTGTCTCCCACTTGCATGCCAACAATATAGGTAGAAGGGCTCATGCAAAAAAATAAAAAATAAAAAGCAAAAATCACCCATATATATAGGGTGTCACTATATACACCGCAAATCCGGATTAAGAACTTTTTGGTTCACAACGTCCTGCCACATCTTGTACAGATAATCGAAGAACTTTTTGGAGATTAAAGTCTTTACCTCATCGAAAAGGTTGACTTTATACGCCGCTGTTGGCCATTTGAAGCGGCCGATCTCCAAAGCAGTTTGCAGCTCATGCAGTTGACAATCGTTGACTCTATGGATTGCATTGATCACGATGCGGAAGTCACCAGTCGATGAGTGAAGTGCACTAGTAGAAACATACTCTTTTACGGTGTTTGAAAAACATCATAAAACCATTAAGATGGCGTTTTTAAACGCCATGCCTGAACGCCGTGGAAGGTGACGCCGTGCTTTTACTCATATTTTCATGGCGTTTTCCAAACGCCATAGAAAAAGCTATCCATGACGTTTTATAAACGCCATGGTATTTTTATAATACCGAAAAGGCATAGAATCCATGGAGTTTTTAAAACGCCATGAATTCCTTTTCATATTAAAAAAAAATAAAACCTACCCAATCCATGGCGTTTTACAAACGCCATGGAATTTCATTTATTTAAAAAAAAAAAAATTAGGTCCCTCGGTAATCCAGAAGTATCACCTGTTGCTCAGTAATAGACACTCCAAAGCCATAAATTCCAATTAACCATGGTCCATACTACCATACAGAAATTTATATAAACAAATTAATCAAAATAAACTCACAAAGTCGGGGGCCACAAATGATAATTTTACATATCAAGGTTTTCATAAGATCATTTAATCCAAAAATCACCTTAAGCAGCAATTTACTGGTTTTCACAACGAACAAAAACCAAATCAATCAAAGACAAGGAACTTCAAGAAACAAGCAGGAAAAAAAAAACAATCGATCGATGTCATCACATTATTCTCTTGTGAGAACATTCACATTCCGCTGATCCATCCCCAACCATCATATGTCTGCATGTGAACATGACATTACAATCAGAAGAGAACAACAAATGAAACATTCGTTTGAAATAGCACAAAGGAATTGCAACCACCTCCGGTTAGGAAATATGCTCTAGCTGAGACTTTTATTCAGCTTAGCACTTACACTATAGAATGTGAAAACTGAAGTAAAACAGAAAAATAGATAGAAGCACTCAGCATGAAGCAATGAGGCAGAACAGTGGCAATCACATCATCCACACATACATAACAATAATTGAGGAAACTTAAGATAGATGAAAAATGCTACAAATTAGTAACTCATTAGCTCTAGGAGTCAGCAAGTAATATTTATATCTCGTCTTGGTTAATTGATTCATAGCAAGTAATTTTTTTTTATGTTGGCAAGTCAATATCTAGCTCACTGACGTGAAGGAATTTATTTGAAGCATTATTTTTGTCTATAAATGAGGACTAGTTTCAAACTAGCATGAATGTACAGCCCTGCTTTATAGTTTAAGCACGATATGTTTAAGCATCAAAATTTCAAGGACGCTTAAGCGTTTCTAGTTTTCAAAAACACTAAGTGGGGAGCTTAAGGTACATTAAACATAGCATCAAGTTGTTAAATAAACACATGTATTCAAAGGTCGAGAATTCTTTTGCATCACACAAGTATCACAATATATCATATAAAAATTCCTGTAATGCATAAAACACTAAGGGTTCATTTGGACATTACATATTAAAAGTGGCATGGGGCTGTTCTTAGGAGGAGGCCCGCGTAGATATGATCTCTTATCGAATCGACATTCACCAATTTTCCTGTAGGTGAGCTCACCCTGCATCCACCCAGTAAATTAGATGATAATAAAATGATAGATTAGGCGATTAGCTATTTAGTGACTTCAACTGGTTTTTTTTACACTTAAAGAAGAAGAAAGAAGATCTATAGAATACACTGCAAGTCTGCAATAGAAAAAACTACAACCAATCTAAAGTTACAAGATAACTTCACATAAACAGGTTTGAATTGAGAATGCTTACCTTCATGTTATAGTCACATCCATATGTGTAGTGAATAATGTACCTATCTTTAATTTCCAGATCCCATGGTGGTTGAAAATCAGCGTTGAACACAGTTTCTACGAGCATACTGTAAAAAAAAGGCCGATTTCAGTTCGTTTTCTTTCAATAATTGATGACATAAAGGGAAAAAAGAATAAATAAATGACACTTTTTTTTATATCACAAATCAAGATAAGTCATGAAAACAAAGACATTATCACAAATAAATGCCAATAAGGAATACTTCCTTCCTATCAAGGTAGAAAGATAACACACAAGGATAATACTATAACAAGTAATATGAAAACATAGGCACAAATTACACAATTTAGAAGAAAAAAATCTCAAAAAAAAAAGAAGACAGTGATCAGGAAAAATCAGCAACTTTCCTGGGAGGAAGACTTTACAGTGAGAAAACACATATGCTCGATCTGGACCGAAGATGAGTGTGCAGCTGCAAAACCATTCCAAAAACCATAAAAATCAGCCATTAAAGACACAATTACCCACAAACTCAAAAAAGAAAACAAATACATAAGAAATAATCAGCTGTGCAGCTGAAAAACAGATAGAGAAGCATAAGAACAAAATAAAACACAAATTTCAGCACAAATGAACAAGATCATATGAATCCATTTCTATTCATAAGAAAATCAAAATTATACACAAATTTGCTTTCAATTGTCTTCCTGAATGCCTCAATATTCTCTCTTTTTAACAGTGACCAATTTCGCACCAAGAGTCCTAAACTGGATAGAATCCAGTAGTGTCTAGTGGAGAGTTTGCTGCTGAAATTCAGATTGAGAATCCTTCATAAATAACTTCTCTGTGATTGCAACCTAATGTATTCGCCCTCTTAGATCCTTTTAGATGGTTTTGATGTTTAGTTAGGAGAAACCCTTCATACGCTTCTTTCTACAACCCATTGTTTACTTAGCATTTAGGAGTGTCCTCATTGGAAGTTTGTACAGAGATCAGTATAGAACTTTCATTTGGGATTTACAAAGAATGCTGAAATTCAGCAACCATCAGCAACAAACAACAAGGTACAATATCAGATGCAAACAACAACAAACCCTAGATCTACAAAACAAAAATCGCATCAAACAACAACAAAAATCACACAGTCCGAAGCCCAGATTTCCAACAAGCCATAGATTGAAGCAAAGAAAGAGGAAGGAGAGAAGGAGAAGCGTACCTGTTGAGCGCAGAGAAGGGAAGGATGGAGATATCACGCAATACCGGCCAAAAATTCAGTATATCACTTTGGACTGAGTTTGAAGAACCCTAATTTGAAAAAAAAAATTGAAGAACGATATTACCTTCAAATTCCGTTAATTGAAGGTTATAACTAGTAAACTGAAGACTGTGATTTACCTAAGACCTTGGAAAACTTGTAACTGAACATCCCTCTTCACTAGTGTGCCCTTCCCAGTAGATCTGGCGAGGGTGACCCGAGAGAGAGGAATGGACATGGCGTCCAAAGGAGGAGACGACGAAGTTGGGGTGGTGCCGGCACGAGCGACGATGAGGGATGGCAACCGGAGTCACGGATTGCCTCTCTGTATGATTCACAGATTTGGGGGAATGAATTGGGAGAGGAGAGAGATAGAGAGCGACAGTAGTTCTGTAGAAGAGAGAATGAATTTAGGTTATAGCTTCTTCTTCTTTTCCCTTTTGCCGCTCAATAATTTGGCCCAAATTTTTGGACTAAAAAAAATTGCCCCTAATTTTATGACATTTTAAAAACGTCATAAATTTGAAGGCATTTTAAAAACGTCATAAATTTTAGTTCATAAATTTTAGTTTTAATAAAATGGCGTTTTGTAAACGCCATCAATTTTATGACGTTGTAAAACGCCATAAATAAATTGTATTATATAAATTCATGACGTTTTTTAGTTAAAAGTCATAAAAAGGTATCTTTAATGGCATTTTTAAGAAAACGTCATCTTTTAAATGTCATAGGTAACACCATATGTAGTAGTGGTGCCTCCTTTAGAACCTTGTGTTGACCCTCAACTCTGTACACATTGAAGTGCATACCACTAAATATTCGTACGGGTGCCGAGATGGAAGACATTATCTACGTGGCATCGTATGATGCTCCTGCTGTATGGAAGCCAAACCGACTCTAAATACGCCACCACACCTGGGAATGGGTGTCATGCAACGTGTAGCGCCCGACGACGTCGGTTGAATGATTCCTCCGACCTCGATTCGAACAGCCCCCAATAGTTGCCCTTAAAGATGCCAGTGTGGTTTAAATTCTTCGTGATCTTCAGAGCAGCTTCCTCGGATCTTCTCGTCACGTGTAACCAGCAAAGAAGATGTTGAACGTCGGGGAAGACAACATTCAGCGCCACCAAGAGACCTAGCTCCCGATCTGTCATGATAGCTTGAGGCTGAACCGTCCCAAGCAAGATCTGAAGCTGTCGCAACACCCAAGCATATGTGTCTTCGTTCTCTTGCGACATGAAGGCATAGGCGATGCAGTAAGTATTGCCTAAGGGTGTGAACCCGACCACCTCGCACAATGGAATCCCATATCTGCAAGTGTAAATATGTTACATATAAAATACTTTATAATTGGCTATATGTGCAATAATGTAATCGTAATTAAGTAACTTACGCATTTGTTTTGTACATGATGTCCATTACAATGACGTAATGGAACCTTCGGAGAAGACGTATCCCGTCGGGATGCGCCAAGAAGAGGTCGCTCAAGACGTTGTCGTCATCCGGATGTCGTCTGAAGTCGTAGTAGTACCCTCTTTCCCAGAGATGGTGCAAGGTATCCTGGGTCATCGTCCGACTACCTCTTTCTTCGGCGACCGTCATGGTGAGCGTGTTGGTAAGGCTCTGCCTTGACGTGACGCTGTTCTCATCCAACTGTCTCAATCCGTACCCAATGGATTTTGGAGGAGTGCCAATTTTCTTCATCCACCTCGCCAAAACTATATAATCTATCAAATTATATAGTATCTATCAAACTATATACTAAACTAATTATAATCTATCAAATTATATTATATATTAAAATCTAAACTATATTACAAAACTATAAAATAAATCAAACAAAATAAATAAATCAATGAACATACCGGTGGGGTCGGGACCGACGAAACCTCCATAGTCCGCCGCTTCCGCGGCGGTAATAGGTCCGCCTCTGCCACTCCACCGCCATCACCACCACCACCACCACCACCGTCACCCCCGGCCACCGCATCTGCGGCTCCACCACCACCACCGTCACCACCACCACCCTCCTCAACCTCCACGGGCGCCGCCCCACCACCACCCCCGGCCACCTGCTGCACCGCCACCCTCTCCCCTAGTGCTCCACCCCCACCACCACCCTCCTCAGCCACCGGCGCCACCAACACCGCCAGCTCCACCACCTCCTCTCTCTTCGGCTCCATCTCTCTGTCTCGATCTCTTTCTCTTTCTCTCTCTCCGACGACCTCTCTCTCTCACTCCGGCGATCTCTCTCTCTTTCGATTTCTCTCTGGCGAAGCGAAGCGAAGACGAAGACGAATGAAGACGAAGAGGCACGTCCTCTTTGCTATTAGTAGACGGGCTTGCACGTCCTGAAGGATGTGCAGCACGTCGTCAGGGACGTGCAAGCACGTTTTTAAAAAAAATAAAAACGTGCTTGCACGTCTCGTCTCGGGTGGCTGTCGCCCCACTTGCACGTCCTTAAGGACGTGGGGATTTGCGGTGTATATAGTTGAAACGTATATATATATACACACACACACATGGGGCCCATTTTATGGGATTTTAGTGGAGTTTGGAATTTGGAAACCCATGGGTGGGTTTTTAACTACAACCCTTCCCTCTCTCTTTCTTTTTCTTACATTTCCCCTCTAAAAACCCTCCTAAAAATGCCACTATGGTTGCTCTAACTTTCCTTTTGAAACATAAGCATAAACAGTACAACCAAAAGGCTGAAGATAAGCCAGATTAGGGGGCTTACTAGTCCATTTTTCTTTTGGAGTTTTAAATCCTATGGCACTAGAGGGTGATCTATTGATTAGGTAGGCAGCTGTGATAACAACCTCACCCAACAAACTGGGTTTAAGACCAGCACTTATCAACATAAATCTTGTCTTTTCTAGAAGAGTTCTGTTCATCCTTTCTGTAGTACCATTTTGTTGTGGTGTTCCAGGGACAGTGAGATGTATTTTTATACCATTGGCATTACAGAAGTTATCAAACTTTTTGTTACAATATTCCAAGCCATTGTCGGGTTTTAAGCATTTCAATTTATATCCAGATTGAGACTCAACCATAATTTTCCAATCCTTAAATGCAGTAAAAGCATGATCTTTATATTTAAGCAAAGTCAGCCTACTTCCTAGAGAAATGATCTATGAAAGTAATAAAATATTTCATTTTACTGACAGAGTCAACCTAGGTAGAGCCCCAAAGATAAGAATGCACATACTCAAGAGGAGAGGAAGCAACATAAGCAGATTTAGGAAACTGTAACTTAGTAGATTTGCCTAGGACACAATTCTCACAAAAATCCAAAGTTGCAGGTTTCTCAGGAAGCAATCTAGACTTATATAATTGAAACAAACCTTTATTGCCAATGTGGCCCATTCTGTTATGCCAAGTTTTGGTTTCAGATTCAGTCATCACAGGCAAAGAAACAGTGTTTATATCAGCAGTTTTAACAACAAGATAATAAAGCCCTTTAATTCTTTTAGCTTTCAAGATAGCTATATTATTCATAAACATAGTTCTCATGCCATTAGAAGAAGATATATCACAACCAATTTCTTCAAGAGATGACTCAGACATCAAACTTCTTCTCAGATTAGGAACATATTTAACATTTGTAAAAGTTCTAACCACATCATCATGCATAACAAGAGAAACAGTACCAACACCTTTTATATCCAAAGTGGTGTCATCTCCTAACATAACATCACCAGCAATAGACTTATCAAGAGCTTTAAACATGTTTTTATTAGGAGTAGCATGCATGGTACAACCGGAATCGAGAATCCATGTATAAGCATTAATAGGAAATTTATCATAACTATCAGCACACATGAATAACTCAGCAGGATAAGAACTCATAGACTCAGGCACAGAAGCAGATAATTCAGTCTTATTTTTCTAAGCCAATTGCTCAACCCTTTTCTTTTTTCTGCACTCCTTAACCCAATGACCCAAATTCCCACAATAATTGCATTTAGAGTTGGGATCACCCTTATCAGGTTTTTCAGAAGATGAAGGCAGATCCTTTTTATTCTTCTTATGCATATGACCTTTCTTATCTTTTCCTTTTGTAAAAAGAACCTCAGATTTTTTAGATTTTTCAGTTTTAGCTGGGTGTCCTTTAATCTTAAAGACCTTCATTATCTCATTCTTTTCAATAATAGCTTCAATGATTTTATCTTTAGATAACTCATAACTACTAAACTGAATCACATCTTTGAAGTTGTCAAACTGAGCAGGTAAAGCATTTAGAAGCAGGATAGCCTGATGAGTATCTTTAATCACATATTTACATCTTTCCAGTTCTTGGGTCATTTTAAGGAACTTATCAAGATTGTTGTCTAAAGTAATAGCAGTATCCATTTTAAACGTGAACAATCTACAGAGCAAAGAGATCCTGGAGGGCAGTGATTTAGTTAAGAATAACTCCTCCAGGGCTTTCCAGAGTGAGAAGGCGGAAGAGAATCTTACCACCTGACGGGTTATGCCGTCAGACAACCTTAACATGATATCTGAATGGGCTTTGAGATCCATCTCAAGCTCTTGGTCAATTGGCGCTATCTTCTTCCCTTTGTCATCCACTTCTTCTTTGGATGAAGATGATGTCGGGATGTGAGATAGCTTTCCAGCAACATTCTTTTATCAAGATGGCGCGCATCTTGACTTGCCACATGGCGAAGTCGATGATGCCATCGAAAGGTTTTATGCGGTATGTGTTGTCCATGTTAGGGTACCTGAAATCAACACAAAAGACCAAACAATCAGTGTACTTGGTTGAGTTTTCGAAGGCAAGATATAAACCAAAGAAAACACCAAGGTTCAAAAGCGGAAGCGACAGTAAGAGCAGATCAGAGGCTCTGATACCAATCTGTAGATCTAAGACCCTTAGAATAGGATCCAAGATCTCCAATCGGCAACTTGTACTAAAACAAAAACCACAAAGAACACAAGGCTTGTTTACGCGGTTCGAGTTAAACTCTACATCCGCGGAGTCTCAGGTTCGGGGAGACTCAGGCCCAAGTTCACTATGTTCGTTTTATCGATTACAAGAGATAGGGTTGCAGTTTCTACACAAATATACAGATCCAACCAAGAAACAACCAAGAAAGCAAGTACAAGAGAAGACTAGAAGTAGGAAAGAAGAACTCCCTCGGGTCTGGTCTCGGAAGAACAAATCTTCGCCGGAGAAGCTTGTACGAGCTAGGAACTTGCCGCCAAGGAAGCTGTGGAGCTTCTTCTTCTTCGCAAAGCTCAGATCTAGGGTCCAATAGATTGATGCACCCTAGATCAAAGCACTTCGTCGTCGATCGTAGTCGGGAAGGGAACCGGAGATGAAACCCTAGCTTTCACTCTCTTCTCTATCTCTCTCTCTTTCTCTGGAGCGGCTTACCTGAAGTGTCGAATGAGGAACCCTAGAAGATGGGTGGTTCCTTTTATAGAGCTCCCAAAGTGTCAACCCTAGAAGCCAATGGGCCCAACAGCTTTCTGGAGCTATTAGGCTCGGAAGCTTCTTTTGTGGGCTTACAGTATATGGCCCGGTAAGTAACAACAACAACAATAGACAATATAACATAACATATATAATATAAAGTCTAATGTATAGTTGGGATATAAGTGTAACACTTTAGCTTATATTTATATATAGTATGAGTATATGACTCGGAACCCTATCTTTCCGGATTAATACTTCGAACACTTAATATAAATATTACCATAAGTGCTTCCTTAATATCATACACATAATTGTATAGTATCTGCCTTCCGACTATATCTTATGCGAGATTATACATAGATTAAGATAGGCTTTACTCTTGTGCTTCACATTAAATCACCGATCCACGGTGGATATCCTGTGATGGAAAATATCAATAACTAGACCGTTACAATTTCGGATAATGTCACCAGTGCAGCAGTCTCCAGAAAGTTTAACTGAGGCACCAACATTTAATTTGCAGAACACGGCGTGTTTCCTCTTCGTTGAGTTTTTCCACAATTCTCCTTTGTTGTGCTATGGTCTAGTTTTTTAGACTTGTTGTATAATTTGGCTAGTAATTGCCAAGATATTCTCCATTTTCTTGTTGTTAAAGACTAGTTTGTTCCTTACATCCCAAATGGCTTGTCAAATGAAATAGAGGTCTTCAAAATGGCGATTTTCATTTTTGATTTTCCAGAGATCCTCCAGGATCGCATTATAAGAGGTTAGATTAATAAAAGATATATCTGCATATGGTTTGAGTATATTTTCATTTCTATTTATGTTACGAAAGAAATTAACACACGCGCACATACGCGCGCACACACGGAAATATAGTTGTCCATTATACTCCCTACTCCTTATTAGCTTCCACATACTATGTAATCAGTTACCCCAATTAACATTGCCCTCAAATGCAACTCGCAACATGTATCGTGGTTACGTCGAGATTAATTGATGATCTAGTCTAGTGACAGTTTGTAGCCGATCCACATCTCAATATGCTTCCTTTAAGCTAAATCGGCTTTGAACTAAGCATACACTTAATAGTCCAACACATATGTTTATAAGCTAAGATTCCATCTTTCACTCAATTGTTAATAGAAAGAATAGCCTATATGACGCTATATACTAAACTTGAGTTCCATTACATTTTTGACATGGGATGTACATGATGAACCATTCCGGAATGACTCACCGGAAAGAACTTGTGGATAGTACTCATAGGTCCTCGGTTCGAACCCCGGAATTGAGGGAATAGATGTCCTTTAATTGATGTGTAAAATACTAATGATATAATAAGATTAAAATGGAGATTTATAATCTGAATAATTTAGGCAATTATTGTGTTTTGCTAGAAGCCAACTATAATTTATAGATTAAATTGGATTTAATATTATGCTATTTTATTCGAGTCCTATAAGGTCACACACAAAAGAGTATTAGGAATTGGATAATTGATTAATGATAATAGTAAGTTATTATTATTTATATAATATCTTAATGGAAAGATATTGTGGATAGAAGATAAACGATAAATGTACCTTTTTTTTTATTAGGCAAAAAGGGGGCAGGAATCCCAGAAGGATACCACCCTAATCATCCTTGCGGATGATGATACAGAGATCCCTATTATAAGGGAGGCTAGATAAAGAACAAATGTCCGTAGACTTAGCAATAAAATCTGCTGCTACATTTGCTTCTCGAAAACAATGAACAAACTCTATTGACTCAAATTCAGTCTTCATTCTATTGATGAGTTCCACATGCCGAAGAATTTCCCATCTTACTTTGGAGCTGTCATTAATACTTCTGATGACTTCTAAGCAGTCTCCTTCAATTATAACTCGTCGTAATCCTTTTGCTCGGGCTAAGTCGACCCCTGCACAGAAAGCAACGGCTTCCGTTTGAATTGCTGACCCGCTAGCAATCCGTTGTTGAAACATGTCCAAAACACGACCTTCACAGTCCCTTAGTATCCCTCCCACTTGGCAAAAGCCAATGGGTTTGGTCGAACCATCTACATTAATTTTGTAGGTGGCCCATGGCGGTTTTTTCCATCCAACATTTCTTGTGTTAGTCCTTGGGTTACTAGTCTTTTTATTTTCATGAGCCGTGGCAAGCTGCCACTCCCTGAACTGAATAAATGATGTATAGGCGATTTGGAAGGGAGCCTCCATGGTTTTGTTCTTGAATATCAAATTGTTTCTTGTTTCCCATAATTTGTGCCAAATATGACACAGATGTACAAAATTCTCCTTGTTTGGTTTAGATTGGATGAAGTCTTGTACAATTATATGGGTATCTCGTGGTAACATTAAAGGTTTGCCTGTCAGTTGTTCGTAGCTTGCTGTAATTCGCCTTATGAATGGACAGTGTAAGAATAAATGACTGTCACTTTCAACACTATTATTGCAAAAGACACAATCATTTGGAACTCTAATATAATATTTGTTAAGTCTCTCCTTGGTAGCCACCGCATCCTGAACAATTTTCCAAATTAGGTTCTGAATTTTTGGTGGAATGTTAAGTTTCCATATCCAATCGTGTCCCAATGTGGTCATGAATTGTTCGCAAAAATTTACAAGAGTTAGTAGTGAATTGTCCATCAGGATTGAATTTCCAGATAATGCGGTCCGGCGGTTCCCAATTGGGTATATTAATTTTGGTAATATATGTCACTACATCGTTCGGGAACAAGCTTTCCAGGATCCGTAAGTCCCACTGATTGTCTGGAGTCATAAGTTGATGAACTCTTAGGTTAGGGTCATGTTGAGCTTGGTAGGGTTGTAGTTGTACATTTGGGACCCAGGGGTCCTTCCATACATTAATAGTCTCCCCATTTCCAACAATCCAAAGCAGTCCGGTCTTGAACTGCGGTCTGAGTTGTAACAGTCTACCGAATTGCCATGACGGATTTAACGGCTTCGCCTAAAAAACGCCTTCATTTTGCAAATATTTTTCCTTGATTACCTTGACCCAGATGTTATTGGGTGCCATGAGGAGCTTCCAGATGAGCTTCATTTGTAGGCTAGTGTTAGTGCTTTCAGCAGATCGGATGCCAAGCCCACCTTGATCTTTGGGTTTACAGATCCTATCCCAGCTAATAAGAGGAGTTTAGTGTTGTGAGCTGAATCTACCATGTTTTACAGTAACTTTTATATCGATTTCTGCATGCATTGCATTCATTTGGGCTAAGATAGTACAGAACCTATGTAGTTTATGTTTATTTGCCAAATTATGGAATCTACACCAGTTTCTGTTTAATTCGCAGAATTCGAGGCGTTTTACAACAATTCTACAGAAGGTCAGAAAAGCTCGGGAATCGGCTATAGAAGTACGAGGTCAAAGCAGCAACGGAACCAGTCGAATCGAGCCGAGGAACCAGACTACTCGATCTCGAGTAGACCTTACTCGATCTCGACGAGCATGTCCGAGCACAGCCTTGTCGACCAGTAGCAACGTCGAGAACCAGACAACCCAGCTCCGGAAGTCTACTCGATCTCGACAAGCCCTAGTCGAGATCGACAAAGCCCAACGCCACACCCTGAGTCGACAAGGAGAGAAGCTGACCGAGAAGCCGAGGACGAGAAGCCGAGCACACCTCTACTCGATCTCGACAAAGCCTTGTCGAGATCGACAAGCGCCACCACTCCAGTCCGAGTCCGTGTCGAGGAGAAGCTGCCCGACCTGGGGAGACCACCACTCTACTCGATCTCGACGAACCCTTGTCGAGATCGACGAAACCCAGAGCCCAGGTCCGAGCTTGTCGAGTACACCTACCCGAGGAGATCCAGTCGACGATGAATCCTACTCGAGGTCGACGAGCCCTTGTCGAGGTCGAGTAGCCCGGTTTCCAGAAACGCGTCGACGAAGTGCTGTCCGAGTAGAATTGGGAATCCTTGGGCACGAAGGAAGTCGAGCTGGCCGAAGATCTATCCGATTCCATCATCATCTATCCATGGAGGGAGATCTATCAACATCATGAAGACTTACCTTAGTTAGATTTATCTTTTTCCTTAGTTGTTTTATTTCCATTATACAATTTATTTATCTTTTATCCTTTTAGATATAATTTTAGATATAGATAGGAGATTATATCCTTGATTAGCAAGGATTAGAAGGCTATAAATAAGGCCCATGGGGCTCAGTTTTATTAATTCAATTTTCAGAGAGAAACAAGTAGTTCCACATAGAGTTTAGGAGTTCTAAGGTTTTTAGGGTTTTGGCTTCCAGCGAAAGTTGATTGCCGGGATTGTAAAGGCTTTTGAATATAGTTTTATGCAAGTTATTTCTTTTCAATCAATGTCTGCGATTGCGATGAGGCGTGAGTAGTCCACCCACTTCTGGGGTTGGGGTGAGCCCGACGGTGGCCATGTGAGACGATGCGATAAAGGTCAGATCTTTTTGTGCAATTCATCTTCTATCCCTATGAGCATGATTCTTTTGCGAGAGTTGAAGGTGATCCTTGTTTGTGTTATTGAAACGAAAGTGATCTTAATGCAACTTGGATTAATTATGTGAAAAAGGTTTAGTAACAATTAGGGTTTATGCGAAAGCCTCTATATGCCTATTTGTTAATGACGAAAGTTATTTGATGGAAAGCATGATCTTTTGTGCCTTTATGTGTTACTTTGCATGGTTATCGTTGTGGTGTTGATACCCTGGTCTTGGAAGTCTTTTAATATATTGAATTTATTTTCGTCAAAATCTGAGTTTTGGTTCGAAATTTGCATTTTAAAGTTTCTGTTTCCAGTCGACATAGAGTAGAGCCTTGTCGATCTCGAGTAAGACGTGGTCGAGATCGAGTAGGGACTGGTCTTAGTCGAGTTGCGTTTTCTTCTGTTCTTGTCGATTTTCAGTTTCTGTTTTGCTGTTTCTTGTCGATCTCGAGGAGCTGTTTGTCGAGGTCGACGAGCCTCTGCCTTTGCTTTTACTTTTTGCTTTGCTTTGTCTTTTCTTGCTGTGTTTTGATCTTTGCTTTTGTTATTTTCTGCTTTTATTTCTGTTTCTTTTCTGTGTTTCTGTCCTTTCTGCTATTCTGTCTGTGAGATCTACAGCTACCTAAGAACTGCTGACGTGCTTCCTCGTGGATTCGATCCTGACTATTCTCTTACTACAACGGGAGGAAGTCTTGTAATCATTTGCTGAGACAGGGAAGTCATTCTGATTTATACTTTAAATTTATTTCATATTTGACCATCCTCCTGCAACAACATGTAGCGCTCCGAGTCTAGTTTGTTCCAAAAGAAATTTTTATTGATTTTGTCAATTTGGTTAAGGACCCCTTTTGGGAGTAGGAAATTTTGCATAAGGTAATTTGTTTTAGAACAGAGGTTTGATTGAATCAATGTGACATGACTAGCTTGAGATAAAGAGGAGGATTTCCACTTGGAAAGCTGCTTCTTGAGACTCTGGGTAGCTTCCTCGAACATGCAGTTTTTGACTCTGCCCCTAAGTAGTGGAATGCCAAGATATTTTTCAAGATTTCTAGCAATGGGGATGTTCATTTCCTGGGCCAGAGATTTCCCAAGGGCCGAATTTACATTTTCAGAGACCTGAAGAGAACTCTTGTTGTAGTTGATCGTGAGACCAGATAAGTTAGAGAAGTTATTAAGCATATTCCTAATAGTGTGAATACTTTTGTGGGCAGCCGGTGCAAAAAAAATAGTGTCATCTGCGAATGTTAAAAACGGAATAGGGGTTCCATTTCTCGTGAGTCTAATTCCTATCAAGCCATCCTCTAACATGGCTTCGAATTGTAGCTCCCTGGCTAGATTCTCCATAACAAGGATAAAAATGTAAGGAGCTAACGGATCACCTTGGCGAATGCCTCTTTGTGGTTTAAACTGTTCTCCAAGACGATTGTTTACCAGTACAGAAAAGGTTGTAGAAGTCATGTAAGTCATAACCCAAGAGACCCATCTTGAGTCGAAACCAAACTTGAGGAGAGTTGCTTTAATGTAGTCCCATTTGATTTTGTCGTAGGCTTTCTCCATGTCTAGTTTAAGAGCCATCATGCCTCTCCTGCCCTTTAACTTATGGAAGGTGTGAAAGATTTCAGGAGCAATTAAAGTGTTGTCTTGGATAGACCGTCCCTCAACAAAGGCTCCTTGGAAAGGATTAATGAGCTTAGAGAGGATAGGTTTTAATCTATTAGCAATTATTTTGGTGATGACTTTATAGATGGTATTGCAAAGACTAATCGGTCTGTAATGATTGATATTAGTAGGATTGTCAGTTTTAGGGATTAAGGCGATGAAAGTTTGATTAATCTCAGCTAGAAGAACACCGGAATGGAAGAAAGCTTTAACAGCTCTACCTAAAGATTGGCCAACTAGATGCCAGTACTTGATATAAAATTCGGGGGGGGGGGGGGGGTGGTGGGGGATCCGTCAGGGCCAGGTGTTTTATCCTCAGCCATGTCGGCAACAGTGTTCTTAATTTCATAGTTTGATGGAGGTTTGAGGAGGTTGGAGTTATCGTTTATCGAGACTTGTGGGGTGATGAACTTAAGACGGTCTTCGGTGACCGAAGTGGAAGCGGGCTTAAGAAATCTTTCCCTCATCTCCTTAGAGATATGAAAATAGATTTCCCGACTGTCAGTAATGGCATTGCCATCTTTGTTGATAAAAAAGGTGGTGTGGTTTTTAAATTTCTTGATTTTAGCGACGGTTTGGTAATATCTGGTGTTTTTGTCACTAAGTTGAAGATGTTTAATTTTGGCCTTTTGTTTCCAGAATTTGTAGTTGAAGTTAAGAAGTTCCCATCTTTTCTTTTCTAATCTGACTAATTTTGAATTATCAGTAAGCGAGAGTAAGCCCCAAGGAAGCTTTGCTTGAAGAGATTGAATTTTGGAGGTAACCTCAGCGAGCTGTTTGGAGACATTATTGTGGTGTGATTTACACCAGATTTTGGTGTTGTTCTTTAGCAGTTTTTGTTTTTGGACAAGTTTGAAAGCGTAGGAACCTATCAATTTGTTTTGCCATACCTGTTTCACCAGCTTTTCAAAGTTTGGATTAGAGGACCAAGCCATTTCAAACCTAAACGGGGTACCTTTAGGCAGCTCTACAGTGCCAAGTTGAAGGGTAATCGGACAGTGGTCAGAGGAAGAGAAGGAGAGATATTGCACTCGGAGATTGGGCAGATTGGTGATAATGTCCTGGTGTGCTAAAGCTCTATCAAGACGTTCATAAGTATTATTTTGAGGGTTAGAATTTTTACGCCATGTAAAGGGAGAACCCATGAAAGGGACAGTGAAAAGATTGAGTTCGTTCTTCACATCTTTTAATCTTTTATATCTAGCAGGTGTAGGGGCAATCCCCCCCCCCCCCCCCCAACAGCTTTTCAGTATCATCTTCAATGTCATTTAAATCACCAATGATGATGACAGGTAGCGAGTGGGTGTTAACTATACGATAGATATCTTGCCAGAATATGGTTTTTTCATGTTCTACAGAGGGGGCATATACAAAAAGAATAGACATATTGAAGTTGTTAATTGTTACCTTTATAAAGCAGAATCTGCTGCCTTGGTCAAGGATGACAGAGTTGGCTGCAATAGTAGTGTTCTTCATAAGGATCCATAGCCCTCCTTTGGCTCCAATCTAAGTAATGAAATTAATCTTGTGAAATCCGGCTGCAATTATCTGATTATCAGTAGGTGGTGTGGTAGCCTTGGTTTCAGTAAGGGCAAGGATGTCGAGCTTGTTCTCATTTCTGATTTGGTTAATTTTCTACCAGAGAAGAGGGCGCTTAGAGCCCCTAATGTTCCAATATCATATTCTTAACATAAAACATCTCGAGGAGTCATGCTACATGACACATTGATCACATAAGAAGAATCAGTTTTGCTGTCATACTTAGAGCTGTTGTTGTTTTTATAATAGTAGAACCTCAAGCCCAGGTAATACATCATGCAAACATCCTGGTGAACCTCAATTGCATCATACAAAATCATTAGCCTAACAAGTTTCAAAGAGGAGTTACCTTTTTTATAGTTTCTCAGGCAGTTTCAGCAAAGGCAGTAGCCTAATTGGTTGCTCTTGCTAAGTCTCCAGATGTCCCTGAATGTTGCTAAAAATCTGCAGAAGTTGGGTAGCATATTTGTTTTGTTTAAAAGGTTGCTCAAAGTGTTGGTGTGTAAGGGTTTTTGATTGCATCCCTCCACATCAACCCTGCAAGGCAGGTGGATGGAGGATAGCTTGTTTTCCTCGTTCAGCATAGGCCAGAATATCATACCTTTAGCATCATGACTAGCAATGGACCGGTGTCGTCTCTGTGGTTTATGAATGTTGTTCACACAACACCTGTCATTCACAGTCATATAGGGTCTGGTGTTTGGTTTAGCATTCATAATCTGATAATAACAATAACAGACAAGATGCCGCCTATTTTCTTTAACCAAATTATAAACTAAGTAGCAGAAGAGAAAATTCTCGGTGAAGTACTTAGAATTAGCAAACCAGATTAAAGGGTAAAGGGTGGGAGAGCTGTAGTAGGCAACATAGATAATATTAAACCTTAAGCAAATAGGATGGAACCCGACACTGATTTGAAAACGGGGGTACCAACCTATTGAGTTACAATCATTGATAGCAAAAGTAGTAGCAATTCTAAAAACCTGATTAGGGGGGAGCATCCTAGGACTAAAAAGCAGGGGATTTGAGGTGTTAAGACACCTAAGATTATTTAGCAGCAGCTGCCCATATAACCGAGCGGCAGCCAAGCCCTGAGCCCTAGTGTTCTGAATCATCAATTCTTCTTGTTCTTAGGCTTCTTGTTAGCCGGAGAAGATGCTTCATCTTGATCGTCTTCCTCCTTACGCTTGCTCTGTTGCATGGGTGTGATCATGTCGCCATCTTCATCAGATCTTATCGCAATGCCACCCATCTTCTTCACCATCGAATGGTCCGATCTAAGGGAGAGATGCGATCCAGCAGATTCAACTCCGGTATCCACCATCTTTCCTTTGGCTTGGGTTTTCAAGAACGCTTCATAATCAACTTCATTGAGGTAATTGGCGGGGTTGGCAAAGCTAGGAGGGGTAGAGGCCATAAGGGTGTGGAGGATGGATGTCGCTATCACAAAAGAAGGGGTGGCGGAATCACCAGCTAGTTTAGCAACATGTGCATTATTAAGAGCAATTAGGTGATTGATCAGGTCATTTGGGAGGGCAGTAGAGACATTCAGTGGCGGTGAGTTTCTGGGTAGGGTGGTGGTCATGGTGGCAGGGAGGAGACCAAAATCGCCAGAGTGAGGGAGCATGGTTTGCGACACAACTGGATCCATATCAGCTTGGGTGATAGGAGTGAAAGTATTGGGCATATTGAAAAGCCTCTGATCGTGTCTGGTGGGGTTAAGGGAGTGGGGGAGAGCCAAGATCGCTAGCCTGCACACTATATAAGGAGACGTATTGAGAATAAGTCTTAATCTAGTTTTTGGAGCATTCTGTCTCTAATCTTCTCCCACCAAAATCGCTAGCCTCTCTAACCCCCGTGCTCGTGTGGACTAAGTAGCGTGTGGACTAAGTAGAGGAGTCGCGTTTGAGGCTCTATTCTCCAAAGATGATTTTGAATCAAGGTTCCAAACAAGAAAGGTACGACTTTTCCCTTCTATATTGTTCATATCAATTCATGCTTGAGATCCTTAATTAGATGTTAGAAAATACTGTAGTTTTCTACCCTTCCGCTGCGCATCTAATTTTCTTACAGTGGCATCAGAGCCTCTTGTATAAATTGATATGATCGATTGATTTTCTTATTAGTTTTGATTCAATTTGGCAATATATTTAATGCATGGAATAATTTGTATAATTAAATTTATGATTTTAATTGATTGGATATAAGAAATTTAATATGTAAAACTAGTTTACAATCGGAATTTAATTTCGATCATAAGCTATAAACTTGCCGATCGCATGATAAGATCACATGATTGGTATTTTTTCGATCATGTACGTTGATTGGCATGTCACGACCTTGGTCTCGCCGAACATATTAATTGGCATCAAAATTTCTTTTTATTTGGATTTTGAAATTGTTTTATGATGTTTCTTTCACTGAATTTGTATAATGCATGCAAGAGATATGATTTCTTGTATAAGTTACGAAATATTTGATTTTATAATAGTGAAAGTTGACTTGAATCTAAAAATTTGAGAATTTCATGATTTTGATGTCAAGTTGATAGATTTTGTGTTAATTTGATTCATATATTAATTTGTCAAAAGTTTAAGTTTTATAAAAACTTACCATCTTAATCCTACTATTATCAAAAGATTTTGTAATGGTTACAAAAATTTGAGTGGGAGTAGATGAGGCGGTAATTAGGGTTATGAAAGGTATATTGGTTAGGATTTGAGTGTAAGATCCTAAATTACCTTAATCAGATATAGTAGATATCTTGTCCCTAATGAAATATTCTATCCAATTACACAAGGTAAGAGTTACCATAAAATTTATTCCATATATATGATTGCTAATTTTGAATTAAATATCAAGAATATTAAATTAGTTATTTTATTAGATAATTTAATTGATTTGAGTTAAATAGTTTATTAATATGATTAATATTCTATTTCTTGTTTATATTAATTTGATTAATATTTTTATGTTATATTAATTGTGATTAATATTTTTAATATTTGAGATTATTGCATGCGGTGACTAGTATGGCCCAAGTAGCATATAAATACAATCTGCGTATCGTTATGTATTTTTGTAATTTAATTTCCAAAAGTAAATTTATTTATACATTGTACAAAAGAAGATGCTACAAGATTCAAGGATGGAGATCTAAAAGGCGATTGTAAGATGGAGATCCAAAAGGAAAATCAAGGATGAGGATCCAAGGATCGAGGAAGAAGAACCTTGAAGATTTATCTTTTTGGTTTTCTTTTCATTAGGGGTCATACTAGGATCACAATTTATTTACGTGCATGTGTTTGGTTTATGCTTGCATGTTTGATTATGTTGTTTGTTCACTTGATAATTAGACTTGCATGACAAACCTAGTTCCCTTAAAAGAAAATTGAGAGTATGCCTTTCCAATTCATAACCTATAAGGCCCTTGGAATTTGATGGATAGGTTTTGCCAAAGCAAGGTGTCCATGCTTTGACCTTGGGATAGTACGGGTAAATCTATATAAGGGATTTATAGCCTGGAATTGGTTCTACTCAACAAAAGACCAAAAGACAAAGTTTTGGATTTTGAGACATGTGATAGATTTACATAAGATGTGATCTATCAACCAAGATTTATAAATGTTATAACTAGTAAAAGTTACTTACCTTGTCACATAAGAGCTAGGGTAGTGCCAAAGCACGCTAATGTCTTATCTGTAATAGGATCTTGGAATCATTTTATTCAAAGGGAAATTTATTTTATGGACAAAATGGCATAAGCTTATTTATATTTAAAGAATGTTTAAATTTTAAGCTTTTGCACGACAAACATGATTCATATTTTGCATGTTCTATGTTGTAGATATCATGAATAGAAACGATAACCCAACCATCATCAATTTGCGTTCAATTCTTGAGAAGAATAAGTTGAACGACCATAATTTTCTCGATTGGGAAAGAAATCTGAGAATTGTTCTCAGGTCTGAAGGAAAAGAGAGTGTACTTGACACCCCAATCCCAAAATTGACTGATGCTTCTACTCAAGCTGGGAAGGATTAGGAAAAACAAATAAGAGATAAGTCAGTGATTGTCACATGTCTTATGCTGACGTCTATGAAGTCGAGCCTTCAAAAGAGGTTCGAAAAGATGGATGCTTGCACCATCATTCACGCCTTGAAAGTTATGTTTTAGGAACAAGCGAGGATGGAGAGGTATGAGACTCATAAGGCAATACTTGATTGCAAACTTGAGAAAGGCAAGCTAGTTGGTTCTCATGTCTTTGAAATGATTGGTCGTTTTGAAAACATGGAGAGACTTGGCCACCCCTATAGCCAAGAGTTGGCTACATACATCATACTTCATTCTCTACATGATGGATTTACTCAGTTCAAGCTAAACTTCAATATGAACGAAGCTGTAAAAACGCTTGAAGAGTTGCATGTGATGCTTAAGACCGCTGAGCAAAATCTAACTATGAGAAACAAGGAGTTCTTGATGGTCCAAAAGGGAAAAAGGTTCAAGAAAGTGGCATTTGGACAGCATAAGAACACAAAACGGAAGGGTAAACCAGTTACCCAACCCAAGAACACTTCTGAGAAAGCTAAAGTAGTTGCTGGCTATGATTGTTTCTACTGCCATATCAAGGGTCACTAGAAGAGAAACCGCCCAAAGTATTTGAAAGATAAAAAGGATGGAACTATGAGTTCTTCTGGTAAAAATGCTAGTGTTGTGATGAGTAATGACTCCATCAAAAACCTAGTGTTTACAACACAAGTACCAAAAAGCAAAAATCAAATGCAGGTGAAAATACCTATCTATGAATGACATCGCCAATTATGTTACTTAGGCTTAAATTGCATGGAAAATTCCATAAAGATGGAATTTTGATATCAATTGATTATGAATCATTTGACATATGTGAGTAATGTCTAATGAGAAAAATGACAAGGTCACCTTTTACTAGGGTGAGTGAAAGGGCAATTGAGCTCATGGCACTAATACATATAGATGTATAGGGGCCTATGAGCACAAAGGCTAGAGGTAGGTACAAATACTTCATAACTTTTACTGATGATTTAAGTAGATAAGATTGTATTTACTTCATGAAGATCTTTTTGAAAAGTTCAAGGAGTTTTAGAATGAAGCTGAAAACCAGCTTGATGAGAAAATTATGGAACTACAATTCGATTGCGGTGATAAATATTTGAGTCAAGAGTTTGATCATCATTTAAAGAGTTCTGGGATTGTCTCACAACTAACTCCACACAAGAACACCACAAATGAACAATGTCTCTAAAAGGAGAAATATGACCTTGTTGGACCTGATCTAATCAATAATGAGTTTTGCTAATCTTCCGATATCTTTCTGGTGTATACTCTCACAACCGCGATGTTCACACTAAACATGACTCCATCTAAGGCTATAGAAAAGACACCATATGAGTTATAGACTGGAAGAGTTCCAAGTTTGTCTTTTCTCAAGGTTTGGGGATGCGAAGCACATGTAAAATGTTTACTAACAGATAAGCTCGCGGCCAAATCAAATAAGTGCTTCATTGTAGGGTATCCTAAGGAAACTAAATGGTATTACTTCTACAATCCCACTGAGCACAAAATGTTTGTTGCTAGGGATAGTGTCTTTATGGAAAAAGAGTTTGTTTCCAAAAAGTCAAGTGGGAGAAATGTTGATCTCGAAGAAGTTCGAGAGAAGCAACAAACCAAGCAACGTCAAGAAGACATGGATCACTCCATGTACGAGACTATGGATTTTGAGAACTTAATTCTACAAGAAGAAAGAACTCAAAATCATATACCGGAGGCAGGGGAGTTACAAGAACTCACCTATACTTGTCCACAAAACGTTGTGGTAGAACCTCCAGTTTCTCAACCCACACGTAGATTCGACATGCAAAGATCGTTGCCAAATAGATGTGTTGATTTCATTTTGACTACATGTCTGGACATTCTGATGTTAGAAATCAACCAGTCTACTACATTAAGCAAGCTATGATGGGTCCAGGCTCCGAAAAATGGCATAGTGTCATGGATGTCAAGACCACGTTCTAAACGGATACTTAGAAGAGGATGTGTACATGACACAACCTGAAGGGTTTTGAAGATGCAAAGAATCCTAGGATGGTATGCAAGCTTAAGAAGTCCATTTATGGACTTAAGCAAGCATCATGGAGTTGGAACCTTCGATTTGATGAAGTGATCAAATGGTTTGAATTCATCAAATGTGAAGAGGAACCTTGTGTTCACAAAAGTTTAGTGGGAGCAAAGTTGTTTTCTTGGTTTTGTATGTGGATGACATAATACTTATTGGGAATAACATTCAAATGCTTGAGTTTGTAAAAGACTGGCTCAAGAAGCATTTCTCAATAAAAGACCTTGGAGAGGCCGAGTACATTTTAGGCATCAAGATCTATAGAGATAGATCCAAGAGACTCATTAGCCTAAGTCATGGAACTTATATAGATAAGGTTTTGGACAGGTTCAGTTGCCCATGCAACATGACCTATATCTAAACAATAAGCAGTGTCCAGTAACACTTGCTGAGCTGCACATAATGAGTTGGATCCCTTATACATCGGCAATAGGATCCATTATGTATGCCATGATATGTATTCGCCCAGATGTTGCATTCACCTTAAGTGTGTGTAGCAGATACCAATCGAGTCCAGGTGAAGCACACTGGAGTACAACTTAGAACATCCTCAAGTACTTAAGAAGGACTAAGGATGAGTTTTTAGTGTATGGAGGACATGATGAGTTAATCGTTGATATACTAATGTGAGCTTCCAAACAAACAGAGATGACTTCTGATCTCAATCCGGATATGTCTTTGTTCTTGTTGGAAGAGTTGTGAGCTAGATGAGCTCAAAGCATGACACAGTAGTTGATTCTACAATAGAGGTTGAGAACATTGCAACATTGGATGTTGCTAAGGAAGTTTTATGGATAAGAACGGTCATTGGTGAGCTTGGTGTCATTGCTTATTCTAAAGAACCTAGCCCCAATCCCCAAATCCAGATAGGTACCCAAACGTATCATATCATATGAGACTATGTCTAGTAAGATGATATGAAGATGTGCAAGATACACACGGATAGCAATATTGATAATCCGTTGGCTAAACCCCTCCCCATGCCCAAGCATGATAGTCAAACTAGGGCCAAGGGACTCAAGTCCATTGATGAATGACTTTGAGTTTTGATGTTTTGATATCTTAAATACTTGATCAAGATTGTTGAAACATATTTGCATCATGTTTGTTCGAAACAAAATTTCACTATTATTCAATTATTGTTTAGAATTGAATAAAATGTCCTAATAATTTATAGTTATTAAATAGGATCGCTGGGAAAGTCGTGGTGGTTGAAACCCTATTAAGTGAACTGATATTATGAATTATGCTTTGCCGTAGTCTGAATCATTAAATGGGACATAAATGATTTAATATAGACTATTATGCAAGTTGATTGATAGCGCCAAGTTTCACGGGCTATAGGGACATGGAGATGTCTAATCAATTATATAGACAAGTATGGTGGATACTTGTTGAGCAGACTTGCCTTAAGATTTTTCAGATAAGTTGAAGAATTTAAGGTTAAAATATTATTAGTAGGTTCCTCAGATATGAGTGTGATATCCCTCTCACTTGATGATTGGTAGCCTTTGACACTGTCAACCGATGATCCGTAAAAGGCATTCATAAAGGCAGTGATTGGGGTTGCTAAAATTGAAGTGGGAGCTATAGTCACGCAAGATTGGAGAAATCCTCCTATTTTAGATATGTAGATATCTGAGTAGGAATAGTGTTCTGGCCACTCGAAGAGTAAGAACTGTAAAATGCATGGCCATGCTCAAATGGATTAATAAATAATCATTTGTTTATTTGACAGCTCAAACTCGGGATCGAGAAATAATTTGAATTGATATGGATAACATGAGATGATATCATATCGTCAAATTGAACATTAAGTGACAAAAGAATTGAAATCGCACATCCACTTAAGGACGAGTAGGAGATTGAAGGAATTGGTGTCCTTTAATTGATGTGTAAAATACTAATGATATAATAGGATTAAAATGGAGATTTATAATCTGAATAATTTAGGTAATTATAGTGCTTTGCTAGAAAGCCAACTATAATTTATAGGTTAAATTAGATTTAATCTATTGCTATTTTATTCAGGTTCTATAAGGTCACACACAAAAGAGTATTAGGAATTGGATAATTGATTAATGATAGTAATAAGTTATTATTATTGATATAATATCTTTATGGAAAGATATTGTGGATAAAAGATAAACGATAAAGGTACCTTATTAGGAATAAGTTTGATCTAGTCTGCACACTATATAAGGAGACTTATTGAGAATAAGTCTTAACCTAGTTTTTGGGGCATTATGTCTCAAATCTTCTCCCACCAAAGCCGCTAGCCTCCCTAACCCGTAGGGTGTGCGTTGCAATCCTTCGATCGTTCGTTCTAGCAAACAGAGACAAGGAGATCGATCCAATCCCGTGCTCGTGTGGACTAAGTAGAAGAGTCGCGTTTGAGGCTCTATTCTCCAAAGGTGATTTTGAATCAAGGTTCCGAACAAGAAAGGTACGACTTTTCCCTTCTATATTGTTCATATCAATTCATGCATGAGATCCCGAATTAGATGTTAGAAAATATTTTTCTACCTTTCCGCTGCGCATCTAATTTTCTTATAGGAATGACCGCTCTTTATTTACCAATTCAAGGATGTACATGATGACTTGCCCTTTTTATATCTCAATTATTATTATTATTATTATTATTATTATTATTATTATTATTATTATTATTAATTTTATGATCTATAACTCACAAGCATAACACAAATGTTAAATTTCCACGCTTCTATATATATCCTGGGGCTCCAAATTTTCTATATCAAATTTCTATCCCACAAAATTATTTTGCATATATATATATATATATATATATATATATATATATATATATATATATATATATATATATATTAGGGATTGACTCCGGTGAAAATATCAAATTGTGGTAAAAACCGTGAGGACTACTTTATAACTTAATTTATGTGAAACCTGTGCTAAAAACCTAAATCACATGGTGACTTTATAATTCGGTTCAACCTAAAAATTGTGCTAAAAACTCCAGTTTTAAAATAACAGATGACTTTATAGTTCGATCAAACCTAAAAATCGTGCTAAAAACTTATTTTTAAAATTATATAGTGACTTTATAGCTCGATTTTATTCAGAAATAAGCTAAAATTTATTACTTTATAGACCGGTTCTATCCAAAACCGGATTATAAAGCAAATAAACCGGACTAAAAAATCAGTCCTCACAAATTTTTACCGCAATTTTGATTTTCACCGAATTACACCCCTTTACATACATAATCAAATTATCAACTATGCCTCATATATGGGTGTGTGTTTCTTTATGTGTCATCCGACCATAATCCTACGTCGATCGATAAAAATGCTACCTCATTTTTGCGTCGACTCTTTTAATTTGTTTACTCATCAATCATCATACTTTATATTAATCCACTTTATAGGAATTATATATTGTGCTTGGATCATATATGTATATAATTACTTTTATAATTGATATATACCTTCTATCCCTACCCCCCACCCCCCCCACCCCCCCCCCCCCCCACCCCCCAAACAAAAAAAATGATTTAAGGATTTTCTAACCAAATAATTATTTTGTTTTGAGAGTAAAAATCTATAATTATCAATCATAGTATAACTAATTGAGATTAAATTATTAATTAGTTATGCTATAGTGTATAGATTTTACAGTTTAATTTGTTGATCACATAATTATAATAAACATGCATAAAACTATGGATTGCTTTATCCTCCTTAAGAGCTAAGACTTCAAAGCTAAAGCTTTTCTTAACACTTTCTCTAAACCCTATAATTTATATATAGCTAAAGTCAGCACCATCCAATACATCCATCATGCTTCCAGTCAAGTGACCTTTTGTTCAACCATTAACAATTGTTTGAAGGTAGATCCTCCAAATATAAAAAAATCACAAACATATTATATATATATATATGAGTGTACAATATTATGAAATTAAATCAATACAGTATGTAATATTTGTTTATCGAGTTTCGATAGGCACATGTGTGCGAGAGTTTTCCATAGATCGATATATAAATTTCGAATGTTGGCTTTAAATTATAATCCAAGTTTTATTCAACTTAATTTGTTTTCGCCGTCAAAGTCAGTTTAATTTTTTAAAAGGGTACATAGGAAAAGATCAAATTGTGTAAAATAGATGATCAAGATAAATAAGAGCGCTGCAGCTCGAGAAATCAGTGATCAAAGCACTGTTTTATCAAGTCATTATGTGAGCTTTCAAAGAGAGAAAAACGACAGATTTGTCTTCATTCATTCCATATTTTAGATCTCAAAAACTCTACCTCTAAGAGTGTCTTTACAAGCTTAAATAGCAACATGTCCTCACCTATGATTGGTGGATCACAAGATGACAAACCATGTGCAAGCTGTCCAAAATGCAGCAACCGAAATGCAAGGAAAATGCAGAAGAAAATGCATAAGGAAATAAAGAGAATGAGGGACCACAAGGGACCACATTCTTGTGTGTGTGTGAATTGTGTATGAAAACACATAGAAATCACACATTATTCTTCATATGCCCTCCTCAAGTTGGGGCTTGGTTGAAACATGTGAGACCCAACTTGGAAGAAAGATGGAGATGTTGTCTTTCACCCAAAGGTTTAGTTAAAATATCAGCAAGCTAAGCACCAGCTCTGACATGCTGTGGATGTAGGAAGCCTTCCTTCAATTTTTCTCTAACAAAGTGACAATCTATCTTCAAGTGCTTAGTCCGTTCCTGGAAAACAGAGTTCTCAGCTATGTATAAGGCAACCTGATTATCACAATACAGAGGAATAGGTAGAGGTAATGTCATCTTCAAAGTGTTCAACCCACACAAGCTCACTAGAAGTCATTGACATACTTCTATACTCAGCTTCAGCTGAGGATTTGGACACAGTATTTTGCTTCTTTGTTTTCCAAGAGATCAAGCAATTTCCAAGGAAAACACAATAACTAGTTAATGATTTGGCACTAAATTGGCAAGCACCCCAATCAGCATCACAAAAGACCATCACATTCGTACTAGAATTGGATGAGTAATGCAAGCCAACAAACACTGTACCCTTCAAATATCTGACTACATGTAAAGCTGCATCAAAGTGAGGTAGCCTAGGCTCACTCATGAATTGACTTAGATGCTGAACAGCACATGATATGTTTGGTCTGGTCAGATTTAGAAATAAAAGTCTTCCAACCAATCTTCTATATACCTCTGGATCTGTCATGATCAAGCCTTCATCAGTGGACAATCTCAGACCTCTAGGTAAGGGAAAAACTGCAGGTTTACAGTCCATCATATTACAGTCTTGCAGGATATCTGCTATGTATTTTCTTTGATGCAACAATGTGCCTGATTCATTTCTCATTATCTCAAGCCCCAGAAAGTACCTTGCTAATCCAAGGTCCTTGATAGTGAATGCCTTGTTCAAGGCAATTTTAGTTGAATTGATCACATCTTCATCAACACCTGTAAGCAGCAAGTCATCAACATAGACCACTGCAATGACTATCCCCTTGAAAACCTTTTTAGTGAATAAGGAATAATCTTCCATGGACTGAACAAATCCAAGCTTCACTAAGAACCTGCACAGCTCTGCATTCCACTGTCTGGAGGCTTGTTTCAGCCCATAGATCGACTTCTTTAGCTTGCAAACTTGACCAGGCTTTCCCAGAGTATAGCCCTCAGGAGGTTTCATGTATACTTCTTCATCTAGATTGCCATGGAGGAAGGCATTATTTACATCTAACTGATGCAAGGGCCAACCTCTGATAGTGGCAACAAATAAAATAATTCTCACAGTAGCAAATTTTGCCACAGAGGAAAAGGTGTGTTTGTAATCCTTTCCCTTAATTTGGTTATAGCCTTTAGCTACTAACCTTGCCTTATATCTTTCTACTGAACCATCGGGTCTGTACTTGATCTTGTACACCCACTTGCTGCCTATAGCTTTCTTTCCATCAGGTAAATTAGACATATGCCATGTATGATTATCTTCAAGAGCCTTGATCTCTAAATTCATTGCATCCACCCACATTGGATCTTTTACAGCATGTGAAAAATGATAAGGCCTAGCACAAGCCCCTGAAACAAAGCCCCTGAAACAAAGCCCAGCTTATACTTGGCTCCTAGAGCCATTGTGACTCCTCTACTCCAAGTCATATAGTTAGTACCATCAAACAAAATAGCTACTAATTGAGATCTTGGATGATCAGAATTAGACAAATACATAGGATCACTGGTATTAACCTGTGTGTTGCTCTCTTCATTCTCTCTGTTGATGTTGCTCATATTTCCAGATGTATTGAACAATAACCAAATATAAAACTCAACAAGAGTAGATGTAAGGAAGAGAAATCGAAGGATCTAATCTTCAAATCTCTGATACCATGTAAAATAGATGATCAAGACAAATAAGAGCACTGCAGCTCCAGAAATCAGTGATCAAAGCACTGTTTTATCAAGCCATTATGTGAGCTTTCCAAAGAGAGAAAAACGGCAGCTTTGCCTTCATTCATTCCATATTTTAGATCCCAAAACCCCTACCTCTAAGAGTGTCCTTACAAGCTTAAATAACAACATGTCCTCACCTATGATTGGTGGATCACAAGATGACAAACCATGTGCAAGCTGTCCAAAATGCATCAACTGAAATGCAAGGCAAATGCAGAAGAAAATGCATAAGGAAATAAAGAGAATGAGGGAGCACAAGGGACCACATTCTTGTGTGTGTGAATTTTGTATGAAAACACATAGAAATCACACATTATTCTTCATAATGAATGAACGAAAATTAATAGATTATGTTTTTAGGACCTTTTAATTCTTAATTTGTTAATACCCAAAAAAATATACTAGCTCTTTTTTTTGGTTGTTGAAATATAATAGTTCTTTAGTAGTAACAAAAAATACAACATATAATAAACATGAAACTAATTTAATCTGTATATTATATATATACCCTACTTTGTTCCTAATTATCGTTACTTTAATTAACTTTTCTCTTTTAAATTGCTTTAATTTGGACTTTAATTAATTAGTTTGACTTCATCATCCTCCACAATCCACATGCATATCCATGCAAATTTATTAGTGATAGAAATATATAAAATTAAATTCAGCCAATTTAATTTCACAACCTTAAAAGATAACTTTATTATCCACCTTGTCATGTACCTATATATATATAGGGCAAATCAAACTGCTTTCTATATATATACCTATAGTTGATCAAGAAGAGATCATACATTGATACATATATAGGAAGAGTAGTGTGATGAAGAACCAAATAGAGAAGCTCAACTTTGTAAGGGATGGAGCCACCAGACTGCCTCCCGGATTCCGGTTCCAACCCACCGACGAAGAGCTCGTCTTCCAGTACTTGAAGTGCAAACTCCTCCATCTCCCCCTCCCCGCTTCCATCATCCCCGAACTCATCAACGTCTCCAACTTTGACCCTTGGTCCTTGCCTGGTACCTACATTACCTACCTATTTACATACGTCGACTCCATGTCATATAATATAATGTGTTGATTGTTGATAACGAGTTTTATCACGTGTAGGTGATATGGAGCAAGACAAGTACTTCTTCACGAAGAAGGAGGCCAAGTACCGAATAGGCAACAGAACGAACAGGACAACTCCTTCCGGCTACTGGAAGGCTACGAGCTCCGACAAGCATATCACCTCCGTCAAAAGGAATGTTAACATGGCCATGCGAGGTTCGCGTAAAACCCTAGTCTTCTACGTAGGGAAGCCTCCCCGTGGGACTAGAACCGATTGGTTCATGCATGAATACAGCCTAACCATTCACAACGCCGCCCCAAACTCGTCTTCTGATGCAATGCAGGTGAATTTCCATGGTATTACAACTATACTATTTTGTTTGATATAAGACAAATTGATAAACGGACAAACTGTCGTGATACAATAACAACGAAATAAACAGATAGAAAGAACTTATATACATATAAGGACATTATAATATGCAGTCCTCCTCAATGGAATTCGAAGACTGGTTGATTTGTCGCGTATACATGAAGGACGATGGGAGGAACAACAATGTCAATTTTCCGATGGACATTAACAGAAATCGTGCGCTTGCCACTTGCTCTTCGTCTTCTTCATCGTCTTCAAGTACTAACTCGAATGAGGCCACTGAAGTATCTTCAAGTAATCAAATAGAGTATTATGAGGAGCCCGGGCCTAATTACAACTACTAATTCGACTCCACCCCTCCTTTCTGATGAAACCCTAGTGATCAATCGAGATCGAGGGCCATTATTTTCGGTTTCTTGCAATGTTCATTGATCCCTGATTATTATACTAATCAAATTATGAGCACCTTGAGCAGATCGAATCCTAATATTAAGGATTGATTTTGTATAGGTTGTTGATCAGGCCAGTGTGCCTAAATATATGGTTTATGTACTTGTGGTTAAATGGAATGGATTGATGTCTCTGTTGTTAAATATTGGTTCAAAATATATATTGGTGGTAAATGTTTTTGTTGGTTCAAAACATATACACAGGGTGGCTCAATGGTAAAGAGTGAGGGAGGTGATGCGGTTTCAATGTTTGATCCCTGTTTCTACCCATGGGAAAATCAAGGTTCACCTTACTTCTTATTATTTGATTAATTTAATCGGTTGACGCAAGTGGATTTATATGGGTAAGTTAACAAAATTGAAGATTACAAATTACTCCCTCCATTCCAAATTAAGTGTCGTTTGTCTTTATTTACACGCTTTTTAAGGAATTAAAAATACTATAAAATATTTTTTTTAAAAGTCATAAGAATAAACTTATAAAAATAAATTCATTAAAAAAATAATATTTTATATAGTTTTTACATCTTTAATATGCGTACAAAAAAGTCAAACGACTTTTATTTTGGAACAGAGAGGAATGCAATATAAAAGGGAACAAAGTTGACAATTGAATAGGAACAGCGCCATTAGACTTTAGCCACCAAAAAAAAAAAGTGACGGTAAGAGCGAACTGCAGATTTGAACCAATCCGTTCGACTAGCCCAGCTTGTTTAATAAAATTTACGACCTACAAGGCCCAAGAGCCCAAGTAGGCCCACCAACATGGACAAGCTTGACATATATGTATACTTGTATGCAGGGTGGAGCAAGAAAAAAATGCAGGGAGGGACTCGACTTTATTGTCGGAAATGTACACAAAGCCCAGTCCAAACCCACCTGGCACCTAACCTGGCCATAGTCATGTTTAGGCAAATTAGTCGTCCAAATGATGGCTATTTATATATACTCAACTATAAATATAAGGTCCTTCTAATAATCTTATCTATGTCTAAGGATTAGACCTGTGCAAACGCGGGACGGCTCGTCCGACCCGTCCCGCCCGCCCGCAAAATTGAACAGGCTTGGGTAGAAGAAAAAGCTCACGCGGACCGCTAAGCCCAGCCCGCGCCCGCAACGGGTACGGGATTGGGTAAACCAATCTACCCGTTACGGGCCGCTAGACCCATAACGGGTACCCGCTATTTTTTTTAATATATATATATATTATTATTATTATATATATATTGTTAATTTAAAAAATAAATTTTTTGTGTTGTGTACGGTAGTATATATTAGTTACGGTTACCGTATATATTAATTAGCAAGTGCAATCAATATTAGTTACGGTAGTATACGACCTACTGTTGCATTTTTGTTTTAATGAGTACAAGGGGGGAAATTAAGCAGGTAACCGCGGGCCGCCCGCAACCGCAATATTGGACGGGATCGTACAAGGTTTTCAACCCGTTAAGCGGGCTTAACCCGGCCCGCAACCGCAACAACGAGACAAATTTTTGGCCAAAGTCCGTCTCAAGCCCGGCCCGCGTCCGTGTTTGCCCAGATCTACTAAGGATGATTAAAAAACCTACTGAAAAAGATTTCCTACCAAATAAAGTATTGACGTTAAAAAATCAATATTAAAAAAACCTAAAATAATTGAATTAAGAGGAATCTATTTGGGGCAATTTCCATACAGGCCACGAAATTAGGCTATATTAGGAATCCGTCTCCCACCCTCTCCATATTTGGGATTTGTCCACCGAATTTTTCATCATGCTGAAATTTTTGTTTTCAGCAAAAAAAAAAAATTCCACGAAATTTAGTTTTTTTTTTTTTCCGCGTTGCAGAAACTGCTGAAACAGAAGTTGTTGAAATTGATTTCTTTTTTTCCACGTTTCTTGGGTTGCTGAAACACATGTTCCCCCTCTGTTTCAGCAGTTTTTTTTCTTTTTGCATTACTGTTTTATTTTCACGTTGTCGAAACCGGAGTTGCTGAAATACCGATTTCAGCAACGTTATTGATGCTAAACCCACGGTTTCATCAATGTTGTTGATGTTGAAACCCCGATTTCAGCAACGTTGTTGATGCTAAAATTGTTGCTGAAATCGTGTTACAAGATATAAAATTTAGCCTATGCGGGATTCGAACCCACGTATTTGCCCATAGCACATCGCTCTACCATTGAGCTAAGAGGCTTTTAAAGGAGATTTATAGCAAGTTCAACAACAATAATTTCAGCTAATTCTAGTTTTAAAGCAAGTTTAGCAACAACAATTTCAGCAAAAAGAAGGACCAAACTAAGAGTTCTCACCAAAAGAGTAAAAATAAGCTATCTAAAAGTTTCAGCAAGGCAAAAAAATGCTGAAATTGCATAAACAACATTTGATATCCGATTTTGACCCCAACAATGAATTAATTTCAGCATTTCAGATCGCAAAAAAATGCTGAAATGTTGAAATATATGTTTGTTTGTAATATATTGCAGCTCATACAATTTTATAAGAATTAATTTCAACATTTCAGCACAAGAAAAAGTTTAAAAGAATTTGCTGAAATTACCAACATTTAAACTTTCAACAAAGCACATCATGACATCAAAACGGAAGATAAAGGTCAAATTGCTGAAATTGCTAAGATGCCTCAATCTATATGTCATCCAAAATCCAAAATCCAACCACATCCGATTGCGAGGAACACTGTAAATCAAATTATAAAGATGGAAATTTCACCAGAAGCGCGGAAAAGTAGATCAAATTGTGAGCAAGAAAGGGGGGAACGACTTACTTGTCAGGGGGCTTGAAGATTTCAGTTGAAGCTGCGCCTCCTCCCACCTCTGGATATCAGCCTTAGCGCAGTCGTAGCCCCGCCGCTAGATAAACTCCGGAGCCACATACGTCGGAGCGCCACCGATTGAAGATCTCAACCTCCGGAACCCAGCAATTTCAGCAACTGGAGACCGGATATTGGATGTCCACCAATTTCAGCAACTCCAATCGTCGTCGGAGATCGGAACCTGGAGATCCAATCTCCGGTCCACCAACTTCGGCAACAGAACGTGGAGATCGGATTCGCTCTCCACTGAATCGTCGTCGGACAGATCTGGCTTCGAGGTGGCTCGTCATCTTCCTCCGCCCATGCTTCTCGTTCGATTTAAATTGACGACGACTACGAGATGGTAGAGGAGAACCTCCATTGACGGCGATTCAGATGCCGATTCAGAGTCGATTCACCGTCTCCTTCCTCTTCATCGTCACCGTCCTCACCCTCCCCTGGCCTTCCTCTTCGTCGTCGTCGTCCCCTCCCTCTTCATTGTCGGAATCTCAAAGCCGGAGATCGGCGATTCAGAGGCGATTCAGATGTCGATTCAGAGGCGATTCACCGTCCCCTTCCTCTTCATCGTCACCGTCCTCACCGTCCCCTGGCCTTTCTCTTCGTCGTCGTCGTCCCCTTCCTCTTCATCATCGGAATATCAAAGCCGGAGATCGGAGATTCAGAGGCGATTCAGAGACGAGGTCGGAATCTGGCGATTTAGAGGCGATTCAGAGATCGGAGACGAGGTCGGAATCTCAAAGCCGGAGATCGATAGCCCTGGCCTTCCTCACCATCCCCTTCCTCTTCATCGTCGTTGTCTTCATCAACTGTCCATCGGGAGGATTTGATGCAAGGTCGAAAGACGGAGAGGATTTGGGGGTTTTTTATTTTGGTGCTGAAACAACGAGGGATTGGGGATTAGGTTAAGATTGAAGGGGTAATTTTGTCCAGAAAATTTTAGGTGGACAAATCTCTTTTTGGTGAAGCTGGGGGCTAAGCCCCTAATTTATTATTGAATTATCGAAAATAGGAGAGTACATAACAGGGACTAGCCCTTGAAGATAAGATGGCATAGAATTAAAGACTTGCATATTTCCTAGTAACTCCACTCCTTTCTTGGCCATTACATCCGCTTCTCTGTTAGCCTGCCTCCTTATGTGACTTACCACCACATTCCAGTGCATCTCGTTGATCAGGCTTCGACATTGCAAGACCAGATTGTGGTAGGCATGCTGTGTTTGATCATCCTTCAGAAGCTTATGTGCTTCAGCACAGTCCGTCTCCACTACCAGTAGTGTTATTCCCATATCCTTAGCTAGCTTCAGGCCCTGATAAACAGCTTTCAATTCAATCTCAAGAGCCCGACAAACACCCGCCCGGAAGGTAAATGCGCTAATGAAACTCCCATCCGCAGCACGAAAGACACCACCACCTCCCGCCGGCCCTGGGTTTCCTCTCGAAGCTCCATCGGTATTCAATTTCGTCCATCCCGGCTCCGGAGGGAACCATGTCCCTAGTCCTCGGACTTCCCCACTCGGAATCGGCCCCGAGTTGCAGGCCTTTTCCTTAGCATGGTAGAAGGCCGACACCGTCATCCAAACTTTGAGGTGTGAGCCCTGTATGCAGTCCTGCCCATGGAACACCAATTCATTTCTTGTCTTCCATAGTTGCCACAGCATGGTTGTGAACATTGCGCTCCATCGATCTCCTTTCTCTACATTGCTGAAAATCCACTGTTTCAATTCCGTTTCTGCAAACAAGGACTGTGGTGGATTGTTTCCGGTCACTTTCATCCATGCTTCTGTAACCTGGGCACAATCCCGCAGCAGATGAAGCGCAGTCTCATCAACTCCGCATCTTGGACAAGCTGCAGATTCGGACATATGGCGTCGCTGTCTGGTGGAATTCGTGAGGATTGCGTCATGAGCTACCAAGAATGCAAAGTTGCGAGCCCGTTGTTGAGCCAGGGCCTTCCAGATCTTGCTCCACCCTTTCGATTCGGATAAGCCATCATTGTTAAGAAGCAGATGGATCGCCGAAGCGGTTGTAAATTTCCCGGTCGTTGTATGCCCCCAAAATAGTTTATCCACCGCACCATGTAAATCACTTACATTGGTCGATTCTAGCAGAAGCTTATCCTCATTATTCAATAGGGGATTGATGATATCCCACTTCCAATTGTCTCCATCCCACATCTCGGCCACCGTAGCTCCCGACAGCTCTTCAGGCAAGTGTTGCTGAGAGCTATCCTCCAAGGTACCCTCTCTCAGCCATGGGTGTGTCCAGAAAAGTGTTGCAGTGCCATCCCCAAGGCTCGTTCTAAGGCCAGGGGTTAGAACAGCAGCCCCATGGACTATTCCCGACCACAGATTCGACGATCGATTAGCCCGCACAAACATATCAATGTCAGCCCTACTGTTGCAGTACTTCCCTCTTATAACTCTACTCCACAGAGTTGTCGGTTCTTGTAACAGTCTCCATCCTAGCTTGGCCAGATTCGCTTGATTTGATTCCCGCATCGGGCGAACCCCAAGGCCGCCCACCGCCATAGACGCATAGAGAATCTCCTTTCTCAGGAGATGAATTCGTCTGTGTTCAGCTGTAGACCCCCATATAAAACCACGGACAGCCTTGTCTATATCCTCACACACCCCTCTAGGTAGGTAAGCCGCCTGCATCGTATAGAGAGGCAAGCTTGTCAACACGGATTTGGCCAGCATTACTCGACCCGCCATTGAGAGAGTGCTTGTCTTCCAGCCCCTGAGCTTCGACGCCACCTTCTCTAATATATTATTGAAATTAGCCTTTGCCATGCGCCCACAAGTGGTGGCTACACCCAGGTAGTTTCCGAACTCGGAGGAGATTGGCATGCCTAGGGCCCTGCTTATGTCCTCCTTAACGTTCGCAGCCACATTTCGAGAGAATACTACAGCACTCTTGGCGAAGTTCACACGCTCCCCGGACACATTGCAAAAGTTGTCCAGGCATTGCTTGATCACCCGGCCCTGCTCCGGAGTCGCCTCGCCAAATAAAACAAGATCGTCGGCGAAAAGGAGATGCGAGAGCTCAATCCCTCCTACTTTGATGGGCTTCCATCTACCATCTTCAACTGCATCCCGAATAATATGTGCTAGGTATTCCACGCATAACACGAAGAGATACGGCGAGAGCGGATCCCCTTGCCTAATACCCCTCGACGGTTGGAAGCCTCCCGAGCATTCCCCATTCCATAGTACATTCATACGGCCCATGGACTGGCATCTCATAATAACTTGGACTAATAAATCCGGGAAGGAGGCTCTCCTCAGCGTGGCCTTCAGAAAGGACCAGTCGATGCGATCATAGGCCTTTTCTAAGTCCACCTTGACGATCATCCATTTCCGTCTTCTCCTCTCAGCCATCGAATGGAGAACCTCCTGCACAATAACCACATTATCTACAATCTGCCGGCCTGGGATGAAGCTAGCCTGGGTAGGAGCAACCAGGTCCGGGAGGGCATGTTTGATTCGATTCACGATCATTTTTGTAGCAATTTTAAAGATGACATTCAGCAAAGCAATCGGTCTCAATTGTCTCGCATTAGTCGGAACATCCGTCTTCGGGATAAGGACAAGGAGAGCATTACCGATATCACTTGGGGCCTGATTGTGGTTCAGCAGACTCAGCACCGTGCTAATGACTTGCTCCCCTACAGTGCTCCAATTCGATTGATAGAAGATGGCCGGATATCCGTCAGGACCCGGGGCTTTGTAGGGTCCCATTTGCCTAAGAGCAGCCCACACCTCTTCATTTCTGAATGGTGCACCGATCGCAGCAAGTTTCCCTTCGTCTAACCCAGGGAAGGTGTTACGGCTGGTGAATGGTGAGTTGGTCAGTCCCTGGCACTCCGCCGAATACAGGCTGGCAAAGAAGTTCGTCACCAATCCTTTCAACTCATTCTGATCCTCTACCCAGACGCCGTCATCATTCTGCAGGCGGATGATCTTGTTCCGCCGTCTCCGGATGATAGTCGAAAGGTGATAGAATTTAGTATTTCTATCCCCTTCAATTAAAAAGCTCGAGCGTGATTTCTGAAACCACAACTGCTGTTCTTGCGCGAGAACTTTCTCCAACTCGATCAACAAACTCTCCTCTAAATCCAGGTAGTGTTTGCACACTTGTTCATCCAGCTTGTGTCTAACTCCTTCAATCCTCTTCATCAGTAGGTTCTTCTTCTTAAAAATGTTGCCGAATGTATCCTTATTCCACGCATCAAGCTCTCTTTCGAATCTTTTGAGCGCCGTACAGGTTTCCATCTCTCTGTTCCATTTCGATTGTAAGAGCTCGCTGAAGTTACTATGCATCATCCACGCCGATTGGAATCGGAAAGGTCTGATGACTAGCCGGTCTCCCCTCTTTGGTTCCAGCTCCAATAGGATAGGGGCATGGTCAGAGTAAGGAGCAATCAAATGGGTAATCGAGGCCTCCGGGTAACTCAATCTCCAGTCTGGGCAGCAGAGAGCTCTGTCCAATCTTACCATAGTTCTTGTCTCTTCACAGGTTCCCCTCCACCAGGTAAATGGAGGACCAGAGAACCCGAGGTCCAATAGCTGTGCGGATTCCGCCCAATCATTGAAATCCTGTGAAGCTCTGTTCGAGCCCACTGAAGCTCGGGGCGAGCGTTCTCCCGGATTCATTGTAGCATTAAAGTCACCTATAAGGGCCCAAGGTCTGGTGTTTGTATCCGCGAACTCCAACAGGCTTTTCCATAAGTCCAGCCTCTTCACCCGCACCGGAGCTGCATATACTGCGGAAAGGATCCGAGGCGCCTCCCCTCGTCTATAAATCTCAACTGTAATGTGCTGCGGGTGTTGAACCAGAGGGTAGACGTCCACGACAGATGTGCGCCATATCAGCCAAATACCTTCCGCAAACCCCACCGCCTCCATACGGATTATGCCATCAAAGCCAATTCTCCGACAAACCTTGTCAGCTGTCTCGCCGCTGATCCGTGGTTCAACCAAGACTAGAACTTGAGGATCATATCTTCTAACTAATTCGCGGATCGCGGCATAGAAAGCATCACTCCCCGCTCCGCTCGTATTCCAAGCTATGATTTTTAAACTATCCATCAATAACAAAGTGTTTTGAAGGGCCCTGAACACCGTCTCGTTTGACATGTGCATTGCATCAGCGAAGGCGTTAGCCGCATCGTCTAGACGCAGGATTGTCTCAAGAAGAGCTTGGGGCAGTGACGCCCGACATAGGATTGGCTGATTCTCCATATCCTTGGGTCGAAACTCCAGTTGCGCCTGATTCGCAATGGGAGGAAAGTGAATCAGGAAGGGGCCGGTCTGGTGGTTCGACATTACAAAATCTTCCCAATCCCGAACTGGGATCTTCACTACTTGTATTTGGTTGTTCATTGGGAGGAATGGGTGGGTAATGGAATTTGATTTTGGCTATGTCAGGGGATGTGTTTGAGGTTCTAGGGGGGGTCTTAGAATTGACATGGATTTGGCGTAGAGGGGACCTGGTTGCGGAGTGGTGTTGGCTTATTCGGAGCTTTAGGGCGGCCTCATTCACGGCATCCAAGTTCAGAAGTCCCGTCTTTTCCGCCGTGGTAGCATGGGACACGATCACTGCAGGCTTAGGGTTCTTAGTTTTCTTTTGTGTGGCTTTCTTCTTTGTCACGCCTAGACCAATCCAACCCTGTGTTTTCTTCTGGTTCGGCCCAAGCCCAGAGGTATTCGTGGACCTGTTTTCTTTTCCTTTAGTTCCCAAGATCCTTTCCTCCTCAATCATAGTCGAATTTATCTCTTGAGCTGTTTGATTATTTTGAATTTGAACTATATCCACTGGATCCGCGATTTCCTTCCGATTTTCCTGATTTTCCTCCATATTTGCCAGGACTGCGAATCTTGACGAATTCGAAGATCTCGGGTCACCGTGAATCCCGGCCTTTCCTTTCACCATTCTTTCTGTTTCCCTGTGCCTCTGGCCTGCCGGCGGGATAAACTGACTCTGCTGTCCGGTCGCCGGCTGAGAGTTGCTTTTGTCATTAAACTTCTGCTCTAGTTGAGCCCTTGATTCTTTGGATCCCTGACGTCTGCTCTGGGGCTTTTTCGCTTGCATCCAATTCCCATAGTTGCCTTCTGTGGGAATCGTGTTTACATTCGCAGTTTCACCTTCCTTCTCTTTGCCTTTGTCGCTTTCGCAACCCTCGGATCCATGTCCCACTTTGCCGCACTTGAAGCATAACATCCTTAGGCCCTCGTACTGGATTGGCCAGACTTTCCCTTCCAACCGAAATTTGGAGAGGAGAGGTTTCGTCAAGTCTATCTCAACGCTCATCCTTGCAAACTGGCCTCGTTCTGCCATGGCCGTGGTGTTATCAATTCGAAGAACCTTCCCTATTTTTTGTCCCACCATTCTAAGAAACCTCGGGTCAAAGTATTCAATGTGTAAACAAGGAATTCTGACCCACACTGTCAGCTTCGTAATCTCTGCAGAGCTAGCATCGAATTTTGGCACCCATCGTCTGATTGTGAGGTAGTTGTCCCCAATCATCCAGGGTCCTTCAAGCAGTACATGGTCGTAGTCTGTTTGATTAGAGAACCTTGCAATGAAGTAGTCATTCCCCAGATCGATGAGCGAGAACGGAGCGCTTAAGCCCCATTTCTGAGATAGCCTCCGGTGCAGTTGCATATACCCCGGACCTTTGTCGAACATCTTGATTATCAGTGTGTCCTGCCATGGCTTCCACAATTCTTCTTTCTCCTTTCTACTGAGAGTAATTGTTGGGCAGAGGGGATCATCCTCCGTGGGGGGTGTGTCGTCCATGGACATGTAGTCATGTTCAACCTCCTGGAAAGTGCCTACAGACTGGATTGTTGCGTGACTTTCTCCTTTCCCGCCCACGAGTTTCTCCTTGAAATTCATAGTCTTGACAGGTCCTGCTGCTGTTGCTTCTTGTAAACTAGGGAAATGAGTGTTCCCTTTGATCAGGCTGTCCTTTGATATCTCCGGATTCGGTTGCCCCATCCGTCCATCCTCCAGCAAAGGCTGCCGGAGTTGTTGGCTATCGATCGGCGGTTTCTCCTTCATTCTAAAAAACTTCTACTTTCAAACTCTCCCAGAAATTTATCAGGTGGACAAATCTCTAATTTGCCACACTTGGGAGACACTCCCTAAATATGGTCAAAAATTTGCGCCTTCGACGCAAATTTTCTCAATCTATTTAGACTTCTTAATATCCTAAGTACATAAAATAAAATAAAACCGTAAATATGAAAATGAAGGCAAGTAACAAGTTGTAAATGAACGGTAATCGTAAGAGTCTTGAGAGCATCTCCCCTACCACCAACCCCCTCTTGTCTCTTTTAGAATAATCAACATCAACAAATAGCATAAATTGATAGAAACATATCAATATGCCATGACACAAAGAATCAACAAAACTTAATCAAATTTTAAAAATAAATACTTTCTCCAATTTAAATTAAAGCACTTTACTGTTTCAATATGTATGTTACTGTTAATTAACAACCAATCATTCCGAGGGGAAAAACAATGAAATATTTCACATAGGTCGTCTCCAAAAAATTTGGAGAAACTGTTGAAAAATAAAATTTATATTCTTTAAATTGTTTTTACTTTAATATCAAACTCTCCCATTTTGAAAATTTGGAGAATCATTTAATTTTAAAAAATGCTACAGATTTATGAAAACCTCTATATTTTTTTATGCCGCCTTCCTATTTTGAAGAATATGATAAAAAAATCTATTTGATTAAAAAGCGTCTTACGATCCTTTAAAAACTCTCAAATCTCGAAAATGGAAATGCGTTCGAGATGCTTTAGAAATTCTAAGATTAAAACGAATACACTTGAAAAATCCTTCTTACTACGGGGTTGTGTGGCTCACATTTAAAAAAAATCCCAAAACTTGTAGTTTTATTTTTTTTGGCACGCTTTTAAAAAGTGAAAAACTTTATAAAATATTAATTTTTTAAATATATTTTTCTAATAATGGCATACATAATTGTATTAAGTGTGAAATTATTTTTTATTTTTATTAATATTTTAAATACTACAGTACATAGTTTTAAAAAACTTGTCAAAAGCGAGACGGAGGTAGTTGTACTGTAGTATCTTGGCCTATCTATATCTATATCTATATTCTATATTATAATACTAAAGGAGAAGTCGCCTACGACATGTGGCGGCTTCTCCTTTAATGTAGTCTTTTTTAATTAATTAACTTATTTTACAAATTCCATTAACAACTTTATTCATTTAATTATTTATTAATAATACAAAATCTTAACAAATCTTATCCTAATTAAGTATTGATTTTTTTATTTTTGTATAAGTAGATTTTCTTTTAATTCCTTATAATACGAATCGGTTGAGATATTCTCGATGATGTCGGATTTTTTAGTTACGGAATCATTAATTAAGTTATTTTGTATAATCAGATTTTCTTTTAATTCCTTATAATACGAATCGGTTGAGATATTCTCGATATTATGGCAATTGCTTAGTTTAGATATTCATTAGATAAAATTTAAATAAAATTATATATATATTTTTAATATAAATAAATAAATATGAGTTTATCTGTTCGGATTTTTACCCGATTCTCAACGCTCGATCCAAAATCTTATTTACTTTTCTTGTATTGTTTCCTAAAGTTATTCATTTTTTTGTCATTTTTTAGGTAGTTGATATTTTTATAATCAATAATGGTGGAATGAATTTAATTTCTCCATGTAATTATTTCTATATTAGTGTAATTTATGAAGAAAATCCATTCCACCACTCTGGATTATGGATACATCATCTACATGAAAAAAAATGAAAAAATATTACCACCGTTACATATTTTGATCTATTTGGAAGACTCATTTTTTTAGGCAAAATTACAGAAAACCACCCATTAAATATGGGTGTTTTCACTTAACCACCCCTTAAATTCAAAATTACATAAAACCACCCTTTAAATGGTACTCCCTCCGTTAATCAAAACATGTCGTTTTAGACATTTGCACATTATTTAACAAAGCAAATAAAAGCAAACAAAAATACACTTATACCCCTAATTATTACTTTACTTTTCCACTTTATTGAAAACTACAACTAACAAACATCTAATCATAACAAGGGTAATTTTGGAAAGTGAACACCAAAATACCTAAAACGACAAGTTTTTCTTAACAAGATTTTACTCCTAAAACGACATGTTTTTCTTAACGGATGGAGTATTTGTTTACAAGTCACCACCCATTCAACTATTTTCGTTACTTTATCATGAAATATATTATATTTTAATATTTTTAAACTCAAATTTGATTGTAAATATATTCAAATTTTGAATTTAAGGGGTTGATCATATTTTAGGGATTATTTTATTTATTTTAAAAATATATATATAGCCTAGAATTATTATCTTAATTTATGGTTGAAAATGTTTATCGAATTTTAAAATATTATGGAAATTACTCTTATTTATTTATATTTTAAATAAGAGTAATTTACTTAATGTTTTAAACATTTATAAACATTTTCAAACATAAATTAAGATAATAATTCTAGGCTTTATTGATTATTATTTTAAAAAATAAATACAATGATCCCTAAAATATAGTTGGTCCCTTAAATTCAAAATTTGAATATATTTACAATCAAATTTGAGTTTAAAAAATATTAAAATATAATATATTAAATGATAAAGTAACGAAAATACGGAGTAGTTGAATGGGTGGTGAGTTGTAAACAAATACTATTTAAAGGGTGGTTTTATATAATTTTGAATTTGAGGGGTGGTTAAGTGAAAACACCCATATTTAAAGGGTGGTTTTTATGTAATTTTCCCTTTTTTTTAATAAGCTCAACTGTATCTCAAACGTATTCTTTAGTTTTATTTTTTACATTGCCTTATTTATTTCATTTCATTATTATTCTAATAGTTATGAGCATCATTTTGATACTAATAAAATTTATAAGCTTTACCAATATTTGGATAACGTTATGCTTATATTTGATTCTAATGCTTAAAGTTTATTATTATTTAGCATATTTGTTTATTTCAGTATTCAATTTGTTAGAGAATGTTTATTTTTTATTACTTTGTTTGTGATACTTATAATATTTATGTCAAAAATAATAAATGATATTATATAAACATATATTTTAAAACAAAGATCCGTGCAATGCACGAGTTACTGAGCTAGTTGCCTACACGAGAGCCGCAGTTGGGGAGTTGTACGATCTATCTATCGATCCTCCCACAAAGTTTGAATCAAGTGAGGATCCGGATCCGAGAACTCAGGTACGGTTGTACATCTCTCTACGTTTCTGCCTGTGCCTGCGTTTCAGCCCTGTCCTCCCCCTTTCGTCCGCCTACTTCAACCGTGTGTGGTTCCTATTCAACCTAATTCCATCAGTTCGTTGCTAAATTGCTAATACCCACTTTTTGGTTTGAGGATTTTGTCGATTCAGTTGAGATTTCTCAAGGGTCGGAGAAAAAAGTTGTCCCCTAGTTACCAGTAAAGGTCGGATTTAGGACAAACGATGTTTTTTCTTCTTTCTGTTATGGGATTTGGGGTTAATCGCGGATGTATTGGATCTCGATCTGATGAGGCACTGTTAATTTGTTGAGTTCTTCCCTTCTTATCCCTTGCTTTTCTTGTTGTTGTTGATGATGATTCTTCGGTTGTTGCGGGCTGTAGGGAAGAAATGTCTAGGGTTATGATGCAGAAGCTTGCAAATGGCGCGGTTTCATCTTCGGTAATGTTTTGACTCTCTTATTTTTGGTGTTTTTTTAGTCCATTGTTTTGGGGAAGATGATGGATTGATTGCTTGATTTTGTTTTGGATTAACTTTACAGAGACTCTGGCGTCTGCAACGGGCAGCTAGGGCTTTCTCATCGGGTGGTAAAGAGGTGATTGATTGTATCTTCTTATAAATACCAAAATTCAAGATCTGTTTTGATGATTTCTTTTTTATATATGTAGTAAATGCCTAGTTTAGGTGTTTTCAGTTGCAACTATGGAGACTAGTTTTGGCGGATTAGTGTGATTCCCTTTGGATACCTCAACTTTCATGGTTTAATCTTATATTGTTCTTGAGTGCATTGCTTAGTCTCTTACAAACCATTATTCTTTTCAGTTTTATTACTGTTTTCGGGGTGAAGTGTGAAACAATTCTTCATGTGATGTCTTTCATTTTGAATAAAGCATTATTAGCCCAATCCTTATCTCGCCTTTTATTTCTCCTCCTGTATATTGATATTCTTTTAGTTGTAGGTGACTTTGAATTCCTATTTGTTTTGATGTTTTTGAAATGCAACAAGTGAAATATAGTGTTTGTTTTTTAACTGCTTTTTGCAGATAAATGTGAGAGAGGCTTTAAATTCTGCCCTTGATGAAGAAATGGCTGCTGACTCCAGAGTTTTTGTGATGGGTGAAGAGGTATTGAATGATGTTCACCCGTACTTGTTTCCTCAATTATACAATTATGGTCATTTTATATGTATTTCTAACTCTCCTGTCTCTGAAATCCACAGGTTGGTGAATACCAAGGTGCTTACAAGGTTAGACATGATGCAGATTGCCCTTATTTGTCTTAGCATAATATTCTTTCGTGTCCTAGAGTAGTCAATCATTTTTTCTTTCTTCCTACGTGTGAAATTGACCCTTTTCCACCTCGACAGATTACTAAAGGGCTTTTGGAGAAGTATGGTCCCGATAGAGTTATCGACACCCCTATCACAGAGGTTTATTCTTGCCTGTGTTATTCAAATGTTCTCTTTCAGACACCGGTTTGTCGGATGGCAATGGATTTTGGAGATGCTAATGTTAAGTGGCTTTGCAGGCTGGTTTTGCTGGTATTGGAGTGGGTGCAGCTTACAAGGGTTTGAAGCCTGTTGTAGAATTTATGACATTTAACTTCTCAATGCAGGTTGGGGTCTCTTCTGTAAAAATTATTCTTCTTGTATCCAACTATTCATTCTGTTCTCACTATATCTTCCTCACAAACTCATTGCTGCAATTACAGGCGATTGACCACATAATTAATTCAGCAGCAAAATCCAACTATATGTCTGCTGGTCAGCTTTCAGTACCAATTGTTTTCAGAGGTCCCAATGGTGCTGCTGCTGGAGTTGGCGCTCAGCATTCTCAGGTGTGATTCTAAGGGCTTTAGTTGAGGCTGTAAAGTGATGTCATGAACATTCTGAGTTTTATTTTCTTGCTGTTTTTAGTTGATCATGTAGCCATGTGGAAACTAAATTCTGATAATATGTACTATTTCCTACTAAAACTTCGATTGTCATAGCTACGTTAGATGGGTTATAGAGGAACACTGATCCTAGAGTGGTAGATACCAGTTTATTCCAGTGTTAGGATGAGATTAGACTTGAATGACATGAAATTTCTGTTGTGAAACTTCTGAATTTCTCATTGACATAGGATTTCTGATTAATGCCACCTTATCATCTTATGTTGGATTACTAATTACTTGATACTGATTGCCACTTTAAAGTGACCTGGCCTAGGAGAGTCAATTCACATTTTCTTCTGTTATTTGCTGTCATAAATTATAAATACTAATTGATTGTTTTCATTGTTGAAAAATGAAACTTAATATAGTAAGCATTTTGTGCAGTGTTATGCAGCATGGTATGGTTCATGTCCTGGGTTGAAGGTTTTGTGTCCATACTCCTCAGAAGATGCCAGGGGCCTTCTCAAAGCTGCTATAAGGGATCCAGACCCTGTTGTTTTCCTTGAAAATGAGTTATTGTAAGTGATTTATCACTTGTTCCCTGTTTACAGATTTTGGCATTTGAACCACTCAATATATTTTTGCTGAGTCTTTATGAATCTTGTGGCAGATATGGTGAATCTTTCCCAATTTCTGACGAAGCACTGGACTCCAATTTCTGCCTTCCTATAGGAAAAGCTAAGGTGTTTATTGGTGTACTGTTGTCGATATATGTTTCTAGTTTTCTAGTTATTCTATAATAAAAAAATTGTAAGAATGAAGTTGAAGTTGTTGCTTCCATGTCTTTGATAGATAGAACGGCCAGGAAAGCATGTAACAATTGTCACTTTCTCCAAGATGGTTGGCTATGCTCTGAAGGTTTGTATTTACTGCGAAATGTGATTCATCTTCTATCATACCTCTACCACTTGTATTTGAATGTATGCGTAAAAATTCTTTTGTTGCATGCAGGCGGCTGATATTTTGTCCAAGGAAGGAATTGATGCTGAGGTAATTGTTTATCAGTTATATTTTAATCAGTCATAAACTGCAACACTTTTCCTGTTGAAAGGAAATTTCATTTGCCAATTTCTAATTGGGCAGGTCATAAACCTTCGTACAATTCGTCCTCTTGATAGAGCTGCAATTAACGAATCTGTTAGGAAGACCAACAGGCTAGTAACTGTTGAAGAGGGTTTCCCCCAGCATGGAGTGGGTGCTGAAATATGGTAATTTATGCTCTCTGAACTCGTTTTTCCATTTGAAATCTACAGTATAACCTTGTAAAGTTGCTTCCATTTTAGTATGCATATGTTATATTTCATGCTAATGTCATTACTTTACCGTAACAGCGCAACTGTTGTGGAGGATAGTTTTGAGTACCTCGACGCCCCCGTTGAAAGGATCACTGGTGCTGATATTCCCATGCCTTATGCTGCAAATTTGGAGAGACTAGCTCTTCCACAGGTTTGTCTTCTTTCAACTACTTGGTAACTTTCAAGATTGTGTTGTGTTTTTCACTGTTAGCCTGGTTGCTGTTCTAGAAAATCCAAAGGATGGATTTTGGTCTTGATTGTAAATATTTTCTTTATGTCATTGATCTCATTGTTGCAGATTGATGATATTGTTCGTGCGGCAAAGAGGGCATGCTATAGATCAGTTCCTATGGCCGCCACTGCTTAGTGCCTTGAGATCGCGAGATCACTGAATTCAGCTCCTGTATTATTTTTTGTTGTCTCTTATTTTTACACCCCTTCATCTTTTGAGTGTTGATGTTGATAATCATCATTTTGATAAAAAACCGCGTTGGACGCATGTGGTTGCTCCTTCACTATGGAAGTGCATGATCCTGCTAAACAGAACAACTTCCTAAATTTTGGAAATAATCAACTTCAGTTTACCTGGAGGCCAAAACAATGTAAAATCCCCTGAGAAGATATTACAAACTGCTATTGGAACAGGACCACTGGGTTGTGTTTCCCCAACCGATTTCATCAACCTTTCCTTTCTTATTCGCAGCCGATTTTGTAGTTTCTCAACAATTCAAACTCCAGAATTAGACTGCAGTTTCCAACTTTTATATACGTATGTGCTTTTCCAAACTAAGCAAAGCAAACAGATAGGTTCTTTCTTTTACTGTCCCAGTTCATGAAAACAAGTTCTGCTGGTGTGCCATATGAAGAAGAATGATAACTAGCAGGTTCTATGGAAAAGCACAGATTTACATATGATTAGCTGAAATAAAAGGCAACGAGCTAAAAGTCATAATGCACGTGCTGGACTAACTCATATTTCTCAATACTGTAAATACTCCTTAAAATCCTTAGCAAATGTCAGTCTTTCATGATCAGCTGTCATGATCAGCAGATGGAAGTTTTTGTGAGGACTAACTCATGCAAAGTTTTTCAAGAGCCGAGTTCTGGTCACCTCCGACTTCGTCTAGTGTACTTCTCACCAAGGCTTCTGGAAAGCCCATCTCCACAAGCTTTTGTACCTATATCATATGTTACGAAGGATCCCAGTCAGAATGTATGCCAATACTTTGCTTTCCACATTCTTGTTTTGAGAAGATTTAGAGGTAATTACTCTTCACCTTTTCCTCTGCCCCGCGAGATGATGTCTTGGCAAAAGCTTCTGTCCAGTAGCGCGCTGTGCCTAGGAAGGTTTGATACTCTCTGAGGTACTGCACAAAATATGGAATATCACTATAATCAATCGAATAGCAATGAAAGCACCACATTGACATCACACATCCTTCAATAAGACGGGGATTAAGAAAAGACATGATAGCACCAATAGGATAAATGTTGGTTTCTAAAATAGTAACGCAACCTGTTGTGCCACCACAGCATCTTGTGGATCATTAGGTTCTGGAGCGGAAAGCAAGGCTTGTATGGACAAAAGCGCTGTCTTCAAAGTCAATGCAGGACTCCACTGATCCTTCAAGATGTCTAAGCAGATTGCACCACTCTGGCTGCTAATATTAGGGTGCCTTGAATATGCAAGATACAACAAAAGACTCAGGTGTCTGAAATTTACCAATAATAGGAAAAATTAAATTACAGCAGTCCAAGCACATCCCGAATATTGTAGTTTTATCTTAACATAAACCACCAAATCTTCAACTGATGAACCAGACAAAGGATGCATGAATAAACAGTGAATTCTGCCTTAGAGACGCAGAAAAATCAAACATTAACTAATACTTCTAACTATCTAAATACATATTTGAAGCCACTTTCAGCACAATAAAGGGCTGTGATTCCTGCACCAGAACACAGCAAGTCTATGAAGGAGATTAGCTAAAATCATTATTCATCACAGATATAGATAACCACGCAGAAAAGCTTAATATTATGAATGGATTCCCGGACACAGACTCAAGCGTGGATAACTAGTACTACATTGTTCAAGTTAACTCCAGAACATTTGAAAGTAATGCCTAGTAAATAGAGCAAATCAATCACAGAACAACACAATTGTGACCTCATAAAGGCACATTACAGAATCCAAGTAGAAGAGAAGATAATTAAAATGATGAAGCACATGACACAAAGGTCAACTCAAGCAATTGCATGAATGTCATCTGAAGCCCTGAGAAGGTATGCAAAGTGGTATAGTCCCAACACCCTACACAGCTTGTCAGCCTAGGATATGTATAACACTACTAATCCTAAGCAATAAGTGCATTCCTTATCAACTACAATGCTCACTTCCTATAAGCTTTTGTCAATAGTGAAAGGGATCAAACTCGCCATTTAAACAATAAAGAAACAAAAATGAACGCAACTGTCAAGCAGGAATTCAGAATAGGCCAGATTTCATACTACATACCAAACTTTTGTCTTAAAGTGCATTTTCGGTGGCTCGAAAGGATAGCCATCTGTAAAGGCAAACAAAAGATTTCAGAATAGCACAGATAAGTGAAAATAAGCAGAATTTGATCCACATAATGGATAGTCATTGGTTCCAAACAATCCCTGACTATAATCCATATAATGTAGAATTGCAACTTAAACTGCTTCCAACCTGAATTCCACAAAAATTGTGCTTACATATGATCAAATTTCCGTGTTTTCTCAGACATTTTTCAAAATAATTCTGTTGCCCCTAAATCACAGCTCTGCATTACAAAATCCACAATTCAATTAAGTCTAACCTAATTTGGTATTGAGTAAGCTGCCCCAAAATCCAAAAATGCGTAGCGAATCGAAATGAAATTTAAATTAACCTAACTTTTTCAAAGAGGTAAACAAATAGAGGCGAAATTATTGAACGGAAAGGGCGATCACGGAAAGAGAGAAGCCTAATTAGAAGCGAGAGAGAGGAGAAATTGATGGAGTTACGAGGCAAGACGATGTCGACGGAGAAAGAGCCGCCCTCGTAGGGGGTATCGAGGGGGCCGGGGATGGTGCCGACGAGATGAGAGAGAGAGTCGGCGAGGGGCTTGACGCTAATGCCGGAGACCTTGACGTCCTTGTTGCACTCCTGAAGCTCCTTCTGCACCCTCGCAAAGTCCACCATTCCTTGCTTTGTTCCGATGACGACGGTGGAATGATGGATTGGGGATACGGAGGACGGTGACTCCTCCGGTCGATGACGACGGGAGCGAAGCTGAACAAGGTGGGACCTTCGGGAGGAGAAAGAGGAGCACGATTATACCCACCAAATTCTTTTAGCCTTTTAAATTTTAAGTTTTTACAGGGAAAAAAAATTAACCTAAATTTATAGTATTTCAAATAAATATATTTATATGTTTATGAATTTTTATATTAAACAAATTATATTTATTTTTTAAATATGTTAATATTATTTTTAAGTTTTCTCTAGATTAATTTAAGGCTAAAAAATAACGGGTGATAATATTTTCACCGCTAATTTTTACTATTTTCATCGCTAATCACCGCATACCTATGCGGTGGGTTTAACGACGGTCAACGATCCCACCGCATAGGTATACGGTGGACCACCGCAATACTATCCGGTGGGTCGAGGTGTATGCAGACCCATCGTTATACTTTGCGGTGGCTCTCCCCGTTCCGTTTGAACCCCATCGCATAGTTATGGGGTGGACGTTGATCGACCCAATTTCGGGTGGATCCGGATCAGATCGGACCGGACACGTCACTCATCGCATACGTATGCGGTGGATTGTGAGTAAATAATTTACTCACAACACGTGACGAAATAATTTACAAATTAGAATCAACAAAATTTATGTTGTATGTATTTGTTATAATTATAAAGATTGCATGTAAATAATTTCACCGCTAATTTTATGTATATTTTATGCGGTGGGTTGTTAGTTTCCACCCCAAGTGCGCAAACATATGCGGTGGGTTGGTAGTACCCGACGATCCCCGAATCGATTCAGAATATGGCTGCTCTATGTCAAAATAAACAAATATTGCATAGGAAAAAAAGCAAACTGAAGAGTTTAAGCACTTCTTTAACACAAAATGAGCAGACTCCGCCCTACAAGATAAGTGAGACTCGCATGTGAATATCGATATATATTGTAAACAAAATACGTGTACCATGCAATTACACAGCAAAAAAGAGGTGCACCTGTTCGTCGTGGACGTACCAAAATGTTGGATTACATCTGTCCATGCACGAACTATATTCTCCGAGTAATCTCGTAACCATGTGGCCTCCAAATACGGCATCAACCCTTCAATATGGCCCCACTCTGCATGCATACCCCTCCTTCTGGCGGTGAAAGTTTCAACTGATCTAGATTGGAAGAGGCCATAACACGCGTTCTTGAAACGCCCAACAACATCAAGATTCTTCGACTTCTGGAAAGCATCTTCTTCGCATCTTCGGAGAACATGCATTGTGCACAATATATGTCCGGCACTGGGAAGAACTTCTCGTAGCGCCGCAATCAACCCCAACTCTCGATCTGTGACAACAACGTTCGGAAGGTTACTTCGCATGAGGTAAATGAGCTGCTCCAACGCCCAACGGTACGTATCTGTGTTCTCGTGCGACATGAAGCAGAACCCGATGACGAAGTTCTTCTTTGTGCAAGTGAATCCAATGAATTCACACAGAGGGATCCCGTACCTGCACCATGAAATATTTTACTTTGCAAACCCTGGTCGGTAATTAAGGGTAAACGATTAGTTTGAGATAGAAACATACGCATTCGTCCGGTATGTATTGTTGATGAGGAGGACGTATGGAAACATGGCTAGAAGATGACGAGCGTCTGAATGCGCGATGAATAGATCTTGAAGCCTGTTGGGATCGCAAGGGGATCTCCTCGTAGAGTAGAAGTAACCCCTCTCTCGCAATACATGAAGAGCTTCCCATGCGTCGCCGGAGGCAAACTCCCAAGCGTCGTCGCCCCACCATGATCAACTAACGGTGTAAACGCCGTAAAATCTATTTGGCCCACCACCCATGGATCGTGATCTCCCTCCCTAGCATGGCTCCTCCCAACACCATGACTTGTCCCAACATCCACATCTCCGGCCAGCGGTGCCGTGTCATCATACAAGTTCAGCTGCTTGCTCTCAAATGCAGTCCCAAAGTACACCTGGAACCCATCGTGTTGAGTCTACAACTGATAAGGCACCCGCTCCGCTCCCGCCTGCAGTGCTGGGTCATCCCGTAGGAACTCCTGCACCATCTCCTCAGCCGCCGCTCGGGCAGACTCATCCGCCGGCTGCACCACTGCGTCATCGGTGCAGTCCGTCATAATATCCATCTCTATCTGCGCCAAACTCTGAAATATCTCTATAAACGACTAATGTGGTCAACAACTGACTGACTAGATGACTCAAGCCCAATATCTACACCTACCGGCTCACTATCCCTATCCATAGGATCATCTACACCATCCAAATGTAAATAAATAGACTCAATATTTGCACGTGCCTCACGCAACGTCTGTCTCTCCCTGTCGGCAGCCCTCCTGGTGGATTGCAGAACCACCCTATCTCCTAACCTCCTCGATAATGTGGTATGTGTGCCATAAAAAATATTTTTCTAAATCTTATCGATCATAGATGTTACTCTCTAATTGTCACACACACTCCTATATCTTATTACTTCTCATATGCTAAACGATTTGCCCACAACTAATTAATGATTTCATCTTGATATCGTCGTTTACTAAAAAACAGAAAACTATATTTAAGCGATTTCAACATACCTGTGGTTGTGGCGAACCGGATGACCTCCTCCTCCTAAGTGTCACCATATGACCATGACCACGTTTTCTGAATAGTCAGAACCAGCAACATTACATATAACAATAATACGTTAACGCTTTCTCCTAAGATTACAAATAATTTGATTTGAATTTAATTTAATATAGTTGACTTTTTTACCTGTAAATGATGTCTCTCAGCACGACCGGCCCCACCAGCCTCATCTCCCTCATGACCGCTATCTCTCACCATCTCAACACTCGGGTAGTAAGTGAACTAGACAAAAACACAATCGGAAAGACACGGGCACGCGGGAGTCAAGGACGGATTGAAGGGGGGGGGGGGGGAGTCAAGGACAGAAAGACGGAAAAAAGGTCACCTCGAAAGGCAAGAAAATGATTGAAATCGGAGAAGATCGGAAATCGTGCCGGAGAATGGGGCCCACACGCTTATATATGGGCCCCAAAACCCACCGCATACATATGCGGTGGGGTTTTTACCGTTGCTACAGTGGCCAAACACCCACCGCATACGTATGCGGTGGGTTTTGGTTATCTTCCAAAAATCGATTCCAGATATCCAAAACCCACCGCATACGTATGCGGTGGGTTTTGGAATAACGGGGTCCGTTTTTCCTAGCCCCCAGACCCATCACATGTACATGCGGTGGGTCCGTATACGGTCAACGCACCCATCGCATGTATATGCGGCGAGTCGGAGAAAAATGGGATTAACGTCACCGCATACCTATACGGTGATTAGCGGTGGAAATAGTAAAAATTAGTGGTGAAAATATCCGCCCCGAAAAATAACTTCTTATACACTATTTATTTGATGTATTGCTTAATTATTTAAGTTATAAATATACATTATTATTTTTTGAAAATTATATTTATCTTTTAAATAACTATTAGTAGATTTTGAAAACTTGATTTTTTAGAAAAAGTATATTGTAAAATAATTGATCTTTTATTTATATAAAAATTTCTAAAATCATTATGTAATAAGACATATGCTAATAATTGTTTCATAATATACATCTATAGCATAAATAATGAAATATTACATCAAAAAATATATAGGAGCGGTTAAAGAGGATCTGTATTGGGTGTTTTATTTGCTGAACTATTATGAGTGTGTATGAGACAATATAGGTTGTGATTTCGGTGCGGGAGTCAAGGACGGATTGAAGGGGGGGGGGAGTCAAGGACAGAAAGACGGAAAAAAGGTCACCTCGAAAGGCAAGAAAATGATTGAAATCGGAGAAGATCGGAAATCGTGCCGGAGAATGGGGCCCACACGCTTATATATGGGCCCCAAAACCCACCGCATACATATGCGGTGGGGTTTTTACCGTTGCTACAGTGGCCAAACACCCACCGCATACGTATGCGGTGGGTTTTGGTTATCTTCCAAAAATCGATTCCAGATATCCAAAACCCACCGCATACGTATGCGGTGGGTTTTGGAATAACGGGGTCCGTTTTTCCTAGCCCCCAGACCCATCACATGTACATGCGGTGGGTCCGTATACGGTCAACGCACCCATCGCATGTATATGCGGCGAGTCGGAGAAAAATGGGATTAACGTCACCGCATACCTATACGGTGATTAGCGGTGGAAATAGTAAAAATTAGTGGTGAAAATATCCGCCCCGAAAAATAACTTCTTATACACTATTTATTTGATGTATTGCTTAATTATTTAAGTTATAAATATACATTATTATTTTTTGAAAATTATATTTATCTTTTAAATAACTATTAGTAGATTTTGAAAACTTGATTTTTTAGAAAAAGTATATTGTAAAATAATTGATCTTTTATTTATATAAAAATTTCTAAAATCATTATGTAATAAGACATATGCTAATAATTGTTTCATAATATACATCTATAGCATAAATAATGAAATATTACATCAAAAAATATATAGGAGCGGTTAAAGAGGATCTGTATTGGGTGTTTTATTTGCTGAACTATTATGAGTGTGTATGAGACAATATAGGTTGTGATTTCGGTGCAGTTGGAATGTAGGTTTTTGCAACTATGTTACACCACATATATAGCCTAATATAGGTTTACTTTCAAGATGGTGTATTGGGTTCAACTTCGGGTAGGATGGCCGCATAATTCCATTCCTATCATTCATCGACGACATTATCTTTTGGGAAAATTTATAGAAAATCACCCTTTAAATATGAATGTTTTCACTTAACCACCCCTTAAATTTAAAATTACAGAAAATCATATTTTAAATGGTATTTGTTTTCAACTCACCACCCATTCATCTATTTTCGTTAATTTATCATTAAATATATTATATTTTAATATTTTTAAACTCAAATTTTATTGAAAATATATTCAAATTTTGAATTTAAAGGTTCGATTATCTTTTAGGGATCATTTTATTTATTTTTTAAAATTAATAATAAATAAAGTCTAGAATTATTATCTTAATTTATGTTTGAAAATATTTATAAATTTTTAAAGTATTCTATAAATTACTATTTTCAAACTTTTTCAAACACAAATTAAGATAATAATTCTAGGTTATGTTTACTATTATTTTGTAAAACAAATAAAATAATCCCTAAAATATAATCTAATCTTTAAATTCAAAATTTGAATATATTTTCAATCAAATTTGAGTTTAAAAATATTAAAATATGATATATTTAATGATAAATTAACGAAAATAGATGAATGGGTGGTGAGTTGTAAACAAATATCATTTAAAGGGTGGTTTTCTATAATTTTGAATTTAAGGGGTGGTTAAAAGAAAACGTCCATATTTAAACATGATTTCTATTTAGCACAGGGTTAAATTCCCGTTTAGCGCATGGTCGTATGGTCGCAACGACCAATTAACATATGGTCGTTGCGACCACATATTTTTTTTTAAATCACAACCTGGTCGCAATGACCAGTTGCTACACTGGTCGCAATGATCAATCCCCGTACTGGTCGTTGCGACCATTTTTTTATATAAAAAATAACTGTTTTTAGACCGGTTCTAGTAATAACCTGGATAAAAAAATAACATTTTTAACTCGATTCTCCATGGAACCGGGCTAAAAGATATCTTTGACAGTTCCGCCCTGCACACCATCTTTTCCCATTACAATTGCAATACTGCAATTGCCTAAAACAAAGAAGGTATTCATTTGAATCTAGATTAGAATAGAACAAACACTTCACAGATATCATTATAATAATTTTTTTCAAACAAAAAAAAAATGAATTTTGGAATTTATGCAAAATGTCATTTAACCCTAAGATGGGGGTGTAGGCTTTTGGTAAGCTTTTGAAGAAATTGATAGTTGGCATTTTTTGGGGATGGATTTCACTCGTGTTGTTGGTCAGATTTAACATCAATTTGTAATGATTTGTGTGGGATTTAGGGGCTCATTTGGCTCTTCAGAGAGGGCACTTTGAGATTTCAGTTTGTGCGTGAAGAGAGAAGACATGAGATGGGGGTGGGGATGGATAGGTGTGTAATTTAATTTATATTTAGGGGTATTTTTAAAAATGTAGTTTGTCAACAACCCATAAGGTCAAATGAAAAATCCATTATTAAAGACTAGAATCTCGGGAAAAAAGGCGAGTTTTCAAAAATCATCCTTCCAAAGTACGAAAGGAATTACATGTTCGAGAATTTTGGAGTTGGAAAGATGTCTAAGCATTTCTAATGAAATAAGCTTAGAAAAGTACCTATGTAAAGGCCGGATATATTTTATAAATTATTTTATTATGATTTTAATTAAATATATATATTAATTATAAAGTTAGAGAAAACTCGTCCTCGAGAACCAAATTCGATTTTAAAATCCTTCCAGCTTGGTTTTAGAATTTGAATTTTGATGGAATTTGAGTCCGCTTTCAAGTTACGAATGTTGAGAAATTATTTAAATTCCGAAATGATTTAAAATTTGAGTTAAATTTTCTAGTGTTGGGATTTTCGGTTCAGTGAACAGAATTGAGATCGAGTATCAGAATTTTAAATTGGTATTTGATTGGGATAAAAATGCATTTATTTTCCTTTTCCTACTCTCTCTCTTCTCAGAGGCCGTTGCCTCACAATTGCAATTTCTCTGTAATTAAACCCTTTACCTTGCATTTCACAGTCTGTACAATTTTGTCTTTTATGTATAAAGATGCAATCCTCCAATTCACCCACCAACACAAACCCACAAAAACCTTTCCTCACTTCCCCTCTTCCCATTCACTGCAAGTGCCAGGAGGAATCTCTCCTTTCCCTTCGTTTCTCCACCGAGCCCTGTCCTCTAGATTCAAGACCACCAATCACCAGCTTCCTCCTCTACTTCTGTTGAAGCCGCCGAGCACCACATTTCCTGCCCCTGTCTCGCCGAGCAACCGCAAACCCCACCTTTCCTTTCCGTTTCCTATCGCCAGCGTCGAGTACTTCCACCGCCTCCTCTTTTCGTGTACGGGCAACGGCAATCCCAGACCCTCCCTTCTGGCGAGTGAAGAAGCCGAGAGGCTCAGCCTCCAGGAGCAACCACCCACACCGCCGAGGAACTCCTTTCCCCTCTATTACGATTGAAATCGGTAAAACCTTCCAATCCTTCTCCTTCGCCTTGAATTCATGTGGAATTGCTTTCTTATTCCCCCTGCGTTTCCCAGTAGCCGGAAGACGGAGAAACACGCAGTCGGAGCCGCGAGACACCCCTCGCTTTCCATGTCTCGAATCCGAAAGGTAAATCCCACGATTCCCTTGTGTTTTGGCTTGAATCAGCGTAAAGGCGTACCTTTACATCCTCTTCCATCGTCTTAGGCTCAGAGAAATCTCTGATAGGTTTTACAGTCACTTGTAATCTCACATTCTTGAAGGGAGAGCATAAGCTCTTGTTAAATACTTACAGAGAGAATAGAAACACTGCAAATATTAAGTGAAGGGAGACAAAGGGAGCAGCCTATTGGTATTCACAACTGACTAGAGTGTAATTACTTATTTACTCTTAATATGCCCCCGCAAGACGGACGGAGGTTCCGAGAGGCCGATCTTGTCTAAAAGCATGTTGAAACGCATTCGAGGAAGGGATTTGGTGAGAGCATCTGCTAGTTGGTCATCATTGGCAACATGAGCGACTCGAATGGAGTTGGCCTGCACTTGTTCTCGAATGAAATGATAATCAAGGGCCAGATGCTTCATTCGAGAATGAAACACGGGATTCGCAGACAATTGCACTGCACCGACATTATCACAAAAAATAACTGGTGGTTGGTTGATACGAAATCCTAGTTCATCAAGCAGGGAGCGAAGCCATTGAAGCTCAGCAGCAGTGTTTGCAACTGATCTGTACTCCGCCTCCGTGGAGGAACGAGCAACTGTCTTTTGCTTTTTCGAGCTCCAAGAGACTGGATTGCCTCCAAGGTAGACAATGTAAGCCCCGGTGGATCGGTAGTCGGACTTATCACCAGCCCAATCAGCATCCGAGAAGGCGTGCAGATTCATACTGGAAGAGCGGCGAAGAAGGATACCACGCGTAGAGGTTCCACGGAGATACCGCAAGAGACGTTTAAGAGCTGTCCAATGCACCTCCGTTGGGGCCTGCATAAACTGTGACAGCTTGTTGACACTAAAGGCAAGATTTGGTCTTGTAAGCGAGAGATATTGAAGGCTGCCAAGAGCTTGTCGATATGGAAGTGGATCAACCATTGGTGACCCAACGTTGGTTGTGAGTGACACATCAGGAGCTAACGGGGTGGAGTACGGTCGACACTCGGACATGGAATAGCGGTGTAGAAGATCAGTGATGTACTTCTGTTGGGATAAAAATATACCCTGTGAACATGGAATTACCTCAACTCCAAGGAAGTAATTGAGTAATCCCAAGTCTTTGAGTTTGAACCGAGTGGTGATTCCCTGAACCACATCATCTACTGCTCGGGAGCTCGACCCGGTTAGGATGATGTCATCGACATAAACTAGCAAGAATAATGTCTCGGTGGAGGAAGATCGATGAAAAAGCGAAGTGTCAGATGCCGAGTTCTTGAACCCAAGGTTGATCAGATGCATTCGCAGCTCAGTATACCAAGCGCGGGGAGCCTGTTTGAGGCCGTAAATAGCCTTGTTGAGATGACAAACATGATCGGGAAATGCTGAGTCAATGAACCCTGCAGGTTGCTGCATATAAACACTTTCGGTGAGGCGACCCTGTAAGAAAGCGTCATTAATATCCAACTGGCGCAAGGGCCAATCATTCATCACAGCAATGCTTAAGATCAGACGAACAGTGGCTGGCTTAATTACGGGACTGAATGTCTCAGAATAGTCAACTCTGGGTCGTTGATGAAACCCTTTCGCCACAAGACGTGCTTTGTGACGTTCAATGGTCCCGTCTGGATTGTATTTGGTTCGATAGATCCATTTACAACCGACGACATTTGGAGCTTGGGTTCGTGGTACAAGATTCCACGTATGATTAGACACAAGTGCAAGAAACTGGTCTTCCATCGCCTTGCGCCAAAGAGGATTTTTGAGAGCTTGGGTGACTGTTTTGGGAACAGCTGGTGGGTTAGGGGGTAGGGTGTCAGCAATTGTGGTGTGAAGGTTAAGTTTTTGGATAGGCTTGGTGATATTACTATGAGAACGAGTATGAATAACTCGAGCGGGCGGCGGTGGTGGTGGTGGGGGTGGATTTGGGGTAGGGTCAGATAGAGATGATGAAGGTGAGGGTGGGAGGGGACTGGGCTGAGTAGGTGTAGTTTGGAACGAGTTCAGAGCTGTTTGAATTGGGGATTGATTAGGAGGTGAAGGCAGAGATTGTTGATCAGCTACCGGAAGCAAAACAGATGCGCAATGATCCTCCTCATCCGGGTGTAGAGTTGAACCAGGGAGATTTTTGAATGGGAAATTTGTCTCAACAAATTGTACATGTCTTGAGACATATACACGACCCGAATTCAGATTAAGGCAATAGTAGGCATGTTGGTTAGGAGAATAACCAACAAAGACACAAGGACTCGACTTGGGGTCGATTTTGGTGGAGTTGTAGGGTCGAAGCCAAGGGTAGCATAAGCACCCAAAACTCCTCAGATTTTCATATTTGGGAGGAACACCGAACAACCTTTCGAAGGGACTCGTGTTCTGAAGCGTGCTAGTTGGAAGCCGATTTATGAGATATGCAGCGGAAGAGATGGCGTGAGGCCAATATTTTCGAGGCATAGAAGCATGAGTTAAAAGAGACAAACCTGTCTCGACTAGGTGTCGATGTCGCCGTTCAGCGTACCCATTGTGCTCGGGTGTATGAGGTGGAGAGGTAAGGTGTTGAATTCCATTGTGAGCTAAAAAAGATTGAAGGCCAATGTACTCTCCTCCATTGTCTGAATAGAGAGTACGAATTTGAGTATTCAATTGTTTTTCAACCAAGGCTTTAAACCGTTTGAAAATTTCAAACGTGTCCGATTTTTTCTTCAAAGGATATAGCCAGATGTACTTTGTGAAATGATCAACAAAAATGACATAGTACTTGTAGTTATCATAAGAGTGAATTGGAGAGGTCCAAACATCACTATAGATGACTTCAAGAGGGGCCTTTGTAGAAAGAGTGGAAACCGAAAAGGGAATTTTGTGGCTTTTATTAACTTGGCAGGCATTACAAGACTCTGAATTGAGTTTGAACTTTAAATGCGAGGCAAGCAAACTCAAAACTTTTGGTGCAGGGTGACCCAATCTATGATGCCATGAAGTGGAAGATACGTGAGTTGTGAGCACGGTGGGAGGCTGATTGACGACATCAGTAGGCCACTCGTAGAGGCCATCCTTAGCGAGACCGGTGAAGAGCGGAGTCTGAGTGAGGCGATCCTTAACACAAAAAGAGAGAGCGTCAAGGCCAATCGAAACATCATTATCAACACACAATTTGTTAATTGACACAATATTACGACGCATATGTGGTGAATGAAACACAGATTTGAGTTTAAGATTTTTTGATGAAGAGATAGGGAGAATTGAAGAACCAGTGGATGAGATTCTGAGGGTGTTACCATCACCTACAACAATCTCCTCCGTGCCATCATATGGATAATGGACGGAAAGATTCGCCAAGTCGGATGTGATGTGATGAGAGGCTCCTGAATCAAGCAGCCAAGGGGAAGATGGAGCAGGGGTGGTGGCGGCATGGTGAACCTGTGGTCCAGGATTGGGTGGGCGATAGGTAGGGGCAAGAGGGAGACGAATTGAGGGGTGAGCTTTTTGAAAGACAGGGCAGCGGGAAAGGGAATGGCCGACTGTGGCACAATATTGACATTTTCCTTGGTATGGCTTGGGACCAGAATTGGGGTTACGTGGGTTGGGGGGCTGTTGGGGAGAGGATGGTTTCTGGTGTGGAGATTTGGGTGGTTGGGTTGTTGTAGTGTTGTTGGCAACAACAGGGAACTGAGATGGCGATGATCGGCGTCGAAGAAACAATTCCTTGTGGATTAGCTTCTCGTGGAGTTCCTCAAATGCAATTGGCATGTCCCGAGCATGGACGGAGTCGATGACAGACTGATATTCAGTGTCCAATCCGTCAAGAACTCGGTCAGTGAGATCTTCTTGATCTTGCGGTTTACCGAGATGAGCAAGTTCATCGGCGATTCGGCGAATACTAAGCATGTATTTGGAGATGGACGACGCTCCTTTGTGAACGTGTCGGAGTTGATGGCGAAGTTGTTGGATATGCCCCCGAGATCCTTTTGCGTAGGTGTTTGCAAGTAGATCCCATGATGCCTTCGAGGTTGTGGTAGAGGATAGCAGCGGGACGAGTGAAGACGTTAAGGTTCCTGCCAGTGCTCCATTGATAAGCTTGTCCTGCCGCACCCAAGTTTTGAAGGCTGGGTTAGGAGTGGTGACAGGTGGGGTAGCTTTGGTAGTGACAGTAGCTTCCGGGCAAGGATGACTACCATCGACAAATTGAAAGAGATCATAACCGATTAAGATCGATTCGATCTGATTTTTCCAGGCGAGATAGTTGGTAGTGCAGAGTTTGACTGCGTTGGGGAATTGGACCACAATGAACGGAGATGTTGCATCGTTGGGGTTGGGGATTATGTTTGAGTGATTGGCCATGGTGAGCAGCAAGCAAACGAGAGGACCGATATGCAACTGAGAGGATTTGGGGGAAATTAATTTGTGTGCTCTGGTACCATGATAGGTTTTACAGTCACTTGTAATCTCACATTCTTGAAGGGAGAGCATAAGCTCTTGTTAAATACTTACAGAGAGAATAGAAACACTGCAAATATTAAGTGAAGGGAGACAAAGGGAGCAGCCTATTGGTATTCACAACTGACTAGAGTGTAATTACTTATTTACTCTTAATAATCTCTTCCCTCCGTCGTTGAAGCCCAATACCGTCCCGAGCATACTCGCCGGAGCTATTTTTGCCGAGCGGTAACTTTCTCCTCCTCTCTTCTCTATTCCTCGCGTTTCCTTCTATCTGTGTCGGGAGTGGTCGGGTTTGTATTTCGAGTCTTTGGGTAGAAATTCAGGCCGAACGGACGCCGGTGGCCTGAGCTTCTTCCCTCCCTTTGCCGTCGTTTCTGTCAGTTGAAGCTCCACCTCTGCCTGAGGAAGGAGACGGGTTCTCCTATTTCTTTTCTTGAACCGACCGGTTTGCCTTAAAATACCCGGTTCATTTAAATCCCCTTCAGATTGGGCTGGGCATTGGGCCGGATCCGGGTCTCTTTTTCGGGTTCCATTTTGGGCCGAGGAGGCTTTGTTAATATAAGTTTTATTGATTATATTAAATATTATTTGGAGTATGTTATTAAATGTTGTCTAAAAATGGGATTTTAGGAAATTGTAAAATGATTTATTGGCTTGGATTTATAATTGGAATTGTGAAGAGAATTTAATTTTGATATCTTGTCTAGAAGTTTTGGGAAATGTCCTTTAAGAATTTGTGTTGGAAAACCAAAATGCCGGAATTAATTCTATAATACGATTTTGAGGTATTGGTTTTAAGGTTTAATATTTAATGTCGGGATTCTTTGTCTTGGTTTGATGATGTGGGTTTTGAGAAGGAAGTTTGGAAAATATGGTTGGTACGATTTTATCAATGGGGTTTGATTGAAAAGATGATTTTGGTTAATGTTGGTCATATCGAAAAGGTTTTGGAAAATGGTTTTACCATCGATTGGTTTTGAGTATGTTGAGAACTTGGGTTTCGTGCGTATGAATGTTGATCCGGTGGCTTATGGAAATGGCTTGATGATAGGTGTGTATTGCTTTTGGATTGCTTTGGACTTGCATTTGGGCCCTTGCTTGTATTATCCTGCTGTTCTGCATCTTCAGGTAAGTTCCCTAGGGGGCTTACTCAGGTTGGACATTCATGCCTGTTGTTGCATTTTATGTTAGGTGTTGCATATGCATATAAAAGCATGAACATGTAGTATCCTGTGTAGGTTGCACTAATTGGATGAGCATCTGCTTACTTTATGCGTTTGAAAAGAGAACGACCGTTATCCGAGTCTTTAGAGTCGTTGCTAGAGTCATTGGGGCATTCGTGTTTCATATCGTTTTGGTCCCAGTCGAGTCTTATATATGATCTGGCTGCGGCGGTGACCGAGCGTCCTACCTGGGCTGCTTCGGAGTGAGGTACGGACAGATAGGTTGCGGCACTGACCGAGCGTCCTACCTGGGCTGCTTCGGAGCGAGGTATGGACATATATGCCCCAGAGTGAGCACAGATCAGGGGATATGCCTTTTGTCATTGTCTTGGGCCCTTTATAGTATTTCTGCTTATTATTACCACTAGGAGCTTGCTAGCGTGTTTAACTTCCGTACTGCATTAGAGCATCTTTATTAGGTATAACACATACTATGTGGCCTCAGCGAGGACTGCCGGTCCCGCATGAGTGGCTCGATCTGACTCCTTTCCCCGTTCTTCTTTTAAAGGTATTTTATGCAGATTTTGTATGAGTGCTCGATGTCTATATGATGGGGTTCCCTTTTGGCGAATCGGAGAATCTGGCTAACATTCTAAGTTGGTAAAATGGTAATAACTCACTTATGATTTGGTTTTGACCCGGCTTTGCCGTGGCGTTTGTATCTTAACTTTGTTTTCGCTTTACTTTCGTTTGAATTGGATTTTGCGACATAGTCTTATGACAGGTTCAGGGTTCCCAACGACCCTTCGAGGTTTTAGGGTTCGAAATCCCTCTTTCTACTAATCTTAAAATGAGTTTGAAACCTCGACCCGTACCTGGATTGCAAAATCCGAACAAGGGGTTTCATCCCTTGAAACGTAACCCGAAAATCATAATTCTGGACCGTTACAACCTAGACTGTCCAATTATTAATGGACAGGTAAATAATGAAATATTTGAAGGTATCATATGCAAATCCAAAGAACAACTAAGAGCATATGCAATGGTGAGCCACAATCTCGGGTCCTTAACTTACTTTTCTTATGCCACATCGGCTTAAGGGCCTCATTCTAACTTTTTAAATTTTCACCTTCATTCGTGAGCCCGAGTCTTGGACCCTTAAATTACCTTTTATTATTTTTTCTTTTTATTTACTCAATTCTTTTTATTTTTATTAATAATAAAAATATTAAGTAATTAATTTATAATAACATAACATACAAAAATATTTTTTTAATGTTTAGAAAGGAAAATATGGGTATTATTCAAATAAATTTTTTTCCAACAAACATATGCAAGAGAGGTGTCTATGTGTAGATAAAAATAAATTAAATTCAAAAATAATTTTTTTATTTTTTTTAAACAAATGAAAAACAACTGAAAATCATTTAAAAGTAAATAAAACATAAATTATACCATGTGGCAATTATGAGCCATACTTTTTGGGTCTCATATATAAGAGCCCAAAATAATGGGCCCTTACATTAAATTTTTATTTTTCACCATTTTTTTCCTATGTGGTAATTATAAAAGCCTCAAGACTCACCATTGCACATGCTCTAAGTACATAGATAGTGAATACACTCCTAACAGGGTCGTTTTGTACTAATTAGATCAAACCTTGCCGCAAAGCCTCTTTACACAATGCAAGGTTTCATGCTACCAACTGCTAGACAAAGTCAATTAGACCAGATCAACATAACATTTTTCTGGAATAAATATGTATAACATAGGTCTCTAATTGGCTGGGATAAAATGTGCAAACCTAAGAAACATGGTGGTGTGGGAATTAGGAAATCGAAAGACATGAACGAATCATTACAAATGAAACTACTGTGGAAAATCCTCACAAATCAATATAACTTATGGGCCAAAATCATCCAACATAAATACCTTAAAGGTACCCAGCTGTTAGAATACAAAAGGAGAGGACGAGCATCATGGAAATGGTCAAAATTATGTCACTTAATAGATAAATTCAAAAAGGGCCTTATGTGGCCAGTAGGTAATGTCGTAATGGTAAATCTATTAAATTATGGGCAAACAACTGATTATCGATAGAACCCATTATTCAAAATGTTGAATACCTTATGGAAGCGAACAAAGAAGCAAAAGTGAGTGACTACATATATCCTCTTGGAGGAAAGTGGTGGAAAGAAAAGCGGGTAAAACACCTTCCCCACTTAATATATAGTGGGGACCATAACTAATATCCTGCTATCGACCAATCAAATTGAAGATAGACTATACATATTAGTGGCCAGATAGAAATGAGTTTACAACAGCAAGTGCATTTAAACTCATTACAAACGGGGATAGGATGGTACTTGATTTTTTTTATTGGGTAAAAATTCGGATGCGAATAATCGCTATCCAATAGCATCCTTGCGGATGAGGTCAGCAAGACCTGGATTGGTGTATAGGGAAGGGTTAACGGCAACATGAGCAAGGTGTGCAACCTTATCTGCTACGCAATTACCATTACGAAGAATGTGAGAGAATGAGACTTCGTTAAACTCTGTAAGAAGTGAACTAATGTATAATTAGTTTGATTTCCCACGGACATTTGGCACTATTCTTGAGATAGTTGATGATTATGAGGGAGTCCCCTTTAATAATAATTTTGTTAATGTTTAGTTCTATTGCTTTCAATATTCCTGCTCTAAGAGCCAGAGCCTCGGCCATCAGAGGTGTTTGGTTCCCAATTAGACTGCATCTCATTGCCTCTTGTAGTCCTTTGTCATTTCTTATTACATATATATCCTATTGACCCTTGCCGATGAGTAGGGGTGGACCCATCGAAATTCAATTTCATTTTCTCGCTGGGCGGTTTCTTCCATTTTTCGGTTTTTTTTTTGGCCTTACCGTTTTGTTTTGTGGTTTTTTGTGACTATTGAGTTCACTGTCGTTCTTACTATTAAATTTTTCCGCTTTGCTCCATGCATTCCTACCTGCTTCAACCTTTCTTAAGAATCCATCAATATTGGGTAGTTTCTGTTGTTGGAAGATCCAATTATTTCAGATTAACCAGATAGTCCACCAATGGAAAGCCATAGCTTGTTTTTCCTGGGAAGTTAATTGTCCTGCGATGGTTGCTAATATTGGCCCAATTTTCCTAGATTTCTTAATACAATCGCTAATAGTATTTTTGACATTAGCCGAGAGGCTGGAGAAGAATAATGAGTATTTACACTCAAAAAATAGATGAGTAGTATCCTCTTCATGGTGATTACAGATTGCACAGTAGGGAAGGACCGCTAAACCTCTTTTTGACAGACGGGTTGCAGTTGGTAGTCCGTCGTGGCAAACTTTCCAAAGGAAGTTTTTAATTTTGGGAGGGGTATTTAAATCCATGTATTTTCATCATCTTTCTGATCCATATGTTTTGAGTTAAATTTATATGCACTAGAAGTTGTAAACCATCCATTTTTATTCGGCCACCAGTACATTCCATCTTGTATGTTATTTTTAGGTAAGGGTATCTCAGCTATTTGCATAGCCGTATGAGTAGGCAAAACTAGTTTAAGTTTATCTAAACTCCATTCTCCATCAATGATGTATTGATCAACCGTTTCTTCTACATTGTTCCTTTCTGGTACTGTACACTGGCTTTGTATGTCATTAACTGGAGCCCATTTGTCTTTCCAGAACTTTATAGTTTTTTCATCCCCTACTGCCCAGACTAGACCGTTCTTAAATGGCTTAATTAATTTTCTTAGTTGAGTCCATTGCCAAGAGGCGTTTCCTCTCTTCTCAAATTCTAGTAAATTTGTTGATTTTAGGTACTTATATTTAATAATTTTAACCCAACTGTTATCAGGCTCTGCAATGATTTTCCACAGAAGCTTCATTTGAAGCGCTTCATTCATGTCCTTGGATTTTCTAAGTCCCATGCCACCTTTAGATTTTGCTCGACAAACTTTATCCGAGCTTATTAGGGCCGGTTTGTATTGAAGGTCTTTGTTCCAGAAGAAAGTTTTGTTTATCTTGTCTAGGTTTGAGAGAATTGAGATTGTGAGCATAAAGCTTTGCATGGAATATAGGGGTTTGGAGGCTAGATTTGAATTGATTAAAACCGACCTTCCATGTTGAGATAAAGCATCAGCTTTCCACTTAGTCAGTTGGTTTGTTGTTTTGCCAATGATTTCCTCAAACGTAGTTTTATTTACTCTTCCATTGACAAAAGGACATCCCAAATATTTATCCATTTTAATTTGTCTATAGATGTTTAGGCAACCCTCCAACACAGGTATCCTAGCATCTGGAATGCCAGGAGAACCTTGGAAAGCCGATTTATGGTAGTTGACCTTTTGCCCCGAAATCTGACAGTACTCATCAATAATAGTCTTTACTTTGCCACACGTTGTTAAATTTCCTTTAGAGAAAATAATAATGTCGTCAGCGAATGCTAGAAAGGGAATTTTAGGACCTGAGTGGCCAAACCGGAATCCAATGCCAGACTTATCCAAATTGGATTCCCAACTTAGCTTTCGAGCCAACACTTCCGCACCTAGGATAAACAAAAACGGAGAGAGAGGATCTCCCTGTCTGATGCCTCTTGTTGATATGAAGTCTGAACAATTTTATCGGGCCATTATTGACTAAAACGGAGAAAGACACCGTTGTTACACATTCCATGATTAAATCAATAAATTTTTGATCGAAGCCAAATTTCTTTATTACTGATTTTGTGAAGTGCCAATCTACCCTGTCATATGTTTTTTCCATATCTAACTTAATAGCTAGCCAACCATCTGAGCCCTTGTGAGTTTTGAAAGAGTGAAAAATCTCATGGGCTATGAGGATATTATCTTGAATAGCTCTATCCGAAACAAGGGCCCCTTGAAAAGGATGTATTAGTTTTCCTATGACCTTTTTTAGATGCTCCATTAGAATCTTAGATATTATCTTATATATTGTCGAGCATAGGCTAATGGGTCTGTAATCCTTGGTTTTTTGCTGGATTATCACATTTAGGAAGTAGGGTGATAAATGTGTGGTTTACTTGTCGGAGTAATTTCCCTATATGAAAGAAAGACTTAGTGGCTTTAATAACGTCGCCCCCAATGATGTCCAAGTAAGTTTTATAGAATTCAGCCGTCATCCCATCGGGGCCAGGGGATTTATTAGCTCCTAAAGACCAAACTGCTTCTTTTATTTCTCCATTAGATGGTTGGTTGCACAGTAACTTATTCTCATCCTCGGAAATAGATGGAGAAATAAGCTCAAGGTAGTTATTCAAGAGATTTGTATTCACTGGTTCTTTCGAGAATCTTTTGACAAAATCCTTTCTAATTTCAGATCGAATGTTGTGTTCGCCACATATTAGGGTTCCTGAATCAGAAGAAATGTTCCTTATAATTTTTCTATTTCTTCTGTCAGAAGCTACACGATGGAAATAGGCTGTGTTAGAATCAGCTAACTTGAGATGTTTGGATTTGGCTCTTTGACACCAGTATTCCCTTTGAAACCGGAGTAGTTTCTCTTTTTTGGAGATTAATTGTTTTTCTTTTGCTACATTCCTAAAATTGCTTATACTTTGCATCTTAACAAGCTCTCTTTCCACTTCTTGTACTTGCCTAAAGATGTTACCAAATGTAACTTTGTTCCACTCTTTGGCTTTTTCTTTCAAAATTTTGGTTTTACAAACTAGTCTAAACATGGCTGATCCCCTATAATCATTTCGCCATACTTGTTTAACAATATTTCGAAAATCCTTTCTTTGAAGCCACATATTTTCAAATTTTAAAGGAGGAGGTCTAAAAGATTTTTCCGTGTTTAGACTTAAAGAAATAGGACAATGATCGGAGGATGAAAAGGCACCATTTACAGCTAAGAGATAAGGGAATTCTTGAAGAAACTCGTGTTGCACGAGGACCCGGTCAAGCTTCTCAAGGATGTTATCTTCCCCCTCCACCTTTTTCCTCCAAGTAAATTTGTTACCCGAGTACGGGATCTCCGAAAGTGAACATAGGTTCTTGAATTGAGTTAATCTCGAGAATCTATTATAGCTAGTTGTTGCTCCACCCTCCTTTTCACCACTACAACAAATTTCGTTCATATCCCCCATAACTAAGCATGGGAGGTGCTCTGCACTTATAATTGTTGTAAGACTATTCCAGAAGTCTTCTTTATCCACCGCATGAGGTGGGGCATATACGAAAAAAAATGACACCCATGAAGTTCTTATCTATACATGAATATTTAACTCTAATAACTTTTGGCATTATTATTCTCACCTCGATTGATTCGTTTAGCAAGTGAGACTCATTCCAGAGTAACCCGATACCGCCCGATCTTCCATTACCAATTGACCATATTGATTTATTAAAACCACTCGTTTGCCAAACCTTATCCAGTGGTATTTTATCAGTTCTGATCTCCGCTATGGCCATTAACGAGATGTGTTCGTTTATTCGTAATCCTTTGAGATCTATCCACATATTAGGTCTCCCTAATCCCCTAATGTTACAGAAGCAGATTTTCATAATGACCGTTTAGAAGCTGTCAGGAATCTGTGGTATTCTAAGCCTGACAGCGGCCATTGTTTCTTGAAGAGAGCTTTCACTAGATTAGTTCTTCTCAAAATTCCTGCCTCACTCCGATGGTTACCACGACATTTATCGAAAACACTATTTCCCCAAATCTTATTCGTAGTTAAGAAATTTTTGGGATTCCAAATTGTGATTGAACATTTATTCAGTTGAAAATTTGTACACTCTAAGTGTACGTGTTTTTCTCCATATAAGAGTCCATACGGAATGGTATTGTAGTGTTTCCTAAGGATAACAGAATTCATTTTAACGCTGCGATAAAACGTCAGCCTAAGGGATGGCTTTACCCGAGTACCCAGTGAGTTGTAATTAGAAAGTTCAGTTGAGTTTGGTGGTGTATTTGTGCTACTGAGTGTAGTTATGTTCCAAGGATGGGTACTTATGTGATAACATGTGTTTGAGAATGTGTTTAGATGGTTACTAACGAAGGCTGTAGAGCCAAACAAGAGATGTGTATATGATCTCTTAGCAAAATTCAGGTTGATTGACCACAATAGATAATAAGATACTTACACAAAGCATTTTGTCTCCATTAAAAAGATCATTTTCATACATAAACCCCCACTTCCATTGATGAGGAGTAACCGAAATTTTACAAGCAAAGGTTACCCATTGTTTCTTATATTGCCATATCCGATAATAAGACTTAGATACTACCCCCATCATCAAATCTAATGAAACTTAAGTCTGGATTACATAGACAAAAGCTAACCTTTGCTTCTAGAGGATCCCCAATGACTGGGGCAAATAGAGAAGACTGATTCAGGGCCGAGATGTTCTCTTGCACACGCCCCTGCAGATCAGCTAGGAGCCTTTCCCTGTTGATTGTTCTTCTTTTGAATTTCTTCTCCAATTTCGCCTTCCTACTGGATTCACCAGCCTCTTTGCACCGAGGGATATGCTCTTTGAGATTATAGCCTTCTGGCTTTTTGGTTTTCTCAATAATCGGGGTAGGATCATCTACCACCAGTGGGCGTTTGCCCTTATCAGCTTCAGTTGGAGCCATGCTCAGAACACACACAAAGAAAGGGTAAGTAGAAGTTAGATATGAGAAAAGAAATAGAGATAAAAGAAAGAAGATGAGGTGCAAGAAATCACCCCATCGTCCACCGTTTAAATAGAAGAAGTAGGTCGACCCCCATCGGTTGGAGAGAGCACGAATCAATCCCTCCCAGCCGAGCACCCACACACCCCCATCCCCGGTACCTTGTAACAATAACCAAACTTCTCAAACTCCGGATTGCAGAGTAGAGAACCAACCAAAATCAGACAGATCTTCAAACACTTTGAAGTCGTACACCTCCGATTAGGCCAAGGTGGGGGGTCGATTAGACCGATCCTCAGCAATTATCCACTTTTCGAGCCATAATCCATACCGATGAAGGGCGAAATTGAAAGGATTGGGGTTAAGAACACCCTCGTACGCAATCAGCGATTTGGGGGAAACAAGGATCGCCACTAGAAAGAGGCCAACACATGAGTAATGATGAGATAAAGCTATCCAGAATAGGGTGAAGGTAGGAATATCATCCAAAACCTGAGGTAAGGATGGGGGATAAGCGATGGAGGTGTATAGATTTGCAGGCACGAGAGAGAGACGGAAATGATTTCTCTTCAAGGGTTTCTTTTTTCGGGGAGAGGAGGGTGTTTCATATCCGGCGCGTGAGGCGCGTACTTCTTGGGACATTGGGGTTTTCTCTTTTCCACACAAAAAAGGATTGTTTCCAAAGCGTTCAATGTTGATAGGATGGTACTTGATGATAACTATTGGACTTGGACAATTAACGTCCCCTCTTTTTTTTTTTTTTTGTGGAAATTAGGCCACCAAGGCCTCCCTACTACTATTAGACTAGCTCATAGAGGAACACATGTACCAACAACGTGTATCTTTTTGCAATAGCATGACTGAGGATGATGTGCACATCTTCCTTGAATGTAACTGTAGTAACATAAATAAGTGTCTGAAACCGAAAGATCGAAACGACATACAAATTCTTATTAATCAATATAGAGACATAAGAGCAATTTTGGCACTACTAGGAAAGTAACTGAACAATGAGGACAAACAGACTTTAGCGTTCACTTGGTGGACAATATGGTATATTAGAAATCAAATTACGTTTGAAATGAACCACCGCCATCTGCCACAACAACAGAGCAGATGATAAGAATACATAGAGAATTTTTTTAAAAAAAAGCATATCAATTTGAAGAGGATGTGTCATTCGACAATAGACAAACAGATAATAAAAGAGAATTGTGAAAACTGGATAGAAAGAAATCTAGCACAAAATAGAGAAAACATCTACAGTTGGTAATAATGATAGTACTGTTGGGTTCATTGTTCGTGATTGGGAGGAACATCCAATCACGATTGGATATAAACGGATGGAAAGCAATTACACCACTCATGTCTGAAGCTCTGGCACTAAAACAATGCATACTAGTAGCAACGAGGCTCTGAATCACGAAACTCATCGTCGAATGAGACTCTTGTGTAAATGTAATCATAAACCACCTTAACAATAAGAGTAAATGTCCATGGGAGATTGAATTGCTCATTTTCCATGTCAAAATTCAAATGTTGAACATGAGAGAACTAGAGAAGTCTCTTGCTCTCATCCCCGTGATGGTAACAGAGTTGCTGATAAGGTTCTAAGAGCGGGAGTTTTGACATATACAATGATACAGGTCTTCGTGATCGCATCCGTAATGATGTTCTTGAAAAGAGTCGCTCTACCTTAATTCTTACCTAATAAAAAAAATGTGATTTCAATAAAGCTTGCATGGGGCACAATTTTCATATTTTGAGAAATGATTTAAAGTTTAAAAGAGAAATTTATTTTTAGATTTACTGAATTTTATTTAATATATAAAGACAAAAAACTACTATTATTTGAGTCACACATATGTAACTCAAGAGAGATAAAGTCTATTTTTTGAAAAAAAAGTTAAAAAATAGGATATGTGGTGTATATAGTAAAAATGTGGGTGTAAATATCACTCTTGTAAATAAACTATAATTTTTTACCTAAACTTTTTTCCCTCTCACATACTCCCTCCGTTAAGAAAAATATATCGTTTTAGAGAGAAAATCTTATTAAGAGAAAAATGTCATTTTATGTATTTTTTTGTCTACTTTTCAAAATTAACTATGTAATGATTATAATCATGAAAATGTTAGTTGTAGTTTACAGTAAAATAAAAAGGTAGAATAATAATTAGGGATATAAATATATTTTTTATTTAATGACATATTTTAATTAATGGATAAAAAACAATTTATGCTAATACTCCGTATTTTGTTATCTTTCAACTTCTATTTTTGTTTTCTTACAACAATAAACAAGAAAGATAAGAGAAAGACCTCTAGGTAGGTGAAGCCACCCCATACCATCTACAAAATTAACGTAGATGGTTCGGTTAGAGCCCTTAATGATTGCCAATCTAGGGGGCATTATTAGGGACAGTACGAGCCAGATGATCGATACCTTTTAGTAGAAAGGAAGATCCGGATCCATCCTACAGACAGAAGTTGTCGCCTTCTGCTTAGGGATACAACGAGCTATAGAGAAAGGATTAACGAACGTGATTATTGAAGGTGATAGCTTGAAAGTAGTGGAAGCAATTAATGATATCACCAAGGTCGACTTGGAGATCTGCAAAACAATAGAGATGATCAATCTGATGGAAGAGAATTTTGACGGGATTGAATTCCGACATTGCTTCAGAGAATCAAATGCATCAGTTGATTATATTGCTAGATTTTGGGGTATATGTAGTATGTCGACACTCCCCTTGCATGATGATTTATTTAACATCATCTGTAGGGATGATCAAGAATGAACAAGGCATTCTACTATTTGCCTACTGTAAAAAAAAAAAAACTTCTATTTTTGTTTTACAAAATTTATTAATTTTAGTTTTTTGTTTGCTCATGGATTTAGTACTTTGTTTGTTCCAAAGTCCAAATTAATCCGAACAACAATACAAGTTCCTACAAATTTATCATCTGAGATGAAAAAGGACTTGTTCTGTTTGCGGTATCAGGAGTTTCTCCTTTCCCTTCAGTTACTGGTACTGAGGGATTCAGTATGTAGAAAGATATTTCAAAGGCAATTGCCCTTAACATAAAAAATAATGCGGGACCGTCCAACACACCTTCGGACTCATCTATACTTGGGGATGGACTTATGATTCGAGCTCACAAGAATGATGTCATCCCCAAGAGGAAGAAGAAGACTCCACCATGGGAGAAGGTGCAAAGGTGGAAGCTTGACGTTTTTAGATCCGTTCAACATTTGACAACTTTTCGACGTCTCAGTAAATTGAGTCGTACGGAGTCAATATTAATCGGATTGAGTCGTGTCATACCTTGTCGGAACGAGGACGAAGAGATCTACAACTTTGTTGTTGAAGATTTTTCCAGATTCGACCCAGAGCTTGGCCGAAAATCACGTTCTTTGAAGCTGTCACTGTTTTGACGGGAATTTGTTAAGGGTTGGAACTTTCTTTTATTGCTATTTTTAGAGACCTCATTTACTTAAGTTATTTTAGGTAATTTAGGGGTTATTTTTAATTATTCTTTTAATTATTATTTTCCATCTAAATCAGCCTTAGGTTATATATTGACGGTTGATCACCTTGTAGAACACTCACGTTGAAATTTATGAAAGTTCTCTTTTTGTGTGAAACACATAGAGCGTAAGTCAATTGATTCGAAGCATTGCTCATCGATTGCAAATTGGTTCTTGATCTTGCTTGGTTTGCTTTGAGTTCATCAACCTCGCGAGAGCTTGGTGATCCTGGTAATCACAAGTCCCCTTATTGTGCCTCCTAGTTGTCTACTTGGTTGTGTAAGGTTGTAGAGGCGGGCTTTGTAGTCGTTGATACTTGGTTCCTACCCTCTTAGGAGGCCTGAGGTCTTTATCTCGTTCTAACTTAGTTCGAATCACCCTTCTATCGGTCTTTTTCATTACTTTTGTCGAGTCTTCTATTGCTGCGTTTTCGAGTCTTTGTTCTTGTTCTTGAGTCTTTGCTTCCGTTCTTGTCTTTGAGTCTTGATTGTCGAATATCGGGCCATCCTACGGCTAACCCCGTATCAAAAAATTTATGTATTGAAGACGATAATCTTAGCATTATCAATAGTCTCAAATCTGGAGTTTCGTGTTCTAGCGAGATTAAGATGCTCACCTCTGACTCTCCTTTTTGTCTCTGTCTTTTCTCGAATTTTACGATATCCCACATATTTAGAGATGACAATCGTACAACAGACCATCTATCTCACTTTGGATTTCCTTCTCCGGACTATTATGTGTAGTATTATCCACAATAATGTTCTTGATTAGATTAATCTGACAATCAATCAAATTCTTTCTTGTTAAACAAAAAAAACTAAGGCTCATTTTTAGGGATGACATATGGCAAGTGTTGCTTGCACTGCTCTCCACGTCTCCTCTTTTCGCATCGTCGTCATCGTACATACGCCTCCTTTTATACCATACATATAAAAAATCATTCCTTTAGATGGGTTTAATCATCTATCACCGATTGAGTCATTGACAATTGTGAATTGTGACCACCAATAAACAATTCTACTACAGATAATTGCGATTCCGATCGAGGGCCCACTCTGCACACCGAGGAAACCTCAGGCGGACAGGCAGATTGATGGAGGTTCACGTCTCTCCACCTCACCCAAAACCCCCAATTTTAGATATACTACGTATATTCGTTCAACATCCCATAGGGTAAATAAAGCTTTTCTCGCGGAAATTGAACCAATGTGCACACAATTATCCACAGTCTCCTATTGCAATGCAATGGATGTCCACAGTCCACACACAGTGGCAACCAAGTTGCAGATGTTTACATTCAAGAGAAGACAAAAAAGGAGGGACCTTTAAGTCATCACAGATATATGATGCTCCGTAGATGGATACACCCTCTTTATCTCATCTCAATTTGCAAACAAACACACCCACCCACCCACATACATATCAGAACGGATAAGCTCTTTCTGATAAACGCAACAACGTTACTGTCACCATCAAATGGACAAGCTCCTCTCTACTATTTTAATTCAAGGTCGTAACCGCTGTTTGTGATGCTGCTTATCACAAGGGAGATGGGTTTCTTGTTCATTTGGTCTTAAATGTGATTTACTGCCATTTATGGGATTATCAGATGAATTATTTTTTTCTGCAATTAATTTACGGAGTATGTGGTGCATTTAGCACAAGTTACCACAATTTACTTTTGGCAGTGTTTGAACCTTGAAGCTTTGAAAGTTAGGAAAGTAGTACCCCCAAACTTTTACCATGTGCCCATTTCAATTTTCAAATCCATGTCCTTCAATTTGAATTAAACTTCCCTTCAATTCCATAGTAGGAGTACTTTTTTTATATATAAAAAAATGCGCTGTAAAAGAGAAAAAAAAAAGGAAGATTGGAGAAAATGGGTTGGCAACTGCCAACCCGGGCAGCCAAATTCATTCATCCTCTGTGAATTGTGACCCTCTTTGTAAAATTGGGGATTGCGAGGCTTACGAATAGGGGAGAGAAGGTTAAAAAAGGATGAATTTGCGAACAACCACAGATTAAAATTAAGAAATAAGAAAACAAAAACCAAATAGGGTAGAGAGAAGAAGAGGAAGATTTATCAAGAGACCCAGCAAGGAGATTAAAGAAGCCCAAGCCCCTCCCACTTTCTCCCTTCACAAAGCCTCCATTTCTCTCCCTCTGAAGAAAAGATAGAGGGGAGAATATTTTTGCCCAAATCATCTCTTTTTTTCTTCTCTCACTCCTCTCACAAACCCAGATATTTCTCCTGTTGGGAGTTGTTTGTTTCATTGTGAAAAACCTGGATTGTTTTCAAAGCTGGAGATTTGCAGGGTTTATTGGGAGAAAAATCTAATCTTTTGATCAATTTTCAAGCTTGAATCTTTAATTGGGTCCGTCTCCCTCTCTTTCATCTCTCTGTTGAGTTTTGCATTTGATTTGTTCTTTGTTCATCTGTGGGCATACTTGATAATAATCAGCTGATGTTGGGTGTTTTTACTTGAATGCTGTGAATTGATGGACTTTTGATCTGTTGCCACATTCAGATTGTTTCCCTACTTGGGTTGATTGTTTGATGATCAGATTGATGGGAAGGAAAATAAAATCTGGAAGATTTATTTTCCTCACTTTTATACCTTGTGAGGTTGAGAGATGGGGATGAAAATGCTTTGCCTGCTAGATTCATTGTACAAAGCAAATTTTGATTGGCTTTATCTGCTTCAGAACCCTCATTTCCTTCATCATTTTGAGTGATCGCCATTGTTTTAAGAACATTTCAATGAAGTTCACATTGTTTTTCTTAAGCTGGTAGCAGCTGTGAAACAGTGCTGTATGTTAAACTCTCTGGATTAAAAACATTGAAGAAAAAACCGAAAATTCCATGTGGTGTTGCTGTAGAATTTGGGTTTGGGATCATTGTAAGTGAGGGATCGGTAGATGTTTATTCATCTGTTTTTGGCCTTTAATCTCATGTGAATATGGTTTAGTTTTTATTTAATTTTGGCTGAAGATGGTATTGAAGTATTGTTGGTCCATTCAGTTTTGATGGTTGATCATTGCTTTTAGCCTTGGGGATCTTATGATTTGGTTATTTTCTTTTCAGGTCAGGGGGGGCTGGCTTCTAGAATGTGTAACTTCCACCTTATAGCTTGCTGTGTTGAAGGCGAATTCCGCTACTTGAGTTTCTCTGTTGGTCATCCACTGACTTTCTTTATGCCAGCTTATGACCGATGTCTGCGTAAGAAGAAGATACCTTTGGTTGATCGGTAGTTGATTGCATTCAGGAGGGTTTCATGGAAATCAATAATTAGGGAGATAGAAATAGGAGGGTTATGTAAGGTTGTGTTTTAGTTGAATTTTAGGTTCTCATCTGCGAAGTAAGTGTTTGATTCAGTCTTCATCTGAAAGCCTTTAGCTGCAATTAGTAGTTTCTTTTCCCAAGTGGACTATTTCCTGGGATAGTTTGAATTGGATTTCGCTATAGGTGAACGATTGTGATTTGATCTTCGCAATGGGTTTGCCTCAAGTAACAGTTGGTGGTATTGCTGAAGATGCAGTTGCTTCTCGGAGCACATTTGTACAGACTCCTCAGCATTTACCATTCTCTTCGTTGAGAGATCATCAAGGATCTCCAGTTCATGATCTGATGGAAGTGGATTCCACAAATTTTTCTAACAACAATGATACATCTGATATGTCTGGCCTCAGGATAAATCACAGAGATCAATTTGGTTGGTTTACGAATACGAGTGGACCAATCATGAACAGTCCCCTTGTTAGGGTAGTTGGTTTTGAAGCAAGGGTGGCTAGGTCATCAATCAGTGCAATTCATGCTAAGCAGACAGATTCTGGTCTGCCTTCAAATGATGGAGACAATGTCAGTACAGCGATTGAGGGGAGTGGACCATCAGCTCGAAAGAGGGTGTTATCTCCCATAAATGGTATGCTTCTAAACGAACAATTCAACGGGGATATGTTAAACATTGGCAATGGTGTTTACCAGACAAACCCACAGGTTGCAAGTGATAATCGCAATATTTCCCTGTCACAAGAGCACAAGAAAGCTCATACTAGCAGCTCTGATAATGCAGTTTCTACGTCCTGGGAATTGAAAAGTTCACCAGACAATATCAAGATGAAACCTCGCATTCTCTGTGATGGTCCCTTGCTTGGAAACCAGCCTCTTGGAATCAACTGCTATGCAGAAACACCAAAATATAGACCTATGGATGGAGCAGTGTCTCCGCTATCTCTTTCTCCTCTTGGACCGAAGTTCCATGAAAGGATGCAGAAAACACGAGGATTTGTAAAGGCAAATAAAGATTCATATTATGAGTATCTAACATGGAAAGATGTTACGCAGTCCCTTGATGGAACTGTGTCAAGATTTTTTCCTTCCAAGGACAGCGAGGAGATGATCAGAAACGAGCATCAGATACTCCGTATAAGGGATGACTTGTGTATTCCTGAAATGAGGCATGATATGAGACTTGATACATCCCCTCCATCCCCAACAACTAAGTTGAGTAGGGCATTGGCTGGATTGCCTGTTAGAAGGTCCTTGATTGGCTCTTTTGAGGAGTCACTTTTGTCTGGTCGGTTGGCATCAGCAAATGTTAGCAAGGTAAGCGTAACTCACTCATCAAGCTAGGCAAACTTTGTTCTCTATATAATATGCTCAGTTGGTTAAGGTTATTGAATTTGCAGAAAATTGATGGGTTTCTTGCCATACTGAGTATATGTGGTGGAGCTTTCTCGCCAAAGCCTCAAAAGCTTCCATTTGGTGTTACTGTTGTGGATGGTGATAAATTCCTATTGTACTATTCCGAGATTAACCTTGGCGTGTGCAATGCCAATTCGCCAGAGAAACCTGGGCGCGCCAAAATGAAGAGGAGTCTGAGTACTCACGATACACCACCTGAGAAAGGCTGGTTGCGCGTTCCAATGAAGGGCCGCATACAGCTGGTATTTGGTTTCTCTCAGCCTAGAGATGATTTTGCCAAGAATTTGAACATGTCATGAACTGATTTTACTAAAGAAGGATATTCTATCTGATGATATAACTATATCAATCTATTAAAAACGCACTAAGGGAAACTTAAGCTCATCTATTTTGTGACATTGATTGTGCGGTGTGAGAAAGGGAATGCATAAATGTGGTGAATGCCTTTTCTGACTGAACCATAGGAACTCCGAGGATGCTTTTATCTGCATTACCTTTTACTGGGCAGAAGGTTATATGTTGGTGTTTACTAGTTTGCATTGAACTAAGAAGGGCCGGATAGCTTATTTGTTTCAGATACATGTAGTGATTCTATGGGGATTGGTTGCCGGACAAGTGATAATCTCCTTGTCCTCTTTCTTCAAAATAACGACACATGTTGTGATAGATTGGATTCTGAATGTTGTAGTTTTGCTTGTGCAGGTGCTTAGCAACCCAGAAAAGACGCCCGTCCACACATTTCTTTGTAGTTATGATTTGAGTGATATGCCAGCTGGTACAAAGGTATATATTGGAATTATGGCTGTGCTAGTTTCTACATTACCTGTTTGCTGGAGTTTTTGTGGTTATTTTAGGAATGTTAAATGCAGGATTTAATATTACAGGTAGTGTATTTTTTGTTATAAAGATTAAAGCTATGCTTACTATAAAAAAAGAAACTCTTCTAGTTTTCCTTAGTTAACTTCAACAGCTTCATTGATCTATAGATCTTCTGTAACGTTGAAAAGTTTGTTGGACTACTCATAAGAAGAATACCCCCGGAATTTTTTGGGTCCAGACCCGGAATTTTTTTTGGATTCGAACCCGAAAAATATTTTTCTTGGTCAAATGGGTTTCGACCCGGTGACCCAACTGACCAACCCGATTTGTTAAAACAATACTTTGACTAATTAATAAAAAGCCAAGAAAATCTCAAAGTCATATTATGGTAAATTTAGTAATTAATATATTATTAAAATTAATTAATTTATAATTATATATTACTAAAATTATTCATGGAGATTCCAATTTATTACATTTTATAATTACAAACACTCGATTCTTTTTCAAATTAACTTTTATATTTATTTGTATTGTATATATTACTCCCTCCAATCAGTAATATTTGATTTTTTATTTTTCAACATGATTTTAAAAAGCTAAAATAACTCTATAAAATATTAAAAATTTTAATTAAATTTTTATACTCATTAGTCATTACTAATTCGTATGAAATAATTTCAAAAAGTTAATTAAAACTTTGATATTTTATAGATTTTTAAATTTTATTAAAAATAATGAGTAATACTAGTAAAAATAAAATATTTTAGATCGGGGTAGTATATAACTACAAGCGCTCGAGCTTTAGATGACATCTTCTAATAAGTATAGAGTTCAAAAAGAACAACTTACCAATCACATCTTTAAATTTACATTTTGAAGTTATTATAAAGTCATCAAAGTACAAATTTTTATTAAAAAATAAAATAAAAATGACAAACCCGAAATTGACCCGAAACCGGGCCAAATCCGGGCTTGAGTTAACCCGGATCTACCTTAGACCCGTTTACCCGAAACCCGAAATGGCCTGACTCGAATGATCCAATTGACAGGTCTAGTGGCATGTCAGGCGAAGGAAGTGAAATGTTTAACCTTTCGTGTCTTCTTGTAGCGTTGGTGGAAATACGCACCTCTTGGAAACTTGTATAATATTTTCAAGACCGACTATATGTGAACTTCCCGTGACTTTTTGTGCACCCGGACCTGATTACATTGTTGGATCTTTTAATATAATCCTTCATAATGTGTGTTATACAACTAGCTAAGTCTACTTCTCGTCGTTTTAACATATTGTATGTGGATGAATCTTCTGACTTGATTCTTTTTCTCCTCTGTTTGAATTATTTTTTGCGTTAATTAGACATTTCTCCGTCAAAAGATCACCCTAGCTTCCTCTGAAAAGACTTCTGCATCAAATGGAGTACACGGTAATGATCTTGTAGCGTCAAACAACCCAAACGGACTTCAACAGGTGGTGAGAACCGAAGATCAGCAGATACAACTGATGAAGACTGAAAAAGATACAAGCAATACGGGATCCTTATCTGGCGAGTCTGATTTTTCTAGGACCCTGGTGAAGGAGAATAATAGCTCATTAAGTTCATCTCCTGCATCTGGAACCAGAACTGTACATAGCAGTCCTTCAAAGGTCAACGAAAGTAGTAGAGGGAATGGTGTTCTACGTTATGCTCTTCATCTTCGGTTTCTATGCCCACATGCTAAGAGGAGTTCAAAATCTGTCCAGAGGTGCAAATCAGATCCATTCTCTGCTCCAGCAAGAAGCAATACATGTGCTGATGAGGAACGCCGCTTTTACCTGTATAGTGACTTAAAGGTGGTCTTTCCTCAACGCCATTCGGATGCAGATGAGGGCAAGGTAATTGAATTTGCCCCCATTCTTGAACAGTACACATCTGATTGCTGCCATAATTTGTTTGCTGTGTAAATGGCTTCATGTTTATAACTCTGGTAATTTGTGTTCTGGTGTGCAGTTGAATGTAGAATACCATTTCCCTTCAGATCCCAAATATTTCGACATCAGTGACTGAACAAAGACCGCCATCTCGTTGCACCAAATAATTGTTGCATGTAAATATAGATTTTCCATCTTCCTTTTGTACATCCTTCAGACATTGTCTTCTTCTCTTTACCGAACAGAAGCGTCGCTCTGTTTATCAGCTGTACATAGGCATTCAACTTCACAAAAGCAATCAAATGCTTCAGTTTCTGGTTAAAGAAACCCTGATATTCAGTGAATTTCTCTTTTGACATCAATTCATCCTTAGTTACATAAATGTAGGCAGAAATTATATAATCATACAATGAAACCAAGTCCTAAAAACCCCGACTTGATAATGCACACCTGATTGTACAACTGTTTCCAGTTACAACTGTTGGGATGAAGGTATATCCAATCCATCATCCGTCGGTCCTTTGGATGCAGGTAACTTGTAAGTTTCTGATCAGCTCCTTCACCTCTAAGTTAATCAGGTGTGTAAACATTGCACTCACACTCCCTGTACTGTAAGCAACACCAAACAAACACTGTAAATCTTGGACTGACATGATTTAAGGGGCATATAATTGAATGCAATGCAGCCAATACCCATGCCCCCCCATGGAGTGTTTCTGATTCAGTGCCTTCACTGTCCCACATAAATTATTGTAGCAAAAGTACCCAAATTATTAGGTTTAATGGAATTTTCTTCATTCAGCATCATTCCATGAGAAAATGACTGCACATAGAGAGGACAAACCGCCATCTCTTCAAGACGGAGAAACAAGCTGGGCTCTTTTGATGACAGCAATCTTCATATTATATTTTGCTGTCTCCATCTCTCACCAGTCACTACTTTTTCTTGACACCAAACTAATCACAGTACTTAATTATCTGTTTGAAGTAAGCCAGGATCACCATCCAAGATTTGGAACAAGTGCTTATATGAGCATATGCATATTGCAAATCAGACAAGTTCTAACAGCTGGAGTTCTGCTGAAAATCACATGTAATGACTGGTTAACAGCAGCTGATAGTCATGTCATAACTATCAGTACTACTAGCTGAACACCATTGCCATTTCGGTTGGCTTCCTACCAACAAGACAACTAAAACATAATGGAGCCATCTTCAATAATTCACTACCTGCGCCGTTCAATTGACTGTGCCATCTTCAATAATTCACTATCTGCACCGTTTCAGATGACTGCGGTTACCATAGATCACAACTAGAGCAACCAGTATACAATGCAAAGAACGGAACACCTAACAGACTGATATGCAATGTAGACCGGTTTATTTGCAAAAATGAGGTATATTCTTATAGGTTCACAACAGAGAGAGTTGAACATGGAAAAGGCAAAACTTTTCCAATTACTGAAGATCCAGACACAAGCAGAAAGGGAGACAGTTGATTATGGATGCAGCTGATTCAGCACAAGATTGAACAAATCAAACAAGCCAAAGCATAAACTCATTTATTAAGATTCAAAGACTTACATGTGGATCAAGGTTATGTCACAATCTAACAACCAGTCCTACTAGGGAAAATATTCATCAACAGATTAGAAACTCTACTAATCCTAACAGCACTGTATAAACAAAGAAGCTAGAAACGTATATCAGAATTGTACATAGAGAAGATCAGTTGATGATCTCAATCTCCGTCTCATGACACAATGCGGCAAACAATCAAACAGATGAATCATCATCAATCAGGGTCTTGAGAAAACACCCCACACTCTACCCCGGCCAAGACCATCAAAGAGCTTCTTAGCACCTTCAACTTCTATCTCTACTAGCTTCTGGAGGTAAGCACAGGCACCAGCAGCCACAATCTGTTTACGGCACTTGTTTGAGTGAGACAGCGAAGACAGGATCGAAATTGGCCACTTCCTATCCAAATTCTGAGTCAAGGGATCCAACAGTTGAACTGTGTTCACTATTCCCCTCTCCTCCTTCTTGAAAGCCTTTTGATTCAAAGCACACAACATGAGTCTTGACAGAGCTTTCGAAGCGGCTTCTCGTTCTTCGACAGCCTTACCCTCCAGCATCCGAGATAAGGGAGGAATGCACCCACAATCGCCCATATCTCTTCTCGATTTTGAGCTGAAACCTAGCTCATATATCGCCCCAGCAGCTGCAATTCTCACAGTTAAAACCCCACAGCTCAATAGAGGAACAATCCTGGGAATGAATCCTTCGGAAACCAGCACCTCCCCAATTGGCTGGTAGGAAGCTAGATTCCTAACTAGCTCTAATGCCGGTTCCAGCCCCTTACCAATCGTGCACGAGTCGCAGTAGCTTTTCAAGCCGTCGATAACGCCCTCTCTGGCTACAATCAGCTTCAATTTTTCATCGTCAGATACCAGATTTGCCAGACATCCAATAGCATTTTCCTTGGCCATGGCCGTGCCGGAGGCTACGAGCGCGACAAGCACGAATACGGCGTTCTCCTCCATGAAATTCTCCTTGATATCTTCGAATTGAGCGAGGTTTCGGAGCACACCGGCGGCGACGGCCTGGGAGCTTGGAGTCCCCGACTGGCAGATCTCCAAAAGGGAGGAGATTCCGCCTCTGGATCCGATCGCGCGCGCATTCTCCTTGGAGAAGCTAAGCGCCTGAAGAGCGACGCAAGATCTCTCCATGGCGTATACGCTTCCTGATTCGAGCACTCGAAGGAGATGATTAAGGAGCAGCAGGCCCTCAGCGAGGAGGACGTGTCTGCTGCTCTCCACCGTCGAAACCTTGGCAATGGCCGCAACCGCCTTTTCCTTCATCTCCGGCGAGCACGAATCGTCGAGCATCCTAACAAGGACGGGGACGATCCCCTGAGCGACTGCAATCAAGACATTCTTGTCGTCGCCGTGCAATAGCCCTAGCAGCGAATCCATCGCCGACGCCTTCGACTCCGGAGCTCCAATTTGAAGCCTGGTGAGAAAATTCCTGATCTCGACTCGCACCGCCTCCCTCTTCGACAAAATGGCAGGCACCGGAGAAATCGAATTAGCATCACCAGCTGAAGCGACTCCTTCCTGGAGGACGCCGCTTCGGAGGAGGATGTCAGAGTCGCGAACGTGGCGGTCAAGGAGAGCGGAGATGGAATCGAGGTCGCTCTGAGTGCGGAGCTTTCCGTCGGCGGGGGAGGGAGACTTGCACTTGGCGGCGAGATCGACGGCGGAGGAGAGAGTGGTGGAGACAGCGGAGAGTAGCTCGATGCATAGAGGACTTGAGGAGAGAGAAAAGGAGTAGTCGGACAGGTCGCGGAGGTGAGAGTGAAGGAGGGAAAGCTTGGTGCGGAGGATGGACCACTTTCCCCGGAAGGTTTGGATGGTTGAGAGAAGGTGATCATCGAGGAGGGAGGCGAGCTGACGATTGCAGACTTCGAGGAGATCGGTGGTGCTGTCCGGCGATAGAGCTTCTTTCATGGCGGTCGCCGGCGAGGTCAAGTAAGAGAGAGAGAGGGTAAAGGGGGTTTCGGTGGAGAGAGAAACGTAGAGAAAGAGAGAGAGATGCAGTGAGTATTAATTAGCGCTCAAGGGACGGTACGTATGTGGATGGAGATGAATCGCGCCCCACCGAAGTTGTTCTCACGCGCCTATCTAAAATTCATTAGAGATAAAGCTTTACTCAAAAGTCCAACGAGCCGAGTATTAGAGTGTCGAGCTCGGCTCGTTTATAAAAGGTTAAGGTTTACTTCTTCCGTCTTAAAATTTAGGTCGTTTTAGTCCTTAATTCTTGTATCAAAATTTAGGTTGTTTTAGATTTTCTAGGTAAGGAATAGTACTCTCTCCGTCCAAAAATGCATGAACTTTTACTATTCATGTTTTTTTTAGGAGTTAAAAACTATATAAAATATTAACCTTTTTATTAATTATTTTTAATAATTACAAACTTATTAGTTTTGGACGGAGGTAGTAATGATTTGTATTGATTTTTGTTTTGTTTATTTTTTTAAGAGTTTGATTGGTTAAAAAAAAGTAGTGGGTATTTAAAAATAAAAAAAATTATGAAAAAGTTAGTGGAATGATAATGTTGATTGAGGAGTGAGTGTTTTATTAAAACTTGTGCAAAATTCTAAAATGACTTAAATTTTGAGACGGGTGGAGTATTTTTTAATAACCTTAGTTTTTTTTGTTTTTTTTTTGAGTCAAGCTCTAAAAGAAAGCCAAGCATCCGGATTAGGGACACTAGAAGCATCGGTCAAGCATCAATCGGATCCTCCTAAATGTGGCACAAAATAAAATGAAAAAAAAAAGAAAGAAAAAGGAAGGTGTAGACACCGGGAAATGAGGCGCGTGGGGAAGGTAGGAAGAGTGAAATGAATGGGGAAAATGTGAGCCTGCAAAATATAGGCGGAAAAAGTGGGACCTTCGCAGGCTGGGCCTCCAACTTATTATGCGAACCTGATTGCGATATTTCTTCGGTACCCCTCCTCCCCCCTCCTTTTCGCAACTAAAAACTTTTTACAGTCAGTTTAATATACCCAAAACTCAGTCTTAAGCGGGTCCCATCCCATTCATGATTTACTCACTAAATACTTTTTTTTTTATGCTACTCACTAAATACAGTACTTTTTTTATATTTGCTGCTGATTTAAAAAAAAATAAAAAATTACTGTCGTTGCTAGTACTCCCTATTTGTGAATCTTAAAACCAGTTATATTATCAATGTCATTTTACATTTTCTACAAACCCATACAGTATCATTTTACATCTTCCACAAAAATTCATCCTAATAAATAAAGTTCGAGCTTCGGAAGACCTAATCCGGCCTCAGCACTGGCGGATCCAGGGGTGGGCTTGTATGGGCCCAAGCCTATCCCAATCTGGAAAAAAAAACACATATATATATTGGAAGTAAGGATGCATATGTATGTTAGGTTGGTCTAGTGGTATTGGAGTGTTTTGTTCCTTCAACAAGTCCCATGTTCGAATCCCCTATAGCCCATTTTAGTATTTCTTTTTATTAGATTTTGTTTCTCCTTTCCTTATTTTTTGTTTCATGTCCCAAGTTTGGTATTTTTTAAAATTTTGCTAAGTATTTAATTAATATTTTATTTTTTATAATTTAATTATAATATGGTTAGAATTATTTCAATAAAATTAGAATAGAATAATTAAGCAAAGTAGTGCATGAAATTAAAATTGTTACAATTTAAGGGGGGTTTTCTCAATATTTATATAAATTATTTTATTTTTTTTATAGAATATATCCAAAAAAAATTATTTATTTCCACGTTGGCTCCTAACTTGCCCACCCCAATATATTTCCTGGCTCCGCCACTGGGCCTCAGCGACCTTAAGCAATGCGGTTGCAATCGGGTCATCCAGCGCAATCGCTGCTGGCTTAACAATCAGCAAAAGGATGAATATGTCCATGGTCGGTTTGTGTAAGAAAGCAAAAAAGGCAACGAATATATTTATTTATTTTAATTTTTAAAGTACCAAATCCGGGGTGGGAACAAAACCCACCGGGAATAAATATTCCACGGCGGCCACGTATGTCCCGCGCGCGCGCCGGGCCACGGGTGAAAAAATAAAAAAGCGAGCGACAGGTCGTAAAAGCAGGGAAACTTCCGGGGGGCAGCTAGCAATTAACGGGTCAATGATACTATTAGGCAAAATTAATTAATGAACATGTCTCTCAAAATAGAAAATAAATAATTATTATGGAGTTAACGAGTACGACGCGTTGATATGTAGTATGAAATTCATTAGTTTTATTGCATTCATGTGGAAAGCAAATGCAGTTTTACGTCGCGCTTCTCAATTGCTTCATTCGAAAGAGACATCCACTTCTTCAAGGACCTCTTTTTTTTTTTTTTTTTTTTTTTCAAAACAAATAAAATCTTATACTAAAAAAAAAGTTATAAGTAACTTTTTGTTTATTAAGGGCTCACTTGGGGACCTTCCCTCGTTTGGAAACCCTTTCACTTGAAGACAAGGCACTAATGGAAGGTACAACATGTATGAAAAACTCGACAGAGTACTAGTCCAGCATCATATACTACACGATTATCCAAACCTTATCACTAAGAATGGGGCTTTTTCCACATCGGATCACTGTCCTATTTTTATTTCACTTGAGAATGGTGTCGCATTTAAAGCCCCCCCCCCCCCCGGTTTAAATTTGAGAATGACTGGCTGCAGCGGAAAGACTTTCGTAACATTGTTAAACAATCGTGGCGAGCTACTTGCCACGGCTCCGCTATGTTTCAATTAATGTTCAAACAAAGAATTCTGAAACAAAAAGCAAAGATATGGAATAAGTCAACTTTTGGAAATATTTTTCGACAATTACTTGAAGTAGAGGAAGAATTACTCAAGATCCAATCTACTAGCCCAAGGGGGGTCTCAGTACCTTCGTGTACCAGAGAACAACACCTTATCAAAAAAAAAGGAAAAGCTCCTCCACTTTCAAAAGACATTCTGGAACCAAAGGGCCAAAACAAAGCATATCAAACTATCAGATTCAAACACCTCGTATTTTCATCGTGTGGCTTCAGGGCGAAGACACCGAAAACAAATTCGTAACATTCTTTCTAGTAACGGCACTTTAATTATCGGTGAAGAAAATGTCATAAATGAAATTAAGACGGACTTTGAAAAACGTTTCAAAAAGGAATCAATTGATGACAAATTATTAGAAGAGTTGCTGAATCTTATACAACCAGCTATCTCGGAGGAGGAAAACAATTTCCTTATCCGACACCCGTCCAACAAAGAAATAAAATCGGCAGTTTTTAACCTTGGTAAGAACAAATCCCCTGGCCCCGATGGTTTTACTGCTGAGTTCTACAACGAATGCTGGGATATTGTTGGCATTTCCATTATTAGAGCTGTTAAGGGCTTCTTCTTATCTGGGAAAATCCTAAAGCAAATTATCCATACTTTCATCTCTCTCCTACCAAAAAAAAGATAACCCGACGGCCACAAACCATAATCGCTCGATTAGCTTATGTTCCACAATCTACAAGATCATATCAAAAATACTCACTGAAAGGATTAAAGCTATCATTGGAAAACTAATTCACCCGCTTCAAGGTGCTTTTGTATCGGATAGAGCTATACAAGATAACGTCCTTATAGCCCACGGAAATTTTCATTCTTTCAGATCTCAAAAGGGCCGAGTGGGCTGGCTTGCGATAAAACTTGATATGGAAAAAACATATGACAGAGTTGACTGGAATTTCACCAAAAAAGTTCTCCAAAAATTCGGGTTCCACCCGACTTTCATTTCCTGGGTTATGGAGTGTGTTTCGAGTGTCTCGTTCTCAATACTGGTAAACAATGGCCCAACAGAAATGTTCTTGCCCACACGGGGCATCCGTCAGGGTGACCCCCTGTCCCCTTTTCTATTTATTCTCGGAGCAGAAATTCTAGCGCGAAGTCTAATGCTAGAATCAAATTCAGAAAGAAGTCAAATAGGTTTCAAATTTGGACGAGGTGGTCCCCGGATCCCTTTCCTCTCCTTTGCGGACGATATTATCATCTTCTCTAAAGGAAGTACTGAGGCAGGTCACAAGATTAGAAAAATAATTGAATCATACTGTAAAGTTTCTGGCCAAAAGGTTAACTACCATAAATCTAGTTTCCAAGCAACCAAAGGAATTACGGACTCCAAGATTTTCGAGCTTGGTAATTGTCTAAATATTTCAAATGTCTCCTCCCTGGAGAAATATCTAGGTTGCCCCATCATAAATGGTAGGGTAAGCAAAGCCACATTTGAGGACATCATATGCGGATCCAAAGAACAACTAAGTAAATGGCGTGCTAATGCGCTATCACAACAAGGCCGCGCCATCCTAATAAGCACAAATTTAGCAGCCAAACCCCTATACACTATGCAAAACTTCCCGTTACCGGCCTCAATACATAAAGAATTAGATCAAGTGAACAGAACGTTTTTCTGGAATAAGGATCTTCAACACCGCCCACTTATCAGCTGGGATAGGATTTGTAGACCAAAACGAGCTGGTGGACTTGGACTCCGAAAATCAAAAGATATGAATGAAGCCCTCCAAATGAAACTTTTATGGAAAATTCTAGCTGAACCATTAAACGTATGGGTCCCCATTATTAGACACAAGTATCTCTGGTCGTCTAATTTGATGGAATATAGGAAAAAAGGTGATTCATCTTGGCAATGGGCCAAACTGACAACCCTCATTGATTCCTTCAAAACCGGGCTGATCTGGTCCATAGGAAATGGTAAATCGGTAAAATTTTGGTCGGACAACTGGGTCTCGTGCCTCTCGCTGAATGCTAGGAGTGAATGCCCTGCAACTCGTAATCTTGAGGAGACCGTTAGTGAGTATATTATGGCCGGCAAATGGTGGTCCGAGAAGCTTTGTCAGGTGCTACCTCCAAACATTGTCAACGAAATCCTGGATATTCCTTTACCGTCTGCTCCCTTTGAGGACCGTCTATATTGGTGGCCGGACAGGGAGGGTTGGTTCTCCACCTCGAGTGCATATAAACTGATTTCAGGTCAGTCTCCTCAGTGTCCTGATCCTAATTTATGGATCTGGAAACTAGACATTCCACCAAAGGTTAAAATTTTCTTATGGAAAATATCTCAAGATGGTCTTCCCACGGCCGTTAGATTAGCCCATCGGAGCATTTCGGTGCCCTCCACTTGTTGTTTGTGCAATTGTGCGGTAGAAGATGATGCTCATCTTCTGGTGGAATGCCAATACACAACCTCTCTCCTCAGATTCCCAAGTGAAACCAATACAACTATAGCAGCGATGCTTCAACAATCGAGAGACATTAAACCAATTTTGGCCTACATTGGGAACAACATCAACAGTAAATCCAAAGCTAAGCTAGCCTTCTGTTGGTGGTTTGTTTGGTATTCTCGAAATCAGCATATCTTCAGGTCGATTCCAATTCCCAGCAGAGATACCACACTTCATATCATTAAAACACACGAGTTAAACTGGAGCAATTCTTCTAATTTTGAGGATAGTCTCGAGGTTGACCCCGACATGCAGACACGAACCAAACCTGATAGACAACGAAAAATGCAACGCGCAAACATTAGATGGCGTAAGCCACCCAGAGGAACATTCAAATTAAACTTCGATGGTTCTTCCCTCTTAAACATGGCCAGCACAACTACTATTATCCGAGACTGGGAAGGTCGGCCAATCAACATCGGATATAAGAAACTTGGTAATCAAAGTCCTTTAAAAGCTGAAGCTCTTGCTTTAAAACTCGGGATACAAAACGCAATAGATCTACGAATTACCAAACTTCAAATTGAGGGGGATTCTAAAATAATTATTGACCATCTCAACACAAAAACAAAATGTCCATGGGAAATTGAACTTATTTTGTCAGATATTACAACTATGTTAACAAATCTGGAAAGAGTTTCTTTCCTCCATGTACCCCGAATAGGCAATAGAGTGGCTGATAAGGGTGCACACCTTTGCCACTCTGCCTGGGGTACTAATATTCAAAATAATCCTGGTCTTTTAGACCTCATCCGAAAGGATGCCTTCGGGTAGAGTTTTCTCCCCCGAAATTTTTCCTAATCAAAAAAAAAAATAAAAAAAATTAAGGGCTCACTTGGTATATAATCGGTGTAAAGATTATATGAGATAAACAGAATTAAAATAAATTTTGTATATAAGTTTTCTAAGTCTAGATGGGAGAAAATTGATATTTTCTCAATGAAAAATAAAGCAGGAAGGATAATGATTAGAGAAGTATAGTTGTATAAGGGTTATGGTTACCCCTTATTTAAATGGGTGATTAAGAGGGAGAAATAATACTAATTGCTCGTTTGGTTTAAATTCTGAAAAGGGAAAGGAGATGGATTTAGTCATTTATAGTTTAAGATATATTGTTAAAAAATTTAATCATTGTCCTCTCCTTTCAACTTTTAATACAAAATTGATTTTATTTCTCCTTATTTCAATCACTCATTTGAACAAATATGTAACCATATCCTCTATACTCCTCTAATAATTACCGCTCATATCTTATTTTTTATACAAAAAATAACATTATGATCTCATCTATGTAGGTTTTCCTATAAAAAAATTATTTTCATTTCATTTACCTTGTACCAAATGAGCTCTAATTTTGTATCAAAAGTCGGGAAAAGAGAGTAATAATTAAAAAATTTTAACAAGATATTATAAACTATAAATGGACTACATTTATTTCGATTCTCTTTGCCTTTTCAAACTTTAAATCAAACAAGCCCTAATTTTCATCGAGATCATTTGCAGGTACGTCAACCTCATTCAGTTGACTTGGTTAAGTTGATGATAGTACGGTATATATTCATTTTTATGTAATTTGTGAGAAATTTAAACTCGGTGTAATGATAGGATGAGCAATTGAACTTGAATGTAATACGCAATTATTTTTTTTTAAGTAGTTAAGGCTTAAGGGTTGACATTACACGTTCTTATTTTAAATATAAAAAATGATAATTTCTACACCCACTCTTCACCTACCATTACCTTTTTCTCTGCTATGATGGCCTAATAAGTAATAATAGTGTTTAAAATTAAGGGCGTGTTTGGTAACGAAAAAACAGAAATATGGAAAGTATAGAGAATTGCCGTTATTCATAACTAAAAAATTGTCTCTATCATATCCATACACTCCGGGTAATAGCAATCTCTTATTTTAATTCCAATTAAATTCCCTAGACAAGATTATAAAGATAATGGGCCGTTTAGAGTGGAGTTCATGGCCCAATTATGCAGGACCAGGTCCACTTCCACATGATATGTTCTTTGGTTTATGGGCCAACTACAAACATTGGGGTAAAATAATGTGATTTTCCGCCCTCTGGAGTCCTACAAAATGTCAATTTCTTGTAAATTTATGTGAGTATAATACCATGTTTGAAGGATGGATGATGAGTTTTTAACTTCTTATGAGCAATACAAATAAGGTGTCAAATAAATACACAACGATGTGAATCTGTTAAGGCATTGGTTGTTACAACTCGCTCCAATCATCTTACTTCTTGGCAGTTCAGTCGACTACTCTCCTTAAGAAACAAATTTGAACAAGGTATCCTCTGGTTAATTGGGAACGGATATAGCATAAATGTTTGGTTGCACCCCTGAGTCCCAAATCAAGATATTGAACAATTTAGAGGGGACTATGATCCGGAAATGAAAGTATCCCAGCTTTTTAACTTACAAAAACGTTGGAATACTCCACTAGTAAATAACATCTTTCCTCCAGAAGTCTCTTGTAAAATTATAGATATATAAATCCCAAATTGGGATACACCAGACAAACTTATTTGGAAGCTTGACGCAGGTGGAAACCTCACTACGAAATCGGTCAGTGTAGTCTTTGTAATCAAGCGGAAGAAGATGCGGAACACTTGATGAGAAGTTGCCTATTCACTAGAAATATAATTGCCCATTTTGAGCTACATACAGGAACATACTTCCAACATTTGAATATAAATTAATCTCACCTTTTTAATATAGATGAAATCCGACTTGAAAATAAGAATTTTGAGGAACTAATCTTCATTTGACAAACTGTTTGGGAAATCAGAAATGAAGTTATCTTTAGGAATAAAGCTCCGACGCCAATAGAAAATATTATTTGAAGAATCATTGCAAACATCTATGATTGGTCCCAAATTAAAAAAGATAATTATAGGAATAAAGCAACAAACCGGAGATTTAAAGCTAAATGAAGCAGACCATCATGAGTTGTCTATAAAATCAATGTGGATGACTCTGTTAATCCCACATGTGCTTGCCATGTGGGAGGGGTTACTCAGGACCCCCGGGGCCATGTCATTGACATGTTTTACAAGGAAATTATCAAAGCCTCAGTCATTCAAACTGAAACTATTGTTATTCAGACAGGAATGGATCAAGCAAACAGTTAGGAAAGGACTTCGAAGAGTAATAATAGAAGGGGACAACCTACAACTCATCAAAGCCATCACAAGCAGCAATAATGTCAGATGAGAGATTATACATCACATTGGAAAGATCAAGCAACTGGAATATGCTTTTGACCTTGTTGAATATAGACACTGCTACCGAGAAGCGAATCAAGTAGCCGACTTTATAGCTCGGAAGGGTATCATTAGTAATAGATCTACTATTCATTTTAACAGTGAACTTTGTACCGTCATCCTTAAGGATGATCAAGAAGCCAGATTACAGATTGTGTAATCGCTCATAATTTTTGTCTACTGTAAAAAAAGAAAAAAAAATGAGTTGAGAGTTCAGGGTAAAAAAAAAAAAGTTTCGGCTTAGACTTGTTTGTTTAATGAACGATTTGAATATGAACACATTTTAGAGCTTAGTTCAAAATGAGGCTTTCTACTCGACTTGATCTCAACTGGCCATCGGGAGGATTTGAAGCAAAGTCGAAAGACGGAAAGGTCGATCCTCCACAGCTTGAGACTCCGATGAAGCCGATGCAATGGTTGGACTTTGTAAATGGCGAATCGCTTTCTCAGTGGCTCTGCTTGTGGTGCTCGGGCTCGATGAAATCAAAATCAGGGAGGGAGGGAAGGAGGCGGAGCAAGAGTGCGAGAGAGATAGACTAGATATACATCTCAAGAGGACATTTATATCCATAAAATTTTAAGGGAACAAAACTCTAATTTACCATACTTGTGGACACTCCCTCGTAACGCTGAAAATCTGCGCAAATTTTCTCAAAAAAATGATACCCCGTACTCGTAGTATGAAATTTTACAATGGTGTGTTGAAAGTAGGACTACGCTGTATGGAGGAGAATGGACAGCTCAGGTAAAAGCAAGGAGAACACGTGTCAAGATATAGGAGCACCATGTCAGCATTGCCACGTCCATATTCAATCCTCATTTTATTTTTCAAGTTCACAGTATCTTGTTTTTTATTCCCAGTATTGACCCAAACCCTAAAAAAGGCGCACACCATCGATCGAAGATCGAAATTGAAGCTCGAAGTTGAGCGAAAAGTCAGATCGAGTAATCATCATGGCAAAACTATCAATTCTGATCGTAGCTATGCTGTTCATGGTTTCTTCTTTGATGATTGCATTCGCAGCTGCGAGCTCTGAATCGCCTTTCCTAGTCGCACACAAGAAGGCCAGCCTCACCAAGCTCAGGGATGGATCGGAACGCGTCTCTGTCTCGATTGACATCTACAACGAAGGATCTGCGTATGTCATGCTCTCTCTTCCTTGCTCTTCAATTTTGATTAATGGGATGTAGAAATTGACGGAATAGTTTTGACAAATCCTTGGCCATTTCTGGTTCTGATCTTGATATTTTGGCTATTTTTGCTGAATAGGAATTGCATAAGGGGAATTTCCATGATTAGGATTTCCTTAGCCTAATTTTGACTCTTTGGGAGCGAATTCAAACCTAGATCTGGATTTCGCATCTGGATCTTAGATTTTCTTCCTCATGTGTTTTACTACAACATTTAGTCTGTAGTTTGAAGGGAACGACCGTGCTTTTTTATTTTCCATGCTCTAGTTCTCAATCCAATTCCCTTATTTTACAGTCCTTTTCCTTTCGATGTACGAAGCAATGGCTGAGCTTGGCTTTGGTTTGGATTCTTTTGTTCAAAAGTCTGATTGTAATCCATATTAGCTGCCTTTTCGATAATCTATTGGATTGTCAATACTTAAAACTGATTTGACTGTGAATCCATTCTGATGTCTGGAGAGGTTTCCTAGGTTATCTTAACTTTTTACCCTAGTACATGACCAATCAAGCTTGTATATTGCAACGTTAGTAGAATTTGACTCCAAATATAAACTTGAGCCGTGGAAGATATTCTTGATTAACACGTACTAGCATGAATTCTATGAAATGGAGGGGAACTGATGCAGTGATGTGTGATTACTGATGACTGCAATATAGTTTTGCATTACATGTACTAGAAGTATAAGGCATCAATACAGGTTTGCATGAAATATATAGATTTTGCTTAGGAGATATATGAAATTTCAGAATTTTCGGGTTTTCTTGTATCCTATTGCCATTTGCCAAATATATGTAGATGCCACTAGATGGTAGTGTAATTGAATATATTTTGCTTAAACTAAATCACCTTCATCCATCATTTTTTTTCATGGTAATTAAATAAATACGAGTCATATTTGAAGAAGCAGCCGTCTAGTGCCTTTATTTCAATTTTGTGCATCGTCAATGCTGAATCTTCTTTTGCCTTATCTTGTGTGCTTACCGCATTCCTATTTCCTAGTGATACTTTGCTTATATGGTTTTCTACTTTTCTGTATGTACCAGTACGGCTTTTGATGTCAGTCTCACTGATGATAGTTGGACTGAAGACCTTTTCACCATTATTAGCGGAAACACTTCAGTGTCATGGGAAAAAATTGATGGGTAAGTGCCATGTTAAGTATTGTTCATAGAGCTTAAACAGAAGTGTATCATTTCAGTTCTCTGTTGCCTCTTAATGTTTGCTATTTTACAGTGGTTCTGTTGTATCCCACTCCTTTGAGCTGGAGGCAAAAATGAAAGGTCCTTTCCATGGGGCACCTGCTGTCATCAAGTTCCGGGTTCCCACAAAAGCTGCACTTCAGGTTTGTCACTTGCTCTTATCTTCTCTATCTATGCTAGAACTTCATTTCTTTCTAACTTTTGAATTGTTCAACGCACCTTCCAGGAGGCATATTCGACGCCAATTATTCCATTGAATGTCCATGCTGAGACAATTCCAGAGGATAAACTTGAATGGGTAATCTTTTCTTTGCTATTACCAAAATAATCTTCCTTGTCTGTCAATTTAAGTTATGCTTAAAGATCATCAAACAAATATTTATTAATTGAAATTTTCTTTCTACCACGTCATTGACGCAACCATCTACCGTGACTTTGATGACCTGTGCTGGATTGCCTACTTTCTCATCTTCTTCAGGCAAAGGTAAAAATTGTTTCCTTAGCTTCTAGATACAGTTCTTCTGGTATGACTTGTGAATGTACATTTTGTATACTGCAAGACCTGCACTATAATACTTGTATAAAATAGAAAGTGAATCATCTAAATAATCTTAATACATTACTTTGAAAGGTTGGCATGATTGGATATGCAAGCCCCATTTGCAACTGTCTAACTAAAGTCTTGTGCACTAGGATCTAATTTTCAGTACATGTGTACCTCCTTATATCCTTCCCAAGTAGGACCATTTTAGTGGGTGTACAACATAATTACTGCAAACATGTTAATGAATGTTTCCATTTTTGCTTAATGATTTTTCTTGTTTGATCCAGAGGAATTTTGCGCGATTTGGCCCACAATTGTCCGTCCTCTCTATCGTCGCTTTGTTCATATACCTGATAGCTAGTCCTTCAAAATCAAGTGCTGTCAAGGGAAGCAAGAAGAAACGTTAAGTGTTTGTGTGCAAAGCACCACCTCTTCTCTCAAACCTCAAGTCCTCAATCATACTGTTTCTGAACTAATTATCCATGCCATACCCAATTCTAATGCCTTCTGTATTTCTTCTTTAGAACTACTCTTTGGTCTGGGAGAACTGAGATGTCTTTTTACAGTTTTTGTAGAAGGTATGGTATATATAACCTGAGCCTTGCTTGGTCCCTTGATGTGGGTGACCTGAGTAATGAAGCAAGTTATTTCATCTCATGTTATAGTTTCAGTTTTGAAATTTTATAGATCATCTTCTTTAGCGGCGTGCAATCTATATACAACTAGTTGTACACTTGTACCACTGAGTCGGCCTTCGCAAAACGGGCATCAATGGTTTGTGGCCAATTGATTGGAGGGTATGTTTAAGATATTTTTGCCTTGAAAGCTACTTTATTTTAGCGTAAAATTTTGCCTTGTGGAGTGGAGGCACTACCACATAATGCAGTGGTGTGGAGTGCCCCTACAGCCTGGCCCTGTGGAGGAGGTACCACTGAGCGTACATGTGTTAAAAGAGGGCTGTTGATAGGAATCGAAACCGCATGCCTGTGTTGTGTGCTGTTTGGCTAGGACCTTGAAAGATACTTGTAGCCTGCAGCAGTTTGCAACCATAGATAACCCGATACGAGAATATCAAATGGATTCATATATTTGATTCACATACATTAATGGAAGCGGAAAGTGCAACAAGTAATACAAATTTGTTGTTAGATTATGCTTGGCTACACACAGTAAACAGAGCTGGTTGATTGTATTTGTGCCTAGTGAATGGTGATAGAGATGACAGTATCAGTGCTCAAACTGCTCACCCAGATATAAGATTGTTCATTGTTGGGTGCCTCGCACCAAACTGAAATTAATTGATTCCAGTATTATTATTACAATAAATTATTCCCCCATCCCATTTTTATAAAAGGGTAAATTTCTTTGGTGGTCCCTAACCTTTAAGGGTTAGCCACTATCGGTCCCTAATCTTTTTAAGTGTTACTTTTAGTCCTTAACCTTTTAGGTATTGCTACTATTTGGTCCCCGTCTATTTTCTAATTAAACTAAACAATAAAACTATTTAATTTTCTAAATAAATCCAATAGAGATTAGAGAATGGTTCCGTCCAATGAATTTTAGGGGTTCCGTTCAATATTACCTTAATCTTAAAATATTTGATTTTTTTCCGACTTGCTAATTATTAAAAAAATATTTTATGTGTAGTTTTTAACTTATTAAAAAATGTGTCAACAAGTTAAGCATCCACTATTTTGATACGAATAGAGTACTTATTACATTTACCAATCTTTCAAAAACATGTAGCACATAAATTATGTAAAATAAATGTATTCCTTTAAATAGGATAATTAAAAAAATGCCCAAATAAATTTAATATAGGACTTCTTCCTATTGGATTTTAAGTCATATATTTTAACTTTTTTAATTATGTATCAATACATATAGTATTTTCACATTAAAAACTCATTCATTGTGTGAAGTTATAATTTACAAATAAAATTTTGAATATATATGTGAAAAATCTTAAAATATAATAAATTATACTCTAATACAAGAGTTTGTATTAAAATAACAAATAAAAATAGTTAATAAGGAGGCTCAATAACTAAAATAGTTTTTCATTTAGAAAAAACAATTATAAAATGTACATTTAATAAAATGTTGGCATTTAATTGGATGGAAGGACCAATAGTAGCAATATGTAAAAGGTTAGGGACTAAAATTAACACTTAAAAAGGTTAGGGGCTGATAGTGGCTAACCCTTAAAGGTTAGAGACTACCAAATGAATTTACCCTTTATAAAACTACAAATATTATGAGACCGAGTGAGTTTTCATTTAACACTGGACTTGTTTGCTATGAGGTATGAAATGCTCATATAGACCACTTGATACTCCATAGAATTGGTAAAATAACTACACGTAAAGTTGGTTACTCAGTTCTAAATTTATTTTTTTAGGTTCGATAGAATAGGGTAATCCTATCAATTCTATGGAGTTCAACTCCACGGAATCCTTACCGCATATAGACTATCCAGTAATTGATTTATAATACGGTATTTATATCCTATGCCATAAAAGCATAGTATAAGAATCTTGATTGAGAAAGATTTCCTACCAATAGGGGTGGAGGGAGGGGGGGCATGAGGTGGCTCGAACCCCCTTGGGTCGGAGGAAAACGTAAAATATATATATATATATATATATATATATATATATATATATATATATATATATATATATATATATGTATTTTTTTTATAATTTTTGAAATTTAAGGGTTAAAAAGAGTATTAAATTAATAAGTTTGCTTAACTTAGTTGGTATAGGTTGAGAATTAGAATGTTGAGGGTTTGTTTGGATTCCAAATGCATTATACTTATAATGCAAAATAATAAGGCGTTGTTTGGTTAACACAATTTTTAAAGTGTTTAAATTAAGATGTTTTTATATTCCACGATATATTAATTATAATACAATATTTTCATTTCTTTTTCTGTAATTATTTGGTTAAATTATGGTTTTACCTCGGTTTTTACGAGATTTTTATTTTTCAAACCAAACGTGCACTTAAAACGAGGTAAAATAATTGTATTATAATTAAAATGCAATGGAATCCAAACACACCCCTTGAGTTCGAATCCTTATATCTTCATTCTATGGATTTTTTTTCCTTTTTTTAGATTTTAAAACTTAAAATAGCTATTTAAATCATACATTTAATGTGTTTTATACTATATTCTTTATAACAAAAATTGTATCTTATATATATCTTCAAAAATAATAATCCGCTATTATAGTTGAGCACCCCCCCCCTCAATTTTTTCCTGACTCCGCCCTTGCCTACCAAACATAGTAACGACCCTAAGAAAGCAAGTTTTGAAAAAGCTAAAATAATATTAATGTGATCGAGAAACATTTTCCAACAAAGCTTCTTATCCTATGCCCATAAAAAAAGATGTTTATAATATCAATGTGATATACTACTACTATTTTGGAAGGTATGAAATATCTTATATAATAAAGTCATAACACAACAAACTATAGTTCTATATATACATCAATCTCATGCCCATTAATAGGTGACAATAAGATTGCTCAGATTCGGTTATTATTGGGTATCGTCCCATGCCAAGAGGTTCGAAGTTCGAATTCCTTTGGAAACATGGAGTCGCTTGTGAGTGGAAGAGTCAACCCCTTAAATGAGCCACATAGTGCCCAATCCAGATTTAGAGTGACTGAGTCGACCGAACTGGACTACTATAAAAAAAAAAATGAGCATCATTAAGTAGGGGTGGGCACAAATCCCGCAAATCCCGATCCCGTCCCGGTCCCGTCCCGATCCCGTCCCGATCCCGGTGGGATTTAGGACAAAATAGCGAATCCCGTCCCGATCCCGTCCCGCAAAAATTATGCGGGACGAAACGCGGGACGATCCCGGTGGGATCCCGCAAATCCCGTCCCGTCCCGCATATAATAATAATAATATTAATAATAATAATAATATTATAATAATAATATTATTATAATATTATAGAATAATAATAATATATTATTAGTATTATTATTTTGAGCAAATATTATTTATAACTATAATAATAATTTTCAATTTATAATAATAATAATATTATATAATATTATAATATAATTTAATAATAATATTAATTTATAATAAAATTATTATTATTATTATTATTATTATATCATATTATATTTTTTCTTGTAAAGTATAATTATTTTATAATAATAAAAATAAAAATAAGTAATTTTATTTTATTTTTAATTATAACGTGGGATTATTATTATTTTATTATTATTATTATAATAAAAACAGATTACAAGAAATTAGTGGGCAACCGAGATACTATCTGGGCACCCACTCCTTTAGCGATAACAAAGCCAAGTCTAGTAAAAATATAACCTGCAGCACGAGCCCCAGCATCCTGAGATACCGAGAATTTCTGAATCCGCTTCAGCAATGCAACCGCATCTGTATCCAACTCCCCCAATGAAGTGAATGAGAAGGGTAGGAAACCATAACCAGCCGTCGTACACAAATCTCGATACATGACACACTTACATCGAGCAGCATCAACAACAGCACGACCAGGCATAAAGTCAGAAATTCCAGACTGAGTCAATGGAGAGGATCCCATCAGATCGACACACACATCCCGCCCCTTTAGAGTTACAAGAGGCAAATAGCTAATTAAATACGGTATTCTTCCTAACTATCAATCGATAATTAGACAATATTGGTAAATCTCGTCTCAATTCCTTTCCGTCCTGATCTAGTAAGATAATGTAGCCAAATATGTTGAACATTATAATTAATTATACAATCATTGTATGAATTAATAATAGTCTTATAATATTAATATTAATATTATTATTATTATTGAATAATATAGTTGAGAATAATACCGTATTCAACATATTATACTAAATAATGAATTATGAAAGCATTATTTCACTTTGCGAATTTATATAATATTTTATTATTTTTATATGCGGGACAAGGCCCGTCCCGTCCCGATCCCGTCCCGTCCAGACCCCATCCCGTCCCGATCCCGTCCCGAAAAAAAAATGTCAATCCCGTCCCGATCCCGTCCCGAAAAAATTTCGCGGGACGAGTCCCGTCCCGGCCCAATCCCGTCCCGTCCCGTCCCGTGCCCACCCCTATCATTAAGTTCGGATTAAATTGGACCATCTTGGATTTAAAAAATCATTATCGAGTCGAGTTGGAAGTTATAGTTTTATTAAATCTATATAGTATGTTAATATATATCGAGTATAACCTATTTTATAATTTTGAAAATTATATAACTGATAGAATATATGTAAATATATTTAGTTTCCTATTTTGTAATATGGATATATTGTAATCTTTATATGTAGTGATGCGGGACCATCCAAGACATCTTCGGACACACCTATACTTGGGGTTGGACCTATGATTCGAGCTCGTGAGAATGATGTCATCCTCGTCTCAGTAGAATGAGTCGTATGGAGTCAATATTAATCGGATTGAGGCGTGCCATACCTTGTCGGAACGAGGACGAAGAGATCTACAACTTTGCTGTTGAAGGTTTTTCCAGATTCGACCTAGAGCTTGGCCGAAAATCACATTCTTTGCAAGTTGTCACTGTTTTGCGCGGGCGCACATGTAGGTGCGCGGGCGTGCGGCGTGGGCTCGCGGGCGTGCATTTCCGGGCTGTTGGATGCTGGCCACCGATCTCACATATGCCGAATTTGGGCTTTCTTAAGTTGTTATTTTAGAGACCTTAATTAATTATGTTATTTTAGTTATTTTAGAATTATTTAATTAATTCCTTTTATTTATTATTTTTATTCGAAATTAGCCTTAGGGTTATAAGTAGACGGCTGATCCTTCCATTGTAGCTCAGACGTATCTTTTATGAAAATTTCAGTTTGTGTAAAACACAATTGAGAGAAAGTCAATCGATTCGAAGTGTGGCTCATCGATTGCAACTATTGGTATAGATCTTGCTTGGTTTACTTTGGGTTCATCAACCTCGCGAGAGCTTGGTGATCTTGGTAATCACAAGTCCCCTCCTTGTAACTCTAAGTTGTCCGCTTGGTTGTGTAAGGTTGTAGAGGCGGGCTTTGTAGTCGTTGATACTTGGTTCCTACCCTCTTAGGAGGCCTGAGGTCTTTATCTCGTTCTACCTTAGTTCGAATCACCCTTCTATCGGTCTTTGTTCTTTAATTTTCGAGTCTTTCATTGCTGCGCTTTATTCGTTCTTGTCGATATCGAGCAAGTACTTGGTATTCTTGAGTCGTTTGCTTCCGTTCTTGTCTTTGAGTCTTGATTATCGAAGATCGGGCCATCCTACGGCTAACCCCGTATCAAATTGGCATCAGAGCCTTGGTTTCCGACATCAAATTAGTTGTGTCTTTTATTTTCCGAAACACAAAAACACAAAAATAGAGTCTTTCTTGTTTTTGGTTTTTTTTTTCTTGAATTTTTGATTTAATTGTTACTAATCTTTTGTTTGTGATCGTTTGTAGTTGCTAGCCCTAAACACATTACCGTAGCCGAGACCCCCTTGCAAGTGCTACTTTGTGCGCAAGTCTTTGTGCATACATCTATCATAGTTGTTGGCCGCAGCTTGCAAAATTAGAGTTGACCGCAGCTTGCAAAATTTACAAACCCTAGTTGTTGTTGTGGTTTGCTTCTATCTTGTTCTATCATAAATCTATCTATTTCCATTTGCTTTATTTAAATTGTGATTTTTGGTAGATTAAATTACTTTTAGAAAAAAATTGCAAAATAATCACTTTTTTTGGACGAATTTGCAAAATGGTCACGTTTTTGGACAATTTAGCAAGATGTCCACTATATAACCCCTAATTAATTGTGTCTCTCTCCTTTCTCTCATTCTTTCTCTCGCTCGCTCACCTCTATCGCTCAGATCTCTCGCTCGCTCCGCCTCGCTCTATCTGGACACACGGAGGAAGATCGACAGATCGAGGTCGGGTTGGACGGATTTGGACGGATTGACAAATCGATGAAGGGTTGAACCTCCGGTCTCCAGGTCCCTCATCATCGCCTTCACCGGATCTCCAGTCTCCAGGTTTTGTCCTCGTCGCCTTCATCGGATCTCTGGTCTCTAGGTTTTTTCATCGTCGCCATTCTCTTCCCATCTCACTCTTTTTCTATTTCGTTCGATTTCATTCGCCCTAGGTTACAATTGGATTTCTGAATAGTCGATGGTATAAAAAATTGAGCGATGTCGAGTTTCCTTCAATGCTTTCTATATTGAATTGTTTCTAATTGCTCACTGATACGCCTTTGTTGCTCACTGATATACATACACTGTTATACTGAATTTGATCTACAAATCTTTGATTTTCATACACTGTTATACACTGTTAATTTAGGAACTTGGAACTTTGTTTATTTTGAAATTAATTTAGGAAGAAGCATACACTGTTATACACATAAATCAGGTACTGACATTGAAACACATTGTATCCATGTATGCTAAATGTGGATTTTTTGGCCAAAGAGTGGCTGTTTTTCACATAATGAAGCACAAAGATATAGTTACATGGAATGCTTTGATTCATGAAAGCAAGTGAGGTTTTTGGAAATCTGTTTTACAGAAAACAGATTTTTGATTCATGAAAGTTCCAATTTGAATTACAGATTTTGGAATGCTTTGATTCATGAAAGTTCCAATTTGAATTACAGATTTTGGAAATCTGTTTTACAGAAAACAGATTTTTGGAAATCTGTTTTACAGAAAACGGATTTTTGGAAATCTGTTTTACAGAAATCTGTTTTACAGAAAACAGATTTTTGGAAATCTGTTTTTACAGAAAACGGATTTTTGGAAATCTGTTTTACAGAAATCTGTTTTTACAGAAAATAGATTTTTGGAAATCAGTTTTACAGAAAATAAATTTATGGAAATCTGTTTTACAGAAATCTGTTTTTACAGAAAACAGATTTTTTGAAATCTGTTTTACAAAAAATAGATTTTGGGAAATCTGTTTTACGGAAAACACTTGATCTCTGTTGTGTACTTGATGATTCTTATCGGCCGGACTGATCTGTTTGATTGTGATGAATGAAGGGTCCGGCTGTTGGTGTTTTTGGTGGAGTCGTAATTGAGATGGATTTGTGAACTGGTAGTGCTGTCATGAACCATGGAGATATGCCATGGGCTGTATTTTTGTAGTGTCGTACTATTCTGCTGTCACAAATCTACTTGCTTGGGAGCGTGTCTTCTGGCTGCTGCTACTAATTGGATTTTTTCTCACACTTGGGCTCTTCCTGGAGGCTTAATTTTATTAAAATTCATATGAGATTTTTTCTTGATATTTTCGCTTGTGTAATGAGAACTATCATAATTACAAAGTGTTATATCATCCCTTTTGAATGCCTTTGTTTGGAGCTATTCATTTGGTTGTGGAGTTATTGAGTTTCCTAGTCGAATGCTTTTAGCCTATTAGCTCAAATGGGAGAGCATTGTGCTCATGATCAAAGATGTGGGTTCGAATCCCATGTAGGCAAATTGAATTGTGATTAAAATGTGCAATTTTAGTTTGAATTTTATTTTTTAGTGTTTGAATTGTGATTTTTTCTTGAATTGGTTTTGTACACTAGATGAATGTGTTTTTTGATTTTGAAGTGTATGTGGTGACACTAGGTGGTTAAGGCCCAAAGTAGTGCTGACACTGATATTAGTTACAAGTAGTGGTGACACTAGCCTTTTATTTATTTATTTTGAAGTGTATGTGGTGACACTAGGTGGTTAAGCCCCAAAGTAGTGCTGACACTGATATTAGTTACAAGTAGTGGTGACACTAGCCTTGTGTTTTCTGATATTGAAGTGTATGTGGTGACGTTTTCTGTTATTGAAGTTTATGTGGTGACACTAGGTGGTTAAGTCTCAAAGTAGTGCTGACATTGATATTAGTTACAAGTAGTGGTGACTAGGGCCGGAAATGGGTGACGGATATCCATTTCACCCGCTCCACCCGCAATATTTTTGCGGATGAAAACCCGCAACAAACGGGTGACGGATGATGCGGGTGATGGATGAAGTGGGTGACGGAGCGGGTATGGATGATGATTTTTCACCCAATACCCGCTCCAATAACCCGCTCCGTAACCCGCCCCATTAACCCGCCCCAATAACCACCCAATAAGAATCCATTAACCCAATTAAATATGTAATTTTACTTTTTTATCCCTTAAAAAACCCTAAAAAGTGTTGTCTCTTATCTTTTCTTTTGACTCTCTTCTTTTCCTCCAACAATTTATTCTATTCTATCAACCCTAATCACGCAGTGACGTTTACAATTCTGCAGACTCGACCTTCCAAACTACGACCAAGGTATCAACTTCAAGTTTCCGCCTTCATCCTCTTGCATCGTTCGACCTACAACAAACCAGTGACCCCGTCTTGTTGTATAGAGATTGACAAACAACTTGGAACCTGTGATCTTCAAGAAACAAACTAGTGAGCAAGGTATTGCATCAGTCGCCTTCTTCCTCTCCTTGTCTTTGTAGATTTCTTGACCAACTTCCCTTCTTCCTCTCTCTTTCATTGAGATATTTTAATTAGAATACGTTCTCTTTGCCTTGTAGGTTCTTGTTAGTTCAAAACAATGATTGAAGATATATTTTATTTAGATTGAATATATATGTATTTTCCAATTTCCACGTACTATTGAATTGATTTATAAGTTATACATTTTTCACGTATTGTTGAAATATTAGAATGTTTTAATTTATAAGACATATTTTATTTAATGTTTCAAATTTAAAATTATTAATAATTCTTATTGGATATCCAATAATCACCCGCATAACCCGCTCACACGCACGGGTTGGATGCCGGTGAAGAACTTGCGGGTGATGGAGCGGGGCGAGTGGAGATTAAAACCAGCGGGGCGGGTGATGGATTGATGATTTTCACCCAACACCCGCCCCATTTCCACCCCTAGTGGTGACACCAGCCTTGTATTTTTCTATTTTGAAGTGCTATGTTGCACAACATTGTCTTATTTTTGTTCAATATTAGATTATATTTGCAGAATAATCGAAGAGTTTTGAAATTACGCTCAATAAACTATGATTGTAGAACATGGGGAATTAATGGAATTTTTGCTAAACATGCTCTTATTTTTGCTCAACAATTCTTCATTTTTGCACAGCAATCGAGACTTATGAAATTGTGTCTCAACATGATCTTATTTTTTGTAAATATAATTTTATACTTTTTTAATAGATTATTGCACAACACGGTCTTATTTTTGCTCATCAATAGAGTAAAATTGCACAGCATGGGGGGATTGGTGAAATTTTGCTCAACATCATCTTATTTTTGCTCAACAATAGGTTATTTTTGCACAGCAATCGAGACTTGAGAATTTGTTCTCAATATGAATTTTTTTCTCTCAATATAATTTCATACTTTCTCAATAAATTATTGCACAACATGCTTTTATTTTTGCTCATTAATACTTTTTTTGCACAACATTCGAGACTTGTGAAATTGTGTCTCAACATGATCTTACTTTTTGTAAATATAATTTTATACTTTTTAATAGATTATTGCACAACATGATCTTATTTTTGCTCATCAATAGACAATAATTGCACAATATGGGGGATTGGTGAAATTTTGCTCAACATCATCTTATTTTTGCTCAACTATAGGTTATTTTTGCACAATAATCGAGACTTGTGAAATTGTTCTGAACATGAATTTATTTTCTCTCAATATGTTTTCATACTTTCTCAACAGATTATTGCACAACATGCTCTTATTTTTGCTCAACAATTCTTTATTTTTGCACAACAATCGACACTTGTGAAATGGTGTCTCCACATAATCTTATTTTTTGTAAATATAATTTTATACTTTTTTAATAGATTATTGCACAACACGATCTTATTTTTGCTCATCAATAGAGTAAAATTGCACAACATGGGGGGATTGGTCAAATTTTGCTCAACATCATCTTATTTTTGCTCAACTATATGTTATTTTTGCACAACAATCGAGACTTGTGAATTTGTTCTCAACATGATATTATTTTCTCTTAATATAATTTCGTACTTTCTCAATAAATTATTGCACAACATGCTCTTATTTTTGCTCATCAATACTTTATTTTTGCACAACTAGTGGTGAAAATTAGTGCTGACACTGGTATTAGTTACAATTAGTGCTGACACTGATATTAGTTACAATTAGTGGTGAAAATTTGCTCAACATGTTGAGAAATACCATTTTGAGAATACCATGTTGAGAAGGAATACCATGTTGTTTCTCAACATGGTATTGTTTTTTTAAGTAAACAATAATGATAAAATCTAAAATTTTATAAGTACCGATGACAGAATTGTGCTGACATATAAAAACGAATACACAAACTTGTCTTATTACATGATAAAACCTAAAATATTATTCTATAATATTGAATTAATGTTTAATATGGAACATAAATGTTTAAGATATAATCTTTCCTAGTAGTACTTTTATATAGTATCGATGACAGAATTGTGCTGACAACCTTATTTTGAATGTTTTATCCTTCTCTTGAACTCTCCTATTGAAATCTTTCTATTGCAGGGTGGTCTTCCAGCTCTCGAAAATCAGTAGGCGGCCCCTCTGTCGAGCAAAGAAGAAATCCAATTACACATTGGAAATTAAGGCAAATGAAGAAAAGGAATGAACTAAAATAGGGATGTTAGACATACTAATAAGCTATCAAATAAGAATTTCAGTTTGATAGCTTATTAGTGAAGGAAATAAGAGTGATGACAACATCAACAGTTCAAATATAAGAATAGTGAATATGTAAATACAAGATGGAAGTGGGCAAATACACGAAGGCACAAATTTTCAACAGCAACAAACATGATCATTAAATCAACTAGATGAATAGAATACACCATTTATGAACACAATTCTACAAAATTTGCACCTCTAGTGCAAATTTTCTATTATTCAAGTGCAGTGATGACATGAGCAATGAAAGTGTAATTAGGAATGGGTACTTCATTATAATGTCAAATGCAATAATGGATGCAACAGTGAGGGATTCATATCATTAAATCAACTAGATGAATAGAATACACCAGTTATGAACACAATCCTACAAAATTTGCACATCCGGTGCAAATTTTCTATGATTCAAGTGTAGTGATGACATGAGCAATCAACTATATGAATAAAATACACTTATAAACACAATCTATAAAAATTTGCACCGAAGGTGCAAATTTTCTATGATTCAAATGCAGTGCTGACATGGAGCAATCAAAGTGTAATAAGGAATGTGGAGTTCATTTTATTGTCAAATACAATAATGGATGCAACAGTGAGGAATGCATATCATTAAATCAACTAGATCAATAGTGTAAGCACATTATTCGGGATGTATTTGATCTAGATATAGCAATGTTACATTTAAAGTGCAAGCACATTATTCGAATGAGCATAAAGAAGCATGGATTCAAAAGGAAACTTCAAAATCTCATCCAATACATAAAAAATGAAATAAAATTTACCAATGTAACATATTAACGAGCATACATAAGCATAAACAAGCACATATTCGATTAGAGACTTGAAAATCACACATATATAGCAAAAAACGATCATAATCAGCAATTGATGCTTCAAAAATCAATCAAAATTTGCGCCAAAGGCGCAAATTTTGAGGCATTCCATAACAGTAATCACTTGATTCGACTGTATTTCATAGAGATATAGCATAAATAAGCATAAACAAGCACATATTTGATTGCAGACTTGTACATCACACACATATAGCAAAAAACGATCAAAATCAGTAATTGATGCTTAAAATACAGGTTATGTGCAAAACATAAAACAACATATCAATCACAAACATAAAACAACAAGGACAAGATTTCAGATTTCATTAAGCAATTGCAGCCATCACAAACAAAATCGAGTTTCTTATCAATCGATCGAATGATAAGGAAAACAGTCGGAAGCAAAGATCGATCAGTCGGAAGCAAAAATCGAGTTCCTTATCAATCGATCGAAGATCGATTGTTAAGGAAACCTCGGCTAGTAAAAATACAATCACTCGACCTTTTCGGGCATTTCATCAAACAGGTTATGTGCAAAACATAAAACAACAAAATCAGAAAAATTAGCAACAAAATCGCCCAGCAGAAGCAATGTTCGATTTCCTTATCAATCGATCTTCGATCGATTGATAAGGAAATCAACAGGTAGAAGCTTTTTAGGCTCCTTCAACAGATCCAGTAGCTTGCTAGCGCCATTGCTAGTGATAGGAATCCACAGGCGGGAGTAGCGCCTTCGCCGCTCTTCTTTTCGCCTTCGTGCTTTTTAGGCTCCTTCTGCACACAAGAATCGGCAACGAAATCAGCTAAATTAGCAATGAATCACTGGAGACTTCAAAATCGACTCCGACACTTCCAAAATCGAAGAAAATTTGCGCCTTAGACGCAAATTTTCCATGAATTCAAGGCAGCGTTGAGCAGTGCGATAATTCAGCATAATCGAATGCTGTACTTACCTGATTACGTAGAAGAGACGCCGAAATCGGTGGTTTTGATGAGATCGAAGAGATGATCGACAATATTCCTGTGAAATCGCCGTTGAGTAGCGAGAGAGAGAGTGTGCGGAGAGGGAGAGCCGGAGGAGAGAGAAAGGCGCTTGGGAGAGAGGGTGGAGGCTTTTATTTAGGACATTTTACAAAAATGTCCCAAAACGTGGATATTTCGCAAAATAAGCCCATTTTCGTGGCTATTTTGCAAAATCCCCCTTACTTTTATCTATCATAGATTATAAAAGGTCTCCGATAGATCTACTTACCTAAGATAGCCAAACCTCAATTATATATATTTCATAAGGGCTATAAATTTTATTTTTCTTTCACCATAATTTAAATTTTCAAGAGTCCTTTTATTTCATAGATAGTTTCTTGCATTAGTAAAAAAAAAAGAAAAAAAAACAGTCCGATATTTCAAAAAAAAATAAATACATTCAAAGCTTAGTCCTAGGAGGATAAAATTCAATAGGGGCAAAAGTAAGCTTTCAAAAAAAAAAAAAGGATTGTTGAGATCTAGTGCAAGAACTTTCAAGGACCAATTTTGGTGAAATCCTATAGCTCTAGTCGAAAGTCTCAAACACATACCTCCCAAAACACAATTTTTTTTAAGCCCTACCTTGCAACTACACCGTCCTTGCTAAGGGTTTGAATCAAAAAGAGGTAAAAATCCAAGTTCTTCTTTTCTTTTCTTTATTTTCTTTTGTTCTTTTTGTGTCCAATTCTGGTCGAGTGTCATTTGTTTTGGTCGAGTGCCGCTCGAGTGCTGCTCGAGTGTCAGCTGCTGTCGAGTAAAATACAGCCCCTGTCGAGTCCCTTATTTGGCCATTCCTTGTTCTTTCTCTTGATTACTTTTTTTGATTGTTAAGTCCTTACTTGAGTGTTGATTTGCCCAAAGCGGATTGCCCCAACAAGCTTGTCATACCAATTGGAGAGGAGTGTGAGCGAAACACTTGGTGAGGTTGTTTATATTTTTCTAACCCTTTACATAGTTCTTTGTTTGTTTATTTTGTGATGTCTAACTAGGGAAACATGATGTTTACTAATGCTGACTTCATGAAATCTTTTAACGCCATGATGGAGACCCTGGCTAAGATAGATAAAAGCTTGACGGTAATAGAGCTTCAGCGTTTTGGCTCTAATAGTGTGTTCGGACAAGGAGTCCCACCTAGAGATGAAGTGCCATCTAATGAAAGGGGAGAAACTCATCCTATTCCTCATCTTAATAATAATGCTCATCAACATCATGTTCCTTCTAGTGTAAATAATCAGTTTGTTGATAAATTTGAAGAGCATGTTAATAATGATCAAGATATTAGTTTACGTCGCTCTAAAGATGATTGCATTGAATATGAGCATGTTGGTTCTTTGATTGTTCATAAAGTTTTAAGTGTTCAACCTATGTCTTGTGATGATAATCAAAGTGAAGATTTGTGTCATCCTAATTGCTTAGAAAAAGGCAAAATTTGTAATATGATCATTGATAGTGACACTTGTTTTAATATTGCTAGCCTTGATATGATTGACAATCCAGCCTTGAAAAAGGAAGAAAACTTGCTAGCATTGGATGAAAACTTAGAGATAAATGAACAAGCTAAAGTGCATATTCAATTAGAACCTTATGAAGATGCTATGAAATATGAATTGTGCACTAATAAAGTTTCTTTTTTTGGTTATGTAGAAAGCTCTAATGGTCTACAAGATGGCGAAGCCAAGATCAAATCCATCCAGAAGTGGTCAACCCCTGTAACAATCGGCCTCGAGGGGAGTTTCCATTGGCATGAGCTATTCGATCCAGGAGCTCATGTGGATGCATTTGCGGAATCATATACGACCTTGGATTCGAGGTCGAATCCTTTTCAAGAAAGGGGGAATGATGCGGGACCATCCAAGACACCTTCGGACACACCTATACTTGGGGATAGACCTATGATTCGAGCTCGTGAGAATGATGTCATCCTCAAGAGGAAAAAGAAGGCTCCACCATGGGAGAAGGTCCAAAGGTGCAAGCTTGGTAAATGACGTTTTATTAGATTCGTTCACCATTTGACAGCTTTTTGACGTCTCAGTAGAATGAGTCGTACGGAGTCACTATTAATCGGATTGAGGTGTGCCATACCTTATCGGAACGAGGACGAAGAGATCTACAACTTTGCTGTTGAAGGTTTTTCCAGATTCGACCTAGAGCTTGGCCGAAAAATCACATTCTTTGCAAGATGTCACTGTTTTGCGCGGGCGTGCAAGTAGGTGCGTGGGCGCGCGGGCGTGCAGCTCCGGGCTGTTGGATGCTGGCCACCGATCTCACATATGCCGAATTTGGGGTTTCTTAAGTTGTTATTTTAGATACCTTAATTAATTATGTTATTTTAGTTATTTTAGGATTATTTAATTAATTCCTTTTATTTATTATTTTTATTCGAAATCAGCCTTAGGGTTATAAGTAGACGGATGATCCTTCCATTGTAGCTCATACGTCTCTTTTATGAAAATTTCAGTTTGTGTGAAACACAATTGAGAGAAAGTCAATCGATTCGAAGCGTGGCTCATCGATTGCAACTATTGGTATAGATCTTGCTTGGTTTGCTTTGAGTTCATCAACCTCGCGAGAGCTTGGTGATCCTGATAATCACAAGTCCGCTCCTTGTGCCTCCAAGTTGTCCGCTTGGTTGTGTAAGGTTGTAGAGGCGTGCTTTGTAGTCGTTAATACTTGGTTCCTACCCTCTTAGGAGGCCTGAGGTCTTTATCTCGTTCTACCTTAGTCCGAATCACCCTTCTATCGGTCTTTGTTCTTTAATTTTCGAGTCTTTCATTGCTGCGTTTTATTTGTTCTTGTCGATATCGAGCAAGTACTTGGTATTCTTGAGTCGTTTGCTTCCGTTCTTGTCTTTGAGTCTTGATTGTCGAAGATCGGGCCATCCTACGGCTATTTAATTAATGTCTCTAAAATAACAACTTAAGAAAGCCCAAATTCGGCATATGTGAGATCGGTGGCGAGCATCCAACAGCCCGGAGCTGCACGCCCGCGCAAAACAGTGACAGCTTGCAAAGAATGTGATTTTCGGCCAAGCTCTAGGTCGAACCTGGAAAAACCTTCAACAACAAAGTTGTAGATCTCTTCGTCCTCGTTCCGACAAGGTATGACACTCCTCAATTCGATTAATATTGACTCGGTACAACTCATTCTACTGAGACGTCGAAAAACTGTCAAATGCTGAACGAATCTAATAAAACGTCATTTACCAAGTTTGCACCTTTGGACCTTCTCCTATGGTGGAGCCTTCTTCTTCCTCTTGAGGATGACATCATTCTCACGAGCTCGAATCATAGGTCCATCCCAAGTATAGGTGTGTCCGAAGGTGTCTTGGATGGTCCCGCATCATGTAGTGACATTGCGGGAACTATATACACCGTGAATCACATGTCCCTTTTGATTTGGAGCAATGTCTGTTTGAACGTGGACTAATTATTAGAAATTATTCCACGGCTAATTGAACGTGAACCACGTTACATTAAACGCAGATTTGCTATATATAGGTGATTTGGGGTGTATCTAGCAACACCAATAGCTCATAGTTCATCAAGAAACCTAAGGGGGAATTCATCCAAATCTCTCACATATATACATGCTGCATTTTGGGCTTTTTTATGGGATAGATAATCGGGAGAAAGGGGTGTTAAGAAGGGCTCCAAATTTTCTACCCAAAATTCTTATCTCAAATCCTTTTTCCACAAAATATTTTATCTTTAAATTTATATTAAAAAAATTAAAAAAAATATATTTAGTTTATGCAAAGTGATTATAATATATTTGAAAAAATCTCAAAAAATCACCTTATAACCTGTAAAATTATTATAATTTTTATAAAGTAATTTTTTAATTTTTTTTCAAACATTTTAGAATAATCATGTATAAGTAAATCTATTTTAAATTTTTATGTAAAAATTAATTTTAATATATACGTTGAATTAATTTTATGGTATAGGGAGTTGTAATAGGGTGTTAGAGTAGAGGATTTGGTGCCGTGAAAAAGGTGTCAAACGAATGTCTCCAAATTTTCCAACCGGTGCATTCTTCTTTCACGATGACATGACTTCCCATTGACACCCTACTCACCGTCGATTGAGATCACCTGTGTCCAAAATCCCTGCCTAAAAAAAACAATTAAAATTTGAAAATTTTTAAAAAAATGGTAAAGGTGGAGATAGATTATGAGAGGGTAAAGGAAGACAGGGGAATTTGGAGTTAAAAACTATATAAAATCGCTTATTAGTACTCCCACCGTCTCGAAATTTAGGTCGTTTTAGGTTTTTAAACTTGTATAAAAATAGATGTCATTTTAGGTTTTCTAGGTAGGGGATAATAATGATTTGGATTGATTTGTGTGTTTTTGACATTTTTTTAAAATTTTGATTGGTTAAAAAATATAATGAGTATTAAAAAACAATAAAATTTATGATTTTTTTTACAGTGGGCAAGAAGTAGATCGACAAAGCGATCTTGAAGCTCTCAACAGATGGCTTGGAAGACACTACGCAGAGGGTCGCCAGTCAAAAAAAGAAAAAATTATCTAAGATTACAATTACAGAAATTTAAAATTTAAAATCTAGAAAAATAAAACTCTTGTTCCTTCGACGGCTTAGATGACTTGCATGCAAGTCGAGGGGTAGTAGACATGGTATTGTTGGATTAGAAGGCGGTGCCTTTACTCATCAATCATGTTGCATGTGATGCCTTAGACTCAAGAACTTGAGATCGGACTCAAGAACTCAGGATTTGAAGGTGAACGACGAAAGACATGGATCTTTTGTAAATAGGTTTCGATTTAACAAGTTTGTAATTTGAGTGGATGGTAGGTTTGGTTTTCAAATTGAGGTTTTTTCATGGCTGTGGAATTTTGGGTTTTACATTTTGGATTGGTAGAAAGAGATTTTTTTTTTTTTTTGAGATTTGAAGTTAACATGAGAGTGTTTGATAGAAACAAACAGAGGGCGACGAAGGAGGCATGTAGGAGGCGCCGGAGGATGGGGAGATGTGGGGCAACTAGGAAGTCGAGGGTTGACTTGCCGACGCCCCGGGATCCATCTCGGCCATGAACAGAAAGGGTGGGTAGTAGGGTGATGCACCGGTGGTGGAAGGTCGGGGGCTGGGAGCCGCTGCTCAGGGCTGGCGGACACTGGGGACAGCGGCGACGGTGTGAGCTGAGCGGGTTCCGGTTTACAGATGAAAGAGAGGGACAAGGGCGACGTTGTGGAGGAGGAAGGCCAAGGGCGGAGCCTCTCAGGCCGACGAAGACTTCAGGGATCAGATGGAGGCAGCATCGGTTGGAGATGGGGCGGTCAAGCAGCCAGGAGGCCGATGAAGGAAGAGACCACACCGGCGCAGTGAAAAACCACCACAGCCATGACCCATGGGGGATGGCTGGACCAGGATTCACCGCAGGAGGTGAGGGTAGTCGCCACCAGGAGGTCCGACCGCTGGGGGAGCCCACCAAGGGGCGGCGGGGATCTGCAGGAGTTGATTGTTAATTGAGGGGAGTGTTTTATTAAAATTTGTACAAAATCCTAAATAATAACATATTTAACATAAAAACTTTATTACGGAGTAGTTTCAAGCTACCTAATAGGCTAGACCTATCCCACCTAGGAATGTTTTGATTGAGTCAGGTTGTTCAGTCCGGATCAGAAGGGGGCCCATCCTGGTAACTTGCCACCAATCCTAAAATGGGAAGAATGTAATACGACCAGCTCATCCTCGAAAAGCAGTGGGCTAGTCCTTAACAGCCCAATGGATCCTCCATCCAGGCAACTTCCTCTGATCAACGAACGGCTCCGCAAGTCAAAATCGAACGGGAAGAAAAATTGATGTTGAAGACGACGAGAAAGGTAAAAGTAACCTTACATCGTGAGAGAGAGAGATAAGAACTGCTATTTCCTTTTTCAAACTCCTCCCACAAAATCAGATTTTCAAATCCAAATTAGTTACAGGAGAGGAGGGGGGGGGGAAAAATCTTGAGTGAAATCGTGATGATTGGTCTCTTCGGTCTCCTTATTTGACCAATCCGTTTTCTCCTCCTCTCTCTGTCTCCTCCGATCTCAAGATCTGCTGGGATTACGCCCTCAGTAGCTCCCGATCGAGCCAAGATGATCACGATTCCGTATTTGACTGCCTTAACCACCTACTTCAGTTACGGATTGTTGTTTGCGTTCGGCCAATTTCGTGATTTCTTCAGGAGGATCTTTGATTGGTGGGATGCTAGCAACCTCCAGGTTTGTCTTTAGTTTCTCAGTTTCACTCTTTCGATTATTCTTCTTCTTTTTCTCTTTTTTTCTGAAATTTGGGAGCTTCTTGATTTTTTTTTTTGAATGTGTAGGGCTATGCGCCAATCTGTTTAGGCCTTGAAGATTTCTATATTCGACGCCTGTATCTTCGTATTCAGGTATTAATGCTGAATCTGAGCTGATATTACTTCACAGTCATTGCTGGAGTTGTTATAGGTTTCATTTAGAGTTGTATGAGCACGAAATGTGGCGAACAAAAGTTGTGATGATCACCATATGTATCAATAGCTTGCTTGGATGGTTCTGTGATTGATCCATGCTTGTTGAGCGTGGATCTGAGTATGTGCAGTTGTGCAAAGAAGAGGTTGCCAGGGAAGTGGATCTTCAGCATCTCATGCCCTAACGCAGCCTCTAGGCCGCAAATTATGATGTATGACATGGCCTAACCATGTCTACAATCACTCTGATTGAATTACACAGTCTTGTTCCTCCTGTTAAGATTTCCTTTCATTTGTTGAGGATGAAGCTTTACATTTTCCACTGATGTCTACCACAGCCCACAGGGAATAGACTCATAGCGGTTTGCTGTGAACCTTGAGATCTATGTGTCCACGGATTATTAATTTAAAGTTAGCATTGTTTGGCTATTCTGAACCATAAAATGTAAACCTTGAGATGTATGTGTGGATTGTGTGCACGGAAATGATTTTTATGCAGCCTTTCCATTGTGATCTTGTCACAGGATTGTTTTGGACGACCTATCGCAAGTGCTCCAGATGCTTGGTTTGATGTGGTAGAGCGTTTTTCCAATGATCATAACAAAACACTGAAGTATGTCATCAAAATATGTTTGCCTCGAATATTTTAGTTCTCCTGAAGTCCAGTTTTTCTTTCATGTATTTCTTCACTTGGTTCATTTGATTTGCTTCTAATTATGGTACAGTTCAAGATTTATTAGCGTATACTTGAGCCTTGGCCGCAATAATTTCTGAGCACTCAGTTTGCTTCATTTCTTGTAGACGGACTGATAAAGTGAAGCACTGCCTTAACCTGGGATCATACAACTACCTTGGTTTTGCTGCAGCAGATGAGTATTGCACCCCACGTGTAGTTGAAACACTGAAGCAGTTTTCTCCTAGTACCTGTAGTCCCCGTGTTGATGGAGGTACCTTCATTCCAATAACAACTATTACATTGTTCATTGAACAAATTTTGTTATTTACTCGTGTGATTGTGCTCCCAGGCACTACTATGGTGCACAAGGAACTTGAAGAATGTGTTGCTGAATTCGTTGGAAAGCCCGCTGCAATTGTCTTAGGAATGGGCTATGTGACAAATTCTGCTATTATCCCTGTTCTGATTGGGAAGGTATACAGCTTTACCTACCTCAAATATGGCATTTCTCTATAAGTTGATTTAATTTAACAATGTTGAGTACTGGCTTAATTAAGTAAATTGTGAATCTCATTTGATTTTGATGCTGATACACAGGGAGGGCTGATAATCAGTGATTCTTTGAACCACAGTTCTATTGTTAATGGTGCTAGAGGATCAGGAGCTACCATCAGAGTATTTCAACATAATAGTAAGTCTCTGTCATTGTTGTTAATCACTTCTATATGAAAATTAGTAGCTGTTGTCGATCACAGCGGATGTTTCCTTCTCAAATTGCCTGATTGTTTAGGAGCTTCTAGTTTTTATTTACAGTTGGCCATTGCTTTCGTTCTTTTAATGGTTTCTGATTATTGTGAAATTTTGCAATGAGATTAAAGGATCATCTCACAAACAGCAACCTCCTTCCTGTTTAGTGACAATGTCCAATGTTTACTGTTTTAGCTCCATCTCACTTGGAGAAGGTGTTGCGAGAACAAATTGCTGATGGTCAACCCCGTACACACAGACCGTGGAAGAAAATTATTGTTGTTGTGGAGGGAATATACAGTATGGAGGGGGAGCTCTGCAAACTTCCAGAGATTGTTGCAGTATGCAAGAAATACAAGGTTGCTGTTCTTAAAACCATTCCTGAAGAAAACTAATGTGCATGCTTTTCTTTTTATATTTTTGTCTTCTAAACTATTTCAAATTTTTTCCCTTTGGACTAGTTCAAGTTTTTGCGCTTTTCAATTCTACTTTTTCTCCAAATGTTTCAATTCCTGACTCCTAACTCATCGTGGATATCCTAGGCATATGTTTACCTGGATGAAGCTCATAGCATTGGAGCAGTTGGGAAGTCCGGTAGAGGTGTCTGTGAGCTGTTAGGGGTGGATACTGCTGATGTGGATATCATGATGGGAACCTTCACAAAATCATTCGGGTCATGTGGAGGTTATATTGCTGGATCAAAGGTTTGTCACTTGAGAATTACAACAAAAATCGATGTATAAAAATATCAGTCTTATATACCTTTACATGTGTAGTGCTCTTGAAGTAACAGTTCATCAACTGATGGCTCCTAGTTCTGATCACTGATGAGCAAGATTCATTGACATTATTTGTTGAGGTTTTTGCTGTTGGCTTTCAGAAATGAGGATCTGAATCTTGGATGTCTTTCTTTTTTGTATTAAATCCTAAATTAATTAAAACAATAACATTAAACATTTATACACAAGTCCTCCTTTCCATGGAGTCCAATGACCTTTTTCCTTTGTTCTTTGATCTTAACAGACTAATTTCAATGCCCACACCCGTTGAATCACTAAACATATTCATTCTGATTTACAGGAGCTTATCCAATATTTGAAGCACACATGCCCTGCCCATTTATACGGGACGTCCATATCACCACCAGCAGCGCAGCAAATTATATCCTCCATAAAGGTTATTCTTGGAGAGGATGGTTCCAGCAGAGGTGCACCTTTCTAGCTTTATGTTATGCAGGAACTTCCGTCAGTTTTGTCTAACATCAGCCCGATTTCCCATGCTAACAATCCGCGTCTCGTGCTTAACAGGTGCACAGAAGCTTGCAAGAATTCGTGAAAACAGCAACTTTTTCAGGTCGGAGCTGCAGAAGAGGGGTTTTGAGGTTCTTGGGGATAATGACTCTCCTGTAATGCCCATAATGCTTTACAATCCAGCGAAAATCCCTGCATTTTCCAGAGAGTGTCTCAAGCGTAATGTAAGATCACATACCAATTACTGGTTATGTTGAAATACTCTCTTCCATTTACAGCCCTATTTACACTGTGGCATGTATTAAGTTTAGATCTTTTGGTGTCCTAGGTGGCCGTTGTTGTCGTTGGTTTCCCAGCCACTCCTTTGTTGTTGTCTAGAGCGCGTATCTGTATATCCGCTTCTCATTCAAGGGAGGATCTTGTCCAAGCATTGGAGGTGGGTTGCTTTTCTTTACCTGAAGTCCAACTCCTGAATGAGTTCCCTTTGTGTTCTCACCTTATTTTGTCTCAATATACAGGTTATTGATGAAGTTGGGGACCTAGTGGGAATAAAGTACTTCCCTGAAGAGCCAAAGAAAGAGCACCAAGAGGATGGAGCAATCAAGTTGGACTAGTAACATGAATTTTTCAGTCGGCGAAGTCTTTAAGGCGCTTTCATCTGGCTTTTTGCTGTGTAGAAATCGGGTTTCACTTGTAAACTGGTTTCCCAAGGGAACCAATCGCGACATCTTAACCGTCTTCCCATCTCGAAGTTTGCAGCCCCATGTCTTGTCACTCTTTTGCTTCAGTTCCTTCGAACAAGTACTGTTGCCGTTTCCATGTTAACATATTCTTTTGTTGTTGTGTGTACTGTGTACATATTATCCAGTGGCTAATCACTAGTAATGGACACCCCTCATCCCCGCTATGGCGACATTCCAGAGTTATTTCAGCTTCATTTTTCTGTTGCATTTTCTACTCTTTAAGTTCCCGATTTGAACTCCAAAATTTCACCAACACATATTACCAACTGTGGTACATTTGTAAACACAACAAAGATCCTCTCGACGTGTCATTTTCATGATCAAATAAACCTGCAATTGACTTGCTTTTAAGAAAATATGCATATTTGGTAGTAACTAGGAAGCCAACAATTTCTGAAACCTGTTTATAGATGGGGGGCTACAAAGGGTACATAACAAAGCTACCAAACAAACCAAAAAATTGCTTCCTAAACCCTAATGCAGACCGTGTCAAAAACCAACCCCTACTGCCTAAAATTCACCCATCTGAATCTGATTGGAGCATTACACTCAGATGATGAGATGACAGTCAAGATTCAAGATATCAAAAGCAGCAAAATGTTATATACTCCGTATTCAGCATCAGCACTAACTGCCACTGGTTAGTCAGGTAAGGTTGCAGCAAAATTATACTACCAAAAGCCAGAAAAAACTACTAACTTTCTGACATGATTGAAGGTGATTTCCTGTTGGAGGGGGGATTCGTCAAGAAAACCCTTTTCGAAGCTTCTGGATGGCACCAAACATCTTCCTCCTGGATCCAACTGCATTAATGCCCATGTCCTTGAGGTCCTCCAAGGTCAGCAATGGCAGGACCTCTTCATCAACCTCGTGTATTTCAAACACCGCCCAGTACCTTCCCAATCCCAGACCTTCCAGCCAACTCTTCACCCCGTCTTCGCTCCGGTCGGTTTCCAGTGGGCCATCCAGGTGGGCCTCATCGACTCCGTTGCCGTAGAGGTCTCTTTCTTCCTCAACCCTAACCCTAGAGCTGCTATGGTGAGATCTCCTCAATTGGCTTCCTCCTAACCCTAATTGCTCCTTCAACGGACTCTCTAAGCCCAAGCCTTGAGTTTCGTCCATTTCGTCGTCGTCGTCGTCGCCGGGGGCGGATTTGTTATCTTCTTCGGCATTGCGACTGCGAGCGCTGCCGCCGCCCTCTTCGATCTTCGGAAGCCAATTCGTCCGCGGCTTCTTGCAGACTCTCTTCGACTTGGAATCTTTGGTCCTCCAACTGCCAATCGCTAGATTGTCGAAATCGAAATCCCTGCTTTCATCCTCTTCCAGGGAATGCGAATCTAGGGTTTCGTCATCTTGGTGGAAGGACCCCGCGCCCAATTTGGCCAACGGCCGAGTCCTGGACGACTTCCCCGCCTGGTCCTTGCAGGCGGGGGAGGGCTTCCAGTGCTTCGGCCTCCGGTGAGACTCATTGAACAAGGTCGCCGCCGGCTGGTCCCCGATTTCCCCCAAACGAACGCTCGGCCGCCGCTGCCGCTTGGCCATGGGGCCCTTCTCGGAAGCCGGAGCCGCTCCAGTGCCATCGATCTGAGTGTCTTGATGCTGCAGCGGCTGTATCTCGTCCATGGACCCCAGATTCTCGGAATTTCTCCAAATTTCCGCTGATTCGCCTTCCAGTGGTGCGTAGTGTCAGATTCAACACAGGGGGGAGAGAGAGAGCGGGGGACGGTGAAGATGGAGAGATGAAGGGAGAAAGATGGAGAGAAGTGTTTGGGGTTCGGACGCGTGTTCTGAGAGTGTCTCTGCTCCTTCCCTTCATTCGTAAACGTCCAATACAGAGAAACAAATGGGGCTTGTTTGGTATCCATATACGTATATTAGATGTATACTCCCTCCGTTCCAAAATACATGGGTTTTAGTTTTCGGTACGCTTTTTAAGGAGTGAAAAACTATATGAAATATTATTTTTTTAATTAAATTTTTTATATAATTTGATACTTATTAGTAATAAGTATCAAATGATATAAAAAATTTGAATAAAAAAATAATATTTCATAGAGTTTTTCGCTCCTTAAAAAACGTGTCAAAAAAGAAAAAACCCATGTATTATGGAACGGAGGTAGTATTAGATGGAGTATAAGATATGAGTTTCTGATATCGATATCATGAGAATGGATATTAAATCTGATATCTCATATCTGAAATCTTGTTTGGTAGGTTAAGATATTGATATTAGGAATGCTCTGAGAAGCTGTTTTGGAAGGTTTTTCTGGGGTTGAGTTCGGTTAGGGTTCTGGGTCGGTTAGGGTTGTTGGGAGTGGAGGGAGGCAGCGGCATCAAAGGTCGGAAGTCGGGACTGAGTTTGGTTTGGCATCATATTTGAGTTGCTCAGAGGGACTACAATAATCAATCGGATTTGGGCTGCACAGATTGTTCTGGGTCGGTTTGTGATGTGATCTAGACTTATAAGTTTTTCTTATCTTTTTCTATTTAAAAAGTATCTCACATCGCTTGTAAACTCATAGGAGGCTAGAGTTTCTCCTATATATTGTGTAAGGTGAGTGAAAAGTTGAGCACGTTTGCTTCCTTTGATTCCGGGTCAAGGATCATGTTTTTGGTGAGATGCTAAAAACAAAACCCTTTGGTGAGATGTCGAGGGAGACACCCTAGTGAGAGGCGAAGGTGTCGAAGAGTCGAGATCCTCAGAGTGCGATTCCGAAAGGATTGAGATCGAGTGTGGGAGATTCAAGGGTAAGAGGCATGCGGATCTTGTCATACATATCCGGTTACTAGTAGAAGGTTTATCCCTTCAAATAAAAGAGGAACTTCGTCGTCGATCCTGACGGCTCAGAGTGTTCCCGAGCACATCAAGTGGTATAAGAGCTTCCAGCTAGGGTTCCTCAATCTTTTTGTGTTGTTGTCACAAGCATCCACAACCACCCGTTGGAGTTTTGTGCAGGACCAACCATTGAAGTGCATTACGCAGATCTAACGTACAGGGGCGTAATGTACCATTTGGAAGGGCCTTACGGATTTGAGAGCTTTTGCGGGACCGACCATCGATACCTTATGCAGATCCAACGTACAGGGGCATATTGTAATTTTCGGAAGGGCAACGCAAGATTCGAGGACGAATCTCTTTCAAAGGAGGGGAGGATGATGTGATCTAGACTTATAGATTTTTTTTATCTTTTTCTATTTAAAAAGTATCCAACATCGCTTGTAAACACATATGAGGCTAGAGTTTCTCCTAAATATTGTGTAAGGTTTCCCATTTTTTAATACAAGTTAAATTTTTGAGTGAAAAGTTGAGCACGTTTGCTTCCTTTGATTCCGGGTCAAGGATCATGTTTTTGGTGAGATGCTAAAAACAAAATCCTTTGGTGAGATGTCGAGAGAGACACCCTAGTGAGAGGCGAAGATGTCGAAGGGTCGAGCTATGTTACACGGAAACGGAAACGGGAACGGGAAACGAAACGGAAACGGGGAAACGGCAATCCAAATTTTGTAGGAAACGGAAACGCCGGGGAAACGACAACATGAATTACATGTTCATTTAAAGGTCTAAAGAAGAACAATAAATATATCACAAAATCATACACAACGAATGCAACACTAAGGCTACAAACTGAAATATTCAATACCGTCATACACTGATACACATAAACAGTATCCTTAACAGAAATCAATACAGACATGTTAAACAATTTAAATGTCTTGCAAACCAACATAATAAAGTAAATTAGATTCAAAATAACAACATAATCAAAGAACAACACATAGTACTCAATCCAAAAACATCAATCTTCTACATAGCTAACTCTTCCTCAAGTTCCGGCTCATCAAGAGGATTGAGATCGAGTGTGGGAGATTCAAGGGTGAGAGGCATGCGGATCTTGTCATACATATCCAGTTACTAGTAGAAGGTTTATCTCTTCAAATAAAGGAGGAACCTTGTCGTTGATCCTGGCGGCTCGGAGTGTTCCCGAGCACATGAGTTTGGGAGTAGAGGGAGGTAGCGAAATTGAAGTCGGGACTGAGTTGAGAGTGGCAACTGGCAACGGATTTGGGACTGGAGGAGGGAGGCAACGAATCAATGATTTGAAAGAGAAGCAAGAGGATGGAAGGATACACTGAGCATAGAAGGGATGAAAAAGAAAGAAGAGAAGAGTGTTTATTGATATCCATAGTTAGAAGGGTATATGGAATTGGGGAAAAATACAAAGGAAGAAAAATATGGGTATATCACTTTTATATCTATATATCCATTTACCAAACACAGATATGGGTATGAGTGATACTCATTAGGCCCATGCCATAGGGGGTTCGGGTGGTTCGACGGAACAGGGCCCCGAATTTTTTAGGGCGCAAACAGGGCCCCGAAATTTTTAGGGGCGCAATATATTTTAAGTTGATTATATAATAAATGTATTTCATAATTGATCAACTAGCCACTTTAAGTAAGGAAAGAAATATTTAAACTTTTGGGGCCCTTCATCTTGGGTTTGATTTCCACTTCTTCTAATTTGGCTTCATTTTGCTCCTATTCCAACCTAACTTCTTTATTTTGAAAGCAACATTTTCATTTACAATTTTTTTTATGCTAAAAAATTGATTAAAAATATAAAATTATCTCATTATCACTAAATTTTTTAATTCATTTAATTTTAAAAAGATGAATTTGTTAAATACATAATCTTTTAATACAATGACTTTTACACACTAAAAAATTTATTAAAAATATAAAATAAATTTTAATACAACAACTATTTTATAATTTATAAATTTTGTAAGCATAAATGGAATTATGATCAAAATTTTAAATTGAAATGGTTGATGTGTTCTTACGATTATAATGTAGTATATCAACTGACTATAGAAAATCTAAAATTTTCAATTTATAAGACTAAACTTTTTTTTAGAACAGGGCCCCAAAAGAGTCTGGCACGACCCTGATACTCATACCCTATACGTATATCAGTAATAAACATGCCCTACATATTCAAAAGACTATTATCAAGATGTCAAAATAACTATAGATAAGATCGTTTTCACAAGATTATAAATAAGTCCTTTTCATTTTTAAAAAATAATTGTCCACAAAATAATAAAAAGCCACCAATTTCATCAATTCCCACGTATAGTATGACATACCATAGCTCGCTCAACATCGATAAGACATACAAACATTCCAAAAGTCACTCATTTTTTGGTTTGTGGCATATTTGTATGGGATTTTGATAGATCTGTCAAGTTTACGGTTAAAAGTTTAATTAGAATTTATTTTTTACGGAAATTTCGCGAGGTACCCCTAGGGTATTGCAATTTTCGCGAGGTATACAACTCTTTTACATATTTCGCGTGGTGCCCCTGAAGTTTTGAATCTTTTCGCCCCGTACCCTTCCTCGTTAAATTTAACAGTCTGGGCATACACCGTTACTTTTCAATTAAAAAAAAAAGAAAGAAAGAACGAAGCGAAGAAAGAACGAAGCTAAGGAGAAGAGAATCCCAGATGTTGAAATCAAATCGGCAGAATTCGACGGAGAATCACCAGTTCCGCCTCGCCGAGACCACGAGGATCGGAGGCACAATCGGCTACCTCCCACCGAAGAGCTTCCAGAGAAGATACATAGCCACTGCGAAATCCGACGTCTTTAGCTTCGGGATTGTGGCTTTAGAGGTCACTTCGGGTAGGCGATCTCCCCTGCTTCAAATCGCAGCCCTGACCTCCGCAGCGAGCGATTTGCCTCCCACTCCATAGTCCTCTACGGTCAAGCAGGTATGATCCAGGACGCCATATCTACTTTCGAGAATTTGGGGGATTTAGGGGTTGATAGGTCCGTCAAAACCCTAAATTCATTGCTTTTCGCTTGTATCCTGGCTAAATCCTACGACGAGGCTCGAAGGATTTTCGTCGATTTCCCTAAAAGGTACCAGATTTCACCGGATCTCGATACTTACAATTTCGCGATCAAGGCGTTTTGCGAATCCGGATCGTCGAATTTGGGGTACTCGGTGGTGGCGGAGATGGAGAGGGCAGGTTGCAAGCCGAATTCAACCACATATGGGACTTTGATCCAAGGGTTCCACCATGAGAACAAACTCGAGGATGTGAACAAAGTGTTGAAGATGATGGAGAAACGCCGGATCAAGCCCGGGTGGAGACGGAGGAGGAGTGGATCGGAGGAGGAAGGAGATGCAGACTCTGAGGAGAATTGGAACATCTGAGATTCGATATGATTGTGATTCGAGTCTCTTCTCCTTCCCTTCGTGCTTTCTCGTCCGTTCTTTCTTTCCTTTTTTTTTAATTGAAAAGTAACGGAGTATGCCTAGACTGTTAAATTTAACGAGGAAGGGTATGACGCGAAAAGATTCAAAACTTCAGGGGCACCACGCGAAATATGTAAAAGAGTTGTATACCTCGCGAAAATTGCAATACCTCAGGGGTACCTCGTGAAATTTCCGTATTTTTTATGGTGTTATTATATATGAAATTTAGGGTTTTAGGGTTTTTTGAAATTAAAATTGAAATTGACGAAAGTGATAGTAAAATGGGTGAATCAAGTTGGATTGTCGAAAATTTTGACTCTAGTTTCGATAGATCATGTAATAACAAACCAAATTAGTATTGTCGAAAACCATTTCAAAATAATCATAATTAAGTTATCAAAATAATAGAGTAATCATATCGATTTGTTACTTGATACGTACATTTCAACGAGTTGAGCATGTGTTCGGGATTATGTTGGAACGAATTTGTATTTGGATGAACGCTAGTAGGTTTTCTCTTGTGCTCTTGGACCGATGTATGTTTTTTAAATAAAATAGGACTTGTTGTGCAATTTTGTGAAAATGATCTTGTTAATAGTCATTCTAGTGTCTTGCCAATAACCCCACTCATAAATATTTGACAAAACTAATTAAAATAATCCAATCTTTAGAGGGTTGTTAAAAAAATATCATCACCTTTCAACGGTAAGAAAAATAATCCAATCTTAAGGAGGTAGTAACAAAGTATCCCGATTCCTTTATCCGACTATAAACCCAGGGGTGAACAATGACATATATTTTGCAAAATTAAGATTTTGATGAATTTTGAATAGGGTTAATTGCGCTAAATATCCTAACCTTTATGGATAGTTGCGCTTAATATCCCGACCTTGTAAAATTTCGTGAAATATACTAACCTTTGGTGTTAGTTGCGCTCTCTACCCTAGATAAGTTTATTAAATTTAAAAATTACATAGATGATGGAAAAATTACACAAAATCACCCATATTCAAAAAATATTTTCAATGTACCCTTAATATATTTAAAATAGAAAATAGCAACTTTACTCCTTTAAATAATTAATATAATTATTTAAAATAATTAATTTTAATTATTTTTCTTAATAAAATATGTTATAAAAAATATAAATTTATATATATACCTATCTATAAATGAGGATTTTTACATTTATTCTCTCTCTCTCTCTCTCTCTCTCTCTCTCTCTCTCTCTCTCTCTCTCTCTCTCTCTCTCTCTCTCTATCTATCTATATATCTATCTATCTATCTATCTATCTATCTATCTATATATATATATATATATATATATATATATATATATATATATATATATATATATATATATATATATATGTTTTGGTCCATATTATTTTATACTACCTCCGTCCAAAAATACATGTCCCTTTACTATTCATGCACGTTTTTTTAGGAGTTAAAAACTATATAAAATATTAACTTTTTTATTAATTTTTTTTAATAATTATAAACTTATTATCAATAGGTTTATAATTATTAAAAAAATTAATAAAAAAGTTAATATTTTATATAGTTTTTAGCTCTTAAAAATACGTGCTAAAAAGTAAAAGTACATGTATTTTTGGACGGAGGGAGTATATGCTAAAACTACATAACATCTTATGTGGTATCTTGTGATTGAATCTTAAAAAAAATTTCATATAAATTTCATAGCATTAAAAAAAAGATTCTGTAAAAAAAAGCTAACTATACATAGATGAAATATAATATTTTTTTAAAATAAAATAAAATATTTAAAAAAAAGAAATATTAAAATATATGATAACTATTTATAATTAATAAAGATATGATAAACATATATTAAAAATAGGCAAAATCGGGTATATACTCATGGAAACTGGATTAGTTGGGCATATAATATGGTACTTACATATTAATCTTACGTAAATTAAAGCTATGGCTTTATAAAATACTACCTCCGTTCGGAAAAACGTGACACTTTACTATTCATGCACGCTTTTTTAGGAGATAAAAACTATATAAAATATCTAGTTTTTTTAATAATTTTTTTAACAACTTCGTAGTTATTATTAATAAGTACAAACTTGTTAAAAAAAAAATTATAAAAAAATGAATATTTTATATAGTTTTTATCATTCTAAAAAAGCGTGCATGAATAGTAAACGACAAGTTTTGCCGAACGGATGAAGTATAATTTCAAGGAAAAGAAGATATGATAAGACATAAATTTATTTTTAAGTAATTGATCTTATTTAATTTTTTTAGAGCACGCATTTTGATATGTATAACATAAATTTCCTTTTTTTTATTTTGATTAAAATGGGGGATATTTTTTTTTTTGAAAAATACTGGTGTCTTTGTGTAATTTTCATATTATGTTAGTGATATTTCGCGAAATCTTACAAGGTTGGGATATTAAGCGCAACTATCTACAAAGGTCATGATATTTTGTGCAATTAACCCTTTTGAATAAGATTGAATTGTTTTAATTAAAATGATATAATTTGACCAATTTTATGTCATTGTTTTGGCTCAATTTATGGTAAAAAAAACGAGTTGGGATACTTTGTTACCATCTCTCCTAAGGAAATGTTATTATTGGTTTGGATATTAGTTTATACAATAGCTTATTTATTTATTTATTTACTCCCTCCGCTAATTAAAAATGTCGTTTTAGACATTTGCACATTTTTTTAAGAAAGCAAATAAAAATACACTTATACCTTTAATTATTATTTTATTTTTCCATTTTATTAAAAACTACAACTAACAAATTTCTAAATCATTACAAATGTAATTTTGGAAAGTGAACCCAAAATACCTTCTTAACAATATCTTAAAAAAGTTTACATTTACACCAAGTGTAAAGGGACAATTTTAGTATTTTACACTTCGTGTATTATAATGCCACATGGGCCACATGACTATAACAAGAAAAGAAAAAAGATATCAGAACAATTAACATGTCTTTTCATCTTCCTCCCTTCAACTTTCCCCGACTGGCACCAACCATCACCACTGCCACCATGGCATTACCACAGTGTTTAGGCGACACCCCAACCCCATCACCAGGGCCACTTGCTGGGAGATCCCCATGACCGCCAACGACGCCCAGTGTACATTTTGCGATACCATTAATTCCACCACCATTTCACCACCCATCACCCCGCACCAGCACTAAGAATACCATGAAAGACTTATTGAGAGTGCATTTAGTTTGATTTGGAGAGTAATTAAAGACTTCAAATTGAAATCCCCAAAAATAAAAAAGACTTTTTGCCTACCATTCTCTTTGTTTTCTTTTCAATTGAGAAACTTGATTGAATTTATCAATTTATTTTCAACTCGAAATTCCATTTTTGGTGTTAAATAAGGACAAGTAACAAAGAAGATAACTACCAAAAAAAGATGAGACAAGTGATCTAATTTTTTGGAGTGGATAGTTTGAACATTGGGAGTGTACAAGGAGGTTTTGGATATGGGTTTAAGGACGTAAGAGCACCTGGATAAGGGTATCTTAAATGTGAAATTAAGAAACAAATTATTAAAATATTACATCTGTCATATTTAAAGTTAAAGAACGATTTGAATGGTTTACTTGGTAGAAACCCTTAAACACGGATTGTTTTCTATGCAAGTGGGGCCGACCTCTGAAATTTCAGAAAAAGTAAGGGTAAAGTCTGTGATTTTGGGGGAAGAAATGGGTCAAAAGGTTGTACCTCTTTTTGTTTTTTTTTGGTTTTTTTGATGAAAAGGCCGTCTTTTTGTGTAGAATCAGGTGGTCTTCTTCTCATCCTTTTGACTTGTGGGTAGTATCCATAGGTCCCCGGTTCGAATCCCGGAATGACCGCTCGCTATTTACCAATTCAAGGTGGTCTTATTCTTCTTGAACACCGGATATGGCCGCTCTTTATTTACAAATTCAAGGGTGGTCTTCTTCCCAATTCAAGGGTTTTTTTTTTAATTTGATGAAATATCTCATCCTTTTTTTTATAAACAAAGCCCAATTTCGGGCATACAAATAAAAAAAAAGCTTTTAATATTTTTTTCATTCATAATTTTTTAAATATATCATTAGATACCAATATTATATTATGTTAAAGATGGAAAGAAAATTTAAAATGAAATAAACTCAATATATTTATAGTTAAATTATTTAACAAATGTGCATGCATATTAAAGATAAAATTTATATTATAATTTTTTTCTATAAAAGGGGAACCACCAAACCTCTTCTTCCACCAAACCACTTCCTCTCATTCTCATCTCCCATTGTACTTTGCATCACATATAGTGAGTTTTTTTTTTTTTTGAAATCTCATATAGTGAGTTCTTTTGGAACATTTCATTTCAGTTTTTTGAGATGGATCCAAATCACCCACGAAATTATCAGAATTCCATCAACTTTCCTTCAAACTTTCTTGATTTATTAGAAGATTTACCATTCTCTCAAAATTTTCAACTCAATTTGAACGCCTCACCATCATTTGAAGGCAATCCAGATGCTTCATATTTTCATCGAAATCAAGGTTTCGTTAACCCATCAATCTTTGATTTACACACAAGATCCACAGAATCCCCAAACCATTCCTATCTTCAGATGTTCACATCTCATGATCCTAATACTTCGAGAAGTACTAGTATCACCTCTCAAATGAATCAAGGGGGCACACACGAAGAGGTGCCAAGCCCAGATGAAATACAATTCGCTACTGAAGATGACTCTCTTACTTGGCAACGATCCACTCAAGGAAGAGCCAGTGGAAGATGCGATAGAGCCATCCGCGACAGAGGTGGCTCTTCCACAGGTGAACGATGCAAGTGGAGCGAGAGTGAAGATTTGTTATTGGTTAGTGCATGGGTTAACATTAGCACATATCCTATAGTAACCACAAATTCTACACTCACGGGATTTTGGGATCGAGTTGTAAAGTACTTCAACATGCATAGAGGGGATGGTGTTGAGAGGATTACATCCACATGCAAATCAAGGTGGCATAAAATGTCACCAGATGTATCAAAATTTGTTGGAGCTTATGAGCAAGCCTCAAATTTGCAAACTAGTGGGCAAAGTCAGGTTGATGTATTAAAAAGGGCACATGAAATTTTTGTTCAGAATATGAAATGTGACTTTGTGTTTGAGCATGCATGGCGTGTTTTAAGAAATGAACTGAAGTGGAGAAGTTTGTACAACCCTTTCTCTGCAAGTACAAGAGGGAGCTCAAAACGATCAAAGTTAAATGAAGATGGAGATTATTCTACAAGTGGTGGATCGGTTACCCCTACAAGTGCTCCGACTAGGCCTATTGGGCAAAAGGCTGCAAAGAATGCAACAAAGAAGGGGCAGAAGGTTGTCGAAAGCTCAGTTGGTCTAATGCAGGAAGTCGAAGAAGCATACAATAAGAAAATGGAAAAGAGGGATGCACGAGCTATTAAAAAGAGTTGTTTGTTCGACTCTAAGAAGCAACTCGCAAAGATGTCGCGTGCGCTTTTGGAGTACTACAAGCTCGATTTTCCATAATTAAGAACCCAACTCTTGCTTGAGACATTACTTTTGTTGGGAAGATAATGAGAGCATGCATAATATTGCACAATATGATAGTAGAAGATGAGCGAGAGACATATAGTCTCAATTTTGATTTCTCTCATTTTGATCATGTGAAGGATAACGATCCATCATACTCTACTGCTCGACCAACTCCAATGGAGAAGTACTTGGAAAACCGAATGCGACTTCGAAATAGAAGCACACACTACCGACTCAAAGAAGATTTGGTTGAACACATATGGAAAAAATTCAGGCATGCTTATGTTTAGAACTTTTCATTCGGTATTCCGATTTCATGTTGTATTTCGAGTTTTTAATTTAATTGCTATGTATTTTGGTATTTTCTAATTTTAATAAAGTATCAAGTATCTTGATTTTGCTAAAATTGTGGAACAAAATTCATATACTTTTATTTATTTATTAAAATTATACACATTTATAGCATATATATAATTATTTATTTTATTACAAACATAAAATAAAATAATAAATAAATGCATTATATAAATATTATTATTATTATATCATGTTGGGAAATTAATAAAAAAAACATTAAGAAACCTTGTTGGGTTCAAGAGATGTGAGTGAAAAAGTATAATGAGTTGTTAAAATGATAAAGAGGAGAGAAAAAGATAAAAAGTGAAGTTAAGGAACCCAAGAGGGTTCATGGAGTGCTCTAATGTTTGACAAGTAGAAGATGAGATGACTTGTTTTTTTAATACTCCGCATATATAAATTGATATAAATATAATTATTATATTTGCCACGTGTTTAAAAGTTATTTGCAGTGTAAAATTCTTTCTTGTACACTTAGTATAAATGTATCACGGTCTCAATATTTTACTCTTAAAACGACATATTTTTCTTAACCAATGGAGTATAAGCTATAGTCACAAAAGGTAATTTATACTAGTTTATAAGGCTATGTTTGGATAGTCATATCAATTTATAATACAAAATATTGTAAATTAATTTTAACAATTTTGTACTTATTCTTTTACGCACATTTTTTTAGAACGATAGAAATTATATAAAATATCAATTTAAAAAAAATTATTTTAACAATTTCATACTTATTATTTTACATAACTTTTGTCATCCTAAAAAAAATGTGCGAATAGTAAATAATACGGAGTGCGTTTTTGGTGAATAGAGAGTATTTGTTATTTTGCAAAGCACAAAAGTACTCTTTTTCTGAAAGCCCAAACGCAACCTGCATCATCATCTCATTGATGTATATATAATGGGCCCATGGAAAAAAAATATTATTTATGGGCCTTAAGATCGCCCAATGACTTCCCAGCATAATCTCTAATAAAAAAGTATGGGCACTGACAAGAAGAATCACAAATTAAAGTAGTGCTCCTAATTACCAACTATAGACACTAAGGCTCGTTTGTTTATATACCAAGGGAATGCAAATGTAAGATATTAAATTTTACATATAAAATGTATATGATAATGATTTTTTGTGAGCTTGGAGGAGAGGGTAAGGGGGATTATTAGTCCATTCTAAGGTATTAGTTACCCTCATTCAAATTAGGGAATAGAAGGGTAACAAATTTGTATGAAAAATGAGAGAAGAAGGGGAATGATTAAAATAATGATCAATGAATTTTAACTTAAATATGGACTATATTCATAAGGGTAATCATTACCTTTCTCTACCAAAAAACAAACGGGGGTAAAAGTGTCTCTAATCACAAAGCACATACACTAACCATGGAAAATCACAATTAAAGTACCCTGAATCAGGGGCTGAGCTAGAAAAAAGTCGAGGGGGGCTCAACTTTATTGTCCGGATTTGTTTTGAATATATATATGAGATACATTTTTTTTTGTGAAGAATATAGTAAAAAACACATTAAATGTATGATTTAAATAACGATTTTAAGCTCAAAAAGCTAAAAGGAAAAAACATCTATAAAATAAAGCTATAGGGATTTAAACTCAAGACCTTATCATTCAAAATTTCACCTCATATCAACTAAGCTAAACACACTTATTATTAGCCTCCACATATAGCAAAGTGCCGACCCTAGAAGCGTTACGGGCGATCTCCGACAAGCACCCCCTGGTGATTTCCGACCGCCTGCTTTCTCTCCGGTCTAGGGCCGTGAGAGCTAGGTTCCTCTCATCGATAGTGCGAGGTTCACCGTGCGTTCAAGTCCAGATAAGTTTGTGATTGAAACAGTTTGTCGATTAGGGCAGTTAGGGATGGGAGACCGAGGGAAGTCGATTCATCTCACGGAAGAGGAGGCCAGTCTGGTGATCGGGGATGAAGCAGTTCAGGAGGTTAAGTTAGCCCATAGTCGCCTCTCGCTGATAGGTAAGGTGATGTCGAAAAAGCCGCCGAACTCTTATGCGCTAAAGGCTACCATGAAAGGGGCATGGAGGACAAGGGAAGGATTTATATTTAGGGAAATTAAGGAGAACCTCTACAGCTTTCAATTCAGCACTGAGGAGGATAAGGAGAAAGTGTTGAAGGGAGGGCCATGGTCCTTTGACCGATCTTTGCTCTTGTTGAAGGAGCCGGGAATGGAGCAGTTGTCGGCTATTGCATTCACGCATACACAATTCTGGATCATAATTTATGATCTTCCGCTGGCGGCTCACACAAAAGCTATTGCCATGAGGCTAGGGCAGGTGTTCGGAGGAGTTATAGAAATGGACGAAGACGAACTGGTGGCGTGTAGCAGATATCTCTGAATGCGTGTGCTTATTGATGTCACCAAGCCGTTACGCCGAGGGATAATGATCTCAATTGAAGGGAAGAGAATTTGGGTCGATATCAGATATGAGCGTTTACCAAATTTCTGCTACTCTTGTGGTTGTTTGGGGCATACGAAAACAGAGTGTGAGATGAATGGTGATGAGGACGACCATAGTGAAGAATATGGTGACTGGCTGAGGGCATCGCCAGCCAGGACTGCGGGGGATAGAAATAATTCAGACAAGGAAGAGGAAAGGAGGGTGATAGACAAAGTGCTGGGGAGGGAGGAGAAGAGGGCTGATAAGGGCCGGGGAAAGGGAGGGAGGAAGACGTTGCTTCAGTTGCTCCAAGAAGAGGAGGAGGAAGATGAGGGAGGGGATGAGAGGGAGACCATTTTGACAAAGGAGGGAGAGGAAATGCTGGGGAGGGTGACAGTTGTGAGGTTAACTGATACAGGGGGAGAGGGAGACGGGAAAGAAACTGAATCAAGAGAGGAAAAGAGGGTTGAACAGAATGAAGGAAATAAAGTAGGAACAAAAGAAAAGGAGGGGGAGGAAACTAGGAAATTAAAAACGAAGTGGAAGAGGGCGGCTAGAGGGATTATCGAAGGCCACAAGCACAGGGATGCTGAAGGGGGGCTGAGTAACACGTGTGGGAATAAAAGAAAAGAGGGAGTGGAGGAGGGGGGAGACCATATGATGATCGATAATGTGAGGGTGGAAATAAGTGGGGGAGGTAGCGAGAAGAAGAGAAGGGTGGATATGGAGTCATCTGATCAGCAGATCGAACCAGCCGGGGATAGCGTCCCCCGTCGGAAGCAATGAATTGTATAAGCTTTAACTGCCGGGGATTGGGGAAGGCCCGAGCAGTGAAAAAACTCGCCGAAATGGTGGGTAAAGAGACCCCGAGAGTGCCTTTTCTTATGGAAACTAAGAGCACCAAGGCTAGGATGGAGACGATTAGAATCCAATTAGGATTCAGAGGTATGCTTGCGGTTGATTGCATTGGAAGGTCGGGCGGACTGGCCCTTATGTGGGAGGAAGGTTGTGATGTTCAGGTGGTATCGTATACACATCACCATATCGACAGCATAGTGAGATTAGGGATGGAGGAGCCATGGAGGTTAACTGGGATGTACGGATGGCCGGAGAGTAGGGACAAACATCACACCCTTGCTTTGATGAGAAGGCTGCATGAGGAACCACATAGAGAATGGCTTTGCATGGGAGATTTTAACCTTGTCACCTCGTTAGAGGATAAAAGAGGTGGTAATATGGCTAGTTTTGAGAGCGTGATGGAGTTCAGGGAAACAGTCGAGCACTGCGACCTCAGAGATATTCCGTTCATGGGGAACCGGTTTACTTGGGACAATAACAGGGAGGAGGGTGGATTCATTCAAGAGAGGCTAGATATGGGCTTTGGAAACGGAGAGTTTATGGATAGGTTCCCTGACTCGATTGTGGTGCATATGGGGAAGTGTGATTCTGATCACCTCCCGATCAAAATCTGCATGGACGGAGTTGCTTAGAGGGAGCGTGGAAGGCATGAAAAGCCATTCAGATTTGAAGCCACATGGCTAAAGGAAGAGGATTGCTTTGAGATCATAGAGAACGGGTGGCTGAACCCGGGTTCATCACAGGCGGCCGAGGGCATTGTCGGAAAACTAGAGAGGTGTGCAACTGATATAAAAGACTGGGATGAGTGTGTCTTTGGAAATGTGAGGGCGGATTTAGGGAAGACCAGGAAAAGATTGGCGGAAATTGGTAGGGAGATGAGTGGAAATCGAGTAAGGGAAAGAAAGAATCTGGAAAAGAAGGAGAGAGAGCTTATGGATAAGGAAGAGATTATGTGGTTCCAAAGGGTCAGGGCTAACGAATTCAGATGTGGAGATCGCAATACGACCTATGTTCACAAGAAAGCATCAGGGCGAAAAAAAAAGGAATAGAATTCAGAAGTTGGTGGAGGAGGATGTGTCGGAGAAGAGATCTTTACAAGGTATGACGGAGGTGGCTATGAACTATTTCGACAAACTGTTTCAATCTGAAGTTACTACTGATCTGACCACGGCTTCCCAAGGAATGGAGCATATACTTTCGGCGGAGGATAATCTGGAGCTGTCACGTCCCTTCACCGCAGAGGAGGTAAAATTCGCTATTTTCTCAATGCATCCTACAAAAGCACCGGGTCCTGATGGTATGCCTGCACTTTTTTTTTATCAAAGGTGTTGGCATATTGTCGGGGCAGATGTAACCACACTCATACTTAGTATCTTGAATGGGGCGCCACAACCGGAGGGATTCAACCATACTTTTATTACTTTAATCCCAAAGGTTGTGGCCCCAACTAGGATGAAGGACCTTCGGCCAATCAGCTTATGCAATGTCATATATAAGATTCTGTCAAAGGTACTAACGCACAGGTTGAAGAAAGTGCTCGGGAAATTGATTGCAGCAAGTCAAAGTGCTTTTGTCGTAGAAAGACTCATCACCGACAATGTGCTCGCGGCTTTCGAAGTATTCCACTATATGAAGACAAGAAGAAAGGGTAAGAAGGGATACATGGCTTTGAAGTTAGACATGGCGAAAGCCTATGATCGAGTAGAGTGGGGTTTTTTGGAGCACTGTATGAGGAAGTTCGGATTTGAGGAAAGGTGGGTGGCCTTAATTATGAAGTGCATCACGTCCGTCAGCTTCTCAGTTCTAGTCGAAGGAGTGCCATCACCGACTTTCATACCAAAAAGGGGGTTAAGACAAGGTGATCCTTTGTCATCGTATTTGTTTCTGTTGTGTGCAAAAGGGTTATCAGGTATGATCAGGGAGAGCGAGAAGCACAGTCGATTGAGAGGGATTAGAGTAGCACCGACAACACCTTCTATTTCACATCTGTTCTTTGTTGATGATTGTGTTTTGTTTCTGGAAGCATCCTGTCAACAGAGCTCGGAAATGATTAATATCCTCCATACCTATGGAGAAGCTTCAGGTCAACAGGTAAACTTCTCGAAGTCAGAATTGTCTTTCAACATGAATGTTGATGAAGAAAAATGGAAGGAACTGCAGGAAATTTGGTAGTGCGTGAGGTGTCGAAACACGAGCGCTATCTTGGATTGCCTACCATGGTGGGGAGGTCTAAGAAAGTTATTTTTGAGCAACTGAAGGAGAGAGTCTGGAAGAAGGTCAAGGGATGAAAGAAGAAGGCGTTGTCAAGAGCGGGTAAGGAAGTGCTGATCAAGGCAATTGCTCAGGCCATACCAACGTACACTATGTCATGTTTTCTTATACCGGTGGGACTGTGCAGGGATATTGAGATGATGTTATGCAACTTTTGGTGGGGAGATAGTGGTGGAAAAAATAAGACTCGTTGGATGAAGTGGAAGAGGTGGTGCCGGGCTAAGGATAAAGAGGGAATGGGATTTCGAGATTTAGAGATGTTCAATAGGGCCTTATTGGCTAAGCAAGCATGGCGGATTATGAGAGATCCCAATTCCATATTAGCCAAAGTTATGAAAGCACGGTATTACCCGAGGGGATTGTTTCAACAAGCATCGATGGGGTACAATCCGAGCTACACTTGGCGTAGCATCATGAGTGGCAGGGATGTTTTGTTGGAGGGGATGAGATGGAAAGTTGGCAATGGTTCTGAAATCACTGTTTGGGAGGATAAATGGCTCCCTCGGCCGATGAACTACAAGGTGGTGGGTAACTTTCTTGGAGGAAACCCGGACATGAAAGTCATACAGCTGATTGACTAGGAGTTTGGCCGATGGGATGTCGAGCAGCTAAGATAGGTGCTACTTCCGTGTGATATCGATGAGGTGCAACATACTCGGCTCATACATTCGGGAGTGAAGGACCAGCTCATCTGGAGCGGGACAAAGAACGAGGTCTTTACGGTTCGATCGGCATATCACAGGCTTCTTTAAAAAAGCTTGGATGGAGACTCTTGGGGTGGATCGTCGAGAACATCCCGGATGAACAGCGCGTGGAAGGGGTTGTGGAAGCTGAAGGTGATACCGAGAGTGATATCGACAGTGTGGAGGGCGGTCTCCGATATTCTTCCTTTTATGCGGAACCTTTCCAGGAGACGGCTTACAGATGTAGGGAGCTGCGATCTATGTGGTAGGGAGGAGACAACCGCCCATGTGTTGTTTCAGTGCACCTAAGCGAGGAAGGTTTGGCGATATGCTCCAAAACTTGAGAGGAAATGGCAATGCTCGAGATCAGTTCTGGATGTGTTTGCCACATTGTTTACCGAGTGCACCAACATAGAGAGACAGAGGTGGGCAGTGATGGTGTGGAGTATATGGGGTTGTAGGAACAAGCGCATCTTCGAGGGTGTTCGAGAGAGCCCGTTGGAGATTATTCAAGAGGTGGAGGCCATGCTACGTGACTATGATTCACATCGAGATGTAACATGTCTTTAGAGTACAACTCAGGTGGTGGTGGCGGGAGATAGGAGATGGAGAAAACCACAAGGAGTGATGCTAAAGCTCAATTGCGATGCCAGCTTGATGCCATTGGGATAAGTCGCCGTTGGAGTCGTATGCAGAAATGGAGCGGGGGGGTGCTATTTGGGGGCCAGCGATAGGTTCAGCACACCAGCTGCGTTGTGATGGCTGAGGCGGAAGCCGTATTCTAGGCTTTGCAACTGGCGAAGGAGAGGGGAATGCTCAACCTTCAAGTTGAATCCGACAATCAATCACTTGTGCGCAAGCTACAGGATGGATGTGAGGGGCTAGACTCCCTATATGATCTCATTACAGAAATTGAGAGGTTGGTAGAATCTTTCGAGATGGTTAAGTGGTCTCACACTAGACGTGATGGAAATATGGCGGCCCATGGATTTGCATCATTAAGGCCTATTTCCCATACAATGTTTTTTTCAGTTCATGAACTTCCAACAGATATTGCAACTATTGTTTTGAATGAAATGGAATGATGATTTGGTTTGTGCTCAAAATAAAAAACACACTTAATGATTTATTACTCTTTTTAATCCTGAAATTATAAAAAACTACAAAAAATAAAAACACACTGACACATATATTTTTTTACGTTTTCCTCCGAGCTGGAGAGCTCGAATATCACCTCATTCCCCCTCCCTCCACTCCTGCCCCGAATCACCATGGGCTTGGCTAATATTGACATTTTTGTGGCTCCATTGCTGAGTTATGGGTGTTATTCATGGCCTTTGGGATCGGGACTACCGTTGTGTTCATGTGTTGCTCGGCTCACAAGCACTCGAGCCATTCATACTATCAAAGTGAAGATGTTGAGAGCCTGCTCTGATCCTTTTTCCACCAAAAAAAAATCAAAGTGAAGATGAAATTTGACACCCGACCATACTAATAATTAATGATTAAAATCAAATCAAATAAATTCCAATCGTAAATTTTTTCATATTACAAAAAGATTAGTGTTATTGATAATAATATAGTATTACTAAAATTATAGGAAAAATTTGCTCAAATATCCATTTAGGAAACCTAATTAGGTAAATGTCCACATTTAAATGGATATTAATTAGGTAAATGTCCATTTTACTTTCATAATACCCTAACTACCCCTATTCTAATTAAACCCCAATTAATTGCCTAGCAACCCTTGCTCCTAAATTCTAGCTGTGCAATTTCCACCGCCGATTGAGTTTCACACCTTCTCGCGTACATACTCGTGCGGGCGAAACCTCCTGTTGCTTTCGATCGGCACTTGGGCACCTAATTAATTAGCATCGCTAATTAGTCAACACGGAGACCACATCTGCTGTTTTCGATTGAAATCCAAAGAAAGTGCAATTGGAATTTGTTGGAATTTGACACCGACACCGTTTTCAATTGGATTAACCAAAGTGAACGAAGAGGCAAATGTTTTGTTGGGCTTCATTAGTGCAAGATGAATTAATTAACTTCAGACCAAGTCTGAGGTCGGAAAAAAAAATTATGACATCAAAAAAATATTTGCAATTGTCACAAGAAAAAAAATTCATCCAAAATGTCACTAGAAAAAATAAAATGTCACCAAAAAAAGTAGGTCACCAAATCAACTGTCACCAAAAAATTGTAAATCAATTGTCACTGGAAAAAACTTTCACCAAATATAGGCATAAACAATAGTTCGGTGACAGTGTTCACTAGTACCTGATATTTGTTCAAAATATATTTTGGTGACAATTTCATATGAGATAAACTAGTCAAACTTTTATAATTTTATTTGACGACAGATTTTGATGATATATAATGTGATGGTGACATTTATTATGGGGATAGTATCATGGTGATTGTTTTAATGAAAGTGTTATAATGATATATTTTTTTGTGAGGGTTTATGGTTCAACACTTTAAAATATGGATTGATGACAATTAAAAATGCATTGGCGATGTATAATGTTATCGTGATAATTTTTTAAGGTTACAATATAGTGGTGACAATATATTGTCTTCAACCTCATCACTAACCGTTTTCACCAAGAAAATCATCTGTTATTAAAAAAAACTCAATTGCCGGAAGAAAATTATTCATCACAAAAAAATATATGTCACCAACAATTGTCACTAGGAAAAAAAATCAATTGTCACCAGAAAAAATAAAATGTCACAAAAAAAAAGACAATTGTCACCAAAAAATTATCACAAACAACTGTCACCGAAAATAATTGTCGTAAAAAAAACTCAGTCACTGGAAAAGTCATTTGTCATAAAAAAAATCTTTGTCACCGGAAAAATTGTCGCCAACAACTGTCACCAAGAAAAAAAATCAATTGTTACCGGAAAAATTCCCCCCAATTGTGTTCAGGAAAAAATAAAATGTCACAAAAAAGACAATTGTCACCAAAAAAATTTATCACAAACAACTGTCATCGAAAATAATTGTCATCAAATCTAGGTATTGAATGAAATGGTCAATGTTGACTAGTCAAAGTCAAAATTAAAAAAAGTCAAGAGGAAAGAAGGAAGGGTAAGGAATGAGAAGGAAGGGTAAAAATGTCAAATATGGACATTTACCTAATTTTTTTAAGGGTTAATTGCGCGAAATATCCTGACCTTTATGGATAGTTGCGTTTAATATCCCGACCTTGCAAGATTTCACGAAATATCCCGACCTTTGGTGTTAGTTGCGCTCTCTACCCTAGATAGATTTCTTAAATTAAAAAATTACATAAATAATGGAAAAATTACACAAAATCACCCATATTCATAAAATATTTTCAATAAACCCCTAATATATTTAAAATCCCCCCCCCCCCCAAAAAAAAACCAAAAATCATTTCTAATAGATAACATCTACTCCCATAATTATTATAATTATTGAAAAAAAAAATCATAATATGTGTTATAAAAAAAATCTATGTTTATATATATCGATCTATAAATGTGGATTTGTACATATATTCTCTATTTATTATTTTATATATATATTCTTTTTGGTCCATATTATTTTATACTCCGTATACACTAAAACTAATACATAACATCTTATGTGGAAACTTGTGATTGAATCTTAAGAAAATATTTCTCATCTAAATTCCACAGCATTAAAAAAGGATTCTATAAAAAAATGCTAACTATACATATATGAAATATAATACTTTAAAAAAAATTTTAAAAAAGAAATAGTAAAATACGGAGTATATGATAACTATTTATAATTAATAAAGATATGATAAACATATATTAAAAATAGGAAAATTGGGTATATACTCATGGAAACTTGATTAATTGGGCATATGATATGATACTTACATATTAATCTTATGTAAATTATAACTATGGCTTTATAAAATAAATTTTTAAAGAATATAAGATATAATAAGAAACAAGTTTATTTTTAAATAATCGATCTTATTTTAATTTTTTCAAGCACGCATTTTTATATGTTTGGTATAAATTTCCTTTTTAATTTGATTAAAATAGGGATTATTGAATTTTTTTAATAAAAATATGGGTGCTTTTGTGTAATTTTTCCATTATTTGTGTAATTTTTTAATTTAAGAAATCTATCTAGGATAGAGAGCGCAACTAACCCCAAAGATCAGGATATTTCATGAAATCTTACAAGGTCGGGATATTAAGCGCAACTATATACAAAGGTCAGGGTATTTAGCGCAATTAACCCTTTTTTTAAAAATTAGACATTTACTTAATTATGTCATTTTTTTTTCGACATCCACTAAATTAAACCATTATTATACTCCTCCCTATTGGAAATCAGTACATATATATATATATATATATATATATATATATATATATATATATATATATATATATATATATATATATATATATATATATATATATATATATATATATATATATATATATATATATATATCTTCTGTAATTCTGTCCCTTGAATCTATCTATCTATCTATATACATATACTAAAACCGATGCATTGGGGCCTGCGTGGCGGCACGTAAGTGAATCTGCCTACGTGGCGGCGCGAGAGTGCGTCTAACAAAGCTTTCTCCCGTCAAAAAGGAAATCTAATAAAAATAATTATTTTATTTTACCATTAACACATATAATTGGATAGATGGAATATCTTATAAAAGAGTAAATATTATATAAGGAAAAAACTATATCAATATAATTAAACATAGTAGTAGTAATAATAAAAATAATAAATAAAACTAATTTTCATAGTCATACTTACCAAAAATATTAATAGATAAATATGTAATATTTGATAGGGGCTATTTTATTTATATTTAGATTATTTTTTGGTGGAAATAATTATTTATATCAAAATCAATCATTTAATAATCGTTATTTTATATCTATCTATATTATTTTTTGAGGCCAAAATAAATAATTAAAATATTATATAGCTATATATCTAGCACAATCCATCCGCACATAGATATTTTAGTAAACTAATGTAATAAATATGTACTACATATTTAATAAAAAAGAATATTAAAATATTTCTAAAAATCAAATATCTAATTAAATTACATGAGATTTAATTAACCATAGATTAGATAAAAAAAACTTTTACGTAGTACCTTATAATTGTGAATTTTATTTATATTTTGAGAGAATCTAATTAAAAGATATTTAGATTATATATAACCTATCGAACTAATTTTATTTATATATATATATATATATATTATTTTTTGGAGGAAAAAATAATTTATATTTAGATTAATACATTTCCCGTACACGGGACGAGATCTGCACTAGTTGGTAAATAAAAAGCGGACATTCCGGGGTTCGAACTATGATTCTGTCCCACAAACAATCCCGCACCACAAAAATATTTTATGTTCATTTTCTGATTTACTTTCTTTTTATTTATGCGTTTCTTTTTATTTATTTTCTCCGTCCTAATTTTGGTTGCAACACACTGTATAGTGTATATGTTGAAGAGGGACCTTACTAATACTACGTAGGGTTTGAATTGAAGAAAACCTATGTCCGTACGTTCTCCAAAGGGACCAATGGATCATGCTATCGAAGACTTATAAATTACCAAAAGGAACTATACACTCAAAATTTGGATCTTTGTATGGAATTGTGATTGAAATTTGTACTAAATCATTCAAAAGTCATGTCATTGTCGTTAAAGGAACAAAATGACGAAATACGTTAACATGACGAAAGACGTTAACACGATGATATGGGTGGGCTACTATCAGAATCATTTCGGAATAGTTTACTGAAAAGTACTTGCGGTAGTACACAAAGGTCCTCAATTCGAACCCCAGATATGACCGCTCTTTATTTACAAATTTAAGGTGTGCTACTAAACCCTCTATATATATTTTACAAAATTACCCCTATAATGGTTAGATAGTTGTTGTAGTTTTCGAGAAAGTAAAAAAGTAGAGTAATGATTAGGAGTATAAATGTATTTTTTGTTTGTTTTCTTAATAAGTGTGCATATAGATTTCTAAAATGACAAGTTTTAATTAACATAGTGAGTATTATTTTATAAAATATAATTTTAAATAACTTTAAAACATGATTTTTCAAAAATAAAATTTATAAACATATAGATAGATGTTTAAAATATGTATATAATTTTTATAATTTTTTAAAGATAAAATAAATGTGAAATATATGCAAGCTAAACAATGGCATAGAGGTAAAGGGGCAGCTCGGGGCGATCGTTGCGACCATAAAAGGCACAAGGCAACACTTTCAGGAGTGTTCTTTTGCCTTCATACGTAGAGGAGGGAATCGGAGTGAGCATTGGTTGGGTCAATGGAGGCCAGAGAGACCTACTGTGTTGGCTTATGATTTTACTTTACCTGTTGAACTTAGTACTATTGTTGTTGGAATGTGGTTATCCCACATCGGTAATATAGAGAATGCTTGAACAAGATATAAGGTTGAAGGGTTACTCCTCTCATTGCCAATTGGTTTTGAGATGGAACCTCGTTGGATTTGTGTTGTTCGAAATCCATACAAAGGTAGATAGATCGTAGCTAGGCCTAACTCATGCGCTTGTTTAAAATGTTTGAGGGGGTGGTTTATTGTTGGGAGGAAAATCAAGTATGAAATAAATCTGAAATGTAAATCTCAAACCGAATCCCCTGAACCACGCAAATAAAAATTACAAGACTTCCATCCGTTGTAGTGGAAGGGAATCAGGATCGTGTCCACAAGGAAGCGTGTCAGCGCTCGCCTTTCAAGTCCCAAGATGCTCTCGTAATCGACCAGAAGCTACTCGATGTCGAGTAAAAGTACTCGATATCGACTAAAGCGGTCGACTTTCCTGCAAATCTGCACAACAAAAGACGAAACAAAGCAATGTCGAGCACAAAAGTACTCGGCGTCGACTAATGTACTAGAGATCGACTAGTCTGTAGTCGAGATCGAGTAGTCTGCGCAGATAAAATTGTAACCCTTGCTGTAGAAAATAAAACAGAAGCAAACACAAGATTGGAGATTCGAGTTCAATAAACTTAAAGCTTCCAGAATCGGGGTTTCAACGCCACAACGATAACCATATAAGAACAATGCTAAAGGTATAAAAGATCATGCATTTTCATCAAATAACTTTCGCCATTAACAAATAGGAAGATAGAGGCTTTTGCATAAACCCTAATTGTTACTAACCCTTTTCACATAATTAATCCAAGTTTGCATTAAGATCGCTTTCGATTTAATAACACAAATAAGGATCACATTCGACTGTCGCAGAAGAATCATGTAAATTAGGGATAGAAGATGAAATCGCAATAAAGATTGTACCTTTGATACATTACCTTACATGGCTACTGTCGGGCTCACCCCGACCCTAGAAGTTGGGTGACTACTCGCTCTTTATCATCAAAACACAAATCAATAACATAAAGAAACTAACTTGCATTAAATCAAACAAAAACTTACAACCGAACAAAGCCAAATCCGCTCTCACCTCTTACAACTTCACTCGGCCACAAGCTCTCTAAACTCCTACCTTTTGAATGTAAATTGTGTTGTGTAAATTGGTATCTAAATTGGAATGAATAAGAACCAACCCCTAGGGCCTTATTTATAGTATTCAATCCCCGCTAATCTAGGAAAGAATAATCTATCTATATCTAAAACTATCTATCTAAAAGCTTAAGATATAAATTGGTAAAGAAAAGAAATAAAACAAATAGAATCCCCTATGGTAAACATGGAAAATATCTAATGTGGATAAATCACCCTTCTTGTTTATAGATCTTCGTGCCTTAGCTTGCAAGTAATACACACATCCGAATTTGTGCTCGACTTCGACTCGGATTAGGCGCCAGATGTACTCGACATCGACTAAAAGTAGTCGACATCGAGAAGGTCTCGTACTTTGCTCGCCTCTCGTGTACTTGCCCTCGATCTCGGTTAGGACTAGGACTCGACGAGTACTCGACATTGAGTAAAGTACTCGACGTCGAGGACTTTTGTGCTCCTCGAGTGTTGCTGCTCGATCCCGTATGATTTCGACCAGGAGGTACTCGACATCGAACAGTCTGGTCGACGTCGACTAGTGTTGTCGGGTACCTTCTTTCTTGTTTTCTGCTCGATGTATCCTGGCTCAGATACTACTTGATCTTGGACTTTCTGTAGTTGATGGCGAGCCTTTCCATAGTTTTATCCCTTCTCCGAATTGCTGTAAAATGTCCCGATTTCTGCGAAATTAAATAGAAACTAGTGTAGACCTCTATAATTGACAAATAAGCATAAACTACATAGATTCTGTATAATTCTAACCCAATGATATGAAATGCATGCAGAAATCGATATAAAAGTCAATGTAAAACATGACAATTTAGGCGCACAGCATTTATAACTCCCGAAGGAGAGCTGTCTTCGAAATACCGCGTGGTTGTATCACACATCACTTGTTGGCTTTGAGCTTCTTTGGAATCTACAACTTCGATGGCAAGGGTATAGACCCTATAGATGAACTTCCAGCCATGCCTACAACCTTTAGATTTAAGTTGAATCCCTATACATATATATTGGCATATGGAGTATTGATTGATGAATATAACAGATACAAATCCTCACAATTAATTTTGATAAGTCAGATGTACGTATGAATTGACGGATAAAAAAATAAATGTTCATATAATAAGACCTAATTAAATGTCCACCATCTAAGATTTATTAGTTAAATGTTCACCGGTCACCCGCTAACTACTGTCTGCTTCTAACTATGATAGTAAGATGAAAAACAAAACTTATGACAGTAAGATGAAAAACAAAACTATGACAAACAGTTGACAATGCATTACAAACAACTAACAAAGCATGACAAATGATAAAATATAAGTTGACACTCAACGCTCGCCATAAAAAAATCAACATATTTTATGACCTTCCATCCCTCTAACTTAGTTGAATTTTTGTGCTGAAAACGGTCTCATATAGCTTTTACCTACTTCAAATGATAGAACATAAGCCGACATTCGTATTTTTTTATGCTGACAACAGAATGATGAGATTCTAACTCAGTTGAAATTTATATGCTGACAAGATGCATTAAAAAATTAGAACTTCAACACATTAGAACTTAAAAGAAACAACAATTATTTTGTTTTTTTTTAAATAAATGCATTTGAGCGCATCAAATTTCCATTGGCTCTTACAATCTCATCAAACAAGCATTCCTTCCTATTGACACTACATATCCCCCCCCCCCTCCTCACCTAATACACACACATACATGCTGAATTTCACAAAATATTGAATTACAACATGATAGTATGTACCAAAAAAAAGAAAAAGAAAAAGAAAAAAAGACAAGTTAAAGAAGCTTTGCAAGTCTACCTTCAGCAGCAGACATCAGATATCATTGGTTTCGCAGATCAAATGCAGCAACATCATCGGACTGCTGCAATGGAGGAGGTTGTTACGAGAGAGAGAGAGAGAGAGAGAGAGAGAGAGAGAGAGAGAGAGAGAGAGAGAGAGAGAGAGAGAGAGGTAGGAACATATGGAAAACAGAATGAATTGGATTGATTGCTTGATTGATCAGTTACACAAGCCTTTATACACAACTTTCCCTCCAAACATCAATTACTAATTTTGCCTAACACGTAACTAACTATGCTAACTGGCAAGTGATCAAAACAAACATAAAGTGACCACTGTCAACAACCCCCCTCAAGCTGGCGATTGGTACAATCCAAGCTTGGAAACAATGTATTGATGTTGGGGTGTAGGCAAAATTTAGGTAAAAACATCTACCAATTGTTCAGTAGAAAGCACATAGGCAAGTTTAAGCAAACCACTCATCACTTTATCACGCGTGAAATAACAATCCACCTTAATGTGTTTTGTGTTCTCATGAAGCACTAGATTCTTAGCAATCTGCATTGCCGAATGATTATAACAGAAGAGTGTAACAGGTTGAATGAAATCAATACCAAGTTCTTGCAGCAAACGCACAAGCCATGTAATTTCGGTAGCAGCATTTGCCATCGCACGATATTCTGATTCAGAAGATCTGCGTGACACCACAATTTGTTTCTTGGATTTCCAACTGATTGGTGAAGATCCAAGGAGAAGAACAAACCCAGTAACCGAACGTCTAGTCACAGGACAAGCTGCCCAATCTGAATAAGAAAAAGCCTTTAGGACTGGGATGTCACAATTGTTAAGAAGAATACATCTGCCAGCAATATGTTTAACATAACCAAGTGTATGCAAGAGTCCATCCCAGTGAGGAGTGCGAGGGCTCTGTATAAATTGACTCCATGTTTGAACTGCGTAGCTTAAGTCAGGTCTCATGTTTGTAAGGTAATTGAGCTTAACAACCAGAGTTCCGTAAGAAAAAGAATCAAGCAAAGCATCCCCATCTGTGGCATTCAGTTTGAGGTGCAAAGGGAGAGGAGTAAAAGCAGGTTTGTCTAGAGAAGAAGCAACTTCATTGAGCAAGTTAGAAGTGAACTTTGACTGAGTCATTGCTATGCCAGAAGCAAGATAAGAGACCTCAATCCCCAGAAAATAATGCAGATGGCCCAGGTCCTTAATACTGAAAGTACTATCAAGGAACTTTTTAAGATCTTGTATCTCTTTGTGGTGAGTGCTAGTGATTACAATATCATCCACATAGACTGCAAGTATGGTGATGAGTCCAAAACGACGCTTGATGAACAAGGAATAATTGTTCTTGGACTGAACAAACTGGAGAGACAGCAAGACAGAAGTGAGCTTATGAAACCACTGCCTTGAAGCCTGTTTAAGCCCGTACAAAGATTTATTTAACTTGTAGACCAGATTGGAAGGATTTGGAAGGCCTTCAAGCATCACCATATATACATCTTCATGTAAATCCTCGTGGAGAAAAGCGTTATTAACATCTAATTGATGCATATCCCATTTCTTTGTGGCAGCAACAACAACAATTGTCCTAATAGTTATCATCTTTACCATAGGAGAAAAGGTGTCATGGAAGTCTATGCCCTCATTTTGTGTGAATCCCTTTGTAACAAGACGAGCCTTGTACCTTTCAAGGCTTCCATCAGATTTGAGTTTCACTTTGAAAACCCATCTACACCCAACCGGTGTCTTTCCTGGTGGCAAAGGAACTACCTCTCAAGTACCATTGGCTTGAAGAGCTTCTAATTCTTTCTTCATAGCAGTTACCCAGTGAGGATCTAGTGATGCCACTTTGTTGTAAGTAGGTTCAAGATGAGAATAAATATGACTTAAAAAAGCAAAATGAGAATAAGGTGAAGAAACAATGTGTGTGGAAGAAAAGTCAGAACTAAATGAACAAACATAATCATTCAAGTAAGAAGGAGCATGATGTGAAATAAGGTTTGAGGAAAGAATAATCAGGTTCTTTGTTAAATAACCTGAAATAAGGAGTGTCAAAATGTAGAGAAGGTAAGGGAGTCCTATTGATGAGAAATGTTGCAGTGAGAATACATTATCCTCAATAGGTGATTGGCAAATTTGATTGAAACAAGAGAGCACGAGCTACCTCAAAAGGTGTTTGTGTTTTCTCTCAACAATACGATTTTGTTTAGGAGTGTAAGGACAAGAGGTTTGATGGATGATTCCTTGGAAGAGAAAAATTGCAAGGCATTAGAACCACAAAACTCAGCTGCATTATCATATCTAATAATCTGAATTGATGTAGAAAATTGAGTATGTACCATGGTAGTAAAGGTTTACAAGATGGTAAGAGCAGTGCTCTTAGAAGGCATCAAGTAGGTCCATGTGCAACGAGTATCGTCATCCACAATGGCTAAGAAATAACGATGGCCATTGTGTGTATAATGTCTATACGGACCCCAAGTGTCAATATGGATGAACTCAAAAGACTTAGTGGTTTTAGGCACAGAAGCAGGAAACGAGTTCATGTGTTGCTTGGCCTTTGGACAGATTTTGCACAAATGTGAAGGTTTGTGCATGGAATCAATAAAACTCAGGTGCTTCATATGAGAAAATGGGACATGTCCAAGACGACGATGCCATAATTCAATCAAATGTGAGGACAAGGCAACAGAAGAAGCACAAGCAAATGGTTTATTTGAAATGAAATTGTCAACATAAATCACATCAGTAGCATTCTTAAAAGGAAAAATCATGTTTGTAACATAAAGTTCTTTGACAGCTCTACCAAGCACAAGAGGCTTCTTCATCAAATGGCCCTGAAGAAAACAAAAATTAGGAGTGAAAAGAATATCAAGCCGAGTGTCAGAAATGATCTTCTTCACATAAAGGAGATTAAAGCAAAACTCTGGAACATAAAGAACATTTTGTAGAGTAAGAGGGGGGATTGATAATGACAGGGCCAAAAAAGGAAACAATAGCAGATTTACCATTAGGCATAGTATCTGTATAGGCTTAGGCAATTGTGTGAGAGAAGAGAAAAAATGTTTATGAGGTGTAAGATGATTTGTAGCACCACTATCAATGATCCACACCAGATTAACTGTTGAAGAAAGAAAGCAAAAGTTCATACATGCCAGGAAGGCTGCAGAATCAGAGGGAGACATGTTCAATTTCTGAAGCAAAGCAAGCAAATGACTGCACTGTTCTTGAGTCAATCCAGAAGGTGGAGAACTAGAAGTAGACGCAGTGGTAGCAGTAGCACCAGAAGAAGGACCTTTTCCAGAAGGATAGACATGCTTTTTCCAACATTTGTTAACAAGATGGCCTTCAAGCTTGCAGAAATCACAAAACAAAGTGTGACCGTGGATTTTCTAGCAGGTGTCCAAGACATGAACACCAATCTTGCAGTGATCACAAAAAAGAGAACCTCGACCACCTGTAGATACAACTTTCGTATATCTGCAACCACGAGGTGCGAGAGATTGACCTCGACCTGATAACTTCTGAGAAGCAAGAGCCGTGGAAGAATCATATTGTTGAGACGGTGAATTGCCTAATTCACGTTGCTCTTCCTCTTGAAGCACCAACTTATATGCTTCAATGAGAGGAATTGGAGGTTGCATAATCAAAATATGAGCTCGCACAACATTATACGACTCATTGAGACCGACCAGAAACTGAATAGCTTGTTGATCATCAATCGATTGATGAAGAAGATTAGCAGATCCGCAATCACAGACTCTGTTCTCAATAAGTGTGAAGTATTCATCCCAAAGTTTCTTCATCTTGTTGAAGTAAGAGGTAACAGATAACGAACCTTGAGAGACGGAAAACAATTCACGCTGGATCTGAAAATTGCGAGTGCGGTTTGAATGAGAGAAGCACGAAGCAAGATTATCCCAAAGCAAAGCAGCGGAACAAAAGAAAAGGATAGATTCAGCGATATCCTTCTCTACTGAGTGCACAATCCAGGAAATGACCATGTTATTACATCGATCCCACTGAGTTGCAAGGCGTGGAGTCGTGGAAGGCCGAACACATGATCCGGTGACAAAACCACGCTTATTCTTCGCGATGAGAGAAACCTCCACCGAGTGATGCCAAGAGCCATAGTTGCGATAAAAAAGCAGAGATGTGGATAGAACATAGTTTGGATGATCAGAATGATGAAGAAAGAGCTCATCATTCGGATCAATTGGAGGAAATGTACGATTGAGATCCGCCATATATTGATGGGAGAAACCCTAACCTGATACCATGTTACGAGAGAGAGGAAGGAGCAGATGGAAAATGGAATGAATTGGATTGATTACTTGATTGATCAGTTACACAGGCCTTTATACACAACTTGCTCTCCAAACAACAATTACTAAATTTGCCTAACACGTAACTAACTATGCTAACTGACAAGTGATCAAAACAAACATAAAGTGATCATTGTCAACAGAGGCATCATCGAACAGCTTGTCGATTCATATTCAAATTTGGATTGTTAGCTTGTTGAAACCTACTCGATCCTCACCGATGCTTCAAACCTCATCGACGCTTCGATCCTCACCGCCACAGGTTCTTTGCCCCTCTCCTTCTTGTCCGCTGCTTCGGGATCTTGCCGATGCTTTGAAGCTGTGCTCAAAGCATCTATAGTGCAGTTTCTCTTGCCCCTCTCCTCCCGGTGCTACTGCTCGACCTGTTCAACGAGGAGATGAAGCTGGCACGAAGGGATCCATAGAGAGGTTTCGATGGATCAATGAAGTACGCCATTCGAGGGAGAGAGGTTGAACGACACCATTCGAGTGAGGAGAGGCGGAGATGGATCGATTTTTGTCGTCGACTCTAATAAGAAGACGAATATAGAGCGATTGAGATAGAGAGAGGGAGAGGGCGGTGATGGAACGAAGACACCGAATCTACATATCGTAGGAAGGAGAAGTGGTTTGAGAGAGGGCTAGGGTTTGTATACTTTCGACTACCCTTGGACATTTACTTAATTTGAACCAGGCACGGAACCAGGAATAAATATCGTGATGGGCTGAAATCGCCTTATATAATTAATTTTTTTTAAAGAGTTATTAATATTATATAATAACACGTATAATTATACAATTAATTTTTTTAAGAGTTATTAATATTACATACATAATATAAATTTTTAAAGAACCTAATGAATACGGTATATATATATATATATATAAATATATATATATATATATATATATATATATATATTTTGATTCGGTAAAAATTCGGGTGTGACAAAGTCGTCACCCGATAGCATCCATTTGGATGAGATCATAAAGATTAGAATCGCTGTGAAGGTTGGGATTATTAGTTGCGTGGGCAAGGTGTGCAACCCGATCAGCCACGCAATTACCAACACGAAGAACATGTGTAAACAAGACTTCATTAATCCCAATTAGTAAGGAACTAATGCCAGATAACACTAGTTCAATTTCCCATGGACATTTTGTACCCTTTTTGAAGTAATCAATGATGATAAGGCAATCACCTTCAACAATGAGTTTGCTAATGTTTAATTGCTTAGCGCACACAATTCCTTTTCTCAAAGCGAGCGCTTCAGCCATAAGAGGTGTTTGTTTTCCAATTTTATCTCCTTCTATTGCTAACACTGTACCATTCTCATTTCGTATGACAAAACCAATGGAACTTTGTTGATTGTGAGTTGAAGAACCATCGAAATTGAGTTTCATCCAACTTGGTGGCGGCTTTTTCCACCTTACTCTATTCTTTGTCCTTCTTTTACCCATTGGGCTCTTCTCTTGCCTGCTCACAGAATGATTTTCCTGATCAGTCATATTCGCTCTAATCCAATTCTGTCGGTTCACCTCCACTTTTTGTTGAAAACCTATTTGGGTAGGCAGTTTCTCCTGCTGGAAAATCAGGAGATTCCTGGTTAACCATATCGTCCACCAGTTGAAGGCCCATCTTTGTTTCTCCTCCTTGGTCAAAATTTGCCCAATCTTACCCATTATGATTTTGATATTTCTTGATGATTGAATTTCATTTTCAATTACAGATTTCCCGGCATTATCTAGACTCTGAATTATAGAAGAGAATTTACATTCAAAAAGTAGGTGGACAACATCTTCATGATGATGATTACATAGTTCGCAGTATGGTGGGATTGATAATCCTCTATTAGCCAATTTTCCAGCAGTGGGTAATCCATCATTGCATACTTTCCATAGAATTTTTTTTTATCTTGGGCGGGGCATCTATTTTCCAAATCCACGCATTGTCATTAACTACTGGTTCAAGAGCATTCGTGACTAGGTTGTAGGCGCTAGCTGTTGTAAACCAACCTTTCTTGTCCGGCCACCAATACAACCTGTCCTCAATGGGGCATACCGGCAGAGGGATTGCACATATCTGTAGTACTAAATCATCTGGTAGAACCTGTTTGAGTTTCTGTATGCTCCAAGCATTATTGGCTATAAATTCATCTACCGTGCTATTTAGGTCAATATTATCTATATCTGTACAGTGTAGTTTTAATGGGTTGGGTGGGCCCCAATTATCCTCCCAAAACTTAATAGGTTTTCCGTTGCCTACAGACCAGCGTAAACCTTTTCGGAATGGATCGATTAATTTCCTTAACTGTGACCATTGCCATGATGCGTTTCCATTATTCTGATACCTTAGAATATGGGTGTCCTTTAAATATTTTGCAGTGATAATTTTTACCCATATGTTATCCGGTTCCGCCAAAATTTTCCATAGTAACTTTAATTGTAAGGCGATATTCATGTCTTTGGTTTTCCTTAGACCTAAGCCCCCTGCATTTTTAGATTTACAGATTTTATCCCAGCTAATCAAAGGTTTGTATTGTAAGTCCTTATTCCAGAAAAAAGATCTATTTATTTTATCCAGGTTGGAGTGCATTGATGTTGGTAGCATAAAACGTTGCATAGCGTACAATGGTTTTGCTGACAGGTTTGAGTTAATAAGGATCGAGCGTCCCTGTTGTGATAAAGTATTAGCTTTCCACTTGGATAACTGGGAATTTGTCTTGTTGATGATTTCTTCAAATGTCGTTTTGTTGACACGCCCGTTAATTATTGGACAACCGAGATATTTTTCCAATTTTGTCTGATTGGGTATATTGAGGGTGCTGGCGATGCTTGGGACCCTGGTAGACGCTATGCCCGGAGAGCATTGAAATGCGGATTTTGTGTAATTGATCTTTTGTCCTGATATTTGACAATATTCGGTCATAATTGTTTTGACCCTATTGCATGACTCCATATTTCCTTTTGAGAATATAATGATATCATCTGCAAATGAGAGGAACGGGATTCTCACTGTAGCACGATTAAATTTGAATCCTATACCCGATTTCGGCCGAAGAGCTTCAGCCGACAGTTTTCTGGCTAATACTTCAGCACCAAGGATAAACAGAAAAGGGGAAAGCGGATCCCCCTGACGGAGCCCTCTCTTTGCTTTGAATACTTCAGTTGGACCATTATTAACAAGGACCGAGAAGGAAACCGTGGTTACACATTCCATTATAAGGTCGATAAACTTTGTATGAAAACCAAACTTTTGTAAGACGACAGATGTAAAATCCCAATCGACTCGATCATAGGCTTTCTCCATATCGAGTTTAATAGCTACCCAAACATCCGCACCCTTTCGATTTTTGAAGGAATGAAAAATTTCGTGTGCAATCAATACATTATCTTGGATTGCCCTATCCGATACGAATGCTCCTTGCAGAGGATGGATTAGTTTTCCAATTACCCTTTTTAGTCTTTCTGTGAGGATTTTGGAAATTATTTTATAAAGGGTTGAGCATAGACTTATAGGTCTGTAATCACTTGTTTTTGCGGGGTTATCACATTTAGGTAATAGTGTAATGAAAGTGTGGTTTATTTGTCGTAAGAGCTTGCCCGAATGGAAGAATGCCTTAACCGCACGAGTGACATCTAACCTGACTATGTCCCAGTATTCTTTAAAAAATTCAGCTGTCATACCATCTGGACCTGGGGATTTGTTCTGTCCTAACATTAAGACCGTATCCTTTATTTCCCTATTAGATGGTTGAGCGATAAGATATTTATTCTCATCCTCAGTAATCGATGAGGGAATTAACTCTAAATAATCTTGTAACATTCTTTTATTTATTTGTTCTTTAGAAAACCTCGTCACAAAATCTTGTCTAATCTCGTTGCGTATATTTTCTTCTCCAAAGACTAGTGTTCCTTCTGCTGTTGTGATTTGCCTAATGATTTTCCTATTTCTCCTTCCTGTAGCTATTCTGTGGAAATATGCTGAGTTACAGTCCGTCATTTTAATGTCTTTAGATTTTGCCCTTTGACCCCAGTACTCTTTTTGATATCGTAATAGCGCTTCTTTTTTCTTAATGAGCATTGCTTCTTTGGTTTTATTGCCACTAGATGTGTTAGAGACATTTGCTGATTGTAATATTACCAGATCATTTTCCACAATGTCGATCTGTCTAAAAACATTCCCGAATGTAAGCTTATTCCATACCTTAGCATTCTGCTTAACTATTCTTAGTTTTGAGACTAATCGGAACATGGCTGACCTATTATATCTTGTTCTCCAAGCTTGCTTAACTACATTACGAAAATCTCTTCTCTTTAACCACATATTCTCAAATTTAAAAGGTGGTGGCTTGAATTGAGATTGATTATTCAGTATGATAGTGATAGGGCAATGATCGGATGTGGAGAAGGCTCCATTTGTAGCTACAATATCTGGATAGGTTTCTAAAATTTGGTGTTGTACGAGCACGCGATCAAGTTTCTCTTGAATACTGTCCTCACCATCCACCATTTTTCTCCATGTAAAGGGGTTTCCGACTGCAGGGATCTCTAGAAGTCCAGTCTGGTTTTTGAAATCATTCAATCTTTGAAATCTAGTAAAATTGTATATGGTACCTCCCATCTTCTCATTATTATTCCCAATCTCGTTTAGATCTCCTATAACGATGGAAGGTAGGGTTTGTTGGGCGATAATGTTAGTTAACTCATTCCAGAATTCCGCCTTTTCTGCTGTGTTTGGGGGTCCATAGACAAAGAAAATCATTCTGTTAAAATTATTACTAACATTTGAATATTTTACACCAATGATTCTGGGCAGATGAATTTCTACTGTTATTGTTTCATTTAGCAAATAATTCTCATTCCACATTACTTCTATGCCACCCGATCTTCCATTACCCGGTGACCAAATTGCTTCGTTAAACCCACTTACCATCCATGTTTTCTCTTTCGGTATTCTCTCCGTCTTAGTTTCTGCCACTGCCATTACAGCTATGTGCTCATTTAGTCTCATAGCTTTGATTTCTGTCCATAGATTAGGCCTACCAATCCCCCTTATATTCCAAAAACAAATATTCATAAATAACCTTTGTGTTGCATGAAGAAACAAGGTAATTTCTTCATACACAGATATTGTATACACCTTGCATTTATGACATGATGTTTTCGACTTTTCCTAGGATTAATAGTTCCTAAATTATCATCGTTTGATAGCTTATTGTTTTTATCCAGACGATTTGTATATGTAATTGTCACCTTCAATTTATAGATAGTAAGGATAATTGTTAGATTATAACTCAATTGATTTAATATGACTAGCATGCCATTAATCGGGATACTACCAAAGAGGATTACATGACAGAACATGTTCCATACCAAAGTCCTTCTACATATACATTTTAGGTATGTCATGTCCATACACAGTTTTTTATATGATATAAGCCATTTTGATTTTGAACATTTTCTTTTCCTATTTAAACGGAGACTATGAATAATATACACAAACTTGAGACATCTAGAATTTTGATCAGAGTGTATGTAATAAATAGACAACAATAGAGTTACTAAGAAAAATTCAGCCCAATATAGTGTATCCTTAATAGCTTTGCTGTCAACATAATAAATATAAGCAATGGATTTTTCAATCGAAAATCGGTAAGCAAGCACCCTAGGTGACCAATAGGTAGCCACAGAAGGAACAATAATCTTCCAAAGAAGGGGGGAAGCTAGACCTTCCTCCCAAAATGATATGTGTCTTTGGTAGTCATGAACGATAGATGGGCAATTAGAGTATACTACTACATAGAACTGTTTGACGGTATCTAAGTAGGAATTCATCATCAAGACCCGAGAGAGTGAGGGGTTAAAAAGACGCTGAACACCACAATCATGGCAAATGGTTGGCAAGTAATGCTTAATCAATTTATCAAGAAGAGTCATATATTCAGGAAAGGAAGAGCGGAAGCCCTGGATAAACAGAAGTTGGATTAAACACCCGCCAGCAGATTTTGTTAGACAAACAGTGCATGTAGGAGAATAGACATCGGTTTTAGCACTTAACCAAATAGTTTGCCATACATGGATAAACAAGGTTTTACATGAAAAGTTTAGCCACCATTGATTACAATAGACCGTAGCTGTGATAACAGTCATGATCAGAAGAAAACCACACTCGGAAGTCCCACCCAAAAGGAGATTCCAATAGATGATGCTAGTAATTCTATGTTCGACAAACCAATTTCTGCCCTTAGTAATTCTACGTTCAACAAACCAAATTAGTAGGAAAGAAGTGCGAGAACTAGTCCCTCCAAACACAGACACAGAACATGTTCGATCGATTATAAATTTACACAAGTATTTCCATTTCAATTGGTAAGACATCGACGCAGTACTCTCACTAATATCCACCAAAGTTCCACACAAAGGAGCAATTACGGATATCCACAGGCAGAGCCAGTTGATGGGAAATGTTGGCGAGAGTAACATCATCACAAAGCACCAAAGAGATTGTTTGTCTAACATGAAATTAGAGAAATTACAATGCAAAACCAGCCATTGTAAACAACCCCAAAAAAAATGCAACAATACGTTTATTTCCAAAGGAAAGATGCCTAAACTTATACAGTGGTACCCAAGAGCTCATGCTCCTATAGTCAAAATGTTTGATTGTGATTATGTGCCCAAGTGGGGTATAATCTGATTCATCTTCATCAACCAACATGCTTATATACCAATAACACATGAATGCACAATAGGACATACTGACATAGGGAGATAGATACCTGGGGATTATACACATTAGATGTTTCATCCACACGAATCGATCATAGTCACCAGTGATTGTTGCCAAGAGGAATGATTAGTTTAACGGAGTCATGAACTCGTGAACCCGTCCTTGCAACGCAAGGAGTTCTTCTCTGTTGATGGTTCTTCTTTTAGACCTCTTCTCGGCCTTAGATTTCCGACAGGCCTCAAGAGCCCTTTTGGTTTGAGGAATCTCCTCAATGAGGTTATAGCCCTCCGGCATATGGGTTTTCTCTATTTGAGGGGTAGGATCATCTAACCCCAAAGGTCGTTTGCCTTTGTCGACTTCAGAAGGAGTCATGAGAACAACACAGACAAGAAAAGTGTGTGTCAGAAGAAGATTTAAGTTTTGGAAATCAGAAACTGGAATGAAGAAGAAGTGAAGAAACCCCCACCACACCCCACGGCTGAAGTAGGACGAGATTACCGTCCTGAAAAGGGAGAAGGAGCAGCCCCGTCCAAGGCTATGAGGCATACGGCTGCAAAGAATCCAGTTGCAGCGAACAGCAACAGACGCCTCCGATCTACCGAGCGCAGAGCCACCCAAAAACAAGCATATCATCCTCAAAATGGCGTCCAAACGAATCGGATTAGGCCAAGGGGGAGGACGATTAGACCAGACCATCACAATCATCACCACTAATGTTTTCGAACCACACCTTAGAACATTCAGGGCAAAAGGATTAGGTTTTTGCTTAACAAAACACGTTTGCCCCAAATTGAGGAGAACCAAGAACGCCAGCAAGAAATTGCCAATACAGATCCACTGATGGAAACTGGAATCCATAGATCGGCTCGAATCAGGGCCATCAACAGGCGACAAGGTAGCGATTAGGGATTCTGCACAGAGGTAATACGGCCATGAAATCAAAGGTTTGGGGGAATTGAGATTTTTCTGAAAAGATTTCTTCCAGGGAATAGGCCAAGGGGGATACATCGCCCGCGCGTGAAGCGCGTACTCCTTTGGATGTGGTTTCTGGAGAGTTCCCTCGGGAGGCTTTTTACCTAAAATACGGTATATATATGTTGTATAGTTGCTTGTGTGGTGTTAATACATTGGGAAAAAAAATTTATATGTTGTATATTTGCTGGTGTAGTGTTAATACATTGGGGAAAAAAAATTGGGAAATGAAAGGGCCAACAAGAATCGAACTCGGGTGAGTTTTAGCACCTAAATATTTAACACAATGGAATGACCAATTGGGCTAAACTGATCATATGTTATTTGCATCCTCCTATTTTTTATATTTTGGAAAGGTCAACCCATCCCTGGATCCGTGCCTGATTTGGACTGTTCGGTAGAAATTTGCTTAATTGAGTTAGAAAATACCGACCCAATTTCTTCATGAATTGAAGGCAGAGGGGAAATTAAAGGGTGGATCCGTACGTGTAGGTGGTGAAATCAAGGATCGATCTCTATGTTTGATCTCTCTCTCAGTCAAGCCCTTAATTTCGATCGATCGAGCCTCTTGCTTAGAGCATGGGCAACTATGGGTTTTACCTACCTTAAGGTTGCTAAAAGGTAAGCCCATGGTTGTGGGGTTTACCTTAAGGTAAGGGGTGAGAAGGGGTTACCTTGGTAGAGGGAGGTAACCTCTTCCCTTTTCTAGTTTTATTTTCTTTTTTTAATGATAAAGTAGGATCTTCTCTTTTCCATTTGGATTTATTAATTGTAATAATATTTAAAATGAAATAAAAATATATTTATATTTCATTATTTTTTAAAATAAAATATCTCATTGGTTTAATTTTATTTTTTTCTATAATTTGAACCCAATTTTACCCTATATATACTCTCATCTTGATCTATTGTAGTTGCACCTATTTTCTAAACTATGGATCACAATAATCCAAATACTCAACACATTTCCAAATATGCCTTTAGTATTTACGTATGTTATAATGTTTCTAACTTGTGGAACCAATTCCAAGGTTATGACCCGAATTTATATGTAATTCGATTAGTATTTGTGTATGTTATAATGTTTCTAACTATTTAATCTAGATGTAATAAAATATATTTATATTAACTACTTGCTATTTTTATTTATTGATAAAATTATAAATAAAAATAATTCACAATAATATATGATGATACATATATAATAAAGGGAAGGATATATAAAGGAAAAGAAAAAGTAAAAATAAATTTGAAAAGAGATAAAAGAGGTTTCTCATGATTGTAGAGGAAACCTTTTAGAAAGAGGTAGAAAAAGTGAAAATTATTTTAAACAAAAAAATAAATAAGTTGTAAAGTTGTGATAGAAAGATGATAAAAAAAAAAGGGGAAAGAGGTTACCCATGATTGCGGATGGTCTTAGCTTCGTCCTTGATTCGCATACAAGCGTACAGTCCTGACTTTGGACTTTACACTTTATTAATTCTTATCGTGCATCAGATTATCAATGCCAAGCATTATGAGATCGATGATCGAACGAATTGAAGAACTAAATTAATGATTGATCGAGTCTCCAACCCACCCTTTTTTTTAAAAATAAAATAATAGGTAAAAAATTAAGAAAAATTAATAAAAAATTATTTATTTATTTATTAAATTAAAGATTTTATCAATAAAAATTATACGTAAAATTTAAACTACATAACCCACCCGAATTACGAGTCCGGATCCTCTACAACCTTGGGTGCAACCTACGGTGCACCACGAAATTATTTCGGGTATAATTTTACTTTTAAAAAAATTAAAAAAAATATATTTACATTCCACATACTTATATTTATATGTTTATAAACTTTTATTATAAAAAATTTCATTTTAAGCAATTTATAAAATTAAAAGATCAATTATATTAGAAAATAAATTATATATTTTTTTAAACATGATTTTTTTCCAAAAAAAATTTATAAACATATAAATATAAGTACGTAGAATGTAAATATATTTTTTAAAATTTTTTATAAAGTAAAATTATACCCGAAATAATTTTGTGGTGCACCGTAGGGTGCACCGGGTGTTGTAGAGGATCTGCACTCTATTTCTTGTTGTGTTTGAAGCAAAAAAAAAAAAATTACTGGTTGTGTCCCAACAAGGATCCTCTACATCACTCTATACTTCACAATATGCATCACAAAATTAATTTAACATTAAATTTATGTTTAATTTTTTTAAAAAATTATATTAATATTCTGAACACTTATATTTATATGTTTATTAACTTTTATTTTGAAAAAACATTTTAAAAAAAATAATAATAATTGAAAAGATGATTATTTGAAATATATATTTTTAAAATTTTATAAAAAATAATTTTTCAAGATAAAATTTTATAAACATATAAATATAGGTCTTTCAAATATAAATATAATTTTATTTTATTTTTTAAAATTATATTTTAGATCAAAATAATGTTGTGATACATCTAGTGAAGCACACAATGATATAGAGGATCTTCATTTGTTTTGTCCATACTCCTAATGCAATAGAGATCTCCTACATCACATTATATAACACTTGGTGCATCACTTAATTATTTTGTGTATAATTTAACATTGAAAATAAAAATAAAAATTATATTTATATTCCAAACACTTATATTTACATGTTTATAAAAATTTGTCATGAAAAAATATTATTTAAAAATTATAAAAAATTATTTTTCAATATAATCAATCTTTTAATTAGATGTAATTTTTTAAAATGATTTTTTATGATTAAAATTCATAAATATGTAAATATAAGTGTATGAAATATGAATATATTTTTTTAAACGTTAAATTGTATATAAAATAATTAAGTGAAGCACCGAGTATTACACCGTGTGATGTAGAGGATCTTCACTGCTCCTAATGAGGAGAGATCTCCTACAACACTCAATATAACCTTGGGCGTAACACAAAATTATTTATGGTATTTTTTAATGAGTGGTTTGTAGAAATATAAACAATATATAAAATATTTACCAAATTATTTAGTGTTTGAAAGTTTTTACAAAAATATTCACTAGGGTCCCACTTGTCTTTTATAATTTCCCAGAAAAAGCAAAAATTATATAAAATCACCATATCTTTTTATAATTTGAATTAATATCCTTGTATGTTACTTGTTTAGTCTATATTCCGCATTAAAAATTTATAATTAGAACCTTGATCCTGCAATTTGGTATCAGAGCCAAGTTAATTAAAAATAAATCTGTATTTAGTTATAAGACAATCTGGAGGTGTCTACTAATTGCCCTCATAAGACTTATCCTCATGCTTCACATTTAGATGTAAACGATAAGCATTTTGGAGAAATTTTAAATGCCATCTCAGACCAACTTATAGATCTAAAACTCGAAGTTAAAAAATTAGAACAATTATATATTGAGATTAGCAGTAAAATATTTAAGACTGTAAAAGAAACAGGCGAAGTACATCACTCAACAAATCTAAAAGCCATTAACGAAATTAGCCATCAGATAAGCCTAACATCAGGTGGTGAAATTAAGAAAGGAGATCCTTTTAAATATAGTTATCCATTTAAAAAATCCAAAAAGAAGTTTTCTACTAAACTAGATAATATAAAGAACAAAGCGACTGTAGAAGAAGAAGACCAAGACGAAAATCTTAAAAATAAATCACCATCCACTTCGACAAATAAAGAGATTCAACACTAAGTTGGATGATCCAGAATGGAAATTGAGATTACATAAACAAAAGATCATTGAAACCAACTTTATGAACCAAGAGGTCATGAGCGACGACGAGTCTGAAAAGAATTCAGATGAAGAAGCTGTATATCAACAAATGGGATTAATTAAGCTGAAAGACATGGAAAACATTCCCATATCTAAAGTCCAACAAAGGTTAAATGAAATATTAAGACAAAGAAGGCTGAAGGAGAATGAACATGTAGAACAAAATGAAGCTAGAAGACATTTCAGAAGATATGAACATGGTTCAACGAGTAATTACAGACCTAGGTTAAAGCCTAGAGAATTTCTGGAGAAGAAGGAAAGATTTGGAGTAAGCATTATGCCAAACCATAGACCAAATCAAAAAGAAATTAATCTAGAACCCATAAGTGAAATAGGCTATAAATTAAACTTAGATGGTGTAAGGAATAGGCGTGAAATTATAGAGTTCTGGAAAAAAAGTATGATGAGTGTATTAAACATGAATGCAGGTTGGAACTCTTCCCAATTCCTTAATTACATAGAGCATAGTTTCTATGGATGTATTGCCGACTGGTATGGAGCTATTGGTGATGACCCAAAACAAGAGCTTAGAAATTTAGCAAGCCCAGTGATGATGTTCACATTAATATGTGAATTAATAGAAGATGAATTCATTGGAGAAAAGGAAGATGAAGATAAGGAAGCCTTAAAATGGCAAAGAACCTTAAACAATCTTGAAATCTGTAACATGAAATATGTCGATAATTATATAACAGAATTCGAGAAGTACTACTATAAGATAGGGGAAAACAGCACTAATCTACAAATGTTCTTTGATAAACTTCCTGCCCCAATCAATGAACAAATAAGTGAAGAGTATCGAGAGTTAATTAAAATTGGAGATAAAGATACTCTTGGTAACAGAATTTCCTATGTTAGGAAATGGGTTGAGAAAAAAAGTCGAGACGTAAGAAGCACCCAAAGAATGAAGAAACAATTTTTAACTTGTTGGGAGACGCCAACAGAATGGGGATGTAACAATAGAGATTACCAAGGAAAAAGAAACTATAAGAGAAAAAGTTTCAATAAACAAAGAGGTGAAAAATATTACAAGAAGTATTATAAGAAACCATTCTCTAAAAACAGAAGGTTTTTCCAAAAAGCATCGTTCTGTCATGAGAAAAAGAAAAACTGCAAGTGTTGGGCATGCGGAGAATCAGGTCATTATGCTAATGAATGCAAAAATAAGAAGAACAATAGATTAGCAGAAGCCCTAGGTACTTTGGATTACATCGAACTATCTGAAGATGAAGTAGTAGATCTAGCCCTAAGAAATAATAAAGGGATAGTAGAAATAATAGAAGAAAAGCTTGAAGAAGAAATAGAATCTGAAAATGAGTCAATAGAATGTGAAGAGATTAATGAAATGATGGAAGGAGAATCTCCTAGTGAGTTCTCTGATGAATATGAAATGACTACTTTAGCTCAACTTCAGCAAGCTGAAATCTCTATTGATGAGGAACAAGTTGAAGAAATGACGAGATCAGGAGTTGATTTCCCGATCATCGCTAAAGAACAGTTTGTTAAAAAATCATTATTCTCTAAATATGCTAAATATGTTTGCGAAGAAATGTCTGGAGACGTAACTGTCAAGAACAATGAAAATCAAGCAACTGAAGTAAACTTAATCAATTGGGCAAATATTCAGAAGCATAACAAAGATAAAAAAATTTAAATATATTTTCATATGTGGCATCCAAGTAATTATAACTCCATTACAAGACTATGGAAAAGATGTGCAATGCGTTAATTTTGTTTGCGACATTAGGCATAAAAAGTTTAGTGATCAATGCATTAGTGGTATAGTCTGTAACTTGAGTCAAGGAGCAGTTTCTTGGATCTGTAGACCTAACTATTATGTTAGTCTAGAAGATCATTATGCATCTAAGTTCTTAGCTATAAAATTGTTAACAGAAGGTATTAGTATGCATAAGGGAACTTGTCCTTTACAATTAAAGTGGAAGGTAGTTTATAAACTCGAGAATACTACAAATCCTCCACAAAAGTGCCATGTAGTAGAAGCTGAGAAACACGAGGTGGTAGGTCCAAGCAAAGAAGTTGTACCGGTTAAGCTAAAACCTGATCAAATAAGACTTAAGACCATTTGGATAAACGCATTTGAAAATTCTACGGGTACTAGCAATAACAAGGTTTTAACCATAGATGAAGAAGGTAGAATTCATACGAATGCTAAACCACCAGTCAATCTCTCTAGATGTCCAAGCCTATCCAGAAACACTAGTTTTAGGTTAAATCCTAATCTTAGTATTACTCCAAGGAATCAGGGAGCTACCACTAATAGAAAACACAAATCGTTTGTGGTAGATGAAGACATAGTGAGCATGATAGCAGCATTAAACAAAAGGTTAGAAAATAAGATTATAATAGAACCAGGCAGACGTAGTGTAGATCTAGGTTCTTATCCTTTTAAGGAAACAGTAACAGCAATTCCCCCAATAGTTCACAAGGTTAGAGAAAATCAAGAAGGATCTTCTAGTTCCGAACAAAAAGGAAAGATAATAGGATATCAAACTAAAACCATTCGTGAACCTATCTATGAGAATGATCCAGGGGCTAAAGACTTAAAAGAATCTCTCACAGATTCTTTATTTGAAGAAGAATTAGGAATGAGAATGGAAGTAATAGACCCCAGACATCTCTATGGAGATAATATGAGAGTAGAAGAAAGCCTTGAACATGTCAGTAGAGAATCACTGAAGAAAAATTATAGGATTACCAACCCTAATAGCATTTATATCCCGATAAGTATTTGCTTAGAAGGGTTCAATAAATATGAGTTATGTGCCTTTGTAGACACGGGATGTTCAGTATGCTTTGGAAAAAAGGCAGTATTTCCTGAGTTTATTTGGCAGAAGTCTCGTAGACCAATCCAAGTTAGAATAGCTGATGATAGTATCATGGTTCATTCAGAATTAGCTTCTGATGTACCTATCATGATAGGAGGAGTCCAATGTGTAATTCCTACACTATGGGCTACAAATCAGCCATCACATGACATGTTAATTGGAAATAATTTCCAAAGACTCCATGTTCCAGTAACTCAACACTTAGATATGATGGTCTTCAATATTCATGGTGAAGACGCTTGGGTTAAAAAGATTAAACAAGCTTATACACACCAAGCAATAGAATTTACGCGCACTAAGCGTGGTGAGGAATATATTCTTCCTACACAAAGAGAATTTGCACTATCTATATGTGAAGTAACCTTAAAAGATAAAATTCTTAAACAACAAGAAAAAATGTGTAAGGAGTTATACTCTGAAAATCCTTTAAAATTTTGGGAAAAAGATAAATCATTTGCTACCATAGAGCTAATAGATCCTAAAGCTGTCATTAGAGTAAAACAAATGGTTTACACTTATAAGGATCAACAAGAATTTAAGAGCATCCACAATGGGGGTTTCTTAACCCCAAAATAAGAAATCAATTAATAAAAAATTGAAGAAGATGGGGGAGGAGTTTAGGCATGATGTGAAAGGTTTCTTCCTAAGAAACCTTTAAAAACCGAGAGAGAAAGAAAATGGAGAGGAGGTGGGCCAGCATGAGGAAAGAGAGTGAGAGTAAAAAAAGAGGCGGTCCCGATAAAAAAACAAAATGGGGTTTTAAAGGGTTTTAGGGATGTGGGTGAAAAATTGTATTGAGTTTTTTAAGAAGAGAGAAATATAAAAAGTGGAGTTAAGGAACCCGAGTGGGTTTCACGAATGCGGATGCTCTAAAGAGCAAATTGATGAACTCTTAAAGAAAGGTTTAATTCGAGAAAGCATAAGTCCTCATTCTAGTCCTGCCTTTATGGTCAGAAATCATGCAGAAGAAAAAAGAGGAAAAGCTAGAATGGTTATCAATTATAAAAAGCTTAATGATAATACTGTTTTTGATGGATATTATATCCCTAATAAGACAGTTTTATTTAATAGAATACAGGGAGCCACTTGGTTCTCTAAAATGGATTGTAAAAGTGGTTATTGGCAGGTAAGAATGGATGGAAAAAGTATTCCACTTACTGCATTTAGTGCTCCACAAGGGCACTATGAATGGGTAGTCATGCCCTTTGGTTTAAAAAATGCACCACAAATATTTCAGAGAAGAATGGACAATGTCTTTAAAGAATTTAAACATTGTTGTCTTGTTTACATTGATGATATTTTAATCTTCTCTAAAACTATGGAACAACATAAGCATGACTTGAAAGCAATAACTCAAAAATGTATTGACCATGGAATCATTTTAGGACAGAAAAAATGCATTTATGCTGAGCCTGAAATTGAGTTCCTAGGATTAAAGATTAAAGCAGGTCAGATTATTTTGCAAGAACATATTCTAGAAAAGGTAGAAAAATTTCCTGATGAAATCAAAGATAGAAAACAATTAGAAAGATTTCTAGGTTGTCTTACTTATGCGTCTGATTTTATAAAAGATCTAGCCAAATTGAGAAAACCTCTACAGATTAAATTGAAGAAAGATCAAGTTTGGAGTTGGACTCACTTAGATACTAAAATAGTCCAAGAGTTGAAAAGAAGATGTGAAAAACTTCCAATACTAACTTTACCTAATGAAGATGATGAGTTAGTTCTTGAAACAGATGCTAGTGATTATCATTGGGGAGCTGTTTTAAAAATAAAGAAAGATAACAAGCTTTGCAGGTATAGCAGTGGCAGCTTCAACAAATCTGAGTATAATTATACTGTCATGGAGAAGGAGATTCTTGCAATTTATCGTGGAATCCAGAAATTTATAATCTTCCTGGCTCCTAAACCTTTTACAGTCAGAACAGATTGTAAAGGAATATTGGGTTTCATAAATAACAATCTTGATAATATGAAAGCGCATGGGAGACTCATGCGTTGGCAATTAGCCCTTAATCAATTTACTTTTACCATTGAACATGTGCAGGGATCCAAAAATTCTCTTGATGACAGCTTAACAAGAGAATTAGCTGATGGATCAGAGAAATCAAACGCGGTGGGAAAATCCGCAATGGGTGTTCCACCCATGGGACGTTAATATCTTAGGAGAAATAAGAGGATACCAAGGATGGGTTTCCCCTCCAAGTTTTTCTATTTCTGTTGATTTTGGAAGATTTACTGAGAATAGATTCCGTCGTGGACTCCTACAAACGAGACACAGAGCGGTTATAAGAATGTTAACTCTAGAGATAATTATAAAAGTTCTCCAGCTACCTACTGAGCTCCAGGAAGACATCTGTAGAAGATGGAAAATGAGAGATTTCGACAACTTCTACTGGATGGTAACTTTGAGAGATCACAATACTCCAGCAACGATAAGGGAATGGTGTAACCATTTCTGTGTAACCATTGGCGCCGGATTGGGAGGATTATCATTACCCATCATGCCAAGTGAAGATGCAGACTATTTAAATTCGTGGAGATACGGAATGTGCAATGGAATCCACCACAATAACAGGAGACCATGGCCAAAGAAAGAAGAAGAAAACATCTTGTACAAGTATTTCACTAACTTCCAGAAGGAGGTCTTCCTCAGAGCAGCAACATTCGAAAAAATACAAGACATAAGTCGTTGCTGTGTTATCAGTGCCTGCATAGATGTTAGCCAGGGAAAAACCCGGCTACCACATTACCTAATCTTCCTACTAATGAGGGAAGACTATTGGTACGTGAAAGATCCAGTAATGGAAGGAAGAATCGATGTAGTAAGGCATACTTGGGAGGCAAGAGCAAAGGGATTCTTCTACATCTACTACTACATCACCAAGTTTAGACAGACAGATTGTGGGATATTCAAAGTCGGAAATACAACCTTCATCGTATCCCCACAACTCAATCCACTAATGCAGCAAGCCATAAACAGGACTGAATCCATCAGTCTTTACTTAGCAGAAATAGAGGCCGGTCACTTTTTAGACAAAAGAGGACACGAGAGGATGATCGATTTACTAATCGCATGGGATCGAGACTACGCTGACGGATTAATGCTTTATCTCGATCTAGACAATGAACAAGATTTGGAGTTTGATAATACTCTAGATCTAGTTCAAGATTATAATGATGATGACCTGGAAGCCAACATGGGAGACGAAGGGGTCCAGAACCTGGACAACTGAGAGCCATCATCATCCACCAAGCACAATTATTGTACTTTCTGCTTTTACTGTTTTTGCTTTTATCACGTGAACCTGTAAAATAATTGTTGTACTGTGTGCTTTTCTAAGTGCGTAGGGGCCCATCTGTCGGCCATTTGTAAAAGAGACGTTGGAAGAGGTATCCAATGCTCTCTACTCAGCTCTATAAATAGAGCCATTCTCCAGCTTCTCAACACACAATTCCAGAGAGAGAGAAAAACCATAGGAGAAGAGAGAAGGAGAGTTTGTAAATCAGAAAGAGAAGTAGAAACGTTTTGAATTTGAGTAGATTGGTGTTTCTATCACTCTAAAGTTCAAAACCTTTCAATGGATCTTCTGGTATGAGTGTTAAGTGTGCCTAGGTTTTAAGTTAAGAGTGCTTGTGTGTTGTAATATTTCTCAGATTCAATAAAGTTTATTTTTAAGAAAGGGAAAGCTACTTAATTGAACACTATGTTTTGAATACTTTGTTTTCTTGATTCAAATCCCTTCACCCTCTCAAAAACAAAACCAAAAGCTAGAGATTACGGTCTGAGGTAGGAAACGAAACAGATCTGTGCTCTATCTGGACTAAGGGAGGCCTGGTTGAAGGTTAGCCACCTCTAGAAAGCCGGAAGCTAAGGAACGCCGGTGGTCCAGTGTAACTACTTTCAGGTATGGGTCAAACCTCTTTAGCTTGAAGTTTTAGTTGCAGAGCGTGGTGGGCTTAAAACCATAGAAAGCTTATTATTCATAATATGGTTAGTAGATTATGGTAGTTAGTACCACCAAAAGTCATTTATAAGAATTTTATATTGCATCTTGAGTATTATTGTCGAAAACTAGAAAGTTAAGACCAAGTTTGTAATTTAGTATAAAGTACGGGTACCATTTGAAAATTAAAAAGCAAAAAGCTGAAATCTTTGAATATTTTTGAAAATAGTTTGAAAGAGTGAATATTGTAATAATTATTTTAGAAAACGTGAATATTTTGAAAGAACTTTCTTTTTTAATAGTAAAAAATTATAAAAATTATATTTACATTGCGCATGTTAAATAACATTTATAGTTGTATAACATTTTAATATAAAATATTGTTTTAAAAATATTAAAATGAGAAGAGTCATTATGTTAGAATATTAATTATAATAATTATTAAAATATCATTTTGTAAGAAAAAATTTGCAAATATATATTATTAAACATGTACGATACTCCCTCCGTTTGGCAAAACTTGTCGTTTTAGAGTTTTGTTTTTGTTCGGAAAAACTTGTCATTTTAGGTATTTTTGCTTCTACTTTATTAAAATGTCCTTGATTTGATTGATTTGTTGTGAGTTGTAGTTTTTGATAAAGTAAAAAGTAGAGTAATAAATGAGGGTAAATTAGTACTCCCTCCGTTCGACAAAACTTGTCATTTTAACTCTCCACACAACTTTTAATAAAGCTAATAATTATACTCCCTTTTTACTAATTTACCCTCATTTATTACTCTACTTTTTACTTTATCAAAAACTACAACTCACAACACATCAATCAAATCGAGGGCATTTTAGTAAAGTAGAAACAAAAATATCTAAAATGACAAGTTTTTCCGAACAAAAACAAAACTCTAAAACGACAAGTTTTGCCGAACGGAGGGAGTAAAAAGGAAGTGTAATTATTAGCTTTATTAAAACTTGTGTGGAGAGTTAAAATGACAAGTTTTGCCGAACGGAGGGAGTATGTCAATATAAATGTAATTTTAATAAATTTTTTATAATTAAAAAATACCAAAAATAATTTTGTATTACATGTACCCAAAAGACACATTAATCAGTAGCTGCTTGCAGAAGAGCATATATAAAATGATTTATTAATACGAGTGTAAAAATTAATTTAAAACGTCAGCTAGATTTTTGTATGACAAAGAATTAATTTTCGACGGTAAATTCGGAACACGAACCAACAAGACAAATCTTAGATTTTTATTCAAGAGAGATATAAGTCAACTAGAATTAATTAAGGAGATGTGGGGTTTACCCTCATTAAACAACAGAGAAACCACCAGCCGCTGGAGCACAGTTTGGATTCATTAATTGGTGTTATCAATTTTGTAAGTAATAGGTATATTGTTTGCATTTATTTTCCTGCTCCATCGATCTGCAATTGGCTTTAGTATACGTACGTACAAACCCCCTTTATTTTTCCCTTTTACTAAAATATTCCTCGAAAATTAAGGGCGAGTTTGGCTATGAGTTATATTTTAAGAGGTGGAGATTATTTCTAAGATATTATATAATGTGGAGATTATTGTATGGGTTATGGGGATGGAAGAGATTGGAATTTTTTTTTTTTTAAATAATCTCGGTAAGGTGTTTGATTGATAGAAGGTTATTTTTATGTTTTAATCATGAAAAGATGAAATTGCCCTCATCCTTTATCTTCTACCTATCGGCTAAACAGAGCTTTCATATTGTTTACCAAAAGAACCCAGTTGGACTAACACATTATGAAAATATTTTGTTTTTTTTTAAAGTGAAGACATCCACATTGCTCGAAAGAACTCTTTATTTGTTGTTTGAATTTCCAGGGTGGACTCTGAACAACCTCACTGAGATTAGTGAAAACACACATTTGACCCCATGTCTTCCGCGTGAACTTGTTGTGATGTCTTGGGATTGTCCCACATCGAAAAACACGATAACCCGAGCCTTGCATATAAGTCAGTGGGCCACTCCTCCTATTGCCAATTGGTTTTAGGATGGAACCTCGCTGGTCTTGTGTGCTCGGCTTGGGTGCGCATATGCGCTCTGTGGTGTGGACCCCCCACGGTTGTATGGCCCACCGGGATTTATCATGGTATCAGAGCAGGTGTGGTCCGGGACCCTGGTCGATCTATTGGGCTAGCCGGCCTTAAGGCTCAAGACGTCAAGTACAACTGGCTTAATTGCGAGGCTAGGCAGTTGCACTTGAGGGGGCGTGTTGTGATGTCTTGGGATTGTCCCACATCGAAAAACACGATAACCCGAGCCTTGCATATAAGTCAGTGGGCCACTCCTCCTATTGCCAATTGGTTTTAGGATGGAACCTCGCTGGTCTTGTGTGCTCGGCTTGGGTGCGCATATGCGCTCTGCCGTGTGGACCCCCCACGGTTGTATGGCCCACCGGGATTTATCAGAACTCATCAATAAGACTTTATGCAAGAACCCTAACTACTTGTATGTTTAGGAAAACAATATTGACAAACGATCAGACTGGGTTGTATTCTTGCCCCTTAGGACTGTCCTTGCACCATTTCGACACCTCTCACGGATGGAGATGCCTAAATGGGCCTCCCTTTATTTTGAAGCTTATATGATCCCAAGTAAACTACTAGAATCCACTGGAAAACAGTTAACAAGAACCGTATCAACCAAGAAATTTAGCTCCATATACTCATGCCACAAAAGAAAGATTTCCAACGAACAAAGACCCATTTTCTATTAAAAAGAGTAATGAAAGTTAGCACATGGAACTCGTGTGGCATTGCTCGAAAGAACATCTAGACAGAAATAGACACCTTTTGCAAAATCCAAAATATCCAAATTATAGCACTAATGGAGACAAGAACTGAGCGGACACTAGAGGAGAAAATCTGAAAAAAACCAGGCTTTGATAACATGGAGTGGGTCCTAGCAATGGGGAGATCGGGAGGTATTTGTGTACTTTAGAAAAGCTATCAACTACATAATGAAGTCATCGAACTCATTTTTAAAGGACAACGATTCATTACTTTCAAAATTAAGATCCAAACATGTGACATTGAATTATAGCACTATGCTTTGCCTATGGACCACCGAACGAATCCGGAAAGAACGAATTATGGGAAGACCTTACAAGACACATAAATAGCCTGCAAATACCATGCATTGTCATGGGCGATCTGAATGAGATCCAATCGATGAGAAAAAAACAGGGAGGGTGCGATCCTCATCCAAGTAGGTTTTATCGACTCACGGAGTTTAAGAATTTAATGATTTTAGAGATCTACCAACGGTGTAAACGATTTCACGTGGCGGAAAAATAAAACAGGCATAGACAATATCTATGAAAAACTTGATAGAGTGCTGGTCCTAACTCAAATTGTTCTTTGGTTCCCAACAATTGTCACGACAAATTAATCATGCATTTTCATCATCAGACCATTGTCCGATTTCGCTCAAACTTCATAGTGGAAACAACTATAAGAGAAAACCATTTAAGTTTGAAGAAATATGGATGACTAGACCAGATTATAAGAACATCTTTACACAAGCATGGAGAACAAATAACAGAGGATCACACATGTTCAACCTAACGAAAAAAACACAACTTCTTAAGCGACTCACAAAAAGAATGGAACAAGAAATCATTTGGAAACATATTTAAGCAATTTAAAGAAGTAGATGAAACACTGATACAAATTCAAAAGCATCACACCACAGGGCAGAATGAACAAGAAAAAAAGAATGCAAAGACAACTACTAGTGAAAAAAGAGAAATTGCTTGAATATCATAATGTGTATTGGAGCCAAAGAACAAAAACAAAACACCTGAAACTTGTTGATACAAATTCGGGCTACTTCCATAAAGTGACGACAGGGAAACGAAACAGAAAAACCATAAGAGAAATTAGAACAGAGGAATGTACATTGATCATAGGCGAAGAAAACATAACGGAAGAAATAAAAAAGGACTTTGAGAAAAGATACCATAAAGGAAACATTAACATGAAACGACTCAAAGAGTACCTTCAACTCATTGACATTGAGATAATGAGTGCAGATAATGAAATGCTAGTAAAACAACTAACCAATAATGAAACCAAACATGTTATGTTTTCAATAGGAAAAAAATAGGAAAAAATAAGTCACCAGGACCCGACGGTAGGATACCAGAGTTTTACCAAAAATATTGGAACATAGTAGGAGTTGATTTCATTCGAGCAGCTAAGAGCTTCTTTAGCTCCGGAAAAATACTCAGACAGATTAACCACACCTTTATATCCCTCATACCGAAATGTGAAAGCCCGAACACTACGAACCACTACAGACCAATTAGTCTTTGCTCAACAATTTACAAAGTAATAGCTAAGATCGTAGCTGCCAGATTGAAAAAAGTTCTTCCAAAAATCATTCACCCACTACAAGGAGCATTTGTGTCAGACAGGGCTATTCACGAATATATGCTTATTGCCCATGAGATTTTTCACTCTTTCAAAGGAAGAAAAGGCAAAAAAGGTTGGATGACGATAAAACTTGTTATGGAAAAGGCATATGACAGAGTGGAATGGGAGTTCCTATTTCAAGTCTTGACCAAATTTGGATTATGTGGCCGCTTCATTTCTTGGATCAAAGAATGTGTTGAAACATTCTTTTTTTCGGTCCTAGTCAATGACAGACCTAGCGAGATATTTAGACCTGAGAGAGGTCTTAGACAAGGTGATCCGATATCCCCGCATCTCTTTGTAATATAAGCAGAGATCCTAGCCACAACACTCTAAAGGACATGTGATGAATCAAATAAATCTATTGGATTTAACATTACAAGATCAGGAACTAGAATTCCATTTCTCTCTTTTACAGATGATATCATGATCTTTGCTAAAGCGAGCAGTGAATCTTGCAACATTGTGAAAAATATCATTGACAACTACTGCGGAATATCAGGACAAAAGATGAACTTCAACAAACCAGCTATCCAAGTGACATTTGGATTATCTAACCAACAGAACAAATCTCTCCAAAGTATTATGCACATCACGAGTCATTTATCATTCGATAAGTATGTACCTTGGATGCCCAATTATTAATGGAAGAGTGAATAGAAGCACATTTGAAGAGACAATAGGCAAAGCAAAAACCCAACTGACAAAGTGGAAGGCCAATGCGCGATCACAACAAGAACGAGCGACACTAATAAAAGCTAACTTATCTATGAAACCAAACTACATCATGCAAAGTTTTATGCTTCCTTCGGATATCCATACAGAACTGGACCAAATCAACAGAACTTTCTTTCGGAACAAAGACAACAATCACAAACCATTAATCGGATGGGATAAAATAAGAAAACCCAAGAAATATGGAGGTATAGGACTACATAAAACAAAAGATGTAAATAAAGCACTGCAAATGAAGCTACTTTCACTAGTAGAAAATGAATTATATAAGACGCCACATAGACAACGGTCTCTATAAAAACGGTGTCTATATTGACAAAAATTAGAGATTTTTAGGACGGACACCGGTTAAAAATTTAACCGTTGTCTTTGTGTGTGTTTGTATTTATAAAGACAACGGTCATTTAAAAAACCGTTGTTATATATACAAAAGACTTCTAGAATAAAACGGTTCATAAAACCGTTGTGTAAGGCTGATTAGAATCGTTGTCTATTAGGTTATTAAGACAACGAATACTTAACAAACCGTTGTTATATATGTAGAAGACATCTCAAAGAAAACGGTTATTAAAACCGTTGTCTAAGGCTGAATAAAATCGGTTTTTAGCAAGTTTAAAAGATAATGGATATTTAAAGAACCGTTGTTTTATATAGAGAAGACTTAAAGAAAACGGTTCATAAAACCGGGGTATAAGGTCGATTATAATCGTTGTCTATTAAGGTATAAAGACAACGAATATTTAAAAAAATATTGTTATATATATAGAAGACGTTTCAAAGAAAACGGTTATTAAAACCATTGTTTAATGCTGAATAAAATTGTGTTTAGCAAGTTGTAAAGACAACATATATTTTAAGAACCGTTGTTATATATAGAGAAGACTTCTCAAAGAAAACGGTTTATAAAACCGTTGTGTAAGACTGATTATAATCGTTGTCGATTACGTTATAAAGACAACGAATATTTTAAAAACCATTGTTATATATAAAGAAGACGTCTCAAAGAAAACGGTCATTATTGTGTAAAGCCGATTACAATCATTGTCTATTACATTATAAAGACAATGAATATTTAAAAAACCAATGTGATATATATAAAAGACGTCTCAAAGAAAACGGTTATTGAAACCGTTGTCTAAGACCGAATAAAATCGGCGTTTATTAAGTGTAAAACAAATGAAAATCATTATAAAAAGTACTATGTATATTGATCAATTCCGAACCAAACAAATACATATATATATATATATAGGTATTATGTCAATGCAATATAAAAAACAATTGAAAAATATTATACAAAGTACTACATATAATATATATACAAAATTTACCTACTTTTATTTTGGATTGATCGGCCGAAAATTAAACAACCTCTATTTATAATTTTTACCCTTGAAAATATCCAGAGAATCTCTAAATATCCGGCAATTAGTTTAAGATTTTATCTTTTAAATCTATACTATACATGAAGGGAAATCAGAAGATTTTTTAACCAGTTAATTTAGCTTTAAAAATTAAAATTAAAAAAAGAGCCACGTTGTTTAAAGCCACGATCTTCACAAACGATCAGGTACTATAAATAAGCTGAACGAGTTCGATCTCTATCCGTCTGTCATTCTCTTTCGCTCTCTCTTGTTCGCTCTCTGTGATAACCCACTCTTTTCTTTTGACAGCTCTTCAAGGGCTTTCCATATATTAAAAATGATCCTGGAGAATTCGGTGACACATCGATCGAAATCCTCCTTCCAACAAGCCGTGGAAACCAAATCAAGTCAAATTGGATACTCCAATCCTGATAGGCAGGCAAATAACTCCCCGACAACTATAGGTCAGACGAGAGTGGGTGTGTGATCAGCCAAAATGGTATGTTTATGATGAATATTTCGGTCATTTTATCAAACCTTTTCATTTTATTTTCTAAAGCTTTACTTTTGAGCTAATATATGTAATTGTAGGATGGATTGAATGACTTTATCACATGGTTAGATCGACTATCTTTGTCCTGAATCAACGCCAGTTGCCGGAAATATTGACTACAGTGAAGCCTCGATCGATTACAAGAACAAGCCAGAACAGTTGCACAATGATCAATCGTTGCTTCTTTGGATTCATCTTTAAGACTTAGATTAGTTAGTCTTCTCATTGTTGATGAGGATTGTTGGTAATTGGACACATGTTGTAGTTTTACAAATTTTATTTACTACAAGTTCAATCAAGCTACTCAAATTTGATTGATCTATATTTTATTGTATTTAAATTGTATATCATGATCAATATATATGCTCTAATTTAACAAAAATACAATTTTAAATTAGTTTTTAAATAATTTGAGATGGTAGTGGTTATCAAAAAAAAATTGAGGTCGTGGTATAAATAAATTTTAGATTTATTAATCATAAATTTAAATATATTGTTCTAGTGGTGAGAAAACGGTTGAAAGTTACTTAGACAGCGATACTTAGACAATGGTTTAAGCGAATCTAGGCAACGCCTTTTGAATTTAGACAACGGTTAACGATTATATAGACAATGGTTAAAATATTCGTACACGACGGTTTCAATGTACTTACACAACAGTTGCATTTGTCTTAGACAACGGTTAACATTTATCTAGACAACAATTACAATCTCCGTAGACAACAGTTAGATTGTGATTAGACAACGGTTAAAACCGGATATCCTAACTCGAGACAACGGTTATATTGACCTTAAACAACGGTTAGAACCGGTTAATATGATTTGGAACCAATTTTGGAGGTGCATAAACAACGGTTATCCGGAATCTATCACAACAGTTATAACTGTTGTCTAAGTGAACCGTTGTGATAAACCCAACCGGTGTATTTGCAAAAACCACACGGGCTGATGCAACGGTTCCAAAACCGTTGTGCGTTTTGTAAAATAACCATTGTGTAAGGGTTGTTTTGTACTAGTGTTTGGAAAATATTGGCAGAACCACATAACCTATGGGTTAGAATCACAAGAGAAAAATACCTAAAAGAACTGAATTTATGGGATTACAAAAAAAGGAAGCAATCATCTTAGCAGTGGATAAAACTCATGGAAATTAAAGATGAATTCTTGGAAGGACTCATATGACAAGTGGGAAACGGAAAGACAATACGATTTTGGAAAGATGAATGGATGGAGGAAGGAAAACTCATAGGCCTACAAAACCCAAATTTCACAATCAATGAAAATGAAAATGTTGAAAATTACATAGGACCAAACAAAGGCTGGAAAATTAATCAATTACAAAGAGTGTTGCCAACCAGTATTGTGCAAAAAAATCATAAAGATCAAAATTCCGAATGAGGACATTGAAGACCGAGTTTACTGGAAAACTAGTCGCCACGGGTGGTTTTCAACCTCAGCCACATTAGATAAGATCACAGGGCACCACAAAACACAAGAAAGTGACATTGCTTGGATTTGGAAAACTCGTGGGAGTTCCGTTCATTACGAGTTTATTAGAAAACTCTTAATGAACGGAACTCCCACGAACACAAGACTTGCAGATAAGAGTGTTGCCGTTCCGCTCCCTTGTATCTTTTGTAATAACGCGGATGAAAGCTCTGAACACTTGTTTACAAGATGCAACCATTCCCTCCGAATGATATCAAAAATAGATCAAAAGATTGGACAAATCATTCAAGGCGTAACTGTAATAGATCGACCAATTAGACAAACTACAAACGAGATCTTCTCGAAACACAACAAAACCCAGAAGACAATATTAGCTACCATCTGGTGGAGCTTATGGACCATAAGAAGCAAGATTATATTTGATGATGACAACTATGAAGATCAAAGAAGACAAGAGATATATTTACGACAACAACTGAAACAAATAAAGGATTAAAAAAAATTGTATTGGGAAGAGATGGAATCAAACGAAATACAACAACAACCAACACCAAGACGTAGAAAAAATCTTAGATGGACCAAACCGGCCCCTGAAGTTTTCAAGATCAACTTCGACGGCTCCAAGTTGCCATCAGGTGAAGCTACTGCTGGTTTTGTCATACGCGATCACCTTAGCGTCGTCAAAGCTTCTGGCGCCTCCGCTTGTGGATCCGTTTCAGCTTTGATGGTTGAAGCCCTTGCACTCCACTCTGGCTAGTTAGCTGGTAGAGATTTGGGCTACCAATAGATTTAAGTTGAAGGTGATAGCCTCTTGGTGGTCAATTCAGTCTCTAGAGGGTGGCACTGTCCTTAGGAGATTGAGATGATCGTCTCGGATGTTCAGCGTCTTCTGCAGTGCTTTGAGGTGGCTAGTTGTCGGCATGTCTTCCGTGAAGTGAATCAAATTGCAGGCTTGGTGGCTAAGCTCAGACATACGATGGACCTTGGAGCTTTCACTTCACCAGGAGTTTCTTGTCCTCGATCGTAAGGACACTATTGGGTGGTGGGTCAGCAAGGCCTGCCACCACCCAAACTTTTACCTTGTATAAAAAAAAACCCAAATTACATGTTCACAATAGATCTCACCACACCATACACATCGACTTCCACTCACTATCAGATCTTCGGGCGGCGGACGACTGCACCTCCACCTCTACCGAGCTCTCTTTTCAGCGCCCTCCCCCTTGATCGGCACCCCATCCTACAGTATTTCCCCCTAATTTTGTTTTGATATCAGGTAAATTTAAGGTAACATCAGTCCTTCTAGACATCGTTGAAGAAGGGCTCCCAACCGCAAGACATCGTTGAAGAAGGACATCAGTTAAATTTAAGGTAACATCAGTCCTTCTGGACATCATTGAACAGATTAGGGACCTAGGGTTTATGGTCGGAAACAACTGAAGGCTGAAGGTGAATCTACACTGGCATCGGTGGTTCATATGGACTCAAATCGAACGAAAGTCATAAGTGAGGTGGTATGGTATATGGAGAAGAAGAAGCCATTGCCAGGGGCACCAAATTCATAAGTGGGGTTGTTGTTTTCAACAATCTCAGCAACCTTCATGGCCAAGGGTTGGATTCTCGGGCTCGATAATCCCCGGATAACCTCAATCCCAAAAGTAGCCAACCCTCTGTCAGCTCTTGCCAAACATCAGCCCGAGGTTGTTGTTTGTTAAAAAAAAACCCAACAATCCCCCACAATCCCGTGTAAAACACGCCCTAAGATCCATAAAACCCTAGTAGTCATAAGTACACTCACATAATTAGATCCACAATTGTCCCTTCAATTAACCTACTCAATAATTTTGACATCTTACACCCTGTCATCTCCGATCAGGACAACCTTCGTCATACAACTACAATCTCTAATACGTACGGAGATCAAATCGGTGGTTTTCTCTATTCATGCAGATAAAGCTCTTGGGCCTGATATGATATACATGTTGGCTTCTAGCAGAAGTACTGGCGTATAGTCGAGCCTTTGGTGAAAAGTTGTTAAGAGTTTCTTCATATCTGGTAAACTCCTCAAACAAATCAATCATACTTTTATAGCGTTGATTCTTAATATTGACGATCCCACTTGCATCAATCATTTCTGCCCTATCAGTCTCCGCTCTAGTATTTACAAAATCATTACCAAAGTTATAATGGTCATACTAGCAACCATATTCACAAAATTCATACACCCTCTACAAGGCGCATTTATCAAGGCTCAATTCATGATAACAACCTCATTGCACATGAGATTTTTCACTCCTTCAAATCAAAGCAAGGCAAGGTGGCTTTACTTGCTTTTAAACTCGATATGGAAAATGCCTACGATCAAATTGAATGGTCATATCTCCAAGCAATTCTTAGCAAAATGGCTTTTCACAAGACTTTTATTATGTGGATTATGAAATGCGTATCCACTGTCTGCAATTCTATTTTGATTAATGATGCATCAACATAGAAATTCTTCCCCAAGCGGAGATTACGACAAGGTGACCCCCTATCCCCCTTATGTGCAATAAGGATATTACGACAAAATGGACCGACCATTCCGTTCCTAGCATTTGTAGATGGCATGCTGATTTTCGCTAAAGCTACTGCCACTGCATGCCAAATGATTACATCAATCCTTAATAACTATTGTTGACTTTCTGGTCAGAAAATCATTTATCACATGTCCACCTTCCATGTGTCCAGGAATACGATCCAGTCCACTAAAATGACTATTACGCCCCATCTGGGCATTGTGTGCTCGACCGTAATAAAAAAATACTTAGGATGCCCAATCATTGATGTCAGAGTTAATAAGGACACTAGATACATTTGCGAACGTTGTCCTCAAAACTAAAAAACAACTCACAAAATAGAAGGCGTCCTCCTTGTTGGCTGAAGGCCGAAAGGTCTTGTTTAAAGCAAATCTCAATGTCCAACCAATTTTTCTAAAGCAGTCATTCATGTTATTTGCTTAAATCTTGAAAGAACTTGACAAGGTATATCGATGTTTCTTCTGGAATGAAGAAGACATATACACACCCCTTATTAGTTGGGATGAAATTTGCTCAAACAGCCTAAATGGTGGTTTAGGCTTGTACAAAGCCGAAACAATGAATATTGCATTCCAAATTGAAAATACTTTGGAAGATCCTAGCTGAACCAACAAGTATCTGGGTCCAAGTAATTACGGCGAAATACCTAAAAGATGCTTCGATTCGAATGTACAAGAAAAAGGGAAATACATCCTGGCATTGGGGCAAGTTGATCCAGTTGCGCCGACTATTTGAGAAAGGTCTTCGGTGGAGTGTTGGGGATGGTAGAGACATTAACTTCTGGTCTGACCACGTATTGGGCTTTCGAGGGGGCACTTGGTCTTCAAGCGGACAACCAGTTGAGGCCTGATCAACTTTCGTGGAAGGTTAGTCATTTCATTTCTCATGATAATTCTTGGAACCTGCCTCTTCTCTCTTCTGAGCTTGCCGGTCTAGTTCCTACATTAATTTTTACTCATATCGGTAATCTACCTCTAAAATTAAAATATTTTATCTGGAAAGTGGCTACAGATAGCTTAGCTACCAAAGATCGTCTTCAAGGTTCTCATGTAACTGTGCCTATGAGCTGCGTTTTATGTGACTGTTAATTTGAGTTGACCCAACATCTACTCCTCGAGTGTCCTTTTAACGGAAGGGTCCTATGCAGCAATACCTGTTCAATCCCAATTACTCACATCGGTAGCTTTGCCGACCACCATCCCATGTAGTTCTAAATAACAACTACTAGACAACCAGCATGGACAAGTTATATGACTTGTTCTATATTTGGTGGGCTCTATGGTTCTTCCAGAACAAATTGGTGTTTGGCAACTCTGCACATGTCACTACCAAACAAATTCAACTTCATATGCTTACATAAAAACATACATGGATTGCGGTATCACAATTCAATCTTGCCACATGAAACTGAGTAGTAATTTGAAAAAAAGACGGGGCATCCATGCTCGATGTTCCACTCATCGTTGGGTTAGACCGCCTTAAAATTCTTATAAACTAAACTTTGAAAGCTCTCTACTGGTCTATGGGGATGCTGCTTTCAGGTTTGTTATTAAAAATTCAAACGCTGAAGTCATCGCTGTCGCCAGCGACTGTTGTAATAACATTAATTCCGGTGTATTGGCGAAAGCCCTTACTCTTAGGAATGGGGTGTTTAGGGCAAAAGAATTGGGTATTCAAAACCTCCTAATTAAGGGTGACAACTTGCAAGTTGTGAATTCTCTATTGGGAGATTGGAGCTACCATTGGAATATCGATCCCCTACAATCTGACACTCTGCTCTTGGTTTTGTGCTTTAATTCTATTTCCATTCGTCATGTTTACAGGGAATCCAATGCTGTTGCTGATAGGGTCACGCACTTGGCCAACAACATCCTTGCCGATGATATTCACCTTACCGATCTGGTTCTTCGGAGTTTGGTACGAACAGACGCTCTAAGAAGGAGTTATTTTTGTCACTATTAACTGCACCCTAATTCCTTTCCTTTTATAAAAAAAACCAATAGTTATAATTATATGTAATATTTAGGAATTTTTTTTAATTAATTAATTAATTATTTTAGTATTAAAATCAACTTGAAAATAAAGAGTTCCGAATTACAAGCTCTTAATTACCTTCCGTGACATCCATATTAATTAATTGATCGATCATAATTACAGATAATTGGAGAAATGCTTATTAATTACTCCGTAAATCATAAGTTAATTTGCTTATTGAAGAAGACAACTGGGTGGTTGTTAAGGGTCTTGGAGTCCTGGGTAACTGGAAGTGTACCTAGAACATTGAGCTTTTATAATCGGATATTTTGTTAAATATTTGATATTAGTTATAATTTCAGGAAATCTAATGTTGTTGCTGACTATCTCCGTCGCTCTTGCCTATAGCAGCCCTGCCGACGTCTGCCTCGATGATGATCCAACACTCCGTTTTCTCATCTCCAAGGATGCACTAGGAAGGACTTCAGCCTCTGTCTTTCCTTCTTAATCTAAGTTAAGTTGCGACAGAGGAAGAAAAAAATTGAGGGAGGGGCGAATTTGGTTTTTGGGAAATAATTTTTTTTTACTTGTATACTAGAAATATTTTTTCAAAAGTATATTAAAAAAATATTGAAATTTAGGATTTAAATTGTGTTTTTAGTTGAAAATTACGACTATTTTTTTTGTACTACCAATTAAGCTAAGCATATTTTATAATTTATTACTTTTTTTTTACTCTTTTAGTCCTAACTAGTAAAAATATAAAAAAAACACATAAATGTTTTTCCTCAAAGGCTAACCACCCCTTTTAGTGATGATCACGAGTCAGGTACGTGGTGAGTGGATGGACCCTCGATCATTTCACCCGATCCACTATGCATGGGTGGACTATTATCCCATCCGACCCACCATCCATATCCACTTCACTCATATTCACTTCACCAACACTCATCGGGTGAGCGTGTGAGACGTAAAATATGATTGGTTTTTTTTGCCAATTCGATTTTGTTTATTTCTCTATAATCCGAAAGATAAATTGTTGTGTTTACAATATACAACTATAATAAAACAAATTGTTAAAAAAAAACAAGTCTTAAATAACATTATGTCTTATAATGTACATATAAAGCCAATACTAGAAGATACATAATGTATCTATGTATCTTTAACATTATAAAAAATGACTCGAAAAATATTATATTACAATTATTATTTCACTCGATTTTTAATGCCGAGTCATATGTAATATTAGAGATTTAGGGTTAGAAAAGGGGAAAATATAAATTTATATGTTTTTATTCATAAATCACAATAATAAAATAAATAAATAAATAGTATATTATATTGTAAATGAGTGGTAGGTGATAACAGGTGATGGATGATGGATCGGGTGGGAGGTCGGATGCGGGTGGAAAAATCATCACTCACATCCAACTCGAGTACCCGACCCATCACCCACCTATCCATCATTCACTTTCCACCCTTTTTTTCCCGGGTTTTCACCCACCTTTTTTTGGGTCATAGGTGATTCAGATTCGAGCTGGTGCGGATGCGGGTGAAATTGTCATCCCTATAACCCCATTCTCCCAGGCTCCACGTACTACTGAAAATAGTATATGTATGAAATAATACACACACACACACGTACCTATATTTACATCACATTCATTTTTTTTTCGAAGCAGGATAAGGATTAGGAAAGCCGTCGCCGACCGGGCTTCTTTCCTAGCACGTCCAAACGGATGAGAACACGAAGTTCTGGATCAGCAACAAGACTATCATCGGAAGGGACGCTATGGACTAAACGAGCAATCCTATCAGCCACATCGTTCGAATCCCTGAAAATATGACGAATAACAACACTAGAAATGGAACGGAGAAGCATAGAAGTATCAGCCACCAGCAACTCGATGTTCTAGGTGCAAGACCAATCCCCCAGCAGAGCTTTTATGACGATCAAACAATCGCCTTCGATTAGAAGGTTATTGAGGCCCAATCCCGCGGCCTTAACTACACCCATGTGTAAACACACCGCCTCGAAAAAGACAGCAAAAGTGTTGTTACAGTGGCCCGACCCAATCGAAACAACCAAACCCTAAGAGTCTCGTATGACGAATCCATTGGTACCAGCCTCATATTGAACATGCAACCCGCCAAAATTTAGTTTGTAGTGGCCCATTGGTGGTGTTTTCCATGCCTCTGACCTGAGAGGGTTTCTAACCTTGATTGAGTTCCAGGTTGACAATTTTTCTGTTTGTGGACAACAAGCTTTCCAGTCTTATTTTCATGTGAGTCCAAATTAGTCGACCAAGTCTGATAAGCAGTTTTGTAGAATAAGACAATAGCTTGAGTAGAGATGTTACTAATATGTTGAAAAGCCAGTTGGTTACGGAAATACCAAATACCCCACCATACAAAGGCAAGACATCCAAAAGTATTTTTTCCCGCATTGGAGTAAATAGATGCTAGAAGAATGTTTAGTTTAGGATCGATTCGACCCTTGTGATCGAACAATAGGGCGCTGAATACCCAGAGCTGATAGCAAGTCCACCATCCATCATCCATCCATGAATCGCTAGAATTTTGGAAATAATCTCTAGCTTTAAGAGGCCTCCTAAGTCTATGTAAGCTTTTATAATATCCCATTTATTGTCCATTGTCAAAAAACGAGCAACAAGCCACTCTAAAGTATTCCTATCTAGCTGAAGAAGAGCGAGTTCAGCCAATGGAATTTTTTCGACCTAGTTATATGTCCATAAGCTAATTAACAGATTTCCCGTTTCCGATTGTCCAGTTCATACCAGATTTGAACTCTGTTATGAGTGTCATCAGTTTTGACTATTGCCACGAAGAGTTTTTTTTTTTTGACATATTTCAATAGCAGGTTGCCTTTTAGGTATTTAACTGTTACAACTTGAACCCAGATGCTATCTGGCTCAATAATGATTTACCAAAGAAGCTTCATCTGAAGTACAATTTTCATCGTCTCAGCTTTATGAATCCCGAGGCCACCTGATAGAATGTCTGCACAGACTTTGTCCCAGCTGATCGACGTACCCAACCCATTTAGACCTAGCATCCGAATATCCCAAAGCAAATTGACCCATGCCCAAATGAACCAAACTCAGAGCAATTGACACTCAATAAGACATTAATACTCGAACCCACTATAACTGAAACCCAAAAATTACTGGAATTTAAAGGTATATATCCAGTAATTTTAAATATGAACGTTGAAATAATCAAAATTAAACCTGAACACCGAAGTACTTAATATCCGAGATAGATGAAACTCAAAATGTGCATAAACGTACTCGATTCAACCCGAACCGGCCCAATCCAACCTAAAATGTGCAAAATAATATTGCCACATTTAGTTTCAAATCAATTGGGAATATGAGGAGTACGTAAAACTTGTTCTTTCATATTTGTAATTAATGTGGGACGGTTTGACAACTTCACATCTTTCATCACTACTCAGGACTACTTATCTAATGCATGCATGCACATCTTAATCAAGTGGCAAGAACATACTTATAAAGAAATTGGTAAACATAACATCACAGTCTATTTAATCAGGTACACTTAAAAATTACAGAAAATTTAAAACTAAAATGAAAAGTAAAAAAGAGAGGCCATGACCATATGCCTCCAAGCTAGCCATTGGATCACAAGCAATTCCCCATCTAATTTTAATATAAATATATAATTAACATTACTGTAAACCCTAATAATTAGTACTGGCTGTTGTTGTTGTTGTAGAATCCGAGTTGATTAACCGGGTCGGGTCCTCCTTGGCCACCCAAACCCCAGTATAAGCTTCCCATAACATTATCCTGACACATTCAACACCCATTTTATTTATTTATTTTTTCAATATATATATGAACAAACTTATTTATAAAAACTAAACACAAAAAGGAAGATTTAAGCTCCTGGTGGGAATATGAATATATAGGGTTCGTATGGGACGGGGTTAATAAACTGACTAAAATTATAAACAGGGTAAAAATTTGTAGTTAAAAATTTATGAAAAAATATAAACTCCGTATGGGGCGAAAAACAGTTTATTTGTAAAAAGTGGAGTTTATTTGGTTTTTATTAGGGGTATTGTGGTACTTTCAAACCAAATAAGATAAAAGAGAAGGGGTAAAATAGTAATTATGGAATATAAACCTCAAAATAAGCTTCAATCTGGAGCTTATTTATAAACCCTTTTTTTAACTGACTAAAGCTTATTTGTTGTTTCCATACACCGTTTAAACCTGTTTATTTTTTGAACAGTTAATAATTCACACTTTTTAACCTGTTTATATTTCATCCATACACACCCATAGTGTAGCAAATAGATTAAGCTATTTGAATACTGTCATTATCATAAACTCTACCACGTACGGATTCATATATATATATATATATATATATATATATATATATATATATATATATATATATATATATATATATATATATATATATATATATATATATTTTTTTTTTTTTTTGATTAGGAAAGAATTCGATTAGGGATTACCTAACCGATAGCATCCTGACGAATGAAGTCTAGAAGACCTGGATCATTGGCTAAACAATCGCCCCTGGCAGAGCGGCAAAGGTGTGCAACCTTATCCGCCGCTCTATTACCACTACGGGGCACATGAGAGAAAGAAACTTCTCTCATATTACGTAGAAGAAGTTTAATATCCGACATAGTCAATTCAATTTCCCAAGGGCATTGTATAAAAGTTATTTATGATAATTAGTGAGTCACCCTCTATAAGGACAGAAGTTATGTGCATGCGGATAGCCTGAACCAATCCATATTTTAAAGCAAGTGCTTCAGTCCCAATGGGAGACTGTCTGCCAACAGCTGCATGCCCAATGTGAACAGGTTTACCCAACCAGTCTCGAATGATGAATCCAATGGTGCTGTCACCATTAGGAAGCGTGGACCCGTCGAAATTAAGTTTAAGTGTCCCTTGAGGGGGTTTTTTCCATTTTTGTGATTTATTTTTCCTACCAGGCTCACTTGACTTTTTAGTAGACAAAGAAACCGAAGAAGATGATGACTCCTCATTGTTGATCTTGCAAGCAACCATCCAATTGTTGATGTGATTATAGGTAATGTAGTTCATCCTATCGGGATTTGGAGGTGGTTCATTTCTGAAGATGAGATTATTTCGTGCATTCCATGTGGTCCACCAAGTAAAAGCGATTTTTTGTTTATCAGACTTAGAAAGAACTCTGCCCAGAGTTGCCAAAATCGGTTGAATGTCCCTAGATGTAGATAACATATTTTGGATAAGCAACTTGTTAGGGGGCTTTAATGTGGAGTTAATAGAGTTAAATGGACATTCAAGGAAAATGTGGGAGTCATCTTCGATTGCATGGTTACATAGTTCACATGTAGGAGGCAAAGATATGCCCCTACAGCTAAGGCGTGCTTTTGTCGGAAGCCCATTGTGACTAAGTTTCCATAGAAAGTTTTTGACTTTAGGAGGAGCAGAGATTTCCCACACCCATGCATTGGCATCATCATTATGACGATGATGATTCGTGATGAGTTTATACGCGCTATCGGTGGAAAACCAGTCATTTTTTGCTGGCCACCAGTAAAGCCTGTCGGGGAAGCTGTTAATGGGCAGGTGGATATTGATGATAGTAGAAACAATTTCGGGCGGGAGAACAAGACTGAGCTTTTCCTCCCACCAATTCCCACCAATTATGTATTCACTAACAGTTTCGTCCAGGTTTGTGGAACTATTCGGGTTATGCAATGTTTGCAGTGGTTTACGAGTAACCCAATTATCCTTTCAGAACTTAATACTGGATCCATTTCCAACCGACCAAACTAGACCGGTTTTGAATTCGTCGAGGAGGGCAGTGAGCTTAGACCACTGCCAAGATGCCCCACCACGCCGAACATATGACAAAATATGGGAGGATTTAATGTACTTATACTGAATGATTTGGACCCATGGATTATTTGGTTCAACGAGAATTTTCCATAAGAGTTTCATTTGGAGAGCTTTGTTCATAGGTTGAGACTTCCTGAGCCCAACCCCACCTTTATTTTTAGCACGACAAATTCTGTCCCAGCTAATAAGAGGACGATGTTGCGCGTTTTTATTCCAAAAAAAGGTGCGATTGAGTTGGTCCAACTCGTTATGAACCGAACCCGGGAGCATGAAACTCTGCATAGAGAATAGCGGTTTTGATGAAAGGTTCGATGCTTATTAAAATGTGTTAAATTTTTTAGTCGTTTTTGATGAAAGGTTCGAGCATGAAACTTGGTCCAACTCGTTTTTTTAGTCGTAAAAAAACGTGTTAAATTTTTAGACGGAGGGAGTAATACTTATTAAAATGTTATAATAAGTTTAAATTATAAAAAAAAACAATGTTTGTACCTCTGGATAGGATGGTTTGGCTCCTGTTTGCCCTTGCTGATGTAAGAGCATTGGCATGCTGGTGGTTGCTGCGGCGGTGAGCAGACCGGTTTGTGGTGTTTCAGTGGTAGGGGTGGCGTTGCTTTGTTGCAGTGAACCCACCGGTGGTGCCGTACTGTTGTTCAAAGCCTGTACGAAATTAGTGCAAATGTTACATGCCAAAATAATGACATTTTTTTGGGGTTTGACTCAAGTCAAAATCAGTCAATAGCCATCATAAAAATGAAAGAAAAATTGTGTACCTGTTGTTGACCAAACAAAACGGCATCAAGGTCTACACCAAAGTTGTACACCATGGGATTCAGAGAGGTAAGCTTCATTGAAAGGAACTGCTCAGACATTTTGAGCAACTAATTTTAACTTGAGATGAGTGAATTATTGAAACCCCCAAAAAGGATTATAATAGTTTTGGTTAAGTGAAATTAATTAGGGTACTTACATCAACTTGGGTTTGAAGGGACCTCACATAATGTATAATTTCATCCAACATGGTGGCCTTTCCAGTCACCTACAGACCCACATCAAATTAAGATCATCACATCACATAAACCAAATTATGTTTTTTTTTTCTTCTTATCAAATGCTATGTTTGGTAGGCACCTTGTCACAACCAGGAACAAGGGCTTGCAACAGCTTCATCCTCTCACTTATCTTCTCTCTCCTTGCCTACAAATGAACACCAAAGTGCTTCAATCAGTTCAGAATCTCATATGAATCTATCTTGAACAGTTGTGGCAGCAGGATTTTCTAGAGGGAGAGGGGTGAAATTTATGCTTCAATTTTTTTTTCTCTCTCGGTATATATACAATAAAGAAATTTAAAAAAATATGAAAAGAAAACCATAAATTATACTTCGTAGTATAAATATTACAAAAATTCATACAATAAAATATAATAATTTTTTTCATACATATATTTATATATGTGTGTAGCATGATAAATATATATATTTTAAATATTTGTATAAATATTTTTTTAAAAAATATGTCATTTGTAAATGAAAAAAAAAATGATAGGATTGAAAAGTGTGTCAAAAAAACTCATAAATCGTGTTTTAAATATGACATTGATAGTAAAACATATATTTAATAAGAATAAAAATTAGAAGAATTTTTTAAAATATATGTGTAGCATATTGAATACTCATATAAAAAATATTAAAAGAAAATTATAAAATTTGATTTAAATATAACATTTATAATAGGATAATTTTAGTATGAATAAAAAATATTGCCAAAAAATAATCAGTAAGACCTCTTGCATTACTTATATATTTTTTTATTAACTAAACTAGATAAGTGTTCTTTTCACATATTTATTTATTTATTGCCATTATTTTTTATTTAAAATACTACGCTTTTCCGGACACCCCCTTGGCCGCCACTGATGTTGAACGTGTTGATTGCTAGTTATAAACAGCTGATAAAGAAACATGTTTGCCAAACACAGGTTTAATTTAGCTTTTAGATTTACCCTTTCAGCTAAACTGTGGCTGTCAGTTGCTTGGCCTCTTCTTGCTCTGACATGGATGTATCCAGATGGAGCTTCTTCACCTGCAGCTGCAGTTGAAGATGGGGATTGGGTTTTCTTTATCTCTTCTTGCTCCTCCTTTACTCCTCCATTGCTGGTCTTCTTCTGTTTCTTGCTTCTTCCACCTCTCAAACCCTAATGTTCAGAAACAGGGGAATGAAAACAGAGTACCTGAAATTCTGAAAAAGATCAAATCTTTCATCTACAATCTTGTTTTTCAGCTGTTACCTTTGAAGGGTTTGGTGAAGATCCATCTCCTTCTGGCATCCTTCTGTTGATCTGAGGAGTCCAATTCTGAGTTCCGCGGCCGCTGCCATCAATTAGAGTCCTCTGTTTTGGCATGAAAGAGGTGTCATTGTCCTGAGCAAAAGGCAGTGGAGTGCCCTGATCAACACAGCTGCTCTCATGGAGAGTGAAATCAATGGGATTCATATGGGGCTCCTGAAAGTCCCCAAATGGGTATTGGAATTGCAGCTGCTCGCCATGGAGGATGGGGTCAGAGTAGCTGGAATTGGAGTTGAGGAGGTGGGGTGGTTGATCCTCTGAGAAGCAGCAAGAAGGGGAAAGCAATGGTGAAGAAGTGGTGGTTGAAGATTGAGATGAAGATGAGGAAGACAGTGTCATTAGCATATCAGGGGTGAGCACACAATCAACAAGAAAGGGAAACTCCTGGTATGAAAAAGCTGCCATTTTTCCTTAATTTAATTGTTTGGTTGCTCTGTTTTTCTCCTTTCTTTTCCAAACTGCAAGGAGTAATGATGAAGGAAGAGGGATCAGATTTTGATGGCTTCACACTTTAAAGGGTAAGAAAGGTGAGCGCTTTTAGATGACACTGTCTCTCAGCAATTGAATGGTTACGGATGAGGGGGCAAATCTATATATAGAATAGTACTCCTCCTCCCTTAATTAAAGCGATTTTTTTATCCTATATTTTCGAATAAGAAATCAAATTGATAAATATTTTACTAGATATATCCGATTTAGCAATTTTAAAATTATATTATGGTATTCAACCATTTCGTTTTAGGATTTTATTTCCCAATAAAGTATCCTTATCCTATGTCGTTAGACACACAATAGATACAAACCGTAATAAAAAAATATACTTGTACCATTTTATAAATTTACACATTAAAAAAAAAAGACACTAATATATCTCTATTTATTTCAAAATCAATTTCGAAAAATAAACACAAAAATATTTAACGGGTTTTCTATTCTATGCACTTAGGACATAAGATATGACCCTAAATTGGGAAAGATTTCCTACCAAAAAAATTAGCGTCCCTAGCAATCTAATTAAAAAAGGACAATTTGCTAAACTAACCCACTTTTGGGAAAAGTTGGCAGGGTTAACCCAATTCGAAATTTTTTTGCACAAAACCAGATATCCAGGTTCAAGTTGCAACCGGTAGCAGGTATTCAGGTAATGGGGGGGGGGAGACTGGATATTTTGTGATCGACAGCTGGACAAGTGAGAGAGAGAGAGAGAGAGGGGGGGGGGGGAGGGATGGAGGAGGGAAAAGGCAATCCGCAGGGCATTGGACAAGAGAGAGAGAGAGAGAGAGAGAGAGAGAGAGAGTTGGAAGAGAGCAATTGCAAGGACAGCTACAGTAAAAGGGAGGGAGCCTAAAATTCCCACCCAGCGATGACGCCAAAACAGAAGAAGGAGAAATAATAGGGAGGAGGGGGAGAGTATATAAACATTGGAGAAATTATGCAGCAAATCATTAAGCCACATTAATGCACTGCAAGAGAGCTTTAAATGGAGGAAGGAGAAGAGTCGGCGACATTTGAAGAAGGAGGGTTGGTGGCCAATTATGTGGGGGTCTATATAAGGAGATCAGAGGGAACGATGGACGTCATATTTAATGGGGACCTAGGGGAATTAAATCAGAAGAAAGAGAGGGAAGTCATCGAAGAAGAAACAGATGGGTATGGGTTCATTAAAAGGTGGACTTGTAAGCAGCTACATTTCATTGGACAGATAGAGAAGAATCACATGATACATATTGGAAGTTACTGGACATTCTCCCAACGAGTTCTAATAGAAAATAGGTAAGTGTTCTCTCTATGTAGGGTAAGTGTTGTTTCTATGTACACCTTCCTGTAAAATTGATTTTCTGTCTCCCTATGTAATACAACTGGGGACAAATCATTTGTTCGTATTACTGTATTGTTTGGAGGATAGTGAGCCTGTGAAGGGGGCACTTGGGTCTTCAAGGGGTCAAGGATCCAGAAGGCCTTACTGGTGGACGAAAAGATTAATTACGTCAATCTGAAGAAACAGCTGATGAATAAGTTTAATGTCGATGGCAAAAGGCATGACATCGAGCTCACATATGTAAAGCCGAAGAAGAAAGGGTGCAAGCCGTTTTCCATTGGGGATGACGAAGACTTGCAGGCTTACAAGTTTGTAAATGGGCTATCTGGAGAACGATCCCGGCCTGTTGACCTCAATGTCTCCCTGCGATGCAAGGTTGGTGGAGACGTGGCAAATACACAAGTATCGACAACGGATGACTCAGACGATGGTGGTATGTCTCCTGCAGGAGAGGAGGATGTTGTAGTGATGTTAACCGGGCCGCCCGTGACCCAAGAAGATCACCCACAGACGGACCCCCTTTGGCACTTGATGAAGAAGACAGAGCTTTGGGAGCACAAGTTGTCCAGGTAAATCAAACGGGTAACCAGTTAGAAACATCATGTGTCCAGTTACAGGAAACTTTTGACCAATTAGGGATAAGTGAGGAGTTGGAGTTTGCGAAGAGGGCAAAGAATGCCGACACAGTTAAATGTGGGAATCAGATCATTTATGTCAGCAGTGACCTGGAAGATGAAGTCAGCCCACGTGGTGGTGTTGGTCGGGTCGCCATGGACCTCGGCAGCTCCTCCGACGAGGATGATGCAATCCCAAAAGTGGTTAAACCTGAGCACAGGAGTTCTGGTTCGACAAAGTCTTGGTCATGGGATTATGAGGCAGAGCGAGCAGTGAGGGAAGTAGAGGAAGCATACGAAAGAGAAAAATGGAAGTTGGGAGCGTTTCGAAAGCCTGTTGGAAGTAAACCAATGGTGGCGGTGAACCCATTGGATCCCCCCCCCCCCCTAAGTCGACTGTTAAGCTCCGGGAGGGACAAATATTTCGGAACAAGGACGAGGTGCAGGAGATCATAACGTTGGCAGGTCTAGCTAGGTGCTTCTCGACCAATGTCAAGAAGTCGACAAAGAGCTTGTATGTTGTAGTGTACTGCCAATTGCAAGTGGTCATGTCAGGCATCGACTTATAAGAACTCACAGTTGTGGATGATCTGAAAGCTTGTGGACGAGCACACGTGCGAGCTGAACGAGGTGATCACACAAAAGCGTCGTGCGACATACACGCAGCTGGGGTAGTGGCTTGTCGATAGGTATGTCCTCCACCTTTACCACTTACTTTATCCATACAATGTAGATGTCAATAGGTAAAATCAGTGTCCACTTTCCCCTATTGAAATGTACACCAAACGATGTGCACTGGACAAACGTAACGGTAACTGGACACCCAAAAATTTTAACTGGACACACGTGGTAGTAGAAGCTTGGCCGCGACTTAATATCAACTTGTTTGTGAATAGGCATGTGATGTTTTGTAGGTTCAAAGAAGCCCCTGGTTCCGGAGCAAGTGCAATCCCTTATGAAGTCATAGCTGGGGGTCACATGCAGCTACTAGAAGGCGCACCGAGCCCGGTTGAGTGTGAGGGACAATGTGTACAGGACGGACGAGAAAAGCTATCGGAGCATGTACTCGTACATGTACATCCTGGAGCAGACCAACTCTGGGGACGTACACCAGGATAGAACGCAACACGGAGGGGCGATTCAAGTATGCATTTGTGAGTCTTGGAGTGTGGCGGAGGGCTATCCCCCACCTACGAAAGGTCAGTCCTTCTTGGTCTCCACTGTATTTATCGTGTACATTCCGTGCTTTGAAAACAGAGGAGACTACTTTCTTACTTACAGGACGTAATTGACCGAGAAACTTGACGCCCATGCACAAGAAACATAGCGGGTGTTCGATTGTACATGACACCACTAACGACTCAAGTTGTTTCCTTTCCAGGTCATATCAGTGGACGAGGGGGTTCTTGAAGGGGAAGTTTCAAGGGTGCCTGCTATTTGCTACCGCACAAGACGCTGACCACCACATATACCCTATCGCCTTCGCCATGGTGGACAACGAGAATGATGGGTCTTGGAGGTTCTTCTTCAAGCACATGTTGTGTGTCGTTGAAGACATGACTGATCTGATGTGGGCATCTGACCGCCATATCAGCATCGAGAAGGGCATACAAGATAGCTACGTATTCGCGAAGCATGTCATATGCACATGTCACTTATTTCAAAACATCCGATTTCGGTTCAAGTGCGGGAGCATGCAAAACCAATTCATGATGATGGCTAAAGCTTACACATACGACGAGTTCCAGTCCAATTCATGACGATGGTTCAAGTGCACGGGCTCCCACAGCAGGCCAATACATCAAGGAGGTCAGGTTTTATGGGACGGGATCAGGACGGGACGGGATTTGTGGGATCCCACCAGGATCGTCACGCGTTTCGTCCCGCATATTTTTTGTGGGACGGGATCAGGACGGGATTTGCTATTTTGTCCTAAATTCCACCGGGACCGGGACGGGATTTGCTATTTTGTCCTAAATTCCACCGGGACCGGGACGGGATCGGGATTTGCGGGATTTGTGCCCACCCCTATAATAACCTATCCAATTTCACCTAATGTTCCACTGCTTGTGTCGATTTCCCCCAATTTCCCTCCCCATTCATCGATTTCCCCCGATTTCCCCCAGTTTCCCCCAATTTCTCACTTTTAACTAGTTGTTTTGCAAATTTTTAAGGGGGGAAGGGTTAACCCTTGCAAATTAATTGGATAGTAGGTTATGGGTGCAAAGCATTTTGATTTTAGGGTTAGATTGTGCAATTTCCTCTTTTAAAAAAAGCTAAACTAATTAAAATTAAAAAAACATTTTCAAATTAGTGCTATTATCCTATGCCCCAATATTTTTTTTATTAACAATATTTTCTCTATTAAACGACATATTTTATTTAATGGACATATATAGTATTAAAATTGGAAAAGAAGAAGGAAATATAAAAATAGTAATAGTGAATTAAAGCTCGTCTGGATATGAATTTAAAAACACCATAAATCTAATCAAGTAGTGCACAAAAATTATAATCTCGAAGTCTAAAAAGTTAAGTTACTGTTGTAAACCGAAAAAAAAAGTAGGAGAAAATAGAGAAAATGAGATATCTCTATTGCTTGTATTCATCTCCAAGGAGACGTTGATGTCTTATATAGGCATACGAGTACATAGGGAGAAGGGCTCCATAAATCTATCAAGGAGTTTAAGGATATGAAGAGGTTGGGAGGTGAACAACCACATATTATTACAACACTCTTCTTTGGATGTACACCTCTAACATTACAAACTGTCTCGTTAAAAACCTCGCCTAGAAAAACCCAGTAGGACAAAAGCTAGAACTAAGGGAAAAAGAGTACTGATGTCATTTGATACGCTTTGGTGGTACTGCCTCATTAAAAACATTGTTAGGAAAATCCAGTGGGACAAAACCTGATCGAAGGGAAAAAGAGTGCAGTGCGTATATTCTTCTCCCGAATTCAACATTCTTCTTGCAGCTTTCTCATTCTGATAAGCTCTTCGAACTTCTTGATAATTCCGACTTCATGAGTTGTATGGTCGAGTCTGAAAGTTGTCTTTGATGTGTGAAAGTTAAAATGCATTCATGTATCACACTCAACTTCGATGCAATAGACTTCCTTGTCTTTGGTGATGAGCTGCTTTCAATGCACAAATATAAGGTACTTTAGGACCTAATGTGCTTTTCATCGTTTGATACGAGGGATCCGATGTATAGATGGTGTATAAGTTGCCTCGTTAAAAACCTTACCTTGGAAAAACCCTATGGGATAAAACCCACGATTAAGGAAAAGAGTACAACGTTGTGTATAGTACTTCAGGACTCCATATACTATGTCACCACTTATACAAATATATGATACTTCAAGTACTATAAGCATCTTTTGGCTTAATCACGTATATATGACGAGGCTTTCATATTGATGCTTCGACCATTTCAAGTCAATCAATCATTTTCATCTATTTTTTTTTTGTTAATGATCAATTCGGGTATATAACTACTATGCTTGTCAATTACACATGGAGTCACTTCATTGACAACCAAAGATTATATCCACTACTGATGAATATATTTTCATGTTATCCACTCTAGACTTTTATGCAATCTATCTTCCTATATATCTTACAACTTCATTTCGCTTATTGCAGTTTTGTATAAACATCCACTTGAAACAAATGATGTTATACTTTCCGATGTTGGAGCTACGGGTCCAATAACATCATGCTTAAAGAGTTCATCTTTGCATGAATTTCTTCTTTCTATCTCTTTTATCAACATTTCGATGTTGACATCCATTATTTGATTGATGATCATCATATTCCCATGAGCTCTTTCCACTTCCGGGGAATCCTAAAGTGAGATCCTAGTGATCTTCAACACTTTTGGTGTATTTGAGAATCACTTAATTTTTTGTTTTTTTTCGGAGTTACTTCTTGAACCTTCAAATGAGCTAGTTAGTGCAATATACGTGACTTAGTCACTCTCTTGGACTTAGTAAATGCATTTAATGACTTTTTTCTAAACCATATAAATATCATTTGGTGTACATAAGTGTTGAACTTCTAGTTCACATTCATTCTTCCGCGGATCCCAAATGATATATAGAGAAGTTGCTTTCATGCAATCTCTTTCTTAATATAGTCTCATTTCATCTCCCCCTAAATACCGAGCTATTGATCACCCTTATAAAGCTCAAGGTATTTGATATCATTAGGGACTCAAACCCCATGTACCATTCAATTTCTTTTTGGTCTTATAGTTAATTTTGGAGGAGGTTTCGAAACATATACTCTCTTTTAGAGATAATTTGAGAGAAGTTATTGTGTCAAATTCGAAATGGAAAATTGCATGGGCCCATTTGACTAATGACTCCTCTAGATCATTGTAAGCTACTATATTCTCCATCAAACATTCTCTACCTTTACATATGACCAATGTGTTAAGACATCTATATTGGAATAACATTGGTCCATATGCTGATGTTTTATGTTCGTAGTTGTCTCATTGAACTCGCTCAAGAGACATAAGAGACTTTGCATTTACTCTTTGAAGGTTCGATAAAGTAAAACAAAGTAATATAGAAATACTCTAGAAGGGGGGTTGAATAGAGTATGCCGGTTTTTCGCAGATAGTCTCAAGACTTTTGAAGCTCTTGCAAAACCCTTTGAGATTAGACTTAGTCTTTTCTCTGAAAACCTGAATCACAAAGTTAAACAATCGAACCAAGTGCGGAAATAAGGTAAAGCAGTAAATAAAGGACTCGATGAGTTGTTTACGAGGTTTTGGCACGAACTTGGCCTACGTCCTCGCCTAGGGTTCTTCCACAACCCTAGGATTCAACCGGCTTTTATTGATTCACAAGACTTAGGATTCTAGTAGCTCCCCGAGAAGCCTCTCTCCTATACAATTACAATCTAGTCAACTCACGTTCCCTTGGATTCCTAGACCAATCTAGAAGAGTCCCACCTCTTTATGCTATCTAGTACAATCCTCTTACACTTAGTGAATCAATCTCCTAGTGTTCACTTCCTGAGTTACAAACTCTCGAGTATAACACTATAACAAAATATATCATATAAGTTCACTATGTAACTCTCAAAAGCTTTGAAATGAAATAACAGACTCTTAAGGACTAGCTAAGAGCACACGAAGAAGACAGATCTCGCTTGAGGGCTTGAATGTATGAATGCTTGTGTTCAACAGATGTACTTGTCTTCTTTTCTTCCATTTCTTTTTATAGAGAACAAATCGGCGCCTCCAAAGATGAATCTTTCTCTTCAACGGCTAGTCTTGATCATGACAATCTTCGAGATCTTCTATTCTTGGAAACTTGGACGCCATGATCTTCCAATTCGAATTCTCTCAATTTTGAACGCTTAAGGAAGGATATGGAATTCAAATAACTTCCTGAAAGGTTAGTTAATATATAATAATATGGAAGCATATAATATCATAAAATAATATTCGAGCATAATAATATAAAGAACAAGTTTTGTGTTTCATCAACACTGCTAAAGCTTCAAGACCTTTTACACAAACAGACTGTCAAGGCCTTTGAAACCTATTCCGATTTTCATCAAGGGAGTGGAGTTATCAATCTCCCCCTTGATGAAAGACAAAACCAGTGCATCCCTGCAACTTAGTCAAACATATATAATAAAAGCAAAATCGGACTAAGTACCTGCATGGGTTAGACGAATGTACGTTGGATCATAATTTTAAAACATGAAAATCTCCAACCAAAAACAAAACCAAGGTCTTCCTAGACCTTTGAATCGCAACAGTTTAAAAAGTCTAACACCACAGAACATCTCCCCCTTTTTGTCTTTCAACAAAGGGAGGAGGTAAAACAGTCACCAAAAGTTTTGAAACAGTTTCAAAAAACCAGCAATGTTTCAGATTTGGGGTTAGGGTAGGGTAGGATAGGGTTAAGCTTCATTGTTCGGAGCATTATCTGTGAGCAGCGACCTCAGACCTTGCAACAGCTTGGTTACCCCGCTCATTGATAGCATGCATTTAGGTAGGCATAATAGGTTGCATTTATCTTAGTTAAGATGCATATCATGCATGATTTAAGTAGAATTTGCATATTTGCTTTCTATGTTGGTGGAGTCCGAATCTACACATTTTTATTGATTATTTCAGGTAACTATGGATCCGAGAAGGATAAATGGGTTGATAACGCATTGGATGAGAATGTCTAGTTGATCGAAGAAGCTTACATGAAGATCTCAAGAGGTCCTCAGAAGAAGAAGCGAACCTAAACGAAGAACAAGTCTGCAGAAGTTGTCGTCAGACATGCTGAACTTGTTTTGCACTTTCTAGAGGCCTCGGTTGTCCGATTGCCTATTATGACCATGCGTTGGAAAGATCTTTAAGAGAGCTACAACTTTCCTGTTGAGAAGAAGAGCAAATTCGAGACGGATTTTCCGGGAAAGACCGATGCAGCGGCCATCGCATGGTGTGCAGCGGCCGCCGCCAATACCGTCGCAGCGAGGAAATGCTGATGCTGCGGCCGCAACATCCATTCGGCGGCCACCGCATTTTCCGCTAGTGCCAATCCGCTGTGTTTTGATTACTAAAAACCCTAGATGATTTTGTTTTGATTCATGGCTGACTTTGGATCTTTTATAAGGCCAATTTTAGTGTATTTTCCATCACTTCTATTCTATTCTACGGTCTATCAGACAATTAGAGAGAGAGCGATGTTCGCCATGGGCGGCTAAACTCTCTTTGTTCTACTTGCAATTTGAAGTTTTATTTGGATTGATTGTGAGTTTCTGAATCTTGTTCCTTGTTTCCTATATTTGAATGCTTCAGCTTCTTTGTGCTTGATTGTCTATTGTTTTATTCTATCTAGCCCGCGCAACTAGTTAGAATCAATTCAATTGCTAAGGTTTTGTAGATTCCTGGTTGTGAACCTTAACCTAAGTAGCAAACTTGTTCCATTAGGGCTGGTTGAACTAATTGAATGAGTAGGAAGTTGAATGTGTTGTTAAATCCCTCTTTAAGGACTGCAAATGCCTTGGCTAATCTCTAACTTAAAGCTATCAATTGGGTTAATCCTTCTTTAGGAACTGTTTGATTGATAAGGGTTTCTAGGACTGGTTGGACTAGTAACTATATTAGGTTGGGACAAGGGCATTCATAGGAAGACTAAAAGGACAAGAGGAAGTTACAATATCAATTCAACCAAATAAACTGGATAGTTGTAGGTAGAGCGATCTTCTCTAAATTGTTTTGCATCAATCTATTTATAGTTTATTTTATTTTCTTTCTTATTTCAATCAACCAACCCCCCCCCCCTTTCTACTAATTGGTAAATACACTTTGCTGAGAAATACTTGATTCTCTGTGGGATCGACCTCTTACTCACTTGCTATACTAGTTTGTAGGTTTGAGTTTTATTTTGATACGGTTTAGGCGACTAAATACCGTCCATCAAATTGGCGCCGTTGCCGGGGAATCAAGTTTATTTCTTTGTTTTGTGTATTTATTGATTTTTTTGCATATATCTAACTTTGTTGTGAGCCTATCTTACGGTTCACAACGCCCTTGCTACTAACTTTTTAAGATGTTGAGATTAGCGCAGTTTGAAGGTGAGAACTTTCACCAATACTTCACTAGATTGCTTGAGTATGTTGACGACCTTGGTTCATGGGGTTATCAATTCAGCATTCGAGATATGATTATTTGCATAATTGATGGGATGACTGTTGAGACGTGAGCACTTGCTGAGTACATGAGTAACGGAGGCCTGAAGCGGTTAGGAGGATTGTCGGGGTTGTGGGATTTCTTCTGTTACATGGATTACCATGTTGCACAAGAAGAACTGCTTGCCACGTCTCCTCCGCCAATGGAGGACTCTGTCAAATACCTAGAGGATCCATTCCATAGCCTTACACAAGTGTTGCAAGAGCAAGCTGAGAGCAGTAAGAACTTAGAGAATCAGGTGAACAAACTCATTCAAATTTTAAGTGCAAAAGGTGAGAAGGAAAGGGGCTTAGAAGAAGGAGTTGAAGTCGTAACGGATGGTGAAAATTATGAGGAGCGGCAACCGCCGCAGGAGGGCGGCGACTACCGCACTGCTACTAATGAGCTCCATCGACTTCTTCTTCTCTTGATTTTGAGAAACCCACCCCACCATCACTTGAGGCTTTAAAGGATGCAGGAGTGGAAGATCCTATCGAAGTCATTACACTTAGTTCATTCCCGCATATGTGGTTTAAACATGACAATGACATGCCGAATGAGGATGAATTGGTTGCAGACAACGATAGTTTCTTTGATGATGGAGGAGAGGGTCTAGTGCTTCCTGACTTGGAATCTCATGAGTCGATGCATGAGGTTACATGTGATGTGTCTCCTACTCCATCTGCATCATCCATTATTTGCTCGTCCATTGATGAACCAGGTCCAGAGCCATCAGCTGAGGCTCAAGAGGTAATAGAGGTAAGCTTTTGCAATTTGAAAGGTAATGGTGATTATGTTGATCCTTTTGATTGCTATTTTGAGAAGCCACCAGCGGAACTGTGTTGGTGGTATCATATTCCTACAGGAGAGAGTCATGCTAGACTCTTTGATAGATTGAAAGGGTTCTTGAGTTCCACATTTTATGCTTTCAATTTATTGTGCTATGATGTCTTTTGTAAGATGTGTGCACATGAATATGATAGGCTACTGAGGACCTTGACGATGTCTGATAGCTATGATCTTGAGATTGAAAATAAGTCAAGTCAATGACATTAAAGAAAGGCGCTTCTCAAGAGGCAACCCGAGGTAAGTTTTCTAATTTAGTTATTTCAATTCCTAGTTAGCTAGTTTTATTTTCAATAAATTAGGTTTCTCATTAGGCATTAGATAGTTGTTTTTGGTTTGGGATAGACTAAGCTTTCAGGAAAGGCCGCCGCAATGCTCAGATCTAACTTATTTGTCAGCGATGTCATGATCCTACTATTCCACCACATTGTGAGTATTTCATTCATCTCTTCCTCTATGTCTTTTATGTTTCATTGAGGACAATGAAAGGTTTAAGTGCGGGGGAGGGATTGCATTGGATATAGATAGAATTTGCATATCATGTTTACTTATGTTATCATGTTTATTTATGTTTTCATATTTATTTTTATTCATATATCACATTAAAAAAAAATCACAAAAATATCATGCATTGCATTTAGGTGTTATTAAAGATACCCATCTTGGTTTAGTTTGTCCTCTAATTTATTTTTATGATCTTATTGCATAAATCCCATGGTTTGATTGAATTGCTTAAAAATGATTTTGGTGCATGATTTGAGAATATAATTGAGCAATTATGGTTCATAGTTGAGGTTTAATTGAAATCTAAAAAAAAACATAACCCTGGTGAGTTTGTTTTGGCCTTATAGGGACTTTACATATTATTCCCTTTTGCTTTTATTGTGTGATTATACTCTCCATATGCGTTTTATTTCAATACCGTGATACACATGTTTGTTGCTTGTGAACTTCAAATGATTGAGGCATGTTTTCTTTAGCCATATTATACCTTATCTACCCTTTGCATTATCCTTTGCTTGAAGCCCATATGACTCTTAAAGCCTATTCTTTTTTATAGCTCCACAAAAATATATCATAGCCAATGATTAGCCTAACCTTATCCGGGAATTAGGAGGGGAATTGGTGAAAAATCTTTATGTTGGAGTTGCTTTGAGTGGATACGATGTATGTATGGTTGTGCATTGCGAGAGGCATAGCCAAAATAAGGTAACCCTTCTTGCATAATAGAGATGACCTATTACTAGGGGCCTAAGGAGGATAAAATTCACTTAGGAGTAAAAGTCTAGTAAGCTTGGACCTAGGGAGGATAAAATTCACCTAGGGGCAAAAGTAAGCATAAAAGAAAAGAAAAGAAGTCATCATAATGGAAAAAAATGCATGAGTTGTATGGCTATTGAAATCGAAGAGTGCTTATTGATGTGTATTGGAGTTTATGTTATTGGAATGGTTTGTGAAATATGGAAGTTTTGGTGTTGTTCTAGTTGGTTGTTGTTCCTTTTTCCCGGATTTTTAGCACCACAAGCCCAAATATTTCTCATGCCTTATGTTCCTACCAAAGCCCCATTATGATGTAGCAGCGGGAAGTCAGGATCGATCCACGAGGAAGCGTGTCAGCGGATCCTAAGCAGCGGTGGAATCTCACGGACATAAGTCGACAACAGTGGTACTCGACCTCGACTAAGGGGTAGTCGACAGGGGTCAGGCACAGTCGAACACAGCAGCAACTTAGCACAGTCTACTCGATCTCGACAAGGCTTACTCGATATCGAGTAGGGCCTTTGTCGACTTCGGCTCGTCTTGTCGAGTTCCTGCACAGTTGAGCTACGACGATCTGGGATCGGAGATTAGTAGTCGAGATCGACCAGGGGCTGGTCGAGATCGACGAGGGCAGGAAAAAGTAAAAACAAAACAGTTTCGGTTTCTATAACTTTATGAATTTGGAGAAATTCCAAGATTAGGGTTTGCCACAACGATTACCATGCAAGCGGAATATAAATCACAAAAGGCGGTAACTTTATCGATAAAGGAAAAGGCTTTCACCTAGTCCGACAAGTAGGAATATAAATCTCGCGATAAATAATCCTAATTGCATCTATTCCTTTTCATAATTAGCATTTATAATCTTTCGAATAGAAATCCTAATTACTACCCAAGTTTCACAACATGAGTTCTTCAATTTCTCAATCAAAGATGAAGCACATAGGGAATAGATTAAGATAACGACAAAATACCCCCTTTCGCAATCGCTTAATCCACCGACATGGCTCTCGTTGGGCTCACCCCAACCCCAGAAGTAGGTGGACTACTCACTCCTCATCGCAATCGCAGACATCATTGATTTAAAAGAAATAACTTGCATTAACTAAATTCAAAGCCTTTACAATTCCGGCAATCAACTTTCGTAAACTGCCAAAACCTTAAAACCTTTAAACTCTTAAACCTCTATGTGTAACTGTATCTCTGAAATTGAATGAATAAAAACTCAGCCCCATGGGCTTTATTTATAGCCTTCTATTCCTTGCTAATCAAGGATAGAATATCTATATCTATATCTAAAACTATATCTAAGACTTTAAAGATAAATAAAAGCTACAATGGAATTAAATCTAAAAATAGGGAAATATATCTAAATTGTCTCAAGTGGATAAAACTCTCTTCTTCATGATAGATGTTGATAAATTGGATAGACTTTGGTAATCTTCGGCTCCAAGGACTCTACTCCGAGTAGGACTGCATCAACGCGTCACGCGGCTTTGGGAAATCTTCGTCGATCTCGAGTACGGCGTACTCGATCTCGACTAGGAAAGTCATCGACTGGGCCGACTTCGTCGTCTCGGCTAGCTAGTGCTCGACAGACTCGGACATGGCTCTGGCGCTAGTCGATCTCGACAAGGGGCTTGTCCATCTCGACGAGTGGTGTGTTCTCGACTTGGTCTTCCGAGGTTGTCGAGTCGGATGTGGGCTCTCAGCCTTGTCGACCTCGAAGACGCTCTTCGATCTCGACGACAATGGGTCATCGACTTGGCCAGCTTGGTGTGTCGGGTAGCCCTTGTCGACATGCTCGGACACTGGCTCCTGGGCTTAGTCGATCTCGACAAGGGGCTTGTCGATCTCGAGTAGATTTTGGCCTGGTGTTGTCGAGCAGTATCTCCTCGACATGGCTCATGGAATGTCGTCTGGGCCTTGTCGATCTCGACGAGACCTTAGTCGAGATCGAGTAAACTTGCTCTGCTCTGCGTTGTCTGGTCAGGTCTCTACTCGACTCCAGTGTATCCGGACTTGACTTGTCGACATAGACGAGAACTTAGTCGAGATAGAGTAAGGCTTGCTGCTTCCGTCTTTGTTTCTTGGTTTTCTCCCAAAATGTTTCCATATTTTGCAATATTAAACAGAAACTTATGTAGATATCCATTTCTAACAAATACGCATATACTACATAAATTCGAAATATTCCCAATCCGAAATGTGCAAAATGTAAAGAATATGGAACTAAAATATGCATAAATACATGGCTACTTTGGAGACATCACATTACAACCCTATAAAAGTCCTCATGATGTTGTTTGCAAGTGATGACTTTCACGGTGTATAGAGCATTTTGGATTGAGTTGAGAGTTGGACTTAAAAGACTAAACACATGAGAGTTTGAGTGAAACACATTATCCCGGTGAGGTTGGATTAAATTTGCTTTTATTATTGGATCGCTTATATATTTCCTAGGATATTTGTTCTTTTATTCATGGCTCATATTGCTTGATGTTGCTTTTCTAAAACAATAGAATGAAGATCTTGTTTGTGGGATGATTAATTCTATATTTGTTTTTCATTGCTTGAGGACAAGCAAAGTTTAAGTGTGGGGGAGTTTGATAGCATGCATTTAGGTAGGCATAATAGGTTGCATTTAGCTTAGTTAAGATGCATATCATGCATGATTTAAGTAGAATTTGCATATTTGCTTTCTATGTTGGTGGAGTCGGAATCTACACGTTTTTGTTGATTATTTCAGGTAATTGTGGATCTGAGAAGGATAAATGGGTTGGTAACGCATTGGATGAGAATGTCTAGTTGATCGAAGAAGTTTACATGAAGATCTCAAGAGGTCATGAGAAGAAGAAGCGAACCTAAACGAAAAACAAGTCTGCAGAAGTTGTCGTCAGACGTGCTAAACTTGTTTTGCACTTTCTGGAGGCCTCGGTTGTCCGATTGACTATTATGACCATGCGTTGGGAAGCTCTTTCAGAGAGTTACAACTTTCCTGTTGAGAAGAAGAGAAAATTCGAGACGGATTTTCCGGGAAAGACCGATGCAGAGGCCGCTGCATGGTGTGCAGTAGCCACCGCCAGTACCGTCGCAGCGAGGAAATGCTGTTGCTGCGGCAGCATCCATGCGGTGGCCACCGCATTTGCCGCCAGCGCCAATACGCTGCGTTTTGATTACTAAAAACCCTAGATGCTTTTGTTTTGATTCATGGCCGACTTTGGATCTTTTATAAGGCCAATTTTAGCTTATTTTCTATTACTTCTATTCTATTCTACGGTCTATCAGACAATTAGAAAGAGAGCGATGTTCGCCATGAACGGCTAAACTCTCTTCGTTCTACTTGCAATTTGAAGCTTTATTTGGATTGATTGTGAGTTTCTGAATCTTGTTCCTTGTTTACTATATTTGAATGCTTCAACTTCTTTGTGCTTGATTGTCTATTGTTTTATTCTATCTAGCCCGCACAACTAGTTACAATCAATTCAATTGCTAAGGTTTTGTAGATTCCTGGGTGTGAACCCTAACCTAAGTAGCAAACTTGTTCCTTTAGGGCTGGTTGAACTAATTGAATGAGTAGGAAATTGAATGTGTTGTTAAATCCCTCTTTAGGGACTGCAAATACCTTGGCTAATCTCTGAACTTAAAGCTATCAATTGAGTTAAATCCTTCTTTAGGGACTGTTTGATTGATAAGGGTTTCTAGGACTGGTTGGACTAGTAACTATATTAGGTTGGGACAAGGGCATTAATAGAAAGACTAAAAGGACAAGAGGAAGTTACAATATCAATTCAACCAAATAAAGTGGATAGTTGTAGGTAGAGCAATCTTCTCTAAATTGTTTTGCATCAATCTGTTTATAGTTTATTTTGTTTTCTTTCTCATTTCAATCAACCAACCCCCCCCCCCCCCCCTTTCTACTAATTGGTAAATACACTTTGCTGAGAAATACTCGATTCTCTGTGGGATCGACCTCTTACTTACTTGCTTTACTAGTTTGTAGGTTGGAGTTTTATTTTGATAAGGTTTAGGCGACTAAAAACCGTCCATCACTCATCTCCGTCATGAACTACTTGTGCAGCTCCTTGATATCCAGGCGAACTTCCTCCAAGCCCAACTCCAGGTTGTCCATGCGCTCATCAACAGTTGAGGCAGTGGGAAGAGCTTTTGAAGGAGAGGCAAGACTCAAAGTCCCTTGGGGGGACCGAGTGATGCCTATCTTTTCAAGGCTCTTAGAGTCGAACTTACCCATATGACGCTGCTGTTCTTCATTTTTGAAATCGATTCCAGAAGCTTTGAAGATTTGGGTAAAAAGGGTGGCAAAGGGCAAGGGAGTTCCTTTCCTGGCTTTTCTAGTGTGAGCCATGGATCCTAAAATGGTGTTGCCCAGATCAAGATCAAGGCCATTGAGGATTCGGTAAAGTAGGACCATGGCTTTGTCGGTCAGGAGAGAGCCGGAGTTTAGACGGGGTAAGAGGCAACGCACAATGATGTTAAATATGATCTTTGTCTCTAGGGTAAGGGATGAGTGGGTTAGCTGCTTTGAGGTGCTGGTGGATGCTTTGGGTAAGAAGTATTTGGATCGGGCAAGGGTAATGCAGTCTTCTATAGAGTGGTTTTCTTCAGAGGGTGGACAAGGGCTTGGTAGGCCAAGGAAATCAGCAAAGTCAAAGGAGTTGAAAGAGATTCTAACTCCCTTAACGATAGATTCCAAGAACCAACCATCGTCGACGTGTTTAGCTTTGAGGTTTATGTAGAACAGGCGGGTGAGTTGGGGATAATAGACGGTTTCAAGATTGAGAAGGGTCCAGGCTGAGGATTTTTTAAGGATAGCAATGTAAGGTAAGTTCAAAGCTTCAAAGAACGCAATATCCAAAAAATCAGAACAACTGATTCTACTAGGGCTGCTCATATTCGGTTTGAACCGAATTTTTGGGCCGAACCGAACCGAAAAAACCGGAACCTAACCGAACCGATGTGTTTCGGTTTAGGTTTTCGGTGGGAATTTTAATTTTCGGTTTAGGTTCGGTTCGGTTAAACCGAGGGAAAACCGAAATTTTTTTAAATGTTTAATTTACCCTTCTTTAGTTCGTCCCTTCTGGTTTAGGTTCGATTCTCCTCTCCCGTCAGCCATAGGGTTGTACATCTGTACAAGGTTCAACTGTACATGGTGCTAGCTACTGTTGTAGTGTTGTACAAAGCAATATGTTACTGTATTACTTACTCCGTATTAGGTTCTCTTTTGACATTTGGTAATTAATAGCTCAAATGCTAATACAAAAAAGGGCTATGTGTTTATTTATATAAGTAGACCGTAGACCATGAGGTGTTTTGTTTTTTAAATGCTCAAATAAAATCTATATAAAAAATGTTCAAATAAAATCGGTTCACTTAGGTTCATAACTGAACCGAACCTAAACCAAACCGGTAGAAAACCGAACCAAACCTATTAGTTTAGGTTCGGTTTTCGGTTTTCATTTTTGGGAATTTCGGTTTTCGGTTCGGTTCAGTTTGGCCAGGTTCGGATCGGTTTTGGGCCGATGATCAGCCCTAGATTCTACGAGTTCGAAACTCATCTACCCACTTTCCAGCCGTTTCAACATTTTCATACCATGAAGAGGGTAAGGATTGGTTTACCTGGATGTAGGCAGGTGGATCAGCATTCTTCCTTCGAGCCTGTGTTGGAGCAGTCCTCTTCGCATGCGCCTCAAGGCCTCTAAGGGTACTTCTGCCTCGGCCTCTTCTTCGGCCTTCTTCTTCCTTAAAGCTTCCTCTTCAGCTTCCTTGGCTGCATCCCTTTCCAGAATGGCGTCAAGATCCTCCTCTTCCTCTTCCTCGTCCACCTCCTCAGCAATGACCTTCTTTTTCCCTTTTTGCTTCGCACTGAGAGGCTTCTTAGCAGAGCATTTTTCAGAGCCCTTGGTAACAGCAGTCGTGCTCTCAGCGATGGTGCTCTGGACAACAGCATGGACGATGGATTGAGGAATGGGTTCAGGTGTGGGGGAAGTAGCAGTGACCTGATGTCCCTTGGGGGTGGTGCCAAGTCTTTTGGGTGTGGAAGCTTTCTTTGATTTGGGAGCCATGGAGGTAATCGGCTAGGGTTTTTAGAACCGTTTGAGAGGTTGAAGAAAGAGAATTTGGAAGGGTTTGGATAAGTCTGAATTTATGAGGGAGTCGGATACAGAATTGGGTTTAAGTAGAGTGAGGTGATGGAGTTGATTGGACGGGTTTAGAGTTCCAAGGATAGTAATCATAAAATTACCAATTTGAAAATATTCCAATTCAAAATTCAAATTTTTTTCTTAACCATTTTAAAATAAGAGGGAAATATCCGAAATTATTTTGTTCCAAAAATATCTCAACGGATAAACATATGTGACAAATAGAATTTTAAAATCCGTTAAAAATAAACTTGATCAAATATCTAAAGATATTAACCAAATATATGTGATCCGATATCTGTAATCTACCATTTAGTTCACAAACCTTGACATAATTCTCAAAGGTCTTGACACTGAGTAAAATTTATCTTTCGTAAATCGAAAGCTCCCCCTACGAAAGTGCATCCTTGTTAAGCATCCCAATCTCTCGTCTAATGAAGGCGAACCTGTTCTCTGCCAAAGGCTTAGTAAAAATGTCAGCCCATTGATAATCAGTTGAAATAAAGGAAATTGACACATCACCTTTTTCGACATGGTCTCTAATGAAATGATGCTTTACATCAATATGTTTGGTCCTTGAATGCTGAACATGATTCTTTGTAATGGAGATGGCACTTGTATTGTCACACTTAATGGGAATGCCTTTGAGGTTTATGCCAAGATCTCGGATTTGTTGAGCTATCCAAAGGATTTGGGAGCAACAAGCTCCAACTGCTATGTATTCGGCTTCTGCAGTGGATAGAGTGATTGAGTTTTGTTTCTTTGAGTGCCAACTGATCAAGGATATGCTCCTAAGAATTGACAACATCCTGATGTGCTCTTCCTATCCACCTTATAGCCTGCAAAATCTGCATCAGAATATCCGATTAATGTGAAATCCTTTTGCTTTGGGTACCATAGTCCAAGCTCCTTAGTGCCATTGAGATATCGAAAGATCCTCTTCACAACCACGAGGTGAGATTCTTTAGGATCAACTTGAAACCTAGCACACATGCAAACACTAAACATGATGTCAGGTCTACTAGCTGTAAGATATAGTAAAGATCCAATCATTCATCGATACTCTTTTTTATTGACACTCTTCCCAGTCTTGTCTTGATCTAGAGATAATGTTGAGCTCATGGGTGTCTTGGCTGCTTTGGATTGATCCATCTTGAACTTCTTCAAGAGATCCTTATTGTACTTGCTTTGGTTGACAAAGACCCCTTTCTTGGATTGATGAACTTGTAATCCCAAAAAGAAGTTGAGTTCACCCATCAAGCTCATCTCAAATTCACTGCACATAATGTCAGAAAATTCCTTGCACAAAGATGTGTTAGTAGCACCAAATAATATATCATCAACATAAATTTGAATAACCAAAATGTCCTTTCCTTTGGTCTTGATAAAAAGAGTCTTGTCGATCAACCCCCTTTTAAAATCATTTTCTAAAAGATATTTTAACAAACGCTCATACCAAGCTCTTGGGGCTTGTTTCAAACCATAAAGCGCTTTCTCAAGTTTATAAACATAATTAGGAAATTCCAAACTTTCAAAACCTGGGGGTTGAGCCACATAAGCTTCTTCATCTAAGAAACCATCACTAGTACAAAATATTACATTAATAGCAGTTTTTTAAAATCGTTTTTGTAGAAGCGCTATTAATTAAATAGAAGCATAGCACTTTACGAAAAAACCGCTACTCCGTATTAATTAAATATAAGCATAGCGCTTTATGAAAAAACCGCTGTTAATTAAATATAAGCATAGCGCTTTACTAAAAAACTGCTGTTAATTAAATATAAGCATAGTGCCTTCTTAAAAACCGTTGTTAATTAAATAGAAGCATAGCGCTTTCTTTAAAAATCGCTATTAATTCTCCTGGCGCTTTATTAAAAAACCCTAACTCTCTCTTTATCTCACCACCGCCTCTATAAACTCCCTCTTTATCTCCATTCACCAACCACCACCTCCATCTTTGATCTCAAGTTCTCAATATGAACGCCAAAAGCCGAATCTATAGTTGTGGAGTATCGAAGAGTAGACACGCTCAAGGTTATCATCGAAGAGTGGCAGAGGATTGAAGAGCGGCCTACACGCACGCAGGATTGAAGACCTTCACGAGCAGCGGGCGCCGCCTTCCTCGCCCCTCAAAGGAGTTCGGCAACTGCTTCCAGCCGGACGGGTACAACTTCCGCCGATGAATCACCACCAGATCCAACACCACCAGCGGTGTTCTCTCCTTTGTGTGTCCGTTGAGATCCCCAGATCTGGATCTATAGCTCTTATGAAGTATCTCATCAGTCACCTACCACCGAAGCCAGATCTGTAGCCTTCTGTGCCACCTTCCTAGCCCTCCGTCGCATCGAAGAAGCCAGATCTGTCAGCCGCTTCCCCGTTTAGGCCAACGCCAACGAGCTCGCCGCAATCCTTTCTTCGAATCCTGCTATCTTCGATGCCGCCGAGTCCTGGCTTCGGAACCATCACCACAGATCCAACACCACCAGCCATCAACGATTTCATATGCAACGCCAGTGCTTTCTACAATGGTTCATCCATTAGGGTACTTGAGTATTATATTTGTTCCCTCATCTCACTTGTCCTGTTATGCATAATCCTTCAATTTCAAGGACGAATTGAGGATATTGGTGTTCATTATGTTCTAATTGGCACCTTGTATTTATATATTGTACTGTAATTGGAGAATAATTGAACACATAGTTCATTCCGATTCTTAAATTTGAGATTTATGATTTTTGTTTTCAAATTTTAGCAGTACTTTTGTTTCGATTAATGGTTCTAATTTTTGGTCTCAGATTACAATTGCTTGATTTGAGACTAGTGTTGGTGGTAGAAATCGTGGGTTTAGTGAAACGTTTTTTTAGAAAAAGTTTAACAGCGGTTCTTTCTAAAAAACGCTTATACTTGTTAATATAATAATAAATAAATAAAAACCAAGTTAGACAACGCTTTTCTAGAAAACCGCTATGCTTCCCTTCATTCACAGCGCTTTAAAAATACCACTTTTACTGATGTTCATAGCGCTTTGATTAATTGCGCTACAATAACCGCTTTGCTTCCCATAAAAAAAAGCGCTGTTAATGTGCTTTTTTGTACTAGTGCATTAAGAAAAGCACACTTGACATCCATTTGATATAACTTTATGCTCATAAAAGATGCAAATACTAATAAGATGCGAATGGCTTCAAGCCTGGCTACGGGAGCAAAGGTCTCCTCGTAGTCAATACCTTCCTCTTGATTGTAGGCTTGAGCAACAAGTCTTGCCTTGTCCTCACGATCTTACCATTCTCTTCTACCTTGTTTCGAAATACCCATCGTGTTCCAATGACTGATTGATGCTTTGGCCTAGGCTTTAAAGTCCAGACTTTGTTTCTTTCAAATTCGTTAAGCTCGCTTTGCATAGCAATGATCCATTCTGGCTCTTGAAGGGCCTCATCTATTTTCTTTGGTTCAATAAGAGAAACAAACGCGTGAAAAGTACAAAGATCTTTAAGTTTAGAACGAGTTTGAACACTAGAAGTAGGGTAAGAAATGATATCCTTTAATGAGTGTGATGAGGAGTATTTAAATTTCCTTTTTCTAGTCTCATCTCCTTGATTCGTCACACCAGTAGGATTGATTTGTGGTACATCTGACTCCGTGGTCCTGTTTGGTTCAGTTTCAGCAGTTTCTGACGTTTCAATACTGTTGGATTGGACACCAAGGGCTTTGGACGAATCTTCAACACCTTGGGCCAATTCTTCAGTGTTGAGAATTTGTTCCTGCATGTTCCTCTTCTCTGTGTTCTTGGTAGCATCATCATCACCCTCCTCGTTCTCTGCATGGATGTTAAGATCTATATCTGAACACTTTCACTCAAAGAACCGTCATTGCATTCATCAAATATAACATGTATACTTTCTTCAACTAACTGGGTCCTTTTATTGAAGATTCTATAAGCTTTGCTACTTGTGAAGTAGCCAAGAAATATACCTTCATCACTACGCGCATCAAATTTCGCAAGGTTATCTTTTTCATTGTTATGAACAAAACAAGTACATCCAAAGGGTTTAAAATAAGATATAAGTGGTTTGCGACCTTTGAAAAGTTCATAAGGAGTTTTCTTTAAGATGGAACGAATAAGACAACGATTCAAAATATAGTTAGTTGTGTTAACAACTTCAGCCCAATAGGTTTTAGGTAATGCATTTTCTAAAAGCATAGTCCGGGCTATATCCTCTAAGGTGCGGTTCTTTCGTTCCACAACCCTGTTTTGTTGAGGTGTCTTAGGAGCAGAAAAGTTATGGGAGATGCCATATTTAGCACAAAATAAATCAAACTGAATTTGATCAAACTCTCTACCATGATCACTCCGAATTGACACTATGGGCTCGTTTCTTAAAGTTTGAAACTCCTTACAAAGTTTTGAAAACTCAAATAAGGCCTTTGATTTTTCTTTTAAAAATGCAACCAAATTATATCTAGAAAAATCATCAACAACGACTAGCATGTACTTTTTACCATTGGGAGAGTTGACTCGCATAGGACCACATAAATCCATATGTAAAAGTTCAAGGGGTCTAGAAGAACTTACAACCTTTTTGGGTTTGAAAGAGCTACGTGTTTGTTTACCTCGTGTGCATGCATTGCAGATATTAATACCTTTGAAGTCCATCTCAGGTAGCCCTCTTACAAGCCCTTTGGACACTAGCTTCTGTAGTGTATGTGGACTCACATGACCGAGTCTAATGTGCCAGAGCTTTGGATCGTCCGTCAAAGCCTTTAGACAGGTTAAGCTTCCTTGTGCCACTTGATCAGCATTTACAGCGTATATATTGTTGTACCGATATGCAGTCAGTATAACTTCACCTGTATCTTCTCTGCACACTAGACATCTTTTCTTGTTAAATCTGACATTGTTGCCACTATCACATAATTGAGAAACACTAAGCAAATTATACTTTAAACCATTCACAAGATAGACATTTTTAATACTATGGTTGGAATTACTTCCAACGCTACCAATACCAACGATGTCACATTTTCCTTTGTCACCAAGAGTGATTGTTCCTGTGGATTGCTCCTTTAGATCATGAAAGAGAGAACTCTTCCCACTCATATGCCTCGAGCATCCACTATCAATGATCCATTTGTGCTCCTTCACCTTGGTGATCTCTTGCAAGACAAACATCAACCTTTGTGGCTAGACCAATAAGCAAATTTGGATCCATTATTGAGGTAAACCATATTTGGTAAAATAGTGCCTTTTGGAACCCAAACTTGTGTTATCCGTTCTTTTCTCAAATGAACAGGAAATGTATTGCGAATGATATATGAATCCTTTCTTCTGTAGGGGCAGGTCTCTTTTACATGTCCCTTTCTAGCACAGTGGTGACATATAGGAGAGGTTCTGCTTCCTTTTGCCTTTACAAAGGTGGTAATGTGCTGCTTCTTTAAAAACCTTGGATTGTAACCAATACCACTTTTATTTAGAGAACTTTGTTGCTCACCCAACATCCTATCAAGAGTGCCTTTGGATTTGGTAAAACTTATGAGGGCTGTCGGTTGGTCTTGAATCTTATTATTTAGGGAGATCTTCTCGTTCTCTAAGACATGATGTTCACTTCTTAGAGAGAAGAGATCTTGCTTGAGTTCAGATTTCTCCGAGTCAAGAGTCTTGACTTTAATGTCAAGACTTGAATAAGAAGCTTCAAGACTTTTGACCCTCATAGACAGATCCTCAATAGCTCTTTCCTGGTCCACAGTTCTCTTAATAAGAGTGTTAGTTTGGGCAATATGTTTCTCTTCATTGGCAATCATATTAGAAAGGAATTCCGATAATACCTCTTTTGGACTTGCCATAAGTTCTCTTACAGTTACCTCAAGCTTCTCATCGTGGGATTCATCTTCTGAGGCCATAAGGCAAACATTGGCCTTCTCATCATCGGAGTCAGAGTCAGAATCACTCCAAGTTGCCACCATGGCTTTCGTTTTCCATTATCACCCTTCTTGGACTGTCTCTTTGTCTTTTGAGGGCAATCCTTCACAAGATGATCTGTTTCACCGCATTCAAAACAAGACAAAGGTTTAGTCTTCTTATCATACTTGTTGTATTGAGACTTATCTCAAAATTTAGAAGACTCTGATCCATCCTTGTAGTTGAATTGTTTCTTCATTTTGAGGATTCGAGCAAGGCCTCTTGTGATAAGAGCAAATTGATCATCCTCATCGTCATCCTCATCTTCGGAACCAGATCTATATTTGGACTCATCCTTCTTAGACTTGAGCGCTAAGTTCTTAGTGCTTGTTGGAAGTTCTCCATTGTCTTCATTAAGAATCATCTCATGTGTGATCAGTTTCCCAAGCAGGTCATCAAGGGGCAGAGTAGTGAGGTCTTGGGCTTCCTCTATGGCTGTTACTTTAGGACCCCACTTTTCTTTTGGGAGGCACCTCAATATCTTCCTCACTTTCTCAACGTTTGTAAAGCTCTTGCTGAGAGAGTCAAGGTTGTTGGTGATTTCTGTGAATCGTGTGAACATGGCCTTGATTGACTCATCAGACTTCATTTTGAGAAGCTCATACTTTCGAAGGAAGATACTGATCTTGGTGTCTTTCACTTGGCTAGTTCCCTCATAGATGACGACCAGCTTGTCCCAAATCTCTTTAGCTGACCTACAAGATGATATACGGTTAAACTCATCAGTGCTAAGACCACAATAAAGTAAGTTAATAGCCCTGTAGTTTTTGGAGACGAGTTCAAGATCTGCTTGGATTTATTCAGACTCCTTCTTTGCGACTTTGGTTCCATTTGGTCCGTCTTTCTCTGGAATCTTTGGCCCATTCTCTATAATGTTCCAATGTTCCAGATCTTGGTCTATGATGAACATCTTCATCAATGATCTCTAGTGGACAAAGTTGTTTCCTACAAAGAGTGGTGGTCTGCCGGTAGACCTTCCCTGTGCAAATCCTCCGCTTGCTTCTCCAGTGGACAAAGCAGTGAGTAAAGCTCTGATACCAATTGAAGGTTCGATAAAGTAAAACAAAGTAATATAGAAATAATCTAGAAGGGGGGTTGAATAGAGTATGCCAGTTTTTCGCCGATAGTCTCAAGACTTTTGAAGCTCGTGCAAAACCCTTTGAGATTAGACTTAGTCTTTTCTCTGAAAACCCGAATCACAAAGTTAAACAATCGAACCAAGTGCGGAAATAAGGTAAAGCAGTAAATAAAGGACTCGATGAGTTATTTACGAGGTTCGACACGAACTTGGCCTACGTCCCCGCCTAGGGTTCTTCCACAATCCTGGGATTCAACCGACTTTTATTGATTCACAAGACTTAGGATCCTAGTAGCTCCCCGAGAAGCCTCTCTCCTATACAATTGCAATCTAGTCAACTCACGTTCCCTTGGAGTCCTAGACCAATCTAGAAGAGCCCCACCTCTCTATGCTATCTAGTACAATCCTCTTACACTTAGTGAATCAATCGCATAGTGTTCACTTCCTGAGTTACAAACTCTCGAGTATAACACTATAACAAAATATATCCTATAAGCTCACTGTGTAACTCTTAAAAGCTTTGAAATGACATAACACACTCTTAAGGACTAGCTGAGAGCACACGAAGAAGACATATCTCGCTTGAGGGCATGAATGTATGAATGCTTGTGTTCAACAGATGTACTTGTCTTCTTTTCTTCCTTTTCTTTTTATAGAGAACAAATCGGCGCCTCCAAAGATGAATCTTTCTCTTCAACGGCTAGGATTGATCATGGCAATCTTCGAGATCTTCTATTCTTGGAAACTTGGACGCCATGATCTTCCAATTCGAATTCTCTCAATTTTGAACGCTTAAGGAAGGATATGGAATTCAAATAACTTCCTGAAAGAGTAGTTAGTATATAATAATATGGAAGCATATAATATCATAAAATAATATTCGAGCATAATAATATAAAGAACAGGTTTTATGTTTCATCAACACTGCTAAAGCTTCAAGACCTTTGACACAAACAGACTGTCAAGGCCTTTGAAACCCATTTCGATTTTCATCAAGGGAGTGGAGTTATCACTCTTTACTATAGATGGTCTTGTTATTATTTTGCCAAGAGAACAAGCTGTACATGTATGGTCACCCTTATTCAGGATCTTCTAGTCCTAGGATCTTCTAGTCCTTTTTGGTGGGTATTCATGTGAATTTCAACGATCTTGCAAATCATCGTTTTACTTGAGCGACCAAATGCCACAAAGAATCAGATTTTATCATCAAATAACTTCTGGTTAGTTACATCATAAGTCTCAATGGTTAAACATTCTAACCATTGAACTTTGTACATGGGGATCCATTTATTTAATCAGATGCCATTAACTGGGTATTTTCAGAACTTTCGTTGGTGTCATACTACATGTATGAAACTAACAACCAGTTGTATTTATCTTTATTCATAATATTCTTCAGGACATTAGAAATTAACCGTACAAAGATGACCTAGTTATAAGCTACAACAATAACTTTGGCTGCGCGCTCAACCATTGCCTCTTTTACACCCTCTACAAGAGGGGCATGCTTTAGACAATGCTTAGAGAATTGTCAGTAAGTGGCCTTGTAAACCAGATCATGTTTTGTGGTTATTTATATTGGTTATACTAACCAAATAAAATAGTTCTGAATATGTCATAACCCATATTCCATGTACTTCTTCAAGAGTACAAATGTTTAAAATAAGATCTTATACTCTTCTAGAGTTTATAAGAATATGAAATTAGAGTCTTCAAGCTCTTATGTAGATTTTAATAAAAACTCACAATATGCCAGATTGTTTACAAATGGTATCGAGACTTTAAGCTCTTAGTAAGATAAGTGTCACAATCTACTGAATTGTTTAACCATTGAGTTTAGGAACTTCAAGCTCACAAAATAGATGTTGAAAAACTCACAATATAATAGATCATGGTAATAATAATAATAATAAAAAAAAACTATGTAAAAGATAATACTAAATAGTAAAGTATACTAAGAAACATGTATATCAAAAATAATAATCTAAAATAATCAGGGTTGATTTGTTTCTACGAGACCATTTTATCATAGATCTACAAGACCATTTTATCACCGACGTCAGGAGGTGGTATTCTTATACCCAATTTTATCGTTTACTGCGGGAAACTGATGGAGAAACATTAAAGATCAGGGTTGATTTGTTTATCTGGCTATACGAATCATCACTAGAAGGATGATATTTACCCGTTCATCCCTATGAGGGTGTGATTTGTCTATTCGTCTACTTTGGGAAATGAATCTGTTTATTTACTTCGGGAGATGAGTTCGTTCATTTACTATGGGAAGTGATTCTGTTCATTTACTTCATTTACTTTGGGAAACCATCGAGTCTGTTTATTTACTTCGGGAAATGAGTCGGTTCATTTACTTTCTAGAAATTAGTCTGTTCATTTACTTCATTTACTTCGGGAAATGAAGAATAAATAATTTAAGAAAACATACATATAAAACAAAAGAATAAACATAAATTCATCACTATAGGGATATGATTTATCGTTTCATCGCTACGGGATGAAATTTATCAATCACATCAAGTAATTTATCAATTTCCTGATTTGAGATTAGTTTATAGGCCGATTTGCAGAAATACACCAAATCGGTGTTCGGTTTGCAAAAGTATCCCCGTTTTCTGAGAATAGCAAAAATAGAATAGGTGGGTCATTTGTGCTAAAAAATAGGTCATTTGTGCTAAACAATAATGACTGATTTTACCTTTAAATTTAAATATAAAAATCATTAAAAGGATAATTATGAATTAAAAAAGTAAAAATATATATAAAAAAATGAAATACATATTAAAATAATATATTTAATATTTTTTTCTCAGAAATTTAATAATAATAAAACTAGCCGGATGAAAATCATTGCCTTAGTAAGAGAATCAAAAGTGACAGGAATAAAATTTGTTTTTGACAGGATATAGGTTTTTTTATGTCAGGCCTAATAATTAATAATGACACGATGGAGTCTATAATATGGAAGATAATAAAGATACGATTTTATCCATGCCATAACTAGAAATTAAAGGTATGCCCAAGATGACAAAGTTATTTGTTCACAGCGACAGGAATAATGTTCATAGTGACAAGGTTGTAGGTTTATTTTGACAGGATTGAAGCTATAATCGGGGAAATAATCAATGAAGATACGATCAATCATATCTTCGGGATTATTAACCATATTTACAAAATGATTGTCAATATATATCTTGAAACCATAATATTATCACATTGACATGCCACTAGTAGAAAAACACCCTTACACAACGGTTATTTTACAAAACGCACAACGGTTTTGGAACCGTTGCATCAGCCTGTGTGGTTTTTGAAAATACAAAGTTGGGGTTTATCACAACGGTTCACTTAGACAACGGTTATAACTGTTGTGATAGATTCCGGATAACTGTTATGCACCTCCAAAATTGGTTCCGAATCATATTAACCGGTTCTAACCGTTGCTTAAGGTCTTGCCAAGATTACCTATAAACAAAGTATTGCAAGGTGCTTTCTCTTTTGTATTTTGTCACAACCTACAAAACAAGAAAGAAATAAAACAATTTGAGAAACATAATCTTAATTCAAAATGAAAGAGTACGTAACTTCAAAACAGATTATTGAGCAGAGCTGTGGCGTACCATGCAAATGCCACTTTCAAGTGAAAGGAACACAAAAGGTGCAATGTAAATTACAATCAACAATAATATATGACTTGGGAAAAAGATGAAATATTTTTTCACATTTAATTAGCCTTTTCCGTCAAAAGGAGATGTATGTGTTTAAATATAAATATAAATAATGATACAAGACAGGTGCACTTTAAATATAGACTTAAGGAGTGCTGGCTAATTCAGAGTCATGGCAAATAGGCAACTGTAAGACAAAACTGCATCTTTTTTAACCCATAAAGGTTAAAGTTGATAATGCTTAAGCACAAATCCATTCAAATAAGAAGGCGTATCATTCCAATAGAACATTCAAACACTCACTCAAAGCTATAAGTAGGATTTAACCACCATTGTCTACATGTACATCTGTTATTTTAATCCAATAAATAATTAAGTTTACAAATACATCAATTACAACTAAATCGATTCATTTATGCCATTAAGAAATAAGTTAGAAACTTAACCAAGTAATTTATTCAATTCAAGGATCTACAAATGTTAGACACACAAAATTCTTAGTATAGCTTGTTAACTTAGCCACTCTTCAACACCAATCTATTAAATTACTGACTTGTGTTGTATCAACAAACAATCTAGCTAAATTTCGCATTCGTTTCCACTAAATTAACAACTTGTTCCTCCACCTAACTTGATCAAATCCTTTAAATATAGTTATAAGACAATTGAAGTCATAACTAATTAGTTTATTAGTCCGTTTTCATCTCCTAGATGTTAACTCCAACTACCCAATTTGGTTAATAAGATACTTAGCCAGTGGATTCATTAAGGTCAACCAATGTGTGAAGACGACGATTTCCCTTTATTACCTAATTTACCAATTTGTACATCCAAGTCTATATCTATCAGTTCACAATTAGGCAACCCAACTCAATCACTGGGGTCTAAATCTCTAATCGAAGCTCGTAGCAAGAGTCACGAAAGAAATCAATAATCTCAATTAAGAAAACCAAAATGACAACAATCGTTCAACCAAACCGGATGAAATCAACATAGTTTATACGGAGTATTAAAGAAGGATCCCATAATTTATACCTAAGATATCAATGCAAGGGATGGAAGCTAAATTCAATTCACAAACGCAAAATTCAATTCACAAACCCTAATCAAAATTTCCCGAAATTGATTCTTAGAATCACAAACCCTAATTTCACAAAATTGGTTTCCAAAATCAAAACCCTAAAGGAATGGTCGGCGGTAGCCCTTGGGGAAGAGCTTGATGACGGTAGCCCTTGGGGTCGGGCACCAACGAGTTAGGGATTGAGGTCAAGGGTGATCTTGTTAACTATTTTTTTTTTAATTGCAGATTTTTTTATTATTATTTAATTATTTAATATAATTTAAATATATAAGAAAAATGATAAATACCAAAAATATTTTACCTTTTTTTTTCTTTTTTTTTGGGGTTGTGGGTAGTTTTGATAATTGAATAAGGTATTTTTGCAAATTCTCAAATTTGGATGCAATTGTTTTCAAAACTAGGTATTTTTTTAAACCAATTATTAAAGTGGGGTATTTACTAATAATTCCCCTAGTTTATATCCACTCAGAGGGATAAAACTAACCACTTCGGGGGTGATATAATTTATATCTACACGACTACACATCATCTTCGGGGACGTGTTCATATACTTCACAAGGGCAAAATATGCAACCTTGGAAGTTTTGGGTTGTTTTATGTAGATATATAAAAGGTACGACTCATTTATGGTTTCAAAGAACTATAGGCTGGTTGGTAATTAAATCAAATTTGCAAACTGAATTGAAATTGTTTCACCAGTTTAACTCCGTCTTCCTCGCTGGCCAGGTTGAGCGGAGGAACTCGCCATCTTCAACAAAGCTCGTACGTGACCACCAACGACTCGCCGCTTTCCACCCGTATCGATCTCGATCTCCAACTCCTTCATCCCCTCGACGGCTACCGTCGCCACCATTGCCGCCGCGTCATACCTGCAATGAAAACCTTTCTTTCTCGTTCTCGTTTTGATTTCGCAGAGGCGGCGATCGATGTCGAGCGTGTAGCGAGTAGATCTAGCTCCTTCGCCATTATGTTCAAGTCCGGGCTCAGAGGTATCGATGCTACGGTTGAGAGGATTTGATGGCCGTGGTGGCGCAGAAGTCCGTCTTCGGCTTTGTTAAAAGTTAGTTAGTAATCCAAGGTTCCAAGCAAGTTGGGTCTGTTTTTGAGTTTAGTCGATATCGACTTAGTTAGTCGAAATCGAATGACAGTAAACGCTCAAGTTGTCTGTGGTTTTCGTTTGGTCGTAATCGACTTAAGTTGTTGAAGTCGAGTAGCAGCAGAAGTTAGAATGTCAGTTAACGTTAGTTGTTTTGTGTTGAATCACTTCCTAGGTTGTGTGTTAGTGGGGAAATGGATTGAATTGTCGGTTTTATGCAGTTACTTATATTTTGTAATAGCTTTAGTAGTGTGGTGTGAATCAATTCATGGAGTGAGGCTTTTGTCGAAAATTGTCAAGTGTGTGCTGTCTGTATTCTTCCCTGAGTCAAGTCCTCGAATATGTGAGTGTGTGAGTGTGTGTGATCCACGAGTTCAGTTCCAACAGTTGGTATCAGAGCTAAGAGCAGTGCTCTTTCTGGGTTTGAGTGTTGGGTTGAGTGAAGTAAGGCCAAACACAGGGAAACACAAGATGTGAGTGTTATTGTTCGAAAATGCAGAACAATGGAAGTGGTGGTGTTGGCAATCCTCAATTGCCTATGTTCAAAGGAGTGAACTACCACTTATGGAGCTTGAAGATGACAACCCTCTTCAAGTCTCAGGAAGTTTGGAACTTGGTGGATCAAGGTTTCGAGGACACTGTTGTTGGTGAGCCAGATCAGCAGTTGAGAGAGAAGAGGAAGAAGGACTCCAAGGGCTTGTTCATGATACAATCGGCCTTGGATGATGAAGTGTTCCCAAGGATAGCAGCCTCTCAGACAACACATGATGCTTGGGAAGAGCTGAAGCAAGAATACATGGGTGACAGAAGGGTCATCACTGTGAAGCTTCAATCTCTTAGAAGAGATTTTGAAACATTGGTGATGTAGGACAAGGAAACTGTGCAGGCTTACTTGTCTAGAGTCACAGGTATTGTAAACCATATGAGAGCTTATGGTGAAGAGGTTAACAATGAGAAGGTTGTGAGTAAGGTTTTGAGAAGTCTCACAAAGAAATTCGACCATGTGGGAGCTGCTATAGAAGAGTCTAAGGACTTAGCAGTTTATAGGTTTGAAGAACTAACAAGCTCTCTTCATGCACATGAAGAAAGGTTAAGTAGGAGCAGTGATTAGAGCTGGCAATACCCGACCCGACTCGAGAAAACCGATCCGATTCATCCGACCCGAACCCGTCCGACACCCGAATAATTGGAAAAAAAGTTTGGATCCGAGACCGACCGACCCGATTCGAGTTAAGCCCGAACCCGAAAGCAATCCGAACCCGGTAAGAACCCGAACCCGATTATATCCGAATGGACCGATCCGAAATCAACCCGAAACCCGAAATTGCCCGACCCGAGCATATCCGAAACCCGAAATTACCCGAACCTGATTATACCCGACACCCGAAATAACCCAAACCCGATTATAGCCGAAATCAACAAAAATCTTAGCATTTTCCCTAAAATACTCAAAACAACCCAAGTATTTGATTACTTAATAATGGATCATATTCATATAGTATAATTAAATATAATTTTGTACTCCCTCCATTAAAAAAGTAATTTTTTAGGATTTTTTAAGACGCCCAAACTATATAAATACCAATTTTTTGTTATTTTTATAATTTCGTAGTTATGAGTAATAAGTATGAAATTAATATTAAAAATAATATTTTATATGATTTTGGCTTTTTTAAAAAATATTATAAAAAAGTGGGAAGACTTATAATTTTTTAACGAATGTAGTATTGATTAAGAATTGATAAACATTAGCTTAATCTATATAGAAGGATACCTATCTCAAAGGTAAAAAAAAATTGATTTGTTTTATCCAATATGATTCTTGCGGGTTCGATTTGACTGAACTCAATTCAACCAACATCGTTGTGACCAAAACCCGATTCACCCGAACCCGCTTAGACCGAAACTCGATTCACCCGAACCCGTTTAGACCGACACCCGATTAACACAAACTCGTTTAGACCGAAACCCGATTCGCCCGAACCGAATAGGACCCGAAAACCCGATTGTATCCGATAAACTAATGCCCGAATAAACCCGACCCGAACCCGATCAGACCCGAATTGTTATCACACCCGATATCAACCCGAGTCTGATATGACCCGAAACCGAATAACCCGACCCGAACCCGACCCGACTCGCCCGATTGCCACCTCTAGCAGTGATGTCAAGGAAGAAAAGCTGCTTCAAGTGAAGGATGACAGTTCAAAGAAAAAGGGTGAAAGTTCTTCAAGCAGAGGAGGTTACAGAGGTGGCCATAGAGGTAGAGGTGGTCACAGAGGTAGCTATAGAGGACGTGGTGGTAGAGGTCAAGGAAGAGGCTCTTCTAGTGGTCAAGGAAGAGGTTAGGGAAGTGATACTGGGAGAGAGCAGTGGAAAGAATCTTCCAGGGGAAATCACAGTGATTCAAGGTCCTATAGGAGTAACATTAAGTGTTACTATTGCAAGAGATATGGGCATAAGGAGGCTCAGTGCTGGGACAAGCAAGAAAATGAAAGCAAAGGGGCAAATTTTTCAGAGAATGCAGACAAAGAAGAGATGTTGTTCATGGCTCTTACCACCACTGAAGAGAATGTGTCTACTATGTGGTACTTGGAAAGTGGTTGCTCAAACCACATGTCAAGCTCAAGAAAAATGTTCAAAGAGCTTAATGAAACCAAGAGGAGTAAAGTGAGACTTGGAGATGATAAAGTACTGCAAGTTGAAGGAAAAGGCACAGTGACAATTACCAGTGTTCAAGGTGGAGAAAAGACATTGTGTGATGTGCAGTATGTGCCTGGGCTAGCTCATAATCTGCTAAGTGTAGGCCAATTGCAGCAAATTGGATTTTCTTTGCTTTTTGATGAGGATACATGTCTGATTAGGGAGAAGAAGACAGGTCACATTGTGGTGAGTGTGTCAATGACTACAAATAGGATGTTTCCTATTAACTTAGCTTCTGATGTGAGCAAGGCAATGTCATCCAAAAGTGTAGAAGAATCTGAGTTGTGGCATCAGAGGTATGAGCACTTGAATATGCAAAGCCCGAAGATGTTGAGTGCAAAAGAATTGGTTCAATGTCTTCCTAAGATCAGTGATCTAGAGTTTTGTGAAGGTTGTGTGTATGGCAATCAGCTAAGAGGGTCATTTCCAAGTGGATCGGCTTGGAGAGAAACTCAATGCCTAGAGTTATTATATGCAGACCTTTGTGGACCAATGCAAACTGAATCCATGGGAGGAAGTAAGTATTTTCTGTTGGTGACAGACGACTACAGCATGATGAGCTGGGTATTTTTCCAAAAGCACAAGTCTGAAACCTTTCTCAACTTCAAGAGATTTAAGGTGATGATTGAGAATCAGTTAGAGAGGAAGATCAAGGCTCTCAGAACTGATAGAGGAGGCGAATTCTTATCAAATGAATTCAATGAGTTTTGTTATGAGAATGGAATTATGAGAGATTTGACAGCCCCATACACTCCTGAGCAAAATGGAGTTGTAGAGAGAAAAAATAGGATTGTTGTGGAAATGGCTAGAAGCATGATGAAGGCCAAGGGAGTTCCAAACAAGTTCTGGTGTGAAGCAGTGGCAACTGCAGTGTACTTGTTAAATGTCTCTCCAACAAAAGCTGTGTTGAACAGAACTCCATATGAAGTTCTAAAGGGAAGAAAGCCAAGTGTTGATCATTTGAAAGTGTTTAGGTGTGTGGCATACACTTTGATCAACTTGAGACAGAAGCTGGATGAGAAGGAAGGGAAATGTATGTTTAGGTGTGTGACAGGTTTGATGGGAGCCATGCCTAGTTCTTCAAGGAGACGGACAAGCCAAGTAACTTCTACTGCAGTTTGAGCCATGGCTCGATATTCAGCTTTTGTCGAGAAACAACCCTCTGCTTCTTAGACTTTTAGCTGATCGGTCACATATCAGCTAAATCAGAGTTAGTATATGCAGCAATCTTAGGTGCATCAAGACCTTTAAGGACGATCCCATGATGTAGAGTTCCAGCCAGATACCTGATAGTGTGATGAAGAGCATCCAAATGGGAAGTACAAGAGGATCAAAGAAACTGACTTAATGACTGAGTTGTAAAGCACAGATCAGGACGAGTGTGAGTGAGAAAATAGAGTTTGCCAACCATTTTTCGAAAGTAAGTAGGATCTTGTAAAGGGTCACCATAAAGAGGGTCCAATTTGAAGTTTTGAGGAAGAAGAGTAAAATTTGACAGGAAGAAACCGTCGTTGTTCCTATCAAAGTATAACTCAAACCTACAAACTAGTATAGTAAGCAAGTAAGAGGTCGATCCCACAGAGAATCAAGTAATCCTAAGCAATGTATATTTACCAATTAGCAATGTTCTAAAAGGCGTTAGGCGGCCACTAGGCGGCGGGTGGCCGCCTAGCGCCTAGGCGGCTAGGCGGGTGCCTAGGCGGACTTAGAACAAACTTGATTATTTCCTTATATTTTGACGAATAACACTTGTCAATAATTCATATAATGTAATAGTAATCCATAATATCACTCATAAACCCAAATTTGTAGTAGTTAACTAACACTAAAGTAAATAAACGCAAAAGTACATGTCTCACTAACAACTCTAAACCTCCTAAAATCCAAAACTATAAGTTCGACTAAAAAGCAAATGCATCCCGGCATGGGGGATAAAAAGACCCTAAGCCAACTAATCATATACTTAGAAAGTCAAATTGAATAATCGTTGGACTAGGCGGTGCCTAGGCGGGCCCAGGCGGCGCCTAGCAACCCGCCCCGCGGCCCGAAGCTCTGACGAGCGACTTCGCAATCGCCTGGCCGCCCCGCGGCCTGGGTTGGCTACCCCGCGGCCTGGGTTGGCTGCGAAATAGGCTTTTATATGATTTTTGCATGTAACCTTAAAGTGATTGAGGCATGATTTTCTTTTAGCCATATTGTACTCTATCCACCCATATACATTATCCTTTGGTTGAAGCCAATTTGAGCCTTATAAGCCTATTATGTTAGCTCCACAAAATCTTCCTAGCCGATTATTAGCCTCACCCATCCGGGAATTAGGAGAAGAATTGGTGAATATCTTGATGTATTGATGGAGTTGCTTTGATTTGAGAAATTATGTTGGGTGATTCATTTGTACTCATAGAGATGGTTTATATGTGCTTATTACTTGGGACCTAAGGGGGATAAAGATCACTTAGGGGTAAAAGTCAAGAAAATAAGAAGAAAAGAAAAGAAAATCAATATCAAAAGAAAAAAGAAATGAATGAGTTTGTGTGGATATTTGAAAATTGTGTGCTAATTTGTATTGTGAAGGAGTACATGTTATTGGAATGGCATATGGAGTATTTTGGTGTTGGTGTTTTTCTGGTTGTTTACTAACCCTTTTTCCCGGATTTTTAGCACCACATATCCTAAATAATTTCCATACCTTATATTCCTACCATGACCCCATTACAACTCATACAAAGACCTCGTGATTTTGGTTACATGTGAAGTCAATAGCGGCGGAGATTTAGACCACTGACGCAATTTTGTTGTAGCTAAGTTTTCAAGGATTGAGTTTGAGCGCGAATGTTTAACCCTAAACACATGAGCGAGAGTGAAATTACATTTTCCTGGTGAGTTTGAATGGATATGCTTGCTCTATTCCTTGGATTGCACCTATACATGTTATGACGTTAATTATCAATCTTCGTTTCCCTACTTTGAGCTTTAAGTATTTTACCAAAGTTATTACATGGATTGCTTGTCCGTGGGGTGTTGACTAGATTTAGTTTTAATTGCTTGAGGACAAGCAAAAGCTTAAGTGTGGGGGAATTTGATAGAACACATTTAGGTAGGCATATTAGGATGCATTTAGCATGATTTAGATTTGCATAACGTATAGTTTAAGCTAGATTTGCATTTATACTTGTGTTGTTGGTGGAGTCGGAATCTACACACTTTTATGGATTATTTCAGGCATATGTGGATCCGACGAGGAATGAGGAAGCTCATGGATGAAGGAAGAGTGAAAAGGAGGAGTAAAAGTGAAGAGCCAGGGAGCGGAATCGAAGTTTGAGAGCCTAAGTGAAGAACAAGTCCTCAGAAGTTGTCGTCAGACATGCTGAACGTTTTTCGCACTTTCTGGAGGCCTCGATGGTCCGATTGACTATTATAAGCATGCGTTAGAAAGCTCTTTCCGAGATCTACAACTTTTATGTTGACATCATGACCAGATTCGAAACGGAAAAATCGCTGTGAACAGTAAAAGCCGCCCCGCGGCCCGAAGCTCTGACGAGCGGCTTCGCAGTCGCCTGGCCGCCCCGCGGACTGGGTTGGCTGCCCCGCGGCCTCTGCAGAAACACCGAATCTGCTGAATGAGCTTTTTTATCTCTTTAATTATTTTTTAGAATTATTATTTTTGGTCGACTTTGTAAGGCTTATTTAAGGACTATTAGCGTTATTTTTTTAGAAATCTAATTCATTAGTTTATGCAGTTTGAGATTATCAATTGAGAGAATCCTAGAGGGGAGCCTCCATGGCCATGGAGTGCTAAACTCTTTCGTTTCGTCTATGGATTGAAGCTTTGGTTTGATAAAGTTGTGAGATTTCTATTCTTGTTCTATTCCTATTGATTTGTATTGATTCTTTTGCGAATATTGTTGATTTCTTCTAGTCCGTACAACTAGTTAGATTATTGCTAGGATTTTGTAGATTCCTCGTAGCGAACCTTAATCCATAGTAGCAATCATGCCTTTTTAGGACTCGTAGGACTAAACTGGTGTGTAGAGGATCAATTACATGTTAAATACTAACTCGTAGCTTGGTGTTGCATGTATCCTGGTTAATCCTTAATCTTAATGCTACTATTAGGTTAAATCTTGACCGTGTTAGGGCTATCTAATTAGTAAGGATTACTAGGACTCGTAGGACTAGTAATTTATACAAGATCAGGACAAGAACAATAATATGATGAAAAGAGAACTTGAAGAAGAATCGATGATCAACTAGTCAAACTAAAGTGAATATTTGTAGATGAAACTAATTTCTCAATTGTTATCTCTATCAACTTGTTTATAGCTTTATTTTCTTTACTTCAATCACCAAAACCATCTCTTTTCTACTAATTGGTATATATACATTGCTTAGGAATACTTGATTCTCTGTGGGATCAACCTCTTACTTGGTTATTATACTAGTTTGTAGGTTTGAGTTATACTTTGATAGGAACAACGACAGTTTCCTCCTGTTAAATTTTGGCGCCGTTGCCGGGGAATCAAGTTTATTTCTTTGTTTTGTGTGTTTATCAATTTTTTTTATATATCTAATTTGTTGTGAACCTATCTTACGGTTCATAACACCTTTGCTACTAATTTTTTGAGATGTTGAGGTTGTTGCAGTTTCAAGGTGAGAACTTTCACCAATATCTTACCAGATTGCAGAGATATGTTGACATTCATAATTTACGGGGTTATCAAGACAGCATTCGAGATATGATTATTTGCATAATTGACGGGATGACTGCTGAGACATGAGCGCTTGCTGAGCACCTGTGTAATGGAGGCCTAGCACGGTTAGGTTTGTCGGGGCTGTGAGATTTTTTCTGTTACATGGATTACCATGTTGCACAGGAAGAATCTTTCACTTCGATATCTCCACCAATGAAGGACTCTGTCATATATCCGGATGATGCAATCCAGGACCTTACACAAGCGGTGCAGGAGAATGCTGAGAGGATCCAAAACTCAGGGGAACAAATTAGCCAACTTACTCAAACATCAAGCGAGATAATAGCAGAGCAGATGGCCACCCCTCAAGTTGATAAAGAAAGAAAATCCCTCCTGCCATCCCCCGAGTCAGTGAAGGATGCAAGAATGGAAGATCTTGTCGAAGTCATTGTGCTTAATTCATTCCCTCCTAATTGGTTTCATAACGAGGAGGAATTGTTGATAGACAATGATAGTTTCTTTGCCGATGGAGAAGATGGTCCAGTGGTTTCTGACATGGAATCTTGTGAGTCGACGCATGAGGTTTCATGTGTTGTGTCTACTACTCCATCCGACACATTCATTCTGAGCTCCTGATAGCATGCATTTAGGTACGCATAATAGATTGCATTTAGATTAGTTAAGATGCATTTCATGGATGGATTAAGTACAATTTGCATATTTGCTCTCTATGTTAGTGGAGTCGGAATCTACACACTTTTATTGATTATTTCAGGTAATCGTGGATCCGATGATGAGACAGGAGTTGATAACGCATTACATGAAAATGTCTAGTTCATCGAAGAAGCTTACATGAAGATCTCAAGAGGTCATGAGAAGAAGAAGCGGACCTAAACGAAGAACAAGTCTGCAGAAGTTGTCGCCAGAAAGGCTGAACTTGTTTTGCACTTTCTAGAGGTCTCGGTTGTCCGATTCACTATTATGACCATGCGTTGGAAAGCTCTTTCAAAGAGCTACAACTTTCCTGTTGACAGAAAGAGAAAATTCGAAACCGATTTTCCGTGAAAGACAATATGACGCGGCCGCAGCATGCATGCCGCGGCCTCCGCTAGGGGCGGAGGCCGCTGCAGCCGGATATGGGAGAGTTGTTGATGATGCGGCTGCAACATCCATGCCGCGGCCACAACATTGGTCGTCAGTGATTATGCACTGCATTTTAATTTAATTAAACTCTAGTTTTTATTTTAGTTGTTTGGTGGCCGACTTTGGATGTTTTATAAGGCCAATTTTAGTTTATTTTCCAGCACTTCTATTCTATTCTTTCATAAGACACTTTAGAGATTTTGAGCGATGTCTTCAATGAGGAACTAAACTCATCTATTCTGCCTGCAATTTGAAGCTTTATTTGGATTGATTGTGAGTTTCTAATTCTGGTTCCTTGTTTCCTATATTTAATGCTTCAACTTCTTTGTGCTTGATTGTCTATTATTTTATTCTATCTAGCCCGCGCAACTAGTTAGAATCAATTCAATTGCTAAGGTTTTGTAGATTCCTGATTGTGAACCTTAACCTAAGTGGCAAACTTGTTCCTTTATGGCTGATTGAACTAGTTGAACAAGTAGGAAGTTGGATGTGTTTTTAAATCCTTCTTTAGGGACTGCAAATACCTTGGCCAATCTCTGAACTTAAAGATATCAATTGGGTTAAATCCTTCTTTAGGGACTGTTCGATTGATAAGGGTTTCTAGAACTGATTGGACTAGTAACTATATTAGGCCGGGACAAGGGCATTCATAGGAAACTTAATAGGACGAGAAGAAGTTACAAGGATCGTTTTAAACCAAATAAAGTGGAAAATTGTAGGTAGAATTGCTTCTCCTAATTGTATGAATTACAATTATTTACTCCTGCTTTCATCAATCCTCTTTGATAAAAGGCGGAACTTTCACACTCAAAACCCCCCTCTTTGGTTACTTGATTGGCATCTAAATCACACTTGAATAGCGAATCAACGACAGGTTTTCCCTCCGTCAGCTCCCCCGTTGATGAACCATGTCTAGAGCCACCTGCTGAGGCTCAAGAGGTAATAAAGGTAAACTTTTGCAATTTGGAAGGTAATAGTGATTGTATTGATCCTTTTAATTGCTATTTTGAGAAACCACCAGTGGAACTGAACTGGTGGTATTATATCCCTCCATTAGAGAGTCATGCTCAACTCTTTGATAAATTGAAAAGGTATTTAAGTGTTATATTATATAGTTTCAATTTATTATTGGGGTATGATGTCATATTTAAGATGTGTGCACAGGATTATGATAGGTTGTTGAGGGCCTTAACGATGTCTAATAGGTAAGGAATTGAGATTGAGAATAAGTCATGCCAATGACATAAAGGAAAGACGTTTCTTGGGAGGCAACCCAAGGTAAGTAGTTTTAGATTTTATTTTTCTTAAATTTCATTAAATTAGTATAGTTTTGGAATTTTTCATGGGGCACTAACACTGTAGGGCTGAAAGTTGAAAAGAGGAGAGGCCGCCCCGCGGCTTGTAAGGGCCGCCCTGCGGCCAGTCTCCAGCCGCCCCACGGCCTAGCATGGCCGCCCCGTGGCCTCTGACGGGACTGACAGGTTTCCCTTCCTCCCCTCCCAGACCTACCAACACTGCAATTAGCATGTCAGTTTTCTCTCTTTCCTTCATATTTTGATCTTTTGTTGTTTTTAATTTATATTCATTGAGGACAATGACAGATTTAAGTGCGGGGGAGGGATTGCATTGCATATAGATAGATGTTGCATATCATGTTTATTTATGTTTTCATATTTATTTTTACTCATATTGCATTTGTTAAAAAAAATCCAAAAACATCATGCATTTCATACATTTTATGTCTTATTTTCCCATCTAGGTTACTTGTCCTCTATATTTATCTTATCATGTGCCCCATGACTTGCTTGAAGTGTTTAAAATTTTGAATTGTTTTATACACTTTTTGGGAACAAGACTGATGAGATAATTGAGCATGTATAGTCTTTGAAATTTAAGTGGTATTGAAGTTCTAACAATTTGACCTTGGGAGTTATTTTGGCCTTATTGGGACTACACATATATGTCCTCTAGTTTCTTTGTGTGTGAATACTCTCCTCGATTACTTCCTCTTTAAATTGCGTTTAGATATCTTTGTTGAGGCTGCATTTATATGATTTTTTCATGTAACCTTAAAGTGATTGAGGCATGATTTTCTTTTAGCCATATTGTACTCTATCCACCCGTATACATTATCCTTTGGTTGAAGCCAATTTGAGCCTTATAAGCCTATTATGTTAGCTCCACAAAATCTTCCTAGCCGATTATTAGCCTGACCCATCCGGGAATTAGGAGAAGAATTGGTGAATATCTTGATGTATTGATGGAGTTGCTTTGAGTTGAGAAGTTATGTTGGGTGATTCATTTGTACTCATAGAGATGGTTTATATGTGCTTATTACTTGGGAGCTAAGGAGGATAAAATTCACTTAGGGGTAAAAGTCAAGAAAATAAGAAGAAAAGGAAAGAAAATCAATATCAAAAGAAAAAAGAAATGAATGAGTTTGTGTGGATATTTGAAAATTGTGTGTGAATTTGTATTGTGAAGGAGTACATGTTATTGGAATGGCATATGGAGTATTTTGGTGTTGGTGTTTTTCTGGTTGTTTACTAACCCTTTTTCCCGGATTTTTAGCACCACATATCCTAAATAATTTCCATACCTTATGTTCCTACCATGACCCCATTACAACTCATACAAAGACCTCATGATTTTGGTTACATGTGAAGTCAATAGCGGCGGAGATTTATACCACTGACGCAATTTTGTTGTAGCTAAGTTTTCAAGGATTGAGTTTGAGCGCGAATGTTTAACCCTAAACACATGAGCGAGAGTGAAAATACATTTTCCTGGTGAGTTTGAATGGATATGCTTGCTCTATTCCTTGGATTGCACCTATACATGTTATGATGTTAATTGTCAATCTTCGTTTCCCAACTTTGAGCTATAAGTATTTTACCAAAGTTATTACATGGATTGCTTGTCCGTGGGGTGTTGACTAGATTTAGTTTTAATTGCTTGAGGACAAGCAAAAGCTTAAGTGTGGGGGAATTTGATAGAACACATTTAGGTAGGCATATTAGGATGCATTTAGCATGATTTAGATTTGCATAACGTATAGTTTAAGCTAGATTTGCATTTATACTTGTGTTGTTGGTGGAGTCGGAATCTACACGCTTTTATGGATTATTTCAGGCATATGTGGATCCGACGAGGAATGAGGAAGCTCATGGATGAAGGAAGAGTGAAAAGGAGGAGTAAAAGTGAAGAGCCCGGGAGCGGAATCAAAGTTTGAGAGCCTAAGTGAAGAACAAGTCCTCATAAGTTGTCATCAGACATGCTGAACTTTTTTCGCACTTTCTGGAGGCCTCGATGGTCCGATTGACTATTATAAGCATGCGTTGGAAAGCTCTTTCCGAGATCTACAACTTTTATGTTGACATCAAGACCAGATTCGAAACGGAAAAATCGCCGTGAACAGTAAAAGCCGCCCCGCGGCCAAGCAAACCGCCCCGCGGCCCGAAGCTCTGACGAGCGGCTTCGCAGTCGCCTGGCCGCCCCGCGGACTAGGTTGGCTGCCCCGCGGCCTCTGCAGAAACGCCGAATCTGCTGAATGAGCTTTTTTATCTCTTTAATTAGTTTTTAGAATTATTATTTTTGGCCGACTTTGTTAGGCTTATTTAAGGACTATTAGCGTTATTTTTTTAGACATCTAATTCATTAGTTTATGCAGTTTGAGATTATCAATTGAGAGAATCCTAGAGGGGAGCCTCCATGGCCATGGAGTGCTAAACTCTTTCGTTTCGTCTATGGATTGAAGCTTTGGTTTGATAAAGTTGTGAGATTTCTATTCTTGTTCTATTCCTATTGATTTGTATTGATTCTTTTGCGAATATTGTTGATTTCTTTTAGTCCGTACAACTAGTTGAGATTATTGCTAGGATTTTGTAGATTCCTCGTAGCGAACCTTAATCCATAGTAGCAATCATGCCTTTTTAGGACTCGTAGGACTAAACTGGTGTGTAGAGGATCAACTACATGTTAAATACTAACTCGTAGTTTGGTGTTGCATGTATCTTGGTTAATCCTTAATCTTAATGCTACTATTAGGTTAAATCTTCACCGTGTTAGGGTTATATCATTATTAAGGATTACTAGGACTCGTATGACTAGTAATTTACACAAGATCATGATAGGAATAATAATAGGATTAAAAGTGAACTTGAAGAAGAATCGATGATCAACTAGTTAAACTAAAGTGAATATTTGTAGATAAAACTATTTTCTCAATTGTTATCTCTATTAACTTGTTTATAGCTTATCTTATTTTCTTTACTCCTATCACCAAAACCATCTCTTTTCTACTAATTGGTAAATATACATTGCTTAGTAATACTAGATTCTCTGTGGGATCGACCTCTTACTTGCTTACTATACTAGTTTGTAGGTTTGAGTTATACTTTGATAGGAACAACAACAGTTTCCTCCTGTCAATTATCCACATAGACAACTACGATTGTAAGGTGAGCGTTAGCTCTCTTGGTAAACAAAGAATAGTCCAATTTTGATTGCACAAAGTAAAGAGAGAGCAAGGCGGTGGTCAGTTTATGAAACCATTGGCGACTTGCTTGCTTAGAGGGACTTTTGAAGCTTGAAAACAAGATGAGAATCAGCAGAAGACCCCTCTGGAAGATTCATGTAAACCTCTTCTTATAAGTCACTGTGTAGGAATGCAATGTTAACATCCATTAGATGAAGTGCCAGTGATGAGTAGCAGCAACAACAATAACAGTCCTAATGGTTGTCATCCTAACAACAGGATAAAATGTCTCATGATAATCAATTCCCTCAGTTTGGGTAAATCCCTTTGCAACAAGATGAGTTTTATGACGCTCTAGGCTTCCATCAGCTTTCAACTTTACTTTGAAAACCCACTTACAACCAATGGGTTTCTTTCTTGCATGCAATGGGACAAGGACCCAAGTATGGTTGGCAGTCAAAGCATATATCTCTTTTTTCATAGCTAAAACCCAATCAGGATCTTTGGAAGCTTCTTTGTAGGAGGTAGGTTCAACATAGGAAGTCAGTTTGGATATCATAGAAAAAGAATGAGATGGTAAGTTTGAGGCAAAACAGGCTTTGGGAAAATGGGGAATGATGGAAGGAGAAGAAGCAGAACACACACTGCACGCATAGTCATTAAGATGAGCATGAAATTGATGTTTTCTGGATGATCTTCTGAGAACTGGGACAACAGTATGACTGTCATTTGGTGGGACTAAAGGATTCTTAATAGAAGGAGAAGCCTCATGAGAGGAAGTAATTTCAGTGGGAATAGGTGAATTATTCATGGAGTTGGAAGAATGCAAATTATCATGAGGAGGTATATCAAGAGAAGGAGAAGAAGAAGGTAATTAATTAGAAGTGGGTAGAAAAATGGTAGATGGAAAAGGGGTCATTGGTGGAGGAAGAGGTATATCATGAGAATTTGGAGGAGCTGTATGAAATGGGAAATGTGTTTCCTCGAATACTACATCACGAGTGTGGAACAGATTCTGAGTTTTAATATCAAGAACAGTGTAGGCACACTTGCCATAGCTGTAACCCTGAAAAACACAAGGGCTAGCTCGAGAATGAAACTTGTCCCTTCCTCTCTTTAATGTACTGAAAAAGAACAGAAAACCAAACACTCGTAGGTGAGAATGTGATGGAGGTTTATGATAAAGAAGTTCATAAGGAGACTTGTTGGAGAGGACAAGTAACGGAATACGGTTGATCAAGTAGGTAGTAGTTAAAATGCACTCTCCCTAATATTGGATAGGGACATTGGAATGAAATTTAAGGGCACGAGCAGCTTCAAGCAAGTGTTTATGTTTTCTCTCAATAACTCCATTCTGTTGAGGGGAATCAACACAACTGGTTTGGTGGATAATACCATGTTTGGCAAAGAAATTTGAAAAGAGTTGGTCAACAAACTCGACTGCATTGTCAGATCTCATAGCTTTGATGCTAAGGTTAAACTATGTATGGACCAAAGAGACAAAAGTTTTCATAATTGAGAGGGTGTTGGTTTTAGATGCCATGAGATAGGTCTATGTACATTTACAGTAATCATCTACCAAGGTTAAAAAATATTTATAGCCATTATGAGTGTTATACTTGTATGGTCCCCAAGTGTCAAAGTACACAAGATCAAAAGAGGCTGCATATTTGTGAGATCTATAAAAAAATGGTTGTCTGTGTAATTTTTCCCGAGGACAAATGTTGTGAGCTGAATCTGCCATGTTTTACAGTAACTTTTATATCGATTTCTGTATACATTGCATTCATTTGGGTTAGAACAGTACAGAACCTATGTAGTTTATGTTTATTTGCCAAATTATGGAATCTACACCAGTTTCTGTTTAATTCGCAGAAATCGAGGCATTTTACAGCAATTCTACAGAAGGTCGGAAAAGCTCGGAAAACCACTACAGAAGTCCAAGGTCAAAGCAGCGGAACCAGTCTAAGAGTCAAGGCTACTCGATCTCGAGTAGGCCTTACTCGACCTAGACGAGCATGTCCGAGCAACCTTGGTCGAGCAGAGCCTGATCGAGCAAGCCAGACCAACCCGGCTCCGGACCCTACTCGATCTCGAGGACCACTGGTCGAGATCGACGAAGCCTCAGCGCCACGCCCGGGGTTGACGAGAAGAAGAGCTGGTCGACAAGCCGAGGACGACCAGGCGGCACTCGCTGCCAGCGACTCGACTCGCTGCAGCGGACCGCTCGCTGCCGCGGAAAAAAACTCGCTGCCAGCGGAAGAGGCAACTCGCGGAAGCGGAAAGGAAGAACCCAACTCGATCTCGAGGACCCTTTGTCGAGATCGACGAGACCCTGAGTCGAGATCCGGAGCCCATCGAGCAGAGTCACTCGAGAAGACCTAGTCGGCAAGCCAGTCTACTCGAGGTCGACTAGGGCTTGTCGAGATCGACGAGCGCCTGAGGAGCCTTGTCCGAGCCTTGTCGAGTAGAGCCACCCGAGGAGACCTAGTCGATGACCAGTCCTACTCGACATCGACAAGAGCTACTCGAGGTCGACGAGTCCTGTGAACCAAGTCCGAGCCACATCGAGCAGATCTAGCTGAGGAAGTCCAGTCGACGAACCACCCTACTCGAGGTCGACGAGCCGTGGTCGAGGTCGAGTAGACCAGATTCCAGAAACTTCTCGACGAGACCTGTCCGAGTAGAATTGAGATTCCTTGGGGCCGAAGGCGGAAGATTCTATCCGATTCCATCAAGTTCTATCATCATGGAAGGGGATCTATCAAGACATGAAGACTTACCTATTTAGTTTTATCTTTTCCTTTTAGATTTATTTCCTTAAAACATTTTATTTATCTTTTAAAGCTTTAGATATAAATTTAGATATAGATAGATATCTTCTTTCCTAGAATAGCTAGGGAATGAAGCCTATAAATAAGGCCCTAGGGGGCTCAGTTTAAATCATATTCCATATCAACGATTCAATTTGAGAGACAATTAGTTAGTTCCACAGAGATAAGTTTAGGAGTTCTAAGGTTTTTAAAGTTTTGGCTTTCTGCGAAAGTTGATTGCCGGAATTGTAAAGGCTTTGAATATAGTTAATGCAAGTTTCTTTTTATACATCAATGTCTGCGATTGCGATGAGGCGTGAGTAGTCCACCCACTTCTGGGGCTGGGGTGAGCCCGACGGTGGCCATGTGAGGCGATGCGATAAAGGTCAGATCTTTTTGTGCGATTCATCTTCTATCCCTATGAGCATGATTCTTTTGCGAGAGTTGAAGGTGATCCTTGTTTGTGTTATTAAAGCGAAAGTGATCTTAATGCAACTTGGATTAATTATGTGAAAAAGGGTTAGTAACAATTAGGGTTTATGCGAAAGCCTCTATTTGCCTATTTGTTAATGACGAAAGTTATTTGATGGAAAGCATGATCTTTAATGCCTTTGTGTGTTACTTTGCATGGTTATCGTTGTGGTGTTGATACCCTGGCCTTGGGAGTCTTTTTATATATTGAATTTATTTCGTCGGAAATTCTGAGTTTTGGTTCGAAAATTTGCCCTTTTAATATTTCTGTCTTTTACTGTACTCGACATAGAGGAGACCTTTGTCGACCTCGAGTAGTGGCTTGTCGAGGTCGAGTAGGGGTTGGTCTTAGTCGAGTTGATTTGCTTCTGTTTCTTGTCGATTTTCAAGTTTCTATCTTTGCATGCCCTAGTCGATCTCGAGTAGTGCTTGTCGAGATCGAGTACACTTGTCTTCGTCGAGTTGTGTTGTTTTCGTTTTTTTGAGTTTCTGTTGTCGACCCACCTTTGTCGATCTAGAGGACAGCTTACTCGAGATCGAGGACAGCTTACTCGAGATCGAGTAGCTTCTGTGTCTTTGTCGAGTTGTTTCTTTCCTTTTTGTGTTTCTGTCTTTCTGCTGCTTCTGTGAGAATTTACAGCTACCTAAGAACTGCTAACGTGCTTCCTCGTGGATTCGATCCTGACTTTTCTCTTACTACAACGGGAGGAAGTCTTGTATTTATTTGCTGAGACAGGGAAGTGAGTCTGAACTATATTTCATATTTATTTTAATACTCGATTTACTCCTGCAACAACAACAAATTTGGAAAATAGAAGAAGAAGTAGCATGGAATATGGATAGAATCATCAATGTATTTTATTTGAGCTAAAGGTAAGTGTCCCAATCTAGAGTGTAAGATTTCAACTTTACAGCTAGCAGAAAACACAACATCAGAAGTAGCAGAATCAAGGTTACATTTGGAAAAGTCATACTGTAAGATAGAAGTCAAAGCAGGAAAAGAGGGCAGCTCATATGCCTTGTGTGCAATGTATAATCCAAGTTCTTCACTTCCAATTACCAGATGCTTCCTCATTGAAGGGCCACGGATAATACATGAATTTGGAGTGAAAAGAACATTAGAGTGAATTGAAGTGGAAATCAGGGACATGAAGGACTTCTTTTAAGGAGATGTGAGGGTCTACATTGACAGTGCCAATGTTGGAAATGGTTGCCTTCGTATTATAAGGTAAGGTAATGAATGATGGTCTTGACAAGGATTCAAAGGATTTGAAAAGGTTCAAGTGAGGGAACATATGGTCAGTTGCTTCACTATCCAAGATCCATGAAGAGTACGTTAATCATAGAAGGAAAGAGACAAGTGCTTGTACCTGTCAACATAGTTGTGGGCTCCTTGATTTCATGACGCTGCAAAAGGCTCAATAATTGCTGATATTGCTCGTGTGTGATACGAGAAGAAGTTGCATTAGCAGCTAACTTCTTGGAAATTGCCTACAGAAGGATGATCAGCTAAATACCTGTGGAGCTTCCGACACCTATCAACAACGTGACCAAGAGTTTTGCAATGTGTGCAAAAAGGACGAGAACCAGATGATGATTGTGAAGAACTACCACTTGAAGTTGGAGAAGTGTTAGGATATCCATGGATTTTCCAACACTTATCCTTGGTGTGTCCTCCTACTTTACAATGATCACTGAAAGAACCTGATGTGCCTGAATTTGAAGGATAGCCATGGATTTTCCAGCATTTATCCATGGCATGACCAGACACCTTACAGTGATTACAGTAGAGAGATTTCTTGGATCCAGAAAAACCTCATTTTGATTGAGAAGCAAAGGCAAAAGCATCTCCTGGAGAGGATGAACTCTTGTTCACACCTCTCTGTTCACACCTCTCTGTTGCTCATCTTGAATCAGAAATCGATAAGTGTCATCAATGTCAGGAGAAGGAGTCATCATCAATATATTTCCACGCACACTACTGTATCCCTCATTCAATCCCATGAGGAAGAAGATCACCTGCTGATCTTGAATCATTCTTGTCATAGCAAGAGTGGAGCCACAATCACAGGACTCGCATTCAATCAAAGTCATATATTCATCCCAAAATCGCTTGAATTTAGTGAAATAATCTTGAACACTGAGATTTCCTTGATTGACAGCGATAATATCGTTTTGAATCTGGTATAAACGTGTTCGATTGATTGCACCAAATCGATTCTCTAAATTCCTCCAAATTTGTGAAGTAGTGCGGCAATATACTACGGATTCAGCAATATCTTTATCAACAGAGTGCAAAAGCCAAGAAAGTACCATATTATTGCATCTGTCCTAGTGTTGTTGAAGAGTAGCATCGGTTGTCGGTTGACGGAAGGGAAATGTAGTTAGATTCCATCTCACCAAAGAAATAACCCAAACAAATAAACTAAACTAGCAACCTAGTATAGCGGATAAGTAAGGGGTCGAACCCACATAGAATCAAGTATTTCAATGCAATGTGTATCTACCAATTATGACACTAACAATAGAATAGGAATACGAATGAAGAAAGACAGCACAAATAAACTAAGACAAAGATATGAATAGGAACAAAGAGAAGGCAAAAGATAAGAGTGTGGTTTCCCTACAATTCGCAACATTGGTTGATTTACTTGATCATTGAGATGATTGCAATATTATAACTAAGCCTACGTCGACTTGACTAAAGTTAAAAGATCCACAGAGATACAATCACCTTATTCAATATCATTAAAGAATAGCATTAAGAACTCAAGTGCTTAGACCAATTGGCATATCGATTCAATGCAATTAAGACAGATAGGCGCAAACCGAACTCAACCCTAATCGAATTTACACAACATATATCAATTGTTATCATCCACTACAAAGGCATAGAAATTTCACTAAATCAACGACTTCGTTTGCTATCGAGAAATCAACAACAGATTCATAGCATAGATGCGAACTCTAACTAGATGCGCGGTCATAGAAAAAATCACAAATATAAGCAATGAAGAACAAGATGATAAATAAACTCATAAATAATATAAAAATCAAGTCTCACAATCAACCAACCAAGTCTTGAATCATAGCAAAACCACAAGAATTCTAGGCAAGCATAACGAACCTTGAATTCCTAAACTTAAATCCTCTCATTGTAATGAGTTTATGAATGAAATTTTCTCCTCAAACCTACAAAAATACGACCTAATATAGCCTCCTTTCGTCGGCCAAACCGTAGAATAAGTGAAGATAAAATTTCGCATAAAGATAGAATGACCCGCGTATCCCAAATCCGGGTTTTGAGAGGACGGCGGGCGCCGCCTATGCAGTAGACAACTTCGGCAGACTGAACTTGTAATGCACTTTCTGGAGTCATCCTTCATCCGATTGACGCATATGAATACGCGTTGGAAAGGTCTTTCCAAGCAATACGATTCTTATAAAGACATCAAAAGCTAATTTCAAATTCTCAGAACCTTAAAGATGGGATTTCTCCATGTTCTCCATTTCCGCCCTTGTTCCTTAGCTCTTCTTTGTCCATTTTGCTCCATTCTTTCTCTACCTTTCGAGGCCGGATCTTATAACCTACAAATAAACACTAGAAACCGTAGATTCCGCACTTCGAATACCAAATCACAAACATATGAATAAGCTTATTAAACACGCAATAAGAATACTTAATACACCTAAGACCACCTATAAATTACCATATAAAATATGCATTATCACTGGTCGCCTTTAGGTTCTAGTGACAAAGCCGAGCTTTTTCTTCGCCATGAGAGACACCTCCACTGATCGCTTTCAGTGACTGTGATTTCGGCCATCCAGAAGTCGCGTGGAGAGAATGGAGTTGGGATGATCAGAGTGATGGAGGTAGAGCTCATTCATCGGATCAATTCCGCCAACGTTAAAGTGATGCACGTACGCCGGAAAAAAATCACATATTTAATCTTTTAAATAAGTTCTACCAGAAAAAAATCAACCAAATATATTTTCTCAATTCTCATCAATTACTTCAAATGAACTAGACTTTATAGAAATATAATTCTATCTCCCGTGAATAAAAGAGCCTTTAATAACAATATAAATTAACTATTCTATTTCAATAAATAATCTATCATATATTCAAATATATTGATTTGTCTATTTTAAAAATATGTTTACAGGACTTATACATTTTAGTAATATTAATAATAATAATAAGCCCCTCCAGAAAAAGCTCTTGCTGAGGGCAAGAGAACGCGACAGCCCTAAGGGGCCACGCGCCCCAAATTTCTTCTTGTTCAACCTCTTCGTCTGCAAATTGTCATCTCCCCTTACCAAATTTCTCCCCCTTCTCTTCAATCGGCCTAGTTTCCAGTCGCATTCGGGTTCCCGTCTTCTTTGTTCCAGGTTTCTTCCTCTGATTCGGGCTCTCGAATCCTACTCAATCTTCTCTTGCCCTCTGTCTCGTCCCGCATTGGGCTCCTCGAAACTCCTATTCCACTCGTGGTGGTGGTGTGTGCTGACAATGTTGTTGGTGGGTTAGGGGCTAGGTCCGGCTGGTCTCCTCCATCTCCAGTGTCACCGATGGTGTCTCCTAGCCGGTTGGTTGTGTGTTTACTGTTCTTTTTTTGCCACCTTTTAGGGCAAAAACAAACACACGTTCATAAAAATCTAGTCCCTAAAAAAGATTTGGCGAATACCGATTAATGAAGGCATGTGAACATACACGTTCATAAAAATTGCTCTCTTTAAGGGAGTCCAATCCTCCCCCGGGAACCCTAAACCTCATCCGGGAGCCCCAATATCCACCCCTTTCGGGGGTTCCCCACCTTTTGTCCGCCCTGCTCGCAGTAGGCTTTATCCTCATGGCTACTGCCCGGCTACTTGCTTTCAATCCGATGGACTTTTCATCCCCTTGGCTCCCAAGCTCATCTTTATTGGGGCCTTTGAAGATTCCTGGACAAAGAGCTCTTTTCTTCCTTTGTTCTTAACCAATTCAAACAATAATGTCTCGATTTTTAGTTCAAGGGTTCGGTTTCTCAGTGCTTCTGAAAATCCAGTCTCTATCTGATCATCTCCTTCTTTCTCCTCCTTTTGAGATTTCGGCGTCATTCTGCCGCCTGTTTCTCGTTGGAACGACTGTCTGTCTGGGCCATTTTTCGTCCCTTGGGCCCAAGTTTTTTCCTTGGGTCAAAGAAGCACGTAAGCAAGAAAGGAAAGACAAAAAACGAACACAAAAAAAAAAGACGAATACGAAAAAAAAAATCCATGTTGTATTATACGGAGTATATATTTATACTTATGTTTGAATAAACTGGAGTTTGGAGCCGAACTGTTTGGGGTGTAGTTGTTTGGCGCTGAGGTCTACCCCTCTTTTGTTGACGTGTGAGAGGTCGTGGACGTGATCGAAGCCTGAAGTCTCGTTGATTGAGTCCAAATCTGAAGCTTCCACTTAGTTCCACATGGTTTCCCCGCATTGCCTCTACCAACTGACTGAAAAGTTACTGCACGCTACTACTGTTCTTCTTCGTTTTGTGCTAGATTGCGTTTGTAGCTGGATCCTTGTATTTTGTTTTTTCTGCTTTGTTGGTGCATATGTTTTTAGCATTGTTTGACGGTTTGCTCTTCGCCGATTTTGTCGGCCTATTGACCCACCGTGTCTATCCGGTGCGTCGAATTTTTACTTAATAAAAAAATATTAATAATAATATTATTATAAATTTGAAGAATGGAAAATAATTAATTAAGACTCCCAAAGAAATTGTCGTTAATCTTTTGAAATGTTCAATCAAGATTTCAGGATGCCTACTTATTTTAGGCTCTGTTTGACAATGCATGTAACTTTTCGGAGCTTTTGGTTTAATATTGTATAATTTTAAATAAGTTAAATATAATATTTTAGTTTAATTAGCTTTTGAAATTGGATTTTCAACTACCCACTCCAAACTTTTCCGAATTCTATTCTTTTCCTCATATCTCATCAGCAAGTTTGTATCAATTACTCTATCAGTTGAGTTACCAAACACCCTATTAGCTTATGAACAATCTAATTTAACACACTTAATCCATTAAATAACCAAAAAGCCATTGGCTACATATCAACTATTTAAGGTTTGTAATTTGTTCATCATACATGAGACTACAACATTTCTTTAGACTTTTCTATATTGTGTCATTGGTTGCGAAAAAGGAAAACAACAATTAAGTGATCCACAATCCATGATATCAATTCTCACACACACACACAAAAAAAAAAAAAACTAAAATCCATGCAATTTAGAATCTTAATGATCTTTTTTACTTTTTAACTTGTTATTCCAACTTAATATATTTAGTTTTTTTTTATACCCATATTATTCTCTTTTTGGATCTTAACGTACTTTTTCTCTATTCATTTAAAATCATGGATATATCCCAATATATATACACACACATAAAACAACAATCCATTAAATTTAAAAATATCATATATTCAATATTGTGTTGCTTATGAGTAGATAAAAATGATACACCATATATCCCATTTTTTTTAAAAGTAGACCTGATAGAGCAACAGTAATTCGATAAAAGATCCAGGGGCATAATCGTCATTTACGAGGTGAACTCTAATCAAACCCTAATTCCATTATATATATAGGTAATCTACTAGGGGTTAAGGAGGCTTGAAAAGTAACCAATACAATCCTGACTTGAGCGTCGGAGGCTCCTCGGGGAGCAAACCCCGCCTCTTCTTCCTATTGATCCTTGCAGGTGATCGATTGATGCCGAGGTGGAAGGAGGAGCAGATTTATGCACTTACATTTGGCGCCGTCCGTGGGGATTCGATCAAAAGGCCGAAAGATCGGATCTCTCAATGAACAAAGCAACAAAGATAGATCGATCGGAGGCTGGATGAAGTGGCAGATGGAGTAGCAACTGCCATCGCCGTCGTGACCGACATCGCCGCCTCCGCTTCCAACGTGGAATCCGAAGCTACCAAGGCGTCCGCCTCCAATTTCGGAAAGATTTCCACCTCTGTGGTTGGCGGAATTAGCGTCGCCGTCAATGGGGGTGACACCGATCGCCCTGGCTTTGTCGTCATCGCCGACCGGGACGTTGTACTCGACGGGATCGCCCTCCTTCAAGGTTCGAAACCCGCCGGATCCGATCGAGGACCGGGGCACGATGGAACCGTGGCCCTTCTGGTCATTGAACCGTCGTACTACGCCGGTTGATCGAGCCTCGCCGCACCACCACCGCACTTCGATGTCATCGTCGACCCCACCGTCGATGGAGTCGCTGATCCTGCAACTCCACGAGATCTCGGCCGTCGAATCCGACAACTTCAAGCGCGAGCCCGACATATCCTCTCCGATCTACATGGACCTGCGGAATCCTTCATTGCTGTCGGAGTCGAGGCCAAAGGTGGGGCCATGGACAAGGACGCCACTTCGAGCCCTGCGCCGCCGCCGCTCTCTCCCAACCCTATGAAGAAGAAGACGTTACTTTGCATAATTAATTACCAAGTAATTAATCCATCCGAGGCGTTACTTTTGCAAAGTGGGATTAATTACGAAATCAGCCCGGAGTTTTTGGAAATTGCAGCTCAATCAATGCAATTAAGACAATTGCGGAAAAGGCCCTAGCTTCTATAATATCTCACTTGGAAGAGCAGCGCATCATGCCCGACCGGTCCATGAGACCCAAAAGCTAAGTCCTCTACGTCCTATTTTTGATGAAAAGTTTACTATTTAGTTAATCATATTACATGTTTAATTGCATCGGTGACATATAAATTCGTGAAATGCTTATATGCGCATCTATATATAGAACAATATTATATCAAAGCCATAAAAAACAATTACCGAATCGCCACTCAAGGCCACTAGATCGCCACTCATGGCCCAATGATCGCCAATCAAGGCCAATAGATCGTCAATCAAGGCCAATAGATCGCCACTCAAGGCCAACGAATCGCCACTCAAGGCCACTAAATCGCCACTCAAGGCCCACTAGATCGCCACTCATGGCCAACGAATCGCCACTCATGGCCAATGGATCGCCACTCATGGCCAGTATAACGCCAATCAAGGCCAATAGATCGCCGCTTATGGCAAAAGAATCGTCACTTAAGACTACCTAAAGTCAATTCTAAGCCATAATAACGCCGTTAAGGGCCAACAAAAGTCAAAGTCAAACAATAAGAATGTCGTTTAAGGCAAAACGCTCAACCCTAATGAAAACCATCAAATTGTCAATCATGAATAAAATTTAAGCAATAATGTCATCAACTGACACTGTTTCTCCTTTATGGCAAAAAACCCTCATAATCATTTTGAGCAGTAATTTTCAGTTGACCAGTTAATAACGCACCGACTGCATTATATTATGTTATTCGGTTGAGAATGCTAAAGCTTGCAGGATACAACGAAGACAGGGGGCAAGCACCACTGGTGATCTTTGATCATAACAAGTGAAGAGTATCAAATTATTCGTCTTCCCTCATCACTAGATCGTGATAAGGAAATCCGAGGGGCAATTGAAAGAGCAACAGTAATTCGATAAAAGATCCAGGGGCATAATCGTCATTTACGAGGTGAACTCTAATCAAACCCTAATTCCATTATATATATAGGTAATCTACTAGGGGTTAAGGAGGCTTGAAAAGAAACCAATACAATCCTGACTTGAGCGTCGGAGGCTCCTCGGGGAGCAAACCCCGCCTCTTCTTCCTATTAATCCTTGCAGGTGATCGATTGATGCCGAGGAGGAAGGAGGAGCAGATTTATGCACTTACAAGACCATCTCCCTCGAGAGGTAGAATGTGATGTATAGAGTAAAATATGTGGGTTCAAATAGCAACACCCTACAAATGAAATATTAGTTAGTACTATAGTTTTTATTTCAACTTTTGTAATGAAAACGTGACATATTTTTTTCCTCTTGTGGCAACTTGAATTGGGGGACAAAATTTTTGCCAACCAAACAATCCCTTAATTACATCTTCCTTTTTTATAGACCTTGATGTTTCTTTTTTTAGGTCGAATTGCAGACCTTGATGTTGATGGACCTTCTTGTGTCCTAAAAAGCCAACTCAACCCAAGATCTAATAAGATCATCTAAGATCTATTTATGGACTTCATTATAGATGCCCTAAGTGTAATTTCAGATCACCTAATATTCATTTTTTAAGTTTCGATTATTTTTTTGTGTATTTTTTTAAACTCACCCTTTAAAATTTAATGAAAAATTTGGTCATGCTATATAGATTTTAAGTTTTTAAATTTAAACTCACCCTTTATAAAAATCAAATTAATTAAGTAAAAAGATTTTGAGTTTTTAACCTATATATATTTATCATATACTTCGATCATTATGATAAATATTAATTATCATGTTTTTTTTATTTTATAAATTACTTTTATTTTCTTGAAATATTATATATGTTTAGCCTATACATAGTTTGCCTATTATATGACAAGTTATATCAGCCTATATTGATGAGCCTTTTACAGTAAGATATTCAATACTGGTTAAATAGCAAAATTTTCATTTACTATTTACACGTACTTTTTTAGAATAATAAAAATTAATTATTCAATTATCAACATTTTCATTATTTAAAAAATATTAATTTTTTTGATATTTTATACTCCCTCCGTAAGAAAATAATTGTCCCTTTGGGGGTTTTCACACTTCTTAAGAAACCTAAAATTAGAAAGTGGGATAGTTAAAATTTTTAAAATAAATAATGTGGAAAACAAAATGGACCAATGAAAAAAAAATAGTATTGGAAGTTAGAGCATTAATAGAATATCTTGGAAATCAAATACAATTAATGAGATGAATTGATAAAATTAGAAAATTTTGTCATTAATTAGGTTCAAATGGACAAATATTTTGTTATAAGAAAAAGTAGCCAAAAGGACAATTATTTCATTACGAATGGAGTATAATTTTTAACAGTAATAAAAGCATACGCGATTAGTCAATGACATCTAAAAAAACAGAGGGAGTATTTGTTGAGTCGTGATCAAGTGAAGTTTAACTAAGCTTGAGTGAGGTTGTATTGTATATGTGTGCACCTCACTTGTAGGAAAGCAATTCCCTTGTAACCGACCTTCCTCCCAATAAATACGAAGGCGGGAAAACATGTAACAACTACTGAGAAATGCAAATTGTTTGTTCACCCTCAACCTCTGTGTTTCTCCTTTTCCTTCCGCCATTACAACACATCTAAAGCTTCGTTTTTACACTCAATCATAGCTTCTATCATGGTATCAGAGCTAGAGAACAACTTCGACAACCGGGGAACTGAGATCGGCATCGTTGGTCCTATGAGCAAGCTATTCCTTCACCATTCTGATCATTCGAGTTGCGTCCTCTCCACACGTCTTCTTGATGGCCGCAATTTCAGTTACTGGAGGAGGTCAGTAGAGGTTTCGCTTATGGTAAAGAACAAATTCGGCTTTGTCACCGGATCATGTCAACGTCCGACGACAGATCCTCTTCTTCAGCAGCACATCCAGGTGCAATCACATGGTAATTTCTTGGCTAATTCACTCTGTAGAGAAAGATATTGCAGAATCAATCATCTATTGTCGAACTACTTCTCAACCCTGGCGTCAATTGAGGAATCGATTTGGGTATGCCAATCGAACAAGGTTGTATCAGGTTCAGAAGGATCTTGTTGCAGTAGAGCAAGGTACCTTGGGAATTCTTGAGTATTTCACCAAACTTAAGCGCCTCTGGGACGAGTATGTGCTTTTGGTTGAAGGCGAGTTGTGTGATTGTGGATCCAATGTTGTTGTAACGAGGTTGATACAGAATCAGCAAGTGATTCAATTCCTCATGGGATTAACAGATGCTTATAGTACTGTTCGAGGAAATATTTTGATGATAAATCCTCCACCAGATATTGATGAAACATACATGTTTTTTTTATCCAAGAAGAGCAGCAACGAGGAATGAGTAAAGGATCTTCAACTGATAGTGATGGTGCTGCGTTTGCTTTACAATCCAGGGGAAGCAATTCTGGATTCAAGAAGCCTCTTTTCTGTGAGCATTGCAAAGTTACTGGACATGCCATGGACAAGTGTTGGAAGATCCATGGCTATCCCAACAATGGGAATACAGGGAGCTTTTGTGATCACTGCAAGGTTTGTGGACACACCATGGAGAAGTGTTGGAAGCTTCATGGTTATCCAGGATCTTCTTCCACTCCTTCTACCAACAACAACAATAGTTCAAGGCCATTTTGCACTCATTGCAAGTCCCTTGGGCTTGTCATTGAGAAATGTTGGAAGCTTCATGTCTATCCAAATGATGCTTCCACTTTTGGAAAAGGCAAGAAGATGGCAGCTACAGCTCCATCTTCATCAAACATCACTCAAGAACAGTATCAGCAACTGATCAATATCTTGCAGAATCATGAAGTGAAGGATCGCTCTGCTTTATTGGCAGGTAAATCATCTTGTTTCTTTTCTTCATTTCTAAATACTAATTGGATCCTATACAGTGGAGCCACAGACCACATGGCCCCAAACATAAGCCTATTTCATTCATACACAACCCTTGACAAGCCCTCATCCATAACCACTCCTAACGACAAAAGGGCTAACATATCCTACATTGGCACCATCCATATTACCCCTGAAATCTTCTTACAAGGAGTACTTCATGTGCCTGATTTTCATGACCACCTACTGCCTCTTGCAAGGCTAAATTGTTGCATTGTCGAATGGGGCATATACCTTTTCCTCAAATAAAGTTCATTGATGCATCTATGAATGCCTATTCTGAATCTGTGTGTCAAATTTGCCCACAAGCCAAATTACATAGATGTCTATTTCCTCTTAGACAACATATATCTGATTCCCCGGCCCATTTCATTTGGTGTATTTTGACACCTGGGACCCTACAAACATTATACTCACAATGGATATAGATTAGACCTGTCAAAACGTGACCGACCCGAGGACCCGACCCGACCCGTAAAACGTGGGTTTTGGCGCAAATAATTCAACTCGAAACCCGAAGCAACCCGAACTCGTTCAACCCACAAATTTCTGGGTCGGGTTGGGTCGCCCCGTGGGTCACTCGTTGGGTCAAGCTTTAAGATAATAAAAACATAAATAAATTACAATTTAACCTAATATTATAATTTATTACTAATAATAATTAGGATTGAATATTATATTTTTCATCATCAACTTTACTTTATAATTTAACATTACAATTTGGTATGTATATAAAATTACATATTACTATTATGGCGACATTAATTATTTTTTTTCAATAATATAACTGTTATTAGGATAATATATATAACAATTTTAGATTTAGGAACTATGTAAATAGTCATTAAAAATACTCCATTTGTTTACTTTTAAATGTCGTTAACTATTTATGTATGGTTTTAAGGATGATAATAATTATATAAAATATCAATTTATATATTATATATAATTTCGTACTTGAAAAACTAAAAAGAATGAAATTATAACAAGTATTAAATTTTTATTGATATTTTACATAATTTTATCATTTTAAAATAATGTGTATAAATAGTAAATGACATTTAAAAAATTATGGATAAGTAGCGCTCTTTACCCGTTGGGTGGACCCGAACCCGTTAAATATGGGTCTGGGTTGAGCATTTCACGACCTGTAACCCGAAATGACCCGACTCGGAACAGACCCGAACCCGAGACGACCAGACCCAAACCAGACCTGCCCGACCTGTTTGACCGGTCTAATATAGAGTCTTTCTCACGTTGGTGGATGATTACACCAAGTGTACTTGGACCTACCTCATGGCATCCAAATCAAACTCATTATATGTCATTCGAAATTTTGTCTCCCTTGTCCAAAATCAGTTTCAATCATCTATTAAGGCCATTAGATCTGATAATGCTGCAGAGTTTTGTGATCAATCCATGATGGATTTCTTTGCCAATCATGGCATTATCCATCAAACTTCCTGTGTTGATTCTCCCTAATAAAATGGGGTTGTTGAGAGAAAACATAAACACTAGCTTGTTAGAGGTGGCTCGAGCATTGAAACTTCAATCCAATGTTCCACTCAAATATTGGGGAGAGTGTATCCTAACTGCTACATATCTAATCAACCGAAGCCCCTTGCATGTTCTGACAAATAAAACTCCATATGAGATGTTGTTTCTCAAGCCACCCTCTTATACACATCTAAGAGTCTTTGGGTGTTTGTGTTTTTGTGAGTACATTAAAGAAAGGGAGGGACAAATTCCAACCTGTCCTGCTTCACCTTGTGTCTTCCTGGGATATTCATATGGAAAAAGTGCCTACACTCTCCTTAATATTCAAATCAATATTGTCTTCCATTCGAGAGATGTGGTTTTCTTTGAAACCCATTTCCGCTTTCATTCTAAACCTGATCTTTCCTCATCGGTTACATTACCCATCCCATCTTCATCCTTTCATCATCACATTTTCATTCCTCCAAACACAGAGCCCTCTTTATCTTCCCTAGTCTTATCTCATTCTTCATACACAGATTCTCCAAACACAGATTCCCCAAACACAGCTTCTTCAAACACAAATCCTTCAACCACAATGAGCCAAGAATCCCCAAATGCTGCAGATCTCTTGTCCAATCCTTCACCATCTCCACCAATGAATGTCATTCAACCTCATGATCCCATTGCACCTACTACTCTCAGGCGCTCTACAAGAAACAGGCAGGTTCTAGCTCACCTTCAAGACTTTGTGTGCACATTCCCTCAGGCTCATTTTGCTCATTCATTACCCTTTCATTCACATGCCCTTTTATCCCAAATCACATCTTATGTTGAACCCACATCCTACAGAGAAGTTGTTAAGGATCCCAATTGGATTTTAGCAATGGAGAAAGAAATAAATGCCTTAACTGCCAAGAAAACATAGGTTCTTGTTCCTCTTCGTACAGGGAAGCGAGCTATAAGTTGCAAATGGGTGTTTAAAGTCAAAATCAAAGCTGATGGAAGCTTGGAAAGACATAAGGCTCGACTAGTTGCAAAGGGTTTTACACAGGCTGAAGGCATTGATTATCATGAAACTTTCTCACCAGTGGTGAAAATGTCCACTATCAGGACTGTCATTATAGTTGCAACTTCCCAACAGTGGTCTATGCATCAAATGGATGTCAATAATGCCTTCTTGCATGGAGATCTTTATTGGGATGTTTATATGCAACTTCCTGAGGGCTTCCCATGCAGTTCTAATCTAGTTTGCAAGCTCCAGAAGTCACTATATGGATTGAAACAGGATAACAGACAATGGTTCCACAAGCTTACTACAACCTTGCTTTCTCTCAAGTTTGTCCAATCCAAGCTTGATTATTCCCTATTCACTAAACGTTCAAATGGTCATCTTACCATTGTGGCAGTCTATGTTGATGATCTCCTAGTCACATATATGCTCTGATCAGGTAGAGATAGCCAAGCTCAAATCATATCCCGATCACCATTTCAGCATCAAGGACTTGGGTCTCCTACATTACTTCCTAGGATTGGAGGTATCTTACAGTTCTGAAGGTGTTCACTTATCTCAGCATAAGTTTACTCAGGACATCTTACATGGCTCAGTTATTGCAGACCTATAACCAGTGTGCACTTATCTTCCCTTGAATTGTCGGTTGGATGATTCTTCTGGGGATCTTATCCAGGATCCTTCTTATTATAGATGGATGGTAGGAAAGCTCAATTTCCTTACCAATACTCGACGAGACCTATGCTTCACAGTGCATTCTTTATGTCAATTCATGAAATCTCCAAGACAATCTCATCTCCAAGGACCTCATCACACTATTCGATACCTTGCTGGGACTGCCACTTATGGTATTGTTCTCAAAGGTTTTGACTCTCCCAAGGTGGTTGGTTATACAGATTCTGATTGGGCTTCATGCCCAGTCAGTCGTCGTTCGGTCACTGGCTTTGTTGTTCTCCTAGGAAGTTCTCCGATTAGTTGGAAATCAAAGAAGCAGGGAGTGGTCTCTCGAAGATCATCTGAGTCTGAGTACAGAGCAATGGCTCAAACATCGGCCGAAGTAACTTGGTTGATTTGTTTGTTAGAAGAGCTTGTAGTATCCCTTGTTAAGCCAATCATCCTATATTGTGATAGTCAGTCTGCCATTCAAATTGCCCGCAATCCGATCTTCCATGAGCGCACTAAGCATATAGAAATCAATTGCCATTTCACAGACGAGAAGGTTATGAAAGGTTTGATTGATCTTTGTCATGTGCCTACTTCATCTCAGTTAGCTGATGTCCTTACAAAAATACTTCCTTCTCATCAACATATATAATCACTTTTTTCAAACTTGGGTTGTCACCACCCCAAGTTGAAATGGGGGGGGGAGGGGGTGTCAAGTCATGATCAAGTGAAGCTTAGCTAAGCTTGAGTGAGGTTGTATTGTATATGTGTACACCTCACTTGTAGAAAAGCAATTCCGTTGTAATTGACTTTCCTCTCTATAAATAGGAAGGCGGAAAAACATGTAACAACTACTGAGAAATACAAACAATGTTTGTTCACCCTCAACCTCTTCCGCCATTACAACACATCGAAAGCTTCGTTTTTACACTCAATCACAGCTTCTATCAGTATTGACTAACAATTTTTCAACCTAAAAGTTTGTCCAATTAGAATTTACCATAATAATAAATGATGTAACATATTTAACCACTTATTGATAATCATTTTAACAAATTTTAATTCATATATTCTACATTATGTAATTTTTTAAAAGATTGAAAAATAAATAACTAGCATATTGTAATCAATTTTTTTTATCATTATTATAAACATATATAATCACACAGGAATTTTGAAATATTAAAAATAGTATATTTTAATAACAGAATTATATATATGTGAGGAAAAATTAGGTTATCTTCAATGGAAGAAAGGACAACATAGATTTTCTTGTGGAATATATTACCATTTTAAAAATGTAACGTTAGGATGCATTCGATCATTCTAGCAGAAGCCTTTGCAGTTTATACAGGTATAAGACTGGCAACAGAGATGGGGATTCGAAGAGTAATAGTTGAAAGTGATTGTGCAATCATCGTCAATGCCATCAATCAAGTGAATAATATACCATGGGAGGCAGCTCAAATAATCCAAGAGATCCATTCGTTAAGCAAAGATTTTGAGAGCGTCACAATTCAGCACTGCTACATAGAGGCAAATGATGCAGCTGATTTTCTTGCTAAATCTCAGCTGAATTGTAATTTTATTTTGAGCTCCTGTTGTTATGAATTGTAGAATATCATCTTGCGAGATGATTATGGATGTCGTTAGTATATCCAATTTATTGCCTACTGTAAAAAAAAATAAAAAAAAATAAATTCAATATATTTATTTTAGAAAAGCAGCTTTTATCTATTCCATCCTTCGGCCAGATTAAAAGCTAACTTGAAAATGATGCATAGAAATGAAGAATGCATGTGCTTTTAATTAGCTGGTGAATAATTAATGAAAAGAAGAAGTCATTATGCAAGAAAAAAATGCTGGCGCAGTTCATTCTAATTCTCCCTTGGAAGCATTGGCGGATCTAGGGGTGGGCTCGTGTAAGCGTTAGCGCACCCCGATCTCGGAAAAAAATACGAAGGTTAACTATAAAAAAAAAAGTCTAAATTAATTAGAAGTGAAAATGGATCATATAAAGTTGGACTTTTTAGCTAAGTGTCCATTTTTAACAAGACATTTTGCAAAATGCCCACTTTAATATTCTCTTTTGCAAAATGTCATAATATGACACTTTTGCCCATCCTTCCTATTCCCTTCCTTCCTTCCCATTTTTATTTTTACCATTGTCCGGTCAAAGTCAATGAATTTGGTGACACAACTTTGATGACAAAAAAAAAAAAAAATGGTGACAGTTTTTTTTTATTAGTTTTTTTTTACGAGATTAGTGTCACCACCTTTATAAGTGGTGACATCGGTCAATGACTTTGGTGACACATGTATGATCATAAACAAATTTTTGGGTGATATTTTTTTTTACGAGATTAGTGTCACCGCTCTATCACTGTCACCACCACCCCTATCACTGTCACCACCACCCATATCGTTGTCACCACCACCCATATCAGTGTCACCACCCTTATTGCGGTCACCACCTGTATCACTGTCACCGCCCTATCGTTTTCATCACTCATATCGCTGTCACCACTACTCATATCGCTGTCACCACCACCTCTATCACTGTCACCACCACCCATATTGTTGTCACGACCCTTATTGTTGTCACCACCTCTATCGCTGTCACCCTCCTATCACTGTTACCACTCCTATCGCTGTCACCACCACTCCTATCGTTGTCACCACCACTCCTATCGCTGTCACCACCACCCCAATCACTGTCATCACTACCCCTATCGTTGTCACCACCTCTATCGTTGTCACCATCACCCTTATCGTTGTCACCACCCTATCACTGTCACCACCCCTATTGCTGTCACCACTCTATCGTTGTAACCACCAACCCTATTGTTGTCACCGCTCTATCATTGTCACCACCCTATCGTTGTCCCCACTCATATCGCTGTGACACATGAGAACAACTTTTTTTTGGTGACAAAGTTATTTTTAGAGTTTTTTTAAGGGATCATAATCACCACGCTTATCGATCAATGGTGACACTCCTTAGTGACACGCGTAATGACAACTATTCTTTAGGTGACGGTGACATCTTTGTTTTATGAAGTTTTTTTCATGAGAACATTGTCACCAACAGTGTCACCACTCTTATTAATACACTGGTGACGCTAAAACACAATCAAATTGCTAGTTAAAAAAAATCCAACCAAGTTGCTAGCTAAAAAAAATCCAATCAAATGAGTAAGATCCAACCAAATGACATAACAGACTTCTAGTAAATTTAGCAAATTGAAGAAGAGCCAGCAGAGTCTCCGAAGAAACAGTGTCTCGCCGGAATTTAGCAAATTGAAGAAGAGGCAGCAAATTGAACCTCCCTTCAATGTACTCCTTTGCCAAGCTTTTACAGGGAGAAAGTCAAATGCATTCCTCACATCCGAGAACACTGTCAACAAATTGATCGATCAACCATCAATTGTTTCATAAGCAATCAAATTAATCTCAGATAATCTCAATTCATCAGCGAAATCCAAATAAGAGAAATATCAATCATGCAGAAAAAGCATCAATTGTGACTAAATTTAGGTCAATCGAAAGAAATCCAGAAAACTGATTACTTGACCTTGTCGATCTATGAAGCAGAGGATCGGAGGCGCTGTCTTTCTGCCGCCAGCGACGATGTCGAGTTCAACTCCGACGAATCGGCCGGAGGATCTAATCACTCGGCTTAGATCATCCGACGAAGAAACCAAGTTCAAAGTTCTAAGGGGGATTGAAGAACCAGATAATTGGCAACCGTACGAAGAAGCTCTCCTACGCCAGGATCGACGTCGTCCTTGTCGTCGTCTCCCTTTTGTCCGGCGCTATCAACGCGGGAGATTCGTCTCTCATCCTCCAATCCACCGCTTCCAATGGCAGCTTTGCCCGCGGCGTCGATGTCGGCCTTATAGTCGTCCTGAATTCCGACGCCATCTCTCTCCTTCTCCGTCTGCGTTCTCATGCCGGTGATAATGGAACGACATTCTCTCTCTCTCTCTCTCTCTCTCTCTCTCTCTTGTAGATCTATCGATTGGGGGTTCGGGTTCATTCGATCTAGATTTGTTTGTAGATCTTGAATCATTTCTGATGAGGATGAGTAGGATCTCCATGCATGGCAGAGTTGGATTGAATCTCCTCGACAGACCTTCAACTCCAGCAGAAAGGAGGAACCATTGATGCCAACCTTCAACTCCAGCAGAAAGGAGGAACCAGAGTCAGAGAAAATAGCGGAGGGGGGCCATAGATCTTCAACCAGATCTGAACGTGAAACCCCTAAAAACTATAATAGGGGTATAGTTGGAATTATGAAAAATATTTGGAAATTTAGCAAAAAGGGTTTTTAAGTGGACATTTAACAAAACAGCTTTGCTAAAATGGACAGTTAGTCAATTTTCTTCTATAAAGTTTACTTGCCTAGTTGGTAAAGTATAGATGGAGAACTTTTTGCACTTTATTAGAGTCCAAGGTTCAATTCACACTTTTTACATTTTCTACATTTATTTTTAACTATCTTTTTATATATAAGTTTAAATATCTTTTTAAATTGAGAATAATTAATTTCAAACAGTATTGTTTGAATTCTATTTTAGTCATTTATTAAGGGTTTCCTTGAATTTTTTTTAACTAATTATAAATTTTATTGACTTCTAATAACATGGATAAATCTTTGAAATTTTTTTACATAACCCTTCATGATTACATTTATTTTAAGTTTCGCGAAGCTCGTTTCATTATTACTTAATTTTTAGTCGAAATCTCGCCCACCTCTGTAATACGGGCCAGCTCGGCCAATGGCCGGTTTTGCAAGATAAATCATTAATTACTTTTTTTTGGTACAGATCGATAAATCCTTAATTATTTGGGGCTCTACTGATACGTCATTATGTATTGTTCATCTCTAAATTTAACAGTCATATATTTTGGGTGCATGTTTTAAATCCATGGGGTTTATCGAATCGGTGATTGCTGTGTTGCTTATGAACAATAGAGATGATTATTTGTGATTTTAAACTAGGTTTAATTAAATTTCATAACATCCATATATATATATAGAGAGAGAAATTAGGTGTATTGTTGACTGATTAACTTAAATTAATATTGAGTACGTCATTCTAGATCTACTATTATAAATGCTTCCTTTTTAACCGCGAACTTCAGTTTTTTTATCCATATAGTCATACATAGTTCTGCTGGCAACTGGGCTAATCGGGACGAGTTCAAGTCGATCGGACTCATTTGGGTCGGGTTAGCTCAGGTACGTGAAATTTGTGCTTGATCATATATTGGTCGAGTTAGATCGGGTCGAATTTCGATCAAAATAAATTTCATATTGATCGGGTTTGGGGTTGAATCGGGTCATGCTCGTTTGGATTTCGGGTCAAAGCAGATCAAACTCGTTTGAGTTTCGGGTCAAGAGATGGGTCGATCTCATTTAGGTTTCAAGTCGAAGCGGATATATGTTTGTTTGGGTTGAAAGTTGAAAAGTTGAATGATGTTCGTTTGGGTAATTGATTTGACTCAGTTGAATATTTGTAATTCATATTATTTGTGTCTTTCAAAATGTGTTTTCCAAGTAAAATTAAATTGGATGATTCTGTGAGATCATGAGATTGATTGTAATGTCCTCCTTGAGGGTTTCCATTCATTGATATAACATATATATAGGTTACAAGGTATTGGGCCTTAACGGGCTTTCAGCCCACTATACAATAGAGACCTATGTAATCTATCAAACCCCCGCAGTCGAAACGGGAGGGGTCCGTACAGTGAGACTGGAACGAAAATCAATGAATAACTGTCTAGGTAAACCCTTGGTGAATATATCAGCGTACTGATAAGAGGACGGGACATGGAGAACGCGGACATGTCCAATGGCAACCTTGTCCCTGACGAAGTGGAGATCAAGCTCAATGTGCTTCGTGCGTTGATGTTGGACGGGGTTGCTAGCCAGGTAGACGGCGGAGACGTTGTCAGTGTAGACCAGAGTGGCCTTCTGTAAGGGGCATCGTAGCTCAAGCAGAAGATTGCGGAGCCAAGAGCACTCAGAGACAACGTTGGCAACACCCCTGTATTCGGCTTCAGCGCTGGAGCGAGACACGACGGACTGACGTTTGGCTGACCAAGACACAAGAGTGTCATTGAGGAAGACACAGTAACCAGACGTGGAGCGACGTGTGTCTGGACAACCACCCCAATCCGCATCAGTGTATGCCACAAGATCAAGCTTTGAGGAAGGAGTGATGGTGGTGCCGAGCTCGAGGGTGCCGCTGATGTACCGAATGATCCGCTTCAAAGCCTGAAAATGAGGTTCCCTAGGGGCATGCATGAACAAGCAGATCTGCTGGACGGCGTAACTGATATCAGGCCTGGTGAAAGTGAGATACTGAAGAGCACCAGCGAGGCTCCTGTACAGTGTTGGATCATCAACCAAAGGACCAGAATGAGCACTGAGCTTGTTGGATGTATCGACTGGGGTTGCAGTTGACCATCTTAGCACGAGCAACAATCTCAGCAGCATACTTACTCTGTGAGAGAAACAGACCAGACGCATGCCGCTGAACGGCAACTCCCAAGAAGTAAGACAGCGGACCCAGATCAGACATGGCGAATTCTGCACTCAATCTCGAGATGATGGACGTTCGGAGAGCATCAGAAGAAGCTGTGAGAATGATGTCGTCTACATAGAGCAGCAGGAAAGCCAAGTCCTTGCCTCTGCGATAGATAAACAGAGACGTATCCGATCGGCTGCCAGTGAAACCCAATCGAAGCAGATGAGACGCAAACCGCTGGAACCATGCCCGTGGAGCCTGTTTCAGACCATACAGAGAGCGCTTGAGGAGACAGACATGCTGTGGACGCTCAGCATCAGCAAACCCCGGAGGCTGAAACATGTAAACCGTCTCATTCAGATGACCATGCAGAAAGGCGTTCTTGACATCCAGCTGATGGATGCCCCAGTTGCGCGACAGAGCCAGACTCAGGACCACTCGGATAGTGGCAGGCTTGACCACAGGGCTGAAGGTCTCATCACAATCAACACTGGCCTGTTGAGATCTACCGTTAACCACCAGACGGGCCTTGTAGCGCTCCAATGTCCCATCAGAGCGGAACTTGTGACGGAAGAGCCACATACTGCGAATGACGTTTGCCTCAGGAGGGCGAGGCACAAGAACCCAAGTACCATTCTTCGTAAGGGCCCTGTATTCGTCGAGCATAGCCGCCTGCCAATTCGGGTCTAGGAGGGTTGTTTTGTGGGAGGTGGGAACGGGGGAGAGGGAGGTCTGGGTGGAGGCAGAGGGTGAACGGGAGTCGGGAAGGACGGGGGCAGGAGAGGCGAAGGACGCGGGCACGCCAGCCGGGGACGCGGGCGCGCAAGGTTGGGGCGTGGGCGCGCCGGGTTGGGGCGCGGGCGCGCCAGGTTAGGGCGCGGGCGCGCCTGTTTGGGGCGTGGGCGCGCCATCTTGGGGCGGGGATATTGGCGGAGGGGATGTGGGGTGGAGAGCGGGTTGATGGTCGGTGGTCATGGAGACGATCTGTCGGGGTCTGAAGACACCGGAGATGCTGCGGGTGTGAGGTCTGGTGGTGGGGGGTGGCGAGGGAGGTGGGGGAGGGGGAGACGCAGGAGCACCGGGAGAGCTCTGGGGAAGAATGAAGTGAGGAAATGGTGACTCAGACTCTGACGACGACATAGGGGGTGTGGGAGACGCAAAGGGAAATCGCGACTCATCAAAGGTGACATGGCGAGAGAGAATGATCCTGTGAGTCTTGATATCAAGGCAAATATAACCGCGATGATCAGACGGGTAGCCAAGAAAGACACAAGGGTTAGAGCGAGGGTGAAGCTTATGGGGGGCGGTGGATGCTTGATTGGGAAAGCATAAGCAACCAAATGTACGAAGGTGATCATATATGGGCAAAGCGAAATACAGTGCCTGAAACGGTGAGCGATGGTTGAGGGTGGTGGTAGGGAGAATGTTGAGGAGGTAGCATGTGGTGGCCAAGGCGTAAGGCCAATAAGGGAGGGGAATGGATGCGTGGAAGAGAAGAGTGCGCATCATATTGGTGATGGTGCGGATGACACGTTCGGCTTTGCCATTTTGTTGCGAGGTGTAGGGGCAGGATAAGCGATATGAGATCCCATTGGTATTAAAGAAAGTGTGGAAATCTTTATTGTCAAATTCACGGCCATTGTCGCATTGGAAACACTTGACAGAGGTGTGAAACTGTGTTTTAATGTACGCATGGAATTTGGCAAAGATAGGGAACACTTGAGATTTAAAGTGCAAAGGGAAAACCCATAAGAAGTGTGTAAAATCATCCAGAAACAAAAGGTAATACTTATGACCCTCCTTGCTAGGCACAGGAGATGTCCAAATATCACTATGAATAATATCAAAAGGTGCGAAAGTAGTGTTTAAAGAACGCTGAAACGGAAGTCTGGCATGCTTGCCTAACTGACAAGACGAACATAAACCAGAGCGGTGCTCTTTATTACAAATGACAAGACTCTTAGAACGAAGTAAATCTAAAACTGCAGGACTGGGATGACCAAGACGAGCATGCCAAAGACTGGATGATGATGCCGAGAGGGCGACTGGACTGGACGGGCTGGATGGTGAAGGCGACGACACAGGATAGAGCTCCCCAGTGCTATTACATCTCAGGCGAGTAACCCCCGTAGTAAGATCCTTCACAGAGAAACCAAACGGATCAAACTCAAGAGAAACATCATTGTCAGTGGTAAGCCGACGGACAGAGATAAGGTTTTTGACAAGTTTGGGGGCAATAAGGACATTGTTTAGGTGCAAAGGATTGGTAGGGGTTGGTAGTGTGGTATGGCCAATGCCCGAAGTAGCAAGGCGACCACCGTTGCCAACGATAATAGAATGAGCAGGACCCTTAAAAGAATGAGATGAGAGAGTACCTGAGGAGTTCGTCATATGAGAGGTAGCGCCAGTGTCCATGTACCAAGAGCCGTCAGGAGGTGTCAGCTGCATGGAAGAGAAGGCGTTGTGCACATCAGTCGGGTATGCCTGATCGGATGATGGACGGGGAGCAGGACCCAACAAGCCCTGTTGGCGGTTGGGATATGGGGCAGGTCCACGAAACGACGCACCGGGGTAGCCATAGGGCATCCAAGGAGGGTAGCCAGGGTTGGGGTACCAAGAGGAGTGGCGGTTATCATGTTGTTGCGGGCGCCAGGTGCTGCGGGCGCCGCGGCCTCTGCCGCGGCCGCGGCCGCGCCCGCCGCTGCGGCCGCCGCCTCTAGGTCCTTGCTGATCGTTGGTGCGGCCTGGCTGGAGGGCGAGTTGCTCGATGATGTCGCTGGATGAGACCAACGTCGTCTTGTCTTTGGCGGCGTCGGTTGTCTGACGTTGAATGCGAGTCTCCTCCAGGATCAGTTGAGACCGGGTCTTCTCGAATGTAGGGAGAGGCTCTGTCTGCTGAATATGAGTAGCAGCAGCGTTGTATTCAGGAGGGAGACCAGAGAGAACCTGAAGAACCAGACGGGTGGCACTGGGTTTGGAGTCGACAACGTCGAGCTGATCAGCCAGGGTCTTGATGTGCTGACAGTAGGCAGATATCGACGGAAAAGAGGAAAGCTTGCAACCTGAGAATTCGTGCTCGAGATAGACAGCACGGGTGGACTTGTTGTCTTGAAAAAGATCCTGAAGTTTCTTCCAAGCTTTCAAGGCGTTGTCTTTGGGGTCAAGGATGGTGGTCAACAGATCTTTTGAGATGGTGTTAAAGATCCATTGAAGAACAATGGTGTCAAGTTGAGCGAAGAGATCGTCGTCTTCGCTTGCAGGGCGGTTAGCGGAGGAGTCGATGCGGTGGAGGACTTTATGAGCCTTAACATGGGTCGTGAAAAGGTGCGACCACATGGTGTAGGTACTGGACTCATGATCAAGAATGATAGGGATGTAATTTTTGATGTTGGAGATGGTGAGGGCGGAATGGTAGGGTGGCTTAATAGGGTCGGTAGGTAGTGGGTTAGCCATTGGGATGAGAAGGGAAGGCTAAGGGCGGCGTGCGGAAGGGCTAGCGAGCGAGAGAGAGAAGGAGGGGGCCGAGGGGGGGAGGTGGCGCGACCGCGTTGGGAGGTGGCGCGGCCGCGTTGGGAGGTGGCGCGGGCGCGCTAGGGTTTGGCCGACGGTGGGAGGTTGGCGGCGATGAGAGAGAAGGAAGGGGCCGATGGTGGGAGGGCGGCGGCGAGAAGGAGGTGGCGGCTAGGGTTAGAGAAAAAGAATTTAGGGTTTTTGGATCTTAGGCTGTGATACCATGTGAGATCATGAGATTGATTGTAATGTCCTCCTTGAGGGTTTCCATTCATTGATATAACATATATATAGGTTACAAGGTATTGGGCCTTAACGGGCTTTCAGCCCACTATACAATAGAGACCTATGTAATCTATCAGATTCAAAATATTGGATTTTGGTCACCTCCCGTGTTTGCAATTGTCCTAAAACCCCTTTGGTTCATCTAAATTATTTGATGTAGTCTAAATTCGGAGACGAATGTCTTGAAGTTTTGCAACTCGAGTTTCTCTCAACACCTAATGAACCGATTGACGATCTTGTTCATCACCCCACATGGAACCAGATCTACAGTCGCCTAAGCCATCTAGGCTAGATCCAACAACTACATCAGTTTGCATATGCAATCTATCGGGTCGGATTTCAACAAACAAGAGTTCTAACTTTCTAGATATTTTAATTTTAAATTTATATAATTGTAACCTTAGATGTTTTTTTTCCTTTTCATTGGCGACCCTCTGTGTAGGGTCTTTTAAGCCATTTTTGATGGCTTCAAGGTTGCTTTGTCAATCTAGTTCTTGCCTACTGTCAATAAAAAAAGTGCATTTAATTAGTGGGTAATAATTATTGTAAACTATATAAATAGCCTTACACATCCACCCTATACATCTAACAACACTTCATTTCATACACATTTTAGACAACATTATATAGTTTAAAGTTGTAACGCATATATATAGTTCCGACTCCATATGGGACGAAGCTGATAATTTGATTAAAATTTATAAACTGATTGAAGTAAGAGTTACGTTAAAAGGGTTATGAAATAATATAAACTTCGTAGGGGTTGGAAAAGAGTTTAAATTTAAACTAAAAAACAATTAAAATTACTTATAACTCTGGTCAATAGCTACATAGTTTATATGTCCAATCGTAATTAATCACTTATCCACATGTTTGTCCATATAGAGACAAAAAAATAAATGAGATTTTTCATGAGTGTTTGCACATTAGTATGAGCTAGGTGATCATATATGAATTATCCAGGTCGGATTGAGAGTCGGGTCGGGTCAAGTTTGGGTCGGGTCGGGTTGGAAATCGGATTGGATCAGGTTTGAGTCAGATTTGGACTGGGTCGGGTTTATCTGTCTTCGGGTCAATTTGGGCATCGAGTCAAAATGGGTCAAATTAGGTTTGGATTCGGGTTTGGTTTTATGTGTGACACTAGATTTTTAGATTTCGATCAAGATTAGGTTTGGGTCGGGTTCTTGGGTTGGGTCAGTTCTTGCCAGATCTAGTCCTATAGATAGGAATGTTTTAGGATATCTTGACTACATCGCGTGTATATTTTACTCATAAATCATTTATTTTCAAAAAAAAATAAAATAAATAATACTAGGTTTGTTTGGTAACATCATTACTATGGTATTATTTATAATTACCGCAATAAATTCTTTATCAATACCCTTATCCACCCGTATTGGCTCATTAATAGTATAAATAAGCACATTACAGATTTACAATAGCACATTATACACTCATATATAAACCCTTAGCACCTTATTGGATCAATTCCTTGCACATATATAATTAATTGACAATTTCTAATGTCATTGTTGGCACATTTGTACCTATATTAATATTAACATCCAAGGATTTCCCTGCAGCCTGCAATGCATTATATGATAAATTGCCAACAAGAAAGAAACAAATATAATGACTGTGAATGAACAAGAGCACTAGCAGCAGTGGTGAACAACCAGGATCGATCTACATATTCTTCATATCGAGGGGACCAAAATATAACTATTTATAAGTTACTATTGATCGATTTGAGCTTGAAACCCGCCAGCTGCACCGGGAGGCTCATCCCCACACCTATGGTACGTAATGGCAGGTCACAAGAGTTATGGTAATCTCTGTTAGCTTTTAACTATAGCCTCCATTCGGAGCTGAGCTGAATTAGTGGGAGAATATATATATATATACATATGGACCAATTTGAAGGCCATAAATATATACTGTAGTTCATTGCCAACTGTATATATATGTACAGGGCGCGCAGTGGCCGGGAGGGGAGCTAGGGCTGATGTACGTTTTAGCTAGGAGGGGGTTTCGAAGATCGAATTAGGGGCCCAACTGTCCAACCGGAGACTGCTTGACCAGCTCTTAATTGCTGTAAACTAGCTAGCTAGCTAGGGTTTGGTTTTTGGTGGATTGCTTAAAATGCACTGATTATATATATTGGTGTTTATAAATTTAGTCGGTAAGGTATTTATTAGTGTTTGGGGCTTTTGGAGACACCAAGTGGCGTAAACGGACACTTCGGTCTCATACTTATTTTGAACGTGATATACTAGATTTTTTATATGTATTACTGGTTTTATTACTCGTCCGTTGTGCGATTTTTTAATAAATTTTATTATATAAAACTTCTTTGAATTAATATAAATTACTACTCCATATAATTAATAATTAAATTAACTAAATATATAGTTTTCAATTGTGTTATGTTCCTTTTGAAAATGTTTTTTTTTTACACAAGATAAGAATTAGGTCGGGTCGGCCGCTGCAGAGGCCCTTCCAAGCGCATCCTTCCGGACGAGAACTAGCAGTTCTGGATCATCCTCACTGCAAACGTCGACAGGGGATACATGGGCACTACGAGCAAGGTAGTCAGCCACAACATTCGATTCCCTGAAAATATGACGAATAACAACATAAGTAAAGGACGAAATATCAGACATTATATCAACTTGTAGCATCTCTATTGTCCAGGGGCATTTCCAATCCCCCAGTAGAGCTTTTATCACTAGTAAGTTGTCTCCTTCGATCAGAAGTGTAGATTTTTGCAACTCCTTTGCCCGTAACAAACCCTTTCTGAGTCCGAGATTTTCGGCATAAATCACCGAGATATTTGTGCAAACAGATTTGCCAGCAGAGACAACTAAACTAGCAGAGTCACGGATGACAAACCCATAAGACGAGTTGCCACTCGGGAGTACCGAACCATCAAAATTGAGCTTATAACAACTCGGAGGGGGGGTGTGTGACCGATCCAGAATATGACACGTATGCAAAAATAATCATATTTTAATCCAGAAAATTTCACGTATGCGAATTGCACTAGAGGCCGTTTCAAGCCTCTGCTTTAGTATTTTATATAGAATATATATAGATATAGATTATAAGGTACTCCTAACGTTAGGAAAAATATGTCATTTTAAAGAGAAAGTTTTGTTAAGTACAGGATACGAGTATTATATACTTTAGATATTTTTATATCCACTTTTCAAAAATGTCCTTATAATAATTATGGAGATGTTAGTTATAGTTATCAATAAACTCAAAATGTATAGTAATCATTATGAATATAAATATATTTTTGATAATTTGCTTTTTTTTTTTAAATAAAAAAATGTGTACATTTCTAAAACGTTTCATTATCAAAATTAAGAATGTTTTTAGAATACACAGTCATCTTGCAAGTTCCCTCAAAGAAGACGATGGAATAGTAGAATTAGATCGCAAATATATTCTTTATTGCTAAGCATATAGGTCCCGTTGACTAAATCATTATAAGGTTAATATTGGCAAGCATCTATTCGGACTACACAAGTAAATATAAGAAATATATTGTTAACAAGAGGTAATCGATTAAGATGATTTTCTGGAAACATTTCATTATCAAACTTAAGTTATAATATGAATATGTCAAATTAAATTAAATAGTAAAATATAATTAAATTTATAAATATAATAATAATAATATTATATAAATATTTTTAAAAAAAAATCAAAGTTATCTACCTAAATTGAACTTTTTTTTTTTTTGAGAACATGAACTTATATTTTATATACACGGTATATGTAAAAAAAAATGATTGGAGGAAGGAAGTTGGTGGGTGATTCGTCAGCATTTTGGTTGGTGGATGCACAAACTCGCACTGTCGCACAGAACCCACATCTAGGAAGACTGCTGGACTAAGATATGCAGTACATACGTACGTACTACTGTATATACTACAGTATATAGGAGTTTTAGACATTAGGGACTAGTACGTATGCAAACAGACGGATTAATATTCTAGATTTATTTTAATCATAACATAATGTAATAATAATTGTAAGTTACTGAATAAAAATATGGAAGGATTTAGAATCTATTTGTATTACAGAAAATAAAACTTTTCAAAGAATTTCACAACAAAAAATTTCACAACAAATTTCAAATAAAACTATTCGTTTTACAAAAAATTTCACAACAAAGTGTTAGCATATATTATTTATACTTGTCCATATCGTGTACAATTACCATTGTACCCTCGGGGTTTTCACCCATTGATATATATACAGGAGTAGACCTCTGAGACCGGTTGATGACTCAGTTATCCAAACACTTACATGGTATCACGCTTTAGTGTGAAACCCTAATTTTTTGTTTCACATCTACGATCCCCTAGCCTCAGTCGCCGCCGCTGCCCACCTTTTCCCCACTTTTCTCTACCGCCGCGATCTCCTACCTTTTTCAATGGCTACCGTCGAGGATAACACCCCACCAAACCCTAACCCCCCTCCACCCAACCCTAACCCTCCACCGCAACCACAAAACCCCTTTTATTCCGCTCAATCCATCACCAACATCAAAAATCAAATTCCCCTAACCCTAGATCTAAAAAAGATTCAATACCACACATGGGCGGAACTTTTCAGTACCGCCTGTAAGGGCCACGATGTCATCCCTCACATCGACGGCTCTGGCCGTCCAGATGATGTTCCCGAGCCCCTCTGGAACGCCTTAACTCCATCGTTCTTGGATGGATCTATGCCACCATATCCAAGGATAACTTGATTACCGTCCTGCAACCGGATTCCACCGCTCGGGATGTCTGGCTCCGCATCAAGGGCATTTTTCATGACAATCAATCCACTAGGGCAGCAGATCTTGAGGGAAAGTTCATCAACACCCGTCAGGAGAGCTTCTCCTCCGTCTCCGACAATTGTCTCGCCGTCAAAGTCATCGCCGATCAACTTGGCGATGTTGGACACAAGGTCATCGAAGAGCGCCTTGTCCTTCAACTCATCAATGGTCTCTCCACCAAATTTGATGTCGTCGGTGGCATGATCAGCAACACCTCGCCACTTCCGACTTTCATGGTGGCTCGCAGCATACTCTCCAGAGAGGAGAGCCGTCAGAGACGCCCTCAGGGTTCTTCCCATGTCCTGGTGTCATCCAAGGATTTCATAGCCTCGGACCCTTACCCCCAAAACCAATCTAGACCACCCCCAAAACCAGCAGCGGGTGCCGCGACCGCGACCGCCACCAGGCAACTGGTACCCGCAGCATCTGCAGCCTTCTTGGCCTATCAACTCGCCGCCCTGCCCTTATCCGACATGGGCAGGCTACCCTCCTCCAGGCATTGTCTTTCCGCAGCGTCAACCACCGCAGCCGGCCCTTTCCCCGACGATGTACGCATCTCAGCAGTATCCATCGAACCCCATGCACACCAATCTCTCCGCTGCTTTCTCCACCATGGGACTTCAGCAGCCGGACGATAACTGATATATGGATATCGGGGCCTCCTCTCACATGAAGAACGCACCTGGTAACCTACACACTGTTTTTAATTCTACCACTTTACCGTCTGTCTATGTCGGAACAACGAATCTCTTGAAATTGTCGGTTCGGGTCACACAACCCTCCCCAATGCCCCACCCCTTCGCCTTAACAACGTCCTACTTGCCCCTGACCTTGTTAAAAACCTCATTTCTGTTCGTCAATTTACCATCGATAATCACGTGGCTGTCCAATTTGACCCATTTGGTTTTCTTGTGAAGGATCTTCGTACGGGGACCCCAATCATGCGGTACAATAGTTCTACAGACCTCTACCTTATCACCGCTGCTCGCCAATCGTCCCCCACCGCACTCACCACTTTCGTCACCCTCAGTTCTGACTTGTGGCACGCTCGTCTTGGTCATCCTGGCGACCACGTGCTTCAATGTCTTCGCTCTAGGAATTTAATTTTGTTGTAATAAAGCCTCAGGCGTTTGCACTTCATGTGAAATCGCCAAGAGCAAGCGTCTTCCTTTTAGCATTTCTCATTCCCTTACATTTGCCCCATTTGATATTATACATTGTGCCTGGTGGACATCTCCTATTTCGAGTGGTTTTCGATATTATTTGGTTGTCCTTGATGACTTCACCAATTTTGTTTGGGTCTTTTCCCTATGCCATAAATCGGAAACACAAAGTCATATTGTCAATTTTTACACATTTGTCCACACTCAATTTAATTTGCCTGTCAAGTCTATTCAGTGCGACATGGGAGGTGAGTTTGACAACACTTTCATCCGCTCCTTTTGTCAACAACATGGGATAGCCCTCCGCTTCTCTTGTCCTGAAACCCCTCCACAAAATGGCAAAGCGGAACGCATTCTCCGCACCCTCAATGACAAAACTCGAACCCTCTTACATCACGGCTCTCTCCCCCTTTTCTTTTGGGTTGAGGCGCTTCACATGACCACCTATCTCCACAATATACTTCCCTCCAAAGCGATTGGCAACTCCATCCCAACCCTGGCACTCTACAAGCGCTATCCCCCTTGGCGACGCCTGCAGCAACCCCCCGCAGCAATTGATGTGCCGCGGCCACAACACCCTGATGCGCCCTCGGCACACCCAACTGCGCCCACCAAGGGCAACCCCCCGCAGCGATTGATTAGTCACGGCCGCAGCACCCTGGTGTGCCCCCGGCCCCTCACGCAGCCCCACTAACCCCCCCCCCCCCCCCAGCAGGCGGCCCCACTGAACCCCCCGCCTCCCCTTGCACCCCGCGCCCCATCCATGAAGACCCGGTCCCAGTCCGGGATCTTCAAACCTAACCCCAAATATAACCTTCTCACCCCGTCCCCTGACATATCCCCTCTCCTAAAATCACCACACAATGCCTTACATGACCCGAACATGCACGCCGCCATGGTAGACGAGTTTAGTGCTTTAATTAAAAACGACACGTGGGACCTCGTTCCAAGGCCTCGGGACACTAATATTATTAACTGCATGTGGTTGTTCAAACCTAAGTACATTCTTACGGGACTCTTGAGCGTCACAAGGCTCTCCTAGTGGTCAATGGCAAGTCTCAGGAGGTTGGGGTTAACTGTGACGAGACTTTCACCCAGTCGTCAAACTCGCTACCATTCGCACAATTCTGAGTATCGCGCTCACCAAGGACTTGCCCATTCACCAGCTGGACGTCAAGAAAGCCTTCCTTCACGGCAACCTTCAAGAGACTGTGTATATGCCTCAGCCGCTAGGCTTCTATGATCGCTCCCGCCTATCCCACGTTTGCCTACTCCGGAAGTCTCTCTATGGGTTAAAACAGACGCCTCGCACCTGGTATCAGCGATTCGCCTCGTTCCTCACTGGTATTGGGTTTCAGGGCAGTCAGTGTGATCACTCCCTCTTTGTGTTCCACTCGGGGTCTGACACTGCCTATCTTCTCCTGTACGTCGATGATATTGTGCTCACAGCATCCTCTACTCCCCTCCTGTCTAGGCTGATGGCAGTGCTACATTCAGAGTTTGCCATGACTGATCTCGACCCTCTGAGCTACTTTCTAGGCATCTCTGTGACTCGCACTCCTACTGCGCTATTCCTTCATCAGTAGAAGTATGCCCTTGAGATCGTCGAAAAAGCTGGAATGACGTCCTACAAGCCCGCCACCACTCCTGTCGACTGCAAGTCCAAGCTCGATGTTGCCTCCAGTCCTAAGGTTGAGGATCCTACAGCCTATCGCAGTCTGGCCGGTGCCCTCCATTGCCCGACTTTCACTAGGCCAGACATCGCCTTAGCCGTCCAACAGATTTTCTTATACATGCATGATCCCCGGGAGCATCATCTTCATGCGCTCAAGCGGATAATCTGGTACATCAAGGGCACCTCTGACATGGGATTGCATCTCAGTCGCAGCCGGTTTGACTCCCTTACCGCATATTCCGATGCTGACTGGGCGGGTTGTCCTAAAACCCGCCGCTCCACATCTGGTTTCGCAGTGTACCTTGGCAAAAACCTGTTCTCGTGGTCCTCCAAGCGTCAGGCCACCATCTCCTGCTCGAGTGCTGAGGCCTAGTATTGTGGTGTTGCCAACGTTGTGGCAGAAACCTGCTGGCTCTGCAACCTCCTTTGCGAGCTCCGAGTTCCGCTTCGATCGGCTACATTGGTCTATTGCGACAATGTCTCTGCTGTTTATATTTCATCGAACCCGGTTTAGCATCAGCGGACGAAGCATATCGAGATTGACATCCATTTCGTCAGAGAGAAGGTCGCCCTAGGCCAGGTCCGGGTTCTTCATGTCCCTTCTGCACATCAGTATGCGGACATTTTCACAAAAGGATTACCTACTCCTCTTTTTACTTCTTTTCATTCCAGTCTTGCTATTCGCTCACCTCTAGCTGCGACTGAGGGAGGATGTTAGCATATATTATTTATACCTGTCCATATCGTGTACAGTTACCATTGTACCCTTAGGGTTTTCACCTATTGATATATATACAGAAGTAGGCCTCTGAGACCGGTTGAAAACTCAGTTATCCAAACACTTACACAAAGCTCTGACAACTTTGATTTTTTTTTTAAAAGGCAAAGAAAAGCTTTTCATTAATAAAGCTTTCAAAGAATAGCTCCAAAATAAGGATGGATCTCAAATATAAAAAAAAGAATAAAGGAAATCATACTTTCATACGTACATTATCTTAATTGAATTGTATGTAATGATCAAGAAATTGTGTTTCATTCTATATATACGTGTTAAAATCCTAATAACAATTGATTGGATTCTATCCATATTTGGGCTGGAATTGACGAACAATCAAAAATAATATTATTCTAGATTTGAAATTGAGGTGGGACGTGGCCATGTGGTAAGGCAACGAGTTGTGGTCCCGCTATTCGAAGGATCGAATCATTCCGTCCCGGAGCACCCGCATTCTATCTTTTTCACAAATGGAATTGAGTTCACAACACATAAAAACTCAATGTAATTGTGATTTAATGCAGTCAGGATAGGATAATGGATTCTTTTTTTTTTCTTTCATTAAAAATGTTAGCCGGACATATACCTCTTTCTATGTAAGGGGTTGAGTTACTTCTGTAGTGTGTATTATAGATCCGTTCATTTATTTTGTTAAATTCTGATGGGTCATATGACGTGTGGAGGGGGAGGGGGTCACACGTCCGAGCACAAAACGCGCTAACCAAGCCGAGGGTTCCATCCTACAACCAATGACAATTGGAGGATTAACCCATCGACTTATATATAAGAATTAGGTTCTTGTGTTTTCGATGTGGGATAAACATCCTTCACATCAACAACCCGCCCCCTCAAGTGCAATTGTTTGGCCCCTCAATATATGTCAGCTGCACTTGACGTCATGCCTTGAGGCCTGCTAGCACAGTAATAGACAAGGATCCCGGACAGCGTCGCTTTGATACCATGTTAATTAAATTCTGGTGAGCCATATGATGTGGAGGGTTACACACTCAATCGCAACACGCGCAAACCAAGCTGAGTACACAAGCCGAGTGGGTTCCATCCTAAAACCAATTGGCAATAGAAGTAGCACATCTGTGTATATACAAGGCTTTGGTTCTCTTGTTTTTTTTTATGTGTAGACCCGGGCAACATGTAGGTTCAAGTGGATCGATGGAACAAGTCCCCAAAATGGTTGGGGCGCCTCAATATGATATTTTTTTTTTTGTTGAGAAAATATGATATAAATTTTGTATGTATGTATTTTGCTTCCTATAATTAACCAACTTTGGAAGTGGCCTAGTGGAAATCCTTGAAAGAGTTTTTATTATTTCTTAGTTAGCATTCATTCCCACGTCTTTTTTTTTTCTGATTAGGTAAGAATTCGAGTTCAGACAAACCTGAAACTCGATAGTTCGACGAATCGGCAGACGGACAAACCGCCAACATACATCATATCTACAAGTAGAACAAATCAACAGAGATGAAAGAAAAACCCTAACACCCCATAAAAGACGTCCACCAATAGAGGATCGAGTCGATGAAGATCCAAGATGAGCCACGAATGCCGAGAGCACGGGGGAGTGCGACGATTCCACTCAACATTCGTTTTGTGCTTCTTTTTTCTGTGGTGCCCTTTTTATTTTTTTCTACACCTTTCTTTCTTTGTAATTATCTTATTTATTTTTCATATTAGTTAATTAATATAAGTATTTTTTGGTAGCCTCAATAAAACAATGTTAAATGAAATTAGGAGGCTCTTTTAAAAAAAATTCATTAATATACAAAGAAATCAACGAGAACAATATGTTCTAAAACAATTTAATTAATTATCCATAAATGTTTTTATCAAACTAATTAATCTAAAATTTGATCAAGATATATTATTATGACATTCATAAATATTATACCATGAGTAACATTTTTTCCTTTTACCTTAAAGAAATATCTTCACATATTCTTTTGAAAATAAAATAAAATTTCACATAGCTATAGACTTTAGGATTTATTAGTTGATATATTAAACTTTATTTAAATTTTTGCATTGCCCCCCAAAATGTTTGGCACAACCCTGTCGATGTGGGACAAACATCTTTCACATCACAAGAGAGAGAGAGAGAGAGGATAGGATAGATCATATGTACTCAAGTCTTAATGTGTATCATGTGAACACATCCTATCCATTGATTTAGAGAAATTGGATGGCTGGGATTATTCCATAATATTGATTAATTCAAAATTAAAATAAAATAAAAATAGAACCACTGCTAATCCAGCGCGTGCGTGTAACCACTCTTGAAATGGTATTGCATGTAACCACCCACTCCAATCCTAATCCACAATTGTGCATTTCTGCTATAAAGGAAAGAGAAAGAGATCGAAGGAGGCGACCGACATTCTAAGCCCGGATTTGAAGGAGGTGAGGGCGGCGACGATACGAAGGCGGTGAGCAACGATTTGCGAATGCGACGAGGGCACATCAGACGAGAAGCTTATGGTCGGTTCCTCTGTCCTCGGAAACCGCCGTTGAATGGCGCGACCGATTCACCGTGCGAGAAATTAGGGCTTGTCGAAGGAGACGGCGACGGCGATTGTAGGTGAAGAGGAGGCGTCAACAACTGCAATGTCCACCACCCTCGATAACACCCGAATTCAACAACCTTCGAGGCCTATCCTGGAGGCCCCGACGACTGCAATTGCCGGTGAAGCAGAGGTGTGGTGATGGCGATCGGAGGAGGCGAACGACCCACGGAGGCAGTGTTCGATTAGGATCCACGAAGACGGCGATGGCCGGCTGGTGAAGCCTGCGACGGATGCGATATGGCGGCTGATGAAGGTGTTAAGGTGCGGTGCAGCGCCGATGGATCCCATGGTGTGTGATGATTTCAATCAACTAGCCCATCATTCTATCCGATTTCATTAACTAGCGGCAAAGGTGGACTCCATTTCTCCTTGATTTAAACCAATAACGATTTCTCTCCCCAAGTCAAATGCCCCTTTCAATTTATGTTCAATCAATTAAACTTCAATTGATTTGGGATTATTCCATTGGAGTTTTGATTTAGCTGATTTGATTGAATTTGTGTTCTTTCTTCATCGATTATTTTGAATGAAAAGTGTATCAATACTATCGAATAATTTTTAGTTATTTGTTAAAATGACATAAGTAACGGAACCGTTGAATAATCAGGCGATACAATCGAATAATCAAGCGATACTATCGAATAATCAAACGATACTATCGAATAATTTTTGGTAAATAGTTTATGGCGTTTTCAGGGTTCTAGACGATCAGAATAATCTATCGATACTATTGCATAATCCATTGATACGACCGAATAATCTAGTGATACTATCGAATAATTTGAAGAAAAAAATAACTACCCCATCATGTGGCAAGTGGATAGGATCACATAATCCGTCGATATGATCGCATAATCCGTCGATACGATCGAATAATCCAGATATACCTTCGAATAATTTCAAGAGAGTGCATCACACACGCTTCCAATTCAGCAAGTGGGCTAGAAAAAACGTGGGTCCCACTGATTTTTAATGAAAAAAAAAGCTAACATTGTCTTTTAATCTCATCCAGCCATTTCATCTAATCAACGACCCAGATTTGTTCACATGATACACGTTAAGGGCTGAGTACACCGGAACCAACCTCTCTCTCTCTCTCTCTATATATATATATGTGTGTGTGTGTGTGTGTCTATATATATATATAACACCTGTACCTAGATCTGTCAATCAGGTCATTCAGTTCGGGTTCGGGTCATTCGAGTCCCGGGTAAATCGGGTTTCAGATCAATTGGGTTACCGGTTGTTCCGGGTCGAGCCAAACCGGATTTGTCACGGATTCGGGTAGACTCACCAGGTCAAAAAAACTTGATTTTTTGAAGAATTTTTCACAATATTAAAATAATATCAAAATCAAATTATAATATAGATATGTCAAATTAAACTAAATAATAATATTATAATTAAATTTATAAATATTATTATTATAATCATATTATATTAATATTTTAAGCATAAAAAATCATATTTGTACAAATAAGTGTTTTAAACATACTCTATTTATAAAATATATAAGTTATTTAACATATGAGTCAACTTAGTGAATACAATTGAATGATGAATCTGTGTAGGGTCAATTTGGTGCCCGTGTGAAATCTACAAAGTGCTGACATCTACAAAATATATAAGTTATTTAAGAGGGATTTATAGTAAATAACCCTTGACCCGGATTTCTTTGCGCCCATAACCTACTATCCGAATTATTTGCAAGGGTTAACCCTCCCCCTCTAGAAAATTGCACCCCAGGCGGTAATCTCTACCTGGAGCAACCAGTTTCCTTTGTCTCTCTCTTGCCCCAAGTCGATGGGAGAAAAGTCAGAGAGAGAGAGATTGAGAGTGGAGGGGATCGAGTCCACAAGAAGGACAAGGAGGAAGGGAGCAGCCTTGGTAGCGGAATCAACGCGAGAAATTGAAGGAGGGCGGGCGAGAAAAGTGGGAGAAGGAAGGGGATCGAGCGAAATTGAAGCCATCAGCGCCTCCGACGAGATTTGAATGAAAGGCACGAGACTGCTGATGTTGCCGGAGGGGCTGCGCCGTGCTTGGAGGTCCGTGGGAGGCGATGTTGGCGTTGCGGCCTGCGAGCAAAAAGAGGACGTAGGAGGAGGCGAAACTCTACAGTCGCGCTCGGAGGTCCGTGGGTTCACTAATTCCTCCTTCCCCTCTCTCAATTTCACTTCTCCCTTTCGATTTACTGGCTTTGATTTTCAACAAAGTATTTTTAGGGTTTAAAAATTGGAATGTGATGAATTTACAAGTTCTAAGATTGATGGAGACGTTTGCAGATGACATATTCTTTATGCCGGATCACCCCGGAAAGGGCATGGATTTCTGGGAGGGCTCCAAGTGGGACGGCAGCATGGGAGGAAGGTTTGGGGAAGGAAGGTGCGGGCAAGGGAGGGTGGCGGAATCAATTATATCCCCGGAAAGGACACGGATTTCTGGGAGGGCTGAGAAAGATGAAATTGGTGAGTTTTGCTTGCTACCTCAGCTTTAATTTGTCAATTCTTTGCTGTTTGGTGTTGAATTTGATGGTATGACAACTTTAATTTTTCAATTCTTTGCTGTTTGGTGTTGAATTTGATGGTATGGAATTGAAATAGGATTTGTATTAGGCATTTGTTGAGATGATCAGAGATTTGTTACTTGTGGAATTGAATTAGGGTATGAAAGCTTCAGTCCATGAATTTACAGTGCTCAATTAGCTTGGTCCAATGTAGTATTTGCTTGGATACACAAATTTGGTTTTCGAATTGTTACTTTCAGTTAAAAGGCCAATCTTCAATAGAACATAACCTTTACATCTTTATGCATTCATGTCACTGATATAGTAAAGGAAAATACATTGTCTCAAATTATTGATTGTCAGTCGCAGACTGCAAAATTATCGGAAAAATAGGGGGAATAACCTAAAGCCAAGCTTAATATTTTTTATTTAAGCCTGAGTCTAGAAGAGGTCGAGGCTCGGATTTAAAAAAAAAAATGTTGAAGAAAAGTGATATTGGCCTCATACCCATCAATCTTAAACTATATGACCCACATGTAGATTTGGGGGTTTTAGGTAGCTTCCTTTGGGATATCTTTCACATTAGGTTGGACAAAAAATGGGATTGAGTAATGAAAACCTAATCTGTTTAGATTCTTTTAGAGTGATGAGAAAAAAAAATTGGGATTGAGTAATGAAAATCTGTTTAGATCATGTTCAAGGAAAAATTCAGCTTGGACTTCAATGAATCCATGCTTTATCTGCTAATTGAGTAATTGAGCACCTTTGATCATCAAGCTATGATTTGATCATATACCTTTATCAGATTTCTTTTCAAAATCAGTATCACATTCCTTTCGATTGATTCTATAACATAAGGATCACTGGATTTATATCGCATCAGTATGTGAAAATTTGTTTAGATTCTTTTAGAGGGATGATAACATAAAATGGGATTGAGCTGCTGAAACTACAACCTGAATTTTACTCTTCAGTTGGCCTATTTCTTTTATGCAGTAAAATAGCAGCTGTAATTGGGTGAACTAGGTTGGACAAAAATCTGAATTTCATCATGAATTAGTTTAAATGTCCAAAGAGATGGTAGAAGATGAGATTAACAATATTCGGATGGATCAAGGTGTGAGCCGGAGGTGGACAAGATGAGATTAAAAAATATGTCAAGACGATGTACATGACATGTAATGCTATTAACATGACAAGTAATATATTTGACATGATAGTATATACACACAAAGGTATGTTTTGATGTGTACAAACTATGTTGTGTTTTAATGTAATGGTTGTCAATTAGAATATGGTATACCTTTCCTTTGTCCTTTACATTGTTTGACTAATTGTGACATTGGATTGGTCTTTGATGTTTGGGGGAATCTGCTGTAAACAATCTGATTTTCAATTGTGATGAACTTGGTAAAAATTGCTGACTTGTTAGTGTTTGATTTTAGTGGCTTTGATTGCATCACCTTGAGTTGGATTGGTTTGTGTTTAAGGTTGTAGCACTATTAGCTAAGCCACCTAATTAATTTGAGCTTGTTTTCTAGTGCTGAATTCAGTTTAAAGGATGAACATGGGTTCTTAGCTGTAACCTATTAGGTGATGTACTGCTTAGCATGGGTTCTTAGCTTTAACTTTACCGACATATTTAGTGCATCTTTTGTATTGAACATTCATAATGGAAGTAACAAGGTTAACTGACTTTAAATATGTTATTTGACTCTCTTTAAAGTTTACAGACTATGGATTTGAAATACATGTCTACAAAATTTGGAATTAGGTGATGATTCGGATTATCTGCTGATTAGTTTACTGATTATTATTTGCGGACTCTAAACATGGTGTTGCCCTGATTACTTGTTCTTAATAATCATGTCTAAGTATTTAATTTGAAGAAATGCTAGTATGAATGTCCTGAATGAAAATCCTGAGTGCAGATGCAATCCCTTAGGCGAGAATTAAGTGATGGCATTCGCCCTCTCCACGAGACATTTGTCGCATTGGTGCGTTCGTTTGGGTCAAAAGGATTAGCAGTTAAGGGATTGGAGATTCTTGCTGCAATGGAGAAACTGAATTATGACATCTGCCAAGCTTGGTTGGTTCTTGTTGGTACTATATTTTTCCTGCCATGTGTATGCAATCTTTTATTGCCCTTTGCTTTTCAAAGTCTATTTTGATGGATCAAACTTTTGTCATTAGAGGAATTGGTAAGAGGTGAATATCTACAAGATGCCAACAACGTTTTCCTGAAAGGTTCCGAAGGTGGCTTGAGAGCTATAGATTCAGTCTATGATCTTTTGATAGAAGAGAATTGTAAAGTTGGCGACCATTCGAACACACTTACCATTTCTTATGAAATGGAAGCAGCTGGGAGGATGGAAACAACCTTCCATTTTAACTGTCTTCTAAGTGTGCAGGTGAAGTGCCTTGTGATTGTTTTGGAAACTTTTTTGGCACTTTTCTGAACTTCTTTATTTAAAACTGAATGTCTAACGAAGACAGAATGGTATAAGCTAACTGCACCTGATTGTAAATTTATGTGGTTTCGCCCATTATGCAGGCTAACTGTGGAATACCTGAAATAGCTTTTTCAACCTTTGAGAACATGGAATTTGGAGAAGGTCATTTATGACTTGTACATGGGAGGAAGCATGGATATTAACAAACAATTGAGAGGCAGCAAACATGCTATGTATATTTTTGAAAAGCTCTTCATCAATAAGGAACGCCCTAGACTGTACAGCCTTGAAGAGCAGGAACTTGTGTTGCTCTCTTACATAATAAAGATAGAACTTTGACAATGTATATAATTCTCTTTGGGATTAAACAGAATATATGTTCTGGTGATCTGATTAGTAAAATCTAATCATTGTCTTTACTTTGTTAGCTGATTTTTAGTTGGTTTTATCTTTAATTGATTGCATTACTGTCATGTCAAGTGACGTAGGTGACGTGTCAAACCTATTACCTGTAATGTTAAAAACACATCTTATGATGAATTCAACCCACAAGGAAGATGAATTTCAGGTTAAAAACCCTCTTCAAATGAGACTTGCTTTCCATCTTAGTCAATGCCTACTTTAACTCGAACAATGTCTCTCTTTTAGCGAATAAGCTTATAGATTGCAGATCAGCAAATAACATGTCATGTTAACGGGTATAACCTGTCATGTTAATAGCATTACATGTCATGTTATTTTCTTTCATTAAGGAGAAGATGATCGATTCACATGCATTACCTGTCATGTTAAAGGTTATAACCTGTCATGTTAAAGGGTATAACCGTCATGTTAATAGCATTACCTATCATGTTATTTTCTTTCATTAAGGAGAAGAGGATCGATTCGCATTACTTGTCATGTTATTCGCATTACATGTCATGTTAAAGGGTATAACTAGCATGTTAATAGCATTATCTGTCATGGTTTTTTCTTTCATTAAGGCAAGCTTTTCACAATCAATATCTTTTTTAAATGAAGATTATATATAAGGCAAATAAATAAAGCTATAGGATAAATAAGGAATAACTGGAATAGATAAAGAAGGCAAATAGCTAAAGCACTGATCAATAAGATTGAGAAACAGAAGCACTGAAATTAGTGCAACCATGGAAGAAGCAGAGAAAGAGAGAGCAAGACGAAGGAAAGAGAAGAGTGATTTCTGATTGATCATCAATTGGGTTTGTTACAATGAGCAATTGCACTTTTATACTGGTTGGAAAAAGTTGTTACTAAAGATGGGATCAAGTGTGACGCAACACACATGTAGAATATGAAAACCAGATAAAAAACGATCAATCATGGCTCAACAGCTACACAAACTCTTTAGCTTGAAAACACCATGTTTCTCAACAATAGGTTGGGCTGCAAACTCTTTAATCGACATCCACTGCAGAGAAAGACACCATATATATGTCGATAAATTTATGAGATACATGTATTTCTTTTGTGTATTCTCTAAATCACAGTCAAAACAATTCTATGGACAGTAGCTCAATTGATTTGGCATCGCAAGCTAAGAGATCTCCAGCCTCTTATTTTTAAACTATCATAATTTTTATGATCTCGTGTCATGTACATGTATGATCGTGTCAAGTAAAACAATTCTCGTGTCATGTAAAACAATTTACTTGTCAAGTAAAAACAATCACGTGTCATGTAAAGCGATTCTCGTGTCATGTAAAGCATTCCTGCCTCAGCGTTTGTACATATATGCAACTTAATCTCCCATATAATCTTTGTTCAGTTTTGTGTAAACAACTCAACTCCGTAGTCCGCTCACTCTGACTGCCATGTCAAGTGACGTAGGTGACGTGTCAAACCTATTACCTGTCATGTTAACAACACATGTTATGATGAATTCAACACACATGGAAGATGAATTCCATGTTAAAAACCCTCTTCAAATGAGACTTTCCATCCTAGTAATTGCCTACTTTCCTTCTTACCGAATAAGCTTATAGATTGCAGATCGGCAAATAACCTGTCATGTTAAAGGGTATAACCTGACAGGTAATAGATTTGACATGTCATCTACGTCACTTCACATGACAGTCAGAGTGAGCGGACTTACCCCAGAAAATTTGGCCAAAAAAATCTGTAAATTGTGTAAATTCGTCCATAGAACACCAAATCGGGTTCAGTAAATTCCTATAGCTTTCTAAAGAGGTGATCACTCTTTTTTCTTCATAAAAATTTGGCCAAAATGAGGTATGGATTATTTTTGGTGCTGATGTCATAGAAAACAATTGACGTGTCATGTAAAACAATTCAGGTGTCATATAATTTCAGTGTCGTCTTTTAGTCAACCTTTTCATGGCGTTTTAACAAACGCCATGGAAAACCAAACCATGGCATTTAAAAAACGCCATAGATATCTTTTAAAAATTAAAAAAAATCAAAAGTTGCACAATCCATGACGTTTTAAAAATGCCATGGAATTGTATTTATTTAAAAAAAATACAATCAAAATATAACCATTACACTGCTCGATCAGTTAATAACTACAAAATAACTACAATCATCTCTTGAAAATTCAAACCCATGCATAAGGTTCTTTTACAAATAAAATAATTCTAACTTCCAAACTATGTTTTGACCTCCATCTTCGTCATAAAGTGTTGAGCAGATATTACTTATTGTCTCCGGCTCTCCGCAAGAAACATTATCCCCCAGCTCGATCACAAATCTGCAATAAATGAAAATCAATAAGGCATTTCTCTACAAATATCTTCCAGAAGGCATTAAATGATCCAATTGCACAAGATTACACCTTACTTCAAAATACTTATTCATGTAAGAAGAAATTAATTTATCAACACTCTGAACTGCGATGTGAACAAAGAAAATGGAGTGAGAATCAGTTAAGGGCAGGTACTGGTAATCAAACTCAAGGGCCGGCTACTCAACAGATTGGACACAGAACTAGCATGGTGATGCAAAACAGAAAAGAAAATGTCGTGTGGATGTTGGTGGGAATTTCTTAGCATACAACACAGTTACTCCGAGAGTTAAAAGGATATAATTGCCAATCTGGTGTTGATTTGAGTTTGAACAATGTTGAAAGCAATGGATGTGAAACTGTCTCTGCAGATTTGTCCAACAGCAACATAACAGCAAATAGAAAAGACAGTAAACCTAAGGGTGTGGGTTCTGATTTGGCAAATGCATGCGTTAGAGATCTGAATTGGAGTAATGTTGTGAGCAAAAGAGGAGGTAAATCCCCAAGATCCAACTCTGAAAAAGGAAAACAGATTGTGCAAGACAACCCGGTTATAAAAGCCTCCCAGTTTGCTGTCCTTGAGGGGTTAGATTTTGATGCATCAGTTAATCAACTCGGCATCAGAAGCAGATCTAATCAGTCAGACCATGAGTGTAGCACTCACTTGAAGGGATTTGATGGATAAACTCAAATTTGCAGCTTGGAATATTGCGGGTATCAAAGATCCCGTAAAAGATAATTTAATTACGAGCTACTTCTATGATAATGATATAAGTCTTATTGGACTATTAGAAACTAAATTACTAAAAAAGAATTTTGAGGAAGTCCGAATGAGATTTATGAAGGACTGGAAAGTGTGTATTAATGGTAGAGGCGATGAGAAGGGTCACATTTGGGTAACCTGGAACCCCGCTATATTTGATGTATCCATTCTAAATATTCAGGATCAGTATTTGCATTGCCTAGTTCAATCAGGTGACAGGAAATACAGATTTGCAGCAACGTTCATATATGCTCACAACTCTAAGACTGAGAGAATGTCGCTATGGAAAGACAAGAGAAGGTATGCTGGTGAGATGGACCTGCCATGGGTTATGTTGGGTGACCTTAATTGTATTCTTTCGATTGAAGATAAATGGCCTCAAAGTAACACCAACACACTTTGTAGAGTTTGTAATTCATTAAATCCATAACAAAACGTAAATGAAAATTGAAATAAGGAAGCAGTAAGATTTATCAGTTACCTTAGCATCATATACTCTCCCTTCCTGCTAACAAGCTCATCCAACCTCGCATCAATAAGCCCATCACTTCTACACGAACAAAAAGATACAATATAAGTAACAAAAAAAAATATATCGTAATCATGAAGGTCATCAAAATACTGAATAATGAATTCAGCAAAGACAAAAACATGTATACATTGAATGCAATGAAATTAAAACTATCCGAAATATGTTGGGATGGATGGAAAATCTACATTTTGAATACACTGCATATACCAAATACAAATAAAACGTTGTTCCTACAACATATGCTATTCACTTTCACAATTCTCATGGAAGAACCATAAATTTGATTAACTAATATCAAGAGAAAGAATGAGCTGCAGTTTACCAGGCTGCATTTTAGACATGCGTTTTTAATTCACATAAGAAATTTACCACCATGCTTAAACATTCACCTGACATTAGAATTTTAGCTAGTTATACATGACACGACATTCACCTGACATTAGAATTTTAGCTAGTTATACATGACACGACATTCATCTCGAGTACAAAACTGAGATTTGTGTTCAAAATTTTAGCTAGTTATACAGTGAAGATCTTACTGTTGGGTAAGGCCACTAGCTTGGAGTGTGACTGTCTCCAAGTGATAGACGGTTTTTAGTCGCGTAAACCGTATCAAAATTAATTCGAACCTACCTAACTAATGTAGTGTGGTAAGCACGAGTCGATCCCACAGAGAATCAAGTATTTCCAAGTTATGTCTATTTACCAATTAGTATCAAACGGGGGGTTTTTGAATGGTGAAAATAAGAAAGAAAATAAAATAGACTATAAACAAATTGACAGAGATAACAGTTAATAAAATAGTTTCATCTACAAATATCCACTTTATTTGGTTGAAGCGATCCTTGTAACTTCCTCTTGTCCTTCTAGTCTTCCTATGAATGCCCTTGTCCCGACCTAATATAGTTACTAGTCCAACCAGTCCTAGCAACCCTTATCAATCGAACAGTCCCTAAAGAAGGATTTAACCCAATTGATAGCTTTAAGTTCAGAGATTAACCAAGGTATTTGCAGTCCCTAAAGAGGGATTTAACAACACATCCAACTTCCTACTCATTCAATTAGTTCAACCAGCCCTAGAGGAACAAGTTTGCCACTTGGGTTAAGGTTCACAACCAGGAATCTACAAAACCCTAGCAATTGAATTGATTCTAACTAGTTGCGCGGGCTAGATAGAATAAAACAATAGACAATCAAGCACAAATAAGTCGAAACATTCAAATATAGGAATTAAGGAACAAGATTCATAAACTCACAATCAATCAAACAAAGCTTCAAATTGTAGACGAAACGGGAGAGTTTAGATCTCCATAAAAATAAGACAAAACATAGTTAGGGTTAAAGAATTGAAACGGTAGTCGGCCACTGTCACGGTAAGTCCCCTTCGGCCTTCTTGCCGTAGGAATGAATATATAGTGTGAATGCTTTGTAAAACTAATCTAACTAGTCTATCTATCCTATTATGAATATATATAATATTATTATATCTAATATACCTAAACTATCTAATTCTATCGACCTAAATTATATCTAAATATAATAATAATAACAATGGTAGCATGGCATCACTTGTAAAACCATCACGTGTGTCTCCTTCCGCACTCAACTATCCATCTCCAGCCCGTGATGTAGCTCGGCCCGTCTTGTTTGCAATTTATAAATTGATCCAACCTCCAAATTCATACGATCCAAGCCGAAAATACCTGACATATATAAAAACACTAGTGTAGACTCCGAAAACTAAATAATACAAATTAAGCTATAAAATATATAAAAATACTCTAAATTAATATGCAAATCTATACCTAAAATATACTCTATCAAACCACCTCATGCTTAGACTTTTGCTTGTCCTCAAGCAAACTATCACAAAACAAAGACATCTTGTAATTAAACTGTGCATGATATGCAATATAACTAAGCTAAATGCAACCTATTATGACCATCTAAATGCATGTTATCAAACTCCCCCACACTTAAGCTTTTGTTTGTCCTCAAGCAATGAAAAACAAATATAGAATTGATCATCCCACAAATAAGATTTTCATGCTATAATTTAGAAAAGCAACATCACGTAGTAGGAGCCATGAATAAAAGAACAAATATCCTAGCAAGTATATGAGCGGTCCAATAGTAAAGGCAAATTTAATCCAACCTCACCGGGATAATGTGATTCACTCAAGCTCTCATGTGTTTAGGCTTTAAAGTCAATCTCTCAACTCAATCCAAAATGCTCTATACACCGTGAAAGTCATTACTTGCAAACAACATCATGAGGACTTTTATAGGGTTGTAATGGGGCTTTGGTAGGAACATAAGGCATGGGAAATATTTAGGCTTGTGGTGCTAAAAATCCGGGAAAAAAGAATAACAATCAACCAGAACAACACCAAAACTTTCATACTTCACAAACCATTCCAATAACATAAACTCCAATAAACATCAATAAGCACTTTGATTTCAATAGCCATACAAATCATGCATTTTTTTTTTATTTGGACGATGACTTTTTTCTTTTATGCTTACTTTTGCCCCTAAGTGAATTTTATCCTCCTTAGGTCCAAGCTTACTAGACTTTTACTCCTAAGTGAATTTTATCCTCCTTAGGCCCCTAGTAACAAGTCATCTCTATTATGCAAGAAGGGTTACCTTATTTTGGCTATGCATCTCGCAATGCACAATCATACATACATCATCTCTACTCAAAGCAACTCCAACATAAAGATTTTTCACCAATTCTCCTCCCGGATAGGGTCAGGCTAATCATTGGCTATGATATATTTTTGTGGAGCTATCAAAAAGAATAGGCTTTAAGGCTCAGATTGGCTTCAAGCAAAGGATAATATGTAAGGTAGATAGGGTATAATATGGCTAAAGAAAACATGCCTCAATCATTTGAAATTCACAAGCAACAAACATGTGCAATACGGTAGTGAAATAAGAAGCATATGAAGAGTATAATCACACAATAAAAGCAAAAGGGAAATAATTACGAATAATCCCTATAAGGCCAAAATCAACTCACAAGGGTTATGTTTTTTAGATTTCAATTAAACCTCAACTATGAATCATACTTGCTCAATTATATTCTCAAATCATGCTCCAAAAATCATTTTCATGCAATTCAACCAAATCATGGGATTTATGCAATAAGCTCATAAAAATGAATTAGAGGACAAACTAAACCAAGATGGGTACCGTTACTAACACCTAAATGCAATGAAATGCAAAACAAAAATTAAAAAAAACACAATAAAACAAAAAAAAAAACTAACATAAATATATATAAAACTAACATAAATATATATAAATACGGAGCTACACTTGAATTCCCCACCCCATGCTTAAAATCTTACTTTGTCCTCAAAGTAAATAAAAAGAATGGAAGAGGTAGAGGAAACTCACCAAATAAATAGGCATTCAGGAACAAGCGTTTAACTCAAGAGAAAGTAGTGGTGTAGTCGCTGAACAACCCCAACTCTTGGATGTAATCGGCACTCTTGAACCTTCTTGGAGTTAGCTAAATATAGGCCTATCCTCTTTGCAAAATGTCTGGCCAAGACACAAAACAAAAAGAACACACCACAAACAAACACATTCCAACACCCAAGAAAAATATATCATCCAAGCAACACAGCAGCGCCAAATTCTTGATGATAAAAAAAATGTTGATGATCAACCAGACTCAATAAAAGTATCACATGAAACACATTCAAGTCCAGAAGATTAATCAAAAACATATATCAGATCATAATTGAACGCATTAGCTGCTGTGAAACCAAAAATCAAAGCAAACCAATCTATTAATTTAAGAGTCAACAAGATAAATCAACTGAAACCCCTCCGAAGCAATTCCCATCGAAAACTAAATATGTGAATCAAATTTTCCTAAAAAATCACAAGGACAGGATACAAGGGCGGTCAGGGTGTCTTGTCTGGCGGTCGGGGCTGAGAAGGCCAGAACTGGGAAGTCGCCGGCGGTGAGGTGAAACGGTGGTGAAGAAGCGGGATGGAAACGGCGCTTGCTGGGCTTCAGGACGGAGTGCCGGAGGAGGAGGGCGAACGATGCGGCCAGGATTGCTGATGGTGATTGGCGCGCGGTGGCGGAAGTCCGGCGATTAGGCGGTCGCGGTGGTGGAGGACGGCGCTGATCAGATGGCGGCCTGGTAGAGAAGAGAGAAGGGAAGTGGAGGCGGGGGCTGGAAGTCTGGCGGTGATGGCGAGCGCAGAAGGGCGAGGAAGATGCGGCCTGGGAAGGAAAGAAGGGAGAAAGGGGAGGGCTCGACATTTTTTTTTTTTTTTTTTTTACTAAAATAGAAAAACTATATAATATAAATTAATTCTAACTAAAAATAAAGGGAAAAAAAAATATCTAAGATCGATTCAGACATTGTTAGAGCCCTCAACAATTTGTCAAACTCTTGTGCACACATATCAATCAAGCAGGTATAATATATTGATAAACTGAAACTAAATAATATTGCAAATAAGACATGTTTCAACCTATCAAATAAGCGAGTATGACTCTTTGTATAAGGTATGTAGTACCACCAACACAGTTCCGCTGGTGGCTTCTCAAAGTAATATTCCCAAGGGTCTGCATATTCACCAAAATCCACAAAAGAGTAAGAAATATCAATACCTTGCTCGGGAGCCGTAGAAATCGGCTCTGGACATGGTTCCTTGATAGGCAAGTTAGGGATGATTTCTTCAGATGAAATAGGAGCCAAAACACATGGATCCTCATGCGTGCACTCATGAGACTCCATGTAAGGGAGCATCGGCCTCTCATCGATCAAACCATCATTGTGTGTGTCTTGGCTTTCATCAACTTGAGGAATAAAGCATTGATCTACTACCAACTCACTCATCGGTTGATTAAGTTGGTTCAATTGTTCCTCAATTCGCTCCATCCTTTTAAGCACCTGCTCCAACATAACCTGGCGTATGAAAGCTTCTTCCTGCTCCACCTGGTGACCCATATAGCAGAAAAAATCCCACATCTCTGATAAATTAAAACTCGCAAAGCCTCCGTTACTCATAGACTCAGCAAGTTCTTTGGTCTCAGGAGTCATGCCCTCAAGTACACAAATAACCATATCTTGCAAACTATCTTGGTAACCCCGTGCATAACGGACGTCCAATAAATTATTCACTCTTGTGAAATAATGGTGAAAATTTTCCCCTTGACACTGCATTAATCTCATCTTAAAATGTTAGTAGTAAGGTTGTCGTGAACCGTAAGATAGGTTCACAACGAAGTTAAGTTATATACAATAATTGGCAAACACACAAAACAAAGAAACAAACTTTGATTCCCCGGCAACGGCGCCAATTTGATAGACGGTTTTTAGTCGCGTAAACCGTATCAAAATTAATTCGAACCTACCTAACTAATGTAGTGTGGTAAGCACGAGTCGATCCCACAGAGAATCAAGTATTTCCAAGTTATGTCTATTTACCAATTAGTATCAAACGGGGGGTTTTTGAATGGTGAAAATAAGAAAGAAAATAAAATAGACTATAAACAAATTGACAGAGATAACAGTTAATAAAATAGTTTCATCTACAAATATCCACTTTATTTGGTTGAAGCGATCCTTGTAACTTCCTCTTGTCCTTCTAGTCTTCCTATGAATGCCCTTGTCCCGACCTAATATAGTTACTAGTCCAACCAGTCCTAACAACCCTTATCAATCGAACAGTCCCTAAAGAAGGATTTAACCCAATTGATAGCTTTAAGTTCAGAGATTAACCAAGGTATTTGCAGTCCCTAAAGAGGGATTTAACAACACATCCAACTTCCTACTCATTCAATTAGTTCAACCAACCCTAGAGGAACAAGTTTGCCACTTGGGTTAAGGTTCACAACCAGGAATCTACAAAACCCTAGCAATTGAATTGATTCTAACTAGTTGCGCGGGCTAGATAGAATAAAATAATAGACAATCAAGCACAAATAAGTCGAAACATTCAAATATAGGAATTAAGGAACAAGATTCATAAACTCACAATCAATCAAACAAAGCTTCAAATTGTAGACGAAACGGGAGAGTTTAGATCTCCATAAAAATAAGACAAAACATAGTTAGGGTTAAAGAATTGAAACGGTAGTCGGCCACTGTCACGGTAAGTCCCCTTCGGCCTTCTTGCCGTAGGAATGAATATATAGTGTGAATGCTTTGTAAAACTAATCTAACTAGTCTATCTATCCTATTATGAATATATATAATATTATTATATCTAATATACCTAAACTATCTAATTCTATCGACCTAAATTATATCTAAATATAATAATAATAACAATGGTAGCATGGCATCACTTGTAAAACCATCACGTGTGTCTCCTTCCGCACTCAACTATCCATCTCCACCCGTGATGTAGCTCGGCCCGTCTTGTTTGCAATTTATAAATTGATCCAACCTCCAAATTCATACGATCCAAGCCGAAAATACCTGACATATATAAAAACACTAGTGTAGACTCCGAAAACTAAATAATACAAATTAAGCTATAAAATATATAAAAATACTCTAAATTAATATGCAAATCTATACCTAAAATATACTCTATCACCAAGCTTTCAAGACAGAAGGCGTGTCGCCTGGGAGCTTCCCTGCTCGTCTCTTGCGTAGAATCTCCTCTCTTATGTCCACAATCTTATCCTTATAACCCCTTTGGTAATCTACAGTTTTGAACCACATACTCAACATCAATATATCAAGCTAAGCCAATTTAAAACATATCACGATGAAAATTAACACTTCTTTAAAATTAATCAACGCATCACCCACATGCCAAATTCAACACTTCTTTAAACCAAATTGTGTCCAGTAGACAAACACATGGTGTCTAGTAGATAGCCACAGAGTGTCCAGTAGACAACCATAGCCCGAAAAGGAGAAAAAACCTAAAACGTGTCCAGTAGACAACCGAATGATGTCAGTAAGAAACCATAGGGTGGACAGATAAGAACAGATCTAGTATAGAGTAAAACAAGGTTTATTAAAAGAAAAACAAACAAATCAATAGCTACAATGATCTAAGATGAGATCTTATTCCCTCCTAAAAGAATAAGATAAAGAAAGAAAAAATGGACATATACAATCACTCATAGAACCAACAAGAATATGGAGGATGAGTATCTAGTGAAGATATTACATAAAACTAAGATATATAGGTTGCACAAGCCACCGATTTGTGACAAACAGATTCATGAAGCATGTGATAACCTTTTATTATTAGATACTTACCACACTAACACCTTCAACTGCAAGTTCATAGTAAAGCCTGGTAATCTCCAAGGAAGCACTTCGTACAACTTCATTTTTCAGTTCTTCTGTTAAATATCTTGCTACTATGTCTGCCTGAAAGAAAGCCTGAAAAACAGTCACCACATGATAGCTGACAAGAATACAAGGGAACTGCAGTAATATCACATTCCCAAACCATTTCAATTCCAAAATTCAAAATTTCAGTCTCAAAATTCCAATTTAATGTCAGGAGTAGGAGGTGAATTCGACACAAACTCAAGAAGCAGATTATGACAGGTAAAATGGACCTCAGAAGATAGCAATATCCTATCAATTCATCTATATAAATTCCGTGTTCTTGTTTTCTCCCTTTTAGGCATTCATCTTATATTAATAACAGATCAAAATTGGCAAAGACCAAACATTCTGTAAATTCGGTGGTAGTACAGATGTTGTGCAGAACAATCGGTGCTCAATCTCCTAGTAAATATCAAAATTGGCAAAGATTTCAACACAATCAAAGAAAGAAAGAAACGAATTCAAAATTTTAAAACCCTAGGAATACCAAGGAGTAGGACATCGTCAAAAAGGATACGAACTGGAAACTGAAAACCCTAAATTGAATGAAAACAAAGGGAGTGCGAGAGAGGAGAAGTGTGGATACAGGGAATGATGAGGAGCAGTGGAGGTGAGAAAGGGAGAGCACCGGTGGAGAGTGGTGTAGAATTACCTCAAGTGGCGACGAGAGGGCCAGAGACAGATGGTGAAGTGCCGACGGTGCTCGGTGGTCTGGGCTAGTGAAAAGTTCAACCAGTTGGAGGCATGGCGTGGTGTTGTGGTGGTGATGATGCCTCGCCTCGAAGTGGGAGGTGTTGGGCGCGAGCGAAGGCCAGAAGTGGGAGGTGTTGTGCGCGAGTGAAGGACCCGGTTCGGAGAAGAAGACCACCACTGCCCAACGTCGCCGCTGCCCCATCGTCCATCGTCGTCGTCGATTGGTGGGATCTATGAAAGCTCTGCTTCCGCCATTGGAGACGAATGGGAGACGAATGAGATTCGGGCATCTTCTTCCCCCCGATTCCCCTTTCCCTTCTTTCCTTTTTTTTCCCTCTTTACTGATTCACCGGCTACCGGTTGGAACATGAACCGGATATCCAGTTTTGTGCAAATTTTTTCAGGATTGGGTTAGGCATGCAAACCTTCCGGATATGAGGGTCATTTTAGCAAATTACCCGTTATTTAACTTATGAGTCAACTTAATGAATACAATTGCATGATGAATCTGTGTAGGGTCAATTTGGTGCCCGTGTGACATCTACAAAGTGCCGACTGACCGGGCCGATTTTGACCCAACAGATCACCGGGTCTGGACCCTAGCTAAAAGTCCCGGATAATTTGGGTTTGGGTCGATATTGGATCCCGAGTTCAAAACACCGAATTCAAACCCATAATATTACCTGGCGTACGGATCGGATTTTTCGAATCGGATCATCTTTTGACAAGTCTACCTATACTGGGTACATATAGCTAGCCACGCCGATACTATTTATACACGCCAAATTCACACATGTTATATAGTATCCTATCTTCCTATATGTATCTTCTATATTTTGACACTTGTCCCTAAATATGACAGCATACATAAGCTCCTATTTTCCGAAAACAACCAAAAACTTTTACTCCACGTATAGCACACCTACCTATAAATTAGGAGGTTGGTCCTTCTAAGACAGTCCCATATTTAATCACTCCGGACAAAAATTTACGCTTCGAATATATACACCGCAAATCTGCACGTTGTTAAGGACGTGAATGCACGTCGGATTTAACATGCTTGCACGTCCTTAACGACATGCTGTCACATTTTTTTTTTCAAAAACGTGCTTGCACGTCCTTTTTGACGTGCAATATTGGCATAACGCACGTCCAAAGCAACGTGCAACACTGCACCTCCATTTGGACGTGCAACCCTGCACGTCCATTTGGACGTGCAATATTGCACGTCATTTTGGACGTGCAAGCTCGTCAACTAAAAGCGAAGACGACGTACCCCTTCGTCTCCAATTCACCCAGAGAGAGAGAAAGAGAGGCGACGACGACGTGTCGGCGACGACGAGAGAGAGAGAGATCGAGCCATCCACAGAGAGAGAGAGAGAGAGATGGATCCAGAGAGAGAGAGAGATGGAGGTGGAGGTGCAGGCGGCGGGTGGTAGTGCGGAGGTGGTGGCGATGGAGGTGACGCAGATGGAGGGTGGTGGTGGTGGTGGCGATTGAGGTGGCGCCGATGGAGGGGGGTGGTGGTGGTGCGTAGGCGGAGATGGTAGAGGGCGGAGGTGCGCAGGCGGGGACGGTGGAGGGTGGTGGTGGAGCGGTGTTGGAGGTGGCGGCTCCGGTGGAGGAGGTAGTGGCAATGGAAGTAGTGGCCCAGCCGGAGGTGGTGGTGCCGACATCGGATCCGGAGGTGGCGACGCATCCTATATTACCGTCGTGGAAGCAGCGGAATATGGAGGTGTCTCATGTCCCGACCCCACCGGTATCTTATTTGAATTATTTATTTTATTTGATTTAGTTTTATAGTTTTATAATATAGTTTGATAGATTATAATATAGTTGTATAATATAATTTGATAGATTATAATTGATATTATATAGTTTTTATGATTTATTATTTGCTTATATTTTATAGTTTTATGATTTGATAGTTTAATGATTTGTTATATAGTTTGATAGATTATATAATATAATTTGATAGATTATAATTGATAGTATATAGTTTGTATGGGTTGATAGTATACAGACTCTAAACATACATTACTTGTATGTTTATAGTTTCAAATATAGTTTGTACAAAAAGTACAAACTACATTAAAATTCATTAAAATAAAAAACATTAAAATATATTAAAATAAATTAAAATAAAAAATTAAAATACATTAAAATACATTAAAATACATTAAAATATATTAAAATACATTAGAAACATTAAAAAACATTAAAATATATTAAAATATATTAAAATATATTAAAATATATTAAAATATATTAAAATATATTAAAAACATTAAAATATATTAAAATACATTAAAATAAAAAACGTTAAAATATTTTAAAATATATTATAATACATTCAAATTCAAACACAATAAAAAACATTAAAAGCGATTAATATATATTAAAATATATGAAAAGACATTAAAATATATTAAAATACATTAAAATATATTGAAAAGACATTAATAGCCAACCAGATCAAATGAATTAGCATATTGAAAGTAACAAGTTCTTAAAATTTCATAATAACAGGCAAGGAGGCTCTTGAGGGGGATGATACTCTACGGTCAGCGAGGGTCGGCGACCGGGCAACAGTCAGTCAGATTGAGGAGGAGCCGGTACCCCATGATAGACACGATGAGACACATACATTAGATGATCTACTGATGTCTACAGAGGGCTACCAGCAGTCGATGGGGACCCCCGGCCGATGAGGATGACAACTTCTGGCGGGGTCTGCCAGATTTCCAGCCTTCTGGCGATCTAACGAAGGGGACGCAACCTTTGTTGGAGGACGCGTTTACACTCAGCAGCTGCGTCACTTATATAGTTGCGGATCGTCGGGCCCACGGTAGACCGCATGCTCATCTACCCCCCACTATTCCCGAGGCATCTACGTCCGGTGTCGCTGAGGCTTCTACATCCGGCGCCCACGACGCCGCGGCTTCTACATCCTCCCACAAACCACCGAGCATTTCTTTGGCTGCGGGGGATGACAGCATCCCTAACGTCGCGGAGGAGGTAGCCGACGGCCATGAGAGGCAGCTGGAGGGGAAGGAGGGGCCACAGGAGGGGCAGGGGGACCATGAGAGGGGGGGGGGCAGCCAGAGCCCGTGCCCATCCCTGCGCAGGATGCTGCGCCGGCTGCGCAGGTCGACCCATTCTTGCCGCCGGGTGATCTGTTGGTGTCTTACATGCACCACCGAGCGTACCGGGTGCGGAGGGTCTCACCTGCTGCCGTTTGACCCCTATATCTTCGAGGGCCCGAGGACCTGGTGGCAGGATCTGATTCCTTCGATCATCCCCCAGTTGTGGGCCCTCCATTGGGAGGGTGTGGACGAGTACATGGTCACCGCATTCATAGAGCATTGGCACTCGAAGACCAACTCCTTCCATTTTTCGTGGGTCGAGATGACCATTACGCTGCACGACGTCGCCTGCCTCTTGGGGGTTCGGATTGAGGGTCTTCCGTGTTTGTCACACCTGGCCCCGGCGGAGCTGATCCACATGGTCGCTGAGTACTACAAGTTGACCCCAGCGACCCTGCGCTCATACAGACACGCTGGCGGCCCGCCCGTTACGTGGGTGACGGACCAGTGGATCGCGAGACACGGGCCGCTCATCGACCCCGCGCCTGCTGATAACCCCGACGCCGCAGCCAATCCCGAGCAGGTTCTGCTCCGCACGCAAACGGGAGGGGGGCAGCCAGAGGCTGACCCTACATAGCGTTGGTTTCTGCATCTAGGTTACCTCGCCACCGCTATCGCCGCGACTCTTTTTGTGGACAAGTTGTAGAGCCGGATCCTATGGAAGATGTTCGGCCTTGTTTGGGACATCGAGAGGACGGCCACCATTGCATGGGGTGTAGGTGCCCTTGCATGTCTCTACAGGGGTCTGGACGAGGCTACCCGAGAAGGTGCGAAGGGTATAGATAGGTGCACGCCGGTACTACAGCTACGAGACCGCTGAATTTGAGTTATAGTTTACTAATATTTATATTATATGCTAACGACATTGTGTTTTGTGGCAAGGCTTGGATTTGGGCGTACTTCCCTCGCTTCCGAGGCGATCTGTCCAGCGATCCAGCTAGGAAGGCCGATCGACGCTGGTATGCGAAGTTCATCCCTCCGAAGGCACCTATCCGCGCGAACAAGGTCGACCGCCTTATCGTCGTCGATGAATGTATTTGAAGCTCTAATTTTATTACATATATTTCGTAAATGTGAATTACGCCTGATATTTTTAATTATAGGTGGAGTGGATGCCCTTTGGGCGTGATCTAGACTTCGACGGCGAGTACCGTCAATCCACCTATCGGGGCACCATCATATTTTGTAGGGAGGACGAGCCATATATGCCCGATAGGTGCCTTCGACAGTTCGGACGAGTGCAGGGGATACCGCAGGCCGTCATCGAGGAGAGTCAGGTCACCCGCGGCGCCGCCTTGACGCCCAAGTACGTCGCCGTGTTTGACCGCGCGCACGATCGGTGGCAGAACTTACTGGAGGAGGGTTGCTTTTACCGGCTCGCTGATCACATACGCATCAGCGAGGACTGTGAGGCCGGTGTCACTACTGATTACCTGGCTTGGTACACATCTCAGAGCCGGTCGTACGTGCTGCCCACCACGCCGCCCCATCCGGACCCTCTGGCGCCCGTCCATCCGATCGCCCTAGATCCATGGGTGGACCTGCCTCAACCTCTAGCCATCCCTCCAGCGGTAGCGACCCGGATGCGGGAGATAGAGGGCTATATACAAGCCCTGGCTACTGACCTTAGGATTCAGCAGATATTAGACGAGGTTAATGATATTTTGGATGATAATGTACGCCACCCCCCTGGACAGTGATGTACATGTAGACTAGGGCTGATAATCGGTTCAAAGTCGATCCGAACCTGGCCAAACCGAACCGAACCTAAAACCGAAATTTTCAAAATCGAAAACCGAACCTAAAACCGAAATTTTGGCTGGTTCGGTTTCGGTTAGGTTCGGATATGAACCTAAGTGAACCGAAATTAATTGAGCAATTTGATTTTGAGATTGTGGACGGAATTTCCGATTTCAGATGAACGAAACAGCGAGGAAAAATGAGTCGGAAGGAAGGCAGATTGAATCTGTTGAACTTGAGGGCTATGAGGTCGAAAGGAAGGCTCAAAAGGAAGGCATATTCAATCTGTTGAACTTGAATATATTGAATCTGAAAAAGAGAAGCAAGCGAGAAGGAGAGACGAGAGTGGGACTGAGTGACTGACAGTTGAGCAAGAAGGAGAGACGAAGAGCGTCGAGCGAGAAGAAGAGACAAAAGCGACGAGCGTCGAGCGAGAAGGAGAGACAAGAGCGACGGGCTTCGAGCCGGTGGGCCGGTGTCTGGTGGCTGGCTAGCTACCTCCCTGACGGCTAGAATGCTGGAGCACAGATCTGGTGTGGAGTGGGACGATTTGGTGAAGGAGGAATTGGTGGATTGAAGGTCTGAAGGCGAAGACGCGAGTGGATAAACCTAATTTGTATTGTGTTAATTGAAATATAAAAATAATTTGGAAAAAAATCGGTTTTTTCCTGTTTAACCGAACCGAACCGAAAACCGAAATTTAAAATTTTCTGAACCGAAAACCTAAACCATAACACCTCGGTTCAGTTTGGTTCCGGTTTGATCGGTTCAGTTCAGCCTAAAATTTCGGTTTGAACCGAATTATGATCAACCCTAATGTACACCGTTACAGCTTTTGCATTATCTATCTGTATATTATATTTATATGTTACAGCTTTTGTAGTATATATCTTTATATAATACTTTGATGTTACAACTTTTGTAGTATCTATCTTTATATTATATTTCTATATTTCTATCTTGAGTAGATCCTCAACGAAATGGCTAATCTAGACTCCTCTCATTTCTTCTGAGTCATATTAAACGAAAACGTCAAGAATGAATCTCTTGTTTCATTTGTATATATCGGAAGGGTGGTTAGGGTTTAGGATTGGCTAGGGCTAGAGAGGGTTTGTCCAGCATCGTCGGGTTAGGGTTTGCACGTCCTTAATGACGTGCATCTTCTGCACGTCCATTACAACGTGCATCTTATGCACGTCCTTAACGACGTGCATAATATAATCATCCTAGCATTCTTTTGACGCACAACTAAATATTTTAAGTGGAGCGGGATAGCTTGCATCCGCATCCTCCAAAACAAAACAAAGTCCAATGTAGTTCGATATGGCCGAGTCGCAAGGCAATCGTCGTCTCCAAGTTTGCCAGGTACGAATACGTTTCGTATAGTGAATATATTTCGTATGCCTTGCGTTTTATTTATATTTCCACTAATGTTATTAAAGTTTCGAGACCTCACCTCTGAGTTCTCGGACCCAAAGGTTTGAGGACCGTAACGACACGGTTACACATTTCAAGGACTTGGGTATAAGACACTACATGATTTTAGTAATCAAGCGGTCTTGGACGGGGCGTCGAACCGTCTAGGCGGGGTTCTCCTTGCTTGCGAGCAATATGGGGAGTACCGACCACACGGGAGGAAGCTGCGAAGCACGCAATAGAAGATAAACGGTTGTCCATTCTCTCTACACGGGCACGAAGCTCCGCCGGGTCACTGGGTTATGACGGTAACCCATGGTGTTCATAACCACGGGCTTCCCACGAGCTTGAAGGGTCACGCCATTGCCGGACAGATGACAGAAGGGGAAAAGAAGATGGCTAGGTGGATGAAGGAAATTGGTACTCCTCTAAAAGCTATTGGGTACGGATTGAGGCAGTTAGATGAGACAAGCGTCACGTCATCGCGTTCCCTTACCAACACGCTGCATCGTCTGCGGGAAAGAGGGTACTATGACCCAAGATACCCTGCATCGTCTGCGGGAAAGAGGGTACTACTACGAGTTCAGACGACATCCGGATGACGACAACGTCTTGAGCGACCTCTTCCTAGCGCATTCTGACGGGATACGGCTACTCCCACTACTAGAATTCTGTTCATAGACATCGGGTATAAACCGATGTTAATAAAAAAAAAAATTCAACGTGTTAGTGGGTGGTGTTAAAAATCCAAACTTTACCACATCGGTTTATAACCGATGTCTATAATGATTTGTAACATTGTTTTTATTGTTGATAACGATTTAAGTACGTTGATATAATGGCGTTTTGGTTGATGAACCTAATGTTAAACCATTATTATTTTGCATTTCTAGTCATTTAAAGGTTCGTAGGAAAACCCAAAACATCACATTAACATCGCTATTTTTTATAAACATGATGTTTTACATTAATAAACACATCGGTTAGGAATTATTCAATTTGTGCATAATCTTTTTTCATGTTTAATTTTTTATAATTTTTTATATAAATATAATGAACCACATTTAATATTTTAAAAGTGGATGTTATTTATATATTTTCAAATCATTTTTTATATGAAATACGATGTTTTGGTATTTTATCACATCGTTTTATATTACAATTTTGACATATACGGGGTTTTAGAAATCGATTTGTATACCTATGATCGACGTATCCATAAAGATAGACATCGTTTTTTCTCTCTGGAGTCCGATGTTTTTCATCAAATAAACTAATCATCCAATACCCCTGTTGATCTATAATGTGACCCTGTTTTGGCTAATAGAAACTTAAACATTCTGAAAGACCAACACATGCATTAAATAATAAAAAATAACTAATGTTGTTGATTGCAATAACCTGTCTAAATGTCTAATATACATTGGTGTCATAAGTCCCTTATGAGAGCTTTGTAATTACACGTTCACATGTCTCCTCCAAGATCTTCATAGCTTCGGTGAAGAGCACCTCCAGGGGTAAGGCATTCGTTTACTCAATGGCTAAGCAACAAGAGAAAGAAAACTGAAACATTTCAGTATTCTAACATGGCAGTAACATATAAAGAATGGAAAATGCATACTTGAGTGAATGCGATGGTTGAATGGCAAACGAAACAGGTGAGCTCTTTAAGCTTTCTATATCATCAAATCAGATCCCTCCCGAATGGAAGCAAATATATCACATAACCTCAGTAATAAGTTTCAGTTGAAGCTACTAAGGACTAAAACAACTAGTATAGAAAGAATACATCATAACTTTGTGCAGAATTTGATTCAATAGTATATGAGGTGTATGTCTGTCTATAAGAGTAGAAACATCAGCAAAGCTCTCGTTTTGCTTCCAATTCGAATATACATTGTCTTAGCTTGATGTGCTATCACTGTCCTGAATCTATTATCATTATTACACTAATGAGGCACTCAAATATGAAGAAGGATAAAACATCCCAAGCCCAAGGTACATCCATTCACTTGAATCAATCTGAAAAACTGAATTTATGTCATTCCAATCCAAGAGATATTAATACCTGCATTCTGCATCCAATGAAAAATATAATTCTCTTTTTATTTCCTAGTTATTTTAATTTTTAAGCCACTCAAAGTATCCTTAAACATAATAAACAAATGACATTTTGCATTTTTTTCACAATCAATAGCATAATAATCACAAATTTACGGCGGCTTATACATATCATGAATTCCTATATTCCATAATGTGACAAAGATATGGGGTTGCATACATGATAAGATTGTTCCAAATTCGACTGAACAATTTGACATTCATATCAAAGTTCGCAATGCTGGTTCTACATGCCAATGGTTTATAATTAAACACAGTACAGACTAACTTGTTTACGTGCATGTTCCCAATCAATTGAGCAAATAAAACTAGGCACGTGATAGAAATGAAGATGCAAAATGTTGTTTCCAAGTCGAGTGTGGTTGTCATCAAGTTTTGACCGTAAGAACTACATATTTATGAGACGATATATTAAAATTACATAGCAAAATAATCCTTTCATCTAACTACTCAAACTTGGTGCTTAAATCAGCAAGCTAAAGGGCAACCACAAGAAATTAGTACCATCAATTAATAATTCAAACCATTGACTACATATCAGACTAGATAGATTAGTCAACATTAGCACGCTATGCACTTCATCTATCAATTAAAACAGTAGAAGTATTTGTTTACAAAGCCACTAGAGACAACATTATTTGACACTGCATTCGTAAACATTCCAAAATCAAAAGTACTATTATTGACATTGTTGGGATCACAGTGGCTGAAAATCTGAGTATTACCTGCCCAGCTAATACGATCAGCATTATTTCAAGTTTGACAGTCCAAGTATTCGGGTATGCATGCAGCTTCTTGCTTGCAATTTAATTTCCAGCAGGCGGATTGTCTTTCTATCGACAATAAATACCAAGCTGCTCCTAGAATCTGCCCACAATGAGAAGTATAGTGTAGCGAGTAACTAAACCAAATTGCACATTATAAAAAAGATCAAATTCCCACCAACAATGATGTAAGCTCCTTTTTTGGTTTTCAAACAAAAAAAAAAAAAAGAAATCAGTAGCTACTTGTTTGATTTAAGCTACTTGTTTGGTTTGCATCTATGGGGTGCTACGTATGAATTCTCTGCAACAGTTCGGTACTATGAACAAGCTCATACTCGAAATCATGAATCACCTCAAGTTAACTCTTAAACAAAGCAAAAGAGCTTCTGTCAAGAGTCATTTACCAACCATAATCAACTTGACTGATTAATTTAGGGTTCATCTATTCTTGTCAATTCATCTCCATATAACATATAATAAACATTACTGCGAGTGATCAATCTATACATCTCCATACAACATATATAATCTTATTTACCTGTACTGAATTTTGAACATTCTTTACAGCTTTGAGATGCTAAAGCTAAGAGGGGAATGAGCACAACCTTTGCCTTGTTCTAACCTCATAATCTAGAAAGGAGAGTATGGAAAGATAAAAATTCTGTCAACTATAGAAAATATAGAAAATGTATATTAGCACATTGATGCCAAATACCAAGGGCATCAAGTTCACAAGGATAGATTGGGATTTAAAAAAAGTTCACAAGGACAGATGACAAGAGGAAAACCTGTCGTTGTTCTTGTCAAAGAATACTCAAACTCACAACTAGTATAGTGTGTAAGAAAGCGATCGATCCACAGGGAAATCTATTCAATTCAAGTGTAATTCTAATCGCTAGTAGAGAATATGGGGATTTTTGGTGTGTAAAAGATCCGCCTTTTATCAAAGCGGAAGCAAGCAAACAATGTAAAGTGATTTTAGAATGCAGTGGAAGGAAATAGGTTCACCTACAATTTATCACTTCGATTGATGAATTCGATCCTTGTTTCAGCCTCTAGTTCTTGTCTTTTCCTATCAATGTCCTTGTCCAGATCTTAGGTAAATTACTAGTCCTACGAGTCCTAGCAACCCTTATCTCCAAATAACCCTAACACAGTTAAGATTCAACCTAGAGATAGCATTAAGATTATGAATTAACCAAGGTACACATAATATCAAGCTACGAGTCGATATTCAACATGTATTCAACTTCCTACACATCCAATTAGTCCTATGAGTCCTAAAGGGATATGATTGCCACTTGGGTTAAGGTTCGCTACCAGGAATCTACAAAACCCTAGCAATTGAATGAATCTACTCTAACTAGTTGATCAGGCCAGAGAGAATAAAACACATTCAAGCAATTAAGCACAAGGAAGACAAAACATTGCAATAGAAATAAGAACTAGATTAAGAAACTCACAATTCAACAATCAAAGATCCAAATCGTAGGCGAAACCTTGAGAGTTTAGTTGCTCATGCTCAACGGTGCTCTCAACAATGGAATAAAGTGCATCAGGTTCATGAAAGAATAAACTAGAAAAGTCTTATAAAGCCTCTAACAAGTCGGCCAAATAATAAAACAAAAACCCTAATTAAAGTCCAATTCTGAACGGCGTGTTTCTGCGAGGGTCGCGGGGCAGCCTACCCAGGCCGCGGGGCGGCCGGCGATCAGTCCGTCAGAGGTTCGGGCCGCGGGGCGGCTAGCTTTGCCGCGGGGCGGCTTTTACTGTTCACAGCGATTTTTTCCGTTTCGAATTTGGTCTCGATGTCAACATGAAAGTTGTAGATCTCGGAAAGAGCTTTCCAACGCATGGTCATAATAGTCAATCGGACAACCGAGGCCTCCAGAAAGTGCGAAACAAGTTCAGCATGTCTGGCGACAACTTCTGCTGACTTGTTCTTCACTTAGGCTCTCTAACTTCGATTCCGCTCCCGGACTCTTCGCTTTTATTCTTCCTCTTCTTCACTCTTCCTTCATCCATGAGCTTCCTCAATCCTCGTCGGATCTACATATACCTGAAATAATCCATAAAAACGTGTAGATTCCGACTCCACCAACAAAACAAGTATAAATGCAAATCTAGCTTAAATTATGCATTATGCACATCTAAATCATGCTAAATGCAACCTAATATGCCTACCTAAATGCATGCTATCAACAGAGCAATAACATGTGAGTGTCTACATAAATATGACATTCGTAGAAGTTCTTGACACCTAATTCTACTATAGATAGAAACTTGAAACATTTATTGACACCTGGAAGGCTCTCAAAATAAATATATTCAATGTTTCATGGAATCGCACCTATTAAATGAAACCATGCATCAAAAGATTGAGATCTCAAAACCTTTCTCTACCGCATTTCCTCGTAAAGCTCCAGCTATATATAATAATAAAAAAGAGTAGTTAGTTATTAATTATGATTCAGGGACTGATGGTCATGGTAGACAGAAAAAAGGGAGTTCTAAGTTCTCACCCAAGTACAAAGAAAAGAAAATGATGACAAAAGCAGATCAAAACATTACTTTCCTTGGGTTTGAATAATGACATAAAAATTATATAAGATTTCAGCAAATGATCTGAATGGTAACAAGGATGCATTTGTATTCCAGCCATCCTCAGTCATTTGTACAGAAATGAATTTCAAGAATCATGTAGTTGAAAAACTCTATTTGCCAATTAGTAATTCTAATATGAGAAGAAACAATATTAACCTGTTCATGCTCACTTATTTGACTTACGTGGCCAGTCCATGTCATTGAGATCTCAATTAGAATGCACTTATTCCCTCTGCTTTCCTTTGTTGGATCTCTTTCAATCTAGTAGGTCTTTCTTATTTTCCTTTGCACCTGCACTCGCAGAACATAATCCTCCAGTCATGTTCTTTTTTTTTCAGTCAATTTTCCAATTCAGCTCAATAATATCATAAAACAAATAAAAAACATGGGCCAGTTCATAATTACAAATAATAACTATTCTAGTATATCTTTATGGAAGAGTATTCATTATTCAGACACAAAATAGCAATTTCATGTGAAAACCAGGAATCTTTTTAGTCATCCAATGAGAATTCCCAACTAATCTTAAAATGTTTAAATCTTAATCAGTTAGTTTGAACGAGCTGAGATCAGTCCCTTTTCTTCTCAATTATATTCTCAATAGAAAACCTAGAATCAGATTTTAAGAGGCAAAACAATCATAAGTCTATCTGAAAGGAGGAAAGAAAAAAATTACAAAGTAATAGTAAATACAGTGATAGAGGAGAGGAGGAAAGAAGTTTACATTGTACAAATCGATAAGAACCATGTGAAAGGAGGAAATAAGTTTACATCTAGTTCTTGGTTTTCCGAGTCTTTGCGACCGACGACGGTCGGTAACGGTGAAGTGAAGATGAGGAAACATTTTCGGCCAATGGAGTAAGTCTGATGGTTCAACTGAATCAAAAAGCGGAAGTTAGGGTTTTGTTTGGAACTGCAGAAAAAGGGAGATTGGAAGCGGATAGGAATACGTATTCGAGCAAGGAGATTGAAAAACGAAGGAGATCGATTGTGGATCTTGAATCATGAACATGGGAAATCATTGAACATGAGAGAGAGAGAGAGAAAGAGAGAGAGAGAGAGAGAGGTACCTCTCTTCGATGTGACTGAGAAGCCGGAGCGGATTAGGGAGAAGAAGGCTTGTTTCTTCAGTCGCTGACCCCATCGCCATGAATCGCCCTACCTGCTGCTCCTCCAATTTGGGGATTTTTTATTTTCCTCGTGTAGGTAGCAATGACTAATGAATTAGGGGTACTGACTACTGGGTCCTCTTTTTACCAAAAATCCAAAAAGTCTTTTTTTTTGGTTAAGTGTTTGGATTTTACCGCCTAAGTGTTATAAGCGAGCTTTTAAAAAAAATTCAAAACGTCTTTTTGACATTTTCCAAAAAGTAAAACCGATGTATATACTTCCATTAACATCGATAATTTTAAAGACGATGTTATAATAATTTTTTACATCGTGCGTTTATCTGACCGATATAAAAGATCTGATGTCTATGAACACAATTCTAGTAGTGTCCGAAGGTTCCATTACGTCATCGTATTGGACAGCACGTACAAAACAAATGCGTAAGTTACTTAATTACAATTACATTATTGTACATATAGCCAGTTATAAAGTATTGTACATGTAAAATATTTACACTTGCAGATATGGGATTCCATTGTCCGAGGTGGTCGGGTTCACACCCTCAGGCAATACTTACTGCATTGCATATGCCTTCATGTCGCACGAGAACGAAGACACATACGCTTGGGTGTTGCGTCAGCTTCAGATCTTGCTTGGGACGGTTCAACCTCAAGCTATAATGACTGATCGGGAGCTAGGTCTCTTGGCGGCGCTAAATGTTGTCTTTCGCAACGTCCAACATCTCCTTTGCTGGTTACACGTGACGAGAAGATGTGAGGAAGCTGCTCTCAAGATCACAAAGAATTTAAACCACACTGGCATCTTCAAGGGCAACTGTTGGGGGTTGTTTCAATCGAGGTCGCAGTAATCATTCAACCGCCGGCGTCGGGCTCTACACGCTGCATGGCACCCATTCCCAGGTGTGGTGGTGTATTTAGAGGCGGTGTGGCTTCCGTACAGCAAGAACATCGTACGATGCTACGTAGATAATGTCTTCCATCTGAGCACCCGTACAACAAACATGTACACCTTACTTCATATCTCCCATGACAATATCATATGACATCAAACATTTAGTGGTATGCACTTCAATGTGTACAGAGTTGAGGGTCAACACATGGTTCTGAAGGAGGCACTGCACTCATCGACTGGTGACATTCGCATCGTGATCGATGCAATCCATAGAGTCAACGATTGTCAACTTCATGAGCTACAACCTGCTTTGGAGATCGACCACTTCAAATGGACAACGACGGCATATAAAGTCAACCGTTTTGATGAGGTAAAGACTTTATAATCTCCAAAAAGTGCTTCGACTACCTATACAAGTTGTGGGAGGATGTCGTGAACCAAAACATTCCTCCGGAATGCACGGACCAACATTGGAGGATTTGCTACGGGATCCCTTGTGTCCATGAGATTCAGGCCTATGTCAGTTCCGGGACTCCGATACCCGCTGAGGACATCCACCCGTTTTGGATGTTTTTCACACGGACTGACATCGACGACACCCCACTCCCGTATGAGCTGTCATCTTCATACACGGCTTCCAACAATTTATGCGACGATGAGCTCCACCCACCCTCATCTGCAAGCGTCCGATCGAAAGGGGGGCCTCTGGGGTCGAGGAATGCCTGCAGAACCAACCCGTTGCCATTCGAGGAGTTTAGGGCAAATTTTGAGAGAAAAGAAGCACGTACTGCTCGACATTGTCCACAAGCTACCTCAGCTCGACGTGGACGTGATGATGTGTTTGGAGGGTTCAACTGGGGTCTAAACAACATTGATCCCTTCATGATCGGACATATTGAGGGTGTGAAGGACACTATTGGAGATGGTCATTGTGGCTACCGTGCTTTGGCGTCATTGACATCACCGATCGGCGAGTCTGCTTTCCCAAAACTCAAAACGTTATTATGCAATAACTTGGAGGATCATGCCGATCTCTACGCCGGTTGTTATATGGGAGGGTACTCATTCCAGCAGTTCGTAGACAACCAAAGATGGGCGGGACCTATCCATGGTGATAGGAGACGGTGGATAGAGCTACCCATCATGGGTTTAGTATTTGCAACGGTATATCAGATTCCTCTCGTCGTCCTAGCTTGGCATCATCCGTTCACATGTCTCCCAATGACATCTCCCACACCTGCTAACAACCCTCAATCAGCAACCCTTGGTTTATCCTGCATCGGAAACCAAGACCATTTTATCGCGGTACGTCATCAAACGTCTTATAATATTACCTATTCTTGCTTTTCATCTATATGTCAATACTCTAATTTTCTGTTCTCATAGATCTGGTTGCGTCCTAACGTTCATATTCCACCGCCTGCGCTAGAATGGGTCGCACATCATCAACCGAGAGGCGAAGGATGGGATGCTCCTTTTCAAGCTCGGTTTGACAGATTTCGAGCCTTACGTGTCGAGTCTGGTCGCCCTTTACACTTTGCCTAGATTTTATTCCACCGGTTTATTACAATTATGGATGTAAACCTTTTTTTTCCTTTCCTTGTAACATTATTCGCATATTATCCGAATGAAAACCTTAACAATTATTGCTTGTCATGTAATTACACCCTAAATCCTTAAACTCCACTAGCTAAACCCTTCAATTTCTTTCAATTAACGCTAAAAAACCGTCGGAAAACCCTAAACCCTAAACCCTAAATCCTAACCCCTAAACACGAAACCCTAACTAGGGTTTGCACGTCGAAAATAACGCGCAATAGTTGCACGTCGTTAAGGACGTGCAAAGATTGCATGTTATTTCCGACGTGCAAACCCTAGTTTGATAACGACGTGCACATTTTCACACTTGTACGTTGTTAACGACGTGCATGCACGTTAATTTTGACGTGCAAAAGCTTAAGTGTCATTTGTGGTGTATATAACAATACCCTAAATTTGTTTATGAATTTTGTAAATTAATATTTAAACTTTATACACTTATATCGATATATTTATAAACTTTTAGAATAAAAATATATATTTAAAAAAAATATTTTCTAAAATAATCGATATTTTAATTACCAATAGTTTTTAAACATCAATGTTCACAATAAAAATTGATGAATATGTTAATATAAGTTTATAAAGTATAAAAATAATTTTTAATTTTTCTAATGAAAATTTATATCTAAAATAATTAAATGTAACACTTATTATAAAAGATGGATCTGGAGTCAGGACAAATAAAATAGCATCTACCTAACTTCAATTTGTTAAAACGTGACTAAAGTGAAGTGAGAACTCCCGCTCGATTAAAAAATGTACGTTATAGATATATCGAGTAGTTTTCGTCGAAGTTGTTAATCTATAAATAATTTGAATTCCATACTGGTTTGGATTTATTGATAAATAACTTGTTCAATCTTTGTGGAGTATAAGATTTTGACTAGTAAATTATAATTTGTTCAATCTTTATTGATAAATAACTTGTTCAATCTATAAGATTTTGACTAAATTGATGAATATGTGCATAATATAATCATGTAATATGCACATAAACTGAGGGGCATTTTTGTTATTACAGAAGTGGTTACATATTGGTTAGGAGAAGATATATTGGGAGAGAGTTCTATTAGGTGAACAAGAATAGAAATGGAGCTTCTCTATGAGCTCAAAACGTTGTCTTTTCCTCATTTTTTCTGATTTGCAATTGATGATGATTGATGCTTGATTTTGTGTTTTTTGATCATTTACGCAATCTTCAAATGGAATCAAAGCTTCGGTGAAAGGTTGATCAATTGCAATGAAAGGTCATACTAAAGAGTATTGCTTCAAGCTAGTTGGATATCCTGATTAGTACAGAGGGCCAAGAGAGGATGACATGTCTAGGCAAGGTGGGACGTTTGCTGCTCATCTTGAAGCACCTCTATTTGATAGTCCTATTGATGGACCTAGCACTGAGGCAAGGCCTGATCCAACTATGGTAAATGCTATTTTCAATGAAGTTCTAAAGATGATGAAAGGCAAAGGCAAAATGGAGCAACATGAGAGCTCTGCCCATCAAGCCATGGTGTATTTTGTAGGTACATTAAGTGTATCTTTTCTTATTGGTGCTAATAAAGTTGATAAGCATACATGGATTGTTGATTCTTATTGACAGAGGAAATCGAGATTGCAAATAGAATGTAAATAAAATAAGCTAACCGATTCAGTTCTCAACAAATAATGTTCAAGACTTCCACCTAATGTAGCAAAAGGAAGTAAGGTTCGATCCTCGAGGAAGCTGGTCAGCGGAACTCAAGCAGCGGAGAAATCTCACGTCGATTTCGACTCAGATGACCACTCGATATCGACCTGTTCAGTCGATTTTTGGGGTTCCGCAGACGTCAGGCAAATATCGACAACGATGACTCGATATCGACCTGGGGTGACTCGATATCGACCTATCTACTCAAAATCGACCTATTTTCTGCAGAAACACAAACATGAAGCTATCTTTCTGGATCGAAAATTAGAAGTGGATATCGACCAAGGGTTGGTCAATATCGAGTGGGGGACAGTAGGAAAATAAAAGAACAAAGCTTTGTAGATTTCAGAATAAACTTATGTAAAATAAAACTTCCAAGATCGGGGTTTGCAACGACAATAACCATGAAAGCGGAATCATAAATCACAAAAGATAGCAACTTTATCGATAAAGGAGAAGGCTTTCACCCAATCTGACAAGTAGGAATATAAATCTCGCGATAAATAACCCTAATTGTATCTATTCCTTTTTCATAATTAGAATTTATAATCTCCTGAATAAAAATCCTAATTACTACCCAAGTTTCACAACATGAGTTCTTCAATTTCTCAATCAAAGGTGAAGCACAAGGAATAAGATAGATAAGATAAAGTACCTTCTTTTGCAATTCGCTAATCCACCAACATGTCTATCGTCGGGCTCACCCCAACCCTAGAAGTAGGTGGACTGCTCGCGCCTCATCATAGCAATCAACATCCTTGAAAAGAAACTTGCATTAACTATATTCAAAGTCTTTACAATCCTGTCACTCAAACTTTCGTAGAATGCCAAAACCCTAAAACCCTTGAACTCCTAAACTATGTGTGGAACTACTTCTCTAGAATTGAATGAATAAAAAATTAGCCCCATGGGCTTTATTTATAGGCTTTAATCCTTGCTAGTCAAGGCAAGCAATATCTATCTTCTATCACAAGATATAAATCTACTTAGGAAATAAATAAATCTAAACTAGATAAAACAAGATAAATCCTATAGGGTAATTAATTGCTCCACCCTTAGGATAAATAAAAAGATAAAAAGATAAAATCTCTCAACTCTTTATGTGCAAGGAATCTTCTCTCGAAAATATTTACATTGGATTTTGGATAGAACTTTAAGTAGAACCTGAAATCGAGTTGATGACGTCACTAGATGTAGGTCGATATCGATCTAGGTAGGTCGATATCGAGTTGACTTTTCTCGGCTTCAACTCTACTGCTCGATTTCGGCTCCTAGGGAAAATGTCGAGTTATCCTTGGTCAATATCGACCACGTTAGGTCGATATCGAGTCATCACTTCAGCTTCTCTCCGACTTGGCTCGAACTCGGCTCTGGGGGGAAATGTCGAGTTGAGTTTTTGGTCGATATCGAGTCAGGAGGCCGATAACGACCTGGATTTTCCTTCTCTTCCTGCTTCTGGTCCATATCGAGTTGACTTTGGATTTTCGACCAGATTAGGTCGATATCGACCAAGATGGGTCAAAATCGACCACCGCTCAGTTTCTCGTTCTGTGCTCAGCTTTGCTTGATGCCAGGTTCTCTTTCATCGATTTTCGCGCTCCTTCAGTAGACATCAAGTGCTCTTCCAGTCTTTCTTGGTTTTGCTTCGATTCAGCTCCAAATTCTGCAATATTAAACAGAAACTCGTGTAGACCTCCATTTCTTGTAAATAAACATAAACTACATAAATTTGCTATATTCCTATCCCAGAATGCATGATATGATAAAATAAAGAGCTGAAATAAGTATAAAAATATGGCATAATTTATGGACATCAAATCACCCCATACTTAAGCTTGCTTGTCACCAAGCAACAATTTGGATGGTCATTCAGGGAAACCTGCAAAAACTCTCAACATAATGGATTGATTGTAATATTACCCTACACTCAATTGCCATACTTGAAAAGGTACTCGATGCCTACAAATATGTGCATGTGAATGAAAAGCAATTTATGTACACAAAAGGAGGTTATACAAACAAATTTTCTGTGACAACGCAACAATAATCAAGAGGATTTTATTTATGCTCAAAAAGGAGTAGATAGGTAAAAGGGTAAAGGTAGGTAATTTTTTGGCCATGTGGTATTAAATCCGGGGAAATGGATTATTTCCAAACTTTCTTTACCACATTCCTTCTTCATAAGATTCCTCACTTTTCACAATGCTTTTATCAATAATAATGCTTTTACCTCTCTAACCTCAGCACTGCCTTCTCGCGAGTTGCAAATATGGGTGTCATGAATGGCCCCGGATACTTAGTGCTTTGAACTCCTCACCTGTGTGTCCCATCTCGCCAAACTATTATCTCAGCGAGCAGGGCCGATCTACCTTTATCTCCTGAGGTGATCAGGTTTTTTCTCACTCATTAAATTTTCCATAAATATAAATCTTTTCATTCCATACTCCAATAATGACATAACAACACATCAAACCATATAATGTCTCCATAAAATGATTTCCATTCTCAACATAATCCCCAGATAAGGTAAAAATGGGCAATGTAAGGCATATGTGGAGCAATAATGATATAAAGGCAAATGAGGCTCATAATATGGCTTTTGTGATGCAATTGGGTAAAGGTATGGCTAGAAGTAAGAAAATGAGCATATATGGAAATTTAAAATTCGTCATCCTCTTATTGTGCATAATGTCAAAAGCAACATCAATTTACCTCACTTTTGTGGTTTTACCATAAAAAATCGCACGTAATTGAGACTTCCCTAGGCAATCTTGTGCAATATCTCTAACGAATCCATCCTTGCATCGTCGAGTCTTGTCTTGGCTTCCATGACTCTTTTCTTTGAACACTTTGCAAGCTTTGGGCGATATCCTTACAACTCTCTTAAAAATGCTTCTTTCAAATAACATAGAATATAAACATGCAAATGCGATATCCAAAATAAACCACTAAACTCAATGGAGAGTTGTGCAATGTCCTAAACAATCCAAATACAAACCATGCAGTGAAATCTAAAATATAGTCCGGAAGCAATAAATGTCATAAACACAGTCTTATATCCCACCCCATACTTGAAATAGACAGTGTCTTCACTGTCAATAAAATAAAATCAATGGGAGGGAAAAACTTACTGAGCATCAGGGCAGAATCGCTAAGGCCATCCATCGATTCTAGTGGCTCCTCAGAGGGATAGATTTCGAGTTGATCAACTCGATATCGACCTCTATTTGGATCAGCCTTTGCATATTCAGTCGATCGTCTTTCCGATGGCCCTTATCTATCAAGGAACAAAGAAAACTTGCACGGAGTGAGAGAGAGATAAAACAAAAATTTAAAGAAAAAGGAAATAAAAATTAAAATAACGGGTTGCCTCCCGTGAGCGCTATGGTTTAAGTCGTTAGCTCGACCTACTTCCCTTTTTAAACTTTGATCAACCCCAGGGTGGCGCGAATCTCTTCCTCTGGGTCTTCTTTGTCATAATACTTCTTGACCCTGTGCCCATTTACCTTAAAGGTGGTGCCATCATCTGCAAGTAACTCCACTGCTTCATGGGGAAAGATATGTTGAACCGTGAAGGGTCCGCTCCATCTTGTCCTTAGTTTTCATGAAAACAAACGCAGTCTAGAGTTGTATAATAAAACTTGATCACCTACCTCATATGTCTTGGGCACTAGCTTCCGATCATGCCATCTCTTTGTGCACTCCTTATATATTTCGGCATTCTCATATGCCTTTAGGCGCAAATCCTCAAGCTCCTGTAAATCAATAAAGCGTTTCTTACTTGCCTCATCGAGATCCATGTTGAGTTCCTTAAGAGCCCACATTGCCTTGTGCTCCGGTTCGAGGGGCAAATGGCATGACTTGCCATAAACCAAATTGTAGGGAGTTGTCCGCAGTGGTGTCTTATAGGCCGTCTGATAGGCCCAGAGCACGTCATCAAGCTTAGATGACCAATCCTTCCTTAAGCGAGAGACTGTCTTCTCCAGGATGGCTTTGATTTGACAATTGGAGATTTCCACTTGGCCACTAGTTTGGGGATGATAGGGTGTTGCCACCCTGTGCGTCACCCCATACTTAGCCAAAAGAGCATCAAATCCTCTCTCGATGAAGTGTGAGCCACCATCTGAAATAAGAACTCTAGGAACACCAAAGCGAGGAAAAATGTTAGTTCTAATGAACTTTGAAACTACCTTCACATCGTTGGTCCTAGTTGCAACAGCCTCAACCCATTTAGAGACATAGTCAACTGCCACAAGGATGTACTTGTAGGGGCCTGATGCAGGGAATGGTCCGATAAAGTCAATGCCTCAAACGTCGAAAATCTCAACTTCTAAAATCCATGTGAGTGGTGTCTCATTCCTCCAAGTAATGTTGCCCGATCGTTGGTATTCATCGCACGAAGTGACATAAGCATGCACATCCCTGAAAAGGTTAGGTCAATAAAAACCACATTGAAGTACCTTAGATACAGTTTTGAAGTCTTTTGCATGTCTGCCCCTAGGGAGAGTATGGCAATGGTGAATGACACTTTCTACTTCTTCCTCCGGAATGCAACGTATGAAAATATGGTCCTTCCCTTGCTTGAATAGTTAAGGCTCATCCCAATAGTATTGCTTGGCGTCGTGGAGGAAGTTCTTCTTTGCCTGGGAGGTTAGTCCTGAGGGGATCTCATTTCCTACAAGATAGTTAGCGAAATCTGCATACCAAGGAACATGTGCTCCCTTTAGAGCATAAAAATCACGAATAGGACTGGAGAGAGGGGTAAAGAAGAAATCATCACCGGAATCTGTGCAAACCAACTGACCTGTAATGTTGCCGGAGGCTGGTCGAAATGGAGGAAGGCAGGTCGATTTCAAGTGCATAGTGGTTGATATCGACCAAGTAGAGGTCGAAATCGACCTGTCATTTTCTGCCTGATCTTCACTCCATTTCTGGTGGAATATCGGGTCAGCGTTGGTCGATATCGACCTACGCATGGTCAATATCGAGTCCTCCTGCAGAGAAATAATAGGGATTAGCGTATACTTACCTGGAGGGGTTCGTTGAGCGTTGACCTTCAGTAGATGTTCATCGGGGCGGGAATCATCGATAGGCGTGGCATCCTGGGATTCTTCTAGTATGTCTTTAGGGAGCCCAGAGAGATGATCCGCTATCGAGTTCTCCGTGACCTTCTTGTCCTTGAGTTCCACGTCAAACTCTTGAAGTAGAAGCACCCATCGTAAGAGCCTGGTTTTAGCATCCTTCTTTGCCATCAAATATCTAAGAGCTGCATGGTCAGTATGGACAATAACTTTAGATCCAACAAGATAAGAAAGAAATTTTTCAAAAGCAAAGACCACAGCCAAGATTCCTTCTCTGTGGTGGTGTACTTAGCCTGAACAACATCAAGAGTCTTGCTTTCATAGTAGATCGCATGAAGCTTCTTGTCTTTACGCCGTCCTAGAACTGCTTCAACGGCGTAATCGCTGGCATCACACATGATCTCAAAAGGTAATGACCAGTCCGACGATTGAATGATTGGAGCGGAGATAAGGGCTTCATTTAATCTGTTGAAGGCTTCAAGAGATTCGTTAGAAAATTCAAACTTAACATCTTTCATAAGAAGATGAGTTAATGGTTTGGCAATTTTAGAAAAATCTTGAATAAATATCCTATAAAATCCTGCATGACCAAGGAAACTCCTTATCTCTTTGATGGATGATGGAGGGGGCAATTTCTCCAATAACTCTATCTTGGCCCTGTCCACCTCTATACCTTTCTTAGACACCTTGTGTCCTAGCACGATCCCTTCTCTTACCATAAAGTGGCACTTTTCCCAGTTGAGAACCAAATTTGTCTCCTCACAATGCTTGAGTACTCTGTGCAGGTTAGAAAGACAAATATTGAAAGAAGTGCCATAAATAGAGAAATCATCCATAAATACCTCCACAATGTCCTCTATCATATCGGAGAAGATGACCATCATACACCTTTAAAAGGTGGCGGGAGCATTGCAAAGTCCAAAGGACATCCTCTTATATGCAAAAGTTCCATAGGGGAAGTGAATGTGGTCTTTTCTTGATCCTCATGATGAATGGGGACCTGCCAGAATCCAGAATATCCATCTAGGTAACAAAAGTAATCATGTTCAGCTAACCTTTCGAGTACTTGGTCAATGAAGGGGAGTGGGAAATGATCCTTCCTGGTGGCGATGTTGAGCTTTCTGTAGTCTATGCACATCCGCCAGTTGGTAGTGATTCGTTTAGGCACAAGCTCTCCGTTCTCATTTTCCTCAACGGTCATTCCACCATTCTTAGGGACAACATGAACTGGACTTACCCACTGGATGTCGGAGATTGGATAGATGATTCATGCGTCTAGCATGCGCATGATCTCTTTCTTGACAACCTCCTTCATGTTGGGGTTAAGCTTCCTTTGATGCTCAATTCTTTTTATGTGATCATCTTCCAAAAGAATTCTATGCATACAAGTAACGGGTGAAATACCTTTTATGTCCTCTAGAGAATATCCAATAGCCTTCCTGTGAGTGCGGAGGACTTCCACTAACTTGTCTACTTCCTGTGTGGTTAGTGAAGCACTGCTAATCACAGGAAAAGTAGAGTTAGGACCAAGGAATTCATACCTAAGGGTGTCAGGTAAGGGTTTCAAACCCGGAGAAGGGCCCTGTGGGATCAAGATGGGCTCTACTTCCTCCGTCTTCATGATCTCCCCTAGGTAATCTGTCTCAATCCTCATGACAGAAGCATCTAAATCAGCTACAGGAGTCGAAATCGAGTTGCAATACATCGATGACAACGCTGAGTTGGACACAATGTTGTACTGCTATAGAAAACCAATTGAGTCAGAAACTTCAATCGAAAAATCAGTACATACCTGAGTTAAGAAAGGAGTCGAAATCGAGTTGCGGGACTGGTCGAACTCGACAAGGGTGGTCGATATCGACCCAGTCTTGTCGATATCGACCTCGGGCCTCGAGAAGTTGAGTGACTGGCCGGTGACTGGCTCAATATCGACAAGATGACAGGTCGATATCGAGGAAGGTAGGTCGATATCGACCACTTTCTGGTCGAAATCGACTTTCCTATCTTCTGTTGTACATGCTGAGAGAAAAGAACTCGATATCGGGTTAGATTGGTCTATATCGACTGAGTTCAGAAAACTTACCTGCTCAGGAGGGGTCGAAATCGAGGACGAATGGTCGATATCGACTAGTGTTTGGTCGAAATCGACTGGATCATTGAGCTCTGTCGATAGGGAGTCGTCAAAAACTTCCTCCTCGCTTGGGTATATAGCGCGTAGTTCCTTCTCCAGCTCTACTCCAACCTTTGTTAGGGCTTCCTCTTGAGTCAATGCCTTTCCTGTAGGATCAGTGCAAGAGATAACATTTAATTTAGAATATATAACTTTTATTTCCATTACCTCTTCTGTGTCAGGATTGAAGAAGTATTCAATAATCTCATCCCCAATGGTGAAGGTGAGAAGTCCCCTTTCACACTGATGTTGGCGTCTGCAATTGCTAGGAATGGTCTCCCAAGAATGATAGGGCAGGTTGGATCTTCCACCATCTCTATTACAAGGAAATCTGCAGGGACTAAAAATTTACCAACCTTAATAGGGACATCATCTACTATACCTGTGGGGATTACCACTGTGTTGTTTGCCATGTAGAGCTTGGCATCCACAGGTTCCAGAGCGCCTATCTTCACCTTTGACCATATTGATAGGGGCATGATGCTTACGCTTGCTCCTAGATCACATATCGCTTTTGTTGTGAGCTAAATCTGCCATGTATTACAGTAACTTTTATATCGATTTTTGCATACATTGCATACATTTGGGCTAAGATAGTACAGAACCTATGTAGTTTATGTTTATTTGCCAAATTATGGAATCTACACCAGTTTCTGTTTAAATCGCAGAATTCGAGGCGTTTTACAGCAATTCTAAGGAAGGTCGAAAAAGCTCGGAAAACAGCTACAGAAGTCCAAAGTCAAAGCAGCAACAGAACCAGTCGAATCGAGCCGAGAAACCAGAACACTCGACCTCGAGTAGCCCTTACTCGATCTCGACAAAGTATGTCCGAGCACAGCTTGTCGACCAGGAGCAACGTCGAGAGCCAGACCACCCGACTTCCGGACCCAACTCGATCTCGACAAGACTTGGTCGAGATCGACGAAGCCCAGCGCCACACCCGGAGTCGAGGAAGAGAACTGATCGAGAAGCCGAGGACAACCCTACTCGATCTCGACAAGGTTCTAGTTGAGATCGACGAGCCCCACAACGCTAGTCCGAGTCCATGCCGAGGAGAAGCTGCTCGACCACAGAAGGCCACATCCTAGTCGATCTCAAGGAGCGCTAGTCGAGATCGATGAGCTATGAGTCCAGATCCGAGCCTGTCGAGTAGAGCCACCCGAGAAGACCCAGTCGACCTAGCCAGTCTACTCGACCTCAACGAGTCCTTGTCGACATCGACGAGCACCGTGAACCAAGTCCGAGTCTGTCGAGCGCCAGCTAGCCGAGACGACGAAGCCGAGCCAGGCAACCCTACTCGAGATCGACAAGACCTTTGTCGAGATCGATGCCAATTTTGTTGCGATGCAGGAGTAAATCAAGTATTGAAATAAATATAAAATAGAGTTCAGACTGACTTCCCTGTCTCAGCAAATAAATACAAGACTTCCTCCCGTAGTAGTAAGAGAAAAGTCAGGATCGAATCCACGAGGAAGCACGTCAGCAGTTCTCAGGCAGCAACATATTCTCACAGACAAGGAAGCAGAAAGACAGAAACACAGAAGCAAGGAAAGAAACAGAAATAAAAGCAGAAAATAACAAACAAAAGCAAAGAACAAAGCAAAGCAAGAAAAGGCAAAGCAAAGCAGCAAATAAAAGCAAAGCAAAGGGCTCGTCGATCTCGACCAACAGCTCCTCGAGATCGACAAAGGCAGTGAAGACAGAAACTGAAAATCGACAACAACAACGAAAAAATCAACTCGACCAAGACCAGTCCCTACTCGAGATCGACCACAACTACTCGATCTCGACAAGGCTCTACTCTATGTCGACAAGAAACAGAAACTTTAAAATTGCAGATTTTCGAAACCAAAACTCAAAATTTGACAGAAATAAATTCAATATATTAAAAGACTTCCAAGACCAGGGTATCAACACCACAACGATAACCATGCAAAGTAACATATAAAGGCATAAAAGATCATGCTTTCCATCAAATAACTTTCGTCATTAACAAATAGGCAAATAGAGGCTTTCGCATAAACCCTAATTGTTACTAACCCTTTTTCACATAATTAACCCAAGTTGCATTAAGATCACTTTCGCTTCAATAACACAAACAAGGATCACCTTCAACTCTCGCAAAAGAATCATGCTCATAAGGATAGAAGATGAATTGCACAAAAAGATCTGACCTTTATCGCATCACCTCACATGGCCACCGTCGGGCTCACCCCAGCCCCAGAAGTGGGTGGACTACTCACGCCTCATCGCAATCGCAGACATTGATTGATGAAAAGAACTAACTTGCATTAAAACTAAATTCAAAGCCTTTACAATCCTAGCAATCAACTTTCGCAAAAAGCCAAAACCCTAAAAACCTTAGAACTCCTAAACTTCTCTGTGGAACTAACTAATTGTGTGTGAAATTGAATGAATAAAACTGAGCCCCTAGGGCCTTATTTATAGCCTTCATTCCCTAGCTATTTTAGGAAAGAAGATATCTATCTCTATCTAAAATTATATCTAAAGCTTAAAAGGATAAATAAATTGTTTTAGGGAAATAAATCTAAAAGGAAAAGATAAAACTAAATAGGTAAGTCTTCATGATGTTGATAGATCTTGTCTCCCATGGATAGACTTGATGGAATAGGATAGATCTCGGCCAAACTGATTTCCTTCATGCCCAAGCAAAGCCAATTCTAGTCGGACAAGTCTTCGTCGAGAAGCAGCTGGACACGGCTCTACTCGACCTCGACCACGGCTTGTCGATCTCGACAAGCATGGTTCGTCGAGTGGACTCCTCGGCTAGATCTGCTCGATGTGCTCGGACTTCGCTCACTGGGTGCTTGTCGACCTCGAGTAAGCCTTGTCGATCTCGAGTAGGACTGGTCATCGACTGGGCTTCCTCGGGTTGCTCTACTCGGCAAGCTCGGACTTGGACTCAGGCACTCGTCAATCTCGGGTAGCCTTCGTCGACCTCGAGATCGAGTTGGGTGGTGTCCTTCCTTTCCGCTTCCGCGAGTTGCCTCATCCGCTGGCAGCGAATTTTTCCGCGGCAGCGAGTGGTCCGCTGCAGCGAGTCGAGTCGCTGGCAGCGAGTCTCTCCTGGTCGTCCTCGGATCCTCTCCTTGTCGACTCCGAGTGTGGCGTTGGGCTTCGTCGATCTCGACTAGGGCTTGTCGAGATCGAGTAGGGTCCGGAGCTCGGGTTGGTCTGGCTCTCGATCAGGCTTTGTCGACAAGGCTGTGCTCGGACATGCTCGTCTAGGTCGAGTAGGCCTACTCGAGATCGAGTAGCCTTGACTCTTAGACTGGTTCCGCTGCTTTGACCTTGGAGTTCTGTAGCGTTTTTCCGAGCTTTTCCGACCTTCTGTAGAATTGCTGTAAAATGCCTCGAGCAATACTTTTATTTGTCATTCAGGGGAAGTATTGCTCGAAGAATTGCTGTAAAATGCCTCGAGAATTACTGTAAACAGAAACTGGTGTAGATTCCATAATTTGGCAAATAAACATAAACTACATAGATTCTGTACTATCTAAACCCAAATGAATGCAATGTATACAGAAATCGATATAAAAGTTACTGTAAAACATGGCAGATTCAGCTCACAACAAACACCCCATACTTAAGCTTGCTTGTCCTCAAGCAATACTTTTATTTGTCATTCAGGGGAAGAATTCAAAAACTCTCAACATATCAGATTCATTCTCATATAACCCTGCAATCAATTACCATCATCGAAAAGGTACTAGTGTCATAGATTCATGCATGTGCAAATATGTAAAAGCAACATCTACTCACAAAAGGAGGGTTATGCAAAAACAATTATAAGTGACAAAGCATTAATAATCAAGAGGACTTTAATTTAAGCTCATGAAGGAGTAGATTGGTAAAAGGCTGAAGGTGGGCAAATTTTGGCAATGTGGTGCTAATGATCTGGGGAAATGGATCATTTCCAAACTTGAGTTTCATTCCACATTCCTTCTCCATAACATTCATCACCTTTCATAATGCTTTTATTCATAATAATGCTTTTACCTCTCTAACCTCAGCACTGCCTTCTCGCGAGTCGCAAACATGGGTGTCATGAATGGCCCCGGATACTTAGTGCTTTGGACTCCTCACAATGTGTCCCATCTCTCCAAACTATTATCTCAGAGAGAAGGGTCAATCTACCTTTATCTCCTGAGGTGATTGGATTTTCTTTCACTCATTAAATTTTCCATATATTTCAAACAATTTCCTTCCAAACTCCAATAATGATAATAACAACACAAACACCATATAACATCTCCATAATGTAACATCATTCTCAACATAATCCCCGGATAGGGTAAAGAATGGCAATATAAGATCATGTGGAGCAATAATTGAAATAAGGCATATTATGGCTTTTGTGGTGCATAAGCGTAGGTATGGCTAGGATTATAAACAATGAGCATTATATGGAAATATAAAGTCCTCCATCATCTTATCATGCAACATGTCAAAAGCAACTTCAAATTTTACCTCCTTTCATGGTTTTCAATAAATAATGCACTTCATTGTGACTTCTCTTTACTAGGCAATTTCATGCTATATCTCTAATGAATCCAATTTTGCATCGTCGAGTTCAATATAAGCTTCCATGACATTATTCAAAATTTTCAAAGGGGGTCATTTTTCTCAAATTTTGGAAAAACATGCATATAAGCATATAAATCAATAATGAATTCTAAAATAGCCATGTAGCAATTCCAAGAAATAATGCACAAGTAATGTCAAATATGATCAAATATGCACAAAGTAAGCTCTTCCCCCACCCCATATTTAAACATTACAGTGTCCTCACTGTATAAATAAAAAACAAGGTAAGGGTAAAGAAAGAAACTCACAAGACATGTGTGCAGGGCCTCAAAATTTCGAATGGAGCATCTCCTGGCCGAGTCTGAATGTTGCTTGGTTCTATCCATGGACCTGAAAAGTAGTAGACATATACCCATAATAGCAAAACTAAAAGTGTTCAAAACCAAAAACAAAGTCTTAAATGTCCTAAAAAGTCTATGTACATGCTCTAGATTTTATAGTCGCTAGGCCGACTTTCCATTAATGCTCAAGGTGGCATCTGCAGGGCCCATGTAGCTTGGGCCTCAAATAAGACTCCATTCTTGTCCATCAGCTGTAATCCTCCAGAATGGATCTTGTTCACCACGAAAGGTCCCATCCGCTTCTTGTTGAATTTGTTGGGAAACCAATGATCCTTTGATTTAGAGACATAGAGCTTGTCTCCAACTTCATATTCCTTAGGCTCATCATTGGATATCCTGCACAATCGCACATACCAAGGCAGACTTCTCCCATGTATAGATAAATCTTTAATGGAAATAGGCGAAGAAAGATCCATACCTTGACTTACCTTCGCAGAGATGGAATCGGGGACCACTGTGTTTGGTCGATCTCGACTAGGGCTAGTCGATCTCGACAAGACTGCTGGCTCTGGTGGTGGTCTGGTCGAAGAGGCAGAAGTCGACGAAGGACAGGTCTTGTCGATCTCGACAAGCCTGGTCGACCTCGAGTAGGACTCCGCTCCTGGTGGTTTGCTCATCGGCGAAGGCGGATCTGGTGGAGCCGAGTGGTGGTCGACCTCGACAAGGCTGGTCGAGATCGACAAGGCTGGTCCTGGCTATGGCGGAGTCTGTGTCGAGGGAGCAGGTGCCCGAGGATCTTGGTCGATCTCGACTAGCGTAGTCGATCTCGACAAGGATTCTGGTTGTGGTGCGCTCGAGGAAGCCGAAGTCGATGAAGCAGGTGGCTTGTCGATCTCGAAAAGGCTACTCGATGTCGAGTAGGCCTTTGCTCCTGGTGGCTGCAGCGTCGAGGAAGCAGGGTCTGGGCTCCCCGAGTGGCGGTCGACCTCGACGAGCCTAGTCGAGATCGAGTAGGGTGGCTCCTCTGATTTGCTGCTCGACGAAGCTGGCTCTGGTGGAGTCTCCTTGGTCTGGTCGAGATCGACTAGGGTTCTACTCGAGATCAAGGAGCCCTGGTCGATCTTGACCCCATTCTTAGCTCATGTCAAGGCATCCGAAAAATAATTAATCCACAACGATGTACCTTGTTCTGTATCGATTGGATTTTCTGTGTTCTCCTTGAGGATTGCCATGATCTCCTCCACCTGGGCCTCCATGTCCCTCTTTTCTATCTCTTCAGGGGTCATATTTCTGACCTTGGGTTCCCCGCAGGTGATATAGCCAGCTGAGATAGATTTGACCTCTTCCATTGGACCTGTATGCCTTTCAGTTTTATTAAAGGAATACTCAATTACCTCATCGCTGATGTTGAAGGTGAGCACTCCTTTCCTTACGCTTATGTTGGCATCCACCGTCGCCAAGAATGGTCTTCCTAAAATAATTGGACAAGCAGGATCTTCTTGCATATCAACTATTAAGAAATCAGTAGGGACGAAGAATTTACCTACTTGTACTGGGACATTTTCCACCATGCATGTGGGGATGACCACCGTGTTGTTGGCCATGTAAAGTCTAGCATCCACAGGCTCCAAGGCACCTATCTTAATCTTGGACCAATCGTTAAAGGCATTATACTCACACTAGCTCCAAGATCACATAGGGCATTAATTTTGTATGGACCAAATCCAATAGTTATAGCAAACTTACCTGGATCTGGCCTCTTCTCCAATATGTCCAGATGACTGCACTCCTCTGTGATTTCAGCCATCGATCGCTTTTTACTCAGAATCTCCTTTATGAACTTGACATAGGATGGCATTTCATTGAGAGCTTCTGTGAAGGGGATGGTGACGTTGAGCTTCTGAAGCATCTTGATGAAGCGCTGAAACTTTTTCTCCGCTGGGTCCTTTAGAGATTTTGTGGGGAAAGGCAGCTTCTTTTTCTGCGTCGGAGCCGGAACAGACGTCGGAGGTGCTGCAGACTTCTTTATGTCGACCAGGGGCTCCCCGACATCGACAAGGCCTTTGTCGACATCGACCAGATTGGGCCCAGTCGAGTTGCTATGTGGTGTCTCCTCGAGGTCGACGAGGGTCTTGTCGAGATCGACCACGGCTTTGTCGAGATCGACTTGCTGTTCCTCGTCGTTCTGCTGCTTTCCGACCTCTGGCTCTTGCAGTTGATGGCCGCTTCTGAGTTTTATAGCAGCGATGTGTCCAGTCTTTCCCTTAGGATTTGGTTCTGAAGATCCTGGAAGTGACCCTGACTGTCTAGGGATTCCTGCTGCTAGCTGACCAATCTGTGTATCAACTGTTTTCCGCCAGATATCAATTTCCCCAAGCCTAGAGTTGACACCTTGCATCTGAGTATAGACGGAGTTGAAAGATTGCCTAGTTTCTGAGTGGTTCCTCCGTATTTCCTCCAGGACCGTCTGTATATCATCCTTTTTCTGCTCCCTTTCCGGATGTCCTGGAGCTCTGTAGGGTGGGGGATTCCTAGGGACACCTTGGTTCCATTGTGGTTGCTGAAACCTTTGGTCCCCCATGTAGCGATTCGGACCCCCTGCGTAAGCTACATCCTCATGATGCTCTGCCAGCCTGACTTGCTCTGTGTGTGGGCACTCAGGAGTGGTGTGCCTTTGCGATCCGCATTCTATGCAAGGCTGGTTGACAGAGAGATACTTTACTTGCTTGATGAGCTTCTTATTCTGGTCTCTGTAGTACTGCTCCCTAACATCAGGATCAATCTCCTTAGGTGGCTCATATAGGGGCATGGATGGTGCTGGCCTGACGTATGGGTTCTCTTCATAGGTTGCAGTAGACCCATACTTGTTGTCGTAGTTGGTGAGCTTCTCTAGCACACCCCATGCGTCACTTGGCGGCATCGTCAGATACTCGTAGAGAGTATAATTGTTGATTCTGTCCTTAGTGACTTGATCATGAGAGTTTAAGAAGATCTCCTGAATGATGTAGGGTGGCTGTCCATGAGTAGGGCAAGATCGTAGCAGTTCCTTGTAGAGTTCCCATGCCCTTGCCAGCGGTTCCCCTTTCTGTTGTTTAAAGGCGGTGATTTTCTGGCGGAGATGTGCTGTTTTGGCAGGTGGGAAGAATTTATTCAGAGACACTTGCTCTACTTGGGCCCAGGTTGTGAGTGATGTCGCTTTCAGCCCTTCCAGCCATTTCAGTGCAGGCCCAGCGAGAGATCAGCGGAAAGATTTCATCTTGACATATTCCAGGGTTGTACCTTCTGCAAGAGTACGATACATATCATGAAAATTAGTAATATGTTCAAGAGGACACTCATTAAATCTACCGTAAAAGGCATTATTTTTAAGCTCTATAAGAAACTGAGTGAGAATTTCAAAAGAGTTTTCAGGGATTAGAATCGCCGATTCAGGCACGACGAGAGTTGGGTGCATGTAGTCCTCTGCCGTGGTTGGATACTGGGCAAGCTCAGCCTGTGCTTGTTCCCTTGCTGCTCTCTCAGCGGTGATAGCAGCATCCTTTGCGGCCAATTCCCTGGTAAGCCTAGCGACCAGCTGTTCCTGTGTTTCAGCGGCCGCCATGATCCTTTTGAGTTTGGAGTGGATGTGTAGGTAGCGCTCCGGTTCGTCTAAGCTGTCAAACTCAGGTGTTTGACCAGAATGACGCATACACCTGCGAATTCACTCAAGAGAAAAGTGAGAACTGACTACCTAAGGCGTGAATGATAGCTTCCCCGGCAATGGCGCCAATTTTGTTGCGATGCAGGAGTAAATCAAGTATTGAAATAAATATAAAATAGAGTTCAGACTGACTTCCCTGTCTCAGCAAATAAATACAAGACTTCCTCCCGTTGTAGTAAGAGAAAAGTCAGGATCGAATCCACGAGGAAGCACGTCAGCAGTTCTCAGGTAGCAACAGATTCTCACAAACAAGGCAGCAGAAAGACAGAAACACAGAAGAAAGGAAAGAAACAGAAATAAAAGCAGAAAATAACAAACAAAAGCAAAGAACAAAGCAAAGCAAGAAAAGACAAAGTAAAGCAGCAAATAAAAGCAAAGCAAAGGGCTCGTCGATCTCGACCAACAGCTCCTCGAGATCGACAAAGGCAATGAAGACAGAAACTGAAAATCGAAAACAACAACGGAAAAATCAACTCGACTAAGACCAGTCCCTACTCGAGATCGACCACAGCTACTCGATCTCGACAAGGCTCTACTCTATGTCGACAAGAAACAGAAACTTTAAAATTGCAGATTTTCGAAACCAAAACTCAAAATTTGACGGAAATAAATTCAATATATTAAAAGACTTCCAAGACCAGGGTATCAACACCACAACGATAACCATGCAAAGTAACATATAAAGGCATAAAAGATCATGCTTTCCATCAAATAACTTTCGTCATTAACAAATAGGAAAATAGAGGCTTTCGCATAAACCCTAATTGTTACTAACCCTTTTTCACATAATTAACCCAAGTTGCATTAAGATCACTTTCGCTTCAATAACACAAACAAGGATCACCTTCAACTCTCGCAAAAGAATCATGCTCATAAGGATAGAAGATGAATTGCACAAAAAGATCTGACCTTTATCGCATCGCCTCACATGGCCACCGTCGGGCTCACCCCAGCCCCAGAAGTGGGTGGACTACTCACGCCTCATCGCAATCGCATACATTGATTGATGAAAAGAACTAACTTGCATTAAAACTAAATTCAAAGCCTTTACAATCCTGGCAATCAACTTTCGCAAAAAGCCAAAACCCTAAAAACCTTAGAACTCCTAAACTTCTCTGTGGAACTAACTAATTGTGTGTGAAATTGAATGAATAAAACTGAGCCCCTAGGGCCTTATTTATAGCCTTCATTCCCTAGCTATTTTAGGAAAGAAGATATCTATCTCTATCTAAAATTATATCTAAAGCTTAAAAGGATAAATAAATTATTTTAGGGAAATAAATCTAAAAGGAAAAGATAAAACTAAATAGGTAAGTCTTCATGATGTTGATAGATCTTGTCTCCCATGGATAGACTTGATGGAATAGGATAGATCTCGGCCAAACTGATTTCCTTCATGCCCAAGCAAAGCCAATTCTAGTCGGACAAGTCTTCGTCGAGAAGCTGCTGGACACGGCTCTACTCGACCTCGACCACGGCTTGTCGATCTCGACAAGCATGGTTCGTCGAGTGGACTCCTCGGCTAGATCTGCTCGATGTGCTCGGACTTGGCTCACTGGGTGCTTGTCGACCTCGAGTAAGCCTTGTCGATCTCGAGTAGGACTGGTCATCGACTGGGCTTCCTCGGGTTGCTCTACTCGGCAAGCTCGGACTTGGACTCAGGCGCTCGTCAATCTCGGGTAGCCTTCGTCGACCTCGAGATCGAGTTGGGTGGTGTCCTTCCTTTCCGCTTCCGCGAGTTGCCTCATCCGCTGGCAGCGAATTTTTCCGCGGCAGCGAGTGGTCCGCTGCAGCGAGTCGAGTCGCTGGCAGCGAGTCTCTCCTGGTCGTCCTCGGATCCTCTCCTTGTCGACTCCGAGTGTGGCGTTGGGCTTCGTCGATCTCGACTAGGGCTTGTCGAGATCGAGTAGGGTCCGGAGCTCGGGTTGGTCTGGCTCTCGATCAGGCTTTGTCGACAAGGCTGTGCTCGGACATGCTCGTCTAGGTCGAGTAGGCCTACTCGAGATCGAGTAGCCTTGACTCTTAGACTGGTTCCGCTGCTTTGACCTTGGACTTCTGTAGTGTTTTTCCGAGCTTTTCCGACCTTCTGTAGAATTGCTGTAAAATGCCTCGATTTCTGCGAATTAAACAGAAACTGGTGTAGATTCCATAATTTGGCAAGTAAACATAAACTACATAGATTCTGTACTATCTAAACCCAAATGAATGCAAAGTATACAGAAATCGATATAAAAGTTACTGTAAAACATGGCAGATTCAGCTCACAACAACCTCCCGAGCCACGTTACTCGGTTCGACGAATCCTACTCGACTTGGGATTGCTTGGGCGTGAAGATTGCTGATTCTATCCGAAAATATCAAGATCTACCATGAAGAAGAAAGTTCTATCCATTGAAGACACTTTAGATATATTTTCTATTTTAGATTTAATTCCTTTATGTCTTTTATTTATCATTAATGTTTTAGATAAAGTTTTAGATATAGATATAGATATTCTATCCTTGAGTAGCAAGGATTAGAAGCCTATAAGTAAAGCCCATGGGGCTCAGTTTTATTCATTCAATTTTCAGTAGAAGAAGAAGTAGTAGAGAGAGAAAGAGAGAGTGAGCGGCCGATTGGAGTTGTGAAGCGAGAGCGGAGTTGGCTTCAAGCGGTTGTAAACTTTGGTTTATATTTATACAAGTTGTTTCTTTTCAATCGATGATGTCTGAATTTGCGATGAGGCGCGAATAGTCAACCCACTTCTAGGGTTGGGGCGAGCCCGACGATAGCCATGCATAATTGAGGTAAAAATCCGACATTTATCGTGTTTTGAGCATTTTCCTACTTGTTGATGTGTTTATTGCCCATCTAATGAAGATCAATGCTAACAACTTGGATTATAAACATAAAATCGGTAGAGACAATTAGGGTTTCTTTAGAGAGTTGTCTAATTGTTGGAAAAGGCGAAAGCTTAATCCTTTAATGCGATTCACATGATTATCTGTTTGGTTCTACCTTATGCATGCTTGGTTATTGTCGTTGCAAACCCCAATCTTGGAAGTCCTTTACATTAAGTTTAAGTCAAAACCCCAAAGCATTTGTTTTTACTTTCTTTAAGTTTCGTTTTTACTCCCTGCCCTCGTCGATCTCGACCAAACCCTGGTCGACCTCGACTACTGATCTTCGACCCAGAGTCGTCGTAGCTTACTCGTGCAGGAACTCGACAAGCAAACCCGAAGTCGACCAGAAGGCTACTTGATCTCGAGTAGGGCCTTGTCGAGATCGACCACCCTTTGCCAAGTTGCTTCTGCTGTGTTCGACTGTCCGATCTTCTGTCGACTACCCTAGTCGAGATCTAGGACCCTGTTGTCGACTTCTGACCGTGAGATTCCACCGCTGCCTAGGATCCGCTGACACGCTTCCTCGTGGATCGAACCTGACTTCCCGCTGCTACATCAGGAGGAGGTCTTGTAATTATTTGCGTGGGCAGAATCTGGTTTGATTTATTTTGTTATATTTCATACTCGATTTCCTCCTACAACAAATTGGCGCCGTTGTGAGCTGAATCTGCCATGTTTTACAGTAACTTTTATACCGATTTCTGCATACATTTCATGCATTTGGGCTAAGATAGTACAGAATCTATGTAGTTTATATTTATTTGCCAAAGTATGGAATCTACACCAATTTCTGTTTAATTTGCAGAATTCGAGGCATTTTACAGCAATTCTACAGAAGGTCAGAAAAGCTCAGGAATCGGCTACAGAAGTCCAAGGTCAAAGCAGCAACGGAACCAGTCCAATCGAGCCGAGGAACCAGACTACTCGATCTCGAGTAGACCTTACTCGATCTCGACGAGCATGTCCGAGCACAGCCTTGTCGACCAGGAGCAACGTCGAGAACCAGACAACCCAGCTCCGGAAGTCTACTCGATCTCGACAAGCCCTAGTCGAGATCGACGAAGCCCAGCGCCACACCCGGAGTCGACAAGGAGAGAAGCTGACCGAGAAGCCGAGGACGAGAAGCCGAGCGCACCTCTACTCGATCTCGACAAGCCCTAGTCAAGATCGACAAGCGCCACCACGCCAGTCCGAGTCAATACCGAGGAGCTCTAGTCGACACCATCAGAGAACCATCCTCGAGCAACCCTACTCGATCTCGACGAACCCTTATCGAGATCGACGAAGCCTAGAGCCCAGGTCCGAGCTTGTCGAGTATACCTACCCGAGGAGACCTAGTCGACGGATCAAGCCTACTCGAGGTCGACTAAGCCTACTCGAGGTCAACGAGCGTCGGAAAGCCAAGACCGAGCCACATCGAGCAGAGCTAGCCGGGAAGTCCAGTCGACGATGAATCCTACTCGAGATCGGCAAGCCTTTGTCGAGGTCGAGTAGCCCAGTTTCCAAAAACGCGTCGACGAAGTGCTTTCCGAGTAGAATTGGGAATCCTTGGGCACGAAGGAAGTCGAGCTGGCCGAAGATCTATCCGATTCCTTCATCATCTATCCATGGAGGGAAATCTATCAACATCATGAAGACTTACCTAGTTTAGAATTATCTTTTCCTAGTTGATTTATTTCCATTATGCAATTTATTTATCTTTTATCCTTTTAGATATAATTTTAGATATAGATAGGAGATTCTATCATTGATTGGCAAGGACTAGAAGGCTATAAATAAGGCCCTAGGGGCTCGGTTTTATTCATTCCAATTCACACACAATTCAATTCCAGTAGAGAAGTTTAGGAGTTCTAAGGTTTTTAGGGTTTTGGCTTTCTGCGAAAGTTGATTGCCGGGATTGTAAAGGCTTTTGAATTTAGTTTATGCAAGTTAGTTCTTTTTATACATCAATGTCTGTTATTGCAATGAGGCGTGAGTAGTCCACCCACTTCTGCGGCTGGGGTGAGCCCGACGGTGGCCATGTGAGGCGATGCAATAAAGGTCAGATCTTTTTGTGCGATTCATCTTCTATCCCTATGAGCATGATTCTTTTGCGAGAGCTGAAGGTGATCCTTGTTTGTGTTATTGAAGCGAAAGTGATCTTAATGCAACTTGGATTAATTATGTGAAAAGGGTTAGTAACAATTAGGGTTTATGCGAAAACCTCTATATGCCTATTTGTTAATGACGAAAGTTATTTGATGGAAAGCATGATCTTTTTTGCCTTTATGTATTACTTTGCATGGTTATCGTTGTGGTGTTGAAACCCTGGCATTGGAATTCTTTTAATATATTGAATTTATTTCTGTCAAATTTTGAGTTTTGTGTTCGAAAATCTGCCTTTTAAAGTTTCTGTTTCTTGTCGACATAGAGTAGAGCCTTGTCGAGATCGCGTAGCTGTGGTCGATCTCGAGTAGGGACTGGTCTTAGTCGAGTTGAGTTTTCTTCTGTTCTTGTCGATTTTCAGTTTCTGTATTGCTGTTTCTTGTCGATCTCGAGGAGCTGTTTGTCGAGATCGACTAGCCTCTGCCTTTGCTTTTGTTTCTGCTTTGCTTTGTCTTTTCTGTCTTCGTTTAGTTCATTGCTTTTGTTTGTTATTTTCTGCTTTTATTTCTGTTTCTTTCCTTGTTTCCGTGTTTCTGTCTTTCTGCTATTCCGCCTGTGAGATCTGTTGCTACCTGAGAACTGCTGACGTGCTTCCTCGTGGATTCGATCCTGACTATTCTCTTACTACAACGGGAGGAAGTCTTGTATTTATTTGCTGAGACAGGGAAGTCAGTCTGAACTATATTTTATATTTATTTCATACTTGACCATCCTCCTGCTTACAACAAATTGGCGCCGTTGCCGGGGAAGCTATCAATCGCGCCTTAGGTAGTTAGTTCTCACTGTTTCTTTGAGTTAGTTTTCAGGTGTATGCGTCGTTCTGGTCAAACACTTGAGTTTGACGCCTTAGACGAACCGGAACGCCTCTTTCACATCAGAGCTAAACTACAAAGAGCCATGGCAGCTGCGGAGACACATGAACAGCTGATCGCTAGGCTTACAAGGGAATTAGCCGCTAAGGATGCTGCTATCGCCGCTGAGAAAGCAGCAAGGGAATAAGCACAGACTGAGCTTGCCCAATACCCAACCACGGCAGAGGACTACATGCACCCAACTCTCGTCGTGCCTGAATCGGCGATTCTTATCCCGGATAACTCTTTTGAAATTCGCACTCAATTTCTTATAGAGCTTAAAAATAATGCCTTTTATGGTAGATTTAATGAGTGTCCTCTTGAACATATTACAAACTTTTCTCACATGTGTCGTACTCTTGCTGAAGGTACAACCCTGGAATATGTCAAGATGAAATCTTTTCGCTGGTCTCTCGCTGGGCCTGCACTGAAATGGCTGGAAGGGCTGAAAGCAAGATCACTCACAACCTGGGCCCAAGTAGAGCAAGAGTTTCTGAACAAATTCTTCCCACCTGCCAAAACAGCACATATCCGCCAGAGAATCACCGCCTTCAAAAAGAAGCAAGGGGAACCGCTGGCAAAGGCATGGGAGCACTGCAAGGAACTTCTGCGATCTTGCCCTACTCATGGACAGCCACCCTACGTCATTCAGGATATCTTCTTCAACTCTCTTGATCAAGTCACTAAGGATAGAATCAACCATTATACTCGCTATAAGTATCTGACAATGCCGCCAAGTGACGCATGGGGTGTGCTAGAGAAGCTCACTAACTACGACAACAAGTATGGGTCTACTGCAACCTATGAAGAGAACCCGTACGCCAGGCCAGCACCATCCATGCCCCTCTATGAGCCACCTAAGGAGATTGATCCCGATGTTAGGGAGCAGTACTACAAAGACCAGAATAAGAAGCTCATCAAGCAAGTAAAGTATCTCTCTGTCAACCAGCCTTGTATTGAATGCGGATCGCAAAGGCACACCACTCCTGAGTGCCCACACGCAGAGCAAGTCAGGATGGCAGAGCACCATGAGGATGCAGCTTACGCAGAGGGTCCTAGTCGCTACATAGGGGACCAAAGGTTTCAGCAGCCACAATGGAACCAAGGTGTCCCTAGGAACCCCCTGCCCTACAGAGCTCCAGGACATCCAGAAAGGGACCAGAAAAAGGATGATATACAGACAGTCCTGGAGGAAATACGGAGGACCCACTCAGAAACTAGGCAATCTTTCAACTCCGTCTATACTCAGATGCAAGGTGTCAACTCTAGGCTTGGGGAAATTGATATTTGGCGAAAATCAGTTGATACACAGATTGGTCAGCTGGCAGCAGGAATTCCCAGACAGTCAGGTGCCGCTCCCTGGATCTTCAGAACCAAATCCGAAGGGAAAGACTGGACACAACGCTGCTGTAAAACTCAGAAGCGGCCATCAACTACAAGAGCCAGAGGTCGAAAAGCAGCAGAACATCGAGGAACAGCTAGTCGATGTCGACAAACCTCTAGTCGATCTCGACAAAGGCCTACTCGACCTCGAGGAGAACCTGCAAAAATCTTCGTCTGCACCACACAACAACTCGACTGAGCCCAACCTGGTCGATGTCGACAAAACTGTAGTCGATGTCGAGGAGCCTCTGGTCGACATAGAGCAGCCTGCAGCACCTCCGACGTCTGTTCTGGCTCCGAATTAGAAAAAGAAGCTGCCTTTCCCCACAAAATCTCTAAAGGACCCGGCAGAAAAGAAATTTAAGCGCTTCATCAAGATGCTTCAGAAGCTCAACGTCACCATCCCCTTTACAGAAGCTCTCAATGAAATGCCATCTTATGTCAAGTTCCTAAAGGAGATTCTGAGCAAAAAGCGATCGATGGCTGAAATCACAGAGGAATGCAGCCACTTGGACATATTGGAGAAGAGGCCGGATCCAGGTAAGTTTGCTATAACTATTGGATTTGGTCCATATAAAATTAATGCCCTATTTGATCTTGGAGCTAGTGTGAGTATAATGCCTTTAACGATTTGGTCCAAGATTAAGATAGGTGCCCTGGAGCCTGTGGATGCTAGACTTTACATGGCCAACAACACGGTGGTCATCCCAACAGGCATGGTGGACAATGTGCCAGTACAAGTAGGTAAATTCTTTATCCCTGCTGATTTTCTAGTTGTTGATATGCAAGAAGATCCTGCTTGTCCAATTATTCTAGGAAGACCATTCTTGGCGACGGCGGATGCCAACATAAGCGTAAGGAAAGGAGTGCTCACCTTCAACATCAGCGATGAGGTAATTGAGTATTCCTTTAATAAAACTGAAAGGCATATAGGTCCAATGGAAGAGGTCAAATCTATCTCAGCTGGCTACATCACCTGCGGGGAACCCAAGGTCAGAAATATGACCCCTGAGGAGATGGAAAAGAGGGACATGGAGGCCCAGGTGGAGGAGATCATGGCAATCCTCAAGGAGAACACAGAGAATCCAATCGACACGGACCAAGGTAAGTCGTTGTGGATTAATTATTTTTCGGATGCTTTGAAGCGGTACTGGCCAAGTCCAACGGTGATGGCGAACTTACCTGGATCACGACGCTTCTCAGGGAAATCCATCTTTTTACATTCACTAGCGATCTATGTCATTGACCGCTTGTTGCTGAGGATTTCCTTGAGGAATTTGACGTAGGTTGGCATCTCGTGAAATGCTTCTGTAAAAGGAATTGTAAAATTTAGAATTTGGAGCAACTTCACAAAACGTTTAAACTTACCGTCGATTAGGTCTTTCAGCGCCTTGGAAGGGAGTGTGAGCGTCTTCTTTGGTTTCGGAACCAAAACAGTTGTCGGAGGTGATGCAGAGGGGTCAATATCGACTAGAGGGGGCTCGATATCGATCTGAGACTGCTCGATATCGACTGGTGGGGTAGAAGTCGAGTTGACTGGCACTACAGGGTCAATATCGACTTGTGTGTGCTCAATATCGACCACTGTTTGGTCGATATCGACCTGGTGTGGTCAAAATCGACCTGTTGTCCAGTGGTTCCGTCTGCTTCTCTCATTTCTAGTTTGTGCAATTTGTGACCGCTCCGTAGCTTTACAGTATCGAAATGTCCGTGCTACCCCTTGGGATTTGGTTCTGTATGCCCAGGGAGCTGCCCGGTCGGTCGTGGAATCTTTGTCGCGAGTTGACCCATCTGGGTCTCCATGTTCCTCTTCCAGATGTCCAGTTCTCCGAATATTGTATTGATGTTTTGGAGCTGATTGTTGATGGCGACATTGGCTTGCTTACTTTCTGCTTGATTCCGACGCATCTCATCAAGGATGAGTTGTAGATCATCCTTTCGCTGGTCTCTTTCTGGATGTTCTGAAGCATGATATGGTGGGGGGTTCCTATGGGCACCTTGGTTCCGTTGTGGTTGATAGAGCCTTTGGTCCCCCATATAACGATTGGGACCCCCTGCGTAAGCTACCTCCTCGTGAGTCTCTACCATCCTGACTTTCTCTGTATGTGGGCACTCTGGAGTGGTGTGCCGCTGTGAGCCACATTCAATGCAGGGCTGGTTGACAGAAAGGTAATTGACTTGCTTGAGGGGCATGGATGGGGCTGGCCTTGCATAATTGTTGTATTCGTCGTAATTCGCAGGAGCCCCATACGTATTGTCAAAGTTTGTCAACCTTTCGATTGTAGCCCATGCCTCTGCTGGTGTCTTTGTGAGGTATTCATACTGTGTGAATTGGTTGATCCTATCCTTAGCGGCCAGATCAAGAGAATTGTAGAAGATCTCCTGAACAACATAGGGTGGCTGCCCATGAGTAGGGCAAGATCTCAGCAGGTCTTTGTATCAATCCCATGCTTGTGCTAGCGGCTCCTCGGGCTTTTGTTTGAAAACCTGCGATCTTCTAGAGGAGGAGCGTTGTTTTGGCAGGAGGAAAGAACTTGTTGAGGAACGCATTCCTGACCTCGACCCATGTTCTGAGGGATCGTGTTGGAAGTCCTTCAAGCCACTTCAATGCTGGACCGGCAAGAGATCAACGAAAAGCCTTCATTTTGACATATTCCAGAGTAGTACCTTCAACAAAAGTATGACACATGTCAGAAAAAGTAGTAATATGTTTGAGAGAGCATTCATTAAACTTTCCATAAAAAGCATTATTTTTAATTTCAATAAGGAAAGTAGTGTGAATTTCAAAGTTAATTTTAGGGATTAGAATAGCCGATTCAGGCACGACAAGAGTCGGGTGCATGTAATCCTCAGTAGTGGTAGGGTATTGGGCCAGCTCAGCTTCTGCCTGCCTCCTACGTTCAGCTTCCTGCTCAGTGCGTGCTCTCTCAGTTTTGAGAGCAGCATTATTGGCTGCTAATTCCCTCGGAAGCCTCTCAATCAACTCAGCTTGTGTTTCGGCAGTCGCCATGATCTTCTTTAATCTAGAGTGGATGCGGAAAAGGCTTTTCGGATCGCCTAAGGAGTCAAACTCAGGTGGTTGACCAGAACGGCCCATACACCTGTATAACATAACTTACAGAAAACGTGAGATCTAACTACCTAAGGCGCGAAAGATTGCTTCCCTAGCAACGACGCCAATTTGATGAGAGGGTTTCTCGACCAAATAAATTTGTAGTCAAGACCCCGATATATGATAGTGGAGTCAGGTTCGTCCTCATGAGAGAAGTCAGCGGTTCTAGGTTTAGTTGGTTTAGGGGTTCGGGAATAGCAGGAAAAGGAGATGAGGGTTGATATCGACATCGGCTAAGAATGGGTCGATGTCAAGGGATGGATAGGAAATGGAGGTTGGTGTCGGGTAAAATCTATGCAGAATGTAAATAAAGAAATAAAGTAATAAAGGTGCAAACTTCCAAGGTAAGGGATCACCGCAACGATAATCAAACACACAAAAGATAAGATAGAATAATTATGTAATCACTTCAAAGGAGTAAGCTTTCGCCTTTTCCAACAATTAGATAACCCTTTCAAGTAACCCTAATTGTATCTACCAATTTTATGTTTATAATCCAAGTTGTTAACCTGAATCTCTATTAAATAGGTAATAAACCTATAAAAGGCAATGGATGATCAAAACACAATAAAGATTGAATCTTTACCTCAAACATGCATGGCTATCGCCGGGCTCACCCCGACCCTAGAAGAAGGAAATTAGAAAGCAAACATAATAAAAGAAACTAACTTTAACATTAAAAATAAAACTTACACTTACAAAACCTTCCAAACATTTCTCCTCTCTCTCTCTCTCTCGCCTCCTCCTTGCGTCCTCTCTCTCTCTCTCTCTCCTCTCTCCTTGGGCCCGAAGATAACTTGACTTGAATGAATGAAACTCAGCCCCCTAGGTGTTGTTGCAAGAGGATGGTCAAGTATGAAATAAATATAGAATAAATATCAGACTGACATCCCTGTCTCAGCAAATAAATACAAGACTTCCTCCTGTTGTAGTAGAAGGTTGTCAGGATCGAATCCACGAGGAAGCACGTCAGCAGTTCTCAGGTAGCAACAGATCTCACAAACAAGCAACAGAAAAGACATGAACAGAAAGACAAGGGCGGAAACAGAAATAAAACAGAAAATAACAAACAAAAGCAACGAACAAAACGAAGACAGAAAAGACAAAGCAAATCAGAAAATAAAAGAAAGCAACAGGCGTACTCGATCTCGACGACAGCCTACTCGAGATCGACAACAGAAAGTCGACAACAGAAAACAGAAACTGAAAATCGATGACAACAGAAGAAAACTCAACTCGACCTAGACTAGTTCTACTCGATCTCGACAAGAATCCTACTCGAGATCGACAAGCTTCTCCTCTGTCTCGACTAGAACACAGAAAACGTAAATTGCAAATTCGAACACAAACTCAGAAATTCGACGAAATAAATTCAATATGTAAAAGACTTCCAAAGCTAGGGTATCAACACCACAATGATAACCATGCAAAGTAACACATAAATGCATAAAAGATCATGCGCGCTTTCCATCAAACAACTTTCGTTATTAACAAATAGGCATATAGAAGCTTTCGCATAAACCCTAATTGTTACTAACCCTTTTCACATAATTAACCCAAGTTGTATTAAGATCACTTTCGCTTCAATAACACAAACAAGGATCACCTTCAACTCTCGCAAAAGAATCATGCTCATAGGGATAGAAGACGAATTGCAGAAAAAGATCTGACCTTTACCGCATCTCCTCACATGGCCACCGTCGGGCTCACCCTAGCCCCAGAAGTGGGTGGACTACTAACGCCTCATCGCAATAGCAGACATTGATGTATAAAAAGAAACTTGCATTTAAACTATATTCAAAGCCTTTACAATCCCGACAATCAAACTTTCGCAGAATGCCAAAACCATAAAACCTTTGAACTTCCTAAAACTTCTCTGTGAAACTACTTGTCTCTGACTGAAATTTAATTATCTGAAAAACCAGCCCCTAGGGCTTTATTTATAGTCTTCTATTCCTTGCTAATCAAGGATAGAATCTTCTACATATATCTACTTAAAGCTTAAAGATAAATAAAATGCTAAAGGGAAATAAATCTTTAAAGGAAAACTATATCTAAACTAGGTAATATGTCTTCTACCTATTTATAGCCTTCTATTCCTTACTAATCAAGGATAGAATCTTCTACCTCTTTCTCTTGATAGATCTTCATGTGGATGGATAAAATTCCACATATCTTCTCTTGCAAGTATTCTATCTTCTCGGACACAACTCGATCTCGGACTCAACATGCTTCTGGATAGTCCTCGACGTCGAGTAGGATTTTTCTTCCGGGGTTGCACTCAAGCTCGGGCACGTACTGGACTCGACATGGTGTACTCGACGTCGACCACGTCGAGTAGAGTTCTTCGTCTCGAGTGATTTCTGCTCGACTCCGTGTGGTTTTCTCGTCAAAAGTTACTCGACGTCAACCAGTGTTACTCGACGTCGAGTAGAATCGTTAGCTTCCAGCATTCTTCTATGTTCTTAAAACGCACTTTCCCAAGTCCTTGTTCGTCGGATTGATCCATATGAGCATGCGTTGGAAATCTCTTTTCGAGGAATACAACTCTCACGAAGACATCAAAGCTTGATTCAGAATGATGAATGGTGAAAAGTGGCGTTTTCTCCAGCTGCACCATCCTTAGCTTCTTCATGACTTTCCTTTAAGCTCCAAAATGCGTCCGATTTCTGCGAAATATAACAAAAACTTGTGTAGACCTCCATATATAGAAAATAAACATAAACTACATAGATTATGTACTATTCTAACCCAAATGTATGAAATGCATGCAGTAATCGATATAAAAGATAGTATAAAACATGGCGAATTAGGCTCACAACCATTCCAGAGCAACTGATCACATTGTGTTTGACAAGTCTGTGTTCTCTAATTTGAAGACATTACATATTGTTATATCTCTTAGACTACCTGATGGGTCAAGTATTGATGTTAGGTAGTTTGGGACGGTTTCTTTGATAGATGATTTACAGTTACACAATGTTCTTTATGTTCCTTAAATTCGGCATAATCTGTTGTCAGTTTCCAAAGTATTGCATCTACAGCAAATGGAATTCATTTTTAATGGGGTCTCATGTTAGTTACAGGACCTTATAACTAAACGAGTGATTGGTGGAGGGACTGAAGAAGGTGGTCTTTACATCATCAGATGTCAAGGATATGGAGGCAAGTGGTTGGATGTATTCAACCATAATAGTTTGGATCATGTTCAGCATGACTGCAATAAAGTTGTTAGTTTGCATACCTTCCCTGCTAGACTTGGGCATTTGTCTATGTCTAAGATGAGACATATTTGTGATTGTAATCAAGATGGTTTGAATGACTTTTCTTGTGACACTTGTGATCTTACTAAATTTCACAAATTGCCTTTCTCTCAAAGTGATTCTTAAGCTAACAGTTGTTTTCAATTAGTCCATATGGACTTATTGGGTCCATACAGAACTCCATTATTGTGTGGAGCAAGGTTTTTCTTGACCATCTTATATGATCATTCCAGGACTACTTGGGTGTATATTCTTCAAGACAAGTTTCAGGTCTTGAAAACTATTACAGGTCTTGAAAACTATTACTTGGGTGTAAATCGAGGTATTATTCATCTGAGGTCACCTATTTGATCAATAAGATGCCCTCTTATGTACTTCATTGGAAGTCTCCTTTTGAGGTATTGTATCATGTCAGCCATTCTCTTGATAATCTTAGAACTGTTCGTTGTCTATGTTATGCCATCTACCAAAATGATTATAGGGGTAAACTTGGAGTCGTATCTAGAAAATGTGTTTTTCTGGGTTATCCTCTAGGGAAAAAGGCTTTTAAGTTATTTGATCTAGAGGATAACCCATATGGTCATTATCATTAGTAGACATGTTAAGTTTGTTGAGAATGTGTATCTTTTGAAGAGTCCTCCTGGTGTAAATGACCAGTGCATTAATAAGAGTTCATTTGATAGATCTTTGATTCATATAGATGATGATGATGATGATGATGATGATGATGATGATGATGATGATGATGATGATGATGTTGATGATGATGATGATGATGATATAGTTACCGCTAGCTATGATCCCCATAGTGAAGAAAGTATAGCTACATCCTTGGTTCCTGGCAACACTGTTAGTTTTATACTGATATGGTGTATCCCAACCTTGATTAATTGTTGGTGACAACAATGTTAGTTCTCCTACTATGAGTGATTCATTACCTATAAATGGTCAATCTGTGACTCATATGTTGCCTCCTAAACGAGAAATTCATAGGTGATTCATATGGTCAAGCTTTCTGCTACCATAGGTGATCCTATTGAACATCCTGAAGTGTACAAGATGTTGGTTGGGAGATTACTCTATCTTACTCTTACACGTGCTGACATTGTTTATACTATGCAGCAGTTGAGCCAATTTGTTCAAAACCCTCTTAAACCATGCTAGAATACAACCATCTATCTTAGATACTTGAAGGGTAGCTTTCATCTTGCACTTTGCTATTACAGATGCTACTCTCCCTCCTTATAGTGATGTTGATTGGGGAAACTGCTTGGATATCAGCCGGTGTCTTTCAGGGTATTGTGTGTTCCTTGGATCTTCCTTGGTCTCCATGAAGACAAAGAAACGGAAAGTGGTTTCTAAGTCCTCAACAGAAAGTGAGTATCATAGTATGTCTTCAACAACTAGTGAGCGTGTTTGGATGCAAGGTTTCTTGACTGATTTGCACATTTATGTTGCTCTTCCTATCAATCTTCATTGTGATAATCGTGATGCTCAATGTTTGGCTATGAATCCGTTTTTTCTTGAGAGGACTAAACATGTTCTATTTGACTCTCATTTCATTCGGGATATGGTACAACAAGGTTTCCTCAAAACAATTCATGTCTCCCCAACTCTTCAGCTTGCAGATGTCCTTACTAAAGCATTGGGAGCTCATCAGCATCGGTTTCTTTACTTTAAGCTTGGCCTTGTGTCTCCCACCACATGTCAAACTTGAGGGGGGTATATAGGAATATATGTGCACAATGGGTTTGGTTGTTGGAACTCCATTTGTCCTTGCACAACAAAGGGAAGTAACGAATGCATCCCTTTCACATTGATCACCAATTGAAGACTCTATAAGGGTGGACATCTCGAGCCCCCCCCCCCCCCCCACCCCCCCCACCACCACCACCCATGTGTATGTACAATTAAAAGATCAACTTGTCATACAAGATGCCCTGCTACGTGGGAGACACCTTTGATCGACTTGAACACAATAGATGTGGTCCTCGACGATATGGTATATAGCTCAAAGAAAGGTGGCAGGAGTCAAATGGAGACACAAATCAGATCGAGTAGGATCTCCGCAAACTACTGATGAGGTGGAGGAAATGGATGTTGTCAGACATGGAAAGGAATATGGAACAAGTGGAAATGGAGAAAAGGAAGGTGGCAGGATAAACAGTTCGGTGGACATGAAAAGAGTGCACCATGAAAGTCACAAGATAAACATTGTTGATGCCATCAAACATGAGAAGCAAGTTATTACTATTAGCAACAACAACGATGAAATCTCTTCGCAACGGATAGCACCCTTCAACTTCGGAAGCTCCTTGAATGAGGCGGATGACATTGGACCCACCGTTAAAGTGGAGGAGAGGGGTCTAATTTTGCAAATTTTGGTATTTTTTTTGGGGGGGGGGGGGAGAGGGGTCGCTCTTTCTTCTCCCCGGGTGGTGGCGGTCCACCGCACGTCTGCACTCCACCACATCAACTTCGACAAATTCATCGATGACTACAACAACCCTTACCTTATCCCCAATTTGTACCTCCCATGTAATGGATGTTAAACCCGCACTCGCTCTCCTCCCCCGCTCTCCTAGCCTCCTCCACTGACTTCCTTTGCCTCTACAACATCCAAAACAACGCATCCAACTCGATTACCATCCTCAATAACTACATGTCCAGGGTTTTAGAGAAACCACACACACACAATGTAATCCTCCTTGCCTTTCAAGTCCTTGATCCTTACGGCGTACCTTATTCGGGCTGTTATGTTCTTGTGCTTTTGGTGGTCCCAGGCATGCTTTGGATTGGTTAAAGACACGGCGTCCTGAGCCGGGATTGGTCAGGGTCGTGGTGGTGTGTTGAGAATGACTCCGTTTCCGGGGAGACGTATAGTTCATTGAAGTTTCATATTTACTAACCACAGGAGATAATGTCCCAATATACCGCTGGTCAGCGGTGCTAGTGTGCTACCACCGGTGGTGTTTGACTTCGTTTTTTGTGTGTGTCTTTTACGGGGCTGTCGTCATTTCGCGTAGGATCCACTTTTATAGTATAGTGTTGTTAGCCTATTGTTGCACTTTTAATTTCTATTATGTTTTTTTTCTTGTATTGTAACATGACAGTTAGTTCGTTTGTTGATCCGTCGGCCTCTTGAAAATTCGGTACTTGTAGCTTGATCTCTCAAATATCTTCTTGTATATAACGATCATGTCTTTATAAAACATAACATTATATATATATATATATATATATATATATATATATATATATATATATATATATATATATATATATATATATATATATATATATATATATATATATGGTGAGGTTAAAGTGAAAAAGGGGCTTAAGATGAAAAATTTGCTTAAAGTGAAAATAGGCTAATTAAGTAAAAAGCGCGCGGGTCTGGTTTTAAAAAAAAAATGAACTGGATCGGTTTGAAATAATATTGGGTTCACCATCGGTCTCAGATCTCTCTCTCTCTCTCTCGCTTCTCTCCTGATCACATCTTCCCCTCTTCTCCTCCTCGCAATCGCCGGCAGCAGCACCATCTCCTCCCCTTAGGCTCCACCGGCAACGTCGTTCATCTCCCCAAGATCCCCACCGGCCGACCTCGTCCACGCGCTATCTCCGCCGAAATCTCCTACATCTACATCCGAATTCCACTTCGACCACTGCAGAAATTCGCAACGCCCCTTCCTCTGCCTCGGCGTCAAGGCTCACGGCTGCAACAACCTCTCCTTACACTCAATTACGCAGGTTCGCTCCCTCTCTCCCTCTCTATCTCTCTCCCAAATTCAATTTCATCTATTTGTCAAATTGAATTGATCTAGGAGTCAGATTAGGGTTTATTTTCCCCAATTTTTTCATGCTTGAAATTTTCTACTCCTCGACTTGATACAGAGCTTTGGGTAAATTATGCTTTTCAATCAAGGTCATCTCCTTCTGCTAAATTTTCTTTTTCCTTCCTACAGATTACATATTTGATCGATTCCTTTTTCTTTTGTTCCTTTTCCATGAGGTAATTCTCAGGACGAAGTTGTTTGTTCTCTTTCTGGCGATTCAATTAGAGCTTCTGAACGATTGCAATTGATTGTTTGAAGTTCGGCATTGTTGATTTGGTGATCGATTGCAATTGCTTGTGCAGTTCACATAGTGTTGTAAGGTGGCCTTTGATTTCCCGATTCAATTAGGGCTTCTGGACGGGCACTCGATTTTTGCCTCCAGCAATCTCATTCTCAGGTGAGTAACCAGTTCGGATTAGAGGGATCAATTAAATTGATTAACTAGTTCCGTGACTTCAATTTTTGTTGCTGGATTCATGTTTTGATTTTTTTGGAAATCGCTGAGAAACTGTTTGGATTAGAGGGATTCATCTGTCAGGGTTTTGATTCATGTTTTGTACTCCCTGAGAAACTGTTGTTGGATTCATGTTTTGATTCATCTGTTCGGATTAGAGGGATTCATCTGTCAAGGTTATAAATTGCATGTTTTGCTGCTCAAGTTTGACTGAAGTGAGTAGCTCATGTTTTCTAGAGGGATTCATCTATTCGGATTAGAAACAGTTGGTGGATTCATGTTTTGCTGGATTTATTACTTTCAATAGGTTTCCTCAGATCTGAATTTTGTTGAATTTTTCCTTGATTTGTTGAATTTTTGTTAGATTTGTTCATAGTCCACCACTCTACTGCTTGATTTGTTGAATTTTTCTTTCTTCTTTGTTAAATTTCAGTTCTAATTCGACTATTTTCTCCTCCTAATACTTCTGATTTCTCTGTTGCTTATTGAATTAGTGGTTTGTCGGAGTTGATTGATCAGCAGGATCTATTTGAGTTTCTACTCCCTTGTTGAGTTTTAGGATGGATTCCAAATCCAGTTTAGCTCCGTCATCTCCTGATCCTCGTGGCGAATGGCACGAATGCAAGCTGAACCATGCACGTTGTTCTGCATTACAGATCCAGTTTTTGCAAGGTAACTTGATCTTTCACTGAAATAAAGTTATGTTGCCTTTTTTTCATTCTTTGTAGAGTGTTTACACTTGTGTGAATAACAAGAGTGTGAATAACAGGATTGATGTTGAATTCTACAACGAACCTTTTAAGTTCAAATCAAAATTGCATCTTTCTCAGTTCATGTTTTGCTCACTGCCAGTCGGAGAGGCAAGATACTTGGCCGCATTTTGGCTTGGACAGTTTGAAGGCAAACCTTTTATTAGAGCTTTAGTTGGCTATTTTTCATTCTTGTTCCTTCTTGCTTTTCATTCTTGTTCCTTTTGCTGAAAGAGCATTGACTGACCTTCTTTCTTCCCCAATAGTTTTAAAAGCCTATTAGTTCAATTGTAGAACAATGTGCTTACGCACAGAGATGTGGGTTCGACTCCTACATAGGCTAAATTGCTTAATTTTAATAGTTCAATTGTAAAACAATGTGCTTGCCTTGATGTTGGATACATGTTATGCAGGTCCCTCAAGCATTGTCATTAGTTTTTTCAAAATATCAAGATGTCCTTGGATCTTCTGGGTCAAAGTCCTTCTGAGCATTTGCTCTCCTTGGATCAGGTTTTGCAGGGCCGGTTGGTTTTGCAACTGCTGCTTCTGCAGATGAGATTTAACACGGATTGGTTGTGGCTGATTACCCTTGGCCTCACCGTGGCATTCTAAGTTCATATAACCATGCCTCGTGAGTTCCTCATTCTAAGTGCAAGACTAATATTCTAAGGTGTTGAGATGTTTTACTGGTGCTGCTGGTAATTTTTATGGGCTGTTTTTTGGTGCTATCAAGAGGGAGCTTAGTATTCCCTTTTTTTGAATTTTGAGTTGGCCTCTTTGCACCTCCTCCATATGACAAGATCAAGACTGCTCTCATTGCAACTGATTGATTAGATGTCTACTTTCGGGGAAACGAGACCCAATGAGGCTACTTTTGTTAGTGACTAACATCATGTATTCATGAGGTCATTTAGAATGACTTGATAAAGGTAGGGAGATACATTTTTGTATAAACAGCGATAGGAGCTGGATTTTTATGTCATTCAAATGCAATTATGGGGTTTTTTAACTTTAGATTGCAAGTTTGAGGCTAATTAGAGGTTGTTTGTTGTCTTCAATTTGATGTTTTGGTGCTGACTTCTGTCATGAATATTGCAGTAAAAGATTCTGAATTTTTACGAGTCCTCCTGAATTCTTTATATTTAAGTGCAACATTAGATAGAAAATATACATATATAAGGTGTAATTATGCATATTTAATATAATGAAGTGCAACATTAGATAGATAGAGAAGTGGAATCGCCTCTTTTTGTTGTATGTGTAAAGCGAGCTCCCAGATCAACAGCGTGAAGAGTTATTATGCAATTTCAGGCTTGGGGTGTTCTAAAGCAAACAACTGTCAACTCATGAGCGGCCAGAAGATTATTCAAATCTTATCTGAATGCATTCTATATATGCACAATTGTATCTTCCTTTTGCACAATTGTATCTTACTTTTGCACACTTGTATTCTAAATCTGCACAATTGTATCTTACTTTTGCACACTTGTATTCTAAATGTGCACAATTGTATTCTAAATCTGCACAATTGTATCTTACTTTTATACACTTGTATTCTAAATATGCACAATTGTATCTTAATTTTGCACACTTGTATTCTAAATGTGCACAATTGTATTCTAAATCTGCACAATTGTATCTTACTTTTGTACAATTGATTGAGATAAGATCTATTAGATTCTTCACTCTTTTTTAGTAATTGTTTTATGCACACCTGTATCCTAAATCTACACAATTGTATCTTACTTTTGCACTTTATAATATTAATAATTGTTGTATGCATCCTTGCATTCTAAATGTGCACAATTGTATTCTAAATCTGCACAATTATATCTTACGTTTGCACAATTGATTGAGATAAGATTTACCATATTTCTTCTCTTTTTTAGTAATTATTGTATGCACATGTATTCTAAATCCTTGCAGCAGGCAGCAACTTAGGGACATTCACATTGCACCCGCCAATAACTTGCCCATCATCCTTAGTATTTGTTGTAGTGAGCCCATGCACATACTCCTTGATTATAGTATTGAGTTGTTTCCCTTGCTTCCCTCCACACTCTCCGTGCTCAACAGCTCCATCTTCTACACTCAACCTCCTCTCCTGATTTATTGCTTTCATATAAATTTCATCCTTTCCCCCCTCTGTCATGGCTTTCCCGGCTCTGTATCAGCAGCAGTAGCAGCAGCCTGAATAAATTTTGTTTTCGGAACCCACACATGTTGCAAAACATCCATTTCTCTCCTTTTATCATTTGTGCACTTTATAATCTTAAACGTGCACTTTATGATCTTATATTTGCACATTACAATTTTATTTTTGCACCTTACACTCTTATTCACGAAGAGATTCAGAATATGAGATACACATAGATAGCCTATGCAGGATTTGAACCCACATCTTTGTGCGTAAGCACATTGCTCTACCATTTTGAGCTAATAGGCTTTGGTGCAAAAACTCCAAGGCTAAAGATTAGTATTATCCCTAGGTAGGTAGCTTTATCTCTAGGAGGAGATTAATATTATCTCTTACTATTGAGCCATAAACTTGAGAGATTTTTTCATATTTACAAAAGCCCATGCCAAAATGTGCACTTTTTGTTCTTTATTCATACACTTTTTAATATTATTAGCCATGTCAAAACTCAAAAAGTAGATGTATCAGCCATGTCTGATTTTAGTACGGCAATCCTCCATCTCATAGCATACTACATACTTAATTAACTACTGTATAAGAAGGAAGGGAGAGCCCTGTTATGCTCCTCCTATATACAAATTAGTTGCATTTCATTTCGCTCTTTAATTTGTTGATTGAGAGAGATCGATTATAGAATTAATATGCAACTGATCACTACTCTTACCTTGTTTCTGATGAGTTGGTTTAGTTTATCAGAAAACTTGAGTACTGCAAATGCCAAAGTCTTCCTAGTTTTAATGGATGAACCACCTGTATTTATGTCTGAAGAAACTAATGCAACCCTCTCCAGGTAAATTATAATTCCTTTCCTTATGGAATCTTGGTATTCTATTCTTCAATTCTCACCCGGAATTAAGCTCTTTTTAGTTAATCATTTCAGGAACCATGATGATGTTAAATTGCACAAACAAAGAATTGAAGGTGAGCATGACAGTTTCTTAGAGATTCATCTTGTTTACTGTGCCTAACACACCACGATTGGATCAAACACACCCATCTCTCTATTCTCTCTCTCCCCCATACTAGAATACTCAACCTACGGCATTGACGATTCTCAACACAACCAACCAGGTAAGATGGGAGTTTGGCTATGCTTAACACACCACAGATTGGGTAAGAAACATGAATAGATAATGTATCACATCACTGCCTATTTGCCATCAGAGTTGCAAGGTCCCCAAACCGCACTTAGTGAGAAACAAATCAAGCTCTAGAATGAAAATCAATAACAAATGAACAGAATACCTACCTGATTGTTAGATGATTTAATCAGCAACTATGCTATGTCTGAACAGAGCTATTTAGGTACTTAAGTCAGAATACACTACAATGCAAAAGTCAGTCAGAACCTACATCTTTGTGCGTAGGCACAACGCTTCCCACAATAAGTAATAAAGCATGTGCAACTATCAACAAATTGCCCTCAAAGTAGTTTATATCATTTTCAGCAGTGAGTGCAGTTCTAAATCCACATAAAATCTTCAGAAAAAATAATTCATCCGCTAATGAAAGACAATCAAAGCAATTTCAAGCTACAACCTTTCCAATCCATTCCAATCAAGCCAAATCAGTATTCATGAAGCAACATCGATTGGCAAAAAACAACAAAACAAACTGCAATATTCAGGCAAGCAAAGCAGTCAATAATTCAATCAATTAAGCACAAATTCAGCCTAGCCCTACCAAATGGAATCCTTACCCGATCATCCGAGACACAAGAAAGCCGCAAATTCAGCATTATTAGACGTTTAATTCAATGATAAAAAATCAAAGCATTGGAGAGAAGAACCTGCATTGGCTGCACTGCAATTACCTGAGGCAAAATTGGGGTTGAATTCGACGACCTGCCATCTCCTCCGCCATTGTTGTTTCGTTCTCCATTCAGGAAAGCTCGAAGAGATTAGTTGAGAGAGAGGATGCCAAGGCGCGATATAGGGCGATGAGCGAGGGCGACTTAGAGCGAGAGAGGAAGTGCGAGAAAGGGCGAGACCGGATCAGAGGACGAAGAGGGACGAAGGAAGGATGACGACCGCCGGCGAGGGGCGACGCCATCGTCCACTGCCATGGCTGTGAGGTTTCAGAATCGGGAGAGGGAGGGAGTGAATGGGAGGAAGACGGAGGTTGTCTCTTCGCTTCCTTTGGAACGATACGGAGATTGGGCTTTTTTTTTTAATCACCCCGCGACCCAAAAAATCACGCCCTAATCCATTTTCACTTTAAGAGTATTTTCATCTTAAGCCCCATTTTCATTTGAACTCTTACCTATATATATATATATATATATATATATATATATATATATATATATATATATATATATATATATATATATATATATAGGGTGTGGTTCGGGTGTGCACACCCCTTAGGGTGTGCATTGTGCACAAATATTATTCGGTGAAATGTGAAACATTATTCGGTGAAATTTGAAGTATTATTCGGTGAAATGTGAAACATTCTACCGAACACTGTTATGTTTTTTTCCGTTCAGTTCAGATGAAAACGTCCCAATTCCACTGAATAATTTATAACATTCTACCGAATAATGTTTAGTTTTTTTATTTATCCATTTCAAATAAAAGAAACCTCAATTCCCTAAACAATAGTTATAATTTATATGGAATGCCTCAAATTTCACCAAATAATGTTTCACATTCCCCTAAACAATACTCACATTTCACCGAATAATGCTTCAAATTTCACTGAATAATGTTTCACATTTCACCGAATAATATTTTGTGCACAATGCACATCCTAAGCCTTGTGCACAAGTTACTCATTCTCTCTCTCTCTCTCTCTCTCTCTCTCTCTCTCTCTCTCTCTCTCTCTCTCTCTCTCTCTCTCTCTCTCTCTCTATATATATATATATATATATATATATATATATATATATATATATATATATATATATATATATATATATATATATATAGGGTTTACTTCAAATGTAAAAACTCCTTATTGTGTAAAATGAGCTTAACGTGTAAAATCTCGTTAATCAACATAATTGGGCGCGGATTAGTGTTAACCACACACACGGGCCTGTTTTGCTTTGGGCTTTTCTTTTAAAAAACCCGTTTCCTCTCTTTCCGTTCGGTTAGATCATCTCCCCTGCTCCGTTCTTCCTCTCTCTCTCTCTCGCTCGCTTTGTCGTTCATCTGTCTCCTTGATCTCCGAGGAGGTTTTTTCTGTGTCTTTGGAATCGTCGTTTCACCATGTCAAGTTCATCAGTCGGTACGCGCAAGGATTCGTTGTTATTTGCTCAAATTTAAGTTCTCCTGTTTGTTAGGGTTTCTATTTACTTCGAAATTGTGCGCTTTTATGTATTGACCTTATCTTCAGCGATTTTTCGCCTTATTGCTGTTATTTGTGTCATTGTTCTGTTCCTTTTCTTATTCAAGCTGTTTCGTTTTGTGATTCCTGTCATTTATGTGTTTTTTGTTATCATACTTTATGTTTTATCCTCGTTTATGATCATAAGTGTTTGCTATTCTTAGTATTCATTGTGTATTTGTGTTTATACTTTATTTGTTGTTCGGTTTATGTCTGTTTTTGGTGTTCATTTATTCTTCTTTGTAGATTTTATATATTTATTGCTAATTAGGCTCAATTTAGTTGTCGTTAGTATTTGTTGTCTGTTTATATTTTTCTTTTTTTGTTCCTTATAGGGAAAAGAACAAGGTCCAAGGTTGGTGGTGAACCTCTAGCTGTTGTTCCTTATCGTTCAAAATGTGTTAAGAAATCTCGGCCCCCTCGCCCTCTTCCCAAAGCTATTGATCTGGCACGTGATTCTCCTGGGTTTTCTGTTTCCGACGGGGAAGGCATGTCACCTGAGGTTGAATCACAAGATAATGTTCCCCTAATACGTAAATCAAGGGTAGTTGATAATAGTGAAGGTTGTTTACCCAAAGTTGCTTCTGTAGGCCCTAGCACTGAATTTTTGTCTACTAATCCCCAGCATAATGTGCCTGATGCTGTACCTGTAGCAGCTGATGTTTCTGTTGAGAATGAAGGCCAACCACCTATTGTCGAAAATTTGCAATATGAAGGGATTAATGTTCAATCAGTAGCCTCTGATGTGCCCCTCCAAACCACAAATGTCCCCCAAGATGTGGGGGCTGGTGCTGTTTTCGTTAAGAAGGCGCGAGTTAGAAGGGCTAATCAATATCCATCCTTGAAAACAAGGTCAAATCCTCGTGCGTTTGTCTGTGCATTGGGTAGATTTATTGATAAACAAAAGGAGTGTATTAAGCGGATTGGTTTTGGTTCTTTGTTGGATTTGGAAATTCAGTATCTCCCCTTGTGTCTTTGTCATTGGTTGGTCAAGCAGTTTGATGTTGATCGATGTTGCTTGGTATTGGCTGATGGCAGTAGGTTAGATATAACTGAGCTTGATGTGCATATTACATTAGGCTTGCCTATGGGCAAGAATTTGATATGTAGGAAAACTTCTAAAGAGAAGTCAGATGTTCTTACGAAGTGAAAGAGTTCGTTTTCTGCTGGTGATTCCATTAATCATTCTGTTCTTGTTGATCATATGGTTGCTGATGCTGATGTCGGTGATAAATTTGTCATCAACTTTGCTGTGTTATTTGATTCATTGCTTGTGGATAGTATCCAAAATGGCAATGTTAATCACAATTTGGTTAAAGTCTTATCTGGGACTGAGGACTTCAAAGAATTGAATTGGTGTGCTTTTGTTCTTGAAAGCTTAGTTGATTCCAAAAAAATTTGGGAGAAGAACAAAACCAGTCAGTTTAGAGGTCCTATTCTCTTCCTCATTGTGAGTATTTGTTTTTCCTTTTTTCACCTTCTCATTTTCATTCAATACTTTTATGATTTGTTATTATATCATCCTCTCTTGTGTTTATTATAATTTGGTTTCTTATGTGTGTTGTTGTTGTTTTTTGGTTGTGTTTGTTAGCTGTTGTATATTGATAGGGTAAAGTTATTCTCAAGTACTTCGTCGAGGAGAGTAACTCGGTCTTTTCCTGTTTTTATGGGATTGACATCACCTATGCTTCGTCAGCGCGAAGATGATGATCTTTCCAGTGGAGGCTTTGGACGTGGCAGAATTGAGGAACGTCAATCTGTTCCTGTATATAACCCAAAATCTCCATGTGCTGCCCCTTCAGATGCTCCTACTGACAATCCACAAGTTTCTGGAAAAAAATCCTCTCCTATTGAGGTTCCTGCTATTCTTTATTTATAGTCTATTTTTTTATAATATTCATGGTGTTTTGTTTGATTTTGTTTATCTTTGTTTGTGTGTGTGTTTGTGTGTTTTCTTCCCCTTGTAGAATTTTATTCAATCCTTTGCTCAAAAAACTGATGCTCTTGCTACTTCCATATCTGAGTTTGTTGATTTGGCTGATAAAATTCCTCATGAATTTAGAGAGAATGACATGGTAAAAACCCTTAGTAATGCTGCAAAGAAGCTGATGGGTTTGGAGTTTGAGGGTGTTAAGGCTGCTTCTCCTCTTGTAGACAATTCTAATATTGGCAACCCCCCTGCTTCTGAGTGGATTTCATCCCAAGATCCTTTGTGGTCAGATCCTGTGTTTTTGGATGCTCTTACCCAAATTGAGTTAGCTTACATTAATAAATGTAAGATGCAATCATCTCGTCAGACTATTCAACCTTTTTGTTCAGCTGGTAATGTATCTGGGGGTGGGCTTGGTGGTGGTTGTTTTGAGAGTGAATGTGATGGGGGAAAGAAGGGTGATTCTGCAGTCTCTAAGGGTAAGGGGACTATGCCTAAGAATCTTCCCGCTGAGCCATCCTTTGATATATTTGGTTCTGATCCTACTTTCCAATCTCAAAAAAAATCTTCTGAAGAAGCAATTGCCAAAGATTTTAACAAGTCTGATAAGTCTGCAGAAAAGGGTTCTGTCTCTGCACAAAAGTCCAATGCTGATGCACAAAAAGATAATAGAGATGCACCGTCTGTTGTCGTGGGTGTCCCTGGTGTTCCTTCCTCTGTTGTCAATATTGCCAAAGAATATTCTGGTGGAGATGCTGCTTCTTCTTTAGGCATATCAACATCAAGTGACATTCTGTGTGCAACCCCTAAAGTGTATAAAAAGTAGCAAAAATCTCCTGTTGTCATGCCTTTATGTAGGTCTACTAGGGGTTGTCCTGCTGATCAAAATGAGAAAGATGTTGGAGGTAAGAGGGTTTCAAAACCCGCTGATTCCTTGAAGAGTCCTTACTATTCCAGGGTTGTTGATGTGAATGAGCGTGTGTCTGACATTGAGCGTTGCATTTGTGCATATTTGTCTAAGAAATCAGCTTCTGATGTGTAAGCCTTTTTCCCCTTTTTCTTTGTTTTTTCTTTTTTTTACTTTAGTTATTTTATTATATTTAAGTTTATTTGAGTTATATTTATTTTTTATAATTTGTTCTTTGCCTATTTCAGTGAAGTTCTCTTTAAGAATTCCTCTGTTGAAGTTATTAGAGCTGATTTTAAATCACTTGAAGAAGATTTTGAAGTTGCTTTCCCTGTTGTGAGGGCATGGGCTTCTGTTCTTAATTTCAAAGAACAATTCAGAAGTGCTGTTTCTTCATCAAACCACACTCTTAAAGTTGTATTTGTTGTTCCTTACTTTTTTTCTCATTCTACATGTGTTTATTTCCTTGTTCTTTGTTTTGTATTTTTTTCCCAGAAATTTGCTCCAAACCCTCCTCCGAGTGATTTTGTTGAACGTTTCACAAAACTTGGTATCCATTTTGATTCTGAACTGGCTGCTGCTCCTCACATTCGGTTGAAAGATGTTGATATGGTATTTGTTCTTTTTAATACTTTTTTTGTTTTATCTCTCCTACTCTCTTTCTTACTTTATTTGTTTTTTATTGACTTGTTTTCTTTATATTTGTGTTAGTTTGTGTTTGGTGTGTATTATGACTCAATCTATTGCATGGCCGTCTTTAATCTGAAAACGCACGAACTTCAATTCCTGGATGTGTCAAGTGATACTCGTGCTTCTACCCGTATCTTCCAATATATAGTTGGCAATTTGGTTAGTTTTCATACTTATACGTCACTTTTTTACTCTTTGCGGGTTTTTTTCCTTATATTTTTCAGTTTATCATTTATAGTATTTTCCTCTTCTTTTTTTTTTACTTTTTTTATTTTTGCAGCATAATTTCTTGATTCAATATTTGAAGTCTAATGGATTATCAAAGAAGGCACAATCAGTTTCTATGCTTCAGCAATCACCCATTTGTCTTCCTTGGGCTGGTGAAGAAAAGCGCCCCCATTCTGGTGTTTGCATGATGCGCCATATGGAAGCATTCGTGGGATTGGAGAAGGGATTCAAGTGTGGTTTTGACCACGGGACTGACAAGAACATCTCCAAGCTGCGTGTGAAGTACATGACTGACATAATTTGTTCTGATGTCAACGAACTTCGATCTGAAATTTCAGCTCAAGCTAAGGCACATGCATCCTTGACCTTAAAAGGTGTTCAAGCTCTAAAACTGCGGTTGGATTGATTCGGTAGGAAATTGTAGTTAACAAACATTAGTATTTTGCTGGGCATTCCGTACTTTTGAGGGTATACAAATTTTGTGTTCTACATGTGATGTAATGTATAACCCTTTATGATTCCCTTTTTGGGTTACTTTTGTCTATCTTAGTCTATGTTTGTACGTTTGGTGATGTTGACATTATTAATATTGTTGTGTTTTTTTAATGCTTGAATTCGAATCTTTATCCGTTTTATATTTAATTTTAATCGTGCACACATTACTATATAGTCATGTGCTGGCCTAATATTAATATGTGCAATTATATGATACTTATGTGCACCCTGAATAGCCTATTGTGCATATGCAATATGATGATCTATTTTTAATAACCGAAGTGCTTATCTATTCAGGCTTTTAGGTTGATGTCTCTTTTTCTGTTTTGTTGCTTATATTGGTCTGGATTCTTATTTTTTATTTTATTTTAATGTAATTTTTTTTTTATTTTAATGTAATTTTTTATTTTCCATTTTTGTGAATATATTTTACTTTGTGTGCGTTTTATATTACTTTTTTCCTGCAATAGTGCAAAAGCATCTCTTTTTTGTGCAATTATATTTGTATTATGTGCAGTTATAAATGTCCCCACTATAATATGTGCGCTCATATTGTTGTTTTGTGCAATTACACAGCCTTATTGTGCAACGTTAACACCTGTTTTTTTATGTATGTAACATTGTGTTTTTACTTGCCCAATTTTCATTAACTCTATTTTTTTTTTGTAGTAATTTTATTTTAATTTATTTGTAATTTATAGAATTAAGAATTCACACTTTAATATAATTTTATTTCACTTGCCCTGTAGTGCACTTGTAATATCTTTTTGTGCAATTACAAATCTATTATGTGATGTGTTAAAATGCATTTTAGAAAATGTGCGCCCACAATATCGTTTTGTGCAACTATAACACTTTAGTGTGCATATTTTAAATATAATGTTATTTTAATATTTACTTGCCTTTAAATCTATTATTATTTATATTTTTTGTTGGTTTTTCAATCCATTGTTCTTTGTGTTATTTTCATATAGTTTAAATATCACATTTACGTCCAAATATTATTCTGATATTGTGCACTTGTAAACTTGTATTGTGCATTTGTAATATTGTTCTGTGCAATCCTAACAACTTATTGTGCAGAGAAATCAATATATTGTGTAAACAAATCCTAGATTATATTTATAATATTAACTGAGATTACATTTATTTTAAGACAGTTACATGTCAAATAGACTGAAATCTACAAGTAAAATATGATATCTTATGGATCTCCTCCCTCCTCCTTGCTCTTGGTTGCCTGTCTTCTAAGAACGTTTGTTGTTGTCCTCCTCCTCTTTTCTTCATCTTCAGATACCCACCTGTTCCAATCAATCACATAGGCAAATATACTGCAATACATATGTTATAAAATACTGAAATAGTTGTTCATAATTACACCTGCATAATTGTTTTTCCAAACCCAAATACCATTGTTTTAAACTTAAACACTTCAAATTAAGAAGAAATACAGACATTTCATATAAAATATATAATTAATAATTCAAAAGTAAAGTCTGTATTCTTCATCTTCTTCTTCTTCCTGCACTTGACTGCTTATCTTCCAAGGAAGTTTGCAATCTTCCTCCTCCTCTTGTCTTCTTCCTCAAATACCTCCCGGATGCACTCAGTCACGTATCCCCTGGTGTCGGCCAGTTCTTCCTCCACTTGCACTTGTTTCTTTTGGTACTACAGAAATATTTATACTTAAAAAGTTAAATAATCTTCCGATCTTATTTTAAATCAAACTATTTAAAGTTTTGATAACTTACCTTCTCCAGGGTCTCTTCCTCTCCATTTTCAGTTGCCTCCAATATCTTGTAGGCATTTGCATTCCTCTCCTGGTTGAGGGAACTCAGGAAGATCTGATGCTTCTCGGCGGCCTCCAGGAGGTTCTTCCTGGTTTCCTCAGTGTTTGTCTCTGCAGCCTCCTCCAGGAGATTCATGTGGTACCCTGGGTACAAGTACTTGTCTATCTCATTGTTGATCTTGTAGAACTCTTCGGCAAACACGAACGGGTTGAATCCTTCCATCTTTTCTTTTTGGATTTTTGGTTTCTTTGTTTTTTGATGTGTAAGAGAAGAAGGCTTCTTTTTTTTCCAGACGGTTTGTGTGATGTGTTGTGATGGAGGATCTCTGTTTATATAGCCGGTTTTGGCTCTTCATCTCCCTTCATTTGATTGGCCTTATCCAATTGGCGGTTTTCCAAAGTCATTTAGCCGTCCCAACTCCCTATAACTGTAATGATTACCCCTTTTAAATGTTTAAACTTCTCAACTTCTCATATTTGTAGTAATTATTTTCATACAGCATTTTATTTGTAGACTTCATTATTTTAATTTATAGTTCTCCTTAAATCTCTACGTTTTTAAAATTAAAAGACATTTATTTAAGTTGTTCTTGTTATATTTAAATTTTTTTTTATAAATTTTTTAAACTAATTATTCCTATAGTAACTGTTTTTATTATACGGTTGTTTTGAAACAATCCCATTTCATACTGTTGGTTTTCTTCTTTTTGTGATGTTTTCTGATTGCACATTTATTAAGAAGTACTTAATTGTTGATTAGATGTTTGTAGTTGAGGCTATGTAAATGTATCTTCCATCATTACCTGAATCTCACCTTGTCCAAGTTTTTCTACAATCTTGCAAAGCAAGTCATAATTCATAGTAGGTTCTACCCTGTACTTATTAATTTCCAACTTGGGATTTCTCTCTTATTTCCTTTAAAAATAGATTGTTCTGCACAATTAAATATTATCTTAACACAAAACCGAGATAGTAATGAACATAATATAAAAGTTGGTTCATAACATCTGTGAATAAGAAAACTTAAAGTATACCATTTTTCCAATACTAAAGTGCATTAATAAATTTCCATTACAAATTGTGCTTATTATTCCTATTATGTTTCCCTTAATGGACATGTCCTGCTGTTGTGAGGTGCATATTCAAGGCAGATTGAGCATATTCTCTTCCCCTTTTTCTGTGATTGAATTGTTGTTTCCTTCCCGCCTTTAAGCCTCTTCCCACTGCCTTTTGTCTTTGCTTGTTTTGGGTCTCTTATTACCACATTCTTCGGGAGGCTTACTCCGGCAAACTCTTCAAACATAGCTTCGAGTTAACAAACTTATTAAAATTAGTATACTTTGAATATATAATTCTGGCCTATTTTATTTTATTTTATTTTGTATAAAAGGGTTCAAATAAGGAATCAGTAATCTTGTGTTTCTGCATCAAACCTATCATACATACCAGACTTTGAAGCTGTTGAAGATGTTGATGTTTGTGCACTTTGTTGGAGCTCCCTTTTTGCATTTGTTAATGCAGATGTCAAGTGCTTAATCTGATCACTATTGTCCTTAACTAAATCCACACAAGCATGAAATTCAGCTAACATATTTGTCAACAGGAGTTTTTGTTCTTGTTTTGCACTTGACTGTCTGACCACAACATCATCCAAAGTGAAAACACTACTCAAATTTGCTGCTTTGGTCCAACGAGTAAGCAGTAGTGTTTCTGGCAACTTCTCAAGTTGTATATCCTTCAAAACAGTTAATATATGCCTGCATGGATATCCTAACCTGTTGAACAAGTTACAAGAGCAGCAGCAATAATGATTTTCAAGTTTGTGCTCAACAGTGTATACCTTGTTGTTTTCCTTTAGAGTATATATCTCCAACTCATCAATCTCTGTCACATTTGTCACTCTGCAGTTGTACAATGCCCCTTTCAATTCCTCCTGAAATTTCCCCCACATTTTTATTGTGTATAATCTGGATGCATGCTTTTCTAGAGGAAGGGGCGAAATCAAAATTGGTTCCAGTATTTCAGAGTCATAGTTCTTCTTCCCCTGAATATGCCTTTGATTTTCAATTCCACTTTCATAATACAACATAAACTCAATTAAATTTGCAGTGCAGTTGGAGAACTTACGGAAGAAGCTGTTCATGCTCTCTGAAATGGATGTTGTTTTAATCAATCCACTAAGTTTGACATTCTGAAAATACGCAGGGATCCACTTGTCTCTCATTCTAAAAAGTTCACTCAACCACGAGTGACTTGTCATTCCATACTCTTCCATTAAGTCATTCCAGTCCTTTTCAAATTCTTCTGGCGTACTCTCCCTGTTCCACACAATACTCCTCAACTTGTCACTGAATTTGAAGTATCCATTCATGGAGTTGTCTATTTTCTGAGATAGCTTGTCCATGATATGCCACATGCATAATCTGTGCCTACTCTCTGGAAATACAGTTTGAACAACAATCTTCATCGAAGGATCCTGGTCCGTTGTGAAAATTCTAGGACACCCACCCATTGCCTTTTTGAAGTGCTCAAACAACCACACATATGACTCTACATTCTCATTCCTCAAAAGCCATGATGCTAGCAGCACCAATGATTTATGGTGGTCATATGCTGTGAAGGGACTGAACACCATTTTGTACCTTTAATATAAGACACTTGTGGAAATTAGAATAATTTCAAGAGAAACATGTATAAAGTTGGTATTACAGATGTATATAAATAAAAGATCACTAGGCTGTGTAGTTGTGCACTTATTCAATCTTGGAGTGCATGATATACATGATTTTGTGCATCTATACATTCTATCTGTGCAGTCTTGTTACCATATTTGTGAATAAATCAGGCAATCTGTCTTTTGTTTGTGTTATAACAAAAATCTATGACAGTGCTTACACATATGATGTATCTAAATATTCAATATGAATAATGTCTAATACCTGTTTGTGTTGTACGTTGAATCAAATGAAATAACATCTCCAAATAATGAGAAGTTTTTTCTGCTTACTGCATCACACCAGAACAATCTGCTCAACTGATTGTCTTCATCGACATCAAAAGCAAAGTAGAATGCACTGCATATTTCTTGCTTATGGAAGAATCTGTCAATAACAACTTGTGCATCAGATCCTTTGAAATAAGCCAATAGATCTCTTCTGTGATTTGTGAAATCAATCACTGATGGACCCACATTGTTATATCCTCCCACCATTTCTTTATATAATCTGTATGCCTTTGCTGGTCCAACTCTTTGTTTTGCACAGTCCAGTACAAATTTTTGATGGTAACTTTGCATCTTCCTATTACTCTTCATGTATACCCTGCAGATCTCATCAACGAAAGGATGTGTGTGCTTCTCCTCAAATTTTGTCACCACATATCCTTGTTCAGGTACATATTTATATATTATCTTAGCAGTACAACCAACTCGTATAGATAATCTTTTTCTTACCTTCTTTGTCTGTTTACCTTTCGAGTATCCTTCTCTATTGCAGTATAAGTACTTCAGTTGCTGTACCCCGTTAGCATTAACTGTGGTCCCATGTCTTACATCAAATCCCGCTTTATATGCATAATCTTTATATGCTTTCACAGCTTCATTCAATGTCTGGAACACTTTCCCTTCCTTTGGCTCTAACTCTTCACTGCAAATCGGTATCCAATATCTGGTGTTATTTGGTGTCACAAACACCCTGTATAGGAGCTGATGTTGCACTATCATATTATTTATATTCACTTCAGGCCCTGCATTGATGCTGATTGGTGTTCCACAAACGATTGCAGTAGTCGAAGCAGCTGAGGATTCTAAGTTTTCATTATGTGACTCTGGTACAGACTCCATATTGTCTGTGAAATCAACATTGAAAATTTTATTAGATAAATTGAATTTTTGTAACCAGTTCCACCAATATATCAACAGTGCAATTTATAAGTACATAAGTGATAAACCAACATTCTATACTGAATATTAAGATCAGACAACAAACTCTCATATATGAGTTGTTTGAGGTTTTATGAATATAAATTTCATGCAAATGAGGATGGGATTGTATATTAACAGTGTTTTCTATTCAATTTCTGCCTTATCTAAGTGCAATTGTGTGTTAATTGATGGCCATTTCCTGTTTTGCAAACTTCAAACCCTAGGTTCGTTTTAGCCTATAATTTTATTTTTACTACAAATTTTGGATTTGTTTACACAAATTACACTGATATTCTGCATCTTTTTCAGATCGAATCCGAAATTAAGACAAATTATATGAACTTTGGACAAATTAATCTAGTAATGAATGCGAATTTGAATCTAATAAGATCGAACAGTTTGTGCACCTTTTTCTCAAAATTTCTTCCTCTGACTCTGTTGTCGTTGCTTCGATCAGGATATTCCGCTGATCTTCGATGAATCCTTTTGCTGATTACAAGTTTCTGCAATTCAACTTGTTTGACTGTAATCCCCGGCGAGAAGGTGAAGCTTTTCGTCAATCGAATCTGTTTCCATGGGAACGCGATATCGGTTTTTGGAAGGACCGGTTTTCTTCTGTTTTTTTTTTAGTTTTTCCGGTTCAACTCGGTTTTTTAACGAAAATTCGGCGCGCGCCCCTTGAACCCAAATTTTACACGTTAAACGGATTTTACACGTATATATATATATATATATATATATATATATATATATATATATATATATATATATATATATATATATATATATATATATATAGACACACACACTTCAACTCATTTCAACTTTTGTGCAACAAAATTTATTGTGTTTTTCAACTAATATTATACGGAGTACTAATGGTGATTTAATATACATATCACTTAGGAGTATATACTTCATTCTATTAGAATTCTTCTATGTACGAATTAAAAACTATATAAAATATTATGTTTTCTAATTTCAATCTAAAACAATATATTAAATTATAAAAAAATTATATTCTATATAGTTCTTAATTCTTTAAAAATATGTGTTGAAAAGACCTTATTTTGTTAGCAACTAAAAAATACAAGAAGTAGAAATCCCAAGAAGTAGAAGAAATATACGTATTCGGTTGATATTTTTAAATCTAAAAACCCAAAAATTTAAGTTTTCAATAAATTAAGTTTCTCTAATTTAGATAAAGCTCACCCACCTAACCTTTCAATTTTCATGAAATAAATATATGGAACCAACCCAACCCTAAATTAGTGGGAGTATATTTTAAGAGCGTAAACTTAAAGCCTCTTATTAATGATTATGTACGAGTGTACGACCGTTTCGTTCTAGCTAGCTAGCAAGAAATGTGTGGTATATAACTATATATGTCAATGCGTAGTGGAGGTGATTAATTTCAAGCACAACTGCACAAGACAAAAAAAAAAATGTTGGTCAAGCTATAGAAAACGTAGGTAGGTTGGTCCAAAATATTTGTAATATTGTAATTATTATTTTTTGTTGGATATATAGCACCATTTAATTTTGTCATCTGCCATTTGACTATTTTTTTATGGCGAAAAAACCTATTATTTTATTTTATTTTTACGATGAGTAACCCATCTTTGGTGATAAATTCCGGACATGTGACCTAGTCGGTAAAAGCCACGCACCAGATAAACCGGCTTGCGTCGACCGGTTCGACCCACAGGAAAGGAGCAAGAAAAACCTGGATTTTCACCTAAGGAAAGAGGCAGAGGTAGAGATCGAACCCGAGATCTCCTGACTTGCTTCCCCCTTGTTCCCTACCAGTGAGCCACCCCGACTAGGGCAAAAACCCATTATTTTGTAACAAATTAACTTTGGAAATGTGATCCGGTCAGCAAAAGCCATACAGATAAACCGACTTGTGCCGATCGGTTCGACCCATTAGAAAGGAGCAAGACAAGGCCATAGGTTGAGTTCGAACCTGAGACCTCATGACTCCCCTTATACTCCACACCACTGTACCACTCTGTCAGGGACTAATATGTAAACGGACATTTTGTGCGATATAAAATGAAGTGATTGATGAAGGTAGGTCTGGAAATCAAGGATTTTTTAGAATATATAAATGATATTTAATATAAACCACCACTAATATAATATTAGTTGAAAAGACCAAATAATTAAATCGGGTGTTATAAGAGTTGAGATGAGTTATAAAAAGGATGAAAGAAATTTGTTATATTAGTGGTGGTTTGTAATATTTTAGTTGAAAATGCATGTGAGGATGAAAGAAATTTCTTTTTAAATAAACCATAATATGTATTGATAAATTTTTTAATGACTAAAATTTCTTCTTTATAATATTCACCATAATTAACACATACATGTACATACATTGCAGATTTATATATTTTAGTTTACAATAAACTTATTATATACAAAAAGTAAGATTTCTTGTATACATACAACAATTTAATGAGTATTGGTAAGGGTATAATATGCTTTAAAATGGTTTTGTTCGATAATGCATCGATTGAATGGTTCAAAATGAATAACACACACCAAGAGATTGAATAAATATGTGAATTATAAATTCAATTGGTGACTAAATCTATAATTAAGGAGTATTTATCCCATCTTGACTTATTTAAAAAAAATTAGCTTTAAAAACAACACCTTAGAGTTTTGTTTTTTCTTTTCAAACTATTTTTGAATTATTATTTCTTTAGTCTAACTGGTAAACTAATAAATATTTTTAAAATAATAAATTTGTTTAAAAAAACGTGTGTTATATAATTAGTATATAAGTTCAAATTCTACACATATATAATTTGATTGATTCTTACTTTAAAATGAAAGATAAGGCTTTGTTTTTAAATTTAGAAATAATATAAAAATAATAAATAGGTGGATAAATATTTTATATGTTATGTATTAATTGACATGGCAAATTCTAATTGGTTTAAAAGTTTTGCGACTACATTATTTTTAAAAAAATTTATTTTTTAATTAATATCAATATAATTCTCCATAATAATCTACATTAATCTAATTAAATATATTCACGCATTTAAATAAAATTAAAATGTTATCATATATGATTCTTTTTATATTGGACAAAACTTGATTCTTTTTAACTTACCCAATGAAATTATTTTTATCTTAATTTATTATTATAAAATAAAAAATTTAAATAATTATACATTATATATAAAATTATACATTTTTAAAAAATAAATCACATTTTTAAATAAAAAAACGCTGCACCTCTTGATTCATAGAGTTATGACTCAAGAAGGGCAGGGTTGAAAAAAATATAAAAAAACATGTGCCTCTGGATTCATAGAGCTATGACTCAAGAGAGGCAGGGTTTTAAAAATAAAAAAAAACCTACGTCATAAGAGGCACAGACCTGTGACTTAAGATGCGTACGAATTATAATTAAAATCGAGCTAACGAAATTTGTGGTCTACATAGTAATTTTTTGCGGTGTAAACATCAAACGCGTAATTTTAATACTACATATAGATAAATAGATATAAATATAGATACTTTTTCACACCTAACAGTCATCTAGCTTATTTTATAGCACATTTTATTGTTGAAGTGAGGGTGAGCAATGCATACATATTTTTTATTATGATTTTGAAAAATAAATATAAACACATATGAATCACGTTGAAAATATAAAGCGTGAATATTTAATGCAATTCATATTTAATGCATCTTTTAAAAAAAAATATAAAATATTTATATGGAAAAATATATAGCACATACTGTGTTTTATTAAAATTGCATTATCTTCTATTCCCATAAATGCCAAAGTCATCATTTTAATTTTATTAAGGGGATATATATACCTAATATAAAATTAAGTATTTACTAAAACTTCCATTTTTCTCATTTGATTTGCATCGGCAAGGTGACAAGTTTTTTATAAGCAAGTTGTTTTCCATCTACTTATAAAAATCAAAGACATCAAGTTATTTATAAAATAATTTACCATGTACCATCCCTAGATTGTTTCTGTTATAAAAAAACATCAGTCGTTTTTAGTATTGAATTATTGATAACACTACACTTTAGTGACATTTATAATTTTATCGGCATTTTCATTACCATAAAAACTATATATTAAAATTCCATATTTATGGGTCATGTCATATGTATTTGTGGTTTTATTTGTTTACAATGTAAAAATAGTTAAACTATATACTATATAACTCACAATCTTTCATTGCATTACATGCATTCTAATAACAACAACATATTCGTAGAATAAATATTTAGTGTGATAAACCGAAAGAGAATAGAGATTTAGAGGACAAGGGATGGGGAGAAGAGAGGAGAAATTGATATGTATTAGGGTTAATAATAAATCCTATTTATAGGGATTACAACTCTTGTGTCCCAAGCAGAATTAGGGTTTCTCATGTATATTCACACATATAATAATATTATAACACTCCCATTTGGATATACATCACTAATATTACAAAACTATCATATTAAAACGGGAAAGCTAAATACACCGTTAATTTTTATTGGACACACCGCTAAACTTCGCAACCCCCTGCGGACTGAGCTCCGCTACCTCTTGCGGACATCACCGGGCATCGGGCCAAACACGCCCTAAAAGGACATCGACAAAAGGTCCGCAAGACATTGTGCAGAGAGGTCCGCGTTAGGATGCGGAGTCCCTAACATATATGTAAAATAATGGTACGCATCTTGGTGCGGAACTTTTTTTTTTAAGAACTTGCTCTTCATTGCTGGTTGACAAGCACCATGTTTACTCCGCATGTTGTTGCGGAATTTTTTTTTTTTAGTCCGCAAGTAGTTGCGGAATAAATGTTGTTTGGCACACTGCAACACGTTGTTTGTCATGAGCTTTTTCCACTTCCAGGGAATCATAAACTGAGAGCCTAATGATCTTCAACACTTCTGGTGTATTTGAGAACCACTTGATATTGATTGGTTTAATTTGGAGTTACTTCTGGAACTTCCAAATGAGCTAGTGCAATATATATGACTTTGTCACTTTATTGGCTTTTGGTAAATGCATTCAATAGCATATTCGCTAAACCTTATACTTATTTCATCTATTGAACTTCTGGCTCACTTGTATTTATCCGCGGATTTGAAATGATAGACAAGTTGTGTCCATGCAATCTCTTTCTTAACAGTATATGAAGGTTCGATAATGTAAAACAAAGTAATATATAAATACTCTAGAAGGGGGGTTGAATAGAGTATGCCCGTTTTTCGCAGTAAGTCTCCAGACTTTTGGAGCTTGTACCAAAACCTTTGAGAAGAACCTGAATCACAAAGTTAAACAATTCGAACCAAGTGCGGAAAAATGGTAAAGCAAATAAGTAAAGAACACGAGTAATTGTCTACGAGGTTCAGCACAACTGGCCTACGTCCCCGCCTAGGGTTCTTCCACAACCCTAGGATTCAAAGGCTTTATTGATTGCTTAGCTTAGGATCCTAATAGCTCACCGAGAAGCCTCTCTCCTATACAATTGCAATCTAGTCAACTCACGTTCCCTTGGACTCCTAGACCAATCTAGAAGAGCCCCACCTCTCTCAGCTATCTAGTACAATCCTCTAACTCTCGCAAATCAATAGCCTAGTGTAACTTCCCGAGTTATAAACTCTCGAGTAAAACTTGAAATAAATATATCCTATAAGCTCACAGTGACTCTCAAAGGCTTTGAAATAAACAACAAACTATTTGAGCGCTTTGCAGAGAGACACTTGGAAGACAGATCGCTTGAAAGAATTGAAGCTCGTGTGTAGCACTTGTATTTCTGTCTTCTCCTTCCTTTCCTTTATATACTAGCATGGAGATAGCATGGAGCGTGAGGATCTTCATCACCAGATCTCCAACGGCTCTTTGGAATCAGTTCGATCTTGGAATCTTCTATATATGGATACTTTGAAACGCCATGATCTATTTTGAGCTGATCTCTTCAACATGTAAGGAGGGATGTAATCTCGATTTATACTTCCTGAAATGGTTAGTCATTCATATATGTATAATATAATGGAAGTATATAATAAGATAAAATAATATACGAATAATAAAGGTAGGTTTTGTATTTCATCAACTATTAACGCTCCAAGGCCTTTGACACTAATATCCTATCAAAGCCTTTGAAACATCTATTCCGATTCTCATCAAGGGAGGGAGTTATCAATCTCCCCCTTGATGAAAGACAAAACATGTGCATCCCTGCAACTTAGTAAAACAGATATATCATAATCAAACACAGACTAAGTACCTGCAAGGGTTAGACAAATGTTGGATCAAATGCAAAAACTATCCAACTGAAAACCATAAAAACAAAGACCAAGGTCCTCCACGACCTTTAAACAAGGTTTTCAAAGTCTAACGAATATCTCCCCCTTTTTGTCTTTCAACAAAGGGCGGAGGTAAAACAGTCACCAAAAGTTACCAAATGTTTTGAAAACGTTTCCAAAAACCAGCAAAGTAACAAGTTCAGGGGTGGGATAGGGTGGGATAAGGTTTAGGTTAAGTCAATCCAGAGCATCATCAGTGAGCCTCGTCCACAGTCCTTCCAGCATCGTTGAAATCCCGCTCATCGTCGTCATCACCTCCTTCTGCAGCTCCTTAATATCTAGGCGAACTTCCTCCAAGCCCAACTCTAGGTTGTCCATGCGTTCATCGAAAGCTGGAGCAGTGGGAAAGGCTTTTGAAGGAGTGGAAAGACTCAAGGTCCCTTGGGGAGACCGAGTGATGCCAATCTTTTCAAGGCCTTTAGAGTCGAACATACCCGTATGACGCAACTGTTCTTCATTTTTGACATCAATTCCAGAAGCTTTGAAGATAGGGGTCAAAAGGGTAGCAAAGGGGAGGGGAGAGCCTTTACGAGCTTTTCTGGCATGGGCCATGGTACCAAGGATAGTGTTGGCCAGATCTGGGTCAAGGCCATTTAGAATGCGGTAGAGCAGGACCATGGCATTGTCGGTTAGGAGTGAGCCAGAGTTGAGACGGGGTAAGAGGCATCTAACAATGATGTTAAAGATAATTTTTGCCTCAAGGGTTAGGGATGAGTGGGTGAGTTGCTTTGAGGTGTTGTTGGACGCTTCGGGTAGGAGATATTTGGCTCGGGCTAGGATGATGCAATTTTCTTTTGAGGGGTGGATTTCAGATGGTGGAACAGGGGTAGGTAAGCCTAGGAGATCTGCAAAATCATTGGGGTTGAGAGAGATTATAACCCCTTTGACAACAGTCTCCAAAGACCAACCATCGGTGTCGTTCTTGGCTTTTAGGTTGATGTAGAAGAGTCGGGTAAGCTCAGGGTAGTAAACAGTTTCTCGGTTAAGAAGAGTCCAGGCTGGGGAATTTTTGAGGAGCTCAATGCAAGGCATCTTCAAAGCTTCAAAGAATTCAAAGTCTAAAAAATCTGAACAGCTAAGCTTACGAGTACGAAACTCGTCTACCCACTTACCAGCAGTCTCAGCATCTAAAAACCAAGAGGAGGGCAAGGATTGATTTACCTGGATATAGGCCGGGGGGTCTGCGTTCTTTCTGCGCGCAACAGTTGGAGCAGCTCTCTTGACAGGCGCTACAAGACTCTTGACAGGGCCCTTCCTAGTACGCTTAGGGGATGGAGGCTTGACTGGAGCAGGGGCTTTCCGCTTCTTCGGGGACGGGGGAGGAGGAGGAGAAGGAGAAGGAGTTTCTTCCTCCTCTTCCTCGGACCCCGAGTCCTCACCGGACCCCGCTTCATCACCTTCAGGTTCCTGGTCCTCTCCGGATCCCTCGTGCTCTTCTTCTTCTTCTTCCTCAGGCTCCTCCTCGGATGGAACCTCCTCGGCTTCGGCTTCCTTCCGAATCCGCTCAGCTTCTTCCTCGGCCTTTTTCTTAGCAAGTTCGGCCTCCTCATCGGCCTTTTTCTGTCCAAAGGCCTCTTCCTCAGCTTCCTTGGCAGCATCTCGCTCCAGGGCGGCATCAAGGTCGTCTTCCTCTTCTTCCTCGTCCTCTTCCTCAGCCAGAATCTTTCTCTTCCCCTTTTGTTTAGCACTCAAGGGTTTCTTAGCAGCGCGCTTCTGAGAGCCTTTGGGAGCCGTGGTCGTGCTCGCCTTAATGGTGCTCTGGACAACTGCTGGGACGATGGCTTGAGTAGCAGGTTCGGGTGTGGGAGAGGTAGCAGTGGCCTGGCGTCCCTTGGGGGTGGCGCGAAGTCTTTTGGGAGTGACAGCTTTCTTGGTTTTGGGTGCCATGGAAGTAGTCGGATAGGGTTTCTTTGAGAGGTTGAAGATGAAGGAGTGGAAAGGGTTTGGAAAACTCTGAGTGTAGGTTGTAATCGGGTACAGAATTGGTTTAAGTAGAGAGAGGGTGACGGATTGATGGGATGGGTTTAGGGTTCCAAGGAAAGAAATCATTACATTGCTAAGATTTGAAAGGTTTTCAATTTCAAATTCAAATTCAAATACCCATTAAAATCGGACAAGGTAACTAAAAATATATATCCAAAAATAAAATATCTTAACGGTTAAGGAAATCATAGAAATAGGCAATTTTTGAAATCCGATTAAAACAAATATAATTGATTAAATATCTAAAAAGATATTAACCAAAAATATATGATCCGATATATGTACTCCACTGATCAGTTTGCAGACCTTGACATAACTCTCAAAGGTCTTGACACTGAGTGGAGTTTATCTTTCGTAAAGGGAAAGCTCCCCCTACGAAAGTGCATCCTTGTCAAGCATCCCAATCTCTCGTCTAATGAAGGTGAACCTGTCTTCTGCCAAAGGCTTAGTAAAAATGTCAGCCCATTGATAATTAGTAGAAATAAAAAGATATGGACACATCACCTTTTTCAACATGATCTCTAATGAAATGATGTCTTACATCAATATGCTTGGTCCTTGAATGCTGAACAGGATTCTTAGTGATGGATATGGCACTTGTATTGTCACACTTAATTGGGATACCCTTAAGGTTGATGCCGAGATCTCGCATTTGTTGAGCTATCCAAAGGATTTGGGAGCAGCAAGCTCCAGCTGCAATGTATTCGTCTTCTGCAGTGGATAGAGCAACTGAGTTTTGCTTCTTTGAGTGCCAACTGATCAAAGATGCTCCTAAGAATTGGCAACATCCTGATGTGCTCTTTCTATCCACCTTGTAGCCTGCAAAATCTGCATCAGAATATCCAATTAAAGTGAAATCCTTTTGCTTTGGGTACCATAGTCCAAGTTCCTTAGTGCCATTGAGATATCGAAAGATCCTCTTCACAGCCACGAGGTGAGATTCTTTTGGATCAGCTTGAAACCTAGCACACATGCAAACACTAAACATGATGTCAGGTCTACTAGATGTGAGATATAATAAAGATCCAATCATTCCTCGATACTCCTTTTGATTGACACTTGTTCCAGTCTTGTCTTGATCTAGAGATAACGTTGAGCTCATGGGAGTCTTGGCTGCTTTGGATTGATCCATCTTGAACTTCTTCAAGAGATCCTTAGTGTACTTGCTTTGGTTGACGAAGATCCCTTTCTTGGATTGATGAACTTGTAACCCCAAAAAGAAGTTGAGTTCACCCATCAAGCTCATCTCAAATTCACTGCACATAATGTCAGAAAATTCCTTGCACAAAGATGTGTTAGTAGCACCAAATAATATATCATCAACATAAATTTGAATAACCAAAATGTCCTTTCCTTTGGTCTTGATAAAAAGAGTCTTGTCGATCAACCCTCTTTTAAAATCATTTTCTAAAAGATATTTTGACAAGCGCTCGTACCAAGCTCTTGGGGCTTGTTTCAAACCATAAAGCGCTTTGTCAAGTTTGTAAACATGATTGGGGAATTCTGAGCTTTCAAAACCTGGGGGTTGAGCAACATAAACTTCTTCTTCTAAGAAACCATTAAGAAAAGCACACTTGACATCCATTTGATATAACTTTATGCTCATAAAAGATGCAAATGCTAATAAAATGCGAATGGCTTCAAGCCTGGCTACGGGAGCAAAGGTCTCCTCGTAGTCAATACCTTCCTCTTGATTGTAGCCTTGAGCAACAAGCCGTGCCTTGTTCCTCACAATCTTGCCATTCTCATCTAACTTGTTTCGAAACACCCATCGAGTGCCAATGACTGATTGATGCTTTGGTCTAGGCTTCAAAGTCCAGACTTTGTTCCTCTCAAATTCATTAAGTTCACTTTGCATAGCTATAATCCAGTCTGGCTCCTGAAGTGCCTCATTTACCTTCTTTGGCTCAATAAGAGAAACAAACGCGTTAAAAGCACAAAGATCTTTAAGTTTAGAACGAGTTTGAACACTAGAAGTAGGGTCAGAAATGATATCCTTTAATGAGTGTGATGAGGAGTATTTGAATTTCCTTTTGCTAGTCTCAGCTCCTTGATTCGTCACACCATCAGGATCGATTTGTGGTACATCTGACTCCGTGGTCCTGTTAGGTTCAGTTACAACAGTCTTTGTCATCTCAACACTGTTGGATTGGACACCAAGGGCTTTGGACGCATCTTCAACACCTTGGGCCAATTCTTCAATGTTAAGAATCGGTTCCTGCATGTTCCTTTTCTCTGTGTTCATGGTAGCAGCATCATCACCTTCCTCGTTCTCTTCATGGATATTAAGATCTATATCTACAACACTTTCACTCAAAGCACCATCATTGCATTCATCAAAAATAACATGTATACTTTCTTCAACTACCTGGGTCCTTTTATTGAAGATTCTATAAGCTTTGCTACTCGTGGAATAGCCAAGAAATATACCTTCATCACTACGCGCATCAAATTTCCCAAGGTTATCTTTTCCATTGTTATGAACAAAACAAGTACAGCCAAAGGGTTTAAAATAAGATATAAGTGGTTTGCGGCCTTTGAAAAGTTCATAAGGAGTTTTCTTTAAGATGGAACGAATAAGACAACGATTTAAAATGTAGTTAGCTGTGTTAACAGCTTCAGCCCAATAGGTTTTAGGTAATACATTTTCTAAAAGCATAGTCCTGGCCATATCCTCTAAGGTGCGGTTCTTGCGTTCCACAACCCCATTTTGTTGAGGTGTCCTAGGAGCAGAAAAGTTATGGGAGATGCCATATTTAGCACAAAACAAATCAAATTGAAGTTGATCAAACTCCCTACCATGATCACTCCGGATAAACACTATGGGCTCATTTCTTAAAGTTTGCAACTCCTTACAAAGTTTTGAAAACTCAAATAAGGCCTCTGATTTTTCTTTCAAAAATGCAACCCAAGTATATCTAGAAAAATCATCAACAACAACTAGCATGTACTTTTTACCATTGGGAGATTTGACTCGCATAGGACCACATAAATCCATATGTAAAAGCTCAAGGGGTCTAGAAGAACTTACAACCTTTTTGGGTTTGAAGGAGCTACGTGTTTGTTTACCTCGTGTGCAAGCGTTACACATGTCAATACCTTTGAAGTCCATCTCAGGTAGCCCTCTTACAAGCCCTTTGGACACAAGCTTCTGTAGTGTATGTGGACTCACATGACCGAGTCTCCTGTGCCAAAGCTTTGGATCGTCCGTCAAGGCCTTTAAACAGGTTAAGCTTCCTTGTGCCACTTGATCAGCATTTACAGCGTATATGTTGTTGTAACGATATGCAGTCAATATAACTTCACCTGTATCATCTCTGCACACTATACATCTTTTCTTGTTAAATCTGACATTGTTACCACTATCACATAATTGAGAAACGCTAAGCAAATTATACTTTAAACCATTGACAAGATAGACATTTTTAATACTATGGCTGGAATCACTTCCAACACTACCAATACCAACAATGTCGCATTTCCCTTTGTCACCAAGAGTGATTGTTCCCGTGGATTGCTCCTTTAGATCATGAAAGAGAGAACTCTTCCCACTCATATGCCTCGAGCAACCACTATCAATAATCCATTTGTGTTCTTTCACCTTGGTGATCTCCTGCAAAACAAACATCAACCTTTGTGGCTAGACCAATAAGCAAATTTGGATCCATTGTTGGGGTAAACCACATTTGGTAAAATAGTGCCTTTTGGGACCCAAACTTGTGTTATCCGTTCTTTTCTCAAATGAACAGGAAATGTATTGCGAATAATATAAGGATCCTTTCTTCTGTAGGGGCAGGTCTCTTTTACATGTCCCTTTCTAGCACAATGGTGACATATAGGAGAGGTTCTGCTTCCTTTAGCCTTTACAAAAGTGGTAATGTGTTGCTTCTTTAAAAACTTTGGGTTGTAACCAATACCACTTCTGTTTAGAGAGCTTTGTTGCTCACCTAACATCTTATCGAGAGTGCCTTTGGATTTGGTAAAACTTATGAGGGCTGTCTGTTGGTCTAGAATCTTATTATTCAGGGAGATCTTCTCGTTCTCTAAGTCATGATGCACATTTCTTAGAGAGGAGAGATCTTGCTTGAGTTCAGATTTCTCCGAATCAAGAGTCTTGACTTTAATGTCAAGTCCTGAATAAGAAGCTTCAAGACCTTTGACCCTCATAGACAGATCCTCAATAGTCTTTTCCTGGTCCACAGTTCTCTTAATAAGAATGTTAGTTTGGGCAATAAGCTTCTCTTCATTGGCAATCATATTAGAAAGGAATTCCGATAATACCTCTTTTGGACTTTCCATAAGTTCTCTTACAGTAGCTTCAAGCTTTTTATCGTGGGATTCATCTTCTGAGGCCATAAGACAAATGTTGGCCTTCTCATCGTCAGAATCAGAGTCGGAATCACTCCAAGTAGCCACCATAGCTTTCTTCTTCCATTTGTCACCTTTCTTGGGTTGGCTCTTTGTCTTTTGAGGGCAGTCCTTTACAAGATGATCTGTTTCACCACATTCAAAACAAGACAACGGTTTAGTCTTCTTTTCAAACTTGTTGTATTGAGGCTTACCTCGAAATTTTAAAGATTCCGATTCATCCTTGTTGTTGAATTGCTTCTTCATTTTGAGAATTCTAGCAAGGCCTCTTGTGATGAGAGCAAAAGGATCATCCTCATCGTCATCCTCATCTTCAGAATCAGATCCATCCTTGGACTCATCCTTCTTAGACTTTAGTGCCAAGTTCTTGGTGCTAGCTGGAAGTTCTCCATCGTCTTCATTAAGGATCATCTCATGCGTGATCAGCTTCCCAAGGAGATCATCAAGGGGTAGAGTGGTGAGGTCCTGGGCTTCCTCTATAGCTGTTACTTTAGGACCCCATTTCTCCTTTGGAAGGCACCTCAGTATCTTCCTCACTTTCTCAACGTTAGTAAAGCTCTTGCCGAGAGAGTCAAGGTTGTTGGTGATTTCTGTGAATCGTGTGAACATGGCTTTGATTGACTCATCGGATTTCATCTTGAAGAGCTCATACTTTCGAAGGAAGATGTTGATCTTGGTGTCTTTCACTTGGCTCGTTCCTTCATAGGTGACGACCAACTTGTCCCAAATCTCTTTAGCTGACCTACAAGAGGAAATACGGTTAAACTCATCAGTGCTAAGACCACAATAAAGTAAGTTAATAGCCCTATAGTTTTTGGAGATGGTTTCAAGATCTGCTTGGTTGTATTCAGACTCCTTCCTTGCCACTTTGGTATCGTTTGGTCCTTCCTTCTCTGGAATCTTCGGACCATTCTCTATAATGTTCCAAAGCTCTAGATCTTGGTCTATGATGAACATCTTCATCAAAGATCTCCAGTGGACAAAGTTGTTTCCTACAAAGAGTGGCGGTCTGCTTGTGGACCTTCCCTGTGCAAATCCTCCGCTTGCTTCACCAGACATGATCGAAAACTCACAAGATTGTTAGATCAAAAGCAGTGAGTAAAGCTCTGATACCAATTGAAGGTTCGATAATGTAAAACAAAGTAATATATAAATACTCTAGAAGGGGGGTTGAATAGAGTATGCCCGTTTTTCGCAGTAAGTCTCAAGACTTTTGGAGCTTGTACCAAAACCTTTGAGAAGAACCTGAATCACAAAGTTAAACAATTCGAACCAAGTGCGGAAAAATGGTAAAGAAAATAAGTAAAGAACACAAGTAATTGTTTACGAGGTTCAGCACAACTGGCCTACGTCCCCGCCTAGGGTTCTTCCACAACCCTAGGATTCAAAGGTTTTATTGATTTCTTAGCTTAGGATCCTAATAGCTCACCGAGAAGCCTCTCTCCTATACAATTGCAATCTAGTCAACTCACATTCCCTTGGAGTCCTAGACCAATCTAGAAGAGCTCCACCTCTCTCAGCTATCTAGTACAATCCTCTAACTCTCGCAAATCAATAGCCTAGTGCAACTTCCCGAGTTATAAACTCTCCAGTAACACTTGAAATAAATATATCCTATAAGCTCACAGTGACTCTCAAAGGCTTTGAAATAAACAACAAACTATTTGAGCGCTTTGCAGAGAGACACTTGGAAGACAGATCGCTTGAAAGAATTGAAGCTCGTGTGTAGCACTTGTATTTCTGTCTTCTCCTTCCTTTCCTTTATATACTAGCATGGAGATAGCATGGAGCGTGAGGATCTTCATCACCAGATCTCCAACGGCTCTTTGGAATCAGTTCGATCTTGGAATCTTCTATATATGGATACTTTGAAACGCCATGATCTATTTTGAGCTGATCTCTTCAACATGTAAAGAAGGATGTAATCTCGATTTATACTTCCTGAAATGGTTAGTCATTCATATATGTATAATATAATGGAAGTATATAATAAGATAAAATAATATACGAATAATAAAGGTAGGGTTTGTATTTCATCAACTATTAACGCTCCAAGGCCTTTGACACTAATATCCTGTCAAAGCCTTTGAAACATCTATTCCGATTCTCATCAAGGGAGGGAGTTATCAGTATATATAGTCTCATTTCCTCTCCCTCTAAATACCGATCATTTGATCACCAATATAAAGTTCTAGGTATTTGATATCAATAGAGACTCAAACCCCATATATCATCCAACTTCTTTGTGGTATCATTGTAGTGTATTTGGAAGAGGTATCATAACATATGTTTCTTATTCAAAACTTTTAATGGCATGCTCTTTTCTGAAGATGATTTGGGAGATGTTATTGTGCCAAATTCGAAATGCAAACTTGCATTGGCCTATTTGACTAACGACTCTTCTCGGTCGTCGTGAGCTACCTTATGCTCAACAATGTTTTTGATAACATTCTCTACCTTTTGTTTCATATGACCAAAGTATCAAGGCATCTATAATATTTGAATTACACTGGTCTATATGGTAGTGTTCCGTAGGTGTCTCATTGAATCCATTCAAGAGAGATTAGAGACTTTTCATTTACTTTGAATTTAAATGGCCGTGCTGTTGATTTGCCAAGATGATAGACCATATATGTTCGATCACTCTTATAGAGGATCTTCTGGTCTTAGGATCTTTTGGTCCTTTTAGTGAGCGTGTATGTGAATTTCAATGATCCCGTTCATCATCGTTTCAGATGAGTGACCGAATGCCACAAAGGAAAAATGTTTTATCATCAACTAACTTCTTGTCAGTGATAAGTTTCAATTGAATAGATGAGTGTCAAATAAATCAGATGTATATATATTCTTATTTCTTTAAGACTTACCTCTGGCTAGTCATATGAGAAATTAGTCAAAGGGATCAGTGATGTATATGTGTCATTGTTACTTTAGGTAACAAGATTAATGCTTTTCTGGAGCTATATGGTATTCATCCGGGTTTTATTTTTCATTCACATGATTGCTTGAGAAAAGCTTTATGTTTTCAAATTGACATGACACTATATAAAATCATAAATTCTAATCCATTGAAATCTATTTTGGTGATGCATTTATTTAATTTAGATGTCATTAAATGAGTATTTTCAGAACTTTCGTTGGTGTCATACTACATGTATGAGTCTATCATCCAACTACGTGTATTTATTAAACACATTTTTATCCTTATTCATATTGTTCTTCAGGGACATTGGAATTAACTGTATAATAGACCTGGCTATAAGCCACAACAATAACTTTGGTCAAGCACTTAACTATAACCTCTTTAACACCCTCTAACGGAGGGGCATGCTTCAGCCAATGCTTAGAGGGTTTCTAAGAAGTGGCATTGCTAACCAGATCATGTTATGTGATTACTTCTAATATTTGTACCAATCAAATGACAATAGTTCTGAATATGATAAAAACTCACATTCCATATACTTCTTCAATAGTACAAATGATAAAAATTACGATCATTTATATACTCTTCTGGAGTTTGTAAAATCCTATACTCTTCGAGAGTTAATAAAAAAAATCCATCAACAGTGTTCAGACTCTCACAATTTATTGGATTATATAACCATTATATTTAGAGTCTTCAGGCTCTTATATAAGTGCTAAAAATCATCATAATCCACTGGATTATGACAAGTCTTTTTCCCGAATTATCATTTGCATACTCGATAAAATAACTTCAGGTTTCTCAAGATAGTTCAACAAAGACAATCAAAACCAATCTCTCAAATTTAGATTATGAATATGACAATATCAAACTTAGTAAGCATGTAATAGTTCAAAAACATAATAAAACAACCAAAATCAATCTAAAACAGTTCAAAATAATCCAAAAATTGAATGCTAAAATGTATGAAAAGATTAAAAATTCATGTCTTCCAAAAAAATGATAAGTTGCATTCCAAAATATAGTGAGTTGTCATGTAAACTTTGACCATATTCTTCAAGAAATAGTACGATCGATTATTACTCACTTCAGGGAGAAGACAACTTGTATACAACCACTTCAAGGGTTATATCTATCCTCACTTTATACACATTGCTTCATGGGTAATTTGTGCAACTTCAAAATCAAACTCATACACTTCAGGATATGATTTTAATTCATCTTTAAACGACTATACAAACTTAACTAGTACGGGGTGAAAGTGTCATGTGTTTTACCTCGGCAAAAGTAATAATAATCCAAACATATTATTTCGTAGAAGTGGTAAGTCTAGATGTCAATCCCCAGGGAGAGTACCTTTCATGTCTACTTAAATTGCTAACAAAAGGAATGTTGGGTTATAAACTAAGATTGGGCCTGTTTCTTATATAAGTTTAGGTTTCTGTATGGGCCGACCCATCTTTCTCATGTTTGCTTTATATACTCTGAGATCATCTTCTCTGAATAGTAATCAATAGAACGAAATACAAAACACATCTGAGTTTCTTCATTCAAAGTTCGCTTCACCTCTCCTGCAATCTTCTACTCAAATTACAGATCGATAATGGTTTCTAACATGGTATCAGAGCTCGATCTGTTTCTTTGAGCCTGTATTGGTTTCAGATCTACAATTTTTTTGTCTTTGTGTTGTGCTCGAGTTTTTCCCGCTCGAAATGCCTGATGAACAGGTGAAGGTTGATCCAAATGATCTGTATTATTTGCATCCGAGTGATCATCCAGGTTTAATCCTGGTTACTCCTGCTTTTGATGGAAAAGGATTTAGAGAATGGCAACGATAAATTCGGATGGCGTTATCTGTTAAGAATAAGATCGATTTTATCACTGGCACCATCGCCAAACCGACTACAGATCCAGCGAAACTTCAGTGCTGGGAACGGTCCAACAACATGGTGTTCTCCTGGATTGCCAACAGTTTGAGTCCAGAAATTAGACGAAGTGTCATCTACAACAACATTGCAACTGCAGCCTAGAAGCAATTGATTTCTCGATTTAGCAAAGTTGGAGGAATTCAATTGTATTCCATACAGCAAGAGTTGTGTACTGTGTCTCAAGGTACAAGCTCTTTCTCTTCTTACTTCACTAAAATCAAATCGCTATCTGACGAATTAGAGAGCATGAAGAATTCGTCTACCTGTTCTTGTGGAAAAGGCACTTGTGGATTTGTAGCAAATTTTTCGCAGTATGATGAAAAACAGAAAACTATTCAATTGCTTATGGGACTTAATAGCTATTATACTTCAGTTCGTGGTTCTATTCTATTGATGGATCCACTACCAGATGTGGATCGAGTGTATTATCTAATCTCTAAGGAGGAGAGTCGGCGAGAAGGCGAACCGGGATCGGGAATTGGTGTATTGGATGGTGTTTCTATGTATGCCAAGGCATCTGGAAATTCTTCTAACACTAAGAGTCCTGGATCTAGTTCTAATGCTAACGCCAATCCTGGATCCGGTGCATCTCAGTCAAGATCTCGGTCAGGAAGGATAAAATTCAATTTTGATAAGCCGGGAACTGATAAATCTCGTGGTAACAGAAAACCATTGTTTTGCACTAACTGCAAGAAAACAAATCATACTATAGACCAATGCTTCTTTATCATTGGCTTTCCTCCATACTATCCAGGAAGTAGGGAGATGAAGAAGGAAGGTTCTTAGAGACGCTTTGCAGGATCAGTCTCACAAATTCAGAAACCAGAGTTTTCAAAGGAACAGATAGCTCAGTTGGTGGCATTGTTGCAGGCTTCTGGTTCTTCTTCTTCATATGGCAAGGAGCCGGTTCCTGATGATTTTGCCGGATTCTCAGGTACTGCTTTATCTACATAGATTCTTGATGGCCGAATTTGAATTATTGATAGCGGAGCCAGTGGTCATATGTGTAGTGATTTGAGTCTATTTCACAATACATATACCTTGTCTCAATATTTTAATATCACCTTACCTACAGGCGAGACAACTCTGATCACTACAGCAGGAACAATTAACCTTATTCAAGGTCTTCAATTGCATAATGTTTCTATTTGTTCCAAAGTTTGTTTGCAATTTGGTCTCTGTAGGAAAGCTGATCAGAGAGCTCCATTGCTTTGTGTTGTTCACTAAAACTGGATGCTACTTGCAGGCTCCTTCGATGATGACTCCTGTGAAGATTGGTGAACTTGTCAAGGACTTATTCGTATTAGGGCTCAACTCACAGACCAGATTTACTGCTCTTAAACGGTTCTGGGGTGGCTAGAAGCCTCATTTTTATTCTTGAGGTGGCTAGAAGCCTCATTTTTTAGTCTGGTTTACCTAAACGGTTCTGGGGTGATAGTGTCCTTACTATTGTACATCTCATCAACAAATTCCCAAGTAGGTTGTTGAAGATTAAGTCACCGTTTGAGTTGTTGCATAACAAACCTCCTAATTTTGATTATCTGCGTTACATTGGATCCCTTTGTTTTGCATCCACTCTTCAGCAAGGGAGGGATAAGTTTGATACTAGAGCCTCCCCTTGTGTCTTACTTGGTTATCCAGGAGGCAAGAAGGGCTATAAGTTGTTCAATTTGGAAACAAAATGTGTTTTTGTGTCCAGAGATGTCATTTTTCATGAAGAAGTTTTTCCTTATAAATCCTCTCCACATCTTACTTCTTCCCCTGATTCTGAGACTCCATCTTTCACTCTAGCATCATCCCCACAGCAGTTCATTGTTGATGATAATGTTGTCTCCCCTTCATCAGTAGTTCATGATCATGATGTGAGTGTTCAGAGTGGTGTCCTTACTCCTTCGGTGCCTCCTACTCCCCGACGATCTTCTCGAGAGCATCATCCTCCTACTTATCTGTTAGAGTACGTGTGCACTCACTGCACAGATATGGAGATGTGCTTCCATACACTCACATCTACTTGTGATTTTCCTTCCGCTTCAGCATCTGTTGTCTCTCTTCCAGACCATGAACCACTCACCTTTGCTGAAGCTTGTGAATTTGTTGTTTGGCAAAATGCTATGACAGATAAATTTAAGGCATTAGATGCTAATGATACATGGGAGGTTGTTGAACTGCCTAAAGGGAAGCGTGCTATATCTTGTAAATGGGTTTACAAAATCAAAAGAAAAGCTGGTGGAAGTGCGGAGAGATACAAAGCTCGCCTTGTGGCCAAGGGCTTCACTCAAAAAGAAGGTGTTGACTACAAAGAGACCTTATATCCATTAATCAAGATGACCACGGTTCGGGTCCTTGTTTCAGTTGCATTGTCTCACAAGTGGCCTGTTTTGCAGCTCGATGTGAATAATGCGTTCCTTCATGGAACCTTGGATGAAGAAGTCTTTATGCGAATTCCTCCTGGCCTTGATGTTCATGGGAGGAATTTGGTTTGTCGCCTTAAGAAATCTCTTTACGGGCTTAAACAAGCTTCCCGACAGTGGTACGCTCGTATGTCCGGTGCTTTGGTAAATCGTGGTTATCTATCGTCTCATAATGATTATTCATTGTTTTCTCGGAAACACAACGGTTTGTGTGTCTTCATTGCCGTATATGTGAACGATATTCTGATTACTGGAAGTGATTTTGTTACGGTTCAAGCCCTTAAGCGCTTTATGGATTTGGAATTTCGGATTAAGGATTTGGGGATTTTGAGTTTTTTCCTTGGGATTGATTTTGTTTCAGTTCCAGAAGGTTTGCTCCTTAGCCAGCACCGTTTTATCAATGACATCTTCTTAGATTTTCCGTGTTCTGGTGCTGCAAGGGCTTGCCCTTTGGATCCCCATCTCCAATTATCTCCTGATTCGGGTTCTTTGCTCGACAGTCCTACTCAGTACAAGCGATTGATTGGGAAATTGAACTTCTTAGTTCATACCCGGCCTGAATCGATCTTTCGTTTACTGTTCAATTCCTTAGTCAATTTCTTCATTCTTCCCGCATTCCACACATGGATGTTGCGCTTCATGTTCTTCGATATCTTAAAGGGACTGCTTCAAAGGGGTTTTTGCTTTCTCTTGCTCAACCTCTCACTCTTCATGGTTACTGTGGCGCCGACTAGGCAAGTTGCCCGTTTACTCGAAAATCAGTGAGCGGTTATGTTGTCTTTCTGGGTGCTTGTTTGATTTCGTGGAAATCCAAGAAGCAGCTGAGTGTTTCCCTTTCTTCAGCTAAGGCTGAATATTGGTCCATCCGCTGAGTTTGCACTGAGCTAGCTTGGCTCTCCCGATTGTTAAGTGATTTTGGCGTCTCTGGGATTACTCCAATTCCGGTGAAATGTGACAACCAGGCCGCTATCTACATTGCCCGCAATCCGGTGTTTCATGAGCGGACGAAACATATCGAGCTCGATTGTCACTATGCTCGTGAGAAATTGCTTGAAGGGCTCATCACTCTTGGTCATGTTCCTTCTCACGCTCAATTGGCGGATTTTTTTACTAAGAACATCCCTGGAACACACTTCCGGCCACTTTTGCGCAAGATTGGCGTCGTTGCTTTCCCATCTTGATCTTGAGGTGGGGTGTTGGGTTATAAACTTAGATTGGGCCTGTTTCTTATATAAGTTTGGTTTTTTGTATGGGTCAGCCCATCTTTCTCATGTTTTCTTTATATACTCTGAGATCATCTTCTCTGAATAGTAATCAATAGAACGAAATACAAAACACATCTGAGTTTCTTCATTCCAAGTTCGCTCCACCTCTCTCGCAATATTATGCTCAAATTACAGATCGATAATGGTTTCTAACAAGGAATGAGATCAAAGTATAATTGAATTTAAAGTATTGAATAAGGGTAAATGATTGTAATAAATGATAATTAATGAGATGGTTTTACCTGCAATTAATCAACAATGGTTAGGTCATTGATCATTGACTCTATTCTATTTATTTATCCTTATTTGATTAATCCGACTATGGATCACATGGATCACTTCAGGGGATGAATTTATATATTTCGGGAGATGATGATAAACAAATAAGTATTTGATATAATTAATAAACTATAAACACATAAGTAAATTAAATAAATTAGCATATTGTCAACTTCTGGTGACAAGAAACTGAATATCCACAAATACATGTTCGTCTACTTTTGGAGACTGTTGAATCGTTTTCTGTAATTATCTAAAAATACACACCAATCTGCAATTTTAAAGAACTCAAGGGCTGGTTTTATAATTAAACCAAAACTTTCAATACTTCATCTTCTTCATGCGACGGATCGGAGAAGCATCCAATTGTTATACGAATGTATCATCGGCCATGGATGCGGTCCGACGATGGCGATCACGGCGGATCGGAGTATTCCGACGTACCCCTAGCGCCAAGGATGAGGCACCATAGATGCAAGCCGGCAATGGCGATAGTGGGTCAGTGAACGAGTCGTAGAGGCGCTGGGCATTCGGCGATGATGCAGGTGGCAGCGTGGGATTTCTACCCGTGTACGCTTCCCACGGCTCCGACTGAAGATCGCAACGAAGTCTGGACAGATCCAGGACCGATCTGAAGTGCGGAATAAGCAGAAGAGTAGCACGCATATACTCTATAACGGGGGGGTGGATAGAGTATGTAAACTTTTCGCAAACCGTAATTGTAAGACCCTACCGAACGCTGTAAGTCCTTGTTAACGAGGTTTAGCACAACCGCCTACATCCCCGCCGGCGCCTAGGGTTATCCAACCCGTAGAATTCAACTCACTTTATTTCACTTTGCCTTATGAGTCCTAGATACAACCTCTAGAAGACTTACCCACTTCTAGACTTTCTGACTATCTAGCAACCCAAACTCTCTAGTGAAACAAAGCACCTAAGAATACCGAAGTACCCTATACTTTTGAGTAAGGAAACCCTTAGTATAACCTAGATGAATTGTACTATAAAGCGTAATGAAAACCTCACACACACTCAAAGTAAATACAAACTCTTAGCGTGGGGAGCTGCGTGAGATCGAATCGACTAAAGAAGACTTGATAGCAATGATCGTTTGAGCGATGTAGAAGATGTATTCTGCACAACGTCTTCTTCTCTTTATATTGACTGGACTTTGGTGAATTAAACGTCAGAAGCAATTCCTCAAGGCTGTTGAAGGTTGTTGCGCCAAATCCTCTTGGGAGAGATCTTCAGCCGTTTGAATTTAGTTCCAGAAGCTTCTTATGGATACCCTGAGATCTTGCCTTGGATTTGAGCTATTTGAAACTTCACGTTGAAAAATCATTCAAACAAATCCCTGGAGAATCTCAACAATTCAATTCAATATATATGGGTTAAGATATGATAGAAATTAAATCCTATAACCCAATCCATGTCCAGAATTCTAATGATGGCCCAACTGAAAATTTAGGCCCAATAAAAGCTAGAACAGCAGTCCAATCGAAATGGCCCTTTAATGAATGGATCTCGGTTTGGGTTAGAGTAAATTAGGCCCGTTTAATAAATAGGCCCATTTACCCTAAACCATTTCCGAGTCCAGTAGAAACGTCCTAATGTCTTGAGCCATTTTTGGTAAGACCTTAACAAACTCAGGATTCCCGAGTTTTGGCTTTCATCAACCAAGGCCTTACATCTCTTAGTTAGATCTTATCATCAAGGTAGACTTAACAATCTCCCCCTTAATGAAAGACAAAACTTATGCACCTGTTTACCTGTCATAAATTTACAGCAATCCACATATAATAGTGCAAGCATATTATAGCAGCATGTTGGATCATAGTTTTCAAACAACACAACCAAAAGCAGTAAGACCTTGCAAACCAAAAGTTAGGCCTTACAAAAGTTCACATAAAAAACCATAAAAACCAGATATATCTCCCCCTTTTTGTCTTTCAACAAGAAGGGAAGAGAAATTGTTCAAAACCAGAGAGTTTAAAGCAGAAAAAGATAAAGTTTTCAAGACCAGCTCAAGAACCAGCACCACCAGCAGCATTACTCGTCATCAGAAAGGACCACCACATCTTCCTCGTACCATTGTCCATACTTCGGAGGAACTCCATCTTCATCTGGACGACCTCTGTAGATCTTCTCACGCAAGGGGTCTTTAGCATTCTTCACATGGAAATTGCCCCACATCTTGGCCTGCCTCCTAGCCTCTTCGTCCCGCCACTTCTTCACTTTCCCATACTCCTCGACAGTGAAAACATTTGGCTCTGGGAAGAGAGGACGTAGGATAGGGCTATTGGTCACCTTGCGCTTGCAATTAAGGAGAACGTTCTTAGCCGTTTCCTCGACATGCTTCACTACATCGGCATCCATAGGCAAGATTGAGGTGGTTGCACGGTGATTCAAGCCACAAAGCATGAAGAGCTGATTCAGCTTTTCATTTACAATCCTGATTTGCAGGTGGCTGTCATCCTGGCGATCAACAATATCTACTCTAGCGACGTTGACGTCGTTCCTCAGAGAATCCACCTTGGCTTCTAGAATCTCGATCTGCTCCTCCAATTTCACTAAGTCTCCTTGAGTTTGAGCAGGAGGTTTCAGAATCCAGTCACTGGCTAGAGTTTGTTCAACCCCAAGACGCCTCCAGCGGTTTTCATCAACACGACCAGTGTGAGAGACAAATTCCTCTCCTTGTATGTCAACATTTAAGAACTCAAAAATCTTTGGAAGAAAATTGGCATAGGGGAGAGGTGTTGTTAGAGGGGTATTGATAGTGCGGAGCATATAGGTAAGGATGAGATCGGGGATGTCCAATTCATGGCCTGCCTTAATCAGGTAAAGTTGATGTAGCAAGTTGTCGGTGACAAGCTCGCGGGAATTCTTCCTTGGCAAGACACACCAAGCGAGAATGGTGAAGACCATTTTAGCCTCAAGAGATAGGACATTATGGGTGTGCTTATGCTTGGATTTGGAGGATTCAGTAGAGGTAGAGCGACAAACAAAAAGTTCTTTTTGGCCTTTGAAGATACAATATGCTTTTGTAGGATGAGAACTTGTGTTGACATTTTCAGGGGTGCCAAGAATAAGAGCTAGGGATCAGCGGGTGAGAGTGATCTGGTGCTGCTTTACCTGAGAAGAGAGAGTAAGAACTCCCTGTTCTCGGCTAGCAGTGAGATTGACAAAGAAAAGTCTAGTCAAGCGAGGGTAAGCCAGGGTTCCAAGGTTCAGAAAGGACCAAATGTGAGAGTTCTTCAGTAGATTGACACAGGAGAGTTTTATGGATTCTAGAAATTCTAGATCCACATGCTCACAGAAGTTTATAGGTCAATGAACGAACCCGTCCTTCCACATTCCGGATGTCATATGATTAATAAACCAGGCGTGAGGGACATCGGAAAATACCTCATGTGGAATCGGAACTTGGAGATGATGCTGACGAGGCGCCTTCTTTGGAGCACGGGGGTTCACTTGGCGTGGATGATTGTGAGAGGGATATCGGGGCTCCCGTTTGATTATCTTCCGGTGTTGGCGCGCCCCTTCTTCCTCACTCTCAGAGGAGGTTTCCAGTTGCCGGAGAAGAGCTTTCCCCTTGAAGTCGTCGTCAACATCAACTCCCTTGCCCCTGTAATCGGCGGGACGGTGACGCTTTGCTCCAGATCTGGTAGTGGGAGGTGAGGAGGGTTTCTTCGGAGCCATGGTGAGGGGGAGGGGAGTACTTGAGTGTTCTTGGGAAGGGATGAAAATAGAGAGGAATAGAGAGAGAGGTGGATGTGTGATATGACCGGATGAGAAGAGATATAAATAGGGGAAAATCTTTTGAACTTCCAAATCACGTACAAAGAATCCGGCCATATCTTGTTCATTTAAAATCTAAGCCACTTTTCAATATAGGATAAATACAACGGATAAAAAAAACGTTTTAACCTTGAAGAAAATCCGGAAAAGATAAAAACCAAAAGATCTTATGGGTAAATATCTAATGAGATATTACCTAAAAGATTTGATCCAAAAATATTTGTGTTTGAAATTTTAAATTTAACGTCTAACTATTCCAAAGTAGGACATTAAATTTTAATTCAAGATCTTGATCTAGGAGATAATACTAATATCATAAGATACGATTGCTCCCCCTACATCGATGCTTCCTTGTTAAGCATTCCAAGTTATAATCGGATGAAATTAAATCTGTCTTCGGGAAGAGGTTTCGTAAAGATATCTGCAAGTTGAAGCTCAGTAGAGATAAATGTCAACGACACATCTCCCTTTTCAACATGATCTCGGATAAAGTGGTGTCTCACATCAATGTGCTTCGTTCTTGAGTGTTGTACAGGGTTTTTAGAGATAGAAATAGCACTAGTGTTATCACATTTGATGGGAATACCCTTATAGTTGATTCCAAGATCTTGGAGTTGTTGTGCAATCCATAAGACTTGCGAACAACACGCTCCAGCAGCAATATATTCAGCTTCGGCTTTTGAAAGCGCTACTGAATTTTGCTTCTTGAAATGCCAACTTATAAGGGATGCCCCAAGAAATTGACAACACCCTGAGGTGCTCTTCCTATCTACTTTATACCCTGCAAAATCAGCATCGGTGAATCCGATAAGATCAAAGCTTGTTTGATGTGGGTACCATAATCCGAGATCTTTAGTACCATTAAGATATCTCAAGATCCTCTTTACCGTGATCAGATGTGATTCCTTTGGATTAGCTTGGAATCTTGCACACATACAAACACTGAACATAATGTCAGGTCTGCTAGCAGTAAGATATAGGAGAGAGCCGATCATACCTCGATATTCTTTCTGATTTACCTCTTTTCCGGTAAGATCTTGATCCAGAGAAAGTGTGGAACTCATAGGAGTTTTGGCTACCTTCGAATTGATCATCTTGTATTTTTTGAGTAGCTCTCGTGTATACTTTCCTTGATTAAGGAATATGCCTTTAGAAATTTGATGTACGTGAAGGCCGAAAAAGAAATTCAACTCTCCCATCATGCTCATCTCAAACACCTTGCACATAATGTTAGAGAATTCCTTGCACAAAGAATCGTTAGTAGCTCCGAAAAGAATATCATCAACATAAGTTTGGACAAAAAGTATATCCTCTCTATGAGTTTTGATGAAGAGAGTTTTGTCAATCAATCCTCTTTTAAAATCGTTTTCCAAAAGATATTTAGAAAGCTGCTCGTACCAAGCCCTAGGAGCTTGTTTTAAACCGTACAGAGCTTTGTCAAGCTTGAAAACATGCTCCGGAAATTCATCGTTTTCAAAACCAGGAGGTTGAGCAACAAAAATTCTTCATCCAAAAACCCATTAAGAAAGGCACACTTTATATCCATTTGATAAACCTTGATATTCATGAAGGATACAAAAGCGAGAAGCATACGAATGGCTTCGAGTCTGGCTACAGGAGCGAAAGTCTCCTCGTAGTCAATACCTTCTTCTTGATTATATCCTTGTGCAACTAGTCGAGCCTTGTTTCGGATAACATTCCCTCCTTCGTCCAGCTTGTTTCGAAATACCCATCGAGTTCCAATGATCGATTTTCCCTTCGGCTTAGCCGTAAGGGTCCATACTTTATTGCGTTCAAACTCGTTGAGTTCATTTTGGATAGTTATGATCCAATCTGGTTCCTTGAGAGCTTCGGTGTATTTCTTTGGTTCTGTAAGAGAGACAAACGCGTGAAATGCACACAAGTTTCTAAGATTGGAGCGAGTTTGAATACCCGACGAAGGATCCGAAATAATGTCTACCAAGGAGTGAGAGGAAGCATGTTTTAATTTCCTTCGTGCTGATCCTTGATTGGACGTTGAAGCACCCTGGGAAGAAGATTCAGGCTCCTGAGGTTCAGGAGGACTTATGGGATATGGTTCAAGAGGCGGCTCAGGAGGAATTCCACTTTCTAGACTGGCTTCATCGGTAAGGCCTTGAGACTGAGTTCCAGGGCCTTGTGATAGCTCAGTAAGATCATGAAATGGCTCCTGCATATTTCTTGATTTGCTCTTTCCTTCATTATTGCCTTCTCCATCCGACTCATAGGTCTCATAAGTGTTTAAGTTGAGATCTGCAAAACCTTCACTCAAGGTACCGTTATCACTTTCATCAAATAACACATGTATGCTTTCCTCGACTATTTTGGTACGTTTATTGAATATTCGATAAGCTTTGCTTTGAGTCGAATACCCAAGAAATATACCTTCGTCGCTGCGAGCATCAAATTTCCCAAGATTATCCTTCACATTGTTATGTACATAGCATGTACATCCAAATGGTTTAAAATAAGATATACTTGGTTTTCTTCCTTTGAAAAGCTCATAAGGAGTTTTCTTTAAAATTGATCGAATCAAACATCTATTGAGAATATAGTTTGCTGTATTCACAGCCTCTGCCCAGTATGACTTGGGCAGGTTATTCTCTGATAGCATAGTCCTTGACATCTCCTCTAGGGTGCGGTTTTTCCGTTCCACCACCCCGTTCTGTTGAGGTGTCCTTGGAGCTGAAAAATTGTGAGAAATGCCATATTTTGCACAAAATAAGTCAAAGTTTAATTGATCAAATTCTCTACCATGATCACTTCTAATAGAAACGATGGGTAGGTTTTTCAATGTTTGTAACTCCTTACATAGTTTTGAAAAATAAAATAGAGTTTCTGATTTATCTTTGAGAAAGAAAACCCAAGTAAATCATGAATAATCATCAACAACTACAAGAATGTATTGTTTACCTTTGGGAGATTTGACCCGCATAGGTCCGCATAGATCCATGTGTAATAATTCTAAAGGTCTAGTCGTACTAATGACCTTCTTTTTCCTGAAAGAGCTACGAGTGTGTTTTCCTCTTGAGCAAGCATTGCATAGATCATCAACTTTAAAAATCAGATCCGGAAGTCCTCGGACAAGATCTTTAGACAGTAGCTTTCCAAGAGAATGCATACTGATATGCCCAAGTCGCCTGTTCCATACTCTTGGATCTTCTAATAAGGCCTTGAGACATTTCAGATTGGAGGCTGGAATCCGATTTGTATTAAGAGCATAAATGTTAGAGTCTCTATATGCCGTAAGAACGACATCTCCTGTCTTCTCGTCTTGAACGATGCACTTTTCCTTGTTAAAGCATACACGATTGCGTTTATGACAAAGTTGTGAAACACTAAGAAGGTTATATTTAAGACCATCAACAAGATATACATCTTTAATGAAATTTATGGGATCAACACCAATGTTACCAATACCGACGATGTCGCACTTTCCTTTATCACCAAGAGTTATAGTACCGCTGGATTGCTTCTTTAAATGATGAAAAAAAAGATTCTTTTCCACTCATATGCCTGGAGAAACCGCTATCCATAATCCATTTATGATCCTTACTCTTGGTGATATCCTACAAAACGAAAAATCAACCTTTCCGGCTTGACCAATAGACCGATTTGGATCCGTTGTGGGGGTATACCATATTTGGCAACTTTGTTCCCTTAGGGACCCAAACTTGCCTTGTCCGTTCATTTAAACGTACCGGATATGTTTTTCGGATAATATAAGGATTTGTTCTCCTGTAAGGACACGTTTCCTTTACATGACCCTTTTTGCAACAGAAGAAACTCGTAGGAGACATCCAACTCCCTTTTGCTTTAACGAACTTGGTGGTAGGCTTAACAGGAAAGTTCTTGTTATAGCATATACCATTTCGATTTAAAGAAAGTTGTTGTTCTCCAAGCATCCTATCAAGAGTAGCCTTGGATCTTGTGAATTGCACTAAGGCCTTTTGTTGATCTTGACATTTTCCAGACAGCTTCACCTTTTCTTTCTCAAGATCAGTGTTCTGATCAGTGAGAGTTGAAAGTTTTTCCTTAAGTTCAGAGTTTTCGAATCGTAAGGTCTTACCTTCATTGATAAGGTCTGAGTTCTGGTTGTCAAGATCTTGCAATTTCTATGACAACCTTTTTATGCAAGTTTCTTGATCCAATACCTTCTCTTGTAGGCTGCTGATTTCACTGCAGCAACTTTCCTCATTTGAGATCATGTTTTTGAGAAATTCGGACAAAACGGCTTTGGAACTAGAAAGAAGGTTTCTTACCATTCCATTCAGGTGTTGATCTTTATCATCGCCCTTGGCCATGAGGCATAGGTTGGCGTGTTCTTCTTCAGAGTCCGAGTCGCTTGATGCATCTGAGTCACTCCATGCTGCCATGACTTTCTTGTTGGACTCTTTCCTCTTGGCCTTGTTGCGTTTCTTGAGAGGACACTCCTTAACCAGGTGATCTGTTTCACGACATTCATAACACGTTAGAACTCGGTTTCTTTTGGAAGGGTTAGAAGACTTACCTTGATTCCTTGATGACCCTTCAAATTCCTTATTGGAAAATTGCTTCTTCATTTTGAGGATGCGAGCCAATCCCCTTGTTATAAGAGCAAAGGGATCTTCCTCTTCATCATCCTCGGAATCTTCAGGAGATTCTTCTTTCTTAAACTTCAGCGCTAAATTTTTGACATTTGTTGAAGGCTCCCCATCGTCCTCATTGAGGATCATTTCATGGGTGATTAATTTTCCTAACAAATCGTCAATAGCTAGCGTGCTAAGGTCTTGAGCTTCTTCAATGGCGGTCACCTTAGGACCCCATTTTGATTTGGGAAGATATCGAAGTATCTTTCTAACTTTCTCTTCATTTTGGAAAGTTTTTTCCCAAAGATTCGAGATTGTTAATAATCTCCGTAAAACGGGTGAACATTACTTTCACGGACTCGTCAGGTTTCATTTTAAAAAATTCATATTGTCTAAGATATATACTTATCTAGGACTCTTTGACCTGGCTAGTTCCTTCATAGGTCACGATCAATTTATCCCAAATTTCTTTTGCTGATCTGCAAGAAGAAATCCGATTGAATTCATCGGTACTCAGCCCACAATACAGAGCATGGACTGCTTTGCTATTCTTGGCTGTTTTCTCCAGATCCGTCTGGTCGAATTCGTCCTCTGTCTTGTCCATCTTTGTTCCATTCGGTCCATTCTTTTGGGGAACATTTGGCCCTCGCGTAATGATATGCCAGGGCTCTAGATCCTGATCAATGATGAACATTTTCATCAGTGATTTCCAGTGCATAAAATTGTCCCCAACAAAGAGAGGTGGACGAGAGATAGATCTTCCTTGACCGAAGCCGCCTTGACCTTCTCCTATCACTGTTAGTTCTCACAGATAGTAATATCTAAAGACGTGAATTAGGCTCTGATACCAATTGAAGTGCGGAATAGGCAGAAGAGTAGCACGCGGATACTCTATAAGGGGGGGTTGGATAGAGTATGTAAACTTTTCGCAAACCGTAATTGTAAGACCTTACCGAACGTTGTAAGACCTTGAGATACTTGTTAACAAGGTTCGGCACAACCGCCTACGTCCCCGCCTAGGGTTATCCAACCCGTAGGATTCAACTCACTTTATTTCACTTTGCCTTATGAGTCCTAGATACAACCTCTAGAAGACTTACCCACTTCTAGACTTCCTTACTATCTAGCAACCCAAACTCTCTAGTGAAACAAAGCACATAAGGATACCGAAGTACCCTATACTTTTGGGTAAGGAAACCCTTAGTATAACCTAGATGAATTGTACTATAAAGCATAATGAAAACCTCACACACTCAAAGTAAATACAAACTCTTAGCGTGGGGAGCTGCGTGAGATCGAATCGACTAAAGAAGACTTGATAGCAATTATCGTTTAAGCGATGTAGAAGATGTATTCTGCACAACGTCTTCTTCTCTTTATATAGACTGGACTTTGGTGAATTAAACGTCAGAAGCAATTCCTCAAGGCTGTTGAAGGTTGTTGCGCCAAATCCTCTTGGGAGAGATCTTCAGCCGTTTGAATTTAGTTCCAGAAGCTTCTTATGGATACCCTGAGATCTTGCCTTGGAGTTGAGCTATTTGAAACTTCACGTTGAAAAAACATTCAAACAAATCCCTGGAGAATCTCAACAATTCAATTCAATATATATGGGTTAAGATATGATAGAAATTAAATCCTATAACCCAATCCAAGTCCAGAATTCTAATGATGGCCCAACTGAAAATTTAGGCCCAATAAAAGCTAGAACAGCAGTCCAATCGAAATTGTCCTTTAGTGAATGGATCTCGGTTTGGGTTAGAGTAAATTAGGCCCGTTTAATAAATAGGATCATTTATCCTAAACCATTTCCGAGTCCAGTAGAAACGTCCTAATGTCCTAAGCCATTTTTGGTAAGACCTTACCAAACTCAGGATTCCCGAGTTTTGGCTTTCATCAACCAAGGCCTTACATCTCTTAGTTAAATCTTATCATCAAGGTTGAGTTAACGCGATCGACTAGTGTAAGGTTGTCGGCCTCGGAACGAGAGAAGGTGAGCCCTGTTTCGACTAACGAGAGGACCACCGGGACAGTGTAATGTAGGGGTGGGCACAAATCCCGCAAATCCCGATCCCGTCCCGGTCCCGTCCCGATCCCAGTAGGATTTAGGACAAAATAGCGAATCCCGTCCCGATCCCGTCCCGCAAAAATTATGCGGGACGAAACGCGGGACGATCCTGGTGGGATCCCGCAAATCACGTCCCGTCCCGCATATTATAATACGGAGTAATAATAATAATAATAATAATAATAATAATAATAATAATAATAATAATAATAATAATAATAATAATAATTTTTATAATAATAATAATATTATAATTTTTATAATAATAATATTATTATAATATTATAGAATAATAATAATATATTATTAGTATTATTATTTTGAGCTAATATTATAATTATAATTATAATCATAATCTTCCATTTATAATAATAATAATATTTGTTTATAATAATAGTATTATTATTATTTGAGCAAATATTATTTATAATTATAATAATAATTTTCAATTTATAATACTAATTGATTATAACAATAATATTATTATTATATAATATTATAATTTAATTTAATAATATTATTGTTTTATAATAACATTATTATTATTATTATATATTATTATATCATATTATATTTTTTTCTTGTAAAATATAATTATTTTATAATAATAACAATAAAAATAAGTATTATTATTATTATTTAATTATAACGTGGCATTATTATTATTATTATTATTATTATTATTATTATTATTATTATTATTATTATTATTATTATGAAAAAAGATTTACATAAAGTTAGTTGAAAGTCTCGTAACAAATTGAGCTCCAACCCCTTTTTGAATAGTAAAACCAACTCTATGAAAAATGAAATCACCATTATCAGAAAACCAATAGCATCACCAATTGAACCCGCTTCAGAAAACCAATAGCATCACCTCCCAATTCTCCAAAAGTAGAGAACGCAAATGCCATGAAACAATACCCCTTAGCAGCACAAATATCCGCGTATTTCTTCTTCTTTCTTTCAGTGACTTGGGAGACTGCCTTGCCGGATACAAAGGAATCATTGGCTCTAGTTGTGAACGGTGAAGCCCCAACCACATCCACACAAGTGTCCCTACCCTTGTCCCACCCATAAACCAACAAATCTCCTGGCCTCAACTCAACACCATTCTCATTGCTCATACCCGTATGCGCTTCCTTCTAAACTGCGATGCCCGCTTTGTAACAAATGTCAGCCAAAACATCTCGGACCATGTTGTGTCGGTGCTTCGTCCCGATGCCTCGACTGCAATGTAGAGCGTGATCTCCAAATGGGTCCATCCTGTCAAGCTCACAACTAGGACAGGTCGGATAGCCACCAAACATAGGGATTGAAAGATGGTACTGGAGGACAGAACGAAACTGGCGAGACTGCATGGTCTGAGCTAGACCCTCAATGGGAGTAGTCAACAAAAATTCATGCGCTCTGTCTCCTCTCGCCGCTTGCAAAACATGCAGCTGCCTTGGAGTCGGATTGAATGTCGACACAAAGTTGTCATCAATGAACTTGAAGTATCGATCCGTCAATACTGACATGATTTTTTTGGGGGTGGGGGATACAAAAAAATCATCAATATTCGCACCAACACAGGCAACAAACCTCGAGATAGATTGGGTGAGGGCACTATCAGGGCAACTGTCTGGACATCCAGAATGTGAAGACGCTAAATTACTCAAAATGGATGTTTGGAGATCAGTCGTTTGGAGACGAGATGCGATGAAAGCAAAATGACTAACATCCTTCGCCGAAAGCACCCCAAACCCACCGAGTTTTAAAGGAAGAGTCGCTTGACGCCACTGCCACTGACCAAACCCTGGGCCTAATGCAGTAATTGCCTGCTCCAAGGAGGATCGAAGCTCATCATCAAAGCACCTTATAGCGTCAGGGAGGACATGAGGGGGGCACGTTCGAAGAGCGAACATCAATCTGGAGACCCCGATACAGTTTCGTAGAAGGAGCAATTCGCATTGGGGATCTTCTAGCCTCCTAACAGCCTTAAGAGCCTCTATCGATTTGTCAACCCTCTTCATAATCAAGCTGTTGCAGAATGTAGCATTTTGCTGGCTGGGCCACCTAACAATTTCACCCCCAATTTGGGTCTAGAAATGTCAGATGGAAACAAACCAACTTCAAAGCTCCTCGGATCTTCAGTTGGCCAGAATAATTCAGTCTTCTGAATATTAATGAATAACCCCAACTTCGTACCCTATCTAACCACAATCTCAAGTGCCTTAGCAACCTCCATGGTGTCACCTGATAGGGTACCATCATCTAAGTACCAAGCGTTAATGTCAAGAGCACATGCGGTATTAATTTTGGCGACAAGCGGATGCAACACTAAAGCAAACAAAAGGGGACCTAACGGATCACCCTGTTGCACACCTTGACAAGAGCGCAAAGGAACATCCTGCCAATACAGACGAGCGGGTTGGGCATAGCAGAATTCAACCCACGGAGCAATAGAGGGGCAACGGATGCGAACTTCCCGAATCAAAGCGCCTCTATCAACGAGATTAAAGGCGTTAGAAAAGTCCACGAGAAGCAAGGGCATGTCACTATCCATACTCTTATCTAACAGAAGCCTGTTAACAGAACGGAGGATAGCTTCGCTACCCCCTGACACACCCACACCAATCTGATGTGTGCCCAAATATCTGCTGAGCTCCTTGGTGACGATAGAGGCTGCTGATTTGGAAACCAACCTCCTCCAAATAGAACTTACTGCAATAGGGCGAACACCCCCACCTGGTTTCAGCAATGGCGTCAAGGGGGCACTTGCTACAAATTCCGCAAGCACTCGAGGGCACGCACCCGACAGGAAAAGGTTAACAACGCCCGTAATGGCTCCAAGTAGATCACTAGCAATGCCGTCACATACCCCACCTAGAATCTCAACGAGATGTTGCGCTCGAAGCCCATCTTTTCCACAAGAAGTACCTTTGGGGAAGCTTCTGATCCGATTGAGGACTAACTCTTTACTAACCGACAAAGCAGGCACCAAGAGAGGATCAGACGGAACAGCTGAAGGGGGAGAAATAGGATGCTTAGCAAGAAGCTCTGCGCCCGTGTCATCATTGGAGGGCGCAACCCCAGAGGAAGTGAGGACTCTAATAGCAACAGCATAATGACCATCTCCCATTTTGCGCTTGCATTGAACTACGTTCAACTCAAATTGAGACAAATCTTTTTTCTTTTTTACCAAACCAGAGTCATAAGAGGCAGAGGGAGTGAGTAAATCTTGAACTAGAGCTTGCATCTTGGCTCTCTCCACAAGGCCAAGGCAACAGCAATAGGCGCAACCTGACCCCTCTTCCTCCCAACAGACATGTCGTTAGGACGACCTCGCAAAGCAGCCGTATTAAGAACACATGCTGGGAGAACAAACAACTGAACCCAACAAGAAATATCTGATGGTTGAGCGATGACCTTAGAGAGAGCTTCAAGATACACCCTCCCAAACTCAAGACGGAGCTTGTAGGGGATACTTTTGGAGGTCGCAACCTTTCGCTCCAGGAAACGCTCAAACAAATGCTCATTAAAAACCAATTCACTTGTCCTGACAAAACCAACATCCTGTATATCAAGAGAGTCCCAATGATTAGGAGCCAATGAACACGGAGAAGCATTTGGTCTAGGAATCCCATGGATGACAAACGACTCCTCGTTACCACTATACCCCGGCCCGGCCGTAGGGATTCCTATACCTCCATGCTTACATGCCATTCTGACCGTATGATTACGCAAACATAAGCCACACAACCAACGACCAGCCTGTTCAAGATTGGCAGCTAGTAGATCATAAACAACCCTGTCTGAAGAAATGACCCTCTTATATTTCTCAACAGCCTCCTACGTACTGAAATGCCTAGAGAGGTGATCGACAAAATACTTCGGCGTGAGACCGGTATTCGTCGGACGACCATCCGTACACCCTTCATGACCTCGGAAAAGGCAATGAAAACGTTCATCTGATTGCGATAGAGACATACCCACAACGATGGACAAAAAAACCACACAAAGAACGACAAGCAGCCTCCTCGAACTGCTATATATCACAAGTAGATCAACACACTGCAAACGTCAACGGCCACACCCAGCAGATGGAAGACCCGATTAAACTGACTTGAGTAATCTGAACTGAATAAAAATAGAATTGAACTGGATAAAAAACTGAATCACAACAGATACGAACCACGCCCCACACCAGTTCAGACGCACACACCAGTCCGGATAGCAATTCCGAACCAAACACAGCAGACGAACGCAGCAGATGCGATCCCTCAAGAGGATTCCGAAACCAACCCAGTACACGCGACCCTGGTTGATCGGAATTGACGCCAAAACGGATCGGAAAAAAAGAGATTCAAGTGACACCGAAAAGAAGGACGACGAACCTGTCGAGATGCGACCCTGGAAGGACTAGACCCGGGCGGCAAGAGAAGGGACAGCGGCTGGAAGAAGGAGTCGAATCCGGGCGCCGAGGAGAACCGGAGAAGCCATTGATGAAGACCTCCAACGGCAATCGCCGATCGCCTGCAAATAGTAGAAGTAAATAGCTAAATAGCTAAATACGGTATTCTTCCCAACTATCAATCGATAATGAGACAGTATCTGGTGAATCTCGTCTCAATTTCTTTCCATCCCGATCTAGTAAGATAATGTAGCCAAATATGTTGAACATTATAATTAATTATACAATCATTGTATATATTAATAATAATAATAATAATAATAATAATAATAATAATATAGTTGAGAAGAATACCGTATTCAACATATTATACAAATTAATGAATTATGAAAGCATTTTTCACTTTGCAAATTTATATAATATTTTATTATTTTTATTTGCGGGACAAGGCCCGTCCCGTCCCGTCCCGTCCAGACACCATCCCGTCCCGAAAAAAAAGTGTCAATCCCGTCCCGTAAAAATTTCACGGGACGAGTCCCGTCCCGGCTCAATCCCGTGCCGTCCCATCCCGTGCCCACCCCTAGTGTAATGTACCTACTCCTATGTGATCTCTAGTATTAGATATATGTGTATTGGTTATAAATAAATAGGAGTAAGGTTGGATATGGAAGATTAACCATGATATGAATACACCCTTCTATCTCTCTCTCTCTCTCCTTCCTTTAACCTTCACCGGCCATTTATAACCATCCACGTCCAACCTTACTCCAATTTATAACCTATACACATATATCTCATACTAGATCATATAGGAGTAGGTACATTACAGTAATCAAAACAAATAATAGTGAGAACATGGGAGGATAATAGAATGAATAATTTAAATAAAAGGTATAAAAAAAAAACCTCATCTTCGGTGAGATTGGCACAAGCAAACTATTAGAGCATTTCTTGCTGATAACGTATGATAAACCGAAATAGAGATTAGAGAATGAGCGATGGAGAGAAGAGAAACTAATGTGCATTAGGGTTAACAATAATAGAGATTACAAGTCTTGTGCTCCAAACGCAACTAGGGTTTTCAGGTATATCTACACATATAATAATATTATACTCCCTCCGTTCGGCAAAACTTGTGGTTTACTATTCATGCACGTTTTTTTACAACGATAAAAACTATATAAAATATTCGTTTTTTTATAAAAAAATTTTAACAAGTTTGTACTTATTAATAATAACTACGAAGTTGTTAAAAAAATTATTTAAAAAACTCGATATTTTATATAGTTTTTATCTCCTAAAAAAGCGTGCATGAATAGTAAAGTGTCAAGTTTTTCCGAACGGATGTAGTAACATTTAAGAAAAAATAAGGAGGAAAACAACAAAGAGAGAGGTTTTTGTTTTGGCTCAACTGACAAAAGTGGGCTCAGCCCATTTCTATTTAAGGCCCAATATATGTAAATGCCACCCCATCAAACTGAGAGAAAAGGTAGAAAATAAGAAGTCCATAATGAATGTCAATAAATTTGGTGAGTCCGTTAAGGTAAAGCTACTTCTTTGATTGTTTGCAACATGTGTTCATTACTGAACTATACTAATACATTGAATGAATAGTTTAATCAACAGACCCTGTTTCCTACAGTACAGGATTAAAACTTGAGTATCTGGACATGAGATCTAACAGCACCATCACTTGTCCAACTAGACTAAGTTAAAATTGGTTATGCTACTACCTTAAATTGGAAAATTAGGATAGTGTGTAATTTGACCAAGTTTTTATTATTTCTTCGTCTCAAAATATGTTATTTGTTTTATTTTTTACACGTTTTTTTAAGAATTTAGAAACTCTATAAAATATATTTTTTAATATATTCATAATTAGTAGTAATGAATATTAAATTATTGTTTTTAAAAAAAAAACTGATATTTTATAGAGATATTATCCTTTTTTTTTAAGTGTAAAAAAGCATGTATATTTTGAAACGGGCTTTCTTCTAAAAGCGCAAATGCAGCCTGCATCCTCTTCTTGATACATATAATGGGCCCAAACCCAAGAAAAGAATATAATTATGGGCTTTAAGAGTGCCCATATGTTTTTTTTTTTTTTTTTTTTTACAACAGGCAATATTTAGGACGTCTTTACGGTGAAAGATCATCCTTTCGAATGATGGTAGTCAGCTCCCTATTCAAAGGGAATTGCATAACCCATATGTTTCCCAGCATAAGCCATACATGAATTGCACGAAACCACCCTAATTTCGACCAAGTTACAACACATAATCGTTTCATTAAATTAAAGTATTAAACATCATTTATCCACGCTAATTCATGTTTTTTTTAATCATCAACTCCATAGACACTCATTCTATCTTTATTAATACTTTTGCAAAAATGATAAACTAGGCTAACTACTTCAACAAAAATTACATCTAATAACCCATTAATGATTATAATAACATTTCCGTAAAATAGATGCTAAAATACTTACCATGACATCTAACCACTTATTAATCATTCTCAAGCCTCTTATATAATCGATCGATATTGGACGGAAAAAAAACTCCACAATTTTCAGGAATGTTACACACTTACACTAGTCAAACCATGTATATTATGTTAGTGATATTATCAATTTAAGAAACTCATCAGGGCAGAGAACGCAACTAATACCAAAGTTCTTTATATTTTGGGAAATTTTATAATGTCGGGATATTAAGCGCAACTCCATAAAAGTTAGGATATCTGTGTAATTAACCCTATATATTAGGTTAATATTGTCAAATAAGTCATATTTATCACCAAAGAGTAAAACTATCAAAATAAATCACTATAGAAGTATAGAACCAAGATACATATGCTACATAAAATAGTGTTATTATAGAAATTTTATAGTATGTATTTTTAAAAATCTTAACTTTATCATTTTCTGATTTGGTTTGTATTTATTTATTTAATTTCCTTTTTATTTATTTTCTTCATCTTAATTTTTACTCCCTCCGTTAATTAAAACTTGATGTTTTACTATTCATGCACGCATTTTTAGGTGTTAAAAACTATAAAAAAATATTAACTTTTTAAAGATATTTTTTAAATAATTTCATACTTATTACAATTAAGTATGAATTTATAAAAACAAACGTATAAAAATATTAATATTTTATATAGTTTTTATCGTTCTAAAAAAATCATACATAAATGATAAACGACATGTTTTAATTAATAGAGAGGGTACTATTTTTGCATACGCCTATAACATAAGCTTAAAGGACCATGCTATGTAGGTTTTAACTTATCACTACTAAAAAACTGTCAAATAGCAACGGCTTTTAGCCACGAGCTTTTCTTGCCGCGTAACTTGTTGCTATTAGCCACGAAACCACCCACGAATTATTCCAGCCGTTGGTAAACATGCGTCAAAGATAGCCCGTTGTTGCTAAGTTCGTGGCTAATATCGCACGGGCGGATGCCGTCGCTGGGGTCGTGGCTATTAGCTACAAAATATGTGTTCGACGCTATAGTCGTGGCTGCCTAGCTACGGCCAGGAGCACGTGACAGAGTCACGTGACTAAATAGCAACGAAAGTAGCCACGACGCAGAAGTTCATGGCAAATTCAAGCCACGAGAAGCGTAGGTTGTGGCGAGAGCCAACGCTATTTGGCGTCGTAATATGCGTGATGGCAAATTCGTGGCTAATAGGGACAGATCTAGCCTCGACCTCCATTGTCGTTGCCAAAGAAGGGCGGGAGATTGTGCAGCCACGGGCTGAATCCGTGGCTGAAAACTAGTGGGATCATAAATGCGGATTTTCTCTTTATGTCAGACAGTTTTGACTTTTTGCGCTTCTTCTTCGATTGGCCCAGCCCCAAAACGCGTTGGACGTAGCTTTCCTCCTCATTTTCTGAGAGCTCCATTGAAGACACAAATCTGTTGCAATGGGGGCATAAGCGCGTAATTGATCGATCGATTTCGACGAATAGGTAAAGTGTGTACATATAGCCTTCATTAATTTCTTAATTATTTAGAAAAATATATATGTAATTAGTTTAATTTATATATAAATTCGATAGTGTGTATATTGGGCAGATATATAGGGAAGCTTTAAAATGTAAAAACTCCTTAACGTGTAAAATCCGCTTAACGTGTAAAATTTTTTAAAACCGGATCCGTGCCCCTGTTTTTTTTAAAAAAAAAAACCGAACCGGGTTGTTAAAAAAAAACTGAACCGCTACTTCTTCCCATGCCTGTGCGCACTACTAAATATCTGACCTAGTGTAACATCAAATTTGCAACGGTTTTTTACATCTGTTACAATAGATAGGTTATGGTAATAGTCATAATAAATTAACCTATAGTAACGGTTTGATGTAACAATGATCATCTATGCTAACGGCTTTTCTCTTCTATGGTAACGGTTGCTGAAAAGTAAAAATTTTGGCGTGAAATTAAAAGAAGAGGCGCGTAAAAGAGGTGCTTAATGTTCTATTCTAACACCTTTTATCTTCTATGGTAACAGTTGCTGAAAATTGAAATTTTTGGCGGAAAATTGAAATAAGAGGCGCGGAATGGGTCAAATTAATAAATACTCCCTCCGTTCGACAAAACTTGTCATTTTAGGGTGTTAGTTTTGTTCAAAAAAACTTGTCATTTTAGGTATTTTGCCCTTTACTTTACAAAAACGCCCTTGATGTGATTGATGGTTTGTTAGTTGTAGTTTTTGATAAAGTAAAAAAGGAGGGTAAATTAGTACATTTGTTAATTGCCTTAAAACTTGTGAAATAAGCTAAAATGACAAGTTTTGCCGAACGGAGGGAGTATAAAAAAAGAAACCCTAGCCTCTTTGCAGACTTTGCTTTTCCCCCAAATCAAATTCATACATTCTCTCCGGAAAAAAGCAGATTCATTCTCTCTCAATAAGTTAGGCAAAATTGATGTGAAACACCATGAAAATCCAAGCCCTACCGCACAAATTACACTTGATTTCCCTCGAATTCCCCTTCATCTCTCACTAGTCTCTTCAATCCTCTAGCCAATTTGAGTTTTTGGGTTGCCAAAGAAGCCATTGATTCTGCAACAACTTGATTTTCCATAATCATCGCCGAAGGAACTCGGTTTTGCTCTTAAGAAGGAAGCGACTACTTTATGTGAAGCTTTGGATTTGCACCTACTCTTCACTCCTGAGCTTGTGCACTTCTCTCTCAATCGTACTAGGTATGGCTTTCATATTTTTTGGGGCAATTTCTGGAATGTTTGGGTTAATTTACAATAATTTTTAGTTTTGCCTAATTTTTGCTAGGTATTTTTTTTCTCTTTTAGAAAACCCTTCCTTTTGCACAAATAGTTATCTAAATCATTGTGTTTACACAAGGTGCTACCAAAAATTATTTTTCTAAATGGAATTGCATGTTATTGCATTATATTCAATAACAGAGTTTTGGAAATTATAAAAATGCATAGTACATTGGATATCTGTAAGAGTGGGGAGTTGGTCATCAATTTAGTTAATAGATAGAAATTATTTTTCTTTGCCTAGGTGGAAAAGAAAATCCCTTCTGAAAGCCAACTTGAATAGCTGGAAGGAGGGCGCATGGGAGGAAGGTGTTGAGAAGCTGTAGAAAGTTGGCACTTTACATTTGGAGTAAAAATCAATGGAAAAACTCTAAATGGAATTACATGATTGAAAATAATATTTTGAATATAAAAATTAAAATGGTGGATGGACTTTGCTTATCTATTATAAAATCGGTAGAAAATTTTTATAGTAAAAGTAAACAATTTAAATGCAATGATTTGGAAACTTGTAGCCCATATCAAAGGTTTTTCTGGATACTAACTTCTCTTTTCTTATCTTTGGCTTTAATCTATTGTAAGTAAGTATGTGCTGGAAAGAAAAAAAAAATCTATTGAAAGTGTGTAACAATAAGCATTTGTTTATCCTAGCTTGCTTGTATTTCTTTGTAAATATTAGTTGATTCAAAGCTAATAAAGCTTTTTTAAGTGCTTCAGTTTTTATTTGTTCTATCTTCTATATCAATTTTGATAATGAGATGACTAGACTAGGTGACTTTTGACATTCATTATCCGTTTATCACCATTTTTATATCTATTTAGTATTTTGCTATAGTGCAGTTTGAGAGGTATTAAACTAAGTAGCTTGGTAACTCAAGTCTCTTAATTAGAAGATAAGTTTCTGGGATGAGTTTTCCCAATAGAGGGATGAATACAAAATAGAGATGTATGAATACGAAATAAGGTCGACGTTCCCTTGATAAGCGTCTAGTAATTGTCCTAAATTCAGGTGGGCAACCTATATTTTCTAATGAACTTGATCAATTCTTAGGGACTGTAGCAAAAGATCACGATCGAGCTTGTACCCTTAAATGTACTTGATTGGAAGTTTATGCCTACAAAAGAGAATATTTGGAGTTATGTAAATGTACTTGATTGGAAGTTTATACCCTTAAATGTACTTATCTTGTCAAGGTTGGTGGTTCATCACCCTTTTTTAGAATCATTAAATCCTGTTTTTTATTTAAAAATAAAAATAATGTTAATTATACATGGTATAAGATATTCATATAATCTCTATACTTGGCTATTAAACTTGTAGTGTTAGCATCATCTTATTATCTTCCAATAAGTATATATTTGGGAGTAATTCAAGAATCCCTTTTTAGCCGGGTGGTCGATCTGTCATATGTGAAACATGCATATCTGTCATAGGTGAAGTACACCTACTTCAATTTATGTTTAATGCTTGCACTTTTTTGATGATACATCAAGCTGTTCACCGGCCTGGCGGCCTATATATTTGTTTCCGATGCTTTCACTTTGTGATGATACATCAAGTTGTTCACTTGTATTTGCATCCCTCAAGCTATGTCGTGTTATGTTAGTTTGAGTAAGTATTAACATTACTTGGAATGTGTAAAAGTATGCATTACATTATTACAATCATCCAAAGGCATTTGAAAGCACAAAAAATGTGTAGAAAGTATGGAGTTAAGGTTATAGTCTCTTTTCTTTTATGAAAGGAGTCAAAAGTTTAAATACTTCTCTTAGTGCATTAATTGCCATTCAATATCCTTTTTTAATGGAGTCACAATGATTTTTTATTTGCTGATGTTTTAGGCTCATCATTTTCCTTTTTATTAGCATTTTTTAGTGCCTTAATAGTTGTTCAAAGAGTACTTGAGATGATGATAGAATTCAACATTAAGTGGATTAAATGACATTTCTATAAATTCATGTGCTCTTACCTTCCATTCTCTGATGAACAATCCAATTAAAGCAAGAATTCTTGCAACTTGTAGAATGACAAGCTTGACTCAAAATACACCCAATTAAAATGTGTAAATGACATTGGACGATTATGTGAATTATCCACAATTTTATTGTTAAATATTCAGGTCAAATGGATTTAGAAAGAATTGAGCAAATTGTGCCCGTTAGTGAGTTTAACCAACAATCAAATTAAAGTTGGGAAGAATTCAGCATTAGGTCTCTTTAACCATGTTTCTTAGGTTGTAAGGCTAATGGAAATGTTCATTTATAAGTATACTTTCCTCTTCATTGATGACTACTTGTGTATTTCAAAAATGAATGTGAACCATACTTGCAAGAAGAAAGCTTGATTCAATGTAGTTTGTACGTTCCACAGGAAATCATGGTGGGTTGCACTCTGACATTTTTCGAAAGGTTGATGTAGGTAAATGATCTTATTTATTTAAGTTTTTTTTTTCTAGCCTCGGAATTTTGAACTATATTGGCTTCTACGTATCTGTACACACAATTACTCATTCAAATAGACTTGGACCAATTGAGATACTTCTTTCTTCTAGAAAGTATTTGGCTTTGACCATATGGATGGTATAAATGTTGATCCTTGAATAACAAGGACACTTATCCTCTTCTTTTTCCTTTAGTGATAAAATAGTTGGAAACTTGAGATACGTATTTATATTGGTGCTATTTGTTTGATGCAGAATGCTTAATCTATCTTCAAATTTGCTGCAAAATATGAAGCAAAGGCCATAATTATCTTGTCTTGGAAGAGGTTGAAAATCAAAGGATCAAACAACAAAGGACCGCGCTCCAATTTGACACAACAATTGGAAGGTTTTAATTCATCTTTAAATATATATTTAGTGTAGGTGTGATAGATATTTATGTACTCGACGATAAGCTTGTCTTGGATAGAAAACCTTTAAAGGTTTGGTTGTATTAAAGATTTGTTGTCTGAATGAAAGAGGCTTCAATGTAGTCCTCATTTATTTGCGAGTTTGTATATATTTTTGCATGAACAGAGGTGTTGAGGAGTGGTGGTGGGGTGAAATATGGCCTGTAATTTTTTAATATAAAAATGCACATTTTAGCCCGGTGTTTAAGGTCTGGGCTAAAAAGCATGCTATTGCTTTTGCTTGATCTATTTAACGCAACACTTTATTGACCTATGGTAACAGTTGTGTATTTGGTGCTATGTGTTACCATAGATATCTATGGTAACAGTTGTATGCCTGTGGCAATGGATGTAACTTATTGTATAGAACCGTTACAACAGGTTAGCAAACCGTTACCATTGATCTAAGGTAACGCCAGCTACTGTAGCGGTGCGACAAGTGTTACCATAGACCTATAGTAACAGTTTTGAGGCCTATTGTAACTGATTTATGGAGTTACACTAGGTCCGATATTTAGTAGTGGCGCTCAAAAACTTGGAAATGGCAGGACGCTGGAGGCGAGGCGGTGGCATCGAGCATGGCAGGAGACGGGGAATCGAGCCTCGGACTAGCACAACATCTCAATTGCCGGAATCCTCGTCTTCACAATCGCCGGAATATTTGCAATCAGCGGAATCCTTGCAATTGTCGGAAGCCTCGCAATCGCCGGAATCGAGCATCGTGCATTGGTTAATTCGACAAGGCAGACGTGGATCCGGCTTCTCCTCCTCACAATAGCCGGAATCCCCATCGGAATCATCGGAATCGCCAACCCACTCCACCTTACCGGAGCGCGGATTCGCCGCCTTCGACCGCCACCTTCCCACCACCGAAGCCACCAGCGATTGCCACCAACGGACTCGCCACGCCACCACGGTCCCGTATCTCCCTCCCCCTTGCTCCGCCGTGCCCTAAGCTGCAACCGGGAGCTTGCCGAAGTCCACTGCGCAACCGTCGTTTCTACAGAGAGGGTTACTGGTCGATGTGAGGAAGATGATGATAAAATTACAATTTTGACCCATATTTTCCCTTTCTTTCCAAATATGCCCTTATCTAAATTTAATAAATTAAAAAATTATTCCGTAGTTTATAAACGCACAACATAATATTATATTTGCACAATTTAAAATTATATTTGCACAAAATAGTGTTTAAATGATTTAGATTGAGATTTAAAACCTAGGGTTTGATTTAGGAGCGGAATTTGGGGCTTTTTGCCAAAAGGCAAATTGATTGAAATTGATGATATGGTTGTGTTATTGGGTTGATTTTGAGCTAATTTCATGTTCATATCATTGTCAAATTGTTTATGGATCATGAGCTAATAGAATTTTAGAATTTTAGATTGCGATATGTTTTAGAATTTGGGTTTGTTTTGCCAAAAGCCAAATTGATTGAAATTGATGATATGGTTGTTTTGTTGGGTTGATTTTGAGCTAATTTCATCTTCATATCATTGTCAAATTGTTTATCGATCATGAGCTAATTGAATTTTAGAATTTTATATTGCGATATGTTTTAGAATTTGGGGCTTTTTTCCAAAAGAAAAATTGACTGAAATTGATGATATGGTTGTGTTGTTGGATTGATTTGGAGCTAATTTCATGTTCATAGCATTGTCAAATGGTTTATGTATCATGATCTAATTGAAGTTTGGAATTTTATATTGAGATATGCTTTAGAATTTGGGGTTTTTTGCCAACAGCTAAATTGACTGAAATTGATGACATGGTTGTGTTGTTAGGTTGATTTGGAGCTAATTTCATGTTTATAGCATTGTCAAATTGTTTGTGAATCATGAGCTAATTGAATTTTAGAATTTTATTGCAATATGCTTTACGTCGATTAGATTCTTCTATTTTAGCATAAAAAACATAATTTAGCCTATTAGCTCAATTGGTAGAGCAATGTGCGTTTGCACAAAAGATGTGGGTTCAAATCCCACATAGGTTACATAATAGACAAGAGCGCAACAATCGCAAATTGTTAATCATGCACATTATAATCTAAGTTATGCACTTTTTAACATTAATTATGCATATTTTAATCTTATTTATGCACTTTAATTTTAAAAGCTTATATGTAAAAAAATCGATTTCAAACTTACATCTATCAACCTAAATTATCCGAGAGGTGAACCCAATCTCTTAAAAGTAAAAAAAAATAAATTAAAACATCGATTTCAAAAGCACATCTTTTGTCTTATTAATGCACATTATGATCTTACATTTGCACAATTGTATTCTTAATCTGCACAATTGTATCTTACTTTTGCACAATTGTAGTTTAAATTTGCACAATTGTATCCTACTTTTGCACACTTGTATTCTAAATTTGCACATTACAATTTTATTTTCACACTTTATGTTCTTATATTTGCACTTTAAAGTTGCACAAATGCACATCACAGTTCCAAAAATGCACTTCACAGTTGCACAAAAGGTATCGAAAACGGGAAAAAGTGCATTTACCCATAAAATTAGACATATTTACCAATTTACCCATAAATTAAACATATTTTAATTATAAGTTTTTATAATTGAAATAGGCACATTTACCTATTTACCCCATAATGAATTATTTGTTCTGCACAAAATAAACTTATATTTGCACAATAAGATGTTATATGTGCACAAAAGCAAGTTATACTTGCACAGCAGAAATTGTTAACACGAAAAAAAAAATCTTGGCAAAAAAAAAAAAAAAATCTGGTCCGAGGAGGGGGGCACACGCCACACGCATGGCAAGGGGGGGGGGGGGCAGATATTCTACTAATGAAATTAGGCCCATTAGTAATTAAATTAGGCTCATTAGTAATTAAATTAGGCCCATTAGCAAATTTTACGCGATAAGCAAATTTTACACGTTAATGAGTTTTTACATTTGAAGTAAACCCTATATGATATGTACTTGTCAGGCGGTCGAGGATTGAAGCCTGAATTCTACGAAGGGGTCGACAAATTTATAGAGTTTGCATCTTCCCAACCGAATTACATGGATGAGGCCAAGGTAAAGTGTCCATGTACAAAATGTGTTAATTGCCATTTTCGGTTAGTTGATGAAGTGAAGAATCATTTGTATAAACGTGGTTTTATGATGGATTATTATAATTGGACTGCACATGGTGAACCAGTCAAGGAATTTGTTCCGCCATCTTATCAAATAGGTAATCAGTGGGGTACGTATGATGAATTACCTGCGGAACAGAGGATAGTGTTTGACATTGCAGGCCCTGGCTTTGTTCCGCCATCGTGGTTTACAGTTGGTCACGATCATGTCGAAGGTGGATTCCAACCGGATGACATAGTTGATGAGGTTGATGAAATGAGAGAAGACCCACCTATCGTCGTAGATGATGTATTCTCCATGAGGTTTGCAAATGTGTTGAGAGCGGCTGATGAACCGGTACTTCCAGGGTGTAGTTCTCATACACAACTGTCTTTTGTGAGTAGGCTCATGAGTTTGAAGTGTGAGTATAATGTTCCTCAAAGATTGTTCAATGGGTTTGTCCAGTTGTACGATGAAGTGTTGCCTGCAGGTCACAAGATTCCAACTAGCTACTACGAAACTGAGAAAGTGGTTCGCAGTTTGGGTTTACCGGTGGAAAGAATATCCATGTGCCCCAATGGATGTATGTTGTACTGGAAGGATGATGCAAATGAAGATTCATGCAAGTTCTGTTCTCATGCAAAATATGCGGATGCAAGTAAATGCAAACCGCATAAAGTTTTATTCTACTTGCCTCTGACTCCACGATTGCAGCGATTATATGCATCTGAGGCGACTGCTAGTCATATGACTTGGCACGCATGTCATCAACCGGATATTGGGATGATGTCTCATCCTTCAGATGGAGATGCGTGGAAAAGGTTAGATGAAAACATCCTGATTTTGCTTCTAAGCCTCGCAATGTTCGTCTAGGTTTGTGCACTGATGGTTTTGTAACCTTTAATAAATCCGGGCAGAATTATTCTTCTTGGCCTGTCATTGTGACTCCTTATAATCTCCCCCCTAGCATGTGCATGAGAACCGAGCACATGTTCTTGTAATTGATAGTGCCTGGGCCTCGAAACCCCAAGAGGTTAATTGATGTCTGTCTACAGCCACTTATTGAGGAATTGATGCAGTTGTGGACCTATGGTGTAAGCACTTACGATGTCTCAAGCAGAGAGAAATTTATTATGCGTGCGGCTTTACTCTGGACGATTAGTGACTTCCCTGCATATGCAATGCTTTCGGGATGGAGTACTGCTGGTGAGTTAGCTTGTCCGATTTGCATGGAACGAGGAGGAGATGCTTTTCGACTCCAAAATGGAAAAAGGCTTATTGGTTTGATTGCCATAGGAAATTTCTAGAATTCGGTCATCCATGGCACAGAAATAAGAATGACTTCTATAGAGGTCATGTGGAAACACAATTGCCACCCCCATTACTAACAGGGGAGCAGATATGGGAACGTGTTCGCCATTTCAAGACGGCCATAGAGGATCCACTGCAGAAGCCCACAGAGTATGGAGTTTCACACAAATGGACGAAGCAGAGCATATTCTGGAGACTTCCATATTGGAAGGATCTTCTCATTCGACACAACTTGGATGTTATGCACATTGAGAAGAATGTGTTTGATAATGTGTTTAACACCGTGATGGATGTCCCTGGGAAGACAAAGGACAACTTAAATGCAAGGAGGGATCTGAAGCTATATTGTGTTCGACCTGATCTTGAGGTGGATGACGGTCATAGTGGTTCAAAACCAAAAGCGATATACACCTTGAGAAGAGAAGACAAGAAGAAGGTGGGTCAATGGTTGAGGTCTGTGAAGTTTCCTGATGGGTATGCGTCTAATGTGGGGAAATGTGTGCAAAGTGATGATTGTAGTCTCTTGGGGATGAAGAGCCATGACTGCCATGTGTTTATGGAGAGACTTCTTCCAATAGCGTTCAAGGAGTTGCTTGACCCAAGTGTTTGGGGTCCTCTCACTGAGCTGAGTATCTTATTTCAGACCATTTGTTCGTCAACGTTGTCCGTCAACCACATGGTTCAGTTGGGATCCATGGTACCTTTGCTTATATGTAAGTTGGAGCGTATTTTCCCTCCTTCGTTTTTTGATTCCATGGAGCATCTCCTCGTCCACTTGCCATATGAGGCACAAGTTGGTGGTCTGGTTCAATATTGATGGATGTACCCATTCGAGAGAAATTTGTTTCATTTAAAGCGCATGATTGTCCAAAAGAATCATGTGGAAGGTTCAATTTGTATGGCTTACTTGAGGGAAGAAGTAGCTAACTTTTCGGTGCACTACTTTCCATCTCACGTGCCGTCGAAGTTGAGAAGACCGGCCAGAAATGAAATGTTCGGCTGCAATGTTGAACCAATTTCCATTTTCAATTACCCTGGTCGAAGTAGTGGGAAGGGGAAAACACGGTGGATGATTGAAGAAAAAGAGTGGAATGCCGCACACACTTACGTATTGCTCAACTGTCCGGAGGTCCAGCCGTACATTGAGTAAGTATATATCGATCTCGATCATGTAAATTATATATATATATATATAATTATATATATACCTAGCTCCTGACTTTTTAAATTCAATCAATCGATCTAGAGTATTTCAGAATGAAATGGGTACTGATGGGGGCGACGATGTCATTGAACAGGAATTCGCAACATGGTTTAAAAACTATGTAAGTGACGAACTGTTTCGCTTAATAATATGAATATATATAACTCTGAACATATATAAATGTTATATATAATTTCACCACATTATGACCATTTATAAGCTGATCTTCAATTCTGCAGGCCTTAACCGAAGGCAATGGAGTTCATATCCATGAGTTGTTGTGGAGCTTAGCATGGGGTCCGAATGGGAAAGCTATAAGTCGTCATGGGTACTATGTTAATGGCTATAAGTTCCACACTGAGGAGCATTCCACTGGGAAATCAATGATGAATAGTGGTGTATGTGTTAAAGGGTCGAACTACGCAAGTGCGGAATCAGATTTTTTTGGGGTACTTGAAGAAATCCTTGAGCTGGAGTACCCGAGTTCACCGGAGAGGCCTCCGAAGGTTGTCTTGTTTAGGTGCAGATGGTTCGATCCAACTCCACGTGGTTCAAGAGTTCATCCAGTCTACCAGTTCGTTGAAGTGAATCATAAAAAACTGTATCGAAGGTATGAACCGTTCGTGCTTGCTCAACAGGCAGTACAGGTCTACTATCTTGCATATCCCGGAGCTAGACGTGATAGAGTAGATTGGTGGCATGTGTGTAGGACCAGCCCTCGATCACGAATAGAGCGAAGGTGGGGATCAAACGAGCCACATGGTCAAGACGCGTACCAATCAGATGAAGTTGTTACTCCTGACGCCGCCGTCCACATCAACGATGATGAAGGGCCATCAGCATTATGTGATCCTTCAGGGACCTTCGACGTGTGCGATGAGGGCGTTGGTGGGTTAGAGAGTGAGGGTGAAGATGGAGACTTGGACATTAATCCGACTGACGACTCCGAATAGGATTGAAGTTTGATGTTTTAGTTTGGAATTGAAGATTGTACTGTTTGACTTTTTGTATGAACTAATTAGCACGTACTGTATATATATATATGAAGGAGATATATATGAAGACGGTGAATCATATTCAAATTGGAGCAACCAAGTTCGATCTGACTACATACAAAAGTGATCGATCGATTTCGTCGTGTACATATATGGCTTACAAAAGTGATCAGCTAGCTAGATAACTTAACATATATACACTGACAAAAAGTCGTTAAGGGGTACGGTCCAACTTACTAATTAACGAACTATGAGAATGACGATGACTGACACGAGAAGAACAATCCAGCTTTGGAGGCGGGTCACACGAGCCTGGGACGCAGCATTTGCAACCAATGCCAAGCAAAGACTGGATCTGACACGGGTCTCCCTGCCTAACAGCTGTTCATTGGTTGTTCGCAGCGTCGCCATCTCAACCTCCCGACGTTCCCCTCTATCCTCACTCAGCCGGAGGCGGTCAGTTAGGTAGCATGTCAGTGTTTCGAGCTCAAGGACACGGGGATTTCCCATGTTAATATTCTCCTGATCAGTCCTCACTCCACTGAAGGCAACTGTCGCCGCCATTGGAGGTGTTGCAGCCGGTTCGGGAGTTGGTGTCGAATCAACCCCCTGATATCGACATCGATAACAAATACATATTTAGGGATCGCACAAAAAAAAAGATCATGGCTAAATTCAGTGTGCGAATACCTCGTGTGCCCAATGGTCATAGTGGTTATCGACACCGTGTATCCACCAATATTTGCGGGAGTCCCCACTAGGCCAACTAATGTCAGAGTCGTCGGTTGAGTTCACCATGGCCTCTACAATTATAACGAAACATACATACATATAATTACATGCTTAATCCACACAGTCGGAAATTAAGAACCACACAAGCTGGGCATATATTCTTTCACTGTAATTTGCAAATCAATATCAGAACAATATTAGTTTGTTCATGGTATATTCACATGAATGCTATCTTCCTTCCCCAGCAGCCACTTGTTTGTGTTCTATCAATATCAAACGGGTAATAATCTCTGCTAATGACTACTGTCATATACAAAAGAGTCAATCCCGACCCTATTGTTTGTGTTCTATCAAAAATTAAAGAAATAGTTGACATCACCCCACAACGCTAAGTCGAATTAATCCCACAACGCTAACTCTAATCCCACAAATGACATAGTCAATCCCGACCTAAAATCGCCCCAATTTCGCTTCATCTAGCTAGAAGCAAACCGTAATCCCAAACCCTATCCCTTTAGGTTGTCGCAAACTCCAATTTCATCCCTTCCTGCCAGCAGCCACTTGACGAAGGTGGGACATGGAAATCATACACTCAGAGAAGAAGAAGAAGTGCCATCACCCTTACCTAGATTTCCTGATGGGTGTTGTAGCTTGATCGAAGTTTGTCGCCAGCACCTCCGACTTCGAGCTCCCAGAAGATGAGCGAGTGAGAGTGAGGGCGACGATGAGTGGGCCTATTATTTTGTTTTTGGACGAGATGGAGAGTGGGCCTTTGGGTGGGCTTGTAATTTTGTCTTATCTCGCTATGGGCTCCAAAAATTAGGAGGGAAACGAGCTCTCAGACGAGGGAAGTGAAAAAATTGAACTCGCTTCCAATTCATTTCAATCCTTTCTCAGTCTCTCCATCTCCCAATTTCTTTCAGACGTCAGAGTCCCCATCTCCCAATCTCCCCATCTCTGTCAGTACGTCGCTCGATCTTTCAACTACGGTAAGTCGCTCTCCCCATCTCTCTCAATTTCTCCCCCAAATCTTGTATGTTCACTCAACCAGTCTCCCCATCTCTGTCAGGAAGAAGCTCATCTGCCTCCTCTCTCTTTTGAAAACTTTGAAACGAAATATTGATCTAGGGTTTCAGGGGTATATGAAATTGGTCGGTTATCCCCTTCATTATGCAAATCTGATAGTTTCAAACTTGTTTCCCCATATCGACCTAGGGTTTTACTGAAATGAATCGTCGGATGTCCTTTCTGTTTGAACTAGGGTTTACTTCCTTCTTCAACTGACCTTTTGAAGTTTGTTGTTCTTGCTGTGCATGCAGGTGTCACCCTGGCTCCTAAAATGCGTGGAGGGTTTCTCAATCGAGGAACACCCCGGAGATCTGCTCGTACACACAACACCCAACCTGAACCCTCTCAACCTCACTCACCCTCTCAACCTATTACTCAACCTGTTGCACCCTCTACTGGTCCCCATGTCCCCAAAAATGCTTCTAAAGCACCCTCTACTGGTCCCCATGTCCCCAAAAGTGCTTCTAAAGCACCCTCTACTAGTCCCCATGTCCCCAAAAATGCTTCTAAAGCACCCCCACGAAAAGATATTGCACCCACTCACCCCACAAAAACCTCTAACGCACCCTCTAAATCATCCCTCCCCCTGACTCATGTGCAACCTGTTGCTTCAGCCTTCGAAGATGGAACCTCTTTAACTTTAAGTACTCCACCCTCCACACGTTTGCCTCCTCAAACAAGTACTCCCACATCACAACAGGTGACCTGCTCACAGCCTCTTGCTACTGCTCGATTGTCCCCCGAACCCAACGAGGACGACCTCCAACCACTAGGCTGTGCATCTCAATAGCCCTTGTCTCATAGCATCCAAGAAGACAATAATGCCACAGCTACAGAGTCATCTCAAGTGGACAGGAGAGTGGAAATTGAGCTCATCAATGGAAGGTATACACATGTATACTTCTAATTCAGTTTCTTCTCATGTTAAAATAACTTTGCATAATATGACTTTCCTAAATGAATGAAGCTTGTTCATTTGTAATCTTTTGAAGCTCGTAGATCTTGTAATATGGTTTTTCTGTAACTATATATGTTCAGTTGTTGAGTTTTTCCTTAATTATCAACACTTACATAAATTAATTTGCAAGGTTTGATGGATCAAGTGCTGCTTATGGAATCCTCACGCAAGTTATACATTCCCATTTCGATGGGGCTTACATTCGGTGGAGTAGTGTTCCTGAAGCAACACTCGATTTATGGTGGGAAATGTTCAAGGTATAAATACATTCTAGCTATATATCGATTAATTACTGTCTTCATATATAGTATTGTCCTCTAACTGTCTATTCATCTAATACCACTACTATATCTTCAACACCTATAGAGTCGATGCAAGTGGGAAGAGAGTTTCTCTGAAGAACATGTCCGTAAAGTTTTCAACACGAAAGGAGGAGACCACTTCAGGAACGTCTTCGGGAAGGTTCATGGTGGACAAACAAGGAAGAGGCCTTGTTTGGGTAAAAAAAGGATATATGGTTGAAGATGTTGGATTTATGGGCAAATGAGGAGCAGTTTCTTAAACAATCTGGAGTAAACAAGCAAAACCGGGAAATTGCAACTGAAAAGGGAACTCCAATTTACAGCGGAGGATCAGTTTCAACAACCGTAGTTAAACATCGACTGGTAAGTTTTTTTATTGTTGGGGTTTAATACATATATTCTTTTCAACGTCTTTTGTGTTGTCCTGGTGCTTTTTTAAGCAACATTACCTGTGCTACAACAGTGCTTCTATAACCTTTAACAACCCATAATTTGTTTCACAGAAGCAGGAACTTGGGCAAGACCCATCACCAAAGCAGACATTTGAAAGGCGCCATAAAAAAAGGATGGTAGTTGGGCTGGCACTCAATGTCAAGACACCGTGGTAAGTCCAAATTACATTTCATTTGTATTTGATATTTTGGTTCCATTTACAGATGTTCAACTTTCCTTCATTACACTAGCTACACATTTGCTTGGAATATAGGACCATTAATTCATTACTTGTACTTTCTTTCCTAGGACAACTACGACAAATTGCTTGATGAGGCAATCCAGGACGGCAATCTCTCTGACAGTGGTTCCCATGCAGTTGACAAGGATGCTTTGTGGATCCAAGCAACAGGTGGTGTAAAAAAAAAAGGAGGATTGTAGGCATGGGATCTGAGTCACTGGCTATCTTGCAATCAAGCCAAGGTAAGTCTCCACGTGTTGTGCTCTCTACTGGATCTCAAGACTATGATAGTTTAAGAGACGAGATGCTCTCACAAATGTCAACTTTCAAGGAAGAGGTTAGGAAAGAAATGGCAGATTTAGGTGAGCAAGTGCAAGGTAATGTGACTGCAAACATCAAGGAAGAAATGACAGGGTTCGGAGAATAAGTGACTTCCAGCTTAAAGCATGAACTGACCATATTTGGGGAACAAGTGATGGGTGAGAGAAAGAAGGTCAATGAAGAATGGCAACAGAAGATTTTTGCCACCATGCAAGAGTTTTATCAAGGCAAAAGTCCCCGCAAAAATCCTCGCACCAAGTAACTTCTTCTGCTTTGCATCATATATATTATGTGAATCCAGTGTTTCGTATGGTGATCTGTTTGGACTTGTTTTGGATCTGGTTGTGATGCACAATGGCATCCCATTTTGTATGTGACAGCTATGTACTTTGGTTATGGTTGTGTTGGTACTTGGATATATTTTGGATGTGCATGGTTTGATCTGAATGGTTGTAGGTGGACATATTTTGGATGTCGTTATGTAATGTTCAAACAGCTATATATATAATTTGTATGCTTCGTTTATTTTAGCTACATATTTAGTAACAAATACAACCACAAACAATAACAACAGAAACTAACTTTGCCTCGAACTCAGCCGCGAAAATGAACTCAGCCACTAAACTAGCAATAACATCAGCCTCGAAAATACCCAGAATCAATTCTTACATCAGAAACGAACTTAGCCTCGAAAACAGCTACTAACAAAATAGCAACGACTATACCTATGGATGGGGCAACATTGAAATCAGCATCGACTTCGGCAATACACTTAGCCACGGACACTGCCACACATTTATTCGTCGCTACAGCCGTTCCTGCAGCCACAACCGGTCGCTCTCCCTACTTGCAATGACCTTAGCATTGAATTAATAGCCGTGGCTGAGTTCATCGCTACAGCAACGACCATCGGATCTTCTCACTAGCCACAGTCTTCCCAACGACCTCATATATTTGTCGCTGTTTCCGTTGCTATAACCTGTCGCTATCAGCTTCGAGGCATATAGCTACGGTTTTGGCCGTCGTGGCTAAGTTCATGGCTATTCAGGTTAGCCACGGCCGTCCGTGGCTAAATCCATTGCTATTTGCCGTTGCTATTTGACAGTTTTTTTAGTAGTGTATGTTCGGCAAAGGGACCAATGCTTTGACATTTAATTCAACGTACAATTAATGAAAAAGACTCGTTTAAATGGCTGATTGAATAGTTATTACTGTATTTAATTTCCCCATTTCTCTTCCCTCTATGATTATTTTGACACGAGGAAAAAACAAAACAAAAAACACAATCTATATACTCCTGAATGATTAGCTATATACTGTATTGAAAAGGGTAACTCATACTCCGTAAATTGCTAAAACGAACATACACACTGAAAATTTGATCCTTATATAATACGGAGTACAAAATATCGAATTGTGATTAATTTGATTGAAAATTATTCAAAATTAAGTCTTGTGAAGTTAAAGGAAGAACGCGGCAAAAGACGTAACATGATGAATGTATATAATTAATGAATGTTTCAACAGAAATATATAATGACGTACAATTTGATGTGGGGACGGAATTACGTCATATATTTCCGTGTACATTTCTATTTCTCCCTGTATTTTATAATTTTATTCACTTTTTTCTTGTCACGTCGGGATAAGAACCGGAAACGATATGTCCACCGCTAATTTTTATTATTTCCACCGCTAATCACCGCATATGTATGCGGTCTTAATCCACTTTTTTCCCAGACCCACCGCATATATATGATGGAAACAAAATTCGACCTGAGATTTGAACAAGTTTCGTGATTGAGAGGAAAGAGATGAACTGGAAAATGTGAATTCTGTATTGTGTAAAAACTACTTCCAGAACATTACAAATTCGAGCTTTTATAATCGAAAATGTGGGCCGACCCTTTCACTTAACTAGCCGAGTCCACAATACAACAGAAGAGAAAATAGGCCCAAATAAGAATCCTTAACAAATCTAACACCCCCTCTCAAGATTGAGACTAGCCGCCGCCCTCCCAAAAAAAAAACACCAAACAAAACACTAAACCCTAGCTCCGGCACCGCCGCCATCTTGCGGGTTCTTCCGACCGTCTTCCCCGGCGGACTCCTTGGTGGACGCGACCTTCTCCTCCGGTGTGGTTCCCGGAATGGCCTCCCTCTCGGATCCTCGTTTGAGTTCTGGCAGTGCCGGAAGGTGTACATCATCCACCGCAGGTATCTCCTCTTCCTCCGCCACCTTCGTTCTCCGCTTATACATCATCAACCCGGGTCCTGCAGCTTGCTGGCTTCCTTCCGCTCCTCGGCGCTGGGGCTCCTCGCCGCTGGTTTTGCCGCTTGCCTTGGACCGACGGCTTACCCCCCAACCTCAGTCGGACCCCCTCCTCTCCGACGTGGCTTGTTCTCCGTCCCTTTGACCAGCCGATGGAGTTTTGCCCGTCACCAGATTTTGCTCAACCCTCTCTATGTCCAAAACTACAAATCAACCCAGGCCACCAGATCTGGAACATGCAGAGATCTCTCCGTCGCAGGCCCCCAACCATCCTTTTCAACCCCGTCCCCCTACAGGTGCTCTCTATTTGAGCCTCTCCTTGGGGACTCCAAAGTCCAAATACCCCTCCCCTTAAATCTCCATTAACAAATCTCTCTTAATCCCTAGATCCACAAAATCAACTAACCCAAATCTAATCTTTTTCCCCACCTCTCCTTTAACCCTTTAAAAATCTGAAACCCACAAAATACCCAAAATAACCGACTGTGGATGCTCCGATTTATGACCCTGGTCTAGATCTGACATCACCGCTACCTATTACCATTATCTTGGTTGTGCAAATACCAAGTCTTTGAGTCCATCCATCACATGCAACATTATTGTTGCGCGAGCTCAAGCCATCACATGCAGAAATCATCACTGCAACCATCACCGGTATCCAAACCACAAGAGCTGAGTCTACAACAATCACCGGTATCCAAACCACAAGAGCGGAGTCTACGGCTCCAATTATTAATCTGAAGAAGCAAGATTTAGTTTTTTAGAAAATTTTAATTCTAAATTTCTGTAATCGTAATTTTAGATAATTTTTCTTTTTTGACTGGCGACCCTCTGCGTAGGGTCATTCAAGTCATCTCTTGATGGCTTCAAGATCGCTTTGTCGATCTACTTCTTTCCTACTGTCAAAAAAAATATATATTGTATTTAATTAATACGGAGTATATAAGAAAAGGTGAAATTTAGTTTATAAAATATTAAAAGTACGTGATCATATCTATATCAACAATTTTTTTTTTTTACGCTGAATAAAGATTAGGTCGGGCCGGCCACAGTAGAAGCCCTCCCAAGCTGTCATCAAAAAAATTTCATGACACCTGATAAGAGTGGTGACAGTGACCCTGTAAAAAAATCTTGAAATGAAGTTGTCATCAAAAAAATTTCATGTCACCACTGATAGGGGGTGGTGATAGTGACTTTGTAAACAAAACTCTTTAAACGAAACAATCATAAAAAAAATTCATGTCACCACTGATGAGAGGGGTGATAGTGACCCTGTTAAAAAAACTCTTGAAATGATGTTGTCATAAAAAAAAATTCATGTCACCAAACATATTGTGTCACCAGTCACTCACCACTGATAAGGGTGGTAACAGTGACCGTGTAAAAAATCAAATAAAAAAAACTCTAAAAACGAAGTCGCAAAAAAAATTTCATGTCACCACACATGTGTCACCAAAAGTCATTGACCTTAACCGGTCAATGGTCAAATTAAAAACTGAGAATGAAGGAAAATGGGAAGGAAAGACAAAATTGTCAATTTCCGACAATCGGTTTATTTCTTAATGAAAATGGATAAGGAGCAAAAAATGGGGTCTCAAATGGATATTTACCAAAATTTCCCTTTTTAATTCCAACCAAAATTTACCTATTATAAATGTCATATTTAAATCAAATTTAAAATTTTTCTTTTAATATTTTCATAAGATTATTCATTATGTTACACATATATTTTAAAAAATTCTTCTAGTTTTTATTCCTATGATTTTTTTTTACTATCAATGTCATAGGAGTATCATTTTTTTTTTCATTTACCAATGACAAATTCTTTAGAAAGTTATAACTTTCTTTCAACATTTAAAAAAAATCTTAATCATGCTACACTCACATATTAATTATTAAATTATTGTATGAATTTTTGTAATAAAATAACATATTTATACCACAATTTATGGTTTTCTTTCAATATATATTTTTAAAAATTCTTTATTATATATACTGAGGAAAAAAATTTCCCAACAAACAATTTCGCCCCTCCTCTAGCGATTCATGCGGCCGCCACTCAGTGTTCTAAATATCGGATATATCGGTCGATATATCGGTGATATATCGAGGATATTTAGAACACGATACGATATCGGGATATCGGTTGGCTAATATCGATCTACGCTATTTATTGGGTTGACCGATTTATCGTTACTAGGGTACGACGTCGTTTTGTATTATTTTTTTGGAATAATTAAAAAAAAAGGCGAGAGAATCAATCAGATTCAAATCTGAGAAATCGATCCCTAAACAAACCTAGGGCTTGCGATTTGCGAAGAGCCGAACCGCACGAGGGCTTCTTCTCCGGCTGGCCCTGCCTCCTCACTTGCTTCTTCTCTGGTCGGCGACCACCGTTTCTTCTTCGGCGCGGCCTGGTAACTTGCTTCTTCTCCGATTGTGTGCGAGTGCTCAGGTTACGGTTCTCCGTATCTCTGGTCACCCTTGCTTCTTCTCCGGCCTCCCCTGATCTTCTCCAGCCTCCCTTTATCTTCTCCGACCGCCTTTACACTTCGACACATTCAAGCCTTCAAGGTATGTCGAGTTTCTTTTTAAATTGATTTCATTTTGATTTTGGAGCTTCAGTATGTTTAATTGTGTTGTGGACTTGTGGGTGTGTACTTATGGTCATTAGTCTATCGGATTTCATTAAATTAGTTGAAGTTGGGACTAATTTGGGAGCAAACGAGTCTACTGCATTCACTGTATTTGGGATTGATTTGGGAGGATTTGGGGAAAAAATCGATTTATGTTAAATTAGTTGAATTGAACTCGTTGAATACTTGAATTGAATGTACATGTTCGATGTTTCATAGACTATTTGAACTAGTTATGGATGGAATTATGGGAAATTGTGATTCCAGTTCTTCAAGAATTGGTTGCACACTTGCACTGTTACATAAGGAAGTTTTAGCCTTTATTGAATTTTTTTTTTTACAGTAGGCAGTCCTTACTAAGGTAAGGTACCACCATGATCATCCCACCGGATGATGTTACAAAGATCCCTATTATTAGGGAGGTTCAAGTACGTACAAGTATCCCTAGATCTAGAGATGAAATCAGCAGCCTTGTTTGCTTCCCTATCGCAGTGTCGGAAATCTATGCTGATGAAGCTTGATTTAAGATTCCTGATGAACTCCACTTCCCTTATTATTTCCTATCTGACATAAGAGCTGTCGTTGATTGCCTTGACAACTTCCAAACAGTCTCCTTTGATTATAACTCTTCGTAGCCCTTTGGATAGATCTAAATTCAAACCTGCACAGAAAGCTGAAACCTCCGTTTGTATAGGAGAGGTAGCATTCGTTTCTAACTGAAATATAGCTACCACAGCACCATAATGATCCCTAATCAGCCCCCCCTCCCCCTACTTGGCAAACGCCCGTGGGTTTAAAAGAGCCATCTACATTGATTTTGTAGATAGCCATAGGAGGTTTGGTCCATCTAGAGTTTCGTTTCCGTTTCGAAATATGGTTTATAGACTTAGGTTTTGTAGGATTTACATTTGTCCAGTCCTTGAGATCACCAAATATCCTGATGGCAATTTGGTGAGAAGTATCAAGCTTTTTGTTCCTAAAGATCACATCATTTCTAACTTCCCATATCTTTTGCCAGATGAAGCAAAGTTCCTCGATTACTTTTTTGTCACCATTCGGGTTAAGAATATCATAGATATTATTGCAATCTATGGGCAATAAGGGTACATTTTTCCTAGTCATCTGCTTGTAGGCTACAACCACAGTTCTAGTGAAAGGGCATAGAATGAATAAGTGGTTGTTGTCTTCCTTATTGCTTTCACAGAGGCGGCATGTAGAAGGTACACTATTGTAGTATCTATTTAGTCGTTCTGTAGTGGATAGGCTATCAATGATGATTTTCCAAAGAAGCTTTTTAGTTCTAGGAGGCAGATTAAGTTTCCAAATCCATTTATAGCCCTTTGTATTGGTTCCATTTTGATGATTCATTTTTCTGGCAGATTTCGTAGTGAACTGTCCGTTCGAGTTAAGCTTCCATATTAGTTTATCTAGAGTATCCCAGAAGGTGATTTTAACTTTGGAGATTTCTAGAACAATATTATTCGGAAATATCTCGTGTAGAATAGAAGTATCCCATTGTTTACTAGAATCGAAAAGTTGTTTTACTCGTAGCTCAGGATCTAGATGAGCTTGAAAGCTTGAAAGGTCATGATTGGGGAGCCAAGGGTCCTTTCAAACATGGATCAATTCTCCATTTCCTATTATCCATTGTAGCCCTTGAGCAAATTCTCCTCGTAAGTGAAGTAGTCTACCAAATTGCCAGGAAGTGTTTTGAGTTGATCTTTCCAAAAGACCCTCTCGTTGTAAATACTTTTCCTTTATTATCCTTACCCAGATGTTGTTGGGTTCAAAATAGATCTTCCAGAGGAGTTTCATCTAGAGGCTTATATTCATATCATCAGGAAGTTTTAAGCCTAGGCCTCCTTGATCCTTGGGTTTGTAGATTTTGTCCCAACTGATCAAGGGGGTATATCTCTCAGAGTTTAACTTATTCCAAAAGAAATTTTTCTATATTTGATCAATCTGATTTAGGATGCCTTTGGACAAGAGGAATTTTTGCATCAGGTAATTGGTTTTGGAGCTTAAGTTCGCTTGGATTAGCGTCATACGACCTGCTTGAGAGAGCGACGAAGCTTTCCATTTGGAAAGTTGCTTTTTAAGGCTGATGATAGCATCATTAAAAACTTCATTTTTAACTCTGCCCCTTACAAGCGGTATTCCCAAATATTTCTCAAGTGTTTTTGAGACGGGGATGTTCATGTCATGGGCTAGGAAATTGGCCAGATTAGAGCCTACATTCTCCGAGAACTGGATAAAGCTCTTATTAAAATTAATTGTTAATCCGGAAAGATTTGAGAAATTATTGAGGATGTTACGAACAGTATGGAGACTCTTATGAGAAGCTTTAGAGAAAAAGATTGTGTCATATGCAAATGTAAGGAATGGGATTGTGGCGCCGTTTTTTTATCAATTTTATTCCTATAAGATTATCTTCGAATGATGCTTCATAAATTAGTTCCCTGGCCAGATTTTCCGTGACTAGGATGAATATGTAAGGGGCAAGAGGGTCACCTGTCTTATGCCCCTTTCAGGTTTGAATTGGGTTCCTGGACGATTATTGACTAAAACTGAAAAAGCAGTGGTAGTAATACAGTTCATAACCTATGTGATCCATTGTGTGTCAAAACCAAATTTGATGAGAGTAGCTCTGATGTAGTCCCAGCTAGGTCTGTCGTAGGCTTTCTCTAAATCAAATTTAAGCGTCATTTGTTGTGAGCCTAATTCGCCATATTTTACATCTACTTTTATATCGATTTCTGTATACACTTCATACATTTGGATTAAAATAATACAAAATATGTGTACTATATATTTATTTTCCAATTATGGAGGTCTACACAAGTTTTTTTTGTATTTCACAGAAATCGGACGCACTTTGGAGCTTAAAGGAAAGTCATGAAGAAGCTAAGGATAGTGCAGCCGGAGAAAACGTCAATTTTCACCATTCATCATTCTGAATCAAGCTTTGATCTCTCCATGAGAGTTGTATTCCTCAAAAAGAGCCTTCCAACGCATGCTCATATGCGTCAATCCGACAAACGAGGACTCGGGAAAGTGCGTTTCAATAACAGAGCAGAATGTTGAGAGCGAACCAGTTCTACTCGACGTCGACCAAACTTGGTCGAGATCGAGTACACCCGGAGCTAGAAATTTACACGAAGTCGAGCAGAGCACTCGAGGAGTGAATCTTGGTCGACGTCGACCAAACTTGGTCGAAGTCGAGTAAAGTCGACGAGCCCAGATCCTAGCCGAGCTCGAGTACAACCCCGGGAGAAGAATTCTACTCGACGTCGAGGAAACTTGGTCGGCGTCGAGGAGATTCCAGAAGCTATCCGAGTCGAGATCGAGGAGAAATCCGAGCATTGTGGTTACTTGCAAGCCAAGATTTGAGATATTCTATCAATCCACATCAAGTTCCATCAAGAGAAGGAAGATCTATCTACAATAGTCATAGTTTCCTTTTAGATATAATTATTTTATTTCCAAATTTAATCTTATGTCTTTAGATAGATAGATTTAAATATAGATAGAGTTTCTTTCCTAGATTTGCTTGGAATGAAGCCTATAAATAAGGCCCTAGGGGGGCTGATTTTCATTTATTCAAGCCAAGTCGTTTTAGGACGTAAGGAGAGAGAGAGAGAGAGAGAGAGAGAGAGAGAGAGAGAGAGGAGAGATTGGAAGGTTTTGTAAGTTATAGTTTATTTTATATTAAAGTTAATTTCTTTCATTATGGTTTGTTTCTAATTTCCTTCTTCTATGGTTGTGCTTATCCCAACAATAGATATGTGTGTTTAAATTTATGAATTTGTATGTCTTTATCATCATCTACCTATGTGCTTAATCCTTTGCGAAAGTTGAGGAAATTCCTTATTCATGATATTGAAGCGAAAGTGATCTTATTATGAATTTGGATAGTAATTAGGTTTTATTTGCGAGAGTTGGTTAATCCTAATTAAGAAAAGGTAGAAACAAATTAGGTTTTTATGCAAGAGCCTCTATCACCTAAATTGTTGGAATTTGCGAAAGTCGATTCTTTGATATAAAGCATGCATCTTTATGTGATTTATAATCTATACATATGTTTATTGCTGTGGTGATCCCTAACCTTGGAAGCTTGCATCCTTATTTTCTACATTTTATTATTTTTATTCGACACAAGTTCTACTCGACCCCAACCACCATTCCTTCTCCATCCATCGACATCGACCCCTCTATTCTTTGTCGACAACCACCCTCATCACCTCTTCCCGCTATCCCTGAACCCCAAAACACATTAAACCTAGAGCCGCTGACTTCTTTCCTGAGGACGAGCCTGACTCCCCTATACTATAGCGCGGGCCTTGACTACAAATTTATTTGGTCGAGAAACCTTCTCGTCAAATTGGCGCCGTTGTCGGGGAGATATCAATCGCGCCTAGTTTAATTGTGTTTAAGGTTCAGAAAAGCCCATCCCTTTTTCTTACCCTATCACATGCCCTACCACCACCTACCTCACCGGTACCAAATGGGTGCCAAGCTTTTGTTACTAATTTGTGTTCTTGATTGTGATTTCAATGCTTAGGTACAAAGATGGAAGATTGGGTCGAAGGAAATCCTGAATGGGAAAGATGGGTCGAGGATTTGGGAAGGAGAAACAGGATCGCCATAGAGGAGGCACGAAAAAAGGAAATAGCCCGGATAAAAACCAGAATCGAAGAGCTTGAGGCTATTCTTCGCGCCGAGAAAGACAACGTCTCCTCCTGTGAACCAGTCAACGTCGACTGCATTCCACTCGACATCGACCGAGCTCACTCGACATCGACTTGTGCTCCACTTGATTTCGACCCCATTGGCCAAATTGGAGGAACTGATCCACAGAAGTCACTCGATGTCGAGTCAACACCACTCGATGTCGACCGATCACCACTCGACATCGACTGGTTCTCAATCGATATCGAGTGCTTTGCAGAACCTAAGGTAATTCTTTCCTCGACTTCTTTTTCATCTACATACGTTGTTTTTTATAACCAAATTGAAGGGACCCAAGCACTGGAAAAGGAGAAGCCAGACATAGTTGCACATGACGTTTCAAGATCACTTTTTCCCTATAGGGTGAAGGCCATCCCAGATGATTTTGAGCAACCGATGTTTGTGTTTAAGTATGGGGTCCTAGCAAAGTGGCATGAAACTCCGCATGATGAGGTGGAAATATCTCTCCCCACTCCACCGTTTAGTTGTGGTGGAGACGCGCAAACAAATCAACATATAAAGCAGAAGAGGTATGATGATGAGGTATGTATATTTTCTTTATATCTTCCTTTATGCATGCCAGTTGGAGCCCAGGAAGATGAATGGGTGAAGCCATGGAGCGTTCACTCGGGGAGGTTTAAGCTTCTTCATACGATGCCCCTGGATGACATCCTACGCTTCCCACCACCGGAGGAACCACCAGATTCACCTATACCTCCGAACAAAGATGAGCCATGCTAATGCTTAATCGAGAAGTCGGCCTAGCGACTATAAAGTCTAGAGCTTGAAAATAAACATTTATTTTTTGGGATTTTTGGACATTGTTGGTTTTGTTTTTTAGTTTTGGACATTATTTGCTATTGTGGGTATATCTCTTCTAATTTTTTCATGAATAAGAAAGGACGCACCACTCGATTTCCGATGATCCTGCACGCCTGTCTAGTGAGTTTCTTTCTTTATCCTTATTTTTTATACAGTGAGGACACTGTAATGTTTAAGTATGGGGTGGAGGAAGGGCTTCCTTTGTGCATATTTGATTTATTTGACATTTTGTGTGCATGTTTAAAGTTTATTTTTTGAATTGCTTATATATGGCTATTTTGGAATTCATTATTGATATCTATGTGCTTATATATGCATGTTTTCCAAAGTTTATAAAAAATGACCCCCACTGAAAATTTTGATAAGTGTCATGGAAGCTTTATTGAACTCGACGATGCAAAATTGGATTCATTAGAGATATAGCATGAAATTGCCTAGTAAAGGGAAGTCACAATGAAGTGCATATTTTTATTGAAAACCATGAAAGGAGGTAAAATTTGATGTTGCTTTTGACATGTTGCATAATAAGAGGATGGAGGACTTTATATTTCCATAAAATGCTCATATGTTTATATTCCTTAGCCTTACCTATGCTTATGCATCACAAAAGTCATATTGAGCTTTATCTCATCCACATGTTCCAAATATTGCCCATTCTTTACCTTATCCGGGGATTATGTTGAGAATGGTGTTACATTATGGAGATTACTATATGGTTGTTGTGTTGTTATTATTATTGGAGTATGGTGGGAAATTGTTTGAAATATATGGAAAATTAAATGAGTGAAAGAAAATCCGGTCACCTCGGGAGATAAAGGTAGATCGACCCTGCTCACTGAGATAATAGTTTGACGAGATGGGACACACATGTGAGGAGTCCAAAGCACTAAGTATCCGGGGCCATTCACGACACCCATGTTTGCGACTCGCGAGAAGACAGTGCTGATGTTAGAGAGGTAAAAGCATAATATTGAAAAAAAAACAATGAGCGATGAGAGAAAGGTGATGATTCTTATGAAGAATGAATGCGGTATGAATGTTTGGAAAGTACTCCATTTCCCCGGATCATTAGCACCACATGGCCAAAAATTGCCCACCTTTAGCCTTTTACCAATCTACTCCTTATTGAGCTTAAATTAAAGTCCTCTTGATTATTAATGTTTTGTCACATATGAATGTTTTTGCATAATCCTCCTTTTGTGAGTAGATGTTGCTTTTAAATTGCACATGCATAGATTTGTGACACAAGTACCTTTTCGAGGATGGTAATTGATTACAGGGACATATGGCAATGAATCTAAGATGTTGAGAGTTTTGATTTCTTCCCCTGAATGACAATTAAAAGTACTGCTTGAGGACAAGCAAGCTTAAGTATGGGGTGTTTGTTGTGAGCCTAATTCACCATGTTTTACATCTACTTTTATATCGATTTTTGTATACATTTCATACATTTGGGTTAAAATAATACAAAATATGTGTACTATATGTTTATTTGCCAATTATGGAGGTCTGCACAAGTTTTTGTTGAATTTCACAGAAATCGGACGCACTTTGGAGCTTAAAGGAAAGTCATGAAGAAGCTAAGGATGGTGCAGCTGGAGAAAACGTCATTTTTCACCATTCATCATTCTGAATCAAGCTTTGATGTCTTCATGAGATTTATAGCCCTCGAAAAGAGCTTTCCAACGCATGCTCATATGTGTCAATCCCACAAACGAGGACTCGGGAAAGTGCGTTTTAATAACAGAGCAGAATGCTGAGAGCGAACCAGTTCTACTCGACGTCGACCAAACTTGGTCGAGATCGAGTACACCCGGAGCCAGAAAGTTACACGAAGTCGAGCTGAGCACTCGAGGAGCGAAGTTTGGTCGACGTCGACCAAACTTGGTCGAAGTCGAGTAAAGTCGACGAGCCCAGATCCTAGCCGAGCTCGAGTACAACCCTGGGAGAAGAATTCTACTCGACGTCGAGGAAACTTGGTCGATGTCGTGGAGATTCCAGAAGCTGTCCGAGTCAAGATCGAGGAGAAACCTTCTCGTCACCATCCAACCTTTTTTCCCTTTTTGTTTGTGAAAAGTGTGAAAGATTTCATGTGCTATCAAAGTGTTATCATGAATAGATCTTCCTTCTATGAAAGCACCCTGAAACGGGTTGATTAGTTTATTTAAGATTGGTTTGAGTTTGTTGGCTATGATTTTAGTTATTAATTTATAGATGGTATTACATAAACTGATAGGTCTAAAATGATTAATGTTCAAGGGGTTGTCAATTTTTGGAATAAGAGCAATGAAGGTTTGGTTGATTTCAGAAAGTAAGCTCCCTAAATGGAAAAAAGCTTTGACTGTTTTGCACAAAGAGAGTCCTACCATTGACCAATATTTAATGTAAAATTCCGGAAGGAATCCATCTGGACCCGGAGTTTTGTCTTCCGTCATGTCTCTCAGAACATCCTTTATTTCCTTGTTGGTGGGAGGGGTTAGCAGATTAGCATTGTCACTGGGAGAAATTTGATTTTATATATGCTTAATGTCCTCGTGTGAGATGAGAGGTCTCTGTTGAGCTATAAACCTCTCCTTCATTTCCTTAGTAATCTGGTCTGATATATCTTGATCATTTGTCAGTTGGTTTCCATTCTTGGTAGTGAATAAAGAGGTAGCGTTTATGAAGTTCCTAATTTTGACAGCAGATTGAAAATACCTCGTGTTTCTGTCTCCTAGATGTAAATGATTTAGTTTAGATCTCTGCTTCCAGAATATGTGGTTATACTCAAGTAGAGCAGCTTTCTTCTTCTCTAGTCTAGCTAATTTTCGGTTTTCGTTCAAGGATAAGGTACCCCAGGGTAGTTGCATTTGTAGTTTCCGAATGCTACTGTCTACCATAGCAAGTTGTTTAATAATGTTGTTGCCATTAGATTTCCACCACTCTTTGATATTCTTTTTAAGAAGTTTCTGCTTCTGCATAAAGACATAGCCAAAGGATCCACACATTTTGTTCTTCCAAACATTGGTGACTAACCGTTCAAACTCTGGTTTAGTAGACCAAGCCATTTCAAAGCGAAAGGGGGTTCCTTTGATACTATTCGAGGATCCTAGATGAAGAGTGATAGGGCAGTGGTCAGACGAGGAGAAAGGATGGTGAAGAACTTTCAGAGTTTTGAAGTGGGTCATGAGTTCTTGATGAGCATGGTCTCTATCTAGTCGGTCATAAGTATTGACAGGGTTTTTTGTGCTCCTTCTCCAGGTGAAGGGAGACCCTGTGAATGGCACTGTGTGGAGATTGAGCTCGTCTTTGATGTACTTGATTCGACGGAATCTGGATAGAGATGGTATGTTTCCCCCGATCTTCTCATTGACATCTTCAATATCATTGAGGTCTCCGATAATTAAGATAGGGAGTTTATGAATGTTGACAGCGGTGATGAGATCAATCCAGAATCCATCCTTTTCAACCTCCACAGAAGGAGCATAGATGAAGAGGATAGCCAAGTCGATCTGACCAACATTTATTTTGACCATAAAGAATCTTGGTGTTTGTTCTAGGATTACCATATTGTTTAGAATATTATTGTTTCTAATTAGGAGCCAAATGCCGCCTTTGGACCCTGTAGAAAGAATGGTTAAAGCTTTGTGAAAACCCGAAGTCTTGATTTGGTCGTCCTTTGGAGGATCTCTTGATTTTGTTTCAGTTAAGGCAAAAATATTTCAATCTTGTTGTTGTATCTGATTTGGTTAATCTCTTGCCACAGAAGTGGTCTCCTCGAACCTCTAATGTTCCAGTATCCAATTCTAATCATAAAAGGATTTTGAAGCTATGCTACATAGCTGAGAATACAAATTTTTATCCCTTGGGAAGTTTCTACTGTGATCAGATTTTCCTTGCGAGAGGCTGACACACTGGGAGAATAGTTTAGTTAACAGTTGAGACTTACAAGAGGTGAATATATAGATGTATAGATTACATGATATGATACCTGGGAATTTTCCATTTAGCTGTGCATTTTTTAACTCGGTTGTGTCCTTGTTCTTCTGTGGAGGCTCCACAGTTTGAAACTTGTGATTCTGATATTGGAAAAATCTGCTAGTTGTATAATGGTTGGTACAATTTTTGTTTAAGACTTGTTGGGTTGATGTTTTGGGGTGGCTTTCCGCCACCAAGCTATATAGAGATAGATTGATGGGGAATACAGCCGAGGTTTGGTGAAGATTGTTAAGAAGAAACATACCTTTTTTTGTTGTATCCATAGAGTGACCAATCCTCCATATCCTTGGAACAAATGATTGATAGAAAATCAACTTGTTCTCGCCTAGCGTAAGCCAAGGAGGCGGTATCTTAATGCAAGTGATATAGCTAGAGCAATGCATATATGTAATAGTATAGATAGAGGTCTGATGATAGTAGAGATAAAAGTGATCTTTGCTAATAGAAAACCAAACCATGTGACTCCCGCCAATTTTAAAAATTGGGAGAAGCCACCAAAACCTTGTCCAAACAGCAATCACAGCAAACCCAACAGCATAACTAACATGAGAGAAACCAAGGGAAATATTCAGGGAGATAGTGGCATTGTAAGGCCTAAACTTATTTAAATTAGATTGATCCCTAAGAGGATCAACCAGGGCACCCTGATTCATATAGAGCATCATCATCAGTTCTTCTTCTTCTTCGACTTCTTGGTGACTGGAGAGGTGGTTTCATTCTGATCATCTTCCTCTTTTCTCTTGCCCTGCTCCAGGGTGGTGTTCGTGTCAGTTTCTTCTAGAGATCTTATAATGATGCCTCCCATATTCTTCACCATTGAGCAGTCAGATCTGAGGGAGAGGTGGGATTCTTCAGACTCAACACCAGTCTCAATCATTTTCCCCTTCAACTGGGTTCTGATGAGATCCTCGTAGGCATTTTCAGCATTCTAGTTAGGGATGGAGGGGAGAGTGTGAGCACCGGAAGCCATGATAGAGTGTAAGACAGAAGGGGCAATCACAAAGGGGGAAGAGGAAGTTTCAGCACCCAGCTTGGAGACATGGGCATTATCGAGAGCGATAAGGTGATTGATGAGCTCGTTAGGATAGGAAGGACTAGCTAGCTGGTTGATGTTGAACCTGGCTTGAGAGTGGTTGTGGATGGAGGTGGGTAGAAGACCAAAATCTCCATGTCTCAGCTGCATAACCCGAGGCAGAGGGATATCAGTATCGGCTTGGGAGGGAGGAGGAAGAACACCAGGCATATTGAACAGTATGGGGTCGTTTCTGGCGGGGTTGAGAGTGGGAGGCAAGGCCAATAGATCAACATTCGGGTTTTCTTCCAGGACCAGATTGAATTTTCGGGATCTAGGGGCGTTTAGCGAACAGTCGTCGTATGAGTGGTCATAACCACCACAACACCCACAACCATCCGAAAAATCCTCATACCAAATTCTGAGCTTCACAGTTTCATTATCGTTCTTCCTAATGTGGACAAAGGTAACAAGGTTGGAAAGGAGGGAAACATTCACACAAGCTCTGGCGAATCTCAATTTGTTTCGGATGTTGGATACCCGATCAATTCTGATCAAGGAACCAACACCACCAAAAGCAAGGATAAAACCAATGGCTTCAGCGGTATAGAATTGACGAGGAAGGCCAGGAATTCTTACCCAAACATCCGCATTGGTGGTGTCCTCTTCCATAGAGTTGAAAGCATCAGACCATAGGTAAATCGCCATAAGCGAACCTTGAACGTGGTAAGGTCTATTGCTCTAGACCACAGCTCTATCTTCCTTGTTTGCGAACCTGAAGATAAACCAATCGTTGTCGATTGTGTCTATCCCTCAGCTGCCTTTGAGAGAATTCCACTCAACCTTCATCTTGCCTTGCACTTGTTTGAGATCAACCGGTGATTGGACAAAGCGGCCCACCAAGCTGAATTCCGAGAGCTTGTTATGAAGATCCTTGACACTAGGGACAGTGTAAAGGTCTGTAATGTGTGTGACAGTATGGGGATTGGCTTCCATGGGAGGAGCAGAGTTCAAGGGTATGGCCTGAATAGGATGGGACTCTCCATTTTGAGTGACAATGGCTTGGTTATCAGCTGCCAGAGAAAGAGTGGGTTCGGTCATTTGGGAGGAGATGGGCATGGTAAGCATCTGAGGAGGAATATGCATGTTTTCCATAGGGATCCCATGCCTAGCATTGTTGATCAGAGTTTCCATGAAGGATTGTTGGGCATCCATGAACTCAGAATGGAAACAGAGAGGATAATGAAGAGAAAGAAGGTGATGAAGGCGAGTTGTATAAGCTGGACCCATGTTTCTATTTATATTGGGGATGCATGCAAGAGATCTACTATGATACCCATGAACAAAGAGCTCACAGATAGGGGATTCTATGGAATAAGGAAAATAAAAAATTATAGAGTGAATCATACCTGTTATCTACTAGGTAGTGTTCCATTCCTTGGATTTGCAGCTCACTCGGACTAGATTCAATTCATCCCCGGTTGATTGCTTGTTGGGAAGGAGAAAGAATTTGCGTTCTACCATGGAGATTGTTGCCAGTGTGATTACCCAGGAGTAATTGAGAGCTTGAGGCTCAAGGAGCTGCTCAACCGCTTCCAACTGGCCAACCCTGAAGCATGCATGATAATAATTGCTATCTAATCTAGGATTAGGGATATGATTAGTATAAGTAATACAGTAAAATATAAGGAACTTGTTCAGAGTAAATTTTGGTAAGTTCTTTGTTTTGATAAAGATTTGTGATAAAAGGTTTGGATGTCGATGAGCCAGATTCACTTGGAATTGACAACTTGCAATTAATCCTTGGTGTTGATTAATGCTTCGGCCTTTGAAGTTGCTTGTCTCATGTTTCAATGACCCCATAGAGCCATGGAACAGAGAAAGGTTTGGGAAGTATTTAACATAAAGTTTAATGATAAGAACAAGGTTAAGATGATGTTTGTTTGGGGGTCTGGGGTGGTTTAGATCAGGTTTTGCAAAGGACAGCCAGCGGCAGCCATTGCAGAACCGATCCAAGACAGCACACACTCTGAAGAACACAATTTAGAACACTAGGAAGGGGAAACCAAATCAGAGCGTTTTTTTCATCTTAGCCTTAATTTATTGAGTTGTTTTTATTTTTTTCAAGTTCATTTGGTAATTTTACAATTTAAATATTAATTTAATTTTCATGTGTGTTTTTAAATTTTGAAATATAAATATAATATTTATAGTTAAATATTAGCGATTCCGATAAATCCGATATATCCCAATAATCCAATATATCCCCGATATATCATTTTTAACCCCAACCGATAATACTCCAATACACGATATTTCGACCAATATTGCCGCCACTGCATATACAGTATGATCGATGAATTATTTCTCCTGTTGATAATCAGCTTTATAGTACAGCTGTGTATGCGTAGAATCACTTGCTCCATTGCTGTTGTTAAGATCTTCTTCGATCTGCCCAACTTAATTATACGGAGTAGATGCATTCACACACAGTTTCATTGATTTGGACTTGTTTAGAATCTTACCCTTTTCTCTAGGAGTAGTATATACAGTTTTTAAATATACTTATTTATGTCATGTGAATATTTTATTTGAAAATAAGTCTTTAAAAGAAATTTTATAAACCCTAAAACAAAAGTTGTAAATAAATAAATAAAAATAAATAGAATCGTAAATAAAGTGTTTAGCATATGCTGAATATATTAATATTATAATATTCTTTAACTTCCACTTTATCGGTTGGGTCACTTGTGTTTGTCTGGATCATTCTTTTATTTCATTTTATTTTGTTTCTGTTTAGCTATTAGAGCATATGCAATGGTGAGCCCCAACCTCGGACCCTTAACTTACTTTTTTTATGTCACATCAGCTTAGGAGCCTCATTCTAACTTTTAAATTTTTCACCTCCATTCGTGAGCCCAAGTCTTGGGCCCTTAAATTACCTTTTATTATTTTTCTTTTTTATTTACTCAATTCTTTTATTATTATTAATAATAAAAATATTAAGTAATTAATTTATAATAATATAGCATAAAAAAAATTGTAATGTTTAAAAAGGAAAATATGGGTATTATTCAAATGAATTTTTTTTCAACAAACATATGCAAGAGGGGTGTCTATGTGTAGATAAAAATAAATTAAATTCAAAAATAAATTTTTTATATTTTTTAAACAAATGAAAAACAACCGAAAATCATTTAAAAGTAAATAAAACATAAGTTCTGCTATGTGGCAGTTATGAACCCTACTTTTTGGGTCTCATATATAAGAGCCCCAAACAATGGGCCCTTGTATTAAATTTTTATTTTTCTCCATTTTTTCTTATGTGGCAACTATAAGAGCCTCAAGGCTCACCGTTGCACATGCTCTTGTATCATTATAATTATAGTCCGTCAGCCATTGCCTTTTGACCTCTCAATTTCTCAAACAATAATGGTACAGTATTATATAAGATTTCGAATTTTACCTTAGGGTAAACTACAGAAAATCATGTTAGGTATTGGGGTTAGACTAAGGCTTAGTAGTATAAATACCCTTTTACCTTGTAATGGAGGATCATCCAAGTATTGAATAATCAAACCCTATTCTCTCTCGTTCTATCCTCTAATCGTCTTCTTCACCTCTATGTCTAAACTCTCAGCTCTATCTCTCATCTCCTTCCTTTCACCTTCCCTAATTCAACCCTAATCATCCCAAATCCTCTTTGGGACATAACAATTGGTATCTAGAGCCAATCGATACTCACCTTCCGCATTATCAATTTCAGTCGAAATTTTTAGAATTTTTTTACGATCGACATCAATGGCGACTATGATTCCTTCGGAATCAGATGCTTTCAGTGGCGAAGAATGGAACTTGCGTTGGCAGAAGATTGAGGAAATGATGAGGAATCTGCGATCGAAGGAGAAATCGACATCAGAATCAATCGATTTCAGTTCGCAGGTGTCTGAATTGCGAAAAGAGTCGGAGGATCGAACACTCCTCATCAAGATTCGCCTGCAGGAGTACTCAATTTCGTGGGAGCAGTTGGATCGAGTTTTCGCTAGGTTTGGGACGATCGAGTACATGGAAATCTTATGTCCCGGAGAGGATTATCATTCAAAGATTCGTTTCAAAGCAAAAGACTCGGCGGTGAAAGCAATCGATTCTTTCAATCATAGATACATCTTTGATAGATGCTGCAGAATGGAGCTATTCTTGCCGAGTTCAATGTTATCACCTTCACCATTGAATCAAGAAAGCATTGATGCGAGCCTGAGAGTCAACGACGATCCGAAGTACACCGAAGATTCGAAGTCGATGGAGTTTCCATTACGGGAGGCGTCGCCAATCGACCTGCAAGATCCCTATACGTCCATTGAAGATGCTTGTCACAATGCAATTGGGATTACAGGACAGATAAGAGGCATTGAGCGAGGATTTGCAGAAGGGTTGCGACAGTGGCAAGGGGACAGGGACGATGCCCCGTTCGAAGACACAGATCGAGAAATCAAATCATCTTTAGAGATCACAAGCAAGGAAAGTGATAATTCAGAGATCGATTCAGTTGAAGGTGGCGACCGACCCTCTTCGGTTGGTGAGTTCTCGAGTTATTCCATGATTGTTAGCCCACTGAATGCCAAGTTTTTAAATTGGGATAGCAAGTTGGTGAGTTGGGAAATGGATCTTGAGAACAGGGGGATTGTTCCTGAATTTTCTGAAAATGTTGTGTCTAAGGATGCCCATGAGGTGTTTGTGAAAATGACTAAACAGATTGGGGTTCTAGTGACAACATATGAGATGGGTTTGGGTAGAACAAACCATTGGTATTGCAATAGACATGGATAGTTTTGTTATTGGACTGGGTATATAGATGCATTTTCGATCCAGGAAGACATGGATAGTGTTGAAGAAAATACCATTTTCGATCCAGGAATAGCTAGTTTTGTTATTGGACTGGGTATGCCAAAGTGCTTGCTAAACATGGGTGATCAAAGGTTTAAGTTGAAGGATGAATATGGGTACCTTGATGGGGTTGTTGGGTCTGAAATGGAGGATTTGATCTCATTACCTTATGCCATGGGAAAGAAGCTCCTAATGCTCAAGTTTAAGGAGGTGCAAATTGTGTTCTAGCTGGGCTATGACATTTATTTTTGTTCCTGGTGGGTTATGGCTACTGTTAGTGGAAAGGAATGCAATAGTTGCTGTCATAAATGGATTTCCATTTGCCCTTGCATCATCAGCACACTTGCAAATCACCACTTTGCATCATTTTTTAGAGTATAAGGAAAGTCATCTGGTAGGAAATGGAAGATTGTACTGCAAGGGCTATTAGAATGAAAGCTTTTGGGTGAGTTAACTCACCCAAAAGAATAATTTTAGATGAGCTGCACAAAGAATAATTTTAGATGAGCTATTGCACAAAGAAGCAATGGGTACTTTTTGCCTGTTTTTGGTGAATTCATTTTCTAAATTTCATTTCAACTCCATTTAATATTCATGTCCATAGATATGGTTGTTTGTTTGAATTGTGTAATAAGCTTTGAATTGTGTGATAGCACTGTCATTCAGGCTTAGTAGTATAATTGTAGTAGTTATTAGTTAGAGTTGTAAATTGTATATAAGCTTTGAGGACAAAGCTTTTGTAAGGGGAGGGTAATGTTAGGTATTGGGGTTAGACTAAGGCTTAGTAGTATAAATACCCTTTTACCTTGTAATGGAGGACCATCCAAGTATTGAATAATCAAACCCTATTCTTGTAACACCCCCTTTTAAAACCCGAGGGAATGCCACAGCGTCAGTGATTACTCAGACTTTAATGTCTTTGTAATCACCTTAGGCTTATAGGGACATGCAACCATGCTCCCATAAACAAGATGATAATATTAAATACATAAATAAAATACAATTAAATAGCGGAAGACTTGAAATATAAAAATAATTCTTTATTAACATGTCCTCTCAAATTGAGGATTTAACTTTACAACTTGATAATATTACAACGGAAGACTTTTAAATAAAATATTTAACACCTATACAATATATCTATAAAATTTAAACTTAAAATCCAACGTCAAAGTATCTTAAATATCAACTTTTCTTATCTTCTCTTCTGAGACTCGACCTAAACCTGCGAAGACTGGTCTGGCATCCGGAATGAAGGACACCATCCATCCAAATATAGGACGGTTAGTTCGCAAGAACTAGCAAATGACGGCTCGAAAACTGGGACAACTTTGGATTCAAGTGACCATGAAACGGTAAAAATTAAATCCAAATGAGACTTGAATATTTGAAGTGGATTGGCTTATTTGTAACCCGACCCTCCTATGACACGGATAACCCAAAAGGGTTGAGTAAGAAAAGATGTATTAGGAATCATATCCCGATTACGGATGGAATATGACAAAGCTTGAAACAAATTATGATTACTACCCATTACATTATTAATACACTGTTTATTATACTGTCTAAACTAAGTATTGGTTCAAAAGGTACTCGATGTGTCCCAAAATCGACCCAGAGGGCAGGACTCTTCCGGAGAGTTTTAAACCGCAGGCTGAGACAGTCGATTAAGGGTTAATCTTGTGTCCCCCAATACCTAGTTCAAACTTCAAACCATGTTTTATTCTTCACTCACTTACTCACATGATATGCATTTTACGTCTTTTATCCTTTTATCGACTACTACCGGTCCCACTCTGCCTATAGTGGATAGCGACCTACAACCATTGGTTGTGTAACACCTCGCATGGAAGTGTAGTTTCATGAAACCTTAAGACCGAGGAGTAACGGCCCCGACCTACACTTTACCACATCACTTTCACTTTACTTCACACATTGTTTTACTATTTCACATTGCTTTTCGTTTGATTGATTGATTATACAATTCTTCACATTACTTTACAATTTTTAACTGTATGTTTCACATTGTTTTTGATTGGTTTGGATTCAATTGAGTTTCACTCGCAACAACAATCCTCACAATATTACTACTTATTCACAAGATTGATCACAACGAAATAAATAGAATGGATACATAAAAGAAACATATCCCTTTCTTAACCAATTAGCATGAAAGAACAAAAATAAATCATGCTTTAATAAACACGTGGGTATCTATGTCATTATTATATATATACATCAAATTGTAATTTATTTTAATTAATTTGGCAAGCATTTCAAGGAACGAAAACAACAAGACACGAAGGCACCGAAATGAGCGGAAAAGCTCGGAAAGTCACTTGCCTTGATCGGAAGTTGCAAGCTTTGACTTAATGGTTGGTTGAACTCGAATTCCCTTGTATGGGCGTAAGGGTTGACGATTCTCTGCGATTTAACGGAATTGGAAAGCATTTATGCCCATATAAAAATACGGGTTAGAATCTGGAATTTTAGAAAACTGGGCAGGGGCATATTTTAGCAAAACTGAAAGTATGGGAGGTTTAACGCAATTAACCTTCTTCAACCTCACACCCGACAGTACGTGCCCAGCGTTTTTCCGGTGAGGTTTCGGTGAGGCTTCGGCGAGGCGTAGCGGCTTCGATAGTGCTCCGAATGATACGAGACCGGTGGCTACAGCTTCGTGACGAAGAGGCGCTCCTCCCTGGTGTTCCTGGCGGCGTCGGCAGCGGTTGGAAGCGGCGGACGAGGGCGGCTCCGGCGAGGTTGAATCGAAAATTGGGCCTTTTGGTTTCGGAATGTTTTTGTGAAAAACTTGTGAAGGGATTTGTTGCTAGAAGTGTTTAGAACGTACTGAGATAAGTTTAGAGCTCGGATAGATGCTTCAATGGTGGTGTGAGCTTGAGAACCGAAAACCTCTTGTATTTATAGGGGAGGATTCAGAATGAATTGGATGAAATTGATCCCGTAAATAGCTCGGATAAGATCATTAGAAGCTATCCTTTTGTTCAATTCGTTCAGATAAGGCCGTTACATGACCGGATTTCAAGGAATCTCGATTTGGGGCGAGATCCATTTGGGTTCGTTTGAGCTCGTTTCTATCCGAAACCTCAAAATTGGTTAAAGATATTCAGGTCACGCTTGTCGCCGACGGCCATGGCGAGGATTCTAGGGTTAGGGGTTCGATCTAGAGGCCGCGCCTGATGCCTCATCCATCCACAGGTATTTGTTTGATTTGAAGATGTCATTTTTTTTTTTGAAAAATTAGGGTTTAGGGGAACGATCCTCCTCATTCTTTGAATATTCATGTCAGATTTATAGGTTTCTTCTTTGTTGATGTTTAGGATTTCTTCTTTGTTGATGTTTAGGGTTAATCAACTCCGATCTGCTTGGACTCGAAGAGCATGACGAGGACTACAAGCCTAATTTGGACGAGGAAGATGAAGATGCGGATGAATTGAGTTCTTCAGTCTTAGGGTTTCAAGATGATGACGATGACGAGGATTATGTCAATAGTGGAGGGTCCAAAGTTCGATCTTTCGTCAAGGTTCTCTCTTCTCTTTCTTTCTCGCTCTTGTAAACTGTGTACGCAGTTTAGCCATTTGATTCGAAGTTTTCATTTTTTGCTTTCCAGTGTTTGAATTGGATGTTTCAAATATTTGACATTTTGCGTTTGGGCCATTAGTTATAAATTAAGATGGATGTAAAATTGTTGTATTTCTATCCCATATACTTGATTTAATTGGACTAGTCTACAGAACAATATTTCTCCATCTTTTCTTTGATGCAAATTAGGTACCCTATGTATTTGTGAACTTGGTACCATATTCATGGTTGTGTTTTTAACAGCACACATCACGGGTGGTGGAAAATTCTACAGGTGTGAAATAAAAGTAAAAACATCTACCCACGTTTCAAAATAATTTTAAGTTGGAATTTAAAATTAATTTGAAAGATATAGAGACTTAATTTGTTAGTAAAGCATATCTAGTATCTACCCACGTTACCTCTCAAAAACAAGTATCTACCCACGTTCATAAGTTTTTTTTCTTTCTTTTTAACCTTTTCATATATATTAGCAATATTAGCAATATTAGCAATTTAACCGTAAATATAATTTTTTCCACTAACTTCATGTACTTCCCACTAATTGAATTTGGTAGTTATTTATCCTGCTAGGGGATTTGGTAGTTTGTTTTTCTTTTTTTTTTCTTTTTTACCTTCATTAAACATATCTACCCACGTTTTTTTAGTATAGAAATTGAAGTTATGTTAATTTTCCACCCATGTTCTTTTTTAGTATAGACATGGAAGTTATCTTAGTTTTTTTTTATTAGTATCCACTTTTTCTTATACACACATAAAACCTGGAAGTTACCTTCATTTTTCTTTATTAGTATGGAATTTACTTATTTATCCCACTCCCTCCACTCGCCTACTAAGCTCATAACGAGGCTTCCAATCCGAGGAACGAAAACCACAAACAAGCTATTCCATTTTGTCCTAATCATTTATACATCTGTTGAAGGTATCCTTCTACCTCTTTTTTTTTTGGAATCATTGTTCAATTGTGTGACTTCTTGAACTTATATTTTTCAGTTGATGCTCAATCGATTTCCGAACATCCATCCCAGAGTGCGCAGGTACGTTTACTTAGTTTTTTCAGCAAACATGATGCGTTTCGAGTGAAAACATTTCGATGTTTGTGTTGTTAATTTGACTTCGTTATTTGGTTACGTGCTACAGGTTTCAAATGGCACCACCCGTAGATACCATCAACACCTTAGATGGATCCACAAAGAAAATTTGGACAATTAGGGGAAGGATTACCGTTCTTTGGACAACGTCTAATCGAGTCTCTAAGGACATCGACGGAATTCAACTTATTATCATGGATGAACTGGTTATAAACATTGAAATGTTTTCACTAATGTAGTATATAAAGAGGTTTTTCACAACGTATAGTTTGTAAAAACTTGTGTTGAGGACATATGCATGCAGATGTTATGACTCTGTTGATTATTATTTGCGTGCATTGTGGTTGATTTATTTTACTTTATCAAACCATGTTAAAGTAATTTATGTGTCGCTCCTTCTTGTATCATATTAGTCGAAGGTAAGATTCAGTCAAATACTATGTTTTATACATCATTACTATGTTAAAAATCCCGTGTGTAGCGCACGGGCTATAGGCTAGTTTATATAATAACTCATTTCGTTTGGCAAAATGTTCATATTGTTTATTATAGACATATATATGTTTTTTTAAAACAATAAAAGTTAGAGAAAATTTGGTATTTTATACCCTTTTACACATTTCATTAGCTAATTAATCTATTTCAATTTTTTTTTAGGCCCGCTAATCCAATTGAATGTTTTTTTAGCCCTCTGTAACCCTTTCTTCTAACTCCCGTCGCCGTCAGTGCCATAGCTCCTCCTCACCCTTCGTCTCCTACCGGCGATTTCTCCTCCGTTCTATGGCCGCTCTTCCCTGCGGTTCAAGATCGTTCCCTGCTAGAAATCTTCAAACCACTGATTGAAGTAAAGGATCAAAATCTGCAAACCACTGATTGACTCATGTGTACTCTCTCGCTCTCTAACCCTCGTCTCTCCTTTTGGTGATCTAATCGAATTTAATTGCTGAGCGAAAATTGATCTCATCGCAGATCTGGGGCTGCTTTGTTGATCTCATCGAAGATCTGAGAGCATCGTTGTTCTTTCTCGCAGATCTGGGTTCGAGGTGAGGTACAGGATCGCCCCTGCGCTCTTGCGCCGTGTGTTCAACAGTTGCCCTATTGATCAGGTTAAATCTGATTCCAATCGTTTCATTCTTGTGAAATTCGAAGTGGTTTGGATGGATCTTGTTTTCAATTAAGGTTTTTATTACGCAATTTAACATTGCCCTTGATTGTTTTATGAACTAGTCTTATTTTTCCTAATTTCTGAACTGGTCTATGAGCTCTTATCATTTCAGATTTTGTTGATTTTCTGTGTGATTTGAATCTGACAAAGAACTGATTAAGATCTCGTAGTAAAACACCTTGAGAGTTAATACTTAGCTATAGGTGATTAACATTCAAGAACATAGGAAAAAAGGCTTATGCAATTGGATTCACTTGAGCATATATCTGACAGTTTTTGGCCTGAAATTTGGATGTGAAACAATTGATTGTGAGTGAAATCTGAGATGGCTCTTTTGGATCTTGATATCTGTCATTGTAAGTTTGTAAAGAATGGAATTTGATTTGGCGAACTGTCATAACTCATAACATGCTTGATACTTGACGAATTATGTATTGGAATCAAGCACAATGAGCTTAGCTTGACAGATTGGATGAGATTTTTTTACTAAACACTGCATGCAATTTCTTCGATTGAGTTCAATTAATTGACAAATTTGTAGCCTTTCCACAGAGTCGATGGAGGTGGTAAGGTCATGGTTTCATGTCAGTTTAAGCGACGGGACTGAGTTTCAACAAAATAACGAGTCCTCATCTCCTCAATCTTGTTGGCGGCTCTGAACCTGATGCCGTTTATATGCTTTGCTTGGTCCAATTGATGAAAGAATCAAGTAAGTTGAGCTTTTTCTTTCTTCCTCTGTATAAAATATTAAAACTTGTATCTTATGATGATAATCGATAACTGCGTTTGCTGATTATAAGAAATTTTATCGCTAAAAAGGTGGGTGGATTTGTACCAAGTTGTCTAAGTTAAGGGTGGGTTTGTTCATTTTATTCTTTCAAATAGTGTGGTATATGTCCCTAGCTTGATTCCTTAAGTTATGGATGCCAAATATTGTTGAATAAGCTTTTTATTTTGGGCCATTGAAAACTTATCTTCTTTAAAAAAAATCATCCATAGATATGTTTTTCCCCCTTGAACTGGCAAACACCTCTAGCTCTTAGGAACCTCCTTTCTCTACATTGAGAAGTTCTCTCCTTAGGACATGCTCATGTTGTTGAAGCTCTTGGTGTGCCTCTTCACATCTTTTTCCCTATGCCTTGGACATGAGAATTTACAATTAAACTATGTTATCAAACTTGTTCTTGAAATATCAGTTGATTTTCCCCTTTAATCAGCAGAATCATATACTTTTTTGTTCTATCTTCGAAAGAGTTGTTGGATTTCCTACCAGACGAAGGCCGACTGATGACGACTCCTACCGGCCGGGCTTAGCTTCTGGTCGTGGTTTTGGTCGTGAAGCTGGAGATGTGTGATGGTGATTTTATGTGTGATGGTGATTTTGCTATGATTTTTGCAGTCTAAAGGTCGTGATACTTACTGTCTGATTGTTGCTGTGAAATTTTGCTGAACTTGCATTCAAGTTGCAATTGCTACCTTAAATTTAGGCAGTAAATGAAAGGTCCTTTATATATTATTATATGGTTTGAGGAGGAAGTAAATGAAAGGTGCTTTATATATATTATTATATGTTTTCGGGCTATCATATGTTTACATATATTTATATTTATTTATCTTGATTAATGGTCTTGTTTTATTTGTCTTGATTAATGTCATCTATGATTTCAAAAACAGGTGGGATTTTTAAAGACAAATCAAATCCCGCCCGTTCTACTAAAAATACGCGGGACGAGACCTTGGATAACCCTAATCTCATCCCGTCCCATACCCACCCCAAACATGTCATCAAAATATTTTTAATAAAAAAATGATATTGATATACAATCGACTATATTAAACCACTTAGCAAAGTGGCATCATAGTAAACAAAAAATTTTATCAATCAAAATGTCATCAACAAACAATGTCATCACTTGATTCCATACTCGGCGCGGGGGGAATAGGGTGGCTCATGACTTAGCTTCAATTAGACCTATTCCTCATTCACTGCTTTTCTCTTTTCATGAAATTCCAATTAACATTGTTTCATTTTTGTTGAATGAAATGGAGTGATGGATTGGCTTGTTCTCAAAAAAAAAAAAAAACAGTGTCATCACAAATATTTGATATCAATAAAGTGTAATCACAAATGTCATCAATGAATAAAAATGTAATAAACATGTCACCACAGGTAATTGCATCAATGAATTGTAATTACAAACGTGTCATCATTGAATAAAAGTAGAATCGATGAAAATTTATCGATATACAATTGATTAAATTAAAAAAAAAAGTAGCATCAAACGATTTGATTAAAAAAGTGGCATCAAATAATTACATTAGAAAAATGGCATCAAAACACTAATTTGAAAAAGTTGCATCACATTAAAAAAAAATGTCATCAAAACAGTAATTTGAAAAATATGGCATTACGGTAAAAAAAATATCATCAAAAAATTGACTTTAAAAAAGTGTCATCAGTAGTCAAAAGTAAAAAAAAAATTGGCATCTATGGTCGACGTGGCATCACAGTACACAAAAAATGTCATCAAAGTTTGAAAAAAATGTAATAAAAAGTGGAATCAAAATGGTAAAAACATGGCATCACAAAAATGTCATCACTAAAAAAAAAAAAAAAACGGTCAAACGTTGACCGGTCAACGGTCAAACAGTTGACCATTGACTTTAGTACCCCATTTGGGGAATGGACTAGGTAATCTAATTAAATAAGTTTCTTAGCTAATTACTCTAATTAGCTAATTGAAAGTTTCAAATAGCCTAATTGACTAAATCACCCTAAAAGTTATGTGAAATAGAGTAACTTTTTATAAAAAAATCTTTTTTTTTTTAACAATTTCATACGGAGTAGTTATTACTAATATGTACAAATTAATTTTTAATTATTTTTTTATAAAAAAAATTAAATATTTTATATAATTTTTATTATTCTAAAAAAACGTGTATAAATATACTCCGTATACCGTAACAAACTACTCCAATAGGTTTTGCTCACGCAAAGGGAATATTTATTCTTCACTGTAATCTCCTACTGATATAATCATTATTTTCATTATCAAATGATTAGCATAATAAACATGATTATATATAATAGACTAGTGACTACACATGTAATTAATTAATTCTTCCTCAAAAAAAAAATTAATTAATTCGTTCACTGCATGGATTCGTGCATGCCCCCGCGCGTACGGGCAACAACATAAAAAGAAATTGGTAATTAAAAAAATACTCCGTAAAATTACAGTACCTGTTTAATCACACTTAAAATTACATAAATTTTGATACTAAAAAAAAAAGAGGCCATATATGTGCCTCCTAGCTAAGGCATAAGGCATTGGATGACAAGCAACTCCCATCTCTATGCTCTCTCTTCTTACAAAAATGCAAATATAAATATATATAATATATATAATTAACATTACACATTAGATCCTAATTAATTAATTAATTAATACATCATATTGCTGTTGCTGCCAAATCCGGTTTGATTAACCGGGTCGGGTCCTCCTTGGCCTCCCAAACCCCAGAATAAGCTTCCAATAACATCCTGCAAAATTGATTTCAATTAAACAAATTTATAGATAAAATAAAAGTAATATATATTGGAGAAGTGAGGTGGGACCCACAAGGGGTCGCCATTGCAGTGCAGGAGACGACCAGACAAAATTCAAAACGGTGTGCTTTATGGAGTAGTGAGAAAATATATGCAACAGTGTGTCTCTATCCTCTTCATCATTAATGAATTTTTGGTTGTATGTACCTCCTCCAGACATGATGGGATGGCCCCTCTTTGCCCTTGCTGTTGAACCAGGGTTGGCATGCCGGTGGTTGCCGCCGCGGTTGCTGGTGTTTCAGTGGTGGGGTTGGTGCTGCTCTGGCTGCATTGTTGCAGCAAACCCACCGGTGGCGCCGTGTTGTTCATAACCTGTCCAATTTTTACATACCACATTACCACTACCATTAGGGCAAGTTTTAGTTGTGCCAAAATCCTATGAAGGTGGAAAATAGAACAAATTAGTCACATTTTTATTCTATTTTATTTTAATGTGATTTAATTAGATGACTCACTTTTCCTAATTAGTTTAAATCATGGATAAACAAACAAAAAATTACTCCCTATGTTCGGTAAAATATGTCGTTTACTATTCATGCACGTTTGTTTAGATAATAAAAAGCATATAAAATATCATTTTTATATAAAATTTTTTAACAATTTCATAATTATTATTAATAAGTATAAAATTGCGTAAAAAAATTTATGAAAAAATGGAAATTTTAGTATAGTTTTTTCCATTTTAAAAAAGCGTGTTAAACAACATGTTTTTCAAATGGAGGGAGTAATATTATCTTAAAAGTTGTTTAGTTTACAGAGTTTGCTTTCAAAACTGAAAAGCTAGAGTTCCTTAGGTCAGGACTCTAAAACCTTACGTATAAAGTTTGAGAGAGAGAGCTAGATTAGGTATAAAATGTGTGTACCTGTTGACCAAGCAAAAGTGCATCAAGGTCCAAACCAAAGTTGTACATCATGGGATTCAGAGAGGTAAGCTTCATTGAAAGGAACTATGATCAAACATTTTGAGCAAGTAAATTTGAGTTAGCACTTAGCAAGAGTGAATTAAGGAAACCCCCAAACAAGATTATAGTTTTGGTTAAGTATAATTAATTAGGGTACTTACATCAACTTGGGTTTGAAGGGACCTCACATAATGTATAATTTCATCCAACATGGTGGCCTTTCCAGTCACCTACAGACCCACATCAAATTAAGATCATCACATCACATAAACCAAACTAAGTTTTGTTTCTTTTTTATGATGTGCTATGTTTGGTAGCCCACCTTGTCACAACCAGGAACAAGGGCTTGCAACAGCTTCATCCTCTCACTTATCTTCTCCCTCCTTGCCTACAAATGAACACCAAAGTCCTTCAATCAGCATATGAATCTATGTTGAAGTCTGGTTTGACATAATGTGCTGATTGCTTATAAATAGCTGATAAAGAAACATGCTTGCCAAACACACCCTTAAGGTTTGGTTCTAGATTTACCCTTTCAGCTAAGCTGTGGCTGTCAGTTGCTTGGCCTCTCCTTGCTCTGACATGGATGTATCCCTTTGGAGCTTCTTCAGCTGCAGTTGGAGATTGAGATTGAGATTGGGTTTTCTTTTGATCTTCTTCTTCTTCTTCCTCCTCCTTCTCCTTCTTTATACTTCCATTGTTGCTCTTCTTCTGTTTCTTGCTTCTTCCACCTCTCAAACCCTAATTGTTCAGAAACAGGGGAAGTGAAAACAGAGCACCTGAAAAAAGATCAAATCTTTCCGTCACAGACTTGATTTTTTGCTGTTACCTTGGAAGGGTTTGGTGAAGACCCATCTCCTTTGGGCTTCCTTTTGTTTTTCACAGGAGTACGAATCTGAGTTCCGCCATCACCACCATTGTCGCTGCTAGCAGGGGTGCTCTGAGCAATAGCCAGGGGAGTGCCCTGTTCAACGCAACTGCTCTCATGGAGGCTGAAATCAATGGGTTTGAACTCCTCCTGGGGGAAACTCCCATAAGGGTACTGCAATTGCAACTGCTCACCATGGAAGATGGGCTCAGGGTAGCTGGAAATAGAATTGGAGGTCAGGAGGTGATGGGGTGGTTGATCCTCTGAGAAGCAGCAGGAAGGGGAAAGCAAAGGTGAGGTAATTGTGGAGGATGGAGATGAAGAAGAAAGCTTCATCAGCATATCAGGGGTGAGCACACAATCAACAAGAAAGGGAAGGTCCTGGTATGAAAAAGCTGCCATTTTTTCTTTAAAAAATAAATAAATATTTAGTTGCTCTGTTTTTCGCCTTTCCCTTGTTTGCCAAACTGCAAGAGGCAATGGGAGGGATCAGATTTTGATGGGTTCTCACTTAAAAGGGTAAGAAAGGGAAGCTTTTGATGACACAGTCGCTGAGCAAGTAGATGGTTATGGAAGAGGGGGACAAATCTATATATAGGGAAAAATACAGAATATATTAAAAGTTAAAAAAGATTTTATTTTTATTTTTCAAAAAAGCAACATAGAACATAGTGTAAGATATATCTAAAATGGAGAATTTCTATTTTACACATATATTTTGGATAATGCTATAAATTTTTTTTTTTTTTTAAAAAGCAACATAGAACATATTGTAAGATATCTCTAAAATGGAGAATTTCTATTTTACACATATATTTTGGATAATGCTATAAATTTGGAGAAGTTTCTCTATTTTTTATTTTATTTTTTAGGGTGAATCTCAAAAATCTAATTTAAAATATGAATAAAGAATTTTAGTTAGAGAAATATTTTTCAAAAGAAGAGTCTGATTCTATATAAGTCAGAAAAAGTTGATGAAGATCGATATTCTAATGATATTGGTATGGACCTTAATTATAATCTATACCTTGATTGATGCTATAATTACATCAAGTATTATTTATATGTTTTATACAATGCGATATCCTTAAAATATACTCGTATGCTAGAAAACTTGATAATAATAATACTATTATAAAAATGAAGATAGGAAAAGAACATGCCCGTGCGGATAGGGAGATACCCTGAGGCAGCCGTCTAGTTCCCATCCGAAGAGTGCTTCCATCTCACTTCATCCTCACCTCCATCCGAAGTCTGAAGAACAGCTGTTCCCGCCAGCTTCAACAACATCTGATTAGGGAGCTTATTAGAAAATAGCTCCCACTTCCAGCCCCCACTCTCGTCCCACATATCGCTTACCAAGCTGTCCAGAAGAGAGATCTCGACGTCCCCGTCGAGTGATATTTCAGCGAGGTATCCACCAACTAGACGTCCTCCCAAAATTTAATGGAACGACCATCACTTAGTAACCTTCTCACACCCTGATTCACGACCTCTTCAAACCCCGCTCTGATGCTTTTCCACGTATGGGACACCGAGGACAACCTCCCGAGAGCCCTCGACATATATTTATTCTGCAGTGATAGATTACATAGGTCTTATATTGTATAGTGGGCCCAAATGCCCAAAAGGCCCAATACCTTTGTAACCTATATATATGTTTATCAATGAATGGAACCCTCAAGGAGGACTTTACATCAATTCTATCATTCTACATGGTATCACAGTTTTTTCTTCCTCACGGAACCCTAAATTGATCCTCCCGTCTCAACGGTCATCCTCTTCCTCCCACCTTCCTCATCGCCGCCGCCTCTCCGGCCCCTGCTCCCGGCAACAACAACAACGCTCCCAGCGACCACGCCGCCTTCTCCCTCCCTGACATCGTCTAATCCAGGCTATGTTCCGCCTGCTATGCATCACGCCCTCTCCTCGGCGCAGCCGAAATTCCCCGACTCTTCATGGTACATGGACACTGGTGCCACCTCCCATATGACGAACTCCTCAGGTAACCTCTCTTCTATTTCCTTTCAAGGTCCTGCACACTCTATTATCGTCGGCAATGGTGGTCGTCTTGCTACTTCGGGAATTGGCCATGCCAAATTACAGACCCCAGCCCACCTATTACACCTTAACAATGTCCTCATTGCCCCAAATATTGTTAAAAACCTTATCTCTGTCCGTCGGTTCACTACTGATAATAATGTTTCCCTTACTTTTGATCCCTTTGGTTTCTCTGTTAACGATCTTACTACGGGGGTTACTCGCATGAGATGTAACAACACCGGGGAGCTCTACCCTATCACACCGCCTCTTGCGTCCGGTCAGTCGTGCCCGGTTGCCCTCTCGGCATCATCGTCCAGCCTGTGGCATTCACGCCTGGACCATCCCAATGTTGTCGTTCTAGATGTCCTCCGTTCCCAGAGTCTTGTCACCTGTACTAAAGACCCACACTCTGGTTTATGCTCTTCCTGCCAACTAGGCAAACATGCCAGACTGCCGTTGCAACGGTCTTTGACCTCTACCCTTGGTCCCTTTGATATCATTCATAGTGACATTTGAACCTCTTTTGTGCCTAGCAAGGAGGGTCACAAGTACCTCTTCCTCTATTTCGATCCCATAGGTACATTAAATCAATAGAGAACTTTCTTATGGGTCTTCCCGTTGCATTTCAAGTCCCAAGTGTTTTCTGTCTTTGCCAAGTTCCATGCCTACATCAAAACACAGTTTCACACATCCATCAAATGTTTCCAATGTGACAATGGCCTTGAATTTGACAACAAAGGCTTTCACTCTTTCTTTGCCACAAATGGGATCTCCTATCGCTTGTCTTGTCCCTATACTTCTCAGTAGAATGGCAAGGCTGAACGAATCATCAGAACCATTACCAACATGATGCGCTCTCTCCTCTTCCACGCATCTATTTCCCTTCCCTGTTGGCCTCACGCCTTATCCACTATATGTTATCTCCTAAACATTCTCCCATCCACTACCCTACACCATCGCTCGCCAGCTCAGACGCTTTATTACACCTTGCCTAGGTATGATCACCTTCGTACCTTTGGGTGCTTGTGCTTCCCAAACCAATCCTCCACCGCCCCACACAAACTTCACCCGCGCTCCACTCCATGTGTTTTCCTAGGCTATCCGTCTGATCATCGCGGTTACCTTTGCCTCGATGTCAAGACCCATAAACTTATCATGTCACATGTGATGAGTCTCGCTTTCCTTTTTCTCCTCATCCTCTCCCCTCTTCCACACCTCCTATGTCTCGGTCAGAGTCAGAGTCATCATTCCCTAATTTTTTTCTTCCCCAGAGCTCTCCCGGTGCTCCTATACCTCTCCTCCTCCACCACCACCACCACCCCTACCACCAGACCACACACCCGCAGCGTCTCTAGTGTCTTCTGACCCCGTCAGATCGTCTCCATGACCACCACACATCGCCCCACCTTCCAAAACCATACATACGCCCCGCCATCCCCTCGCCAAGACGTGATGCCGCGGCCGCAACAAGATGCTGCGGCCACAACCAATAAAAGCTCCGTCCCCAACCCTTCGCCCAACCTATTGGCGGCGGCCGCAACATCATGTCGTAGCCGCGGCCAATCACCTTGTTGCGGGCTTGCAGCGCCCGCAGCATTCCCCGTAGCCTCCGCCCCCCTGCCTCCGTCCTTCCCGACTCTCAATCTCCCCTGCCCTCACCCCGACCTCCCTTCCCCCCATTCCCACCTCCCACAAAACAGCCCTCCTCGACCCGAATTGGCAGGCGGCTATGCTCGACGAATACAGGGCCCTTACAAAGAATGGTACTTGGGTTCTTGTCCCTCGCCCTCCTAAGGCGAACATCATCCGCTGTATGCAGCTCTTCCATCACAAGTTCTGCTTTGATGGGACGTTGGAGCGGTACAAAGCCCGTCTTGTGGCAACGGTCGATCTCAACAGGCAGGTATTGATTGTGATGAGACATTCAGCCCCGTGGTCAAGCCTGCCACTATCCGAGTGGTTTTGAATTTAGCATTGTCGTGCAACTGGGCCATCCATCAATTAGATGTCAAGAACGCTTTTCTGCATGGCCATCTGAATGAGACAGTCCCAAGCACATATGTCTCCTAAAGCGCTCTCTGTATGGTCTGAAACAGGCTCCGCGGGCTTAGTTCCAGCGCTTTTCTTCGCATCTGCTCCGCTTGGGTTTCATTGGCAGTCGTTCGGATACGTCTCTGTTTTCGCAAAGGCTCAGATATGGCCTTCCTGCTACTATATGTCAATGACATCATTCTCACAGCCTCTTCTGATGCTCTTTAGATGTCCATTATTTCACAGTTGAGTGCGGAGTTTGCCATGTCTGATCTGGGTCAGTTGTCCTACTTCTTGGGAGTTGCTGTTCAGCGTCATGCGTGTGGTCTATTTCTCTCTCAGAGTAAGTATGCTGCTGAGATTGTTGCTCGGGCCAAGATGGGTAATTGTAATCCCGTTGCCACCCCAGTCGATACATCCAACAAGCTCAGTGCTCATTCTGGACCTCTGGTTGATGATCCGACATTGTACAGGAGCCTCGCTGGTGCTCTTCAGTATCTCACCTTCACCAGACCTGATATCAGTTACGCCGTTCAACAGATCTGCTTGTTCATGCATGCACCCAGGGAACCCCACTTTCATGCCTTGAAGCGGATCGTTCGGTACATCAGCGGCACCCTCGAGCTAGGCACCACAATCACTCATTCCTCTAAGATTGACCTTGTTGCTTACACTGATGCGGATTGGGGTGGTTGTCCTAACACGCGTCGCTTCACGTCTGGTTACTGTGTCTTCCTCAACGACACCCTTGTGTCTTGGTCAACAAAGCGTCAGTCAGTCGTGTCTCGCTCCAGCGCTGAGGCAGAATACAGGGGTGTTGCCAACGTTGTCTCCGAGTGCTCTTGGCTCCGCAATCTCCTTCTTGAGCTTCGTTGCCCTCTTTAGAAGGTCACTCTGGTCTACACTAACAACATCTCCGCCGTCTATCTAGCTAGCAACCCAGTCCAGCATCAACGCACGAAGCACATTGAGCTCGATCTCCACTTCGTCCGGGACAAGGTTGCCATTGGACATCTCCGCGTTCTACATGTCCCGTCCTCATATCAGTATGCTGATATATTCACCAAGGGTTTACCTCGACAGTTGTTCATTGACTTTCGATCCAGTCTCATTGTACGGGCCCCTCTTGTTTCGACTACGGGGGTTTGATAGATTACATAGGTCTTATATTGTATAGTGGGCCCAAAAGGCCCAATACCTTTGTAACCTATATATATGTTTTATCAATGAATGGAAACCCTCATGGAGGACTTTACATCTATTCTATCATTCTACATGCAGGACCTCAACCCAGAGACTATCCTTCTCCGAGATGAACCTCCAGCTCAACTTACCAACAAGCGCAAGATTAAGGTCTCTCATCGATCTCACTCCAAGACTTCCTTGCACCTTAGGCCTCGTGACCTTCTCCCATGCGACCTTGTGCAACTTCCGCTGCCCCCTACCTCCTCCCCATATGAAGGCTCTATTCAATTTATCAATCTGATCACAAATCCCAACCGGAAGGACCGCGGAGGACATGGTATAGACCGACAACAATACCAACGCCGATTTCGAGAGTGTGATCCTCCCGGCAAAGCTAAGGAACCTCGATTTCCAGCCCTCCAATCTAGAATTGAATTTGTCCATAAGGCTAGAAAAAGTATTCTTGTTGACCTGCGCGCTTGTGAAGAATGGGCATGCCCAAATACCGACCAAGATCCTTCGTAACGGAGAATCTGCTCTCCGCTTCCAACCTTTGCACCACCGTCAGCTGAACATTCTCAGGGACAAAGATTTTCGACTTATGCGCACTAACTCTCTGTCTCTGATCAGACGCCTCCCACACAATATGCAAACACTTCATAATGATCCGGATTTGGCTCATCGGAGCCTCCACAAACAAGATGATATCGTCGGCGAGCAAGATATGCGATAGCAGAGGGTCATTCCGGGTTAACTTGATGGGTTTCCAACCTCCAGAATCAACCGAGTCCTGGATAATGAGCCACATGATAATTAATAATTATTACTCCGTATAAGATAAAATGTTATGCACCAGTTTTAGATATATAATATATCGAGAAAAAAAAATCTTTAATTAGGAAGGAATAATTAAAGGACAACAAAGATTTTTTGTGAATGATATACGATCATAAAGTATTTTAGCATTTGAAAATTCAACTATTAGTCAGATTGAAATCTTCATTAGTCAATTGATTACAATCTATAGTATATTACAATCACATATATATATTTTAAATTTATATTATGAAAGAAGTTGTATAATACTTAGATTATTTTGATATGATCATATTAATTTTGATTGGAACTTTGAATGACAGTTAGATTGTCATATATATTCTATCATCAACTTTTAAAAAATATAGAGAAAAAAAGCAACATTAAGTATTGTTTGGGCAAGATTAATTGGAAACGTACTAACTTGAAAATGATGGATGCATATATAATTAAGTTATATATATACGAAGAATGAATGTACTTTAGGCGGTGAATAATGGAAAGGAGAAGTCAATATCCATGTAAGAAAAAATGTTGACAGTTCATTTTAGCAAGATAGATTAATCGATCTCCTTACTAATTGAATTGAATTGGGGGTCTTCTGAAATGCCATTGAAACGTCCTCTTCATCTCTGCAACACTCTCATATATTTTGGTGCTTGTTTTTAAATGCATATATGGATCAATCGAATCGCCGATTCAAAACGAGTCACTGTCTCTTTCTGGATTCGTTGCTTCTAGCCAAGTACCCGATTAATAACCGAATTCAACCATGCACCTTTCTCGATCTAATCAATAACTTATGTTCCTTGTTCGCAATTGGGAGGTATATGTTTGAAAATCATCTAAATCGCGTGTGTAGTATGAAATCTCTTAGCCGCGCTAAATGGATGTAGCTAGGGATTGAACAAGAGGTGTGGCGAATCCAAGATCGACATATTGAGGGGGACCAAAAACAACTACAACAGGTATCTTGATTGGGGTTCGGAACCCATCACTTAGAGAGGCTCGTCTCCACGCCTTTTTGTCACGAAGAGTTATGGTTATCTCAGTTGGTTTTCAGCTTCCATTCGGGGTTGACCATATAGATAGAGAATAGGACCATATATATGTATATGGACCAATTTGAAGGGTATGGTTCGCCGACAAGGGTTGCAGGGGGGCTGACGTACATTGGATCTATAGGAAGATATATCGAAGGGGGTCAAGAAAGGATGCTTGACCTAACAATTCAAGCAACTTGCTTGTTGCTATATACAGGGAAAATTAACCTAGTTAAGGCTTGAGCCGGGTTGGTTTGACGGATTGCTTAATTATAATCCACTATGTATGTTTTACAGTAGATGGAGTTTTTGTAGATTTTAGAGATTTTGGAGTTTGAGATTTTTTTTTGGTAAAACAATCTTGTAAAAGAGCTGCTTCAGAAAACTCTAAAAGCTCCCAAATCTCCTCCTCCAAGAGCTGTCATCGAACACATGCTGTGTTTGGCAACAACGGGGTTTTTTGAGAGGTAGAGGTTTTTTGGGAGATGTAGTTTATTTTATAGATTATTGAGATGTTAAAGTTGGAGATTTTTGTTTGTACAAAATCTGAATGGTGCTTGGTATTTATAAGGTTTTGAAGGTGTTTTTGTGGTAAAAATGACAAAATTGGCCTCACTAAAATGTCCCTCATCTCTCTCCTCCTCTCTCCATAACAAAAAAAAAACCTCCCAAACATTCCCCCGTTCCATTTTTTGGAAAAAAAACCCATCTGCATCTCCAATACCCCCTCTTACACCTCCCACCAAACATCATGCTTTTAGGTTTCTTTTTTCTTTGAACCCTCAAACCTCACTCACCTCCACCTACACCCCCACCAAACACAGCCCTAGTCGGTAAGGTGTTTGTTAATGTTTGAAAATATTAATGAGGGCCTTGTAAGATTGTATATTCTTCACTAAACCTAGGGAATAGATCTGGTGCAAGCAGGGTCGAATTTAAGGAGGTGTGAGGTGGCTCGATCGAGTTCCTCATTTCGGAGAAAAAAAATTAAAATATTATATATAATATTTTCTAATGTTTGATAATTCAAGAGTTAAAAGAATTTAAAAAATACTCCCTCCGTTTCCTTTTAACTGACTTTTTACTATTCATACACGTTTTTTAATGTGCGGAAAACTATATAAACTAATAATTTTTTAAATTAATTTTTTTAATAATCTCATATTTATTGGTGATAAGTATAATATTATTAAAAAAAATTATTAAAATATTAATTTTTAATATAGTTTTTACCGTTCTAAAACTACGTGCTGAAATTGAAAAAGTCAATTAAAAGGAAACGGAGGGAGTAGTAATAAATCAATAAGTGTACTTATTTGATATAAAAAGAACGGAAATTTCGCGAGGTACCCATGAGGTATTGCGATTTTCGCGAGGTATACAACTTTTTTACATATTTCACGTGGTGCTCCTGAGATTTTCAATTTTTTCGCCCCATGCCCTTCTCGGTTAAATCTAACAGATTTTTATATCCTCCGTTAGTTTTAATTAAAAAGAAAAGAAAAGAAAAAAAGAACAAGAAGCAACGAAGAGAGAGAAGAGAGCGAATTGGAGAGGAACGCTCGCTGCTGCTCGAAGGTGGTCGCCGCCAAGTCAGTCGAAGTGTTGTGCTGCTCGAACAAGAACGTTGCCCGAACGCAGTGGAAGAAGGGTGGTGGTGAGGCTGTGAAGGTCTGTCGTGGGAGTCGAAATCAGTCACTGCCTAAATCCCCCAATCCCGCAACCCAATTTGAATCTCTCAATTGCACAACACAGTCCCACCAACCCTTTCAAATCTCACATTACCGACTAACCCTTCAAGATTCAAATTTTACATATAATCCATCTCCACTACATCTCCTCTTTTCTTTTTATCTTTCAAATTCAAACCAACCCCTCATTGAAAAAGATGGGTTCTTGCATCAGCAAGTGCAAACCCACCAGAAAGAAAAATTCATCCAAGAAACAGGAAGACAATGAGGAAGAAGATCATGTCAATCGCAGTGTTGTTCAACTTGAAGACAAGCTCGTGATCGCCGCCTCAGAAATTCCGCCATTGAAATCTCCTCCTCCTCCTCAGAAACCCCAAAACCCTAACCTCTATATCTCCCCTTTCCCCTTCCCCTTCACATTCATCCTGCTCTTCATCTTCATTCTCTCGCAATACTAAATGCTCCAATTCGTCGTCCTCGTCGTCTTCTGATTCGTCCTTGTCCTCCGCATCTTCATGTCCTTCCTCAATCTCAATTTCAAAACACAATTCAGTGAAGCAGTGAAACCCAAATCCCCGGCGAGCGTCCCGTGTCCTTCCTCCTTGATCCCAGTAAAATCGCCGGAAATTTTGTTTGAGTCTCGCCCCCTTCTCTGCAGCCCTACCACCACCACCCAGTGAAGCCCAAATCCCCGGCGAGCGTCCCCTTCTTCTCCTTCGCTCTCTTCTCTCTCTTCGTTTCTTGTTCTTTTTTTCTTTTTCTTTTTTTTTTTCAATTGAAACTAACGGAGGATATAAAAATCTGTTAGATTTAACCTAGAAGGGCATGGAGCGAAAAAATTGAAAATCTCAGGGGGCACCACGTGAAATATGTAAAAAAGTTGTATACCTCGCGAAAATTGCAATACCTCAGGGGTACCTCGCGAAATTTTCGTAAAAAGAAAATTTAAATCGTAATGTCTTGAGTTCAATTCTTTATAGCTTCATTTGTGGATTTTTTTTCCTTTTGACTTTTAAACCTTAAAATATCTATTTAAATCACACATTTAATATTTTTCTAATATACTCTTTACAAAAAATTATATCCCATATATATTTTTTTAAATCCTGACAACAAGGTTGAGTCTTCCGACCCTCCCTTTTTTATTCGGGCTCTGCCTCTCGTTGTACGTAAGCATCTCTTACGATGTAAACCGCCATAATGATTCATCTAGTGTGATATATAGTTGTTTGTATGTATTAATAGTCCTTTCAGTTTAAAAGTATTCGTCTGAGTTATGTTCGAATAAGCATGTTGTTATAAATGAATAGTTTGCTATTCAAATTTCCTTATAAAGCTCAGCCATTAATTTTTTTAATCTACGCTCCAGATTCGTTCACATTTTACATTTAATCCATATATGTGTGTAAAAAAAACGATCGTTTACGTATTTAAGGTATCGTATACAAACGATATATCATTTATATATTTAGGGTATCATATAAAAAACGATCATATATTTAAAAGTTAAAAGTTATTAGTGTTACTTCATATATTTTGCTAATAATTTTGATAATTGTAGGGGTTTTGTTGGTTTTAAATATCTGAACAAATTGGGGGATATCTCGGATGCATTCTCTCCTCCTTCCACAAGCCTCCACTGAGCGAGCAATATCCCCCTCCTCCATTGAAGGGGCTTTTTATTCTTCTTCTACTCTCGTTCCACTCGATTCTCAGTCTCTTCTTTTCCCTCTTTTTCCAATATGCAGTTAGGGTGGATCGATCTGGGAATCTATAAATATGTGTGAATCTGTATGCGTGAGATTAGGGTATTAATTTCTTCTCACTCTTTTGAATCTGGATAAGCATTATGTAATCCCTCTTTAGAATATGTATGTTCGAATATTTAGGGACGTTCTTCTCTCTCTTTCGAATCTGTCTTTTATTTTTTTTTAAATCCGATATCTATATACCCCTTCCAAACAACAAATATAAGATATCAATTTTATACTCATACCCAATACTCATATCTTGATATCTAACTATATCTCAAACCCATATGCATCCTATATCATATATCTATATACCCTTTCTAAATGGGCTTAATTCTTATAAGATACATGAAAGGAATTTGCCAACTTTAAAAGAGGAAAAGAATGTACTATTGATCTTTTTTCATGCGCGCGTGAAAATCTAGTTGTTCGAAGCCTAAAAATTATGCTCAAATAATGGGAAAAATGTGTGGAAAAAAGACCACAAAAAAACAAATTGTTACTAAATTAGGTGAAGCATATTAAACTACATATAAGTTGGCTTAGATACATAGTGCATTATTATTCTGATTGGATCAAGTTACGTGTACTATATACACATATACATGCTAGTTGATAATAATTAGCAAAGAAGTGAGTTTTGATTTGTAGATTGCCTCTTTTGGGTTTTTTAGCTCTTGTTGGATATAAAGGCATGTGAACTTGCTTCCCCATTTGAGGAAAGGATAAGTTTTAATTGATCCCAAATTGTGCAGGTTTTAGCACATTTTTTACAACTAAAAACATGCTCACTATAAATACATAGCCGGTGTTTTGTGTGTCCATATGCATGCACCTTGTACTAATTAATGGAGATGTGTCAATAGATCTTAACAATTAATGGTGGGAGTTGAGCACATAGTTTTTTTTTTGGGAAGCAAGATAAGAGTGACGACGGTTGACCCGCGGGCAACATTGATCCTAGAGCGTCGACCTTACAGACGAGAATTTGAAGTTTCACGTTGTTCTCAAGGCTATCATCGGCAAGGGAGTTGTAGGCAAGACAAGCGATATATCCTATTTAATTGTAACAACATTCGATTCCTAAAAACATGACGACTAGCAACATTAGAGAACTTGCACAAATCCAATTGTTGAGACAATTGTGAATCCCACATATAAGTGGATGGGCTACTGCACCTAATGCCAATTGATTTTAGGATGGTGCTCCTGTCCCGCTTATATGTTGGACTTTCTGGTCGGGTCCAACGTCGGGTCCAACAGGACTTTTCCCCCAACAAACTGGTATCAGAGTCGGGTTCTGGAGTTGGCCGGTTGCACCGAAGATTCAGATGGACTCCACATATGTATCGGTTATGAGCACGGCTACAGAACTTCACTTGGCCAGTGCACTTGGGTTCACTCACTATCACTGGGATTGAGCGGGAAATTGTGTGATTTAAATGTACGTAGTCGTATACGTGTATGCTTAGGATGTTTTCGGTTGTTAGAGGTATCTGTATTGGTAGGGGTATAAATACGGTATTCGTCAGTTTTAGAAGACATATTTTCTTGATGAGGAATAAACGCAATTAGTTCTTCATTTTCTTCCCCAATTCATCTTGATTCATCAAATTCAGCTAGATCTTCTAGCTTCATATCGGTTACAGGTTAGTCGAACTCGTTATGTGGGGTCTCGATTCCAACCGGGCTAAACTTGTGATGGATTCACAAGTGAGAGGGGGATTTGTTGGGATATTTGTGAATCCCACATCGAAAGTGGGAGGATTATTCCAATCGGGCTAGACTTGCGATGGATTCACAAGTGAGAGTGGGATTTGTTGGGATATTTGTGAATCCCACATCGAAAGTGGAAAGATTATGAGCCTAACATATAAGTGGATTGACTACTCCACCTAATATCAATTGGTTTTGGGATAGTGTTCCAATCCGAACTATATGTTGGACTTTCTGGTCGTTAGTCGAACCGGGTTCAACTAAATAATTCAATATGCTTTGGACACTTCCAGTCGTCCAGAGTTATTTTTATGACGGCCATATATTTTCTCTTTCAAAAAGGATATTATTGATATTAAGGCTGTGTTTGGCAGTAGCTTTGGAAGCTTTTCAAGCTTTCAAAAAAAACCAAAGCTCTCCGTGTGGTGTTTGGCAGAAGCTCAAGGAGAAGATTATCAAGCTTTGGGGGAGCTTTTGGTAGATTGGAATTCGGCGAAAATGAAACCATGGGGGGCCAAGCTTTTCAAGCTTTTGGTGGAGATTATCCTTTTCCTTTCCATTCCTACCCCCGTCACCGAGCTGTTGCACCTGTCCCCATTTTTTATTCCCTTCTTCCCTCCCTCTCCTCCCCTCTTGAATCGTTTATGGATTGAGTTGCTGCATCTGCCCTCTCCATCACCGAGCTGCGAGTCCTCTCCGTCATCGAGTTGCTGCACTTGTCCATATATTTTCTCTTTCAAAAAGGATATTATTGATATTAAGGCTGTGTTTGGCAGTAGCTTTGGAAGCTTTTCAAGCTTTCAAAAAAAAACCAAAGCTCTCCGTGTGGTGTTTGGCAGAAGCTCAAGGAGAAGATTATCAAGCTTTGGGGGAGCTTTTGGTAGATTGGAATTCGGTGAAAATGAAACCATGGGGGGCCAAGCTTTTCAAGCTTTTGGTGGAGATTATCCTTTTCCTTTCCATTCCTACCCCCGTCACCGAGCTGTTGCACCTGTCCCCATTTTTTATTCCCTTCTTCCCTCCCTCTCCTCCCCTCTTGAATCGTTTATGGATTGAGTTGCTGCATCTGCCCTCTCCATCACCGAGCTGCGAGTCCTCTCCGTCATCGATTTGCTGCACTTGTCCTGTGGTTTGTACTTTTTACTGTCAATTTCCATTCGGTTTCACTAGAATCAGGAAGATCGTCAACATCGGCAGGGCTCCCGAGTTCTGTTTCGCTGTCATGTTCTTCTCATGGCTGATTTCTCGATCCTCCTCCTATTTGACCGCGGTTTTCCGTCTCTCCGGCGTCTTTCTCCTCCGCTCTTCCACGATCTGAAACAGAGCCTTGCCGAAAACTGGAGAATTTAGACAGCGAAGCGGCGTCGCGATCGCATGTGTTTGGTCCGATTGGGCACGAGCAGGAGGATCCCTCGCAGTGGGAGGTTGCAATGGTGACATGATTGTGCGTGGGGTTGAGGCGAAGGGGGAGGGGAGGGTAAAAGTGAAGGGCAGTTTGGACATTTTCCTAACAAAAACCCCTTACAAATCTTACCCACACCAAACACCTTTCTAGCTTTTAACGAGATTTTTGTTCCCAAAAAAACATAACCTCTGAAATCTGCATAATCTACAAAAAAAACTCATAACCTTCAAAATCTACATAATCTACACAAAATCTACTTTTTACAATCTACTGCCAAACACAAACACAACCTAATTTAACCTACAATGTAGCTCATTGAACTCCCATTCTAAGCACGTAAGTTCAATCCGCATGTAAGAGCAACCCCAAGAGATGTGCTAAAATAGAGAAAAGATGGAATTTAGAGAAAAAAACCCATATTTTAGCCCCAACAGATTATGTAAACCAATCTGCAAAATAGAGAAAAGAGTGAAAATTGGGAAAAAAATCTGTAAATTTGTGGGAAGAGGATTCATATCTATAATTAAATGTATGCACTTCTCCCCATAGAAAATTTATTGCCTCCACCACTGTAGCTTGTTTCCAGGCAAATATATTGTCGCCCCCTACTAGGGTTCTTCTCAACTGTTGAAGCTGGGAATCATCTTCTCCTTCTTCCAGGTATGTGATTTCAATTTTATCTTCTTCACTTCTTCTTCGTCTGATTTCTGCTTGATTTCTGTTTGATTTCTTATTTGATTTCTTATTTCTGATTTCTGTTTGAATCCTCTTCTCCTTCTGATTTCGTCCAGCAACATCTTCGACCTTTTACTATTCTGTTCGATTTGCTATTCATCCAGCAGCATCTTCTTATTTGATTTCTTATTTCTGATTTCTGTTTGAATCCTGTTTGATTTTGTCCAGCAGCATCCTCTTCTCCTTCTTATTTTACTATTGTGTTCGATTTGCTATTCATCTTCGTCCAGCAGTATTTTACTATTCTGTAATTTCGAGTTCTTCCATTGCAGATTCTAATTTCGTCCAGCAGATTCTAATTTCGGATCTCTGCTGCTGCAATCTATTTGATGTTGCAGAACTGTGTTGCTGCAATCTAATTTTGGATTTCTGTAATTTCGAGTTCTTCCATTGCAGAACTGTGCTACTGCAATTTCGAGTGCAGATTTCTGTAATTTCGAGTGCAGATTCTATTTTTTTATTTTTCCAGACTCTAATTTCCAGTTCTTTGATCTGGTCATAAATTTTATTTTTTCATTAGTTAATCCATTGCAGAACTGTGCTGTTGCATTCTATTCAAGCGCTTGATGTTGCTGAATTTGTTCAAGCGCTTGACGTTACTTGATGTTGAATCTGTAATGCTTGATGTTGCTTGATGTTGAATCTGTTCTTACTAGTTTTTTCAAGTGCTGCTGCAATCTATAATGCTTGATGTTGAATCCGTTCAAGCGCTTCAATCTGTAATCAGTTTTAAAGATGTTAGAAATGTTTGAAGTTTTAAAAACGTTAAATTGTAATATATAATATTATAAATAAGTAAAAAAATGTTAGAAATGTGAGGCTAAATATTATAATTAAGATTAAAATAATATTTTATAAATGTAGAATAAAATATCCATAATAAATGCATTTATTTATTATACTGTATAATAAATGTAAAAATCTGTAAAATAGAGAAGCTGTTGGAGTTTGAGTGAATTTTTTTAGAGATTTTGACATTTTTATCTGTAAAATAAAGATTTTTTAGAGAAGCTGTTGGGCTTGCTCTAACTATGTAAGTGATCCAGTGATGCTCTATTTCATAGGAAAAGTAATTTATCAAACCTTTTCTATATAATAGGTTTGTATTGTCAAAACCTTTTGATATGAACTATTTTACCAATCTCTTCACATTTCAATATGATATGGTGGGAGACTGAGAAACTTATATATACTCCCTCCGTCTCAAAATACATGTCGTTTTACTTTTTTGACACGTTTTTTAATTAAGAAGCTAAAAACTCTATAAAATATTATTTTTGTCATATTTTTTAAATAATTTTATAGATAATTGTATTAAGTATAAAATTATTTTTTAAAATTAATAAAATCATTGATATTTTATATAGTTTTTACCGTTCTTAAAAAACGTGTCAAAAGCAAAACGACAAGTTTTGCGAGGCGGAGGTAGCACATATATATGGGATATATTTAGTGTAAACATCTCGATATTATGGTGTAAATAGTTTGACTATTCATACATAACAACACAATTATTTATTTGATATCATATAATTATATTTATGTATTAACAATCTTTTTATATGAAAATTATGTTGTAGCGCGCATGATTGTTCATCTGAGTTATGCACGAATAATCCTATTGTTACATATGAATAGTTTTTCTATAAATCTCACTTGTAGATCTCTTTAATTCTAAGATCTAGATTTGTTTACAGCTTACAATGTAAAAAGTGTTTGTCTTGAATCCACACTCTCTATAAATGAGTTAACAATTGTAGTATCAAAAATCCATTTAGAACTTGGGATAATCAATGGGATCCAAGTGGAGGAAACTGTGAGCTCGATCTGAAATGATAATACAAAACCACGTACAGTCGAAACCAATAGATATCCAAATGAGATATTATATTATGGAATGGGGAAACTTTGGCATTGTGTTTAAAGGCTCCTCCAATGTACAATATTATTATATCATATATAATTAAGGGAAAACTAATTAAAATACCCCCACCTTTGGGGCTATGGTAAAAATATATCTCCAACTTTCAAATGTAATAAAAATACCCCGACCTTTGAGGGTAGTGGTAATATATTACCATGAGTTTTCTCATGGGTCAAAAATGCTGACAAGACAGCCTACGCGAATTTTTTTTTACTAGGCAGCCTGCGTGGAAGCTTTTTTACAAATTATATAGCACTAAAACTGAGTTTTCTTGAACGGTTTCTTTAGGAAAAAATAAACCGACAACAAAATTAAACCCGAACAACGAAATTGATTCAACAAAACAACACAACACGACTATTTTTAACACCAACCCGACAACAAAACTAAACCAACAACAACAACGAAGAGGGGAAAAACTTAGTCAAATCCGTGAACGAATCAAAGAGAAAGAAGATGTGAGAAAGACAGCTTAAGATAAGCGACCACGGGGGAGGAAGACTGTCATTGAAGAGGAATCGTGAGCTATCTGGAAGACCTAGAAGACAGTTCAAGAAGCGACCACAGAAGGAAATAAAAGGGAGGAAAAGGCGTTGTGTATGAACCCGGTCCAATTTTTTATTTTTTTCTAAGAAAATCGTTCAAAAAAAAACCCTTGTTAAAAAAAATCCACATAGGTTACCTTATGTCATCATTTTTTACTCACAAAAACTCGTGGTAATATATTATCACTACCCTCAAAGGTTGGGATATTTTTATTACATTTGAAAGTTTGGGATATATTTTTACCAAATCCCCAAAGATGGAGGAATTTTAATTAGTTTTCCCTATAATTAACTAAGTACTCCACATGGATATCTATCTATCATTTCGATTATCTAACTCCAATTTGCTTTTATTCATTAATTATATATAAACTACACAATCTACTTCCTCCTTGCCGTAGCTAGATAATGTAATTAATCTAATAGACAGGGTATCGATCGATTAAATAAGGATGGGCGAGATGTGATGATCGATGATACATACGGACAGTATATAATTTTGAGGAAAATTATGCACACAAAATATTTGTCGGTATTTTGGTTTTTCTTGAGAGAGATTAAAAATAAATTTTGATTATTTATTAGTATTGAGAGATTATTTATTAGAATGATATTACGTAGTGTAGTATATACAAATGATTGGAGGAAGAGGTTGGTGGGTAATTATATTTGTCGGTATTTTGGTTTTTCTTGGACGATGCACAACCCACATCCAATATAATGGCCGGATACCTAACTACCTATATATATGTTCTATATATTTTGCTACTTGTTCAAAATTGCATTATTAACTTATACCACCTCCTCCTTCATTGTCTTCTTCTTTCTTTATCTGTACTTGTAAACGGATACCTACTTTCGGACTCGAAATGTACATACTAATGTTAGGGTCAGACTTGAGTTTTTTATGGCCTGAGGCGAAATTTAAAATTACGCCCCCACTATTATATAGTACAGTATATATATATATAAGTTATGGTAGAATAAATAATTTTTGAAATAGTTTTCTAATATGAAAAAACATTTAAACGAAAGTTAAAATTAAAAAAAAAATCAACTAAGTCTCGCCTAACCAACTGGGAGAGTCAAATAAAAAAATCAAACACACAAAAACATCACTGGAATTTAAATTTAAAAAACTCAGCGAAAATTAAAATTACTGGGGGGGGAGTTAAATAAAAAAATCAAATGCAAATTACTGTTAAAATTAGTCGGGGGGTTGAATAAAAACAGCATTTGCCTTCAAGAGTTATATACTAGTGTAATACTCATGCCTTGAAGGCAAATGATTCGCCTCTCGCAAGCAACGTCGCAAGCCCTAGGTTTGGGTTTGGAACTTTGGATCGATTTCATGAACCTCTCAGATCTTATTCATAGCTTCTTCTTTTTCTTTTCATTCTTTCGTAAAAAAAAATACAAAACGACGTCGTACACTATCAGCGATAAATCGGTCAACCCGATATTGACCGATATATCGGTCGTTGACTCGATAAATAGCGTTGACCGATATTACCCAACCGATATCCCGATATCGTATCGTGTTCTAAATATCCCCGATATATCGGCCGATATATCCGATATTTAGAACACTGCCTGAGATAAAATTGGAATTGATGCCCCTGAAAACATTGCTGTTTAACAAATGAAGTTGATTGATGAGTTAAAATTTGAAATATAAACAAAACTAATGTGCAACAAGATAGATAAGCGGAAACGAATCCAATCACATTGACAACACATTGTTGTGAGCTGAATCTGCCATGTTTTACAGTAACTTTTATATCGTTTTCTGCATACATTTCATGCATTTGGGCTAAGATAGTACAAAATCTATATAGTTTATGTTTATTTGCCAAATTATGGAATCTACACCAGTTTCTGTTTAGTTTCGCAGAATTCAAGGCAAATTACAGCAATTCTGAGAAAGGTCGGAAAAGCTCGGAAATCAACTACAGAAGTCCAAGGCCAAGATGCAGCGGAACCAGTCGAATCAAGCTAGGAGCCCAGGTTACTCGATCTAGAGTAATCCAACTCGATCTCGACGAAGGTGTCCGAGCTCAGGCCATGTCGACTAAGCATTGATCGAGAAACTGAGTAAGAGACAACCCGACTCCCGGAAGACAACTCGATCTCGAGTACAGCTTGTCGAGATCGACAACACCTAGACACCATGTCCGAAGTCGAAGAAGCTTTGCCAAAGTCGAGAAGCCGAAGACGGAGAGCACCACCATTACTCGATCTCGAGGACCCTTGTCGAGATCGAGGACCCCATGGCGCCAATCCGAGTCCGTGAAGAGCACCATCTACTCGACTACACCAGGCCATCCATCCTCGAAGCACACCCAACTCGATCTCGAGGAAGCTGGTCGAGATCGAGGAGCCAGCACCACACCTGTCTGAGCCATGTCGAGCAGAGCTACCCGAGAAGCCCAGCAAGCCATGGTCGACGTCAATCCTACTCGATCTCGAGGAGCCTTGGTCGAGATCGAGGAACGCCGCGTCCGAAGCCGCGTTACGCGGTTTGGCTGTCCTATACGGTTTGGGAGTCCTTGGAGCCGAAGGAGTCCGAGCTGGCCGACATCTATCAAATTCTATCTATGGAGAAGATTTACCACACATGGAGAGAAGACTTACCTATTTAGATTTAATTTCCCCTTTATAGATTTAATTCTTAAATACATTTATTTATCTTTTAAGCTTTTTAGATATAGATAGATATCTTCTATCCTTGATTAGCAAGGAATAGAAGGCTATAAATAAAGCCTTAGGGGCTGAGCATTAGGCATCTTATTCCAATTCAATTCCATTCAAGTAAGTAGGAGTAGAGAGAGAGTTTGTGGCAAGCAAGGTGGAAAGGCGAAAGCGGATCTGTCTTGTTGGTTGTAAGCTTTCTTTATTTAATTCAATGCAAGTTAGTTTCTTTGGTTATTTAATGTCTTTCTTGATAATGAAGAGCGAGTAGTCCACCCACTTCTGGGGCTGGGGTGAGCCCGACGGTGGCCATGTGTAGGCGTGGCCACGGGTCGGACCCGCCGGGTCGACGGGTTCGACCCGCCGGGTCAAGGGTCAGGGTTGGCTGACCCGAACCCTAACCCGTGAATCTCACGGGTTGACGGGTTCAGGTCGACCCGTTGACCCGGCGTGTTACATTATTTTAAAAAAAAACTTTTTTTTTTTAAAAAAAATGACTATTAAAATAAATAAATAAATAAATAAAATGTAAAGATTTTATCTTCACAACACATTTTATCACTTCAATATGAAGTGTAAAAAATGTAGGAAGGTTATATCTCCCATATTAATTCTTTCATCCACAATAATTTCATTGTGTGATGTAAGAGAAAAAAATATGAGAATATATTTCTCAAACTTTATTTCCAACTTAATTTCCAATGTAGGAAATGTAGGAAACAAGTGAAGTGGAAGAAATGTGGTAGGTGGGATACATATATATAGCCCCATGTCTTCTCATTCTAACTCCATATTTTCGATGTGGGACAAAGTCTTTGTCCCACATTGGAAATGTGGGGAATGAAGGAAGCCTTCCGAGTCTATAAAAGGAGAAGGGATGGGGTTTATGTGTCTCACATTGCATTTTGCATATTAGTTTATGTATTATTGTGAGTTATTTTAAGAATAATTTACATAATATTATAAATTTATTTTATTAAAAATAAATTTTTCAAATTTTTTTTTTTAAAGAGCGGGTTGACCCGGCGGGTCGACCCGCCGGGTCACGGGTCACGGATTCCCCGACCCTAACCCTAACCCGCTACCCGTCCCCACCCGCCAACCCGTCAACCCGGACCCGGCGGGTCATTGACCCGTACGACCCGGCGGGTCACGGGTTGACCCGTAACCCGTGGCCACGCCTAGCCATGTGAGGTGATGCGGTAAAGATACAATCTTTCTATGCAATTCGTCTTCTATCCCTATGAGCATGATTCTTTTGCGAAAGTTGAAGGTGATCTTTGTTTGTGTTATTGAAGCGAAAGTGATCTTAATGCAACTTGGGTTAATTATGTGAAAAGGGCTAGTAACAATTAGGGTTTATGCGAAAGCCTCTATATGCCTATTTGTTAATAACGAAAGTTATTTTGATGGAAAACATGATCTTTTATGCCTTTATGTGTTAATATGCATGGTTATCGTTGTGGCGTTGATACCCTGGCTTTGGAAATGTTTCATATATTGAATTTATTTCTGTCGAGTTCTGAGTTCTGTGTTCGAATCTGGAATTTAAAGTTTCTGAGTTTTGGTCAATCTAGAGGAGGAGCTTGTCGATCTCGAGTAAGCAGTTGTCTAGATCGAGTTTGCTTTAGTCTAGGTCGATTTGAGTTTCTGCTTCTATCGTTGATTTTTAGTTTCTGTCTTCACTGTTGTTTGTCGATCTCGAGTACTGTGCTTGTCGAGATCGAGTGAGTTGCTGCCTTTGTTTTATTTCTTGCTTTCCTTCGTTATTTCTGTCTTTCTTTCTTTATTTCTTTGTTTCTGTCTTCTGTTTGCTTTTCTGTGAGATTTACAGCTGTCTAGGATACGCTGACACGCTTCCTCGTGGATTCGATCCTGACTTTCTCTTACTACGTTGGAGGGAGTCTTATAATTATTTGCGTGGGCCTAAATCTGGTTTGATCTATTTCATTATATTTCATACTCGATTTCCTCCCTACAACAAATTGGCGTCGTTGCCGGGGAAGCTATCATTCGCGCCTTAGGTAGTCAGATCTCACTTTTTTTTTGAGTTACTTTATAGGTGTATGCGCCGTACTGGTCAACCACCTGAGTTTGACGGCTTAGACGAACCGGAACGCCTCCTACACATCCGAGATAAACTACAAAGAGCCATGGCGACCGCTGAGACACAAGAACAGCTGATTGCGAGGCTTACAAGGGAATTAGCCGCTAAAGATGCTGCTATCGCCACTGAGAAAGCAACAAGGGAACAAGCGGAGGCTGAGCTTGCCCAGTACCCAACCACGGCAGAGGATTATATGCACCCAACTCTCGTCGTGCCTGAATAGGCGATTCTAATCCTTGAAAACTCTTTTGAAATTCGCACTCAATTCCTTATAGAACTTAAAAATAATGCTTTTTTTGGTAGGTTTAATAAATGTCCTCTTGAACATATTACAAATTTTTCTGACATGTGTCGTACTCTTGCTGAAGGTACAACTTTGGAATATGTCAAGATGAAGGCTTTTCGCTGGTCTCTAGCTGGACCTGCACTGAAGTGGCTTGAATGGCTGAAACCGAGATCCCTCACAACATGGGCCCAAGTAGAGCAAGAGTTTCTGAACAAATTCTTCCCTCCTGCAAAGACAGCACTCCTCCGCCAGAAGATCACAGCTTTCAAACAAAAGTCTGGGAACCGCTAGCAAAAGCATGGGAAAGATACAAAGAACTGCTGCGATCTTGCCCTACTCATGGATAGCCACCCTACGTCATTCAGGAGATCTTCTTCAACTCTCTTGACCAAGTCACTAAGGACAGGATCAACCAGTATACTCGCTATGAGTATCTGACGATGCCACCAATTGACGCATGGGGAGTGCTCGACAAGCTCACTAACTATGACAACAAGTATGGGTTTACTGCAAACTATGAAGAGATCCCCTACGCTAGGCCAGCACCATCCATGCCCCTCTATGAGCCTCTAAAGAGATTGATCCTGATGTAAGGGAGCAGTACTACAGAGATCAGAACAAGAAGCTCCTTAAGCAAGTAAAGTATCTTTCTGTCAACCAGCCTTGCATTAAATGCGGATCGTAGCAGCACACCACTACTGAGTGCCCATACACAGAGCAAGTCAAGCTGGCAGAGCACCACGAAGAGGCAGCTTACGCAGGGGGTCCCAATCGCTACATGGGGGACCAAAGGTTTCAGCAACCACAATGGAACCAAGGTGCCCTTAGTAACCCCCCGCCCTACAGAGCTCCGGGACATCCAGAAAGGGACCAAAAAAAGGATGATCTACAGACTGTCTTAGAGGAAATAAGAAGAAATCATACAGAAACCAGGCAATCCTTCAACTCAGTCTACACTCAGATTCAGGGCGTCAACTCTAGGCTTGGGGAGATTGATATATGGCGGAAAACAGTTGATACACAGATTGGTCAGCTAGTAGCAGGAGTCCCCAGACAAACAAGGTCACTCCCAGGATCTTCAGAACCAAATCTCAAGGGGAAGACTGGACACATCGATGTTGTGAAACTCAGAAGCAGCCATCAACTGCAAGAGCAAGAGGTCGGAAAGCAGCAGAGCGGAGAAGCTGAGAAACCAGTCGATCTTGACAAGGATCTGGTCGATCTCGAGCAGAGTCAACTCGAGATCGAGGAAAAGGATGTCGATATCGAGAAAAGCCTCGTCGATATTGATCCAGCTGCAACACCTCCGACATCTGTTCTGGCTCCAAATCAAAAAAAAGAAGTTGCCTTTCCCCATAAAATCTCCAAAGGACCCAACAGAGAAGAAATTTCAGCGCTTCATCAAGATGCTTCAGAAGCTCAATGTCACCATCCTCTTCACAGAAGCTCTCAATGAAATGCCATCCTATGTCAAGTTCCTGAAGGAGATTCTGAGCAAAAATCGATCAATGGTTGAGATTACAGAGGAATGCAGCCATTTGGACATACTTGAGAAGAGGCCAGATCCAGGTAAGTTTGCTATAACCATTGGATTTGGTCCATATAAAATTAATGCCTTATGTGATCTTGGAGCTAGTGTGAGTATAATGCCTTTAACAATTTGGTCCAAGATTAAGATAGGTCCCCTAGAGCCTGTGGATGCTAGACTTTACATGGCCAACAACACGGTGGTCATTCCAATAGGCATGGTGGACAATGTGCCAGTACAAGTAGGTAAATTCTTTGTCCCTGCTGATCTCTTAGTTGTTGATATGCAAGAAGACCCTGCTTGTCCAATTATTCTAGGAAGACCCTTCTTGGCAACGGTTGATGCCAACATAAGCGTGAGGAAAGGAGTGCTCACTTTCAACATCAGCGATGAGGTAATTGAGTATTCCTTTAATAAAACTGAAAGGCATACAGGTCCAATGGAAGAGGTAAAATCTATCTCAGCTGGCTACATCACTTGCGGGGACCCCAAGGTAAGAAATATGACCCCTGAGGAGCTGGAAAAGAGGGATATGGAGGCCCGGGTGGAGGAGATCATGGCAATCCTAAAGGAGGACACAGAGAATCCAATCGACACAGACCAAGGTACGTCGTTATGGACTAACTATTTTTCGGATGCCTTGATAGGAACCAAGTATGGGGTCAAAGTCGACCAAGATTCCTCGACATCGAGGACCCTAGTCGATACAAACCAAAACCAGGAGCCTCCACCAGCACCAGCGTCGTCGAGTAGCAAAACAGAGGCCGAGCACTCCTTGAGATCGAGTACCTTACTCAAGATCGACCAAGACTTCGCTGCCTCGACTTCACCTTTCTCGACGCTGACTCCACCAGAAGGGCAAGTCTACTCGAGATCGACCAACTTAGTCGAGATCGACCAAGCTTTACCCTCCTCGACTCCAGCATCCAGCAAGCCACCAGAACCTAGACCGTCCTCGAGGTCGACCAAGCTTGTCGAGATCGACCAAGCTTCCTCAGCTCCTGCATCCTCGAGCAGCTCACCACCAAAATCTGAAAACTCGTCGAGATCGAGTACCCTACTCGAGATCGACCAAACACCGTGGTCCCCGATTCCGTTTCTGCGAAGGTAAGCCAAGGTATGGGTCTTTCTTCTCCTATTTCCATTAAAGATCTATCTATACATGGGAGAGGTTTGCCTTAGTATGTGTGCTTATGTAGGATTTCCAATGATGAGCCCAAAGAGTATAAAGTTGGAGACAAGCTCTATGTCTCTAAATCAAAGGATCATTGGTTTCCTAACAAACTCAACAAGAAGAGGATGGGGCCTTTCGTGGTGAACAAGATCCATTCTGGAGGATTGCAGCTGATGGACAAGAATGGAGTCCTATTTGAAGCCCAAGCTACATGGGCCCTACAAATGTCACCTTGAGCTAAATGGAGAAGTCGGCCTAGCGACTATAAAATCTAGAGCTTGTAAATAGACATTTAATTTTTGGGACATTGTTTTGTTTGTTTTTGGTTTTGAACACTTTTAGTTTTTCTATTGTGGGTATATGTCTTCTATACTTTTCAGGTCCATGGATAGAAGCAAGCTATATTCAGACTCGGCCCAGGCGGTTCCTTTTATTCAAAATTGAGAGGCCCTGCACACCTGTCTAGTGAGTTTCTTTCTTTACCCTTGTTTTTATACAGTGAGGACATTGTAATGTTTAAGTATGGGGTGGGGGAAGGGCTTACTTCATGCATATTTGCCATATTTGACATTATTTGTGCATATTTAGAATTTATTGCTTTGAATTGCTACATGGCTATTTTGGAATACACTGTTAATTTATTTGCTTATATGCATGTTTTCCAAAGTTTGAAAAAATGACCCCCATTGAAAATTTTGATTAATTTCATGGAAGCTTTATTGAACTCAACGATGCAAAATTGGATTCATTAGAGATATAGCATGAAATTGCCTAGTAAAGGGAAGTCACAATGAAGTGCATATTTGCTTGAAAACCATGAAAGGAGGTAAAATTTGAAATTGCTTTTGACATGTTGCATGATAAGATGATGGGACACATTGTGAGGAAGTCCAAAGCACTAAGTATCCGGGGCCATTCATGACATCCATGTTTGCAACTCGCGAGAAGGCAGTGCTGAGGTTAGAGAGGTAAAAGCATTATTATTGATAAAAGCATTATGAAAGGTGATGAATCTCAAGGAGAAGGAATGTGGAAATTCAGTTGGAAATACTCCATTTCCCCGGATCATTAGCACCACATTGCCAAAAATTGCCCACCTTTAGCCTTTTACCAATGTATTCCTTATTGAGCTTAAATTAAAGTCCTCTTGATTATTAATGCTTTGTCACATGAATTGTTTTTGCATAACCCTCCTTTTGTGAGTAGATGTTGCTTTTGTATAATTGCACATGCATGGATCTGTGACACTAGTACCTTTTCGAGGATGGTAATTGATTGCAGGGACAATTGAGAATGAATCTGATATGTTGAGAGTTTTAATTTCTTCTCCTGAATGACAAATAAAAGTATTGCTTGAGGACAAGCAAGCTTAAGTACGGGGTGTTTGTTGTGAGCTGAATCTGCCATGTTTTACAGTAACTTTTATATCGTTTTCTGCATACATTTCATGCATCTGGGATAAGATAGTACATAATCTATATAGTTTATGTTTATTTGCCAAATTATGGAATCTACACCAGTTTCTGTTTAATTTCGCAGAATTCAAGGCAAATTACAGCAATTCTGAGAAAGGTCGGAAAAGCTCGGAAATCAACTACAGAAGTCCAAGGCCAAGAAGCAGCGAAACCAGTCGAATCAAGCTAGGATCCCAGGTTACTCGATCTAGAGTAATCCAACTCGATCTCGACGAAGGTGTCCGAGCTCAGGCCATATCGACTAAGCACTGATCGAGAAACTGAGTAAGAGACAACCCGACTCCCAGAAGACAACTCGATCTCGAGTACAGCTTGTCGAGATCGACAACACCTAGACACCATGTTCGGAGTCGACGAAGCTTTGCCAAAGTCGAAAAGCCGAAGACGGAGAGCACCACCATTACTCGATCTCGAGGAGCCTTGTCGAGATCGAGGACCCCATGGCGCCAATCCGAGTCCGTGACGAGCACCATCTACTCGACTACACCATGCCAACCATCCTCAAAGCACACCCAACTCGATCTAGAGGAAGTTGGTCGAGATCGAGGAGCCACCACCACACCTGTCCGAGCCATGTCGAGCAGAGCTACCCGAGAAGCCCAGCCAGCCATGGTCGACGTCAATCCTACTCGATCTCGAGGAGCCTTGGTCGAGATCGAGGAACGCCGCGTCCGAAGCCGCGTTATGCGATTTGGCTGTCCTACACGGTTTGGGAGTCCTTGGAGCCGAAGGAGTCCGAGCTGGCCGACATCTATCAAATTCTATCTATGGAGAAGATTTACCACACATGGAGAGAAGACTTACCTAGCTATTTAGATTTAATTTCCCCTTTATAGATTTAATTCTTAAATACATTTATTTATCTTTTAAACTTTTTATATATAGATAGATATCTTCTATCCTTGATTAGCAAGGAATAGAAGGCTATAAATAAAGCCTTAGGGGCTGAGCATTAGGCATCTTATTCCAATTTAATTCCATTCAAGTAAGTAGGAGTATAGAGAGAGAGAGTTTGTGGCAAGCAAGGTGGAAAGGCGAAAGCGGATTTGTCTTGTTGGTTGTAAGCTTTCTTTATTTAATTCAATGCAAGTTAGTTTCTTTTGTTATTTAATGTCTTTCTTGATAATGAAGAGCGAGTAGTCCACCCACTTCTGGAGCTGGGGTGAGCCCGACGGTGGCCATGTGAGGTGATGCGGTAAAGATACAATCTTTCTATGCAATTCGTCTTCTATCCCTATGAGCATGATTCTTTTGCGAAAGTTGAAGGTGATCCTTGTTTGTGTTATTGAAGCGAAAGTGATCTTAATGCAACTTGGGTTAATATGTGAAAAGGGTTAGTAACAATTAGGGTTTATGCGAAAGCCTCTATATGTCTATTTGTTAATAACGAAAGTTATTAAACATGATCTTTTATGCCTTTATGTGTTACTTTGCATGATTATCGTTGTGGCGTTGATACCCTGGCTTTGGAAGTTTTTCATATATTGAATTTATTTCTGTCGAATTCTGAGTTCTGTGTTCGAATCTGGAATTTAAAGTTTCTGAGTTTTGGTCGATCTAGAGGAGGAGCTTGTCGATCTCGAGTAAGCAGTTGTCTAGATCGAGTTGGCTTTAGTCTAGGTCGAGTTGAGTTTCTGCTTCTGTCGTCGATTTTTAGTTTCTGTCGTCATTGTTGTTTGTCGATCTCGAGTATTGTGCTTGTCGAGATCGAGTGAATTGCTGCCTTTGTTTTATTTCTTGCTTTCGTTTGTTATTTCTGTCTTTCTTTCTTTGTTTCTTTGTTTCTTTGTTTCTTTGTTTCTTTGTTTCTGTCTTTTGTTTGCTTTTCTGTGAGATTTACAGCTGCCTAGGATAGGCTGACACATTTCCTCGTGGATTCGATCCTGACTTTCTCTTACTACATTGGAGGGAGTCCTGTAATTATTTGCGTGGGCCTAAATCTGGTTTGATCTATTTCATTATATTTCATACTCGATTTCCTCCCTACAACACACATATCTGAAGAAAAGTTGAACATGTATCAACATATATATTTCAATCAGATATGAGCTAATGCACTACTATGAAAATAGAGAAAAAAAGTTACTAAACTTGATAGGACTTCTACAAAATAAGTCAACTAATAAACAACAAAGATTAAGGAACAAATGGAAAGAGCAATTATCAATTTACCATAAATGTTACAGTTTTTCCTCTCAGGCAGCAAGCATAGAAGGAACGAGGACCAGGGAGCTTAGGCCTCGTTTGGTTAGTCAGTTAAAAACCCAGGAAGTTAAAAAAACCCGGGAAGTAGGATATATTCCTGTGTTTGGTTGACATAATGATACAGGAATTCAACTTCCCAGGAATTTCAATTCCTCTAAATGGTAGGAAGTTCACTTACCTAGGGGGGACTAGGTAAGTTCAGCTTCCATCCTTTTTTAATGTGAATTTATTTATTTTCCTATTTATATTACTAAAGACAAAATTCAACCAAACAACTTTTTTCAATTCATAGGAAATGCATTTCACAGGAATTCAATTCATGGAAAGTAAGTTCCAGGGAATTGTACTTTCCGCATTCAACCAAACGAGCCCTTAGAGTCTATTACCTCAGGGGTAGGCAAAACGTGGTTGTCGAATCTGCGAATTAGAAAACCTAATCGATAGAAAACTCAAAGTAGCGTGAAATTGGAAACTCTTTCCGCTAGAAGTTAATCTTGAATCGATACCTACGAACAGGAAAACGACTCTATAATCCGAGAACCAGTGAACTTAATCAATCGAAGATGTACTCTCGCATCAACATCAAACTGGAAACCCTCGCTGCTAGAAATTTAATCTATAATCGAATTCGAATTGGAAGATCTATGAACTAGAACACGACTCTCGAATATGCGACATAGAAAACTTACTCATCTGAAGACAGCTGCCAGAAGTTGAACCTCAAATCGAAGCCTGAAGTCGAAGCCTTCCTGCCGCCTGTAATTTTTGTCAATCTACTTTTCTTCATAGGAACACCTAGCCTTCGTATTGCTCTTCCTCAACGATAAAAATGAAACCGTGTTGGCAGAATCGCATGACTTATTCAACACCAAACCTTCTAGAACCAAATATCTTTTTTCTTCACCGCCATTCGAAACTCTTTTTCGAGCATTTCAGGAGAAAGAGAGGGAGGGGAGAGAGATGGATCTAGCGATTGAGGAGAAAGAGAGGGCGGCCGACGAATTCTCAGATCTAGCGGAGAGAGATGAATGCATTTGAGAGAGTCGGACCAGACGGCAGTACTAGGGTTTTTAATATTTTAAATAAACTATTGCCATTCTCGACACATAAACACATCGAAAAAGGTTAGGACTTTTTCCAACACTTTTAAACGTCGGTAATTACTGACGCATATCGATCAATAGCGTCAAGAATAAAGTGTCGGAATTTATACCGTTTTCCTGTAGTGACATTCGGGTGTGTTTGGATTCCAAATGCATTATGTTCATAATGCAAAATGATAAGGCGGTGTTTGATTAACACAATTTTTGATTTTTTGGTTTCCACAATATATTAATTATAATGCAATTATTTTATCTCAATTTATGTAATTATTTGGTTAAATTATGGTTTTATCTCGATTTTTATGATATTTTTATTTTTACTATCAAACGCTCACATAAAACGAGGTAAAATAATTACATTATAATTAAAATGAATTGGAATCCAAACACATTGTACTTTTGCGTGGTCCAAAATCGCTTCTTTAATTATGATTTTTTTTTTATGCAATATATATGGACCATTTAATTTCCCATCTACTATATATTTACAGGCTCTTCATCATTAATACTATTATTATCGATTTTTCTATTCACTTGCTAATGTGAACCTACATGGCTACATTTATCAATTATTTTATTACCACCTACCCGCTCCCAAAACGTGACATTTTTTATCCATTGATATGAATATTGTTGTGCGTAATTACGAAAATGATATTGTTCATTTTATGTTATATATATGAGTATAAATACTATCATATTAGTATACTCATATTTACATAATATTTATATTCTAATAAAAAAAACATAATATTTATATTCAAACAATTTAATATTCATATTAAGAAAACATAAAATTCATATAAATGATACATTATTCATTTGTTTTACTGTTGTGCACCATATTTTCCATTTCATTGAAATTCCACCATATATATATTCTTTATGTTTCTGATTAATTTATTACGGATCGAGTATTATTTTTTATTACTCATTATTGATTTATCTGAGATCAATTTTGAATAATCTTTGTGATTCTAATATATTCAAACAATTTTCTATCAACACACGTGCATAAGTTGAACAAACCCTCATGCCTTTGAAATATCGATTGTAACAAGTAAAAACTAAATAGGAGATTTAGATCCTATTCGATCTCGAATGAACAAAAACAACAATAACAACCCAGTAAATTCTATGATTAAACGGAATATAGGAGTTCAAGATGTACGCACTCTTTTTCCGAACAAGTTGAAAGAGTGTTTCTAATAGACCCAAAAAACAGGACACTAGAACCACATAGAAACAGGCCTCACATAAGGTAAAAGAGACAATAAAGAAGTCAGAAAAAAGGAAGAAAAAAAAAAGCAAAGGCAACAGGACACAACACCATAGCCCATAACTTTCGAAATGTTCAGAAGATTGAGGTTATGTCGAATGACCTTCATCCAGCTCTTCTTAGGTCTGTCCCTACCCCTGCTGGTATCTCCAAGATCCAAATTCTCACACTTACGAACTGGTGCCGATGTGATTCTCCTAAGAACGTGCCCAAACCAACCCGGTCTATTTTTGTATTTTTTTGGAGGGTGAAGGAATTAATTGTGAGTTTTGTTTATATGTACTCAGAAGTTGTAGCTGCTAGTAATTAATTTGGACAGTGATTGGGGTACTATTTGAAGAATCCAATTCAAATCGAAATTGCGCTTCAAGCCAACAGTTATAAGTTGAGGGAAAATAACAAAACAAATTAAAGATCCATCCAAACATGGCTCAAAATGTATGAATATGATTCACATATATACTTATCTGTTGAGGAAATTTCAAGCAGATAAAGACTTGAATGTGATGATAATCAAAGGCGAAGGTTCATCCAGAAAGTAAATCGATCTCAGACGTTAGAAGTGGCATATGAGATAAGATACACAGGTGAAGTGAAACCGACGTTAGCGGTTATACGTCCGGTGTACGTGATGGTACGTTAATATTCGACGCAAGGGGCGATATAGATGGATTTCGTAGTCGACAACCAAATTGGTAAGGGGGATTTTGCAGGCCGCAGCTCAGGTTAATGGAAAAGAAAGAGACCTAACTTTGTTGGTTTTTGGAACATTTTTTATGATTCGTATCCATCCAGTTGATAAAGACAAGATTGGTTATCCAAATTCCACGAAATTTACTAGATAAGTAACTCACAATCTTCCATTACTTGCTTTTTCTTAACAACAAAAAATAATGCAAAGAGGTATGTGTTCTTATAGAATACATACATGTGTATATTTACACAAAATTTAGGGGGTAAAGAAAAAAAATGAGAAAGTGATTATGGGCCCAACTAATAAAAATGGGCTAAGCCCATTACGAATTAGGCCCATTTAACTGAAAACTGGCCCATTAAATTGGGAAAGAAAAATACCAACAAGTCCATGGCTTTGTGCACAATGTCCAGATCACATCTAGATTCACTAAAAATTTTGGGTAGGTTAAAAAATCAACAAAATCTAGGAAATGATTACTATTTGTGGGAGCTTAACCTATGCATGATAAAAGAAAAGCCTCAAAAATGGGACATACATAACTCTGTATTGTTGAATGATTACATAGTTTTATTTCAGGGTCTAGAGAGAGGATCTAACAAAAACTAAAAAACTGTGAACAACAATCATTTTAGAGGATGCTAATCAAAACCACCCTCAAGAGACAACACATTAATCAAAGGAATCAAAGCATCAATTAAGAAGGTAAACAATGTTGTATATAGTCTATCCAAGAAACCTGCAGGTCTGTTCTGCAGCTGATCCCGAAAGTATCCTACCATTATTGTCCTGCTACCTGAATCGCAATTGGCGTGGTAATGAAAATTGAAGCTCACTTGGGAGGAGGAGGAGCTGCGCCGCCAGTAGTTGGCCTATAAGTGATATATAAGTCATTTTGATTATAAGAAAGAAAGCATATGAAAGCAAGAAATTTGTTTTTGTGTATACAAGTGTATAGAAGTTAGGATGGAGGAAACTTACAAGCCAACAAAGACTTTGAAGGCATCATAGATGCCCCATTGTGCACCTGTGAGGGTTCCTATCATGACTATTCGAAGAGGGAGGCCTCGTGTAAAAAGTCCCCACAAACCCAGCTTCTTGACAGCCTGCAAAAAATCGATTTTTGTAAGAGATGTAGAGGATCACAAGCTCATGATTCATAAGCAGCATACAGATGGTTGTATAGAGAAGTTGTTGTGTTGACTTACATCGCCGGCAGAAGCACCCTGGGCGTTGTTGAGGAAAGAGACCAAGTTGTCAGCTGGGTGTGACACAATGGCACAGAAAACACCGGCAATATATCCTCCAGCAAAGCTGACGCCGAGTTGTAGAGAGCTGCTGCACTCATGCTTAGGTCTTGGGATGGCATGCTTATATATTTGTTCAACAATGTTTTCAAATGTTGCAAACTTCATCATTGTATCTGCATATCCAACAAGTCCAAGATAGTATGCAAAGTCAAAATGTAGTAGATTCTAGTGAAGAGGATACATATAGAAATATATTTACTCAATATTCCAACAAATACAATTACTCTGCATACAAAGAAATCAAACTTTCAGTTATATAGCTATCGCTGTCGACAACGAACTAACAGATTTCCAGTTATACAAGGCAAGGGTCAGGCGTATCATGTGAAACCTTTTGAAAAACATTAGGGGCATCCAGCATATTCGATGAGCTCAAAACAGACGGTCAAATACAGATAACAAGAATCTAAAATGACCAATAAGTTCTGCATTCAATGAATGTACAAACACCAATAACACCGAAGATAAAAATGGACTATAGCATTTGCTCACAACAAACATAATAATCAATTAATCACACCACAAGTTCTGATCCCAACCTCATCAGATGTATGCACAAGTAAAATATGAGCATCTTTGATATGAGATGGTCAAATGGAGCAATGAAACATGAGAGCGCAACAAATATTTTTGCTTACATGGAATTTGACGCCCCCAAAGAGGAACAAGCCCCTTGTACAATCTGCAAACAAACAAAACAAAATTTGTTTTGTAATTCATCCAGATGAGACACATTCGATCACTAAGATAGAACAATATAACATGCTGCATAGCAAAACAACATCCAATATTGTATATAAGAAGCACACATACCCTCCAAAACCCTCAGCCTTGACAATCTTGGGCAATCCATCAGACAAACCCTTGGCAAAGCCAGGCTGCGTCTGGACTCGAACCTTGACAGCCTCAAAGGGGCAGAGACCAATGTCAGCAATGATCTCGGCGGAAGCAGAGCCGGCCAGGTAGATCAACGTCTTATACTTGGCGGCATTCTCAGGCCCAGCGAGATCTGAATACTGCTTCTTGAAGAATTCGTACAAGCCGAATTTTCCAGCTCCCTGAGCACTGTAACCTAGAAGAGTAGGCGCCCAGCCCCTGAAGAAGCCTCTCATACCTTGCTCCTTGAGCAAAACACCAAATCCAGACGAAATGCTCTTGTACTTGGCCGGATTAATCTACCAACCGGCAAAAGAACGAACACAAAACAATCAATTTCCATTCTCATTCATGAACAATCGCATTTTAGGGCTTCTGCCTGAAATCAAATTTGACGAGATCGGGAATAGACGAGAATCAAACCTGCATGTTACATTTGACGAGATCGAGAGGAGTGACGGCCATGTGAGTGAGGCCGCAGCTGAGGACGCCGCCAGCAGTGCAGGCGGCGTAGAAGGCCGGCGAATACAACTGAATCTTCTCGCTCGGCGACGTAACGACGAATTTCTTAGACGAAGGCGGCGGAGGCTGTGAAATCGGCGTGGAGCGGTCATTGATCAGATCTCCGGAACCAGGCGGGGTTTCGGAGGAAGAGGAAAACGAATAGAGGAAGCTAGGGAGCAGGGGTTGGAAATTGGAGTTGGAGATCGCCATGGATGAGGAAGTTAGGGTTCCGTTGTCGTTGTCGTCGTCGTCGTCGTCCCTGATTGATCGGAGACGATAGTTGGCGGAGAGGGGGAGAAGGAGCATCGACGATTATTGCGAAGAGATGAAAGAGTGATTAATTTGGAATCGAATCTGTCTGCGATTTCAAAGGGAAATTTGCCCCTTTCTTTCGCGCGCTTTATATTGACCCTTTCTCACAATAATGCCCTCTTCGACTCCCATAAATTACACAATGTGTTTCTAATTTAAGAAATGTTTGTATGAATCATAATAAATACTTTTTTTTGGTAAATAATCATAATAAATACTAAATACTCCGAAATAAATAGATGAATATCTAAACATTTCTAAACTTAGATTGTTACTGTATTTGTTAACGTTCCTTTATTAATTGATTTAAATTTTAGTCTAATCTACAAATAAAAATTGCTAAACTAAGGAATGTAAGGAAATCATTCCAAAATCATAATGTCTCCCAGATATAAATTGGAGTATCTTTTAGCTATACATATTTGAAAGGCAAGAAAATGATTAAATAGGTTTTGTATATATTCAAATTTATAAATTACACTTGCACATTATACAAAATTTGGCCTTCTTTTAGTTGTTTTGGGCTTATGGCCGGCCTTTGAAAAACTTATGAGCCAAAATATATAAAACTGGCACCTTTGGACATATGGGTATTTTAAAAAACTTCGGTGCCAAATTGGTATTTAAAAAGTCACCGATGGACATATAGGTATTTTTTTTGGCCGGAAGTTTTTTATGTTGATAAATTCATTAAAAAAATTCTCATTAATATATCTATAAATGTTATATAAAAAAGATAAAATTAAATCCATACTTTTTTTTAATTAGTTTTCACATATTGGTATTTTAATCACTTGGAAGTTAGATACTTACATATTAGTATTTTTAAAAACCTAAGTTTTTCACAAATAAAATTCAACAAGCTGTTAATTATCATCATTAAACCATGTATATTAAAAACCTAGTTCCAACCAATAAAAATACATGGGATTAATTATGGTAATTAACTTACTAATTTTTATGTTTGAAAAATATGTTTTAAAAAATAATAATATATGAGAATCTAACTTCCAACCAATAAAGATACCAATATATTAGAGCTGATAAAAAAAGACTACATTTTTATTATTTTATATATTTTTAGATACATTAATGAGTTCTTTAAAAAAAAAACTTTATTTTTATCATTTTATATATTGTAAGATACATTGATGAGTTTTTAAAAATTAATTATCAACCAAGCTAGTTAAATTTTTTTTAATTACCAACAAAAATAATTCAAGCTTACTAAATTGCGTTCTCTAAAAATTTAGAACGAAAACCGAACTTCCGGTAAAAAAGTATACCTATATGTCCGCTGGTGGTTTTTTAAATACCTATATGTCCGTCGGTGACTTTTTAAATACCAATTTGGCACCAGAGTTATTTTAAATACCCATTTGTCCAAGACTGCCAGTTTTAAATACCAATTTGGTAGTTTGGCCAAATAAAATATCATGAAAAATTACATTGTGTTTGAAGTTTTGGTCTGAAACAATGAATTATTTATATACTCCGCATTTTTTAAAACATTATAAGTCTAGTCTGATAAATAACTCAAATTGGGGATTGCATCATTCTATTTAGAACTCATGATTAAGGTCTTTTGGACTATTTGAAAGGCACTTCTCTTTTAAAAAGAAATAGCTACGTTTACATAATTATATATATTACTCCCTCCGTTAATTAAAACTTGACGTTTTACTATTCATGCACGCATTTTTAGGTGTTAAAAACTATATAAAATATTAACTTTTTTAATAATTTTTTTAAATAATATCATACTTATTACTATTAAGTATGAATTTATAAAAACAAATTTAAAAAAAAGTTAATATTTTATATAGTTTTTATCGTTCTAAAAAAGCGTGCATGAATAGTAAACGACAAGTTTTAATAGACAGAGGGAGTATGACTTATAATTCATGAAGAGTCAAAGTAGGCAAAACAAAGTGATAAAAGATACTCTAGAGGGGTTGAATAGAGTATGTCAACTTTTCGCAATTTTAAAGTCAAAGTCTTAAAATGTGTATTAAGGTCTTATAATTAAACTCAAAGTCTTGATAGTTCTTCAGGAACTGGTTAAGACACTTTGCGAAAATTTGAACATTAAAGTAAATATGCGGAAAATAAAGAACTGAAGGTAAAGAAAGGACACACGATATGTTAACGAGATTCGACACAAACTTGGCTTACTCTCCGCCTAGGGTTTTCCAACCCGTAAGATTCAAAAGCATTATTATTTCACTTCTTATGGATCCTATATACAACCTAGAAGAACTGTCTCTCTTCTATCAACTCGAAGTCTCACCCACTTATATCTAATCAACCAAAACCTCGTGAAATAATAGCCTAATGAATACGTTTAAGTAGATGTATACTCTTACTATAACACTTTCATACTTGTATAATAACGCTCAACAAAACCTCTCAAAACTTTAAAGATAAAACAAAGAACACTAGAGTACTGAGAGATTTAAGTAGATCGAAGTGGGTACGGTGCTTGTGAGATCAGTTTGAATTGTAAGCTTCAGTAGTATCTTCCATTGGCTATCCATCGATCTATATATAATGTTGGACAATGACCCTGCTGGAACCTGTAAAAAACAACAAACTAGCTATAAAGCGTTAGTGGATGTAGGCCGAACTCGTTTCTGTGAAGGGGCTAGGGCTTCGGTGAAGCGTGGTATGGGAGCCACTGAATGAGAAACGTATTTACCCACGACAGTGGTGCAGATCGTATGCGAGGCAACGTCCCCCAAGGATTTCACCGGCTTCTCTCACAGGTGCACTCGAGGGAGAGAAGTTGGAACTGGAACATGCGCTCAGAACAGAAAAGGGTAGGAGAAAACAAGAGAGGGAGAGAGGCCATTTTGTTCGCTGTGTTAAAACCCAAGCCCTTGATCCCTTTATATAGCTGCGAAATCAATCCTTAAGCCGCAAGCAAAAGGAAGATTTGAGTTTATCTTCAGAAGATCTTGACTTATCTAAAATTGTTTGAAAGGATAATTTTATGAAAATAAATCCAATGAAAAATAGATATTTGCGGATAAATACTAACAAGTTTATCCGTAATATCTTCGGCCTCAAGAAAAGATATTTTCCACAAAACTCCATCTCATTCTTTACCTCTCAATGTAGGTAACGGTAGAGTCTCCTTAAAACCCTTTTAGGATACCCTTGAACATTCCATGTGGGATGGAGAAAGTCTAAGAGACACCTTAAAACCACATACTCTAGGCATTATATCCAACAATCCCCCACAAATGCCGAGAGAAGGGTTTAAAAACTAAGGTTTTGAAAACAAGTTCTGAGCGTGTCGAGGTCAGTGCTTAAATGCTGATGTCTTGCGACTTGAACCAGCACATAGTGAAACTGGCGATCCCTTCGATAGAGCGAATGGCCAGAGGCCTTGAATTCCTCCACTTAGGGGTAAACCAGCAACACACACCTTCCACGGGGTCCTGTAACGTTCTGCTAAGTCTTATCACATAAGACATTCAAGTTTTGGCACACCTTGGGTGCTCAGAAGCGTTCTAGTGATGACTGCCCTAAGTCTCACCTTGGAGGGTTGCCAATCCCTTACACTCACGTAGGTAATTTCAACATATCTGTCTCAATACAGAATACCCCCACAATGGGTTATGAAGTCATTAAGAGCTCTAAGGCTCAACCTCTCTACTGTCGTTCGGTGATCTATCAAGTCCGTCTCAAAAGGACCACCCAATGCCTGGGCTATAGAATCATTAAGAGCGTTAGCTCAACCTCACTATACACTTGGCACAGGAATGGGAAATGTGTATCTCATATGAGTCTTTCCATGGCTTGCGTTCGACCAAATTAATGGTTTCCACCACAGATTCCTCATCTCACAGGCTTTAGCCCCATTCCCCTCGACGTGTCAAGGACTAGCCTTCTGCAAAGTCCTTTGGTCAATGGATCCGCAATGTTCCTCTCTAACCGCACAAACTCTAAAGAGAGTACCCCATTTCTTATCAACTGCCTCACAACCTCATGTCGGGTGCATATATGCCTCTTCTTGCCATTATACGCTCCACTGTTTGCTACCCCGTAGGCAGCATGTGAGTCACAGTGTAGAGAAATCGCAGGAGCTGGATGCCCCCACATTGGTATATCTGCCAGTAGGCATCTCAGCCACTCAGCCTTTTACCCTGCTAGGTCTAGAGTTATGTACTCTGACTCCATCGTCGATCGGGCTATACAGCTCTGCTTTGCAGATTTCCATGAGACAGCTGCACCACACAATGTAAAAACATATCCACTAGTGGAGCAAATTTCATCAGTCCCACTTACCCAATTTGCATCACAATATCCTTCTAGAACGCAGGGAAAACCCTCAAAGTGTAATCCCCAATCAAGAGTGCCTCTAAGGTATCTCATTAACCTTCTAAGTGCAATCCAGTGTTCATTGATAGGATTGTGTGTATATCTACTGAGTCTACTTACTGCATAAGCTATGTCAGGCCGAGTATAGTTCATCAAAAACATTAGACTCCTAATAACTTTAGCGTATTCCTCTTTGGAAACACCTATACCTGAGTTCTTCACTAACTCTATGGTAGCATCATATGGGGTCCTAACTGGTGTCATGTTGATAGGAGGAAAATCGAGTATGCAAATAAAATATAAATAAATCACAGCAAACCAGATTCCGTCCCTTGCAAATAATTACAAGACCTCCTCCTGATGCAGCAGCGGGAAGTCAGGATCGATCCACGAGGAAGCGTGTCAGCGGATCCTAAGCAGCGAAGAAATCTCACGGAAGTCGACCACAGATGTCCTCGATCTCGACTAGAGTTAGTCGACAAAAGATCGGACAGTCGAACACAGTGCAACAGCAAGCACAGGGGCTCGTCGATATCGACCAGACGGTACTTGATATCGTGTAGGCTTCGTCGACGTCGAGTTGGGCTTTGTCGAGCACCTGCACACAGAAGCTACAGCGATGCTAGATCGAGAATCAGTACTCGATATCGACGAGTGCTATTCGATATCGAGGAGACAGAAACTAAAACGAAACGAAAGAAAGTAAAAACAATTGCTTTGGGATTTCGAACTAAACTTAATGTAAAAGACTTCCAATATTGGGGTTTGCAACAACGATAACCAAGCATGCATAAGGCAGAGATAAAACAGATAATCATGTAAATCGCATTAAAGGACAAGCTTTCGCCTTCTCCAACAATTAGACAACTCTTTCAAGAAACCCTAATTGTCTCTACCGATTTTATGTTTACAATCCAAGTTGTTAACATGGATCTCCATTAGATGGGTAATAAACACATAAACAAGTAGTAGATGCTCAAAACATGATAAAGGTCGGATCTTTACCTCAAACGCGCATGGCTATCGTCGGGCTCGCCCCAACCCTAGAAGTGGGTGGACTACTCGCGCTTCATCGCAACCTCAGACATCATTGATTGAAAGAAAATAACAACTTGCATTAAACTAAATTCAAAAGACTTTACAATCCCGGCGATCCAACTCTCGTTAAACGCCAAAACCCTAAAACCTCTGAACTCCTAAACCGTCTATGTGAACTACTTCTCTCCTTCTGAATTCGAATTCCATAGAAATCAACCCCATGGGCTTTATTTATATGCTTCTAAACCTTGCTACTCAAGGATAGAAAGATCTATCTATATCTAAAACTATATCTAAAAGGCTTAATGATAAATAAAAGCAACAAAGAATTTAAATCTAAAAGGGAAATAATATCTAAAGTGTCTTAAAGTGGATAGATCTTCTCCTTCATGATGTATCTTGATAATTTCGGATAGACTAGGCTATCCTCGGCTCCAAGGACTCCAACTCCGAGTAGGACTGCATCAACACGTCACGCGGCTTCGGGAACCTTCATCGATCTCGAGTACGGCGTACTCGATCTCGAGTAGGAAAGTTGTCGACTGGGCTTGGCTCGGGGTCTCGGCTAGCAGGTCCTCGATGTGGCTCGGTCATGACTCCTGGCCTTATTCGATCTCAAGGAGAGCTCCTCGATCTCGATGAGTGGTGTGTTATCGACTTGGTCTTCCGAGGTTGTCGAGCAACCCTTCTTGACATGCTCGGATGTGGGCTTGTCGACATCGAAGATGCTCCTCGATCTCGAGTAACAATGGATCGTCGACTTGGCCAGCTTGGTGTATTGGGTAGCCTCTTGTCGACATGCTCGGACACAGGCTCCTGGGCTTCCTCGATCTCGACAAGGGTCTTGTCGATCTCGAGTAGATCATGGCTTGGCCTGGTGTTGTCGAGCAGCATCTCTTCGACATGGCTCGGGGAATGTGGTCTGGCACTTGTCGACATCGAGTAGAGTGTTGCTCTGCTCCGCGTTGTCTGGTCAGGTCTCTCCTCGACTCCAGTGTATCCGGACTTGACTTGTCGACATCGATGAGAACTTAGTCGAGATCGAGTAGACTTGCTGCTTCCGTCTTTGCTTCTTGGTTTTCTCCCGAAATGTTTCCATATTCTGCAATATTAAACAGAAATTTATGTAGATCTCAATTTCTGACAAATAAGCATATACTACATAAATTCGACATATTCCCAACCCGAAATATGCAAAATGTAAAGAATGTGGAACCAAAATATGCATAAAAACATGGCTACTTTGGAGACATCACGTCACATCATAGGTGTTAAACTTTTTCAATACCTTCTCTACATAATGGGGTTGAGATAAAGTAAAGCCATTTTTAGTTCTAGTCACTTTAACCCCTAGAATCACATCAGCTTCACCTAAGCCTTTCATTTCAAAGCTAGAGGAAAGAAACTTTTTGGTTTCATTTATCACATGCATGTTAGTGCCAAACAACAACATGTCATCAACATATAGGCACACAATAACACAACCATAATTGTACATCTTGGTATAAACACATGCATCAGATCCACTAACCACAAATCCAAAACTCAACACAGTGTTATGGAATTTCTCATACCATTGTTTAGGTGTTTGCTCTAGGCCATAGAGAGATTTCTTTAACCTACAAACCATATTCTCTTTACCTGGAACCACACAACCCGGAGGTTGTTCCATGTATATTTCCTCATCTAGATCACCATTCAGAAAAGCAGTCTTTACATCCATTTGATGTACTAAGAGCTTGTAATTAGATGCTATTGCAAATAATGTTCTAATGGTCGCAATCTTGGTTATAGGAGAATAGGTGTCAAAATAATCTACTCCATGTTTATGTGTGAATCCTTTGATTACTAGTCTTGCCTTAACCTTTCTATAGAACCATCTGTTCTAAGTTTTGTTTTAAAGATCCATTTACAACCAATGGCCTTGCAACCTCTAGGCAAATCAACTAGTTCCCAAGTGATTACTTGTGATAGATTCAATTTCACTGTTTATAACATCTTTAAAAAAACTAGCATTACTGAACTCATAACTTCTCTATATGTTTTAAGTTCATCCTCTATCATGTGAACATAAACTAGAGCTTCATTGATTTCATCTAAATCACGGAGTTCAGTTAAGAATGCAGTCACAAAATCAGGACCATAGCTATTTTCAATTCTACGTCTTTTACTTCTTCTAATTTCACTAGGTTCATCAACATTGATAGAAGCAGGTAAAGACAAAGATGCAGGTTCAAAAACAGTAGGAATACTATCATGATCTTTCTTCAAAGGAAAAATATGCTCAAAAAATTCAGCATCACGATATTCACACATCGATATATCATGCAAGCACATAAATCTATAGACGGTATAATTGCTCTCTTTATAACCAACAAGACTCATCATCAATCATATAAGATCCAACATCATTTCATTTAAAGGCATATATAACCACTTTAGACACACTAACCCCCACATTTCTCACATATCCTAGGTAGACTCTTGAGTCATTTACAAACCTTGCATGAGGTTTTGCCTAACTTCTCATGTGGTGTCTCATTTCCCACCTTTATTGAATCTAAATTATGTAGGTTATAAACAAATTAGTTTTATACCTCATATGTCATAAACAAGTCATCCTACATCTTTGACCTTGGTAAATACATGAACTTGGTATCTCTTAAGATCTCTAAAGATCATCTACTTAATGTGATATAACACCTTTACCGCGTTGCTTTTAGAGTTCTAAGAAATAAAACTCAAACTTTTTTAGCTCAAGCAATACAGATTGAAAGGTTGTTTAGCAAATTATGCACATATCACATTTATTTGATCAACAACAACATCTAAGTTAGATATTAGGAGCATTTTATGGAATTTTCTCAAAATTAACAACTTATCATGTCCTAGTATCATGTCATCAACCGAGATTCAAAGAGATACAAGCATAGGATATATAACCAAACTAATTTCAACCATAAAAATCATGTCGATCACTCAAGTTAACTCACAAATGGGTCGACTTGAGAGCTCAGCAAAATGTCCTTTGTAAGACCGTAGAGATGACTCGACTAGTTCATTAACGCAATTGTTCTCCGTTTTTTACATCTCATTGCCGCTTCGTATATACTCCCTTTTAGGTGTTGTCGGATTGCAAGATTCTGTGTTTACATCCATCTGGAAAATATGCTCAACTAATTTGTCAAAACACAATCAAAATAAAACGAATCCGGACAAACTAGCAACTCAGCAAGTCCCAGTTAAATACGATCAGTCTATTTTTGTATCAAAACAAAATGGAAAAATTTTAGGCCCAAATGAATTAGGCCCAAGGGCATAAAAGGGTGCTCTTGAGTCAACACTTGACCAAGATCTTGGCTGAGTCCCATAAGCGACCCGAAGGCCCGACCAAACCCGAGACTCTAGGTCACCCTATAGCCCGGCTCGGCCCGAACGGAAGCCTGAAGATCCCATCCTCAACCTGCCGTCTTTGCAGCAAGCTTGAAGGTTGTATCTGTCATCGCCGGCAATTTCCACAGGCGGTGGCGCCGGATGCCGCCAGTACCCACAAAGGATAAGCAACACCAAGCACCGCCAAGCCTGGGAGTACACTTTCCGCCGTCGTATCTAGCTCGGGTCTCCCTTCTCCTCCCTTTCTCCCACTGCCACCTCGCTGTCGAATTCCCAGGCGGTGGCGCCGCCGCCTCCAATTGGCCCGTTGAGGAGCACGGTGGCAGTAGCACCTCCAAGCCTAGGACTCCGGTGAGGGCAGCCCGTTTGAGAAATCCGAATCCCCAAAACAGTCTCCGAGAACGATGCGAGATGAGGAAAAGCTCTCGCCCGCGGCGCGAGCCTCTCTTCTCCCCCGTCCCGTCACCGCTGGTGGTTCTGCCGCCTTCAGGTGCTCCGCCAACCCTTAGAACACCGTCCACTCAATGGTAGCACGAAACCCCCCTTTCCATCGCAACCAACAAAACCGACCGAGAAATCAAATTACTTGGGGTTTTGTAGATCGAGGATATCAAATCCATCAACATTCTTGACCAATTCGAACAAGCAACCGTCGAATTTCAGATATGGGTTTACTCTTCACGATGAGGAGGATGGTTGTGAGTCCGGCGCCTCCAAGCCCAAGGTCCGGTCAGGAGATATCGATCGCAGAGCACAAGGCAACAGATCGATCGAAATCAATGGCATCGAATGCTATTGACTCTTCACCAATGTCGAGTCCAATAAGGCAAGAACGATTCTAGCCTTTTTTTCGTAATCTGCCAAAATCTCTTAAAAAACCAATTTTGCAACCTTCAAGGATACAACGTCCCAAATTTACGCACTAACAAGCAGACGTTAGATCGAAACAAATCTCAAATCAATAGCAATCCAGTAAAGAGATGGAAAGCACAAGGGTGAAGAAGACTTGGCCTTTTTCAAACTAAAGGAGGTATTGTTTGATCCGGCTCTATGAATTTAGAAACTCCGCCGTAGAATTCTCCTCCGATCAACCATGTTCAATCCTTTGACGCCTCAACATCCAAAGGCTCCAGCTTCGAGAGATCGAGCAGTGACATCTTGTATCCGATCTCCATGGCGATCATAGTCCAACTAAAATACGTTTCTCATTGTTGGACAATGACCCTGCTGGAACCTGCAAAAAGCAACAAACTAGCTATAAAGCGTTAGTGGATGTAGGCCGAACTCGTTTCTGTGAAGGGGCTAGGGCTGCGGTGAAGCGTGGTATGGGAGCCGCTGAATGAGAAACGTATTTGCCCCCGACAGTGGTGCAGATCGTATGTGAGGCAACGTCCCCCAAGGATTTCACCGGCTTCTCTCATAGGGGCACTCGAGGGAGAGAAGTTGGAACTGGAACAGGTGCTCAGAACAGAAAAGGGTAGGAGAAAACAAGAGAGGGAGAGAGGCGATTGTGTTCGCTGTGTTAAAACCCAAACCCTTGATCCCTTTATATAGCTGCGAAATCAATCCTTAAGTCGCAAGCAAAAGGAAGATTTGAGTCTATGTTCAGAAGATCTTGACTTATCTAAAACTGTTTGAAAGGATAATTTTATGAAAATAAATCCAATGAAAAATAGATATTCGCGGATAAATACTAACAAGTTTATCCGTAATATCTTCGGCCTCAAGAAAAGATATTTTCCACACAACTCAATCTCATTCTTTACCTCTCAATGTAGGTAACGGTAGAGTCTCCTTAAAACCCTTTTAGGATACCCTTGAACATTCCATGTGGGATGGAGAAAGTCTAAGAGACACCTTAAAACCACCTACTCTAGGCATTATATCCAACATATAATTGTGTTGCGCGCTGCGTTTGGTGTTCTGCATTGGAGCCGTTTGAACTTAAACGTTCAAAATCCTTGAGCGGATTTGAATTCAGTCTTTCTAGAAGCAACCGAGGTTGGTTTGGACTAATGAGCTTGATTTGAGCCATTCCTTCATATTAGTTCAATATAACAAAATATAGGCCCAAAAGCTAAGGCTAAAAATTTATCTCCAACCCAGTGAAATAGGTTTCGTCTTTCATCAAACCAACCAACATAGTATAAAACATATAATCATATAATGTCTTAATCAAGGTGGAGTCAACAATACAGAATATTGCATTATAATATAATTCCTAATATATAGCTATCTTAATCAAGGGCAGAGATCAAGTTGAATGGCATCATTGAATTCCCGGACTTGCAGCTAGGGAAAGACTCAAGGGCGGACCCTAGTCCGCTCAATTTTTACAAAAATAAAATAATAGGTAAAAAAAATAAGAAAAATTAGTGTATCTTGTAAGATCATGAAAGTGATTGTAATGTCCTCCTTGAGGGTTTCCATTCATTGATAAACATATATATAAGTTACAAAGGTATTGTGCCCACTATAAAATATAAGTCCTATGTAATTTATCAAACCCCCGCAGTCGAAACTGGAGGGACCCGAATAGTGAAACTTGACCAAAAATCAATGAACAATTGTCGAGGTAAACCCTTGGTGAATATATCAGCGTACTGATAGGAGGACGGGACATGTAGAACGCGGACATGTCCAATGGCAACCTTGTCCCGGACGAAGTGGAGATCGAGCCCAATGTGCTTCGTGCGTTGATGCTAGACTGGGTTGCTAGCCAGATAGACGAAAGAGACGTTGTCAGTGTAGACCAGAGTGGCCTTCTGAAGAGGGCAATGGAGCTCAAGAAGGAGATTGCGGAGCCAAGAGCACTCGGAGACAACGTTGGCAGCACCTCTGTACTCTGCCTCAGCGCTGGAGCGAGACACGATAGACTGACGCTTTGCTGACCACGACACAAGGGTGTCGTTGAGGAAGACACAGTAACCAGACGTGGAGCGACGTGTGTCAGGACAACCACCCCAATCCGCATCAGTGTAAGCAACAAGGTTAAGCTTAGAGGAAGGAGTGATCGTGGTGCCTAGCTCAAGGGTGCCGCTGATGTATCGAATGATCCGCTTCAAGGCCTGAAAGTGGGGTTCCTTAGGTGCATGCATGAACAAGCAGATCTGTTGAACGACGTAACTAATACCAGGCCTAGTGAAGGTGAGATACTGAAGAGCACCAGCGAGCTGGCTCCTGTACAACGTCGGATCATCAACCAAAGGACCAGAATGAGCACTGAGCTTGTTAGATGTATCGAGAGGGGTGGCGACAGGATTACAGTTGCCCATCTTGGCCCGAGCAACAATCTCAGCACCATACTTACTCTGAGAGAGAAACAGACCAGACGCATGACGCTGAACAGCAACTCCCAAGAAGTAGGACAACTGACCCAGATCAGACATGGCGAACTCCGCACTCAACTGCGAAATAATGGACATCCGAAGAGCATCAGAAGAGGCGGTGAGAATGATGTCGTCGACATATAGTAACAGGAAGGCCATGTCTGAGCCTCTGCGATAGATAAACAAAGACGTATCCGAACGGCTGCCAATGAAACCCAAGTGTAGTAGATGCGAAGCAAAGTGCTGGAATCAAGCCCGCGAAGCCTGTTTCAGAACATACAGAGAGCGCTTCAGGAGACAGACGTGCTCGAGACGATCAGCATCAGCAAACCCCGGCGGCTGAAACATGTAGACTGTCTCATTCAGAGGGCCATGCAGAAAAGAATTCTTGACAACTAACAGATGGATGGCCCAGTTGTGTGACAATGCTAAACTCAATACCACTCGGATAGTGGCAGGCTTGACTACGGGGCTAAACGTCTCATCACAATCAATACCGGCTTGTTGAGATCAACCGTTGACCACAAGACGGGCTTTGTAGCGCTCCAACATCTCATCAGAGCGGAACTTGTGACGGAAGAGCCACATACAACGGATGCCGTTTGACTCAGGAGGGCGAGGGACAAGAACCCAAGTACCATTCTTCGTAAGGGCCCTATATTCATCGAGCATAGCAGCCTGCCAATTCGGGTGGAGGAGGGTTGTTTTGTGGGAGGTGGGAATGGGGGAAAGGGAGGTCGGGGTGGAGACAGGGGGGATTGGGAGTCGGGAAGGACGGATGCATGGGGGATGGAGGCTGCAGGGAAGGCTGCGGGCTTGCTGTGCCCGCAGCTCGTTGATTGGTCGCGGCATGTTGCTGCGGCCGCCGCCAGTAGCTTGGAGAAAGGTTGGTTGACGGGTTTTTGATTGACTACGGCCGCGTCATCTTATATTTGGGAGGGGATGGCGGGGAGTATGGAGGGTAAAGGAAGGCGGGGCAATGTGTGGTGTTCATGGAGACGATCTGACGGGGTTGGAAGACACCGGAGATGCTGCGGGTGTGTGGTCTGGTGGTAGGGGTGGTGGTGATGGTGGAGGGGGAGAGGTAGGAGCACCGGGAGATCTCTGGGGAAGAAAAAAGTGAGGGAACGATGACTCTGACTCTGACTGAGACTTAGGAGGTGTGGGAGATGCAAAGGGGAATCGTGATTCATCAAAGGTGACATGACGAGATAGAATGATCTTGTGGGTCTTGATATCAAGGCAGAGGTAACCGTGATGATCAGACGGATAGCCAAGAAAGACACAAGGAGTGGAGCGTGGGTGAAGTTTGTGTGGGGCGGTGGATGACTGATTTGGGAAACACAAGCACCCTAAGGTACGAAGGTGATCATACCTGGACAACGTGCAATAAAGTGTCTGAGTTGGTGAGCGATGGTGGAGGGTGGTGGAAGGGAAAATATTTAGGAGGTAGCAGGTGGTGGCTAAGGCGTAAGGCCAATAGAGAATGGGAATGGATGCGTGGAAGAGGAGAGACCGCATCATATTGGTGATGGTTCTGATGATTCGTTCGGCATTCCCATTCTGTTGGGAGGTATTACATCTCATGCGAGTAACCCCCGTAATAAGATCCTTCACAGAGAAACCAAACAGATCAAACACAAAAGAAACATTATTGTCATTGGTGAACCGATGGACAGAGGTAAGGTTTTTGACAAGTTTGGGGGCAATGAGGACGTTGTTGAGGTGTAATGGGTTGGTTGGGGTTGGTAATGTGGCGTGGCCAATGCCCGAAGTAGCAAGGCGACCACCGTTGCCGATGAAAATAGAATGAGCAGGAGCCTTAAAAGAAAGAGAAGAGAGAGTACATGAGGAGTTCGTCATATGAGAGGTGACGCCAGTGTCCATGTACCAAGCGGAGTCAGGAGGTGCCAGTTGCATGGAAAAGAAGGCGTGATGCACATCAGTCGGAGTGTATACCTGATCAGACGACGACGGGTAGGCCTGATGACCCGCGGGTCGAGGAGCAGGACCCAATAAGCCCGCTCCCTGCTGACGGTTGGGATACGGGGCTGGTGGGCGATACGTCGCAGGTGGGTAACCAAAGGGCATCCAAGGCGGATAGCCAGGGTTGGGGTACCAAGAGGGGCGAGAGGAATCGGACTGCTGCGGCCGCCGACCATTGCTGCGGTCGCCGCCTCTCGGGGCTGTTTGGTCGTTGCTGCGACTATGTTGTGGCGACTTGTGGGGCATAGGTCTCGTCAATGTCGCTTGACGAGACCAATGCCGTCTTGTCCTTGGCGGCGTCGGTGGTCTGACGGTGAAGGCGAGTCTCCTCCAGGATCAGTTGAGACCGGGTCTTTTCAAAGGTGGGGAGAGGTTCCGTCTGCTGGATATGAGTAGCAGCAGTGTTGTATTCAAAAGGAAGACCCGAAAGTACTTGGAGAACAAGGCGAGTGGCGTTGGGTTTGGATTCGACGACGCTTAGTTGATCAGACATAGTCTTGATATGCTGACAGTAGGCGGAAATCGACGAGAAAGATGAAAGCTTGCAACTTGAGAATTCGTGCTCAAGGTAGATGGCACGAGTGGACTTGTTGTATTGGAAAAGGTCCTGAAGCTTGGTCCAGACACCCAAGGCGTTGTCTTTGGGGTCGAGAATGATTGTCAATAGATCTTTGGAAATGGTGTTGAAGATCCATTGAAGGACAATAGTGTCGAGTTGAGCGAAGAGATCGTCGTCCTCACTGGTGGGACGATCAATAGAGGAATCAATATGGTGGAGGACCTTATGAGCCTTGACATGGGTCGTAAAGAGGTGAGACCACATGGTGTAGGAAGTGGATTCATGATCAAGGATGATGGGGATGCAGTTTTTGATGTTGGAGATGGTGAGAGTGGAGTGGAAGGGCGGCTTGATAGGGTTGGTAGGTGGTGGGTCAGCCATCGGGACGAGAAGAGAGTCGGGGGGGGGGGGATCGACGGCAAGGGGGAGGCTGAGGGAGGGGAGGGCGGCGTCGGGAAGGGAGGCCGAGAGAGAGGGTGGGCCGAGAAGGGGAGGTGATGGCCGGCGTCGACTAGGGGAGGGCGGGGAGGCGGCTAGGGTAAGGAGAAAAAGAAAACTAGGGTTTTTGAGATCTTAGGTTGTGATACCATGTAAGATCATGAAAGTGATTGTAATGTCCTCTTTGAGGGTTTCCATTTATTGATATATATATATATATATATATATATATATATATATATATATATATATATATATATATATATATATATATATATATATATATATATATATATATATATATATATATATATATATATATATATATATATATATATATATATATATTTATATAGTGTGGATCGGATGAGAACACCCCTTAGGGTGAGAACGTAGGAACATTTCTGGATCATCGAATAATCTCTCAAAATTAACCGAATAATCTTTTTAATGTAACCGAATAATCTCTCAAAATTAACTAATTAATGATTATTAAATTATCTACAAATAATAATTACCAAATAATGTATAATTTTTATACATAATTGTTTCAAACTTCCTCGTACCTATAAATACTCTTTTTGATTTTACCAGATAATGTACAAGTTTATTGATTACTATTTTAACATTCCAAAATAAATAAATATGTAAATAATCAACCTCTTACACACGAATAATCTCTATAATATAACCGAATAATAAATCAAGTGTAACCGAATAATATAATTTTAACCGAATAATATTACTAATATAATTTTCATCTTAAATACGAATAATATTTATAATCAACCCGAATAATCTCTCAAATTTAACCGAATAATATATCATATTTAATGGAATAATCTTTTTAATTTAACCGAATAATATAATTTTAACATCAATTCGGACGAATAATTTATGATTTCCTATGAATAGTCTTTCTTTGGTCGATGAATCATATTTTGAATTTCACACCATTTGCACAAACACTAATTATTTCCGAATAATGTATTCATTTTCACACTTTCTCTTAATACATAATAAAACTAAACTATCCTATTCGGACGAATAATGTTTTCATTTCTCACCAATAATCTTTTGTTCCTACATTTGTAATATATATATATATATAGGTAAAGGTTCAAACTTAAGGTGAAAATTTTGCTTAAAGTGAAAATCGGGTACGCGGGCTGATTTAACCAAAATAAAAAATAAAAATGGGCCGCCCAACAGGAAAAAAGCAGGTCCAGGGACCTTCGTCTTCTTCCGCCTCCCAACCCAGCGTTTCTCCTTTCCTCTCTCTTTCTCTCATGGGCGATTCTCATCCGCCTGGTTGTGGTGCTGCTCATCAATCTTCCATCATCATGGTTCTTCTCTCTTTGTTTCGTTCAGATTCAGTCATTCTCCCCCCTTCCCTTTCTCATGTGATTGCTAGGGTTTTTAATTGTCCCCGATTTTCTGCTCCGAAATGTTTTGAAAAGATTGGATCATTCATTCGATTGATGAGAATATGGTTGCGTTTAATTGTGTGAGTTCTCTATTCATAATCATATTCTGATTTAATTTTGTGATTTCTATTGGATCGTACTCCAATTAGCCATATATGTGGGTATATTCACACTCGGATTTTGGCTGCCCATCTGATGTTACAGTTCATATCAGAATTAAGCAATGCAGTGACTAGTTTGATGAAATATTGCACATTTGTGTCATATGTGTTGTTTGAAGGATCGGAATAGGATCTCATATCATGTGGTATGTTTCTTCAATTTTTTATTTCGAATTGAAATTTTTTCTATGCTTAACTCCAAATTTTCTGGAGATTTCTCTTGCACTCCATCCTTAAGGACGCACTCCATCCAATTTTTTTTGGCGCATATCACTTTGATTTGTGATCTTCTCTGCTGTCTATAATAAGTGGTTATTTTGAAGTGGCAATATTTGAATATGGGGTGCTGTTTTCCTTGCAGGATCGAACCGGAAAGTTGGCTCCATGTGCAATTGCTAACCTCATCGACATTGTTGGCAATGCTTTGATCTATAAGGCAGATCGCCCTACGAATGTATCAGTTGATATGTCAATCTCATACCTTTCGCCTGCAAAGCTTGATGTAAGTGGCTCTGAAAAGTGAAAATTGCTTTTGCTGAAGCAGGAACTAAAAAACAGCTAGCCATATGTTGAACTGCTTCACACAGTTTTAGCAATGAATCTATTTGAGGGATCTTGATTTTGATGTTCTATGGATCTAATTTCAGCAATTAATCTATTTGACAGAAACTTTAGTCTTTTTACAATTAGATGAGCTCGCTTGATTTGTGAGTGTGCTTCAGTTATTTGTCAAAGCATGCTAACATAGTTGTACACTTGCACACTGTCGACTGATATTTTGCCCAAAATTCATTATATTTGTGTTATATTGCTGCTGCTGCTGGTTTTGTGCTGTAATTGTGTTCTTCTGATGCTGCTATTTCATATTTGTGCTACTGCTGGTGTGATTTCTGCTCAGTTTTCACTCAGCTCTCTCACTTTCTAATTTATCCTTCATTGTCTTTCAATTTTACAGCTTTGTCTTTCAGATTAATTGCTTCAGATGGGATGTATAGCTTGATGGTTAAAATCACGGGCTCCTGAATAATCTTTGGACTTTATGTGTAATTAACTTGATGTTTTTGCTATCTTTTAAATGTTTATAACATCATTGTAACTTTTTTGAATGATCTCTGTTATGGAATCTAGCTAGCAAGATATTGTTTTTGTGATGTCTTCCTAAATTTCTAGATATGCAGTTTTAAAGTGCAGAAGCATTAAAAGCATTTCGCTTGCAAACTTATTCCAATTACAATCATTTCTCTTGCAAAAGCGAAGGAATTTTGAGCTGGTTGCTGCTTGTCTTTCTGAAGGAACCTGGACTTGTTACTGCTGGTGTTGGAGTTGTTGATTTTGATTGGTTTACTTGGAAGTTGTCTTATCCTAGACTTCTCTTTTAACGTTTGCTTGCTGCTCCGATTGACATCGAGCTAATCTCGATTTCTCTATTCTAGCACTTACCAACCTTTAAAAGCCTATTAGCTCAATGTTAGAGCGTTGTGCTTATGCACAAATACGTGGGTTCGACTCCCGCATAGGCTAAAGTGCATATTTTGGAACTTTAGAAGTGCACACTTGTGTTCTAAAATTGCACGTCTATATTTTATTTTTGCACTATTGTAAGATAATGGAGCTACTGATGAAGCTCTAGTTAAAGCACCTTTATTTTTCCCTGCTGATTTTGGTTGATACTTGCCCTTGTCCACATCCCCATGCGTTGAATGATATCAAGGTAATAATTCAAACCTTCATCATCATTTTTTTATAGGATTTGCTGTTAGATTAGTAGATCTTATCTGAACCGGGTCTTCTTGTTTAGTGTCAGTGATTCTGAGTTCAGACTAATTGTAGATTTGTAGGCCTTGAGGAGGGAACCAATGACTGTCTATGGAGATGGGAAGCAAACTAGGAGCTTTCAATATGTTTCTGATTTGGTAAGTAAATTCTTGGTTTGCAACACCTTAACATCTGATCTGATCCATCTCCATCCATAGAATGTTCACCCATGTTTCCAGCCTCCTCTCCACTATTGCAAAACCTGCCTTCGAAGGCATATGTAAAGGGTTGTTCCATCTGGGAGGCAAAGGATGAGCTCTGCAAGAATAAAATGATGAAGTGTATGAATTAGCTTATGAAGTGCACAATTAAGATTATAAAGTGCAAGAATAAAATGGTATATGAATAATAATATGAAGTGCGTGAATAAAATTGTGAAGTGCACAATTAAGATTATAAAATGCATAAATAAAATGATAAAGTGCGAGAATAATAATATGAAGTGCATGAATAATATTATGAAGTGCAGATTTAAGATTATAAAGTGCATAATTAAAATGATAAAGTGCAAGAATAAGATTATGAAGTGCACAATTAAGATTATAAAGTGCATGAATAAAATTATAAAGTGCAATAATAAGATTATAAAGTGTAAGAATAATAATATAAAGTGCATGAATAAGATTATGAAGTGCACAATTAAGATTATAAAGTGCATGAATAAAATGATAAAGTGTAATAATAAGATTATAAAGTTTAAGAATAATAATATAAAGTGCATGAATAAGATTATGAAGTGCACAATTAAGATTATAATGTGCATGAATAAAATTATGTTGTGCATATCTAATAATATAATGTTACGCTGTGCACATATAATATTATGTTGTGCGAATATAACTTTAAGTTGTGCAAATATAATATTATGTTGTGCAAATAAAATTATAAAGTGCGAGAATAAAATGATGGTGTATGAATAATAATATGAAGTGCATGAATAAGATTATGAAGTATACAATTAAGATTATAAATTGCATAAATAAAATGATAAAGTGCAAGAATAAAATGATGAAGTGCATTAATAATATTATGAAGTGCACAATTAAGATTATAAAGTGAATAAATAAAATGATAAAATGCAAGAATAAGATTATGAAGTGCACAATTAAGATTATGAATTGCACTTTTATCAGAAAACAATACATAATATTAAAATTAAACAATTTAGCCTATGTAGGAGTCGAACCCACATCTCTGCGCATTAGCACATTGCTCTACCATTGAGCTAATAGACTTTTAAAGCTTATTAAGTACAACAATCCAGCTTATAGACAACAAAATTCACAATAATTGTCACTTGCAAGTTGCAACCAAGGCCTAATCAATATAAAAACCTGCATTAATAAAATGAAAATTTTAATCTTTCTAAACCCTAAATCAAGAGGTTCCAAAATCATGCACAAACTTATGCCACATTATCACCAAGAATCATCATCCAATGTACCGTTTAGGATTATCATTATCAAATGCGCCTCCTGCTTGTTACAATGGACAGCTTCATATATGATGAAATAGTCTAGAAATTGTGCAATAAACAAAGTTCAAAACAAACAGATCTAATGATATGATCATACTGTGATTCTTTTTTGTCGAGTGTGAATTAGCTATAAACATCAATGGATTTGCTCAAAACACAAATCTGTCTTTGAAGCATCTTATCAAACAAGTGGTGGGCTTCAGCAAGTGTATAAATATCAAGAACCAAAAAACTAAAAGATCTTGACTTTTCCTGATAAAGGATTCACACACAGGATAAAGGATTCACACGCAGCATCTTGAGTTTTCCTGATAATTGATAAGTAGTTAATAGTATAAGCCATAAAGAAGTATCAAAGCTTGCTTTTATTGGTTACTGAAATAGGGAAAATCTCGTCATTATAGCACAAGGGTGTTATGGTCTTTTACCAATAAATTTGAGTATTCAATACGGCATTGATGCTGCCGTTTCGCCTATTGATTACGATAACGGTTTCGTGCATTAAGAGCGTTGACCGAATTAAATACGGTAACCGTTTCTTCTATTTAATATCGTAACCGTTTCTTTTATTTAATAATCGACTAGTATAAATATGAGGAGATGAATTCATATTGAGACGGACAATAACTGACTTGAGCGTCGGAGGGTACTCCGGGGGAGACAAGCCCCGCCCCGACCTCTTTCTTTGTTTCTTGGCAGGGATGTATCTCAAGAGCGGAGATCAATCCTCCTCAACATCTATGTGCGGATTTTTGCACTTACAATTGGCGCCGTCCGTGGGGATCGATCGAAAAGGATGATGGTCGAAAATCCCAGTGAGAAAAACAAGGTGAAATCGACGGTCGAATTTCATTGAACCTCCGACTCCATGGAGCAATGGAACCTTCCCTCGGCAAGAGCTCCATGCCGCCTTCCAGGGCTGCGTCTTCCCTCTTCCTCGTGGACTCCGGAGCCCCAATCGACGAAATCGAGAAGCCTACCGTCATTGGGGCCAGGGGCACTTCGTGTCGTCTCTCTCGCCACCGTAAGCACAAACGGTCTTCATCGCCATTCCGCCATCGCAGCCTCCGCCTACTGGTGTTGCCTCGAATCAACCGTGTTCGTTCATAGACGATAGGGCGGTGATGGCTCTCGCTGGTGTCGAAAATCCAGCCCAGCCGCACTGCCACTGCAGATCAACCCCGGTGGTTTCGAAAGGCGGGCTGCTCATAATGGATCTGAACCCGAGAACACACCGGCAACGATGGGGAAGGTCGGGGTCACCCGAATCCGTCGTTAAAGGATCCTTCACCGCCGTCGAGGTCGAGGTCGATGGCAGGACAGTGGCCGATGATGCCCCTTCGAGTTCATGCGTCGCCACCGCCCTCAATGAGCCCTACGAAGAAGATGACTCGTATGCATATCTAGATTAATTATAAAACCAAGCCAAGAGTTCTCACAAGTTACGGATCGGCCTGTAATTTCCAAATAATTACGGGAAGGGCTCCAAACTTCTGGAGTTGCGGATTTCGAGTCTGGACGCCGAGATGATCGGAGGACAAAAGCGTTGTCAATGCACTATCTACCAGGATCTGGGCGTGCCTCACCATGGACCCCAAGCGATCGTTACCGAGGCCGAGTACATCGAGACAACAAGGGTTTATCTTGTTCGTAATCCCCATCAAGAAGATCACATCGGGTTCTCAAACAGATGAGTTCTTCTCCCTTTGAATTTTATTCAATTACCGTTCAATTCTGCAATAATTTCGTGCATTTACTTTTCGGCGAGCGCAAGTTTCGCAAGGCTAATCATATGTTGAAACGGATTAGATTATCCTTTCTCTAAAAGCCAATCCTAAATTCTTACGCATAAATCTAGTTCTTAATGATTGATATGTACATAATTAACGTGATGAGCAAGGGTTAATTGGGTGGCATCTCTCTTTGTCGCTAGATTCAATTTACACAAGATGGTAATATCTTGGTGGTAGACTCCAGTTTGATTTTGATTAATTGGAATCCACATCACTTTTGATTGATAATTTTATTTATCTACCTTCATCATCTCAGTTTCAAATTGATTAATTGTTATATATTCATTTAATTTGTCTTGACTTGAATGAATATGTGCAAGAACTGTATATTCTTTGATGCTTTTTGTGCGACTTTATGATAGCTTTGATATCTCATTAATTTGCGTTAAAGGAGATCTTATATATGGTTCCAATTTCATTCTGTCACCAGCTTTGTTACCCATCCGCCTATAGACTCAAAGCGTTGATGGTATAATTAGTGTCATCTCTAGCCTAAAGTGGTCTCATCATCTATGAGGAGAGGGGTTGGAGCAGGTTGCGAGCAAGGGGCACGTACGTGTGGTAGAAACACCACGGCATCATTATGGAGACTGTGCTGGCTCCTTATCACCACCCCAATCAGCCAAGTAATTAGTCCAAGGAGAGACTCTTTATATTCATCTTAAAGTAGGGTGGATCGACAATCTCTGCGCAATAGTAAACTGAACTACAACAGTCCCGGATGAATGCGATCGGCCTCATTTTTATTTAACAACAATCCGAGACCGAGTCTATTAGCTAAGCTTTCTACCCCCTTCTTTTGATTCATACGATGAAAAGTGTGTTCATTGGCCATCTTGCACTATATTCATAAAAATAACTTATTGCATGATCCTCAACCTAGTTTAAAGCTTAATAATGAAGTGTATCATAGTTTCATGATCTCTCACAGCTCTTATTTACATACGATTGAGGAGAATTTAGCTATGTCTCTAGCTAGAATTGTTTAATAAATTGACATTGTTCTTGATTGGAAAGCAGGTCGGGGCAACCGTGCAACACGGGCTCTCTCAAGGTCCCATGTGCAAGAGAGGCGAGGGAGAGCTACTCGTGACGCTATTTCACGCGCTCACTAGCCAACACCGTTAGCATGCCATACACCATGATTGCTCTCGCCTGTCCTCTTGAGCTCAAATTTGTCGATCAAGCATGTGGTATGGAAGTCCTGCAGTGCTGCTCTCTTTAAACCGAAATGAAGAAGGTGGTTGTGGATCGCAGGCGTGGTATACTTTTGTAGTTGATCCCAAAGTTCCCAAAAATCACAAGGTCCAGGTAACCATTTTCCATCACATCGTCATCATGTCATTAATTACGTATTACCTTCTCAAGACGACAAATGAAAATAAAGAACAAATTAGTCCGACTGTTCATCCTCACCAGGGAAGTGAGTGCTAGATTTGAAGTGATAAGGATTATTTGCTTTGAGATAAATACAAATTTCAAGAGCGGCACCAAAGCTACAAAATTTATTCAGGAAAGGCAGAAAAGTCGCCACTTACGACCAATCTGAATCACCACTTAAGGCCAATGAAATCTCCACTTACGGCCAATCCGAATCGACACTTAAGGCCAACGAAGTCGCCACTTACGGCCAATCGGAATCGCCACTTAAGGCCAACGAAATCGTCACTTAAGGTCAATCCGAATTGCCACTTAAGGCCAAGAAAATTGTCATTTACGGCCACTAGAAAATCACCACTTACGGCCACCGAAAATAGCCAATTATGGCCAACCTAGCCACTTCCGTCCAATAGCAACCTATGGGTTAAGCGACTGCCATCTACAGCAAAATCGTCGTTCACTCGACAAATTTCGCCATGTACCTTTTTCGGCTTCCTTCATCATTGAGACATGAAGAAGAAACCCGAGGGGCAATTGAAATAGGGAAAATCTCGTCATTATAGCACAAGGGTGTTATGGTCTTTTACCAATAAATTCGAGTATTCAATACGGCATTGATGCTGCCGTTTCGCCTATTGATTACGATAACGGTTTCGTGCATTAAGAGCGTTGACCGAATTAAATACGGTAACCGTTTCTTCTATTTAATATCGTAACCGTTTCTTTTATTTAATAATCGACTAGTATAAATATGAGGAGATGAATTCATATTGAGACGGACAATAACTGACTTGAGCGTCGGAGGGTACTCCGGGGGAGACAAGCCCCGCCCCGACCTCTTTCTTTGTTTCTTGGCAGGGATGTATCTCAAGAGCGGAGATCAATCCTCCTCAACATCTATGATATTACATTACAATTCAAATCAGAACAATAAATGCTAGTAAACAACATTCTTCAAATAGAATGCTAATATCTGTTCCAGCCGCAGAAAAACCTATTACTTCCGAAAAAAGTTTGAACAAATACAAACACAATCGCCTAGACGATGTCTTATTGAATACTAAGAATTTTCATATTTCCATCATTCCTTTACATGGGAATAGTAGTATACTTAGTCATGCTCAACAATTGTAAAAAAATACAGCTTCTCGGCTCCTCCCTCCACAAAGCACAGAAGTAAATATCTGTGGCCATTTAGTCCTTGAATTCATCACAACCTACCTAAGCTTTGTAGAGCAACCAAATACAATGAGTAGTGAGATCCTGAGCTAAGCCTTGGCAAATAAAAGCATAGGTTGTTAAGCCAGCTCAAGTATCATTCGGCAAGAGGGGCCTAAAATCTAACACTTGCATAATCTATGTGCAAATTACCATTAGGAATAGAACATAAACAACATGTTACTTCCCCATCATCAGCGAATCAATCTGATATGCGATAGATGGAGAGAGAGAAAGCGATAGAAAGAGAAAGCGAAAACCCTAACCCAGCCCCCCTTCGACGCCGCCGGCGAGGACTGAAACCTGATGATCCGCCCAAAAGAAGAGCCACAACCTCAAGATGGTTGCTATCTCGACTTCCGCCAAAAGCAAGAGACCAGTATCGGCGCTCCATAAAGGGAAAAATGCCCGATGAAGGCAAAGCCAGAAACAGGGAAAAACTCGGTAAAAGTCTGTTCGATGTTCCATCTTCTTCAATCAATGGGATTTGGAGCCAAAAACTTGAAGATTCTGCTGAAAAGCGTCGAGCGACGGCGAGATCTCAGGACTATTTGAAGAGCGATGTTCGCTGGCGACGGGGTCGGGGCGCTGTTGATGGCTTTCTCCTTTCTCTTTCCCGTCCCTGGTGGCGCTGGGCTGGAGGGTGCGGCTATGGCGCTCTTCTGTCGGCCTCAGGGGCTGACCTGTTGTTGGGGTCCCGGTTTGCCTGTTCCAGGTTTTCTCTTCCCTTTAATCTGTACCAAGGTTTCTGTCTGGGTTGCTTTCTGTCCATTGAACCTTTAAGTGAGATTATTTTACTGCATACTCTTGATCAAAGCTGTGAATTCGACAAAAAATTTGAAGTTGTGGGTTTCAATTCTCTCCGTTGGAGGTTTTGTTCCCTGTCTGTGGTGCCTACTAAGTGGAAATCCATGTTTAAAATTGAAAGCTTAGAAAATCTTATTGACTGCTGGATGAAACGCAATCTTTCTTTGATTTGGATATGCGAAAGAATTTATTTATGCCTGAATCTGCATTTTCTGCATTTGATCCCCAAGCAAGTGTCGTGCTTAGAAAAAACTATCCATAGAGACCAAAAAAGGAACCCGAACCAAAATGAAAAGCACATCGTACTGACTCTCGGATCAAAGATGAAAACTCTTGGATCAAAGATGACAACTCTTGAACCAAGAAGAAAAGATGCTGCTAAATCTGATTGCTTTGAACAAAAGATCCAAATTTTGATTGCTGTCTATTTTATTTCACAGACTCTTTCTATGTTCTGCTTTCAGTTTGGAATACTACAAAACCCGAATGAATGTCGCAACTTTGAATCTTGCAGAACGAAAAGGACCCCGTGGATCCAAAAGAACCCCATGGCGAAGACCCCTCGAAGGAAAGAACCGCGAAGCATGAAGATCACCAATGAACAAATGAAAATCGAAGAAGAAAAAGAGGAATCCATTGGCAGAACAAATCAGAGAAAAGAAGTTTGTTGGCCAAAACTGAAATCTATCACCTCTCTTTTCGACCCTACGAATCAGGAACAAAAACTGAAAATGGAACAAACCAACACAAGAAACCGAAAATGGAATGAGCAACAGCTGGAAATCAGGTACCCTTGTTCCCTAAATTCACTTATGCGTCCCATTTATATCTTCTTTGAAGGTTTGGGGCACATGCAATCCACTGATACAGAACCTGCAATGAACAATAGGAACAACAGGAAAAGATTAATCGACTGCTATAATGACCTATGTATAAAATGCTTGAGAAATTGTAGAAAAAGTCCTATTAGAAAGTATTATAGAGATATTAACCATCTAGAAAAGGTAAGAACTAAAGTTGGAAACCAAAAGCAAGAAGCAGAAATGATATTTGAACAAAATACCGACTTATACCATGATCTGTTTGTTTTATGGAAAGGAAATGCTAAATGTTTGGATCACTATGAAGAAATTCAGATGTCCAAGAAATTAGACCATGGTATAAGCACTAACAGAAAAACTAGGACTGAGAAGTTAGAGCTAGGAAACGAATATATTTTCTTTAAATCCCTTGAAATTAGTCCTCCTTCTAGGATTGACTTCAATCCCTCTCTTGTTCAGAGGTTAGTGTTACTTCGAACCCAGAGAGACCGAACGAGTATTGAAATCCAGAGAGAAACAAAAACAAATTTGAAAAGCATGCCTAAACAAATCCACACTATCCAAAGAGAACAAAAAAGAACATGGGAAAAACAGATATGCATAGAATCAAAAAAAGCAAACCAAGAAACAGAAATGGAAAGGATTGACCCAAAGTATTTCTATCAAAAGAATGAAGATTAGTACATGGAATGTGTGCGGAATCGCACGTAAAAATCTCTGGACTGAAATTGACGCATTCTGTAAAATAGAAAACATTCAAATAATGGCACTCATAGAAACCAAAACAGATCGAATGCCAGACGAAAAAATTTGGCGACAACCAGGATTTGATGCAATCGAATGGATCCCCGCGATAGGTCGTGCCGGGGGCATATGCGTTCTATGGAAAAATCACCAACTACATAATGAGATAATTGAAGTCGTTCGAAAGGAAAAACGATTTGTTTCGCTCAAAATCTCTATCCCCCACCTCTCGTTCTCTTTCATTATTTGTATAATCTATGCTCCGCCAAATGAGGCAGACAAAACAGAATTCTGGTGTTCCCTCATTGATTACATCAAAGACCTCAACCTTCCATCTATTATCATGGGGGATTTCAATGAAATCAAATCGACAACCGAAAAGAAGGGGGGATGCACCCCAGTTCAGAGCAGATTTCAAAGGCTCACGGAATTTATCAACCAGTGTGAGCTATTGGAAATCCCTACGAAGGGGAATGAATTCACTTGGAGGCGAAAAAAGACTGATATAAACAACACCTATGAGAAACTTGATAGAACCCTTGTGCACCCTGAAATATTACACAGATTTCAAAACCTAGAAACAACTAACCATGCGTTCACAACATCAGACCACTGCCCAATTTCGCTAGAAATTAAAGATGAAACAATTCACAAAGGAAAACCCTTCAAATTTGAAAAAATTTGGCTATCAAGACCAGACTATAAAAATATTGTAAAACAAGCCTGGAGGACAAATGTCTATGGATCGCAAATGTTTAACCTAGTACAAAAAACCCGTCGATTAAAAAGACTCACAAAAGATTGGAATAAAAAAACATTTGGTAATATTTTTTCCCAACTTAAAGATATTGAACTAAGCTAGTTGACATACAAAAAGAAAGCAACACAAATAGGATCAACGACGACACTATCCAAAACAGACTTCTACGGAAAAAAGAAAGACTATTAGAATACCATAAGATCTACTGGAGTCAGAGAGCAAAATCCAGGCATCTAAAGCTTGTCGATACGAATTCAGGATATTTTCATAAAGTTGCGACTGGAAGAAGGAACAGAAAAATAATAAGAAATATAACAATTGTAGAGGGAACCCAAATTGTAGGAGAAGACAATATTGCAGCAGAAATAAAGAAAGACTTTGAAAAACGATTTAGAAAAGAGAGTATAAACCAAGAACTCCTAAATGAGTACCTCCATCTTATCGGCACAGAAATCACACCTACAGATAACGAGGTCCTAACGAAACGGGTAACAAACCAGGAAATTAAAAAAGTACTCTTTGCAATCGGAAAGAACAAATCTCCAGGACCTGACGGCATGATTGCAGAATTCTACCAAACCTATTTGGACATCGTTGGCCCCGACGTCACACGAGCGGTCAAGAGTTTCTTCCACTCCGGGAGAATCCTATACCTTTATCTCACTTATCCCGAAGTGTGACACCCCGAACTCGACAAACCACTACAGACCAATAAGCTTATGCACAACAATCTACAAGATAATTGGGAAGATTTTAGCCGATAGATTAAAACAAGTACTTGGGAAAATCATTCATCCCCTTCAAGGGGCCTTTGTAACCGATAGGGCAATTCAGGATAATGTCCTAATTGCACATGAAATATTCCACTCATTCAAAAGGAGGAAAGGAAAGGAAGGCTGGATAGCCGTGAAACTTGACATGGAAAAGGCCTATGACAGGGTGGATTGGAGCTTTCTCTTCCAAGTGTTAACAAAATTTGGCTTTGATCCACGCTTCATCTCTTGGGTTTAAGCGTGTGTCAAAACTGTTTCTTTCTCAATCCTTGTCAATGACGGACCAACGGAAATGTTCTTTCCTAAAAGGGGACTCCGACAAGGAGACCCAATTTCCCCACATCTATTCATATTAGGTGCGGAGATCCTAGCGAGAGCTTTACAAGCTCGAAGCAATGAATCCAGAAAATCGATTGGCTTTGAAATTACTAGACAAGGAACCAGAATACCTTTCTTATCCTTCGCAGATGATATAATGATATTTGCAAAGGCAAACTCAGAATCCTGTAACCAGATTAAAAGAATTATTGATGACTATTGTCAAATATCAGGACAAAAGGTGAACTTCAATAAATCAGCATTTCAAGTTACGACAGGAGTTTCGGCCCAACAAAAACAGACAATACAAAGTATACTTCACATCACGAATCTGACAACACTTGACAAATATCTTGGATGCCCAATTATAAATGGTAAGGTAAACAGAGACACCTTTGAAGAAACGATTGTCAAGAGTAAAGCACAACTCTCTAAGTGGAAGGCAAACAGACTATCCCAGCAAGGACGATCAGTTTTGATAAAATCAGATCTCGCCACAAAACGAAATTTTATCATGCAAAGCTTCATGCTCCCATCAGAAATCCACAAGGAGTTGGACCAAATTAACAGAGGATTCTTTTGGAATAAGGATCATACGTATAAACCATTAATAGGATAGGACAAAATATGTAAACCCAAACGATGTGGAGGAATGGGACTAAATAAATCAAAAGACATTAACAAAGCATTACAAATGAAACTTCTGTGGAAAATTCTTGCTGAACCAGAAAACTTTTGGGTTAAAATAATAAAAGAAAAATACCTCAAATCCGAATTTTTATGGAACTATAACAGAAAAAGGGAATCTTCATGGCAGTGGAGAAAACTAATGGAACTAAAAGATGAATTCTGTGCAGAACTCATTTGGCAAGTTGGAAATGGGAAAACAGTAAGATTCTGGATTGATGAATGGATAAAAGGCATCAAATTAAAAGACTATATAATAACATCTGATCCAATTGACCCAAATGAGAAAGTCGACAAATTTTTGGGACCAGAAAAACAATGGAAGTCAGAGGAACTACGTGCCCTCCTTCCAGATAATATTATTGACAAAATTAAAACCACGAAAATCCCGCTTAATGAAATAGAAGATCGATTGTATTGGAAACCTAGTAGAAATGGGTGGTTCACCACAGCATCAGCACTAGAAAGCATTACAAAAACTAGAACAACTATAGACCAACAGACACAGTGGATTTGGAACATTGACTGCTTTCCAAAGGTAAAAAATTTTCTTTGGAAGCTTGTCATGGACGGAACCCCCACCAAGAAAAGACTTGCTGGGAAAGGGGTTGCAGTTCCCCTCTCGTGCAGTCTATGTAACCTTAATGACGAAGACGCTGAACACATCTTTATAAACTTCAAATGCTCAAAAGAACTCATTTGGAAAACAGACCAACAAATTGGAAGGATAATACAAAACACACAAACAAGGGACAAAAATATGAAAGAAATCACAACAGAAATTTTCTCGAAGCTATCTACGACACAGAAAACAAAACTGGCCATTATTTGGTGGAGCATATGGACAATTAGAAATAAGATTATCTTTGAGGATCAGGGGTTTGACAACAAACAAAAGCAGGAACAATATATGAAACATCAATTAATACAATGGGAAGAATCCAAAAGACAATTCTGGGAAGATACGGATCTAAAGAAAAATGTCACACGACCTACCCAAAGGAGAAGGAAAAATTTGAGATGGCAAAAACCTGCGGGTGGAGGTTTCAAATTAAATTTTGATGCTTCTGTGCTGTCTTCAGGCGAGGCTTCTACGGGAGTAGTTATTCGTGATCACCGTGGCTCTATTGTTTACTGCAAAGTTTCCCTGTGTGGAGAGATGTCGGCGGTGAAGGCCGAAGCTCTTGCCCTCCATTCTGGGCTTCTGGCTGCTCTCCAACTGGGTATTTCGAGGATCGAGGTTGAAGGCGATTGTCTTGCGGTCATCAACGCTATCAATGACGTTTTGAGCTGTCCTTGGGAGATTGAAATGATTATTGCTGATTCCAGGCGACTTCTCCAGAATTTCCAAAGCTCGTCATGTTCGCATGTCTTTAGAGAGCTTAACCAGGTCGCGGACAAGGTGGCTCATCTTCGGCACCAACTCGATGACGACTCGCCCTTGCATCATTCTGAGCTCCAGGCTCTCGTCCAAAAGGACGCACTTGGGTGGTGGATCAGCAGGGTCTGACACCGCCCAAATCCTTTCCTTGTATCAAAAAAAAAAAAAAAAAAAAAAAAAAAAAAAAAAGCGAATCAATCTGATCGTTCAGGTGCTTCCCCATGATCAGCGAAGCAACCACTTCATATAACCTATCTTTTCCATCTTTCTTGTCCATCTTCCTAAACCCAAACTGTAATTCCATCTCTATTAACAAGCTTAATTCTCAAATGGGAAAACCATAAAACAAGATCAAAATGATGAAATTGACACCCAAAACAGCTATCTGGTACCAAATTCATTCATGTTGTTCTTGCACCTGCAAGAAATAATCATGAACATGCTTTCTGTGCAAATGTTGTGAAAACTACGAAAAGAAATCGCCAGCTGCATACACAAGGAACACATACTTGGTAGCTTGGTACGAGATCAATAAACCAAAAAACTGATTCAAGCTATATGGTGAAAACAGTAACAAGGTAATCAAAATTATTCATACTTTTCAGGTAGAGAAAAAGCTAAGCAAAGACCATGAAAAACTTCAAGAAGTGGAAACCTGCAAACATAAACACTCCAGAAAGAAAAATCGAGGACACGCTAAGAAAAACCCGTAATCGATTCCTAAATCACAGCTAAACTACATAAACGATAAGCAAACTGCACATGGAATTTAATAGCAAATGAAGCAAATAAAAATCCATGGCCAAATCACCATCACAACAAAAATCCATGCCCAAATCACACAGCAAATGAAGCACACAACAACAAGCATAGCAAGTAAATTAAATCAAAATTTCGGCCCTAACCTGAAATTGCTGAGATAGAGCGGAGAAAGAGAACAGTGAAGGATTGTACTCCGAATTGCTGAATCTAAGTCAAAGTGTGGAGGCGGATGAGAGAGTGGTTCGAAATCGCTTGAAGAAGGAGAGAGGAAAGGCACGAGGGTGAAGGATTCCACTCTGGAATGAGCTCTGGAATGAGCGCAGGGCTTGTGAGGAGGAAGGCACGAGGGGGAAACCTCCGGTTGAAGAACCCCAATCCCTAAAACATTGGATGCTTGAGAATGAAGCCAAAGAGAAGAGCGAGAAGGACGAAGCCCTAAGCATTGTCTGTTCGGGATCGGAGGATGGGGCTCCGGGACCTAGCGTCGGCGGATGGGGATGTCGGAGGGAGGGCTGCTAGAGGATGGGAACTCGGGAGGGAAGGAGCAGCCGCAGAGGATCGGTGGGCTTCTCCCTTTTGTTCAGCTTTTTTTTGTTTTTGTTTTTGCCGGTCCAACCCGGTTCGGTTTTTTAAATGGCAAACCCGCACCGGTTTATCTTTTAATGACTCCATTTTCACTTTAAGCAAATTTTTTATCTTAAGGCTCATTTTCACTTTAACCTCACCCTATATATATATATATATATATATTACAAAGGTATTGAACCTTTTGACCCACTATACAATAAGTACTATGTAATCTAGCTCATCCAACTTTTCCGCTTCTTTGTACTCCGAGTGAGACAGTTGATGGAACTTAAAATAGTTTTATTTCCCATTTCAACGTGATGTCTTGAATTGAATACGAAGCTGCAAAAATGGAAAAAAAGGCTATCTTCTGAATTATCTTTACAACTTTGGTGTTACACTTGCACAATTTCGTGCAGGAATCTAAATCAAGTATATACCCTTTTGAAATTCGCCTCCATTTACAAATCAAAATTTGAATATTCCTAGTTGGAGATTTGACTTGTCCTCCTCCCATATAGTCAAACAAGGTTAGATGGTCCAAATTTGTGTGTGCAATATTGTTCACATTGATTAGATCTCACAAGTCACAATATGTTGCACTATATTTGATTTTCTATTGCAATTCGATAAATTATCTCACATTATATATTGAAGCGACGAAATCCAATGTTTGTCGTTTGAACTCACTGAAGCGACGACTTGTGTATCTATTGAAATTAAGGCTAAAGTTCGTCGCTTCATGTCAGCTGAGGAGACGAGAAAAAATTATTCCGTCACCAAAAGTGTAAAAATGATTGCCAATTTACAATCTAAACATAAATTGTATAATTCATACGAACATCATATATCCATATTCCATAACTCTGAACAGATAATTAGATTTGCTACTGCTTCATTCCCAGATAACCAAAATTCTCCTCCATTTTGTTACAATACAAAACCTCAAGAAACTCAAACTCATTTAATTTGCATAATTACATATTACATTTTTCAATACATATAACGTTAAATTCAAAACGAATTTGTAATAAAAAGAATGAGATCACAAAATATTTCAAGGCAATATTACAACAGGTATACATCTCTATCTTATGATGTGTATCAAAAGCAGAAGCTTCATGTCCTACCATTAATTATGAGCCTAGCTTCTCGGAGGCCGGTGTTAAAGGTGATCCGAGTCCAACTTCTCGGTGGCAGTTGTTCGCCTTTATATAGCTAGAAGATGTTTTTAGTTCAGTTGTGAGCATTAGCAGGTGCAGCACCTCCAGTGGTAGGCCTTGAAACAAGCAATAAATACATGGTTTAGTCATTTGATGGCACTATGAAACAAGAGGTTTATTTTTAGGTGGATGAAACTTACAGCCCAACAAAGACTTTGAAGGCATCATAGATGACCCATTGTGCACCGGTCAGGGTTCCGACCATTGCTATGCGAAGAGGAAGACCGCGTGTAAAGAGCCCCCACATCCCGAGCTTCTTGATCGCCTGCAAAAGCTCCCAAGTTTAGTTGGAGGATGAAGAGTTTAACAATGGAATGTGCTGGTTGAGAGTGTCGAGTGTGCACTTACATCTCCAGCTGTCGCGCCCTGCGAACTGTTGAGGAAAGAGACCAAGTTGTCTGCAGGGTGTGATATAACTGCACAGAAAACACCGGCTATGTATCCGCCAGTAAAGCTCACGCCGAGCTGTTGGGAGGTGCTGCATTGCTCCTTAGGCTTCGGGATCGCGTGCTTGTATATCAGCTCCACCGTGTTCTCAAATGTCGCAAACTTCATCATTGTATCTGCATTCGCAGATGCAATTCGTAACATAAACGTTAGCATTTCATATCATATCATCATCCAGAAATCAATATAGATAATCTCTCACATGGAATTTGACGCCCCCAGAGAGGAACGATCCCCTTGTACAATCTGTCACACAGGGAAAACAAGATCAGATTAATCTCAATTTATCCAGACTGAAATTTTGCACAATAAAGGCTGATTGAGATTGAGCATCATCACAAATACCCTGAAAAGCCCTGAGCCCTGACGATTTTGGGCAAGCCATCGGAGAGGCCCTTAGCGAAGCCAGGCTCCGTCTGAACGCGAACCTTGACGGCCTCCAAGGGACAGAGAGCGACATCAGCGATGACTTCAGCTGACGCCGAGCCAGCTAGATAGATGAAGGTCTTGTACTTGGCGGCGTTATCAGCTCCGGCGAGGTCTGAATAGTACTTCTTGAAGTACTCATACAGGCCGTATTTGAAGGCTCCTTGAGCGCTGTATCCCACAAATGTAGGAGCCCAGCCTTTGTAGAAGCCTCTTAGGCCCTGCTCCTTCATCAAAACCCCGAATCCCGAGGAAACGTTCTTGTATTTGGAAGGATCGATCTACACAGGCGCAGAGAGCAACGGTGATTAGCAAAATAGCAATTGCGATGGAGAAATTGGGGGTGCGATTAGGAAGGGGAGAGAACCTGAATGTTACATTTGAGGACATCTAGAGGTGTGACGGCCGTGTGAGTGAGGCCGCAGCTGAGGGCACCGCCGATGGCGGAGGCAGCGTAGAAAGCAGGGGAGTACATCTCGATCTTCTCTCTCGGCGCCGGGATGACGAATTTCTCGGTGGCGGCGGAGCGTCCAGTGGTCATCAGATCTGCGGAATCCGTGGAGGTTTTGGAGGGAGGTGGAATTGAATAGAGGAAGCTTGGGATGAGAGATCGGCGATTAGCTTCGGAAATCGCCATTGAGGAGGAAATCTTAGGGTTTCGTTTTCTACTTGATTGATCGATTGATTGGAGTAGGAAGCGAGCAAGGAGGCAAGGATATGTTGTTGGGGGAATTCGAAGGCGGCGTTGGCGCGCTTTATAGGAACTCAATTTGACAAGATTGCCCCCATTGCTCCTCGGAGTTACAGAAACGATGGGTTGACGGGTCCAAGTCCAACGTGGGTTCTTCCCTTGAATGAGGAGGGAGGTAAGCAACGACGTAACATCCAATTGCGTGAAGAAGAAGATGCACGTGGACTCCGTTCCAAGATTCTTGCAAGCGAAAAACAACACGAAACCCCCCTCTCCCTATCCCATATTCCCTACTTATTTGGGTTATAAATCCATGTTAAAAAATAAATAAAATTTATTTTTAAGTTTTAAGCAAATATTTGTAAAAAAATTAATTAAAATCATGGTTTAATTTTGAGGGATTTTGTCTTTAACCATATTTGGTTAGCTAGATAGGCCCATTAATTATTTTTTTAGTATGCTTAGCCCATTAATTGTTTTTTTAGCTTGCTTAGCCCTCTTAAACGGTCAATGGTCAACCGTTGACCGATCAACGTTGACCGTTGACCGATCAACGTTGATCGTTGACCGGTCAACCAATTTTGATGACAACTTTTTTTTTTTTTGATGCCAACTTTTTTTTTTTGTTTTTTGATGCCAACTTTTTTTTTTTTTAGTTATGCCATATTTTACCGTTTTGATGCCAACATTTTTGTGGTGACAATTTTATATAATTGATGGCATAAGAGCTTAAAACGTGGAATCAAAATATTGTCGCCTTATTGTCACTTTTCTAATGAAATGATTGGATGAATTTTTTTTTATGCCACTTTTTTAAAACATTGATGACATTTTTTGTGATGTCATATTTTACCGTTTTGATGCCAAAATTTTATTACATTTTATTTTCACTCTGATGCCACTTTGCTAATTAAATTATTGGATGACGCTTTTTTTAAACTTTGATGACATTTTTTGTTTACTCTAATGTCACGTTGACCATTGATGCCATTTTGAAAATTTTGTATCACATTAAAGAAAAAAATGTCATCAAAAAATACTACTTTGAAAAAATATCATCAAAAATATGGCATCACGGTAAAAAAAAATATTATCAAAAAATTGACATAAAAAAGTGGCATCAAAGTGAAAATAAAATATAGTAAAATTTTGGCATCAAAACGGTAAAATATGGCATCACTAAAAAAAAAAGTTGGCATCAAAAAAAAAAAAAAAGTTAGCATCAAAAAAAAAAAAAAGTTGGCATCAAAATGGGTTGGTCACCGTTGACCGGTCAACGGTCAACCATTGACCAACCCACCCAATTGGGAAGGGGCTAGGACAAAACTAATTAAATTGATTAATGGGCTAGGTGACTAATTGAATATTCAAAAAAGGCCCTCTACCAAAATCACCCTTTAATTTTTTATATATATAAATTAAAGATCGAATATTATACAATATAATTAAAAAAATTGAAACATGATTTTCATTTTTTTTTTTTATAAATCTATACTAATACTCCTTCCGTCCCACAATAGATTTCTTTTACTATTCATACACGTTTTCTTAAGAAGCTAAAAACCGGAGTATATAAAATATCATCATTTTATTAAATATTTTTAAATAATATCATACATATTACTAATAAGTATATAATTATTTTAAAAAATTAATTAAAAAACGGATATTTTATATAGTTTTTATCTCCTTAAAAAGTGTGTATCAATAGTCCAAAGACAACTATTGTGGGACGAAGGGAGTAGTTGTTGAATATATAAAAATAATTTTATTTTTTTAACATGAATTTATAACCCAAATAATTTGAATTTTTTTTTTCAAAATATTCACTTAAAAATAAATATTTACCGTTATATTCACACATCCAAAATATTTACAGAAATATTCATTTTTTGCAGGTTGTACAGAAAAACGCGGGTTAAAACCGCGTTTCATTTGTAAGTTATAAAATATAAAACCGAATGAAAAGTGGGTAAAAAATAAACGAATAAAACGCGGGTTCAAACCGCGTTTTATCCTTTTGTATTTTTAATTGACAAAGAAATAAAATAAAAAAAAAATCAAAAAATGGGATAAAGTGCGGGTTGAAATCGCGTTTCACCCATCTTCTTCCCCCTTTGTGGCACTGGAGACTGAGGGAGGCGAAGGAGTCAGAAGCAGTGGAGGTCGGCGCCACCGGAGGCGAAGGGCGAAGGAGAGAGTCGCCGCCAGATCGGAGGTCGGGGAGAGGGAGGGAGTCAGAGGCAGCGGCGAGGGTGAGGAATGGCACCGAAGGCGGGAGGGCGGTGAAGGAGTGAGGCCTGATAGATTACATAGGTCTCCTATTGTATAGTGGGCTGAAAGCCCGTTAAGGCCCAATACCTTGTAACCTATATATATGTTATATCAATGAATGGAAACCCTCAAGGAGGACATTACAATCAATCTCATGATCTCACATGGTATCACAGCCTAAGATCCAAAGACCCTAAATTCTTTTTCTCTAACCCTAGCCGCCACCTCCTTCTCTCTCTCTCCTCGCCGCCGCCCTCCCACCGTCGGCCCCCCCCTCCTTCTCTCCCACCGTCCGCCAACCCCTAGCGCGCCCGCGCCACCCCCTAGCGCGCCCGCGCCACCCCCTAGCGCGCCCACACCGTTCCCCCCCGCGGCCGCGTCACTCCCACCGTCGACCCCCTCCTTCTCTCTCTCGCTCGCTAGCACTTCCGCACACCGCCCTTAGCCTTCCCTTCTCGTCCCAATGGCTAACCCACAACCTACCGACCCTATTAAGCCACCCTACCATTCCGCCCTAACCATCTCCAACATCAAAAATTGCATCCCAATCATTCTTGATCATGAGTCCAGTACCTACACCATGTGGTCGCACCTTTTCACGACCCATGTTAAGGCTCATAAAGTCCTCCACCACATCGACTCCTCCGCTAACCGTCCTGCAAGCGAAGACGATGATCTCTTCGCTCAACTTGACACCATTGTTCTTCAATGGATCTTTAACACCATCTCAAAAGATCTATTGACCACTATCCTTGACCCCAAAGACAACGCCTTGCAAGCTTGGAAGAAACTTCAGGATCTCTTTCAAGACAACAAGTCCACCCGTGCTGTCTATCTCGAGCACGAATTCTCAGGTTGCAAGCTTTCCTCTTTTCCGTCGATATCTGCCTACTGTCAGCACATCAAGACCCTGGCTGATCAGCTCGACGCTGTCGACTCCAAACCCAGTGCCACCCGTCTGGTTCTTCAGGTTCTCTCTGGTCTCCCTTCCGAATACAACGCTGCTGCTACTCATATTCAGCAGACAGAGCCTCTCCCTACATTCGAGAAGACCCGGTCTCAACTGATCCTGGAGGAGACTCGCCTTCAACGTCAGACAACCGACGCCGCCAAAGACAAGACGGCGTTGGTCTCATCCAGCGACATCATCGAGCAACTCGCCCTCCAGCCAGGCCGCACCAACGATCAGCAAGGACCTAGAGGCGGCGGCCGCGGCAGAGGCCGCGGCGGCCGCAGCACCTGGCGCTCGCAGCAACATGATAACCGCCACCCCTCTTGGTACCCCAACCCTGGCTACCCTCCTTGGATGCCCTATGGCTACCCCGGTGCGTCGTTTCGTGGACCTGCCCCATATCTCAACCGCCAGCAGGGCTTGTTGGGTCCTGCTCCCCGTCCATCATCCGATCAGGCATACCCGACTGATGTGCACAACGCCTTCTCTTCCATGCAGCTGACACCTCCTGACGGCTCTTGGTACATGGACACTGGCGCTACCTCTCATATGACGAACTCCTCAGGTACTCTCTCATCTCATTCTTTTAAGGGTCCTGCTCATTCTATTATCGTTGGCAACGGTGGTCGCCTTGCTACTTCGGGCATTGGCCACACCACACTACCAACCCCTACCAACCCTTTGCACCTAAACAATGTCCTTATTGCCCCCAAACTTGTCAAAAACCTTATCTCTGTCCGTCGGTTTACCACTGACAATGATGTTTCTCTTGAGTTTGATCCGTTTGGTTTCTCTGTGAAGGATCTTACTACGGGGGTTACTCGCCTGAGATGTAATAGCACTGGGGAGCTCTATCCTGTGTCGTCGCCCTCACCATCCAGCCCGTCAAGTCCAGTCGCCCTCTCGGCATCATCATCCAGTCTTTGGCATGCTCGTCTTGGTCATCCCAGTCCTGCAGTTTTAGATTTACTTCGTTCTAAGAGTCTTGTCATTTGTAATAAAGAGCACCGCTCTGGTTTATGTTCGTCTTGTCAGTTAGGCAAGCATGCCAGACTTCCGTTTCAGCGTTCTTTAAACACTACTTTCGCACCTTTTGATATTATTCATAGTGATATTTGGACATCTCCTGTGCCTAGCAAGGAGGGTCATAAGTATTACCTTTTGTTTCTGGATGATTTTACACACTTCTTATGGGTTTTCCCTTTGCACTTTAAATCTCAAGTGTTCCCTATCTTTGCCAAATTCCATGCTTACATTAAAACACAGTTTCACACCTCTGTCAAGTGTTTCCAATGCGACAATGGCCGTGAATTTGACAATAAAGATTTCCACACTTTCTTTAATACCAATGGGATCTCCTATCGCTTATCCTGCCCCTACACCTCGCAACAAAATGGCAAAGCCGAACGAATCATCCGCACCATCACCAATATGATGCGCACTCTTCTCTTCCACGCATCCATTCCCCTCCCTTATTGGCCTTACGCCTTGGCCACCACATGCTACCTCCTCAACATTCTCCCTTCTACCACCCTCAACCATCGCTCACCGTTTCAGGCACTGTATTCTGCTTTGCCCATATATGATCACCTTCGTACATTTGGTTGCTTATGCTTTCCCAATCAAGCATCCACCGCCCCCCATAAGCTTCACCCTCGCTCTACCCCTTGTGTCTTTCTTGGCTACCCGTATGATCATCGCGGTTATATTTGCCTTGATATCAAGACTCACAGGATCATTCTCTCTCGTCATGTCACCTTTGATGAGTCGCGATTTCCCTTCGCATCTCCCACACCCCCTGTGTCGTCGTCAGAGTCTGAGTCACCATTTCCTCACTTCATTCTTCCCCAGAGCTCTCCCGGTGCTCCTGCGTCTCCCCCTCCCCCACCTCCCTCGCCACCCCCCACAACCAGACCTCACACCCGCAGCGTCTCCGGTGTCTTCAGACCCCGACAGATCGTCTCCATGACCACCGACCATCACCCCGCCATACACCCCACATCCCCTACGCCAACATTCCTGCCCCAAGATGGCGCGCCCACGCCCCAAGCAGGCGCGCCCGCGCCCCAACCTGACGCGCCCGCGCCCCGCCCTGGCGCGCCCGCGCCCCGACCTGGCGCGCCCGCGTCCCCGGCTGGCGTGCCCGCGTCCCTCGCCTCTCCTGCCCCCATCCTTCCCGACTCCCTTTCCCCCTCTGCCTCCACCCAGACCTCCCTCTCCCCCGTTCCCACCTCCCACAAAACAGCCCTCCTAGACCCGAATTGGCAGGCGGCTATGCTCGACGAATACAGGGCCCTTACGAAGAATGGTACTTGGGTTCTTGTTCCTCGCCCTCCTGAGGCGAACGTCATTCGTTGTATGTGGCTCTTCCGTCACAAGTTCCGCTCTGATGGGACATTGGAGTGCTACAAGGCCCGTCTGGTGGTGAACGGTAGATCTCAGCAGGCAGGTATTGATTGTGATGAGACCTTCAGCCCTGTGGTCAAGCCTGCCACTATCCGAGTGGTCCTGAGTCTGGCTCTGTCGCGCAACTGGGGCATCCATCAGCTGGATGTCAAGAACGCCTTTCTGCATGGTCATCTGAATGAGACGGTTTACATGTTTCAGCCTCCGGGGTTTGCTGATGCTGAGCGTCCAAAGCATGTCTGTCTCCTCAAGCGCTCTCTGTATGGTTTGAAACAGGCTCCACGGGCATGGTTCCAGCGGTTTGCCTCTCATCTGCTCCGCTTGGGTTTCACTGGCAGCCGATCGGATACGTCTCTGTTTATCTATCGCAGAGGCTCGGACTTGGCTTTCCTGCTGCTCTATGTCGACGACATCATTCTCACCGCCTCTTCTGATGCTCTTCGAAAGTCCATCATCTCGAGATTGAGTGCCGAATTCGCCATGTCTGATCTGGGTCCGCTGTCTTACTTCTTGGGAGTTGCCGTTCAGCGGCATGCGTCTGGTCTGTTTCTCTCACAGAGTAAGTATGCTGCTGAGATTGTTGCTCGTGCTAAGATGGTCAACTGCAATCCCGTCGCAACCCCAGTCGATACATCCAACAAGCTCAGTGCTCATTCGGGTCCTTTGGTTGATGATCCAACACTGTACAGGAGCCTCGCTGGTGCTCTTCAGTATCTCACTTTCACCAGGCCTGATATCAGTTACGCCGTCCAGCAGATCTGCTTGTTCATGCATGCCCCTAGGGAACCCCATTTTCAGGCTTTGAAGCGGATCATTCGGTACATCAGCGGCACCCTCGAGCTCGGCACCACCATCACTCCTTCCTCTAAGCTTGATCTTGTGGCATACACTGATGCGGATTGGGGTGGTTGTCCAGACACACGTCGCTCCACGTCTGGTTACTGTGTCTTCCTCAATGACACTCTTGTGTCTTGGTCAGCCAAACGTCAGTCCGTCGTGTCTCGCTCCAGCGCTGAAGCCGAATACAGGGGTGTTGCCAACGTTGTCTCTGAGTGCTCTTGGCTCCGCAATCTCCTGCTTGAGCTACGATGCCCCTTACAGAAGGCCACTCTGGTCTACACTGACAACGTCTCCGCCGTCTACCTGGCTAGCAACCCAGTCCAACATCAACGCACGAAGCACATTGAGCTTGATCTCCACTTCGTCAGGGACAAGGTTGCCATTGGACATGTCCGCGTTCTACATGTCCCGTCCTCTTATCAGTACGCTGATATATTCACCAAGGGTTTACCTAGACAGTTATTCATTGATTTTCGTTCCAGTCTCACTGTACGGACCCCTCCCGTTTCGACTGCGGGGGTTTGATAGATTACATAGGTCTCCTATTGTATAGTGGGCTGAAAGCCCGTTAAGGCCCAATACCTTGTAACCTATATATATGTTATATCAATGAATGGAAACCCTCAAGGAGGACATTACAATCAATCTCATGATCTCACAAGGCCGTTGGTAGGTCGGTGAGACGGAGGGAGGGCGGGTGGGGAATGGCACTGGAGGCCGGCGCCGTTGGTGGCGGAGGTCGGGTAGAGGAAGGGAGGCAGATGCAGTGGATATGTGGGCGGGGAGGAAGGGCTCGAGAGGTCGACAGCGGCCAAATTGCCTGAGGATTTGCCTCCTTCGGTGGCGCTCGAGAGGTCGAAGCTGGAGGAAGAGAGATATATGGATGGACAGGCAGCGGAGGAGCTCTCCGGCGGAGAGATGGATTGGGCCAATCGAACGCCGCCGCCCTTGCCTCCGAACACAATCGCCCTCTCGCGAACACGAAATCGCCCTTGCCTCCGAAGTCCGAACACAATCGAACGCAACCGCCGCCCTTTCAAATTCATCCGGTGTCATTCCTCACCCTCGCCGCTGCTGCCGCCTCTAGCGCCGACCTGCACAACGAAGAAGATAACAGGTGAAGCGCGGTTTCAACTCGCGCTTTACCTTTTTTTTTATTTCTTTGTCAATTAAAATTATAAAAGGATAAAACGCGGTTTGAACCCGCGTTTTATTCATTTATTTTTTACCCACTTTTTATTCGGTTTTAAATTTTATAACCTACAAATGAAACGCGGTTTCAACCTGCGTTTCTCTGTGCAACATGAAAAAATTGAATATTTCCGTAAATATTTTGGATGTGAGAATATAAAGGTAAATATTTATTTTTTAGTGAATATTTTGAAAAAAAATATTATACCCCTAAATTAATAATAATTTTTAAAAATATATACTTAACTTATGCATAGTATTTTAACATGTTTGAAAAAAATATTTAAAATTCACCTTATACAAAGTTTAATAAATTATGTTGTAGGGAGTGTTCTCCCGATTTTCCCACCAAAAATAAATAAATAAATTATGTTGTAAAATAACATATTTTTACAATTTTCTTACATCTTTCTACATCTTTTTAATTGTTATAATTTTTGTGAAATAAGATTTTTTTAAAAAAATTCCAAACATATTATAAGCTATATATATATATATATATATATATATATATATATATATATATATATATTAATTTAATAGTATATGTTATGAAACCATATAGTTATGTAGGTGGATGTTTCACCTCCATATCTCTCCACCTCCCTTAACTCCCACATGGTGAAATACCAAAGGACCAACATTTATGTCTTTGTTATCCTTGACTTGTAACATATCTCCATCTATGCCTATATAAGGCTTTGTACTTCTCCTTTGTGATACACACAAGCATATAGAGATCTATTCTCTCTTTTCTTTTCCTCTCTATACTCTCTTATTCTTACACATATTATAACACGTTATCAGCACGATGCTCTAACCAACTGAGGCCGTGGTAAGCATTCTCTATTCCTTGTTATCACCGTGGCATGAAGTGGTCGGAATAGTTCTCTCGTTCCGAGGCCGATGACCATAGACGAGGCTGTCCTGGATCGATCTGTAGAAACGTTGTTGCAGTCCTCAATCGAAGCCGTCGTCTAAAGGGATGAGCACACGGGTAGCAACGGTAGCCTCCTTCGACCCCGGAGGCCGCCCACAAATACCACGCCGTCACCAACACCGTCGCCAAATGCCCAGCGCCACCGCGCTACCTTTCACAAGCATCCATGGCTAGGTTACTGACCCGCGATCGTCATCGCCGACTCGCATCTGATCCGTCATGATTGTCATCGCCGACCGCATCCATGGCTTGCATCCATCGCCGGCTCATATCCATGGCCCACATCCATGGCCGCATCCGTAGTTGTTTGGATGCTTCTCCGATCCGCCGCTCTCCGCAAACTCACGAAGAAGATGGGTAAAATTTATTGAATTTTTTTAATTATAAAACCAGCCCATGAGTTTTTTAATATCGCAGATCGGTCTGTGCTTTTTAGAAAATTACAGAAAACGATCCAAACTTCCAGGGTTGTATATTTTGCCCCTATGAAGTATTCACACATCCCCGAAGATGATGTGTAAACATAAATTATATCAACCCCCGAAGTGGTTGAATCAATTGAACAAATTTCAATCCCCGAAGTGGTTGAATCGAATAAGCAATATCAACTCTTGAAGTAGTTGAATCAATCAAATTTGTAGTATTCCCTGAAGCGGATAAAGTAATTTAATCTCAATCCCTGAAGTGATTGGATCAATCGATCGTATCCCCTGAAGTGGATGTTATTTTATTATATCCCTAAAGTGATAATTATTATGATTTTACTTATTGTAATTCAAAGCTCAAAGTGTTTCCCGAAGAAACTACTTATCATGAGTGTCTAATGCGGAGTTTTGTTTGACAAATGAACTTTTGGGAGAAAGGTTTACCACAATCCTGTAGATTGTGAAGTTTTTCAACACCAATCTAAGAGCCCGAAGACTCTACTGGTGGATTTTTATTAACTCCTGAAGAGTAAATAATATTTTATGAACTCTAGAAGAGTAAAGGATTTCACAAACTCCAGAAGAGTATATGATCCTAATTTTATCATTTGTACTTTTGAAGAAGTACATGGAATGTGGGTTTTATCATATTCAGAACTATTTTTGACTGGTTGATACAACCAATAGAAGTAACCACATAACACGATCCGGTTAAGAATGTCACTTCCTGACTATCCTCTAAGCATTGTCTGAAGCATCCTCCTCCGGTAGAGGGTGTGAAAGAGGTTATGGTTAAGCGCTTGACCAAAGTTATTGTTGTGGCTTATAACTAGGTCTGTTATACGGTTATTTCTAAATGTCTTGGAGAACATTATAAATGACTCATACTTGAAGTATGACATCAACGAAAGTTCTGACAATACCCATTCAGTGACATCTAAATTAAATAGATCACCATATACAAGGTTCAATGGTTGAATATCATGGTTTTATAAGTGTCAAAGAATTTTGAAAACCTGAAGTTTTCTCAAACAATCTTGAATGGAAAACCAAGATGAATACCATATAGCTCCAGAAGAGCATTGATCTTGTTACCTGAAGTAACAATGGCACATATGTATAAATTGACATGGTATTGAACACCAATATCTCATATGACTATCCAGAAGCAAGTCTTACAGAAATGAGAATGTATATATATGGTTTATTTGACACTCATTTATCCCATTGAAACTTAACACTAACCAGAAGTTAGTTAATGATAAAATATTTTTTCTTTGTGGCATCCGGTCACTCATGTGAATCGATGATGTGCGGGATCATTGAAATTCACATAGACACCCACTAAGAGGGACCAGAAGATCCTAGGACCTGAAGATCCTCAGTAAGGGTGACCGAACATATATGGTCTATCATCTTGGCAATATCAACAATAAGACCATCTATATTGAGAGTAAATGCAAAGTCTCTAATGTCTATTGATTGGATTCAATGAGACAACTGCGGAACATTATCATATAGACCAGTGTAATTCCAATATTATAGATGCCTTAACACTTTGGTCATATGAAACATAAGGTAGAGAATGTTATCAACCACATTGTTGAGCATAAGGTAGCTCACGACGACCCAGAAGAGTCGTTGGTCAAATGGGCCCATGCGTGTTTGCATTTCGAATTTGACATAATAACATCTCCCTAATTATCTCCAGAAGAGAGCATGTCATTCAAAGGTCTTGAATGAGCAACACATGTTCCGAGATGTACCTCCTCCAAATGAACTACAATGAGACCACAAAGAAGTTGGATGATACATGGGGTTTGAGTCCCTATTGATATCAAATACCTAGAGCTTTATAATGGTGATAAAATGCTCGGTATTTAGGGGGAGAGGAAATGAGACTATAAATATTAAGAAAGAGATTGCACGGAAGCAACTTCTCTATCATTTCATATCCGCGGATAAATACAAGTGAACTAGAAGTTCAATAAATGAAATGATTATAAGGTTTAGCAAATATGCCATTGAAAGCATTTACTAAAAGCCAAGAAAGTGATAAAGTCACAAATTCTAGCTCATTTGGAAGTTCCAGAAGTAACTCCAACTCAATGAATATCAAGTGGTTCTCAAATACACCAGACGTGTTGGAGATCACTAGGCTCTTGGTATACGATTCCCCAGAAGTGGAAAGAGCCTATGAGAATATGATGATCATCAAATAAATAATGGATGTCGACATCGAAATCATAGTAAAAGAGCTAGAAAGAAGCAAGTCATGCAAAGATGGATTCTTTAAGCATGATGTCATTGGACCTGTAGTTCCAACACCGAAAAGTGCAACATCAATTGGTTTTAAGTGGGTGTTCATACAAAATAAAATATAAAGCCAAGTTGATTGCACAAATACCTATCAAAGGTTATATGGAGAATGTATTCACCAGAAGTGAATATAATTTTGGATCTAAATGTAAATGACGGGCGTGTTACTTACATATGTATATAAATGAAAAGATCGATTGAAAATGCCTGAAGCATTAATATCAAAGCCCCGTCACATACAATTTGATTAAAGATCCTTAAAAGAGTACCAGAACCACCTATAATTGTGAAAATGGTGACATTGTATTAGGTCCCGAAGTACCATACAATGTTGTACTCTTTTCCTTAATCTTGGTTTTTATCCCACTGGGTTTTTCCAAGGTAAGGTTTTTAACGAGGCAACTTATGCACCATTTAATATAACAGATCCCCCTGATCAACAATGAAAAACACACTGGGTCCTAAAGTACCTTATGTTTGTGCATTGAAAGTAACTCAATGCTAGTAGATGAAAGTCAAGCATTCGAAATCAATTAAAATGTATAAAGACATTTCGGCTTGTACACATCAAAGACAATGTTCAGACTCGACCATGAAGCTCATGAAGTCAGAATTATCAAGAAATTCGATGAGCTTATCAGAATGAGAAAGCTGCAAGAAGAATGTTGAATTCAGGGGGAGAATATACGCACTGCACTCTTTTTCCCTTCGATCAGGTTTTGTCCCACTGGGTTTTCCTGACAAGGTTTTTAACGAGGCAGTATGACCAAAGCGTATCAAACGACATCTGTACTCTTTTTCCCTTAGCCATAGTTTTTGTCCCAATGAGTTTTTCTAGGCAAGGTTTTTAACGAGACAGTTTGTAATGTTAGAGGTGTACATCCAAGGGGGAGTGTTATGAAACCATATAGTTATGTAGGTGGATGTTTCACCTCCATGTCTCTCCACCTCCCTTAACTCCCACATGGTGAAATACCAAAGGACCAACATTTATGTCTTTCTTATCCTTGACTTGTAACATATCTCCATCTATGCCTATATAAGGCTTTGTACTTCTCCTTTGTGATACACACAAGCATATAGAGATCTATTCTCTCTTTTCTTTTCCTCTCTATACTCTCTTATTCTTACACATATTATAACAGTATAATAATTTTTGTAGAATAGAAAAAATGGTGTAGAGAATTTTAGATTGCCTCCATACATCATTAATATTCACTTTGATCAAAATTCAACCAAAAACCTTCATTGAATGTTCCAATACAATGGCTATACGCCTATATATCTTATACTCTATAGTAAAGTAAGCTTTTTTTGGCCATTTATTGCCCATTTATCATGTTTCTCATAAAAAATTAATCATTATCTTTAAGTTTTCTTTCTTTTCAAATTTGTAAACACTCTTCTTCTACCACAATTGTTAAAGAAGTGTTCGTTTTTAATTGTTCATTAAGTGTAAATTTAAATTGAGTAAATTGTAGAAGAAAATTAAAAGAATAAAATAAGGTAAAAACTAAAAGAATAAAATAAAATTATTTATATTTTGAATCAAATAGGAAGAAAATTTTAAAAATAATATTATTTATATTTTAGTAAAAAAATAATTAGAATAAATGGTATATAGCTACATAGCAAATGGAAAAAGATAGATTAATTTAATTTAATTGAGAAAATAAGATAACAATGGATAAAAATATAATAATTATATTTATATATATTGCAAACAATTAAAATTATAAAATCCATATGTTTTTAAAACTTACTTTCTAATGACTACTAAATTAACTTATTTCCAAAATAAAGAATTAAAAATTACATAATTTTAATGTAAGCCCGTGCGTAGCACGGGAACGTCCGCTAGTATACTAGTAGTAGAAGCGTTCGATATCCCTCAATAAATTTTTTTTTTTTTTTTGATTAGGTAAAAATTCGGATGGGGAACCCTAACCGAAAGCATCCTGACGGATGAGGTCAAGAAGACCTGTATCTAGGTATAGCTCATGCCCCCTGGTAGAGTAGCTAAGGTGTGCAACCTTATCCGCTACCCGATTACCAATACGGGGGATATGTGATATACTAACATTCCTTATTCCTTTGAGAAGGCTTTGGATATCTGACATAATCATTTCTATTTCTCAAGGACATCCAACATTTGATCTTAGATAGTCCGTGATAATTTTAAAGTCTCCTTCTATTATTAGATTGGTTATGTTTAGTTCTCTTGCTTTTTCTATCCCTAGGCGTAGAGCTAAGGCTTCCGCTATAAGGGGTGATTGTCCACCATTTGCTTTTCCGCCCATGTTGATTGGGTCTCCATGCCAGTCTCTGATAATGTATCCAATGGAACTGTTTGTGGTTGATTTAAATGATCCGTCAAAGTTTAATTTATATTTGCCCTCCAAAGGTTTCCTCCATCGGTAGGTTTTCCTAATGTTCCCAGAGATCCCTTTTCCTTTACTTTGTTTCTGTGTGCCGTCATCCTCCATTTCATTCCATCTACTAGCTTTCCTCCAATTTTCAATATTGGTCGTGATCATTTTTTTAATAGCTTCTGCAGAGGGGATTGTTTCATTTCTAAAGATTGTTTGATTTCTTATGAACCAAATGGTCCACCATCTCATTGCCATATGTTGTTTCTTCTCCATCGGAAGGGTTGAGCCTAAGATTTGTAAAATTTGATTCATATCTCTGTTTTCTGTAATTAGGTTGTTAATGTTTTGAGATACTTGTCCAGGGAATTGTTGTTGGAAATTGTTTATGGGACATTCTATGAATAGATGAATATCATCTTCCACGAACTGGTTGCACAAACTACATGTGTTCGGTACCGCCACCCCTTTTAGGGCCAGTCGGGTAGCCGTTGCGAGTCCTTTTTGTTTTATTTTCCAGATAAAGTTCTTAACTTTAGGTGGGGCGTCAAGTTTCCAGATCCATGAGTACTCATCCGACGGTCTTTGTGGTGTGGATGAGATTAAGTTGTAGGCACTTGTCGTTGTGAACCATCCCTTTTTGGCAGGCCACCAATATAGTCTGTCTGTAAGGGTGGTGGTTGGCAAGGAGATTTTCATAATATCCTCTACTATGGGCTTAGGAAGTACCGATTCAAGTTTTTCCTTCCACCATTGGCCTCCTATTATGAAGTTGCTTACGGAATCATGTGGATTAATGTTATGTTGAGAGTCTATTTTATCGTTTAGAGGTGTCGTAGCCACCCAATTATCTTCCCAAAACTTAATTGATTTCCCATCCCCAACCTGCCAAATGAGTCCCGTTTTGAATTTCGGGATTAGATAACTCAGTTTCGACCATTGCCACGAGGCATTGCCTTTTCTAGAGTAGGTAAGAATGTGGTTTTCTTTCAAATACTTGTATTGTATGATTTTTACCCAGTTATTTTCCGGTTCAGCCAGAATTTTCCAGAGGAGTTTTAGTTGAAGAGCTTCATTCATATCTTTGGTTTTCCTAATTCCCAATCCTCCATCCCTTTTTGATTTACATATTTTATCCCAACTGATTAATGGGCTGTGTTGCGCATCTTTGTTCCAGAAAAAGGTTCTGTTGATTTGATCTAGTTGTTTGTGGACCGCTGCCGGAAGCATGAAGCTCTGCATTTAGTATAAAGGTTTTGATGATAAGTTAGACACTATTAGGGTTGCTCTGCCTTGTTGGGAAAGGGCATTAGCACGCCATTTGCTCAATTGGTCTTTAGATTTGCAAATTATTTCGCCAAAGGTTTCCTTGGTAACCCTTCCATTTATAATGGGACAACCTAAGTATTTTTCCAGGTTTCGTTCAAGGGGTATATTTAGAATCCCTTCTAGGTCTCGAGCCCTTGATCTAGGAATACCTGGTGTGGTTTGAAAGGACGATTTGTGGTAATTTACTTTCTGCCCTAAGAATTTACAATATTCTTCAATTATCTCTTTAACTTTTGTACATGCAGAATTACTTCCTTTCGAGAATATTATTATGTCGTCTGCAAAGGCCAGAAACGGAACACAGGGACCCGAATGGCCAAATTTAAATCCGATGCTGTTGTGATTAGAATCTGCCTCCCTTGAGAGTTTACGAGCAAGAATTTCTGCCCCGAGTAGGAAGAGAAACGGGGAGAGGGGGTCCCCTTGCCTCAAACCCCTTGAAGGTTTGAAAGGATCCGTAGGGCCGTTGTTTACTAAAACAGAGAAAGAGACTGTGGTCACACATTCCATAATAATATCCACAAATTTTTGGTTGAATCCAAATTTTTGAAGAACTGCTTTCGTGAAATGCCAATCTACTCTGTCGTATGCTTTCTCCATATCAAGTTTTATTGCAGCCCACCCCTTGGTACCTTTTCTAGTGCGAAAGGAGTGAAATATCTCGTGTGCTATTAGGATGTTGTCTTGGATTGCTCTATCGGAAACGAAAGCTCCTTGTAATGGGTGTATAAGTTTTCCTATTACCATTTTCAGTCGTTCTGTTATTATCTTTGAGATGATTTTATATAAGGTAGAGCACATGCTAATCGGGCGATAGTGTGTAGTCATGGAGGGGTTATCAATTTTTGGTATGAGGGAGATAAAAGTGTGGTTAATTTGTTTTAACATTTTTCCAGAGTGAAAGAAAGCTTTTGTAGCCCGGATGATATCAGAGCCAACGATGTCCCAGTAATTTTTGTAGAACTCAGCCGTCATTCCATCGGGGCCGGGGGATTTGTTGTTCCCCATTGAAAAGACTGCTTTTTTGATTTCACTGTTTGTTGGTTGTTGAATAAGTGATTTGTTTTCCTCTTCTGTAATGATTGGGTTGATTTCTGAAAGGTATTCTTCTAATTGGGAGGTCCTATACATTTGTTCCCGATTAAATCTTTTTTCAAAGTCTCTTTGAATTTCCCTTTTAATATTTTCATTGCCAATTATGTTTGTTCCTTCTATCGAGGTGATTGTTCTAATTCTCTTTCGATTTCTTCTCCCTGTGGCTACTCTATGGAAATAGGCAGAGTTAGTGTCTGCTAACTTTAAGTGTTTTGATTTAGCTCTTTGGTTCCAGTAAGTTTTATGAAACATGAGAAGCTTTTCTCGTTTAGATAATAGACTTTGTTCTTTTGTGTGTGCTTCTGGGTCTTGGTTAGGTTGTTGGATAGATTGTATTTCAATTAGGGCCTCATCAACTTCTTGTACTTGTCGGAAGATGTTTCCAAATGTTTTTTTGTTCCAATTTTTTGCCTTTTGTTTGAGGATTTTTTATTTGTATGTAATTCGGAACATGGCAGAGCCGGCACATGAAGCTCTCCATGTTTGTTTAACAATATTTCGGAAGTCTCTCCTTTGCAACCAAATGTTTTCAAATTTAAAAGGGGGTGGTTTAAAGCTAGTGTTCTTGGAAATGTTAATTGAAATAGGGCAGTGGTCCGAGTTAGAGAATGCTCCATTATTAGTTGCCAAATCAGGGAACATGTCAATTATTTCATGTTGGGCAAGCACCCTGTCCAGTTTTTCAAGAATGTTATCTGGGCCAAATTGTTTCTTTCTCCAAGTAAAGGGGTTGCCGTACGAGGGGATCTCCAGCAAGGAGCATGCATCTTTGAATTCCATTACTCTCCGAAATCTCCCAGGTAGGGTTCCTGCTCCTCCACTCTTATCCGATGGTTGGCTTATTTCGTTTAGATCTCCCATGATTAGGCATGGAATGTCGCTTTGGGTAATTAGGTTGTATAGATTTCTCCAAAAGTCGTCTTTCTCTGAGGGGTTTGGGGGGGCATATACAAACAGCATTAGACACTCAAAGTTCTCTTTTATGCTCTCGTATTTTACACCAATAATTCTTGGGAGGTGAATCATCACCGAGATGGATTCGTCTATGAAGGAGTTTTCATTCCAGAATAGAGCAATTCCCCCGGCCCGACCAGAAGCCGGGGACCAACACATGTTTGTGAATCCCGCATTTTTCCATAAGCATTCCTTTGGTTCGGTTTCAGTCTTTGTTTCTGCTAAGATTAGCATTTGTACATGATCTAGCGACCGCCATTCGTTCATATTAGTCCAGAAGGTTTGTTTTCCAATCCCCCTACAGTTCCAATATCGTATTATCATGACCACTTTGTTTTTGCATAGAAGGGCAAAAGGTGATCCCTCTCATACGCATATATTGCCCTGGTTGTGATTTATCTTATCAAATGGGGATTTCTTTTTTGGGGGGTTTCCTTAAAGTATTTTGTGTTTATGAGTATTTTCATAATTGTTTTATTTGGGACATCTAATTTACTAAGAAACCTTTGATTATTCCTATTATGATTTTTCTTCCATGGTCTCCCCCGTATGTAATCAATTATATTTAGTCCCTTATTATTGATTGAGTTTGTTTTATTATGGACAATCCTTTTTCGCATTGTCTTTTTATTAGTTGTCAAGCTTGGATTAAAAAATTCAGCAATCGTGTGGGTTTTCATAACGGAAATGGGTTGATAGCTTGTGATAAGATTTCTATTAAATTTATTTTTTGGGAAAGTTATGTATGAATTTTGGTTGAGTAGCTCGCGTTTCCGACCGGAGATGATTTGGAAGGGGAGTTGGATTTTGGAGGAGCAGCTCACGTTCACCTTGGTGCATTCTTTCATCGCAGGAATTTGTTCAGTGTGAATATGATTTTTGTCCTTCAAAAAATGGAGGAGAGTTTTATTATCATCAAGGTAAATGAATTTTATTACTTTTTTGTTGATTTTCATTTTCTTTTGAAGGAATGGGTTCATCCTAGGACTTTTGCTGTTGATTTTGTTGAATTTTTTGCTTTTGTGAGTTAGTTGACTGCAATAAGAAAGAGTTATATTAAGATGGATGCATTGTATAGTACATCTATAAACCAAACTAAGCCCATTGATGCGAGTTCTAACAACTAGGCTGCAGACGGGAGTCGTTACCGGAGATGCCCAGCCTACCGAGCTACCAATAGGCAGATAGTCGTTCTTCTCCCAAGTAATATAAGAGAGAGCCGATTTACTTATAATGTTGAGACAGTTTCCAACTTTCCAAGAGTAAATGGAAGAGCAGTAGAATAAGTCTAAGGCGTTTTTTATAGTGCAGATCAAGGCATACCTTCTTTTATTTTTACATGCACTAGTAAATTGTAGACATTGGTACTTAGACCCATACCAAGAGCAAGAGGCTTTACCTGATATCAGAAAGAAGGAAGCAACTCTTTGATACCCAAAATGTTTCTCCTCTTGGAAGTTTCTATCTAGCTTCGTAAGGAAATCCATCAAAATGGGATATTTTGTGATATTTGCAAGGCTAGGACAAAGAGATGGATCCATAAAAATACGAGGATCCCACCACCCAAAATGAATAATTACATCTGAGTGGGAAAGCCGAGCCCCGTAAAGCTGGGAGGTGGTTACTGCCTTAGGGGCTTGGTAATTAACATTCATTTGACCAGTTAGATTGTAAGATATATTTAGCCATGGTGATTCATTCCTACTAAGATTTGGGGCAAGGAGAGGTTCTGCCTGCTTGTAGTTTAATAAGTTAGGTTGTGAGATAGCCGACAAATTCACCATCCTATGCAACAGATACCCAATTATCACAAAGGGAACCGGGGATGGTAGCCCTTCCACCCCACATTTACTTGAAAATATAGTATGAAAATTAAAGCAGTTGTTCCACTCCCAATTTTTCCTTAGACAAGAGATGTAATCACAAAAGCAGCTATCCCCATAATTCATTACTAAACTTTTGGAGCAGAAAGGTACATCATACATGATCCAATCTAGATACTTAGGATAACCCAGCCAGCTAGAGGCTAAGAAAAGTTCAATACTAATCCTCAAACAACACTGCAGTAGATCAGCAACTAGATAAACATAAGAAGATAAACACAGACACTTACTAAACGAGTTCATGATAGAACTACCTCGAAGGAGGTAATGATCAAAAGAGGCAGTCCAAAAAGGAGTACACTGCCCATGACAATTCAACACATGTAGTTTTATCATCAACTGCTCAGGACTTGACCCCCAACTACCTAAGGAGCAAGTAGCAGTACAACAGAATGGATCACTTATCATTCTTACGTCGCTTGCCGCCTCCACCCATCAGTTCAGAGCAGGCAGACTCGCCATCTTCTTCCCCAATCTTACGCTTTCCCGATTCAGTCTTAGATGATCCCTCCCCCAGCATGAGCTCAGACCTCCGGATCACCCCAGGGGACGCAGAAGGAGCAGCTGGGACGAGAGCAGAGGTATCGGCCTTCCGAGTTGGGTTGCTGAGTGGTGGGAGATCATATTCTTCCGAGGCGGGGATGTTCGCAAGCATAGTATCAAAGTCGGTTTGGGTCATGTCTGCGGGGATCCCACCAAAGCCATCCTCAAGCTCGGAGTCCACCTCGAAATCCATCATTGCATCATCATTAGTTTGGTAAGGCTCGGGGTCGAAGAAGGCAGTCTCCTCAGGAAGGGGCATAACATCATTTGGGTGTGCTGTAATAGCAAAAGAGACGGGGGCCGGCACAGCCTCAGGCACGGTGGGGATGGACTCCACCTCTTTTTCCACATCAGGAATGACAGGTTGGGTAGATGAAATATCAGCAGACATGGAAGAAGAGTTGGAGGAAGAGGAATCAGAAGAGGTTACCACATTCTTTCCAAAGCATTTCCAGATTTCGCCTTTAGAGTGACCAAAGGAGGGAGGAACATTGACAGTAGGCTTCCGGGAGGCCACTTGAACCCACTCCCCACCATCCGTGGGGAGAGGTCCATCCGCCTGGGTATTCTCTGCAGCCGGCCCCTTGCCCAGCAAGCCATCAGCAAAAGCATTACACAATTTCCGGACGGGGCAGTCCTCAAAGAGGTGGTCTAGCAGGCCACAACTACCACAACCTTCGGGGAAGTCCTCGAACCACACTGGATAGCATTCGAGGACTCCATTTTCATTGAGCAGTGAGATCTTCCTCGCCTTGATCAGAGCGAGGTCAGTCGAGATGCACACTCTCGGGTATCGGAGCCTAGCCCCTTGGAGCTGAATGCAGCCACTCGCAGCACCTTGCCAATATGGTTTTCCTCAATGAGAGAAGTGAGAACAGAGTCACTGATATATTTGATAGGTAATCCCGGGATCCTGACCCAAAGATCGAGTCTAGTGACAGACTCATTCCAAGGGTCAAAGGAGATACTCCAGGGGCGGACAAGGAGGAGCTGGCTAGCCACATGGAAGGGGCGTTTCTCCCACACCGCATCTCGATCCACAGGGAGATCGAACTTGAGCTCAAACCACTTGTTGGCCACCGGGACAAGCTGAAATCCACCAGTCAGGAACTTCCACTCGAGCCTGATTCTCTTTCGGACCTCCTTAGCCTCCACAGACTCGCCAATGATAGTAGCGAAGAGAGAGGAGGAGGCGAGAGCAAATATGTTCTTCTGGATGTTGTGCTGAATCACCTTCAGTTTTTCCATATCCACCTTTGGCATTGACAGGCCTAAGGTCGTTATGCCAAATCAAAGTAAATTCCTAAGATGCAAACTATAACAAGTATAGTAGGTAAGTTAGGGTCGAACCCACAGGGAAACAGAATCAATTGTAAGAGCAAGTATTATTACCCAAAAGTAACCGATTCAAGGGGGAGTTTTGTGTGTTATCAATGGTGACAGAACAAGTTGCAAGTAGAGGTTGTGAATATATGATGGAAAGGTATCACACCAGGTAATTATCCACACAACAATTGAGATGGTTCATCATCACATCCTATGAATCTCAAGTTCTAATGTCCAGTAATTGTTCTCAATTCAGATCGTGTAATAGCTTTTAGTCCCACCAGTCCTAAAAGCACTTATGACCAAATTACAAGGGAAAACCTTCACCAAATAATAAAGCAATAGCATTCAAACATGAATTATAATGAGATACAAGCGATTCTAACAACCCGTTAAAATAGCCTGTAATCGAATCTCCCTCACAATCTACCACAAGCAACCGCGTATGGAGATTGTGTTTGCTACAATGAATCTACAACCCCAAACCTGGAATTGGAAACCCTAGCAATATGACTAGTATCGATAAACCTAGGTGATCAGTCCAGATAAATCAATAATAAGCAATCAAGCAATAAGCTCAGGAGATCGAAACAATTAACAAAGGACGAACAAGAGTAGAATACTCACAGCCAAATCAATTGAAGGCTTCAAAGAACCAAGTGTAACAAAGGAGAGTTAGTTCTCCATAGGGGTTTGTGAGATGATGAAAAGGGAAAATACGTCTCTGGAAAATAACCTAATTCATTCTCTACTGCCTTCTCGGCCTATATAACCTAATAAAATCGGGTTTAACATCCCGTACAATTATAATAATAAAATATTAAAACTAATAAGATAAACAGAATCGGATAAGAATCCGTCTTCAGGACTGACGCGGGCGCGCCAAGTGCAGCGCGGGCGCGCCAGCTTGGATCTTGCTTCTTCTGTCTGTTCAGCAGCGCGGCCACTTCCTCCTAGCAGAGTGGTCGCGTCGGGTAGCAGCGCGGGCGCGCCAAGTACAGCGCGGCCGCGTCAAGTTGCAGCGCGGGCACGTCATTGGTTTTTCCCGAAAATTCCGTCTCGAATTAGCTTTCGACGTCAACATGAAAGTTGTAGCTCTCTGAAAGAGCTTTCCAACGCATGGTCATAATAGTCGATCGGACAATCGAGGCCTCCAGAAAGTGCAAAACAAGTTCAGCATGTCTGGCGACAATTTCTGCAGACTTGTTCTTCGTTTAGGTTCGCTTCTTCTTCTCAGGACCTCTTGAGATCTTCATGTAAGCTTCTTCGATCAACTAGACATTCTCATCAAATGCGTTATCAACTCATGTCTTCTCCTCGGATCTACCATTACCTGAAATAATCAATAAAAGCGTGTAGATTCCGACTCCGACAACATAGAGAACTAATATGCAAATCATGCTTAATCCATCCATGAAATGCATCTTAACTAAGCTAAATGCAACCTATTATGCCTACCTAAATGCATGCTATCAAACTCCCCCACACTTAACCTTTGCTTGTCCTCAAGCAATGATAGAATGAACATGAATCAACGCATCCCACAGGAAATCCTTTCAAGTTTCAACCTCATCAAAAAGCAACATCATAGCAGGTGAAAACATAAACCAAGCAAACAAACGTCATAGCATGTATTCCAGTGATCAAAGCTCAAAAGTAGACGTCATCCAACCTCACCAGAAATATGTGTTTCACTCATGTGTTTAGGCTTTTAAGTACAACTCTCAACTCAAACCATTCATGCACTAAGCTCATAGACATTGACCACCATATCACCAATTCTCTACCGAAATGTCATTACTTGCGGGACACAATAAAGAAAATAAAATGCAACACTTTTTTTTTTCTTCTTTTTCTTTGGTTTTCTTTTCTCTTTTTTTTTTCTTTTTCTTGTCTTGGTGCTTCCTTACGCGAAGCGCAAACATGGGTGTCATGAATGGCCCCAGTCTATCAACACCTCAACTACTAATATGAAGTCCACTTGAACACCTTTTGACGCAAGTTGCAAACATGGGTGTCATGAATGAACCTGGTTACTCAATGGTCAAGCTTCTTTCCTAGTGGATAGTTTTCAACACCTTTTTGCGCGAATCATACCCATGGGTGTCATGCATAGATCCGGTTACTAAGTGCATTAACCATTGCCACCTTATTCACTAAATATGCATAAAATTAAATAAAAAGACTCAAAATATAAACATAAACTCCGCAAGCAACAAACATGTGAGTCGGTCTTTAAAAATAGATACTGCAGTCAATGTCAAAAGGTAGCAACACTAGGCGAGTAATTCACACAACTGAGCAAAAAAATTTCAAATAAGGCCAAACATTCTCACATAGTCATGTTTTTAGGACTTCAATCACACTTTAGCTCAATCATACATGCTCAATTACATTCGCTAGCTCATGTTCCACAAAAATCAAATACAGATAATAATCAAAACATCCAGAACTCCATGGGATTTTTATGAATCATGCTTGAAATTTAAAATAGAGGACAAACTAAGCAAGATGGGTATTTGAATAACACATATGTATGAAATGCATGCTCTATTTTTGGATTTCTGAAATTTTAATTTTTTTTTTTTTTTTTTTTTTTTGACGAAAATTAAAATTGAGTTAAAGGAAAGAATGCAATACCTTGGGTTGCCTCCCAAGCAGCGCCTTTGTTTCATGTCGCTGGCTCGACCAAGCCTTTTTGACTATTCTAACTCTGCATTTGGCTCCTCCAAAACTAACTCATCCATAGCCTCCTTTGTGAACCCTTCATAGTATGTCTTAAGCCTATGACCATTTACTTTGAACTTCTTGTGGCTATCCGGGTCATATAACTCTACAACTCCTTGTGGGAAAACTTCAGCAACAATGTATGGTCCCCCCCACTTTGACCTGAGCTTCCCAGCGAAGAGTTTCAGGCGAGACTGAAAAAGTAGGACTTTGTCACCAGCTTTAAAGTCCTTCCTATTGATGTGCTTGTCATGCCATGCCTTGGTCTTTGCCTTGTAGATTGCCGCATTATCATAGGCGTCCAACCGTAACTCCTCGAGCTCACCTAACTGTAGCTTCCTGTGTTCTCCAACCTCGTCACTCTGCATATTGCATTGTTTCACAGCCCACCAAGCCTTGTGCTCCAGCTCAACAGGAAGATGGCATGCCTTCCCATAAACAAGTCTGAAAGGAGACATCCCAATTGGAGTTTTGTAAGCAGTGCGATAAGCCCATAAAGCATCATCAAGTCTCAAACTCCAATCCTTCCCGTTAGGATTCACAGTCTTCTCGAGAATGGCTTTGATTTCTCTATTGGACACCTCTGCTTGGCCATTCGTCTGAGGATGGTATGCGGTGGAAACTCTATGTGTGACATGATATTTCTTAAGCACGGCAGTCACAATTTTGTTGCAGAAATGGGTACCCCTGTCACTAATCAGCGCTCTAGGAATACCATGCCTGGCAAAAATATTGCTCTTCAAGAACCCTGCCACAACTTTAGAATCATTAGTCCTGGTGGCCTTCGCTTCCACCCACTTGGAAACGTAGTCCACCGCAAGTAAAATATATAAGTTCCCACAAGAACTAGGAAAAGGTCCCATAAAGTCGATGCCCCAAACATCGAAGATTTCGCAAAAAATCATCGGTGATTGTTGCATTTCATTCCTTTGGGAAATATTCCCCATTCTTTGACACCTATCACATGCCTTGCAGAAAGAATAAGCATCTTTAAAAATATGTGGCCAATAAAATCCAGATTCAAGCACTTTTTTAGCAGTTTTATTGGCACCAAAATGTCCCCCACATGCTTGAGAATGACAAAATTCAAGAACAGATCGTACCTCATTATCTGGAAGACAACGACGAATAACCTGATCACCACAATGTTTCCAAAGGTATGGGTCATCCCAAATATAGTGGTTTGCTTCTCTTCGAACCTTCTCCGTCTGGGCCTTGGTGTGATCCGGAGGAAATTCCCCACAAACTAAGTAGTTCACAATGTCCCGGTACCAAGGGCTTACAGAGTGAAGTCCTAGAACGGACTGAGTTGAGCTGAGAAACAATGACGTGGGCGCGGCAGAGGTTGACGCGGGCGCGTCAGTAGGCAGCGCGGGCGCGCCATATAGCAGCGCGGGCGCGTCGAAGGTCGGCGCGGGCGCGTCGGACTCCGGTGTGCTTTTGTGCTCGAGTCTGCATAATGTGTCATCCGGAAACGTGCCTAAGATGGGTTTCTGTGACTCCGGCTTGTCCTCCTCTTTCACCAGTCTGCTTAAGTGGTCAGCCACCAGATTCTCCGCTCCTTTCTTGTCCTTAATCTCCACGTCAAATTCGCTGAGCAACAGGACCCATCGAATCAATCGTGGCTTTGTCTCCTTCTTTGTCATTAAGTAGCGGAGGGCTGCGTGATCTGTGTAGATAATCACTTTAACCCCAAGCAGATACTGTCGAAACTTCTCTAGTGCAAACACCACAGCTAGCATTTCTTTCTCAGTGGTGGAGTAGTTGCGCTGTGCTCCATTCAGAGTCATGGAAGCATAATGGATCACATGAGAGGCTCTTCCCTCTTTTTGGCCTAGCACTGCTCCCACGGCATAGTCGCTCGCATCACACATGATCTCAAATGGGCGAGACCAGTCTGGTGCCTGAATGATTGGTGCACTAGTGAGGCGTCCTTTCAGCTGGTCGAACGCCTCTTTGCACTCTTGTGTGAGTGCAAAGGTCACATCTTTCTTCAGAAGCTCGCAAAAGGGTGAGGATATCTTTGAAAAGTCTTTGATAAACCTGCGATAAAAACCTGCATGGCCTAGGAAAGAACGAACTTCGCGCACATTAGTAGGATAAGGCAGGGATTGAATTACATCAATCTTTGCCTTATCGACCTCAATACCCTTTGCAGAGACTATATGACCTAAAACAATTCCTTGTTCTACCATAAAATGACACTTTTCAGAGTTCAAAACCAGATTAGTTTCAACACATCTTTTCAACACTAGTGCCAAATGGCTCAAACAAGTATCAAAGCTATCCCCATGTACTGTGAAATCATCCATGAATACTTCAATGAAATTTTCAATGTACTCAGAAAAGATACTAACCATACATCGTTGAAATGTCCCGGGTGCGTTACATAGTCCAAATGGCATCCTGCGATATGCAAAAGTACCGAAAGGACATGTAAAAGTAGTCTTCTCCTGGTCCTCTGGCGCTATGGCCACCTGAAAGTATCCAGAATATCCATCAAGAAAACAATAATAGGGGTGCCCAGCAAGGCGTTCTAGCATCTGATCAATAAAGGGGAGGGGGAAGTGATCCTTCCTGGTTACTGTATTCAGCTTGCGATAGTCTATGCACACCCTCCATCCTGTTTGTGTTCTGGTAGGGACCAACTCGCCTTGTTGATTCTCCACAACTGTAATCCCTCCTTTCTTAGGGACAACTTGGGTAGGACTCACCCACTGACTGTCAGAAATTGGGAAAATCATGTTTGCTGATAGCAATTTCAGCACTTCCTTCTTCACCACATCCATCATGGGAGGATTGAGCCTTCTCTGTGGTTGGCGTGAGGGCTTAGCTCCTTCCTCCAGCAGGATCCTGTGCATGCATGTAGATGGACTGATTCCCTTGATGTCAGCGATGGTCCACCCCAATGCAGTTTTGTACTCCTTTAGAACCTCCACTAACTTTTCCTCCTGCTCCACTGAGAGCTTACTCGACACAATAACTGGTAGAGTGTCATCAACTCCTAGGAAAGCATACTTGAGATGACTTGGGAGTTGCTTGAGTTCAATTTTAGGTGCCTGCACAACAGATGGAACAAGCACTTCGCTTGGAGTCAGTAGATTGGGGCCAATGCCCAAAAGAGTAGGGGACTCACCTTCTATATCCATCTGGGCTACTAATTCCTGCATGTTAGATGAAATTGAAAAATCTGTATAGGACTCGTCAATATCATTCTCAATAATTGACTGCAACTCATCTTCCCTAGAAATATCAAATAGATCTTGAGCTAATGGTTCAATCACATCAATAGAGCACAGAGAATGGTCATCAACAGGATGTTTCATAGCCTTGTAGAGATCGAATTCAACCTTTTCTCCATCAAATTCCATTGTTAGTGTCTCAGAGACACAATCAATTTTTGTCCTAGCTGTTTTAATAAAAGGTCTACCTAACAGAATAGGCGCATCATGCTTATCATGTTCCATATCCAGGACAAAGAAATCTGCTGGAAAAATCAGTTTATCGACCATGACCAAAACGTCTTCAACTACTCCTTTAGGGTATTTGTTAGACCTATCAGCTAATTGCACAATTACTCCAGTTTCATGCAAAAGTCCTAAATCTAGCGATTTGTACAGTGAGTAGGGAAGCACATTTATGGAAGCACCCAAATCAAGCATAGCTCTATCAAATTTTACATCTCCAATGACACAAGGGATGGTAACCATACCTGGATCAGCGCACTTTTTCGGCATTCTCCTCTGAAACACAGCGGAGATCTGCTCACTTACTTTCACTTTCTTTTTCCCTTTCAGCTTCTGATTCCTCTTCACTGTGCAAAGCTCCTTCAAGAACTTGGCGTACTTGGGCACAGTTTTTATCATTCTCAGCAGAGGAATGTTCACCTGACACTTGCTAAATGTCTCAAACAGCTCTGAATCATCGATTATCCTCCTCTCCTTGAGTGCCTCAGGGAACGGAGGTTTTGGTTTCTCCGACCCGAGAGGGGGAAAATTCGGTCGTACATAAGTATCGACATAGGGCTCAGATTCAGGCGGGATTGGACCTGGCGCGGGCGAGTCAGACAATGGCGTGGGCGCGTTAGGAGGAGGCGCGGGCGCGTCGGTGGTCAGCGCGGGCGCGTCAGACTATGGCGCGGGCGCGCTAGTGTTGGGCGTGGCCGCGTTGGACTCCGACGTGCTTGTCTCCTCATATTCCTGACTTCTCAGCTCCTTTCCATTCCGAAGAGTAATAGCACTGACGTTTTCCTTTGGATTGACCACCGTTTGAGATGGTAGACCCCCTGACGTCTTTGCCTCCATTCTCGTGATTGCTTCAGCTATTTGCCCCATTTGCTTCTGTATATCCTTTATGCTCGATTCAGTTGTCTGAACATGCGCAGTGAAGTGCTGTGTCAGGGTATTGAGCATGGACTCAGTAGATGGAGCGTTACTCTGCTGCCTCTGATTGTAGGGAGGTGGCTGTTGCTGATGTGGTTGGTTTGGTGGATCCCTCCATCTGAAATTTGGGTGATCCCGCCAACCTGGGTTGTAGGAGTTTGAATAGGGGTCATGTCTGGGTCTCTGAGGTCCATTTCCACCTATAGCATTCACTTCAGCGGTGTCTCCCTGGAGTGTAGGACACGCATCAGTTGGGTGGAAGTCATCACCGCAAAATTCACAAGCCTTGAGTTGTTGAGGAGTCCCTTTCAGAGTGAGCCTCCTAACCATATCCTTCAGTTCAGCAATATCTCTGGCTTGGTTAGAGTCTACCGAGTTGACTCCTTTCTTTCTGGTGGACTTCCCAAAATTTCTAGTTCCCTCAGCCATTTCCTGAATCTTCTCCATAGCTCCCTCTAGCGTGGCATTCAGGATATTTCCTCCGCAGGCGGCATCAATCATCCTTCTATCAGATTCCAGCAATCCCCCATAGATGTATAAGACTAGGTCCTTCGTGCTGTAGCCATGGAAAGGGCAATTAGCGCAAAGCTTCTTGAACCTTTCATTGTAATCATAGAGGGTTTCATCATCTTCCTGCTCTATATTGCTGATTGCCTTTTTCAAGGTGTTCTCCTTCTTAGCAGGGAAGAATTTCTCCAGGAAGGCCTTGTGAAGCTTAGGCCAAGTATCGATGCTCCCTGTAGGAAGACTGTAGTACCAGTCATCCGCAGCATCGAGCAGCGTGAACCCAAAAGCTCTCATCTTTATCTGTGCTTCGGATATATTGGCTGGTTTCATGCTCATGCACACATTATGAAACTTCCCCATGTGCTTGATGGGGTCTTCTCCAGCCAATCCATGGAATTTGGGCAGTTGATGAATCAGCCCAGACTTTAGCTCAAAATGGTTGTCATCCCCTATAGCAGGGATTGTCACAGCAGGTGCCTGCTGTGTGATGTTTGATGCTGTCAGCTGTCGCAGCGTCTGATTTGCATTATCAGCCATTGGATAATGTTCTCTATGGCGGCGGTGGTATGTCCTGTCTATTTCCCAATCAAAATCAAAAAGATGGGGATCAGTAGCACGAGTGCGAACCATGCAAGAGGTTCGCACCCAAACAGGTAATAAGACAAACAAGAACAAAGATAAACCGTTTCCCCGGCAACGGCGCCAAATTTGACAGGCCTAAGGTCGTTATGCCAAATCAAAGTAAATTCCTAAGATGCAAACTATAACAAGTATAGTAGGTAAGTTAGGGTCGAACCCACAGGGAAACAGAATCAATTGTAAGAGCAAGTATTATTACCCAAAAGTAACTGATTAAAGGGGGAGTTTTGTGTGTTATCAATGGTGACAGAACAAGTTGCAAGTAGAGGTTGTGAATATATGATGGAAAGGTATCACACCAGGTAATTATCCACACAACAATTGAGATGGTTCATCATCGCATCCTATAAATCTCAAGTTCTAATGTCCAGTAATTGTTCTCAATTCAGATCGTGTAATAGCTTTTAGTCCCACCAGTCCTAAAAGCACTTATCACCAAATTACAAGGGAAAACCTTCACCAAATAATAAAGCAATAGCATTCAAACATGAATTATAATGAGATACAAGCGATTCTAACAACCCGTTAAAATAGCCTGTAATCGAATCTCCCTCACAATCTACCACAAGCAACCGCGTATGGAGATTGTGTTTGCTACAATGAATCTACAACCCCAAACCTGGAATTGGAAACCCTAGCAATATGACTAGTATCGATAAACCTAGGTGATCAGTCCAGATAAATCAATAATAAGCAATCAAGCAATAAGCTCAGGAGATCGAAACAATTAACAAAGGACGAACAAGAGTAGAATACTCACAACCAAATCAATTGAAGGCTTCAAAGAACCAAGTGTAACAAAGGAGAGTTAGTTCTCCATAGGGGTTTGTGAGATGATGAAAAGGGAAAATACGTCTCTGGAAAATAACCTAATTCATTCTCTACTGCCTTCTCGGCCTATATAACCTAATAAAATCGGGTTTAACATCCCGTACAATTATAATAATAAAATATTAAAACTAATAAGATAAACAGAATCGGATAAGAATCCGTCTTCAGGACTGACGCGGGCGCGCCAAGTGCAGCGCGGGCGCGCCAGCTTGGATCTTGCTTCTTCTGTCTGTTCAGCAGCGCGGCCACTTCCTCCTAGCAGAGTGGTCGCGTCGGGTAGCAGCGCGGGCGCGCCAAGTACAGCGCGGCCGCGTCAAGTTGCAGCGCGGGCACGTCATTGGTTTTTCCCGAAAATTCCGTCTCGAATTAGCTTTCGACGTCAACATGAAAGTTGTAGCTCTCTGAAAGAGCTTTCCAACGCATGGTCATAATAGTCGATCGGACAACCGAGGTCTCCAGAAAGTGCAAAACAAGTTCAGCATGTCTGGCGACAATTTCTGCAGACTTGTTCTTCGTTTAGGTTCGCTTCTTCTTCTCAGGACCTCTTGAGATCTTCATGTAAGCTTCTTCGATCAACTAGACATTCTCATCAAATGCGTTATCAACTCATGTCTTCTCCTCGGATCTACCATTACCTGAAATAATCAATAAAAGCGTGTAGATTCCGACTCCGACAACATAGAGAACTAATATGCAAATCATGCTTAATCCATCCATGAAATGCATCTTAACTAAGCTAAATGCAACCTATTATGCCTACCTAAATGCATGCTATCAGGCATCTTGGCTTTTTTCTCCTTTTTCGGCTTCTCCTTTGTTTTCTCCATCGATGGAATGGGAGTATCCTCCTAAACCTGATTTATGCCCTTTCGGGATGTGTTTGGGTGGGGAACGAAGAAATCGTTCCCCATTGGTTTTTTTTCCTTTATCCTTTGAGGATGAGGTCATGGTTGTAACACAAGCAAAAAAATTGAAGATTAGCAGATGAGAGAAGTTGTAGAAAATAGAGTGAGAAGAGAAAAGGGTGTGGGTTGAACAAAGGCTCAACCAGTTGTTCTTATAGAGGTTTGAGGAAGCTAAGGTTTGAGAGAGAGGAGGATGCTTACCCCTGGCAGACCGACCGACCGAGAAAAGCAATCGGCGGAGAGGCAGGGCCGACCAGACTTGATGAGACCCAAAGGAGGATCTGCAGAGGGAACCCAAAAAGTTCCACACCAAACAGACTAAGAGAGGCCACGGCGGGGGTCGGGCGCACCACTCTAAGCGTTGACCCCAGTGAGACGAAACTCCTTTAGAGGACCAGATTTGACAGCGGCCACCAAGGGGAGGAGGATGGAAACCCAGATCCGGCAAACAGCTACTTGCAATCGAAAGGAATGTGTCCCAGAAAGCATAATCGACAGAGGGAAAGGGGATTTCGAAGGCAAAAGTACCAGAAATTTTTCGATTGAGTCTCGAAATCCCCAGGGAGACATGCTCAGAGATGATTCGACACAAAGAATGAACAATTTGGATAAAGATTTCAGATCTAGGGTTTCTTCGTGCGCTTTCTTTTTGGAGACAGATTTGGGCAGAGGAAAGGGTTTTTTTGGACGCGTGGGGCGCGTTCTTTGAGCATGCCTGGGTTCCCATTTGGTTTTGGCCGCTGTTGCCTGGGTGATATCCCTCAATAATACCAACTCTAGTATCCTACCATTTTTTTTTTTCAAATTTCCTTTTAAAATTAATTCTCAATGAAAAAAATTAGTTCAAACACTTTTTCATAGTGTAGGACATAATTTATGGTTTTGCATGTCAACAATTTTTTCAATTATTATAGGCATTTATATTGGTCTATTCATATTATTTTATAAAAAATACAAAAATAGTCTATTCTTAAAAAAGTGTGTTAAATTCTAAAATGATACTCCCTTTATTTTAAAATATAGGTTGTTTGATTTTTCAACGTAGTTACAAACACAATAGAATATTAATTTTTTAATTAGTTTTAAAAAAATAATATTATAGTAGTACTTATTATTAATTAAAAAATACTCACTCCGTCAAAAAATACATGGACTTTTACTATTCACGCACGCTTTTTTAGAGTTAAAAACTATATAAAATATTAACTTTTTTATTAATTACAAACTTATTATCAATAAGTTTATAATTATTAAAAAAATTTAATAAAAAAGTTAATATTGTATATAGTTTTTAACTTGTTAAAAAAAATGTGTCCAAAAAACAAATCAAGTGGGAGAGGGGATAATTAGTAGGAGAGATGTGTATTCCCAAATGATTTGGAGGTTTTGCATACTCACTACAAATTTTATAATTTATAAAAATAAATAGTGCTTAATTTACTTTTTCAATTTTAATTAAGATTATAATCCCGCCCAATATGGAGTCATGTATTATGGTGTTTACCGCAATATCCTGATTTGCATCCCTGGAAAAAAAAATTAAAACTTGATTTGCCGCCACTTTGTACTAATTTATATCTATATAATAAACTCTTAATTTAGAAGAGTTTAGTATGATGTGTCAAGCTTAGAGGAATTTTAGGAGTCTCGACCAATCATTATTTTTGCCATTTTTTTTTTATTTTCTTTAATTCTATTTTTTTCTTTTTCCTTTAATTCTCTTTTTTCTTTAATTTTACTAACTATCTATATAAACTCTTAATTTAGAAGAGTTTAGGATGATGTGTCAAGCTTAGAGGAATTTTAGGAGTCTCGACCAATCATTATTTTTTCCATTTTTCTTTGATTTTCTTTACTTCTATTTTTTTTCTTTTTCCTTTAATTCTCTTTTTTCTTTAATTTTACTAACTATCTATATAAACTCTTAATTTAGAAGAGTTTAGGATGATGTGTCAAGCTTAGAGGAATTTTAGGAGTCTCGACCAATCATTATTTTTGCCATTTTTCTTTGATTTTCTTTAATTCTATTTTTTTCTTTTTCCTTTAATTCTCTTTTTTCTTTAATTTTACTAACTATCTACAGTATATCTATATAAACTCTTAATTTAGAAGAGTTTAGGATGATGTGTCAAGCTTAGAGGAATTTTAGGAGTCTCGACCAATCATTATTTTTTCCATTTTTCTTTGATTTTCTTTACTTCTATTTTTTTTCCTTTTTCCTTTAATTCTCTTTTTTCTTTCATTTTACTAACTATTGGGCTTAATTTAAAACATTGATCTTAGCCTAAATTATAATTTTGGTAGTTTTTTTCTCTAAAAAAACAATCTATATAAACTCTTAATTTAGAAGAGTTTAGGATGATGTGTCAAATTTAGAGGAATTTTATGAGTCTCGACCAAACATTATTTTTGCCATTTTTCTTTGATTTTCTTTAATTCTATTTTTTTCCTTTTCCTTTAATTCTCTTTTTTCTTTAATTTTACTAACTATTGGGCTTAATTCAAAACATTGATCTTAACCTAAATTATAATTTTGGTAGTTTGTTTTCTCTAAAAAAACAATCTATATAAACTCTTAATTTAGAAGAGTTTAGGATGATGTGTCAAGCTTAGAGGAATTTTAGGAGTCTCGACCAATCATTATTTTTTCCATTTTTCTTTGATTTTCTTTACTTCTATTTTTTTTCTTTTTCCTTTAATTCTCTTTTTTCTTTAATTTTACTAACTATTGGGCTTAATTTAAAACATTGATCTTAGCCTAAATTATTTTTTTGGTAGTTTTTTTTCTCTAAAAAAAACAATCTATATAAACTCTTAATTTAGAAGAGTTTAGGATGATGTGTCAAACTTAGAGGAATTTTATGAGTCTCGACCAAACATTATTTTTGCCATTTTTCTTTGATTTTCTTTAATTCTATTTTTTTCTTTTTCCTTTAATTCTCTTTTTTCTTTAATTTTACTAACTATCTATATAAACTCTTAATTTAGAAGAGTTTAGGATGATGTGTCAAGCTTAGAGGAATTTTAGGAGTCTCGACCAATCATTATTTTTTCCATTTTTCTTTGATTTTCTTTACTTCTATTTTTTTTCTTTTTCCTTTAATTCTCTTTTTTCTTTAATTTTACTAACTATTGGGCTTAATTTAAAACATTGATCTTAGCCTAAATTATAATTTTGGTAGTTTTTTTTCTCTAAAAAAACAATCTATATAAACTCTTAATTTAGAAGAGTTTAGGATGATGTGTCAAACTTAGAAGAATTTTATGAGTCTCGACCAAACATTATTTTTGCCATTTTTCTTTGATTTTCTTTAATTCTATTTTTTTCTTTTTCCTTTAATTCTCTTTTTTCTTTAATTTTACTAACTATTGGGCTTAATTCAAAACATTAATCTTAACCTAAATTATAATTTTGGTAGTTTTTTTTCTCTAAAAAAACAATCTATATAAACTCTTAATTTAGAAGAGTTTAGGATGATGTGTCAAGCTTAGAGGAATTTTAGGAGTCTCGACCAATCATTATTTTTTCCATTTTTCTTTGATTTTCTTTACTTCTATTTTTTTCCTTTTTCCTTTAATTCTCTTTTTTCTTTAATTTTACTAACTATTGGGCTTAATTTAAAACATTGATCTTAGCCTAAATTATAATTTTGGTAGTTTTTTTTCTCTAAAAAAACAATCTATATATCTATATAAACTCTTAATTTAGAAGAGTTTAGGATGATGTGTCAAACTTAGAGGAATTTTATGAGTCTCGACCAAACATTATTTTTGCCATTTTTCTTTGATTTTCTTTAATTCTATTTTTTTCTTTTTCCTTTAATTCTCTTTTTTCTTTAATTTTACTAACTATTGGGCTTAATTCAAAACATCTATATAAACTCTTAATTTAGAAGAGTTTAGGATGATGTGTCAAACTTAGAGGAATTTTATGAGTCTCGACCAAACATTATTTTTGCCATTTTTCTTTGATTTTCTTTAATTCTATTTTTTTCTTTTTCCTTTAATTCTCTTTTTTCTTTAATTTTACTAACTATTGGGCTTAATTCAAAACATTGATCTTAACCTAAATTATAATTTTGGTAGTTTTTTTTCTCTAAAAAAACAATGGGATTAATTCAAAACATAAAATTAATAATAATAAAATATAAAATTAATATTAGTAATCTACATCTATATCTATATATATCTATATGTACTACTTTAATCGTTTTCTCAACCCATGAGTTTAATTCAAAATATTTAATTATCTGAACTTTTAGAATTATGTTATAATATTAATTAAATATATTAGTAAGATTTTATTTATAAAAAATCGCGCCATGGCGCGGGGATCATACTAGTCTTATCTTACACTTCTAGAATTTTACCCTTCGCGGAAAAGAAGAAGAAGAACTTCTAGGATTTTATGGGAGATGTTGAATTTGGGCTTTTTAGTACTCCTATTATTCCTTGGGCCGAAGACCAGAATTCCAGTTTCCACCGCGCTTTATACAGTCCGTTAATAATCAAAGCCCAGATCATTGGATTCACATCCTCTGTCCCCCCTCCTTGTCCCCCTCCCCCGTCCCCCCTCACAAACCTAAATTAAAAAGAAAAAGAAAATAAAAACAAAAAATAAAAATAGATTAAAACAATAAAAAATAAATGGAATTTGTGAGAGGGGACAGTATAGGGGGACAAATTCCGGGGACAGAAGATTCACACCCCAGATCATTCAGTGCTTGAGCTTGAATTTTAAAGCCTTTTATTTTATTTTTTAAAAATTAATTACTTCCTTCTTTAAACAAAACACATTTTTAACACTTTTCTGAAAAGCAAAAATGCATAAACCACCCACTATTCATTGTTGTTTGCAAATAACCACCTCTTATTAAAAAATTATCAAATAACCACCCATTAAATATAGGTTGTTTGCAACTAACCACACATACCCCTTTTCTTGTTAAACATCACTTAATTTAATATGAAAAGACAATTATACCCCTATTCGTTAATGTTTCATTTTTAGTAAAAAGACAATTATACTTCTCTTTGTTGCTTGATTTTTCAGGTATTACAATTAGACCTGTCAAATGGGTCATTCGGGTCGGGTCACTTCGGGTCCCGAGTAAAACGGGTTCCGGGTACATCCAGGTTGCCTCGAACCTAGGTTTGACCGAGTTTCGGGTCATTTTGGGTCGATTTTGGGTTTGTCAATTTTTTTTCTTTTTTAAATTAAAAAAAATCATGATTTGATAATTTTGGATAATTTTAAAATTCTAAAATTAAAGACGTTGTTCATAAATCACAGTGATTGTAATTATATACTATATATGATCTAAAATATTTTATTTTTATTATTTCTCGTAATTTTTAATAAAATGTAATAATATATAAATATCAAAATGTTAAACAATTTTTAAAAAAAATTGACAAACCCAAAATGACCCGAAACTCGGTCAAACCCGGGTTCGAGGCAACCTGGATGTACCCGGAACCCGTTTTACTTGGGACCCGAAGTGAACCGACCCGAATGACCCATTTGACAGGTCTAATTGTAATACCTGAAAAATCAAGCAATAAAGAGAAGTATAATTGTCTTTTTACTAAAAATGAAACATTAAAGAATAGGGGTATAATTGTCTTTTCATATTAAATTAAGTGAGGCTTAACAAGAAAAGGGATATGGGTGGTTAGTTGCAAACAACCTATATTTAATGGGTGGTTATTTGACAATTTTTTAATAAGGGGTCGTTATTTGCAAACAACAATGAATAGTGGGTGGTTTTATGCATTTTTGCCTTTCAGAAATTAAAAAAAAAATACATTTATTCTCCTAACTATTATTTTATTTTCTTACTTTTTTGAAAATTGCAACTAACCTACTCCTCAATCATTACAAGAGTAATTTTCAATCACCACTCATGAACAAAGTGTGATGTCAAAGAAAGAGGCTTCTGCACGTAAAAAAAACCCCTCTGGGCGAAATGTACGCGCTCAACGCGCCTTCTTTTCCCCCCTTTCGAAACCCTAGATCTGAAGAGCTCGCCGAATTCGCCGCTGGCGAACAACCCTATCGCACATGCTCTTTCGATCACGAGCTTCCCTCTTGTCAAATCTCCATCAAAATCTTCTCTGATCCAAGCATTAAAGATGAATCCGCGTGGGATGAGACCCCAATTGAAAGCTTGCGTGCGGATTTGTGGATTGTGTTTATGGATTCTCAAACTGGAAATCTTTGGGGGAGAAAGATGAAAGATTGGCAAGTACAGTACGGCTTGATCTTCGAAGTAAATGTTCGACTCCTCTATGAGAAGCTCTGGTTGGTTTGGTGGCGCAAGGAATGGAGATTTCGCCCTCCACCTTGGCCTAACCCCCTACTTGTAGCCGTATGGATAATGTTCTTGAGGGGTAGTGTCCGTGCTTCTCCTCCAATCGGATTTTGGCTTGCTCTGATCGTGTACTGTTACACGGTTTCAGAGCAAAGGTATGGTGCTCTGGAAGCTGACGGCGGTCGGCTTTCAATTACTCTTCCTTACATCTTTATAAGGCAAATCAGGTATGTGGAAATCTCTTCTAATCCCTTTCATTGTTCCTCCAATTCCAGAAAACTCTCTTTTGCCTGCTCTAACGCCTTTGTTGTTGCTTGGTTTGTGATGGCCCCGTCCGCTCTGGACAAGGGAAAAAAATCCCTGGAGGACGAGAATCTCGTCTCTCCAAACACAACCGCCCGCAAGGGCCCCAAAAACACTGCTTCTGGTTGCCCAGTAGATGGAACTCCCTTTTCCTCTGCTGGGTCTCCAAAAGTTTCTCAAAAACAGGTTGATAGACTCATGAAGAAATCCAAAATTGACGCGCTAGCTTTGAAGGAATTACAGGCGGAGGTCCAGGAGAATATTTCTTGTTTGTCAGACTCTTCACTCTTTGCAACAATTGTTGGAAGTCCCATAGAAGCGAAAGATGTTCGCAAGAGGATCAAGATGGATTGGAAATTTCTAAGCGGGGGGTTCCAACTAGTGCCGCTTGCAAACCACTGGTTTGAGCTCAAGTTCGATGTGAAGGAAGATCGGGAGAAAGTGTGGGCAGGCCGTCCTTTCCATATCGCCGGCCAACTTATGTTGCTTCGCCCATGGGTTCAAGACTTTGATCCATGGGTTGAGTCAGTCACTCAGATGGATCTTTGGGTTCGGATTCCGGGGTTGCCTACGAAATTTGTGAGCAACTCTATCCTTACCTCGATCATTGAGCGAAACCGTATTGGTACGGTCTTGAGGGTGGCTGCCTTTAACCCAAACGTGGCGAGGCTCCGCTATCCTCGGATCTGTATCAAGATGGACCTGAAGAAGATTCCGGCCAAGACGGTGCTTGTGCCTAATGAGAAAAGAGAAGTTGAAGCATTCCCACTCTGGTTCGAGGACTTTCCTGAGGGGTGTGGCTGTTGTGGCATGGCTGATCATTCATTTGAGAACTGTCCGAAGCGTCGAGTATGTAGTGCACCTTCAGTGGGTGTGATGGGGGAGAAACCTGAGGTTGAAGATGCTGCTCCTGTGGGAATTGGCCCTTCCAATGATGGTGGTAAGTGGGAAAAGGTTGCTCCTAGAAAATCTCGTCCTCTCCCTCCCCCTTCTTTTGGCCATTCCAAGGTGGAGTTATGGAAAAGCTTTGGCATCAGTGTCAATCTTGGCTCGGGATCTTCGGGTTCCGAGTCGTCGGGACAAACTGGTGAGGAATCCACCACCACTGCTGCTGATGTGGGTAAAACTGTTGCTGGAAATGAAAACCCTGTGCTGGATGGAGTTGGTGCAGGTAGCTGTGTGGAAAAAGATCCTGTAGCTGAGGCTGTCGTGGACGAGCCACTGATTGTGGAAGTTGTTGATAGTGAGTCGGATGAAGAGGAAATGGAGGCTGAGCATTACGATCCTACAAGCAAGTCGGAAGAGGTCCCCCTTTTGGACATCCCAGGTGATGTTAATCATGAGCTGATCGAAGCTGTCTTCCGAGACCCCGAGTATGACGGTGCCGACGATGAGGATTTTCTTAATGGTGAGTATTTAGACGAAGAGGTTTGTTTTGAAAACTCTATTGATTTCTCTGGTTTCCCTACTGACCTTACTCAAGCAGACTTCGACAAAATACTTCGTGATATTCCTGCTTCTTCTGAATTTCTTCTCCCAAATCTGTGTAAACCGATGTTCTCGGATGCTGAGGGTCTTGATCCCCTTGTTGCTCCCTCGGTGTCACCATCGGTGACAGTTAGGTTTGAGCAGCAGGGGGTTGAAGGATCGGCTAAGTCTGAGTCAGGCAAATGTAAACTCGGGGTTGAGGATGAAGAAACTGCGAGCTCAAAACTGATGGGTGGAAGCTCCAAAAGGGGTAAGAATATGTAGTCAATCAAGCTGGGTGCCTGATCTGCGTTTTCTCCGAGGGTGGAAAATGTGGTGGCAAGTATGGAAGTCCATCCCTCTGTCCAGAAATGTGTTGAAGAAGTATCTGTTTCAACAACCTTTATGTAAGGGCTCTGCTAGATTTGCAAATTGTTGTTATCTGTGTCAAGCTAAATGGTGTGCTTTGGATGTGTTATGTGTGTTTGCTAAGTATGCTGATGCCCCTTTAAGGGTTAAAATAAATGCAGCTTGTTGCTGCTATATAAGGGTAGTGAAGAGGCAGTTGCTCCTTGGCCTCAAGAAGTCTGTATTTATGAACTGGTTTGCTTGTGTTGGTATGAGCAGCATTAGCTGCGAATATTATAAAATATTAGTTATCTACTACTCATGGGTTGTTAACTTTATGCATGATCCATTTCTTTGCATAGAAAGCATTGTGGTTGATCTCACCATTCATAGAGTTATATTGATAATTGTTTTGGATTGTTGTGATGATAGCATTTCAATTACAAAAAGGAAACCTTGTCGAAACAATCAGGCAACCAGAATTAAAATTGAGCAAGTTAACATAAAAGTAACAGGAATTTTGGAACATCGGTGGCCACGAAGGCTCTTAGTAGGCTTGTTTGCCATGGTGAGTAAAGTGGATAGAGTAATCAGCTACCGCCAGATTAATATTGGTTTGAAATCGAGTAGAGGAATTTTGTTCTATATTGTCGCCTATAAACAATTCAAGATAACTGGGTTGTTCAAATTTAGTATGGGAAGTGATATAATTAGGTGCATATGAAAATAGGATCTTGGAATGTCAGGGGTATTGGAAGACCTAATTTCTGGGCAGAACTTGGAACTTTCTGTAGCATAAATAGGATTAATATAATGACGATAATGGAAACCAAAACTGATAAAATTCCAGAGGAAAAATCCTGGCGTGCTGCAGGGTTTGATGAAGCAGTTTGGGTACCTGCTGTGGGAAAATCTGGAGGAATTGGGGTGATGTGGAAATCTCATTTTATGACTCATGAAACACTTTCAATCAAGCAAAGTGGTAACCGTTTCATAAGTGCGATGTATAACAATGCAAATCTGAATATTGAATGTCATATCCTATTTGTTTATGCACCTGCTCAAGAGCGGGATAAAACACATTTTTGGAATGAAATAAAAGAGTTAGTCTCCACTGTCAATGTTCCGTCAATAATTATAGGAGACCTTAATGATATCAATTCACACGAGGATAAAATCGGAGGAGCAGATACTTCCTTGTCCAGATTAACAAGATTGAATGAGATAAAAGATAGTTGTGAGATGATAGATATACCTTACTCCGGTAATAGGTTTACTTGGAGAAAAAAGAAGGCGGGCCCAAATAATATCTTTGAACGCCTGGATAGGGCGTTAGTCCAGCATGGCATCATTTCCATGTTTTCTAAGGTACATCTGACTCACTTTGCTTTCTCTTCTTCTGATCATTGTCCTATCATGCTGTCGCTGGATGAGGATAAGCCTATCCATGCTGCCCCTTTTAAGTTTGAGAATATATGGCTTAAAAGAAAGGACCTGCGAATAATAGTTAAACAAGCTTGGAGAGTAAATTGCCCTGGTTCTGCGATGTTCCAACTGGCATTTAAAACGAAAATTCTTAAAGCAAAAATTAAAGAATGGAACAAAAAATCCTTCGGAAATATTTTCCGGCAGCTGGAGGAGGTAGAGGAAAGCCTAAGAAGTATTCAAGCTGAATCTTGCAGTTTGGAGGATCTATGTTTAGCTGACAAACAGAAAAGATTAATACGGAAGAGAGATTCTCTTATCAATTTCCACAAGACTTTCTGGAATCAGAGAGCAAAATCAAAACATATAAAATTAGCAGACACCAATTCCGGATATTTCCATAAAATTGCAACTGGGCGACGAAATAGAAAGGTTATACGAAATATTTTGTCTGCAGAAGGAACCCTAATCTTAGGAGAGGATAACATCAAGAAGCAAATTCAATCTGATTTTGAAAAACGATTTAAGAAGGATGGTTTAGTTAGTGCTGACTGGGAAAATGCTCTGTCCCCAATTAGGAAGGAAATTACAGAAGTAGATAATGAGATGCTAATCAAACCGGTACAAAATAGTGAGATAAAAAATGCGGTTTTTAGCCTAGGACGTAATAAATCCCCGGGGCCAGACGGGTTTTCGGCAGAATTCTATAAAACATGTTGGGATATTGTTGGTCCTGCGGTAATTAGAGCAGTTAAGGCTTTTTTTCACTCTGGAAAACTTCTACGTCAAATAAATCATACATTTATAACTCTCCTTCCGAAAGTAGATAATCCGTCATCAACCAACAACTATAGGCCAATTAGCTTGTGCTCAACAATATATAAAATAATATCAAAAATCCTCACAGAGCGGTTGAAGAGAGTAATGGGTAAATTAGTCCATCCATTACAGGGAGCCTTTGTCACGGATAGAGCAATCCAAGATAATGTCTTAATTGCTCATGAGATTTTCCACTCTTTCAAAACTCGGAAAGGTAAGGAGGGATGGATGGCGATCAAACTTGACATGGAGAAAGCTTATGACAGACTCAATTGGTAATTTATACTCGAAATCCTAAATAGGTTTGGTTTTCATCAAAGATTTGTGGAATGGGTAAAAGAATGTATTACAACAGTATCCTTTTCAGTCCTAGTAAATAGTTCGCCAACGGATATATTTTTCCCATCAAGAGGTATTCGACAAGGCGACCCTATTTCACCATTCTTATTTATTCTTGGAGCAGAATTGCTTGCACGTAATCTTCAAAAGAAAACGGAAGATCAGTCGAGTAAAATTGGGTTCACCTTTGGGCGTGAAGGTCCGAAAATCCCCTTTCTAGCTTTTGCAGATGATACAATTATATTTGCTAAAGCTACTCTGGAGGCAACCCGAAATATTCTCTCTGTGATTGACGAATACTGTAGGGTATCGGGGCAAAAAGTTAACTATCACAAATCCTCGTTCCAAACCACTAGGGGTGTTCCGGGTTCGCGAGTGCAACTGTTAGAAGGCTCGCTTCAGATGATACATACAAGGGCAATGGAAAAATATATGGGTTGTCCAATAATTAAGGGTAGAGTGAATAAACATACTTTTGAAGATATAATCACTAAAACAAGACAGCAGTTATCAAAGTGGAAAGCCAATTCTTTATCCCAGCAGGGAAGATCAATTCTAATTAATTCAAATTTATCCTCAAAACCTCTATATGCTATGCAGAGCTTTATGCTTCCAGCTTCGATCCATGATGAGCTGGATCGTATTAATCGAAATTTCTTTTGGAATAAAGATCTGCACCATAAACCTTTAATTGGATGGGATAAGATTTGTAGGCCAAAAAGTAAAGGTGGTCAAAATATTAGGAAATCACGGTTAGTAAACGAGGCGCTACAAATGAAGCTGCTTTGGAAGACTTTAGCAGATCCGGATAACATATGGGTACAAATTATTAGATTGAAATATCTAAAACAGTCGGATGTGCTTAGTTATAATAAGCCAAGGAACGCTTCTTGGAAATGGAGTAATGCTGCAAGATTAATTAGCAAATTCAAAGAAGGATTAATTTGGGCTATTGGGGATGGTGAAACGGTTAAATTCTGGTTAGATTATTGGATCTCACAAAAACCCCTGGCAGAGTGCATTAACAATAGAATGCTGATAGAAAATGAAGAAGCACGAGTAAGTGAATTCTTACAGAATGGTGATTGTAATAGAGCTAAGTTGCGCAACACTGTTGGGGAGGAGTGGGCAAAAAAAATCGCTAGTATACCTCTTCCTATCCATAGAATGACAGATAGACTTTACTGGAAATATGATAGGCAAGGTTGGTTTTCTACGGCTAGCGCTGTCAGATTCCTTTCTAATCAGGAGTCGTTTAGTGATGATCCGACTAAATGGATATGGAAAGTGAATGCAATTCCAAAGATTAAAAAATTCTTATGGAAAATAGCCCAGAACGGGTTACCAACTAGAGATAGATTAAGTAAAAGAGGGGCGCCTGTTCCTAATGAATGTTGCTTTTGTGGACTAAATGGGGAAGATGAAGCGCACCTTTTTGCAAAGTGCTCCTTTGTGCAAAATCACCTTTTACAGAGTAATAAGTGTTCTAAGGTTATAAATAGTCTTGACATCTCAGAGTGTAAGGGCAGAACTATAATGGTTAAGTTAGGAGAAGTGCTAACAAATAAAGAAAAGGACGATATGTCGATAAAGTGGTGGTCTATCTGGTACTTTCGAAACAAGAAAATCTTTAGGGAACCTCGTTTACCAACACATTCAGAAATAAGCACATTCGTCCGATCTGTCAAAGAAGGATGGGAAAAGGCTGAAAAGGAAGCTCAAGAGGACACAGGTTGGGTGGCAAAGGAAAGGGGATGCCGAAAGGGGAAGATTAGTAGGAAGAATATAAAATGGAAAAAACCGGAGCCAGGATATATGAAACTCAACTTCGATGGGGCGGTCAATAATGCAGGGGACGCCTCTATTGGATATATAATTCGGGATGCAGATGGACAAATGGTGAATATAGGAAACATAGAAATAGGAAAACAAAGCCCGATTATGGCAGAAACGATTGCGCTAAGAGAAGGAGTATGGTGTGCAAAAACATACAATTACAGTAGGCTTATTATCGAGAGTGACTCCCAAATCCTAGTAAATCACCTTAAACATAAGGGAGCTTGTCCTTGGAAAATTGAATTAATTTTGGGTGATGTCAAAGGGATTCTGCAATCCTTTTCTGATATCTCCTATTCCTTTGTGCCTCGTGAGGGTAATAGGACAGCTTACAAGGTTGCACACCTTGGCTGTCCTATTAACGGGCTGGCACTGGAACAATACCCAGATCTTCTTGATCTCATCCGAAGGGATGCTATCGGTTAGGTTTTCCAACCGAATTATTACCTAATCAAAAAAAAAAAATTACAAGAGTAATTTTGTAAAGTCAACACCAAAATACCTAAAACTACTTTTTTTATCAACAAGATTTAGTATCTAAAATGACATATTTTGCTTAATGAAATAAAATACCTAACACTACATTTTTTTTTATCAACAAGATTTAGTATTTAAAATGACATGTTTTGCTTAACGAAAGAAGTCATAAATAAATTTACATGTGACATATTTTGGGTTAAAATAGTGTGTGTGTGTGTGTGTGTGTGTGTGTGTGTGTGTGTGTGTGTGTGTGTGTGTGTGTGTGTGTGTGTGTGTGTGTGTGTGTGTGTGTGTGTGTGTGTGTGTATTACTCTTTTCATTAAGCAAAACTAACCTCTAAAATCACATATTTTGTCGAATGAATGAGTAAATTGGTATACTGTATAGTACTAAGCTTTTGCGAGCTTGAAGAAGCCTCGACCAAAAATGATGGGGGATCGGAGGTGGCGCCGGAGAGGAAAGTGAGTTCATGTAGCTTCCGTGGACACGGACACGGTGGAGATATCGACAGCGACGGGGGTTGGCAATTTGGTGTTAGAATGTTTATAAACATTTTATGTGGCTCATGTGATTAGGTTTAATTGAGTATTTGGTCCATGTATATTATGTTATTGGATTTAATATAAGAGTCGAAATCGTGATGGATCGGTCTCGATTAAAGAATTAAATTCGGGGGTAATTATATACTCCCTCATCACTTGCCTATAACATATTATAGTTTGCCTTTCTCGTAAAATTAATATAATGGGATTTATTAGAAAGGAAAAAGGAAAAGAAAATAAAAGAAAAGAAGAGGACGGTTATTCTTCTTCCCTTTTATTTTGTACGGTTCTTCTTCCTCTCCCTGGTGTGTAACGTCTCTTCCCTGAAGTGAAAGAGAAAGGCAGTAGAGGTCTCTTCCATCTGAGACAAAGTAAAGAGAAGGCTAAGGGGCGAGAAGTCGATTCACGGTTCCGCTACGAAGACGCTATGGACCAAGGTTAGTCTTCGGTACAAAATTAGGGTTTGAATTGAATTGAAATCTAGATTCTGGTTTGATTGATTTCATGATCGAAATCGAATAGAATTCTTACATTTGGTATTAGAGCGGGTTTAGATTTCTACAATTCACCGTTAATTGAGTGCATTAAGGTTCAATTGGTGTACGGCTTTCGCCAATTCGAACGAAGGACTGCACATACTGGTTTTGTGTTTGCCGTTTCGATTGAGTCGGTTGTGCAACTGTGACGTTTTTTTGTTGACTCAATTGCAATCCACCGTTTTTGTTGACTCAACTGTAATTATGAATCAATATGGGTGGAATTTGTCGATCGAATTGAAATAGGCAATGTGAATTTACTTGGTCTTAATTTAAATGCCGGTTGCATCGTACATTCGTCCTATGGTTGATTTGTATCATTCATGAAATATTGAATTGATATATATATGATTGCCGATCCATACTGTTTTTGTCTTTGTAATTGAGATGCATTATATTAACCGGTATGTTAATTGTTTTGGAATCGGCATTATAGTGGTTTTAGGTTTAACCTAGAATTCGCATAGTATAAAGGTTATATGCGTTATATGGTTTAATCGCATTATAAAAGATATTTATCTATGCATTAAGGTATGTTAATTCATCGTCTAAATTATGTAAGGAACTTGTTAGTCACCAAAGTGGCCTGGTTGAAAGGAAATTTAGACTTTGATTTATGATTGTCAATTGTTCATGATGAAAGGAAGCTAAATGACATAAAAGGTTGATTGAACAATTGATTTTATTAACTATAATTCTAGGAGATCACCCAAAGGTGGATCATTGAATATAGTTGATAATATTAAAGGGATGATTTTCCACAACTAGGATGGGTAGTATGTATATCCAAAGATAACATGCTTATTTGTCTAATGTGTGTGGTGATTGTCTATTAAAGTTTATATATTTAGCATCGATGATTGTATGTGTGTTTGAGTATTGCCCAAAGGTTGCTTGAATACATGTTTTAAGGTTTATTGTCTGAATTTGTATTAAAGTTTCAAAGCACTAATAGGTAAGCATGTATAATTGTTTGCAGCTTCATCAAATATTTTTGCATCTGCAAACTCTGTCGTGAAGTTCAATGGGCTCAACTATGATGATTGGTCCGAACAGATCCGATTCAGATTGGGTATTATGGTCTTGGACCTTGCAATCATTACAGAAGTACCGCCCGCTGCCATTACAGAGGCTAGCTCCGACGCAGAAAAGTCATTTTATGAGTCGTGGGAGCGGTCTAACCGGCTGGGTTTGAGCCTTATGAGGATGACGGTGGCAGAAAATCTTAAGCCATCTCTTCCTAAGACAAAGAGTGCAAGGGAATTCTTATTTGCAATGAAAGAGTATTCAAAGTCGGATCTGACTAACAAGTCAATTGTAGGCAGCATTATGTCTGAGCTGACTACAAAGCGATTTGACTGGTCTCAGCCTATCCACGATCATGTGATGCATATGTCCAATTTGGCAGCAAAGTTGTCGACCATGGGGATGAACGTAAATGAGACATTCCTTGTCCAGTTCGTCATCAACTCTCTACCTCATGAGTTTGATCAGTTCCAGGTGAATTACAACACCATTAAGGAAAAATGGAACATTAAAGAGTTAACGACCATGCTCGTACAGGAGGAAAGGAGATGAAAGCAAAAGATGACAGAACAATCAGTTCATCTCATGGGTCATAATGGTGCTAGCAGCAGTAAAGGAAAGCCAAGTAGGAAGGACAAGAAGGACAAGACTTCGCTGAAAGTTAGTGAAGGTCGTGTTCAGAAGGAAATGAAGTGTTTCTTTTGCAAGAAATTGGGACACTTCAAGAAGGATTGTCCGAAATGAAAGGCATGGTTTGACAAGAAAGGTATTCATTATTGTTCTGTTTGCTTTGAGTCGAACCTTATGGAAGTGCCTAATAATACTTGGTGGATAGATTCTGGTGCTACTACTCATGTTTCTCATATTGAACAGGGATTCATTACGATCCAGCCCATAAAAGGAAGTGAACAGTACTTGTTCATGGGGAACATGATGAAGGCACGTATTGAAGGCATTGGGACGTATAGATTGATCATGGACACTGGTTGTCACATAGATCTTAAGGGTTGTCTCTATGTACCTAATTGTGCTATAAATCTTGTTTCTGTTAGTAGACTGGACGATTTAGGTTTTGATGTTAAGTTTGGACATGCTGGTTTTTCATTGTACTGGAATGATTACTTTTATGGTAGTGGCACTTTGATTGATTCACTTTACAGGTTCAATCTTGATATTAAATTTTCTAAATCCATTATGTATGTTGAAAGTAATGTGGGAATTAAGCGTAGTGCCTCTAATGAAAGTTCTGCTTACTTGTGGCATCAAAGATTAGGTCACATTTCCAAGGAAAGGTTAATGAGGTTGACGAAGAGTGAAATTCTTCCTCATTTGGATTTTAGTGATCTTGATGTGTGTGTAGACTGCATTAAGGGAAAGCAGACTAAGCACACTACAAAGAAACCAACCACAAGAAGTACTCAACTTCTTGAGTTAATTCACACCGATATTTGTGGTCCATTTGACGTTCCTTCTTGGAACGGAGAAAGGTGCTTCATCACTTTCATTGATGATTACTCACGGTACAGTTACATATATCTATTGCATGAAAAGGCTAAGTCTGTGAATGTCCTAAAAGTGTTCATTGATGAAGTGGAAAGGCAAGTAGATAGAAAAGTAAAGATAGTGAGATCTGGTCGAGGTGGTGAGTTTTATGGAAAATACAATGAGAGTGGACAATGTCCAGGTCCATTCGCAAAGTTCCTCGAAAGTAGAGGTATTTGTGCGCAATACACAATGCCCGGTACACCTCAGTAGAATGGTGTTGCTGAAAGGCAGAATCGTACATTAATTGAAATGGTTAGGAGTATGTTAAGCAATTCCACCTTACCTCTTGCATTGTGGACACACGCATTAATGACTGCGACATACCTGCTTAACCGGGTTCCTAGTAAGGCAGTTCCTAAGACCCCTTATGAACTGTGGACAGGAAGAAAACCCAGTTTAAGGCACCTTCGGGTTTGGGGTTGTCAAGCAGAAGTAAGGGTGTACAATCCACAAGAAAAGAAGTTTGATCCACGGACAGTCAGTGGTTTCTTCATTGGCTATCCAGAAAAGTCCAAGTGGTATATGTTTTATTGCCCTAACCATAGTACGAGAATAGTTGAGACGGGCAATGCTAGGTTCATCGAGAATGGTCAAACTAGTGGGAGTGGTGAACCACGAAAGGTGGACATTTAAGAAATTCGGGTTGAAGTTCCTTCACCTGTTATTTCTTCTAAGGTTGTTATGCCAGTTGTCGTATCACAGCGTGATGACACAATGGAACAACAAGATGATGTCCAAATCCCACATCATGGGGATGTAGAAGATGAGCCAGTCACAGTACAGGAAGAGATAAGTATACCACATGAACCGCTAAGGCGATCAGTAAGGGAAAGAAGATCAGCCATTTCAGATGATTATGTGGTGTATGCTCTTGAAGATGAATATGACTTAAGCATTGATGAAGATCCAGTCTCATTGAAGAAAGCCATGGAAAGTAACAATTCTGATTTGTGGTTAAATGCCATGAAGGAAGAAATTCAGTCGATGGGTGACAACAAAGTCTGGGATATGGTTGAGTTGCCTGAAGGTTCCAGGACAGTTGGGTCAAAGTGGGTCTTTAAGACCAAACGAGACTCGAAGGGGAACATTGAAAGGTATAAGGCTAGACTTGTTGCTAAAGGTTTCACCCAGAAGGACGGCATTGACTACAAGGAGACCTTCGCTCCAGTTTCAAAGAAGGACTCTTTGAGAATTGTTTTGGCTTTGGTGGCTCATTATGATCTCGAGCTTCACCAAATGGATGTGAAAACCGCCTTTCTCAATGGTGAACTAGAGGAGGAAGTTTACATGGACCAACCTAAAGGGTTTCTGGCCACAAGCAAGGAAAACTTGGTGTGTAAGCTGATAAAGTCAATATATTGACTAAAACAAGCTTCCCGACAATGGTACTTAAAGTTTGATGATACTATCACGTCATATGGTTTTGTAGAGATTGTCGTTGATTGATGTATCTACATGAAGATTAGTGGGAGCAAGTTTGTTGTTTTAGTTCTGTATGTTGATGACATTCTGCTAGCTGCAAATGATAATGGCTTGTTACATGATGTAAAGAAGTATCTCTCCGAGAACTTTGAAATGAAGGATTTGGGTGAGGCATCCTTTGTGATTGGGATAGAGATATTCCGTAATAGAACACAAGGATTGTTGGGATTGTCTCAGAAGAGTTATATTCAAAAGATCTTATAGAGATACAGAATGGATAAATGCTCTGCAGGGGTAGTTCCAATACAGAAAGGGGACAAGTTTAGTAAAATGCAATGTCCTAGAAATGAGTTGGAACGAAAGGAAATGGAGAATATTCCCTATGCATCAGTGGTGGGGAGTTTGAACTATGTTTAGACTTGTACTCGACCCGATATCAGCTTTGCTGTAGGAATGCTGGGTCAATATCAAAGTAACCTTGGATTGGACCACTGGAAAGCTGCTAAGAAGGTTCTTAGGTACTTGCAAGGCACCAAGGAGCACATGCTTACATATAGGAGATCCGATCATCTTGAGGTCATTGGATATTCAGATTCAGATTTTGCCGGATGCGTTGATAGTAGGAAATCGACGTTTGGCTACTTGTTCCTACTAGCTGGTGGGGCAGTATCATAGAAGAGTGGAAAGCAGTCTGTCATTGCTACTTCCACTATGGAGGCTGAATTTGTGGCATGCTTTGAGGCCACGATTCATGCATTGTGGATGCGGAACTTTATCTCAGGGTTTGGGATTGTCGACAGTATAGCCAGGCCGCTGAGAATTTATTGTGATAACACCGCAACCGTCTTCTTCTCAAAGAACGACAAGTACTCGAGGGGTGCTAAGCACATGGAGTTGAAGTTCTTGTTGGTGAAGAAGGAAGTACAGAAACGTAGAGTGTCTTTTGAGCACATCAGGACAGATCTTATGATCGCAGATCCGCTGACTAAGGGTTTGCCACCCAAGGCGTTCACTGGCCATGTAGAGCGCATGGACATTATTGATAGAGCCTTGCTATTATGATTTTAGCTCATTATGGTTATGACACTTTCTGTATACACTTATGGTTATGTTTTTGCATTATCAGACATGTTATCATTATGGTGTTTATGCATACCTATAGTTTCTTGATGACATGTTGTTTGAGGCTTACAGCTATCCTCATATGTAAAGAATAACTGAATTTAGATTGTTCCGTGATACATGGAAGGAATCATGTCGCTCAATGACTTGTGACCGCCATGATCCGATCAATTGTAATTCTGTAAAGGTTATATTCACTTTATGGACCTTATATATTATAGTTGTACATTTAAAGTTTCAATTAAGCCATCAAATCATCACACGAGCCAAGTGGGAGAATGTTAGAATGTTTATAAACATTTTATGCGGCTCATGTGATTAAGTTTAATTGAGTATTTGGTCCATGTATATTATGTTATTGGATTTAATATAAGAGTCGAAATCGTGGTGGATCGGTCTCGATTAAAGAATTAAATCCGGGGGTAATTATATACTCCCTCATCCTTTGCCTATAACGTATTATAGTTTGCCTTTCTCATAAAATTAATATAATGGGATTTATTAGAAAGGAAAAAGGAAAAGAAAATAAAAGAAAAGAAGAGGACGGTTATTCTTGTTCCCATTTATTTTGTACGGTTCTTCTTCCTCTCCCTGGTGTGTAACGTCTCTTCCCTGAAGTGAAAGAGAAAGACAGTAGAGGTCTCTTCCATCTAAGACAAAGTAAAGAGAAGGCTAAGGGGCGAGAAGTCGATTCACAGTTCCGCTACGAAGACGCTATGGACTAAGGTTAGTCTTGAGTATAGAATTAGGGTTTGAATTGAATTGAAATTTAGATCCTGATTTGATTGATTTCATGATCGAAATCGAATAGAATTCTTACATTTGGAATTAAGAAAGTGGATTTTATCGACAAGTTGGGTATTGACTATTCTAATTGAATAAGTCAATCGGCAGTTGGTACATTGCTTGATTAGGTTTGCTTTTGCTGATTAATATTGACGTTCAATTTCGTTTCCGCATCAACTTACTGTTTCTCCTGATTTTTATTTATTTATTTCATCTTTCTCCGAGTTATCCACCATTGATTTTTTTTTCCATACCTTGCAAGTTACTCAATAATGTCAACGTTTTTCTTTTTTCTTTTTTCGTGTTGTGTTTTTGGCCATGTTGAATTTCTATTGTTATATACTCCGAGTTATTTGTTTATATTTTGACTAAACTTGATTTTATAAGAAATTATTGGTTACCCTTTAAAAAACCCAGGAAGTTAAAAAACCCAGGAAGTGGGATAAATATATGTGTTTGGTTACTTTTTTCAACACGAAAAACCACAGGAATTTAACTTCCCGGGAATTCCAATTCCTACGAAATGAGGGAATTTAGCTTACCTAGGGGGGACTAGGTAAGTTGCAATTCCACCCTTTTTTAATGTAAAAATTCAATTCTCCCTATTTAAATCCCCACATCTTGTAAATCAACCAAACAACTTTTTCAAATTTATAGGAATTATATTTCACGGGAATTGAATTCATGGGAATTGACTTCCTAGGAAGTGTACTTCCTATGTTCAACCAAACAAGCCCTTAAGAATGCTTATTCAGTTTTGATGTATCAAAAAACAATGCTTATTCAAGTATACTAAATAATTAATGACCTTTTCCGTATCGGTAAGAAAAATGTGTTCCTAAATGCGTGCTAAGGTAATCTGATTATAGGTGAAAATTATTATTTTAATAACTTTGATTTTTAATATTGTATGGCACAAGATATATTTTCAAAGAAAACAAATTTCAAATATAAAATATGTTTTGAATGATTCAATATATTTTTTTACAAGTATCATATACTCAGTATATACTTATCATTTACATTTTCATGCTAGTTTGCTAACTAAAATATTGATGTGATGACTCTAATCTGCTGGATCGTCAATAAAATAAAAATGAGGATAGGTAAATGAAAGTGACCGGGAAGGTCGAAGCATAGAAGAAAACGACACCGTTTCAATCTGTATATCCGATTATCCGAGCAGCAGCAGCCAGCAGGTAAAAAAAGAAAAAAGCAACGTAATAAAACATTCAGCAGCTCAAGCTTCGACTTGGGCAAATTCTTGCTTCTCCCTCCCTCAGAGTTTTCTGTTTTCCCTCAAATTTCAAACGCCCAATTCCAGGGTTTCTCTCCCCAACCATCCTCTATCCTCTCTCTCTCTCTCCATTTATCCGATCACGCAACTACCGATTCAACTCCGATTTCTCTTCAATTCCGTACCCTCCAAGCATCTCGAGCCAGGAGCGGGAAAATTGTACACCTCCTTCCCGTTTCTGCAACAATTCCCTCTTTTCTCGCTACATGAGTTGGAATTCATCGCCGCTTTGCTGTGATCGACTCTGTGAAATTAAAACGCTGAAAAAATTCGTAGTAATCGGGGAATGAGTCGGAGGAGAGATCCGACCCCGCTTTATACTCAGCAGTGGGTTGCGAATAATGGCGAGTACACCGTGTCGCCGGCGTTGTCGCCGGTGCATCCACACTTCCGTCAAAATACAGTCAAGAGGAACAAGAACGATGTCGCGCGCAACCTCGCTCAGGCCATGGCCGTCCGTCCCGACACCGCCGAATATGATGACGGTGGCGACGAAGACGACGACGATTTAGAGTTTCGATTTGCTCCGCCTGCTGCTTCTCGTCCTCCTCCTCGCTTAATTGAAGACGTCAGAAATCAGAATCATCTTGGTCGTAGCAATTTGCCGGCCAACTCGGGCCGGCGCTATCGGTCGCCTAATCCTGCGGTATCTCCATATTGTGCTGTATTTTTTTAATCCTTTTTTTGTTCCCTCGGATAGATGCTGCTTTCCTTGTTTTATGATGTTTTTGTCCGATTTCAGTTTGGTTAGCTTCATTTTTGTATTTAGTATTCAGAAGTTTTTTTTACTGTTGGTTTCAATGGTTTGGCATGGTGAAGTGCTTATTTGTGCTGATAGGTCTTGCATTGATATAGTCATATAGGTACAGATATGGATATAATAGATTCTCACTTCTGGATCAAAATTTTGCAGTGGTATAGTATATATGACACAAGAGGATATGTAGCTGTTTCTTGAATAGTTGATCTCAGCATTATTTGAATCCTGAATTCTAATGAAGGGATTTTGATGACGGCGACTTGTTCTTCCCTTAGTGTTTTGTGCATTGAGATTGCCATTCATAAACATATGGAGTTAGGGACATTGAAAACCTTGTTCATGGCTGTCATACATACCATAATTTGGGTGTTGCTGATGCTGTGGACAACATCATTTAGATGCTTTTCAGACTTCTGTTTATAATCTTACTTCGACAAGTCTCATTTTTACTTTGGTTTCATTTCATTGTTGTTGGTTTAATGCTCTTACTCTGGAATTTCGACCGGTCTATGCTTGGTACAATCATCAATGGGTGAACTCTGTCTAATGTCTAATAGTACTCTGAATGTTTTTGTTTTACTGTAAATTAGTTAGGTCGGAACTTTGTGGATAATGATGATGTATCTCATCGCTCAACTTCAACTGAAAGGGCATCAATAGATCCTCATACAGTAGCTGTGGATCCACCTAGTAGAAGTCCCCTAAAGGTTCCTAATGCCATACCACATGTAAAACTTCCGAAACCTAAGCGGGGAGAAGAAAGGTTAAGGCACCCCTTCTTTCTTGCAAGATATGTTCATTCTAGCCTGTGCTGCTCCTTTGCAGATTAAATTTCAGGATGGCTTTTTGTTGTGTCTGTGTAAAATAGCACTTATGTAGATCTAACCTCAAAGATATTGACATGGAACATTACGAGGAAAGTAGAAACATCTACATTAAAAAAAAATAGTCCGTAATAATAGTAACAGTTGGTTGCATCTTCTCTTCTCTCAACACCTCTTTCAACTTGAAAACCCCGAAATACTCCATAATAATAATAACAGTTAGTTGCATCTTTCCTTCTGCTGTGCATAGTTAAGTGGGATCTGATCTACGAAAGCCAATATTTCAGGATTCCAACAATATCTCCATTAAAACGGTTCAACATGGATGAGCAAGAAAATCGGCATGAGTCATCTGCTCTTTATGACGAAGTATGTCGTACTCTCTACTCACATTTCTGAATAATAGCAATCTTTTGCTTATCAACCCATCCTGGTGAAATAGAAGGGAAAGATGGCAAAGGATTAGCTTTTCTAACCTCTCTTTAGTTTCGTAGCTTAGGAGATTTATTTATTTTGTGTCTCTTGAATTGCAGCTGGAGTTGCTACAAGAAGAGAATGAAAGAATACTTGGAATGGTACAACACCTACCCGTGCTTAGAAATCATTGCATTAGCATCTCCATTCTCCTAACCTGTAAAAATTTGAAGAACTTAATCTTCATGGCAGCTTCGACATGCAGAAGGAAAACGTGGAGAAGCTGAGGCCAGGGCTAGGGAGCTTGAGAAGCAAGTCAGTACTTTCAGCCTTCTATCCATTTTGCAATATTTGTTTGTAGGAGTTAAAACAACATATGAAGTTCATTCTTCTACTCCAATGCTCTTGATTCAATTTAGTTTTACAAATAGGCTTTTGTCTTGATAAGAACATAACATCCTTGCTTTTCATTTTATATTTGCATAACTTGTTTTAATTTAGGGATCTACATGCATCTTTCCCCCCCCCCCCCCCCCTTTCTATCCAGTTCTTATAAGTTTGTTGTCTGAGATAATTGTACTCTCTCTACTGCTCTAAAAGGTCGCCAATCTTGGAGAAGGTGCATCATTCGATAAAAAATGGTTGGAGCGGTAACTTCACTTGCCTAACTCTGGTCTTCACTGTTGAGTCTTGAGTCTCTGTTGCTCTCTAGAATGCTAGTGACAAACATATTTGGCAATTGTGATATTATACAGGAGGGAAGCGAATTTGCGTCAAAGAGAGGTACGTTATCAGCATGTTTAACTTCTTTGGGCTCTCAAGAACACTAGACTGCCGTATATTTTAGAATTTTTAGTGCCCCATGGCCAAGGGCATGCTTGTGATTTTGTAGTTTACCGCATATAAACAGCCATTTTGTACCAAAATTTATTAAGGTTAGTATTGTTGTCAAATATGGTCTGATAATGGGGCTACTTATGTCTACAATGTCTTACCTCATCAGCTTGCTCTTAAAGCTGAAAGACAGAAAAGGGGCCATAAAGACGTCGAACTTGTTAATCTCCGTGAAGAACTTGAGGTAAAAAAAAAAAAAGGCGCTTGTAATTTGCTTGGTATACAAGTTCTCTCGCATACTGCTCCAAATCAACACTTCTTATATGACACCTATTTTTTCCCTGAACACAGACACTTAAACAAGAAGCTGATGCAACAATGGATCATCTTCAACAAGCAGAATCCGAGGCAAAATCTCTCCGCACAATGACACAAAGGATGATTCTGACTCACGAAGAGATGGTTTGCTTTTGCCCTCTGGGTCCTCCCTCTTGTGCTATTTGACACCAACCGCTCAGAGACTAATAAAGTAATAAGTTGTTAAATTATGTTACAGGAGGAAGTTGTTCTTAAGAGATGCTGGCTTTCTCGTTACTGGGGCCTAGCTGTTCGATATGGTATGTATGGTTGTTATAAATTTTCCATGATATCATCTTACAGCATCCATAACACATTATAGGACCAATATGGATGACACAATATAATTTTAAGTTACTTCTTCACAAAATGGTCTTTTATTGAAAAGCATGTGTCCTTTTGGCTTCCCAACAGGCATCTGTGCAGATATAGCAGTGTCCAAATACGAACTTTGGTCAGCATTTGCTCCTTTACCACTTGAAGTCGTTATCTCTGCAGCACAGAAGGCTAAAGATGATTTCTTGAGTAAAGTCTAGTCAATATTCGTTTTATGATGATCTCATCTCATCTATTCATAATCGTCAGTCAATATCTAGCAAAATTTGATCTTATGGCTTTGATCAGGCGAAAAGTTTTCGGATAAACAGAACAAGTCAGGCCAAAATCCAAGTGATCTAACTGGAGAGGGAAATATTGAAAGCAGACTTTCGGTTGAAATGGGATTGAGAGAACTAGCCTCATTGAAGATTGAGGATGCAGTGATGCTAGCAATGGCTCAACGTAGACGCCCAAATTTGGTCAAAGCTCCCAAGTCACCTCCTCAAATGACTCAACCTAAGCTTCTTGAGCCATTTGAGCTGAATCAAGACGAGTCAGACGATGTTCTTTTCAAGCAGGTATGATTCCTTAGACTAGTAAAAGCCAATGGTTCGTACAACATCAGGGACCTATACATTATAAGCTCCTTATCAATACAAATAAGCTCCTTGTCAACAATCAGGCACTGATCGCATAGTTTGGGATCCTTGAATGTGGACAACAAACCCAAAATTCTCTGGTGGTTGGCAATTGCAAGTATGTTGTTGATTGCATTTGCATTGCTATGAAATATGTATTGTGGTATTGGAAGTGGGGTTTGAGAGGGTTTCCAGTGGGAATGTCCGCAATGTCAAGAGGAGGACTACATACTGTCCACAATGTCAAACTTCATGCCTGGTGCATCATAATTTATGGCATGATAGAGGATCCAGGGTGTTGCCATCTTACCAACAAACTAACAATCTCAAATAATACTTCCAGAACTCCTTTGCATCCAAGGCTGACTATCAGATGCATCAGCATTATCCCTTTCTAAAAGCATTCTTGGTTTTCGTGGCATATTTCATGCATCGTCATATTTTTCCTTCTATTTATCAAGCTCCTATCACGTCCTGTCTTGAATATCATTATATATGAGGCTTGCATGTTTGTGTTGTATTATATGGTTCATACTGGGTTTGTTGTTGTTGTATTATATGGTTCACGCTATGCAGGTTTGGCTTACTTATTTCTGGAATAGAGCGAGACATCATGAGGTTGAAGCGGATATTGCTGAAGAAAAGCTCCAATACTGGATCAGCCGAAGTGGGCATCCAGCTACAACTCAAGATGCTGTAGATGGTATTCTTTAAACTCTTGAAAATTTTCTTAAACTGAATTAGCCTGTTGAACTTAATCCAGCTTTTAGCTTCTTAAATATCTTATCTGAGAGGAACAATATAAGTATATCGGTGATATCAACAATGGCCATATATATGCATTTGAGCTTTTTGTTCCTCTCAAACCATACAAATTGTCCTAGAAAGAATGATTAGTACATATGCTAGTCTTAGGAACTTATTATGACCCCATTTTCAACTTTTGCTTACTATTCTCCCGTTTGGCACATCTAACAGTGGAACGCGGTTTACGCGAGCTGAGAAAGCTGGGAATAGAACAGCAACTATGGGAAGCATCTCGCAAACATATTGAACATCTACCCTTAACCAACGGCCACAAATCCGAATAAGCAATCCAATCAGCATCAGGAAACTTTTTCATCATCGACTCCCATGATCCGGTCACTCCTATATACCCTTAACTCTGCTTCACTCCTTGTACATTTTGTTACTCTTGTATATAAAAATCAAATAAAATGTTGTGAATCAAGAGAGATTTTGCCCATCATGTATATGTACAAGTAAACTGGACATAATTTATGACAGATGGTCTATCGCTGTCCGTTCGGGGTCACTTCTTTTTGACAGTTTGTGTAGATCTCATATGCTTGTGGTTTAATTTGTGAAGATCAACAGGGGATGTTGTTTGGTTTGGATAATTGGATGTAGAAGTGGTAGTTGGTTTCAGGCTTCTGGTAGTGCTTCTGAACAAAGCACAAAGATTAACATATAAAGTGTGGTGATTGTGTGGGGGGTGAGAAGATGATGGGATAAATCTTTTGTAAAATAATTCCCCATGCTGGGTTGTCTTTCACGCCCTCTGATCCTTTGCATTTTTTGGTAGCAAAAAGTGTTTCCTCGCCTGCTCTGCTGCATTATTATAAACCTAATTAAGTTAGTATTTGAATAAATAATACAGTACAATACAATATAGAAGGTAAATGACAGTGCTTTTTAATTCAAATCAAGAAAGTGCCAAATGCCCATTTTTGTCATGTAAATGCCTGGTTGGAAGAATAGAAGGTTTCTTTTTTAGTTTTTTTTTTGTTTTTAGTAACAAATTGTTTCACCCTGTTTTAGTACATTTGATTAAATTTCAACCAATAAAAACACATGAATACTTTTTTATTTTTTCATGAGGTTTTTCCTTAAATCTACCCGTTGAGTTTTATGTGTCTTCATCATACTTCACCAAATAAAACTTGATTAAATAACTAAAAATGAGAAAAATAATTACTAAAAGTAGGTAATACTCTGTATATCTGTTTGCACTTTTTTTTTGTTGAGTTTTGATTTGGTCATTTATTTTTGGGTTTTTTTTTTAATTTTTTTTTTTGCCGATTTTGCCCAAATTCTTCCCTTGTCATTAAAAAAAAACCCAAAAGAAATGATGCAGAAAAGTTTAAAAAAACAAGAATAATCCAAAAGAAAGATAATATTGATTAATGTACAGAAATAGGCATAAGGAATGTTTTATGGGAAGTCAAGGAGATAATCGAGTGCATTGGGGCCGTTTTCTTATCGTCTTCAATACTCACATACTCCATAATCAAATAACAATGATAATGAAGTGACACTTTGACCATATATATGTTATTTACGGAGTAGTAAAGTTTGATCCCTAAACTGCTTAAATTTCCCACCTTTTCAGGAAAAAAAAAAACCAAATTGATTATACAACAAAAGCCCCAAAATACAGCAAAAAGAAATGATGGGTTTTGTGGACTGTATGTGTATAATCCAGGTCTGCACACTGCATGTTCAAATGTTTTTGTGCGTGGGTGGTAATTACAAAGCTTGAAGCTGGTAGAAATGAAAGATAAACCCAGAAGGCCACTGTAAAAGAGATTTCCTCATTCATAACAGATGACACTTTAGCAATGTGATGTCTACTCATCTAACCCAGCTGATGCAGCAAAATGACATGTTGTCCTTATGCATGTCATTTCACCTTCATCCCCCTCCTTTTTTTTTTCCTTCATATATTCTCTCCTGCTCATCTTCTCTAGATCCCCACCCATTCAAATCTCTTGAAATCAACTCTTAATTTTGTTTCCTTTTTGTTGTTGAGATAAGGGTGTTCTTAAATACACCGCAATTTTGGATTACGCTAGTGCACGTCTAAATCGACGTGGAAGTAGACACTGAAAATCAAAAGGCAAATCAGGGTTTAGGGCACCACGTTTATATCGATGCGCACCACGTTCATATCGACGTGGTGTCCTAAACTCTGATTTTTGTGGTGTATTTAATTTCCGCGTTAAGAGAAACGAATATTCGATTCAATTTCGATTGACGTCTAATTCTATCAGTGCGAGAATCAATGGATGGGTCAATAATGCAATGTAATAATAGATAAAAATCTGATTATATAAGATTGAATGACTACACTTCTCACTGTCAACTACTTAATTGTGCCGAAACCATTAGCAACAAAATGTGTTAATATGAAGAAAAAATTTACAAGAATGAAAAGTATAGAATAAGATATGCAATCTTATTTGCCACTCTATTTTCAATGCAGGGCACATGCGAGAAAGATACACTTATGAATTGTTGTGTTAATGATAGAATGTCTTCCATAATAAGTTATATTGTTGTGTTAAACTGTTAATGATAGATTGTCTTCCATAATAAGTTATATTGATCCCAATGTCTTCCATAACGATACACTTACGAATTGTTCTTTCTATGGAGTTCATTCGCCTTTAAGATCTCTTCTTGTAAAGCTAGTGCATCTGCCGTAATTGGAGATTGTTTTACAAATGACTTGTAGCTTATTGTAAGGGTTTCCTTCACAATCCGTGATTATGAATCCAGTATTACACTCTCCATTTGGATAATAATCTTAAATATGATAAATTTATTTAAGGGATTGTGAAAACTTCTTATAATATCAGTAAAACATGTGTGAATATACGCAGTAAAAGATCCAGGTCAAACAATTAAATACCTAAATTTAGACCAACACAAAAAATTAGCTAGTGAGGTCCATGAAGTAGTAGGTGTGGTAAGGCAAAGAAATTATAGAATATGGAAGCAATGCAGAGAAAAGTTTGTTGGGCCAATTTTTGATCACCTTGAAGTTGTAGGTTCATTATGATTAGAGCTGGCAAAACCCGACCCGAACCCGAAAACCCGACCCGGTCGACCCGGAACCGATTGTTTTGAACACCGATCAACCCGACTCATTTTGGACCCGAAATCCGAATAACCGATAACCGAAACTCACCCAAATCCGAATGAACCGAACCCGATTCAACCGAAACCCATTAAGATCCGAACCCGTTACAACCGAAACCCGATATAACCCGAACTTTAAGATACATTCTAGTAAATTTTTCAAAATGAATATTGAAATAACTGAAACCCGAGACAACCGAAACCCGAATGAACCGAAACCCGATACAACCGAAAACCGAACCCGACCCAACCAAATGACCAAATTATTAGACATTACCCGAAACCGAATGACCCGAAACCCGAATTACCCGAAACCCGAATAACCCGAAACCCGACTAACCGAACCCGAACCCGATCCGACCCGCCCGATTGCCACCTCTAATTATGATGCTTGAGAAGAAATAGGTTTAGCCAAAAGCTAGATAGCAAAATATGTGAAAAAAAAGGACCAAAAGTGAAGGGTTTTGCTTGGAGTGCAAGTGTGCAAAAAGGTTTTTTTTTTGTTCATCTTTCTAAAAAGAACACATTTTCCAAAACCAAATTGCTTCCTCTAATCCCCATTAATTCCTCCTTTTATTACCATAGTCGTCTATGTTGGCTTTAAGAGCACATCTTGAGTTTGTGCCATCTTTTTTCTTTTGGGTCACCCACTTCACACTATCACAGTGTGTTCTTCACGCCATGTGTTAATTTAAGAGGTAAAAATGATGAATAATCAAACACTCCTTTTTGAATTCACATATGGGTAAACTTCACAAAACCACCCCTTATTTAGACCATTTTGCATACAACCACCTCTTGTTTTCAAATTTGCATTTTACTACCATTTATCCATATGTTGTTTACAACTCATCATTAAAATGTCAAAAGAATGTATGACATATTTGCCTTACTATAAAAATGTAAGGATAAAGTAAGTGTAGTTAACTACATTTTTCAAAGATATGTTTTTTGTGCAAAATTTCTTAAATCAGGAGTGGTTTTGTGAAGCTTAGAGTTTATATACAGTATTGATTTGGTCTTCCTCTCAATGGTCAAGAGTCAAAATGACACCTGCCCTTTAAATAAAAAACAAAACAAAAAATTGAAGGAAAAAAATATAGTGGTCAAGCAATTAAATGCAAGTGGTCTCCTGAAATCAAGAGATTGTCTTACTGCAAAATGATGAAACCCAAGCAAACTTGAATAACAATGATGAAATTACTCCATGCAAAAGATTTTTTCTTCTTCCTGAATTCCTTGCTCCCAACCCAATCAACTACAAACTGTTGATAAAAATGAATGGCCTATTAAATGGGCATCATCATGTCAAAGTACAGAAGGAAAACTTGTTGCAGTAAACACTTACTGTATCTCTGAGGAGCTCTATACATTGATGAGTAATCAACTCATAACAATTGTAGGATACTGTTTGTCCAATGCAAAAATGTTATAAAAAAATAAAATGTAAAAATTTGGAGGCATTGAATTGAAACAAAAACAAATTTTGTCATCAGGCAAAAGTTTTTCACCCTCTTGTGAAAAATAAATTGACCATATATAAGATGGGTACACCACAGTACTAGTACAAGTTTGTTTTGTGATGCAACCAAGTCATGAAATGGATGTGTCAATCTGAACTTTGATTACAAATTCTTATTCCTTTCTCAGCTGACACTGCCTTACTCTCTCTCTCTTTAATCTTTATCCCCTTCATTGGGAGATGTTATTTAAAAAGCTTATACTCCCAAAAATCAATCTGAGCTTTTCTCTTGGCAGTTAATACCCAAGTTGGGTGGCTTGGTGGTGTAGAGCTGATAATCAATGAAAAAGAAATCCAACTTTTTCCTCTTACCAATATTTTTTTGAACTAATTTTACAGAGAAAATTAATTAAAAATTGGAAAAGGTAAGCCTCTGGGGCTGAGATGGACCATATTTTTCATGGAAGGTAATGATGAAGGTGTGTTAGTGTGGGCATGGAAAGGTAAAAATGACCCACCAGACAAATGCTAAAATGCCTCAGCCTTAATTTGTTTAGTGTGAAAAGATAGGGCCTTTTACCTTTTTATACAAAATGTCAAAGAGAACAAATTTCAATCCACATAAGTACATAAAGATGAATTTAAGCCAGTCTGTATATACACACACACACACTACAGTACAGTGTATATAAATATATATACTCCTGTGCTGGTATCCACTTAAAAGAGGAAGTCTTTGTGCATTATTTTACACCCCCCACACTATATGGCTTGCAAATTCTTAGATCCATTCTAGGCAATTTGGAATTTTCTTTTTCTTGAGAGACCATCTAAAAAGTACAGTAATGTTTTCAAATTAGGAGCTTTTCAGAAATTAAGGAGGGTTTATAATGGATGCTAGAGACAAAGGAAGAGACATTGAAGTAAGGTTAACTAACCCTTGGCTTAGAGACATATAGGGTATAGGCATGACCCAATGACCCATAAACTTACAAAACACGAGACTTGATTTGAGACATGACAAACTAGTATATCCAAGGAAATAGTGAAAATAGAAGCAACCAAAGGTCCAAAACCCAATTAGAGTATAAATATATGCTAAAAATCATACAAAACCCGTTTCTCGAGTGTTTGGAAGTGCGTCGTGTCCTTCGTCTTCAAGGTTTAACCTTTTCTCTAATACTCGTTTATCGGTTTATCCAGTCTCTCGATTTATCTTTCTCCTTGAGCTCCATGTTTATAGTACAGGTTTCAAAAGAAACATTTTTTAAGCCTAGAAAAAAGGGATGGATAGGGCAGCAAGTAAGCAATCATCACATTATAAAACAAGGCCAGCCCATTTATGACTCAACCCACAATTTACAGCCCCCAACAATTCACTTGCAAACTGCTATCTAGCTTCTTCCTCCCTCCCTCCCTCCTTCCTTCCAAATCCACAACTGGAAACTTTTGAAAAAACAAGACTACCATGTCTCCTCCTCCTTTCACACGGGTAGTAGGAGCCATTGCAGTTGGGTTCCAAATCTGCTTCCTAATTGGGGCAGCAACCTCCTCACCATCTCTCTCTGACAAGATCTCTCAGCTACCAGGACAACCCCAAGTTGGGTTCCAACAGTTCTCAGGCTATGTCAATGTGAATCACAGAAAGCACAAGTTCTTGTTTTACTACTTTGTGGAAGCTGAAGTTGATCCCACTTCCAAGCCTCTGGTCCTCTGGCTCAATGGAGGTTTGCAATTTGCAAAGCACCTCATCTTCCCCCCCCCCCCCCCCCCCCCCCCCCCCCCCCCTTCTCCATTTTTAGTATCTCCATCTTACAACTGCAAGAACCCCAACTGGGCATTTCTTGAATTCCATGTTTTCTTCTTGTAATGATGATCAAATTAAGTACTTTTAGGTGGGTTTTGAAACTTTAAATGCATGTTTGTTTTGGTGTAGGACCCGGGTGTTCTTCTCTTGGAGTTGGTGCATTCTCTGAAAATGGACCTTTCAGACCAAAAGGCCATTTTTTGGTGAGGAATGAATATAGCTGGAACAGAGGTAAAGTTACCCTTTTTTTTTCCCCTTGCTGCTACATACAGTAATTTATAAGTAGTCATGGATTATGTTTAAAAGCATTGCTGATTTTGTAACTAATGCAAAAAATTTCAGAAGCAAATATGCTTTATTTGGAGACACCAGTTGGAGTTGGATTCTCATATGCTAATGATACCTCCTCCTATGATGGAGTGAGTGATCTTGTCACCGGTATGTTCTCAGTCTTGTAACATCAGGATTCGTTTGACACGATGTATTGATTGTTTTGCCGATAAAGATGAGAATTTGACCCGAATCTTTTGGGAAAAAAGATGAAACTTTGTTCATCACTGTGCTGTTTTTTCTAGTCTTTTGCTATGTGTGTACAAAAGATGACATTTTTCTGTTTTTTTTTCTTCATGAATTGAAATTATAAAGCAAGGGACAACTTGATTTTCTTGCAAAGGTGGTTTGATAAGTTCCCAGAGTACAAGCACAGAGATCTGTTCATCACTGGAGAGAGCTATGCAGGTATATTTCATATGATATGATGATACATGTATACAAAGGTTTATTAAAATAATAAAATCTCACCATTTTAGATCATGTGCAGGACACTACATTCCCCAACTAGCAAAGCTGATGGTGGAGTTTAACCAAAGGGAGAGATTATTCAACTTGAAAGGAATTGCTGTAAGTGATGTGTTTGTGAAACCAAGTAAAGAGAACAACTTTGAATTCAGAAAGAAAAAAAAGGGATAATTTTACTGACTAATTTGGGGGAAAAAACAAAAATTGACAGCTAGGAAATCCAGTACTGGAGTTTGCAACAGATTTCAATTCAAGGGCGGAGTACTTTTGGTCTCATGGGTTGATATCAGATTCAACATACAAGATGTTCACTTCCATGTGCAATTACTCTAGGTATGTTGGGGAATATTACAGAGGATCAGTTTCACCCATCTGTTCCAAAGTGATGACCCAAGTCAGTAGAGAAACCAGCAGATTTGTGGACAATTATGATGTCACCCTTGACGTCTGCATTGCCTCCATCCTCTCACAGTCCAAGATTATCAGTCCCCAGGTATCAATCTTTTTTACAAGAAAAATTCAGCTTCTTACATGCATCTTAATTAGAATCTATACAACAGATACAACTTCAGCAACTGATAAAGATCGAATCTTTATCAGGGCTAGGAAGAAATGAATCCATCAGGAAATGCTGTCATTACTAAATACTAATATATTGTTTGTTAGCAGGAAGCTGGTAGCGAGAAGATAGATGTTTGTGTGGAGGACGAGACAGTGAACTACTTGAACAGACTGGATGTGCGCAACGCTCTTCATGCGCGGCTTGTTAATGTTCGCCGATGGGAAGTTTGCAGCAGGTAACAAATAAACAGTGAATGTGTAATGTTACATGAAAGTATTCCGTTAAGATATTCGAACTCGTGACCTATTGATCACTACCTGTCATTGTCATTCTTACCAACTAAAGTTAGTAAGGCCCAATAGATATATTAACTGTGTATAGATATAGTTGATATAGATAACATTTATTACCAACTAAGCTAGTAAGGCTCGGCTAATAGATAGATATGTAATCTCTTTGAAAGTATTTAGCTTCTCCTTTTACTAACATATGGAACTTAGTCCCAGCATTTTGGACTATCAGCTTCTGGATCTGGAGATACCCACAGTCCAAATTGTGGGTTCACTTGTCAAGAGAGGAATTCCAGTCATGGTTTACAGGTAAAGCCGAAGAAATCAATAACTCTTCTGGACTTGGTATTTTCATTAAAGATGAGATCAACTGAACACATCCTGCGGTTTCTTACAGTGGGGATCAAGATTCCGTGATCCCATTGACTGGAAGCCGTACCCTTGTGCACCGACTGGCGAGGACACTCCGTCTCAAGACCACAGGCCAATACCGGGTTTGGTTTGCTGGGCAACAGGTCCAACTTAAGACTCCTCTTCTGAATTCACAAGTCCTAAAAGTACTTAATGGGAATTAACTATGCTAAGACTTTTTGGTTTGCAGGTTGGTGGATGGACTGAAGTGTATGGGAACATACTGTCATTCGCAACCGTTAGAGGAGCTTCCCATGAAGCTCCGTTCTCGCAACCAGAGAGATCCCTTGTGCTGTTCAAGTCCTTCTTGGAGGGTAGACCTTTGCCAGAGCTATTCCAGTGAATATATGTATAGTTATGCACCAAAAAAAAAAAAGGGGTTGATTGATTTTTTTGCAAGTAAATGGAGGATCCTCTTGCTCTTCAAAGAAGGAAAGGGGAGGGAATGGAAGAGGATCGGATGAAGAGCTTCTTTTGTGGCTGAGCATGAGTCAAGACTTGAAGAAGAGTGTGTTGAGTGTATTATTTTGATTTGATTTTTGGTTGCATAGAGCTATGTAAGAAGGAAATAAAACAAAGGTTTTGTGCACTCACATTTGCCTTAGATTTTGTGGTCTTAAATGGGCCTTTGAATTGAAATATATGAAATTTACATTGATGTAGTTAACTCACAACTCACAAGCCATGAGACTCATCTGGTATATCATCAAATCAGTATATCAAGACCTTAAATGATATCGATATATTGATATATCAAACACTACATATCAGATATGAGTATTAATCGCCATATCATATGTCACAAAGCAGGAGACAAAGTTCTTCAATCTAGGGCAACGAAAACTTCAAGGCTCAAAGAAAGAAGCCTTACCTTGTCTTGCTCCACTGTGCCAACTTGTTGAACATGGCGGAGTAGGATATAAATGTAAATAGACAAAGCATTAAAGCAACGGTGTAAATGTAAAATTGCAACCGCCATTTTCAGAAATTAACTACTGCAATCCCGAAATTTGAAGCATATTTGTCGATCAGTGAAGAGGAACAAACAGTGAAGAGAGTGTAGTATATACTAAATTTGTTTTCTGAATTGTGTGGACCTTGTCTTTTATTTGGACCATTTTAATTCATAACTCCATTCCAATCCCAAATCCCCATTGCTGAAAATAGTGAAACCCCCCTGTCAATTTATACTGTGTATAATTATCTAGCCTGCCTGTTTGTACCTCTGAATCTTATTTATTGCCTGAAACAAGTTGTAGATACTATATACTTGTGTTCTTGAGGTCTTCTAGGGCTTCAAATGCACCTACACTTTGTGAAATTTCCATTATTATTAGGAAAGAAAAGACATCATTACAACATATATACAACATTAGAGCAATTAAGTTAATTTATAAAGACAATCATCTGGTAGATGCACGGCAACATATCACACTAGGAGAGCAAGGAACATGAGTCACATAGAGTCGAACCCACAAACCAAATCCTTTTTTGAACTATTTGTTAGAAATCTTAGGATCCAGAATGATAGAATTTGAGTTTTATACACTTGGGGGTGTCTAACCGGGTTTGGACTTTGTATTGGGCCGGGTCCATAAAACTCCAGCACTTGACAAAACCAAATCGATTCTCACATCAAAGTTCGAATCCAGCATGGTATCAGAGCAGATCTAGCGATCTGAGCTATTTTTGTGTTCCGATCTAGCGCTTTTATGCTGTTTTACAACGGTTTCTGTCGAGATCTGACGTGGTAGAGGATCAAGTCAAATTGGATCCCAACAATCCATATTTTCTCCATCCAAGCGATCATCCAGGCTTGGTACTTGTTACGCCTCCTTTCAGTGGTAAAGGCTTCGGAGAGTGGCGTAGATCGATTCAAATTGCATTGTCGGTGAAGAACAAAGTAGGCTTCATCAACGGATTGATTGCGAGACCAGCTACACACTCACCGAAGTTCAGACTGTGGGAGAGTTGCAATGACATGGTGTTCTCTTGGATCACCAATAGCTTGAGTCCCGAGATAAGGCATAGTGTGATCTACAATGATACTGCTCAAGCTATATGGCGCCAACATGATTCCAGATACAGTAAGGTTGGAGGCACAACTCTACGCGATACATCAGGAGCTGGTGACCACGGTGCAAGGTACCAACTCATTCTCCGATTATTTTACTAAAGTAAAGATACTTTGGGATGATTTAGACAACATGAGGAATTTGCCGTCGTGTCCTTGTGGATGATGTACTTGCAATTATGTGGCAAATTTTAGTAAATATGAGGAGAATCAAAGGATTGTACAACTTTTGATGGGATTGAATGAGTCTAATTACACTGTGGTGCAAGGCTCTATATTGATGATTGATCCATTGCATGACGTGGATCGGATTTATTTTATGCTCTCCCAAGAAAATCAAATGGAAAGCAAGAGCATTAGTGGATCTAGTCAAGGTGAAGGAGCGTCAATTCACGCTAAAGCATCTAACTCTGGATCTAAGGATGTGAGTTCTGGATCTGGTGGATCTAGCATAGGTTCCGGAAATTCCTTGACTTCTGGTTTTGGAAAGGGAAATACAGAAAAGGAAAAAGGGAGATATGAGAGGTAACCATTGTTCTGCATCAATTGCAACAAGACAAACCACACTATGGATAGGTGTTACTTCATAATTGGTTTCCCTCTTGGATATGCAGAGAATAGAGATAAGAAGGGCAGTGGAGATCGAAAGTGTGTAGGAAATGTGAACCGAAATTAGAGAAGTGAGTTACCATTGATCAGATAGCTCACTTGATTTCATTGATGCAGTCCACTGGATCTTCATCTCGAAGCAAATAACCTGTTGCTGATGACTTCGTAGGCTTTTCAAGTACAACAATATCTCAACAAGTTCTTGACGGACGAATTTGGATTGTTGATAGTGGAGCCAGTGGCCACATGTGCACTGAATCCGTTCAAATCCTCTTATAAATTGTCTAAGCAATTTACAGTTACCCTGCTATAGAGATTGTGCAAGGATTGACATCACCACCGCATGGACTATAGAGATTGTGAGGATTGACATTGCACAACAGTTTACTAGTTTTTTATTTCAAATGCAATTTGATATCGGTAGGAAAATTGATACGAGAACTTAATTGCTTCATATTATTCACAACAAGAGGTTGATGTTATTTGCAGGCTCCTTCTATGAAGAGTCCTATGAAGATTGGTGAGTCGGTGAAGGATCTCTTCTTGTTGGGATACAAGGATTCAGATTAGGTTGTTGCACATACTCATGGATTTTCGAATAAGGCGCCAAGTTTGGTGGATGCCTCGCTTTGACATAAGAGGTTGGGTCATTTGCCCCCTCATAGACTTCAAACTTTGAATTCAATTCGTATGACTGATAATTGTAGTTTGGATTTGAATTCTTGTCTGGTTTGTGCTTGTTCAAGACAAGCACGGTTGCCATTTCCTTTTAGTTCTATCAAGATTAAGTTTGCATTTAAGCTGTTACATGTGAATGTTTGGGGTCCATATCGGGTTCCTACTTATGATAATTGTTGGTATTTTCTAACCATGGTGGACGTTTTACTCGTACCACATGGATACAATTGCTGCCAAACAAAGCAGTTGCTTTTACTACAATGAAACATTTCTTTGCCATGGTTGAACGACGGTTTGGGAGACAGGTTATTTCAATTCGAATTGATAATGCCATGGAGCTAGGGGGAGGCAATGACCATGCGCAATACCTTCTAGATCATAGCATTTCCCATCAGAGTTCATCCTATGCTACTCCTCAGTAGAATGGAGTGGTTGAGCGTAAACATCGCCATATTTTGGAATTGGCCTGGAGTCTCAGGTTTGAATCTGAAATGCCAAGAAGATTTTGGGGAGACATTATGGTTATGACAGTGCACATAATAGGTTCCGTAGCAAGATGTTGAGAATGTAATCTCCTTTCGAGAGATTGTATAAACGAGCTCCCTCATTTTATTACTTCAGGTGCTTTGGATGTCTTTGTTATGTCTCCACCCTAGCTCATGGAAGTGATAAATCTGGTGCTCGGGCATCTCCCTGTGTTCTCCTTGGTTATCATGGGGGAAGAAGGGGTATAAGCTCTTTCAATGTTGAATCCCGGCAGGTTATTGTGTCTCGTAATATTGTGTTTCATGAGCACATCTTCCCATATGTCTCCGCTTCTCCATCTGTGACCAACGATTCCCCACAATTCTTTTTCCTTTCCCAAGATTTCTTCCCTGATGCAGACACAAATGATTGTGTTATGCACAGTCCTGCTTCCCAAACAACACCTCAATCTTTTGATTCCCAGCCAGTGGTTCTTAGGAGATATTCCCGTGACCATCACCCTCCTTCCTATCTTTCTAACTATGTATGTTCTTAGTGCACAACAGTTTAAATTTGTTTTCATACAATCACCTCCAACTGTTACTTTCCATTTGCTTCAGCACCTGTTGTCACACGGTCTGATTATGAACCTTTTATATTTGGATAAGCATATGAGTTTGAAGTTTGGCAGACAACAATGCAAGAAGAATTCAAAGCACTTGATGCAAATGGTACTTGGGATGTTGTTGAAGTCCCTAAAGGCAAGCAGACAATCGGGTGCAAGTGGGTTTATAAAGTTAAAAGAAAAGCAGATGGATCAATAGAGCGTTACAAGGCTTGATTGGTTATCAAGGGATTTACTCAAAAGGAAGGTATCGATTACAATGAAATATTCTCTTTAGTGGTGAAGATGACCACTGTTAGAGCTTTGATTTTTGTTGCCTTGCAGCATCATTGGATTGTGTTGCAGTTAGACGTGAATAACGCGTTCTTGCATGGGAACTTGGATGAGAAAGTGTATATAAAGGTACCTCCTAGACAACTGGACTTGTAGTTGAAGGTACCAATAAAGTTTATCATTTGAAGAAATCATTATATGGCTTGAAGTAGGCCTTCAAGCAGTGGTATGCTCGGCTTTTCTCAGCCTTGAGACGCAGAGGTTATACTCAATCTGCTAATGATTACTCATTGTTCTTTCGAAAATATCGTGGAATGGTTTGCTTTGTGACCGTATATGTAGAGGATATGCTAGTAACTGACAATGACTCGGCTGAAATGCTTCACCTCAAAGCTTTTTTGGATGCTCAGTTCCGCATCAAGGATTTGGGTGAACTGAGTTTCTTTCTTGGAATTGAGTTCATAAAGGTTGCTTATGGCCTGTTACTTAGCCAACATCGCTTTGTCAATGATCTCTTTCTTGACTTTCCTTGCATAGAGCCACTGGTGGTCAACCCTTTGAGCCTCATCTGTAACTCACCCCTGCTGATGGTGTCTTGTTGAAGGATCCTTCAGTGTATTGTCGGTTAGTGGGCAAGCTTAATTTCCTGGTTCATACACGTCTAGACTTGGCTTTACTGTTTAGTTCCTTTTAGCCAGTTTCTTCAAGCTCCTAGAACTGCGTATATGGACGTTGCTCACCATGTCCTCTGTTATTTGAAAGGGACTGCAACCAAGGGTCTTCTGCTCACTAAAAGCTATAATTTCATGCTTAATGTGATGTGGACTGGGCATGTTGTCTGTTCTCCCGCTTCATCAGTGGACTTGTGATCTTCTTAGGCTCTTGCTTGCTGTCATGGAAGTCGATGAAGCAACAGAGTGTGTCCTTATCTTCTGCTGAGGCTGAACACCGTTCTCTCCGCAGTGTTTGCATTGAGATTGCATGGCTTACTAGATTGCTTAGCGAGCTTGATGTCTTGGGTATCACTCGCCAATTGTGATAATCAGGCTGCCATTTACTCGCATCATGTTGCCTCCCGTGATCAGCTCGCCGATTTCTTGACTAAAAATGCTCCTGGTTGTTACCTTGCTCCTTTGTTGGCCAAGATTGGAGTTGTGTCTCCCCCACCTCCATCTTGAGGGGGGGGGGGGGGGGGGGGGGGGGTGTTAGGATCTAGAATGATAGAATTCGAGTTTTATACATTTGGGGATGTGTAACCAAGTTTGAACTTTGTATTGGGTCGGGTCTATAAATATTGGCTCTCTTTTGTAAAGCAACATAGAGAATTAATCAAAAATTCCATTTTCCCTCCGTTTTGTCTTTCATCTTCAAGCTCCAGCACTTGAAAAAATCAAATCGATTCTCACATCAAAGTTCGAATCCAACACTATTACAATCAAATACTAGAGTGAATTTAATGGCTTTCTTTAACGTTTCTATTTGTTGTTTTTTCAGGGAAGTTAATTTATTGTTAATAGGCTTGCTTGTTAGGGATTAGTGTTAAGAATAACGAGCACACAACAGAAGAACAGAATCATAAATAAAGAAAAAATATGACAAGATAGAACACAAATTTTTTTACGTGCGAAACCTAAACACTGGGAGGAAAACCCACGTGCGGCTAGAGCCAACAAATCCACTATTAAATAAGAAAGAGCACAACGAACCTTGTATGGATTACAAGGGGTAAAGAGAAAGACTCTCTCTTTACAACAAAGTGGATTATGATATTTGGAAGGAGACTAATTTGAGTGTAGACTTTGTTGGACAAGTGTATGTGGGTGAAATATGGGAAGGAACCTCCCATTTATGGCCATCAAGCCATTAGGACCTCTTAGAGTGTGGACGCTGGAAGAGGAAAGAAGCTTGTAGATATTAGTGGATTTGAGCAGGAAATTATAGCTCTAGATTAATCTTCCAATTTGATAAGGTTTGTGGAGGCATTGTTGGTCTATAACTCTAGATTAATCTAGAAGAAGGTTAAGAGATTGTTGGTCTATAACTCGATCATCCCTGGCGCCCCAAATGATCAAAGCCCAAATTGAGGATGTGGATGCAACCCAACATTGCTTAACTAACCTACCGTTTCCTTGCCGACGAAGAGTTTCAAAAAGATTCAAATCTTTAACTTCTCAACTTTTGAGATGTTCTTAAACGATGGACTACTCGAGATCGATAATGGTTGTTCTAATTTCTTATCTAGTATTAAAAAAAAATCATTTTTTAGGGTCCACTATTTTTTAGGTTTTTTTTAATACAAGAAAAGGAATTAAGATAGAGCAATCTTAGCGAAGAAAGCGCAATCTTAGAGCGTCCTTCTGGACGAGATCCTCCAAAACCGGATCAGCAAGCAGAGCGTCGTCGGTAGGGATGTTGTAAGACAGGTGCGCGGCCCTATCGACAACAACATTGGATTCCCTGAAAATATGACGAATAGAAAACGAATAAAAAGCAAAAATAATGGAACGAATATGATAAAACCAGCTCAATGCATCAAGGGCATTCCCAAATATCCAGTAAGGAATTGATAATCTGCAGATTATCCCCCTCAACAAGAAGATGGCGAATCCCCAACTCTCTGGCACGTAAAACCCCGTTCCGAAGAGCCAAAGCTTCAACTAACACAATCGAAGAATTATCACATCGTCCCGAACCAACATAAACCACAAGGGCCTCTGAGTCCCTAATTTTGAAATCATATGATGCCTCACCAGACTACCTACAAGAGCCATCAAAATTGAGTTTGAAAAACAGCGCAGGAGGGGCCACCCGATGAGCATTCAACCTTTGTACGGATATTTATTACATTAATTTACTAAAATATCTATGTACAGATGGATTGTGACTACATACATAGCTATATAATGTTTTAATTATTTATTTTGGCCTCAAAAAATAATATAGATAGATATAAAATAATAATTATTAAATGATTGATTTTGATATAAATAATTATTTCTACAAAAAAATTATTTAAATATAAATAAAATATCACCTATCAAATATTACATAGTTATCTATTAATACTTTTGGTAAGTATGACTATGAAAATTAGTTTTATTAATTAGTTTTATTATTATTATTACTACGTTTATTTATATTGATATAGTTTTTTCCTTAAAATAAAATAATTATTTTTATTAGATTTTCCTTTTTACGGGAGAAAACTTTGTGAGATGCACTCACGCGCCGCCACGTAGGCCTCAATGCATCGGTTTTAGTATATGTATATAGATAGATAGATAGATTAATCATAATATCTTTAACCAATATAATTTTTACTTAAAAAATATATTTAGCACTATAAAAAAAATTATTCAATATAAAGAGTATTCATTATAAAAATATTATTCAAGATTATTCATGAAAAAAAAAATCAAAGTAATTTTAAAGGAAAATTTATTTTTGAACTCATGTGATATTTTTTTCTCGATATGAAAAATATGAAGCAAAAGTAAGATTGATACATGATCATCCAAAATGGAACTGTTTAGCATTGTATTTAATAAAAGGACTATCCAAAAACGAGGCTAAAAATGTTAGTAACGTGAATGATTCGTCCGATAAGTTAAAGATCTATTTTTTACAAATATGAAACATTGGAGGCCAACCAAAAAAATTCACTTTTTATGTATCATATTGTAGAATGATAGAATTGATATAAAGTCCTCCTTGAGGGTTTCACATCTGGTGTGACGGGGGGTAAATCCGGAGTTTGCAGGGGAGGGTATCGCGAGGTGATGGGTGGCGTTCATAGAGACGATCTGACGAGGTCTGAACACTCCAGAGATGCTACGGGTGTGTTGTCTGGTGGAGGGAGGAGGGGGTGGGGTGGGGGGGGGGGGGCGGTGTAGGGGGAGAGGCAGGAGCACCGGTAGAGCTCTGGGGAAGGAGAAAGTGTGGGAAGAGAGACTCTGACTCAGGCTGAGACATAGGAGGTGTCGAAGATGGGGGAGGAGGAGAAGAGAAGGGAAAGCGAGACTCATCAAAAGTGACATGACGCGGCACAATAAGCTTATGGCTCCGAAAATCGAGGCAAAGGTAACCGCGATGATCAGATAGATAGCCTAGGAAGACACATGAAGTGGAGCGCGGATGAAGCTTCTGTGGGGGCGGTGGAGGACTGGTTTGGGAAGCACAAGCATCCGAAGGTACGAAGGTGATCATACCTAGGCAAGGTGCAATAGAGGGCCTGAGTTGGCGAGCGATGGTGTAGGGTAGTAGATGGGAGAATGTTGAGGAGATAATATGTGGTTGATAAGGCGTGAGACCAATAGGTAAGGGGAATAGATGCGTGAAAGAGGATAGAGCGCATCATGTTGGTTATGGTTCTAATGATTCGTTCGACCTTGCTATTCTGCTGGGAAGTATAGGGGCAAGACAACCGATAGGAGATCCCATTTGTGGCGAAGAAAAAGTGAAAGTCTTTGTTGTCAAATTCACGACCATTGTCACATTTGAAGCATTTGATGGATGTTTGAAACTGTGTTTTGATGTAGGCATGGAACTTGACAAAGATAGGAAACACTTGGGACTTGAAATGCAACGTGAAGACCCATAAAAAATGAGTGTAATCATCAAGAAACAATAGGTAGTACTTGGGGCCCTCCTTGCTAGGCACAGGAGAGGTCCAAATGTCACTATGAATGATATCAAAAGGAGCAAGGGTGGAGTTCAAAGACCGTTGGAACGACAGTCTTGCATGTTTTCCTAACTGACAGGAAGAGCATAGACTAGAGCGCAGGCCTTTATTACTGGTGACAAGACTCTGAGAACGGAGGACATATAGAACGGCAGCACTGGGATGGCCCAAGCGTGCACGCCACAGGCTGGACGTCGATGCCGAGAAGGCGACCGGGGACGACTGACTGGATGTAGGAGGTGGTGTGATAGGGTAGAGCTCCCCGGTGCTGTTACATCTCATGCGATTATGCGAGTAACCCCCGTAGTAAGATCGTTCACAGAGAAACCAAAGGGATCAAACGCAAGAGAAACGTTATTGTCAATAGTGAACCAACAGACAGATATAAGGTTTTTGACAATCTTTGGGGCAATGAGGAAATTGTTAAGGTGTAGTGTGTGGGTTAGGGCCTGTAATTTGGCGTGGTCAATCCCCGAAGTGGCAAGACGACCACCATTGTCGACGATAATAGACTTTGTAGGGCCTTTAAAGGAAATAGATGAGAGGTTACCTGATGAGTTCGTCATGTGAGAGGTGACACCAGTGTCCATGTACCAAGAAGAGTCGGGAGATGTCGGCTACATAGAGGAGAAGACGTGATGCCCATCAGGCGGAACATAGCCTCGATCAGACGATGTCAGATAGGCCTGAGGACCGGTATATCGAGGGGCAGGAAGACCGGATTGCATCCAATGAGGGTTGAAGCCAGGCAACGGGGACCATCGAGGGCCAACAATCCACACAGGCTGCGGCCGCTGCATATGTCGTAGCCTTCGCTTATGTTGTGCACGAAGTCTGTCGGCGGAGAGAACTCGGGAGCTAAGAGGGCAGGGGCCGAGTAGGCGGCCATGGTGCCGAGATAAGAAAGAGAAATGTGAGAAATGCGAGAGAGAGAGGGGCCGATGAGGCAGGCCGGTCGGCGGCAAGGAGGGTGGGCCGGTGAGGCGAGGGGAGAGAGAGAGAGAGAGAGAGAGAGAGAGTTCGGCGGAGAGAGGACGACGCCGGCGACGGTAAGAGGAGGGGTGGGGCGGGAGGATCAAATTAGGGTTCCGTGAGGAAGAAAAGGTTATGATACCATGTAGAATGATAGAATTGATGTAAAGTCCTCCTTGAGGGTTTCATTCATTGTTCAATCATATATAGGCCATTTTGCATAACTAGACCAAAAAAAAAACTTTGCACAACTAGCCATGTCCCTTGTTTATTTGCTAGGGGTAGAAAGTGGTTAATTTTTGCAAATAAAAAATGCAACCGGGAGAGGAAGTAGCAGGTGAAGGGGAGGGACACTGTAGCTGATCAGTAGCTGTTAGTGACATGTGGCACCAAAAGGCATCCTCCGTTCATTTCAGAAATCTGTAGACTGCCCATCTTACCAATAGAATTAATTGGTCATACCAATAGGCTAAACCTGTCTTTCCATACCTGTAGATATTTTGGAGAGAATCTAGAGGGGATTCACTGTAGCTGATTTGGCGGGCTGTCAGTGCATTTTTGGCGCCAAAACGGGGTTCCTCCTTTGGGGAAAGGGGGGAGCATTTATGAGGGAAAAATGCAATGATTGCATTGATGGGTGTCCCCCAAGAACATATATAAGCTTGAGAGGAGGATATGAAACACCATAACATGCTCTGCAAAAAGTGAGGCAGAATAAGAGAGAAGCGGAAGGGATGGGGAAAAAGTTACCCGTTCATTCCAGAAAACGATACAGTCCCCATCCTACCAATAGAATATTTTTGTCCTACCAATAGTGTACAAATGTCATTTCATACCTGAAAAAGTGCAAGAAGTTTGTCCGATGACAGCGGCAGCGATGAGTAAGTGATCTTGTACGTATTATATGTAGTTGTTCCTTTTTCTTTTAACAGAACTACCCCAATTTGACGGTTTCACGAGACCATTTGCAGGGAGTTCGTAATTTATACTCTCTCTTTTTGATCAATTGCATAACTTGCAATTTAAGATTACAAATTCAAGCGTTATTTTTGCTTCTTGCGAAATTATCACTTCTTGATGACTAGACGATCATAAAGACCCATTAAAAATAGTCTATTAGCTCAATTGATAGAGCGTTGTGTTTGCACACAAAGATGTGAGTTCGACTCTCACATAGGCTAATAGGGAGTATGTGTTCATGAATCTCTCTAAACTTATACAATTATGAACCTGACAGAAAATATATATACTAATGGTACGACAAATTTACGAACATGTTAGGACAAATTCATAAATCTCTCTGAACTTATACGATTATGAACATGACAGGAAATATATACATTGGTGGTAGGACAAATCTGTGAACATGGTAAGACAAATTCATAAATCTCTCCAGACTAGATTTTACTCAATTTTCTTTCTCCACATGATGATCATGAACTTATCAGCGATGACTGGGTACTTCTGAGTGTCAATATTCACTACTTGGATCTTATCTTTCAGTGCAGCACTAACTTTATTCATGATAGGGACCATAACTTGAGATTCATCATCACACATGATATATCCATGTATAGCTTTTGCATCTGTGGTTCATATAACTTCAGTCCTTGCCTGTGGAGCCTGCCTTCTCCTTTTGCTTTTCTGAGATTCATGTGGAAGTAAATTTTTTTCGTAAAGTCAATTATCCATTTACATTTTTCCAATAGTATAAATATATCGTACCATCAGTGTGCATCTATCCTACCATTAGTGTCAAGTTATACATGAATTACTGGGTTTCCATTATGATCATACCAATATCGTTGTTTTCTCCTACCATTAGTTTCCATCAATCCTATCATTCTGATCCTACCGATATTGTTGTTTTCTCCTACCATTAGTTTTCATCTATCCTACCATTTTTGTGCATCTATCATACCAATTTAAATAGCTTTCAAGGAAAATCAAGCTAGAAACCGTAGCAAATTATGTTCCACATTTTTCAGAAAAAACAACCAAGGGTGGAGGGTTTACAGTCTACAACAGAAGATGAAGGAAACCTAAGTAACATTATATCCAAGGCTAGAGGCTCTAATTCAGTCGTTCTAGCATTGAATTAGATTGGATTCATGAATTTTGATTGATAGAAATTGGATTCATATTGGGATTTATGGATTGGTAATTGAGATTGAGATTAGGGTCAATTCACGCCTCAATGATTACTAGTCTGGGATTTGTGGATTGGTCAATAATAATTCTACTTCTTTGTCAATAGTAAAAATATATCTTACCATTCGTGTACATCTATCCAACCATTAGTGTGAAGTTATACACTTAGGAATTTCGGTGATTACATTTTTATCATACCAATATCGTATATTTATCGTACCAGGTTCACAAATTTGTCCTACCACTAGTCTATATATTTCCTACCAAGTTCATAATTTTATATGTTCAGAGATATTCGTAAATTTGTCGTACCAGATTCATAAATTTGTCATGCCATTAGTGTATATATTTCCTACCATGTTCAATCGTATAAGTCCATAGAGATATGAATTCATACTCCGTATTAGCCTATGTGAGAGTCGAACTCACATCTTTGTGTGCAAACACAACGCTCTACCAATTGAGCTAATAGGCTATTTTACTTCGAACTCAGTAAAAAGAGCTTCACCAAACTACATACAGCTTTCTCAGCCAACTCGATGGATTCATATTCCATAAATGCATGCAACTGCACAAAATATAAGCAGCAAGGATTAGTGCACTACAAATCAGTTCCAAAAGTAATGATAGGAAAATCATTTCCAGAAATCATGCATGAGAATGACAAACACAGAAAAAAACATTCCACTTTTACAAAAAAAGTATAAAAAGATCGGTTTTTAGTTTTAATTCAAGATCCAAACCATCCATGATCCATATAATTCTTTTTAAAGGAGACAAGAAGCTGGGACATATTTATCTAAATCAGTCCTATAATTCTTTTTTAATACAATTCCTTTCAATCAGCACAGGCGAAGAAGAATAAGTTTGCAATTACACAGGTATGTTCTTTATGATTTTAATGTAAATGATTCAGGCAGCTCAGAAGCTCAATGCACTCTTCCATCTATATCTATTATCATTTTCCCTATCGACACGATGAAAGCCAAACCAAAGAGAGTCCAAATGTTGCATTCTATAATTAGAGAAAATTGGCACAACTGGCCCTTAGCACTAGCAAAAGTCACTCTGAATATCATAAGTTGAAACTATTGCTAGAATTATTATAAAAATAACATGTTGCAGAGTAGACAAGCACGATACTCATCAAACTCTTCAAGAATCAAACAAAATGTCTTAATTATTATTATGTCCTTTCAGGTTAGCTTGATACCTTGCTGCAGTGAAGCATGTTCTCTACTTTTGATTGCCTAGATGTTGTAGGAGCTCCATTATTGGCAGTTTGTGGTTGACAAGTTCGAATAGACTTCACACTAGAAAGAACCATTTGGACTCATAAATATCCAAGCTGCTAGAGAGTTCAGAAAATATAATCTCATAAGCATTCTACTTCACAAATCTCATAAGCTTCATACGTCAAAAGAACAAAGAAGCAGCGTAGTATGATTCATCACAAGTTCAAACTTAAATTGATATCAACAAATTCTATTAACGAACAGAGATCAAACAAAATAAAGCAGCGGAGACATGCTTGATTCACAATTTTCTGAGTCCCCTCCTCAGACAAACAGTTCGAAGAAGCTCCATTAGCATGATCCTTGCGATGGGAAGATGCCTGGTGACCCTCATGTTCTTCCCCACCGCCAGCGGGATGAGCGTGGTGCTTCTGATGATGACTGGGATGGTACTGGTGAGGCTGAACATGATGAGGCTGATGGAACTGATGCTGCCCCTGCTGGTGATGGATGTGAGGATGGTGGAGGTGACTCTGAGGCGGAATCGGGACATGGAACGGCGGGTGCTGCGCATAGACATGTACGATCAGCTGCCTCGCCGGGACGAATTCCGGAGCCTTGGCGCTCAGCTTCCTGGAGGAAAGGTTCCTCGCTAGCGAGGGCGCTGGCTCCGAGACCGATCCGGAGTCAACGGGTTGATCGGGGAGCGGAGAGGATGAATCTAGGGGTTTAACTGGCGGAGGATGGAGCTCGGCCATGGATTCGGACGATTAGGGTTTTTGGCTGGTGAAGACGGAGAGAAGCTCCATTAGAGGGGGAGAGGGAGAGAAATATCGACGGTGTGACTAGAAAGAAATCAAATATTTTTATACTCCCTGTCGCGAGTCGGGAGTCGATGTGGAACGAGATCGATTCGTCGTTTATCCGCGGACCCTAATCGTGTTCTCCAATGGCGCTCACTCGCACCCACCGCCTCACCCTCCCCTCTCTTCTTCTTCTTCGCCGACGCTCGCCTCTCCGGTGCTACACCATCCCTCTCCTCACCTGCTACACCCGGTCTCCAACAGTGCTAAAAAACCGAAAGTTTTATTTGCAAGATATGGCCAGGCTAATTTGGACCAATTTTTTGCCCTCTTGGCTATTTGTGCAAATAAGCCCATTTTTTGGCCTATTTAGTACCATTTCCTCATCATATATATAGGTTACAAGGTATTGGGCCTTTGGACCCACTATACAACATGAGACCTATGTAATCTATCACATATAAGAAACTATTTTTAGAAAAATATCGTGCAAGGCACGGAACTAGTGAACTACTCCGTATATTCATTACATATGGAAGCCCTTATTGAAGTCCGACTCAGACCAATAATCGGGGGTCATGCACACGTGCGCTCTAAGCCTAACACATAAGCACAGGGAGGTTCCATCATAAAACCAATTGGCGATAAGAGCATTAGCTCACCAACTTATACATTAGGCTTGATTTGTTCAAACTTTCGATGTGGGACGATTTTTGTCCATTCACATCTCAACACGCCCCCGCAAGTGCAACTATTATTGTCTCATCTATTTGACACTTGGATAAGTGGTAATGGGTAGCATCTCATTCTCTTTTTAGCTAACTCGAAAACCTGCTCTGATACCAAAGTGAAGTCTGACTCGGATCGATAATCGGGGGTCGTGTGCATGTGCGCACGTGCGCTCTAAGCCAACACATAAGCACATGGAGGTTCCATCCTAAAACCAATTGTCAATATGAGGAGTAGCTCACCAGCTTATATATTAGGCTTGATTTGTTCAAACTTTCGATGTGAGACGATTTTTGTCCATTCACATCTCAACAGCCTTTTATTTTGAACTGAAAAGAATTTGGCTATTTGGGCAAACCCAATAAGCCAAGGGCATCCGAACGGATGAACTCACGAAGCGCTAAGTCGTCAGGATTCGAATGGCTATGAAAAGCAATGTTCATATGCGATAAACGGTCCGCAACTCGGTTAGCTTCCCGGGACACATGACGAATCTGAATTGAGTGGAAAAGGCCAAGCGGAGAATCATTTCAGAGTCTCCTTTTGGCTTTCCCAAATCTAAAAGGTTGTTTATGATAGTTAGGTTATCACCTTCAATTTCGAGTGCAGTTATGCTAAGATCATGGACAGCTTGCAAACCCTTGCAAAGACATTATATATGGAAGCCTGATCATTTTCACAAGCGTTGTGAAAAAATTTGTATAATATGCGTTATAATATAAAATTCTTAAATTATAATATAATAATTGTTAAATTCCGGTGGGTCATATGATGTGGGGGTCACACACGTTCGTGCGCACCATGCGCTAACCAAGTCGAGCACACAAGATGAGTGAGGTTCCATCCTAAAATCAATTGGTATTAGGTGGGATAGCCCACCGGCTTATATGCAAGTCTTTGATTTATTATTTTATCAATGTGGGATGTCATTTAACATATTTCCACAATAATATTATTATTATACATTACTAATCATAAAATATTTACCAATGGAGAATTAGACTGCAGCTTATGGGTGTTAGAAATTTTAAACTTTTAAAAAATATATTAATAGAACTTTTTTTAAGAAAAAAATTATATTTTTCCCACCGAAAAAAAAGAGAATTTTAAACTTTACAATATAACTTTTTGAAAGGGTAAAATCCACCCATGATCTCTGAACTTTGACCAAATGTTCAAACAAGTCTCTAAACTTTATTTTTGTTCATTGAAGTCCCTGATATTTTTTATGCTTTGTACACATTTGGTCCCTCTGTTAGTAAATTTGTTAAATATGTATTAAGTAATGATATGGAATCAATGTATTTTTGTATTAATTACATAAGTTGGGTTATACAATTGTAATTGCCCATTATTTGTTTTACTAAAGTAAAAAATTAAACTTTTTTCTTCTCAAAAGTCATCATATATAATAGAGTTTTCTTAAAACAAATCATATTTTAAAATATATTTTTATCAAAAACACTTTCTTTTTTTTCCCAATGTTATAATTTTCCAATAATAGTTTATTTTAAGGTATTTCAATTACTAAAATTTCCTTATTTAATTAAAAACAGAGTTTATTTTGTTAACACAAATAGAACTTATTTTTTATAGCAAAAGTAGAGTTTATTTTTTTAACAAAACAAATTTTAATTTTTTAATTAAATAAGACATTTTCGGTCATTAAAATACTTTAAAATAAAATATCAATGGAAAATTATACCATTTAGTTGGAAAATAGAAAGATTTTTTATTATAAAAAATATTTTTTTAAAACATATATTTTTAATATAATATAATTTTTTACTTTAGTAAAACAAATATCAATCAATTACATGTTTATAACCTAACTTATTCCATTAATATACCAAAATATATTGATTCTATATCATTATTTAACACATATTTTACAAATTTACTAACAGATGGACCAAATGTGTACAAAGTATCAAAGTTCAGGGACTTTAATGAACAAAGATAAAGTTCAGGTACCCGTTAAACATCTGATCAAAGTTTAGTAACTATAGGTGGATTTTAGCCCTTTTTAAAATATATATTAATATGACGTTACACTTGAATTTCCTCAATTATAATATTCCATATGAGTGGTGTACACTGTAGTCATGATTTCAAAAAATGTATTGAGGGGAGGTTGAGAAAGGAATAAAAAGTGCCACAAGTAATGAAGTAATCATATCATTCATAAAAACAAATTCTATAATACCGCAAAGTTTTCATACGTTAAACGGTTAAAGTTTCACATTTTTCATTTCTTTCTACATTTTAGATTTATTTAGTGGTTACTTTGTGCTCGCAACTCCCAAGGTTGTCTAGAGCAAAACTAGGAGTACAAGTATTAGGGTGTGGTTCAATTTCAATAATTATAAAATGTGTTTGGTTATCACACTATATAAGAAATTTACGAAAATTAAATACACCGTAAATTAATTACCATGTTAATTAGTTTCGTTGTGCACTAATTGTCTATTTGAAAGATGATTAAATGCATAATTAATTTAAAATTCCATCACATCTAATTACGATGAAAAAAAAATTACTTTTGCTACCACAAGTTAGAAACAGCAATGATTGTCGTCGCAAATGATAAGTTTTTGCGACGGCTTTACTACGTCATTGGACCCATCGTAGTATTTGGAGAGGACGCCCTCAACATTAGCGACGGCAAAGAGGCGGCGCACGTGGAAATGAATGTGGTTGAACGAGAGAGTATTTGCGGTATATCTAACAACACAATAAGATTTTAATTAAATTCTTTTTATTTTAAATGCATTATAAATTTATAAAGTGTATCAACTAAATATTCGTCATTGCATTAAGTTTATAACTACATTCAAGCACACTTTAATGTCTCTAATTGATTTTCTAGTCGAAGAATCATTTTCATTTTCAAAGAATATTTTAATCGGCACTTCCAACCATATTCCTTCAATCTCAAAATATAGATCGTTTGATTTTTTATCACATTTTTTATAACGTTTAAAACTTTTATAAAATGTTGTTTTTTTTAATATATTCATACTTACTAATAATGAGTATGAAATTATTTTTTAAAACTTAAATAAAAAGTTGATATTTTATAGAGTTTTTAGTTTTAAAAAAACGTGTTAAAAAGACAAACGACCTATATTTTAAAATATGTGAAGTATAAATTAAGGATATAGATAAATTAAATGACATGAAAAAAACTGCTCAATTTCCAATATAATATTCTCTTTTTAAGGTAATGTCCTACAGACTCGCTACCGCTTTCTCGTAACGTCTTTATTCCTAGTATAACGATAATGCGTTATGAAAAGATAATTATATAGATTCCAAAAAGAGAAAATAGATGAGAACCTACTTTACAAGCGAAAATTGATGAACAAACTTTAATGTCGTCTTCCTAAGATGCCCTTTTATGGAGTTTTTGGTTTTTTTTGTTAAAAAGATAAACAACCTATAATGAGTATGAAATCATTTTTAAAAAATAATTAAAATTTTGATATTTTATAGAGTTTTTAGTTTAAAAAAACGTGTTAAAAAAAAGACCTATATTTTGAGACAGGTGGAGACATGGAGTATAAATTAAGGATATAGATAAATTAAATGGCATAAAAAAACTTAACTCAATTTCCTATACAATCTTCTCTTTTTAAGGTAATGTCCTACAGACTCGCTGCCGTTTTCCCGTAATGCCTTTATTCTCAGTATAACGATAATCAATTATGAAAAGATGATGATATAGATTCCAAAAAGAGAAAATAGACGAGAACCTACTTTACAAACGAAAAATGATGAACAAACTTCAAGGTCTTTTTCCAAAGATACCCTTGTGTAGAGTTTTTAGTTTTTTTTTAACTGTGTCTTATAACGAGTATGAAATTATTTTTAAAAATTAAATAAAAAATAAATTTGATATATTATAGTTTATAAAAAAAGTGTTAAAAAGGCAAATGACCTATATTTTGAGACATGTGGAGTATATATTAAGGGTATAGATAAATTAAGTGACTTAAAAAATACATTACTCAATTTCCTATACAATCTTCTCTTTTTAAGGTAATGTCCTACAGATTCGCTACCGTTTTCTCGTAACGTCTTTATTCTCAATATAACGACAACCCGTTATGAAAAGATAATGATATAGATTCCAAAAAGAGAAAATAGATGAGCACCTACTTTATTTACAAGGGAAAATCGATGAACAAACCTCAATGTCGTCTTCCTAAGATACCCTTTTATAGAGTTTTTTAAAAATGTGTTAAAAAGACAAACAACCTATATATTGAGACAAGTGGAGTATAAATTAAGGATATAGATAAATTAAATGACATAAAAAACATGGGGTGATTACCTCGATGTCCAAAATTTTGGGCTTTATTAGGAAAATGTCCACCACCCTCTCCATATTAGCAAAATGTCCACCCCTAAAATAAAGTTGCTGAAACCCCTGTGCCACCCTCTGTTTCAGCAAAAAAAAATCGCTTTTTTTTCCCATTTCCAGAGTTGCTGAAACTCTTGTGCCACCCTCTGTTTCAGCAGTTTTTTTTTCGCGTTACTGTTTTTTTTTTCACGTTGCCGAAACTAGAGTTGTTCAAACCCCGATTTCAGCACTGTTGTTGATGCTGAAACCCCCCCTCATGTTTCAACAGTTTTTTTTTTCGCGTTGCTGAAACCCCGATTTCAGCACTGTTGTTGATGCTGAAACCCTGGTTTCAGCAACGTTTTTGATGCTAAACCCACGGTTTTAGCAACATTGTTGATGCTGAAACCCCGATTTCAGCAACGTTGTTGATGCTGAAAATTGTTGCTGGAACCGTGTTACAGGATATAAAATTTATCCTATGCGGGATTCGAACCCACGTATTTGCGCATAGCACATCGCTCACCATTGAGCTAAGAGGCTTTTAAAGGAGGAACATCAAAATTTATTGCAGTCCGCATTTCAGCAATTGCTAAAACTATAATCCGCATTTCAGCAATTGCTGAAATTGCCAATATCCAAACCCAAACCATGTAAAAATCCATGAATTTTGTGCAATTTTATAACAATTCAAAAATAAAATATTATAACCTGCTGAAATTACTAGTACACATAATCCACCCGAGATTCAGACAAACAGAAATCCAGAGACAAATAAAATTGAAATCAAAATTGAACTCCTAGCAAGAGATAATGCGTCAATTTGGATGAATTTCCAAGTTCCAATGGACCAGCCACAGAGTTGCCACCACCAAAGAAGTATGATATAACACAAAAAAGAGGCAGAAATTGAAATAGGGGAAGAAAAACGAAGGAAAAATTACCCAATTCCATCAATGAGAAACAGGCAGGCTCGGATTTATAGGAAGGTGCGGAATAGAGGCATGGAAGCCATGAAAGCTTCGCTACAACCCTAATTTTGGTCAAGCGCAGGAAAAACATTGCTTGGCCATCGAAGCCGTTTCAGCAGATCTGGATGCATCGAAGCCATTTCAGCAGATCTAGATGCAGGTGGTGGTGAGGATGGCAGACATCGAAGCCGGAAAGAGGATCGGTCTACCTATGGAAATCGAAGAGAGGAAGGGGACATCACCAGTACAGCACTGGTCGAAGAGATCGGAGAGATCGGAGGGAGGCGGCGGTGTCGGAGGGAGGTGGCGGTAGCAGAGGGAGGGACCTGAGATCAACCGGAGAGGGCAGCGAGGGTGCCGGAGTTGCTGGGCAAGAGCGTCAAACTTCCATGGCTTTCAGATCTGGAGGGATCTGGGCGATGAAGGAGGAAAACCGACGGAGGAGGACAGCGACGCAAGATCGAGTTGGATCTGGTGGATGGACAACGACGCCGGATTTGGTGGATGGACAGCGACGCCGACTCCCGGAGATCGAGCGGATCTGGTGGATAGACAGCGACGCTGGAGAGACCCAGGTAGTGTGCGCTTGTGCGGCCTTGCGGGAAAACAACGCATACGCAACCGAGCTCCTCCGGCCTTCCCTTGCCACTGCCATTTATCTCCTCCTCTCGGCTCTCGCTCTTGGACGAATTTCGCTGTAGTTCGATCTCACATTTCCAGGTAATTGTTCAGTTTCCGCTATCTGATTCGCGCTACTTCGCAAACAAACGTAATTGCTGCATTTTACGGCTCTTTGATTCCTACGCGTCAGCCTAACTGCCAGATCTGGAGTCTTCAGATGTCGAATGAAGATGAAGGAGCGGATATCATCGTGGGGGCGGAAGAGCATCACCGACAGGCTCAAAAGAAGCGGAGAAGGAGGAGGTTCCACCATTGATGGTGCAGCAGGCCGAAATAGAGGAAGAACGAGGCCAAGGAATGAAGGGCGAGGAAGAGAGCGAGAGAAGAAGGAGCCTATAAGGTCTTGCTAAAATGCGAGAAATGTCTGAGATTAGGTTTAGATCTCAGGGGCAATTTTGTCCAGAAAAATAGAAGTGGACAAAAACCTAATTTGCCAGGCTTGGAGGACACTCCCTCGATAGAGGCCAAAAAAAAAGGCATGTTGGGCAAATTTTCTCAAAAAACATTACTCGAGTTCCTATACAATCTTCTCTTTTTAAGGTAATGTCCTACATACTCGCTACCGTTTTCTTGTAATGTCTTTATTCTCAGTATAACAATCATCCGTTATAAAAAAAAATGATGATATAGATTTCAAAAAGAGAAAATAGACGAGAACGTGCTTTACAAACGAAAATTGATGAACAAACTTCAATGTCGTCTTCCTAGGATGCCATCTTACATACTTTAGTTTTTAGTTTTTTTAAAAACGAGTTAAAAGGACAAACGATATATAAAGAGTATGAAATGATTTTAAAAAATTAACTAAAAAGTTGATATTTTATAAAGTTTATAGTTTTCCAAAAAACATGTTAAAAAGACAAACGACTTATATTTTGAGACTATGTGGAATATAAATTAAGGATATAGATAAATTAAATGACATAAAAAAACAATACTCAGTTTCCGATACAATCTTTTCTTTTTAAGGTAATGTCATACAGATTCGCTACCGTTTTCTCGTAACGCCTTTATTCTCAGTATAACGGTCGTTATGAAAAGATGATGATATAGATTCCAAAAAGAGAAATCAGACACGTGAGAACCAACAAGCGAAAATCGATGAACAAACTTCAAAGTCGTCTTAGGGCCCTTTTCGACTTCTTTTTTTTCCCGATTTCATCCAACATTACAAGAATCTAAACATAATTCTAAATCATATCATGAATTTCAATATCCAACCGGATACTCCCACATTACTAAAACATCATCTTGTAATGACACTCAGATCAAATTCGATTCTTGTTGGTTCCCTCATCACCTCATGATGGGTTGTATAAAAGGCTCTCAATAACTCCTCTTTGTATTTATCTCTCCCTCTCTCAATTGCGAAAGAGAGACATCGATTCCATTCCATAGCTGTTGTAGAAGACAATAGTTTGCCGTGTCACATCCTCCCACCCCCTCCCTCTCATCTCTCTCTCTCTCTCTCTCTCTCTCTCTCTGTGTGTGCCTCCCTCCATTTGTGGGACCCACTTCACCTCCATCTCAGAACGGTTTCAAATAGCCCAAAGATACCCTCCACAATCTCTACTCAAACTCTCAGTTTCCTCCTCATTTTGGCTCTTAAAGCTTCCACCTTTGTGTCCTCCATCTCCACCTCAATCTCTCTCTGTGTTTCTCTCTTTTTCCACCACCAATTCAAAGATGCTTCCATGTCCCAACAACAGCTTCTCTTGGATGGGAGACACAAAGGATGAAGATGGAGGCGGCGGTGCTAATCCTTCAACTGGTGAAGATGATATCTTTGCTGGGTCACTATCAGATTTCAAACCTGTTCTTGAGGCTGAGAATGAGTGGTACACCACCACCACCCATGACAGCCAATACCAATGGTCTGATCCCAGAGAGTTTAGCTTCTCAACAAACCTCCCTAAGCCTGACAATTTGGCACCTTTACCTTGTGTCTTCAACTCTCTGGACCACCCTACACAGGTGCACCAGCAGCAGTTCTTGATGCCCTCCAACTCCAACTCCAACTCCCTCCCACCCAACATTTACACCCCTTTAGACCATGGATTTGATCTCAACTATGGGCATGGGCTGTTCCAGGAAGCCGGTGTTCTTGGTGGGTTCGGTGCATTGAGCTCAATTCAGCAAGTGGGTGGCTCTAGTTTGAGCTCAAACCCGCAATTCCCGCCTCCCATTTTCGCTCCGATGCCTCAGAATGAAGCCAGTTTTGGTGGGTTTGATGAGGGTTTGGGGAATTCCATGTTTGCAAATAGGCCAAAGGTGTTGATGCCTCTTGATAATAGCCCTTCCTTTGGTGAGCAGCCCACACTCTTCCAGAAGAGGGCTGCTCTAAGGAAGAATCTGGCTACCTCTCGGGTTCCTTCTCCGGCCCAATCCGGTCCGGTTTCTGGTGATGACAATGCTAACAAGAGTGTTGGCAATGGAGATGATCAGCTTGCAAATGTTAGCCTTGATGGGTCACATTTGAATTACGATTCGGATGACTTAACCGAGACTAGCACGAAAAGTGGTGCACCGAATTCGAATTCGAATTCTGCTAGAATAGCCATCACTGGGGCTGATCCTAAGGGAAAGAAGAAAGGGATGCCTTCCAAGAATTTGATGGCCGAGAGACGTCGAAGGCAGAAGCTTAATGATAGGCTCTACATGTTGAGGTCTATTGTCCCAAAGATTAGCAAGGTGAACATCTTTCCTCCCTCTTTACTAGTTTCTTGTGAATTTCGGCTTATAGAACCATTGCTTAAATTTCAAAGAATTACTGTATTGTTTTTACTTCATTCTCTGTGCAATGAATCAATGATGGATTACAACATCATCTTGTAGATAGTATATATCCATCAAGCATAATTTTTTGCTCATGTTGGGTGCCTGCCACATCATTAGTTGGAAGCTCCAAAATAGGGCTTTTATATGTAAGGAGTTCAGCATTAAAGGTAGTCACATGAAGTGAATGGGTAGGTAGTTAAAAGTGGACCATGTATAGAGATAAATGGTAAAGTCTATGTCAGCTATGGTTCTATCATCTATGCCTGTCCTTGAAAATACTTTGGTGATGATTTCAGCAAATGAGTTCATCATTCTCCATGATCATGGTTAATAGGCAATGGAAACTATAATGATCCATGGTTTGGATGATATTTGTGGACTAATAAACATTAATCAATGGCAGATGGACAGGGCTTCGATTCTTGGGGATGCTATCGACTACCTGAAGGAGCTGATGCAGAAGATCAATGATCTCCAGAATGAACTAGAGTCGACGCCATCATCTTCATCAATGACACAGCCTAAGATCCTTCGCCCGTTGACTCCTACTCTGCCAAACCTGCCCTCCCACATCAAGGAGGAGCTTTGCCCAAGCTCATTGCCTAGCCCAAATGGTCAACCTGTTAGGGTAATTCATTCTCCTGCTCTTACTAGCTGTACTGTTTATGTCCATAGTTAAGTTGTTGACTTCCTGAGTATCCACATGAATATGTGCAGATTGAAGTGAGGATGAAAGAAGAAAGAACCATGAATATCCACATGTTCTGTGGTAAGAGACCGGGTCTCCTGTCGTCTACTTTGAGAGCTCTAGACAGCGCCGGTTTGGATGTCCAGCAAGCGTCCATCAGCTGTTTCAATGGGTTTACCATGGATATATTCCGCGCTGAGGTCTGCCCTAGTAAACTTTATCATCAAACGCGTAGATTATAGACCTTCCGACGCTCATTTTTTGTTTTATGCCGGTTGTTTGTTCTTACAGCAGTGCAGGGAAGGACAGGAGGTGCATCCAGAACGAATTAAAGCACTGCTATTAGAATCGGCTGGCCTTGCTGACTCGATGGAAGCTGCTGCAGGCAACAGCTGAGCAAAGGTGGGAGCTGGAGAAGGAAACCAAAGAGAAATGCTGGTGCTGCTATTTTAGTCATTTGGAACAGATAATTAGAACAGATATTTACTATTACTCAAAATTCAGGTTTATTTTGCATCTTTCGTTGTTATATTAGCTGGTTTTTAGGGTTCCTGATCAAGATCTGGAATCAACATCCAAAGACTCAGAAATTGAAAGTTTTCAAAAGATCTTATTTCAATGTTTTGCCTACCACATTCATTCATTACAGACATGCAAGATGTCAAGAGACAGACTAAAGGAAAATGGAAACCAAGGCAAACCTCTCTTAATTTAGAACTTGTTGCACTAATAGACAAGTAAAAGATCCTTCATCCTTTAAGGACATACACCTGCCAAAAGAGGTCTAGTAAATCTTCTATCTAGTTAACCACATAAGAGTATAGCTCTCATTACATGGGGAAGAAAGACGGTGGCTGTATCGACTATACTTGCATCAAAACGTTGGTGTGGGTGAAAAGGCAAAATCCAAAAGAAAGGTTTGGTTGGTAGAGAAGCTATTTACATGCTAATTGATCCGAAGTTCCGAGGCTAATACTTAATGCCCCTTGCTAATAAAGGTATACCCATTTCCTACCCACTTATACTGTTATACAACCTTCTATCACTACTACTAGTCTACTACGGCAGCTGCTACTATGTTATATATGACACCGGACACCAAAAATTATAAACCCTGTTCAAAACATGAGCGTTTGAGAATATTCTTCAGCTGAGCAGTGAGTGCAGGAGCTGAACTTCGCTACTGTTGGTAACCTGAAAGGAAGAGCAACACTAATTTATCAGTTCTGCAACTGTAGGCTTATATCAGACAAGAGGCAATAGAATTAATAAGAAGGCGGTATGATGAGGAACGCACAGCTACGTCTACTCAGCATCAGTGGATGCTGCAGGTGCTGCAGTTGAGTCATCGGCAGCTGGTTGCTCATCTTCACACCTAGAGTTGAACGCTCTAGGACTCATCTTCCGAACTTCATCTTTAGTGTAGATGAAAATTTTTCTTACCATGGCGCAAAACTCCCTGTACATAACATGTCAATTTAAATGCTGAGATGCATCACTTGTATAATAATGGAAATAAAGCCAATATTGAAAGTTTGAAACAGGTAGTGGGAACAATAATAAATGGAAATCAAGCACATACTGCCACGGATCATCTCCAACAAGCATCATGTCCCCTTCATCATCAGTATAAACCACCAACCAGCTCTTGTTGGCACACAGAAGTTCTCCATTAAAGTCAAATATACAGTCCAACTCAGAGAGAAGCTCGTCGTAGTTGTTGAGTTTTGAGAGGTCAATAGACCTGCCTAGGGCGATTCCCTGCTTGTGCACCTGTTGTATGTAAATTCAAAAGGGTCAGATGGCCTCAAACAGACAGTTATTCATATTAATAAAGCTACAGTCCAAACATAACCTTAGTGCAGCTTCTAGTAGAACTGCCTTGAGATTTCCACTGAGCTTCCCTGGAAAATTGCCATATTGATTGCTTTTCTATATCACTTCCAGGAGCCAAATTCTCCACTGTTTTACCACCCTTAGACCCTTGAAACACCTTATCAGGATCACATGAACGAATTTGTTGTTGCACAGAAGGTTTTTGATTTGGCTCCTCTGCAGTTACATTGTTGGGAGCAACAGGCTCCGGTGCAATGGGACTGCTGTTTAGCGGAATTCCAAACAGTTTATATTTATCATCTTTAGATTTGACAGCTTCAGGTTGCCCCCATGAAGAATTCTGCACAGTTTCCCTTGAATAACCAGGTACTTGGAAAGGAGATGGAGCAGCGTGAGAAACCCAGCTTCCACCTTGATGCCCTTGTATGTGATTATTATGGAGAGTAGGAATCTCACCAATTCCACCATACCTGAGATCCCCGCGAGCATTGAAAGGCATATCCCCACCCTGATGAGGAATTTTCTCGCTAGTTTCAGAGAAGTTCAGGGAGAGACCAGCTGGCATCATTGACCATGTGCCTGGAAGCATGTTGAACTTTCCATCTTTGTCAAGCAAGCTCTTTCTTGGGGTAACTAATGCTTGATCTGAGAGAGGTGACCGAAAATCAAAAGCTGGATCCTTGTGGGATCCAAAACCAGATAGAAGATCAGTGTAAGTTGGCTCTGGCCTAACAGAAGGTGACCAACTGTCTGATACATATCTCCTTGATGTGGAAACTCGATCTGTCTTCTCCTCGTCAAAGGAAGGCCAGCCAACAGGCTTTTCAATAGAATCTGCTCCATTGCTATCTGCAAGGCCAACTCTCAAGGTCGACAGCTCTTGACCTTGCAAGACCCTTGATAGCCCACTTGTGGGTGTAGGTTCTGCTGTCAACTTAGAAGAACCTATTCATATGATAAAGGTATTTGCTTCAGTTTCCTAGGATGCAACTCTTCATATTAAAGCACAGAGGATCCAAGATACCTTCTTTAGTCAGAACAGATGAATCTTGAGAAGGAGCGGCTATGCTCGAACGAGGTCGTTTCATCCTTGGCACAGGTAGGGGATTCATTGTCAAAGGGGAGACAGCAGGTTCAATTTGCCAAGCAGAGACTCTCTCAGGGCGAGGAATCATTGATGTTTCATCCCAGCGAACCTAGGAACACGACGATAACCATCTCTTATGAAGAAAGGGCAATTATGTTTTATAAAGTTTCAAAATCAGAATAAAAAAGAAGAAATACCTTCAGACACCTCCATTTTGAATCCTGCCATCTATCATCAGTTTCTTCGGTACCAACAATGGTTCCAGTAAATCTACAGGGATCATTTCACCAAAATACTATTACCTTTTGACTTCAAAAATATGAATAGGCTTAATACATCCACTTTGATCAAAGCCCAAATAAACACGAAAGCAAGCAGAAGTCAAATGTTAATATGCAGAGGACAAACCTCTGTTCTGGAGCCTCTTCACCTTCAAATCTCATTTTAAACCTCATTCCTATGGAATAATTGTTCTTCATGGACTCCAAGTACTGATCAAGTGGAACAATGAACTCGGCAGGGCTTGTCCTGCATTAGATGAAATAATTACGACAACCAATACACCGTTATCCAATTCAAGGAAGAAGGTTAAACAGCACAAACCATTCACAACGCATAAACAGTAGAAATGTCACACCTTGGTTTATAGTAGACAGTGAATATGGTTTTGGTTGAGACTGCATGCCAAGCAGTTGCAAGGACACCAAGGTGCATGCTGTGACTAGATATGACTGATGAAGGAATTATACCTTGCTGTCTCATGGCACGTCTTACTCCAACACGAAGCTCTCCATTTTCCCCTCTTGAGGATTAAAAGTACCAAAAACAAATCAGTGACACATTAATTTCAACAAACACCAGAAATTAAAGGTTTCTATGACATCAGTCAGCAAACCTTAGAAATATGAAGGCATCACCAGCCACAAGTCTTTTTGAGCTTACAAACACACTCCATCCACTTTGAAGCAAGTGCCTTCTTGGTTGGCCTGCAATAACAATAATGAAACCAAACTGTGTTGACTGGATTATATTTGATCAATGAACTAGCCACACTTGCCCATTATAGTTCCGACTTCAGAGTACAATTGCTTAAACCCAGGTATGGGACCAACATTATAAACAATGACTATAGCAGGAGCATGAACCATTTATATAATCAGGTGGGTATCAATTGAATCCAAATGCAAACACATTACCCCGAAAGATATGGCGGAAACGCCACTCAATTCCATGCAAATCCTTGGCCACCAGTTCCTGTGTAGGAGGCTGGCGCGACATGTCCTGCAAGCAAGCAATATATATCTCATGAAAGAGTCATCATGAAGACAAATTAGTCTATATCATCATGAAAGAGTCGCCACATATACTCACCAAGGGGGGAAGGCACTCATCTGCGTGTCGCCTTAAGACAGAGAACCCACCATGGGTGCTTGTATCAGAAGCAGTCAATGTTTTACAAAATGAGTGGACATGGAAGCGTGGAGGAGGCGGGGGAGGAATCACCTTCTGAAAGGAATGCTCATCTTGCTGGGATTAACATCAACTTGTCAGAGTTTTCAGGATACATAGCTCCTCGATTTAGATCAAGATAAGGACATTACAAAAGATGTTAGGGACAACTCACGTTGTTTTCAGGCAGCAAAGTCACTTGTGCAAACACCTCATCCGTGTCCGGTTCAGCCTATTGTTTGACAATAACAACCAAACCAGTTGAGCAAACATGATAAGTAGAACAGCAGTATGAAAAGTTTGACGAAGGCAAGCACACATACCTTCAGTTCCACATTGGCAACACGACACAGTATCTTCCATGGAAGATTGTAATTTGGCATTTGCTGATCAGAAACTTGATTGGTGGACGCCTCCACCTAATTATACAACAACAATTTCCAAGACAATTAAACAACAAAAATTTTATATTAAAAAAAATGTACTCCGTAGCATATTAAGCCGAAAGTATTCAATATTCATTCTAATACTAAATCGTCCGCGGGAAAAATCTAGCTATGGAATATACTTCGATTACGTCAAGTAAAGGCCAAGCAAGAAGAGTCTCCCGCGAAACAAACTGGTCATAGATTGTGAAAACCTAAAAGAGGTTGCAATTTTTCGGAACTTGGTAAAAAAGACCTAGAAATTGGGGGAATCAATAATATGCATGAAAGAGAAGGAAACCTGCTCGATATGGCCTTGTGGGAAATAGAAGACGAGCTCGCCTTTACGGGGAACTGTCACCAAGGGACCGGCACAAGCATGCCATAGCTCCTTGTACAGCGCTTCAGCGGGATTCACTGTAAAGCCAAATCGAACCAGCAACCGAAACTAAGAATTCGGCTAATAGAAGTTAGAGACGGATCGGCGAAAATATAACAAGTGAAGATTAAAACCTTTATCGGCACCGGCTGTCGGCGGCGGAGGCATCGGTGAGTCAGGAGGTTTGATGAAACCCCCGGAATCGTGATCCCTTCCATTACCGACGTTACCAATCTCCGACGAATTCATCCTGAAACTCCACTTTTCCTCCCTACTTTTCCGAACGCGCCTTTTTAATCACAGATCTCTGCTCAGCCGCCCGGACAGTCCAGCTCGAGACGAAAAAAGCGTAAAACAACTCGACGTCGAAACCCTAGCTTTTTCCCAACACCAGCGAAAAGAAGAGGACTATATCTAGCTTAAAGAGGGAGGGAGCGAGGGGTGGGGATGACTGCAATTATCTGCAAAAAAAAGCGACAGCAAATTACACAGGGAGGAAAAGAAAAACCTCAAAAAAAACTAAAAGGAAGCAATATACAGTAGAAAGAGTAGAGAAAACAGTGAATCGCTTTCTGACACAGTCAATTCACAGAGCGAATTGCTCCCTCTTACCTCCTAACTGCACTGTCCACCATGTGATATGATCATCCTCCAACAGCGCGAGCCGTCGCTTTCTCTTCCCTGAATCAGTACCAAAGCTGAAGATGAAACGGAGGGATGGAGGAGATGGGGAGAGAGAGAGAGAGAGATTGGGGGAGGTTTTGTTTTGTCCTGAAACCAGATATGGGGGAGGAAGAAGGAAGAGGAGGTGAATTTTCTTTTTTCTTTTGCCTTTTCCTTTTATTTTATCTCTCTATCTCTATTTAGCCATATGGCTACAGTGTGGAGGACGATGGAGGATGGGGTCAAAAGTGGACCGTGGGGGTGCAATAATTTCACCGCCGGTCAATTTCTAGAGCAACAACCAATTGAGACGGGGGAGCGACCGGTAGAGGCGGTGAGAAAAGACCAGTGACGGGCAACAGCCGGTGAAACGGGCATGGGGATGATTGGTAGGGAAGGACACGCCCCCACAAACGATGAGGTAACGGCGTTAATGGGGAGGGGGCGGACGTGTCAGACGGGGATTGGATTGGCAAATAACGGCGTCTGTTCCTAAAGCTGTTTGCGGTTTATGGGGAAGTGACTTTTGTCGTGCTATTAACGGGCAGGATTGAGTGGATGTGAGGTGAGGTGCTGCTACTATGCTCACTATTTATTTAATACGGAGTACTACGTAATGCCATACTTATTTTAATACTGCTCTGTACGACGATTTACCTTTAAAATTAATTTTAATTTTAATTTAACAAGGATTCCTTAAATATAAATATTCCTTTTTAAACTATACTCCGTACATTAATTTTCTAAGCATCAAGTCTATTCAGGCGCGTGTTTGGTAAAAGTTTTTTTTAGAGGTGGATTATTTTTTCAGGAAGCAGAGATTATTTTGTGTATTATTCCCCCTGATCTAAAATAATATTGTATGTTGTTTGACTTTTTAATACGTATTTTAAAAAGTTAAAAACTATATAAAAAATCAATTTTTTTAATTATTTTTTTACAACTTTACATTTGTTGGTAATAAGTACGAAATTGTAAAAAAAAAAAAAGTTAATATACTCCATCCGGTCGGAAATAAACGATGTTTGACTTTTGTACACGTAATTTTAGGAGCTAAAAACTATATAAAATATTATTTATTTTAATTATTTTTTTACAATTTAATATTTATATAGTTTTAACTCCTTAAAATACTTTTTTTTAAAAGTATTTTAAGTAGTTAAAAAACGATTGCAAAAGAATCATACATTTTGATAGATCCTCCTCGGCGTACCAGGATAGTTCGGGTGAGTTTATTATCCGAGACTGGAAAGGTTCCCCGGTTGCGCTCGGGCCCTGTAAATTGGGACGGCAAACCCCTATTGTTGTTGAGGCATGTGTGCTTAGACTTGGCATTATTAGAGCTAGGGAGTTGAAAATGGATAAAATCATTATTGAAGGCGACTCTCTTATTATTATTAACTACCTTAAAAACTGCTTGGGATGTCCATGGGAAGTCGAGATCTTCATGTTAGACATCAGCTCTTTGCTTAAAGGGTTTAAGGAAGTATTGTTCTCCCATTGGCTTCGAATTGTTAATTGTGTGGCCGATCAGGTTGCACTGGGTCACATTACAGGTAACCCTGCCTTGTTTTATGATCAAGGTCTGCTTGAACTCATCCGAAAGGAAGCTATCAGATAGCGTCTTCTAACACATTCGAATTTTTACCTAATAAAAAAACATTTTTAAAAAACAAATCATGTCTATTTTTTTTTCGAAGCAGGATAAGGATTAGGAAAGCCGCCAACGACCGGGCTTCTTTCCTAGCGCGTCCAAATGGACGAGAACACGGAGTTCTGGATTAATAGTGAGGCTATCATCGGCAGGGAAGCTATGGGCTAGACGAGCGATCCTATCAGCCACAACATTCGAACCCTTGAAAATTTTATGAATAGCAACATTAGATAAAGAACGAAGAAAGGTAGACGTATCAGCCATTAGCAGCTCGATGTTCCAAGGGCAAGACCAATCCCCCATAAGAGCTTTTATGACAACCAAGCAATCTCCTTCGATGAGAAGGTTATTGAGATCCAGTTCAACTACCTTAACAACACCCATGTGAAGACCCATTGCCTCGGCAAAGACATCAGAAGTATTTTTGCAGTGCCCCGAACCAAGGGAAATTATCATACCATCGTGGTCCCGATGTTATCTGGTTCAGCAATGATTTTCCATAACAGCTTCATTTGTAAAGCAATGTTCATTGTCTCGGCTTTGTGAATCCCAAGGCCACCCGAGAGAGTGTCCTCACAAATTTTGTCCCAGCTTATAAGTGGTGTATATCTTTCTTATTTGTTCCAAAAGAACTGTCTGTAAATTTTGTCCAGTTCGTGCAAGATAGATGTTGGCAGCATGAAGACTTGCAATAGGAATAACGACTGTGCACTTAAGTTGGCCTTTATAAGGACTTTTCGTCCCTCGGCCGATAGGGAGGACGCTTTCCACTTAGATAACTGTTGTTTAGTTTTGAGAATAATATCCGTAAATGTGTCTCTATTGACTCTATCATTGATGATTAGGCATCCCAAATACTTTTCTAAATTGTTCGATTATGGAATTCCCAGTGTTTTTGTCACAATTCGAATTGTTGTGGGTGACGTATTTGGAGATACTTGAACACTAGATTTGTGCAGGTTTACTTTTTGATCCGAAATAGCGCAGAATCATTGTATGATATTGGGTAAATTATTACAAGTTGACTGATTTGCCTTACCGAAAAGCATTATGTCATTTGCAAAGGCAAGAAAGGGAATCTTAACTCCCCCCCCCCCCCCCCCCTCCCCCGATTGTAAAACCAACATCCTTAGTAGCAATAGAGTTACGATGCAGAGTTCTGGCTAATACTTCAACAATGAGGATGAATATATAGAAAATGTGGCAAAGGGTCACCTTGTCTAAGTCCCCTAGATGGGGTAAAAGGAACCGATGGTTCGTCGTTAACGAGAACAGAGTATGACACAGTTTGAACACACTCTTTGATCCAAAGAATGAATTGTCTATGGAAACCGAACTTTGTAAGAACAGAGAAAAGGAAGGGTTACTCAACCCTGTCATAAGCTTTTTCCATGTCCAATTTAACCACCATATAGCCGCTTTTAGCCTTAGAAAGTCTAAATATATGAGTGGAAAATCTCATGAGCAATAAGAATAGTGTCTTGTATAGATCTTCCCTTTGTAAAAACACTTTACAAAGGATGAATTAGTTTATCAAAAACTTTGGAAAGTCTTGCAGTTAAAATTTTGGAGATAATCTTATAAACTGTAGAGCACAGGCTGATAGGCCTGAAATGGTTTAGTGTTTCTGGGTTGTCTTGCTTTTGGATTAAGGTTATGAAAGTGTGATTTATCTGTCTCAGCATTTTCCCACTCAAGAAGAAGGTCTTGACAGCTTTGATAACAGAGGGTCCACCAATGGGCCAGTAAGTTTGATAAAAACCAGCCGACATTCCATTGGACCCCAGAGACTTGTCAGGATTGATTGAGAAGAGTTAGAGGGCACACTTAATCTCCTCATTTGTAACTGGTGTTGTAAGCAGTTGGTTTAATTTGTTGAGTCGAGATTTCATTGTCAATGACACTCAAGTCGGTATCGAAAGAAAGTTGATGATTGTAAGACGACTTGAAACGATCCACAACCCTATTCGCAAACTCATTTAATATAATATGCTTTTTAAGAAATTTGATGAGTTTCCTACCCCTTTTGGAGGAAGCCACATGGTAGAAATATCCCGAGTTCGTGTCATTTAATATAATATGCTTCACTTTAGCCCTTTGACTCGAGTAACGGCGTTGAAAATCGAGCATTCGTTCTCTTTTGTTATGTAATCTCTTATGCAGATTACTATAAGTAGGATTGAGATTTCCAATATGTATAGTGCATATAATAGAGAATATTTATAATACGGTCTTCCTAAAATGTTTTAATAATCTCTCTATATATATATTAAGAAATTATATTATAAAATATTATCTAAAAAATAATTAAAAATTCATACCTTGAGAAATTTATGGTTTCTTAATCATATTCTTAAAGTATATAAATTGAGAAAATAATATACGATAAAACGAAAATAGATTCTGAAGTGCGGAATAGGCAGATATAAAGCACGTAAATACTCTAGAAGGAGGGGGGGTTGAATAGAGTATGCAAACTTTTCACAAACACAGAAATAGTAAGACCTTACGACCAGAGGTAAGACCTTATCTGATAAACAAATACGAGTTAATAAGAAATAGCGAACAAGTAATAACGCGAAAGTAAAGATCAGAAAGTAAAGGACACGATATTTGTTAACGAGGTTCGGCACAACCGCCTACGTCCCCGGCTAGGGTTATCCAACCCGTAGGATTCAACACAACTTTATTTCACTTTATCTTATGAGTCCTAGATACAACCTCTTGAATACCTTCCCTCTTCTAGACTAACATCCTATCTAGCAGCCCAAGCACACTAGTGAAACAAAGCTCTATGGATACCGAATACGTTTGGGTAACGTCCAATCTATATAAGATTGCTGAGAGACGTTAAGCACTTGTAGACTTCTATTTTCTGCAATCCTCCTTCTTCTCCTTATATTGATTGGACCATCTGATTTGAAACTCAAATGTCCGGATCTTTGCTCAAAGGTTGTTGAAGAGAGTTGCACCAAATCTGATGGGGAGAGATCTTTGGGGATCTTTGACCATTGACGATAAGTTCCAGAACCTTCTCGTGGATACGTTCTAAGAAATAGAACAAAAGGAACATTGGACAAGTTGAAGCAAGTTCAACCAAATCCCTGAAAAACTCAACAACCAAGGCTAATATATATAGGTTAGGATAAGATAGAATTTTAAACATCTTAACCCAATATAAATTCAAAGTCCGAAATCCAACGAACTTCAACAAACTTAGGCCCACTCTCGATTCACATTTAGTCCCAATGAATATTGGTCCTTCAGAATCGGATTTGCAAGCTTAAGTACAAATAGGCCCATTAAAAAATAGGCCCAATACAAATAAACCTAGTTTGTGTGTAACACTTTGAACCAAGTTGTAAGACCTTACCAAAACCTGGAAACCAGGGTTTTGACTTTCATCAACCAAGGCCTTAACCTTTTCTTATAAGGTCTTATCATCAAGGTAGAGTTAACAATCTCCCCCTTGATGAAAGACAAAACACCTATTTCGTGTCATAAAAACATAACAACCAAGCAAGCATATATATAAACATAGTGCAGATAGATAATGTTGGATCAAAGTGTTTTAAAAACCTAAAACCAGTAAGGCCAGCAAAACATAAGTAGACATAACTAAGGCCTTACAACCCAGAGTTCTCCCATTTTTTGTCTTTCAACAAGAAGAGAGTTTCAAAAACCACCACCAGAAAGTTTCAAAACATTAACACACAAAATAGTTTTAAGACCAGCAAAAGACAGAGCCCTAGACGCCATCACTCGTCATCAGAGATCTCGACCACCTGTTCATACCATTCGCCATATTTGGGATGAACACCATCTTGGTCTCGGCGTCCTTAGAAGATCTTCTCACACCACCGGTTCTTCACGTTCAGCACTATTTGTTTCTTCCACATCTCAGCCTGCCTCCTAGCCTCCGCATCCCGCCATTTCTTCACGATGCCATACTCCTCCATAGTGAGGATAGATGGCTCCGGGAAGAGAGGTCGCATAATGAATTGCTTGAAGACCTTGCGCTCACAATTAAGAAGAACATTCTTGGCAGTTTCCTCGACGTGCTTGACGGAGTCAGCGTCTAGCGGCATGATGGAAGTAGTGGCCTTGTGGTTTAAGCCAGCGAGCATGAAAAGTTGATTCAGCTTCTCATCGATGATCGTGACCCTCTGATGAGTATCATCATGTCGGTCCACGATGTCGGCTCTGGCGGCGTTCAAACTTCAAATCCTTTCGAAGAGCGTCAACCTTAGCTTCCAGATACTCAATCCTTTGCTCAAGCTTGACAGTGTCTCCCTGAGCCTGGGACGGTGTCTTTAGAATCCAGCCACTGGCCAGATTCTGTTCAATCCCCAGGCGTTTCCAGCAGTCCTCATCAATTCAGTCGGTGTGTGAAACATGTTCCTCCCTGTGTGTGTCAATATCAAAGAACTCGAAGATCTTGGGAAGAAAATTGGCATATGGGAGAGGATCGGTCAATGGGGTATTGATCGTGTGGAGCATGTAGGTGAGGATAAGGTCAGGGACATCAACCTCATGACCCACCGTGATTAGATAGAGAATGTGAAGCAGATTGTCGGTTACAAGCTCGCGAGATTTCTTTCTGGGTAAGATGCATCGAGCGAGAATAGTGAAGACCATTTTTGCTTCGAGAGAGAAAATATTGTGAGTGTTTTGGGCTTGGGTTTTAAGGACTCAATAGGAGGGACCGGACGCACAAGGAATTCTTTTTGAGCTTTACGAATACAGAATGCCTTGGTGGGGTGAGCTTGAGTGTTTGCGGTTTCAGGGACGCCAAGGATGAGGGGTAAAGAGGAACGGGCGAGGGTAATTTGTCATTGCTTGACTTGAGAAGAGAGAGTAAGGACCCCTTGTTCTCTATGGGCAGTCAGGTTCACAAAGAACAGTCTGAAAGGCGAGGATATTGACACACGGAGCTTAAGAAGGGACCAAACATGCGAATTCTTCAAGAGATTGACACACGGAGCTTTGTGGATTCTAGAAAATCTAGATCCACATGTTCACAGAAGTTGATGGGTCGATTGATGTACCCATCCTTCCACATCCCGGATTTCGTGTGATTTCCAAACCATGAGAGAGGAGCGTCGGAAAATACCTCGAAATTAGGGTGGCACAATGGCCGAAACCGAACCGACACAAACGGGTCGGGCCAAAATCGACGGCCCGAATTTTTGGGAGAGGTGGTCCGAAGACCGAATATTCGGTTACGGTTTTTTCCGTTTTTGGCCCGAAAAAACCTAATTGCATGCAGTGTATATTTGCCCCATAAAAAAAACCTATAGGGCTGTAAAATTCAAAGTTCAGACTTGTCCCAAATACATCAATATCTCAAATTTCTCATAATCTCACAAGTTTCACAACAAGTCTCACAACAATCTTCAATCTTGTTTATGTAAAAATCAGCCAAGTGCCCAACCACAATCAAAACAAATTAATCAAGGGGATGCAAGGGATATATGAAAGATTGAAAAAAAAATTGGGGCTTTGGATTCACTCGCCTTCAAGCACTAGAAAAGTCGACCAGGGCCTACACAGCTACATCGGGCTGGGACGGGAGATGGCGGCAGCGGCCAGCGACATCGAGTGCCAGTCTTCGACGGACGGGAGTGGCGGCTCTGGCTCGGCTGTCCTAGGGCTCGGACGCGTGAAAGAAAGGGAAGCTGAGACTGTGAGAGGGTCTAGTTACGGCTAGGAGCGGGAATGAAAATGAAAAATGGGATTCAAGATTAAGTGAAAGAAAGAAAATAAGGAAGCCGTCGGCCGCTTAGGGTTTTTATTAAAAAAAAATCGGTTATTTGGGCCAAAACCGAAATTTTCGGTTCGGTTACGGTTTTCGGCCCGAAACCGAAAATTCATTTTTTAAGGACCGAAGATCGAACCGTTAATTATCGGGCCGACCCGAAACCGCATTTTTCGGTTCGGTTTTGGGTCGGTTTTCGGGCCGGGTCTGATTTTGAGCAACCTTACTCGAAATTTGCAGGGGTTTGAAGACGATGTTGATGCGGGGCCTTCTTCGGGACAGGGGGATTCACCTAGCGTGGATGATTGCGCGGAGGAGGACGAGGTTCCCTCTTGATTATCTTCCGGCGACCACGGGGAGCCTCTTCTTCACTCTCCGAGGAAGTCTCAAGTTGCCGGAGAGTAGCCTTGCCTCAGTATTGTTCCTCTGCTACAACCTTTCCCTTGTAGTCGGGCGACCGGAGCCGCTTGGGTACGGACCGAGAACCAAGAGAGAACGTGGAGGGTCTCTTCAAAGGCATGGTGTTTGGGGAGTACTCGAGTGGTCTTGGGAAGAGGAGAAATCAGAGAGGGAGAGAGAACCGAAGAAGAAAAGTGGGCGAGTGATTTGACAGTGGAGGGAGTGAAAGAAATAAATAGGGGAGATGAGTCTTTAGAACTTCCAAATATTTTACAATCCCGTATTGAAATCCGGCCAAATCTTTTAAATGTAAAACCACTTTTCAAAATTTGAATAAAAGGATAAGTACACAATGAATGATATAACAAGATGAGGTAAATCCGGATTTTAGTGGAATCTCAACCGAAAATTAAAAAAAAATCCGGAGATTAAAGAAAATTCTTTTTCAAATTTATCTAAAGAGATAATACCGAAAAGATTTGATCCATAATATATTGTTATGAAAAGTAATTTTAATACCATACTATGAATTAGTAAGGCCTTAAAAATTCTTTTTGGTATTTATCCAAAGAGATAATACCGAAAAGATTTGATCCATAATATATTGTTATGAAAAGTAATTTTAATACCATACTATGAATTAGTAAGGCCTTAAAAATTCTTTCAAGATCTTGATGTAGGAAATAATACTGATATCATAAGATACGATTGCTCCTCCTACATCGATGCTTCCCTATTAAGCATTCCAAGTTCTAATATGATAAAATCGAATCTGTCTTCGGGTAAGGGTTTTGTAAAGATATCTGCAAGCTGTAGCTCAGTAGAGATGAATGTCAATGAAACATCACCCTTTTATACATGATCTCGGATAAAGTGGTGTCTTACATCAATGTGCTTCGTTCTTGAGTGTTGTACAAGATTTTTAGAGATAGAAATTGCACTGGTTTTATCACATTTGATGGAAATACCCTTATAGTGGATTCCAAGATATTGGAGTTGTTGTGCAATCCATAGGACTTGCGAGAAATAAGCTCCAGCCGCAATATATTCAGCTTTGGCCGTTGAGAGTGCCACTGAATTTTGCTTCTTGGAATGACAACTTATAAGGGATGCCCCAGGAAATTGACAACACCCAGAGGTGTTTTTTCTATCCACTTTATACCCTGCAAAGTCAGTATCGGAATATCCGATAAGATCGAAGCTTGTTTGATTGGGATATCATAATCCAAGGTCTTTAGTACCATTAAGATATCTTAAAATCCTTTTTACCGCAATCAGATGTGATTCCTTCGGATTAGCTTGGAATCTTACACACATGCAGACACTGAACATGATGTCAGGTCTACTTGCAGGAAGACAGAGAAGGGAGCCGATCATACCTCTATATTCTTTATGATTGTTGTGAGGAGGAAATCAAGTATGAAATATAACAAAATAGATCAAACCAGATTTAGGCCCACACAAATAATTACAAGACTCCTCCAATGCAGTAAGAGAAAGTCAGGATCAAATCCACGAGGAAGCGTGTCAGCGGATCCTAGGCAGCTGTAAATCTCACAGAAAAGCAACAGAAGACAGAAACAAAGGAAGACAGAAAGAAAGACAAACGAAAGCAGAAATAACAAACGAAGGCAAGAAATAAAAGCAAAGGCAGCAACTTTACTCGATCTCGACAAGCTGTTACTCGAGATCGACTACCAACAGTAAAAGACAGAAACTTTAAATCGACAACAGAAAGCAGAAACTCAACTCGATATAGACCAAATCCCACTCGAGATCGACTAAGGTCTGGTCGATCTCAACAAGCCTCTCCTATGTATCGACTAAAACACAGAAAATATAAATTCCAGATTTGAACACAGATTTCAGAATTTCGACAGAAATAAACTCAATATATCAAAGAACTTCCAAAGCCAGGGTATCAACGCCACAACGATAACCATGCAAAGTAACACATAAAGGCATAAAAGATCATGCTTTCCATCAAAATAACTTTCGTTACTAACAAATAGGCATATAGAGGCTTTCGCATAAACCCTAATTGTTACTAACCCTTTTCACATAATTAACCCAAGTTGCATTAAGATCACTTTCGCTTCAATAATACAAACAAAGATCACTTTCAACTCTCGCAAAAGAATCATGCTCATAGGGATAGAAGACGAATAGCATAACAAGATCTGACCTTTACCGCATTACCTCACATGACCACCGTCGGGCTCACCCCAGCCCAGAAGTGGGTGGACTACTCACTATTCATCATCAAGAAAGACATCAAATAACAAAAGAAACTAACTTGCATTTAATTAAATAAAGAAAGCTTACAACCAACAAGACAAATCCGCTTTCGCCTTTCCACCTTGCTTGCCACAAACTCTCTCTCTACTCCTACTTACTTGAATGGAATTGTGTCTGTGATTGAATGTCTGAAAAACCATCCCCTAGGGCTTTATTTATAGCCTTCTATTCCTTGCTAATCAAGGATAGAAATATCTATCTTTATCTAAATCTATATCTAAAGGCTTAAAAGATAAATAAAAGAAATTTAGGAATTAAATCAAAAAAGGGAAATTCTATCTAAAGAGCAAAATCTTCCATGTGTTGATAGGTGTGGATAGATGTTGATAGATCTCGGATATCTCGGACTCCTTCAGCCCCAAGGAAAGCGAAACCACGTCGGACAGCAAACCGCGTAACGCGGCTTCGGACACGGCGCTTGTCGATCTCGACTAGGGCTAGTCGATCTCGAGTAGGACTGGCGTCGACTTGGGCTGGCTGGCTTGGTCGGGTAGCTCTGCTCGACAAGGCTCGGATAGGTGCGGTGTTGCGTCCTCGATCTCGACCAAGCCTCCTCGAGATCGAGTAGAGGTGGTGCTCGAGTTCTCCGTTTTCGGCTTCTCGACTTGGCACAGCTCGTCGACTCCGGACATGGCGTCGAAGTGTGGTCGATCTCGACAAGAGTTACTCGAGATCGGGTTGTCTCTAACTCAGTGTCCTCGATCAGCTCTGCTCGACCAGGTGTGCTCGGACAGCCTTTGTCGAGATCGAGTAAAGTTCTCTCAGCTTTCTGCTCTGTTCTTAAAACGCACTTTCCCAAGTCCTCGTTCGTCGGATTGACGCATATGACCATGCGTTGGAAAGCTCTTTCCGAGGGATACAACTCTCATGAAGACATCAAAGATTGATTCAGAACGAAGAATGGTGAAAAATGGTCTTTTCTCCAGCTGCACCATTCTTAGCTTCTCAATGAGTTTCCTTTAAGCTCCAAAGTGCGTCTGATTTATGCGAAATATAACCAAAACTTGTGTAGACCTCCATATATTGCAAATAAGTGTAAACTACATAGATTCTGTATTATTCTAACCCAAATGAATGCAATGTATGCAGAAATCGATATAAAAGTAAGTGTAAATTAAACATGGCAAATTAGGCTCACAACAAACACCCCATACTTAAGCTCACTTGTCCTCAAGCAATACTTTTACTTGTCATTCAGGGGAAGAAATCAAAACTCTCAACATATCAGATTCATTCTTATATGTCCCTGCAATCAATTACCATCCTCGAAAAGGTACTAGTGTCACAGATCCATGCATGTGCAATTAAAAAGCAACATCTACTCAAAAAAGGAGGGTTATGCAAAAACATATATAAGTGACAAAGCATTAATAATCAAGAGGACTTTAATTTAAGCTCAATAAGAAGTAGATTGGTAAAAGGCTAAATGTGGGCAATTTTTGGCCATGTGGTGCTTTTGATCCGGGGAAATGGAGTATTTCCAGACTGAATTTCATACCACATTATTTCTCATAAGATTCATCACCTTTCATAATGCTTTTTCTCAATAATAATGCTTTTACCTCTCTAACCTCAGCACTGCCTTCTCGCGAGTCGCAAACATGGGTGTCATGAATGGCCCCGGATACTTAGTGCTTTGGACTCCTCACCTGTGTGTCCCATCTCGCCAAACTATTATCTCAACGAGCAGGGTCAATCTACCTTTATCTCCTGAGGTGATTGGATTTTCTTTCACTCATTAAATTTTCCATATATTTCAACCAATTTTCCACCATACTCCAATAATGATAACAACAACACAAACACCATATAATAATCTCCATAATGTAATCATCATTCTCAACATAATCCCCGGATAAGGTAAAGAATGGCAAATATTTTAGAACATGTGGAGCAATATATGAAATAAGGGATATTATGGCTTTTGTGTAATGCATATAAGCATAGGTATGGCTAGGAATGTAAACATGTGAGCATTATATGGAAATATAAAGTCCTCCATCATCTTATCATGCAATATGTCAAAAGCAACTTCAAATTTTACCTCCTTTTATGGTTTTCAAGAAAATATGCACTTCATTGTGACTTCCCTTTACTAGGCAATTTCATGCTATATCTCTAATGAATCCAATTTTGCATCGTCGAGTTCAATATAAGCTTCCATGACATTATTTAAAAAATTTCAATGGGGGTCATTTTTCTCAAATTTTTGGAAAACATGCATATAAGCACATAAATCAATAATGCATTCCAAAATAGCCATGTAGCAATTCAAGAAATAAAAAATGCACACAAAAATGTCAAATATGGAAAATATGCACAAAGTAAGCCCTTCCCCCACCCCATACTTAAACATTACAGTGTCCTCACTGTATAAAAAATAAGGGTAAAGAAAGAAACTCACTAGACGGGTGTGCAGATCTTCTTAATATCGAATGAAAGAACTGCCTGGGCCGAGTCTGAATATAGCTTGCTTCTATCCATGGACCTGAAAAGTGCAGAAGACATATACCCATAATAGAAAAACTAAAAGTGTTCAAAACCAAAAACAAACAAAAGCAACAATGTCCAAAAGTCCCAAAAAAAATAAATGTCTATTTACAAGCTTTCTGCTCTGTTCTTAAAATGCACTTTCCCGAGTCCTCGTTCGTCGGATTTATGCATATGACCATGCGTTGGAAAGCTCTTTCCGTGGGCTACAACTCTCATGAAGACATCAAAGCTTGATTCAGAACGAAGAATGGTGAAAAATGGTCTTTTCTCCAGCTGCACCATTCTTAGCTTCTCCATGAGTTTCCTTTAAGCTCCAAAGTGCGTCTGATTTCTGCGAAATATAACCAAAACTTGTGTAGACCTCCATATATTGCAAATAAGTGTAAACTACATAGATTCTGTATTATTCTAACCCAAATGAATGCAATGTATGCAGAAATCGATATAAAAGTAAGTGTAAAACATGGCAAATTAGGCTCACAACAATGATTTACCTCTTTGCCGGTAAGATCTTGAACTAGAGAAAGAGTGGAGCTCATAGGAGTTTTAGCTACCTTGGAATCGATCATCTTGTACTTCTTGAGTAGCTCTCGTGTATATTTCCCTTGGTTAAGGAAAATACATTTTGAACTTTGATGTACGTGAAGTCCAAGAAAGAAATTTAGCTCTCCCATCATGCTTATTTTAAATTCCTTGCACATAATATTAGAAAATTCTTTGCACCAAGAATTGTTAGTAGCTCCAAAAAGAATATCATCTACATAGATTTGGACGACAAGGATGTCCTTTCCATGGGTTTTGATGAAGAGAGTTTTGTCAATCAACCCCCTTGTAAAATTATTTTCCACGAGATATTTTGAAAGCCGCTCGTACCAAGCTCTTGGGGCTTGCTTTAAGCCGTAGAGAGCTTTGTCAAGCTTAAATACATGCTCTGGAAATTCATCGTTTTCAAAACTTGGAGGTTGAGCGACATAAACTTCTTCATCTAAAAACCCATTTAGAAAAGCACATTTCACATCCATTTGATAAAGTTTAATATTCATAAAGGAAACAAATGCAAGAAGCATACGAATAGCTTCGAGTCTGGCTACGGGAGAAAAAGTCTCCTCGTAGTCAATACCTTCCTCTTGATTATAAATTTGAGCAACTAGACGTGCCTTGTTCCGAATAATGTTGCCTCCTTCATCTAGCTTGTTTCGAAACACCCATCGAGTTCCAATAATAGATTTACCCTTCGGCCTTGCCGTAAGAGTTCATACTTTATTGCACTCGAACTCGTTGAGCTCATTTTGCATAGCTATAATCCAACCCGGTTCTTGCAAAGCTTCGGTGTATTTCTTGGGTTCTATAAGACAAACAAAAGCGTGAAATGCACATAGATTTTTAAGTTTAGAACGAGTTTGAATACCAGATGAGGGATCAGAGATGATATCTGAAGATGAGTGAGATGAAGAATGTTTGAATTTCCTCCTTGAAGATCCTTGGTTAGGTGTTGAGGCATCAGGAATTGATGGATAAGGCTTCTGAGGTTCGGGAGGATTAGTGGGAAATGGCTCCTGAGGCTCGGGAGGTGTTCCTTCTTCAAGACTGGCTTCATTTGTAAGACCTTGAGACAGAGTTTCAAGGCCTTCTGATAGCTCAGTAAGATCTTGAAATGGTTCCTGCATATTTCTTGATTTGCTCTTCTTCTGATCGTTGGCTTCTCCTTCTGAGTCGCCTTCCTCATGGATATTCAAGTTAAGATCTACAAACCCTTCACTCACGGTTCCGTTATCACTTTCATCAAATAATACATGGATACTTTCTTCGATTAATTTGATACGTTTATTGTATATTCGATAAGCCTTGCTTTGAGTCGAATATCCAAGAAATATACATTCGTCGCTATGCGCATCAAATTTCCCAATATTATCCTTACCATTGTTATGCATGTAACACGTACATCCAAATGATTTAAAATACGATATGCTTGGTTTTTTTCCTTTAAAAAGCTTATAAGGAGTTTTCTTTAAAATTGATCTAATTAAACATCTATTGAGAATGTAATTCGATGTATTCACATCCTTTGCCCAGTATGACTTTGGCAGATTATTCTCCAATAGCATTGTCCTTGACATCTCCTCTAGGGTGCAGTTCTTTCGTTCCACAACCCCATTTTGTTAAGGTGTCCTAGGAGCTGAAAAATTGTGAGAAATACCATATTTCGCACAAAACAAATCAAAGTTTAATTGATCAAATTCTCTACCATGATCACTTCTAATAGAAATAATAGGTAGGTTTTTCAAGGTTTGTAACTCCTTACAAAGTTTTGAAAAATAAAACAGAGTTTCTGATTTATCTTTACGAAAGAAAACCCAAGTGAATCGAGAATAATCATCAACAATAACAAGCCTTTGCAAAGATCCACGTGTAGAAGTTCTAGAGGTCTAGTAGTACTAACGGAAACTCTGTTTTATTTTTCATCAACACTGATCGTATTTCAGGCTCTAATCTGAAATACGATCAGTGTTAAGAGCATAAATGTTAGAATCTCTAAAAGCAGAGCTAATGCACCTTTCTTTTATCAAATCTCAGGGACATGGTCTAATCATGAGGGAAGAACAATATCTCCTATTTCCTTATTTTATACGACACATTTCTTCTTGTTGAAGCTCATAAGATTGCCTCTATCGCAAAGCTATGAAACACTAAGAAGATTATATTTGAGGTCATCAACAAGATAAACATCTTTAATAAAATTATTTGGATCAACACCAATGTTACCGATACCGATGATGTCACATTTTCCGTTATCACCAAGAGTAATAGTACGTGTCACTAGATTGCCTTTTTAAGTTGTGGAAAAGAGATTCTTTTCCACTCATATGCCTTGAGCAATCGCTATCCATTATCCACTTATGATCCTTAGTCTTGGTGATATCCTGCAAAACAACAAATCAACTTTTTCGGCTTGACCAATAGACCGATTTGGATCCATTATGGCGGTAAACCATATTTGGCAACCTTGTCCCTTTAAGAACTCAAACTTGTCTTATCCGTTCATTTAAGCGTACCGGAAATGTGTTTCGAATGATGTAAGGATCTGTTCTCCTGTAAGGACACGTTTCCTTTACATGACCCTTCTTGCAACAAAAGAAGCACGCAGGAGATCTCCAACTTCCTTTAGCCTTGACGAACTTGGTAGTAGGCTTGACAGGAAAGTTCCCATTGTATCCTATACCACTTCGTTTTAAGAAAAGTTGTTGTTCTCCAAGCATCTTGTCAAGAGTGGCTTTGGATCTAGTAAATTGCACCAGTGTTGTTTGTTGATCTTGACATTTCTCAGATAATTTCACTTTTTCATTCTCAAGATCATAGTTCTGAGCCTTGAGAGATGAAAGGTTTTCCCTAAGTTCGGAATTTTCCGATCATAAGGTTTTACCTTTAATGATAAGATATGAGTTTTTGCTGTCAAGATCTTGAAGTTTCTGCGACAGCTTCCTTATGCATATTTCTTGGTCAATAACCTTCTCTTTCAAGGTGCTGATTTCCTTGTTGCAATTTTCTTCATTTGAAATCATGTTTTTGAGATATTCAAATAATACAGCAACAGGACTATATAAGAGGTTTCTTACCACTCCATCTAGGTGTTGATCCTTGTCGTCGTTCTTTGCCATTAGACAAAGATTGCCATGTTCATCCTCTGAGTCCGACTCACTTGAAGAATCTAAGTCGCTCCATGCAGCCATCACCTTCTTGTTTGATTCTTTCTTCTTAGCCTTGTTATGCTTCTTAAGAGGGAATTCCTTAACAAGGTGATCTGTTTCACCACATTCGTAACAAGTTAGGACACGGTTCTTCTTGGAAGGGTGACAAGAGGAAAACCCGTCGTTGTTCTTGCCAAAGAATACTCAAACTCACAACTAGTATAGTGTGTAAGCAAGAGATCGATCCACATGGAAATCTATTCAATTCAAGTATAATTCTAATTGCTAATAGAGAATATGGGGGTTTTTGGTGTGTAAAAGGTCTGCCTTATATCAAAGCGGAAGTAAGCAAACAAGGTAAATAAATTGTAGAATGCAGTGGAGAGAAATAGGTTCACCTACAATTTATCACTTCGATTGATGAATTCGATCCTTGTTTCAGCCTCTAGTTCTTGTCTTTTCCTATCAATGTCCTTGTCCAGATCTTAGGTAAATTACTAGTCCTACGAGTCCTAGCAACCCTTATCTCTAAATAACCCTAACACGGTTAAGATTCAACCTAGAGATAGCATTAAGATTATGAATTAACCAAGGTACACATAATATCAAGCTACGAGTTGATATTCAACATGTATTCAACTTCCTACGTACACATCCAATTAGTCCTACGAGTCCTAAAGGGATATGATTGTCACTTGGGTTAAGGTTCGCTACGAGGAATCTACAAAACCCTAGCAATTGAATGAATCTACTCTAACTAGTCGGCCAGGCCAGAGAGAATAAAACACATTCAAGCAATTAAGCACAAAGAAGTCAAAACATCGCAATAGGAATAAGAACTAGATTAAGAAACTCACAATTCAACAATCAAAGATCCAAACTGTAGGCAAAACCTTGAGAGTTTAGTTGCTCGTGCTCAACGGCGCTCTCAACAATGGAATAATGTGAATAAGGTTCAATGAAAGAATAAATAGAAAAGCTTTAAATAGTCTAGAGAAAGTCGGCCCAAAATAACATAATAAAACCCTAAGTAAAATCCAGAGTCGAAGTTCAGCTACTGCACGCCGCGGGGCGGCCGGCGATCAGCAAAGTGCTCTGTTTCTCTCTTTGAGCCGCGGGGCAGCCAGCAATGTCGCGGGGCGGCCTGCGATTCTTCCGAGCTGCTTCCTCTTCTTCTCCAGCAGCTCCTAAGTACTTCTTTAACTTGTTTCCGCTCTTTTCAATATCATTTCACCTCCAATCTACTTTTCCTGAAATAAAACATAAAATCATGTAGATTCCGCCTCTTCTAACTCAACAAGTGGTAATGCAAATTCAACTAAATAAATGCAATATTCACACCTAAATTATGCCAAATGCAATCTATTATGCACTACTAAATATGCTCTATCAAATTCCCCCACGCTTGAACCTTTGATTGTCCTCAAGCAATAGAAAACTTAACTCTACAGCCCCTCAGAATAGCAATTCATGTATCCACACCTCAACATTCTTTAAGTGCATGAAAACTAGCAAACACAAAAGATTAATAACATCATAGCACATAATTGGAATAATCGATGAAAGCAGGCAACCATATCCATTCTAGACCTCACAAAGGAGATGTGTTTCACTCTCGCTCAAGTGTTTGGGTTTAAATGTTTACGCTAAAAACTCAATCTTCAAAAACTTAGCTACAAATTCCTTGCACCAGTGTTCTAAATCTCCACCGCTGGTGACTCTACACACAACAAAAATCATGAGGTCTTTCAATTGGGTTGTAATGGGGCCAAGGTAGAACATATAAGGTATGGAACAATTTTGGTCATGTGGTGCCCATAATCCGGGAACTAAGGAAACTACCAAATCATAAAACCACTCATAAACTCCTCATACCAAATCTCTATAATGCCAAACAACACCAATCTCATGCACAAAACTTTACAAACCATACTCAACTCATTCCTTTATTCTTTTTTTCTTCTTCTTTCTTTTCTTTTTTTTTCTTTTTTTTTTTCAATCATTCATGCTAAATCAAATGATTTTCCTTGATTTTTACCCCTAAGTGAATTTTATCCTCCTTAGGTCCCATGTAATAAAAATGCTAGCAAGAATCAAACATCTCAATAATACACCTCCAATATACCATCCACCACTACAAACCATCATCCACACTATAGATATTCACCAACTATTCCTAAATTCCCGGACGGGGTCATGCTATCATTGGCTATGGAAAATTCTTGTGGAGCTATAAAAGAATAGGCAATTAGGCTCAAACTGGCTTCAAGCAGAGGATAATATGTAAGGTGGAATAGAGTCAAATAGGGCTAATAAAGGTGCCTCAATCATGTTTAAGTCATGTGCAGAAATCATAATATGTAGCCTTGAACAAGATATCTCCATGCAAGTCAAAGAGGAAGTAATTGAAGAGAGTATACACAACAAGCAAGAGGACTCAATAAAGTATAGTCCTGAATAGGCCAAAATAAGCTCACCAGGACATGTCTAGAACTTCAAGATCACCCAAAAATTCAAGATTTTATGTGCTCAATTATTAATCAATCATGCCCACCAAATAGTATAGAAAACATATAAAAAAGGCTTCAACAATCCAAGCACATCATGGGGCATAAATCTCAATAGAAAATATAGAGGACAAACGGCATCCACATAGGGAAATAAGACCTATTCCTAATAATGCAAGAACTAAAACTTTTTTTTTTTTTTTCATTTTTTCATTTTTTTTTTCATTTTTTTTAGAATAAGAAATAATGGTAGAAACTAAATATGCATACAACCAATAGAAATAAACATGCAACCTTAAAACTTAAAATGCAGTGCAAATTAGAACCAAAATACAGAGAGTTTGCAAGTCTTCTCCCCCACACTTAGTTCTGACATTGTCCTCAATGCAGAAAAGAGGACAAAAACATCAAAATAAAAATAAAAGGGAAAAGAAAAGAAACAACTGACATGCTCACTGCTGAGGTGGTGGAGGCGGCGGATATGGTGGGAACTGTGGATAGACGAATCGATAGAAGTCCTCTTGCCTCTGCCATATCTACTCCTGCATCCGTCGGATCACCGCCTCGCTCTCAGAGACCTCCTCGAGGTGGGAAGTCAAGCCACGTACATCTCGACGAATGTCGCCGACCTCCACGTACAGCTGCTGGTTGTGGTCCCACATCGCGTCCTAGCGCTGGTGCATCCGCTGTTGGTTCTCCCACATTGCGTCTTGACGACGCGACATCATTTGCTGATGCTCCCACATAGTGTTCTTCTGGAGACACATATCAGCCATCTGCTGTGCCAGCGAGTAGTTATCTGGACCAGCACCTCCAGTTGTTCCAGAAGGTCCAGCTCCTCCAAAATCCGTCTGAACTCTGGGAACATCCTCAGCATCTTCCTGCTTAGTATCAGGAACCTGCTCCTCCTTCTCATCATCATCCTCATCCATCTCATCCCCCATATAGAAATCAGCTGTTGTAGGGCCAAAAGGGAGATGACGGGGCAATCTCAACTGGATCCTCCCCCTGATGGCCTGCCCTCCAGATCCACATCGGTGCTCTGCCCTCCAGGTGGCCAGTTTTCTCAGCTGGGCTTCATCATACAGAAATGAGCCATGCTGAATGTCATGGACATCACTCATATCGATGCATGCGCGAGCAATGAGGGTGACAAGACCCCCAAAGCTGATGGTCGCCTTGTTGCGCTTGTCCAGGATATCCTTGCAGTTCATCAGAAATAGATCCACCCAACCTGGCACTACAGGGCTCTCTGGCGTCAGACACCACAGAAATGACATATCCTTCAGCGAGATCTTGTTGACCTCCGCCTAAGCAAAGAAGGTGTTCGCCAGAACCTTGTGAATAAGTCGTAGGGCAGGATGACGAATGCTGGAGTTGTACTGGCCCTTCTTGGCCTCAAAAGGCACCCTAGTAGATGCCATCCAGAAAGCCACAGGGCCCTCTCCCTTGCAGACATCCAGCCAACCAGCAGTCGGCGCAGCAGTAACACCCAGAATCTGTGCCAATCTCTCCTTTGACATCTCATGACCCCTCCCCAATAATCGAAACTCAATGGATGTACGTCCCACACTTAAAGTGTCTAGAAACTCCTTACATAAACTCGGATAAGTAGGAGCATTCTTCTCTAAAAACCCTCCTAGGCCCCCATGCTCTAATAGTTGCCTAGTGCATGCATCCATCTGTAATAATCTCAAGGTAGGCTCATGAAAAAAATTTGTTACAAAGAAGTTTCTAGTGTTCAAAGCAGTCCATCTCTCCTTCTGATTTCTATTCATTCCATGTGGTCTCGACATTATGAATCTGAGCTACGAAATATTACCCAAAAGAATGGAAATCAAGAAAGACTCACGAAAATCAGCTTCTACAGTGGCCGCGGGGCAGCCGAGGAGAGCGACGGGGCGGCCGGCGACAGGGGTGGTCGCGGGGCGGCGGGTCAGGTGACGGGGCGGCCTAAGAAACGCCGGATCTAGAACTTCCGATGTCGGATCTGCTCTCCGACGTCCCAAACCTTCCTTCTTCGTAGTGGATCCGAAAGAAAACTTGGAGATTTCATAGGAGAAAGCCGGTTTCTGTGTAGATCTAGAAGAAAGAGGTGGTGGGATGGAGTTTTGTAGAAGGCAGATGAGAAAAATGGCAAAGAAGGATGAGTTTTGGTGAAAGAAGGAAGCTTTGGAGGAGGCGTTTCAATGGAGTTTCTTTAAGGGGGAGCTTGAAGGAGGAAGAAGATAGAGGGTTTGTGAGGGGCGGCTGATAGAGATAGGGTTTTAATTTTGGTAGAAAGTGGGGGCCCACACGGGCCCCTAAAAAATTTCCTATCCGGCTTAGGCCGCGGGGCGGCCAGGGTGGGCGACGGGGCGGCCGGCGATTGCCGCGAAGACACTTCGCTGTGACCTAGCCGCGGGGCGACCTGGCTGACGACGGGGCGGCCAGCAGCTCCTTCGTCCTTTTCCTTTGTTCTTTCTCCCTGCAGTGTTAGTATACCCAAACAATCCAAAAATAAACTAAAAAAAACGTAATGCAAAAAGAAAATAGTACCTAACTATTACCTTGGGTTGCCTTCCAAGCAGCGCCTTTGGTTACCGTCGTTGGCTCGACGTTATATTCATCCCCTCATTCAAGACTCAAGCGGACATCGACAACGCCCTCATAAGCAAATCAAACTCTCGTGCCCAACCGATATTCGAATGCATACTGAAAATGAAACAATTGGTAATTAAAAATTCAGCAATGAAAACCATTACCAACTTACCCTTCATTCGAGCTTGATTCTCCCTCGAGGGTATGTAAGACCACCAACACAGTTCTGTTGGTGGTTTGTTGAAATAGTGGCTCCATGGATCAACATATTCACCAAAATCTCCCAATTTGCAAAAAAGTATCAGTTTCTTGTTCGGGAACCACGGAAATTAGTTCTAGACTTGGCTCCTTGATAGGCGAGTTGGGGATGATTTCTACGAATGAAGGGGGCATCGAAACATCCTCAATCTCTAGGTACGTCCCCTGAGATTTCGTGTCGATAACCACTAGATGCTCTTCTTCATTATCAGAGAATTCATCGTTGCTTGCATCTTGGCTTTCATCAAGTTGAGGAATATGACATTGTTGAACTATCAACTCCTTCAATGTCTTAAAGAGTCGGATAATTGCTTCCCCATTTTGATTCATAGCTTCCCCAATTTGATTCACTAACTCACGTAATTGCCCTATCTGCTCCATCAAGACAATGGTTGACTCTTCCATGGATGGGTCGGAGTACTCCATTGGTTGAAACGTCGAAGTGTAGGATTCTTCCTCCGCCGATTGGTCACCCATGTAGTAGAGAAGATCCCATAATCCCGACACTCCTAAACCAGCAAGGCTTCCATTGTTTATGGACCTGGCAAGTTCTCGGGTCTGAGGAGCCATGCCCTCAAAAACGCAAACCACCACATCTCGCAAACTATCTCGAAAACCCCGTGAATAACGGATGTTAAATAAATTTTGCACTCTTGTGAGGTAGTTGTGAAAATATTCTCCCTGAAACTGCCATAACTTCAACATCTAGAAATATTAGTAATAAGGTGTCGTGAACCGTATGATAGGTCCACGACGGGGTTAGATGTAAATATATACAAAAGTTAGCGATTAAAATTAAACACGAGAAATTGATAAAAAAAATCCCCGGCAACGGCGCCAAATTTGACAAGAGGAAAATCTGTTCTCCTGTAAGGACACGTTTCCTTTACATGACCCTTCTTGCAACAAAAGAAGCACGCAGGAGATCTCCAACTTCCTTTAGTCTTGACGAACTTGGTAGTAGGCTTGACAGGAAAGTTCCCATTGTATCCTATACCACTTCGTTTTAAGAAAAGTTGTTGTTCTCCAAGCATCTTGTCAAGAGTGGCTTTGGATCTAGTAAATTGCACCAGGGCTGTTTGTTGATCTTGACATTTCTTAGATAATTTCACTTTTTCATTCTCAAGATCATAGTTCTGAGCCTTGAGAGATGAAAGGTTTTCCCTAAGTTCGGAATTTTCCGATCGTAAGGTTTTACCTTTAATGATAAGATATGAGTTTTTGCTGTCAAGATCTTGAAGTTTCTGCGACAGCTTCCTTATGCATATTTCTTGGTCAATAACCTTCTCTTTCAAGGTGCTGATTTCCTTGTTGCAATTTTCTTCATTTGAAATCATGTTTTTGAGATATTCAAATAATACAGCAACAGGACTATATAAGAGGTTTCTTACCACTCCATCTAGGTGTTGATCCTTGTCGTCGTTCTTTGCCATTAGACAAAGATTGCCATGTTCATCCTCTGAGTCCGACTCACTTGAAGAATCTAAGTCGCTCCATGCAGCCATCACCTTCTTGTTTGATTCTTTCTTCTTAGCCTTGTTATGCTTCTTAAGAGGGAATTCCTTAACAAGGTGATCTGTTTCACCACATTCGTAACAAGTTAGGACACGGTTCTTCTTGGAAGGGTGACAAGAGGAAAACCCGTCGTTGTTCTTGGAAGGGCGATCAGCAAAGTGCTCCGTTTCTCTCTTCGAGCCGCGAGGCGGCCAGCAATGTCGCGGGGCGGCCTGCGATTCTTCCGAGCTGCTTCCTCTTCGTCTCCAGCAGCTCCTAAGTACTTCTTTAACTTTTTTCCGCTCTTTTCAATATCATTTCACCTCCAATCTACTTTTCCTGAAATAAAACATAAAATCATGTAGATTCCGCCTCTTCTAACTCAACAAGTGGTAATGCAAATTCAACTAAATAAATGCAATATTCACACCTAAATTATGCCAAATGCAATCTATTATGCACTACTAAATATGCTCTATCAAACGGGTAGAAGACTTACCTTGATTTCTAAATGATCCTCCAAATTCCTTGTTAGAGAATTGCTTCTTCATTGTGAGAATGCAAGCCAATCCTCTTGTTATGAGAGCGAAAGGATATTCCTCATCTTCATTCTCGGAATCCTCAGGAGATTCTTCTTTCTTAACCTTAAGCGCTAAGTTTTTGACATTTGTGGAAGGCTCCCCATCATCCTCATTGAGGATCATTTCATAGGTGATCAACTTTCCCAATAAATCGTCAATAGCTAGCGTGCTTAGGTCTTGAGCTTCTTCAATGGCCGTTACCTTGGGACCCCATTTAGATTTAGGTAAGCAACTAAGTATCTTTCGAATTTTCTCATCATTCTGGAAAGTCTTTCCCAATGAGTCGAGATTATTAATGATCTCCGTAAAACAGGTGAACATTACTTTCACAGACTCATCCAGATTCATCTTAAATAATTCATATTGTCTAAGGTAAATACTTATTTTGGTCTCTTTGATCTGGCTTGTTCCTTCATAGGTCACAACCAATTTGTCCCAAATTTCCTTTGTAGTTCTACAAGAGGAAATGCGATTGAATTCGTCGGTACTCAGCCCACAATACAGTGCATGGACGGCTTTGAAATTCTTAGCCGTGCTCTCCAGATCTGTCTGAGTGTATTCTTCTTTCGTCTTGTCTACATTTGTTCCATTGGGTCCATCCTTCTTGGGTACATTCGGCCCTCGCATAATGATATGTCAGAGCTCTAGATCCTGATCAATGATAAATATTTTCATCAGGGATTTCCAATGCATGAAGTTGTCCCCAACGAAGAGAGGAGGTCGAGAGACGGATCTTCCTTGACCGAAGCCTCTTTGACCTTCGCCTGCTATGGTTAATCTCATAGATAGTAATATCTAAGGTCCGTGAGTTAGGCTCTGATACCAATTGAAGTGCGGAATATGCATATATAAAGCACGCAAATACTCTAGAAGGGGGGGTTGAATAGAGTATGCAAACTTTTCGCAAACGCATAAATAGTAAGACCTTACCACCAGAGGTAAGACCTTATTTGTGAAACAAATACGAGTTAATAAGAAATAGCGAACAAGTAATAACGCGAAAGTAAAGAACAGAAAGTAAAGGACACGATCCTTGTCAACGAGGTTCGACACAACCGCCTACGTCCCCGCCTAGGGTTATCCAACCCGTAGGATTCAACATAACTTTATTTCACTTTATCTTATGAGCCCTAGATACAACCTCTAGAAGACCTTCCCTCTTCTAGACTAACTTCCTATCTAGCAGCCCAAGCACACTAGTGAAACAAAGCTCTATGGATACCGAAGTACCCTATACGTTTGGGTAAAGAACCCTTAGTATAACCTAGATGAATTGTACTATAAAGCTCGAATGAAACCTCACACACTCAAAGTAAATACAACACTTAGCGACGAGAGCGATGTGAGATCGAATGCTTTGCAGGAGACGAGATAAGATTGCTGAAAGACGTTAAGCACTTGTAGACTTCTATTTTCTGCAATCCTCCTTCTTCTCCTTATATAGATTGGACCATCTGATTTGAAACTCAAACGTCCGGATCTTTGCTCAAAGGTTGTTGAAGAGAGTTGCACCAAATCTGCTGGGGAGAGATCTTTGGGGATCTTTGACCATTGACGATAAGTTCCAGAACCTTCTCGTGGATAAACTCTAAGAAATAGAACAAAAGGAACATTGGACAAGTTGAAGCAAGTTCAACCAAATCCCTAGAAAACTCAACAACCAAAGCCAATATATATAGGTTAGGATAAGATAGAATTTTAAACATCTTAACCCAATATAAATTCAAAGTCCGAAATCCAACAAACTTCAACAAACTTAGACCCACTCTCGATTCACATTTAGTCCCAATGAATATTGGTTCTTTAGAATCGGATTTGCAAGCTTAAGTACAAACCATTAAAAAATAGGCTCAATACAAATAAGCCGAGTTTATTTGTAACACTTTGAACCAAACTGTAAGACCTTATCAAAACCTGGAAATCAGGGTTTTGACAAGGTCTTATCAACGAGATGGAGTTAACAGATTCAAACTAAACTCATCATATACGAATGTCAACGCGGAGATTTACTTTATACAACATGATAAATATTAATTGTTTAATGGAAGCCAGGGAAGTCAAAATTAAGTGGGGTTATCTTTTTTATCAGGAAAGTATGGTTATCATAATAGTCTTGAAATCAAGATGTGCCTAGCTTCCACGAAGATGTCACGTAATTAACTTGTCCTTAATCGCTTATTATTTTTTTTTTTCTTTCAATTGTCGTCTATGAAATCTTGTTTTATGAAAGCTTTGGAAAAAAATTGATTTTTTTTTTAATTAACACTACCGTGGTTCAGTGGTTGGAAGAAAGTCTACTAATTAGCCACTTAGGGCTATCATGATTTCTATATATAATTCCTCCGAGGTATCATTCGGTTTTGAAAAAAATTCATCTAGGAGTAATGAGATTTTTTTTTAATAAAAAAAATATTGTTGGTGGCAGTGACGGAGTTGGGGTGTTTGGGAGTGCTAGTGCACTTCCTGGCTTAAAAAAAAATTGACATATGTTTAGTACTCCCTCCGTCCTAAAATACATGACCTTTTAGCATTTTGTACAAGTTTTAATAAAATACCTTACTTTTAAAAAAAAAATCATCATTGCACTAACTTTTTTTTATAAATTTTATTATTTTTTAACACCCACTACACATTTTAACCAATCAAATTATTTTAAAAAGTCAACAACACACAAACCAATACAAATCATTACAACTTTTTACCTAGAAAACCTAAAAGGTCATCTATTGTTGGACAAAAAATTACCTCTAAAAACTCATGTATTGTTGGACGGATGGAGTATTTTTAAGACAATATAAAATTTTTAAATAATATTTGAAATAAAAGTGTTATTTAACTCAAGTGAGAAAGGTGGAAAAGAAAGAAAGAATAAGTAAAAGGTCTTGGTTCAAATCATATTCCTTTTGATTTTTATTTGTTTTACTATATCATTAATCCTTCTTGATTTCTTTCTATATTTTTCGTTTATTTCAACCATTTCATTAAAAAAATATCTGATTTATATTTAAATTATATATTTAATATTTGTTAAATGTTATTTTCAAAATAATTCTTCGTGATTTTTTCTATATTTTTTATTTCCCTAAACCATTTAACCACAAAATATCATAAATAAATCACGGTTTATCCCAATCTTATCTATTCGAAACTAAATGGGCTCAATTTATAATGAGACAGAAATCGATGATCAACGTAAAGTCACATTTCAAATAGTGTACTAAGATTTACAAAAACAGGACATTATCCAACTTATAATGAAGGGAAAGTCACCTTAATTATTAGGTACTACTCCGTATATGATCTATCTTCAGACTTGAATTAATACTATTAATACACAACTATATACCAAATCTACATTTGACCCAAAAAAATACAAATTTGGAAAATAATATTAAAAAAATGGGAACCGGATAAATATTGGAATACACACGTACGTCCACACCACCATTACGTATTTACATGATCACGACGGTTGCGTGGTGGGCGGCTGGCCTGCTACGCGGCATGACCTCACCGTTTCCGGTGGCGCCCGCCTTTGGCCCATTCATCTCATCTGCCAACATGGGTCTGTGTCCGTGGAGGGATACTTATATTGTTATATTAATTAATATTAATAATTAATTGATAATTAGTCAATTAGAGGGATAATGTTGTTTAATTCGGTTGGGAATGATTCTGTACGTGCTTATATTTGTAGAGCAAATTAATCAAGTGGGATGTGATTTTGGAATCAATCAAATCAAATGGATATGTAATTAAGCATAATTAATTGATTAATTAATTAAGGTTTGTGCTTTTTGAGAGCGAGCAGTGCTGGGTGATTTAGCAACACAACACACCACCAACTCACCAAGTACACGCCAAACCCTAAAAAATTAACCTCTTGCATTTTTTTTTTTTGGCTCCCTGCCTAGCTAGTGAGCAACCGTTAACAATTTGTCTAAGATCATCGTGATAATTCATTTTTTCTTAACATAAAGATTCAAGATCAAACATATCTGAATTTTGATGTCTGACAAGTCGGTGCAATATAGTCAGACGGAAACACCCCCTATAAAAAACGAATCTAAACAAATGAGTTAGTCTAAAAATAATTGATAAATCAAAACATTAATTTGCACGAAAAATACTCTGTTACTTTTTTCAAAGGTGATTTGGATGAATAATTAATTCGATCAATAAATAAATTTAACTATAAAATACCTAGTACCATTATTGATCAAATTTTAACTTTCTTTTTTGTTACTCAGGTGTCTATTAATGGAAGCTTAGAATATATAAAGCAGATTTTGTATCCTATATTCCTATGCCTAGGGCATAATATAACGGTATAAGAAGCTAAATTGAAAAATATTTTTCTTAGATACACCCGATTTAACAATTTTTAAATTAGATTATGAAGTTTATCCATTCCTTTTTAATGTTTTCTTTCCCAATAGAGTAGCCTTATCCAATAGACAAACTGTATATATAGTAGAATCTATCGACAAGATATATATATATATTAAATTTTATTTTTGTTTGGCAGTAGGATTGCCACCTCGTACTCTAAATTAAAGAGATCCATCCTTACAAGTGGGTTTGTTATTAACAATAGTATTTGTTAGAGTGGATTAGTTGGTTTAGTGGTGCTAGCTCACCTTGACTCATGTAAGGCTGCATACAGCCAATTAGCTCTATAAATACCCTTGCTGTAATAAGACCGAAAATAAATCAATTGAGTTGATAGCTTTTGTGAATCCAATAGAACAGTTCCCTCTCTTCTCTCTTCCTCTCCTAAATCTGAGCTTATTGATTCAACAATCATCATGGTATCAGAGCTTCGGTGATTGAATCAATCGCTCGAGGTCATTGTGCTGCTATTTGATTGTCTCTCCCTAATCGAATTCTCTATATACGATGGCGGCAAATGAAGAGCGCACTCCTCCTGATAATGGAGGAAGGCGACGAGCTGATTTTATCTCAGCTACAGATCTGAACAATCCATTGTTCATACATCCCTCTGAGAACTCAGGCATGGTTCTGACCACATTGCAGCTATCAGGAGACAACTTTCGTCGCTGGAAGAAAGCCATGAGCAAAGCATTGTCAGTCAAGAACAAACTGGGACTCGTTATTGGATCTCTGATTGAAACTCCTGAAAACACTCTTATGTGGAATAGATGCAACGATATGGTATGCTCATGGATTCTGAATACTGTATCTAAGGAGATCTACTCTACTCTAGATGAATTTGATACAACACGAGAAATGTGGCTGGATCTGGAGGAAAGTTATGGCCAGCGCAATGGACCTCTGGTTTTTCAATTGAAGAAGGAGCTAGGTTCAGGATTGTGCTCAAGGTGCTTCTGCTATGACTGAGTATTTTACGAGGCTCAAAGGTCAATGGCAACGCCTATCTGGTTTGGTTCCTCCACTTAGATGCCACTGTGGAAAGTGTGAGTGTGATCTCAACTCTCAACCGGAAGCTCGTGATCAAGAGGAGAAACTTATGAAGTTTCTGATGGGATTGAACGAGTCATATACAGCTGCTCGTCGTCAGATCTTGATCAACACTCCACTGCTTACAACTAGCACTACTCATTCTCTACTTCTTCAAGATGAAACAGGAATTAAGGTATCTACACCATATGTTGATTCTACTGCATTAAATGTTAATAGATCTGAAACTAGATCTAAGTCTAAACCTAGAAAGGATAGGTGTGAACATTGCAATGGGAATCATAAGACTGATATGTGTTGGGAGGTATTTGGCTATCCTGATTGGCATGTTAAAAGCAAAGAAAAGCCTCAACTGCGTCGGTTTGGCAGTGGATCTGAGTCTAAGGGAAGAAACAAGGAAGCTCTTGACAAGAAGTACAGAGCCAACAATGTTGCTGCTCAAAATTTAACCTCAAATGTTCTAACAGAGAACAACTCGGCTCAGGTGCAGGCTTTGTCACTTGACAATCAGCAACTTCTTCAGACTATCATGAAGCTCATAGATCAGAAGAAGGATCGTGGCACTGAGGTCAATCTTGCAGGTATTTCTTACTGTTGTAATACGTCAATGTTCTCAAAGTTGTGGATAATTGATAGTGGAGCCACAAATCACATGACATGTGATAGATCTTTTCTTCAGCATATTACTCCTTTTATCATTCCATTTGCCTGATGAAACCACTTGTAATGTCTCATTTGCTGGAGAAGTTCAACTCTCTCCCTCTCTCACACCGACAAATGTTCTGTTTGTTAGCAAATTTCACTTCAATTTACTTTCCATTAGTCGTCTCATTCATGATCTAAATTGCTTTGTCTTCTTCTATTCTCACAAATGCATCATTCAAGACCATGCAAGGAGGAAATTGATTGTTGTTGGTAAGGAGCTGGGAGGATTGTACTACATAGTCCCACATGCTGATCTGGAAGCCACTCTTCTTGAAGATATATACTACTTACCTTCCGTTTACACCACACAATACTCTCAAAATTGCCTTGTACTATTCAGAAAAACCAAAGCTACCTATGTTTTTACCTTCTGTTGCTAACTTTGATATGAATGCTATTTGGCATCTTAGGCTTGGGCATGCTCCCTTTGATAAATTGTTACATGTTCCTGTCATTTCTTCAAACATAAACAAATTTAAAAAGGAATTTACATATTCTATATGTCCTCTTGCTAGACAGACTAGAAACAGTTTTCACTCAAGTGACTCACATGCTAATGCTATGTTTTCTTTGATTCATTGTGATCTATGGGGTCCTTTTGACACTCAAACCTATAATGGACACAAATACTTTCTGACTGTTGTAGATGACTACAGCAGAGGGGTGTGGGCTTTCTTGCTAAAACACAAGTCTGAAACACCTTCAGTTCTCAAACACTTCATGACTATGGTTGAGACTCAATTCTCTGCCATTGTCATGACTCTCAGAAGTGATCAAGGCACTGAGTTTTTTAACTCTGACTTGATCTCTTTTCTTCAGTCCAAAGGGATCATTCATGAGAGTTCTTGCAAGGCCACTCCTCAACAAAATGGTCGGGTTGAGAGAAAACAAAGGTATATCTTAGAGACTGCTAGAGCTCTAAGATTTCAAGCATCTCTCCCTCTCAAATTTTGGGGTGACTGTATCCTTACTGCCACCTACATTATAAATCGATTACCCTCTCCTCTACTTCACCACAAAATACCTTATGAACTGTTGTTTAAACAACCTTCTGATTACACCAGAATGAAGGTCTTTGGCTCTCTGTGTTTTGTTTCCACTTCAACATCCTCTAGAGGAAAATTTGACTCAAGGTCATCACCTTATGTTTTTCTTGGATATCCTTTTGAGTTCAAAGGATACAAAGTTTATAATCTCTCCAATCACAAGTGTGAGATCACTCGTGATGTTACTTTTGTGGAAACGGTCTTCCCTTTTGCTAGCAATGAGGACATTCTTCATTCTCCACCCTCTCTGCTAGCTATCCAAAATGAGGTCTCCTCTTCTTTTCTGGATGACTTCATACATGCGGAGGTTGATCACACACCCCCACCCCCACCCCTGAATCCCCCTTCTCCAAATGAATCTCATGTTGAGTATTCCCCATCTCCTATTCCTCTCTCCTTTGATGAACCTCAGTTTGTCCCTCCTGTTTCTCCTTCACCACCTCCTCGAAGGTCTTCAAGAAATGCTCAGCCTCCAGGATGGCTCAAGGACTATGTATGCACTTCTTCTACTGATATTACCAAGGCAATTGCACCTCCTTGTAAGTCATCCTCACCTTACCCCATTTCATCCACCTTGTCTTACAGCTTATGCTCTTCATCTTATAAACACTTCATTCTTAATGTGGCTCACATGAAAGAACCCACTACTTTGAAAGAAGCATTGAGTATGCCAGAGTGGGTAAATGCCATGCTCATTGAACTCGATGCCTTGGAAGCCAACAACACCTGGACTCTTGTACCCATGTCATTTGCTCCTTCAGTTGTGAGCTGTAAGTGGCCGTTTAGGTTGAAGTTTCTTGCTGATGGTACTCTGGACAGACACAAGGCCAGGGTTGTAGCTAGAGGTTTCTCCCAATTGGAAGGCATATATTACAATGAGACTTTTGCTCCTGTTGCCAAGCTCATCACTGTTAGGAGGACAGTGCTTGTTGTGGCTTCTGTGAAGGGATGGTCAATTTCTCAAATGGATGTCACTAATGCTTTCTTAAATGGCAGGTTTGAGGAAGATGTGTTCATGGAACTTCCTCCTGCCTACTCCACTCTTAAGTCCCACTCTTGTACTTAGGGGGAGTGTATGAATGAGGACAAAGTGTCTCAAGTTGTGTGCAAACTCAACAAGTCCTTGTATGGACTCAAGCAAGCACCTAGCAGTGGTTCTCAAGATTTTCTCAGGTCATGAGGGAAGCTGGGTTTGAGCAGTCAGAATCAGATTATTCTTTATTCTTTAAGGCCACACAGGTCTCCTACACTGTGCTCTTAGTCTATGTTGATGACATGATCATCACAGGAGACAATGTCACTGAAATTGCAAATTTGAAAGAGTATCTAAGTGAGAAATTCAAGATGAAAGATCTTGGAGAGATGAGGTACTTTCTAGGAATTGAAGTTGACACACTAGATGATGGTCTGCTGATCAACCAAAGAAAGTATGCTCTGGAACTTAAGAAACAGATATGGAGGATGCAAAACCTGTGGCCACACCTCTGGATCCTAAATTAAAGCTGCAAATGGATGAAGACATGCTAAATGTGGATGATGTGTCCTATAGAAGACTTGTAGGTAAGCTGATATATCTTACCATTACAAGGCCTGACATTTGTTATGATGTACAAGTTCTAAGTCAGTTTATGCACCAACCCAATGATGAGCATTGGAAGGGTGCTAAACATGTGTTGAGGTACATAAAGGCTGCTCCTGGACAAGGCTTGCTTCTATCAAACAAGTCACAACTGCAACTGAGTGCCTATTGTGATGCTGACCAGCAAAGTTGCCCCATGACGAGGAAGTCCCTAACTGGTTTCTGTATCATGCTAGAAGGTTCTCTAATATCCTGGCGAACTAAGAAGCAAAGCTATGTTGCTATGTCGTCTGCTGAGTCTGAATACAAAGCTATGGCTACTGTAAGCAATGAGATCACTTGGCTTCTAAAGCTGCTCAAGGATTTGCAGGTTGATCAAACCAAGCCTATGAGGCTCTTTTGTGACAATAAATCTGCTATACATATAACACACAATCCTGTGTTTCACGAAAGAACGAAGCACATTGAAGGGGATTGCCATCTTGTGAGGAACAAGGTGCTAAGCAAAGAAATTGAGTTGGGTTACATACCAACTAAAGAGCAGCCTGTAGACATCTTTACCAAGATTGTCTCATCTGAGCAATACAAGAAAATCTTGGGCAAGTTAGGAGTTTGTAACTTGTTTTCTAAGTCAAAACTCCTCACTTGAGGGGGAGTGTTAGAGTGGATTAGTTGGTTTAGTGGTGCTAGCTCACCTTAACTCATGTAAGGCTGCATACAACCAATTAGCTCTATAAATACCCTTGCTGTAATAAGACCGAAAATAAATCAATTGAGTTGATAGCTTTTGTGAATCCAATAGAACAGTTCCCTCTCTTCTATCTTCCTCTCCTAAATCTGAGCTTATTGATTCAACAATCATCAGTATTATTTGTAATTAATGATAATAAAATGCGCCATGTACTACTTTCTAAGCACCATGCATATTTGACAAGTGAATTGGTTTTCCTTTGTTTAAAATAGTCCAAAAAGTTATTGAAAACCAGTGTAGATACATGTATAATATTCGGTATTACACTTAATTATTTTAGCTATAAATTTATATTAATTTTTTTTTATAAAATTTATATTTATATTATATACACTTATATTAACTATGAATAATTAAAAGATTGATTATTTTGGAAAATATTTTTTTATCTTACTAAAACATATATTTTAATAATAAAAATTTATAAATATGTTAATATAAGTGTATAGAGTATAAATATAATTTTTTAAAAAAAATCATATTAATTTATAACCGAAATAATGACGTATAAAATCAAGTGTAAGTGTTATTGGGATCCAAATTGATTGAAAACCGCTTAAGATTGAAGAAGCTATGGATTAAGAAATTGGACACGCGTCCATAGCTGTTTGGCTTATACAAGCAAACAAGCAATTTCCCCCCTACGAGAAATATGTACAGTAATTTTTTATTTTGTTGTTGTTGATAAGGTAATAATTCGAATGTCAGATGACACCGAGAGGTCGATAGAGTCAGCATACGGCGAACCGTCAAACATATAATCTAACAAATCAAAACATAAAACAATACATAACATTGCAAACTCAAGCATACACACTCTGCAAAAGATGAAATCTAGCAAACCTAAACCAAACTGGATGAGACTGAAAACGACGGACGAAGCCAAGCCCCACATGAAAGCAGAACCGTAGCCCAGTGATACATCATGACATGATCATCATGTGGCTAGTAAGGACGAAACTCCAGGGAAGTGGTCAACCTGAGTAGTGGAGATGTCACAAAACACACTACCACGACCCTAATCTATCCCGATTCCAAAAGGAGAAATATGTAAAATGTTTATATATGCATGTAAATTGAGAATGAAATTTTAAGCCCCATTTAAAATTTTATGTATTATTATGAAGTATAATACAGTATTTATTATTGAAGAGGAATTTGTCAAACAGGATCATGTGAAACCGGACAATTATTTTATCACAAAAAGAAAAATGAAATAGGAATTTTATGTATTTATTCATTATCGATTACCCTAAGGGCCTGTTTGTTTGCTCAAATATTGGCCCAAGAAAGGAATGATAAAGCCCGTTTATCTTTGGGCTTGTTTGTTTATCCTCTTCAAAGGTTTGATTTCTTTTTGAAGGTTAATGGATTCACCCGAGTTGTTACCCCTGAAAAAATTAGGGATTCTCATCCCAAACCCCCGTCTCTCTATCTCGAAATCCCCCGTTGGGCGAGTCAGGCGACGTTCTTCCTCAGGCTCGCTAGGCGCCTTCGACCTCGCAATCCCTCTCTTCAATGGCGTTGCTCCGTCGTTTCTCCTAATCGATCATCCCCTCGCCTGTCTCACTAGGTTTATCGCTGTCTCAGTTGTTGGCTTCGATCTCTGTTCGTTGCTCTTGGTTAAATCACAGGTAATATCGTCTCTCAGTTGCTCTTGGTTTCAATCTCTCTCGGTTGCTCTTGGCTTCGATCTCTATCTCAGTTGCTCTTGGCTTCTGTCTCTCTCAGTTAGTCGTGGCTTCTGTCTCTCTCAATTGGTCTTGGTTCATCCCCTCGTTAGCTTATCGTCTCTCTCCATCTTCGATCGCTCCCCTCTCACATTTGTTGCTCTTGGTTAAATCACAACTGGTAATATCTTTCACATTTTGATTATGCTAATCTTTGATTATTGTTATTCAATTTTACAGATAGCTTCCCCTTTCCTAAAACCCTAAAATTTCTACTTTATACAGGGAGAAAATAGGGTCTGATTGCTTCACACATTCGGTGTTTCTTCTGGATTTTTACTTCTCCTCCATTTGAGATTCAGGTAAATGTCATCTCTATGTTGTGTGAACTGGATTTTTTTTTCAAGTAATGAATTGGAATTTATTGGTAATTTGTTGTCCTCTCTCTGCTGAATTTTTTTGCAAGTAGTGAACTGGAATTTGTTGGTAATTTGTTGTCCTCTCTTTGCTGTCCTTGTTGCACGAATAACTTGATTAAGTCAACTGATTCAGAAGCATGAAACCAGGAAATCTTTAGAGTGTCAGACAGGTTAGCAAGCTGATGGGAGTAAGAACATTTACACAGTTGCACATGCTATCTCTGGGATTCTTGGTTTCCATTCAGGGGGTAAAAAGGAAGCAAAAACAACTGATATCTCTAACTTTCTGTGGAGTATATTGAACTGGAATTGCAAGTATTGAACTGGTGGTTTTTTTTGTCCTCTCTTAGCTCTCCCTACTTGCTGGTAATTTTGTTGCACAATGTTTGTGCTTTGTTTGCTTATTTGTATATTACTGGTGGTTTTATAAGGCCTGCACATGTTGGTGTTAAATTCCATGTTTGCTGATCACTTTACTCACTTGCAATTAGGATTTCTTGCTATATTCTAACACAATGTCAATGATAATTTACCAGAAATGGCTCGTCATAATGGATCGTTGTCTAGGACAACAAGGTTACAACAACTCCTTGTGATTTTTGTGATAGTTAGGGTAATGATGTTGTTGTACTGGTGGTGGTACACAATGAGTGTGGTGAGCATTAGGACTATTCAGTTAAAACATGGGAAAAGGATGAGGAAAAGGTTGAGGTTTGAGTTATTAAATAGGTTGATAAAGGAAAGTGATACCTATTGCCATCGTGAACTCCGTGTAACTAGACACGTGTTTAATGCGTTATGTGAGATGGTTAGGGATATTGGAGGTTTAAGTGGGACTAGAAATATGTCAATTGAGGAGATAGTGGCTATATTTTTGAGTATTTTGGCTCACCACAAGAAGAATCGAACGATTTCACACTATTTTATTCGGAGTGGAGAAAGTGTGAGTCGACATTTTAATCACTGCTTAAGGGCTGTTTTAAAACTGCATGAGCATTTACTCAAAAGACCCACACCCATTTCTGAAGACTGCGAAGATGATAGATGGAAATGTTTCAAGGTATCTAGTCGCCTATATTTTTTTTAGTAAGTCCAAAGATATGTGCACCTTAACTAATAAATGAACTTTTCTTTTATTCTGTTTGTAGAATTGTTTAGGAGCTTTAGATGGAACGTATATTAATGTATCAGTTCCTTCGGGAGTAAAGGCCAAGTATCGCACTAGGAAGGGCACAATTTCCATGAATGTTTTAGGTGTTTGCACACCTAACATGGAATTTTCTTATGTTTTAACTGGATGGGAAGGGTCTGCACACGATGGTCGTGTTCTTCGAAATGCCATCTCTAGGCCAGATGGATTAAAAGTTCCTAAAGGTAGTTATTATTAAAAAAATAATTTTACAACTAAATAATTATTACAACTAAATAATAACTTGTAACAAAATATTTCTTTGCTATGAAGGTTGTTACTATTTAGTGGATGGTGGATATGCCAATTCTGAAGGATTTCTTGCACCGTATAGAGGACAACGCTATCATCTCAAGGAATGGGGTAACTATCAACCACGTAGTGCTGAAGAATTCTTCAATATGAAGCATGCTAGAGCTAGAAATGTGGTTGAGAGAGTCTTTGGGGTACTCAAAGGGAGATGGGCTATACTTAGAAGTCCTTCATACTTTCCACTCAAAACTCAAGGTCGTATCATACTAGCTTGTTGTCTCCTTCACAACTTAATTAGAAAATTGAAGCCTAGCAATGATGAGGATGAAATAGATGATGAGGATGACGGATCCGATGAAGACGATGAAGACGATGAAGATGAGGAAGATGAGGAAGATACATCATCGTCAGAGGACGAGGAAGGCGGTGGTGATGGAGGAGGGAGAAGAAGAAGAAGAGGAAGAGAAATGGAATTCATTACAAATATTGAAACTTCTGATCAGTGGACTACCTTCAGAAATACATTAGCACAAGAGATGTTCAATAGTTGGAGATCTAGAGTCGCGGGGCATGTTTAGCTCTAATCAATGTGTTGTCTTTTATTTCTTTTTTGTCATTTTGAAGTGAAAAATGGTATTATGTATTGATGTATGACTCTTTAGTATGCCTCTGTTGCAATGTCAACTTGTAGTTTTTATTTGTAGTTGAAACTTGAAAGTTGAGGGTATTAATGCTTTATGTTATTTCTATTATTTTTCTTTATGTTATTTCTATTGTTGCAATGTCAGTCAACCTGTGTATTCTGCTTGTTTAATTTATTATACATGAATGGTTATGTAGTCAAGGTTAGGTAAGAGTAGTTGGCATAGTAACCAAATCTAGTCTTTGAATGTGTATGTAATGTAGTACGTGAAGTAGGTAAGAGTGGATATGCTTCTCACTCATCAATTTTAGTGAATGTGCTTCCCACTTTTCTTGCTTCTCTTGATTTTCATGTTCTATCCGATGTGGTACAGCTTGATATTTTAAGCTGAAATTTTGCATTGGTAATAATTGATATTGAGGGAGTTTGAGGGAGAATGTTGTTAAGCCGATTGAGTACTATTTCAGGTACGTTGTTTGTGGGAGTTTTTGCTGTTGATGCATTAATCCGTCTCTCTCTCTCTCTCTGGAAAAATATATCCTAAGCTGCTATAGATTTGTTAAAATTTATTCATGACTTGTTCATTTATTGTTACTATATGTATAATGTAGAACTGATGGCTATCAAAGTTACTTCCTTAATCTGTCTGTCCTTATTCCTATCTAGCAGGAAGTTGTCCTTGAGTTTGGTGCTTCCAGGACACAACTGTTTGAGAAGTCTGTCGGTATAGGTGTTTTACATATCAACATCTGTTACAGTTTCTAATTCATAGGACACAACTGTTTCTGAGTGTGCGTGGAAGCAACTCAGTTTTGCAGTCAGAGCAATTTTCAGTTAATCTATAATGTCAATAAAAATTTAATCTTGTACTGTATTAGTTTGTGCTTAGTTTATATAGTACTATATTAAAATTATGTGAACTATCAGTGAAAAAAAAAAGATTACTTGCTTTAATGGCTACATTGGTCAGTATGACTATTTACAAGGTAGGTTGTGTGATGGCTTGTCATGTTAAGATCTTGGTGTGGTCCTCCTCTTTCATTTTTTAACTCTCAAATTTCCTTTTCACTTTTAGGTGAATGATGGAAGGCGCTATTCGGGGAAGAGGTAAAAATAAAAGGTTTTGGTCAGCACAAGAGGACGATATACTACTCCAATCCTTATTGGAGTTATCTCGGAATAACAAGTGGAAGAGTGAGAACGGTTTCAAGCCTGGGTACATGAATCGTTTGGAAGAAATGATTTTAGCGAAGCTTCCTGAGTGTGGTTTAAAGGCTGAGCCGCACATTGACTCAAGGTTAAAACATTGGTCAGAGAAGTATTCTGCAATGGCTGAGATGCTAAGTACTTCAGGGTTCGGTTGGAATGCTGAGAAGAACTTACTACAAGTAGAAAGAAGTGTCTATGAAGAATGGATCAAGGTATATTTGTGCTTTTGCTTTATATTACAGCTTTATGATTTTTCGAGATTCAGAATCAAGAGATTGAGGACAAGTGGATGTAGATATAGTTTACACTAGCTTATTTTTGTGTGCAAATGTCCATTGTGAATCCTTTTTTGATTCTTCGTGTTTGTCAAATAAAATGATTACAGTTTACACTAGAGTCGAGACTTGTTCTTTTTCTCCTGGAGCCAAATAAAATGATTGCAGTTTTGGTCATCTACTCATTGTTGAGATATTTCATTATTTGGATTCTGAAAAATGGCTAACAAGATACAGAAAATGGCTTTTAATGACAGCTTGTGATATGTAACCATCAAGAAGGAATCTCATTTTTTGGATTTTGTTTTTCAAATACAGCGGTACCTCTGTACTCACAATCAGCGACTGTAAATTAGTTTTTTGTTTGGCAAACTAGTAATGTCACTTTAATTGTTGGAATTCAAACTGGTATATTATGAAATTTCTTACAACTTCTTATATTATGAAATTTCTTAGAGCTTCTGTTATATTATGAAATTTATTACGGCTTTATGTTCTGAACAGCTTATGTTATATTATGAAATTTCTTACAGCTTCTTGTATATTATGAAATTTCTTACAGCTTCTTGTATATGTTGAAATTTCTTACAGCTTTATGTTCTGAGCAGCTTCTTTTTTTTATTCAAAGTCGATATTTATTTTAGTCGATCCTTTATTTGCAGACTCATAAGAAAGCAAAAGGACTTTATGGAGTTCCATTCCCATTTTATGACTTGCTTGCTGAAGTTTATGGGAAAGATAAAGCAACGGGAGAAGGAAGTGAGTCGTTTGCACGTGCTGTTCAGAACATGGATATTGAGGTGACTGAATCCGTTACACTTGATAGTGATGATGATTTAGATGATAATGAATCTGGGGCAAGTGTTGCAAGTGGGTCAAGGAAGAGGAATGCTCCTTCATCTCAAGCAAGGTTTGCAAAGAAACAAAAGGTCTCGAAGAGGAAAAAGGACGAAGTTGGAGATTTGGCTTCATCTCTAGACTCGGTTAGCACATCATTTGGGAAAGTGTTTGAAGAGATGAATACTAGTTTAGTTGCAATGGCCCAAGTTTGGACAAATGAAGATGAGAGGAAGAAGAGACTTGAAGGTGAGAGCAACAAAATTTTAGAAGAAGTGTTGAAATTGGATGTTCTTTCCCCGTCTGATGCATTAGAGGTAACTATCATTGTAATTATTCTTTATGAATTGTTTCATTTAAATAATTTATTGATTGTCCTTAACCAATATACCTTTGAAATATATAGGTAGCAACAATATTGATGGGAGAGGAACACAAACTTCATATATTCTTTCAGGCCAACATCAGTTTGAGGAAACAATATGTGACCGACTTGCTCAAGAAGAGGAGCTGATTGTGTGGATTTTATATATGTGGTTGTAGCTTTTGAACACACAGGATACTTTGGTGTGTTTGGTTTTGTAGTCTACCTTTATGTCTTTTTGAACGTGGTTATATCTACTTTTTTTTTAGTGCGAAGTGGTGTTACTGACTATGTGAATTTCTGACTGTATGGTGTGAAGTGGTGTTTCTGACTATGTGAATTTCTGACTGTATGGAATTATGACTGTGTGGATTTCAAGTGATTTCATATGAGTTTATTATATGTGTTCATCCTTCATATATGATTTTGCAATAGTTAGGAAATAATAATAAAAATATGCAAAGGTCTTATTGATTGTTTTATTTCCTTTCCCTAAATCAACCAAACACATAAAAAGGTAATGAAGAAAGCAATGATTCCCCTCTTAAATCAACCAAACAAAATTGGAGTTTAACCCTTTTCCTTTCCTTTCCTTTCTCTTAAAATGTTACCTTACATTTCCTTTCCCTTCGTCCAAACAAACAGCCCCTAAACTACAACCTAAAATGAAAGTGACCCTTTGCTATATGGACATGCTTTTCTCATGTTTTCTGAATTTGTGTACACATATTTAAAGAATTTATCAATTCGACGCACAATATCATGTTAGGTTGCGTCTTTTTTTTCGCTTCTCTTTTGGAATAAGTAAATATAAAATTTAAATAGACTAACTAAATAGACTATATTTTTCATATATTCATAATTTTCAATAACAAAACTTTTATTCTAATATAAAATAATAATACATATAAATTTTTTTCCTACCTATTTTTTTTTTTAAATACGATGGGTTAGAGCGGACGTTAGTCCACCCCTAGTTACGTCCCTGAATATATAACCCAAATTACTAAGATTGATATAGTAATATTAGGCCATTAGGGTATGTTTAAATATCAATTATTATAACTTATCATTTATAATATAGTATTATAATGCAATATTTTTTTTGGTCGACAATAATATATGCAATATTATACATTATATACCATAATAACTGACTATCCAAACGAATCTTTATTATTGTAAAGTTTTAATGCACATTTATAAATTTTGATTGAAACATGGCATTATCAATAAATTATATTATAATAATACTCTATATGTCTCAAAAAAATTAATTTTTTTCACTACATTTTCTAAGTAGCCAAAAACTCAAAATATCAGTTTTTTAAAAATATTTTTCTTATAATTTCATAGATGATAATCTAAAATCTGAAAATATATAAATAAATAAATATATGTATATTATATGTTATATAATTTTTATCATTTAAAAAAAAATCATTTTTTAAAAAAGGAATTAATAGTATTATACAATATACATAATTTTTTTATTTTATTTTATTAGGAAAAAATTCGGGCGAGCGAGCTCTACCCGGCAGCATGAGGTCTAAGAAACCAAAATCGTTGGAAATATCGAAACCCTAGGCTAGACTAGGCAGAGTGGCAAAGATGTGTAACCTTATCCGTCACTTTATTGCATAACCGGGCAACGTGAAAGAAAGACCCTTCTTTCACAGTCGATAAGAGGAGTTTAACATCTGATAATATTAGTTCGATTTCTCACGGACATTTAGCTCTTTCTTTTAGGTAGTTTATAATTATGAAGGAATCACTTTCAATGTCGATTTTGTCGATACGGAGTTATCGAACATGTTGAATTTCCAAACAATATACATTATTTTGTAAATTTGACTAGTTGCTTTTTCGTATAATAGTTGCCATTTTGTTTATTTTATTTTTTTGATTGAATGACAATTGCTTGGTTATCTTAGTTAGCTGCATGCACTATTTGTACGTGAAGAAAACGGTGTGCTCCAAGACAAATACGCCCATATCTTATTTGGCCACTTGGTGACTTTATAAAACACTATATAAAACTTAAAAGTGACCAATTTGAACAAACCATTCTACAATTTCCATTCTTAATGTCCAATAAATTTACTCCTTTTCGATTGAATTCAAATTCTTTACATCTAATTAAATCTAATATTATATAACTCGTTTAAATGTTTATTATTCCTCTTGCTAGTAACTCTACGACCATTTTTTTTTTACAATTACATATATCTTTAGTCCATTTATATTTGTTTGATTTTAGTTTCTTGACTAATACTCATAGTTGTACGTTGTTACGAACTCTATCAAGTCTAATACAACAACAACAATTATTATTATTGTTTGATCGACATATATCTGGATTTTGGTAAATAGAGAACGGTCATTCGGGATTTGAATCAGAGACTTTTGAGTACACCTTTCAAATCATTTCCGACTGAACCATTACGGAATGGTTGAATTATCAATAATTCTTCGTATAAGTTTTCCTCAACACAAATGAACTACGGAGTACATGATTTATTAACAACCAGCCCCTTATGGGCTTCAAGGCCATGGCCCAGGCCCAGTTATACTTTATGGGCCTCCACGCCTAGGACTGGGCCTTTTCCGATCTCTTTACCATTTCGTTCAGCTTCTCAGCGGCTCCCTTTCCAGTTCCCCAATTTCCGTTGGAAGACGCCATTAGAGTCTGCAAACCTCCCTCCCTCTCTCCTCGATCTCACCCACCGTAAATGGTCTCCCATGGCAATAGGCAGGTTCACCTACTCTTCGTCGCAATTAGGTATCACGTCAGAAGAAGACGCGCAGCCTCGATTTCTCTATCATCGGCCGCCTTCACCACCACCGCCACCGCGAACGCTGATATCTCCGTTCGAGAAATTTCTGTCCTGCTCAAAGACAGAAATTGGCAGCATCTTCTTCAATCTTCCCCAAATTTAGTCAGCAAGCTCAGCCCCGATTTGGTCCAATCCGTGATCCGCCATAACCGCTGTTCAGATCCCGCTCTCCTCCTCAGCTTCTTCGATTGGGCGGATGCTCGGCTTCAGCTCCATCCCCGCCATTATTTAGGCTCCCTTTCTATGCTGGTTGTCCTTTTATGTAAATCGAACTGCTTTCCACTCGCCGCCGGGATTCTTGACCGTTTGGTTAGCACTTGCTCTCCTCCTTCGTTGCTCCTCGATTCAATTTCATCTTCCGTCAAGGATTGTTTCAATGTTGGCATTTCGCAAACGAGTTCCAATTCGGAGGCTTTTGATATGTTGATTTTCGCTTACAAGAAGAAAGGGCTGTTGATGGATGCTGCTTCTCTCTTATTGTCTGCTAACGAAGACGGTACCTTCTTGCCTAGTTTGTTGTGTTGTAATTCCTTACTGAATGACTTGCTCAAGTCGAATAGGATGGATTTGTTTTGGAAGGTTTATGAAACGATGCTACAATTTAAATTGGGTCCTGATGTCTATACTTACACCAGTCTCATTAATGCCTTCATTAAGGATGGTAAGGTGAAAGAGGGGAAGAAGGTGCTTCTTGAGATGGAGGGAAAGGGGTGTATGCCCAATGCAGTCACTTATAATGTCGTTATGAAGGGTTTATGCCGAATTAGGGCTCTTGATGAAGCTATGGAGATTAAGCGGTCTATGTCTGAGAAAGGGGTGTTTCCGGATGGATATACTTATGCTACGCTTGTGGATGGGTTGTGTAAGGTTAATCGGATAGGAGAAGCAGAAGCGTTGTTGGAAGAGACGCAGATTGCGGGTTTGCAACCGGGCCACATTGCCTATACTGCCTTGATGGATGGGTTCTTGAAACAGGGTGATTTGAAGCAGGCTTTTAAGATCAAGGATAAAATGGCAGCTTTTGGAATTAAGTTGCATGGAGTTGCCTATGCTGCTCTTGTTAGTGGGGTTTGTCGGGCTGGTGAAATGAACAAGGCAATAGATCTGGTGAATGAGATGATCAGAGTTGGTGTGAATCCTGACTCCAGGGTCTACAGCCATTTGATCGAAGGGTATTGTAGGCAAAATGAGATGGAGAAGGTTCATAAGCTGCTAGCACACATGAAGACCAAGAACTTGTCACCTACCGTTTTTACTTTTAATGCTATGATCAATATACTATGCAACAAGGGAGATCTTCAATCTGCGAATGATATGCTGGAAGGAATGCTTACATGGAACTTGAAACCAAATGTGGTTATCTACACGACTTTGATCAATGGTTACATAAAGGAGCTCAAGTTTGAAGAGGCTACAAGACTTTTCAAAGAGATGACTGTGCAAGGGGTTTCACCTGATGTGTTTTCATACAGTTCACTTATAATTGGCCTTTGCAGGGCCCAAAGGATGGATGACGCCAGAATTTATTTGAATGAAATGGTGGCCCGGGGTCTAAAGCCTGATGCTTATATTTATGGTGCTTTTATTCTTGCATATAGCAGGAAAGGGGAGATGGAAGCTGCCAATGGTCTTTTTAATGAGATGATGGGCCGCGGCGTAGCTCCAAATAAATTTATTTATTCAGCTATGATTGATGGATACTGCAGAGATGGGAGCACTGAACATGCCTTGATGACATTCAAGTCTATGCTGGGTCATGGGGTGGTTCCTGATTTGAAAATTTACAGTGTGCTCATTCATGGCCTCTGTAGAAATGGAAAAATGCTAGAAGCTATGCAAGTTTTCTCAGAACTCTACGATAATGGTCTTTTACCAGATGTTTATACATACAGCTCCCTGATTTCTGGTTATTGTAAGCAAGGTGACATGAGCAAGGCTCTTGAGCTCTGTAATGAAATGGAACAGAAAGGTGTTGCTCCTAATATTGTTACTTACAACACCTTGATTGGTGGGCTTTGCCAATCTGGGGATGTTAAAAGGGCAAGAGAGTTATTTGATGCAATCAACGGAAAGGGTCTGGCACCAAACAGTGTTACTTATACTACCTTGGTAAAAGGATATTGCAAATGTGGGAACATGGTAGAGGCGTTTGGGTTGTTTGGTAGAATGACATCTGAAGGGGTGCCTGTTGATGGCTTTGTCTATAATTCCCTTCTTACTGGCTGCCTTCAAGATGGAAATGCCGAGAAGGCACTCAAGCTGTTTCATGAAATAATTCAGAAGGGTTTTGCTTCCACACATACTTTCAATATTTTGATTGATTGGCACTGTAAATCGCATAATTTGACTGAAGCCAACAAATTGGTACAGGAAATGAGTGATAAGAATGTCGCTCCCAATCATGTAACCTTCACAATTTTGATTGATTATCACTGCAAGATAGGAATGATGGAGAAAGCTGACAGTCTGTTCTTAGAAATGCAAGAAAGGAACTTGAAACCGACTGTTGTGACATATGCTTCGCTTTTACATGGCTACAAAAGCATTGGAAACGTATTCAAGATATTTTCTCTTTTCGACGAGTTGTTAGCTAAGGGAATTGAGGCTGATGAAGCAGTCTATGGTATGATGCTGGAAGCTTATAGCAAGGGAGGAAAGTGGACAAAAGCATTTTCATTATTAGATGAAATGTTAGTCAAAGGCTTGACAGTGAATACTGGTGCAGGCAGTGAACTCATAGACGCTCTATGTCAGAAGGAAGATTTTTCAGAAGTAATACGAGTGCTCATTGATCTAAAGAAGCAAGGACTTATTCTTAGCACCAAAACATGTAGCTATCTGGTTCAAGGGTTTTTTCATACAGGAGATGCTGAGAAGGCAAGTGAGATTTACCAATGTATGGTAGAATGTGAATGGATTCCTAGCTCCACAAAATTATCAGACCTGACGGTTGACCATGGCCTGCTGAAAGAAGCAGATTCTCCCGAGTTGCTGCAGTCTTTTATTAGTTCCAAAGGCAACTGATGTATCCATATCGAAGAAAATGGTCACTCGAGAAAGAGCATGGAGCCATGCAATGGAGAAAAGGCAGTTGCCTAACGTCCTCAACAGAAGCCAGCGCTTCTATGTACTTGGCAGGTTACAGAAGGCAGTAAAATGGGCCAGTCTTTTTTCCCAGCTGTCTTCAATTAGAGGAGATTCTAGAACATCTTTGGAGGTCGAGGTCAGTGTTACCATATCATATTGCTGTTGTATTTGCTTGTAATTTATGAAGTGTGTTCATAGCGTGTTTATTATCTTTGTCCCAATTTCTATATTCTCTTCTAGATTAAAAAGTTAGCTAATGCGTAGAGGAAGGATGCTATTGTTATCCGACATGTCTACTTTTCTGTGCATCTGGTTCTATACTTCTATGTACATGCACCAAGCTAAACTAATTTTGCATCTTTCCATCAAATCAAAAAGAAAAATCATTGGCGCGTGGCTCTTGCCGGCTGGGTCACGAGCCCGGGTTTACCACCAAAGGTGGGTTACCCTCGTTAACAAAAAAAAAGAAGAAAAGAAAAATCATCATTTTCTTAAGCATTTGAATTCTACTGCTTTATCTTGGAGGGGGGAGGGGGGGGGGGGGGGGGGTGGAGAGTGTATAAATTGCCATGTCAATTGATAGCTATACAGCATTACAGCCTATACTGATATCCGTAATTCCTTGTCAGGCCTATGCATCTTACATGAAGGGTTGAACATGGTCAGAACTGGGGTACATCCGTAAGAAATTTAAGAGTGCAAGGTACATCTCCCCTTCTGTGCAGTAATTTGACCTGTTCTCATACACAAGTGAGAACAGGTCAACAGTAGAACTTTGAATACAAAATATGAGCAATTATTTCAGTTGGGGGTTCTATGATGATGGTAACTTATGACTTATATTGCAGAGCTGTCTACGAGGAACTTGGGAAATATGTGGAAGAGCTAGAACAAAGTCTTAGATACCGCGTACACAAAATTAGCAAGTCAAAACTACAAGCTTTAGAAATTAGAACTATTACATATGGGTAAAATGGATGGTCCAGCCATGGGCTTTGTCAAATCTAAGTTGGCGCCGGCGGTGAGTATTGATTTCTGGTACAAGTGAAAAATTGATGAAAATCGCTTGTGAAAAAAGGTTCTTCTCCTTGTCTGAAGTCTTGTGCAGAAGTTAATTAACCTGTAGAACTTGTTTTTCACCATGTGTTCCCAACTCTCAAGTTGCTTAAATTATTCCTGAAATGTTTTAGTACACGGAAAGATCAGCTTATTTGTTTGTAATATGAGATTTCACGTTTCTAGCTCAATTTTTTTGTCTTACAAGTTCTGGTATGCAGGCTGTCATGGCTGAGGCAAGGTCTCAAAAAGCTGCTTCATTTACAGAGTTCCATTGGCTTGGTCACAACTTTGCCATTTCCAATGCCTAGACCAGGGTTTCTATAATTAAAGGTCTGTCATTGCATATCAGAGAAATCATCACATAATCCATGCTCTTATTTTGTGACATGGCATGTGTTTCAGCACAAATACACAATCTGCATGTAATTTATTTTTTATGGGCTTATTTACTCACTGTGGATACAAGAGTTGGAGTTTTAAAAACTCTGAAACATGAAGAGCCTGCCATATTAATGCCCACCTTGAATATTTCTAATCTTACTAACCTGCCATGTAGTATTTAATTTATCAATCTCCATATTTCAAAACCCTCAAAAGTAGGTAACAATTGAACATTGATGAATAGCTTTACAATGCTTGTTAGAAGAAAAATAGCTTCATGATGCTTGTTAGCTTTACAATGCTTTGAACTTCATCTGCTAATTTCTCCTCCTTTACAATACGATGACTGACCTTGCAAGACGAAGAAAAAGAGTGTTGTGTAATTTTGTTTCGTTGCCAAGCTCCAGTAGTTCATTTATTTATATATGTGTCATTACTATTCTAATACTTGCACGTGACACCTCCTGTTTTTCATTCCAACTATTATTGGGTGCTTTCTCTAGCCTCTGCCTACCATAGATTACCTCCTCTTCATCCTCATAAATGTTTGATTGTTTATTCCAAGATATTCACATCGTATTTAACTATTTATGGTGTTTGTGCACTTACTTGGTGGATTATATGAGTTCCAAGAGAAATTTGTGATGTTTCTGAGTGATAATTGCTCTGTCACTGTGAATCTAAATTAAATATCAGTATGGGATCGTAAGACTATATCTTTTCCCACGGGGCTTTTCTTCATCTTAGTTGTGTCCACTGTGTCTAAAGATTTTTCATTTCCATCCAATGCCATAGCAGCTCAGGAATAAGAGAAGGATCTGCACAGCTCCACCGTGGAGTCACTTCCTGCTGATAAAAGACTAGCTATGTTTGATAAGATTTTTACTGCTTACTGAGGCAAGAAGCTGCATTCGCAATGAATTAGTATGACACTAGAGTTGGTTTGCTAATATTTTGGGTTTTTAGCATGTTGCCTTGGCATTATTCAACATGTACATGTAATGTGTGTTTTCGTCTCTGGCTTGCCTTCCTCTCTGAGCTCCTTCTATTGTTCTCGCGTGATATATCATTCTTGCTTTGAAAATGCTTCTGAAGCTTTTACTGTGCAGGTGACAGCAGGATGTAATGAAAATCTTAAAGATGATTTGTGTGGACTTGACAAAGCTGTATGTGCTGTCTTGGACCAATGCAAAATAGAGTGAAACTAGCCTTTGGTTAGCATAGCAAAGAGCAAATTCAATAGGCTATGTGAAGATAAAAATTAAAAAGCAACAAAGGCTGAAGAACTTGTCCGCTTGTACGATCTTCTATTACAAGTAAGAAATCTTAAACACATCTTTCTGTATGACAAGTTGAGTTACTGTGCCAAGGATGAGATCAATGTTGATGATACATTTCAGTATAGTTATTTTGATGATAATAACTTCATATTATTTATTTTCAGTCTGGTTTCTTATGCTAATTGTTTTGTACTGCTTTCTTTTCTACTCGTGCCTTGGTTTGTAGAATTTGGCATGCGTGAATTGTAATGACAGCTTCATTTGCTTGACAATTGCGTTGGGATTGAATGCCTTCAGCCAATGAATTCAGAAGGAGGATTACTGGTTGAGAAACTAGATGTATATGAGCCAGCCGTAGGAGTTTCATGTGCAAAAGTGCCTCCATCCATTGCAGCCTCTCCACCTGCGTACCATGCAATACCGAGGAATCCCATTGTGTTGGACCTTGCCTACAACTTCATTGACTAACCTTCTCTGGAGGACAAAATGAAGAAAGACAAGAAGAGGGAAGAGGGTTTGCTTAGCAGGTTCTGGGGATGATTACTTATGTTGTGTTAGTCCCTGGTGGCCATTTGAAGGGCTTTTCACTTTTAGGACTTCGGAAGCAAGAACATCTCCCTTCTTCGGTGCGCAAAGAAATAGATCTTGCTTTTGTATTTCCCCACCTTTCAGAACCTAATATAGAGTCCATCGTCGATTGATGAAGAAGCAAGGAGAGATGCGAGCTCAGCAATCCTAAGTGAATGTCAACCAAGCAATCAGAACCGTCCACTCTTGTATACAATGGACATTCATGATCATGGTTGACTTGTAACAGATTTAGTTGGTTGTTTCTTTTCTGTTAAGAACAACTTATAAATGAGATCAACATCTCATAAGCCCGTTGTAATGAAGTTTCTGAGGTTATATTGAGGAATAAAGCCATCACCATTGATGGTCCCAAATCGAGCTTGATCTTTCCAGTTTTTCCTTCAATTTCACACCTCAATTTCTTCCTTCTTTGTTCGACAATTCGATTGATTCTCCACGTCGTAACATGGTATCAGAGCTATGAGTGATCCAAACGAAAATTCTCGCAACTCGCAGTTGATTGGAGAAGTTGATAGTCTCGGAATCGATTCCAACAATCCTTTATGTCCTATCTACACAGCTGCTAACAGATCGGAATTATTATCCATGGAGGAGATCGGTGGAGGTTTCTCTCCGAGCGAAGAATAAGATCGGCTTCATCACTAGTAAGTGTAAGCGACCACCAGATGATTCACCTCTCCTTGATCAATGGGAGAGGTGCAACAACATGGTGATCTCCTGGCTTACACATTCTGTGGACAAAGATTACTCGGATATTTCAAGTTCAGAATGAGCTTTTCACTCTTAATCAAGGGAACCTTTCAATCAGTGCATACTTTACTAAATTCAAAAGACTATGGGATGAGTTTGTGGTGTTGATTGAAATCGAAAACTGTGGAGCCTGTGGTGCTGCTGGTTTGTTTCCTAAAGTCTTGCTCAAGCTGCAGGTTATTCAGTTCCTAGTTGGACTGAACGATTCATACAACATGGTGCGTGCTAACATGTTGATGATGAAACCTATGTCGATCATTGACGATGTTTATAGTATGTGCTTGGATGAGGAAAAGCAAAGGGAATTCCGCTCCTCTCTGAGTGTGGGAATTGATTCCACTGCACTGAATTCATTCCAGAAGGGATCCACTTCCAATGTTCAAGGAAGCAAGAATGGCAGTTATGGAAGTTCGTCTTCGCAACAATGCGTCCAAGAATGGTGGAAATTCTGTGCCTAATTCCAACAATCAGTCTACTGGCAACTCGAATGGCAAAAAATCGAAGTACTTTTGTGATTTTTGCAAGAGAGAGGGGCAGAGTATGGAGCGTTGCTTCAAGCTTCATGGTTTCCCTAAAGGGGATAAGGACAAGCCGCATCAGAAGAGTTATGCTAATAACTCTTCGTCTGATGTGGCCACTGGTGGAGATCGAGATGATGGGGACCAGCCACCTGCTTTTACAAATGAGCAATACAGCCAATTGATTGCACTGCTCAGTAGCCAGTCTGTAAATGACCATGCCAATGCTTCAGGAATGATGGCAGGTAAGGTTCTTTGTTTTCTTATTAATGGTTAAGATCATCGGTGGATCATAGACAGTGGTGCTACTCACCACATTACCTCTGCCCTGTCATTGTTTCATTCTTTCTCTAAAGCTCCACCAAATTCCTTTATCACCAAACCTGACAAATCTCAGTCTCCCATTGATCACATTGGTTCAATTAAGTTGAACAATGACATTACCCTGACTGGTGTTTTACATGTTCCAAACTTGCCTATAATCTCTTGTCTGTCCAGCAACTGACTAAATCTTTACACAAAAATGTTTTACTCACTCACCCCAAACCATTGTTTGTTGCTTCAGGACCTTTCCATGAGCAAATCTCTTGTTCTTGGTGAAGAGCATGATGGTCACGAAGTCACTCAGCCGGTGAAGAAGCAGCGTGTTGAGAAGGGGAACAAGGAAAAGGAGGGGGTTGACGAAGTCACGAAGGGGGTGAAGAAGCCGCGGGCCGCCAAGGAGAAGAAGGTCATTGTGGGGGTTGATGCCGTGGCCTTGGGCCTGACGACCAGGGCCGACGTCGACGCCTTCTCCGTGTGTTTAACCTGCTCCAGCATGTACATGTACGAGTACCTTCTCCGATAGCTTTCCTCGTCCGTTCTGTACACGTTGTCCCTCGCACTCAACTGGGCTCGGTGCGCCTTCCAGTAGCTGCATGTGACCCCCAGCTGCGACTTCATCATCCTTTGCACTTGCTCCAGATCGAGGGGCTTCTTTGACCGTCTGAAACTGTACATGCCCATTCACAAACACATGTGTCTAGTTAAAATTGTTTTGTGTCTAGTTTTTATTAACGTATGTTCAGTGTATATAGGTTAGCGTCCAATTATAATTGTTGTGTGTCCAGTGACTACCGAAGTATGTCCGGTTTATATGTGTATATGTCCAGTGGAATTTTGGCAAGAGTCCAGTTAAGTATTACGAATTGGGTCACATACCTTTCGACAAGACGTTGCCCCAGCTGCGTGTATGTCGCACTGCGTTTTTGTCTGACCGCCTCGTTCAGTCCGCACGTGTGCTCGTCCACAAGCTTTCGGATCATCCATAACCCCGTATCCTTCTAAGTCGAAGCCCGACATGACCACTTGCACTTGGAAGCAGCGCACCCTGCAACATACAAGATCGTCGTTGACTTCTCCACCTTCGTCTTGAAGCAACGAGTTAGACCCGCCCACGTTACGAGTTCCTGCACATCCTCCTTCCTCTAAAACATTTGTCCCTCCCGGGGCTTAATACCGCACTGGCTGGGATCCAATGGGTTCCTCGCCACCATTGGTTCACTTTCAGCAAGCTTCGGAGAAGCTCTCGACTTCCATTTTCGTCTTTCGTATGCTTCCTCGACTTCCCTCACCGCTCGCTCCGCTTCATAATCCCATGACCAAGACTTCGTCGGACCAGAACTACCGTGCTCAGGTTTAACCACTTTTGGAATTGCATCGTCCTCGTCAGAGGAGATACCAAGGTCAATGGCTCCATCTTCCATGTCACTGCTGACATAAATGACTTGCTTCCCACATTTAACTACGTCGGCATTCTTTTCCCTCTTCGCAAACTCTAACTCCAACTCCTCACTTATCCCTAACTGGTCAGAAGTTTGTTGTAACTGGACGGGTGTTTGAGTTAACTGGACATCCGATGAGTCCAACTGGACACCCGTTTGGTTTACCTCGACAATTTTTGCTCCTAAATCTTCGTCTTCTCCGTCAAGCCCCAAGGGGGGATCCGTCTTTGGGTGATCTTCTTGGGTCACGGGCGGACCAGTTAACGGCACTACAACATCCTCCAAGCCTACAGGAGACAAACCACCACCGTCTGAGTCATCCGTTGTCGATCCTTGTGTTTTTGCCATGTCTCCACCAACCTTGCGTCGCATGGAGACATCGAGGTCAATAGGCCAATTTCGCTCTCCAGACAACCCGTTTACAAACTTGTAGGCCTCCAAGTCTTCGTCATCCTCGATAGCAAGCGGTCTGGACCTTTCCTTCTTTGGCTTTACATATGTGAGCTCCACATCATTCCCCCTCCCATCGACATTAAACTTGTCCATCATCTGTTTCTTCAGATTTACATAGTCAATCATTTCGTCCACCAGCACGGCTTTCTGGCTCCTTGACCCCGTGAAGATCCAAGTGTCGCCTTCACACGCCCACCATCCTCCAAACAATACAGTGATACAAACTGATGATTTTTCCCCTGTTGCATTACATAGGGAGACAGAAAATAATTTTTACTGCAGTAATTACATATAAATAACACTTACCATACATAGAGACAACACTTACCCATTTTATATCCGACCAGAGGAATGTCCAGTAACTTCCAACACGTGTCCTGTGGGTACGACTTAACTGTCCAGTGAAAAGTGGCTTCGTACACGTAGACCGTTTACTGAACCCAGGCCCACTTGCTTCTTCTTCAATGGATTCTCTCTCTTTCTTCAGATTTTGTGATTAAATGTGACGCCCATCACTCCTCTGACCACACATCATTGGACACCAACCCTCTTTCTTCAAATCCCACGCCGACCATTCCCCTTCTTCAAGTTCTATTTCCCCTGCAATTCATTAATGGGGACTAATGATTTCTCTCATAAATTCTTCAATGCTTATATACCCTCCCTTTTCCCTTTTCTGTTTTGGCGCCGCGTATGATTGGCGGGAACCATCTGGCTCCCTCCTTTTTACTGTAGCTCCCTTCTAATTGCTCTCTCCCTCTCTCTATCTATCTTGTCAATAATCCTAAAGATTTTCTCCCCCCCCTCTCTCTCTCACACACGCACATCTCTCTCTCTGTGTCTTTTCTTCGCTTTTCCGTCTCTCTCTCTCTCTCTCTCTCTCTCTCTCTCTCTCTCAGTGTCGAACTCACAGTGTCCAGTCTCCCCCTCATTACCTGCTACCGGTTGAACCAAAAATCCGGATATCCGGGATTGTGCAATTTTTTTCCGGATGGGGTTAGACGTGCAAAGTTTGCAACCAAAAGGGTTATTTATGCAAAACCCCCTAAAAAATTTCCGGTATATTTTGCGATTTCAAAGAAGTAACACATATAAATCTATAAAAAATATATATATTTTACAGGTTTTCTTATATATACATACACATATAATATACGTAATATGTGTATATATACACTGATGCAGTACCATTAGTTTTATTGTTGGGTGGAATGCAGTAGCATATTAGTGTGTATACAAGTATGCATATACACACTGTATAAGTGTATTAATCTATAAAGATTATATATAACATAACATAATGTATTATTATTATTATTATTATTATTATTATTATCATTATTATTATTATTATTATTATTATTATTATTATCATTATTATCATTATTATTATTATTATTATTATTATTATTATTATTATTATTATTATTATTATTATTATTATTATTATGCGGGACGGGACCGGGACGGGATTCACTAATTTTTTTTTAACTCCCACCGGGACCGGGATTTGCGGGATTTGTGCCCACCCCTACATCATATATTTAGACCAATTTAAGAGGTGTAACATGATGAGTAATTGATAAAGTAACATAGAGGATCATAACTCGGTTTTCTTAGGCCAAAAAAATAAGGTTTCTTTTATTTGCCTTCAAGTAGGGTGGATGTCAGTAGGAGTGTGGAAGCGATTAATTTTTTTTTTGTTAAATTCGAAGCATTGATTGTCTCTAGTAAGCACTTCACTATGATAACCAAATATTTCGAAGAACGGCGTGTCAAGAAGCATGGGCAAAATGACACATAATTGATTTCGTTATTTTTTGGGGTATGTCAAACTGGGTCGAAAATATTCTGGAAAAAAATCCAAACATGGTTCGGGAAAAGTACTAGTTTTATATATAATAATCTTAATTTTTGAATTTCCACCCAATTAACCTGATCTACATAAATTTTCAAATATTTTTTTTAACCAATGAGATTAACCTATTCTAACTATTAAATGAGAAATTTTTAAATATTCTCATTGGTTAAAAATGAGATTTATTATTTTTTTTTACTTAATTATCAAATCTATTTTTTTTTCTATTTTATGTTATTTAACTTTATCATAATAATTTTTTTTACTTATAAAATTTTATTTTTATTGTCCAAAAAGAAAAATATGTGTCATGACGTGGGGACTGTAATTAGTTTTTAACCAAAATGTTAACAAATTCAACAGAGGCATTTGGTGAAAGAAATAAATACAAACCTAGGGCATTTGGCGAAAAAAAAATGAAAATCTTAAGAGCATGTAGCGAAATACCGTATGTCAAAGTTTTGTGCACACGTGAATTAACATTAACCTCAGGGTGCATTTTTGTGAAAATTCCGTTTTAAAAAACATTGTTCCTCTCCGGTCTCCATAGAGTAGCATGACTTACAGATGGTGGGTCATCAAATTCATGCACATAATTCATCTCATATGAGAGCGTAAAGGCGTATTTGATATTTCGTAAGGTCATCGATCAGCCACGGTGTTGGTTGTCCTATTAATGTGCTTAAGATGTTAAGCTCCCAACGGTGTGGGCAACTCGTCCTCCAAAAGCTTGTAGACCATCATTGAATCAGTTTCGATGCATACCCGAGGGCTTGAGAGGTAAGCTTGCAGACTCCATGTAAGACCGGTAGTATCTCAAACTCAAGTGCGGAGCAGATCCATAGTTTCACGCAAAACCCACGGATGCAGTTGCCGGCCACCGCTATCTCAGATGATGCCTCCACTGCTAGCTTGCGAGACCAGGGTTGCTTCGCAAGGCTCCGTCAATGTTCAATTTCACCCAGCCCGAGGGTGAGTTAGTCCAAGTGAAAGCCATATAGACTAGAGAGAATGAATTTGCAGTTCCTGATTGATTGAATTCAGCTACATGGGACCACGCTCATGTAATGTACCAATTCAAACCTGTCCACAATCCTTTCTCCTCTCGCAACCGGTTAAGATCCGGTGGATTTGTAGGGAAACTCTACTATATAGAGTTGATTTTTCTCTCCAAAAAAAAATAAAATAAAAAAGTAAATTTAGGTTAGTGGAGCCCGGTTTGGTGGGGTTGGGAAGATGAGGACGAGCCGACATGGCTGTCCTTCCTAGCGCATCTTTGCGGATGAAAACTCGAAGTTATGGATCGTTTTCTATGCAGTCGTTGGCATGGAGATTATAGGTGAGACGAGCGAGTCTATCTACTACAACATTCGATTCCCTGAAAATATGAAGAATAGCAACATTAGAAAATGAAGAGAGATCTGACTTTATGTCTAATTGTAAGAGCTCGATGTTCCAGGGACATTTTCAGTCACCTAGAAGAGCCTTAATAACCACAGGATTGTCTCCTTCTATAGTTCTATGAGAAGGTGGGATAGATGAAGTTGCTTAGCGTGCAAAATGCCCATCTTTAAGACAAAAAGCTTCCGCATATAGTTCTGAGGTGTTGTTGCATAATCCTTGGCCTAAAGAGAGAACATTTCCCATAGACAGGCCCGACCCTTGGGGAGGGCAAGGCGGGCGACTGCCCTAGGCCTCCGATTTTACGGGGCCTCATTTTTTTACTAATTTTAATATATATAATAAAACATTTTTAAAATTAACACAAGTGTTTCTTGGTGTGGTGGTTGTTGAATTGCTACGGGGCATGCATGTTCTTTTACGGACACGGGTTTGAATCCCAGATTTAGCACAACTCTCAACATTCTAACCTTTTTTTCTATTGGTTAGGCCGCCCCACTTATTCTCTTCATTTATGTAACTAATTTCAAGGCCTCAATAAATTTCATCAAGTCATAGAGTATTAAATTATTAATTCAAATTTAAATACAACTAATCTTTTAGCTTCATTTTATAATTATGTCATTCATGAACAGTTTTAGTTTTATTAACACGGACATTCAAGAAAAAAAGCTTCATTGTCATAGCTATATTTATATTAATTGAATTGAATGAAATAACATGTTTCAAGGAGTTTTAGAATATATATATATATATATATATATATATATATATATATATATATATATATATATATATATATATATATAAAATAAAATGACACAAATTTAAACGTGTAGTATATAAATTATTTTTAATTGCATAACTATAAATTTTATAGAGCAAAAGATTGATAAATATACATAATTTGTACTATGGATTAAAACATTTTGTATAAAATTTTTATAATAAATTTTACCGGTGATTTTCTTAAAAATTCTTATTTTAAAGAGTTTTCTATAATTTTCCTTAAATATCAACAAAAAAAATCTAATTTTTTTTAACACACTCGTCCTTAAGATATAAAAAAAATTAAAAATTACATATAAAATTTATAATTTATAGAATTATGACCCGGACCTCCAAAATTGATTGGACGGCCCTGCCCATAGAGTCACGGATAACAAAACCGTAAGATGCATTTCCTCCGCTTCTCACAGAACCATCAAAATTGAGTTTAACATAGTTATGAGATGGCTTATCCCAATGACTATTTCTAAAAGAATTCCGCTTACCAGTAGGTTTAGGAATGACCCAAATAATTGTGTTATCCATGCCCGTCTGGACATCAATTATTTTGTCAAGATTAACAACCCTAGCTTCAAACCCAGAATGTTGAGTGGTTAAGAATTGGATTTTCATATCGTTAGTAGAAGCCGAATTTATATGGCCGAATACTACCTGGTTCCTAAAAAACCAAATAGCCCACCAACAAAGTGCAAGACCTTCCATGTTCTTTTGAGCGATAATGCCACATATATCGTTAAGAGGGATAGGAATATTGGAGTGATAGTTAGAGCTAATACTAATGAGAATGGATAGGCCTAATACATGTCTTAACTGAACTGCAATTGAACAGTCAATAAATAGACGGTGAGCATTTTCATTACAATTACCACAAAAACAAACAACCCGAGGGCACCGAGATATGTGATTTCTGTAACCGTTCCTTAGTAGGTAGGCGGCCATCACAAGCAATTTTTCACAAGAAATGTCTAACCTTGTGAGGCACATCAAGTTTCCATAGTCAGTCACAATTAAACCTAACATCCTCAGATGTTTTTGTAAGTAAATTCGATGTCGAACTAGTAGAAAACCAACCATCCATTCCGGGACCACAATAGAGGCCGTCTGAAAAGGAATTTGTTATCTGCAATAGAGCACAAGAGAGCAACCAAGTAAATTATTGATAACGGATTGGAGTAGGTTATGATCCCATTTGTTATCTGCGGAGATAAAATAACTTACCGTTAAGGCGAAATGACAATTTCTAAGGGGGGCAAGCATCTCATCATCCAATGGAGTTTCAAAAGATTCAAAAGCCCAATTATCGGACCAAGAATTGACGGAATTCTCATTCCGAATACTCCAACGAAGACCCTGTCAAAACAAATGTCTGATCAACATTAGTTTAGACTAAATGCCAAGAGGTATTGGTTTTTTTCGTGTATGCTAGAAGATTAGATCCCTTTACATACTTTTCTGAAATAAGCCGAACCTATATTAAAAGGTTCTGGAATAATTTTTCAAAAAAGTTTCAACTAAGGCTAAAGGCTAAATTCATCATTAAGATTAATTTCTTTATTTAAGAAACCCTATGGGATCAGAGGGCTCAACCCCGTTGGATTTTAAAAAAAATTTAAATTCTTTTAATTCATTTCTCTGTTTTATTTTTCATTTGAAATTTGTGAGGACTAGGGCAACAAATTTAAGGATAGAGGATTTGAAGTCATATCTTTCATTCTATGGTCGTTTTGAGTGTCCACTATTATGGTCACCTTCAACCTTTGAGTAAACCTGATGGCCAGAGTGTCCAAAAACTCTTATAATGAGACCTTATTGAAGGCCTGTCATGATCTCGCAAGAAGGAATCAGGCAAAGTTTGTTGCCAAATCCCGATCCCCATACATACATGAAGCTATTAAGCTAGCTGAGGGTTTGATGAAAATGAAAAGGATTGCAAGGTTGAAGTAGAAGAAAAGTAAACTGTAACAATAAAGTAGCAGCAGCTCAGATTAAACCTTTGCCTCGAAACTTATTCATCAATCTACTACCAACACCAAAACCAGGACTCTAGTCTGGTGGCAGCCGTAAGTCCGGCCTTTTTAATCATCATCGCCACTTTGCTTTTTCTTGATTTTGATAAATAGAGAGTTGTCATATGTGGGAGTTGAACGGGGATGTTCAGATACTAGATCCTTTTTCGACAACCAGGCATCTACATTGTGCTTCACAAACGGTTAGAATTGAGTAAAACAAAATTCAAAATATATGACCTGTAATTCTTTATTTTGGAGAATTTTTTTAGGAATGATGTTACAAATTGCAATGATTCAATCTCCAAGCTGAAAAAGAATCATAATATTCTTTAAAAATCAATCAAGATGAAAAATATCCAAGACTTGCTCTAATAATAATAATAATAAAAATCAACAATAGTGCAGTTAAGAACCTCCTCAGTTCAGGTCTCCAAAAATTTTCCACATTCATTATTTCTCGGAAGAACGAAAGTTTTTGCTTTAATCATCATTGGAGGAAAACAAATCTAATTTCCAGGAAGTATAAACATATAAACTAGTGTAATTAAAGCAAACAGCCACTTCAGTTCAGGTCTCCAATACATCTTCCGCATGGAATATCTCAGAAGAACGAAAGTAATAATCTGATCATCATCAGAGGCAAAGAATCAGAATTGCATTCAGAAATCAATTGAGCTGATACTTGAAAGTAACAATTCACCCAAATGCCAGAAATATGTACGGTAATCATCAAATAGAACAGCAGATGTTAACAACTAACTAACAAAGACGGTTGCTCGGACCCATGTGGAGTGCAATTTTAAATTGAACCATAGCAAAAATCGATTCCTCTTCAGTTCAGGTCTCCAAATGTTTTCCGCATTGAACATCTCGGAAGAACATAAGTGTGATCATCATAAGAGGCGCAAGCAAAGTTGTGAGCTCGCAACGAAACAATCATCAACGGCATTATAAAAATGAAGGAAGCATCAAAAGACTGAAACTTTCGAAATGGAAGGAGAAACACAAGCTATTACCCAAACCGGCCTGGCAAAATGGTGTGACGACGATGGGCATGGATTGATCGAGGCGAGGATGGTGGGAATAAGTAGGGTAGAACAGAGAAAGGGGGATTAGGGTTTTGACATTTGAGGACAATCTGGGCCGTGGGCTCATTGATAACCAGGTTTTGGCCCAACATATTTTTTTTTTGAGTTATAAGGTGGGTTGGCCCAACATAAATTAGGCCCAATAGGGCTGTTTCAAGTCAATAAATGCTTAATTATTTTATTTTATGTTTTTGAAACAATAAATTGCATATCTCAGGGCACAGAGAGGAAAAAAAAATCTGATTTTATAATATTTGTGTGTTAATGTGGCAAAAGTGCACTGCCCTTGTCGATTAGCAAATCGCGGAGACGCCATATACCATAAATTATTGTCTTTTAGACAGTTGTTTAACGTTAGATTGAACGTTAAACAACGTCGGAATGGACGTTGTTGAGTAGAGAAGTTGTTGACGTTGTTCGATAGCAACTGAATGATTGGGTTTTCAGTGCATATAACAAAACACCCATTAGCAATCCGTGATAATTATCAGTTACAAGTTGGTGTTGTGGTTTTATTTATTTATTTTTGAAACCTCTAAAAATATGGATTCACTTGTAAGTGTGAGAATCAACTCTTTAAATGGATTACACAAAACCGAATTAAAATATAGAACTTCTCCTAATGCCAATTTGTTTTAGGATGGAACATCACCGATCTTGTGTACTCGACTTGATTAGCATATGACGAGCTTTGGACGTGTGACCCCTACGTCATATGACCCACCGGAATTAAAACTATTGTTATAAGATTATTTGTACTTATCTTTACATATGAATAAACTCTAAGAGGGTATTAGATAAGCTTTAGAAAACCCTAGTTCATGTATAAACTCCTATATAATGGATCATTTGAAATCCAATGAGAACATCAGTTTCTCTTCTTTCTCTTTATCTTTGTTATCACTCTAACTTCAGTCCATCAACTACCCCTATTTATCTTTGTTATCACTCTAACTTCAGTCCATCAACTACCCCTACTTTTATATCGAGCTTCATGTATCGAGCTTTCGAGCTCGGCTCGAGCTCCACTCGTTTTTCCTCTACGAACGAGCCCGAGTCGAGCTTTTTCGAGCCGATCCCGAGCCGAGCCCGAGCTGTTCGACTCGAGCTCCGCTCGTTTTTCCTCTACGAACGAGCCCGAGTCGAGTTTTTTCGAGCCGAGCCCGAGTTGTTCGGCTCAGATAACAGCCCTAGCTAAAACCCTAACTTTTTTTCTTTTCTCCTATCTGTCGCCCAACCATCAAACTCTTCGATCTCCCTCCCTCACAGTCATCATCTACACCTTCAAACCCTTCGATCGAACATGACTCTAGAAGACCAAATCGAAGCAACTGGGCGATCGGGGACACCCGGGGTGGGGTGGCATTCATCATCGGCGTGGTGCCCCTCCTCGTCCCGATCGAGAAGTCCGCGTAGGGTTTGCGGCGATCATACGGTCTTCATCGTCTTCTTCTTCTTCTTCTGCGGACGGTCTTCATCGTACGGAGCGCAAATGCTGATGGAAGGCCCCGGTGGCATTGGTGGCTCCAATTACGGTGATGGAGTTTCCGATGACACCTTTGATCCGCAAGAGTCTCATAAAGTTTCCATGGTTGGAGATTTTAGCATTCAGAATTCAAAATAAGGTCGAATGCCGGAATCTGCCGATGGTGAGAAGAGGCTCACGGACTGCCTGCTGCGGGCCGATCCGGTTCTGTCTCCATGGGCGCCGGCGCCGACCTCCACGCGAGCTCCGACTTGAGCAGAATCGGGGCAAGAAAGAACGGACGGAGAAGTATAGCTTGGTGTCGGGTTGGATCCGTGATACAAGGGAGAGCCCAGGAACAACCGGCGTCGAGGTCGCATCTGCCTCAGTGAATTCAAAAGGAGGAAGAAAGGTATGCGAGGTAGATTTTTTTAATTATGAAACCAGCCCGGAATTTCCTAAAATTCCCAGATCAGCCCGCATATTTTATATAATTACATAAAATGGACTAAAACTTCCAGAGTTGCAGATTTTTTCCTTGTGAAGTATATGAACACATCCGAGGATATGTGTATACATCAATTATATCAAAAAATCGAATAAATTTCAATCTCTGAAGTGGTTGAATTAATCGAATAAATTTCAATCCCCAAAGTGGTTGAATTAATCGAATAAATTTCAATCCCCAAAGTGGTTGAATTAATCGAATAAATTTTAATCCCCGAAGTGGTTGAATTAATCGAATACATTTCAATCCCTGAAGTGGTTGAATCAATTGAATAAATTTCAATCCCCGAAGTATCCCCAAAGTGGTTGAATCAATTGAATAAATTAGTCTCATCCCCCGAAGAGGATGGGTATACATAGATTACTTTATATCCATTAAATTTCATTCCCGTAGTGATGATATGATAAAAGCTAGCGATGACCCGATTAATCTCATCCCTGAAGCAATGAAATGATAAATTAAATCTCGTCCCCGAAGCATTTGGAAGTTCCCAAAATGTATGAGTGTTATTTTAAAGTTGCATAAATAATCCATGAAATTAACGATGTGTATCTAAAGATATATATGACCCTTGAAGTGGTTGTATACAAGTTGTCTTCAAGGCATGCTAGCAAGGAAGTGTAAGATGTACTTTTCATCGAGTTAGAGATATTTTTTTTTCGACCATAGTTCGATTGTTAATACGATATATAAGGCCCAATACTACAAAGAAGACTACACCCGTGATCTTCTTTGTTGAACCGGGATTGAAAGTGGGATAATTTAGAGTCACTCACACTCACCAACTCTTATTGAAATGGAAGAAGAATAGCTAGAATCCGTTATTGTGCAAGACCAACCAATCCCTGGTTGACTTCTCCCTTAAGTGAGTAATAATCGATCATACATTTTTCTGAAGTGAGTAATAATCGATCATACCTTTTCTTGAAGAGTGTGGTCAATGTCTATATGGCAACTTATTATATTTTTGAATGCAAATCTTTTGGAGTATATGGTCGAATTATACATAATAGAGACTAATTGTCACTCGAAGTTGACAAATGAATCATCTTACATGTAAAATCATTTCTTGAAGAAAATGATAAATTGAAAAGTTTCTCCATGACTCCACGTCTCCACCTGAAGTGGAAAAATACAAATTTTATTTATTTATTTTATTCATTGCTTTATATTGAATAAAATTATTATGATTTTACTTATTGTAATTCAAAGCTCAAAGTGTTCCCGAAGAAACAACTTATCATGAGTGTCTAATACGAAGTTTTGATTGTCAAATGAACATTTGGGAGAAAGGTTTACCACAATCTCGTAGATTGTGAAGTTTTTCAACACCAACCTAAGAGCCTGAAGACTCTACTGGTGGATTTTTATTAAACTCCAGAAGAGTGAATGATTCTTATAACTTCTAGAAGAGTATACGATTCTTATAAACTCCAGAAGAGTATGTTTCTAATCTGATTATTTGTACTCTTGAATAAGTACATGAAATGTGGGGTTTTATCAAGTTCAGAACGATTGTCATTCGGCACAACCAATAGAAGCAACTACATAACACAATCCAATTAACAATGCCACTTTTTGACTTTCCTCTAAACATAGCCTGAAGCATACCCCTCGCCAGTAGAGGGTACGAAAGAGGTTAAGGTTACGCGTGCAATCGATGTTATTGTTGTGGCTTATAACTAGGTAGCTGTTATACGGTTAATTCTAAATGTCTTGAAGAACATTATAAATGACTCATATACCTGAAGTATTACACACTAACGAAAGTTCTGAAAATACCAGTGTTCTGAAAATCGCGCCTAGGCGCTAGGCGGGAGACCACCTAGGAATTTTTACGCCTAGGCGGGCATCTAGGCGGATTTCCGCCTAGACACTGCCTTGTCCTGCCTAGGCGTCGCCTAAAGCCCGACTAGTCCCGCCTAGACTGATGATTATTTAATTTTAGCTTCTAGACATGTGATTAGTCGACTTAGGGTTTTTTATCCCATAAGTCAGGATGTATTTGCTTTTGAGTCGAATCGATGATTTTGGATTTTAGGAGGCTTAGAGTTGCTAGTCGGACACGTATTTTTGCGTTTATTTACTTTAGTGTTAGTTAAGCACCACAAATTTGGGTTTATAAGTGATATTATAGATTATTATTACATTATATGAATTATTGATTTGTGTTGTGTGTTAAAATATAAAGAAATAATCACGTTTGTTCTAAGTCCGCCTAGGCGCCACCTAGGCACCCGCCTAGCCTCTAGACGGCCACCCACCGCCTAGTGTCTGCCTAGCGCCTTTTAGAACATTGGAAAATACCCATTCAATGGCATCTAAATTAAATAAATGGATCACCATATACAAAGTTCAATGGTTGAATATTATGGTTTTATAAGTGTCAAACAATTTTGAAAACTTGAAGTTTTCTCAAACAATCTTGAATGAAAAAACCAAGATGAATACCATATAGCTCCAGAAGAGCATTGATCTTGTTACCTGAAGTAAAAATGACACATATGTATAAATTGACATGGTATTGAACACCAATATCTCATATGACTAGCTCGAAGCAAGTCTTACAGAAATGAGAATGTATATGTATGGTTTATTTGACACTCATTTATCCCATTGAAACTTATCACTAACTAGAAGTTAGTTAATGAAAAAAATATTTTTTCTTTGTGGCATCCGGTCACTCATGTGAATCGATGATGTGCGGGATCATTGAAATTCATATAGACACCCACTAAAAGGACCAGAAGATATTAGGACCCGAAGATCCTCAATAAGGGTGACCCGAAGATATTATGGAAAGCATCCGAACAAGCTCAAGACCGATTTTGTCAATGTTGATATATCATTGCATGGGTCTTTCCTCATGGTTTCCTTTCCCCTTAAAATCTTAGAATTACTTAGGGACGATCACATGGGTCATGCCTCCCGCACACCCTAAGCCCGAGTGATGCTCTTAGTAATCCTCACACTTAACATTTATGATTTCAGAGAAATGGATTGATGACTTTTCACAAATCACCAACACATCGAGCTCGATCTCCACTTCGTTCGGGACAAGGTTGATCTTGGACATGTCCGTGTTCTCCATGTCCCCTATTCCTATCAGTACGCTGAAATCTTAACCAAGGGTTTACCTCGTCAGTTATTCTTCGATTTTCGGTCTAGTCTCACTGTACGGGACCCTTCACTTTCGACTGCGGGGGCCAATAAGCTCAATCTCTTGTAACCTATATATACGATTATGTTAATGAATGAAACCCTCGAGGAGGACTTTACATCAATTCTATCATTCTACACATTTGTCACTCTGCTTGGAGTGTTGATATTTACAACGATTTTAGTCTTTTAAACCTCATCCGTAAGGATGCTGCTGGGTAAAACTCGCTCGCCTGGAATTCTTAATTACAAAACAATTAACACGTTTAGTGTGCATGTCAAATAATATATGATCATCATTTCGCCCACACGCCTGCTTCGTATAGGAGCTATCCATTTATTCGGGTACGGTGTTCAACCAACGTGAAATCACGTTCCGATCTCCAACTACGTGCTTCCATGTCTTATAAACAAACTAGCAATTAGCTATAGCTAGCAACCAAATCTTGCTGCATCACTACATAACTCTATATTATAATAGATACGGTTTTGACATGTTTGTAACGCCTTTGATTTGTACTTTATCCTATCATATATATAAATACCCCTTGTCAATTGCTCTCTTTGCACCAACACCCATCAATCTTTATTAGCTTCTTCCCTACAAAGCCCAAGTAACAAAAAGCCTAGCTAGCTAGCTTCATCATCTTCAATGGCTTCTGAGAAGTCGACTTCTCCGATCATGGTCCTTGCCATCGCTGTGATCTCGATGGCCATGATCGTTGGGCAATGCCATGGGATTCAGTTCGGTTACTACAAGAACAAATGTAATGGTAACGATGTGGAGGGAATCGTTTACAAGGTGGTTCAGGCGCGTTTTCTCAAGGACAAGACTATCGTTGCTGCCCTGCTTCGCATGCAGTTCCATGATTGCTTTGTCAGGGTAAGTACTCCTCGTACTCGTTAATTCTTACTAGAGAATCCCACATCGAAAGTTTATAACAATAATAAACAAAAAAACATTTAGTCTTCTTGATGCATGGTATTTTGTATCTCTAGGGATGTGATGCATCCATTTTGTTGAATGGAGCCAACACCGAGAAGACGGCATCTCCAAATGGGAGCGTGAGAGGCTACGACCTCATCGACGCTGCTAAGAAGGAAGTCGAAAAGGCATGCCCTGGCATCGTCTCTTGCGCGGACATTATCGTCATCGCCACAAGAGCCGCAGTGCACTTGGTATGTCATTGATTTCCATATATATATATATTCATCCTATATATACTTGTTGAGAGGTATGAAGAGACTAAAAAGAGTCTCAAACATAAGATGGTGGGTTAGTACTGCTATTGCCAAAATTTGTTTTAAGATGGAAACTCACTCAACTTATATACTTGGCTGACACGAGAATCGACCAATTCGATTGTGCAGCAAAGTAGATGGTGGTACAATGTCGAAACTGGAAGACTTGATGGACTGGTTTCACTTGCTAGCGATGCCATCTCGAACCTCCCTTCTCCATCCATTTCCGTCTCTTCCGCTCTTCAGGTGTTCGAGGCAAGAAACCTAAATGCCGAAGACTTTGTTCTTCTCCTAGGTATATATAAATTTATACAAACACACACTCCAAACAATACTATATATATATTCTATAGTTATACATATACATATGTTAATATGGTATGATATTATGATAATGTAGCTGGACACACTGTGGGAGTGACACACTGTGCATTTGTCCAAAACCGGCTCTACAACTTCAACAACAAGGGCGGGGCCGACCCATCGATGAACTCGACCTTGGTGAAATCGCTGTCTAACACATGCCCAAGAGATGGAAGCGGAGCGGCTAGGGCAATATTGCTGGACCAGACTCCGGGGAGTGGGTTTTCGGTGGACAACGGCTTCCTCAAGGCGATCAAGCAGAAAAACGGAGTGCTCGAGATCGACCAGCGGATCGCCAATGACCCGCTCACCAAGGACATTGTGACCGGGCTGCTGACCCAGAATTTCTTGGCCAAGTTTGGGGGCGCCATGGTCAAGCTCGGTAGGGTTTCGTCGGGTGGTCCCGGTGAGGTTCGGAGAACTTGCGGTGCTGTCAATGCCCGCAGCCCCGCCAATGGTGGCGTGCTTGGCGGTCTCCGGTTTCCCTGAAATTAAGGCGTTTCATTGATTCTTGATGATTTGATCAGCTTCCAATTTTTTTTTCTTTATTTTCATTACATTTGTATTCCATTGTCTGTTGCATAATGAGCAAATTGTAATTCTAAGTTGAGTATAATATATGTACCGTGTACTCAAAATTATATTTAAGGGAAATTTTGATTGGCGTACCTGAAGTTTTGACTATTCCGGTTGGTGTCCACAATTTTTGTTTTTTTGGATGGTGTCCTTAAAGTTTTTAAAAGTTCGTCTGATATCCAAAATCAATAACCACGACGCCCAATATTTTTGAAAACATTGATTTTGGGTATCAAATAAACTTTTGCAAAACCTTAAGGACATATCATCCGGAAAAACAAAAATTATGTGGCACTATATGAAATAGCCAAAATCTGAGGGGCACTAATCGAAATTTTCCTTTATTTATTTCAATATTGGGCTTAAAGAGTAGGGGTGTTATGTGAATACGAGTAGCTCGAATTCGACTCATAACCGGCTCGAAAAAAACTCGGCTCGCGCTCTTTCACATTAAAAAACGAGTTGAATATATACGAGCAGGTTCCTAAGCAAAACGAGCTCGAACTCATGAGCACGGCTCGAAAAAAAATGAGCAAAACGAGCTCGAGTTCGAGCTTCTCACGCAGCTCCCGAGCCGAGATTGAGTTGCATTTTAGGCTAAAAAAAACATCGACTTGACCTCGGCTCAACAAAAAACGAGAACATGAGCACCTAGGTATATAAATAGCATCGGTAACATCTCTGCCGCCCTTTTCCCCAACATACCTTTCTCTATTTCTCTCTCTATCTCCGTCGATCACCCCTGAAAGCTCTCTCCATCTCTCATGGAATATATCTAATTGATCTTTCTCTCGCCAACCCAAGCCATCCCCTCCTCCGATCCGTCGACCGATGCGCGCACCTTCCTTTGCCGACTATGAGTTGCGCGAAGACGACATCTTCTCGAACGACGAAGCTTCTGGATCTTCGAGCTCACTCTCAAGCTCCTCCCCTTCCACTTCTTCTGGATCTCTGGTTTTCGTCCAAGTCGTTTGGCTGAAAATAATACAAACTATCAGTTGTGAACCAAAAACTAATACTACGAACTTTAAAAATGTGTATACAAACATGTTGATTTAGAAAACAAAGATGAACTTTGGACTTAAGATATAATTAACATAAAGTTTAGGGAGAACACATGCTTACAACAAATTAGGGGTGTTATTCGAGTCAAATAAGCCGAGTACCGATGTGCTCATGTTCAGCTCATTTTTTATCAAGCCGAGTTCGAGCCGAGCCTGATTTTTTTTTCGAGCTTACAAAACTTATCATATTCAGCTCGCGAGCTTTATAAGGAGCTCGAACTCGAGCTCGTTTGGCTCATTTTTGTTTGAGCCGAGCTCGAAATCATGGGCTCGCTCGGACTCGTGAGCAACAACAAGAAATCAACAAAGGGAAGGAATGACAACAATATGATATTTGAATAAGCTTGTTTGAGTTGTTTCAATTTTCAAATTGAAGATTACAGACTTAAGTTTACAGAACAACAACAAATCAACAAATGAGAAAGATCGAACATCAACAAATCACCCTTTTAAATTGGAGAGTTGTGAGGCAAACCTAAGGATGTGAGGAGTCGATGACTTGAGGCAACAAACATGACTTGAAGTGTCAACTCCGATAAAGTCTTGATGGTAAAGGCGGCGTTGATACAGCTGGATCTGCAGAGATTGGATGAAAGCGAAGAGTCGGAGAGGGCGAGATATGAGAAAACTTAAGTATGTGAGCAGCCGATGACTCTGACAAAGACTCGGGCGGGTGAGGGTGGCGACACCGGAGAGGATTTGAGTTCAAGGCTTCAAGCCTTCGAGGCAAGAGTTGAGATGGAGGCGATGCTAATCTTGTGAGGTCAAGAGAGAGACAAACTCATCTAACCCTAAAATAAAAAGGGCGAAAAGATTATAAGGACAAAACTATAAATTTATGCCAAAAATGATTTATATGAACTAGCTCGAATAAGCTCAAACTCGGCTCGAGCTCATGACGAGCTCGAAAACTTGCTCATATTCGACTCGTTTTTAAATCTGAACGAGTTCGAGTCGAGGTTTTTCGAGCCGAATTCGAGCCAAACTCGAACTACTCGTGTTCACATAATACCCCTATAATAAAATTTGACCTTTCTCCTCCCTCTTTCTTGAGGTCTCTCATTGCCCATAGAAGACTGAAAACCATGTGTTATTCGTCCCAAAATTGAACTAACGCCAATCAAGTCTAGAGCCATCGATGGAAACAACTCTAGCCGACCTACCTTCTCTCCCACCCCGCCTCCTCTCGTGTTTTTCTTTGTTGTTGCACACTCCTTTTGGCATTCAAAAGCAATTTAGACTCTGGAGCCAGAGGGATTTGCTTAGAATTAATGTTATTTTGATGATTTGTTTGATGTTTTTGTGGAGCATTGGAGGAAATTACTTTCGATTCCAAGTTTAAAAAAATTAGGGCTTTTGAATTAAAAAATTTAGATCTAAAAAATTGAACCAATTTATTTGAAATTGATGCTGCTAATTATGTGATTTAAGTATGATATGATTTAAATATATAACATCTCTATAAAAAATTGATGATTTCTGTGTAACTTCCTCTTGTCCTTTTAGGTTTTCTATGAATGTCTTTGTCCCGACCTAATATAGTTACTAGTCCAACCAGTCCTAGAAACCCTTATCGATCGAACAATCCCTAAAGAAGGATTTAACCCAATTGATAGCTTTAAGTTCAGAGATTAACCAAGGTATTTGCAGTCTCTAAAGAGGGATTTAACAACACATCCAACTTCCTACTCGTTCAATGAGTTCAACCAGCCATAAAGGAACAAGTTTTCCACTTAGGTTAAGGTTCACAACCAAGAATCTACAAAACCTTAGCAATTGAATTGATTCTAACTAGTTGCCCATTACCAATAGACCATCTAATACCTTGCTTGAATATAGACATAAGTTGGGTTAGTTTGGTCCATTGCCACGATGAGACACCATTACGTTTATACTATAGTATATGTTGTCTTTTGAGGGATTTTTCAGTGATTAGCATAACCCAGGGTGATGTGACCCTTGACGGAACTAGCTTGTCCGACGATCGCTGTGAAGGTCTGGATACTAGTGATGGAGCTCTGACGGATGATATTGAAGATGCTACCGAGGAGGAGATTGAAGAGGAACCGCTCCTGCCTCGAGCTACCCCACCGTTGACAAGAGCTCGAGCTCGCCTACTTGGTCAGTCGGTTCTAGCCTTTGAAAGGTCACCCGCATACATGATTACTTTGCTACAGGTGACTTCTGAACCGACAACATTTGAGGCTAGTGTGGAGACGAAATAAACCAAATGAAGGCTGATTTATCCCACCAATATTTATACATTTTATGCAATTTCTTTCTACAATAATGGGCTAAAGGTTTGGCTATGTTGGTTAGCCCCAAAGTTGCCAATTAGTCGGTCTTATGGCCTAGTTTATTTTCATAATTTCTTTTCTTCCTTTATTTATTGGGTGTTTTAAGAGGTCTTATGACCAAGTAGCTTATATATACATTTGTAAGCCTCATTTGAAAGACAAGTTGAAATTTGAGAAAAGTAAGCCTTTTAGCTTCCAGTGATTCGGGTCAAGAATCTCGTTCTTAGGTGAGAGGCCGGGAACAAAACCTTCGGTGAGAGGCTGAAGGAGATTCCTTAGTGAGAGACGACGGAATCAAAGGGTCGGAAACACTCGGAGTGCGAGGCCGAGAGTGTGGAAGATCGAGTGTTGGAGAGAGCTCGGAGTGCGAGGCCGAGAGCGATCTTGCGTCACATATCCCTCAACCCCATTCCCCTTCTTTACCACCATTCTAAGGCCTTCCACAGCCCCATTATCACCCTCAATCATACCCAAAACGTCACTCCCAAAACAGCCCTCAATACCTCTCAAACGAACTCAATTTCGGAATCGTCTCTGCACAGGCGACGTCTCGGTAAAACGCGATTTCCCGCTTCGTCTGACATCCGATTGATGAGTTCTGCCCCAATCCGCGACCGCGACTTCAAGATCTACAAAAGTAGTACTCGCACGTTTCCAGAAGCCTAGCCAATCGACGGGAAATCGGCATTCTTTGCCGACTGATCTGCTGCTCCAGAACTGCCAACAACTTCCCGACTTCTCGGAACTCTCGTCGCCGGTCCTTTTGCTCGAGCCCGGGTTCGAGCACGTCAAGTGGTATCAGAGCCACGACAAGGGTTCCTCAAGCTTTCGAGGTACGAATTACTTACTCTTCGCTTAATCCGTAGTTTTTGCAAAACATGTTTGATTAAGCCCGAGAGATTGCAAGTTGTTGATCCATTTCTACCGTCCCCCACCCTAGAAAACCAGTCACTTCTATCTTTCCATCGTTCTAGTGATTGAATGTGTTCTTGCACTTGTCTCTGTCCACACCGAGCCTGCTGATCGGTGTTATTGCCTCTCACCGAGCCTGTTGTTTGGGGTTGTCGTTGCCGCTTCAACTACTCTACCATTTCAGGAATTTCAGTCGGTCTGTCCCTCCGTATGCTCAATTAGTTTAGTTTAATTTTTTATTATTTCTTAGTTTTTTTTGTTTTGTTAAGGGCGTATCAAGTGCCCTTCTTAATTGGAAGCACTAGAAATGTTCCAAAAAAAAAACTTGCAAGCTTGCAACCGTAGCTAAGCTTTAAAAAAAAAAAAAAAAAAAAAAAAAAAAAAAAAAGAGCAAGCAGGTGGACATTCGTGTCTATATAGAAAAGAAGCAGCTTGTTAAAAAAAAAAGAAAAAAAAAAAAGATCAGTTTGTTTCGTTAAAAAAAAAAGGGAATAAATAGGTGTGTTTGTTTATTGTTTTTTGTTCGAAATTTTGGCAAGTTTGTTATATATTGTAGTTGCTCCATTTTCATCGTTTGAGCTATTGAACACACTTCCTTCCATGCAATCTTTACATTGCAATCTCAATTTTTTTTTATTCGGGCTAGATCACTTGTTTTGCATTGCCTAAGGACCATAGCGGGTTTTGGTAAATACTCGTCGAAAGGCCCTTGTTGTTAGTGCTCGAAGGTTGCTCATTCAGCTTACTTGTGCTTGCTATTGTGTTGGTGTTTCGTTGATTGCTATTGTTGGTGCTAGTTGCCGCTAGCGATTATTCAGGTTCTTGAGTGCCGTGCCCCTGCACTGGGAAAAGAAGAGTTGAGAGTGTTGCCTGCTGCAACCGAAAAAGGAGAGGTGAGAGCAACACTGAGTAGTGTTGGAAAAGGTGAGTAAGAGGAGAGTACCATCTAGAGTAAGGAGCGGAGAGCCAAACACCGGGGAGGTCCATTGCTACTAACTGCTATTATATCTGTTGTTTGCTCATTTTGCAGGTTTTCGAGTCTCTTTCTTTCCTGAGAATACATTATAGCGAGGCAAACACTTTAAACACACGAGCGGAGTGTGTGAGAGAGTGTGAGCGTCCACCAAAGTGAGAGAGAGGTTTCTGTTTTGCTAACTTGACGAGTTTGTTTGTTTGTCTGTGGTGATGTCACAACATTCGGTGAACAGGGAAGGAGGCAGAGTTGACCCAGCTGTCCAAGAGCTAACTCGCCGTATGGACAGAATGGAGCTAAGCATTGTAGAGATACTACAGCGATTACCGCCAGCCCAGAGAGATGCACCGAGTGATCATGGTAGCCATGACGGCCAAAGGAACCAAGATGGCGGAAGAGGACACAGGAACGGACATCGCCATAACCGCAACAATCAACGGTCAGATGATGAGAGATCAGATGGATCCATATTTTCAGAGCGGACTCAAGCTAGAGAGGACCGCCATGCTAGGCGTCGCCAAGAGGATGGTCGTCAACGTCGGACCCATGGGGTCAAGGTAAGCATTCCTATTTTTACTGGTGCTGCAGGGCCAGAGGCGTATCAGGATTGGGAGGTCAAAGCTGAACAGGTCTTCCGTTTCCATCGATATCAAGAGGAGGAGCAAGTGGAACTCGCTGTCATCCACTTTACTGATTATGCCCTCTCTTGGTGGCAAGGAGTACTAGCAGATCGGGCCTACACTCGAGCTCCACCAGTGACGACTTGGGGAGAGTTGACACGTCTGATGCGAGCTCGCTTTATTCCGGCGGATCATGGGCAACAACTGTTGCTGAGGATAGAGAAACTGAAACAGGGTCCTCGATCCCCAGACGATTACTATAAGGATCTACGCGCCCTTTTGCAGCGATCGGGCACAAGGTATGAGGACTCTTATATTCTTGCTAAGTTTCTTGCAGGTCTGAACTCTGATGTGGCTGAGATTGTGTTGCAACTGCGACACACCCATGTGATTGATGCTCTTCATCATGCCACACATGTTTATGAAAACTTCCTCAAAAGAGGGTCCGCAGGGTCCTCAACAAGGCGTTGGACGGGAACTGAATCTCCTTCAGAACCACCTCGGAGTTACCGTCCCCAACCGCCTAACCCTAGTCCTACTTCCCCCTCCACCGTTATACCTCCGGCTAACCAAAGCCCTAGTCCTGTCATCCCTAACCCCACACCTCCACCTCCTAGACCAGAGTCCAGCAGGCCTCGAGAGGTCAAGTGTTACAAGTGCTATGAGATTGGGCATTATGCTAGAGAATGCCCCAACCCACGAAAGGTTCTCCTTAACTCGTTCGGAGAAGTGGTGAGTGAGGTGGAAGGCCTCGATGACCCTTATGAGCTGCCAGTTGTAGATGAGGATGAGGAGCTTGTTGCCAGAGCACCAGTTGGTGAGAACTTCGTGGTTAAGAGGACTTTGAGCGCCAGCGAGAAGCATGAGCTTGACACCTCTCAGCGGGAGAACTTGTTCAACACCCGTTGCACCATCGGAGGTAAGATTTGCACTGTTATTATTGATGGTGGCTCATGCTGTAATATTATTAGCCAGGAAGTCGTGGATCGTTTCTCTCTAACCACTCAGGTACACCCGAGACCCTATACTCTGCAATGGCTCTACTCAGGATCACCGTTGAAGGTGAAGGATCAAGCTGAGGTGTCCTTTTCCATTGGACCTTATGCCGATACTATCTTATGTGATATACTACCTATCACCGCTTGCCATTTACTCCTCGGTAGGCCATGGCAGTATGATCGGCGTGTAATGCATGACGGCTACAGCAACGAGTATTCCTTTGCCTTTGGAGGCAAGCGGGTAAGGCTTCTACCTCTAACCCCTCAAGAGGTTGTCACTGATTATATTGCTAGGGAACAGCGTCGCCAATCTCACGAGAAGATCGGAAAGGATGCTGAAAAGCAGAAGTTGGAGCAAGGATTGCCCAAGGAACCCCAGAGCTTGCTGGTCGCTCGGGTTCAAGATGTCCGACATGCTATTCAGGGGGGTGATGTTTGTTTTATGCTTGTCTGTACTTCTACTAGTTCTAACTTACATGTTAGTTCTAGTTCATCGTCTGCTACTGCTGTTGAGTTGCCTTCTGTCATTTCAGGTGTACTCGAGGAGTTTCATGATATGCTACCAGATGAGATGCCAGCTGGATTGCCTCCTCTTAGGGGCATAGAGCATCAGATTGACTTTGTGCCGGGTGCTGTTATTCCTAACCGGCCAGCTTACAGGACTAACCCCACGGAGACCAAAGAGTTGCAGTCACAGGTAGAGGATTTGCTTAGCAAGGGGTATATTAGGGAGAGTCTGAGTCCCTGTGCCGTACCAGTTTTGTTGGTACCAAAGAAGGATGGGACCTGGCGCATGTGTGTTGATTGTCGAGCCATCAACCAGATTACAGTTAAGTACCGTCATCCCATTCCTCGCTTAGATGACCTGTTAGATGAGTTGCATGGTGCTTGCTTGTTTTCTAAGATTGATTTGAGGAGCGGGTACCACCAGATTAGGATGAAGGAAGGTGACGAGTGGAAAACCGCTTTTAAGACCAAATATGGTCTTTACGAGTGGTTGGTCATGCCCTTCGGGCTAACTAATGCTCCTAGTACTTTTATGCGCCTGATGAACCATGTTTTGCGTGCATTCTTAGGTCGATTTGTTGTCGTATACTTTGATGATATCCTTGTTTACAGCAAGTCCTTAGAAGAGCATGTTGAACACTTGCGCGCTGTTTTTGTAGTTCTTAGGAAGGAGCACTTATTTGCTAACTTGAAGAAGTGTCAGTTTTGCTCCGATACTGTCGTCTTTCTTGGTTTTGTTGTAGGTAAAGATGGCTTGCAAGTGGATACAGAGAAGATTCGAGCTATTCGGGAGTGGCCCCAACCAACATCTGTTACTCAGATACGGAGCTTTTTAGGCTTGGTAGGATTTTATCGTAGGTTCGTCAAGGACTTCAGCAGCATTGCCGCCCCTCTTACAGAACTAACAAAGAAAGGGATGCCATTCAAATGGGGTCCGGCGCAAGAAGAGGCTTTTGCTACACTTCGGGAGCGGTTGACGAATGCTCCGTTGCTAGCACTCCCTGATTTCTCAAAGACTTTTGAGATTGAGTGTGATGCATCTGGGGTTGGTATTGGTGGTGTGTTGATGCAGGAAGGTCGGCCTATCGCTTACTTTAGCGAGAAGCTAGGAGGAGCTACAGAGAATTACTCTAACACTACCTACGGCAAGGAGTTGTATGCATTGGTTCGTGTTTTACAGACTTGGGCTCATTACTTGCTGCCCCGTGAGTTCGTGATACATACTGACCATGAGGCCTTGAAGTATCTCCGGAGCCAAACCACCCTTAGCGCTCGCTATGCTAAGTGGATTGAGTTCATCGAGGCTTTTCCTTATGTGGTCAAGTACAAGAAAGGGAAGGACAACATTGTCGCTGATGCCCTCTCTCGTAGGTATTCTCTTCTCTCTACTCTTGAAGCTCGTGTTCTTGGCTTTTCTATGCTCCTTGATCTTTACTCTGCTGATGCTGATTTTGGGGATATATTCTATCAATGTGTGCAATCTGCTGGTTCCCCTAGTGTTGGTAGTTATTTTGTGCAGAATGGTTACTTATTTAGGGCCTCCCGCCTTTGTGTACCTCGTTGTTCGGTTCGATCGTTGCTGGTTTTAGAGGCACATGGAGGTGGATTGATGGGGCATTTTGGGGTTGCTAAGACCTTAGGAATTTTGAAGGATCATTTTTACTGGCCTAGGATGCGATCTGACGTTGAGAAATGTTGTGCTAGTTGTGTTACTTGTGCTAAAGCTAAGTCTAGATCGAACCCGAATGGTCTGTACCTCCCCCTACCTCTAGCTAGTGCCCCTTGGGAAGACATTTCTATGGATTTTGTGCTAGGGTTGCCTAAGACTAGGAAGGGCCATGATTCTGTATTTGTTGTGGTGGATCGTTTTTCTAAGATGGCTCATTTCATAGGTTGCTCGAGGACTGATGATGCTTCTCATGTGGCTACTTTATTTTTTGATCATATTGTTAAGCTACATGGGGTACCTAAGTCTATTGTTTCTGATCGGGACTCTAAGTTCCTTAGCTACTTCTGGAAGACCTTGTGGGCTAAGTTAGGTACCAAGCTGTTATTTTCAACTTCTAGCCACCCTCAAACAGATGGTCAGACTGAGGTAGTTAATAGAACTTTAGGGGTTTTATTGCGTACTATGCTTGCTACTAACTTGCGCAGGTGGGAGGATTGTTTATCCTATGTCGAGTTTGCTTACAATCGAGCAGTGCATTCCGCCACCAAGATGTCTCCTTTTGAGGTGGTTTATGGTCGCAACCCCCACACACCATTGGATTTGGCACCGCAACCCCTATCTTCTCCCGAGGACCTTGCCGGTAAGTCCCAAGCTGAGTTGGTGAAGTCTTTGCATGAGAGAGTCCGACTACAGCGGGAGCGTCGAACTCAACAGTATGTGACCCAGGCGAACAAGCATCGCAAGGAGCTATTATTGGAGGTTGGAGACTTGGTTTGGGTTCATCTCCGGAAGGATCGATTCCCTGCTTTGCGGCAGTCTAAGCTGCGGCCTAGAGCTGATGGGCCTTTCATGGTGCTAGAGAAGATTAATGACAACGCTTACCGAATTGATCTTCCAAGTAAGTATGGTGTTCATAATGTTTTTAACGTTTGTGACTTAGCTCCCTTTCTTGCAGGTGATGGGCTACTTGAGGAGCTGACGGATTCGGGGTCGAATCCTTTTCAAGGGGGGGAGGATGATGTGACCCTTGACGGAACTAGCTTGTCCGACGATCGCTGTGAAGGTCTGGATACTAGTGATGGAGCTCTGACGGATGATATTGAAGATGCTACCGAGGAGGAGATTGAAGAGGAACCGCTCCTGCCTCGAGCTACCCCACCGTTGACAAGAGCTCGAGCTCGCCTACTTGGTCAGTCGGTTCTAGCCTTTGAAAGGTCACCCGCATACATGATTACTTTGCTACAGGTGACTTCTGAACCGACAACATTTGAGGCTAGTGTGGAGACGAAATAAACCAAATGAAGGCTGATTTATCCCACCAATATTTATACATTTTATGCAATTTCTTTCTACAATAATGGGCTAAAGGTTTGGCTATGTTGGTTAGCCCCAAAGTTGCCAATTAGTCGGTCTTATGGCCTAGTTTATTTTCATAATTTCTTTTCTTCCTTTATTTATTGGGTGTTTTAAGAGGTCTTATGACCAAGTAGCTTATATATACATTTGTAAGCCTCATTTGAAAGACAAGTTGAAATTTGAGAAAAGTAAGCCTTTTAGCTTCCAGTGATTCGGGTCAAGAATCTCGTTCTTAGGTGAGAGGCCGAGAACAAAACCTTCGGTGAGAGGCTGAAGGAGATTCCTTTGTGAGAGACGACGGAATCAAAGGGTCGGAAACACTCGGAGTGCGAGGCCGAGAGTGTGGAAGATCGAGTGTTGGAGAGAGCTCGGAGTGCGAGGCCGAGAGCGATCTTGCGTCACATATCCCTCAACCCCATTCCCCTTCTTTACCACCATTCTAAGGCCTTCCACAGCCCCATTATCACCCTCAATCATACCCAAAACGTCACTCCCAAAACAGCCCTCAATACCTCTCAAACGAACTCAATTTCGGAATCGTCTCTGCACAGGCGACGTCTCGGTAAAACGCGATTTCCCGCTTCGTCTGACATCCGATTGATGAGTTCTGCCCCAATCCGCGACCGCGACTTCAAGATCTACAAAAGTAGTACTCGCACGTTTCCAGAAGCCTAGCCAATCGACGGGAAATCGGCATTCTTTGCCGACTGATCTGCTGCTCCAGAACTGCCAACAACTTCCCGACTTCTCGGAACTCTCGTCGCCGGTCCTTTTGCTCGAGCCCGGGTTCGAGCACGTCACAGGGGTTTTTCGGTTCTGCTAGAATTTTCCATAATAGTTTTAGTTGTAAGGCAATGTTCATATCATCTGAGTTTCGTATCACTAGCTCTCTATTTAATTTTGACTTACACACTTCATACCGACCAATAAGTGGTTATGTCTAGGACCCTTGTTCTAGAGGAAGTTTCGATTGATTCTGTCTAGTTCTATATGCACTGACTTTGGGAGGAAAAAAGCATTGCATTAGATGTAATTGTTTTGTTGATAACGTTGTTTTGATAAGAGTGCAACGACTAGCTTGAGATAGAGTGTTTGCTTTCCATTTGCTTAGTTGTCCTTTAGTTCTTGACAATAGTTCTGCGAAAGTTTCTTTAGTGATGTGGCCAGAAAGAATGGGGCATCCTAGGTAATGCCTTATATTAGTTGTGTCAGGTATTTGAAGTTTGTTTCGAATCATTGTTTTCTGAGTACTTGTTGTGTTTGGGTTACTTGGAATTGAGATTTCTGTTTGTTTACTCGTTGTCCTAATAGTGAGGTGTACTCTAGAAGGATCATATTAATTTGATCACATGCCGTTTTTGTAGAGGAGGCAAATATCACCATATCATCCGTAAAGGAAAGGAAATGAATTTTAGTACCACGCCTTGTGAGAGATATACCTAGGTGGCTATGTGGTTGCGTGGATTCTTGTTAAAGCCTTTGAGCAAGGATTTCAGATAGGATTAGAAAAAGGTTCGGTGAAAGTGGGTCTCCTTGCCTAAGTCCCTGCCCGGGAGAAAACATTGCAGTTGGTTCATTATTTACAAGTATAGAGTAAGTAATTGTCGTTATACACTCCCTTATCCAGTTGCAGAAAATCTGGGAAAAACCGAACCTTTCCAGTATAGTAAGCATAAATTTTCAGTCTACCATGTCAAAAGCCTTTTCCATGTCTAGTTTGACCGCCATCTAGCCAGTTTGACCCTTCTTTTTTTTGGAATGAGTGAAATATTTCATTTGCTTTTAGTATGTTATCCTGGATAGACCTTCCCGCAAAGAATGCGCTTTGTAGTGGGTTAATTATCTTGGGGATTATTTTCTTTAATCTTGAGGCTAATACCTTTGAAATGATCTTGTATATATATAGTTGAACAGAGACTAATAGGTCTGTAGTGACTAGTAGTTGTTGGGTTTTCATATTTCGGGATTAAAGCGATGAAAGTATAATTTATTTGTTGAAGAATCCTTCCACTAAGAAAGAAACTTTTAACAGCCTTAGTAACAAAAGACCCAACAATGTGCCAGTACTTTTTAAAGAATCCAGTTGGGAAACCATCTGGTCCGGGTGATTTGTCATTGGCCAGACTAAACAAAACTTTTTTAACCTCTTCATTTGTAATTTGTCTTGTCAGCCATTCATTATCCATCTGTGTAATTTCTATTGTGATATTGTGATAAGGCATATTTTAATAGGCATTATAGTTTACTAGGTGTTTGTTTTTTCATCATTGAATGGATTCCGTAGTAGCATGCTTAGGATTGTGAGAACCTTCGTGTTATCATGACTAAGTAGGGATTTCAATATGTGTCTTAAACATCGGTTACCTTGCATACTTGGTGTTATTCATATGCCTAGATTCTTAGGAATTTGTGCTATCTTTATGTTAAATCTTTGACCGTGCTTAGGTTGCATAAATGTGTAGGGGATTAATTGTGCTCTTTGTGTTTTAATCTATTCAAACTAAGATGGGAGGAATTCGTAGAGAACGACTTTAATTGGATTCAATGCCTAATAAAGCCAACTAATGTCGAGATTTTGTGGATGGAAACATCTTTTTTATCTATCAATTGCATTTTTTAGATTAGTTTCTTTTATTTACTTTATTCCCATATTTTGCCTTTCAATCAATAATTGCACAATTCTTGGAAATAATTGTTTCTCTGTGAGATCAACCCCTTACTTGCATCATATTAGACCTCTCAAACGGATCATTCGGGTCGGGTTCCGGTCAGGTCACTTCGGGTCTCGTGTAAAACAGGTCCCGGGTAAAACGGGTTCCGGATATTTCCAGGTTGACTAGAACCCGGGTTTGACCGGGTTTCGGGTCATTTCGGGTTTGTCAATTTTTTCTTTTTTAAATTAAAAAAATCATGATTTGATAATTTTGTGATAAATTTTAATTATATATATAAAAAATTAATTATATTTAATTATAAATCAACCGGGTAAATCGGGTAAATCGGGTCAATCGGGTCACCGGGTCGAAACCCAGATTACTCGGAAAATTTCTGGTTTTGCGGGTTCGGGTCGATAAAATTTTCCGGGTCAAAGTTTTCGGGTCTTGACCCAAAAAATTCCGGGTGGTCGGGTCGGGTTATGTTTTGACAGGTCTACATCATATACTACTTTGTTTGTTTGGGAATTATTTTGATAAGGAAAATCAACGACTTTCCTTCCGTCATATTGTCTAGAAGCGTACTTCATATCCTTGGTCTTGGTTTAGAAGCAAACCGAGCTTCAATATCACTTTTAATAGCATCTCGAATTTCATTGTCTGATGTGAGAGGTATCCCTGCTGCCGATTGCAATGTTTTAATGATGTTTTTGTTTCTTCTGCCCGTGGCTATTTGATGAAAAAACTTGGTGCTAGCATCAATATTCTTTATATATTTTCCTTTTGCTCGTTGTCCCCAAAACGTTTTTTTGGAAATTTAATAGGGTAGCATGGTTTTTTTGTTAATCTTTTTAATTTATGGTCTAGTGCAACATCATATTTGGTATATAGCTGGAGCTGTAGTTTTTGCATATTTTCTTCCAACGAGGCAATCTGACGGAAAATGTTGCCAAATGTGCATTTACTCAAAATTTTACTTTTCCTTTTAACTTCCTGTAATTTTTTTACTAGTTTGAATGTTTTTGATCCCGGATAGTCAACCTTCCAGGCATTTTTGGCTATATTTTAAAAATCTTTTCTAGTTGTCCAAGCCATTTCAAATTTAAATGGTTGAAGCTTAGGCCATTGATTATCCATTAGATCAACTGTGATTTGGGCATGATCCGAATTAGTAAAGGCATGGTTTTTCGTGATAAGTTTTAGAAAATGTTTTATAAGGCAATGACTAGTTAGAGCTTGATCCAATTTCTCATAGTTGTTATCCTCTCCAAAAAAACGCCAACGCCAAGTGTATTTGTTTCCAAATGTCGGCGAATCAATGAGATTATGGTTTATTATGAATTCTTGTAGTTGTTGAATCTATAAGGGTTAATCTGGCAACCACCAAGTTTGTCAGACGCCACCAGAATCTCATTTAGATCGCCAATTATTAGAAACGACCCTACTAGATTTCGAAGGGTTTGAGAAAGGGTGTTCCAGAATAAATCTTTGTCATATTCATGAGGAGGAGCATAGGTAAAGAATATTGTAATCCTATTTTTGTACTGTAGTTTTTATATTTAGTTTGAATAGCTCTATTATTTGAGTCAATGATTTCAAAGGATTCGTTTGTGAGTTGGGATGTTTTCCAAAGGAGGCAGAGACCCCCTGAAAGCCTTTGGGAAGGACATAAGTGTAAGTTATCAAACCCAGATTTACGCCAATAAGAATTTGGCGGGGAGGGGGGGGGGGGGGGGTGTTAATTTTTGAATGAGATCAACCCTACATGTTGATTCGATTCGGGTCCAATCATTTTTCCTACGCAAGCCCCGGTTATTCCAAAAGCTAAATTTCATTTATATAAATTTGCAGTGAGAGGTAGGAGTCGGTAGGAATTGGCGTAAACCGCCAAACAAGTTTGTAAATTGTGTATTGTTTTAATTTATTCTTAGCTTTACCCATGCTAACAAGTGACTGGATGAGTAACGACTTGATTAGTAGATCGTTTTTAAGGGGTGAAATAGTGTAAATAAACAATACAGTATATACTGACAAGTTACAACTGTTAGTCAAGGAGGTCTTGTGAGGGTTTAGATTGTGTTGAATGGAATTTGCCGACATACATTTAGCATAGGTTTTTAGTGTAGCTTTTTCTTCTTTGTTGTTGGTATATCTTTTGATTTGTTTGTTTTGGATATACTAAGGATCCAGAATGCGTTGGGCCTAAGCCCACATCGATAGACATCTCTTGAGTCCAAACTCATGCTAGCTCTATTATTACATATTACAGACACACACACATATAGTTCTCATGTACCCTAGTGCAAGACAGATGAGATGAAATGAAATGATAGTTCACATCAGCCACCGGCCCACCACTCACCTTATCCCCTTGCTTAACTCTTCTATGGTATCAGAGCGTTAGAAGGATCAACGTTTGAGCTCCCACAAAAATCCAACAATGGAAAACCTACAAAGTCAACCCCAAACACAAGCTTCACCTTCTCTTCTTGGTTTTTCCAATTTTATAACAATCAAACTCACTCAAACAAACTTCATTCTATGGAAGACCCAATTCATTCCATATCTCACCTGTCAAGATTTGTTCGGATTTGTCGATGGAAGCAACACATACCCTCCCTCAACCTCAGACAGCATCTCAGCTGCCCAGAAGGACTGGATTACAAAATATAACCTTGTTATGGCGGTGCTCACCCCATCTCTCACGGAGCCCATTTTAGCTCAAGTCACCGGTTGTCACAACTTTTGTGAAATATGGATTGTTCTCACCGAATTTTTGCTGCCCCGTCCTCCGCTCATGTAGTTCAAACCAGGTTCGAACTTGCCCCCCTTAAAAAGGGCAATGATTCGATCACCGACTACTTTAACAAAGCTCGCATTCTTGCCACTTCACTCACCGCAGCAGATCGGACCATCACCGACTCTGAGCTTGTCGTTTATGTTCTTGCTTGTTTACCCCCTGAATATGAATCCGTCGTCTCATCGATTACCCCCTGAATATGTTCTTGCTGGTTTACCCCCTGAATATGAATCCGTCGTCTCATCGATCACCGACTACTTTAATACTGCTTTGTAGTGCTGGAACCGATTCAACCACGCCTTTCAAGCTCCACCACCACCATCTATTCAGGCGCACTTCTCCTCGGTAAACTAGACCCCCGATGCGGCTGCAACTTATCACTTCACACTCACTGCATCGCATCTCATCCACAACTCACTGTCTTACAACGGCACCGAAGAGGTTACCATTGGCGATGGTTCGACCTTGCCTATCCAACATCACGGTTCTTCCTACTTTACCTCTCTATCTTCTCCTTCAAAAACATTTCAATTCTCAAATTTAGTCCATGTTCCATCCATCTCCAGAAATCTTATGTCCGTAAGGAAATTTTGCATTGATAATGTTGTCTATTTTGAGTTTCACCATAAATTTTTCCTTGTGAAGGATTCCATCTCCCACACACCTCTGCTTCGAGGCGCTACTAGAGACGGGCTCTACGAACTCCCCTTGGCTGCACCACCCCTTCGAGCGCATGCAAACATCACTATGACTACCTCATTTCCCTTATGACATGCTAGGTTCGGTCACCCTTTCACAAAAAGAACTCAGTGTCTTCTTCGTTCTTTGTCGATTCCTACTTCAACTAAAGAAGCAGCGTCCTTCCAATGTGTCTCTTGCTCTCGGGTAAAGACCCATGTGCTACCCTACCCGCTTTCCGCTACCAGATCCACTAGTTGTTTCAATCTTTTGTTCATGGACCTTTGGGGCCCAGCCCAGTACACTAGTATCAGGGGTAACATATACTATTTGGCTGTTATGGATGATTTTAGCAAATATTTGTGGTTATTCCCTTTATCTACAAAAAAACTGGTGACCCAAGTGTTTCATGCTTTCATTATCTTTGTGCAAAATTACTTTTCTAAAACCATTAAATCCGTCCAAACCGACAACGGTACCGAATTCAAACCTCTTTGCCCTATTTTCACCAAATTCGGTATTCACCATCGCCTCACTTGTCCTTACACTCATTCCAAAAATGGGAGCATCGTCGCATCGTCGACAATGGGCTAGCCCTCCTTGCTCATGCCGACTTACCCCTTCACTATTGTGATTATGCATTTGAGACCTCGGTCTTTCTTACCAACCGCTTACCCAAACCAACTCTCTCCAACTCCTCTCCATATCGAACTTTGTTTGGCCATGACCCGGATCTCAAATTCCTACGAGTATTCAGATGCTTATGTTTTCCAAACCTCTGCCCCTATCGAAACCAAAGACTTTCCCTCCGCTCAACCCCGTGTGTGTTCCTTGGCTATGCTCCCAATCACAAAGGCTATATATGCCTTGATCATTCAGAAAATCGAATATACATTTTGAGGGATGTAGTGTTCCATGAGACACAATTTCCTCTCTCCCCCAACTCATTCTCAGTTACACCTTCTGCAAGCTTTCGTCACCTCCCATTGTTGGGCCTGTCCTCCAGTCCACATCCCACGTCAGAATTAGGCCTATCAGATTCAACCCTTGAAAACCCATCCTTTACATCCACTTCCCCCTCCAGCAGCCCATCCCATGAGCCCACTTCCTACACACAAGCATCCCAATTTCCTGAATGGAGGCTTCCAATGACACATGAGTTCGATGCTCTCATCCACACTCGTACCTGTAGCCTTGTTCCCCCACTTCCTAATGTCCAGCCCCAAGACGTCAAGTGGATTTTCAAAACGAAATTTACTACCTCTGGACACAACAAACGCTGGAAGGCACGGTTAGTGGCGAAAGGGTACCACCAAAGACAGGGAATTGATATCTCTGAGACGTTCAGTATGGTTGTTAAACCCTCCACCATTCGTATTGTCCTCTCCATTGCTGCTATGCTCAACTGGGTGGTGCGCCAGGTAGATATCCAGAACGCCTTTCTCCATGGCGATCTCGACGAGGATGTGTATATCGTACAACCACCAGGTTTTGTACATCCAACCTTCCCCTTCCATGTGTGTAAGCTCAACAAATCACTACAAAAAAAACATATTTGCCACCAATGGTAGCAACGGCAAGAGTTTGTCGTGGCTGTAGGGTAGATTTTTGCTATAGCATAGCAACAGATCATATGCCGTGGCTAAAATTTGCCACGGAAATGGTTACCCCGTTGCTAACTCCAATACAACTGGCGATGCCATCATAATATTTGCGACGGCAGAACCCTCACCGTGGCAAAAAATGAATTGGAGACGCTAAATTTGCCACGGTGTCGTAGCTAAAGCAAACCCTTATCCCTTTTCAGAATTGCTATTCACACGGTGAATATTTCGCCGTTTGCACGGAAAACACATTCGCACTCGCGCATCACGGGTACGCGATTAAAAAAGGCAAAGGCAGGACGGTGATTGCGTACTCCGAGATCACACTCCCTTCGTCCGCGCATCACGCGTTCGCAACTCTGCCTTCCTCCTTTGCTTGCCCAGATCCCACACCACAGGTCGAACTAAGCTCCTCGACCTCACCATCTTCAACTTGCTTGCCCAGATCCCGTCGATTTCCACTTTGCCCTCCCGAGTTGAACAACACAGATTGCAACTCTCTCTCCAGATTCAATTTTCGATCGAAATCCATGCTCTTGGGGGTTCAATTCTTCTTTCCTTTCTTCCTCGCCATGCCCAGAAGAAGCGGGCTTCGGCGCCGCCGTCCCACTCGCCCTCCAACGACGATTATTGTTGGCCGATGTGCTTGGGAGGAGGGAGAGGAGTATTACAATTTGTTACGCAGTGAAATATTAGCTCCATTGATGGTGCTAAAATGGTAGAGATTGAAGAATGAAGCAGATTTTTATAATTGCTAATTAATTCAATTACTTTGAAATTCTGTACAAATGCTATACAACTATTACTCAAAAGTCTACGCGCAAAGTTCATGCTTACGCAGATTATTTTTTTTTTAAAAAAAGCGCAACCGCGCATTGCGAATGCGCGGATCCGCGTACTCGTAATGCGCGGTTGCGAACCATGTAATATGCGAAAATTTTACCGTGTAAATAACAAGTCCCTTTATTTTTTACAATCAAAACACAACTTAAAAAAAAGAAATAAAATTATAAATTTGAAATATTTCCAACCCTAATTTCATTTTCACTTCCGCAGAGTTCCGCCTACTCCCATGATCCCATCTTCTCCCTCCAGGCTCCATCAAACTCGTCGGTGCCAAATTCAAGCTTGTCGGAGCCAACCACCGGTTGGGAGCTCACCTTGACTCCCTCTGTGTGTTGGTATTCTCCTCACTGCCTAGAAAACAAAGACGAACGACTCCTCATCTCCACACCGCCCTCTGCTACAACTCGTTCCCGGTTGGCGAATTCGTACAAGGGCAAAGAAGACGATGACAAATGGCTCTTCTTCTGGCGAAGGTGATGGTCGGTGGTAGGGCTTCTCTCCCCGGAACGATTGAGGTCGACGACGGACCAACAGTTAGAACTCCTTTTCGCATTCGGCTCCTCTTCATCCCACATGTATGTTGTCCTGAACCTCCACTGGTGTTGACTTAGTCGAGTTCAATATGTACCTTGAAGAATTAGGGTTTCGATTTGGGGATTGACGCTACGAATTAGGGTTTTGGACTGGTTGTTAGGCTGCGAATTAGTAGTGTTGTTCGTGCTTGCTTGTTTTCTTATCTACGCCCTAGTTTCACTCATTTTTGAATCTAAACTTGCTGAACAAAATCAAATTAGATTGTAGATATCTAATTTCTTAGCAGTAGTTAACAAAATCCCATTGATTTCATACTTGCCAGCATGAATCTCTTTAAACACAAATTGATATGGCATATTTTCTCTTGTTTCATTTTAAAGGACGTGTAGACATTGATTGTTGAAATGCTCCAAGCTGCAAGGTCTAAAGCAAATTGACATGGTAACATATTAGCCCCTGTTTGGTATTGATATCAGGATATGAGGTATGGGTATGGATATCAATGATATCCATATCCCTGTTTGGTATGAGGGTATATGGGTATCAACTTGATATCCCCATATCCCTCTTCCTTTGTAAATCATCCCTTCCTAATATACCCCAAAAAATTGAGATATCAAGATCTTCTATTCATCTTCAAACGTCATATGCGCTCTTCTTCCTGTACTGCTCCTGCTGTTCTTTTCTTCTTCACCCTTCTTCTGCAACTGTCGGAATCGCCTTCCTCTTATGCTTGTCTCTTCCTTCTTCTTCGCCTTTCTTCACCCTCCTTCAACTGTTGGAAACTTGGAATCACCCTTCTTCTTCATTTGTGGAGCCCGAATCACCCTTCTTCTTCATCTTTTGAATCCGAATCGCCCTTCTTCTTCATCTGTGATTAGGGTTGGAAGCATTACCGGAGACCATAGAGGCGGCGGCGGAAGCGGTGATTAGGGTTGGACAGAGGGAGTGGAGCTGCATAGTGGGGATGGAGAAAGGGGAATGGGCTAGGGTTGATACCCATATCCATACCAGGTAATACCAAACGCGGATATTGGATATCAGATATCAGATATCAGATTTGATATCCATATCTCTGATATCGATATCTAATACCGATACCCATATCTGATATCAGTATATGGATACCAAACAGGGGCTTATTGTGTATGGAAACATGATCCTCTTACCTGTTTATACTATAATTGGATGAAGTCTTAATCCTCAATAATTTCAAAGCAAAGACGACATCATTACCAAACTGGTTTTCTTGCTCTAAGCTCTACTTTCACTCTTAGTTGTGTTTTGAATCTGGTCTTTCTACTTTATTTTAATGGTCCTTCACCTCTTGTGTTTATTTGATGAAAGGTTATTTGATATTTGAAGAGTGTAGAAGAGGAAGTTGATATCTTCCCGATGCCATGAAACAGGTTTATTCCTTTTTTTTCCTAGTGTAGATTTTTTCAGGGTATTTTTCTTGTTACTTATCATACATTGGATCTGAGCTGTGCTTTATTAATTAGATGTAGTATTCATACTATGAATTGAATCTGAAACAACCTCTAATTTTATCTTTATTGAATCTCCTATAGAAGTTGGATGGTCTTACTCTAACACCTCTTCGAACTATAACGCTAGGGATGCTAAAATTGGTAGGCCCAATTCCTTCAAAACTTCCAAACTGATTTCTATTCTGCAACACTTGTTATCATGTTACTAAAATGCATTGGATTCCTTGTGACAGCAGATGATATGCACATTTTTATGCTTACATGGTACAAGAAATTCCCAGAGCTCCACTCGCAACCTCTCTTCCTCACCGGGGAAAGCTATGCACGTGCCTTCCAACTTCCAATTCATGTTTAAATATGTCATTTTACATAGTTAAGAGTATTTAGTGATAAAAAAAATAGATTTACTTAAAATTAACATACATATTTACTTACATGGCATTACATACATATTTACTTACAATTCATTTTTATGATGTGTTTAAATTTGTCTTGTTTAAATATGTCTTACTGATTGGATCAAGTATCACTCTTCTATTTGGCGGTTTACTCTTCTGAGCATAATCTTCTCAAATTACAACGTCTGCTTGAGATTGCAGAAGATTACAATAAACCTTCTAACCAAATTGGCCAGTTTCTTAGCTTTGAGGATCAGTTAGAAGTCGTTGCTTCTTCTAGGATGGCTGGGTTTCATGGGGATTTTTACTCTTATCCACCAATTTGGGGTGTTAACAAGTTTGAGTACATCTTTAGGGTGTTCTTCGATTACTCCGTTAGTTTTTATTTTTATTACTTTTTTTTAATTTGGTGCTTATCTCACTACTCCCTTTTATTGTATAGGAGGTAGGAAATCAGGAATCATTCTTGTCTTTTCTTACCATTGTGATTGAACATTCACTTTTTTATGTTTTTGGTTTTTATGGAGTTGTTTACTTTCTCAGATTAGAAGTGGTTTGTTTCTGCTGTTGGTAGGACACAAAATAGAAGTGGTTGGATGTTGCTGTTGGTAGGACACAAAATAGAAGTGGTTGGCTTCTCCTGCTTGGGTGAGAGGTGATCTACCAACAAAATAGAAGTGGTTGGCTTCTCCTGCTTGGGTGAGAGGTGATCATGATGGTATATCTTTCATTTTTTTGGTGTTTATTTCTTTTAATCTTTGGAATTTGAATGAATATTACTGCTAACCATTCTCTTTGAATGAATATTACTGCATTAGCCATAAAAGTAGTATTATTAAAGTCTCTTTAGATCTACAACTTTAATGCCTTATGTTTGCTTGATGATATCTTGTTTTAAGATGTAGTATATATCTGAATAGAAGCCTACCTCTTTTTAGCATACTACTTGGGTTATGAGATTTGTAAATCCTCTTGCTTTCTATTTTATTAATTTCGTTTTATCCCTTTAATACCAAGCACACCTTTGATAAGGAGCTCCTTGCGGACAACGAACCCTATATTATTTTTAAGTAGCATAATCTGAAAATTTCTACTTAATTTGATGAAGTATAGTTGCATGTTCTTTATCGTCCTACCCTTTCCGCTTTTTTTAGTAGATTCACTTGCTCATATTTTCCTCTTTAGTTTGGTTAGAAAATTGTTTTGGGCATTTCCGTCCCTTGTCTTGCTTAGAGATTGTATGCATACTTAATTTGGGAAATAATTGCACATATCCTTGATCCTTTCAGTTTATCCTCCTTTTCTGTGCATGTATCTTGTGATATGCATATCTAGTAAATGAAACAACTATAACAAAGCACATCTTTTTCAGTTTAATATTTCTGTGTATGAGAACATCCTAAAGAAGGATTACACACCATTCTTGGCTAGTTATATGCATCCGTGGTTTGAACTTAATTTCATCCGAATTTCTCTTAATCTTCCCTGGTTGTTATGGCATATGGATGGGAGATTTCTAACGCTTGTTGATTATATTGTGGTTAGATATATACAAGTTAACGTCTGTTTTTAATTCCTAGCTAGATTTAGATAAGTTTTTTTTAACTAATTAGTACATGTTTTTCTTTGCCGGTGTATTATTTTCTATGCTATCTTTTAGTTTTGAGTTTATGTACCTAATATAACAATGCTCTTTTTCATTAAATTATAACATAAGGGGTATGATCTTCTCTATTTGCTCCATCGTATGCTAATCTTTAGGATATCATCTTCTCTTTTGAGTACTTGCACCTCATATATTCTTTCTTATACGGTGTCTAGGTAATGAAGCAACCCTCAGGATCTCCTCAATGAGACAAGTCATGGTGTCTAGGTATGATCTTCTATTTGCTGAAGACAATGTTGAACAAAACTACTCAATGAGATGGGGAGGATTTTGTACAAGCTAGTAAGCTTATGTAAAACTTCAGATAACTATGTTTTTTTTTTTCAGTTTCATGTTTTTTCGGAAAACTTAAAACTGTAGACTTGAATTGGCAAGATATCTAGCTTATGTTATGTAAGGGTTTGCTTAATATGAAAGTGTGTTGTGGAAGAAATACCTTTTTATGTTTGAACACTTGATGTTTGGTTTGCAAATTAAACAGGGACGTCAACGTGAATAGGTAAAAATATGATTAGGAATTGGCAATGGTAGCTTGCTGTAGCAAACTATGGAAAAGAAGGCCAAACTCATAGCAACGGCAGATTGCCGTGGCCAATTATAGAAAAAGGAGCCAAATTTTTGGCTGAGAAATCTCAGCAAAACCACCACTTCTCTAGCCACGGCAGGTCCCATCGCAAATTATGAAAAAAAGCGCCAAAAATTGGGTGGGAAACTTTTTGGCTCTTTGGCGCCCTAAATTTCATAGCCACGATAAGCTCCGTCGATTAGTTGTTTATTCTAGAATGGCATCGCTCGGCCGTCGCTTAGTCGTGGCTAGGATGCTAGCCACGGCTGCCGCCGTAGCTTCAATCTTTTTGTCACCGCGGGTTTGGTTACGCCTGACTTGCCGTGGCTACGGCCGTTGCTAGCCCCCTTTGGCCACAGCAAATCCACTTTTTGCCACGGTTCTCTGCCGTTGCTAATATGTTTTTTTTTTTGTAGTGAATCCCTCTACGATCTCCGTCAAGCCCCTCGAGCTTGGTTCTTGAAACTCAGTGATACACTCGTGTCCATAGGCTTCTTCCCCTCTCGTGCTGATTCTTCTCTGTTCATCTACAAATTCCACCGGGACATCGTCTTTGTCCTCGTTTATGTAGATGATATTTTAATCATTGCATCTAATCCCAGCCTTGCCACTTAATTCACCAGATCACTTTCTCATTTTTTTTCCGGTTAAAGATCTCGGTGACCTAAGCTACTTTCTAGGCATCCATGTTCATCGAAACTCCACTGTCTTCTATCTTAATCAGTCCAAGTACATCACGACCCTCCTTCAACATGCCAATATGCATCACTCTAAGCCTGTTTCCACCCCCATGGCCTTGAATCAAAACCTCTCGACCACATACTCTCCCTTACTATTTGATCCTTCCGCCTACCAGAGCATTGCTGGAAGTAGAGTTGGCAAGTCGGTCGTTCAGGTCGGGTTCGGGTCAGGCTTGCTCGGGTCGGGTCAATTCGGGTAAAATTTATGATCGGGTATTGGTCCGGTCGGACATTGTTCGGGTCGGGTTCGGTCATAATGAATTTTAGATTGGTCGGGTTTTGGGTTAAGTCGAGTCATGCCCATTCGGGTTCGGGCCAAAGCGGGTCGGTCTCGTTCGGGTTTCGGGTCAAGAGGCGGGTCGGTCTCTTTTGAGTTTCGAATCAAAGTGGGTATAACGGTATAGTTGGTTTGAGTTTTCGGTCGAATCATATTAAACCCGTTTGGAATTTGGATAATTAGCTTGATTTTGACTCGGTTGAATACTTAAATATGTAATTTACTTAAATTAAATGATTTTAACTCGGTTGAACACTTAAATAGTCTTAAATATGTAATTTACTTAAAATAAATTAATTTGACTCGGTTGAATACTTGAATATGTAATTTTGACTCGGTTGAATACACTCATTGTTATTGACTCATCGGTTGTCGACCGATTTTCAAAAAAGTCATAATCGGAAAATTCGATATTCGGCAACATCGTCCTTTTTTAAGCATTTAAACCAATTGATCGATGCTATAATTAAATCAAATTAATTGTACATTTATGTTTTGACCTTATTTTAACTAGCAAGTTGCAAATGGACTTATTTGTGGTTTGACTATATCATTGACCCATATCATTTTCAATGCCCATTTCATTTTTAGCTTTTGGCCCATTAGTTTTTTTCATTATTATTATTATTAGTTTTTAACAAATCTGGATATAAATAATTAATTCTATCAAAATATAATAATATAGATAAAAATAAAATAACAAATGTAAAATTATTGATTTGGATATAAATAATTTTTTCCGCAAAAAAAATAGAATTATTATACTTCTATTGGCAAGTCCTTGGTATCCTGGTCCTCTCGATTGCAATCGATTGTCTCACACTCATCCACCGAGGCTGAGTACAGGTCACTTTCCCAAGCAACATGTGAGACGATTTGGCTGCAGAACCTTCTCGTTGAACTGGGTGTTTTCCTTCCGCAGCCTCTGCGCTTGTGGTGCGACAATCTAGGCACCATATACCTTGCCTCGAACCCGGTCTACCATCAGCGAACCAAACACATAGACTTAGACTTCCATTTCGTTCGAGAAAGAATTGTTGCCAGAACATTACAAATCTCGTCCATGTCGACAAAAGATCAAATTGCCGATGCTTTGACCAAGCCCCTGCCATCACCACGGTTCCTATTTCTTCGATCCCAATTCTCACTAATGACGTTGGGCTCGCCGGGGCATACTAAGGATCTAGAATGCATTGGGCCTAAGCCCACATTGATAGACATCTCTTGGGTCCAAACTCATGCCAGCTAGTTCTATTATTGCATATTACAGATGTACATATATAAATATAGTTCTCTTGTACCCTAGTGCAAGATAGATGAGATGAAATGAAATGACCTTCACTCACTTTATCCTCTTCCTTAACTCTTTCTAGTATACCTTAAGATTTCTAATTGACCTTCAAGAGAAGAGCTATTCAAGAGTAGAGCATAAACATGCCATCTAGGAAGTTCTTAATTGTGCAGATTGTTTGTTGTAGTAGTAGAGGGACTAAAAATAAACATCCACCAAATATTGGATTTATATAACTTTTGAGATACATGGTCCAAAGTAACCCAAATAATTTATACTACAAGTCAACCATGATGACAGTGGTATAACCCAATTGAGAGAGTTCATAATTAAAGGTTGTTGATGAAGAATCAGAGTACAGAAACCAGCAGGCTAAAACAACAAATAAAAATTGTAGCAGACAGTGAGAGAGTAACAGATGGGTTGTTAGTGCTTGCGTCTCACGATTCCGCTGAAGTTTTGTGTTGGGCTCTTGAACCTGCAAAGCATGATGTTGTGGCTGTTCAAGGTTTTATGTTTTTAGATTCTTCTAAGCTCCTATGGGAGGATATTATGGAGAGGTTTGGATAGACAAATGCACCTCTTATTTTTCAGATCAAAAGAAGACTTGGGAATATTGTGCAGGGTAACATGAATCTTGCAGATCTCTATAATTTGTTCAAGAGGAACTGGGATGAATTGCAAGTTTTAGAGTGTATTTCAGAGTGTGATTGTGGTGCTCTGTCTAACTGTACTTGTGATCCGAAAAAGAGACTTACTGAGATTGAATCTCGTAACAGGCTTATGTAGTTGTTGATGAGTCTTAGTGAGAAATATGACGCTGCCAGGAATTCCATATTAGCCACAGATCCTTTGCCTAGTCTTAACAAGACTTACTCTATTTTGCAGCAAGCAGAGAGGGGAAATTAGGCTTCTACTGACTATAACTCTCAGGGAATGAATGTAGATTCTAGTGCCATGATTGCCAATAGGGGTGGCAATAGTTATCAGTACAAGTCATCTAGTGGTGGTGGTGCTCCTTTTAAGAAGGAAGTGAAAGACCGGAGAGAATTTAAGAGAATCAAACTGAATTCTGCTTGTTCTTATTGAAATATGAAGGACCATCTTGCTGAGCGATGTTTCAAATTGCATGGGATACCTGATTGGTTTAAAGAGCTCAAGGAGAAAGAAAAAAATGGGATGAGCAATGGGACAACTGGAAGGAGATCTGCAAATGCAGCTGGATCTATGGATTCCCAAGTGAAAATAATCCTCTTGAGGATGATGAATGTGGGAATATAGATTCAGCTATGGTAAATGCTGTGTATCAGAAGATCCTGAAGAAAATGACGGGCAAGAATCAGATGGAAGGCAACAGTGGATCATCTGCCAATTTTGTAGGTATTCTACCTTTTCATAATGCCAATATTGTGTTGAAAGAGAGACCTATGAGTGAATGGATATTGGATACTGGAGCTACAGATCACATGGTGTCTGATTGTCATACTTTATCTGGCAAAAGAAGCTTGCACAGACCAATTCATATTGGTTTACCTAATGGGTCAATTAAATCTGTTAAAAAACAAGGGCAAATGCAGTTGACTGATGTTATTAACCTGAATGATGTGTTGTTAATGTCTGGCTTTAAACACATATTGCTGTCAGTTGGGAAAATTCTTGATGAAACTGATCTTATAGCTATATTCACAAAATCTTCTTGTTATTTTCAGGACCCTGGATCTAAGAGGATTTTACTGTCTGGAGTCAGAGAGCATGGTTTATACAAGATACACTCAGAGGATCTTGGTGGCACAGGAGCTGATGAGAGTATTTTGAGAAGTTGTAATAAAGCTAGTTTAAGTTTGGAAATAGTTCATGTTAGGCTTGGTCATAACTCTGTGGCTAAGCTCAAACATTTGAAGATGTTTAGTTCCTCAGTTTTGGATAATTTTGATTGTGAGTCTTGCTCTTTATCTAAGCATCACAGACTTCCATTTCAGAGAAGTGTGAATATTGCCAATATGCCTTTTGATTTAATGCACATGGATTTATGGGGACCATATAAATGTGTCACATATGATGGTTGCTCTTACTTTCTTACTATCCTTGATGACTATACTAGGGTAACTTGGACTCTTTTAATTAAGAGCAAACTGCAGGTCTTCAAAGCAATAAGTGATTTTCTAGCTTATGTGGAGAATCGATTTGCTAGTTCAGTAAAATGTGTGAGAACTGATAATGGGACAGAATTTGTTCAGAAACAGTGTGTAGACCTGTTTACTTCTAAAGGTATTGTTCACCAGAAAACTATTCCTTACACTCCCCAACAGAATGGGAGAGTGGAAAGGAAACACAGACATCTTGTTGAGACAACAAGATGTTTGAGGATACATGCAGGCTTACCTATGAGATTTTGCGGAGAATTTTTGCTTGTAGTTACTCACCTTATAAACAAGATGCCTACTGAAGTTTTGAACTGGGTATCTCCTCATGAAAAATTGTTCAATAAACCAGCCAGCTATGATGAGCTAAGAGTTATTGGGTGCATGTGCTATGCACCAGTGGGATATGACAAAAGAGACAAGATGAAAGCAAAGGAAAGAAAGAATGTGATGCGTGGATATCCTTTTGGGCAGGAAGGTTATAAACTCTGGGACATGGAGTCATAGAAGGTATTTGTTAGCAGAGATGTGATCTTCAAAGAAGATCAATTTCCCTTCAAAGAGCAGACTAAGTTTGTGGTTGAAAATCAGGAGATTAGACCTGCTCCGCCTCTTGTTAATCCAGCTCCAGATGATATTTATGTCATGTGCTTGACACATGACACTTTGTAGGGGACCTATGTAAAGGATTGTCTCACACCCTTTGAGGTAGGGTTTTGAGATCATGTGCATTGAATGAATGGCGGCTATGAGAGCCGATTATTCCCTTCCTTCTTGGTCACCAAGTCACTAAACATTTTGCTCATTTTCATACATATTCATGCTTGATCACGCTTGATTTTGATAGTTTGCTTAAATCTTCATAGATTTTGGTCTTTTAAACTTCACCCGTAAGGATGCTGCCGGGTAAAAATCGCTCGTCCGAATTCTTTCCTAATTAAAAAACAATTAACACGTTTAGTGTGCATGTCAAATAATATATGATCATCATTTCGCCACACGCCTGCGTCGTATAGGAGCTATCCATTTATTCCGGTACGGTGTTCACCCAACGTGAGAGCACGTTCCGATCTCCGACTACGTGCTTCCATGTCTTATAAACAAACTAGCATTAGCTATAGCCTATAGCTAGCTACCAAATCTTCCTGCATCACTACTCAACTCTATATTATAATAGATACGGTTGAAATGTTTGTAACGCCCTTGATAATTTGTACCTTATCCTATCATATATAAATACCACTTATCAATTGCTCTTTAATTTGCACCAACACCAATCAATCTTTATTAGCTTCTTCCCTACAAAGCCCAAGCTAGTAACAAAATTAAAGCCTATCTAGCTAGCTTCAATGGCTTTCGAGACGTCGATCATGGTCCTTGCCATCGCGGTGATCTCAATGACCATGATAGTTGGGCAATGCCATGGGATTCAGTTCGGTTACTACAAGAACAAATGTAATGGCAATGATGTGGAGGGAATCGTTTACAAGGTGGTTCAGGCGCATTTTCTCAAGGACAAGACTATCGTTGCTGCCCTGCTTCGCATGCAGTTCCATGATTGCTTTGTCAGGGTAAGTACTCCTCGTACTCGTTAATTCTTACTAATTAAAGAATCTCATATCGAAAGTTTATAACAATAATAAAAATAAAAAACATTAATTTGCTTGCTGGTATTTTGTATCTCTAGGGATGTGATGCATCCATTTTGTTGAATGGAACCAACACCGAGAAGACGGCAACTCCAAACGGGAGCGTGAGAGGCTATGACCTCATTGACGCTGCCAAGAAGGAAGTCGAAAAGGCATGCCCTGGCATTGTCTCTTGCGCGGACATTATCGTCATCGCCACAAGAGCCGCAGTGCACTTGGTAGGTCATTCATTTCCATATATATATATATATATATATTCATCCTATTCTATATATACTTGTTGAGATGTATGAAGAGATTAAAAAGAGTCTCAAACATAAGATGATTGGTTAGTCCTGCTATTGCCAATTGGTTTTAAGATGAAAACCCACTCAACTTATACACATGGCTGACACGAGAATCGACCAATTCGATTGTGCAGCAAAGTAGATGGTGGTACAATGTCGAAACTGGAAGAGTAGATGGACTGGTTTCACTTGCTAGCGATGCCCTCTCAAACCTCCCTTCTCCATCCATTTCCGTCTCTTCCGCTCTTCAGGTGTTCGCCGCAAGAAACCTTACTGCCGAAGACTTTGTTCTTCTCCTAGGTACATATAAATTTATAATATATACACACTCCAAACAATACTATATAATTAAAGTTTATAATTAATTACATCACATGTTATGATATTATGATAATGTAGCTGGACACACTGTGGGAGTGACACACTGTGCATTCGTCCAAAACCGGCTCTACAACTTCAACAACAAGGGTGGGGCCGACCCATCGATGAACTCGACCTTGGTGAAGTCGCTGTCGAACACATGCCCAAGAGATGGAAGCGGAGCGGCTAGGGCAATATTGCTGGACCAGACTCCGGGGAGTGGGTTTGCGGTGGACAACGGCTTCCTCAAGGCGATCAAGCAGAAAAACGGAGTGCTCGAGATCGACCAGCGGATCGTCAATGACCCGCTCACCAAGGACATTGTGACCGGGCTGCTGACCCAGAATTTCTTGGCCAAGTTTGGGGGCGCCATGGTCAAGCTCGGTAGGGTTTCCTCAGGTGGACCCGGTGAGGTTCGGAGAACTTGCGGTGCGGTCAATGCCCGCAGCCCAGCCAACGGCGGCATCCTTGGCGGTCTCCAGTTTCCATGAAATTAAGGCGTTTCATTGATTCTTCATGATTTCATCTGGTTCCATTTTTTCTTTGTTGTTGTCTTCCATTGTTTGTTGCATTGCTGAGCAAATTGTAATATGTATGTGTACTCAAAATTTTATTTAATTGTCCACCAAAAAAAAAAACTTTTATTTAATTCGATGTTGGGCCTAAAGAAGGGCTGGCCCAAATACATTTGTTGGGCCTTATAACCAAATTTCTGTTTGTACCCCTAACCCAAAAGATATTTCAAAAAGCGGCCACTGTTTTATACTTATAATTTTTCCGTCTCATAACGAATTCCAAAACCCCACACGCCGTATAAATAGCATCGGTAACATCTCCACCGCCCTTTTCCCCAAAATACCTTTCTCCGTTTCTCTCTCCATCTCCCTCGCTCGTCAGTCGCCCCTTCCTGAAAGCTCTCTCCATCTCTCATGGAATCCAATCGATCTTTCTCCCGCCAACGCAAGCCATCCCCCTCCTCTGACCGATTTCTTACTCTCTTCTCCCAGTCTCCGCCGTCGACCGACGCACCTTCTTCCGCTGGCGATGAGCTGAGCGAAGACGACGTCTTCTGGAACGGCGAAGCCTCCGGATCTCCGAGACCGCTCTCAAGCTCCTCCCCTTCCACTTCTTCGACGCCGCTGGCCAGCAGGAACCACCGGTTTTCGTCCAAGTCGTTTGGCCGAGGGGAGAATTTCGGCATTCTTGCGGCGCTTCCTGAGATCGACCAGGATAGGGACAATTGCCGGTCGATTATGCCGTCGACGGCGTCGGCATTGCCTTCCTCGTTTTCCTCCTCCTCCGCGAGGACGATCCCGGTTATCCCCCGGCCGCCACCGGAACGGACGTTATCGGCGTCGATGAAGCACCATCGCTACCAGTCCGCTCCTGTGAATGTCCCGTTGATGATGAGGAACGATTTCGATCGGCGTCGGGAGGGACGGGTGTTGGAAGAGAGCGTTCACCTTGGGGAGGACGTCGAGGAAGGGGAGATGCTGCCTCCGCACGAAATAGTAGCGAAGCAGGCCGTGAAGTCACCGATTCTATCGTGCTCTGTCTTGGAAGGCGCCGGAAGGACTTTGAAGGGCAGAGATCTTCGCCGAGTTCGGAACGCAGTGTTCCGGCAGACAGGTTTTCTTGATTGATCGATCCGGTTCTCTAGTTGAGTGGTTTTGTTTGCTAGGGTTAGATTTGCTATTCGCTTGCCTTCCTCAGTCTCTCTCTCCAAATTCCCCCTATGTTCTCCAATCTTATAGATTCATTATTCAAAGCGGAAAATTTTCCCCGCTCGATGAACTGTATCATTGATGAGTAGTTACTTTATAACTTATAAGAATTGAACTTCCACATCTGAGCATGATTATTTAGTCTCAGTTGGGAATCTTTAGTTTTTTACAGATTGATGAATTTGATATGCAGCAGGTTGTAACTGGGAAACTGCTGGTACCAGTTTCCCAGTTTCATGCTATGATCTGTGAGTCTTCATTTCGCTTGTGTGTGTTTAAATGCCAGAGAACATTTTAGGTGGTGGGTTTTTGTGTAAATTACAGTGATAGTTATCAACAACTGTCAACATACAATCAGGACTACCATTTGGGTTGGTGATTGAGGCATTCCTAGCTGCCTGTTTAGTGTTCTTTGTAGTTCTTGAGAGGATTTATCTAACCCTTTGATTAGAGGGATAATTTAATGGCAGATAAGACATTGAATATTGGCTTTGATGAAGGCTTGGGACCAGTTATCCCGTCTCCTGGATCATCTGAAAATCTAGGCAGAGTCTTTTCTCCGGGAAAAGCTGTGATGGTTGGTTTCGTGCCAAATATCCTCGACACAGTTAAGCAATATAGTAAGATTGAGAATAATTGAATGGGGTGAAATGAGAGGTGAATCACAAATATGATGTCTTGGTTGCTTCAAGTTAAATGTGCATGATGCCAGATATCAGTGATCTCAAGTAATTGTGTGTTTGTTGGAGCATGTTAAACTCCTTTGTCAAATTAAATCTTGCCTTCCTAGCTGGAAACAGGTCTCCATATGGCAAAGCTGGATTTTGAACTACTGTATAAAGTGGTAATCTGCATACTACCATTCAGATGCTCCATCCAGATTGAGTCATTTAGTCCATGAGGTAATGTGCACATTCATTGAACATTTGAACCCCACCTAACTGTTGGGGCAATCAGGCGTTGGGTCCATTTGCACTGAATATCTGTTTTATGCTCTGACCAACACATTTACTGGTTTCTTTATCTTTTGGTCATCAGTTAGTTGCAGCCCCAGAAATGGCCCATTCCCACGACCACTGTAGCAGCACTTGCCTTTTTCCCCCCTTTGGCATGGTATTTGCTTCTACAACAATGGATACAATCTGCAGGTTCGAGTATTTATTCTTTCCTTCCTGAATCAAACTTTTCTTTGTGCCCTCTTCCATTCTTATGTGGATACAATCGGCAGGTTGGGTTATTTTAATTACCTCATTTGTAGGATTTTACGATTCTACGATCCGTTCCTAGAGTAGTGCCTCGATCCAATCCTAAGATCTTGATCCTAATAATAACACCTTTTGTCAAGTTGGGTATTAGCTGTGTACCTCATTCATTTTGTATTTGGATGAAAGGTTTTCCACCTTGCACTCCAAGTCAAGCCCCACCACACTGGCACTCGTGTGAGTTTACTCTTTCATCCTGGTCGAGTCAGAGTGTGGACTCCTTCATCTTCATCTCACAGGAAATTTCCTTATTAAGGGTCTTCGTAGATAGGTATGGACTTTGATTTGGTATTTGTGTAGGAACTAGGCTGACTAGTGACTTCCTATATGCTTTCATTTTGTGTCTTTGGCTACACAATGTGGCCCTCATCCCATTAATTATCAGAGAGTATATCTATGCCCGTTATATAACGAAACGTGTATATGATGGTGCTAAAAATTTTTGGCTATATATCTAATAAGAAGATTTTTTAAAAACGCTAAAATTGTTATTTATTTATGATATTTTTTATTTAAATAGTTGAGGGAAACCAAAAAGATATTAAAAAAATCAAGAAGAATTAGTTTTAAAATAATATTAAAAAATGGTTAAATACAGAGTATATAATTTAAATATAACATTTTTAATTGAAATAATTATGAGAAATTATGATATAATAAAAAAATAAAAAGGTGAAGGGATTAGCCGATTAGGATTTGAACACAAGACATTTTGATTCTCATTTCTTCGTTACCACTTGAACTAAATATCACTTTTGCTTAAATACTTCATCTGATTGGAAATATTTAATGTTTTAGAAGATGAAATTTGATCAATAATATTTGATGTTTTAGAAGTAATAATTACACTCTTTTTTACTTTTGTACTAATAATATTATAATTTGTACTTTTTTTTGTTTAACCAGTCACAGTTGTGCATAATAAATGTGATGGGGGAGTAAAATTTATTTGATGAAGTATTTAAAGGTGAAAGTGACATTTCTTAATCTTTGTGCATTATAAAACATCGTTTATTTCCGATCAGATGGAGTATATTTAAAGATCTTGTATTACCTCAAAATAGTAAATATATGCCAAAAAAATTGTATATCTTTTTTGGCCAGTGGTGCTCTAGCACTCACCCAGCTCCGTCATTGCACTGAGCCAGGTAATATATACACTCAACACGAACGAATCCTGAATCCGTTTGACTCAGCATGGCACGTGTCTAACATTAAATACATCTAACACGAATGGATCAAAAAACATTATTTACACAGACGGATCTATGATTAGTCTGTTGTGTGTATGTTTTTAAAAAAAATAAGTTTCAACTTTTAATACGAATAGATATTTGATTCGTTCATTTCTTTTTTAATGTTAAACGTATTTAATATTAGAAATGTGTCAAACGGATCAAGAATCCCTGTGCAGCTTTACATAATTGGCAAATGAGCACTAATCAACATGATAAACATGATAAAAAAAAAGAAAAGGAGAAATGTTGGTCTAAGTCGTTCCTTTGGGGGCTTTCGTAGATTTTTTTGACCTCTTCTTGACGAGTCTTCAAGGCGACAAGGCCCTTCTTGAAACACTCTCGCCTTCATAGGGGTTCATCGTATTCGTATTCGTATTCATTGTTTTATTTATATAAAAAAAACAATAATTTTAGTAAAACAAAGGTCACTATTCAAGAGCTTTCCCGTCCTTGGAGGTCGGGAGATCGATTTGTGATATGTCGGTTGAAGGGGCAAAGAGGTCCTTGGTCGTTTGGTGTGAACTTACACACGAATATTGACATACACGCAACTGAAAGACAGTGACAACGAAAAAACACTTGCAACATACAATGGATCGAGAATATTTTTTTTAGGGGCTTAATGTTATTTCAAAGGTTTTTTTTTTTGTATGTATACAGGGGTGAGGGGGGTCTAGGGGTCACGTGCCCCCCTCTCTCATTTGACGAACTACCTAAGTGTATTGTCCTCGTCGATGGCTTCATTTTGATATATAATATGCCTTAATCCGAAATCTGAGTAAAAAGGTATGAATATTTAAAAATTAAAGTATATTAATCACTTTAATTTTGTTTTAATAGACTATAATGCTTCTATTTTATTTTATTTAAATTAACATTCACATACTATAATTCTTCTCGAGAGCTTCGGAATGAGAGGTTATACTAAGAAGTTATGCTAGTTTAAATGATACGGGGTAAGCCGTATGATGGCTCGATCTTCGACAATCAAGACTCAAAAACAAGAAAAGAACAAGATTGATGCAAGACTCGATGCAATTGAACAAGAATAGAGGTGCGTCTGTAATTTGACTCAAAGGACACGAAATTGATGCAAATTGAAAGACTCGATAGATTGGTGAAGCGATCTATATAGAACAAGATAAAGACCATTGACTCGAAAAACAAGATCCAATACAAATGACTATATAACCCGTATCTACAACCCTACACATAACCTAGTCTTTGATCGGAGAAGAACGTTCTTGGAATAAGAACATCACCTGACTTCCTCTCAAGCCGACGACTGAACGGTTTAAATCCTCGCGAGCCAAACATACCATCCCCATCGCTTGAACTAATAATTGCATAACCTGGTTATCACCCCTCAAGGTTAAGGCTTGCAGGTATTTCAAGTCATTTTATCGTCATGATGAGGTAATAAGTACAGGTGAAATTCCACGATCGCGTCACTGGCGGCTAACGAGATAAATTTATATAGTGGGAAAGTACATGAGTTCAGCTAATGAATCCTTATAATGTGACACATGTGTGTTACTAATCTAGTAACAAATTAAAGGAGTGTTCAGCATGTGTGTGAATGTATGTGATCATAACAAGTAAAAGATCTCTTATCGCTCTCGCTGAACACGGACTAGCGGCGGGCGCCGATCCCAACAGTGGTCGATTCTCTTCTTTTCTTCGACGATGTGCTTCCTTGCTCCTTTGTAGCTCCTTCCTTAGCATTCATATGCTCCAAAACATGTCTTTTAAACTCTTCCAAGATCCCATCCAAGGTCAGAATGTAAAACTGCAAAATAAACACTAAAAAAGTGTAGATTCCGAACTCGAATACTTCACAAGAAAGATATGAAACTAGACCAAAACATATGCAAAACTCCTATATAAATGCAATAAGAAACACCTATAATGCATATATGAAATATGCATTATCAATCTAACCTTCACAGGCGTGACACCTCTTCACTAATTCAATACCACCAATTCAACGACTTTGTCGACAAAGGCGCCACCACCGCTTCCGCATCCGTCGGCTTCTCTGATGCCTCCTTCAACACCAACACATACCAATGTTGAATCCTCTTCAATTTTTTAACCTTGACCAACACCTTCGACGTTGTGGGATGCCGACTTTCCCGACGTTGTCTGTTGTCTGCTCCTTGTACATGCAATGAATTGAACTGATTGACCCCTTTTACATATTTTTTTGGGTTTATAGGTAGGCACTAGGCACATTACAATATTGGAGAGGGAGGATTTGAACTCATGTTCTACTGAATCATTTCACGTCATCCTTACAAACTAAACTAATAAGACTTAACACATATTTCTTAATTTGATTATTTTAACACTAGCAACACCGTGCCCTGATTTTATTCTTTTAGTTCATCAGATGAATGGATAAATGAAGAAACGAGTACTTAAGGTAAATAAAAGTAAGAGACAGATACTCTAGAAGGGGGATTGAATAGAGTATAGACGCTTTTCGCAAAGTCGTGTAGAGCAAGCAACTTCAAAGGCTGGATAGTGGGTTTCAAGGCCTTGAAATCAGTCTCAAGATCTTGATCAAACTTTTCGTGCCTTGCTAGTTCTGCAATGTAATCAGGCGTTAAAAACAACCAGAACAGATAAACGTAAGTGCGGAAATTAAATAGATGAACACGAGAATTGTTAACGAGGTTCGGCTCTAAACCAGCCTACGTCCCCGCCTAGGGTTATCCAACCCGTAGGATTCAACAACTTTTATTCCTCTTTCCTTATGGATCCTAATAGCTCACCGAGAAACCTCTCTCCTATACAATTGCAATCTAGTCAAATCAGATCCCTTAGAGTCCTAGACCAATCTAGAAGAGCCCCACCTCTCTCAGCTATCTAGTACACCCAAAATACAGAGAAATAAAAGCCCCCTTCGTCACACCGAAGTGTGATACGTTTTAGTATATGATACTATTAGTATAACAGGGATTGAATTTAAACTATGAAGCTCAAGACTTCCTAACTCTCAAAGATAATAAATCAAATACAGAATAGAGAGAGAAAGGAAGCAAATAAAATCAACAATGGCGTCTGTAGACTTGAGAGCTCTTGATGCGAAGAGACGGCTTCGTAGAAGGTGTCTTTGATCGTTCTCTTCCTTCTATCTTTTATAACCGAGAGCTCCTCTTGATTGCTGATTTTTATCTCCCCAAATCTTGATTAGTTGTAACAACAATTTGAAAGTTGAATTGGAGATTTGCTGTTGCCGAGTCTTCCTGACTTTTGAAATTGAATTTCTGGCCAAGATATGCTGTTGGAGCAAGCTACTGGACGCTCCACGTTTTTTTCTTCAATTTAAATTACGATGTAACAAAATTCTAGACCAAAACAAATATATATCCAATATATTCTTAACCGAAAATCCAATAAAAGATGTGAGAAAAAATTAAACCAATTTAAATTAAGTCCATCCGAAAATACTAGAAAACATATTGATAGAATTTAAACCAATAAGCATATCTCACGTAAATATATTAAACCAATTAAATCTCACGTAACAAACCAAATCAAAAGCTTAATCATCAAATCTCATGTAAATCACTTTTCAATTTAAATCCAATTTACGTACAAAATAAATCAAATCTAATTAAACTACTTTGACCAAATCAATAAGCATATATATAAAATATTTAAAACTCACGTAACCAACCAATTTGAACAACTAGCCGAGGCATACCCGTGCTACGCACGAGACGTAAATATTTTTCTATATGTGTACAAATAGTAAATCTTGGTTTTCTATACTTGATAATTTGGTTTTAGTTATTTACTAAATCTTTATATTTTTATGGGTTTTTTCTTCGAGAATACACCTTGTAAAATAATGTTTACTTGCATTGCATTTGAAAAAAAAAATCACAAAAATATCACATTTGCATATCATTTGTAAAATAGTAAATCTTGATTTTTTCTATACTTGCATTGCATATAGATAAAATTTGCATATCATGTTTACTTATGTTATCATGTTTATTTATGTTTTCATATTTATTTTTACTCATATATCACATTTGAAAAAAAAATCACAAAAATATCATGCATTGCATTTAGGTGTTATTAAAGATACCCATCTTGGTTTAGTTTGTCCTCTAATTTATTTTTATGATCTTAATGCATAAATCCCATGATTTGATTGAAGTGCTTGAAAATGATTTTTGGAGCATGATTTGAGAATATAATTGAGCAATTATGGTTCATAGTTGAGGTTTCATTGAAATCTAAAAAAAAAAAACATAACCCTTGTGAGTTTGTTTTAGCCTTATAGGGACTTTACATATTATTCCATTTTGCTTTTATTATGTGATTATACTCTCCATATGCTTTTTATTTCAATACCGTATTAATTGCACATGGTTGTTGCTTGTGAATTTCAAATGATTGAGGCATGTTTTCTTTAGCCATATTATACCTTATCTACCCTTTGCATTATCCTTTCCTTGAAGCCCATCTGAGTCTTAAAGCCTATTATTTTTTTATAGCTCCACAAAAATATATCATAGCCAATGATTAGCCTAACCCTATCCGGAAATTAGGAGGGGAATTGGTGAAAAATCTTTATGTTGGAGTTGCTTTGAGTGGATATGATGTATGTATGGTTGTGCATTGCGAGAGGCATAGCCAAAATAAGGTAACCCTTCTTGCATAATGGAGATGACTTATTACTAGGGGCCTAAGGAGGATAAAATTCACTTAGGAGTAAAAGTCTAGTAAGCTTGGACCTAGGGAGGATAAAATTCACCTAGGGGCAAAAGTAAGCATAAAAGAAAAGAAAAGAAGTCATCATAATGGAAAAAAATGCATGAGTTGTATGGCTATTGAAACCGAAGAGTGCTTATTGATGTGTATTGGAGTTTATGTTATTGGAATGGTTTGTGAAGTATGAAAGTTTTGGTGTTATTCTGGTTGGTTATTGTTCCTTTTTCCCGGATTTTTAGCACCACAAGCCTAAATGTTTCTCATGTCTTATGTTCCTACCAAAGCCCCATTACAACCTTATAAAAGTCCTCATGATGTTGTTTGCAAGTGATAACTTTCACGGTGTAAAGAGCGTTTTGGATTGAGTTGAGAGTTGGACTTTAAAGCCTAAACACATGAGAGCTTGAGTGAAACACATTATCCCGGTGAGGTTGGATTAAATTTGCTTTTACTATTGGATCACTCATATTTTTGCTAGGATATTTGTTCTCTTATTCATGGCTCCTATTGCTTGATATTGCTTTTCTAAAACAATAGCATGAAGATCTTATTTGTGGGATGATTAATTCTATATTTGTTTTTCATTGCTTGAGGACAAGCAAAGGTTAAGTGTGGGGGATTTTGATAGCATGCATTTAGGTAGACATAATAGGTTGCATTTAGCTTAGTTAAGATGCATATCATGCATGATATAAGTAGAATTTGCATATTTGCTTTCTATGTTGGTGGAGTCGGAATCTACACGTTTTTATTGATTATTTCATGTAACTGTGGATCCGAGAAGGATAACTGGGTTGATAACGCATTGGATGAGAATATCTAGTTGATCGAAGAAGCTTACTTGAAGATCTCAAGAGGTCCTGAGAAGAAGAAGCGAACCTAAACGAAGAACAAGTCTGCAGAAGTTGTCGTCAGACATGCTGAACTTGTTTTGCACTTTCTGGAGGCCTCGGTTGTCCGATTGACTATTATGACCATGCGTTGGAAAGCTCTTTCAGAGAGCTACAAATTTCATGTTGGAAAGAAGAGCAAATTCGAGACGAATTTTCCGGGAAACAGGAATTAAGCGTCCGCCGCATCTGCCGTCAGCGCCTATACGCTGCGTTTTGATTACTAAAAACCCTATATGCTTTTGTTTTGTTTCATGGCCGACTTGGGATTGTTTATAAGGCCAATTTTAGTTATTTTTCTAGAACTTCTATTCTACATTCATCAGACAATTAGAGAGAGAGCGATGTTCGCCATGGGCGGCTAAACTCTCTTTGTTCTACTTGCAATTTGAAGCTTTATTTGGATTGATTGTGAGTTTCTGAATCTTTTTCCTTATTTCCTATATTGAATGTTTCGACTTCTTTGTGCTTGAATGTTTGATTGTTTTATTCTATCTAGCCCGCGCAACTAGTTAGAATCAATTCAATTGCTAGGGTTTTGTAGATTCCTGGTTGTGAACCTTAACCCAAGTGACAAACTTGTTCCTTTAGGGCTGATTGAACTAATTGAATGAGTAGGAAGTTGGATGTGTTGTTAAATCCCTCTAGACTGCAAATACCTTGGTTAATCTCTGAACTTAAAGCTATTCAATTGGGTTAAATCCTTCTTTAGGGACTGTTCGATTGATAAGGGTTTCTAGGACTGGTTGGACTACTAACTATATTAGGTCGGGACAAGGGCATTCATAGGAAACCTAAAAGGATAAGAGGAAGTTACAACATCAATTCAACCAAATAAAGTGGATAATTGTAGGTAGAGCGATCTTCTCTAAATTGTTTTGCATCAATCTGTTTATAGTTTATTTTGTTTTCTTTCTTATTTCAATCAACCAATTAAAACCCCCCTTTCTACTAATTGGTAAATACACTTTGCTGAGAAATACTTGATTCTCTGTGGGATCGACCTCTTACTTACTTGCTATACTAGTTTGTAGGTTTGAGTTTTATTTTGATACGGTTTACGCGACTAAAAATCGTTCATCAAGAGTCATTAAGGGCCTTAGGACACAATTTTTAAAGGTATATAGATATAGATAGATAGATAGATAGATACGTGAAAAAAAGTAAATCAAATCCAATTTAACTATTTGACCAAATCTTTAAATAAGATAGATTTACCAAAGCAACTAAAACATATAAAAGTCCGAAATTAACATATCCAATTATCAAATTATCAAATCAACTTAACCGATCACTATTAGTCCGAACATATATTAATCAAATAAAACAACCACAAAATATAATTGATATTTGTATAAAATACTACCTTATTTGTCTTCCATCATCCTACAAAAATATATCACAATTATCATCAAGGTGGAGTCAACAATCTCCCCCTTGATGGAAGACAAAACAAATATCAATTATGCAAATAAATATAGCACATGTGAAACATCATATAACAAGTATAAGCATACGCATCATATAACATTTCTCCCCCTTTTTTTCTTCCAACAAGCAAGGGAAGAAATCGAGTTTAAAAAGATAACAACCGAATAATCTCTTACAGTCAAGACCTCACTACAAAAAAAAAACAATTTAGCATCGGCAATTTACCGTGGCGAAAAGCTGATCTGGGGTGGCAAAACTCATTTAGCCACGGACGTAGCCACGGGAAACTAGGGGTGGCCAAGTCTGCGGTGGCAAAATGTTAATAGCTACGGATGCTTGCCGTGGCGACCAACCTAGCCACGGCATAGCTACGGCTAAGCAACCCCATATGAAATACACGACACATTTGCGACGGTAGGTTGCCGTAGCTAAGGTCTGGGTGGAAAATAAATAAAAAACTGCTTTTTAGCCCGGATTCTTTAGACCCGGGCTAAAAAGTCCAATACTATTTAAAAAAAATACACACAATTTACCTATATAATAAAATTTCATTAATCATACAAAATTTACATTTATAATAAAATGACAAAAAACTACATAATTTATATAGAATAAAAATACATAATTACAAAATATACATATACAATAAAATGTCCAAAACTACATTTTAACCAAAAATAAAATGTCCAAAAGACAATAGTAATTCTAACTCCAAACTTACTGAACTAAAAGACCGCAGTATTACTTCAACGAGAAAGATTAACATGGCCCCTGTAAAAAAAAGAAACACAGAGTTGATGGATCCTAAAGCAAATACAAAGCCAAACAGGCTATGTTAGAAGCAACATTTTGACCTCAGGAGAAGAATTTTGGCTTCCATCTTCTGTATATTCCTCAGCTATCATATCCAAAGGAACATCTATCCATATGGAAATCCCATGTCTCAAAAATGACCTGCACAAGTACTCAATATAGACTTGTCTAAATAATAATACTGATGCTGAAAATGAAACAAAGAAACCCAAAAAAGGGGGAAAAGAATCCTTACAAATTAGTAGCATTCTGCATTGTACCATGGATGATAATTGCCTTAAGACTTCTGCCTATGATGAAAAACATATTTTCGGCTTTACTAGCTGAAATATAACAAGTATACATGTGATGAAATATGCAGCTTTGTCTTCACCATATGATTATCAGGAAGAGAATATGAGTTTTAAGGAATTAAACTTTCTGGAAGAAAAGGACACTTCATAGGTTCCAGTTGCATAATCAGACATATAAAGAATGTAGATTAGCTGCAACCAAAAGGTCACCTCAGATTCCCGGAAGCCATCTTCATCTCTTTCTTTGAAAGATTATAAGCAGCTTCCTCAACCAAACCGTCACTGTAGTGATCAGTGAAAGAAGCAGACAAATTAAAAGTTATATTAGCCAAGGCTCCATGCAGTTGCTCATGTTGCAGAGAGGAGAATGAATGTACCTATCAAAGTAATAATAACGCAAAACTTCTGCAATGACTATCTAAATTGTGCTAAGATAGCCTACTAGAATATCCATCTAAATTGTTAACGAACCTACAAATTACACAATCGTCGCAGTGAAACTGCTTTTTATCTGTCTGTAAATATACAAGCACTAACCATTAGAAACTCAAGTTATGCACAACAAAAAGAGCAATTTCTATAATGAATTGTTTAGTCAATATATAATGAACTGGAGTGCCCAAAAACATACTATGTTATGTGACCAGAAACAACAAAACATAAGGCATGGAAAGTGCAAAACCTACCCTTAATCAAGCTTATCAAAAAGCAACTCCTAAACAAATAATAACTCCTATGCAAATGCAACAATCAAAATTCAGAAGGCAGTTTAAAGGTTTCAAGAGCAAATTTCAGCATAGAAGGATTCCTAGCACCTTATCAATGACAAAACCAGCAAGTTGAATCACAAATCTGATACCCATGCTGATAATGAGCAGCAAAATCAGAGAATTGGCCAAGGAGAAATTCAGTTCACAAAAACTAAAATTTACTATAGAAAAAACCAAATCACCGCTAGAAATCAAAGAGTAGATGGAAATCAACAACCACACCCTCGAATGAAGAAATTCAACAAATAAAGAACCAGCCAGCAGCTTTAAAAAACAGCAGTAAACACAGAATTCATTAAATTTCTTTACAAAACATTCGAATCAGTAGGTTATCACTGTATTCGTTGCATTTTATCAACTATCGTACCAACACTATTTACTTTATAAGCATGTACCATTGTACCAGAGATGGACAAAGGCACTTGTAAACACAGAATTTATTCCAGAAAGTAAACAAATACACTCCTACAGAACTACCTCGGTTCTGTTCCACATAGATGAAGTTAGCCACTAGACTAATTGGCATAAAAAAAAATTTTAAGTGACGAAAGCATAATTTATTTCTCTAGGGGTTCTGAAACACAATCAGGAAAACCTTCATCCTCAACAATCCACACGGTTCTATGTTCTGCAAGATCTCACAAGGTGCTGAAAGCATTTTCGATTGCATACTCCAAAGTTCCTTTGAAAATCTTAGTGAAAAGTGGCATTTAGTACTACATAATTATTTGTCAAACAAAAGCTAGAAGTTCAGCTCAAATGAACTCCAAATTGATTATGAAGGAGATGAAACTAGGCCATAGGCATCAGATCAAAGGGAACGAATAATGCAGATGATTTATTAACAAAGTAAACATATGTATCTTCCACAACCTAAATTCTTCAAAACCCCTTCTGCTATTCACATGTGAGTGATACTTGTACTCCAGATCAAGTATCTCCGATGCATACAGCATGAGAACAGATAGATCAACTCTCTGTTAGACCAAACCATTTCAACTACCCCAATCAAAATGAATAACTATTGGAATCAGAAACAACTAGATCGAGTGAGGTCCAAAGAGTTATACCCATCTCAATGTCGATCGAAGGGGAGGTTTAGATTCAAGGTTCGAGCTCCGCATGATCGAGAAAGGACTCTGCACAAAGGCTATGGGGAGCGCATGGGCGTCTTCGAGGCCTCTCTGGACGGCTCCTGACCTCCTGGTACAACAGGGATTCACGGACAGAGAAAGGAGCCGGTGTCGGCGTCGACCATGGGTCCCCGGCGACAAGGCGAAGGAGCGCGAGGAGGAGCGGCGTGCGTGAGCGCGAGGACTCGGGGCGTTCAAGGAGGGAGCTGAGGAGCGGGGCTGTTCGAATCGGAGAGTGAGAGAGAGGTGGCCTCAGATCTGGCGTCGAGGGGTCGATTCAGCAAACAGGGCGGCTTTAGCCTCCTACAATCCGGTGGCGGGCTGAAGGGAGAGCCATGGGAGGAAGACGGGTGCTATATGGGTGCTTGGAGAGAGCTCGAGAGAGCCATCAATGGCTGAGACCAATGAGAGAGGCGAGAGGGTGAGGGTTTGGAGATAGACCGGTGAAGGCAGGGTCGCGGGAGACAGAATGAGGGGAGGGGAGGAGGCGGAAGCCATTGAAGAGGGGTTTGAGAGCTCAAGGGAGCGACGGCGGTAGGTGAGGAGAGAAGAAAGAGATAAGAGGGAGGGTTTGTTTGAGTGAACAAAAGGGGAGTATTTATTAGGGTTCGGGTTAGGTCTTTACACGTATGGAAAAGTTAGCTTCGGTGCACTATTACCGTGGCTAAATCATGAAAAAACCAATTTAATGGCCACGGTAAGCCTAACTGGGGTGGCAAAATCGACCCAATAGCCACGGCAAACTCACCCCGTTGCTAATATCTTGTTTTTTTTCCAGATGCAATGCTTGCCGTGGCTACTGCCGTGGCAAAAGGGTATAAATTGCCACGGCAAACGCTTGCCGATGCTAGCTGGGGTGGCAAAATTAATTTTTTTTTGTAGTGCCTTGAAACTGATCTCAAGGCCTTGAGATGTTAGGAGACAACATTATAAGAATTTCAATTCAGCAGTCATTGCTCCCCCTACGACAATGCTTCCCTATTCAACATATCAAGCTCCAAAGAGAAATATTAAGCAAAGATAATCATTAGTAGCATATAATAAATAAATAAATAAAATTACTTATCACCGAGAGCGATAGTTTCGATCCATTTATGCTCTTTGATCTTGGTGACATCCTGCAAAACAACCAAAAATTCAACCTTTCCGGCTAGACCAAGCTACAAACTTAGATTCATAATCGGGATGGACCATGTTTGGTGGTCTAGTCCCTTTAGGAACCCAAATTTGCTTTACCTGTCCTCTTAAGCACAACAGGAAAGTATTACGAATTATATAAGGATCATTTCTACGATAAGGACAAGTAGTCTTGACATGACCCTTCTTACAACAAAAATAACATATGAGTGTGCGCCAATTCCCTTTGGCTTTCACAAAAGTGGTAGGGGCTTTCTTTGGAAAATTCTTGTTGTATCCAATACCACTTTTGTTGAGGGATGATTGGTGCTCACCTAACATCCTATCGAGATTGGCCTTGGAATGGGTAAAACGAACAAGTGATGTCTGCTAGTCTCTACATTTCTCAGTCAACGAGATCTTTTCTTTCTCTAATTCCTTGGTGTAAAGACTTAGAGAAGAAAGATCTTGCTTCAAGACAGAATTTTCTGTCTCCAAGGCCTTGACTTTAATGTCAAGGGCTGACCGAGAGGCTTTGAGATTTTTCATTTCCAGCGACAGATTACTCATGCGTTTCTCCTGTTCCAATAGCTTCTCTTTCAAGGTGTTAGTCTCCAAAATATAATCCTCTTCATTCATAATCATGTTTTGCAAAAATTCAAACAACACAGCAGTGGGACTAGAAATCAAATTTCTTACAATAGTTTCAAGATGCTTCTTTGGAGTTTCCTCATGATCTGCCATCAAGCAAAGATTTGCTGGATCATTTTCCGAGTCCGATTCACTAGAGGAATCTGAATCCTTCTTTCGGCGTTTGTTCTTCTTCTTTTGAGGACACTCATTTGCAAGGTGACCTCGGTGCTTTGAAGATCCAAAGTATTCTCGATTTGAGAATTGCTTCTTCATCTTGAGTATTTTTGCTAGCCCTCTTGTGATGAGTTCAAAGGGATCCTCCTTATCTATAGTACTCATGATCGATCTCACGGATTGTTAAATCAAATAAATATGAGTTAAGCTCTGATACCAATTGAAGAAACGAGTACTTAAGGTAAATAAAAGTAAGAGACAGATACTCTAGAAGGGGGGTTGAATAGAGTATAGACGCTTTTCGCAAAGTCGTGTAGAGCAAGCAACTTCAAAGGCTGGATAGTGGGTTTCAAGGCCTTGAACTCAGTCTCAAGATCTTGAACAAACTTTTCGTGCCTTCCTAGTTCTGCAATGTAATCAGGCGTTAAAAACAACCAGAACAGATAAACGTAAGTGCGGAAATTAAATAGATGAACACGAGAATTGTTAACGAGGTTCGGCTCTAAACCAGCCTACGTCCCCGCCTACAAAAATATATCACATATTAATCAAATAAAACAACCACAAAATATAATTGATATTTGTATAAAATACTACCATATTTGTCTTCCATCATCCTACAAAAATATATCACATATTATCACCTTGATCAACAATTTTTGAAATTTCGAAAGAGTTGTTGCTTCAATTTATTCAAATTGATCTTGTCAATACGAGGTTAATGGGATTTGAACTAATAATCTCATGATTATAATTGTTAACTCTTTTTAAATTATTTTATCTTTAAAATCAGCAAAGGAAATTGCCAAAAAAAATATTGAATTTTTTTTCCTCGATTTTTCTAAGTTAGAAGGACTTTAGCCGTGCCGAGCCCTCCCTAGATGGCTAGATCTGTCATTGGGGATAGATATGTGATGAAAGTAAGCAAGAGATAGATTATAATTCCTCCGTTTGGCAAAACTTGTCGTTTACTATTCATACACATTTTTTTAGAACAATAAAAACTATATAAAATATTCATTTTTTTATAAATTTTTTTTAACAAGTTTGTATTTATTAATAATAATTACGAAGTTGTTAAAAAAATTATTTAAAAAACTAGATATTTTATATAGTTTTTATCTCCTAAAAAAAGCGTACATAAATAGTAAAATGTCAAGTTTTTCCGAACGGAGCAGTAGTAATCTGAAACTAATTCCACGCGCTAAAACACACCCCCATGGAAAATTTAGGAATTTAGATACGGTGTATAATAGTATATCGATAGGATTAGATCGAGGTGGTTTGAACTTTGAAGGGGTAAAAGAGGTGGGCCTCACTGGATCTGTCCAGTCTCCACCAAGGTGATCCATCCATCCAACATATTCATCGATCCGTTGGACGACTTGACGTCTTTCCATTTCAAGACGCAGTTGACCATGCTTGACTTCTTTCCTAAGTCACACCTGTTAAATCTGCTATTCTTTAGTCCTCCTCTTGAGGTCATAGAGCCACAGCTATTTTTTCCTACATGTCCTCACACGTCTATAACTCAAGAAGTGTATGATTTATTTTAAAAGAAAAACAAAAACTTTGATTTTGTGTTTAAATAGTAAAAAAATTGGGTGTAAATTTTTTATACAAGATGAGCATTTGAGTGGCGTCTGGTTTTGTTGATTCACTACCCAATAATGTCATTTCGAACGAGGATCGGGAACTCCAGATGCGATGTGAGAGATCTGAGGTTCATCGAGTATCTGATTTGAGTCACATTGTCTGTAACTTGCTTCACTTCTCAGAACACATGCTTACAGGTAGTATATATATCCTCAAAACATTGCAGTAAATGTTGGATGTCTGTGACGATTATCTCGATCTTCTAGGGGCATTATCACACACCATACACCGAATTAATCACCGGAGGATGCCACCTTCAAGCTTGATCCATCGGTAGCCCTATTCTTTGGTCGACGTTAGATCTGAGTGGAGAGCTCGTGCTTCAGCCATCAAGGTGACATTCTTTGCTTCTAAACTATTTGTGTCGTTTAAATGTAATTCTTATATTAAGTTAATTTTTTTTAGAAAAGTTTCAAAAAAAAATTAAAAAAATTATCTCGTGTTAAAATTAGCTGAATTTCTTTTTAGTGGGTTAATAACGGAGTCATTTTGGTAAGGATCTCGTAGAGTTGAACTCCGTGGAGTTAATATAATTATTTCATACATATTTATCGACCCTAAAAAAATAAATAAAAAAATGGCTAAACTAATTTAAATCTAAATCAATTATTTTGAATTGAAGGGTTAAGATTTATTCAACTTTACATGAAATTATTTTACCAACTTCATGAGATCTAAAGTGAGCCATGAGATTGGAGATCAATTTTTTGTATTTACTAATTTTTTTTAAACCTGAAATTTGAACAAAAAAAAGGTCATGTATTGTTCACATGACATGTATGTACGTACTGAACTGTTCAACCTTCCTTGTCAGGACCCCCTCTCCCTGATCTCCCTGGTTTGTCAAACTGGTTTCTCACAACATCCTTAACCTGCAAGTGGGTTCCCTTATTATGTCTCAGTTCAATACCAACAGCTGAAGGATTGGCATCACAAGATCCTGATGAGCTGCCAACAGACCCTATTTTGATTCCCGCAACCCTCCCTGGAGCCTTGGTCTGTTTCCAGATGGGATGAGGAGAAAATTTAATAACATCAACATACAAGCCCTTGCCTTTTGCATCTGGGACCGGTTGATTAGCAACACCTTGAGACTGAGCACGAACCTGCACAGGCACAGTCCCGGTTCTATTAACTCTGCGATTCCAGCACCTGCCATCAGAATGACCAAAGATCTCACAGCTAGAACACATAGCAAGCAACCACTCGAAAATAACTTGCTTATTGTACTTCGAGCCATCCAAATTCTCAATCTCAATAGTCCTAATTTCATATTCACGTACATTGACTTCAACAAGCATTCTCGCATAGGAGATCCTCCCTCCCTTAGCAGTGAGCTCGTCAAGACAGATTGGTGTACCGATCGAGCTACCTAGCCTACACAGGTTTGTATGGGTGAATAACGTGGGTTCCAGATTTGGGAAACATACCCAACAAGGTATACGGTCGTACGAACTCCATGCAATAGCCATCCCCAGCTCCCACTTTTTTAGAATCAAGGGCAATTGGACCCTTGGATGCTCCAATGACCATTACTGAGCACCCACACAACATCACTCTCAGATTTGAAACGAAACACAAACACGCCATTTCTCTTCTGGAAGATTTTCGGTTTCTCCACTTTCCAGTTAGATTCACACAGATCACATACCTGTTTGTAGGGGATACGACCACCAGCAACAACCCTAATTAAAGTCGACGCCCATTCTTTTCGCGACTCCTAAACATCTTCCAGTCTGATTTTGAGCTTCCTCTTTTCAACATCCGGGAAGAACGTGAGCCTGTCTACAGTGAAAATATCCATGTTCGTCTTAAATGGGGAGGCATGAGGATTGGCGAAGAGACGACGGTTAGGGTCGAATCCGCCTCTCAGCGCCTCGCCAAATGATAGCTCCTCCGAGACGTTCCAGGCATCCCCATGAATGCTAGTGGTATGTTTCACTGATTCTCCAGCTATGTCAATAACTTTCTCACCTACCGACTTATGAGCATTAAAATCTTTCCCAGATTCTCCATCATTAATGGTCGAAACTTGCTGAGCCGACTCCCTTGTACCGGATCCAGAATTCTCAACTACCTTCCTGTTCGCATTAACTCTCAGATCTGCCCCGAAATTAGCAGAAATGCCCGGATCTAAACCCCCATATTCAGCACCCTTGGAACCACCAATCACCTTCTCCTTGCTAGAAACAGGGCTCCCACGACCCTTTTTCCTACCCGACGGAACGCCCCTCTTCCCCACGATCGGGGAGGCTGTCGGCGAGACCTCCGTGAGGGAGGGAGGTGGCGTCGCCCTGAGAAAGTTTGAAATCGCCTTTGGTTGTACGAAAATCACCTTTTTCCTCCATGAGTATAATGTCAAGGCGGATCAAAGAAAGAGCACAAGCAGCTCAGGGTCGAGGTTCACTGCTCTAGGGGTGAATTCAGAAGAGAGTAGTATACCAGAAGTGGAACTTGGACGACAACATGGGTCGACAGGTGAGGGTAGCACTCACTCAGTTGGTCCTAATGAATAAAATCAATATTGCAGCTTGGAACATAGCGGGCTTAAAGGACCCGATAAAAAGTAATATAATTAATTCGTTTTGTTTTGATAATGACATCGATATGATTGGGCTTTTGGAGACTAGGGTTTTGTGTAGAAACATTGAAGACATCAAGAGTAGGCTGATGAATGGCTGCTTTTGTTGTATGAATGGTGATGTAACCGTTAAAGGAAGAATTTGGGTTACCTGGAACACGGATATCTTTGAGGTAACTGCTTTGAGAATTATAGAGCAATTGATTCACTGTTTAGTGGAAACAAGGGACATGAAGTTCAGATTTTCAGCATCTTTAATTTATGTTCATAACACCAAGATTGATAGGATTGAATTATAGGAAGAATTACAACAGATTGCTGCACAGAAAAATATCCCTTGGGTTGCTTTGGGGGACATGAATTGTATACTAAGTATGGAGGAGAAATGGCCCCAAAGTATTGCAAGGTCTGATGAATTCGATGAGCTTCAGTCAGCACTTGACATGTGTGGGCTTGTTGATCTCCCTTACACGGGTGCATAGTTAACATGGACAAATAAACGAAAAGGAGACAACAAGATAGAAAGAAAGCTGGACCGAGTGCTGGTGAATGAATGTTGGATGGACAGTCTTGAGAACACGAAAGCAGTGTTTGGCACACCCAGTTTCTCTTACCACTGCCCAACGGTTGCTGTTATTCGTAATGAAATGTCTAGGCGACGTTATCCTTTCAAACACAAGAACTTTTGGGGCAAAGAAGAGGAGTTTGATGCTCTTGTGAAGGTTGTTTGGACTCACTCAGAAGTAGGCTCCAGACAATCAAGTTAGTGAAAAAACTGAAGAGTGTGAAGCAAGCCTTGAAACCGTGGGATAAGGTGAGGCTTCTAGAGCTACAAAACCAAACCAAGCTAAATAAAGGGGTGCTCCATGAGCTGCAGGTGAGGAGTAGACCCGAGAAAGGTTATGCACCGTTGGATGATCATATTGAAGCGGCTGAGAATGAGTCGAGGAGCAATGTGGCTTGGCTTATTAGCTTGACATCTCAAAAAGCCAAGATCCACTGGCTCACAATGGGGGAAGAGACTTCCTCACTCTTCTATCGAGATGTAAAGGAGCGTCAGGCCAGAAATTCCATCTTGGTCATGAAGAATGCAGATGATATCGTAATGGATGATTAGGAGGAGATTAGAAGGCATATTCTGACTTTCTTTACTGAGGTTCTCTCGGCAGATACACCTGTTCAGAATTTCCCAAAGGGCCTGCAATGTGTTGTCATGACAACAGATAGAGGGAGTGAGCTGATTCAGATTCCGAATTATGATGACATAAGGAGATGTTTATGGAGCATAGATGTGAACAAATCCCCGGGTCCGGATGGATTTGGTAGAAAATTCTTCAGAGATGCTTGGAGCATTGTGGGCACAAACACGTGTGAAGCCATCCGTGAGATTTTCGGGAATGGAAAGGTTCTTAAACAATTGAACAGTACCTTCATCTCCTTGATCCCCAAAGTCTCCAACCCTACCTATGTTAAAGATCTCAAGCCGATCTCATGCTGCAATACTGTTATGAAGTTTGTTACAAAGTTAATTGCGAGGAGAATTAAGGGGGACTTGAGTGGCTTGATCTCTGAATGTCAGGGAGCCTTCATACCTGGTCGCTCAATTGCACATAATTGCGTTGTTGCTTTAGAAGTTGTAAACGGCTATGGAACCAAGAGGGTGTCCCCGAGATGCACAATCAAGGTAGATTTGAAGAAAGCATATGATTATTTAAACTGGGACTTCATAAAGAGCACATTGATGTATTTCAATTTTCCCAGCAGCTTGATTAATTTGATCATGGATTGCGTTACATCGACATCTTTCTCGATATTGATAAATCGCGCTCCTGAAGGACATTTTCCATGAAGGAGGGGAGTTAGGCAAGGTGATCCGTTATCACCTTACCTCTTTGTCCTTTGTATGGAGGTCTTGAGTCGGATGCTTATGAAGGCCACTGAGAATCCACTTTTTAAATTCCATCCACAATGCAAAAGCCTAAAGCTCACCCATCTGGCCTTCGCTGATGCTTTACTTGTGTTTTGCCATGGGGATGTAAACTCCGTCAGGATTGTGAAGGATTGTTTGGATGCCTTCTTTGCTTCTTCCGTGTTGTGTGCTAACTGCTAACAAAGACAAGAGCATTGTATACTTGGCGGGTGTGAATGCTGAACTGGGAGATCAGATTATGCAGCATTTGGACTTTGCTTGCGGCAGCTTTCCTGTGAGGTACTTAGGATTGCCGCTACACTAAAAAACGATTGTTGTTGTTGAGTATGGAGGACTGTATGACAAAATAGGATCTTTGATGCACTCATGATCGGCTAGGAGGCTCTCTTATGGTGGACGTCTTCAACTTTTGAAGGCGGTCTGTGGAGGGGTTACCTCATTCTGGAGCCAGGTTACGGTTCTGCCTAAGGGGGTTATGCATCGTATTGAATGTTTATGCAAAAGATTCCTATGAAATGGGAGCACAGAAGGGGGGAAGTGCCTGGTGAAGTGGACAGATGTGATAAAACCCTTCATAGAGGGAGGGTTAGACATAAGGGAACTTCTTTCTTGGAACAAAAGTATTCAAACCAAGCTGATTGGGGACCTTATTCTGAACATGCCATGTATCTGGACTAGTTGGTGTACCCATAACCACCTGAGAGGGAATGCAATCTGGGACGTGCAAAAAAGGGTTAATGATTGCTGGCTCTGAAAAAGCTTGCTGGAAACAAGGGATACAGTGACGGATGTGCTGCAATCTGAAATTTAGTCGACACCTTCTCTTGACTCGATATTGGGCACGAATGGTGGGGTCTCCAACGCCAAGGTGTACCATCTGATTAGAGACATAGATGAGGAGATTAGCTGGGGGAATGATATGGGGAAGGCTTCAATGCCGCAAATGGGCCTTCATTGGTTGGCTCGCATCACACAAGAGACTCAGCACTGGACGGAAGGTAAAGTATTGGAAGGGAATAGAGGCGACTGAATGCGTAATATGTAAAGCCGCGGAAGAAGATGAAGACCACCTATGGTTTCGATGTCCAGGAATTCAAGAAGTGCGGAACTTGGTCCTTGGATGGATTGGAATATCAAGATGGCATGGGAATACAGATGAATGGCTCTTGTGGTTCGCTAATGAGCCACAAACAGTTCAAAAAAAGCCCTTGTTTCAAGATAAACTTCTAGTGTTTGATGCTATTATTTACTTCACATGGTGGTATAGGAACAAAGTAGTGTTTAATGGGGAGTTATTTAACCCCAAAGTTTGTGCAACACATATTCTCAATAGTTGTCGATCCCGCTTTTTAGCAAAGTGGAAGTGTCAATCACTTGTTAAAAAGTTGGACCGTAAGCTTGATTGGGAGACTTAGCAGGGATAATTTGAACTTCTTTTTGGTGGTTAGTGTGTGTTAGTAGCAAGTGGTAGGAATGGTATAGGGGGCTGATCTTGGAAGGGTTAGAGGGTATAGAGGGTATAGAGGAATCCTTTTGTTGTTTGATTCCTTTATCTTACATGAGATCCTTTAGTATGGTCTTATCCTTTTTATAATTTGGTAACTCACCACATCTATATATTTACCTATTGAAGACATGTATGTACGTATATATTATTTCTTTTATTTTTTATAGATTTGTATCTTTTACATGTGTTGTATGGTGCCGGATAATCCATTAATTTGTTAATTAATCAATCTTTGAGTTATACCAAACAACATGTTTGATATATTAAATTCTTATCTTATTAAAAAAATCCATGTATGTACATATCATGGCCGGCCCTAGGGTAGTCGAAAGAGGCGGTCGCATAGGGCCCATATCGAGTAGGGCCCCGTGATAAAATTATGTTATATATATATATAATTAAGATATTATGTATTATTATATTTACACATAATAAAATATTTATGAAACTTTATATGTCAAAAAAAACTCATTTGTGATGTGACTTTAGATATTTCGAGTCAACGATAAAGAGTGTAAGGTCTCCGTCTTTCAATTTGTTTTATAAATGCAAAAACGGGTAGTTTTTAAACAACAACTTATGCTATTTTAATAAATTTATTTAAATGATTATTGTATTTTATTTGGAAAAATTTGCAAAGTAATACTCCCTCCGTCCAAAAATACATTGTCTTTTAGCATTTTGCACAAGTTTTAATAAAACATCTTACTTTTAAAAAAACATCATCATTGCACTAACTTTTTCATAAATTTTATTATTTTTTAACACCCACTACACATTTTAACCAATCAAATTATTTTAAAAAGTCAACAACACACAAACCAATACAAATCATTACAACTTTTTACCTAGAAAACCTAAAAGACCATCTATTGTTGGACAAAAATTTACATCTAAAAGTTCATGTATTGTTGGACGGAGGGAGTAATATGTTTTAAGGGGCATTTGCAAAAGTAACCCACATACCTGGTCCCCTTTAAACCCCCTATCCACTATCCATAAAAATTGCAAAATCTAACCTCCCCCCTTAAAACCTCCCGGTCACCTTACCTGCTGCACCCAGTGGAGAGAGAAAGAAGCAACAGGGCAATAATTGCCCATCACTATCACCCATCCAAAGCCCTTTCTCTCTATGCCTCTCTCCATTAAAGAGCTTCATTGAAGAACTTTTTATTTTTTGATTTCTCAGTCTTCTATCTCTCTCCCTTCGAGGGTGATAGGAGCTCGAATTCAGCATGCGCCGCTGATGTGAATCGCCGTCGGAGCACCGCTTTAATGCCTTCGTCCTTCACCTTTGTTCTAATGGCTTTTCCAGGTCAATTCGAGGAGAGTGGAAGCCGGATTTTAAGTAGAAGAGGTGGAATCGAAGTGGAGGAGCCCTCGCAGAGGCTAGGTGAACCGCTTTGTTTTTTTTTTATTGATGAATGAACAATATATCAACTTTCCACTCTATGGTTTCTTACCGGACACCATTTGGTACTCTACTGGACACTCAATGATTTACTACTGGACACCCTATGGTTGTTTCATGTCTTGCGTGTTGTTCAATGTTTCTCTGGTTCTAGTATTGCCCTCCCTCTTAAGCCCATGCGGTAAAAAGAGAGGACAGATGGGATAAGACAAAGACATAGAAAATGGGTAAGTTTGATTTCGATAAAAAATGAGAGAGAGAGGGGGAGAGAGAGAGGCAAGAGAAAGTCTGCAGAGGAGAGAGAGGACATGAGAGAGAGAGAGAGAGAGAGGGAGAGAGAGAGAGAGAGGAGTGAAAAAAGAGAGTAAAGTTGCAGAGGAGAGAGAGAGAGATTAGTGAGGATAAGATAGAGAGAGATGAAAGAGTACTGACAGTGATGAGGCATTAATATAATTTGAATTAAATCTTAAGTTTCAAATAAAAACCATCGAAGAAGAAGCAATTGGGCGAGAGTTTATTTGCAGGTTGACGTGTAAGCAGTTAGTTTTAACAGGACACCCAAAGCACAACGACATGACACATATTGGAATTGACTGGACAAGAGTTATCGGAGAAACATGTTCACCATCGACTTCAGATAGAAAATGGGTAAATTTGTTTCAGATTTGAGGGAGACACCTCTCGCATAACCTTTATCGAAAGCAAACTTGCCCATTTTCTATCTGAAGTCGACGGTGAATCTATTTCTCTGGTAACTCTTGTCTAGTCGATTCCAATATGTGTCATGTCGTTTTGCTTTGGATATCTAGTTAAAACTAACTGCTTATACGTCAACCTGCAAATAAATCCCCTCAATTGCTTCTTCTTCGAACAGAAAAGGCAATAGTAAAATTGCAGAGGAGAGAGGACACTTCCATCTCTCTCTGTCCTATCCTCATTGATCTTTCTCCTCTACAACTTTACTTTTCTTGTCACACACAAACACACACACACTCTCTCTCTCTCTCAATTGATCTTTCTCTGCCTCTCTCCCCCGTAGATGAGACTTGCTTTTTCCCTCATCTCTCTCTCAATTGCTTTCTCTCTCTGCCTCTCTCATCTGCAAATGAGACTTGCTTTTTTCCTCTCTCCCTCTCTCTCTTTCTCTCTCTCTAATTTTTGCTAGGTTTCGATCAGTGGAAGGCCAAACCCCGCTCACTTACCTGCTACCGGGGGAACCTTTTACCCCCCATATCCGGTTTGGCCCAATTTCAAACCGGATTGAGTTAACCTTACAAAAAAAACCAGTTTTTGGGTCATTTTGTGCTATTCTCTCGTGTTTTAAAGTGTTTTATTATACCGTTTTACATTCCATGAAAAAATATATATAATATTAAAAAATATATTTTTACTTTTATTTCTCACTAAAAAATTCATATTTTTTTAATAGGACTTGTATGGAAATATAATAAAAAAAAAGTAAACAAGTTTATTGGTATAAATCTATAAATCATAGTATTTTTTTTATTATGTCGAGAGATTATATACTACTGAAGTTCCGTAAATTTTTCTTTTAGTGATAAAAATAAAATATGAAATTTATAATAATTAAATATAAAAAATTGCATTGTTTGATAATTTTTCTAAAAAACACATGAATATATTTAGGGGCAATTTGCGAAAGGTCCATAAAATAGATACTAATTGGTGAAATATTCACGTTTTGGGACATATTGGTGAAATGCCCTAAATATAAACCCCCTCCCTTCTCCCACGCGGTTTTCTCTTTCCTCCGCGCTCTCCTCTCTCTCTCTCTCTCTCTCTCTCTCTCTCTCTCTCTCTCTCTCTCTCTCTCTCTCGTCCATCTCTGCGAGCGAGGAAGTACGCGCGCTCTGTCTCCTGTCCATCTCTGCGAGCTCCAAGCGACGATGACGATTGATGGAGATGGCTCCGACTTGAGGTACATCTCCCTTTATCTCTCCGAATTTTTTGCAGTTCCTCATCCCGCGCTTTATCAATCGATTGAAAATCGATTGATAAGTAACTCGATTTTTGCTTCCGACCGTTTTCTTTATCAATCGATCTTCGATCGATTGATAAGGAACTCGATTTTGTTTGTGATGGCTGCAATTGCTGAACGAAATCTGAAATCTTGTCCTTGTTGTTTTATGTTTGTGATTGATATGTTGTTTTATGTTTTGCACATAACCTGTTTGATGAAATGCCCCAATAGGTCGAGTGACTGTATTTTTACGAGCCGAGGTTTCCTTATCAATCGATCTTCGATCGATTGATAAAGAACTCGATTTTTGCTTCCGACTGATCGATCTTTGCTTCTGACTGTTATAAGGAACTCGATTTTGTTTGTGATGGCTGCAATTGCTGAACGAAATCTGAAATCTTGTCATTGTTGTTTTATATTTGTGATTGATATGTTGTTTTATGTTTTGCACATAACATGTTTGATGAAATGCCCCAATAGGCCTAGTGACTGTATTTTTACGAACCAATATTTCCTTATCAATCGATCTTTGCTTTTGTCGACTTTGCTTCTTTTCTTGCAGGATCACTGTCGATCAATTTTTATGAGCCGAGGTTTCGATCTTTACTTCTGTTGAGCGATTCTTCAAGCAGCGTATTTTCACACTTCAAGGAGATGGGGCACACTTCAAGGAGATGGGGCACTACTGAGCAATTTTCAAGGAGCCTGAAAATTTGTGATGAAGGCACAAATTTTCTATTCTTGTATTTGCACACTTCCATCTTGTATTTGCACATTCACTATTCTTGTATTTGAACTGTTGATTCTGTCATCACTGTTATTTCCTTCTCTGTGCAGAGGCAAGTTAATTCTGTTTGGTCTTTGAAATTGAAATTCATATTTGATAGCTTATTAGTATGTCTGACACCCCTATTTTAGTTCATTCTTTTTCTTCATTTGCCTTGATTTCCAATGGTGTAATTGTATTTCTTCTTTTCTCGACAGAGGGACCGTCTACTGATTTTCGAGAGCAGAAAGACCACCCTGCAATAGAAAGATTTCAATAGGAGAGTTCAAGAGAGGGATAAAGCATTCAAAATAAGGCTGTCAGCACAATTCTGTCATCGGTACTATATAAAAGTACTACTAGGAAAGATTATATCTTAGACATTTATGTTCCATATTAAACATTAATTCAATATTATAGAATGATATTTTAGGTTTTATCATGTAATAAGACAAGTTTGTGTATTCTTTTTTATATGTCAGCACAATTCTGTCATCGGTACTCATCAAATTTTAGATTTTATCATTATTGTTTACTTAAAAAAAACAATACCATGTTGAGAAACAACATGATATTGCTTCTCAACATGGTATTTCTCAACATGTTGAGCAAATTTTAACCACTAATTGTAACTAATATCAGTGTCAGCACTAATTGTAACTAATATCAGTGTCAGCACTAACTTTCTTTTCTTTTGGTCTAGATTTTGGTTTTGTCTATATTTGATTAGAAAGTTCTTTATCCCCCTTTTCACCTCATCTACAAAATAGTGATGGAGTTACTACCACCTAAATATCGGTTTACCAAAGATCTCACCATCCCTTCATGATCAGTTTCCACTTGTTCTCAACTGGAAAGGAAAGCAAGAGAGAGAGAGAGAGAGAGAGAGAGAGAGAGAGGCATAAATAGCCTATGCGGGATTTGAACCCGCATCATTGTGCATATGCACATTGCTCTACCATTTTGAGCTAATAGGCTTTAAATGCACAATTGTATTTTAGAGTTGCACAACTTTAGTTTATGTTGCACAACTGTATTTTATAATTGCACAAGTGTAAAAATTTCAGAAGCTTTTGATAAAAGAAATTAAAATAAAAACAGTTGATAGGCCATACTACCCAAAATTCAACAAGACACGTATAAACACATTAAAATTTATCTACTGTCAGCAACAAGGAACTAGAAAGAACAACAACAATTACAGCAACAAAGATTATATGCAGCTAGTAACATGAATCAAAAGATGGACTTGTTGATCCAACTGAAATAGGTTGCGCATCGAATCCAAGTCACTGAACAATCAAGTGTTGTGCATGTGCTGGAAACATCAAATTCATATTAAAGGATTGACATAGCAAAAGATAGTTGGTATGAGGATAATCTTCTTCGGACAATTATTAATTTATTAGTATTTCAATTGACAAGGATTTAGATAGATTATGAGTTTATGACAGTAAACACATAAAAAATGGGCTTATTCAATTGAACTAGATTACAATGCATTTGCTTTATAGATTGTTGTGCTCCATACTAAAGTCTATAAACCATGAAAAGTGATAACAAAAAAACTTTGTGCAATTGATCCAAAATCTCAATCAAGCAAATGCTCACAAGATCAATAACAAGCTCACAAGGACAACAATTGATCCCAAATCTAAAAAATAAATCACCTAAATGAATTACAGCCGGACTTGCTATCAACGGCAACACACAGCTCCGGCTGCTCGCTCGAACTCCGGCGATTGCAATTGCATTTGAACGCCGATTGCGACGGAAACACACAACAATTTATCACCTTCACTTGAAAGTAAATTTGTGTCAATTAACTCCCTAATGACAATAACAAAAATCAGAATATGCAGAAATCATACAAATTTAAGAGCATACAGATTTTCAGCAGATATCGTACAAAAATTAGAATATACAGAAATCATACAGATTTTCCAGCAGCATACAAATTACAGATTTTTCATACTCAAGCATACATATTTTTTCAGCAGCATACAGATTACAGATTTTTCAGCAGCATACAGATTACACTATTACAGATTTTTCAGATTCAACAAATTATACAGAAATCAGAATATACAAAAATCAGAATATAGAATGAACAGATTAAAGTTAAAGATTCGGCAAATTATACAGAAATCAGATTTTTCAGCATACAAGTTAATCAGGAACAGGATTTGATGTTTTATGATTGAACAAAATGGAAGGGAAACCAATACACCACCTCCAAGCTCAAAAATCGGAATTCTCTTAACACTATCAATTTTGGCAGTAAACAATTTATCAATTTATCAATTTTGATTTCACAAATTTCCAAATTAAGAGTGAAAGAGACATACCTCCGATTCTTCAAGCGAACTCCGAGAACTGAAAGGCAGAAATCCACAATCAGAGAATTCCGAGCGATCAACGGGATTCTTCCTCTTCGATTCCTCCTCTTCGATTCTTCTTCTTCGATTCTGTCGGCGCTGGTGCGATATCTAGATGTTCATCCCGCCGACGAAAATCAGATCGATGATGAGATCTTATTGCAATCAACAAAGGAAGTCATGGATCCGAGATCCGATTGCAATCAATAGAGGAAGCCATGGAAATCAGATCTGATTGCAATCAGATCGATGATGAGGAGATCTGAGATCTGGCGAGATCCGGAGGTTTCAGATCCGGCGATGCTCCCGCTCCCTCGCTCCCTCGCTCAACCTCGCTCGCTCGCTGTAGGAGATCTCGGATCCGGCGCTCGCTCGCTCCGCCGCTCGCTCGCCACCAGACAGCGGCTCCGGCGCCGGAGAGATCGAGACCTCCATCGCCTTCAATCGGGAGCGAAGAGAGAGTTTGGAGAGACGATGGGGGAACTATCAGATAAAAAATAAAAAAAAGTTGAGAATTAATATATATTGAAAATTTTGCTAATTTGTCTAAAAAGGTAGACAATTCACCAATTTATCCAAAAAAAAATCTGTTTGGTAAAAATTTTCATATATTTATTGATCAAAATTTTTTTTACATCACCTCGGGTCCCAAAAATCTCATGGCCGGCCCCTGGTATCTCCCTGTATGGTAAATTGGTAATAGCTACGGGTTACAGGGCGGGTCATTTACGTGTTTGCCGTATTCACACTTGTTTCTTTGATCCCTTGCTTTACTCTTCAAATCTATAGGAAATATTTATATATCATTCAAATTTATTTGTGTCGTTCATTACTTAATTTCAATAGCTTTAATTACTAGTTGACGACCTCCTCACCGACATTTCTATATAATGGATTTATTAATTTCAATGCTCAACAGAGATTAATAATTTAATACAGTACATTATACGCTGCAAAACAATTCAATGTCTCATAGCGCGCACTAAAATTTCAACCAAAAATAAATAAAAAATAGCGCGCACTAATTAACACCTACCTACTGTATAACCGATTTGTGAGAATTTTGATTTACCAGGACAAATTTAGAATATTTGGTTTTTTTGTATAAGCTAGGTAAGAATTTGGATGAAATTAAACAAGAGCGATTTTTTATTGCGGTTGTAGTTGAAATAAAAATAATTTTAAAAACTTATTTTTTTTTCATATTTTAAATTTTTTTTTAAGAAGTCGTTGGAGATCATTTAACAATCTTGTCCGCACTCATGTGAAGACGTACAATAGGGAATAAAACACATCAAGATCGAAAATAATGTACTCATAGTTAGTCGCGTATTTGGATTTGTATATGACTTTCAAACTTTAGTGTCTTAATCGCACCGGATCCTTGAATTGGTAAATAAATAGCGGTCATTTAACAATCTTGTCCGCACTCATGTGAAGACGTACAATAGGGAATAAAACACATCAAGATCGAAAATAATGTACTCATAGTTAGTCGCGTATTTGGATTTGTATCTGACTTTCAAACTTTAGTGTCTTAATCGCACCGGATCCTTGAATTGGTAAATAAATAGCGGTCATTCTAGGGTTCGAATCGGGGACCTATGGATACTACCCACAAGTCCTTTTCGGTGAGCCATTCCGGAATGGTTATCGCACCGGATCCAACATTAACCAATATACCCGGTACTTTCTTCGTCTGAAAATATATAGTATATCATTTTTAAGAAATTAAAAACTCTATAAAATTTTCTAAATAATTTTTTTAAATATATTTACTGCTCGCTTAGATGAACTTTGGAAGTACACTTCTTAGAAATTTAATTCATAAAAAAATTAAATTTATGGGAATTGAACTTCCAATAATTTAAGAAAACATGTTTGGACAACTTTAACTTTCTGTAAATTAAAATCCTGTTTTTTGTTTGGTTGAATATGAACTATCATGAAAATTTGTGTAAAGTTAATTTTGTAACTCTTATTAATAAAATTTTAATTGCTTTAACTTTTCTTTCTTCGGTCTTTTGGGCATAGGATAAGAAACCTAATTGGAAAATATTCCCTACCAAATAAAGCATCGACCCTAAAAAACTAATTTAAAAAAATGCTAAAATAATTAAAGTAAGGAGGGGAATCATTCCTAATTAGCCTTCTTATCCTATGCTCTTGGGACATAGGATAAAAAATCCGTTCTTTTAATTAGATTCCATGATCGATAAACTTTTTATTAGGGAATCTGTCACAATTTAGATTCTTTTCATATGCTCTTAGAGGGTATAGGATAGAAAGATCGTCAGGAAATTTTTTTTTTATTTAAATTATGGGCAAATACGTAATTTGTGATATAAAAAGAAAAAGAAAAGATTTTTTAAAGTAAATAGAAATGGTGGATTTCAACTTACCCGCCCCCACATGGTAATTTCAATTCCTCAATTTTGGTGGAATTGGAATTCCCAGAAATTCTACTTCCTGGGTTTTCTTAAAATAAAATTTTAATCCAAACTAGACCTGGGCAAACGCGGGCCGGCCCGCCCGCCCCGCCCCGCCCGCCCGCTAATATGAGTGGGTATGGACAGGGGGAAAAGCCCACGCGGGCTGCTAAGCCCGGCCCGCGTCCGCAGTGGGTACGGGATTGGAAAGACCAATGTACCCGTTGCGGGCCGCTAGGCCCGAAACGGGTACCCGCTATTTTTTATTAAAATAATAAAATATATATTATATATATACTTTTTTTTTGAAATTACATTGTATATAAATATATTACTGTGTATTTTTATCAGTATTTATACATATATATACTACGTATATTACAGGGTAAATATACCCATATTACTTTGTATGCAAATATTACTGTGTATTTTTTTATCATTATGTATACATACTATATACGTATATTACAGGGCCGGTATATATACCTATATGACTTTGTATACAAATATTACTGTGCTACAAAAAATATTAATTACTTTGTAATTGTATACAAATATATATAGATAGGGTATACAGACATATATATAGTATACTCATTGATTTAAAAATACATATTACAATGTGTATATTTGTATACATAATACATGAGAGATTATTTAAGTGATTTTGAATTTTAAAAAATATCTATTACATGGTATAAGACATATATTAATGTGTATACACACACATAAATATATTACTATATATATATCACAGTGTATATATACATATGTTACTGCGGGTACCCACGGGTAGCCCGCGCCCGCAATTCCGGACGGGCTTGGACATGACATTTATCCCGTTAAACGGGTTTAGCCCGGCCCACGCCCGCGACACCGGGATAAAATCTTGGGTAAAACCCGTCTCAAGCCCGGCCCGCGCCCGCATTTTCTCGGGTCTAATCCAAACACATGTATTGAAATCTACTTCCTAGATTATTTCAATTCCTGAGTTTTTCTTTCATGTAATCCAAACTAGCACTCAGAGTTTTCAATAACGAGTATAAATTTAAAAAAAATGAAATTGATTCATATAATTTTTAGTTTTCAAAAAAAAAATATAAAAAAAATTCAAACGAACTATATTTAAAAACGGAGAGATTACTATATATATACATTAAATTTAATAATATTATTTTGGTAAACAAATAGGCAAGCCTCTTTGAACAACTTACAAAATGATCCACAACACTATCAGCAAAACCCTTACATACACTTGGAACTAGACAAGATAAATCGGAATTTCCTATGGAATAAAAGCCCAAAACATAAACCACTAATCAACTGGTTTGAGGTATGCAAATCCAAAACAAATGGGGGAATGAAAAAACCATAGGCCAATTTGCATAACTAGGCATATAAAAAAAAAACTTTGCACAACTAGCCATGTGCCTTGATTATTTGCATGGGGTAGAAAGTGACCATTTTTTGCAAATAAAAATAGCAACCGGGAGAGGAAGTTGCAGGTGAAGGTGGGGGACACTGTAGCTACACTGTAGCTGTCAGTGACATGTGGCACCAAAAGGCATCCTCCGTTCATTTCAGAAAACTGTAGACTGTCCATCTTACCAATAGAATTAATTTGTCCTACCAATAGGCTAAACCTGTCTTTCCATACCCGGAGATATTTTGGAAAGAATCTGGAGGGGATTCACTGTAGCTGATTTGGCGGGCTGTCAGTGTACTTTTGGCGCCAAAACAGAATTCCTCTTTTGAGAAAAGAGGGGAGCATTTATGAGGGGAAAATGCAATGATTGCATTGATGTGTGTCCCCCAAAAACATATATAAGCTTGAAAGGAGGATCTGAAACACCATAACATGCTCTGCAAAAAGCGGAAAGGACGAGGAAAAAGTTACCCGTTCATTCTAGGAAATGATACAGTCCCCATCCTACCAATAGAATATTTCCGTCCTACCAATAGTGTACAACTGTCCTTTCATACCTGAAAAAGTGCAAGAAGTTTGTCCGATGACAGTGGCAGCGATGTGTAAGTAATCTTGTACCTATCCTTTGTAGTTATTCATTTTTCTTATAACAGAACTACCCCAAGGTGACGGTTTCACAAGACTGGTTGCAGAGAGTTCGTAATTTATACTCTCTTTTTGATCAATTGCATGACTTGCAAATTAAGATAACAAATTCAAGCGCTATTTTTGCTTCCTGCGAAATTATCACTTCTTGATGCCTAGACGATCATAAGGACCCATTGAAAATAGTCTATTAGCTCAATTGGTAGAGCGTTGTGTTTGCACACAAAGATGTGAGTTCGACTCTAACATAGGCGAATACGGAGTATGTGTGTTCATGAATCTCTCTAAACTTATACAATTATGAACCTGGCAGAAAATATATACACTAATGGTATGACACATTTACGAACATGTTAGGACAAATTCATAAATCTCTCTGAACTTATACGATTATGAACATGACAGAAAATATATACATTGGTGATAGGACAAATCTGTGATGATCATGAACTTGTCAGCGATGACTGGGTACTTCTGAGTGTCAATATTCACTACTTGGATCTTGTCTTTCAGTGTAGCACTAACTTTATCCAGGATAGGGACCATAGCTTGAGATTCATCATCGCACATGATATATCCATGTATAGCTTTTGCATCTGTGGTTCATATAACTTCAGTCTCTGCCTGTGGAGCCTGCCTTCTCCTTTTGCTTTTCTGAGATTCATGTGGAAGTAATTTTTTTTCGTAAAGTCAATTATGCATTTACATTTTTCCAATAGTATAAATATATCGTACCATCAGTGTGCATCTATCATACCATTAGTATCAAGTTATACAGGAATTACTGGGTTTCCATTATGATCATACCAATATCGTTGTTTTCTCCTACCATTAGTTTCCATCAATCCTACCATTCTGATCCTACCGATATCGTTGTTTTATGCTACCATTAGTTTTCATATATCCTACCATTTTTGTGCATCTATCATCCCAATTTACTAGTCTGGAATTTGTGGATTGATCAATATTAATTCTACTTCTTTGCCAATAGTACAAATATATCTTACCATTCGTGTACATCTATCCTACCATTTCGGTGATTACATTTTTATCATACCAATATCGAATATTTATCCTACCAGATTTACAAATTTGTCTTATCACTAGTCTATATATATCCTACCAAATTCATAATTGTATAAGTTCAGAGATATTCATAATTCATAAATTTGTCGTACCAGATTCATAAATTTGTCCTGCCATTAGTGTATATATTTCCTACCATGTTAAATCGTAGGAATGTTCCAATATACATAAAGCCCTCCCATACATGACCAGTGACATCTCAAACTTGCCCAAAGCTGAGACTGTGTCACTAATGGCCTAGCAGAATTCAAACGACACTGTAAATATTATACAATAAATAATCAGTTGACCATTTGAAGATAAGAGAAGATAAAGACGATGTAAAATACAAAAAGAGAAGGAGAGATATTTTAGACCATGAAGAACCGAAGGCGGGAGGCATGTTTTTTATGGAGGCATGTTTTTAGCAAAAATTACCAACAGAACAAAATGGAGGGTTTGCCCATTGACAGCACAAGCAACAACCCTAGTTTGAGAGCTCGTTTGAGGCAGTGACAAAGAACCCCTTTTCGATTTACTTCTCAATTTCAATCTACCTCTCAATTTAATTACAATTTTACTTCTCAATTTCAATTGAACAAAATAATCGAATGTTTGGTTGAAAAAATCTGACAGCCAAAAACCTAACAGAACCCCTTTTCACTTTGTTCAACCGAACAAAATCTGAAAGCCACAAAACCTTTGTGCTGCTACCTGCTGGAAGAAGTGAACGACGCTGAGGAGTCCGAATCCAAGTGAACGATGCTGAAGAAGCCACAAAATCTGAAAGCCCAGAACTCCAACCAAACGAGGAGGGAATAAGGAGGGGAACGAGTGAACGACGCTTACCTGTCACGTATTCGCGTCATTCGCGTGGTGCTGACTGCTGAGGAGTCCGAATCCAAGTCCGAGTCGATTCGCCGGCGCCGACGCCACTTGAGCCTTGAGGGAATGAAGGGGTTGCCGACCGAGATCGATCGAGCGACCCTCCAACCCTTATAACCTAGGGGTATTCTCTCATCTGCTACTTCTCCGGGAGCCGTGTGGGAGCTGTGCTGGGTAAGGTAACACGATTCACACTCGTATTGGGTGGATCTCAACTTTGCAATAGAAAATAATACTGATAATGATGTAAGCTAACTAGCTAAGCACTTTGACTACATGTGTGAACTTATGGTATTCTATTAAATTGTTGTTACATTATTTGGTTTTGGTAATAACTTTCTGACGCTGAACTGTATAATATCAAGCAAACTACTATGCAGATGTGCTTTTACTCCATATAAGCTTTTGTGATAATTTACATCACTAAACAAAAGACATCCGGTTACTCATTTTATTTGCAAAACTAATAGGATCACAATGGTAGGATAGATGGAAACTAATGGTAGGAGAAAACAACGATTTTGGTAGAATCAGAATGGAAACCCAGTAATTCTTGTATAACTTGACACTAACGGTAGGATAGATGCACACTAATTATAAGATATATTTATACTATTGGAAATATGTAAATGCATAATTGGCTTTACCAAAACACAATATATCGGAAACTTATAAACACACACTCCATATTAGCCTATGTGAGAGTCGAACTCACATCTCTGTGTGCAAACACATCGCTCTACCAATTGAGATAATACGCTATTTTCAATGGGTACTCCTTATGATCATCTAGGCATCCAGAAGTGATAATATCATCTCAATACATATCAAGAATGATTAGCTAAATTTGCATATACAACTACACGTGTAGGCAGCCTCTAAGAACAAAATATAATTCCAAAAGATAATGACTCATATAAATATAACATGCATAAACTAAATTAGCTTATATTACATGTGTATAGTTCTATAGGGCAATATCTTTTACCACTTAAATCATACCCAAAAGTCCCTACTAACTTTACATTTAACACCATTGCAAAGCAGCGCATATCACACCACTTCATGACAGCGAGAGCAAAATGGCAAAGCAGCCCATATAACACCATTGCAAACAACGACCGTATATGACAGTAAATTGCACCTATAATGGACATCTCTTTCAGTTTAACTGAGCAGAAAACCATCAGCACAAACATCTCAATACAAGAACGAATCAAACAACCACAAAATTTTCACCATGTTTGGCAATACATCGGAAACTCTATTCGCTCCTACAATAACGAATCGAACAACACACATGATAGAATGCGGTATTTCATCTCTTGATCTTACAAGAATGAATCGAACAGCAAACACGACATTTCATCTCTCGAAATTGAGAAATTGCATATTTGATCAATGCTATTGGAGTGTACAATAGAGCTAAGGAAAATTAATAAATCGTGGAGTGTTCATAAACAAGCATGTAAAAACTTATCTATTCCAAACATAAATTTGCAAAATCTAAACCCTAAAATTGGAAATCTATCAAAAAGCCTAAATTTGGAGTTGGAGAAATCCCAAATCGAAGCACAACATTGAAGAATAATTAAACATTTAAACTTACAGGCGTTGCAGGAGAGATGTCGACGACTCAGGGTTGCAGGGGCTTCGACAGCAGCCAGTGTCTCAGGAGAAGAAGAAGGTGAGCGGGAGATTTGCGCGCAGGAGAAGAAATCAGCAGGTCGCGCGCAGGAAGCTGCCGGTGAAAGGATGGAGCGAGGGACGCCGATTTAGCACACAAAACAGGTGTGGGAGGGTATTCTCTATCTGGGATTCCCCTTAGGCCCACCCGCACCCACCGCCTCACCCTCCCCTCTCTGGGATTCCGACGCTTACCTGCTACAACAGGTTGCAAACAGTTCCAAATGACCGGCCTTTTTATTTGCAAGAAATAGCCTGGCCATTTTGGCCCATTTTTTTCCCCCTCTGGCTATTTGTGCAAATAGGCCCGTTTTTTGGGCTATTTAGTGCAATTTCCTCAAAAACCATATTCTGGCAAGATATCTCTCGTATAGTTAACACCCACTCTCTACCTGTCATCATCATTGGTGATTTAAATGACATTGAAGATGATACTGAAAAGCTGGGGGGGGGGGGGGGTGCCCCTACACCTGCTAGATATAGAAGATTAAAAGATGTGAAGAACGATCTCAATCTTCACACTGTCCCTTTCATGGGTTCTCCCTTTACCTGGCGTAAAAATTCTAACCCTCAAAATAACACTTACGAACGTCCTGACGGAGCTTTAGCCCACCAGGACATTATCACCAATCTGCCTAATCTCCGAGTTCAACATCTCCCCTTCTCTTCCTCTGACCACTGTCCTATTACCCTTCAACTTGGCAATGGGGAGCTGCCTAAAGGTACCCCGTTTAGGTTTGAAATGGCTTGGACCTCTAATCCAAACTTTGAAAAGCTGGTCAAACAGGTTTGGCAAAACAAATTGATAGGCTCCTACGCTTTCAAACTTGTCCAAAAACAAAAACTGATGAAGAACAACACCAAAATCTGGTGTAAATCCCACCATAATAACGTTTCCAAACAGCTCTCTGAGGTTACCTCCAAAATTCAATCTCTTCAAGCAAAGCTTCCATGGGGCTTACTCTCACCTAGTGGTAATTCAAAATTAGTCAGATTAGAAAAGAAAAGGTACGGTGGGCACTACTTAACTTCAACTACAAATTCTGGAAACAAAAGGCCAAAATTAAACATCTTCAACTCAGTGACAAAAACACCAGATATTACCCAACCGTCGCTAAAATCAAGAAATTTAAAAACCACACCACCTTTTTTATCAACAGAGATGGCACTGCCATTACTGACAGTCAGGAAATCTCTTATCATATCTCTAAGGAGATGCGGGAAAGATTTCTTAAGCCTGCTTCCACTTCGGTCACAGAAGACTGTCTTAAGTTCATCACCCCACAAGTTTCGAATAATGATAACTCCAACCTCCTCAAACCTCCCTCAAACTATGAAATTAAGAACACGGTTGCCAGTATGGCTGAGGATAAAACACCTGGCCCTGACGGATTACCCCCCCCCCCCGCCCCCCGAATTTTATATCAAGTACTGGCATCTAGTTGGTCAATCATTATGTAGAGCTGTTAAAGCTTTTTTCCATTCGAGTGTTCTTCTAGCTGAGATTAATCAAACTTTCATCGCCTTAATCCCTAAAACTAACAACCCTACTAATATCAATCATTACAGACCGATTAGTCTTTGCAATACCATTTATAAAGTCATCACCAAAATAATTGCTAATAGACTAAAACCTATCCTCTCTAAGCTCATTAATCCTTTCCAAGGAGCCTTTGTTGAGGGACGGTCTATCCAAGACAACACTTTAATTGCTCATGAAATCTTTCACACCTTCCATAAGTTAAAGGGCAAGAGAGGCATGATGGCTCTTAAACTAGACATGGAGAAAGCCTACGACAAAATTAAATGGGACTACATTAAAGCAACTCTCCTCAAGTTTGGTTTCGACTCAAGATGGGTCTCTTGGGTTATGACTTGCATGACTTCTACAACCTTTTCTGTTCTGGTAAACAATCGTCCAAGAGAACAGTTTAAACCACAAAGAGGCATTCGCCAAGGTGATCCGTTAGCTCCTTACATCTTATTCTTGTTATGGAGAATCTAGCCTGGGAGCTGCAATCCGAAGCCATGTTAGAGGATGGCTTGGTAGGAATTAAACTCACGAGAAATGGAACCCCTATTCTGTTTTTAACATTCGCAGATGACACAATTATTTTTTCACCGGCTGCCCACAAAAGTATTTACACTATTAGGAATATGCTCAATAACTTCTCTAACTTATCTGGTCTCACGATCAACTACAACAAGAGTTCTCTTCAGGTCTCTGAAAATGTAAATTCGGCCGTTGCCAACTCTCTAGCCCAGGAAATGAACATCCCCATTGCTAGAAATCTTGAAAAATATCTTGGCATTCCACTACTTAAGGGCAGAGTAAAAAACTGCATGTTCGAGGAAGCTACCCAGAGTCTCAAGAAGCAGCTTTCCAAGTGGAAATCCTCCTCTTTATCTCAAGTTGGTCGTGTCACTTTGATTCAATCAAACCTCTGTTCCAAAACAAATTACCTTATGCAAAATTTCATACTCCCAAAAGGGGTCCTTAACCAAATTGACAAAATTAATAAAAATTTCTTTTGGAACAAACTAGAATCGGAGCGTTACACTCCTCTTATTAGTTGGGATAGGATCTGTAAACCCAAAGATCAAGGTGGTCTTGGTATCCGATCTGCTGAAAGCACTAACACCAGCCTACAAATGAAGCTCATCTGGAAGCTCCTCACGGCACCCAATAACATCTGGGTCAAGGTAATCAAGGAAAAATATTTACAAAATGAAGGCGTTTTTTAGGCGAAGCCGCTAAATCCGTCCTGGCGATTCGGTAGACTGTTACAACTCAGACCGCAGTTCAAGACCGGTCTGCTTTGGATTGTTGGAAATGGGGAGACTATTAATGTTTGGAAAGATCCTTGGGTCCCAAATGTGCAACTACAAGCCTACCAAGCTCAACATGACCCAAACCTAAGAGTTCATCAACTTATGACTCCAGACAATCGGTGGGACTTACGGATTCTGGAGAGCTTGTTCCCGAACGATGTAGTGACATATATTACCAAAATTAATATACCCAATTGGAAACCGCCGGATCGCATAATCTGGAAATTCAATCCTGATGGACAATTCACTACTAACTCTTGTAAATTTTTGCGAACAAGTCACGACGGTAACACCTTGGGACACGATTGGATATGGAAACTTAACATTCCGCCAAAAATTCAAAATCTGTCAGGATGCGGTGGCTACCAAGGAGAGACTTAACAGATATTATATTAGAGTTCCAAATGATTGTGTCTTTTGTAATAATAGTGTAGAAACTGACAGTCATTTATTCTTGCAATGTCCATTTACAAGGCGAATAACAACAAGCTACGAACAACTCACAGGCAAACCTTTAATGTTACCAGGAGATACCCATATAACTGTACAGGACTTCATCCAATCTAAACCGAACAAGGAGAATTTTGTACATCTGTGTCATATTTGGCACAAATTATGGGAAACCAGAAACAATATGATTTTCAAGAACAAAACTCTGGATGTTCCCTTCCAAATAGCCTATACAACATTTATTCAGTTTAGGGAGTGGCAGCTAGCCACGACACAGGAAAATAACAAGACTAGCAACCGAAGGACTAACAAAATGAATGCTGGATGGAAAAAGCCGCCAAGGGCCACCTACAAAATTAATGTAGATGGCTCGACCAAACCCATTGGCTTTTGCCAAGTGGGAGGGATACTGAGGGATTGTGAAGGTCGTGTTTTGGACATGTTTCAGCAACGGATTGCTAGCGGCTCAGCAATTCAAACGGAAGCTGTTGCTTTTTGTGCAGGGGTCGACTTAGCCCGAGCAAAAGGATTACGACGAGTCATACTTGAAGGAGACTGCTTAGAAGTTATCGGAAGTATTAATGACAGCTCCAAAGTAAGATGGGAAATTCTACGGCATGTGGAACTCATCAATAGAATGAAGACTGAATTTGAGTCAATAGAGTTCGTTCATTGTTTTCGAGAAGCAAATGTAGCAGCAGATTTTATTGCTAAGTCTTTGGACAGTTGTACTATCTCTAGCCTCCCTTCTAATAGGGATCTCTGTATCATCATCCGCAAGGATGATTAGGGTGGCATCCTTCTGGGATTCCTGACCCCTTTTTGCCTAATAAAAAAAAAATGGGGGAATGGGTCTCCGCAACTCAGAGGATATGAACAAAGTATTACAACTGAAACTAATATGGAAAATATTGGCTAAACCCAGTAGTCCATGGGTTTCTCTAATTATAGAAAAGTATCTCAAAACTCAAAACATATTAAAATACCATAGAAATTAAGGGAGATTCCTCCTGGCAATGGACCCGACTTACAAAATTATTGCCTCTCTTTAAGGATGGAATCCGGTGGTCTATTGACAATGGTGAAAGCATAAATTTCTGGCTTGACCACTGGGTTGGTGACTCCCCCCTGATTACAATGATTTCTAATTACCAGCAAATTGATCCTCAAGCAACAATCGCAATTCTTAGAAGAAGATAAATCATGGGATATTATAAAACTAAACAACACCGCCCAAGACGCGCTACCAAAAGAAATAATAAAAACTATACAGTATAGACCCTGATACCAAAGAACATACACATTGACAGACTTTACTAGAAATGGAGCAAGAATGGTTGATTTTCTATAAGTTATGCAATAGTGATGATCAATAATATGAAACACCATCAAAAATCCAACTTCAGATGGATTTGGAACCTTGATATACCACCTAAGGTCAAATCCTTCATCTGGAAGATTACTAAAAATGGAGTACCCACCTCAGTCAGACTTGCTTCTCGTGGTATGGACATACCGACTACCTACCCTCACTATGACTCAAATTGAGAAGACCTTATCCATCTACTTTGGGATTTCCCCATCTCGCGAGCTACAATAGCAACATTGGACCCATCACTAATAGCGAAACTAGATAGTTGTGTCACCCTAGGAACTGATTTAAACAATATCCTCCGAAATGTTAAGGAAGAAACTGGAATTCTTCACTTCACTAAGCTAGCCTTTGCCTAGTGGAGTATTTGGTATTTTCACAACATATCTTTATTTGATAACTTTAAACCGGATGTACTAAGCATAGTAACTTTCATAAAGGACCAAACCTTTCTATGGAAAAATTCCCCGCAACATGATGACACTTTGGAAAAACCTCAAACCAACGGAAAAAGGCAACCCCCAAGAGCAGGAACATATACACTCAATTTTGATGGAGCCCTGTCCTCATCCTCAAAGGGCTCCTATGGATTTGTTATCAAAAACAACACAAGAACCCCGATTTTCTTCGATGCGGGGCCTTCTCCTATCTCCTCTATTGCTGGGTCTGAAGGCATCGCGTTGTGGAAAGGGATCATGGGGTCACAAAATCTAAACATAACAAACCTAATAATTGAGGGTGACAACCTCACCGTTAACAATAGCCTTAAAGGCCTTGGGATGCCTACGGGAGATTCTAAATTGATTGTCTCTGACAGTCTAGTCTCCATAGGATTCTTTCGATCCTTCAAGATTCGTCATATCTATAGGAAAGCAAACCGGGTTGCGGACAGATTATCGCATTTGGATCTTGCTTTCTCAGGAAATCGAGATATCTAACGATTATATGCTTCGTAATCTCATCCATTTGGATGCTCTTGGCCTATAGGGTCCACCCTATTGCCAAACTTTTTCCGGTTAAAAAAAAAAGTACAAAACGATCCGGGTTATACTAAATTTAATTCTTGTAACATACACAATTGCACCCAACAGGTTGAACTGGTGGGTACAAAATCTCGTAAATCACATCTCGTTCCGCATTCCGTCCCGACCCCATCTTGATCCAGGTGGGATTTGTCTAAAAACATTTCTATCTTGTCCCGCAAAAATTATGTGGAATGGGACACATGACAAAGAGTTCGCATCCCCCATATATATAATAAAATTAATACAACACATTAAAAAATATATTTATATTATACATTAACATATATATAAACCCAAAATTTAAATTTTAAAATAATAATAAAAGATTAAAAACATATAAGAAATAAGAATTTTAATAAAAACTATTAATTAGTAATATGACTTACTATTGGCATGCTCAATGTTAAATTGGATTGTAGTGAGATTATGCACTTTAATTAATTTTTTACTTGCTAGTTGCTACTGTAATGAGATTTATGTAACAATATAAGATTTTAATTTGCTACGGTATTTTATAATGGGATTATGTATTCTAATTTGGAATTAATTGGATTGTTTTTAATCTTTTTTTTACAAGGATAAATCCCGTCCCATGAGGGATAAGACCTAGCGGAATTTGAAACAAGTATCAATTCCGTCATGTGAGACTAACTCCAATAGTATGATGCAAATGCTTAAATATGCACATTTTGATACAAATTGTGCTCCAATGGTTACTTTTGAGTGTGTAAAATATGCATATTTGCACACAAGCACATCACCTCCCCATGTGCAAAAAAAATTATCGATCACTTTCAATAAAGTAGGGGTCATTTCTATTTATTGTTTTTAAGTTTTTCTTTTTCCTTGTTAATTTGATCATATTTATTTAGAGATTTTTTTTTTGATATTAGGCAAGAAATAGGAGCGATTACACAAGCTGTAACCTGGCTCCTTGATCATCCTTAAGGATGATGGTACAAAGCTCCCTGTTGTAGGGGATAGTAGCATTGTTACAAATGACACCTTTACGAGCTATGAAGTCCGCGACTTGGTTTGCTTCACGATAACAGTGTCTGTACTGAATAGAATCAAAATTAGCTTCAAGTTGCTTGATTCTCTCAATGTGACGAGTAACTTCCCATCTAGCATTACATCTATTGTTGAGTGCTTTGACGAGCTGTAGATTGTCTGCTTCTATAATTACTCTTCGTAGTCCCTTTCTGATTGCTTGCTCCAACCCTGTTTGTACAGCAACAGCTTCAGTTTGAATGACTGAGCCTTTAGTAGTTTCTTGATGAAACATATCAATGACATGGCCCCGTGAATCCCGGATAATTCCACCCACAAGACAAGATCCTGTAGGTTGACAGAGCCATCCACATTAATTTTGTAGATAGCTCCAGGTGGTCTGGTCCATTTCACTTTCGCTCTTTTGTTAATGATTTTATTTACTGATTCCTCTACCCTAGAGTTTGCCCAGTCCTTGATATTTGCATTTATTTTTCTAACTATGTTTTCAGAGTTATTTGGGTGTTTCTTTCTAAAGATTAGATCATTTCTAGTGTCCCAAATGGCATGCCAGATGAACACTAGATGTTCAAAGATTTTGTTATTTAGTTTGATCTTTTCGAGGTCTAGTACATCTGAATCAAACCCGACCTGAAAATTTTCTCCATTCTGGAGTTCAAATTGATTGATTATCTTTTTTGTGAAAGGACAGTTTTGGATCAGATGTTCTTAATCCTTCTCATCTTGGGAACAGAGGCTGCATTGACTTGGAACTCGGTTAATGTACTTATTAAGTCTTTGATTGGTGGGTAGACCATCGACTACTAATTTCCATAAGAATGTCTTGATTCTAGGTGGCACATTAAGTTTCCAAACCCAATTAAAGTTTTTTGTTGTTTGGGTTGTATTACTGTTCAAGAATTTGGTCGATCTTGTGGTGAAGATTCCACTTGGATTATGTCTCCATATTAGCTTGTCAGGTGTGTCCTAGTTGGGGATTTGTAACCTTATGATCTTTGAGGAGATATGTGGAGGGAACATTTGATTTATCAGAGTGGTGTTCCAAGTTTTGTCCAAGTTAAGGAGTTGACTGACTTTCATATCTTGGTTTTGGGGACCTCTAAATTGTTGTAAGGTAATATCCGGAATCCAGGGGTCGTTCCAGATGTTGACATGATCACCATTACTTATGAGCCATAATAGGCCTTGTTCAAAATTTTCTCGAAGTGAGAGTAGTCGTCCGAATTGCCACGAGGTAAAACGATTTGAGCAAGTTCTAATAGATGCTTGTTGGAGATATTTTTCCTTAATAACCTGGGCCCATATGTTGTGTTCATTCGAGTAAAGCTTCCAAAGCAGTTTCATTTGCAAACTTTTATTTAAATCCTCTGCTTTTCTGATGCCCATTCCACCTTGGGTTTTGCTCTTACAAATCTGATCCCAACTAATGAGGGGTGTATATCTTTCCGATTGAAGTTTATTCCAGAAAAAGTTCTTATTTACTTGATCAATTTGTTGTAGGATACCTTTTGGTAGAAGAAAATTTTGCATTAAGTAATTGGTTTTGGAGCTTAGGTTTGATTGAATAAGCACTGCTCGCCCTGCTTGTGAAAGAGAAGAGGATTTCCATTTTGAAAGTTGTTTTTTTAGATTCTGGATGGCTTCCTCAAAAACACAGTTCTTGATTCTCCCATTAATAAGAGGGATACCTAGGTACTTTTCAAGTGTTCCAGTAATGGGCACCCCCATGTGCTGCACTAGATCTCTGGCAAGGTTCTGGGATACATTTGATGAACATTGAATGGAGCTTTTGGAGTAATTTATAGTTAGTCCAGAAAGGTTTGAGAATTTATTAAGCATGCTTTGGATAGTATTAAGGCTCGTATGAGCAGCTTTTGCAAGGATCAGCGTGTCATCTGCAAAGGTAAGAAAGGGTATTGGAGTACCTTCTTTTGTTAGCCTGGTTCCAATCAGAGCATCGTCTAGAAGGGCTTCCTTATGAAGCTCCCTGGCTAGACCCTCCATGACAAGAATGAAGATATATGGGGCTAAGGGATCACCTTGTCTAATACCCCTATTTGGAGTGAATTGTTTTCCTGGAATGTTGTTTACTAGGATTGAGAAATATGCAGTTGTAAGGCATTTCATGATCCATTTTATCCAAGCACTGTGAAAACCAAATTTTGTGAGCACTGCTTCAATGTAATTCCAATTTATCTTGTCATAGGCTTTTTCCATATCAAGTTTTAGAGCCATCCATCCACCTTTTCCTTTTTTTCTTTTAAAGCTGTGAAAAATTTCATGGGCAATCAAAGTATTGTCTTGGATGGACCTGCCTTCTACAAAAGCTCCTTGAAAAGGGTTTATTAGTTTCGGGAGCAACGGTTTTAGTCTGTTTGCTAGAATCTTTGATATTACCTTATAAATAGTGTTGCAAAGACTAATTGGTCGATAATTATTTATGTTTGTGGGGTTGTCAGTTTTTGGGATGAGAGCGATAAAGGTGTGGTTTAATTCTGAAAGAAGATGTCCTGAGTGAAAAAGGATTTAATGGCTTTACAACAGGAATTACCTACAATATGCCAATATTTTCTATAAAATTCTGGCGGGTATCCATCCGGGCCCGGGGTTTTATCTTCTGCCATTTCCCAAAAGGTGGATTTGATTTCTGAGTTGGTTGGATGAGCAATTAGTCGTTCATTTTCAGCATTGGTGATTTGAGGTTGGATATTCCAAACCTCATGAGGCTGGATAATTCTTTGATTAGTTGTGATAAACCTATCTGACATCTCAATAGTGATTTGGTCAGAGATTGCATTCTGATCAGTTAGTGATACTCCATGTTTCGATTCAAAGTAGAGCAAATTTTTCCTGAAGTTTTTAATTTTTGCAGTCGTTTGATAATATTTAGTATTGCGATCAGAGAGATGGATCGAGGTGCTTAATTTTTGCTCGTTGCTTCCAATATTTATGACAAAACTCTAAGATTATGTGTCTTTTATGTTCTAGTCTAGCTAGTTTGGCTTCTTCAGTTGCTGAGATTTCCCCCCAAGGTAGCTTGTCTTGTAGGTTCTTAATCCGAGTTTCAACCTCAGTTAGCTGTTTTGTTTGATTATTTCTCTGATTTTTACACCATTTTTTCGTGTTAATCTTAAGGAGTTTTTGTTTCTTCATAAGCTTATATGCAAAGGATCCAGTTAGCTTATTGCTCCAAACCTTTTTAACCATTTCTTCATAAATGTTGTTGGTGGTCCAAGCCATTTCGAATCTAAAAGGAGTTCCTATTTTAAACTTGTTCATACCTAGTTCAATGGTAATGGGACAGTGATCAGAGAAAGAGAAGGAGTGGTGCTTCGTGATGAGGTTTGGAAATTGGGAGACTATATTTTGGTGAGCCAGAACTCTATCTAGGCGTTCATAAGTATTATTTTTGGTTGATTTTTTTTTTCCATGTGAAAGGGGAGCCATTGCAAGGAATCGTGAGAAGGTTTAAATCATCTTTTATTTTGTTTAGTCTTTTAAATTTAGACCAGCTAGGTATGGTGCCCCCAATCTTTTCAGTTGAGTTCTCTATATCGTTTAGATCACCTATAATTAGGGAGGGGAGATTGTGTTTACTTACAAGGCCGTAAATATCATGCCAGAAAAGGTCCTTTTCCAATTCAATTGACGGAGCGTAGACAAAGATGATGGAGAATTCAAAGTTTTCTATCTTTGCATACACTATAATGATTCTGTTAGTTTGATCAATGATTTTACATTTTTCTAAAAGATGAGATTTGTAGAGCAGCCAAAGACCACCACTTTGGCCTGTTGCATTGATGCAGTGAACCCGTTGGAAGCCAAAAGTTTTGATCTGATCTTTGCTTGGTGGTTCAGCAGTTTTTGTTTCAGCAAGGACAAGGATGTCCAGATTGTTTGTGAATCTTAGTTGATTGATCTCATGCCACATAAGAGGTCGTTTAGAACCTCTGATATTCCAATATCCGACGTTAATCATTAATAATATATTGTGTATGCTGAGACAGCTTGTTCACGGTGTAGTTAAAGGCAAGGGGAATGGTTTTTCTATCATAATTGTTTAAGTGGATCAGCCAGAAATTGAATATTAAGCAAGAGCATTTTATAAAGACATAGACCTGAGTTGTAAGAGTCTTGCTGTAGTTAACGTTGCTGCATTTCTTTCCATTGATATGCCACTTCAGAAAATGCCTTCTGATTTGTACTCCCTTGAGTTTAAGATTGTTGATTGTGCAAGAGCAAAATTTTTGGCTTGTGGCCATAATGGTTTGTAGTTGTTCTTTGTTGAGTGTTGGGTCGCTTGCCTCCATCAGACCACATAAAGTAGTCGTGGGGCATCGCTGAAGATTTAAGGAGAGGATAAGAAAAACAAACATACCTGGGAGAGAGCAATACACAGAAAGCTGTATACAAACACAGCTCTGCATTGACAGCACCATAGAACTCTCTCTAAAGTGCAGTCCAGAAGTGAACAAACCATCAGTGAAAGGGAGATCCAAACAAAACAAATGGATAGACAACATAGATAATGTAATAGTAGAGCTAGAGAGATTAAATTCCAAGTACTGATAGATTAAACGGTTACTCCCAATAGCCTTTGAAAATGATTGGGAGAAACTGGTGTTTTTAGGGATCAAACTGCCAAACTTACAACTGAGCATAGGGATACTAGGCAAAAGATTATCAAAATACAGATTCATAATATCATAGAGGTGGGGGGTATTATTTAGGCAAATATGAGCATTAAGATGCTCCAACCCACACAGATTCAGCTGGCTACCAATCATCATTAGTTCTTCTTCTTACGGGACTTCTTGGTAGCTGGAGAGGAGGCTTCACTAGTGTCATCTTCATCTTTGCGCTTGGCAGTCTCTCCATCACTGTTAGGGGTTTCCTCTTCGGGTTGCCTGATGACTATACCTCCCAGCTTCCTGACCACTGAGTGATCAGACCTCAGAGAGTGGTGAGACTCATCTGTTTCATTTCCCAGGTCCACCATCTTGACTTTCTGCTGGTATTTGATCAGGTCCTCCAGAGTAGCATCAACAAGGTAGTTGGCATTGGTAGGGAGTTGGTTTCCAGAGGCCAGGATGGTGTGCAGGATAGAGGGCGCAATGGTGAAAGGGGAGGTCGAGGTATCAGTAGAGAGCTTGGCAGCATGGGCATTGTTCAAGGAGATGAGATTTGCCTAAATAATATTTATTTAGAGATTGATTTGTATAAAATACACATCTAACCAATATATGGAGTAAAATATCAAAAAGTGATGTGTATTTTTTAACACATTGTGGAAATATCTTGCACACTTAACTATTGAAATTAGTCTAAAAAATACGTGGGACGGGACGAGGGTTCCATCACTCGTTACAAAATTAAAATTAATCCTAATAAAATGCTCCGTATATATTGAAATTAAATCCATTTAATTAATTGGCTTTATAGCCTATGAAAAGCAAGATTAAGTAAGGAGTAAACTCTGACATCGCATGAATTCCAGCCTTCCCCTATTCCTACAAACCGTGTTGAAGTTTCAACGTCCATATCCGTACATAATTACCAATTAATTAGTAACAAAAACTAACCCACCAAAATTCGATCAGCTATAAATATACCCGATCGTCGTCTTTCCATTAACTCAGCTAGGCGGTAGCTAGCAGCACCGATCGATCATCAGTTCATCACCTATATATAATATATATATATATGGATCTCCCACCGGGGTTCCGGTTCTACCCGACGGAGGAGGAACTCATCTCATTCTACCTCCATAACAAGCTTCATGGCCGGAGCCTTCCAGAGATCGACAGCGTCATTCCCGTCGTCGACATTTACCTCCACGAGCCATGGGAGCTTCCAAGTAACTAAATCAGCTATTATCAGTATATTTGTTGATTTTCTTAAAATTATATATATTGAGTGTCGATCGGAAACTTAACCCTAACTATAGTATATATATATTGGGTACGGGCAGGGATGGCGGGAGAGAGGTGCAGGGGGGAGAGGGAGCAGTGGTTCTTCTTCACGCCGCAGCAGGACAGGGAGGCGCGAGGCGGGAAGCCGAACCGGACCACTGCGACAGGCTACTGGAAGGCAACCGGGTCGCCCGGATACGTGTTCTCGTCGACGACGGAGGAGACGAGAGGGATAGGGGTGAAGAAGACAATGGTGTTCTACATGGGGAGAGCTCCGACGGGGAAGAAGACGCAGTGGAAGATGAACGAGTATAAGGCCATCCACGTCGCTCCTCTTGATTTGCTTGCCCCCTCTTCCACTTCCCCTATTCCTCAGGTATATATATAGTTTTTTATTTTTTCATATTTAGAAATTTATGATCCAAAATATCACATTTAAGTCTCTAAAATTCTATAAACTTTAATAAATATTAATAATTTTTTTTTAACCCCCTACTCATTCAGTTAATTAAAAATTAATATAGTATTATACAAATTTGCATTTTTACCGTATCCTATTTAATAGGATATTTTTTCTTTTTATTGAAATTATATAATTTATATCTCTAATTATCAAAGAATTTTTATTTTTTTTTTTAACATATTTTTCTTAACGGATTGCACACATATGCATGTATATATATTAATGAAAGATTGGGAAGCTCGATGGGTCAATAAATTTTAATCATTAGTTGGATATATATTGCTCCACAAAGAAATACAACGGACATCGATGGAGCACCCTATACTTAGGCTGCAAATTAAATATACGGTAACATACCACTAATTACAGTGTCCACTACTACTAACAACTAGCTAGTCAATACCTCCATAAAACGATCCTGTTTGGAACTCTACCTACACTTCATTTTTTGTGAATATTTTTTTCGACAATGTTAATTATGGATAATCCCTGAATCTCGGATTCGATAAATAAAAAATAAAAAAACCTAAACATTAGTTCAATACTGGGCGGTTTTCTATTATTCTATATAGATCGAGGCATCGAGCTAAGGTGTCCATTGCTCTCTCAATCAGAAATAAATTAAGACCTTGTTTTTTTCAGTAAAAGGGAATAGAAGAGGAAATTTTATGTGTAAAATTTATATGATTTTCATTTTTTTTTTTTTTTTGAATTTAGAGAAGGGAAGAGACATATGGTTAGAGCATCCTCGAGATATGATTACCCTATACTTGAATAGGCATGTAATCAAATGGGGAGTAAGAAAATAAATTTGTATGAAAAATGAGAGAAGAATATAATAATGGTTAAAATATTGATCAACTATGTTGGGGTGGTTGAGCCAGAAAAGATCCCTGGGTAGTACCTGACCCTGGTTCGATTCTCATATATGGTCACTTTAACTTTAAAATGGACTAGATCCGAAGGTTCACCATTAACTTTTCTTACCTAAAAACAAATTAACGAGGGGTAAATATATATATATATATATTATTCCTGTTGATAGATTCGATTTGACATATTATATATTCTTAATTCGATATTCAAACAAAAAGTTACAAACATTTAAAGAATATTAAACAGAGGATTTCACATGCATGCACATATATCATTTGTCAAACCGAAATGCGTCTATCTTTTTGTTCGGACACTTGTGAATCCCACATCGGGAGTGGGGTGATTCTGAACCTAACATATAAGTGAATGAGCTACTCCACCTAAAGCCAATTGGTTTTGGGATAGTGCCCCGGTCTGGCTTATATGTTAGGCTTTCTGGTCGGACCCAACAAGACTTCCCCCAACAAACTGGTATCAGAGCCGGGTTCGGGGTGGGCCGGTTGCACCGATGATTGAGATGGACTCCATATCTGTATCGATGACGGGTTAGTCAAACCCGTTGCGTGGGGGTCTCAATTTCCAACCGGGCTAGACTTGTGATGGATTCGCAAGTGAGAGGGGGATTTGTTGGGACACTTGTGAATCCCACGTCGGAAGTGGAGTGATTATGAACTAACATATAAGTGGACGAGCTACTCCACCTAATGTCAATTGGTTTTTGGGATGGTGTCCCAGACCAGCTTATATGTTGGACTTTCTGGTCGGACTCAACAAGACTTTCCCCAACACTTTTGCTAATTAAATCGCATACTCCCTTGGTAAGACAATGGTATTTCAGTCATAGACATAAAATGTCAACGAAAAATTAAAATATTTGGATGGAAAATAAAGAATGATGTTTCGATTGAATGAGTTATATTATATAAGGTGTTTTTATTTTAAAAAAATTTAAAAGGTGCTTTGTTTAAAAAACTTTATTATATAAGGTGTGTTTTTTAAAAAGAAATCCCTATAAAAATGATAATATTTTATAGAGTTTTTATTTTTATTTTTTAATTGGGTGAAATAGTAAACTCAAATATTTTAGATCGGAGAGAGTAGTATACACCATCTATGTTTTTATTTTACCTGTGCATTTATAGTGTTGTGAGTTTTTTTCTAGAGTAGTTTGTATTTTCATTTTCTTTTAAAAATTGTACTCGATAAATTTTCGCCCCCTCATGGATTCACCATTGCTTTAATTAGTATATGAGTTTAGTTTTTGTGTAAGAAGATAAATTTTGATTTGGCACAACTAGTGTACATATTAATTTTTGATGAATTTGATTTAATTTGTACATTAATGTGTATTGGAATATGGATGCAGTTGAGGCATGAGATGAGCCTGTGCCGGGTGTACATAACCTCAGGGAGCTCAAGAGCATTCGACCGACGCCCCGGCCCCATAGACAATGCCCTAATGCTGGTTCATCAACCTCCTCCCCCTGATAATCAATTTACAATGACAACGACAACAACAAATGCGAATGGCAATGCTAATAATATAAGTAACAATATTCCTGGAGCTGCACTAGTGCTCCAGGAGAGCTCGACGGACAGCTCGGGATCAGGAGGGGACGACGGAATTAGGGTTGAAGATCAGGAGGAGGATGCAGGTGGTGCAGGAAGCAGCAGCAGTAACATGATGAACAATAATAGTAGTGATCAGGAGATGATCGTCTCTGGGTTGCAGCCTCTTTGGGAATGGGAGCAGCTCAACTGGCCTTAGCCACTTTCTGATTAACCTAGCAGCTATAAATTAATTTCATTACTATATAACTAGTGAAGCATATATAGATATATTAGTTTTTTATTTTCTATTAAAAATTTATTTGATCTCAAGGTATTTCAGTCTTCGATCAGTTCAATTAGTATAATAATCTCAGATCCTATATTTTATTTCAAATATTACGTACATATATGAATGAATGTACGTCTAGCTCCACATATATATAGAAAAGAATGTTTTTGTTAAAATATATTGGAGAATATCTTAAATTTTTTATTTTATTAGACATTTTTCGTAGAAGAAAACTAAGGGAAATAAAAATTATAAAAAAAAAAAGTGGGACTAATGGAAGTTGAACTCATGAACTTAATCTAATAAATAAGTAGTAAATACCTCTTCTTCCCAACTAAGCTAAGACACTAAGCTATCTTAATGATTTATTATTTCTTGAATTGGGTAAATAAAAAGCGGTTATCCAGGGTTCGAACCGGGGACCTTTGGGTATTACTCACGAGTCTTTTCTGATTGAACCATATTCTAGAATGGTTTAATGATTTATTATTTATTTTGCACTCTTTTATCTAAAAACATTAAGAGGAAATGGTAGCAACTAGACCAAAAATTTGTTGGTGATTTGTGAAAAGTCATCAATCCATTTGTCTGAAATCATAAATGTTAAGTGTGAGAATTGCTAAGAGCATCACTCGGGCTTAGGGTGTGCGGGAGGCACGGCCCATGTGATCGGCCCTAAGCAATTCTAAGATTTTAAGGGGAAAGGAAATCATGAGGAAAGACCCGTGCAATGATATCAACATTGAGAAAATCGGTCTTGAGCTTGTTTGGATGTTTTCCATAAAAGTGAGCAATAGGGATATGTTCGGTATTCGATCTAATATGGTTATGATCGAGTTTTGTTCACTTATAGTAAGTTAAATCACCGTCTCATGATTTGTAAAGGAAGATATTAAGCTCTAAAGTCTTGGTGCAAAATTTGAGAGCTAGCCGAGCTTCGGAACTCCAAAAATGACCTAGCTCTAATTTTGAGCTTGATTAGGGTTTTAGCTTCATTGAAGCTTTAGCTTAGTCATTTTAGCTGCATGGTAGCTACACCCAGCTTCGTATAAATGTCATGCACATTTTATATTTTATGAGTGACCTAGCTCCACCATGCTAGCTCCGTCATGCTAGCTTGTCCTTAATTGGGCTGGTTCTTATTGGGCCTTATTGGGCCGGCGGTTGGGGGTAGTTATTGGGGGGTAACCGCCCAACCACTATAACTACCCATAACCACCAATAACTACCAATAACTACCCATAACCACCCAAAAACTTCCACCCCATTTTGCCTATAAAAGGCCTTTGCCATCCACTTGGAAAGGCATGAGTTTTTCCGATATCTCTCTCAATCGGAAGAACAAACACTTAAAACACAAACAAGGTATGTATATATGCAATAATGAAATGGGATGCCACCCTTTTATTGTATAGGAAACGTTTTATCCCACAACATTATTGTAGTGCAACCCTTTGGCATATAGGGGCAATAAACGTTGAAGGAAAACTCGATTTATTTGAGTGACTCGTTTGCCATTATCCAAGCCATTTTATATATCTTTTCTAAAGGGCTTAAACACTTAGTTTTGTCGCCTAAAAGAATTCGGTGGAGATTGCCTTTTTGGCCTACTCCCTCGGGATTACCTTTCGAGGCCTACCCATGAGATTACCCTTTTTTGGGTCTACTCAAATTGTCTTGATTATCCGAAAGGATCTACAAGAACCGAATTTACCTTCAACCTATTAAAACAACATTACCTTTAAACCTAACAAAATTGAGCCTAATTGCACAACTAGACCACAAGGTAAAAAATTGGCCCAAAATAACCCCTCTACCCCAAGCAAATAAAACTTTCGGTTTTTTGGCACTGTTGGGAATCGGGTTCGTAGCAGGTGAGGAGAGAGATGGTGTAGCAGCGGAGAGGCGAGCGTCGGCGAAGAAGAAGAGAGGGGAGGGTGAGGCGGTGGGTGCGGGTGGGCCTAAGGGGAATCCCGGCGAGAGAAGCGGGTGTTGGGGCGGACGGCGATGGGTGAGGGTGAGGCGGCGACGACAGACGTGTGGTACCCCTCCACAGCACCCTCCGCCTCCTTCCTTTCGTTCTTCCCTTCTCCGGCCAGTTTTCGGCGCCGCCCCACCGCAGAACCAGCTCTGGCCCACCTGCACTCCTCCCAGTCTCACAGCAAGCCTGCAGCAGCAGCCTAGTGCCCCTTTTCCTCTCTTCACAGATTCGCACCAAACGCCCCCATCCCCTCTATTTTCTATTTCAATCCCTCGTTTTGCAACTCTTCTGGTATGGATCTTCTCCCTAAACTCTTTATTTACGGATTTAGATTCGATTTTGATGATTTAGGGTTAAGTTTTGATATTGAGTTGGAATTTGATAGTTTAGGGTTTGAAATTGCGCGTGAGAATTGCAGGGACGGATGATGATCTTCCACCTTCTCATCAGAATAGATTTGCGGATTAAGAAATAGCGTGAAGATGTCAGAGAAATCGAGCAGATTATGAGTGTTTGGTGTTGGTGGGATGTAGAAGGAGGAGTAGACGAACATGCGAACCCTATGTGATGTTTGCGAGAGCGCCGCCGCCATTTTCTTCTATGCTGCCGATGAAGCCGCCCTTTGCCGTGCCTGCGACGACAAGGTTCTTCCCTCTCTCTTTGTACTCGTGCCTTGAGATTAGGGTTTGGAAGTATCTGAATGATTTTTTGTTTGCTAGTTTCTTATATGAGACTTGAATCAAAGCAAAATATGGGAGCTTTGGGTGAGGTTGGTGGTTGTTTGCTTGATTCAATCTAGATTTTGAGATCTTAGATGAGTGTAACAATCATTTGTAGGAAGGATATCCTTAAAACCTCAAATATGAATTTGTGTGAATTGTGGAAGGTGATTTGTTTCTTTATTCATTTTGTGGTTTCCTGGATGATTATTTACTCTTTCAATATACTTATATTTCATACCTGAAAACAAATGTTTTTTAAAGAAAGCTTATCTGTTAGACCTTTGTAATGAGTCTAATGACATAATACATTAATCTATATCATAAGATGCATTGCCCTTGAACTTTAAGCCAGTTGATCAACAATCTGCTAGAATTGTGAGTTGTGACCTTATGCAGATTGAAGATTACTGGCTGTTTGGTCTGTTTCTCTAATGTCGTACAATAATTTCATATCATCTTATTTGAAAATTTTGACAGGCTTTTTTCATGTTGTACAATAAGTTCATTCATTCTGTAGTTTTTCCAAAAGTTTTTATAGGTTCTAAATGTTTTGATATCTAACATACATATGCCTCTCTTGCAGTTTGGCATAGGGGTTGTAGGGGAATAAGCCCATTCCACGCGCCGGTTCTCCTCAAAATCACATGGCAGAATTTATGGAAAGATAAGAAGGTAGATTGGAAATCTCAAAAGATTTTATTAGTTATTTGTAGAGAGTTTCCATGTTTCCTGGGATGTGTTGCCATTCTTGTACATTAAGTGCCCATTACTCAGGAAAAAAATTTATCATGATGCCCAAACTATCATAGGAAATATCAAATTTTATCATGATGCCCAAACTATCATAGGAGTTGGTATATCATCATGTCTTTTAAATCTTTAATAAGATTTCACGGAAACTAGAATATATTGAAGTTAATAACTTACTAGATCAGCAACTGCTTTACAGTTGGACTTTAAACTTATCCTCACTATGCCATGGCTTGATGAGCAAGCATTAACATTCTAGTTACCTGGCAGTAGATGTTGCTCTCGGTGAAAATCAGCTAAGCAGGGCTCTCATTCTCAACATTCTAATCATGGTGCCTTTGACCCATTTGCAGCTAACGATCCTGCTAAAACTACAAATTGTGATCCCTTAATTGGTAGGTAAGTCTGGACAAGATGGCATGAAGATAACACCTTTTATGAGGCTGTTATAACTGACTATAACCTTGTGCAGGTACGAATAGGGTGTTAAACCCATGGTAGAATCAGATTGCTCATTCAACTTGTTTCTTAATCTATACGATGATAAATAGCCTATTAGCTCAATTGGCAGAGCATTATGTATGCACACAAAGATGTGAGCTCGACTCTCACATAGGCTAATGCAGAGTATGTGTTCATATCTCTCTGGACTTATACGATTGAACATGGTAGGAAATATATACACTAATGACAGGACAAATTTGTGAATATGGTACGAAAAATTTATGAATTATGAATATCTCTGAACTTATAAAATTATGAACTTGGTAGGAAATATATAGACTAGTGGTAGGACAAATTTGTGAACCTGGTAGGATAAATATACTATATTGGTATAATAAAAATGTAATCACCGGAATTCCTAAGTGTATAAATTGACACTAATGGTAGGATAGATGTACATGAATGGTAAGATATATTTGTACTATTGGCAAAGAAGTAGAATTAATATTGACCAATCCACAAATCCCAGACTAGTAATCATTGAGGCGTGAATTGACCCTAATCTCAATCTCAATTACCAATCCATAAATCCCAATCTCCAATGTCTATCAATCAAAATTCATGAATCCAATCTAATTCAATGTTAGAACGACTGAATTAGAGCATCTACCCTTGGATATAATGTTACTTAGGTTTCCTTCATCTTCTGTTGTAGACTGGAAACCCTCTACCCTTGGTTGTTTTTCTGAAAAATGTGGAACATAATTTGCTACGGTTTCTAGCTTGATTTTCCTTGAAAGCTATTTAAATTGGTAGGATAGATGCACAAAAATGGTAGGATAGATGAAAACTAATGATAGGAGAAAACAACGATATTGGTAGGATTGATGGAAACTAATGGTAGAAAAAAACAACGATATTGGTAGAATCAGAATGGAAACTCAGTAATTCTTGTATAACTTGACACTAATGGTAGGATAGATACAAACTAATGGTAAGATATATTTATACTATTGGAAATATGTAAATGCATAATTGACTTTACCACAACACAATATATCGGAGACTTATGAACACACACTCTGTATTAGCCTATGTGAGAGTCGAACTCACATCTTTGTGTGCAAACACAACGCTCTACCAATTGAGCTAATAGGCTATTTATCATCGTAATAGTAAAGACCAAGTATTTGATGAGTTACGAGGTAGCCGACAATGAACATAGACTTGTAGCATCAATTTCATTTCCATATAACATTTTTTGAAAATTTTGGAATCAACATAGGTTGATGATTGGTTGTGCCAACCTCCCACTCCCGGGAGCCCACCAACCGCCGAACACGACCTTCAGACAAACCCTATCACTTGGGATACAACACGGGAACAGAGGATCAGGCTGAGGGTAGTTATGTTATAAGAGAGAGGAACAACTACAAAGTATAGGTACAAGATCACTTACCCATCGTTGCCACTGCCACCGGACAAACTTCTTGCACTTTTTTCAAATATGAAAGGACAGTTGTAAACTATTGGTAGGACGGAAATATTCTATTGGTAGAATATCGTTTCCTGTGATGAACGGGCAAATTTTTCCCCGTCCTTTCCGCTTCTCTCCTACTCTGCCTCACTTTTTGCAGAGCATGTTATGGTGTTTCAGATCCTCCTCTCAAGCTTATATATGTTCTTGGGGGACAACCATCAATGTAATCATTGCATTTTCCCCTCATAAATACTCCCCCCTTTCCCCAAAGGAGGAACCCTGTTTTGGCGCAAAAACTGCACTGACAGCCCGCCAAATCGGCTATAGTGAATCCCCTCCAGATTCTCTCCAAAATATCGATAGGTATGGAAAGATATGTTTAGCCTATTGGTAGGACCAATTCATTCTATTGGTAAGATGGGCAGTGTACAGTTCTCTGAAATGAACGGAGGATGCCTTTTGGTGCCACATGTCACTGACAGCTACAGTGTAGCTACAGTATCCCTCCCCTTCACCTGGAACTTCCTCATCCGGTTACCTTTTTTTTTTTTTGCAAAACTAGACCACTTTCTACCCCTACCAAAAAAAAGTACATGTCTATTTATGCAAACATTTTTTTTTTTTGGTCTAGTTATGCAAATCGGCCAAAAATTAATAAAAATTACCCAAAAATTCCCGGAATTTTTTTCCTACGTTTTTAGCGCATCTGACAATAGTTACGCAATTTATTACATAATTATTCCATGATAAGTTATAAATTTTAGATGTGCATTACGTAAAAATTAATATAGTTAATTGACACAATTTATAAGACATTTTATTTAAAATTAATGTTTGACGATGCCCCTTTGTCTTAAAAAAGAAATAAATTATAAATGGAGAAGACAAAATCGAATCGCGGATGATACGATTGCTAGGAGTCCACGGACAACTGACACAGAAGGGCAAGAAGAGGTGTCCTACTTGCCCCCATCCACGTGTCATAACCAGAAAGACACACAACAATCTGCACACAACAAATGGCGACATAAGTCAGTTGAACGTGTCCCAAGAAGCACGAACCTCCGAGCTATAAAACCCAAAATTCTCACTAATAAAGTGGGCTTTTGACGAATTAACGGTGGAGTACCATTGTCAGTCGGACGTCGGACCAATTCTCACTGTAATGAACGGATTTTGGGAGTTTCTAAAAAGGGAAAGTTTCGCAAAACCGTCCTCGAGCAAATTCTATTTTTAGAAGTTTTTGCAACATATCCCGACATGTTTTAAGATTTAATTTGACAGATTCTAAATCTTAGTCGCTTGATTTCGATTTTGGGAATTTCGGGTGTCCTTGGAAATAAATTTGGGATTTTGGGTCGGATTTTGGAAACGTCGGATTTCAGGATGGGAGTCTTGGAATGAAACGTCGGGATTTAAGGTCGGAAGAGCGGAATCACCCTCACACTCTCACTCCACACGTCTCTCTCTCTCTCTCTCTCTCTCTCTCTCTCTCTCTCTCTCTCTCTCTCTCCCCTCATAAAGTGTTTCGTCATCTTGTGAATTAAAACCCTAGGGAGCTTCTTTTGCTTCCACTATATAAAGCACTAATCTCTAAATGGATCTCTCATTTCACATCACTCAACTCAGCCCCAAAAATCCTGAGAATCAAGCCTCCAAAGTGGATCTTCACACTCCTCCTAAAACCTAAAACCAAAATCCTCACTTTTCTCTCCTTGAATCCACGTCTCTCTCCTCTCATCTTCCATTTCTTGTTTCTCATACCCCACATGGTCTCTAAACTCCCTCAAGAAGATCTCCTCTCACAAAAACAACCTCAAAATCATATTCAGATCGTTGTTTCCATCGGAAATGGACGTTTCTAGGCAATGTCCCCGCTGCGACATGGCCCTGTCGTGGCCGCGAGTATGAACACATAAGAACAAGTTCATGCTTGCTGCCGCGAGTTCATGTTCGCCGCCGTGAAAAGTGGTTTTCGCCCTCGCGACTCCGAGCCCAGATTTGGTGATGTCTCGGTAAAATCCTTCGTTCTCCCTCGTTATAGCTCTCTTTTCTTCCCTGTTTGTTTCTACTTGCTCCTCACTCTCTACTATACCTTATGAGGTCAAGAAAAAGTCAGATCTAATAGCCTGGGAAGCGGATCTGAGCCCATTACCTCATTTCTCTTTGTTTTTTGGCAAGATAAGTTGCCCCTCTTCGAATCCTCTCGTTTTGGGTCTAGATCTTTGTAAAGGTCCTCTTTTAAGCTGGATCTATCTCTCTCAGGCCCTGTCATAGCAAGGTTTTGTCGAATCGAAGCCAAAAGACTTCATTCCTCCAAGATTTTGAAGAGCCTCAAAGAGGCTAGGTAATCCCTCTTTCGCTCTCCCTTCTAGTCCTTGTTTGAGATCTTTTGTGTGTATAGTGGAGTTGTTTTGTGTTATTTGGGTGGTGTTTTGAGTTATAAACGTTTTAAAATAAGTTTGAACAAAAACGGATTTAGAACAAGTAAGAACGAGCAAAAACGAACAAGGTTAAGTTTGTTCTCGCCGTGGCGAAACCATGGTCGTCGCCGCGAGGATGGACCCAGATATCAGAGGCTGAGGATGGCATGTCGCGGCCGCGGCCGCGGGTCTCGCGACCGCGAGATTCTTATGTTGCGACCAACAAGGGCCATCCTCTCGCGGTGAGAACTTGGGAGCATCTCGCGGCCGCGACCGGCCCTCTCGCAACCGCGAGATGTCTCCAGTGACTTGGCCGAGTCGCTACTTGTCTCCTTTGGGTTCCTTGTTGGTTTTTTGCCGACTCCTTTCGAATATGTTTTTAGATGACATATGATTTTAGAAGCAAGATCTTGGGGATATTGTTTTGATATTAAATATTTGTGGGATTTTTACGGAACTTGAATTATCGGATTTTGTGCTTGAAGACATGTTAAGGAATGTCATTTCAAATGTTGGGATTCTTTGTATTGGTTTGATGATCAAAGTAGGTTTTGGGAAAGAAGTTTGGAAACATTGTTGGCAAGATTTATCGATGGTTTAGGAATTGAAATGGTCAAATGGTTTTGGTTGATGTTGGTTGTATCGGAAAGGTTTTGGAAATTTTTTTTACCATCGATTGGTTTTGAGTATGTTGAGAACTTGGGTTTCGTATGTTTGAATGTTGGTCCGGTGGCTTATGACAATGGTTGATGATAGGTGTGTATTGCTTTTTGATTGCTTTGGACTTGCATTTGGGCCCTTGCTTTGGACTTGCATTTGGGTTTCCTAGCATGATACTTGCTTTGGACTTGTTGTTCTACATCTTCAGGTAAGTATCCTACGGGACTTACTCAGTAACCTAGACCTCCTTCCTGATGTGCCATGTGATGTGTAGTTGTTGCATATTAAAGCATGCCATGTAGTATCATGCTAGGATTGCATTGAACTTAGCATGTGGTTATTATGTGTGTTTGAATACAAAACATCCGTTATCTGTGATAGTCCTAGAGTCTTTGCTAGGCTCATAGGGTAGCCCAGTCCCATCGGGTGCTCTGAGTCAATCGAGTCGATATGAGTATGATTTAATGGCCCAGCACCATCGGGCAAGAGATATTATGATGATGTGTTTGATGTGATGAGTTATGATGTTGAGCATGCTATGATTCCGTGGTCCGTGCACCACCACGATGAAATGGGTACCGTGCTGGCCAGGTCCACTCATGAAAAAGGGGGTGGAGTACGAGAGGGATATGTCACTTGGCATTGTCTTGGGCCCTTTATAGTATTTTTGCATACTATTATACCTGATGAAAGCATACTTATGTGATTTAAATCATGTACTGCATTAGATCATCCTTTATTTAGGTATAGGCATGTTATATGGCCTCAGCGCGGTCAGAGGACCCGCAAGCGATTACCGGGCTTGACTTCGTGGTTAGTGTCAAGTACCGCTCCTTGTTTTCTCCTTGCTTATGTAACGGGAAACCCTTTGGCGAATCGAAGAACCTGGCTAACCATCTAACTCGATATAAATGGAAATCTTTCGCTTAACTTTTGGTTTTAACCCGGCTCCGCCGTGGCGCTTTGTATCTTATCTTTGCTTCTGCTTCGCTTTCGTTTGAATTGAATTTCGCGACATAGTCTTAAGACAGGTTAAGGGTACAACGTAACCTGGAAATCATAATTCTGGGCCGCTACACTCACGTAATCTGCTAATCAAGGTTCACAAGTACAAATCTTCTACTGACTTCATATCAAGACACCCGTCCGCGCCACTAAGACATACCTCCCTTCTTCGGAAAGCCTTGATGAGGCCGAAAATTAGGAAGTGGATTAGGTTAGTGCTAGTCCACGCGACGCTGATCAATTTACCTTGTCGTTCGCGAACGGGGTATCCAAGTAAGATCGTCGCTTATCAAAGGTCATCGCGGCTCAGGTAGAGATGCCCTCACGAATGAATATATAGAGGGACATCCCAAGTAAGACCGTTGACCAACCAAATTAGCGCACGTGGCTATCCACCCCACCCGGATGACGTGGCTGGGAGATTTTTTTTTTTGATTTCATCAATGTTATTTTAAACACATTGTAAAATGAATAACCAAATACTATTACGTATTATTTAAGGGTTTATAAATTATATATAATGCATTAACCACATGAACAAATTTTACCCAACCGTCACCAGGAATATAGGGTTGTCGAAAACAAATGGAGAGCGAAGTGAAAACGCCCGAGAAAGTCATAGTCCCGCCGGAGCCTGCTAAGGGGGTTCTTGATGAGATGCAGACGGACAATCCTCCGGACCCGCCCCCTCAAGGTGGTCCGGGGCCGGGGGTAAAGCCAACCGACTTGGAAAAGCCACAGCCCCCGCTGGAGAAGACTTCATGGAAGGATAAACTGGTATCGGGAGGTTTTAAACAGCAAAAGACTCTGGTCTGTGGGAATTTCATTAAAGATAAGATTGTGGTCTCCTTCCCGCAAGGGCCGAGGGGCGATCCTTCCATCACCATTGATCCTGCTGTGATGAACGCTCTCGCTGGAGCGTGGGAGAACTCGCTGGTGATTAGAATGCTGGGTCAAAGAATCCCTCTTTATGTTATGGAAAAGAAACTGAGAGAGATTTGGAAAGATTGTGGGAAGATGCAGATTATCGATCTACCTAATGGGAATTTCCTGGTGAGATTGGAGAAGGAAGAGGGCTACTTGAGAATTCTCTCAGAAGGTCCCTGGTCTATCTTTGGGAAATGTCTAATTATCAAGGCGTGGTCACCTGATTTCAAGCCGTCGGAGGAAATCAAAACGGCCCCTGCCTGGATCCGCATCGTCGATCTTCCGATGATACTTTATCAAGAGGATGTGCTCATGAAGATGGCGGAAGGACTGGGGAAGCCCATCAAAGTGGACCACTGAACTGTTTATACGAACCGTGGTAATTTTGCTAGAGTTTGTGTTGAGTTGAATCTTGAGGAACCATTGAAGGGCTCGATCAAGGTGAATGGTGAAAGATATTTACTGGAGTACGAGAGGGTTCCAAGGATCTGTTTCCTCTGTGGCAGGGCCGTCCATTTCAAGAACCAATGCCCTTTCAACCCGGACAAAGACAGGAAGCAGGAAGAGGATGAAGGAAGGGGGCCAGAGATGTTGAAACAGGCACTGCAGAAAGCCGGAAAACCGGTTGTCACCGAGGAAAAAAACCACGGACCTTGGATGGTGGTGAAGAGAAAAAACCGCCCACTCAAGCCGAGATTGAATAATCCGGCCCAGGGTTCCACGATGGCGGGTGGCGGCGCTAGCAAAACCTACCCGACTCCGACGCCGGTGCCGACGGCCTAAATCAGAAGACCGGCGAAAGACAATAGGGAAGGGAGCATTTATGAGCATGGGGAAAGCAGCAAGAGTAAAGGTCAGGCAGGAGATCCCAAGGAGAAAAAGGCTGGAGGAATAAATGTCGAAATGAAAAAGAATGTTGTCGTTAAACCATCGGGAGAGGAAAGTAATGATGGCAGGAGTAGGGTTAAGGTGAAGAAAGGGACGAAGCTTGTGGAAAATAATAAGGAAAGTGGGCTGATTGAGGATGGGCCTGTCCTCGAACCTGTCTCAGAGAGTAAACCGCCCAAGTCTGGTGGGCCTCATATTGATGCCAAATTAAGGCCCAGGGATAATAAAATTTCCAAGAAGAAAGCAGGGATCAAAAGATCCAAGTCTATCATCACCAGAGAAAGAGAAGATCGCATCAACACTTCCAACCCTTACTTGATCAAGGGGAGCGGCGAAAAAACCCTTTCTGAGGGTGAAGGAATACAGGGTCTGACCGCATCGGAAGGGAGCGGAATTGGGTGGTCCTGCGAGCAGAAGGAGACCCCCACGGCACCCCTTCTAGGGAAGTTCTGGGACCAATCGGTTCAGCAGAGCCCGAATGGAGAAGACATATCTAGAGTGTCGGACGAGAACACCGTCGGAAAGGGAGTTTAAACTTTCGGCTCTGTGCACCTTTCTATATCGCTCTATTTTCATATTTAATTTTCTCCTTCGTATGGATATCAAGACTAACATCCTGTTCTGGAACTGTTTTGGTGCAGGTAAGAAAAATTTTGGTAGAGCTATCCGGTATATGCGGAAGCACTGTGATATTGATATCTTGGCTCTGTTCGAGACCCGGATCTCTGGGGAGAGAGCTGACAGAGTTTGCAGTAAACTGAAGTTTTCTAATTATGTTCGAGTAGAGGCTAACGGTTTCGCGGGGGGAGTTTGGCTCCTATGGAATGCGGAGGTCTGCGACATCTCCATACACAAGAAGGATGCAGATTACATACATGGTTCTTGGTTGGCAGGTTCTACCAGGATGCACATTATTGTTGTGTACGCCCCGCCGACGGTATGCAGAAGAGCTCCTTTCTGGAATAGCCTTAATGTGTATTTAGAGACGTTATCTAGACCTCTGTTCATGGGAGGGGACTTTAATTGTATTCTCAGCCCCAACTGGCGGTACTGGTGCGATCCATAGAGACGCGGATGTGTTCAGGAACATTATAAATCAGAGGGGCCTCATTGATATGGGATATTCGGGACAGGATTTCACTTGGAGTAAGATTTGCTTGGGAGACAGGACTATTTCGAAAAGGCTGGACAGGGTGGTCACTAACATTGAGGGTCGTCTCCTTCGTCCGAACGCCAGGGTTCGGCACCTCCCCCGCTATTCTTCCGACCATTGCCCTCTCTTTATGGAGTTATGTCCGAAAATCAGGGTTGATAAAGGCCGTAGACCTTTCAGATTCGAAGCTGCTTGGATGTCGCATGATCAGTTTCCTGGCTTCTTGGAAGATAAGTGGAACCCGCATTGTTCTGCCCCGGAAGCTTTAGAGAAGCTCAGCGTCGACCTTTCTAAGTGGAATAAAGAAACCTTTGGCAGGATCCAGCACAGGAAGGCTGATTTGATGAATAAGTTAGACGCTATTCAACACAAATTAGCTACTTCACCTACGCCGGAGGGTTACGAGAGGGAAGTGAGAATCCGTGAGGATCTTGACAAGACCCTTGAACAAGAAGTGTTGTGGTTTCAGAAATCTCGTGAGAAATGGCTGATTTTTAGAGACAGGAATACTAGCTATTTTCATGCCTCCACCATTATCCGTAGGAAACGCAACAGGATTGAAGGTCTTAGAGCGGCGGATGACACCTGGGTTGTGGAGAAGGAAGCGATGGAGACGTTAGCGCTGGATTTCTTTAAGAAACTGTACGAAGAGGATGGCACTGGCGATCGGTCTCCTGAATGGCCGAGTGGTTTCCCCCGGATTGTTGCCGAAGAGTGGGAGAGGGTTAGATGCGTTGTGTCGGAGGATGAGATACATGGAGCTTTCAAGAACATGGGTGCGTACAAATCCCCCGGGATTGACGGCTTCCAACCCGTCTTCTTTCAGAAGTGTTGGAGCACTGTCAGGGCCTCTGTTGTAGAGTTCATTCGGGATTTTTTCGCGTCAGCCAGCCTTCCGGAAGGGGTGAATGACACCCTTATTACTCTTCTGCCCAAAGTGGGTATGCTTGAGAAGATCCAACAGTTTCGTCCCATTAGCCTTTGTAATGTGATTTACAAGGCTATCACGGAAATCTTAGCTAGTCGCCTCCAACCTTTCATGGATAAGCTTGCTGGCCCTAATCAGAGCAGTTTTGTCCCGGGTAGATTTATCTCTGACAACATCGTTATTGCCCAGGAAGTCGTCCATTCTATGAGAAGGAAGAAGGGGGCTAAGGGGCGGATGTGCCTTAAATTAGACCTTGAAAAGGCCTATGACAGATTGAGGTGGGATTTTATAGAGGAAACTCTGATTTGTGCGGGCTTTCCTAGGATGTGGATCAGTTGGATCATGGAATGCATTCGCTCGCCTAGAATGCAAGTGCTTTGGAACGGAGAGGCTTCGGAGCAGTTTACTCCTTCTCGTGGGATTCGTCAAGGAGACCCCATCTCTCCATACATCTTCATCCTATGTATGGAGAGACTTAGCCATTTGATTTTGGAAGCTGTTGAGGAAGGCATGTGGAAACCGATTAGACTCTCTCGGGGGGGGGGGGGGGTCCGATGTTGTCCCACTTATTCTTCGCCGATGACATCTTGATGTTCGCAGAGGCTTCCACCGCCTAGGTCAAGGTCATCAGAAAGTGCCTAGATGTTTTTTGTGGGAGATCTGGCCAACGGGTTAGCATACAGAAGTCTAAGGTTTTCATCTCTGGGAATGTGAAGAGGGATCTTATGGATAGAATTCAGACGGTAGGGGGGATTGAGACGACTGTGGATCTGGGCATCTACCTTGGTGTCCCAATCCTTCACAGTAGAATCACGAACCAGTTGTTTGCGCCGACGATCGACAAATTTGCTACTAAACTGGCTGGTTGGAAGAAGAACGTCCTGAACTTTGCCGGGAGAACTACTCTCACCCGTGCTGTCCTCTCGGCTCTCCCGGTTTATTCTATGGCCACCCTGATCTTCCCGGCTGATGTGTGTAAGAAGGTTGAGAAGATCTGCAGAAGCTTCTTATGGGGGTCCTCTGCGGATAGGAGGCAGATGCACAAAGAAGCGTGGACTGAGATTACTAAGCCCAGATTTTTGGGTGGTTTGGGTATTAAGGATATGTCGAGTTTAAATCTTGCTCTTGTTACAAAGCTTGGTTGGAGACTTTTGCAGGATGAAGGGGGGATTTGGTCGGATGTACTTACTAGCAAGTACGCTAACAAAGCCCTTGGGAGATCTGTTGGTGCTTCCCATATCTGGAAAGGTATTAGGAGAGCTGTGGAGCAGGTTATAAAACCAAATACGACCTGGTACTTGGGGAATGGCGAGTACATTCAGTTTTGGAAAGACGTCTGGGTGGGTCAGGAGTCGCTGGAAGCGCAGGCTCTTAACACCGACAGAACCAGGACGGATATGAGCAAAGTCGCTGAGATGTGGGATCCCGATTGTGGCTGGCTGTGGGGGAGGTTTGCTAACAATCTTCCGACGTCAGCGCTCCTTACAATTTCCGCTACTGCTTCTTCGGACCGTGAGGACGTGCTTGGCTGGACTAAGAGCAAGGATGGTGACTACTCTATGAGCTCGGGATACAGCGCTATGAGAGGCAATGATTGCACACTCTCGGCTGATATGGAGTTCTATAAGACGATTTGGAAGCTCGAGGTGGCAGAGAAAGTGAGGTCCTTTATATGGATGGCGAGTAAAGGTGGTATCCTCACGAACCAGGAGAGCGCGCGCAAACATTTAGGTAACTCTGAAATCTGTCTTATTTGCGGCTTAGCCGCCGAATCTCTTATCCACCTTTTTAGGGATTGCGATACCGCTAAATCCTTATGGCTGCAGGTTGAAGGGGCCAGGTGGGGGGTGGAGTTTTTCTCTCTGCCTTTCGCGGCCTGGCTTAGGGCGAACATCCTGCGCAAGGAGATGGACGTTGACGGAGTGAGATGGAATGCTATGTTCGCGATCGCACTCTGGAGATTGTGGACCCATAGGAACGAAACTGTATTCGGTGACAGGCAGAATCGCCTCCCCACCCCTCAACTATGCAAGGAACTCGCGATTGAGCACGAGAAGGCTAAGAAAGAGCTACATCGAAAGGAGAAAACGAAGGGGAAGGCTCCTGCGAGGACTGGTTGGGCTCCGCCTAGCGAAGGGTGGGTGAAACTCAACACGGACGGGGTTGTTAAGAGTTCGGGACTGGCCTCGGCAGGAGGCGCTGTTCGGGACGAGAAAGGGGAGTGGCTGATCGGTTTCATCCACAACATCGGTTCGTGTTCGGTGGTGGCGGCGGAGCTTTGGGGAATTGCCAAAGGTCTTGAATTGGCTTGGTCTCAGGGATTTAGGAAAGTGATTTGCGAGTCGGATTCGGAGATGGCGCTTAGGTTGCTGAAGAAAGGGGTTAGGACTACGCACCCCTGCGCTAGCATGGTACTCAGGTGCCAAGGCTTCTTGAGTAGGAGCTGGACTGTCCAGCTCCGACATACATTCCGTGAAGAAAATCGTCTGGTGGACGGACTGGCTAACTTTGCTTTGTCGTGCCCGCTAGGGGTCTCTGTTTTGTTTGAACTCCCGGTTATTTTGTCTAATTTGTTGTCATCTGATGTTCAAGGAGTCCGGGTGACTCGCTTGATCAGCTCTGGATGATATTGATATTGCTGTACTCTTTTATTTCAATAAATTAGGAGGGCTCGCCCTCTGTGCTTCTTCGACCAAAAAAAATTTTACCCAACCGGGTTCAGACGTCAGCAATATCCCATTTTAAATCAACAAGTCTTTTTCGGGCTTTGCTGTTGCTGACCGCGTAAAACTACATACTCTCTAGTTCTCTACGTTTTACGCTCTCCCGCGTGCCTGCCGCCGTATCCTCGCCGGTGATCACGCCTCCCGCCGGTCGCTGATCTCCCTTCGAAACTAGGGGGTGAGAAAGAGAGAGAGAGAGGAGTCGCCGCTTTTTTCTTCTTTGTAGGGGGATGGCAATCCTTTATGCGGTGGTTGCCCGAGGGACCACTGTTCTCGCCGAGTTCAGTGCGGTCACCGGAAACACCGGCGCAGTTTCCCGCCGGATTCTTGAGAAGCTTCCTCTCGTGGCAGATTCGAGGCTATGTTTCTCCCAAGATTGCTATATCTTTCATATCCTTAGAGCCGATGGTCTCATTTTCCTGTGTATGGCCAATGAAACCTTTGGAAGTATGTTTTCTCTCCCTCTAAATGAATTCTGTATCAATCTCAATAGAATTTGACGTTTTTGTGTTCTATACTCGTTCTATTTCGGGTTCGCAGGTGATGAACTGTCGTTGAGATTATTTTTTTAATAGCTAGGGTTTGACTGGAGGTGATGATTTGAACTTTGATATTGTGTTAGGTGTGATTGTTATGTGTTGTTTTGAATTTATTTGGCGGTTCAAAATTTATTTGTTTATCAGTTGAATTGCTGGTGTTTTAGACTTTTAGGAATGCCATGCCCTTGGAGTTGGATGTAGTAGAGCTTGAAGCATGAAGCTTATGTATTTTGATCATATCCAGGGTCAAAAAAAGAAATTTTAGAATATGACGAGGACAAAGCTCAATGAGATATACAAACTTGCACAGCAATGTTGTCAAATATAATGAGAAAGGTATCCGATTCCTTGGAAGTTCAGTCAATCGTGTCTGTCATAACACAGATAAAATGCCCGATTGATCACAAATTGTCCCACACACACAAAAAAAATACTGTCAATCATCATCTCTTTGTGGATAAATTATTTGAATCTAGAATGCTCTTTTCAAAGTGAGACAGAGAATCTTGAATGAACTTTTTTTTTATTATTGTAATCAACTACTGTTCTGCTCTCCTGCTCACATATCTTAGGGAACAGGGTTTGGGGTTATTTTCTTGAGTTAGAATGGGGATAAGGTTTGTGCAGTTGATTCATATTTTTATCCTTATATTGGGTACTGGTCTACTGTAGAAAACGTAATTTAGTAGGATGGAGCCTTCCTAATCTGCAGATTTATTCCCTCCCTTTGATATGATGATATCTGCCATCTTAAACAATAATTTTTATGTACTTGGCCTTATGTTGATTGCAGTATAGTTTGGTTGCTATTCTATTTTATCCATGATGCTGTAAATGCAAGTTAAATTTTCGGTTGAGGATATCCACAAGTTGTAACTTTTAAGGGCTTTGATGGGTTTTTTTTTTTTTTGTGAGTTTAATGAGTTTTATGATACATCTGCAAGTAGATATTTTAGAGTGGTTTGAAGCACCCACTGGAAAACTTAAGAGAAGTTAGGACGTCTCTGTAGTTTGGCCTGAGGACGTGGAACCATTGGAATTAAAACTAAAACATGTACACTAACCCACGGAATCTTAAAAAGCTGAGGCAGTTGAACTGAAATTAAGGTCTTATTTACTGATCAGAACCTGATGTCAATTCAATCACTGAACTTACTAACCTGGGTCTTGATATTGTGCTTATTCTCTAGCAATCACGTTATGTTTAATATCTTATGTTCAAATTTGCCTTTTCTATATGAAGTATGAGCATTAATTATGTAATTGTCATGATGGATAGAGAACTCGATTCTTGTAATGTTTTTCATTTACTGGTAATAGTCATTTATCTGGGCTTTTGGGTTACTGTATATGTGATAGACTCATAAGCCTATTTCGTATATAGGGAGGATTCCATTCTCATACCTGGAGGATATTCACATGCGATTCATGAAGAACTTTGGCAAAGTAGCAAAGCATGCACCTGCGTATGCTATGAATGATGAATTCTCTAGAATTCTACATCAGCGGATGGAGTTCTTTTCAAGTAACCCCAATGCAGATACTCTTAATCGTGTGAGAGGAGAAGTGAACGAGGTACCCAAATGCTTGAATCTTCACCTTTATACAATTATACATATACTCACAAGTAAGCAGGGTTTATCTAATTATCATGGCATTTATTTTTCCAGATCCGATCAATCATGGTAGACAATATTGACAAGATACTGGAGAGAGGTGACCGCATTGAGCTTCTTGTGGATAAAACTGCAACAATTCAAGATAATGCTTTTCACTTCAAGAAGCAATCTAAGCGCTTGCGCCATGCATTGTGGCTGAAAAACGTGAATCTTTTGTAAGCAGCTATTTCATTCTCAATATTTAACACCCAACTCCCACCCCCACCCCCCAACACACAAGACATGAACACATGTATGCGAGATTCAAGACTCCCTCTTGTTGCTTCTTTGCATGATATGGAAATTTCGCAAATGGTACTTACAAGTTATATTGTCCTCTATGAGATTAAAACCCTGTGGCTGCTAGTGATGTACCTGAACTAGTGGCTTGTCAATTGACTGACTTTGATGGCTTACTTTTGCCTAAATCATACATATGAAATGGTTTTGACGTGAACAAATTACCACAAAGAGTGGAAATGGAACCTCACACAGAGGCACTAAGTCTCTACTTGGGATTTTTTTCAAAAAAAAATTGTACTTGGGATCTCATGTTCCCTATTGGAGATAATTGCAAGAGTCTCATGTTTTCAGAGTTCATCAGTTACCAGTTTTGGAAAATCTGGAAAGTTTGAATTTTAACTCTTTTTTTTTTTTTTTGGCAGGGCCTGGTTCACAGTCTTTGTTTTTGTGGCGCTGTATATCATAATTGCTGCTTGTTGTGGAGGTATTACGCTACCTAACTGCAGATCCTGATTTCTGGCTTGGTAGACATCTGTATACATGACAAGGTATGCTGTATGCACAGGCATGTCTGAAATTGGCTTGTATACATTGAACAACCCGTAGTTGTTTTAGTACCCTTTTATTTGGGAAATGTGTGGACTTTACTGATTGATTATTCATATTCTTTGAAGGTTCCATATGTTTTTTTGAAGCGCTCTTCTAGCTTGCCATTATGAATGGTTGTTATGGCATGATCAAATAATTGTACCCTTTGTGCATATTGCTTCCTTTTTGGTGCAACATCTTGCTCATAGAAAATCACTATGTATATTAAACAGTGATTTCATTTGGCTCCATATATATGCTTCAATAGTTCAATGTAATTCTAGACCTGTTCAAATCCTCTACATTCTGCAGTGTGAGCTTCACAGGGTTCATCTATTGAAGTGAAGAAATCAGTCTCTTATCTGTATCTATTTCATTTTTCTCTAGTACTTAACCATTTGGTTCTAATGGGAATCAACTTTAATTGTTAGCAGTTGCACTGAGCACAAGAAGTTACATAATACTGTAGAATAAAATTGGAAGGAAATGGGTCTACAAGGTTTAGTATTTGGCCTTTATGCTAACAAAATTACAGTATCCAGTTTGAGTTTAGTTATTGCTCTTGTCAGGATTCTTTTATTGCAAAGCTGTTGAAAGGTCTAATAATGGGTTGAAGTTCCTGATGGAAAAGATGAATCCTAATAGAGGCATTCAGATTGATGAATAAAAAAAAGGTACACATAAATAGGATAAACACAATGACAGTACATTTCGAACACTAATTGCATAACTGGTACATAGTTTCAGCTACTACTTTTACCCTCTTTCCTACTTCTGGTTTGCCAATGGAGCAGAGGTCCGAGGAACGTTGATCATTTCTACAAAGCATGTTTTGCTTACACTCTTGATGATACAAACTTGCAACAAATTACAATTCAGGAATACTGTAGAGATGGGTGACATTAGGAACTAGGAAGGTTGTTGCACTGTTGGTGCACTTGTGAATACTGCAGTTGAAGATGAACACTTTTACAGTTGCGGTTTATTGACCGAAAGGGGCATTATCACAAGGTAGCGTCAAGGATAGGAGATGTCAGTATAAGTGCAAAGGGTGTTAACCCAGTGGCGATATTCAGGGAGATGTGGAAGCTGATTCGGTGGCAAGCGGTTGATATGGCGTTGCAGGGGTAGCAAAAAGTGATGGAGACGGTGAAGCAAGCGACGAAGGTTGTCTTGATGCTCTTGACGGCTTATGACACGATTGTGATTACAGCGGCGCCTATGATGACGAGCAGGGGCCATGCTGGGTGGCGGTGGATCGGTGGATAGGAGGTGGTAACGCTCGATGTAGAACACGAAATGGTCTATGTGGTTTTGGAGAGTTTGAATGTAGTGAGGAACGCTCGAATTCACGTTGTTGATCATTAACTGATTCAACAGCACAGGATTGCGAAGGCGCCATAGAAGCACACAGATCATCTGAAGAGGGTAAAACGGCATTACTTTCTGTTCGAGGAAGAAGATCCAAAGAGTGAAAATGGTAAGCTTTGGCAAGGAAAGGAAATTGTTCAAGTTGTTTATGTGGGATGAATTAGGGCTCCTAGTTGTGAGATTGGGTTGAATGCATCTCTGATTTCAGTGTAACTATCTGTTGTTGACTAAGTGGTGAGAGTGTTGAATTGGTCATTTAATTTTTGCTGCTAACTAGTAACTACCAATCTCCATGTGTTGCAAAAGTTGCATCTCTGATTTCAAATGCATTTACATGTGGAGATGATGATCAAGGTGTTATGGCACTTGCCCATCAGTTACTTCTGTAACCGATCAACTGGTGTATGTAGGTGACATAATATAGTTTGATCAGCATCAGTTACTTTTGCATTGTGACATTAAGATAGCTTCATCACCACAGGTTTACTTTAATTATTAGACCAACCAGAGCAACAAAGTAGGTGACATTTATTCAAGGTACTAAATTTGATCGATTATTTCTTGATCCAAGGTCAAAAACTTAATCAGTTATTTGCTTCCCTAAATCAATGAAGATGTTGGCTTCATTAAATTCTTATGGTCAACAACATTAAAGGCTCAACTCATAAAACTTTAAACGGAAAATACTGTGCAACGGTGGATATGCAGATGCACACTGGATTTTATAGAACTCCTTGTTTACCTTAAAAATCAAGGTTTATCCCACACAAAGGTCTGACATTATCTGACCTTAAGCTCTTGCACCGGCATAAAAAATACAGATTCAGCATCCAAGAACACAGACAGATTTAACGTGGTTATTACTCCTCGTCATGACTACTACCCATTGACACCCCAAGCATAAGAGCAAGTGCCTCGGTTTCTCCAGCCATGGTTCACTCCTCTTGAACCTCCTGGTAAAAATGTAGTATACACAATTGCTCCCTTGTTGTGGCAGCTACTGTTAGCTTTCCATCAAATTGATTCTTCTACACTTGATAATGCAGCTACTACATGGCAACAAGAGTTTGCTCCTTTACCAAAGCCTTTGCTTGTGGTTATCATTGGCGTGCCAACAAGTACAATTCGCAATGCGTTTTCTTTTTATGAATCTTATTGACACTCTGCATCTTTCTGTAAATCGTCTTCATGTTGGGTGTGTATTTGATTTTATCTTATGTTCCTTGTAGGACACTGTCAATATGGTGCTGATCTTGCAAAACAGTTGACAGCATACTTGTAGAATGTTCTTGTAAGCTGTCCTTGTAAATGCATTTCTGATTTGACTGTTATCTCCCCATATAGCAGTAAGCTGGAGTTATCCGGCCTTGAATGACACAGCTGAAGCTGCAAGTAGGATACACAGCTGGAGTTATCCGCCCTTGAACGCGGATGGATTCTGCGCCTATAGACAACCCACATTACACTTCTCCTTTTGGTACAAGAGGGGAAAATTCAACATCAGTTACAATCTCATACTCAAATTTTTTCTGTCATCAAGCCATCAGGAACAGCTTCTTACAATAAAATTCTGGATTTTCCGAGGCACTTCTCGCAAAATAGGAAGAGGATCATTTGATATATACTACATAACCGAAAACCAAGTATGTATTGTAGATTTCTTTGGTTACATAATCTGTTGTTACCTAAACACTTGTGTCACCATTTGCTGATGTAAATGAGAGAAAAACTTCTCAATTAAATTGGTATGTTTGTGTTTGTGAAATGAGTCCATGGATTTGATGATGAAATTTCTCAGTCCTTGATGATGGGTTCTAAAATTCCATTTGGGGTCCCTATTTTTTAAATTGTTACAAAATAATCTTTAACCTTTTGTATTTTTTCACTTTAATCCTTTAACATTGTTAAACAAAAATGAAACACAAGTTAAAGAATAAAGGTGAACTGTAAAAAGGGTTAACTGGGTTATGAAATGTGAAACTAGCAAAAAGCTGGGGACTGTCATGAACCAATGCAAAGATTGGGGATAAAATAGAACAAATTTGAAAGGTTGAGGACCACAAATGGAATGTGCTCAAAAATAAAATATATTTTCTGATTGACCATAAACAATTTCAAGCATTCTAAAAGAGACCATAGGAAAAGTGGCTTTCCACTTCCTCTAGAAGTGATTTATGTGTTTATTTTATTTACTAACACCCCACCGAAATTAATTAATGAAGTAAGCTTAAATAATCATGGGTGTGGGTTTATTCTAATGGTTGTGTTTAGGTGTAAACCTCATCATTAAGAAACAAAAATAAATTCTTGCTAATCGTCCTCATCCCAAAAACTGAAAATCCCACAACAATAAATCACTACATACCCATTAGTCAATCGTCTTAAACAAATCCTCCCCAAACTCATAAATCATTTCCAAGGTGCTTTTGTGGAAGGAAGATTTATTCAAGATAATACTCTTATAGCTCATGAACTTTTCCATTCTTTTCATAAACAAAAAGGCAAGCAAGGATGGATGACTCTAAAATTGGATATGGAAAAAGCTTATGATAAAATCAATTGGGCTTATATTAAAGTTGTTCTTGAGAAATTTGGTTTTCATCCGACTTGGATTACCTGGGTTATGAAATGTGTAACTACTACTTCCTTCTCTATTTTAGTCAATAATACCCCTGGTCCTGTCTTTAAACCCAACAGAGGTATTAGACAAGGTGACCCCCTTGCACCTTACCTCTTTGTCCTTGTTATGGAAGGTTTGTCAAGAGAACTTCACAAAGAAGCTTTATTGGAAGATGCTTTGATTGGCATTAAGATAAAAAAGAATGGCACTCCTATCCATTTCTTAACTTTTGCAAATGACACCATTATCTTCTCAAAGGCAGCTCATACTAGCCTAAATACGATCCAAAATATCATAAATAACTTCTCAAACCTGTCGGGTCTTACAATCAACTATAATAAAAGCTTCCTTCAATGCTCTAGGAATGTCAATCCAAACTTGGTGAGAGATCTTTCTGTCCATATGGGGGTTCCAATTTCCAAAACTTTAGAAAAATACCTTGGTATCCCTCTTGTAAATGGAAGAGGTCATAATTGTGTCTTTAATGAGGTGGTGGAAAACTTAAGAAAACAACTAGCCAAATGGAAAGCTTCCAGTCTCTCCCAGGCTAGAAGAGCAGTTCTCATTAAGTCAAATCCTAGCTCCAAGACAAACTACCTCATGCAAAAAAAATTGCTCCTGAAAGATATTCTCAATCAAATTGATCAGATCAATAGGAACTTCTTATGGAACAAATCTCAATCTGGCAAATACACCCCTCTCATCAGTTGGGATCAAATATGTAAACGAAAATCACAGGGTGGCCTGGGACTTAGAAAAGCAGAAGGTCTTAGTATTTGTTTGCAGATGAAGCTCTTGTGGAAAATATATAACAATGAGGATAGTACTTGGGTGAGAATAATTAAAGAAAAATATCTTAATCAGGAGGATATAAGTAGCTATAGCAAAAAAGAAACCTCGTGGCAATTTGGTAGGCTTCTCTCACTCAGACAGAAATTTGAAGAAGGTATTCTCTGGCTAGTGGGAGACGGCTCAAAAATAAATGTTTGGAATGACCCTTGAATTCTGGCACTCAGGCTAAAAAATTACATGGGTCCTAGTGATCCATCTATGAAGGTTAAAGCTCTTATCACCGATAGAAAACTATGGAATGAAGATCTCCTAAGACAACTATTTCCTCTAGAAGTAGTTCAAAAGATTCAAGCCATTAGAATTCCGACTAGCCAGGTCCAGGACAAGATGATTTGGAAGCCTGATGCAGCAAGGAACTTCACCACCAAATCAGCAAGGAACATACTAGCACCACCATCAAACGAACCGGACGCACACACTTGGATATGGAAGTTAAAACTACCCCCAGAATTAAAAACTTCCTTTGGAAATTAAGGATAGATGGGCTTCCAAAATGCAGTTTTGCTAGAGAAGTATTAGTCCAATATGAGCAACAAACTAGTAAGTTTTTTTTATCTAAATAGTACAGATCCGCTCCATATTAATGTAGATCGCATTAAAAAGGCAAATCACAAATTCGAAGATCTTGTCTATATTTGGCAAATTATATGGGAAATTAGAAATGGGCTTATTTTTAAGCAAAAGCAACCCAATGATATACCCCAAATTATTCTGAGAATCAGACACGTTCTTCATGATTGAGAAGAATGAATTGGCCGTCCTCTTAAGGCCAATAGAGTTAAAAATAGAAGGGCTACTGCCTTGTGGAGTAGACCATCCAGAACTATCTACAAAATTAATGTAGATGGTTCTATCAACCTTTTTGGCAAGTGCCAGATCGGAGGGATCATTAGGGATTCCGATGGCCATATTATTGATATTTTTTTTACAATGAAGTTAGTGAAGGTTCAGTCATTCAAACGGAAAGGGCATTACGAAGATCATTCTAGAAAGTGACAACCAAGTTCTGACTAAGACTTTAAAGCATCAGCAGGAAGTTATGAGACAAATCGAAGACATTACCAAGTTTCTATCGGAATTTGCAATGGCAGAAATCCACCATGTCTACGTAGAGTGCAATATGTCGGCTGATTATGTAGCTAGGAAAGGTATTATTTGTAATTTGCAGTACATCCCCTACCATAGGGACTTTTGTAACATCATCCTTCATGATGATCCTGGAGTTACGCTACTGTTTCAGTAGCAGCTCCTAATGTTTGCCTACTGTAAAAAAAAAAAAATTTGCTCAAGAAAAAAAGTTTCCATATGGATAGTGGCGGTCCTGGCGGAGCTAGAGTGTTAAGAGTCTCTTGGCTAGAAAAAGCAAAAAATATATAATTTTTTTTGCATATATTTAGTATTTTTTTTAAGGTAATATAAGATCTTTAAATGATATTCTGTATTTGATACAAAAGTGTTATCTAGGTCAAGTGGTTAAGGAAGAAATGAGAATCAAAAGGTCATATTATATTAGTTCCCAACCACTTCATATTTTATCTGTTTTAAATGATACTCCGTTTTCTTTCAATATTGTTTTAAAAATATTTTTTTTATTTCTCTCTATATTTTTTTTATTTCAAATATTTAAATAAAAAATAACATAAATAAATGCTAATTTTAGTTTTTCTTTTCAATTTTTTTTAAAAATATTTCATGATTTTTTTAGCACCTTCCGCCCGAAATCCTGACTCCAACAGCTGCATATGTATTGCTTGCTCTTATACGTCCACGTTTAAGCATATAATAAAGGAAAAATTACAGAAAACCACCCTTTAAATATGGTTGTTTTCATTTAACCACCCCTTAAATTCAAAATTACATAAAACCACCCTTTAAATGATATTTGTTTACAACTCGCCACCCATTCAACTATTTTCGTTACTTTATCATTAAATATATTATATTTTAATATTTTTAAACTCAAATTTGATTGTAAATATATTCAAAATTTGAATTTAAGGGCCCAATTATATTTTAGGGATTATTGTATTTATTTTTAAAAATAAGAATCAATAAAGCCTAGAATTATTATCTTAATTTATGTTTGAAAATGTTTATAAATGTCTAACACATTATGTAAATTACTCTTATTTAAAATATAAATAAATAAGAGTAATTTCCATAATATTTTAAAATTCTATAAACATTTTCAACCATAAATTAAGATAGTAATTCTAGGCTATATTTACAATCAAATTTACATAACGTGTTAGACATTTATAAACATTTTCAAACATAAATTAAGATAATCCCTAAAATATGATCAACCCCTAAAATAAATAAAATAATCCCTAAAATATGATCAACCCCTTAAATTCAAAATATGAATATATTTACAATCAAATTTGAGTTTGAAAATATTAAAATATAATATATTTAATGATAAATTAAAGAAAATAGTTGAATGGGTGGTGAGTTGTAAACAAATATCATTTAAAGGGTGGTTTTCTGTAATTTTGAATTTAAGGGGTGGTTAAGTGAAAACACCCATATTTAAAGGGTGGTTTTCTGTAATTTTGCCTATAATAAAATGCTCCCTCCGTCCAACAATACATGGGTTTTTAGAGATAATTTTTTGTCCAACAATAGATGATCTTTTAGGTTTTCTAGGTAAAAAGTTGTAATGATTTGTATTGGTTTATGTGTTATTGACTTTTTAAAATAATTTGATTGGTTAAAATGTGTAGTGGGTATTAAAAAATAATAAAATTTATGAAAAAGTTAGTGCAATGATGATGTTTTTTTAAAGTAAGGTGTTTTATTAAAACTTGTGCAAAATGTTAAAAGACCATGTATTTTAGGACGGAGGGAGTAATAAATTAGGTAGAACGTAGTTTGTAGTATACTCCGTATAAGATTAAAAAGAGAAAATCAAACAATAAACTCAAGAAGTAATTTGGTCCAAAGGCCTTCGGCCTTTGGACCAATTACTAAATGGCCTAAAGGCTTTTATTTGCTAGTAAAGGGTCAAAATACTTTCATAATACCATCTTTACCCTCCCCTTTAATTTGTACTCTTCTCTCGGTCAGATCTGGGTGTATCATCTCCTTCGTCTCGGACAGGGGCGGAGGGAGGGGGGGCATGAGGTGGCTCGAGCCCCCCCTGGGTCGGGGGAAAACGTACAAAATAAATAAAAAATACGTATTTTTTTTATAATTTTTGATAATTTAAGGGTTAAAAGAAGTTAAAAAGAGTAAAAAATCAATAAGTATGTCTAGCTTAGTTGGTATGGGGTGTGAATATGAAGGAGGAGGTCTTGAGTTCAATTCCCCATGGCTTCATTTTAAGGATTTTTTTCTCGTTCAGCTTTTCAAATCATACTCATGGCTTCATTTTATGGATTTTTTTTTTCTCTTTTAGCTTTTTAAATCATATATTTAATGTGTTCTCTACTATATTCTTTAGAGCATCAGGATTCATAGGGTTACCCCATCCATCTCTCTCTTCGTAATATTTTGACACCTCATTCTCCACTAACTCTACCCCATCCTTTAAGAATTTTAACTTTTATCCCACATCCATAAGTTTACCCCATTACTATTTTTTTAACTTTAATTATACCCCACCACATATTTTAACCAATCAAAACTTAACCCACTTAATAAAAAAATAAAAAAATAAAAAAACAACACTTTTATTGATTTTAGAAAATTAAATGGGATGGGGAGGGGATGGGTTTAACCCATTCCACTAGGGTTGGTTGCCCCTTCCTCTTGGTGGAATGGGTTTTATTCCACATCCATGGGTTTACCCCATAGGAGGGATGGGGGAGGGTTAAACCCATGGATGTTGATGCTCTTACAAAAAAAAAAAAATTGTATCTTATATATATTAAAAAAAAAAATCCCGATAAAATAGGCGAGCCCCTGAATTTTTTCCTTGCTCCGCCCCTGGTCTCGGATATGCCTCAGAGCTTCGATCTGTCCAGAGCTTCGGTTCTCTGTGTCCCTCGTCCTCGCTAGTGTGGAGCCTCGTTTGTCTTCGTCGTCGTCTTCATCATCGGCGGTGTCTTCGACCTGGCTAGGATGGAGCTTCGGTTCCAGAGCTTCGGCCGCACCTGTTCGATCTGTCAGAAGGCTCCGGATCGAAGATTGCGGAAGCCTCCGGATCGGCCTCTCGGAGCGTGATGCCATGGGCTGATAGCTCGAGAGCGATGATCGGCCTGTCGGAGATTGCGGAAGCCTCCGATCGAAGTTGTTTCGTGTTCTGGAATGAGGTTCCCTGGTTTCGTTTTGGATGAATTTTTTTTGCTCACGAAATTGAAGATTCATTCTGTAAAGCGTGGATTTTAGAGATGAATCGAGTTCAGATTGCCACTGATGAATTTCAATGATATGGTATTTGCTGCTTTCTCATGGTGCCCTCCACCGACGCCTTCGCCTTCATCCTCTCCGATTACCACACACCTCATCTCTGATCGCTTTCGTCTTCTGCTTTGATTTGGTGTGCACTGGTGTGCCTGCACTGGCAGGAGTGCAAATTGTAGGATAATTGTGAATTTGTACGTGATTAGTTGATTACTTGTGTGTTTCCCCTTCCAACTTTGCTTCTTTTTTTTTTTAATTCAAAAAAATAAAGGTGAAAGCAAAGTTATTGATAAGAAATTGAAGAATATACTGTAACTCACCAACTTTGTGATGATTACAGTCTCTTCAATGGTCAAATACACATATTATAGATTTTTTTACCAGCCGGGTTGAGCTCGTCTCTCCTGTTGCACTGGTGATGGAGTGTTGCTGGTGTGGAATTAAGTGATGCTGCTGTCTGATCATTTGTGAACTGTATTGCCTAGCCTAGGATGGTAATTTTGTTCCTTTAGGCCGATTTAGTAGGAGATGAAAATTTAGGCCTTTTATTCATTTTGTGGGCTGAGCTTTTAAAGTTATTGGGTTGGGAATTTTTTTTGGTGTTTTTCCTAGAATTGGATGGTATAGTACTCCTCCCCATTAGATGCCACTGGCAATATGCTTGGGTCCATTATATTTTTGCATATGTTCATATTAATATTTATGATCATATCTATAAAACATAAAAAGTTGTGTTCACCTACAATTTAATGCACATTTATTTAATGATTAATCTTTTATAATTATTTTGTTTCTATTCCATAAAATATCAAAAATACTTACATAGCTTAATGGTTAGAAGAATTGTTGGGTATACATGAGGTCTTGAGTTCAAATCCCATTAGGTACATTCTAAACATATTTTGCAAATTTTTTATTTCCTCTTACATTTTCATGTATTTGTTATGCGTAATTTTTTAAAATTGATCGATTGATCGAATATAATAATAAATTTTCATGTTATGTGTAATTTTAAAAAATGGAATATAATCTATAATCTATTAAATTATCATTTTTTATTCTTTACGCATAATGTTTTGGTTTCAATCACATTCGCTACTATTTGAATTAGGCAATTTCTTTTTATTTCCTCTTAAATTGCCATGTTTGTTATGCATATTTTTGTAAATATAAATAAAATAAAGTTATATAAAGAAAAATGTGGAGAACATTATAAGGTATTTTCTTTATATATAAATTAAAAAAACTTTGAATTTTTTTAATCAGAATTTATCATATATAGTTTATTATAATATGCAAATGTGTGAATGCGATAATTTATTATACCATCATCGTAATCTTTTTGTTACAAGTTTAATTTTTTTAAATTTAATTAATCATATATAGTTTATACTATGCAAATTTAAAAAAATTATTTTCTCTCATATATTAATGGTACCATTTTTCATAATATATCTAAATTGTGTTTAGCACCCAATGAATGTATATCCAGTTTTTCTTTTTTTCTCATATTTTGTAAAATTAGACTTAATATACTCTTTTATTTAAAAGTTAATTAGTGCCATCACAATATTAATTAGGCATTTAGTTCGGTGAGACGTTTAGAGGGATTAGGAGTTTCATCTTTGTGAAATAATTTTACCTTACAATTAATCAAGAAGTAATTACAGACTATTTGTATACCATCATTAAAATGCTAGAAATTTAAGTTCATAAAATTAGGCGTTTTTGCAAACCTTTCCAATCCCAATATTAATGCACCCCGTTTCCTCAATATATATATCACAATGTTTGATAACAATCACGATCATGGCTGGCCGGCCACAACCACCAGCACTACCGCTCGAGATCAAGATCCAAGCATTCAAGCAGCATCACAATCTCCTCCGACCCCAATTTCTCTTCCTTATCAAACGATGTTGACAGCTGCTCAGACCGCCCATACAACTTCTCGGGTGCGCAGGAGCTTTCGACGACCCTGGCCGGTTCAGCGCCGAGGGCTCCCCGCCGATGGCATTCCGACTTCTGATAGTTCTTTGCATCGGTGTGACAGCCGATTTCAAAAACCAAAGGCATATTTTCTCACCGCCGGTTGGATTCACAATTTGTTCTTTCATTTCTGAAATTTTTTGTATTTTATAGGTACCGAATGAGAAGTTGTACATTGGGGTGGTCTGCGTAGCCGTAAGCATCGACCAGAAACCCACCTGCATCATCCCCGACGCGGCGATGCCTGACCCTCCTCCGACGGGCCCCAGAACGCCCTCATCGGCAGCCACGTCCAGCCACGAGGATTTGCAACTTGATCCTTCTCGACAGTGCCCTCCATAGCGAGAACTGTTCCGCCACCAAGGTCTTCATCATCGACGACTGCAGCCACGACCACCGTTGTTTCCGGTCCTCCACCTGCTGCCCGATGCTCATGTGAAATTAAATTAATTAATTTGGATGACAACCGAGATTATATACCGTACGTTTCATTATATCTTTATTTGTTGCTTTGTTTTTAATTGTGCTTCTTAATTCTATTAGTAGATTATATATCAATATATGATTTTTCTCTTATTTTATATCATATTTCTTATTTCTAATTTTGTTGAAATAATTTTTTTTCATGTCACCATAATATTTTTTAACTTTTTTCATGTCACCATATATATATATATATATATATATATATATATATATATATATATATATATATATATATATATATATATATATATATATATATATATATTAATACAATCCTTCACTTGAACTTTTATTTTATTTAATTCATTCCCTCAATTAGTAGTGAATAATATGCATGCATCTTTATTTTCTTTTTATATTGGTTTTTTCCATAATTTTTAATTATATTATCACTATTTTTATTTGTTATTCTAATTTATATGTCATTTATTTAATTTTCATATTTAAAAAACTTTACAATAAAAAATGTTCATTGGTCACCACATGCCTAAAAACCTAATGAAAAAAGTTTGTATAATTTGATTTCATTACTATAAAATATTTTTTATTGATTCTTTTCATGCTATAAAAAATTTCAACATTATCAAATACATGAATTTTTTCCATCTTTAAATTTCTCTCGAATTTTATCTCTTCACTCAGTCATGGGTCTAGATTAATTTTTTTTTTGCTATATATGTAATAGTAGATATATTGTTTTATTTTTTCTATTTGAATAATAATATTTTGATTTAATTGTTGTTTGTAAAAACTACACTATGACATGTTAATTTTTTCTTTATTTACCAAGTATGATCTCACTTTAATTTTTGGAGCAAAATCATATGTCCCGGGCGTAGCACGGGTCTGCCAACCTAGTGCGTTTATAAAATGGTACTCTCGGGGTTTTGCTTTAGTGGTGTTTCTCCGGTCGGGGTAATGAAGTGGATATGTTTGGGGTAGCTACACACACGTGTCTATGACCTTGTTTTTATTTGGTTACAGTGTCTACGACTCTGTTTTTATTTTGATTACAGTGTCTATAACCCTGTTTTTGTAGTGGTGACAATGTCTATTACCCTATTTTATAGTGGTGACAGTGTCAATGGCCTTGTTTTTATTTTAGTTACAGTGTCTATGAGTCTATGACTCTCTTACTCATTCATATATTAGAGGAAAATTGCCACCACGTGTATTTTGGCTTCTCATTGGCCTCTATAGGGTTTGTGCTTCCCTTGTTCTAGGGTTTTCCCTTGATTACAGTGTCTATGGCTTTTTTTTAGTGGTGAGAGTGGCTATTACCCTATTTTTATTTTTGTTACAATGTCTATAGGGTTTTCCTTTGATTGCAATGTCTATGAACCCTTTTTTTAATAGTGGTGATAGTGTCTATAACCCTGTTTTAACAGTGGTGACAACATCTATGACTCTCTTACTCGTTCATATATTGGAAAGGTTTTTATTTGGTTACAATGTCTATTACTCTTCTTTTATAGTGGTGACAGTGTTTATGACCTTGTTTTTATAGTGGTGACAGAGTCTATGACCCTGTTTTAATTTTGATTACAACGTCTATGATCCCCTTACCCATTCATTTATTAGAGGACAACTGTCAAAACATGTATTTTGGCTTCTCATTAGCCCCTATAGGGTTTGTGCCTCCCGTGTCGTAGGGTTTTCCTTTGATTACAGTGTCTTTGACCCTTTTTTCATAGTGGTGACAGTGTCTATAACCCTGTTTTTTATTTTAGTTACAACGTCTATAGGGTTTCCTTTGATCTATGATCTTTTTTTTCATAGTGGTGACAGTGCCTACGCCCCTTTTTCATAGTGGTGACAGTGTCTATAGCCATGTTTTTATTTTGGTTACAACGTCTATAGGGTTTCATTTGACTACAATGTCTATGATCTTTTTTTCATAGTGGTGACAGTGCCTAAGCCCCTTTTTTCATAGTGATGACAGTGTCTATGACCTTGGAACCACATTTATTTTGAGTGAAAGTGTCTATGGCCTTTGATTACAGTGTCTATGACCTTATTTTTATAGTGATGACAGTGTCTATGACTCTATTACCCATTCATATATTGAAGGAGAACTGTCTACCTAATGTCTTTTGGCTTCTCATTAGCCCTTTTAGGGTTTGTACTTATCTTGTCATAGGGTTTTCCATTTGGTGACAACAATCATCTCTTAACGACGTACTGTACTTAACATTTTAGGGTTTAGGGTTTAGGGCCTTGGCCCTAAACCCTAAAGACTTAACCCTAAACCCTAAACCATACTGTACATCACATGTTCTTTTGGCTTCTCATTAGCCATTTTAGGGTTTGTTCTTCCCTTTTCCTAGGGTTTTCCTTTGATTACAGTGTCCATGAACCTTTTTTCATAGTGGTGACAGTGTCTATAAAGCTGTTTTTATTTTGGTTACAGTGTATATAGAGTTTTCCTTTTGATACAATGTCTATGACTTTGTTTTTATAGTGGTGACAGTGGCTATGACACTGTTTTTATTTTGATTACAGTGTCTACGACCCTCTTACCCATTCATATATTAGAAGAGAATTGTCACCGCATTTTTTTGGCTTCTCATTAGCCCCTATAGGGGTTGTGCTTCCCTTATCCTAGGGTTTTCCATTTGGTGACAACAATCATTTCTTAACGACGTACTGTACTTAACATTTTAGGGTTTAGGATTTAGGGTTTAACCCTAAACCCTAAACCATACTGTACATCACATGTTCTTTTGGCTTCTCATTAGCCCCTTTAAGGTTTGTGCTTCCCTTTTCCTAGGATTTTCCTTTGATTACAGTGTCTATGAACCTTTTTTCATAGTGGTGACAGTGTCTATAAAACTGTTTTAATCTTGGTTACAACGTCTATAGGGTTTTCTTTTTTATTACAATGTCTATATATATTTTTTATAGTGGTGACAGTGACTATTACACTGTTTTTATTTTGATTACTGTGTCTATGACCCTCTTACCCTTCATGTATTATAGTGGTGACAGTATTTATGACTTTATTTTTATTATGGTGACAAAAGTAGTTACATTTTTAATTTTTTTTAATTGTGGTGACACTACTTTAAAAAAATCTAGAAAACTATAAATTAGAAATTAGAGAAGAACTGTCATCACATGTATTTTGACTTATCATTAGCCCCTATAGAGTTTGTGCTTCCCGTTTCCTAAGGTTTTCCTTTGATTACAGTGTCTATGACCCTTTTTCATAGTGGTGACAGTGTCTATGACCTTGATTTTATTTCGGTTACATTGTCTATGACCCTCTTAGGCTCTTACCCATTCATATATTAAAGGATAACTGTCACCACTTATATTTTGGCTTCTTATTAGCCTCTATAGGGTTTGTGCTCCCTCGTCCTAGGGTTTTGCTTTAGTTACAGTGTCTATGAATCCGTTTTGATTTTGATTACAGCGTCTATGGCTCTCTTACCCATTCATATATTAGAGGAGAACTGTCACCACATGAATATTGGCTTCTCATTAGCTCCTATAGGGTTTGTGCTTCCATTTTCATAGGGTTTTCCTTTGATTACAGTGTCTATGAACCTTTTTTCACAGTGGTGACAGTGTCTATGACTTTGATTTTATTTTGGTTACATTGTCTATGACCCTCTTAGGCTCTTACCCATTCATATATTAGAAGAGAACTGTCACCACTTATATTTTGGCTTCTTATTAGCTTCTATAGGGTTTGTGCTCCCTCGTCCTAGGTTTTTCTTTTGGTTACAGTGTCTAGGAATCTGATTTGATTTTGATTACAGCATCTATGACTCTCTTACCCATTCATATATTAGAGGAGAACTGTCACCACATGAATATCGGCTTCTCATTAGCCCCTATAGGGTTTGTTCTTCCCTTATCATATGATTTCCCTTTGATTATAGTGTCTATGAACCTTTTTTCATAGTGGTGACAGTGTCTATAACCCTGTTTTTATTTTGGTTAAAATGTCTATAGAGTTTTCCTTTTGATTACAGTGTCTATGACTTTATTTTTATAGTGGTGACAGTGGCTATGACACTTTTTATTTTGATTACAGTGTCTATGACACTCTTACCCATTCATGTATTAGAGGAGAACTGTCGCCACATTTATTTTGGCTTTTCATTAGCCCCTATAGGGTTTGTGCTTCCTTTATGATATGATTTTCCTTTGATTACAGTGTCTATGACCATGTTTTTATAGTGGTGACAGTATCTATGACTTTATTTTTTTTATAGTGGTTACAATAGTAGTTACATTTTTAATTTTTTTATTGTGGTGACACTAATTTAAAAAAAATTTAAAAACTAGAAATTAGAAATTAGAGAACAATTATCACTAGATGTATTTTGGCTTCTCATTAACCCCTTTAGTGTTTATACTTTCCTTTTCCTAGGGTTTTCCTTTGATTACAGTGTCTATGAACCTTTTTTCATAGTGGTGACAGTGTCTATAAAGCTGTTTTTATTTTGGTTACATCGTCTATAGGGTTTTCCTTTTGATTACAGTGTATTTGACCGTGTTTTTATAGTGGTTACAGTGTCTATGATCCTATTTTTATTTTGCTTACAGCATCTATGACCCTCTTAACCATTCATATGTTATAGGAGAACTGTCACCACATGCATTTTGGTTTCTCATTAGCCCCTATAAGATTTCCCTTTGATTACAGTGTCTACGACCACATTTTTATAGTGGTGACAGTATCTATGACTTTGTTTTTATCACGGTGACAATAATAGTTACATTTTTAATTTTTTAACCGAGATTATGCGAGTTAGAACAACTTCTATAATTGCGGGATAATTTCTGAAATTTTAGAAATTAACACAGGGGCATATTTTATAAAAACAGAAATTCTGGGAGGTTTTGCGTAATTAGTCTTCTTCTTCCCCCATCTCGAGCAGCTTCAACAGTGGTTTTCGCTGATCTTCCGACGGCTCGTTCTCCTTACACAGAGCTCCGCTTGACGCGTATGACCTATCAAACTGACGAGTGCAATCTCTACTTCAGTCTCGTCGTGTTTATTTTGTCGAAGAATGATCTTACAAAACGCGACGAATGCTTGAACAGGAGTTGCTAAGCGGGTGTTTCATGAAGCTCCAAGGTGTCCAACAATGACGGTTAGCGATTTTGTATAAATTTGAGAGGGGTTTTTGCACGAAAACCATCCTTGAGAAATGTAGAACGTGATTGAGTGGGTAGAAGGCTTGGATTTAGGGTCGAACGTGATTTAGGGTGCACGAGGAGCTTCGATTCGGCCTTCAATGGAGGAGGACTCGGTTGGGAGGGCGGAGATGGCGGAGGAGGCGGAGGGAGGCCGGAGACGACGTGAACGCAGGGAGGTCGGAGGGGCTGACATTAGAAATTAGCGGGAGGGGCTGAAATTTCCACGCTCCATCAGCAACAGCGAGGACTTGGCCGAGTCATCGATCTGGCCACCACCGACGTCCAAGATCGCCCTCCCTCGCAGCATCCTCGCTCTCGCACGCTCAACTTCACAAGAGATTTGGTGATAGAGCTTTGATCTGGCCACCGCCGGCGGAGGAAGGAGCGTCTATGGTTGAGACATTGATTTGGGATGAAACATTGAAACCTAGCGCGTGAAAGTAAGGAAATTAGAAGTAGGGGCAAAAGTGAAAATTATGGACTATTACCTAATATTGTCACCCTTGTGTCCTATGTCTTAAAAATTAGACCCAAAATGGCCACTTAGCAAAAAAAAACCCCAAACTCAATTAAGGAGTATTTATTTCGTTCCGGCTATATACACCGCAAATCATGCACGTCCTTAAGGACGTGCAATATCAGACACAAGGCTTGCACGTCCTTAAGGACGTGCAATATTAACCTTGTGATTTGCGGTGTATATAGCAACCCCCATTTATTTTAATTTAATTATTAATTAATTAATCATAGTATAATTAAAACATAGGGAACCGAAAAGCAGGACACGTGGAATCCCACCAGGGAGAGAGGAGGAGATGACGTGGAACGTCACGTGGGGTTCTCTCCCCCGTTGCACGATTAAAAGGAATCCCGTTTCCTCACAGCCACACCCTCAAGCTGGTCTTCGTCTTCAACTCTCTCTCTCTATTGGGAAATTTGCAAAATTGGAAAACCCCATTTCCCCCAATTTTCCATCCCTTTATCGGTAGGTTATCAACAATAAAGCAAGTACCCTCCTTGGCCTCCAAGTTATCTTTCCCAATTCGCTGCCTTTTTCATTCACCCAAAACCCTAGACTCTTTCCCCATCTCTCTCAGATAGTCAGCCTCCGCCGGCCGATCCTCTAGTTCCCCCGCCGGGCCTTTTACAGGTCAGTTTCTTTCCGATTTCCTACTTTATTTCCACGTCTTTCCCTCGCTTTTCGCTATTTTTTTTTTTGGCGATGAAACTTTGATTGGATTGATCAAAGGGGTTTCGGTTAATTGGTCATCTGATTTGAAATTTAGGACTTTATTTGTTGTTTCATGGGGGTGGATTAGGAAAAGATTCGATCTTTATTGTGTGTTTGTGCTTGGTGTTTATGAAAAGTGGACCCTTTTTTTCTTTGGTTGCAGATTAGGGTTTGCTTGGGCCCTGTCTTTATCCAAGGTTTGGGTTAATTTAGACTAGTATTCAAGTTCTTTGAAGGTATTTGTGCCAAGTATAGGAAGAGGAATATAAGAGGTTTGGGTCTCATGAGAATTGGTAGGGGGATGCAGAGATCTATTTCTGTGCAATTCAACGCAACTACGCCGGCCTGGATCAAATCCTTCTGCCGTGGGGTTGGGGTTACTGCTCCTAAGGTCAGGACCCGTGATAAACTGTCAATCTGGATTATTGAGCTCTAATTCCGGTTGATTTTTGTTGCTGAAGAGGGTCGGAAGTTTTCAAGGATTTGATTCAGGAATAGGGGAAGACAATGACTCGAATTTTGGTACAGCGTGGTTCTGGTAGCTCGTCGTCCAATCAAAACCGCTCTTCACAGCCCAGTTCTTCAACTACACCTCCTCAGTCAGCAGTAAATCCTCCTCCAGCTAATCCTGCTGTCAAAGATGAGGATCTTGTGGAAGAAGTGCACGAACCTGTTGGTTTGAGTGAGTTGTGTGAACATTGTGTTGGTGCCGAAAGCAAGAACATAAAGACAGACAATGTTTCATCTGCTGTCCTTGATCAGACTGATAATGGGAGCGAGGAAAATGACTATGCTGATAGAACTGGGAATGAGGGTTTCGGACATGTTAATTTGATGAGAGGTTTTGGGAGCTTATCAATAAGAGAGCGAGGCCCACATGAGAGCGATTGCAGAAGCGTTGATTCTTCAGTAGGTGCAATAGACAACTCACAGCCCCCACCTCCTCCTGTTCCACCTCCTAGACCTTTGACAACAAACTCTAGTCCTCGGAGACTCGCTTCAAACACCTCCAATGTTGGCCGTTCTGGACCATCTAGACGATCTGCTGGTTGGCCTGTTGTACCTAGGACTTCTCCGACTGGATCAAGGCCATCCTCACCAAGATCTCACTGTGAAAGTGAAGGTTACAATAGTGCTGATGAGCAAAACCCTTCATATGGACCCTCTTATAATGACATTGTAAGTCTGTCTAATTGGTAATGATGATACATGTTATCCTTTTCTCTTTCTTTTTCATTTTACAGGAAGCCCGCGACAAATATGGTTTTAAAACCTCTACTTCTATGAGTCAATCTGACAAGTACTGCCAATGCATGTTATTTCAGGAGAGAGAAAGACAGTTTGAGCTCGACATCAGAAGGTCAAAGGGCTTAGAGGTGAAGAGAATGCTGGAGGACGGTAATTGTCTATTCCGTGCTGTTGCGGATCAAGTATACGGGGATCCGGAGCTATATGATCTGACCAGGCAAATGTCAATAGATTATATGGTATGTTAGCTTGTTAATGATATGCATCATGGTTATTTTCATTTACACCTCATACTAGTGCTGCTTGCAAGACTTGCAATGCTTGATGATGTTGCCTCTATGTTGTCGAAATACCTAGTTATTCTTAATTTGTGATTAGTATCATTGTTTTCAGTGTCCCATCACAGCATGCCAGCTGATGTGCATCTATTTAACGAGTCTTTATTTTTCTTGAATTAAACTTGTTCTAGTCCAGCTGGTGATTTGTAACATTCACCATTCTTCTCCCTGCTATTCAGGAGCGTGAGCGGGATCATTTTTCTCAGTTTATAACAGAAGGTTTCACTTCGTACTGTAAGAGGAAACGAAGAGACAAGGTATACATGTTAATCATCTTGACTTGTCCGTCTTCCTATGTGAAGGCATTGCTGTCTGTTGGTTTGAGCATATCTCAAACTCGAGTTATTTTTTAACCTTTGATATATTCATTGATTGTTATATAGTAGCATAAAATTGTTTGTAGTTCTAGTGCAGTAAAGGCAGTACTTTTTATTATTATTATTATTTTTATGAAGTTCCCTTTAACTCGATAAATCAATTTTTTCTTCTTGGTGTCTTTCTAATGGCAGGTTTATGGAAACAATGTTGAGATCCAAGCATTGTGTGAAATGTATAATCGCCCAATCCATATTTATTCCTACAGCACAGGTGGACCTGATACTTGAGATTGAGGGTAGTTTAATTTTTCCAATTTGAGGGTTTTCATAATTTGACCTTCCTGACCGGGTAAAATCATTCTTTGCAGAGCCAATCAACATTTTTCATGGAAACTATGAAACTGATCAACCACCGATAAGATTAAGTTTCCATCATGGTAATCACTACAATTCTCTTGTTGATCCCCGGCGCCAGACAATCGGTGCTGGACTTGGATTTAGCTCTCTTCGTGGGGTATGTTCATAAATTTGTATCTGCGATATACTGCTCTTGTTGATCCTTTTCTTTTGTAAGGCACATGGAGGGAAAATATTGACCAATGCTTAATCTTATCGGGTGAACATTAAAATTATATCATCTTCGTCTTCTCAAGCTGTCCGGAATGTGATATGTAATGTTCTTCTTGCAGAGGCATGTTGACAAGGACCAAATCAAAGCTGCTATTAAAGCTCAACAAGACCAACAGATAGATAGTGTATGTATTTTGGATTGTTTCGCTACAGTGCCTTCACCTAATCCTTGGGGATTTCTTCTTACATGTTGGAATACTCCTAAATACAGGCACTTCTAGCGGAAGGACGATTCTACTCTGACCTTGAGCTCACTGAGAAGGAGATGGAACGAATGGTAATGGAAGCTTCTAGAGCCGAGTACTTAGCTGGCGACAAATTCAAACAGCAAGTTGGCCACCTAGAATCTTCCACATCTGGTGCTGAACCATCATCCTCGGGTTCCAGTAAGTATCACTTCTTGGCATATTGCTCAGCATATCTCACAAAACGATGATAGTAATCATTCTTTCTGTGTTCGGAATAGGGCGATCAGGCAACGTGACTGAGAAGCAAGTAAAGGCACCGGATACTGGTCCAAACAGCAGCATCCAGATGATGCTGTCAATGGGGTTCAGCTACCTGCAGGCCATAGAAGCGTACAGCTTATTTGGGGACGACGTCGACTCTATGGTCTGTTACCTCCTGGAGACCAGCAGCAGCAGCAGGCTCAAGGGCAAGGCTACTGAGTAGACGAACTGGATCACGGACCAGGTTTCCTGTTTAGGCTTCTTTCGAGTTTTAACCAATTATAATAATGTCTTTGTATCCTTTCATACATTGGAAGTTTGAAGCCGATTGGGATCTCATATTTGTGTATGCCTGCGTTGAATCCTCTTTAAAATTAAATAAATATTTACCTAGTTTCTATATTTGGAGTGAAATTATATGCAATATGCAACTTTCTTCAACTTGAACTAAATCAACGAGTCTCAAATGGAACTGATGATCTTCGTTTTGTAAATGAAACGAGGTTTAAAATCCCTCTTAACGCCATGAAAACCCAAACCATAAATCATGGACCAATTTGTTTTCTTATCCTTTGATAATGGAGATTTAATTTCTTAGCAAAATTCAAACTAAAGAGGTAAAAACGGCAAAATCCCATTCATTTGTTTGGCTTTGGAAAGGAGTGTCGTTATACATCAAACAAGAGGATCTGTCTGCTACTGCTGAAACCGAAAACTCCATCTGATCTTGACCTCAAAATTCATTTTTAAGGCTGCGTGTGTTCACTAAATGATACAGATCATAACAGAAAAAATATACCTCATGGAAGTTGGAAGTCGAACTCTCATTTAAACTCCAGTGAGAAACTCGCTGGTTAACTCGTAGAAATGACATTTTAGGACCCAAGAGTTCCAACACCATCAAGGGCAAAGGGCTGTCAGTAATTTCTGTCAGCTGAAATGATTCGAGAAAAGACTTTTCGCAAAAGCTGGAAAAACCCCTTCCACATATTCCAATCAATCTCTCCTACCATGACGTACTAAGCTGTTTTCATCTTGCGAGATGGCGGTCTTCGAAATAGACTGATGAGATCGTCAAGACCCTGATTGAATACGTGTGTAAGTGTAAGGAAAACAGGAAACGAGTGATAAATTTTTGCCATAAACGTGGGATGAAAGTATGAAAAATTACCCTAGTTGTTATCACCAGGAAGCTGAAGAGCACTATTAAATAAGATCCCAGCGCTAGTAGCAACAGCAAGTCGAACGTAACGCTTGCCACCTGCAATTATTATCAAAATGATTGTCAAGACCTCAATGCAACCAAGAATTATCAGAACGGGTGACAAGAAGCTAAAATGAAAAGATGTTATGGAAGGAGTATGATCCCAGATCAGTCTTCAAATATTTGAGGTAAAGAGTGCTCAGCTCATCATTTGCAGTTGTAGAGGCTGAATTGCAGCAAAATTTAATTTGAAAAACAGAAATGAAAAAACTTGGAGAAATCTTTTAAAAATGTCACCACATGATTCGGTTGTGTTCAAGCGGAGAGGTGCTTCTTTTTATTCCCACTCGCTATAGTCATTCACATGTACTTCTGGAGTTTCTTCAAATTTCGGGCAAGTAGTTTCACAATGAGGAGTTTCGTTTTTTATTAACTAAAATGGTCTAGTTATTCTTTTCGTTTTCCAATACATTTACCTTATTCCCTATTAGAAAAAATTCAAGTAATTTTGAAAACCCAAATGAGCATATATAGCAGCATGCTGGATATAAAAGAGGCTCATATCAGTATATTGATAATGGACCAAAGGTAGGAGAAATAATTGATTTTGTACCTGGTATATATGGAGTGTAGCCTTGGTTGAATCATAGAAGGTGAAAATTCCATCAAGCACCTCATGCTGCACATTAACGTCAACAGCGTGCTCTGCTAACTCCTGTAAATATTAGAGTATCAATATTTGAAAGAAAACCAACACCAATCCAATGAAACAAAAAGACGTTCAATGAAGGCTCATGTTTTTGGGATTCAGAGTTGTGATAATGAAGCTTATTTACTTTCCAAAAGGTGAAAAAAAGAGAACCTTACCCTTTCTCTCCAAATATCTCTAAAATCAACCGGATCACTATTTGTAGTGCTAAGAGCAAGCACGCCTAGGTTTTCTATGGACTCAAAAATCCAGTTAGGAACATGAAGTCTTGGTTTTTTTATTGGGTTAACTTGGCAAAAAAAATATACACTATCTCAGTTGCAACATCTTGCAGCACTTCTTCTAGCAAACAAAAAAGTATTATTCAAAGAAATTGAAAAGACAAGTGAGCTAACTAACCTTTTTCAGAGCATTGATGAAGGGGTCACCCTTTGGCATAAATGGAGCTAGACGAGGCGTAGATGACAAAAGATCCAACCATGATTCAACATAAGAAGGGTTGACAGCTAAACTACTGTTGTCCGCAAATATTTGCACATTCTTCCCTTCAAGCCCGTATATATGCCTCTGTGAGAAAGAATGCACTAGTTATCATATTGAAAGATAAGGGAATGGATTTTGTTTATACTTCAAAAAGTTGAGAAAATGAAACTAGCTCATTGGTATAATATAACAGTGTTGATTTCATAATTTATATACAACCTTGGTCCTCAGATTTGTATTATGCCCCTAATTGCCAAAGTGATTTTACAAACAAGAGTGAATAAACATGAAAACCATAAACATTCACAATTCAGAATTCATCACTGTGAGAAATGTGGATTCAAACAACACAAGCAAAAAGGTAATATTACTAAAAATTACCGCAAGACTCTCGGCAACTAACTTGACATTCCTGATGACTGCAGTTTCACTTGTGAAAGCTCTGCAAAATTATTCCACATCATTGTGAGAAATATGGATTCTTGAGACCGGATGTTTACAAGTTAGATGTTCATCAAAATTACCGGCTATCAGACAGGTCCCCAAAGTTCTCCAAAAACTCTGGTGCTGTAGGGAGTTCAGAGAGAGTAGCAGCAGTTATTCTGAGTCTTGAAAATTGCTCATGCTCCCATGCGACCTACATCAGTTTCTATTCTTAATAACCCACAAGCAACAAGGCAATTTTGCAAGTAAATATGCTGAAGTGGAACATGCTTGTAGAGTTGTAGGAGGGGTTCATATGTTTCTCAAAATGTATCCAAACGTCAAACGGTTACAGCCATGCTGTTCATGCCACGTCTAGACTATCTATAACTAGTGACAACACAATTGATGGCTACTTGCTATTAAAACACAGCCAAATACATGATAGTTTCTCCTACAACCCTAGCCGTCACTCGTCGGTATTTAGAGAAGCAGTGGACACAACTTGAACAAAGCCTCCAGAGAAATCATGTCATGTAAGCACATTAGTTATATTACCAATTACCACAGTCGTGTATCTAATTACCAAACAGGTGTTTATCATAAATACATACTCGAGAATTTGAAATGTTTATCTTCTTGTGCTTCAAACCGACTTTGATTCCCAATTCACCGGCTACATCAGAGAATCCCTGCTATCACATGAAAAATGAATGAAAAATATGCAATATTACGCAATGCAATCACAATAGTCATGTATGTGCATAAAATACCTGGAAAATGTGCTTGATGTAAGCATTCTCTGGAGGCTTGGACACGTGAAGAAACAGTTCTTCATGAGCAGAACCAATTGTATCCAAACAAATGGCGTAGTCAATACTCTCACGTAGACGTTGATCTAAAGTTCGAAGCCACTGAACGAAGTAGATATGACAGTAAGCAATTATTGGTTTTTGGTTTAGTTTTGTACATAAGAAAATTCGTAATGAAATAAAAGAAACAAGAAAGTTGGATTGAAGCCAGAAAAGTTCACAGGTGGAAAAGCTTTGCACCTTATGAGTTCCATTGTAATTATAAGGTCCACCAGAGGTTAGCCCAAAAAGTAAGTTGTATCTTCCCTTTGTCTTAGAATTTGAATAAAGAAGTGAAAAAAGACGGGCTACTTCAAGAAGTGCAACCACACCACTTCCATTGCTATCACTCCCCACTGACAATGCCTACAATATGAAGTTCATAGTTTAGTACAAAACTAATAAATCTAGACATCAATGAAAAAGATTATTCTCACGTACAGGTGCAGTGCCAAATGTATCATATGATGCCACTATAGCAATTGTGGGTAGTTTATTTGAGTCTCCATCTGTCCTCAATCCTGGCAACCATCCCTGCAAGTCACAAGAATATTCATCAAATTGAAATGATTGAAGACTACTGAAAAAGAGAGGAGCATAAACCCAGAATCAATTTTGTCTAAGCAGTGTCTAATGAGGTCATCTAGCTAGATGAAACAAACAAGATAGAGAAGTCTTGTGGGGAAATAGAATGCTAGTGTAAAGTTGATGAAACATGCAGCAAAAATTGTTACATGAACACAGCTTTCCGTCCATGTATTATTTGCCCCAAATAAAGCAAATGCCACAGTTTCATATTTAACCAAATATGAGCTAATCCATACCTGAATATTTGTGATTGTTGGAGACGCAACTTTCTTAGGTTCGGCTGTTGAAACAACAAGCTTGAATCTGAAACAATGAACAACATAAATATAAGATTCGAAAGAAAATAACAAGGTTTATAGCATCATCTCCTCAATATCCTTGAATCAGGGTGTCCTGATTAAACAAAAAATCACATAATCCCAAGAAGAATGATAGCAAAAGAAAGGATCAAACTTAATTAAGATGACATCTAGACCAAATATGCAGGCAATCAAATTCTTATAGATGACCGAAGTTGGTCAAACATACCCTCCAGTTGTTGCTGAAGCAGGCTGACCAGTGGCATCATTTTTTTCAATGTCAGCTAAAACAGCCTTCAAATTGTCATCCTCAAAAGCAAAATAAACTGGATACTGTAAAAACAATGATATCATCAGAAACATTCCAGGTCATTCACACTCTTAAAATGAAATTCTTTTAGAGGATTCTGCAGGATAAAAAAAATAGGCATGCAGAACTTCAAAGCACATTATAAATTCCTGTCACACATACCCTAGTTATATGAAACCATAATTTATCCTCGCAATGTAAAGGTCACACAACAACTGTATCACGAGCATTAACAATTTAACACAAAAACAACAAAACATTTTCTCTCACTCACAGGTAAATTTGCATGAATAAGTAACCTCTCTAGTTCCAACAACTCGTTCCTTATTGCCATTTCATCTTTACTAGGAACAGGAGTTTGGCGTTCTCGACTCAGAAACCGAGGAAGTAGAAATAAGAGACCACCCAATGGCTGCTTCTGAACAATGTAATCTGCAGTATGATTGTTGCAACACAACATATTAAGAAGAGTATACAGTGTAGGAAAAATAATTTACATGCAAAATTCCACCCACCGCAAATCAGAGACCGGGCAAACAAGAACAAGATACTCAGATAACACGTGCATTAAAAATAAATTCAAGGGTCAGGTAAGATCTCCATAAGCTGATCGTTTATTTGCTTCATAATCAATCTAAAACGAATAATTCTATCTGGAAAGCACGAGTTAATAGCTTCTCTTTTGGTGATTTTCGGCAGAATCAATAAGAAACCTGAACTGATACGATTAGATGATTAATAAACATCGTGGTGGATCTATTTCATCAACGCATTTATTTCTTCTTCGAATTGTAAAGGGGAGAGAAAAGAGAGAGCGGCATCAAAACGGTCAAAATGAAGACTGTTAGAGTTAGCAGCTCTATGATCTAAATAGGTTTAAGTCCAATTCTCGTGTGGTCCGATCAAAACAAATCAAATGATCATGCTAGCCACGGGAACACTAAAAATTCAGCAAACCGATCAGTCGAATTGACTTTCTTATAGGTGGAACATAGATAATCCAGATAGGGTTTATAAAGGACCAAACATAAATAATTGACGCTCGCAATATTTGAACCCATAAAATGAGAGCAAAACAAGAAAAGAGAGAGTGCTAGAAGGGAAACCTTTGATGGCAGGTAACTGAACCAGTTTCCGAATGGGGACGATGACAACAGTGCGAGAGAGATCTGCATTATTGGGGTTGAGAGAAGAGCCGGCGTGGTGATTGAGAGAAGCAAGGCGAGATCCGAAAGGAGCGCCAGCGAGATCGTACTGGATGAGGCGGTAGACGTCGACGGCGGTGGCGGCGTCGCAGAGCTCGACGCAGGCGAAGAGAACGAGGAAGAGAGTGATGACGGAGCAGATGGAATCGATCATCTCTCTCCTCGTCGCCATTGTAGAGTGGGACGGAGAGGAGTAGGAAGCTAGGGTTTGGGTTGGGGGAAGCTCGATCTGATAGAGATTAGAGAGAGGGAGAGAGAGAGAGCTCTGCAGATGCAGAGAAGTGGGAATAGTTAATTTAGAGATCTAATCAACAAAGATCAGTCAAGCCAAGTAAGTAAATTAGGATTTAGGATTTAGGGGTTCGAATTCGAACCGGTCCTGTCCGGTCCGATAAATGTATACTCCGTATAGTTAATAAGATTGCAATCACGGTCCAGGGAACTCAGGTGCATTTAGGGCTGTTATTCGAGCCGAACGAGCCGAGTATTACTTGTTCATATTTAGTTCATTTAGAATATGAATGAGCTCGAGCCGAGCCTAAATTTTGACTCGAGCTTAAAAATGTGCTCATATTCGGCTCGTTTAGGAAATGAGCGAGCTCGAGCCGAGCTTTTTTCGAGCTTTAGACAATTCTACTTGCTCATTATACAATAACTTTAAGAAAATTTTAGAAATTTCATAAAATTCGAGCTATTCGAGTTTAATTCGAACGAGCCGAGCTTTGGACCGAGCTTTAAAATGTGTTCATACTCGGCTTGTTTAGAAAATGAACGAGCTCGAGTCGAGTTTTATACGAGTCGAACCCGAGCCGATCACGAGTAGCTTGTCTCACATAACACCCCTAGGTGCATTTAGGGAAGTAATCATGTTGTTACTTTGGTCTCTGCTATGCTTAGTTTAGAGCAATTTTACTTAGTTTATGGCTAATGTCGACCCGACTGGTTTACATGGTCATAATTTACCAGGTTTCATCGTGTTAAAAAAAAGAAATTAAAAAGTTGATCATTGTGTTGTTTTTGACATAAAATGTTATAAAAGGAAGTCATTACTTTACAATTTATAGTATCTTACAAGTAAAATATGTGGAATTAGATATGGAAAGAGTGTTGGTCAGAGCTTCCTTTGTAGGAACTGAGAGGTCCAGATCCGTCACTCCTTCCGTGAGGTTAATCGGCTTGTCGACTCCCTTGCACATTTTGATTTTTCTCTTTCGCTTGGTTTTGTTGTTTTAGACATTATCCTTTGGTTTGTTGCTAGACCACGCACAGGGGTTACTTCCTCTCGCCTACGCAACGTGTAATTTGGTTTAATTTTCCTTAATAATATCGAGGGTCTTTCCTCGGTTTGCCCACCAAAAAAAAAGATATAGAGAGAGTGTTCACACAAAAAGAAAAAAAGGTATATGGAGAGAGTCTTCGATGGTGTTTGGTTTATCACTCCTTATTCACATAAAATTCTTTCTTGGTTTGACAATTTGCTAGATGCATGCATTCTTCTCTGTTTACCTCGTCATTCGACGATTCTTCATCTGTCATATTTTTTTTGAACCGGAAAGAATTTTGTTGAAAGGGAGACCGTCGTTTCTAATCAAGGGCATCCGGACGGATGAGCTCTGCTAGCGCATAATCGTGAGGGACACACTGACTAAAGAAGTCAAGATTGAGATGCGAGAGAGTCATGGACTCAGTTTTTCTATTTTATGACATTTGTTATATATGGTATTTGGAACTCTCACCTTTAAAAAAAGAAAGAAAAGAATGCATGAGTCACATTAGCATGGTTGGGCTTCAAACTATGATCACATAGACACAGTTCAGATCTGGCCCATTACATTGTTTGGGCATTATAATAAGTAGCCCAAAAAGGCCCATCTAGAGTGTTGGCTGTGGTGTAGGGCCGTTAATCAGAATGATGATACAAACTACTCCCTCCGTTTCCTTTTAAGTGACTTTTTCAAGTCAAGCACGTAGTTTTAGAACGGTAAAAACTATATTAAATATTAATATTTTTATGAATTTTTTTTAATAATATTGTACTTATCGCCAATAACTATGAGATTGTTGAAAAAAATTATGAAAAAAATTATTATTTTATATAGTTTTTCACCCCTTAAAAAACGTGCATAAATAGTAAAAAGTCAATTAAAAGGAAACGGAGGGAGTACAAAGTATTATCCAAAGGAGATACACATGTAATGAAATGATTGGTGCAGGAAGCAACGAATTCAATCCTGTAATTTCATCCACATCTGCAAGATCTCCCAACACCCCAAACTCCTCGCCTTTGGATTATTATTATCCTTTTTTAGTTTGTCACTCTCCACTCTATTTTACAAACACCTGTACGAAATCAAAGTAAAACCAATTCAGATCGAGCGGGGAGAATTTCACAAGCAAAATGGCAGCTACAATGGCAACTTCCTCCACGGTTGTTGGATTGGGCACTTCCTCCCTCTCTCTCCGCTCTTCCTCTAAGTCCCTCAACTTCTCTTCAGGTAACAATGGAATTTCGTATGTATATTTTGTTACACAAAATTATATAAATTGATCGAAAAAGAAATGAATCAAATCTTATATATACGTAGGTTTCTTGAAGCCTCAGGTGGCACAGAGGAACCCGCTAAGTCAAGTGCGAGCATATGGAGGAAAGTTTACATGGTGAGTACGTACAATTTAAGACCAATTGATTAATCTCTTTAATTATATTATTGATTATTGATTGATGATTTGTTACTGTTTGTAACATGGGGAAATGAGTGAAGCTTTGAGAGGAATTGGCTGAGGACTGATTTCAACGTGATCGGGTTCGGGCTGATCGGGTGGATAGCTCCGTCAAGCATCCCCGCCATCGACGGAAACAGCCTGACGGGGCTCTTCTTCCAGAGCATCGGACAGGAGCTGGCTCACTTCCCTACTGGCCCTGCTCTCACTTCCCCTTTCTGGTCCGTTTTACCTCCCTACTTCCTCTCTACACTTTTTTAAATCTCATTATTAGTGGTATTAATTAATTAAGATGTGGTGGGCCTTTTTTCTTGTACAAGGCCCAGCCCAATAAGTATTTTGTACTACTCTTGCACATGGATGGCAATTAGGCAGCATCAAAACATCTCAAACACCCATCTCTAAAATTTCTTCAAATTGGACAACAAAATATATATTCTTCTTATTATTTTTACTTTCATTCTAACAACTTTTCATTTCTAAAATTTGAAAAATGATTAACTTTTGGAGAATACTGCATATTCAAGAAACCTCTCTATTTTTACTCCCACTTCTCCATTTTGGAGAATGAAATTGGAAATCTGTTAGACGAAAAAAACACCTTAAAATTCTCCAAAATGGAAAATATGTTGGATGGATATATGCTCTAACTAAGCCACATCACATAATGGTAAAAACGGAATGATCAATATTTCTCAAAAATAACCTAAAAACTAAAAGTAGGGGCTGACTATATTATACTCCATCCGTTCATTAATAAGTGTCGTTTGACACGTTTTTTAATGAGCTAAAAACTATATAAAATATTAACTTTTTTATTAATTTTTAAAAATAATTTTAAACCTATAACTAATATGTAGTATAAAATTATAAAAAATTCAATTAAAAACTTTATATTTTATATAGTTTTTAACTCCTTAAAAAACGTGCTAAAAAGTCAAACGTCACTTATTTCTGAACGGACGTAGTAGTTTCTCATTTAGTAAAAACTAATGGTAACAAGTAAATAAAACTCCTACTCTGTACCATACAGTAATAATAGGATGGAGAAAGACAAATACTGGATAATTGACAGATACAGTATATAATTTGACATGTTTGTCTTGGAACAATGCAGCATTATTAGTTCTAGAAATTGATACTCTTTGGGAAGCTCTTCAAAGTAGTTGTTCCAGCTAGCAAACATGATGGGTATTGGTGTTAAGCACAAATTGGGGACAAGTCCTTGGTATCCCTAAATCCCTTTCACCAAACCCTAAGATTTACCAACCCTTCCTCATACTCTTCACCTTTGAAAATGGCATGTTTACATGCAATATTTGCACGTCCAACCACTATGTTTAACGCCAATCTAAGAGCCATATTAATTATTATGGGCATTTTCCGATTTCATATCGTTTAATCTCCTGTCCAAATCCTGTCTCAGATACAGCGAGTTATTGATTTCATTGTCAATTGGTTTTTAGATGAAATTTTCATTATATGATTACTTTGGGCCTTATTTAATTTTAATTTTGGTGAGATAGGTTGTGGCTGGTGACATGGCATCTTGGGCTGTTCTTGTGCCTTACTTTTGGGCAGATTGGATTCAAGGGCAGGAATGAAGGCTACTTTTAGAGATTTGGTGTCTCTCTCTTAGTTTTTACTCTTCTACCAATGTATGTAAAAAAAAAAAAGAATCTGGATTCAGATCTTCATGGTCTCCCTCACCTGTTTGATTATGAATTATGAATTATGATGATGATGATTTCTCCTCAAACTTCATCAACTCTTTCTTTAACTTTAACTTCTTCTTCTTCCTCCATTCAAAAAGTAAGATTGTCTCTATCACAACTGTTTCTGCAAATCCATGCTCTTTTCTTTTTTGTGCTTTGCTTTTTTATGCCATTTGTGTTTCTTTGAATCTGAGGTAGTATCTAATCCAATACTATATGTAGCCCTCCAAACTCCAAAGTGAAAGAATATGATTTCCATGCTTCTGATCTGGCACTGACCCAGAGGCCCAGATGAACAGTTGGGCCCCATATGGGCTCATAGTTTGCCACCTGTCTTTTGAGAACATACCCATCTCAAGTTTCTTTGTGACTGGAAAAAGAATATATTCCTCACTACTTCACTGCTTTTGATGAAGGGGAGAGATTTGTTACAAAATTATATTGCAGTTGCAACAAAGTACCTACAAGAAGATTACAAAAATAACTGCTTTTCAATTAAGGAACTGAAAATTTGAAAAACACTTTAGGAAAAAAATAGGCAAAACTCACAAGCAAATGAGGAAGTACAGAGATGAAAGGTGAGGGATGGTGATGGAGAGGAGTAGATAGCCAGTCAAGTAGGAGGAGAGGCATTAATCCCAATGGCAAAAAGGAAAAGAGAATCAACAAGCTAAGTAAAAAAGCAGGTGAAGAAGGAAAGGAAAAGAAAGCATGGGTAACCCACTTTTGTGGCCAAAAGAAGATCATTCATCACTTCATAATGGTTTTCACAAGTTTGTGTACTGCATCAAGCAAAGCTTTAAAGACCTTACCACAAATCTTACACGTCGAAAAGGGTGAAATGAGTTAATTAATTAGAAAATAGTGCTAATTAATTAAAAAGCTTTGCACGTTGAAATGGACGTGCAATTAAAGAAGAAGATTTGCGGTGTATCTAACAACACCATATATATATAGAGAGATTAGGTCTAGTGTAAACAACCCTTAATGTGTTTTTTGTTAACAAATCACAGTCATAGATTGAGGGAAAATGGAAGGTTGAGATTAATTGTGGTTTTTTTTTGCTTAAAAAAATCACGGGTCCCACTAATATTGCTCCTCACCCTCATAATGTGGTGTGTAACCCACTCTCCCCACAACCCACTTTGAATTTGAAAAATGACGTAAATGGAAATTGGCAGGCTCATCTTGATTTTTTTTTAAAATTAACTAGTTAATACTCCGGTGTGAAATCACGTGATCGATTAATAATGCACCTGCTCGTTATTTTCAATTAGCAATTAGATTTCGATGAGTAATGACGAATAATTCCTTATTATTAACGAATAGTGACTATGAACTTGCCGAATAATTGATAAATTTAAATTCATGAACATTTTTACACAGAGTTTGAATTTCAACAAACCTACATCTAATTGCCCCTATACATATGAATAATTTCTAATTATCAACGAACAATGACTCTGAACTTGCCGAATAGTCATAGTCGATAAATTCATGGGATTGAATTTCAAGAAACCTATATCTAATTGCTCCCATATATATGAATAATTCCTTATTGTCAACGAATAATGACTCTGAATTTGTCGAATATTTGATAAATTCACGAACAATTTATATCTAAATAATTCCTGATTATCAACGAATAATGACTCTGAATTTGGCCAATATTTGATAAATTAATGAACAATTTTATATAGAGTTTGAATTTCAATAAACTCACATCTAATAACCCATGTACATATGAATACTTTCTTATTATCAACGAATAGTGACTATGAACTTGCCGAATAGTCAATAAACGAATAAAATATCTCAGATATAAACGAATAATTCTTCGCATTTCAACGAATAGTTCTTTCAGTTTCAACTAATAACATATCAATTTACCTTTTATGATCTATTATTCAACAGTTGATAGTAATTATTCGCTAAATTGATCGTTATTATTCATCAGTAAATATGAGTTATCGTTTAGATAATAGCAAAAGGGTTGATCAATTTTGCAACTATTCTCTAGGTTGATAGTAAGTATTCGTTAAGTTCCTAGTAATTATTCGTTAGCTTGAAAGAGTAGGTAAATGTAATTCTTGATTTCCCATTGAATAATTCCTGAATATCAACGAACAGTGACTCTAAACTTGTCGAATATTCGATAAACTCGTGAATAATTTTATACAGAGTTTGAATTTCAACAAAAATTCAAGAAATCCCCATAGAAAAGGAATAATTGGAATCAGGAATCAAATGATCAAACTCATATAAAATTCAATCTCGTATAAAATCCCCAAATTCAAACTCGTACAAAATTCAATAACCCCCCAAATTGAGAAATGAAAGGAAACAACCTCGACACTGAACTTGCCGACGTCGGATGCTTGCGAGTGAGGTGGAGGGCTGCGAGGTCGAGGGAGGAGCAGCCATGTATTCCATCGCCGGTGGCTGCGAGGTTGGATGCCTACAAAGGAGACGGTGGGTGCCGGTTTGGGGAAATCGCCAGTGCAAGGGATGTGGCCCTGGATTCCCTCCAATGGCGTCTCCGCCGCCCCAGCCATGGATTCCGTCGCCGGCGGGCTGCGAGATCACCATCCTCTGGCAACTTGGACCCCTAAGGCGAACACTGGGTCGAGGGAGGAACAACCATGGATGTCGTGGTCGGTGGGCTGCGAGGTCGGATTTCTGCGAGAGAGATGGTGGTTGTGCGACGGCGATTAGTCTCTCCCTACCCTCTCGATCTGTATATTGGAAAGAGAAAGGCTTCTAGGTTTAGTTTGGGGTTATATTTGGTGATACACGCGCACGTACAAAGAGGGTGATAGGTTTTTTTATTTTTTTAGTATTAAAATAATATATTATCTATAAATAATCCAGCCCTTCATTTCTTATCAATCAATGGTTTAGATTTGTTAACACAAAACACAATAAGACTTGTTAACATTCGATCCATCCTCTATATGTGTGTGTGTGTGTGTCTTTTATCAACTTATAATATCCGATCATCGTCGATCATATACAGAAAATTTCAAGTTTAGTATATAAGGTCGATGAATAACTATTTTTTTTTATCACCAATGGATTTTATAATAGAATCTAATTGGCTTTTTTTTTAACAAGAAAGAATTTGGTTGTAAGCAAAGCGAACTAGCCAAGAGCATCATTTCGGATAATGCTGCGAAGAACTTCATCTGCAGGGAAGGAAGAGCCAGAGAAATCGATCCCAAGGTGAGATAGACAGTCAGCAGCTCGATTGTCATCCCTATAGATATGTAAGATCTCAATATCAGAGAACTATCTGAATGTGCACATACAGTCGGAAATGAGCATCTCAATTTCGCCTTCAATGCAGATGCGCGTAAGATTAAGTTCCACTGCTCTAAGAACACCCTTCCACAGACCATGACATTAAGATCCGATAACGGAGGGAAGATAGGTACCAGATTCAGCAAATCGAACACAACCCAAGCTATCCCGGATAATAAATCCATAAGAGCTGCAGTTGTTAGAGGAAAGAGCACCATCGAAATATAATTTAAACCAAATATTTTGTCGTTTAGTCCACTTAGTAATGCGGTTTTTGGTTTTTTGACCCTCGGTAGCTTTCTTTTGTATATCATCATCTGTATTTATGCCGTCAGTTTTTGCCTTCTCCCAGTTAGAAAACTGGTCTTTAATAAAGGATACTATTGTTTTAGAATTAGGATTGACTTTATTAAAGAGGGCTTTGTTCCGAAAGTACCAAGAACACCACCAAGCAATAGAGCGAGGAAAATTCCATTTTGCCAAGGGCTGCATAAATGGAGCATAGGGCTTCATTTGTGTTGGGACTTGGGCGTGGTGTCATAAGTGTGTCACAGTGTGTTATGTATTTTAGGAGAGAGTTGTTGTATTGTATGTTTTGTTATGGGACATTGAAATAGAAAATGATCAATATCCTCATAGTTCATTCCACACAGGGGCATTCCGTGGGAAGGCCAACGTCGCGAGAGGCTAATTTAACGGAGGTAAGTAAGCCATTCTTGGATACACGCCACAAGAAATCTTTGATTTTTGGGGCCGTGTCTAATTTCTATATCCAGTGAAATTATGATATTGTGTGATTCTTTGTTTTGTGGATTAGTTCAATTGCAGAAGCAGTTGAGAACCAACCATTTTTACTATAGGACTAGTATAGTCTGTCTTAGTAGATATGTTTTGGTATTGGGGTTTGTATAATTGTTTTGTGGGTTTCTCTATTAACATTGTTGTTTATAGAGTTTTGTAGTTTGTCAGTATCCCAAACTTTACCGTCTGTGATGAAGCTACCCACCATAAGGTCATTGTCAATTAGGTTTAAATTTGTTGCTTGGGTCCAAAGTAGGGAATCTTCAATCCAAAGATCATGCCAGAAATTTATTGATTTTCCGTTCGCAATGCTCCCAACATATGCCACTTTTGAAAAGAGGAATAAAAGAGGTTAGTTTTGACCATTGCCAAGATACATTCCTTTTTTTTTTCTTCATACGCGAGAAGTGTCTTGTCTTTTAGGTATTTTTCGGTGACAAGTTTTACCCATGGGTTGTTTGGTTTCGCTAGTATTTTCCAGAGGAGTTTTAGCTGAAGAGCTTTGTTCATGTCTTCAGAGAGGCGAAGGTCCAGCCCACCTTTAGAGCGTGATTTGCACACCTCATACCAGTTGACGAGAGCCCTATGTTTAGGACCCTTGTTCCAAATGAAGTTTTTTTTGATTTTGTCTAGCTCTTTATGGATGTGTGAAGGAAGAAGAAAGCACTGCATGATATGCAACAATTTGGTAGCTAAGTTGGATTTGATTAGTGTGCATCTCCCAGCTTGTGATAGGTTGTTTGCTGTCCATTTTGTTAGTTGCGTTCTACTAGAGGATGTAATGTGGTTGAAAGTGGAGTTTGTGACTTTACTAGATATGACAGGACATCCTAGGTATTTTCCTACATATGTTAGTTGTATAGGGTATTTGAAGTTCATTTTTTATTGTGTTTTTTATGGTGTTTTCTATGTTTGACGTAGTATGAAAAGTAGATTTATGAAGGTTAACACGTTCCAGAATGGCAGCAAAAATCCTGAGTAATTGTGTTGATTTGGTTACATGTTCTCTTAGTTGCAGATGCAAAGATGATAATGTCATCTGCAAAGGCTAGGAACGTGATCTTGTAACATGCTCTTTTGATTGAGATGCCAAGGTGACTGCCCGGAAGTGTAGCTTCATGTTGGAGTCCACGAGCAAGAACCTCAGTAACAAGGAGGAAAGATAGGGCGATAGTGGATCTCCTTGTCGGAGGTCTTTGGATGCGGTGAACATGTCAGTAGGTTCATTGTTTACCAGAACCGAGTAATTGACTTTATATCTCTGAACTTTTTTACACGTATACGTCTATATACACGACCCTAATCATTGCACTAAAAGTGGAGATTTGAAGTTGGTTTGGTATAGGGGGGCTTTCAATATATTTACTTTTTTTATACATTTTATCCTATAATTATCAGCTCAAAAATAAAACCATTGTATAAGAAAAACATCTTGCTTTACAAGAATTGAAATATTTGAATCTTAATTAAAATTAAAATACAAATATGAAATCAAAAGGTTGATTGATCATAAAGTAACATAGCATATCATAGCATTGTAAAGTCACTTCTTAGATCCATATCATGCGTGACACCCAACTAAAGAACCTGAGAAATTATTTTAGGCACTTGCAGAACTGAAATTCCTATTAGAGTGTTCATGAAATTGCAAGATACCATGGGCTGACCAAAATTTAATTTTCTAGGTGAGAAAAGAAATCAAACAATTGTATTTCATGATAATTTCAACTTTTTATATTTTTTTTTCTTCTATTGAACTTAAAGCGGAATTTTTTAAAACAAAATTAAAATATTCTCATTTCTATTTTATCATGGCTGTACACTTTGTAACATAAGCAAATCCCTTAAATCAAGACGAGATTTTCATTGAGTCACAATCTCAATCTTCCGAGGGCAGATCCACGAACCTTTAATAGAGTTGATAATAGTAAGACAATCTCCTTCAATCTTAATCCGTGTTAACACTAACTCATTTGCAGCAACCAAACCCAATCGAAGTGTCAACACTTCCGCCATCAGAGCCGAGACCGAACCACATATAAGGCATCGCATGTCCGAACATTTTCGAGGGTGATCACGAATAACAAAACTGATCCCAACTTTACCTCCTTGAAGACAACAAAGGTCCATCAAAATTTATTTTGAATACAACTTCATGTGGTTTTTTCCGCCACATAAAAGCAGATGATATTCATAATTATACCAAAAAGCTTTAGAAACACCAAAGCAAAGGCGGACACTCCGAATTTGCCAATGATTTCAGATGTACGTTCAATTCGTATCATCTCATCATCATGAGTTTCAATTTGAGTGGATGTACGGAATAATAAGCTTTAATTTCCTACACTATGGTTATATATCTACACATTTACTCCGTAGTTAATTATGCAATAAAGCTATATTTTGCTTTTAGACGATTAGATTCTATGAGGTTGATTAATCAAATTATTGTGGGTATATATTGAAAATATATACGAAAACACACACACACACTCACTTTTAGTACAACTAATGGGTAGAACATATATCCAAGACCAAATATGAAATTTGAAAGATAATAGGCGTTTGATTACAACAAGATAACTTATTAAAAACAGCCCATCAAGCCAGCTATATATTTTTATTTTCAATTGTGTGGTGTAAGATATTACACTTTGATTATTTTTAGTATAATTTTATGGTTGGTAAATTGTTAGAGGGTCGCCGGAACCTCCATGCATGTTCTCTTATTCTCAAGACCAAGTAAGTGTTAGCTTGATTTGATATGTTTGTGCAAGATCCTTGCCGATCATAGAACGGACGAAGGAAAGATGGTCATATAGGATCCTCAATAGAAAGGAAAGAAGGTCGGATCGGATATTGGATAGGACTAAGCACACGCTTTGGAAGATCGATCGATGCTAGTGAGAAGATCTTGACGCGGACTAAGAAGAGTTGCATTTGATAAAATATATGCATAGAAAGTGAAGGTATTTTGTTTCATTATGTGTTTCATTTGATTCTAGGCGATTATATTAAGAGTTAATATACTCAGCCTAGGGGAGTTTTGTTAGTTGTCGAGTACGATGAAGAATAAGAAGTATCTGACGTGAGCGAAGGTTAATTAACTAGTATATATCATCGTGTGTAATAGGTGTATATGCGGCTTTTGTTGGTGTTAATATAGTCAACAACGAGTGCTACGAGTTGTACTAGTATGTTTAAGTTTTCATCAATAAAAGAAGTATATATATGTACCTATAGAAAATCCCCCAAAAACAAAGAGAGATAGTGATTTTCATCTTGCACTATATGTGCTAAGGGTTTTCACCGTAACCAACTTAATTGTCATTCTCGTGTTTACATCCGCCTAACTTCGTCAAAAGCACGCAACCCAAAAAGTTCTTACAGTAAAAGACATGAAACCCATTATCTTCTTCTTCTTCTTCTTGTCCAAATAGCTAGGGCGGCATCACTTTGTTCCATACACAACGCCAAGATGTAAAATTTAATATACGATAAAATAGAATGTCACATTTTTATATATCAAACTTATGTCTCATATAAATACATGCATATGGATGCTTTCATAAATGGCCCCAAATCCCAAACCCTAAAAAAATTGAATTCAAAGTTTGATGGAAAATGAGAGGTGGAAAACACACATCCATGCATAAATACATGAATTATGTGAACTATTAAATGCCACTCTCTTGTCAGGGCTCAGGTGGCCAGCCATGCATTTTGATATGTTGGAGCATGCCTCCAAACACATCCTTACATCCACTACAATATGTGTCTACATGTTTGTTAGTCATCTTCACAACTCTTTGTTTTCTTATACAAAGCTAATAATTAGGTTTAATGTCATATATACTTCAATTAGATAATGACTCAACTTTGCATCCATAACACACTGGCCTGGCCGTATGTGCTATTTTATTTATATCTAGCTAGTCAGATTCAGATCAACTTAACGTATCAGTCCTTCGTAACTTCAAATAATTCATCCATGTACAGCTGCATATATGCCTGGCTAGCTAGCTACTTTCTTCATTCGGGATAAAGAGGGCAGACCCACCGATCATTGATTGGTTCAACATGATATATATATATGTGTACGCGTGTGTGAAGTTGTAGACGTCGATCTCAATCTTGATATGGTATCTCTTGAGCTTGAGTACATAGAACACAGAGAAGCTGGATAAGGGAAAAAAAAGGGCTTTACCTTGTATTGTATAGTACGTACTGATTACTGAATATAGATGTATAGAGGTTGGATCTATGTGAAATTGAGAGGGATTTTTATTGAAATATATGAATGGGCCATGAATGATCACATAGCCTTTTTCATCTAATTGGCAAGACAAATTGAATTTGGAAAAAAGGGTGTTTGAAGAAAGAAGATCAGTTTCAGAAGCATAGGTTTGCTAAAAAGAGTAGGAAAAAAAACTAACTCCTTGGACCCTACATTTGCTTTGCACACCACCACGCCCTTCCAATTTCCAAAAGATGAAAGCTATAAATTAAATATAATATATATGAGTCATTTTGTTCAATTTTTTTTACTGCATTTTTATTTTTATTATTATTTTAAAATATATATAATAGATTTAAGGGTGATCACCTTTTCCAATGGTTCACTCTAGCTAATTCATCTTCCATGGGTAACTAACTTCATAAGATTTTGAGGAGAAAATTGAGGAATTCAAATCTACATAATTAAGCTTTCAAGAATCAAGATCATGCAGAGGGTTAGGGGAAAAAAAACTTACCCTAAAACAGAAATGGTAAAAAATTAAGTAGTGGAAATGGCATGCAAGGATGGGGGTAAAAGTAATAAATGGGGTAAAAAGGAGGAGTCAGCATGGAATTAAGGGCAAATGGTTGCAGGAAGGAAGGAAGGAAGGAAGGGATAGTGGGGAAGTGCTGACCACATGGGGGCATCCCATTTACTGCCACTGCGCAGATCTTACCCATGCTTTCCCACAGTTGCAGATCCACCCGATCCCTCATTCATTCACTACCTGATTAGATTAGCTCATTTTTTGTGTAATTTCTACACTTTTCTACTTGTTTTTCAATTTTTACATCCTCTTCTTCCTATTTCAAAAAAAATTTCAGATCACAAAGTATTAAGTATGGAAAAATATGAAGAAACTTCCAGGCATTATATGATATAATGCATCGAAGGAAACCAAGAATGGGGTAGAATCGAGCTCAAATTTGATAGCTCTTGGTACTCGTCGGGCTAAAGTAGGCTGGCTTCATAATCATAAACCACAGAAAAATGTCAATTCACATCGAGTATGAAAGAACAAATTGCAACTCACCACTCGAGGCAAAAACCTTAGCTCTATTGATAGAAGCTATTGTGGCTTCTAATCTTGGCCTTGATCATCTTGACATTAAAGTCATTATTATTTCCTTAAAAGGGCAGTGGAAACCTCATTGGAAAATCGAAATGATTACCTCAAATATCATGAGAAGTTTGGTTTTTTATTACAGGTGTTTTGTTTCACCCTTGTATAGTCAGAATCTCATCACTCATGTAGGTCTTCAGGTCCTCTTGCTTTCTCGAGTGACCAACACAAATCTCTAAAGCTCCGATCATTTTACCAACGTACCAGTAGATTTACAAATGCGTAAACAATTAAACTTAGAGTATTCTTATGATTTCGAAAACCATGGGAATATGATATTCATGCCTTTGGCTACATTTAAGAGAGAAAAAAAATTGATCTAGTTTATCCTTTGTGTTTTTTTTAGTGCAAAAATTGAAAAATTGAAAAATACATATACTAGTACTACAATTTAATAGAAGTTGGTAGTTAGGAAGAAAAATAAAGAATTAGCTCCACCATCATATAAATGCAACAGCTGAAAATGGAGGAGAGGGCACTGCAGTTGCAGAGAGGGTACATCCATGTAAAAGACACCACCAGACAACCCCATTGGGGTCCTACTCTCTCCTCCTCCTTCCTCTTAAGCAAAATTACAAAAGAGGGCACGAGGGCTTCGGCCCCACCACCCCTTCTCCCGATCGCTCTTATTGATCCGTTGGGGGGTTTCGTTTTCTTCTGCACTTTGATATTTTCCAATTTCCCAAACACACAAACTGCAAACTGCTTCATCTTCTTCTTCATTTGGCTGAGAGAGCTTAAGGCTGGGAGGAGGGCGTCAGAGAATGCCAAGGAGGAGAACGGAAAGGAAAGTCGGTGGATACTGCAAGATTAGGAAACGGGGCTGTTCTTCCTCCACTTCGTCTTCTTCCTTGGTCAAGAATTACAGGCTGAAGCGGGCGATTTTGGTGGGCAAAAGAGCTGGTTCCAGCACTCCTGTCCCTACTTGGAAGATGGCTCTGAGATCACCTTCTCTCGCTGCTAAGCAGTGCCATGGCGGGGTTGATTGTAAGGCCAAGGAGACTAAGACTACTTCCGCTAGGAGACTCGCTGCCTCCCTCTGGGAGATCAACGGCTCCCAATCCCCCGCTGCCTGCGACGACGATCAAGGCGAGGTCGACGATTTCGACGGGGATCAGCTCGATAGATGCAGGAAAAGCCTCAATCTTTCTCATAGCCCTGTTTCCAAGGTCTGGTTTTTCATATCCAAGCATCAATCTTTTTCCCCCCTTTTTCAGAAATTAATCGGTTATGAATTGTGCAGAACAAGGATGGATCCAAGAAAGCAGGGCACAGAAGGAAATCATCGGCCATTTCACAGAAGCTTCAGCTCACTGAGTACATTGGAGGAGGGACCGATTCAGTCACCAATGGCGCCTCCATTGAGGTACTCTTCATTTATTGATGACAAAATCTCAAATTCAAGGGACCACAAAATGAAATCCGAATTGATTTGCAGGTTGGAGGCCACAAGAGGAGGCTGAAGGAGGTGAGCTACAGCCTGGCCGCATCCAAGGAGATCGTCAAGGTCTTGTTCCGATTATGGAGCCAGGAAGAGCAGAACTCATCGAGGCTGACCCTCGTGTCAGCCCTGAGAGTGGAGATCGACCGGGCGAGACACCAGGTGGACGACCTGATCCACGAGGAGAGAGACAGCAGCAGCAGCCAGAAAGACATAGTGGAGAGCCTGTTGAGGCAGTTCGCAGCGGAGAAGGTGGCGTGGAAGAGCAGGGAGGAAGACAGAGTATTCGAGGCGATAGCTTCCATGGCGAAGGAGCTTGAGATAGAGAAGAAGCTGAGGAGGCAATCGGAGAGGCTGAACAAGAGGCTTGGCAGAGAATTGGCAGACACCAGGGCGCAGCTGGCGAAGGCGGTGAAGGGGATAGAGTGCGAGAGGCGGGCGAGGGGGATCTTGGAGCAGACGTGCGATGAGCTGGCCAGAGGACTCGGGGAGGACAGGGCGGCCGTGGAGGAGTTGAAGAGGGAGAGCGAGATGGTCCGGGAGGAGGTCGAGAGGGAGAGGCAAATGCTTCAGCTGGCAGATGTGTTGCGGGAGGAGCGAGTTCAGATGAAGCTGTCCGACGCTAGGTATGAGTTCGAGGAGAAGAACGCCGCCGTTGAGAGGCTGAGGACGGAGTTGGAGACCTACCTTGGAGGGAAAGATCATGGCAATGTCGAATTCAATGGAGGGAGGGACGAAGTGGAGGAAGATTCGGTGGAGAGCGAGCTGCACTCGATAGAGCTAAGCATGGATAACCTCAACAAGAGCTACAAATGGAGCTTTGCAAGAGAGCAAGAGCAGGGCGAGTCGAGGAGGCCATCGGTGGAGGAAGTCTTCAAGGGCAGGAGATCACTGTCTGAGCAAGTCCAGTGGGAGAACATCTGCCTACAGAGGAAGACATCCGATGGGATCGAATGGGACTTCACTATTAACAGCACGCGAAAACAAGCAAATGCCAACGGTTTCGACAAGGGAAGATTGTCCGGAGCCAGCTCCCAAGGCGAAGCAAGTGATCAAAAACTCGTTAAAGGGTTCCGGAGCTGCACTAGCTCAAGGCCTGAATCGCCCTTGGGTAAAGCCACGCAGCCGAATTCGAAGAGGCTTATCACCTTGCTGGCAATGGAGGCAGGGGAAGCGAAAGAGCTGCGCTAGCAGCGCAGCTCTTGTTATGTCATTTCTCGGATCTGTCGCCTTCCAAATCCTTGCTGCATATTTTTTTTTTTATCTGTTTGATCTCTGGGATGACATAAATCATAAAGTTTTGTAATGCATTACTATGTGAAAAGACATTTGTACATGTATGAACTTGTCTACTTCAAAAACCATAACTCCTATCAATTAATTAACTATACACATCTTCAACAGTTGTTAATGTTTTGTGCCTCATATGTATCATCACAAGGTCTATTCTTCAGTAAGACATTTGCAATGCTAAACTTCAGAGATTTAGTCTTTGGCATAATTGAAAACCCATCAACAAAACACAAGAAACTTCACATGTTGAAATCCCTTGCAAATCAATTGAAAATTGTAAACCTTTCACATGTTCATGTTGGTTTGAATTATATAATGACAGTAAAAAATGTTTTATTATTGTTTTATAGGGGAGATCCAGCTAGGCTAGGGAGCTACCCTTGTCATGTTCTTTGATGTTATTCCATTACCAAGTGAAATAATTGAAAGGGGAAGAAGCTAGGTCAAAACATAGGCCTTTAGAGGAAGAGTTTATTAGTTATAAAACAATTTAGAAGCATTAACAAGTTATATGTTCAGAGAAGATAAACTATGGAGTTTCAACCAACCTAAACTTACCTTGTATCCTCAATCAAGAGCATGAGGAGTTGAGGACTACTAAGCCCTTTTTTTTTTAACTCTGCAGTGAATTTCCCATGTGCACAGATTAGAAGGTCCTGCAACTTATACAAAAAAAAACAAGAAAAATATGAGAAAAATTAGTGTATAACTGGCAAGAACAAGGAGACAAGGTGGGTCCTTAATACTTACAATCATTAGGCTCAATCAATCGCCATCTTGGCGAACACTAATAATCATCTATGTAGTTCTTGTAACTTCAGGGTACTTACATTTTAGTCATTTACTGGACAAGTTAATTTACATAATCACACATTTTGAGTTATGAATTTATGATGCACTGGATCTAACTCATGTTCAAGGTGCGTACGCGTCAACAAAGTTATAGGTTCAAGTCGGACTAACAGGCCTCCCGAACCAAGAGACTAGTTTTCGAATGAGGATGAGAGCAAGCTGCCATGTGAGATGATGCAATAACAGGGAGGCATGTGCATAGCTAAGAGTTGTCCTTTGAGCTCACCCTCTCACAATTTTTTTTTTTTTTTTTGGTTGAATTTAGTAATAATGTTGATCCATGTGGATCATCATAGACCTACAGAATAGAAAAGGCAATTAGTTTATGCATTTCAGGCCGATTAGCATAATGATTGCACCAATGAACTATATATGGTTCCATGATTCTGAACTGTTTTTGTATTAAATATTAATTTAAGCACAATGTGATATGAAGACATATTTGGATTATTTCCATGGATTATGTGCTTGTTTATGCAGAGAAAAAAGAGATTGATTGCTGTAAAAATACATTGTACAAGGAATATCTAATTGAATTGCCTACAAAGGGAAAAGATGAGAAAGCAACCAAACAAGTATCAACTATCAATCATTGATAACAACAAATCAACAATATGCAAAAATCCTAATTCATTGAACATGCAAGATTGAGGCTTTTATTCATTTACAGATTCATGCAGATGTGGCATAAGATTTGCTTAATAACAAACCACTAAGCCAAAAACCCCCAATTTCCTATTGGGCCGCCTATCGGATTGGCTCAATGCAGATGCAGCAGACCTGGATATCTACTATATTATATGCAACTATGATCTGGTTGTTTTGATCACGACAAGGCAACAACACAGTGATCATATTTACATAGATCTCCCATGTGTACCAATCCTCTAAAGAATGATGATGATGAAGGATCCTAAATCAGTATATTAATCGTGTGTGGAGTTTATAAAAAATGCTAGAAGCCCCGACGTGATAAGAAGGTGCAGGAAATCCAGGGCTGTGTGCATAGCATATTGCAGTCTGATTCTGAGGCTGATCAAAGATTGAATAAAAAGGGCTATTCGCCGAGTCAGCCAATAGTTGCTGAAAGATGCAAGGAACGTGCAAGTTTAGTGAATGATAGAGAACATAGATTACCGTATGTAGTGATCAGCTGTTTTGACTTCCAGCAAACTGTATTGTAAAGCTTTCATTCGATTTCTGTTTAAACTAGCAAGGGAAAATTCTGTCATTAGCTTATGCAAGGCCAGTTGATGTCACTGCAAATCCCTGCGTTTAATTCGTAAATGAATAATAATAAGTCAATCATGACAGAAAGGAATATATAGTGAAGCAAGGAATGCAACAAGTGATCTCAATTAAGGTCTGTTACATTGCTTAAGACCTCCAGGTTCCAAGACCAAAAAGATTTATCTAATGGATGAAGATGAGTTATTTAGTGAATCCAATTATTATTTAATCTGACAGTGAACAACCACAATTCAATCATCTCTAATGCAATTTCCAGATAAAATTTAACTCAAGATCAGAGTTGATTCTTATCCTTTGCCAGATCAACATGTTTGAATAAAACAATTCCTTTCTAAAAGGTCCTTTCAAATCAATACCTAATGGATATTGTCAACCACTTCCATCATCTTCTATTAGAAGAAAATAAACGACGTGCAGAAACTGATATTAAAAAGAAGCCATATGAAAAATGCACAGTTGATTACACCTATAACATCCAATAATCTATCACATATAGAAATGTTCCGATCCACTTATGTCAAGCTCAGAAAATAAAATCACATATGTTGTCCTTATTCTATTAAAAGTTCACATAGCTCTGAAAATAAAGGAGCTCTATGCATTCGGACAAAAAAAAAAAAGAGTCTATTTATTTCTGTTGGATCTTTAGCTGTTGTTTTTCCTTATTATCTTACATAGTACCAAACATGTGAAGTGCAAAAGATACACGGAAGAATTATAAGAAGATCATGAAAGAAGTTGATGTAGAAAGAGGCATGACGACGAGAGAAACTGAGCGGCTATTAGACGTGAGTGGTCGGAATCAGAGTGGTCCATGGCCAACCCAAGGGAATTTAATCAAAGATAGAATTGGCCTAAACCATTTGATTATGCAAATCTATCATGTGCAATGATGCTAGCTACCAACTACCTCATCATGGAGAATCTGAAAAAAATGGATAGCTTCCTTTCATAAGATCAGATGTTGAACATATCGTTTCTCAATAGGTATCCACGGAGATCATGTCACAGATCAACATTTGTCAGCTCTCATTTCTTTGCATTGGATTGTATTGGTATATATATCTTCTGAAATGTATTGAGAGAGATAAATAAACATTACACTCTTGTTTATCATGAGCAACAACAACAACCCAGTTTATCACGCGATACAACGGGATATGGGGGTCAGGATGTACGCACTCTTACCCCGAATAAGTTGAGAGAGTGTTTCCGATATGATGGACCCAGAATAAAAGACAATAGAACCACATAGTATTAGGCCTCACAGAAGATATAAGAGAGACAGAAAGGAATAAGAGACAGGAAGGAGCAGGAAAGAAGTAGGAAAATCGGCAAAGACACCCGGACACACTCAAACCAAGACCAAAACACGCAACACTAGACATCGACAGCCCGAATGCTCCTCCTCCAATGGTCTCTATCCAAAGTCATATCATCCGAAAGGTTCAGAAGATTGAGGTCATGTCTGATAAACTCTATCCACCTCTTCTTAGGTCTACCTCGCCCCCTATGAGTTTCTCCCATATCCAAGATTTCACACCTACGAACTGACTGACGTGCCCAAAACAACGCAATCTTGACTCCCACAGTTTGTCCACAATACTCGCAACTCTAACCAATTTATGGTTATAAAAAATGCTTAGCTCACTTAACTCATTAACGTTAATTTGGGATCAACCAGTTTATGGTTAACAATTTCTAAGGCATGGGAAAGACAACAAGAAAAACAGAGAAGAAAGGCATGCATGGTCCAATCTATATCTGACACTGTAATGGGCCAAGCCAAGGGCCTAAGAAGATCCAAGTGGGAATTCATAATGGGCTGAAAAGCCCATAGTTTTGGAAAATTGTCTTAATTTGGAAACAGACCATGGTTTGAAAAGTTGTGTTTGTCTAATTGTGTGTCTCCACTCTCCAGCAATGGTTATTAGTTTTGTTTGTTTACAAGGTGGTGTAAAAAGAAAAGTTTGCATTATTGCATAGGTATAAGTAAAGCAAAAACATGTCAATTAAAATCACCAATACAACCACATTCAATTATTTTAATCCATGTAGGTTTACTGCATCAGAGCAAAAACAAAGTACAGATCCTGGGAAAAGGATACCACTTGTTATTTATTGACTTAAATGTAGCTGCACAAAAGGTTGGTGGATCATCTACCTTCCCTGTAGTATCTGTGTCTTATCCACCACTTGCATTGCCATGGAGTCATGGACTCAAGGAGTGAATTTGAGAATGACAATCACTTTTGGGAATTTTCAGATCTTTCAGCTTCTGATGTGAATGTAGCTGAGACTGCAGGATGATCTCTCACAGTCAGGCTAAGTAGTTCGGATCTCGAATAGTGGCCAACCACATCAAAAGCAAATTTTTCAAGTGCAATATCTCGCAGATCTGTTGGTCATTAGATCGTTATTAGTTCAAGAAAGTAAAGAAACTCGCATGTAAATCCACATACAAGCAGCCAAATATTAGGAATCAAGCGTAAAAAAAACTTCAAATTATAGTGAAAATCAGAAACCACATTCAATTGTATGAATAACCAGTGGCATGCTACTAGGACAAATGCAGCTGTCAACTTGCATTTGGAGCAATGTATAATAAGAATCTTGTCAGACCCTTTACAATGCAATAGTAATCCTGAATGTTTAGTATGAACTGTTAAGCAGACAACCCATGGATACTTATCAATCAGTCACTGGACCAGATAAAATTCAAAATTCTTAAATTGTTCCCTGAAAATTGGCTAGCTAGTTACCTAATATTTGTGATTAAACGCTAGATTAGATACTAACTGATCTCTTCCAACCGAGATCATCTTGAATTGTGAGAACAAATAGCAGGACTTCATCTCATATCCAAAAGATATATAATGAAGGAGAACATCATTAGGCCTATAGTCTATCATATACTTCATATATTACTCTTGCATGGTAACTTGAACTAGCTATGTCGCATTTTTACTGTGGTACAAGGAAATAATTGATTAATTGGGATAAACTTACCTAAATCAGCTGAAATGAGTCCCTCTCCCTCATAAATAGGTCCAGCAAGAACAGTTCCTGATGGTGATATTATGGCACTACCTCCGGCACATACAATAGAATCTGGGTTCAGCTCATCTTCCATCCCGTGAAACGTATACTCTGGATGAGGAGGATAATCTTTCCTCCTACAAAATTGGTTGGCCGATAACACAAAGCATCCACCCTCTATAGCAATATGAGTCACTGAGGCTTGCCACACATCTGCTGCATATGCAGTTGGTGCACAATATATTTGAACACCTGCACGTATATACATCCTAAATTTTAGGTTCATGACAACTTCAAAGCTTAGACACTTCCAAAGAAATTGGCTAATGCAGTTTTCAGGAAGGCAACACTGGTATCCATGAAAACTTTGCTTAAGTTTGCACTTAATAATGGGCAGTGAAATGAAATTTTCTGTATAAAGGGTGGTTTTGTGCAAAGTGGGTTAAACTGCAGTATCATGTTTGACATAAAGCAACACTAAAGTCTCAAACAGCTAACCTTTCGCATACATAGCAGCCCTCAAAAGTGGCATTTTGTTTTCCCAACAAATGACAGCACCTATCTTTCCTATTGGAGTTTCAAATACGGGAATTGTTGATGCATCCCCGAAACCCCAAACTAGACGTTCGAGTAAAGTTGGCACAAGCTTCCGATGTTTTCCAAGGTAGCAGCCTTGAGAATCAAAAAATAGAACAGTACAGTAGAGTGTGTATCCAACTCTCTCTATTACGCCCATCACCAAATAAACCTTGTATTTTCCAGCCATTGCTGCCAAACGATTAACTTCAGGGCCTGTAGTTACATGATCACAGAATCTTATTAAAAATTAATGTCTGAAGCACCATTTCCGCTGCACGTCAACAACATAAATGTTCTAACTTCATTGTGCTTCAAGTTTACTCCTGGGTCTTGGGCTCATATGTTTACAATTGCATTAAGCAAACAATATACTCTATCCTGCATTCCTATAGGAAATGGTAACCATCTGATAATGGGCATACGAAGAGAAACAAGAAGAAAGAAGAAGCACATTTTTCAACTTGTTTAACTATACACATGATGATCATCTAAGACCATCTCCAACCACTTCCCTAATATTTCCCTAAAATGGGAAAACAAAATACATATTCTTCAAAATTTTTTTTGCTTCAACTCCATCAGCTTTCCCATTTCGAAGATTTGGATAATCATTTAGTTTGAAAAATGTTGCAGATTTGGGGAATTCTCTCTATTTTTTCCGCTGCTTTCCCATTTTGGAGAATGTGATGGGGAATCTGTTAGACCAAAAAATACCTCAAAAATCTCTAAAAACTCCAAAATCCTCAAAATGGGGAAACTGTTGGAGATGCTCTAACGCATTGTGAATTTTTTAGTATACTGATAGCTTATCCATTGTCAATTTGTCATGCAGGTGATGTTTGAAATTATTGGTTTACATTGTGAATGTGGTTGGCCCATATTTTGATAAAAAGCACAGAAAAACACTAGTTCAGCATCCCAATTTTGGTTGCATATGTTTCACTAACTACATCCAGTCATGAAAAGGAAAACAGAAAAGGCAATTTGATATTTAAACATAATAAGATGGATTACCTGGAACATCGATGGCTGAGGCATGGTATTTCCTGAAATTTTCCTTACCCTTTGGTGTACTAAAACCCAATGCGCCAAAATTGGAACCACGTGGATAGCCACCTATAAATGCTTCAGGGAACAGAACAAGCTGGGCTCCATTTGATGCTGCTTCAGCTAATAATCTCTCCGCCTTATCTGAAAAAACAGCATTGGATGCCCGAAATCAAACTCCAAAATTCATACTCCGTTTAAGTTAAGCATCAAAATCAAAAGCCAGTGTCCATTGTCCAGTGATCATATTTTGTCGCTAAGGACCAAAAAGCATGGGCCATAAGGGGTCTTCTTGAAAAGAAACAACAAACACATCTCACATCTCGTGTGCACTTTTGAAAAATCATACATCAACTGATTTGTCTTCATTCAGCAACCAAATTTTACAAACGATATAGAAACTATTGGAATTTTGTAGTTCCAGAAAGAAGTGAGTCGAGCAACTACACAAGGTGAAATCAACAGGTTCTAGTATCAAACTAAAATGACCTAAATAGGGGGTTCTGTAGCAAGACCGAACTAAAACTGAAAGCAGCGTTTTCTATCTCCCATTCTCTCTCGTTCAAATCACCTTCCGTTTTCGGATCGATTTCACAGAACATAACTGAGATGAAAAGTGAAAACATTCCGATTCCACCAAATCGCATATTTGTAGAACACTAGAATCCGAATTCCAGTACCATCAACTCCAGGGTTTCAGAACAAAATCAAAAGTCAAAACTAGTGGAATTACAACTGAAAGCAAGACGAGGTTGAGAGAGCGAGGATCGGATAGAGAGGAGATTACCGAGAGTGGCAGGAGTGTCGTAGAAAACTGTGGAGGCTTGAACGACGGTGGCACGGACGATGGCGGCAGAAGAGTCAGAGCTTGTCTCCGGTTCAGAGATCATCGGAGAGTCAACTTCGCCAGCAGCGGGGATCGGAACGAGTGACATCGTTTCTACAGAGCAATCGGTTGGTTTCAGGATTTTAAAATCGCTTTACCGACTTTCCGGTCATCGACCGGCTTTTTTAATCAAAAGTGTAGATTTTTTTAGGTAAAATTGCAGTAAATATCCCAAACTTTGGGGTAGTTGCGCTAAACACCCTGAACTTTTCAAATTTCGTGTAATATCCTATACTTTAGGCTAAGTTGCTTTCGGTATCCCACATTTTAAATTTTAAATTTTAAATTTTAAATTTTGGGTTTAAATAAATGTTAAGGTGTAATATAAATATATTCTTATATATTTCTATTAATTTTAATTAAAATATATAAATATATAAAATTTTATATATATGCGGGACGGGATGAGATTTGCGGTATTCAAACTCTCCATCCCGCGTAATTTTTGCGGGACGGGATCGGGACGGGACGAGATTTGCGGTATTCAAACTCTCCATCCCGCGTAATTTTTGCGGGACGGGATCGGGACGGGATTGGATTTTTTTTCTCTAAATCCCACCGGGATCGGGACGGGATGCGGGACGGAACGGGATTTGCGGGTTTTGTGCCCACCCCTATTTTCATATTTAATGAAGAATCAATTTTTTTTTGCTGGATTAATTTTAGTTTTTTTTTTTACTTTTGTTTAATATCTTGATTGGAAAAATGACAGTAAATGCATAATTGCTTGGAAAAATGATATATTGATTGGAATACGTACGTACAAGATATTGATTGGAACATTTTAGTTTTTTTTTTTTGCTGGATTAATTCTCTCCTCTTATGATTGTAAATGCATATGACAGTACAATTTTAGTTTTTTTTTTGCTGGTTTAATTTTAGTCTAATGTCATTACTTTTTGTCATAATTTGAAAAAAAAAACCTAGAGATATGGATTGGAATATATAAGATACTAATATTCCTACCCAAATTCAATAAGTGGTAAAGAAAAAATATGTATTGGATACCGAAAGCAACTTACCCTAAAGTATAGGATATTACACGAAATTTAAAAAGTTCAGGATATTTAGAGCAACTACCCCCAAAGTTGGGGATATTTCCTGCAATTTTGCCATTTTTTTAAGGAAAAGTGGATATATCCATGTGCTTTCCAATTTCCATATGAAAATTAGCTTACTTTTTAGTATTTTATTGATTATCATAACACTTTGAGGATTTAGTGCAGTGGTTTTTTTTTTTTTTTTTTTTGAAACGGAAAAAATTTGACCATAGAGCTGAGCTCTATCAGCCAAGAGCATCCTTACGGATGAGACTATGGAATAGAGAGTCATCAGGAGTCCAGATACCGTAGAAGGATGGAGTGATACGGGATAAGCGATCAGCTACCAAATTTGCCTCACGGAAGACATGACGAATCTCAACAGAACCAAAAAAGCCCAGCGAGACTAGACTGTCCGAGACAATCATTTCAGAGTCTCCAATAGGCTTCCCTAAACCTTTCATACTTTTTATTATTGTTGAGTTGTCTCCTTCAATAATAAGATCTATTATTTTTAGTTCTGTCGCAGCCCGAAGTCCCATCCAGAGACCCAAACTTTCACAGCCACTGACAGAACTGATTGGTGATGGTCCATTACCAGAGAAAATCGGGGTTCCTACATAATCACGAATGATGAATCCATAAGAGCCCAAACCATCCGCGGAGAACGAACCATCAAAATTTAGCTTATGAGTTCCAATTGGTGGAGGTTCCCATTTGGTTCTTTTTCTCTTTGATATAGATCTTTGTTTGGCCACTTTTGTGGGCGTATTTTTGTTGTTTTCACAGTAGTCCGGGCAGTTTAAATTTGATGTCTTCCAGACATATAATTGTTCCTTTATAAAGGATAATATGCGTCTTATGTCCGGGTTTATGTCTTCAAATAGTGTTTTGTTTCTGAAGTACCAGATACCCCACCAAGCAAATGCGAGGTCTTCAAAGCATTTTTTTCCTATTGTATTTTTGATTTCCCATAGCGTGGTGTTCAAGTGCTCGTCTTTGCTGAAACAACCATTCATTTTCCGAAATGTACCCGGGTTATTTGCAATTAGGGTCTCCCTCGTAACAGGACATTTCCATAATAAATGGTTTAGGTCTTCATAGCAAGAGTCACAGTGAGGGCAGTTTGTCGGATTCCCAAGGTGTCGAGAAGCTAGCCTGACAGAAGTGGGCACTCCGTTCTTAAGGATTTTCCATAGGAAAGATTTTATTTTTGGGGGGATATCTAGTCCCCAGACCCAATTTGCGTCTGATGTTTCATGTTTCTTGTGGTTGTAAATCATATCAATAGCAGACTTAGTGCTGAACCATCCATTTTTGCTCCATTTCCAATAAAGTCTGTCAACTTGGATGTGTTGTGGTATTGGTATTGTCTTGATAGTTTCAATTAGGCTGTTTGGAATTATGTTTTGTAACTCTGCGTGTAGTTTATCTTGGTTCCATGTTTTGTTGTTTTTGAGAAAATGTTTTATGTTGATTGTATCGTCTATATGTTGGGTTCCTAAGATAGATGAATTTAAAGGTGTTTGGCCTAACCACTGGTCTTGCCAAAACTTGATAGATGCGCCGTCTCCAATAGACCAATTAAGGCCTTGTTTGAACAACGGGATTAGTTTTATTAGCTGGGTCCATTGCCAGGAAGAGGTACCCTGTTTCTGATATGTGAGTATATTTTGGTTTTTAAGATATTTTTCTTTAATTAGTTTGACCCATGGGCTAGTTGGTTCTGCTAGTAGTTTCCAGAGTAATTTCATCTGAAGAGCTGTATTCATATCCTTTGAGCTACGCAGCCCAGGTCCTCCATTTTCCTTGGTTTTGCAAACCTCATACCAACCGATGAGGGGCTTATGGTTGGGTTCTTTGTTCCAGAGGAAGTTCCGGTTGATCTTATCAAGTTCCGTATGGACAGATTTTGGTAGCATAAAGCATTGCATTATGTGTAGAGGTTTGGCTGCTAGCGTTGTTTTGATTAGAGTGCAACGGCCAGCTTGTGAGAGGCAATTCGCTTTCCATCTGTGAAGTTGTGATTTGGTGTTTGTTAGAAGTTTCGTGAATTCTTCCTTTGCCATTCTTCCTTCTATTAGGGGGCAGCCCAAATAGGTACCCATCTTAGGGGTGTGCGCTATTTCTAGCTCGTTTCTGATTAGATTTTTCTGGGTGGTTGTGACGTTTTTAGATGTTTGGAATTGGGATTTGTGCCTATTTACCTTTTGTCCTGAAATAGCTGAGTATTCAGTGAGAATTTTGTTAATTTGGTCGCAGCCGGTTTTGGTTGCTGATGCAAAGATGACGATATCATCCGCGAAGGCTAAGAAAGGAATTTTTGTTCCCCCTCGCGTCAGTTTGATTCCTAGGTGGCTTTGTGGTTTTTCCGATTCATGTTGTAACCCACGAGCCAGAATTTCCGATATTATTAAGAATAGATATGGTGAAAGCGGGCATCCTTGGCGTATTCCCCTCTCGGGAAAGAAGATTTCAGTGGGTTCATTGTTTACTAGCACCGAGTAAGTGACTGTGGTTATGCATTCTTTGATCCAAGGAGTGAATTTGGGTGAGAACCCAAATTTTGACATAATGGAAAGTAAGAAATTCCAGTCGACCATATCGAATGCTTTTTCCATATCAAGTTTTACAGCCATCCAACCCGATTTTCCATTTTTCTTTGAGAAGGAGTGGAAGATTTCGTTTGCAATTAAGATGTTATCTTGTATTGATCTGCCTGAAGAGAAGGCGCTTTGTAGTGGATTAGTTACTTTAGAGATTACCCTTTTGAGTCTTGAAGCTAGAATTTTGGATATAATTTTATATGTTGTTGAGCAGAGACTAATAGGCCTATAGTGAGATGTTGTGGTTGGGTAGTCTATCTTTGGAATTAATGCTATGAACGTATGGTTTGTTTGTTTCAGGATCCTACCGCTTAGAAAGAAACTTTTAACTGCTTTGATGACTGATGGTTCCACAATATGCCAGTACTTTTTGAAGAAACCAGCTGGAAAACCATCAGGACCTGGGGATTTGTCATTGGCAAGGCTGAAGACAGCATTTTTAATTTCAGAGTTCGTGACTTGACGAGTTAGCCATTCATTATCTTCGTTTGAGATTTCGTTCCCTATATGGTTAAGTAGGTTGTTTTGTGTTTGTTGTCTAGCATGTTGCGTAAATCTTTGGCTAAAATCGTGTTTGATTAGGTTTCTAATATCTTCTTCGTTGTTAATTGTTATACCCGCCGTGGTTTGGAGGTGTTTTATTATGTTTCTATTTCGTCTTCCTGTTGCTATTTTATGAAAGTATTTAGTGTTGACGTCTATGGATTTCATGTGCATTCTTTTTGCCCTTTGCCCCCAATATTTCTGCTGGAAGGAAAGGAGGGAGGTGTGCTTTGAAGTGAGCCTTTTGATTTTGTTATCTAGGTTTTGGTTGTAAGCATTGCAAAGATTCTTTTGTGATTCTAGTAGATCTGTTTCTACTTGTTTAATTTGGCGGAAAACATTTCCAAAGGTTACTTTGCTCCAAAGCTTGCTTTTTCTTTTAACCTCTTGTAGTTTTTTCGTTAGTTTGAACATTTTCGAGCCAGGGGTGTCCAGCCTCCATGCTGACCGCACAACTGATTCATAGGCTGGTTTCGTTGTCCATGCCATTTCAAATTTGAAGGGTTGTAATTTTGGTTTGCGGTTATCCATGAGGTCCAAAGTGATCTGGGCGTGGTCTGACTTAAGAAAAGCATGGTTTTTCGTACTAAGGTTCGGGAATTGTTTTAGGATAGGGTGGCTAACCATAGCACGGTCTAGCTTTTCAAATATGTTATCGGTGCCATGTTCACGTTTTCTCCAAGTGTAATCGTTTCCGCTAGTTGGGGAATCTACCAGATTGAAAGTTCTAATAGTGTCTTGAAGTCTTGCAAATCTATTTGCAGATGGGATCCTTCCCCCTAGTTTGTCGGTAGGTTCTAAAATTTCGTTAAGGTCTCCAAGAATAATCAGCGAGTCCTTAACATTGCGAATATAGTCTGAGAGTGAGGCCCAGAAGTTGTTTTTTTCCTTTGCGTAAGGGGTTGCATAAACGAATAAGATTTCGACATCAATTTTAAGTGCCGTGTTTATGTAGTCTGCCTGAATGATGCGGTCCGTCGAGTTTCTAATTGTGAAGGTTTCATTATGGAATTGGGATTCTTTCCAAAGAAGGCAAAGCCCCCCCGCTAGACCATTGGAAGGAATAAAATGCATTCTGTCAAATCCTGGTTTCCTCCAGCATTTGTCCGGCGGAGGGTTTGTTAATTTTGTTTCCGCTAGCATTAGGATTTTTATGTGTTCTGCTTTAGTTGTAGCTTCAATGTGGGTCCAAACATTCCTTCTGCTAAGGCCTCTTATATTCCAGAAGCTAAACTTCATTAAAACCTTTTGAGGGGGAGATGGTAGTTTTCTGGTTGAGAACCTTGTTTATAGGAGTAGTGATCCTCCAATTATTTGGGGTTTTGGTTTGTTCATGGTTCGTGTTGTTTGTTTCATCTATCATTGTGAGTATATGTGTAACATTTTGCTTGAGGATTACCAATAGCAAGGATACTTTGTTTTGGATATGAATTAAACTATTTTCATTAAAGGATATGTTATTAATATAGAAGTTGATATATACCTTAGGAGAAATGGGGCCGGGGTTTATAGTGATAGATTGAGTCTCAAAAGAAAAAGAGTCCAAATAGTGGTTTAATGTCAAGCAACCGTTGTTTGGAAGCCAATCAAGCAAGGCAAATACGGGATATATAACCCCATTTGTTTTGGTATATGTTCCTATTTTAATGGTAATATTGGTTTGTTCACGATCATCGTTATTGGTTTTTATAATTCTAGTGAAATTGTGTATATGTATTTGTTTAGGGATCGCTAAACTCAAAGAATCTTTGTTTTGGTTGTGTTTCAATCTGTCTTTGTGTGATGTTGTATCATTTATATAGTAGCTGATCTGAAGCTTAAGGCTGATGGTTCCTCCTTGTGAAGAAAGAGGGTGAGTCCCAAGACCACAGTAGTGGTTTAGGATTGAGCATGAGGCGTTAGGAAAGCTAGTATTCGAGTCAGATTCTAGGTAAGAAATCACGATTATTAAACTGTAAGACCTTTTGGAATGATAATAATGTTCATGTTTTACATCAAAGATGCGAGAATAGTTTTGTAAATGAGTATCCACCATATAGCCTGCTGAATTGAAGTAGCATGGATCATATTGTATGTTGATTCCAGTTTTAAACAATGGTTTAAAAAACATACTGAGTAAGCCCACCCACGTACAGTTAAGATCTAAAACTTTGAAGATGGCATAAGGACGCTCACTTAAGCTGGGGTGTGGTTTGGTGCAGCTGTCTTTAATATGGATAGCTTGGGTCCAAAACAGTGGCGTTGGGAGCATGTGTGTGAGTATTCCCTGAGCTTGAATCCAGAAGCCACCATGGCAGGAAACATGAGACCAGCCTAGTCGAGGTAGAAGCTGCAAAGTATGCAAATAAGTGTGTTGCTCGAGGGAATGACTCCCCCGAGCAAGATTAGTAGGATGATATATAATATATTCATACATGAAGTTATACAAACATGTTTGATTGATGGTAACAGAATTATGGCAGTGATGCAGTTTAGGGTAATGTGGTAACATGGCAAAGCATGTTTTAAGCAATAAGCAGGTAACTCTGCACTGAGATAGGGTTCCTGAACAATAGTAGGAGGCAGTCAGAGAGCTAGCAATTAAGTACCTTGATGACAGATCATGATGAATGTCAAAATGCACAATCAAGTAGTAAGTAAGATTAAAATTAGATCTAGCACTAAAGTTATGATTGGAATCAGTGGTGAAGTTATTATGGTTTTGAGACTGTCTTGATAGAAATAAATTAGAGACCTTATTAGTAAGAAGCAATGAAATCATGCTCTGGTAAAACCCATAGACATAACATGGGTTTTGATTTGTAACTAGAGAGAGTATGCAAGTAGTTGTAGAAGCATAGAGTGTTGAAAAGAGGAAACCACTAGGGTCCCTTAGCCAACTGCAAAGGATGCACAAGTAAAGATAGCTTGCCAATTGCCAAGATCTAAAGGATAATTTATTGGTAAGAAGTAGTAAATTCATGCTCTGGCAATACCAGTGTACATAACATGGGTTATGGTTTGTGATTAGAGATATGATGCAATCAGATGTAGAAGCATAGAGAGTTGAGAATAGGTGGCCTCTAGGAGCCCTTAGCCAGCTCATAATGAACAAGTAAGGATAGCTAACCAGATGCCAAGATATAGTAGGTGTTTTATTATACAAGTCAATAATAAGCCAACAAATAGAGGAGGGATTTTTTGCCATAGCTGTATGAGTAGTAGGGTGTTTTATAGAATGTTTTTGTTTTGGATTAGAAAGAGAATCTATATTGGTTATAATATAAATCAGGCATTTGTGAAGTCGTAATTTAGTTGACAGCATGGCTGATAACTGTTGTAAAATTAAATTGTTTTGGGTAGTAAGACAGTTGGATTTAGAACAGCTATAGTATGAAATTAGGTGATCAGCATATAACTCTAGTAAGAATTTTCCAAGGTCAAGATACCAGCTTCCATGTTTAGAAAAAGCAAGGTTTATAGTGGCATTGATAGTGCTGTGATGGTGGTAAACAGAGGTCGAGTAGTGTAGGTTTTGTGGCATTCTTATAAGTGATAAAAGTGAAAGCTGGTTAGCAAAGAACCATAGAGACATGTTTAGATAGCAGAGAAGTTCATAATCTAAATTTTGATTCATAGACAAGGATAGAGTAAATTGATAAATAATACATTCATATATGTAGTTATACAAATATGAGTGGTTGGTGATACCGGATATAGGGTAGTGATGCAGTTTAAGGTAATGTGTTATCATGGCAGAGCAAGATTCAAGCATAGAAAGTGTATCCCTGCACTGATATAGGGTTCTTGAACAACAGTAAGAGGAAGCCAGAGAACTAGCAAAAGAGAACTTTAGCAAAAGGTCTCCATGGTAGATGTCAATGCACACATTCAGGTAGTAATTAAAATCATAATTTGATGGAGCACTAGAGTTATGATTTAGAGCATATTTATATTGGATATTAGTAGTAGCATTACAGCAACAGAGGCAACATTGTAGTGAAGGTATTAACACTATAAGTTTGGTCAAAGCTAATTTTTGGTCAAGTGTGTAAAGAGAGTTACAATTAGGAAAGATCAAAATGTATTTACCATACCCATTCCAGTCGAATGTGAGCTTAAATTCCAGCTTTTTTAAATCGGTGGGGGGCCTAAATGCTCTCCCATACAAGAGAGCATCAGTATGGAATCTGTACTTGGGTTGATATTGTTGCAGTTGGGTAAAGAAAGAGCCAAGAACAAGCTTAGCTTTTCCTATATCACTTTTCAGCGATTTGTGTGGGGTTTTGTTTTTTTGGGTGTGACCCGAAGGCTTCCTGATAGCATGCATTTAGGTAGGCATAATAGGTTGCATTTAGCTTAGTTAAGATGCATATCATGCATGGATTAAGTGCAATTTGCATATTTGCTCTCTATGTTGGTGGAGTCGAAATCTACATGCTTTTATTGATTATTTCAGGTAATCGTGGATCCGAGGAGGAGACATGGGTTGATAACGCATTGGATGAGAATGTCTAGTTGATCGAAGAAGCTTACATGAAGGTCTCAAGAGGTCCTGAGAAGAAGAAGCGAACCTAAACGAAGAACAAGTCTGCAGAAGTTGTCGCCAGACATGCTGAACTTGTTTTGCACTTTCTGGAGGCCTCGGTTGTCCGATCGACTATTATGACCATGCGTTGGAAAGCTCTTTCAGAGAGCTACAACTTTCATGTTGACGTCGAGAGCTAATTCGAGACGGAATTTTCGGGAAAACCCAATGCAGCGCCCGCCGCATGGTTTGCTGCGCCCGCCGCATAGTTTGCTGCGCCCGCCGCCAGGGGCGGTATTCATGCTGCGCCCGCCGCATGGTTTGCTGCGCCCGCCGCATGGTTTGCTGCGCCCGCCGCAACTTTGCGGCGCCCGCCGCACGGACAGTCGGCGCGCTGTTTTGAGGAAAAAAACCCTAGTTTCTATTATGTTGGTTTGAGGCCGACTTGGATGTTTTATTAGGCCACTTTTATGTTATTTTTCATTAACTTCTATTCCATTCTACTTTTCATCACACAATTAGAGAGAGAGCGATGTTCGCCATGGGCGCCTAAACTCTCCCGTTCTATCTACAATTTGAAGCTTTGTTTGGTTTGATTGTGAGTTTCTGAATCTTGTTCCTTATTTCCTATATTGAATGTTTCGACTTCTTTGCGCTTGAATGTTTGATTGTTTTATTCTATCTTGCTTGATCAACTTGGTAGAATCAATTCAATTGCTAGGGTTTTGTAGATTCCTGATTGTGAACCTTAACCCAAGTGGCAAACTTATCCCTTTAGGGCTGATTGAACTAATTGGATGGGTAGGAAGTTGGATGTGTTGTTAAATCCCTCTTTAGGGACTGCAAATACCTTGGTTAATCTCTGGTCTTAAAGCTATCAATTGGGTTAAATCCTTCTTTAGGGACTGTTCGATTGATAAGGGTTTCTAGGACTGATTGGACTAGTAACTATATTAGGTCGGGACAAGGGCATTCATAGGAAGACTAAAAGGACAAGAGGAAGTTACAATATCAATTCAACCAAATAAAGTGGATAGTTGTAGATAGAACGATTTTCTCTAATTTGTTTTCCATTACTTTGTTTATAGTTTATTTTATTTTCTTTCTTATTTTCATCACCCAAAACCCCCGTTTCATACTAATTGGTAAATAAACTTAACTTAGGAATAACTTGATTCTCTGTGGGATCGACTCGTGCTTACCACGCTACATTAGTTAGGTAGGTTCGAATTATTTTGATACGGTTAACACGACTAAAAACCGCCAAATTTGACGGAGGGGAAACCTGTCGTTGATTCCGCCAAAGAAAACTCAAACCTAAAACTAGTATAGTAATAAGCAAGAGGTCGATCCCACAGGGAAAATTATAAACTCAAGCGTGATTTCAATGCCGATTAAAGTAACCAAAGAGGGGGGTTTTGAGTGTGAAAGATCCGCCTTTTATCAAAGCGGATTAAACAAAGCAAAGTAATTGATGTTGGTTTAGACAATTATGAGAGGCAATTCCACCTACAATTTTCCACTTTATTGGATTGAAGCGATCATTGTAACTTCTTCTCGTCCTATTATGTTTCCTATGAATGCCCTTGTCTCGACCTAATATAGTTACTAGTCCAATCAGTCCTAGAAACCCTTATCAATCGAACAGTCCCTAAAGAAGGATTTAACCCAATTGATAGCTTTAAGTTCAGAGATTAGCCAAGGTATTTGCAGTCCCTAAAGAAGGATTTAACAACACATTCAACTTCCTACTCATTCAATTAGTTCAATCAGCCCTAAAGGAACAAGTTTGCCACTTAGGTTAAGGTTCACAATCAGGAATCTACAAAACCTTAGCGATTGAATTGATTCTACCAAGTTGATCAGTCAAGATAGAACAAAACAATAATCAATCAAGTACAAAGAAGTTGAAGCATTCACAAATAGGAAACAAGGAGCGAGAATTAGAAACTCACAATCAATCCGAATAAAGCTTCAAATTGCAGGCAGAATCGATGAGTTTAGTTCCTCATGGAAGACATAGCTCAAAATCTCTCAAAAGTCTCATGGATGTATGAGTAGAATGAATGGTCATAAAAAATAACATAAAAGTGGCCTAATAAAAACATCCAAGTCGGCCCCAAAACAACATAAGTCAAACTAGGGTTTTTTCCAAAAACGGCGCTGGGCGCTGACGGTCCGTGCGGCGGCCGCCGCAACTTTGCGGCGGGCGCAGCAAACTGTGCGGCGGGCGCAGCATGAATACCGCCCCTGGCGGCGGGCGCAGCAAACTATGCGGCGGGCGCGGCAAACTATGCGGCGGGCGCTGCATTGGGTTTTCCCGAAAATTCCGTCTCGAATTAGCTCTCGACGTCAACATGAAAGTTGTAGCTCTCTGAAAGAGCTTTCCAACGCATGGTCATAATAGTCAATCGGACAACCGAGGCCTCCAGAAAGTGCAAAACAAGTTCAGCATGTCTGGCGACAACTTCTGCAGACTTGTTCTTCGTTTAAGTTCGCTTCTTCTTCTCAGGACCTCTTGAGACCTTCATGTAAGCTTCTTCGATCAACTAGACATTCTCATCAATGCGTTATCAACCCATGTCTTCTCCTCGGATCTACCATTACCTGAAATAATCAATAAAAGCGTGTAGATTCCGACTCCGACAACATAGAGAACTAATTTGCAAATCATGCTTAATCCATCCATGAAATGCATCTTAACTAAGCTAAATGCAACCTATTATGCCTACCTAAATGCATGCTATCAAACTCCCCCACACTTAACCTTTGCTTGTCCTCAAGCAATGATAGAATGAACATGAATCAACACATCCCACAGGAAATCCCTTCAAGTTTCAACCTCATCAAAAAACAACATCATAGCAGGTGAAAACATAAACCAAGCAAACCAACGTCATAGCATGTATTCCAGTGATCAAAGCGTAGAAGTAGACATCATCCAACCTCACCAGAAATATGTGTTTCAGTCATGTGTTTAGACTTTTAAGTACAACTCTCAACTCAAACCACTCATGCACTAAGCTCATAGACATTGACCACCATATCACCAATTCTCTACCGAAATGTCATTACTTGCGGGACACAATAAAGAAAATAAAATGCAACACTTTATACAATGTTTTTTTTTTCTTTTTCTTTGGTTTTCTTTTCTCTTTTTTTCTTCTTTTCTTGTCTTGGTGCTTTCCTTACGCGGAGCGCAAACATGGGTGTCATGAATGGCCCCGGTCTATCAACACCTCAACTATGAATATGAAAACCACTTGAACATCTTTTGACGCAAGTTGCAAACATGGGTGTCATGAATGAACCTGGTTACTCAATGATCAAGCTTTCTTTCCTAGTGGATAGTTTTCAACACCTTTTTGCGCGAATCATACCCATGGGTGTCATGCGTAGATCCGGTTACTAAGTACATCAACCATTGCCACCTTATTTACTAAGTATGCATAAAATTAAACATAAAGACTCAAAACATAAACATAAAATCCGCAAACAACAAACATGTGCATCTGTCTTCAAAAATAGATATTGCAGTCAATGCCAAGAGGTAGCAACACTACGCGAGTAATTCACTCAATTGAGCAAAAGAATTCAAATAAGGCCAAACATCCTCACAGGGTCATGTTTTTAGGACTTCAATATACTCTAGCTCAATCATACATGCTCAATTATATTTGCTAGCTCATGCTCCACAAAAATCAATTAGAATTAATAATCAAAACATCCAGAACTCCATGGGATTTGTATGATTCATGCTTGAAATTTAAAATAGAGGACAAACTAAGCAAGATGGGTATTTGAATAACACATATATATGCAATGCATGCTCTATTTCTAATATTTTTCGAAATTAATTAATTTAATTTAATTTTTTTTTGACGAAAATTGAAATAAATGAAAACTAAACAACCATAAATCTAACCAACAACTTATTTAAACTTAAACATGGTGCAGAAAATTAAATATGATCTAAATAAATGCACTCTATAGATAAAATTCCTCTCCCCCACACTTGGAGTTTTCATTGTCCTCAATGAAACATTAAAAACAACAAAAGTAAATCACATATAATCAGGGTGAAGGAAAAGAAAAAGGGAAAAGGAAAGAAAAACTTACCTCGGGTTGCCTCCCGAGAAGCGCCTTTGTTTCAAGTCGTTGGCTCGACGTGAGGGCCCTTGATTGGCCTATGTTCCTCCACCAGGGTCACCAACACCAGTTATCTCATTGACCAATGCGGGCACCCTTGAAAGGTGTAGCTTTTTGTTCCAACATTCAGCCATTACCCTTAGCTCCTCTCCATGAGCTATGCCTGGGGGTTGTCCTGGAATCACAAACGGTTTCAATTTGTTAGGAGGTTCAAATTTGCCTAAACTATGTTCCTTAGGTGTTCCTAACAAATCACGAAAATTGTTGTTGCGATCCGTATTGTCAGCAATAGGCATATCTACAGAATTTTCAGAAGAAAGCTTAGCATGATTAAAGAGAGAAAATTCTATCTTCCTTCCATCAAACTCCATAGTCAATAGACCCTCACAACAATCAATTTTCGTTTTCGCAGTTTTCAGGAATGGCCTTCCTAGTATAATAGGTGTTTCAGGGGCTCCCTGTTCCATATCTAAAACAAAGAAATCAACAGGGAAAAACAAATCATCCACCATAACCAACACATCTTCAACAACGCCTCTTGGCCTGATTTGTGATCGATCAGCAAGTTGCACTGTAACCCCTGTCTCAGTCAGAGGACCCAAACCCAAAGACATGTACATATTATATGAAATAACATTAATTGAGGCTCCTAGATCTAACATGGCTTGTTTGAATCTAGTATTCCCAATTGCACATGGAATTGTAAACATACCTGGATCTCCACATTTTTCAGGCAATTTCTTTTGCAACATGGCAGAAACATTTTCATTCAAGCTTACCTTTTCCTTCTTTTTCAATCTCTGCTTCTTCTTGATGGTGCACAATTCCTTCAAAAATTTAGCATATCTAGGGATGCTCTTAATTAATCTGAGTAAAGGAATGTTTACCTGACACTTACCGAATGTCTCGAAGATTTCCTGGTCATTCTCATATCGTCGTGTGTCTTTCAAGGCTTCCGGAAAAGGCGGAATGGGCTTTGGAATCTCCATAGTTAAGGGAGAAGACGGGGGAGAGGAAGAAGAGGGAGGAGGAGAAGGAGGGGTAGAGGAAGAGAGAGAAAACTCACCAGGAAAAGATTCGGAGCTGGGTACCGTTGCGGCGGGCGCGGCATATGGTGCGGCGGGCGCCGCAGCTTGCTGGGCGTCACTTGCGGCGGGCGCGGCTGGATTTCCTCCTCTGGCGGCGGGCACCGCAGGGTACTGCGGCGGGCGCCGCAAGGGTTGCCGCGGGCGCCGCAGCACTGTTGCGCCGTTTTCGTCTTCGATTATCTCGATTTCTTCATCCATCATCTCCTCATCGCCCTTTTGATTCGTGGCAATCAGTTCCTTGCCACTCCTAAGCGTTATTGCACTTACATTCTCCTTAGGATTTTCAACCGTTTGCGATGGAAGCTTACCTGAATCATTCGCCTTCCTCGCACTTAGGATCTGAATGAGCTGACTCATTTGATTCTCAAGATTTGTCATCCGATCCGATTGCTGCTTCTCTAGAGTCGCCATCCGCTCTGTCTGTTGTTTATCATTCCTCATGACCAATCGTGACAGTTTCTGCAGTGGATCCTCATTATCCCCATTTGACTGCTGCTGACCTCCCTGTCGAGGTTCAAATTGTTGCTGAGGCCTTCCCTGTTGCACACCTTGCTGATTGAAAGGTTCCTGGTAGTTTCCATAACAGTTACCCTGCTGATAGCCGTCATTGTAGTGATTGTTATAGTACCCAGGATTGCCATAGTTGCCTTGTCTAGGCCTTTGTGGAGCGAAATTCCCTATTGCATTCAACTCTACGCTCGGATCTTGCAGAGTTGAGTACACATCCATAGGGTATGATGGATCAGTGTAGGACTCACATGCTTTCACTTGCTGAGACGCTCTATCAACTACTAGCTTCTTGAGCATCTCTTTCATCTCTGCCATGTCAGTCTGTAATGCAGCCACTGGTGCGTCAATAGCAAGTACACCCCTAGCACGAGTGCTCTTGTTGAACTGCCTAGAGCCCTCAGAGAGCTCCTTGAACACTTCCCAAGCTGCGGCAGGCGTCTTATTCAGCATGTTTCCCCCACAACAAGAATTCACTGTTTTGCGCTCTCCATCAGTAAGCCCGTTGAACAAGAAGAGAACAAGATCCTTTTGGGAATACCCATGGCATGGGCAGCTGGCGCAGAGTTTCTTGAAGCGTTCGAAGTACTCATGTATAGATTCTGTCGCGTACTGCTCGATGCTGCTGATAGACCTTTTCAAAGCATTCAGCTTTGTTGCAGGGAAGTACATTTCTAGGAAGACTCTTTTCATCTCGGCCCAAGTGGCAATAGAGTCCGGTGGCAGATAGAAGAACCATTCACTTGCATCATCCTTCAAAGTGAAGGGGAAGGCTCTTAGCTTGATTTGGTCTTCAGTTACATTTGCTGGTTTCATCCCAACCACCACCCTATGGAATTCAGAGAGATGTTTGTGGGGGTCCTCCCCACTCAGCCCATAGAATTTGGGTAGAAGATGAACTACCCCTGGCTTCAGCTCAAAGTTTACTCCTTCTGCTAGTGCAGGGTATTGGATTGCCAGGGGTTGTTGTGCCAGATCAGGAGCAGACAGCTCCTTAAGAGTGCGGTTCGCCATCTCTGCAATGCTTTCTACAGAGAAGAATTAGTAGCAAAGGTATGGACCCTATAAGACGGTCCACACCAAGATCAACACTAAAAACACACAAGAATTTGATAAAAATTCCCCGGCAACGGCGCCAAATTTGACGGAGGGGAAACCTGTCGTTGATTCCGCCAAAGAAAACTCAAACCTAAAACTAGTATAGTAATAAGCAAGAGGTCGATCCCACAGGGAAAATTATAAACTCAAGCGTGATTTCAATGCCGATTAAAGTAACCAAAGAGGGGGGTTTTGAGTGTGAAAGATCCGCCTTTTATCAAAGCGGATTAAACAAAGCAAAGTAATTGATGTTGGTTTAGACAATTATGAGAGGCAATTCCACCTACAATTTTCCACTTTATTGGATTGAAGCGATCATTGTAACTTCTTCTCGTCCTATTATGTTTCCTATGAATGCCCTTGTCTCGACCTAATATAGTTACTAGTCCAATCAGTCCTAGAAACCCTTATCAATCGAACAGTCCCTAAAGAAGGATTTAACCCAATTGATAGCTTTAAGTTCAGAGATTAGCCAAGGTATTTGCAGTCCCTAAAGAAGGATTTAACAACACATTCAACTTCCTACTCATTCAATTAGTTCAATCAGCCCTAAAGGAACAAGTTTGCCACTTAGGTTAAGGTTCACAATCAGGAATCTACAAAACCTTAGCGATTGAATTGATTCTACCAAGTTGATCAGTCAAGATAGAACAAAACAATAATCAATCAAGCACAAAGAAGTTGAAGCATTCACAAATAGGAAACAAGGAGCGAGAATTAGAAACTCACAATCAATCCGAATAAAGCTTCAAATTGCAGGCAGAATCGATGAGTTTAGTTCCTCATGGAAGACATAGCTCAAAATCTCTCAAAAGTCTCATGGATGTATGAGTAGAATGAATGGTCATAAAAAATAACATAAAAGTGGCCTAATAAAAACATCCAAGTCGGCCCCAAAACAACATAAGTCAAACTAGGGTTTTTTCCAAAAACGGCGCTGGGCGCTGACGGTCCGTGCGGCGGCCGCCGCAACTTTGCGGCGGGCGCAGCAAACTGTGCGGCGGGCGCAGCATGAATACCGCCCCTGGCGGCGGGCGCAGCAAACTATGCGGCGGGCGCGGCAAACTATGCGGCGGGCGCTGCATTGGGTTTTCCCGAAAATTCCGTCTCGAATTAGCTCTCGACGTCAACATGAAAGTTGTAGCTCTGTGAAAGAGCTTTCCAACGGATGGTCATAATAGTCAATCGGACAACCGAGGCCTCCAGAAAGTGCAAAACAAGTTCAGCATGTCTGGCGACAACTTCTGCAGACTTGTTCTTCGTTTAAGTTCGCTTCTTCTTCTCAGGACCTCTTGAGACCTTCATGTAAGCTTCTTCGATCAACTAGACATTCTCATCAATGCGTTATCAACCCATGTCTTCTCCTCGGATCTACCATTACCTGAAATAATCAATAAAAGCGTGTAGATTCCGACTCCGACAACATAGAGAACTAATTTGCAAATCATGCTTAATCCATCCATGAAATGCATCTTAACTAAGCTAAATGCAACCTATTATGCCTACCTAAATGCATGCTATCACTTCCCGAGGTGTTGTTTTTCAGTGGGTGTCGGTGGAGTCCCATTGGGACCCCCCTTCCCTTTAGTAGGTATGTTGCTCGCCATTACAGCAGAGCACAGATGGTAGAGATAAGAAGAGAGTAATAGAGGATGAGCATTTAATTTATCAAAATAAAGTCTTTTATAGTAGTAATTAGGAGTCCAATTTAGGGATATGGGCTGAAGTTCAGCAGGTATCCAGATTTTGAACATGAAGAAAAGGGATAGGATGTCATACCTGTGAGTAATCAAGTCTTTGCCCTTCAGATTCGTGGTAAAGTGCAGACATCTTCGAAGGTGGGGAACTCCGTGGCCAACAAACTAAGTCAGATGCAGCCAGGAATCGCCCAAACGTCCAAGAAAGCCACCGAGAGAGGAGGAGGAGGAGCTCCTCTTGCCAGAAATAATCATTACCGAGAGAAATCGCCAAGAGGTTGGAGAGATTGAACAGAGAGAGAAAAACCCTAGACAGAGAGTATAGCCCCTAACCCCGCTTAAGATCAAAGTTTTGTGCCAAATCCAGATCCATAGGTGTTTAGATTTGTCGGGACAACAAGCAAACGCCTCCACCGCCCCAAGGCTGACTAATAGCAGGCCGAAGAGGCTCCGATTGATAAAGAAATAGTTCGACTTCATTTTTCTTTTCATATCATTGAAGCCCCGAACCTTGAACCCGAGCGAACCAAGCCCACGCTGTTCAAGGAAGGAGGGGATTGCTTCAAGCTTTTCCTTTGGTGACCAATTGGATACTTCAGTGTATTTGATTGAGAAATATTTGTCTTGGAAGAACAGATTTGAGAGAAGGAAGGCAATTTCAGGATTTGGGGTTTTAGTACAGAACTTTGGGATTTTGGGGATTTCCAATTTGCAAGGTTGAATAGTATAGTGCAGTGGTTGTATTGTCTTTTAGGCCCCGTTTGGCAAGGGATTTTATGGGGTTCTTGGGTTTTTTCTTTTTCTTTTTTTTTTATAAAAAAACCAACAATCTAGGGCAACTGTTTGACAAGGGGTTGAATAGTGAGAAGAGTAAGATCTGTATGAAATATCGCTGAAAAACAGTGAAGCAAATCAAACAAGAAACCAGTGCAGAATAAGGAAGAAAAGAGCAGACATTGCTCATTCAATACTAGAGGCGGTAGGGGTCTTTCATTGGGGCAGCAATCCCTAAAATTATCCCCTTTACACATCATAAGAAGCCTTATACAGTACCCTACATGACACGTGAGAGGGAGCAACGAACCATTCCGGAATGGCTCCGCACGGTGAAATTGTGATTTAATTACTTAAATAATAATTATAAAAATAATACAAAGTAAAACTCTAAATTAATACAAATTCTCACCAAATCTAACTGTCTATAATATCTAGATGACAGTAGTAATGGGCTTTCATGTAGCTGGTCGTTGAATTCGTTTCCTCTGCTCAATTTTTAAGTTTTCCTCTCTGCAGAGAGGAGATTCAACTCCAGGCCTACGACTGTTCTTCTTAAATCGGCATTTTTGTTCTCCAACTGGCTCATGATCGCCCTTTTTGACTCAAAATCAGTCTTCCCAACCTGCATTCCTTCAAATTCCTTCAATCGGTCAATCTCATCTGTTAAGGCTGTTATTTTGGAAGAAGCTTCATACTCTCCATCTTGAATCTTGCTCTGTGGCACACACGTTCTCCTTCTCTAATACTGATCCTTCTAGGTCCATGATTATCTGTTCGAGTCCTACAATCTCCGCCCTTAAATCCGTGACTTCGTTTGTTATCGACCTGATTTCATCTTACAGCTTGCTCTTCAGGTTATTCAAGGATTCTACTTCACATTCAAGGCCCTGCATCTTCTCAGACTTCCTCTCCAACGCAGACTCCATCTCTGCTTTCAGTGTTGCCAATGTCGATAGTTCCTTCTCGAAACTGTTTAAGTAATAAAAAAGCTCCTTCATCTGAGCAAACACTTCACCGCTCTTGTTGATCAGCTGCTCCTCCAGCTCACTCTTTTGGGCACGTATCGTCTCGGCTTCTTTCTCCATCTTCTTGAGTTTCAGTCTACTTGCAAGGTTGTACATAGTCACCAAGAACACCAAGACATGTTGTGTGATGGACAACGCAGCCCACATTCCGTATAGTTTCCGTAAACTCCCTGAAAGTATTAAGAAGAGCATTTTAAAGAAAGTAAGTGACCAAGAATGAAATTATATATTACTCCCTCCGTTCAACAAAACTTGACGTTTTACTATTCATACACGCTTTTTTAGGAGCTAAAAACTATATAAAATATCGACTTTTTAAATAATTTTTTTTAACAATTTCGTAGTTATTATTAATAAGTACAAACTTGTTAAATTTTTTTTTTTTAAAATGAATATTTTATATAGTTTTTATCATTCTAAAAAAGCGTGCGTGAATAGTAAACGACAAGTTTTGTTGAACGGAGGGAGTATTCACTTTTTGAACATCCAATTTTATATCAGAAAGATCAACTGCTGGTAAATGGAGCTCATAATATTCACAAGTATTGGGGACAATTTTCACCCATATGGAGATCTATGATATATCTATTCTTGCTTTGCAAACTAAGCCTCTGGATGAATAACACGGTTTATCTACAGAAATTAGAAGTCCTAGAACTGTGAATCATGTGTGAAAATTTGAAACAGGACTAACCATACATCAAGTTATGAAACTCTTCCTTGGCAAAAAGAAATATGTCAACCATATACCAAGTAATCAATAGATAACTAATTAAGAAAATGGCAAATACAATCTATCCAACAAAGAATATAAATATATATTTTTTTAATTTTTTTAAAATTAATTTGGTGGTGTAGGGAAGGGAGTAGGGAGGGGATCGGAGTAGAAAATCCTGCCTGCAATCTATCACATAGAAAACTGTAGTTCTAACTCATAAGAATTCAACTTCGGGGAGCGTTTACAACCTAACCAATGAACATTTCAATGAATCAGGTCAAGTTAATTTCATGTTGAATCAAAGAAGGTATGCATCAGAATGGGTATAGCTGTTTCTTAAATGAATTAGGTCCAGTTAATTTCATGAGCAAGTTAATTTGTTGATGAATATAAATATTACTCACCTAAATTCTTAAATAAATACTTTTAGTTGTGATTTTAGCACGTAGAAGTTCTCGATATATATAGAATGTGTATGACTGAAGTAGAGCAATAAATAAATTACTAATCAATCAAAGAAATAATAACTGAGGAAGCTAAGTGAGGAAAACAAAACGTTGCATACGCATGGAAAACAAGAGTCACAAAGTATTAGATTATCTCAATTAGAAAGCATTTATTTTACAGAGAGTATAAATTGAATTATACAAAGTTTTTCAAAAGCAAGCACAGGTAGGCAATCATCTATCGAAACAATCTATCAGTCAACTGTTTTTTTTCCTACCCAGAATCTGTAAAGATTCCATCCATTCATATAGCAGTCTAACCACCGTGAGAGCAACTGAAGGAGAGAGAGACTACTATATAAAATTACCTGCACGACAGCCTTCTCTCCATCAACTTCCAAGACTTGACCTCGACGAGTACTTCCCTCTCCTAGATGGATATTCACAACCTCGACGAGTACTTCCCTCTCCTAGATAGACCGTAAAAAAATGAGGATTATCTTGAAAGTGGAGAAACCTATGCCAGTGAAGTTGAGTAAGGGAAGCAAATATAAATGCAGAAAATGCAGCAAGAAGAAGCTTAAAGCTTCCTTCACTTTATCAAGGATAACCAGTGGCCCAGCAACTCCAGAAACAGTTTGATACTCTCTGCACATAAATTGGAACAGGTCAGTCATCCATAGCCCAAACACAAAAAAATTTAGGGATGCCGGATATAATATATCAGGTCAATGTCTACAAACTCCAAGCCTAAAAATTCCAACTCCAATAGAAATCACTTATTTGTGGGGAATTAAGAGCTATATAGCCTATATGTTATTAAAAGGCTCCTATATTTACAAATTATACAATATAGCCTGACGATCCATAGATTCTACTCTATGCAAGTCTCAAACTATCAACGGATTCTGCTAATTCATGCCAAGAGATCAACAAGACCGTGAAAATCAAGAGAACTTACCCATCCCGATCTCCAGATTGCCGTCATCCATCTCGAAATAGTTTTGTACCGCGCCCATTCTCAGACTGTCGAAAAATATAAAACCAAACTAAAATTAACATCCAGATAAAAAAAAGCCATTAAAGAATAACACATCTCATATCATTCAACAAATTCTTCAATAAAAAAAAGGACACTTTCAAAACGATTTATAATTGAAGAAAACAACTGAAAAGCGCACAGAACAGCTCGCAATTTCGCCGCAACTCACACAATATCAGAATCGTCGTTTGCTCACAAACACATCCAAGAAGCGATATTTAAGAAGTTCAAAAGACGAAAGTGATACAGAACCGTAAAAAAACTGTCACCGCAACACCAATCTGTTACAGGCTTCAAATCATCAATCGAAACATTTTAGACTGAATTCTTACATATAAATCCAGAACAGATTTATAAAGAAGTTGGCTCTGGACGCACCCTACTTCTGTTCCATCAACTGTAAAATCCAGAAAATGTTTGTTAGTGTAGATATGGTATAAGAATAGGAGGATAGGAAATTCACTCATTCAGCAGTGATCCACAATTACCTATACTATACACACTGATATTTATTGTCTCCGTCAAACGACTCAAACTACATTCCTAGCGAAAAGAGGTTCTTCAGTATGTGATCACTTACTTTTTGTACGAAGGTTATTGCATTTCTCTCTGCATAGTTCTATCACTCATCCACGAGGAATCTTGTACTCGTCTTTGAACAGAGAAGTGAAACTGTAAAAGAGCATGAGTTAGTTGGTTCTACTAAGTTTAAGTACAAGGTTTGTCTTGAGGTTCAAAACTCGAAACAAGCCAGATAGTATTACAGTAGCAATATAGACTCAGAAAATAAATATGCAAGAAGAACATATTTATAAAAAGCATTCGTACCACTTCCTTTCTCTTCTCCAACTTAAGGAACAAAACTGAAATTTTATAGTGGTGGGTAAAAGAAATTTTAAGTAAAAAATATCTTAAGAAACTTCTCAAGTGAAAAGAAGAGATGAAAGAATGGGATTAGTTGAATAGTTAACCACGAAATTGATCAACAATTAATCATTAAATCACCATTTAATTAAAATCGACTCAGGAACAGAAGTATTACCAACACCAACACCAACACCTTGAGATCCCAATGTTGAGTGACTAACCATTCAAAGTCCCCCTCCTCAATTCATACTCAAATGAACCCTTAAATCTCCGGAAATTCCCTTGTTTGGTCAATCAAATTACCCTAAAATCCAGGTTAGGGGAAGACTCTTATTTGGTCAATCAATATCTGCAGCTATACTTAGAAAGCCCTAAAGATTGTACCTTTTCAAATCAATATCTACAAACTGTATTTAGAAAACCCTAGAGATTGTACATTTTTCAGGAATATGGTAACTCTTTTGAAAGAGCAACCATGTCATGACCCGGAAAATCAAACTTTGATAAAGCTGAAATTGGACCCTTTTTTTTATTTCTAAGATTCCATTTTTGATCTAAATATAACCCAAACAAACTTGAAACTGCTACTAATCAATCAATTGAATGAATAAACAAAAGGAAAGTGCAGGAAACACTTGAAAGAGATACATACCCAGTCCTGCTTGTACTAAAACAAAAAGAGACAACAAAGAGAGGCTTTTTAAAACAAAAAATCTTGAGAATCAGTAGAACCCCCTAAAGAATTAAAAGAACTCAATAACTTAATATTCAACAACCCAGGGTTTTATTCCCGGAGAAGAATATCAGTTTTGTAACCCAAATTCGATACTATGAAGATTGATCAATCCCAAACCTAATTAAATTCCTTTCAATTTACTAATTCAGAATAAAAACAAAGATACCGATTGCATAATTCTTACAACCAAATCGACCAAACAAATTGAATCCAAAGATCAAGACTCTGTCTCAATTCGAATTCTCCAATTATTAGGTTGAAGGCCATAACCCTGAATTTCACAACCCGATCCTCAATTTAAAGGTCATTATCATCAATTTGAAGGCCTTGATTCTCCATTTGAAGGGCATAGCCCTGAATTTGATGATCTCAAAACTATCAGGCATTTAATCGAACACCTTGTGCGCGGATATCAAATCTCTAACATCTTACAAACAAAATGGAATCTGTCTATCTCTAACCCTAAAATATCAGTTTAGCAACCTAAATTAGATACTACCATGATTGATCAATCTCAAGCCTAACTTCCGTTCAATTTCCAATTGAGTAAAAAAAAACAACGATCAGTAGGAGAAAAATAGAAGAGGGTTACCTGGTTCGGAATTACAGCTGAGGTCGGAGAGAAACTGGAGATCAATGGGTGCGCAAGGTCGTCTGTAGCATGAATTCGAAGGAGGTAGTCGGACCAGGAAGAAGAGCCGACGAGGAGGCCGAACAAGGCCACACGAGGGAAGAAGAAAGCCAGTGACACCGGGACGAAGAAATCAGGGAGGAGGTGGAAGATGGACCAGGCGAAAGGAAAAGCAAAGAGGAATACTCATGGGATTCCTTTCGAGAGTTGAATTAAGAGAGGTGAAGAACAGGAATCAAAAGCCGAAAAGCAAGGACAGACGAAGAAAGAGAATGAAGAAGCGGTGGAGAAGAAAGTCAAGAAACGCGGCTCCATTTTGGTAAAGACGGATAAGCCCCTAAAAAAAAAATCTTTTTAAATTCAAACTTTTGAGGTTAAGTAGGACATTACACACGCTATTTGATCTGGACCGTTGAGAATTGTGCAGAACTCCTGATGAATGGCTGTGATTGATTTGAACTGCAAAAGTAACGGAAGCAGGTGGAGAGAAGAGTTGATATCAGCCCTAGATAATTATACATATAGTGATTCAACATCCAGGATTGATTTTACTCTCCCTCATCTTTATAGTAGTATAGATTTAGTGCAGTGGTTGTATTGTGTTTTAGGCCCTGTTTGGCAAGGGATTTTATGGGTTCTTGGATTTTTTTTATAAAAAAAACAACAATCTAGGGCAACTGTTTGACAAGGGGTTGAATAGTGCGAAGAGTAAGATCTGTATGAAATATCGCTGAAAAACAGTGAAGCAAATCAAGCAAGAAACCAGTGCAGAATAAGAAAGAAAAGAGCAGACATTGCTCATTCAATACTAGAGCCGGTAGGGGTCTTTCATTGGGGCAGCAATCCCTAAAATTACCCCCCTTTACACATCATAAGAAGCCTTATATAGTACCCTACATGACACGTGAGAGGGAGCAACGCTTACCTCACTAAATGCCTTATTACAATGAGAGGAAGTAAACATGGAAAATGACTAAAAGACACCCATACTCTACAAATGGGGTTGAGAATTATGAAGATGAAGATTAAATGGGGTTTCCAAAGGGCAATAATCCAACCCTCCTCCATGAGGATTGTGGGGGTTATGGAATTCAACAACCCCTTGCTGACGCCTTTGCCCCTGATTAGCGAGAGACGGAGGGAGCCGGAGCCGTGGGATCTCGAATCCGAAAATCTGGGCTATTGATGGAGGGAGTGCAAGAGCCTCCATGGGAGCTCGGAGCCGGAGCCATGGGTGGAGGCGAGTTTGAGGGAGGTGAGGTCGACGAGGACAAAGAGGGTGAGTAGAGACGAAGGCGAAATCGGATCGGGAGCCATGGGTGCGACGATGAAGGAGAGGGAAAAGAGGAGGAAAGAGAGGATGAAAGCCATGAAAAAAGAGACACAGGTAGCCATGGAAGCCAGGAAGGAGAGGGAAAAGAGGAGGAAGGAGATACGCAGGGAGAGGGAAGACAAAATTGCAAGGCTATTTTTGTCTTTTCATTATTGACCTAAAAAAATAACCTTCTACCTATCAAACAATTTACCGAGATTATTTACAAAAAAAAAAAATCTCCACCTCTTCCATCCCCATAACTCATACAATAATCTTCACCTCAGATAACCCCTTAAAAATAATCTCCATCCCTTAAAAAATAACCTATTGTTGCCGTAACAAGATGGAGACTGGTGGATATTTTTGGGGAATATTTTTGGCGCCATTTCTCATGGCTTTGTGATAGGTAATCGACGTCCCTCCCCCTGCTAATTTTGTAATTCACGTATTTTTAGGCCTTTCTTGAGGTTATTTTAGTCATGAGTTCAATCAGTGATTGTCAGAATGTCAAAGTTGTTCATGTTGATGGCGAGGGTGAGTCGGTTGAGGTTTCGAGTCGCGGGGCTAGAGGAAACACAGAGGATACCGCATCGTCCGTTGCTCCGCTGAGAACGGTGGTTAGGGTGAAGACATCTTGCGATGACTCCAGCCACCTGTCGGGGAAAGTAAAACAACGTTTTAAGAGGGGGACCCGGACTTTTGTTCTTGGTCAATCGTCGCCGGCAAAAAGGATCGTGGGGGCAAAGCTTCTACTTCTGACGGAAAGAGGAAAAGGGTTTCTCGGTGAAAGAGTCAGGGGGTAGCAGACGGGAAGAAGAAAGCTCATGTGGTGAGGGATGATTTCTCGGTGCCCCCGTATAGGTTGGACGAGATCGCCGAGTGTAGTTTTTGCGATCAATATGATCCCCCGTCGCCTCCACCAGGGCCATTGATATTTTCTTTTTGCGTTTTCCCAGCCTAGAGAATTAGAAAAGACGCTGGGGAACAATCGGTGATGTCCTTGGATGAGGTGAAAATTGTGGTGAGGTTTTTTCCGTGGCCTACCGGGATTGAATTAGGTTTATTTTTTGATTTTAAGGGTTAATTGTATTGATATAAAAGGAATACTTACAAAGGTGGAGGGTGCCTTGCCCGTAGGCTTTAGAGGCGAGATACCAAAATCATGGAACCAACGTAAAGTTGTCCCAATCCAAATAGGTGTGGTGAACGGTAAGGTTCGGTGCAACTCCAATTTCATCAAGTCAAAGCTATCAGAGCCCGGACCCGCACCCTAAGGTTGTGTAAGCTCCCTTCGGCTCAGCCATCAAGAGAATTACACTCAAACAACCTTAGCACACCGAAGACCAAAAATTTCCTAGCAGTAGCTATTACATGAGTTAACCGAAGCTAAAATAGTCTAAGACCAAGTGCCATTCATAGCATTACAAAAAGGGGACATGCCTTTGAACATAAATGCCAATTTGAACTCATAGAGTATGATCTCAAATCTCCCGATGCAGGCACAAACACATCTTTTAGTTGTGGACGTCTTCTTCATTTAAGTGAACTGGGTCTTGCCGAAGCGTCATTGAGGTTGCGAAATGCATGGAGAAATCATGTTGCAAGACCTTATACACGTGCAACTTGATAAGGCGAGTGATCTCCTCGGAACTTTTGCTAGTATTATCAAAGACCACTTCATTTCTTGATTTCCAGATATGGTAGACATTTGCTGCGAAAGCTACCCTTTTAGCCTTGGAGTTCCATCCTCTTCCCTTGATTTGATGAGATCCTTTGTTGCAAGTCTTCTCATGGTTGCCAGCCATAATACGAAGGAATGCTTTGGAAGTATAGCCCTATCCCATACAACTGAACTCCAAGGTGGTTTAGGCGCCTTCCTTCTAAAGAAATTGTAAGCATTTTCAATCCTAAATTTGTCTTCATGGCACCAGCTTTGTAGTGTAACTGTAGCTTCCTCTATGGATCCTGCAAAGGTTAGTAGAGCATCTCTTATAGATAAGATCTTTTTAATAAGAGGGGAATCATTTTTAGTGTGGACTTGCCAGTTCCAGAAACTTCACTGTTGTATATATTGGTGATGTATCCATCTAATTCAAAGACTGTCCATCTTCTTGATGATATCCCATAACAGTCTTGCAAGGAAGGCCATATTCCATGTTTTCGGATCCTTCAAACCTAACCCTCCTTCATCCTTGGGTAAGCAAACATCATTCCATCTGATCTTGTGAGACTTCCACAAAAACTTTGCACATAGCCTATTAATTTTATCAATAAGAGTAGATGGAGAAGGGATGATAGAAAACCAAAATGCTTGAATCCCTTGGAGGACAACTCGTATGACCTCTACCTTCCCTGCACATGATAAGGTTTTTGAGTTCCAGTAGCTAATATTGGTGAGCATTTTATCAAGAAGGGGAGAGAACCGAGATATTGTAAGTTTCCCTGATGAGATAGGTATCCCAAGGTATCTAAAGGGGAAGATGCCCTGAGAAAAACCTGATTTGTTGACGAGATACATCTTATCTTCAACCTTGACCCCTGCTAGAAAAAAGGATGATTTCGTGAGGCTTATCCGAAGCCCAAACACTGCAGAAAAATGCTCAAGAGCATCTAGTAATATACCCATGGAAGATTTTTCACCTCTAGATAATAGAATTAGGTCATCAACATAAGCAAGGTGTGTAATTTTCAACAAGTCACATTTTGGTTGAAATTTAAACTCAGGCAGCCTTTTTTTACATCTTAGCACTCTGGATAAGTAGACCACAGAAACAACAAAAATTAGGGGAGAGATGGGGTCGCCTTGCCTTAAACCTCTTTTACCATGGAAGAAACCCTGCAAGCTGCCATTTCCATTTATAGAAAAGGAAGAAGAGCACACACATTCTAGCACCTAGTTTATGAATCTAGGAGGGAAATTTAGATGCACAAGCATTTGTTTGATGAATTTCCAGGAAATAGTGTCATATGCTTTCTTGAGATCTAGATTGAGGATACACCTAGGACTGATTCTCTTCCTTGAATATTTCCTAATGAGTTCTTGCAGAAGCATAATATTCTCACTCATTGCTCTTCCTTCTATAAAACCAGTTTGAGAGGGAGAGATAACATCTTTAAGCACCGGGGCCAGTCTAGTAGCAAGAATTTTAGTGATGATTTTATAAGAGACATTATAGCAAGAAATAGGTCTAAAATCATTCACACATTTAGTATCGTTGGTTTTAGCAATTATAGCAATAAATGTGTGGTTAGTTTGTTTTAAAAGACTGCCTGAACTGAAAAACTCCATGACTGCCTTAGCTAGTTGAGGACCTGTGGTTTCCCAAGTATCCTTGAAGAACTTGGATGTGAAACCATCCGACCCGTGAGACTTGTCATCCCCAATGTTCCAAAGTGTAGCTGTAATCTCCTCTGTTGTAACCGGCCTCAGTAGGTCTTCATGTTTATCAATACTGAGCACTGCACCACCATCAGAAATGTATCTCCTTACTACATCCTTTGTTATTATCTCCTCTCCAAGTAGCCTTTTGAAGAAACTCTCAAACTGTGAAGCAACTTCATCCAGAGATAATGTCTCAGTACCATCTTCCTTTAGCAAAGAGCTCACATGGTTCCTCTTCATGTTGTTCTTCATTAGGCCATGGAAATATGCAGTACATTTATCTCCTTTAAATGTATGCCGAGCCTTTGCCAATTGGAAATTGAATTTGTGCTCAGCTTCTTTGAGTCTGGATGCTTTTTTCTTTGCCAGTTTCATTGCTAGTAGGAGGTCATCAGAGTTGGGGTTATTCCTAACAGCGAGGAAAGCAGTTTCATATTCCTTCTTAGCACTTGTAGCTCTGTCTTTTATATTGGAGAATTAGGTCTTATTTAACATCTTTAGAGGCTTCTTTAGTCCCTGAAGAAGTTTGCACAGTAAGAATTGCTCCGATCCTCTCCCATGAAAAAACCAGTTATCTTTGATGATCTGTTGAAAATTGTCAGCTTGCCCCCACATGTTGAAATATTTTAACGACCCTTTTTTTCTTTACTTGTTGATCTAGGACCTCCACAACTACTTGCACATGGTCGAAAGAAGCTTTACGTAGCAAGAAATTGGCATTATAGTGAAAGGTTACGAAATCCCAAACACCATTCACCATTACTCAGTCAATCTTAGTTGATTTTTGTCCTTTAAACCAAGTATGTTCCAGTCCTTGGCTCATAGCATCATGCATGTCCAGTTCAGTGCAAACATCCCATAAGTCTGAAACTTCACAGGATGTAACAGTGGACCCATTTCTTCTCTCACATGATCTCATGCTTGCATTAAAATCTTCTTGCACAAGCCAAGGTCCAGGTTTATTATTTATCTCAGTTCTCAAGTCATTCCACAATCCTTTTCTTTTGACAATAGTGTGTAGTCCATACACTTGAGCCAGTAGAAAAGATTTACCCGTGATTTTACATGTGAGTTCTCCACTTATCAGTTGTTCAGTAATTTTGTATGCCTTGAAATCCGCTCTCAGAGGGTCCCATAAGATCACTATTCTCCCAGCAGTACTATGTTCAAAGTTATGCAAGAAGTTCCACTATCTGAAACCTTTCTTCATAATTGCTTGCAACTTATTCTCATCTAGTTTAGTTTCCACAATCCCTAAGAACACAATGTTTTTTTCTTTTAGAAAATTTCTGACAACTCTTTGCTTTGGAGTGCTACCAAAACCCCTTACATTCCAAGAGGCAATAATCATTTAGACTTTTTTTGGAAGTGTGCCAGGCCCTTTTTCATTGAGGTTTGCTTTATCCTGTACCTGCACAGGCCAATATCGAAGTCCTAACACATCCAATCTTTTTTCTCTTCCTTTAGAATCCTCATCTAACTCCAAACCACTTTCTTCAGAATCTGTCTCTGTATGGGCAGTCTATGGTTCTTGTGCACCTTTTCTGCTCAACCTACAACTTCTTCTTACTTCTAGTAACTTATCATGTCCAGGTTGACCTTGGCAACCTTTTCTTTTAGATCTGGTTGGGTTGGTGTCATTGCAAGCTTCATCACTGCGTTCATCAGTAGACAACATCTCTTCCTGGATGGTGTGTGGCTATTCCAAGGTTTCAAGGACATGGGAAGTGTTATGATCAGCAAAACTAACTCTCTTCTGAGCTGCCTTTCCTGACTTATTCTCAACATTTTTGTTTTTCTCAATCCACTACAGTTCCTTTTCTAGTCTAAGAGAAATATTTCTGTAAACAGTCTATGTTCCTTGGAGATCCACAACCTTAAGAGGGAGAGGAGGGGAATCCTTTTTCTTTTGATAGGCTTTATTAATCCTATCAATGGAGGAAAAGAGGGAAGACTTGACATTTGATTTGGTAGTATGGGAAACTGAAGAAGAAGGTTTAGGAGAAGTTTGAGAAGCTGTTAGTGAGGGCGGGTGCCTAGATTCCTATCCGAGTTACATGGTGCTTCACATGGAAAGCTTAGTGCAAGGGTTTCGTCTCCCTCTCCACCCTTTTTATCGCCAATTTCAGGACAAGATTAACCTATGACCGGCCCAACTATCTTTCAACACCTGAATGTTCCTAGCGGTGTATATGATGAGGTGCGCGACCATTCGTTAGGAGCCAACCCTGGAGCATTTATCAACTTTCATGTCTATCCGAAAAGGGGTTAGAGGTTAGTATATTATCACTCTTAGGGGGAAACTATCTGATAGGCTGTCTAGTAGCACTGATTGGAGGAAAAAATGGTTTCTTGTTAGGGATAGTACTGGGTTGTTGCTGAATTTTTGTCAGGATCCGGGGATCTATAATAAGTTTTCTGGGGATAGATACCCCTTATTCCAAACAATGGGAGCAAAGCTTCTTGCGACCTCAGAGCCTTAGGGAATATAGGAAGATTGTTACCCCCTCCGGTTAGAAATGGCGGGTCTGAGACTTCCTCATTCCCCTGGTGGGTGATTTGTTGTTTGTTTGCGATTTTCTAAACACCACATTTCTCCGTGTTTACTTTTCTTTTGAAGGTTTGGTTGACTCATTTTGTATTTCTTCTTTGTTTGCAGAGATGTTGAACTTGGTTTTGATTTCCCAGAAAGCATTGGAGTCTGAGGTGGATGAGCCTAACTCCGCCCCGCGATAATCCCTGCCTGTTTCTAAGGTCCCTCAAAGTTTGTCCAAGGGGAAAAGTGTGATTTCCCCCTTGGGTGGTTCTCACCACAAGGTCGAGTACCCTGGGAATGAGGTCGTTCTTTTTGATTCGGAGGACAGGCATGCTGCCCCAGCGAGGCCCCCTTTGTCTTAAACCGAGTCCAAGAAAAAGAGGAGGTTAGACGAAACATTAATCACAACCACTGCAATTGGTGCAAGTGAACGCGTGGTCAATGTGACTCCTGAGGGAACTGCAACTTCTTCTTACCTACAGCCGAGGTTTGATTTTTGGAATGCAACAAGTTGAACTTGCCAAACAATTGTTTCCAAGCTGAAAGATCATTTTTAGGAGGTTTGAGTGTCGATGTGTTGATCGCGAATGGTCGAAAAAGCGCGGATTGGGTGAGGCAGCGTCTTTTGAAACTCCTCTCCCCATATTTTCTTCCTAAATGATTTATACGCAGTTTTATATGTTTTTATGTTTTCAGGGGAGGTTTTACTAGGACGAAGTTGAGAATCGCTGCGATTCATTTGTGACAGCTTTAAAAGAAGAGAAAGAGAAAAGTCGACAAAGCAGCAAACATAGGGTCATTGCTAATAAAAGGGTGGCCGCCTTATAGGAGGAATTAGATAGCCTGAAAAGCACCGAATCTAATCTTTCTATTATTGAGAGCATGCGAAGTCGAGTTGAAGAGCTAGAGGGAAAATTTGGGGAGGTACGTCGCACTAGGGTGGAAACCATTGTGGAGATGACCAAGCTGAGAGATGAGTTGCCAGCTCTCTCGAAGGCTAAAACAGAAACCGAGGAGGCGCATGCTGCTGAGGTCGCGGCTTTGAAGGATGCTTTGAATGAGAAAGATAAGACGGAGACTCAGTTTGCGGATCAGGTTTGTAATCTTACCCCTGAATTGGAGTCACCAAGGGGCCAGTTGTCTACGGCCAACGGAGAGCTAGCGACCCTCAAGGACCTTGATGCCGATGTGTCGCTAACCAAGTCAACGTTGGGCGCGTATTTTACAACCGAAGCTGGTCAGAAATGGTTGAACGACTGGCTAGGGTCCAAGGATGGAAAAGATGTTTTGGCCGGGCATGTGATGCCCACTTTTATTGAAGGAATGAAGGCTGGTATTTATCAGAGTGTGGTTTGCTTTTTTCAACCCGGGGTCCCTGTGGAAACCTTTAAGCCCAGTTTGAAACATCAAGATTGGGGGCTCGAGGATCGAGTTTGAAGGCTTATTTTCGTTTGGTTTTTCGCGATTTGAAATTGTGATTTTGGATTGGTTGGGGTGGCAGAAAAAGAATGATACTATGGTTTTTGGTGCTTGTTTGTTTCTCGATACATTATCCTAGATTGCAGGTGTATTTCCCTTCTTACCTGTTGTTTATATAATTTCCTATATTTTGTGATTGTTTTCTTGCTCTTTACTTTTTTTGTATGGTGTTTGTTTATTTTTGTTGTGGACTCTCTTCGCGTGACCCTTATCAATCTCCTGTTATTGAACGTTTTATGAAAATAAATCGCGAGATGACAAAAATAAGGGTTCGTAGTTTTATAAAATACTGAAGTGCTAGTAGCGGCGTGGGACTAGTTGTTCTTATTTGCCGCGATGTGGAACAGACATTGATTTAAACTATGTTTTGATTTTAACTTTTGAGGCGCGTTCTATATTTCTTCGTAGCATAGGAGGTTGTGGAAAATGTCCCCGTTCTCTTTTGGTCCTGGCTGCTCTATTGAAACGTCGAAGTGTGATTCTTCTTGTTCATTGTCGTGAATTGCCTCCATCCTTCTGATAGACCAATCTCCCTCATATCTTTCGACTAAAACTATAAATTCTTGATTTAGGGGAGAGCATAAGAAGATTTAGTCTAGTATTTCATCTCCAAATTCTACGAAGATGTACGGTAAGGGGAGCCTGTATAGGTGAATCTCTCAAAGGATCATTCTGTTGAACCTAGGGTTTGGGAAAGTCATGATGTTTGTGATGAAGATGGATGGGGAGACTTCCCCTGAAGCCATATTGAAACTAGGCATCTTACTTTGGGCGAGGCCTTGGCTTTGGGTAATGCTCTCGTGTTTATTTATAGTGGGTTTTGCTTTGCAATGGTTTGCGTTGCCTATGCGTGTTGATTTTAATACTGTTGTCGCTTGTGAGTACGTGTCGAATGCTGGTTTTAATACTTTTGTTGCTGGTGGATGCGTATCGAATGCTGGTTTTGATACTTTTGTTGCTGCTAGATGCGCGTGAAATGATGGTTTTATGGGTTGCTTACTGTCTTACCGCTCTTTGTAAGGTTGCTGTCGCCTGTCGCTTGAAAGGTGGTTGATTTTTCCTGGAACCTTTTGATATGATGTCATAGATATTTATGACCTCGTGGTATAGGTAGCTGGACAACGATTTCGTTTGTTGGTTCTGTTTTAATGCTTCTTATAAAGAGTAAGCTTACCCGTATTCTATGGTGTAGTTTGTTTAAGGAATGGCGTCTACCCTGCCGGTTGATATTCCGGGTGTGCATATTCCTCATGTTAGAGGTTTTACTCGGGACATAGTGATGGAAGGACACTTATATCGGCTTGTAAGCTCTTGCCGTGGCCTATGGTTTTAACTTTGATGTTGCTTTTCTCTGAGCTTTGTTTGTTATCAATACAACCTTTTCCCTATATATATCGCGACTATGGTTCTGAAGCTCTTAGGTACGCTCATTTGTGGACGTGAGCAGATGAGGAATTTATAGTGAGGGTGGAGCCATTAGGCCCTAAGTACTACTGGTTTACGTCGGGGTGGTATGAGTTCGTTGTTGCTAATGAGGTTAGGATTGGTACTCGTTTGATTTTTGAGTACGAGGGGTACTCTTATCTTGATGTTGTTGTCGCTGATCCTCTTCCTGATCAAAATGGTGATTTGGACTTTTCCGTTTGGTGTTGAGCTTCCAGCGTCTCACACGCGGCGGAGATTTTCAAAATTAAATTTAATCTTCAGCACTTAGAAGTGCGAGAGAGGTTGAATTTTATAATTACAAAGAGTACTCTTCAGCGTCTCACATGCGACGGAGATTTTCAAAATTAAATTCAATCTCCAATGCTTAGAAGTGCGAGAGTGGTTGAATTTTATAATTACAAAGAGTAATCTCCAGCGTCTCACACGCGACGGAGATTTTCAAAATTAAAATCAATTTCTAGCGCTTAGAAGCACGAGAGAAGTTGAATTTTATAATTACAAAGAGTAATATCTAGCGTCTCACACGCGACAAAGATTTTAAAAATTAAATTCAATCTCCAACACTTAGAAGCGCGAGAGAGGTTGAATTTTATAATTACAAAGAGTAATCTCCAGTGTCTCACACCCGACATAGATTTTAAAAATTAAATTCAATCTCCAGCGCTTTGAAGCGCGAGAGAGGTTGAATTTTATAATTACAAAGAGTAATCTCCAGCGTCTCAAACGCAGCAGAGATTTTCAAAATGAAAATCAATCTCCAGCGCTTAGAAGCGCGAGAGAGGTTGAATTTTATAATTACAAAGAGTAATCTCCAGCGTCTCACACGCGACGAAGATTTTCAAAATTAAATTCAATCTCCAGCGCTTAGAAGCGCGAGAGAGGTTGAATCTTATAATTACGAAGAGTAATCTCCAGCGTCTCACACACGACGGAGATTCTCAAAATTAAATTCGATCTCCAGCGCTTAAAATCGTGGTGGAGATCTTTGTGAAATTGAAAAAGTTGTGGACGAAAATGGGGTTTTTTTTTTATTATTAATGATTCACTTACATAGACGTGGCTTTTCTAAAGAAGCTTGTTACTTAAATAAAAAACTAAAAACCGTTAGCCTTTGGTCCGTCATACCCAACATCGCCCATTTCTTCTTCAATGTTGTAACCTTCTTTGTCCAGAAAGTGAACTTCGAACCTTGTTCCTCCTAGATGGGTGAACACTATTGTTGTTTCTAGTTCGAGCCCATGAGTCTCGACGAAATCCTTCCATCCTCTTGCCACCCAATGTGAATGATAGGCGCCTTATGTGATATGAACAAAGAAATCTTTTATAATGCAAGTAGATAATAAGATTTGTTCTAGTCAGGCCCGACTCACAGGGCGGTGCAACCGGTGTTTTGGCACAGGGCCCAAATATTTTGGGGGCCCAATATCGCTTTTTACTAGTATGTACTGTAAATAATAAACTTCCATAGAAATACAAAGAAGTAGGTTGGCGTGGTGGTAGTTGCAGTATACCTGGGGAATTTTTGGACTGGGTTCGATTCCCATCAGCTTCCCATATATTATTTTCCAAATGCATGTCTCTCTTCTTGCTTTCACCTCTATTTTCGGGCCCACCTTTTCCATCTTTTTTGTTTTAAATTTCGGGGCTCACCTTTTCCTTTTATTTTTAGAGTCTCTCTATTTCCTACTTTCACCTCAATTTTCTCTTTCTAATATTCTTTCCAAAATTTATTTTCCTTTAATTTTGGATAAATATATAATTATGTATCATTTAAAAAAATCTCGTCTTTAAACAATTTTTTACAAAATCCTTGATTTTTGTTGCCTTCTTCATCCTTTGCATTTCATATTTTTTATAATAAAAAAAATGCATCTAGTTTATAAAGATAAATATGAATTTATGATTATATAAAAATGTGAAAAAATGATAGGGCCTAATTATTTTCTCGCACCGGGTCTTCGAAATTATCGGGACGGCCCTGGTTCTAGTACTTGGGGTTCGAATTTCTCACTGAAACTATAGGGCCGCATCATGCGTATGTACTGCTCATCGCCTACCAAGTAGATGTCGAAGGTAAAAGGGGTGTTTGAACCTTGGGTTGCCATTTCTCTGCTTGTAGGTGATGGTTGTGCAGAGGCCGAGTAGCCTTTTTATAATAGTGTATGAGGGGTCGAATGTTGGTGTTGGGAAACGTACTTGCTAATAGTGGGTGAACTTTCTCGTGGTCGATAGGAATGTTTCTCGATTTGATAAATACAGACGAATTGGCAGGATTCTGAATAGATTATTTCCATGTGTAGACCATGCAAGTGTCTCGGGAAGTCTCGATTCAGATTACTTCCCTCATTTAATGCATGTAATGAATGTTGGTGCAAATTTACATGGTCTGTGGCGCTTTATTTGAGGATATATAAGGGTGTGGGATTGTTGTTGTAACTCATTCAAGCAGCAACTTGTATTATTTTTATTGGTAGAAAAAGAGATGTCCTCGCTTGATTATGGGATGCGAGACTTTTATCGTTGCGTCGAAGTAGAGGAGAGCCTTCATCGCTTGGTAAGTTGCTAATATTTGTAATTTTTATGTTTCAATAATGAATCTTATCAAATGATGTTCTGATGTAGCCTCTTCCCCGTTTCTTTGAGAGAATGTACGATCATGTCGTGTCTGATCGTGTTTGTTTAGTATCCTCAAGTTGGCAAGAGTTTTGTGTTCGGGTTTCTAACGATAGTCTTAATCGCTAGTGGCTGACCGAAGGTTGGAATAATTTCGTGATTAACAACGATGTTCGTGTTGGAGTAACGATGGTATTTTTCAAAAATGTGGGAGGGCATCATTTTGAAATGCTAGCTCTTGAAGATGAGTAGTGTAATAAGATCGTGAGGCGATGTTTGTGGGTTTGTACCGAAGCGGGTGTTTTATTTGTTTTGTACGTGTTTACCCGTCTCTTTTAATCGGTACTTTGTCTAAGTTAATCACGGGGTCTGTTGTAATGACTTTTCTGTGAAATTATCATTATGGAGCAATGCTTCGGAATTTTTGCGTGATATGATCGTCTGCTCTTTTGTTTGTTCATGAGCTGGAAACTACTATTCCTGATGCGACGTGGGCAGTCAGGGCAGCAGGGCAATGTTCTGATATTTCGCCACTTGTTCTGCATGCAGATTATCTTGGAAAAAAATTTGGACCGAAATAAAAAATAATACCGAACACAAATGGCTTTATTTATCGATATATGTTAGACCGTGGGGAGTGCTATGCCTTATTGTCCTTGCCTGTTGTTGTTGTTCCCTGAACTAGAGTGAAGAGCCATGACCTCTCCGAATCTGAGTCGTCGCGATTTTTTTCCGTTCTATTGATTATGAAGAGAAGCTTGAATTCTTGGTAGTTCTCTTGACCCTTTACTCGTGGGCCTTTTAATAGATTTTTTCTTTGATTGTTTGCAGCCGCCACCAGACTATTTTGGCGCTATGTATGGTCGCGTGGTTGCGGACCATGTTTGTTTAGTTTCCTCTACTGGACGAGAATTTTGTGTAAGGGTGTTTCGGGATAGCCAGAATTGTTATTTTCTAACTGAAGGTTGGCGTCAATTTGCAGAAAATAGTGAGCTACGCGTTGGGGCTTATCTGATCATTTTTAAGTATGAAGGGAGTAATCACTATACGATTATCGTTCTAGAAGCAAGAGAATGAGTTGAGAAGTAGTAGCGATGTTGTTCTGTTTTTTCCTTTTTAGTATGCTATCCGATTATCGCTGTATGAAATTTTATTTTCTGACCGTTTTGTACATCGCTTGAATTTGTTATATAATGGTCGTATTGCGTTTATCTTGAGTTGCTTGTTTATTATCCGTAGAGGCTTTTTTGCACATCCGTGTTCAAAAGACACGCGATTGCTAAATTTATTCTCCTTAGAGACTTGTTTGCACATCCGTGTTCGAAAGACACGCGATTGCTAAATTTATTCTCCTGAGAGGCTTGTTTCCACATCCGTATTTGAAAGACACGTGATTGCTAAATTTATTCTCTCCAGAGGCTTGTTTGCACATCTGTGTTCAAAAGACACGCGATTGCTAAATTTATTCTTCTTAGAGGCTTGTTTGCACATCTGTGTTCGAAAGACACGTGATTGCTAAATTTATTCTCCTTAGAGGCTTGTTTGCACATCCGTGTTCGAAAGACACGCAATTGCTAAATTTACTCTTCTTGGAGACTTGTTTGCACATCCATGTTCGAAAGACACCCGATTACTAATTTTTTTTCTCATTAGAGGCTTGTTTGCACATTCGTGTTCGAAAGACACGCGATTGCTAAATTTATTCTCCTTGGAGGCTTGTTTGCGCATCCGTGTTCGAAAGACGCACGATTGCTAAATTTATTCTCCTTAGAGGCTTGTTTTCACATCCGTGTTCGAAAGATACGCGATTACTAAATTTATTCTCCATAGAGGCTTGTTTGTGATGTCCACTAAAATAGCCATGTTTTTATGCACATTTTAGCTCCTTATTCTATATACTTTGCATATTTCGGGCTGGAAATATGTTGAATTTATGTAATATATGCTTTTTTGCAAGAAATAGAGGTCTACATAAGTTTTAGTTTAATATTATAGAATTTGGAGCCATTTTGGGACGAAACCAAGAAGAGAAGACGGAAGATGAAAGTTACTCGATTTTGAGGAGACTTCCTCGATATCGACCCAAAATGTGAAGCAGAGCCTGGTCGAGGAAAGAAGAAGAAGAGAGCAACAGAAGCCAACTTTACTCGACTATTCCTAGTCGAGGTCGAGCACCCTGAAGTCGATTTCTGCCCGTGAGATTTCTCCGTTGCCTAGGATCCCCTGACCAGCTTCCTCGAGGATCGAACCTGACTTCCTTTTGCTACATCAGGAGGGAGTCTTGAACATTTTTTGCTGGGATCCAATCGGTTTGCTTTACTTTATTTATATTTTATTTGCACTCTCGATTTTCTCCTACAACAAATTGGCGCCGTTGCCGGGGATCGAACCCGGGTCACCCACGTGATAGGCGGGAATATTTATCACTATACTACAACGACTGATTCAGGGATTTGGCTGGATAGATGTTGAGCGACTGATTCAGCCACTTGACCACCATTACCCGACGCTGACAAGAGAGTTCCTAGCAACTCTCCGGATTCCAGATTCCCCTGCCTCCCACCGCCGGGTCCACTTCCAGCTGGCCAACATGCAGATCACCATGACTTTGGAGGAGTTGAGCGCCGCCTTCGACTTCCGCCACACCACTAACGCCTTCCACATATAGGACACAAATGTGATGTGGCGTTACCTGTCCGGCGTGCTGGCACCTACCCTTGACACCACTTACACTGCCAACATCGCTAGTCCTCTCTTCTCTACCATTATGAGGATTCTGGCCAGCACGATTTGGGCCCGCCCAGAGCTACGACGGCCCAACCAGCCAGAGCTAGAGTGTCTGCGATGGATGCTTTTCAAGTTTGACCCCCCTGCCGCTTGTCTTTGCATGGCTATCCTAGCCATCCACTTTCAGCTCCACGTCCACCGCTACATTGCTTGGAATGTGATGCGGATTGATCTGACGTCCCTGCAAAAGGGACATATTATAGCGCGCCGCGATGGGAGATGGGTCCATTATTCATCGAGGATACCTATCCGGCAGGATCTGATGGATCTACACCATGTCCGTGACTGGTACACCACATGGTCATGGCTCGATTACCACCCTACCATCAACCCAGCCGCTGACCCTACACTACAGGACCATCCTCTCCTCTACGACCACCCCGACTCTGCCCCTATGGCCGTAGACCCCCAGCCAGCTCCTGCAGATGATGAGGAGGACGGGGATGACGACGACGAAGAGGCTAACAACCCACAAGCCTCTCACCACTCTTACCACTCCCACCAGCAGATCCCCTCTCACCACTCTTACCATTCCCCTCAGCAGATACCCTCTCACCATACCCACTAGGCTCACCATACTGGGGGGTATCCAGATGATTTGGTTGCTGAGATTCGCCAGATGCGGCAGTTACAGGAGGCCATGTTTGACCGGATGACCTCCTTGACACTCAGAGTAGACACCATTGACCATCGCCAGGAGCAGTTCTATTCGGCTTCCATGGATCACTATTCCATGGTCAGAGATCGCTTCGACGACTTGGATGAAGTGACTCAACAATTTGAGATACTGGAGGAAATGACTCGTTCTGCGCACATTGATGATCCATGTAGCAAAAAAATTCCCACATCTCCGAGAGTCCCATATCAAATAAACCTCCATCGCTCATGCGATCAGCAAGACTCTGTGTCTCAGAATTCATGCCATCAAAGATGCATAGAAGCACTTCCCTTATACTAGCTTGATATCCCCATGAATAAACATCGTTAATGTATTCCTGCAGTTTGATGAAGTATTGATGAAAACTCTCTCAGTCTAACTGCAATAACCTCACCTTAAACATATGTTAGTAGCACGAGTGCGGACCATGTAAGTGGTCCACACCAAAAATCAGCACCAAAAACACACAAGAATCAATAAATTTCCCCGGCAACGACGCCAAATTTGACGGAGGGAAAACCTGTCGTTGATCCTCCAAAGAAAACTTAAACCTATAGCAAGTATAGCAATAAGCAAGAGGTCGATCCACAGGGAAAGTTATAACTCAAGTGTAATTCAGGTGTCAATTAAAGTAACCAATTTGGGGGGTTTTTGTGTGTGAAAGTTCCGTCTTTTATCAAAGCGGAGTAAAGAAAGCAAAGTAAATGGATTTGTTTTAGACAATTTGGAGAAGCAATTCAACCTACAATTTTCCACTTTATTGGATTGAAGTGATCCTTGTAACTTCTTCTCGTCCTATTAAGTTTCCTATGAATGCCCTTGTCCCGACCTAATATAGTTACTAGTCCAACCAGTCCTAGCAACCCTTATCAATCGAACAGTCCCTAAAGAAGGATTTAACCCAATTGATAGCTTTAAGTTCAGAGATTAGCCAAGGTATTTGCAGTCCCTAAAGAGGGATTTAACAACACATTCAACTTCCTACTCATTAAATTAGTTCAACCAGCCCTAAAGGAACAAGTTTTCCACTTAGGTTAAGGTTCACAACCAGGAATCTACAAAACCTTAGCAATTGAATTGATTCTAACTAGTTGCGCGAGCTAGATAGAATAAAACAATAGACAATCAAGCACAAAGAAGTTGAAGCATTCAAATATAGGAAACAAGGAATGAGAATTAGAAACTCACAATCAATCCAAATAAAGCTTCAAATTGCAGGTAGAATAGATGAGTTTAGTTCCTCATGGAAGACATCGCTCAAATCTCTAAAGTGTCCGATGAATGAGAGAGTAGAATAGAAGTAGTGAAAATAACATAAGACTCGACCTTATAAAAGAGTCTAGTCGGCCATAAAAACCAAACAAAGAAAACTACGGTTTTCGTAAACAAAACGACGCGCAGACGTCAAATGCTGCGGCCGCGACATATTGATTGACCGCGGCCACAGCCAGGGGCATTTCATCGAACATTTATCCCGAATTTGCTCTTCTTGTCAACAGGAAAGTTGTAGTTCTCTGAATGAACTTTCCAACGCATGGTCATAATAGTCAATCGGACAACCAAGACCTCCAGAAAGTGCAAAACAAGTTCAGCATGTCTAGCGACAACTTCTGCAGACTTGTTCTTCGTTTATGTTCGTTTCTTCTTCTCAGGACCTCTTGAGATCTTCATGTAAGCTTCTTCGATCAACTAGACATTCTCATCTAATGCGTTATCAACCCATGACTCATCATCGGACCCACGATTACTTGAAATAATCAATAAAAGTGTGTAGATTCCGAATCCACTAACATAGAGAGAAAATATGCAAATTGTACTTAATCCATCCATGAAATGCATCTTAACTAAGCTAAATGCAACCTATTATGCCTACCTAAATGCATGCTATCAAACTCCCCCACACTTAACCTTTGCTTGTCCTCAAGCAATGATAGAATGAACATGAATCAACGCATCCCACAGGAAATCCCTTCAAGTTTCAACCTCATCAAAAAGCAACATCATAGCAAGTGAAAACATAAGCCAAGTAAACAAACGTCATAGCATGTATTCCAGTGATGAAAGCTTAGAAGTAGACATCATCCAACCTCACCAGAAATATGTGTTTCACTTATGTGTTTAGGCTTTAAGGTACAACTCTCAACTCAATCCAAAATGAACTAAGCTCATAGACATTGACCACCATATCACCAAATATCTACCGAAATGTCATTACTTGCGGGACACAATAAAGACAACAAAATAAAATGTGACACTTTTTTTTATTTTCTTTTGCTTTCTTTTCTCCTTTTTTTTTCTTTTTCTTGTCTTGGTGCTTTCCTTACGCGAGGCGCAAACATGGGTGTCATGAATGGTCCCGGTCTATCAACACCTCAACCTACTCATATGAAGTCCACTTGAACATCTTTTGACGCAAGTTGCAAACATGGGTGTCATGAATGAACCTGGTTACTTAATGATCAAGCTTTCTTTCCTAGTGGATAGTTTTCAACACCTTTTTGCGCGAATCATACCCATGGGTGTCATGAATAGATCCGGTTACTAAGTGCATCAACCATTGCCACCTTATTCACTAAATATGAAAAATTCAAACAAAAGACTCAAAATATAAACATAAACTCCGCAAGCGACGAACATGTGAGTCGGTCTTGAAAAATAGATACTGCAGTCAATGCCAAGAGGTAGCAACACAAGGAGAGTAATTCACACAATTGAGCAAAAGATTTCAAATAAGGCTAAACATTCTCACAAGGTCATATTTTTAGGACTTCAATATACTTTAGCTCAATCATACATGCTCAATTATATTTGCTAGCTCATGTTTCACAAAAATCAAATATAAACAAGGCCAAAACATCCAAAACTCCATGTGATTTATATGATCATGCTTGAAATTTAAATTAGAGGACAAACTAAGCTAGATGGGTGTTTGAATAACACATATGTATGCAATGCATGCTTGTTTTTGGATTTTTGGATTTTTTTAATCACGAAAATAAACAAGAAATTAATAAAAAAAAATGATTACATAAATTAAATATGGTGCAGAAATTTAAATATGATCTCCTATATGCACTATATATACAGAATTCCTCTCCCCCGCACTTAAAGTTTTCATTGTCCTCAATGCAACAATAAGGACAACAAAAGTAAATCAAATATAATCAGGGTGAAGGAAAAGAAAAAGGAAAAAGAAAGAAAAACTTACCTCAGGTTGCCTCCCGAGAAGCGCCTTTGTTTCAAGTCATTGGCTCGACGTAATGTTGAAGCTCAAGACACTAATCAGACATAGTCAAAGCCCTCATCAATCTGTCAAACTCTTGTGCACAACTAACAAACAAACATGCACTACAGACAAATAAATTGAAACTAAATAATAAAGAATTTAAAAGCCGTTTCAACTTATTGTATTCATGAGCTTGACTACCCACAAAGGGTATATAATACCACCAATTCAGTTCTATTGGTGGCTTGTCAAAGTAGAAGTCAAATGGATCATCGTATCCACCAATATCCTCTCTAGTGCAGGGGACAACCTTTACTTGCTCTGTAGCCTCAGCAGTAGGCTCTGGACTTGATTCATCAGCGGGGGAGCTAGGGATGATCTCGTTAGATGAAGTGTGGTCTTCCTCTGCCTTCTCAATGTGATTTTCCACCATGACCTCAAGAGGTACAACAGAGGTCTCAACGATTTGAGATACTAGAGGAAGTGACTCGTTCTGCGCACATTGATGATCCATGTAACATAAAAATTCCCACATCTTCGAGAGTCCCATATCAAATAAACCTCCATCGCTCATGCGATAAGCAAGACTCCGTGTCTCAGAATTCATGCCATCAAAGATGCATAGAAGCACTTCCCTTATACTAGCTTGATATCCTCATGAATAAACATCGTTAATGTACTCATGCAGTCTGATGAAGTATTGATGAAAACTCTCTCCATCTAACTGCAATAACCTCACCTTCAACATATGTTAGTAGCACGAGTGCGGACCATGTAAGTGGTCCACACCAAAAATCAGCACAAAAAACACACAAGAATCAATAAATTTCCCCGACAACGGTGCCAAATTTGACGGAGGGAAAACCTGTCGTTGATCCGCCAAAGAAAACTCAAACCTATAGCAAGTATAGCAATAAGCAAGAGGTCGATCCACAAGGAAAGTTAAAACTCAAGCGTAATTCAGGTGTCAATCAAAGTAACCAATTTGGGGGGTTTTTGTGCGTGAAAGTTCCGCCTTTTATCAAAGCGGAGTAAAGAAAGCAAAGTAAATGGATTTGTTCTAGACAATTTGGATAAGCAATTCTACCTACAATTTTCCACTTTATTGGATTAAAGCGATCCTTGTAACTTCTTCTCGTCCTATTAAGTTTCCTATGAATGCCCTTGTCCCGACCTAATATAGTTACTATTCTAACCAGTCCTAGCAACCCTTATCAATCGAACAGTCCCTAAAGAATGATTTAACCCAATTGATAACTTTAAGTTCAGAGATTAGCCAAGGTATTTGCAGTCCCTAAGGAGGGATTTAACAACACATTCAACTTCCTACTCATTTAATTAGTTCAACCAGCCCTAAAGGAACAAGTTTGTCACTTAGGTTAAGGTTCACAACCAGGAATCTACAAAACCTTAGCAATTGAATTGATTCTAACTAGTTGCGTGGGCTAGATAGAATAAAACAATAGACAAACAAGCACAAAGAAGTTGAAGCATTCAAATATAGGAAACAAGGAACGAGAATTAGAAACTCACAATCAATCCAAATAAAGCTTCAAATTGCAGGTAGAATAGATGAGTTTAGTTCCTCATGGAAGACATCGCTCAAATCTCTAAAGTGTCCGATGAATGAGAGAGTAGAATAGAAGTAGTGAAAATAACATAAGACTCGGCCTTATAAAAGAGTCTAGTCGGCCATAAAAACCAAACAAAGAAAACTAGGGTTTTCGTAAACAAACCGACGCGCAGACGTCAAATGCTGCGGCCGCGGCATATTGATTGGGCGAAGCCGTGGCATGGTTGCTGCGGCCACAGCCAGGGGCATTTCATCGAAACATTATCCCAAATTCTTATCACCAGGAAATTTGTAGTTCTCTGAAAGAACTTTCCAACGCATGGTCATAATAGTCAATCGGACAACCGAGGCCTCCAGAAAGTGCAAAACAAGTTCAGCATGTCTGGCGACAACTTCTGCAGACTTGTTCTTCGCTTATGTTCATTTCTTCTTCTCAGGACCTCTTGAGATCTTCATGTAAGCTTCTTCGATCAACTAGATATTCTCATCTAATGCGTTATCAACCCATGTCTCATCATCGGATCCACGATTACCTGAAATAATCAATAAAAGTGTGTAGATTCCGACTCCACTAAGATAGAGAGCAAATATGCATATTGTACTTAATCCATCCATGAAATGCATCTTAACTAAGATAAATGCAACCTATAATGCCTACCTAAATGCATGCTATCAAACCCCCCCACACTTAACCTTTGCTTGTCCTCAAGCAATGATAGAATGAACATGAATCAACGCATCCCACAGGAAATCCCTTCAAGTTTCAACCTCATCAAAAAGCAACATCATAGCAGGTGAAAACATAAACCAAGCAAACAAACGTCATAACATGTATTTCAGTGATCAAAGCTTAGAAGTAGACATTATCCAACCTCACCAGAAATATGTATTTCACTCATGTGTTTAGGCTTTAAGGTACAACTCTCAACTCAAACCAATCATGCACTAAGCTCATAGACCGTATCAAAATAAAACTCAAACCTACAAACTAGTATAGCAAGTAAGTAAGAGGTCGATCCCACAGAGAATCAAGTATTCCTTTGCAAAGTGTATTTACCATTTAGTAGAAAGGGGGTTTTTGAGTGGTTGAAATAAGAAAGAAAGCAAAATAAACTATAAACAGATTAATGCAAAACAAATTAGAGAAGATCGCTCTACCTACAACTATCCACTTTATTTGATTGAATTGATATTGTAACTTCCTCTTGTCCTTTTAGTCTTCCTATGAATGCCCTTGTCCCGACCTAATATAGTTACTAGTCCAATCAGTCCTAGAAACCCTTATCAATCGAACAGTCCCTAAAGAAGGATTTAACCCAATTGATAGCTTTAAGTTCAGAGATTAACCAAGGTATTTGCAGTCCCTAAAGAGGGATTTAACAACACATTCAACTTCCTACCTATCCAATTAGTTCAATCAGCCCTAAAGGGATAAGTTTGCTACTTGGGTTAAGGTTCACAATTAGGAATCTACAAAACCCTAACAATTGAATTGATCTAACAAGTTGGCCAGACAAGATAGAACAAAACAATAAACAATCAAGCACAAAGAAGTCGAAGCATTCAATATAGGAAATAAGGAGCGAGAATTAGAAACTCACAATCAATCCAAATAAAGCTTCAAATTGCAGGCAAAACGAAGAGAGTTTAGTCGCCGATGGCGAACATCGCTCTCTCTCCAATTGTCTGATAGAACGTAAGAATAGAATGGAAGTGATGAAAAATAACATAAAAGTCGGCCTAATAAACATCAAAGTCGGCCTCCCAAAACAAAGTATACATCTAGGGTTTTTCAATCGAAACGTTGCGCGCTGACGGCGGCTGCGGCGGGCACAGCATATAAGCGGCGGGCGCAGCATGAATACCGCCCACGGCGGCGGGCGCAGCAAACTATGCGGCGGCCGCTGCATTGGGTTTTCCCGAAAATTCCGTCTCGAATTAGCTCTCGACTTCAACATGAAAGTTGTAGCTCTCTGAAAGAGCTTTCCAACGCATGGTCATAATAGTCGATCGGACAACCGAGGCCTCCAAAAAGTGCAAAACAAGTTCAGCATGTCTGGCGACAACTTCTGCAGACTTGTTCTTCGTTTAGGTTCGCTTCTTCTTCTCAGGACCTCTTGAGATCTTCATGTAAGCTTCTTCGATCAACTAGACATTCTCATCAAATGCGTTATCCACTCATGTCTTCTCCTCGGATCTACCATTACCTGAAATAATCAATAAAAGCGTGTAGATTCCGACTCCGACAACATAGAGAACTAATATGCAAATCATGCTTAATCCATCCATGAAATGCGTCTTAACTAAGCTAAATGCAACCTATTATGCCTACCTAAATGCATGCTATCAAACTCCCCCACACTTAACCTTTGCTTGTCCTCAAGCAATGATAGAATGAACATGAATCAACGCATCCCACAGGAAATCCCTTCAAGTTTCAACCTCATCAAAAAGCAACATCATAGCAGGTGAAAACATAAACCAAGCAAACAAACGTCATAACATGTATTTCAGTGATCAAAGCTTAGAAGTAGACATTATCCAACCTCACCAGAAATATGTATTTCACTCATGTGTTTAGGCTTTAAGGTACAACTCTCAACTCAAACCAATCATGCACTAAGCTCATAGACATTGACCACCATATCACAAATTCTCTACCAAAATGTCATTACTTGCGGGACATAATAAAGAAAATAAAATGCGACACTTTTTTTTCCTTTTCTTTTGTTTTCTTTTCTTTTTTTTTTTTCTTGTCTTGGTGCTTTCCTTACGCGAAGCGCAAACATGGGTGTCATGAATGGCCCCGGTCTATCAACACCTCAAACTACTAATATGAAGTCCACTTGAACATCTTTTGACGCAAGTTGCAAACATGGGTGTCATGAATGAACCTGGTTACTCAATGATCAAGCTTTCTTTCCTAGTGGATAGTTTTCACACCTTTTTGCGCGAATCATACCCATGGGTGTCATGCGTAGACCCGGTTACTCAGTGCATCAACCATTGCCAGCTTATTCACTAAATATGCATAAAATTAACCAAAAAGACTCAAGATATAAACATAAACTCCGCAAGAAATCAAACATGTGCATCGGTCTTCAAAAATAGATATTGCAGTCAATGCCAAGAGGTAGCAACATTAGGTGAGTAATTCACACAATTGAGCAAAAGAATTCAAATAAGGCCAAACATTCTCACAGGGTCATGTTTTTAGGATTCAATCATACTTTAGCTCAATCATACATGCTCAATTATATTTGCTAGCTCATGTTCCACAAAAATCAAATAGAAATAATAATCAAACATCCAGAACTCCATGGGATTTTTATGAATCATGCTTGAAATTTAAAATAGAGGACAAACTAAGCAAGATGGGTATTTGAATAACACATATGTATGCAATGCATGCTCTATTTTTGGTTTTTTCAATTTTTTTTTTAAATACGAATATTAGAAATTAAAAATTAACTAAACTAAATAGAAATTACAGAAACTTAAACATGATGCAAAAATTTAAATATGATTTCCTATATGCATCTATATATACAGAATTCCTCCCCCCCACACTTAAAGTTTTCATTGTCCTCAATGAAACAATAAAGACAAGAAAAGTAAATCAAATATAATCAGGGTGAAGGGAAAAAGAAAAAAAAAAGGAAAAAGAAAGAAAAACTTACCTCGGGTTGCCTCCCGATAAGCGCCTTTCTTTAATGTCATTGGCTTGACTTATTCTCAATATCAAGACCTTATCTCTCAGACATCGTCAAGGCCCTCAGTAGCCTATCATATTCCTGTGCACACATCTTACAAGGCACATCATAGTACAATAAATTGAAAGCATAAAATGTGGAACTGAAGAACCCTTTCAATCTATCAAAGAGTCTAGTATGACTCTCTACAGAAGGAATATGATACCACCAACACAGTTCCGCTGGTGGCTTCTCAAAAAAGCAATCAAAAGGATCAACATAATCACCATTACCTTCAAGATTGCAAAAGTTTACCTTTATTATCTCTTGAGCCTCAGTTGATGGCTCTAGACATGGTTCATCAATGGGCGAGCTCAGAATGGATGTTGCAGATGGAGTAGGAGACACATCACATGCAACCTCATGTGTCGACTCATGAGATTCCAAGTCAGGAAGCACTAGATCCTCTCCTCCATCATCGAAGACACTATGGTTGTCTACAACCAATTCCTCCTCTTCTTCTTCGAAACTCCTTTCTTTCTCATCTTTTACACTTAAAAGTTGAATGAGTTGGTTCATTTGTTCCTCCAATTTTCCGATTCGGCTCATTTTTTTCTTCCTCTAACTGTTGCACCACTTGAGTAAGAGTGTGCAATGGATCCTCCAGGTGTGAGACAGAGTCCTCCATCGGCGGAGAAGACGTAGCGAGCAAGACTTCTTGTGAAACATGGTAATCCATATAACAGAAAAAATCCCACAACCCCGACAATCCTCCTAGCCGTTTCAGGCCTCCGTTACTCATGTACTCAGCAAGTGCTCGCGTCTCAACAGTCATCCCATCAAGTATGCAAATAATCATATCTCGGATGCTGAATTGATAACCCCATGAACCAAGGTCGTCAACATACTCATGCAATCTACTGAAGTATTGGTGAAAGTTCTCACCTTCAAACTGCACTAATCTCAACATCTTGAAAAAGTTAGTAGCAAGGGTGTTGTGAACCGTAAGATAGGTTCACAACAAAGTTAGATATATAAACAAAAATTAATAAATACACAAAACAAAGAAATAAACTTGATTCCCCGGCAACGGCGCCAATTTGATGAGCGGTTTTTAGTCGCCTAAACCGTATCAAAATAAAACTCAAACCTACAAACTAGTATAGCAAGTAAGTAAGAGGTCGATCCCACAGAGAATCAAGTATTCCTTTGCAAAGTGTATTTACCATTTAGTAGAAAGGGGGTTTTTGAGTGGTTGAAATAAGAAAGAAAGCAAAATAAACTATAAACAGATTAATGCAAAACAAATTAGAGAAGATCACTCTACCTACAACTATCCACTTTATTTGATTGAATTGATATTGTAACTTCCTCTTGTCCTTTTAGTCTTCCTATGAATGCCCTTGTCCCGACCTAATATAGTTACTAGTCCAATCAGTCCTAGAAACCCTTATCAATCGAACAGTCCCTAAAGAAGGATTTAACCCAATTGATAGCTTTAAGTTCAGAGATTAACCAAGGTATTTGCAGTCCCTAAAGAGGGATTTAACAACACATTCAACTTCCTACCTATCCAATTAGTTCAATCAGCCCTAAAGGGATAAGTTTGCTACTTGGGTTAAGGTTCACAATTAGGAATCTACAAAACCCTAACAATTGAATTGATCTAACAAGTTGGCCAGACAAGATAGAACAAAACAATAAACAATCAAGCACAAAGAAGTCGAAGCATTCAATATAGGAAATAAGGAGCGAGAATTAGAAACTCACAATCAATCCAAATAAAGCTTCAAATTGCAGGCCTAACGAAGAGAGTTTAGTCGCCCATGGCGAACATCGCTCTCTCTCCAATTGTCTGATAGAACGTAAGAATAGAATGGAAGTGATGAAAAATAACATAAAAGTCGGCCTAATAAACATCAAAGTCGGCCTCCCAAAACAAAGTATACATCTAGGGTTTTTCAATCGAAACGTTGCGCGCTGACGGCGGCTGCGGCGGGCACAACATATAAGCGGCGGGCGCAGCATGAATACCGCCCCCGGCGGCGGGCGCAGCAAACTATGCGGCGGCCGCTGCATTGGGTTTTCCCGAAAATTCCGTCTCGAATTAGCTCTCGACGTCAACATGAAAGTTGTAGCTCTCTGAAAGAGCTTTCAAACGCATGGTCATAATAGTCGATCGGACAACCGAGGCCTCCAGAAAGTGCAAACAAGTTCAGCATGTCTGGCGACAACTTCTGCAGACTTGTTCTTCGTTTAGGTTCGCTTCTTCTTCTCAGGACCTCTTGAGATCTTCATGTAAGCTTCTTCGATCAACTAGACATTCTCATCAAATGCGTTATCCACTCATGTCTTCTCCTCGGATCTACCATTACCTGAAATAATCAATAAAAGCGTGTAGATTCCGACTCTGACAACATAGAGAACTAATATGCAAATCATGCTTAATCCATCCATGAAATGCATCTTAACTAATCTAAATGCAACCTATTATGCCTACCTAAATGCATGCTATCAGGCCTATCCGAAGTCGACTTGGTTTGCTTGGATGCGAAGGAGGTCCGAATCTATCAAGATATATCAAGGGAGAGAAGATTATTAATCAATTAAAGAGATATTTAGATATTTAAGATATTTCCTTTTAGATTTAATGTTTTATCTTTATTTAGTTTTATCTTTAGAAAATAGATATAGTTTGTTTTCCTTGATTAGCAAGGATTAAGCCCTATAAATAAAGCTCATGGGGCTGATTTTCATTCATTCAATTCCAGTGAAGTAGTTCCACATATATTTTAGGAGTTCAAAGGTTTTAGGGTTTTGGCATTCTACGAAAGTTTGAGTGCCGGGATTGTAAAGACTTTGAATTTAGTTTATGCAAGTTATTTCTTTTCATTCAATGATGTCGATTGCTATGATGAGGCGTGAGTAGTCCACATACTTCTAGGGTTGGGGTGAGCCCAACGAGAGCCATGTTGGTGGATTAGCGATTGCAAAAGGAGGTATTTTATCGTTATCTTATTCTATTCCACGTGCTTCATCTTTGATTGAGAAATTGAAGAAATCATGTTGTGAAACTTGGGTAGTAATTATGATTTCTATTCGAAAGTTTATAAATTCTAATTATGAAAAGGAATAGATACAATTAGGGTTATTTATCGCGAGATCTATATTCCTACTTGTCGGATTAGGTGAAAGCCTTCTCCTTTATCGATAAAGTCACCACCTTTTATGATTTATAATTCGCTTTCATGGTAATTGTTGTTGCAAACCCCAATCTTGGAAGTTCTCTTTCATCCATCGTTTAGATTCGAAGATTTGCATTTGTTTTTATTTACTCTCACTGCTCGATTTTGACCAATCTGCTCGACATCGACTTCTCACATTCGATCGAGCAAGATCGCCGTCGCTTCTGTTTTTACAGGAACACCCGAAGTCGAGAAGGACAACTCGAGTACTGCAATTTTACTCGATCTCGAACATAGTTCCTCGACTTCGACCAATTTGCTCGACATCGAGCAATCTTCTCGAGATCGACCAACATCAGTAGCTGGCGCTTGCTCAGTTTCGACTTGCCTGACCCCCTTTCGACTAACCCTAGTCGAGGTCGAGCACCCTGAAGTCGATTTCTGCCCGTGAGATTTCTCCGTTTCCTAGGATCCGCTGACCAGCTTCTTCGAGGATCGAACCTGACTTCCTTTTGCTACATCAGGAGGGAGTCTTGAACATTATTTGCTGGGATCCAATCGGTTTGCTTTACTTTATTTATATTTTATTTTCACTCTCGATTTACTCCTACAACAGTTTGCACATCCGTGTTCGAAAGACACACGATTGCTAAATTTATTCTCCTTAGAGGCTTGTTTGCACATCCGTGTTTGAAAGACACGCGATTGCTAAATTTATTCTCCTTAGATGCTTGTTTGCAAATCCGTGTTCGAAAGACACGCGATTGCTAAATTTATTCTACTTAGAGGCTTGTTCGTACTGACAAATATATTTGGGTTTGGAACTTTCATTTATATATATGAAGAGGTGTACCCAATCAGGATTCCTGGTGACTCTTATACATAGAAAATCTAAGTCATCAGGTTTCCAAAATACATACCTAAACTTACGCAAAATAAGCTTTTAGGTTTCTGGCATTCCATGATTTTGCAAGGATGGCTCCTTCGGAATTTTGAAGCTTGAAAGAACCTCTGCCAACCTCCTTGTGAATGACATACGGGCCTTCCCATTTTGGTTCAAGCTTTCCTTCTGTTGTCGCTTATCGGAGGACCAGATCTCTTTTCTATATTGGGAGCAAGAACACGCGTTTATTGTATCCTTCGGCTAGTCGGTGTTGATACTCGTTTGCTTTGAGGCATGCCGTATCTCTCATTTCTTCTCGTAAGTGGAGCTCTAATTCAAGGGCTTCATCGTTGGTGTCTTTATTAAAATCAACTATTAGGGCCGATGGTACCAACAATTCAACCGGAATAATCGCGTCGACCATAAAGGCCATTGTGAATGGCGTTTCTCTCGAGTTGGGCTCTTGGATGAGGGTCTGTAAGACCATAGTACTAGTGGCAAGGTTTCGGCCCACGCCCCTTTTGCCGTCCCCGATCTTTTCTTTAAGGCGTTTAAGATCTTGCGATTTGTGATCTCGGCTTGTCCGTTGGATTGCGGGTATGCCATAAATGAGAAACGAAAATCGATGTGGAGCCAGGCGCAAAAGTCGCGTATCCCTTCACAGTCGAATTAGGGGTCGTGGTCGGTGATGATGGCTTGGGGGACTCCAAATCAGCATATCATATTCTTCCAGAGGAACTTGCGCACCTTCTCCGCTGTAATAGTGGCCATGGCTTCGACGTCTACCCATTTTGTAAAGTAATCGACTATTACATTGATAAAGCGGAGTTGGCTTGACGTTGTTGGGAAAGGGCCCAAAATATCTATTCCCCACATCGCAAAAGGGCAGGGCGCTGATATGCATTTTAACGGATGAGGATGCCAATGATTGAGCGATGCATGTCGTTTGCAGGGATCGCATATATGAATAATCATCTCAGCATCAGCTCTGAGAGTGGGCCAATAGTATGATAATGCATATTTTATATGGTCATTATAGGTAGGTCTTAGGTGCATTAGGTAGTCATATTGCGTGTTTAATAAGCGTATTCATATTCTTGGTCATTTGGTATTCGAAGTGCGGAATCTACGGTTTCTAGTGTTTATTTGTAGGTTATAAGATCCGGCCTCGAAAGGTGGAGAAAGAATGGAGCAAATGGACAAAGAAGAGCTAAGGAACAAGAGTGGAAATAGAGAACACGGAGAAATCCCATCTTTAAGGTTATGAGAAGTTGAAACTAGCTTCTGAGGTCTTCATAAGAATCGTAGATCTTGAAAAGATCTTTCCAATGCATATTTATATGCGTCAATCGGACGAAGGATGACTCCGGAAAGTGTGTTACAAGTTCAGTCATCGAAGCTGTCAACACTGCACGGACGACGCCCGCCATCTTGTCAGTCCGGATTTGCGATACGCGACCCAATTTTATCTTTGTGGAAACTCTACCTATTAGGGGTGGGCACAAATACCGCAAATCCCGGGCCCGTCCCGGTCCTGATGTGATCCTGGACGATGGTAGCTTGGTCGATGAACCTGGAGGAGAATATGACACCGTTGATGGATCTTGGAGGGATGAACATGTGATCCCAGCCTTGACAAGGCAACCTCGGAAGCTCTTACCTTGGACGACATCATATCTCCGGAAGAAGAAGACCTCAAAGTCTTATAACTTGATGAACCGACATCTGCTCGCTATTTTGGCTCTGACTGGAGTTGTGTTTGTCCGAAGAAGACGCAAGAGGACTCGTTGGAAAGCTGATTTCGAGGGCTGCGACATTGTTGAAGACGTCTCCCACCAATTCTACTCCGAAGATGGTCAAAAATCTCGTTCCTTGCAGCAGCTCTAAGCTGAACGAAAATTTGAAGTCTTTTTTTATCCCACATCAATTAAAACACATGGAGATGCCAATAAACTCCTATATATATGTGTAAACACTTTTCATTTAAAAACAAGTTGAAATTTGAGAAAAGTGAGTCTTTTAGCTTCCTGTGATTCGGGTTAAGAATCTCGTTCTTAGGTGAGAGGCCGGGAACAAAACCTTCGGTGAGAGGCTGAAGGAGATTTCTTAGTGAGAGACGACGGAATCGAAGGGTCGGAAACACTCGGAGTGCGAGGCCGAGAGTGTGGAAGATCGAGTGTTGGAGAGAGCTCGGAGTGCGAGACCGAGAGCGATCTTGCATCACATATCCCTCAACCCCATACCCCTTCTTTACCACCATTCTAAGGCCTTCCACAGCCCCATTATCACCCTCAATCCTACCCAAAACGTCACTCCCAAAACAGCCCTCAATACCTCTCAAACGAACCCAATTTCGGAATCGTCTCTGCACGGGCGACGTCTCGGTAAAACTCGATTTCCCGCTTCGTCTGACATCCGATTGACAAGATCTGCCCCAATCCGCGACCGCGACTTCAAGATCTACAAAAGTAGTACTCACACGTTTCCAGAAGCCTAGCAAATCGACGGTAAATCGGCATTCTTTGCCGACTGATCTGCTGCTCCAGAACTGCCAACAAATTCCCGACTTCTCGGAACTCTCGTCGCCGGTCCTCTTGCTCGAGCCCGGGTCCGAGCACGTCAAGTGGTATCAGAGCAACGACAAGGGTTCCTCAAGCTTTCGGGGTACGAACTACTATCTCTTTGCTTAATCTTTAGTTTTTGCAAAACTTGCTTGATTAGGCCCGAGAGATTGCAATTGTTCGTCTTCCCAATTCATGTGTCTCGTGTGCTTATTCTTGTCCCCACTTCATCGTCCTCTAGTTGCTTGTTAAACCATCGGAAATTGTTAACTGCATTGCTTCCTTCATGCTTTGCTCTTGTGTCCACCGATCAACTCCAACCGAAGTAATCAGTTGATTGAATTGTTGTTGCTTGAGTAGCCTAATGGAGTGTTACGTTTCAATTAATGCCGGTGATCATTCAGCTGCTCCCACTTCATTCAAGTAGGCAGGCTACGTTTTGAGGAGTTTTTTTTGTTCATTTAAAAAAAAAAAAACAAGAAGAAAAAAGGGAAAAAAAAGCAAAAAAATAAAATAAAACAAGAGTTGTTTGTTCCATTTTAAAAAAAAAAGTGAGTTTGTTTATTGTCTTCTGTTCGAATAGGGAAATTTTGGCAAGTAATTTGGTTACATGTTCTAGTTGCTCAATTTCCATCGTTTTGCAAGTAATTTGGTTACATATTCTAGTTGTTCCATTTCCGTCGTTTGAGCTATTGAACCCACTTGCTTCCATGTAATCTTTACATTGCAATCTCAATTTTTATTCGGGCTAGATCACTTGTTTTGCATTATCTAAGGACCATAGCGGGTTTTGGTAAATACTCGTCGAAAGGCCCTTGTTGAAGTGCTCGAAGGTTGCTCGTTAGGCTTACTGTACTTGCTATTGTGTGTTGGTGCTAGTTGTCGCTAGCGATTATTCAGGTTCTTGAGTGTCGTGCCCTTGCATTGTGAAAATGAGAGTTGAGAGTGTTGCCTGCTGCAACAGAAAAAGGAGAGGTGAGAGCAACACTGAGTAGTGTTAGAAAAGGTGAGTGAGAGGAGAGCACCATCTAGAGTAAGGAGCGGAGAGCCAAACACTGAGGAGGTCTGTTACTACTAACTGCTTACATATCTGTTGTTTGCTCATTTTGCAGGTTCTCAAGTCTCTTTCTTTTCTGGAGTACATTATAGTGAGACAAACACTTTAAACACACGAGCGGAGTGTGTGAGAGAGTGTGAGCGTCCACCAAAGTGAGAGAGAGATTTACATTTTCTCTAACTTAACTTGTTTGCTTGTTTTGTATGATGTCGCATCATTTAGGCCAACCTAGTATGGTGCATGGTGGAGGAGGTACCACTACGATCAAGGCGCTAGCAACCCGAATTGGACAGATGGAGGATGATGTGACTGAGATCCTACGGCGTCTGCCTCCTACACCAAAGAACAAGGTTAGTGACGTCAACATAAATGATTATCCTCATCAATTGGGACGAGACCGAAAAGGACATAGTGGAAGTCATCATGTGCACCATAAGCCTCGACGTGAGTCATCTACATGCTTTGAGAGGACTCCTTCTAGAGAGCATCACCGAGCTAGGCGTGGAAAAGAGTTTGACATTCAGACGTCATTGCTACGGATGGAGACGCTAAGACAGGGTCTTCGCTCTCCTGATGATTACTACAAAGATCTTCATGCTCTCCTGCAATGTTCTGGGACAAGGTATGATGAGGCTTATATACTTGCTAAGTTTCTTGCAGGGCTTAATTCGGATGTGGCAGATTTTGTCTTGCGCTCTCGTCATACCCATGTTGTTGATGTTTTGAACCATGCTACTCATGTCTATGAGAAAGTTCTTAAGAAGACTATCGTTGTCCCTCCTTCTCGACGTTGCTCTAGTCGAGATAGCACCACCAAGCATCCTTCTGGCCTTAATTCACAACGAACAAAGACATTGTCGGCTACCGTTATGAATTTTCTCCCTATGGCTACACCGATCCCTACAACACATGTTGTTAGATCCAAGTCTAGTGGTGTTTATGAGGACCACCCACCTAGCTCCAAACTGGAGGTCATCGAACCCCTTGTAAAGGAGAATGAACTAGGGATTACACCGCACCGTGCTGGAGAGTTAAATGAAGCTACAAGGAAGAGGAAGATGGACACTTATTCCCCCATAGGGCGACAATTCTTACCTGAGGTCAACGATTCTTGCGACAAACGAGATGTTATACAGAGGAGTCGAGTTTGTGTACTTGTTATGCTTCCTAGTGATTTATTTTTGTTGTCCTCATCTTATATGGCTAATTTGGTTGCTAGGGAACACTGCATCGTAGAAAAGGAAAATGCTCGGAGGGTTATAGAGCAACTGGAGCTAGTTTTAGGGCCCTTAAAGGACCCTGAGAATCAACTAGTCACTCGTTTGCAGGATGTTAGCCGAGTTACCCAGCGGAGTGGTGTTTCTTACTCTTTTAGTGATATTTTGATTTGTCAAGTGTTCTTTGGTTCTTCTTCTATGAGTTTTCATGGGATTCGTGCAGGTACATGTTTGCTAGGCGACCCACCGGATTCGAGGTCGAATCCTTTTAAAGGGAGGGAGGATGATGTGATCCTGGACGATGGTAGCTTGGTCGATGAACCTGGAGGAGAATATGACACCGTTGATGGATCTTGGAGGGATGAACATGTGATCCCAGCCTTGACAAGGCAACCTCGGAAGCTCTTACCTTGGACGACATCATATCTCCGGAAGAAGAAGACCTCAAATTCTTATAACTTGATGAACCGACATCTGCTCGCTATTTTGGCTCTGACTGGAGTTGTGTTTGTCCGAAGAAGACGCAAGAGGACTCGTTGGAAAGCTGATTTCGAGGGCTGCGACATTGTTGAAGACGTCTCCCACCAATTCTACTCCGAAGATGGTCAAAAATCTCGTTCCTTGCAGCAGCTCTAAGCTGAACGAAAATTTGAAGTCTTTTTTTATCCCACATCAATTAAAACACATGGAGATGCCAATAAACTCCTATATATATGTGTAAACACTTTTCATTTAAAAACAAGTTGAAATTTGAGAAAAGTGAGCCTTTTAGCTTCCTGTGATTCGGGTTAAGAATCTCGTTCTTAGGTGAGAGGCCGGGAACAAAACCTTCGGTGAGAGGCTGAAGGAGATTTCTTAGTGAGAGACGACGGAATCGAAGGGTCGGAAACACTCGGAGTGCGAGGCCGAGAGTGTGGAAGATCGAGTGTTGGAGAGAGCTCGGAGTGCGAGACCGAGAGCGATCTTGCATCACATATCCCTCAACCCCATACCCCTTCTTTACCACCATTCTAAGGCCTTCCACAGCCCCATTATCACCCTCAATCCTACCCAAAACGTCACTCCCAAAACAGCCCTCAATACCTCTCAAACGAACCCAATTTCGGAATCGTCTCTGCACGGGCGACGTCTCGGTAAAACTCGATTTCCCGCTTCGTCTGACATCCGATTGACAAGATCTGCCCCAATCCGCGACCGCGACTTCAAGATCTACAAAAGTAGTACTCACATGTTTCCAGAAGCCTAGCAAATCGACGGTAAATCGGCATTCTTTGCCGACTGATCTGCTGCTCCAGAACTGCCAACAAATTCCCGACTTCTCGGAACTCTCGTCGCCGGTCCTCTTGCTCGAGCCCGGGTCCGAGCACGTCAGGTCCCGTCCCGATTCCGGTGGGATTTGAAAAAAAAAAAGTGAATCCCGTCCCGATTCCGGCGGGACGGGACGTGGGACGAGGATTCTTTATCCCGCAAATCCCGTCCCGTCCCGCATATATAATAATAATAATAGTAATAATAATAATAATAATAATAATAATAATAGTAATAATAATAATAATAATAATAATAGGATTTGATAATATAATAATCTGGCCATCTGGGGGTAGGAGCCCAGATTATTATAATAATTTGGGGGTGGGAGTCCAGATTGTATCTCAGTTGCCCACTAATTTATTGTAGTAGGATGTGATAATAATAATAATATATTTTATAATAATAATAATAATAATAATATACACAATGTATATATATACACACTTTGTATATACTTTAGTGTGCGTATACCAATGTATACATATGGTATACATTACACTTTGTATATACTGTATTGCTTGCTGTGTATCTATATAATATACGCACACTTTTACAGTGTGTGTAAATGTATGGTATACATTGTGTGTATCTACATATCCATAATATGTGTATGTATATAAGTAAAAGATTATATATTTATATTATGTCTTTTGAAAACCGTAAAATATATAGGAATTTTAAAAAAAAATTATAATGTTTTTTATTTGAGGGACAAGGCCCGTCCCGTGAGGGACAAGACCTGCGCGGGATTGAAAAAAAAGTAGTGAATCCCGTCCCGTAAAAATTACGCGGGACGGGACACGGGACGACCCTCATCCCGTCCTGTCCCGTCCCACGCCCACCCCTACTACCTATTCTTCCTAGGGTTTTGGCCGACGCCTTTGAGCTCTATATTAGTCATATTTCCAGCATTCATTGAATCAACTAATTGAGAACTAACACTACTAGTACAGTCTATTCCCCATAAACTCATTACAATGAGAGGATTTAAGTTTAGGGATTCATGGTACATGTTTGCCTAGAATTCTTGTGGTTTTGATATGATTCAAGACTTGGTTGATTGATTGTGAGACTTGATTTCTATATTATTCATGAGTTTATTTATCATTTTGTTCTTCATATTATTTTTGTGTTCCGATCCTTTCCATGACTAGCCATCTAGTTAGGAATTGCATCTTTGCTATGAATCCTTTGTTGGTTTCTCGATAGCAAACGAAGTAATTGATTTAGTGATATTTCTATGCATTGGTAGTGGATGATTTCAATTAATCTATGTTTGGATATTTGATTAAGGCCGAGTTCGGTTTGCGCCTATCTGTCTTAATTGCATTGAATCAATTTGTTAATCGGTCTTAAGAACTCGAATCGTTAATGCTATTCTTTAGTGATATTGAATAAGAGATTGTGTCTCTACGGATCAATCAATTAAAGGAAGTCGACATAGGCTTAGGAATAATATTGCAATCACCTCAAGGATCAAGTAAATCAACCAATGTTGCGAATTGTAGGCAAACCACACTCTTATCTTTTATCTTATCTTTGTTCTTATTCACATCTTTATCTTAGTTTATTTGCGTTGTCTTTCTTCATTCATATTCCTATCCATTGTTAGCGTCATAGTTGATAAATACACATTGCATTGAGGTACTTGTTTCTCTGTGGGTTTGACCCCTTACTTATCCACCATACTAGATTGCTAGTTTAGTTTATTAGTTTGGGTTATTTCTTTGGCGATGTGAAATCTAACGACGTTTCCCTTACATCATAGTACCCGGCCTAATCGTGTGATCTTAGCTACCACAACTCTCCATCCCTGGTGATTCCCGCATACGCTTGCATGAAGTTCACGGACAAGATCGAGACCTTCTTGGTTTGATACACGGAGGAGGTTGAGGAGGTTAAAACCTCTTTTGTAGAGTCTGTCGTCCCTGACCCGAAAATGAGCCGCTCATTTTATGATGTTTTGGTCGTCTAGCAACGGGTTCATCAGTATGCCTTCGATTATGAGTGATTCACCGGATATTCTTGCTCCATGAATCGTCTCTTTTACTCATCTTTCAACCCCCTTCCATTAGATGCATGTAATTCTGTCCCATCCCTTCTTTCAATTGTTCCAGGTATGTCTGGCTCCAATATACTCCACATCAGACAGTTTACACTCGTACGTTAGTGACTTAAGCGCCTCAAAGTTATCATGACTCGCTGCTGTAGCAGGCCATTTATCTTCCACTTCTAATATGCAATTCAAATCTCTAAGTAATATCCACGACTCCTCCATACTTGTAGATAATCTCTTTACATGGTCCCATAACTCAGCCTTTTCCTTTTTATAATTTTTTGGGTAGATGAATGTTGCATCAAATTTAAATTTTGTATCACGACTCACCATATGACAGTGCATATATTGTTGATGACTCTCTGCAATTTAGACATAAAAAACTATTATGTTCCATGTCAGTGTCACCCGAATGCAATCTTTATCCGAGGGGTTGCTATTCTCCCTAACCTCCCATTAAAGTTATATATCATTTCCCCAACAATATCTACTAAGCATATTATTTTTTACGTGGTCATTTATACCACATTGCTCCCAATTTGATTTTATCCATTACATCTCTCCTAGTGAGTGCTACTCTCATTTTTATGCAACTGTCCTTTTCTCTGCTCAGACAGACACCCCACTGTATCCTCTTTACTTTTATCACCGAGAACCTGCTAGCTTCTACTAACTGATCACTTTGCCTATTAGTGTCCACCTTAGTTGTTGAATTTCCCTTTCTTCTCCTTCCTTTATGCGTTGAGCAGCTCTCAATTTTCTGCATTCGGCTCAACTTCTTTTTCTAATGTTATGACCTTCTGTTACTCAGTTCATGTGATTCATCCACCGATGTCTGCTTCTTTTCATTCTCTATGTTTCTAGATGTTGGTGAAATGTAGGCCTCAAACTTTTGAAATGAACAAAAAAACCGTGTATAAGAATCTGTGTTTGTGTTTGGAAAAAGGAAGTTGTGCCATGTTGTGGTGGCCACTGACTTAGAAAGCATTTTGCCCTGACACGGAGGTGCTCGTCAGCTACTAACGGTCCTCCCCCAAGGTTAAGACAACTATCTTTAATGGTGGGCACACACCGACCAAGATTGAACCAGTGCAGGAGCTTAAAACGATTTCAAAGAAGAAAGGAAGAGAATAGAGCCAAAAGCTCAGTGTATTTTCTGAATGGGCAAAGTCAAGCTTAAAAGAGATGAGAATCGGATCACCATTCAATGCTTGCATTCAAAACCGAGATTCAGCGATTATGATGATAAATATAGATTCCTACTACTCACCGAAGACATGAGAGAGAAAGAAGAAAGAGAAACTCTCAAAAGAGTAACCCTAGAACAACACACCGCCGCCCCCGTCCTCCAGAGAAAACGCCTAAATCAGACCATCTCCTCCAATTTCAAGCTCGGATCCTCACCTGAATCAAAGACCCAAGGCCACCATGAAGCTGGAAGAAGACCTCGGTTCAAGCACAGTACCGGTCATGAAAGAAGGGGTCAGATTCGAAGCGAGTACCTCGCTGAATCTAGAATCCGAGCCATCCCAAGTGTCATCTTCACATGTTACTCTCAGATCTGGCGGATTAGTAGGCCGACTAATCCTACTGAAACCCGGAAAATCGAAGTAGACAGAAGTTTAGATGGTAGAAGAAGGAGCCCCGAAAAGTGGGTGCTTGTTTTCCTCCTCTCTGCGTGCAAAAGCGTTTTGGAGATGCAAACAGAGTTGTTTGTGGCTAATGCTAGAAGAAGGAGAAATAAAAATTTGAGAAAATATGTGATCTGGAGGCGGTTGGTGATGCCGCTCAATTATCGATGACTCCTGGTGACATTGAGGACAACATGAAGGTTCCATTTGATGGCCCTGTCACTCGTTCAAGGGCCAAGAAGATTCAAAATGCAACTAAGACCTTTCTTGTCCGTCACCAGGGAACTTTAGAGCAAGGGTTCAGGCCACCCTGGATCACTTGGCTCAAGGTTACATCGCCAGCACAGGAAGTGAGCCTACGTCCACACACGGAGCTCATGAAGACTCGTCTGCACCCGCCATGAATCAACTAAACTCGGCATCACCAAGAGATCACTCGGCCGAGTGGGCCTTTGGTCTTGTCGAGAAGGTTGGGCCGAGTTGTCCTTGTGCTTGGGCCGAATTGAGTTATTTAATTAGTTTGTTATTTTATGCAATTAGATAAATAAGGTGGAAATTAATTATATCTCTTCTAGATATATTACTTTCCCACCAAGTTATTATATTTTTATCTCTTAGGATTTATTTATCTTTAAGCTATTTCACTTATCATTAGATAGAATTAATCTATCCAAACCCCTTTCCTTTGCAAGGAAGGATTGGTTAGATAGATCATAGTTTTACTATAAATTCATGTTCCGCACTTTGAATTAATCAGATTGAAAATTAGAATTGAAGAAACCCTTAACGGAATTAGGGTTCTTCGATTAGTCAATCCAAAGCTCTTGTGTTCTTACTAATTTCGGCAATCACAAAACACCACCCTCTCCTTGGTTCCACTCGGCAACCCTAAGACAACACCACCATCACCTTGCTTGTCGACATCGAGCAACCAACCCACAAGCCCTAGTGGACACAGGCGCATACCCGAGAAGCCAGGACATTGGCGACACCCGCAAGGAGATTCGCTCCCAGCGAGCGCGGAACAGCCCAGGCGTCTCGCTCCCGCGCGCTCGCCCTTGCGCGTTAGCGTCGACGTCTCCAGCACCCCAGCACTCCCTCGCTCCCGCGTTCTCTCTCGCGACCTCCCTCGCTGCCAGTGAGCGCTCTCTCACCCGCGCCCTTCCGCACACCCTGAGGACTTCAGTCCTGTGTGCCAGCGACGCCGCACAACCCAGTCCCTCGCTTTTCTTCTTCTGTCGCTATTTCTTGTTTCAATGTTGCTGAATTTGTCTAAGTATTATTCTGTCGCTAAATCAGAATTTTAATCACTTGTTTGAATTGTTCCAAATCAGGAGATATCAAAGAGCATTGCAAGATCGCAGCAAATATACGGCGTGGTTCTTGACCTGAAGCCCACAGGCGAAGGATCGGGTATCCCAAACGTATCAAGTGGTATCGGATTTCAGGTTAATGCAAGTTCTTTACTCTCTTGATTTCTATTTCAGTGATTTATTTTTCGTGCCTTATTTTTCACCATAGCCGCTGCATAAAAGTTGAATCTTTATTCTTCACCCATAAAAATTGGCACTTTATTTTTGTTATTCTTTGTTGGATCTATAATTTGGAAGATATTGAGTTCTTGATTGCAAGTTGTGATCTTTTATTCATAGTTGCTACATATCATGCCTATGACTGTGATTCTTGGATTGAAGCATTATATAAACTTGCACCACTAAAGAACCCTACTTTTCCAGTTTCTAGCCAATTTTCCCTATTTTCTTTATTTTTGCTTACTTTTAGATCATCGTAGCTTTTATTTTTATTTTTTGCTCTTTATTTTCGGTTGCTACTCCATATTACAACAACTTTGCCCTAATATATATATAAAAAAAAAACAGAAAAAGCCGAATTCAAAAAAAAAAAAAAAATATTATATAGAGCATTCTTTCATTACATCATTGAGTTAGTAACTCTGAGTTCTTTGATTGCTACATGTTAGATGATCTAAACGGTTTAAAGCATTACAAAAGAACCCTACTTGTGTGATTTTGTGTTGTGCCGACACTGGAGCCTTGGTCACACCCCTCTTTATCTGAACCGTGTTGCAACCGTCAGATAATAGTTGACGGAGTGTGTGCACTTGATTGCCCTTCTGATTGCTATTTTCACCTATTATACATTCATATTATTCAAGCATCACATTGTAGTTCTGTTTCTATACACATTCAGCCGCTTGTTGATACTTGCTATCCTTGATATCCGACTTGTGGTTGATTTAACTTGCAATTTGATTATTACTTGCTCTCTTCAATATTGCAAAATTCTGTGTCCAGGGGAATTGCTTAAATATTGTGCCTTGTTTTCTCGCCCTTTGATTTCTAAAACTTGAATCACTCTTAGGAATCACTAGAGCTTGCATTACTTGGTTTCTGGTCTTTGCTTCGTTTACTTGTTGCTCTTCTGATATTGTAGGAACATGTCGAACGATAGCAACCCCAACCCTTCCCCTACCCCACCTGCTGGCATTACTGCTGAGGCTATGCAGTTTATTATTGACGCTGCTGTCCAAAAGTCTACTCTAGTGACACGACAGGAGCTAGCAGAGGCTGAAAATCGTCGAGCTATCGAACGCAAAGAGGACCTCCTACGGTTATCTGACGTCGTCAAACAGGCAGTTTCTCGGCAATGGGAGGAGTCCAAACAGGCGGAGGCTTCTGGATCTACACCTCCTTCTGAAGGAAAGCCGCCTCCACCACCCCCAGATACTACACCACCTTCGGGTACTGTGCCCCCTACAGGTAATCAGCAACCTGCATGTAACACCTTTTATTCGGGTCACCCTCCTCCCTCTAGTCAATTACATTATCAGCTAAGATCTGCTACTACTAATCCTTTCCCTGGAGAGCATGACGACGATCCTTTAGCGGGCTTCAATGGCCACCAGGATCGCCCTGAGACCCAGCACCCACGGCAGCAGCAGGGCCGACCCCATCAGCGTCCACAGCAGCCGTTCTGTACTCGTGCTAACTGGGATGATAGCCGTAGCAATGCTGATCTGAATGAGACACCACATTTGGAGGATGCTTACCATGAGGTAAATCCTAACTTTGATGATTTACCCCCTCCTAATTTTGGTCGTCCTAGATTTGATAATGCTCAAGCTATTCAGAGACGAGATGTTAAGCTTAAATTAGAAACTTTTGATGGCAATACTGATCCTGAAGCTTATCTTGTCTGGGAAAATCATACTGACTATCTGCTTGAACATTTGCGCTATGAGGAAACGGAGAATTTGGAAGTTGTTATATTGCATTTAGTAGGTAAAGCTCGCAACTGGTGGTTCCGCACTCGTGAGATGCGCCGCCGTCAGGACAAGCAACCTGTTGAAACTTGGCCACAACTTCGCTATCTCCTAAGGAAGAGACATGTGCCTGAGGAATACACGGAGTCCATGAGGATGCAGCTCGCTTCCTGCCGACAAGGAACTCGCTCTCCGAATTACTTTAGGGATGAACTTGAACGACTCTCCCATCAGGCTAATGTTTATCTTACTGAACGTGCTTTGTGTACTCAATTTCTTGCTGGTCTTAATATTTCTATTAAAAATCCTTTAGCTATCCATTCCATTAGAGATATTAACACTTTGACTCATAAAGCACAGCTTATGTATGAGCAACAACAGCAGCAACTTCGGCTACAACGGAGCAGATTCGATCAGACCTCCCAAGGTCGCAGGTTTGTTCTCGTTAACCCTTCTGGTCCATCTAAGCCTTCTACTTCTAACCCTTCTATGCAGCAAAAGGGAGTTTCCAACTCACCTCAACAGGGTTATCAGGTTGAAACTAGAAGAGTTGCTGCCCCTTCTACAGATCGTAACAAAGATATCCGCTGCTTCACTTGTGGAGGTTCTGGGCATGTCTCTCGCCATTGCCCCCAGAAATGGAAGGTTCTTCTCAACGATTTGGGAGACCATTACTATGAGGAGGAGACTGCTGAGGACCTGGTAGTTTCGAGTGAAGTGGAGGAGGACCAGTTGACTGAGCCTATTGAGGAGATCGATACTTCCCAGTACGACAATGTGCTTTGCATTATCAATCGACGGGTCCTGCACATTCAGGAATCTCCCATGGCTGATCAAAGGGAGAACATATTACACACCAGATGCTTGGTTCGTGAGGCTACCTTAACCCTTATCATCGACGGTGGGAGTTGCTGCAATCTCATCAGTGAAAAGGTAGTAAATTTCCTCCATTTACCTACAACTCCTCGAGCTACTCACTATGGATTAAATGGCATTACTGATGATGGTTCTGATATATTGGTCACCAAACAATGTTTAGTTTCCCTTTCTATTGGAACATATCATGATAAAGTTTTATGTGATGTTGCTCGCATGGGTTGTAGTCATATATTATTAGGGCGTCCTTGGTTATATGATCGTAATGTCCTTCATGATGGACGTGCAAATACATATGCTTTCACCTATGACGGGAGGAGAGTTACTCTCTTACCCTTATCACCACAAATTATTCTAAAGGACCAGGTGTGCAAGCAGCAACAAAGGAACGCCGAAAGAGAAGCTGAACGAATGGAGAAACTCCAAGGGAGCACGGCTGCACCAGCCGCACCCGCGGCCCCAGACGCCGCGCCCGCGGCCCCCACAACGGCGCGCGCCGCATCCCCTGCAGCCCCATTGACGCATTCTCCTTCCCATATGACGTCTTCTAAGCCCTCTTCTGCATCTCTTAAGGGCTCTGTGGAACGTCGATCGTTGGTCTCTCACCCTCAGCAAGGGACCATCACTTGGAATGCTCATCGACCTCATATTCTTCTGGTAATGAAACAAGTTTTACTTAATGTTGAATTGAGTCATATTCCTGCACCTATTGCTGCTCTTCTGCAGGATTATTTGGATGTGCTTCCAGCTGACCTACCCCAAGGCTTGCCTCCTATTAGAGGTATTGAGCACCAGATTGATTTTGTGCCTGGAGCAGCCTTGCCTAATCGCGCCGCTTATAGAGCTAGTCCTGAGGAGACAAAGGAGCTGCAACGCCAAGTCACAGAATTGATGGATAAGGGCTTTGTTCGTGAAAGCTTGTCTCCCTGTGCCGTACCAGTCATATTGGTTCCAAAGAAGGATGGCTCCTGGCGCATGTGTGTTGATTGCCGCGCAATCAACCAAATAACGGTTAAGTATCGCCACCCTATTCCTCGTTTAGATGATATGCTTGATGAACTTCATGGTGCTTCTATTTTTTCTAAAATTGACCTTAGAAGTGGATATCATCAAATTAGGATGAAACAGGGTGATGAATGGAAAACGGCTTTTAAAACTAAGTATGGCTTATATGAATGGTTAGTAATGCCTTTTGGTTTAACAAATGCACCTTCTACATTTATGAGGCTTATGAACCATGTGCTTAGAAGACACTTAGGAAAATTTGTCGTTGTCTATTTTGACGATATTTTAATCTACAATAAGAATATGCATGATCATTTAAGTCACTTAAAATTGGTTTTTGATTGTCTAAGAAAAGAGAAATTATATGCCAATTTAAAGAAGTGTTCTTTTGCATCCGAGTCTACCATTTTTCTTGGTTTTGTAGTGACTGCATCTGGATTGAAGGTGGATGAGGAGAAGATTCGTGCTATTCAGGAGTGGGCTAGGCCGACTACACCCACCCATGTCCGCTCATTCTTGGGCCTTGCTGGCTTCTATCGACGTTTTGTCAAGGATTTCAGCCTTATTGCCGCCCCCCTACATGAGCTGACAAAGAAGGATGTGACATTTCGCTGGTCTGACTCACATCAAAAGGCTTTCGACGCTCTCAAGGATCGCCTGACACACGCCCCTATGCTGCAGTTACCTGACTTTGCTCAACCGTTTGAGCTAGAGTGTGACGCTTCTGGCACTGGCATTGGAGGGGTCCTGCTGCAGAACAAGCGTCCGATCGCCTACTTCAGCGAAAAGTTGGGCACCACTGAGCTCAACTACTCTACCTACGACAAGGAGCTATTTGCATTGGTTCGCTGCTTACAGACTTGGCAACACTATCTCTGGCCTAAGGAGTTTGTGATTCATTCGGATCATGAAGCTCTTAAGTACCTCAAAGGACAAGCAGTGCTCAGCAGGCGACTTGCTCGATGGGTGGAGTTCATAGAGACCTTTTCCTATGTGGTTCACCACAAAAAGGGAAAGGATAATGTGGTAGCTGACGCGCTATCACGAAGGTATGTCCTCTTAAACCATATGGATGCACATGTTTTGGGTTTTGCATTAATAAAGGAACTGTATGCTTCTGATAGTTTCTTTAAAACTATATATGCTCAATGTGTGTCCAAAGGTGAAGTAGATTCATTTTTTGTTGATAATGGGTATTTGTTCAAGATGGGCAAGCTTTGTATCCCATCTTCTTCTATTCGCCGATTGTTAACCCAAGAAATACATGAATCTAGGGGACATGGGGGTTTCGAAAAAACACTAGCTGGACTAAAGGAACATTACTTTTGGCCTAAAATGTCTAATTATGTGCTGAGATTTGTCAAAAGTTGTGTTACATGTGCTAAAGCTAAATCGAAATCCAATGCTAATGGTCTATACCAACCTTTGCCAATTGCTAATGCACCCTGAGAAGATGTTTCTATGGATTTTATTGTAGGATTGCCTAGAACTTCTAAGGGTCATGATTCCATTTTTGTTGTTGTAGACAGATTTTCCAAAATGGCTCACTTTATACCTTGTCATAAAACTGATGATGCTATTCATGTTGCTCATTTATTCTTCAACGATGTTGTTCGCTTACATGGATTGCCATTGTCTATAGTTTCTGACCGTGATCCTAAATTCTTAAGCTCTTTTTGGAAAACTTTATGGTCTAAATTGGGTACAAAATTGCTATTTTCTACTTCTTGTCACCCACAAACTGATGGCCAAACTGAGGTCACAAATAGAACTCTTGGGGCTCTCCTTAGAGTCATGCTGCGAACTAACCTTCGGAGATGGGAAGACTGTCTACCATTTGTAGAGTTTGCATATAACAGGTCTAGGCACTCTGCAACGAAAATGACCCCCTTCGAGGTTGTGTATGGCCGAAATTCATTGACTCCAGTGGACATGATGCCTCGGCCATATAAGGACAAGGAAAGCGTAGATGCAGCTAAGCAAGTGGACTTCATCAAAAGCTTGCATGAGCGTACCAAGGCGCAGCTGGAAAGGAAGATTGCGCAATACAAGGCCGCGAAGGACAAGCATCGCAAGGATGTGCAGTTCAACGTTGGTGATCTGGTTTGGCTGCATCTCAGGAAGGAAAGGTTTCCGCAACAACGGAAATCTAAGCTGGACCCCAGGGGAGATGGACCTTTCAAAGTGGTTCAGAAGATGGGTACTAATGCCTACAAGCTGGATCTCCCTGCCGATAAGTACAACGTCCATTCTACATTCAACGTCGCCGATCTATCCTTGTTCGTGCCTAACGATGACTCTGACGACGATTTGAGGACAAATCGAAGTCAAGTGGAGGAGAATGATGCCGCTCAATTATCGATGACTCCTGGTGACATTGAGGACAACATGAAGGTTCCATTTGATGGCCCTGTCACTCGTTCAAGGGCCAAGAAGATTCAAAATGCAACTAAGGCCTTTCTTGTCCGTCACCATGGAACTTTAGAGCAAGGGTTCAGGCCACCCTGGATCACTTGGCTCAACGTTACATCGTCAGCACAGGAAGTGAGCCTACGTCCACACACGGAGCTCATGAAGACTCGTCTGCACCCGCCATGAATCAACTAAACTCGGCATCACCAAGAGATCACTCGGCCGAGTGGGCCTTTGGTCTTGTCGAGAAGATTGGGCCGAGTTGTCCTTGTGCTTGGGCCGAATTAAGTTATTTAATTAGTTTGTTATTTTATGCAATTAGATAAATAAGGTGGAAATTAATTACATCTCTTCTAGATATATTACTTTCCCACCAAGTTATTATATTTTTATCTCTTAGGATTTATTTATCGTTAAGCTATTTCACTTATCATTAGATAGAATTAATCTATCCAAACCCCTTTCCTTTGCAAGGAAGGATTGGTTAGATAGATCATAGTTTTACTATAAATTCATGTTCCGCACTTTGAATTAATCAGATTGAAAAATTAGAATTGAAGAAACCCTTAACGGAATTAGGGTTCTTCGATTAGTCAATCCAAAGCTCTTGTGTTCTTACTAATTTCGGCAATCACAAAACACCACCCTCTCCTTGGTTCCACTCGGCAACCCTAAGACAACATCACCATCACCTTGCTTGTCGACATCGAGCAACCAACCCACAAGCCCTAGTCGACACAGGCGCATACCCGAGAAGCCAGGACCTTGGCGACACCTGCAAGGAGATTCGCTCCCAGCGAGCGCGGAACAGCCCAGGCGTCTCGCTCCCGCGCGCTCGCCCTTGCGCGTTAGCGTCGACGTCTCCAGCACCCAGCACTCCCTCGCTCCCGCGTTCTCTCTCGCGACCTCCCTCGCTGCCAGCGACCGCTCTCTCACCCGCGCCCTTCCGCACACCCTGAGGACCTCGTTGTAGTAGAAGGTTGTCAGGATCGAATCCACGAGGAAGCACGTCAGCAGTTCTTAGGTAGCTATAAATTCTCACGGAAAAGCAGTAGAAAGACAGAAACAAAGGAACAAAGGAAGAAAGACAAAGCAAAGCAGAAACAAAAGCAAAGACAGAAAATAGCGAAAGAAAGTAAAGAACAAAGCAAGGACAGAAGCTACTCGATCTCGACAAGATCCTCCTCGAGATCGACAAAGCACAGTAGAAACAGAAACTCATAAATCGATAACAGAAGCGCAATAGTAACTCGACCTAGGCTAAGACCTACTCGATCTCGACAAGTTCCTACTCGAGATCGACAAAGGCTCCTCTGTATCGACTAGAAAACTCAGAAATCTGTAAATCGCAGATTTTGACAGAACTCGGAAATTTGACAGAAATAAACTCAATATATAAAAGACTTCCAAGACCAGGGTATCAATACCACAACGATAACCATGCAAAGTAACACATAAAGGCATAAAAGATCATGCTTTTCATCAAAATAACTTTCGTTACTAACAAATAGGCATATAGAGGCTTTCGCATAAACCCTAATTGTTACTAACTCTTTTCACATAATTAATCCAAGTTGCATTATGATCACTTTCGCTTCAATAACACAAACAAGGATCACCTTCAACTCTCTCAAAAGAATCATGCTCATAGGGATAGAAGACGAATTGCATAAAAAGATCTGACCTTTACTGCACCACCTCACATGGCCACCGTCGGGCTCACCCCAGCCCCAGAAGTGGGTGGACTACTCATGCCTCATCGCAATAGCAGACATTGATGTGTAAAAAGAAACTTGCATTAAACTATATTCAAAGCCTTTACAATCCCGACAATCAACTTTCGCAGAATGCCAAAACCCTAAAAACCTTAGAATTCCTACTTACTTGAATGAAATTGATTGTGTTTCTGAATTGGAATGAGATGCCTAATGCTCAGCCCCTAGGGCTTTATTTATAGGCTTCTATTCCTTGCTAATCAAGGATAGAATCTTCTATCTATATCTAAAATTATATCTAAAATGCTTAACGATAAATAAAATGCTTAAGGGAAATAAATCTTTAAAGGAAAAGATAAATCTAATCTAGGTAATATGCCTTCATGTTGATAGATCTCCCTTCCATGGATAGATGATGATAGATGTCGGCCTACTCGACTTTCTTTGTGCCCAAGGAATCCCAACTCTACTCGGACTGCTCACGTCGACGCGTTTCTGGAAACTGGTCTACTCGATCTCGACCAGGGCCTGTCGATCTCGACTAGGATTCATCGTCGACTGGACTTCTCGGCTTGGCACAGCTCGTCGACTCCGGACATGGCTCCTGGCGCTCGTCGATCTCGACTAGCTGGTCCTCGAGATCGACTAGAGTTGTGGTCGAAGACGGCTCTCTGGTGATGTCGACTAGGGCTCCTCGGCATGGACTCGGATATGCGCTGGGTGGCTCGTCGATCTCGACAAGGTCTCATCGAGATCGAGTAGGGTTGCTCAGCGTCTTCGTCCTCGGCTTCTCGATCAGCTCCTCTTCTCGACTCCGGGTGTGGCGTCTAGGCTTCATCGATCTCGACTAGGTCTTGTCGAGATCGAGTTGACTTCCGGAGCTGGGTTGGTCTGGCTCTCGACACTGCTCCTAGTCGACAAGGCCTGTTCTCGGACATGTTCGTCGAGATCGAGTAAGGTCCACTCGAGATCGAATAACCTTGGCTCTCGGCTTGATTCGACTGCTTCCACTGCTTCTTTGACCTTGGACTTCTGTAGTGGTTTTCCGAGCTTTTCCGACCTTTCTTAGAATTGCTGTAAAATGCCTCGAATTCTGCAAATTTAAACAGAAACTGGTGTAGATTCCATAATTTGGCAAATAAACATAAGCTACATAGATTCTGTACTATCTTAACCCAAATGCATGAAATATATGCAGAAATTGATATAAATGTTACTGTAAAACATGGCAGATTCAGCTCACAACAGTGATTTATATCATCTGAAAAAGGTTTTTGATTTCCCGAATATTTGTTGTTTATCTTTGATGACAAAGTATGCTTACCCGCAATGGACTAGGAAGGACAAAAACGATGACCCTATGAGCCTTGATGAAATGAAAATAGAAGATGCGAGAAGTGCTAGAAAATTCAATGATAAAAGCTTAATGATGAAGGGGAAATGGATTCATTTCTTGTCTCTGATCCAGTATGTGCTCCATGAACAAAAACAGTTGAAAAAATGGGAAAAGAAACCAAAGAAAACCACTTGGAAAGAACAAATTGTATACTTATTGAAAGATGAGATGGAAAACAAGATGTATATGCCCTCAAATTCGCACTACGTTGATCCAACAATAGCCAAGACGGTCATCTGGGAAAAGGCTTCATTCTTAGACGGGAAAAAGAGGAATGACCCACCTGAAAAACTGGACAAAGGGAGGAAGAGGAACCTGATGACGAAGCTGTGTGCCATCGACTCAAGTACAGAAACAACATCAACCTCTTCAAAAGGCAAGAATCGAAAAGCTATCAATGAAGCTGACAAGACTGAGGGAAGAGGTATGTTTGATTTGCCTTCCAATGTCTGCTGGAACATTATAGATTGGATGTGGAAATTTCTTGCACCAAGTTGTATTCATTTTAATGAAAATCGCTCTAATAACCTATTGTCAAGTGTTGATCCCCTTGATCGTTGTATTCATGAACTTTTTACTCAGGTGAAATGCGTGTCTCACACTTTTGAAAATAAAATTATTCAGACTCTTTTTGACAATCTTGTCTTGTTTAGTGTTGCTTTGTACCCTACTACTTTGTCTTGGATTTTAACCTTGGTGCGAGTGTCATTGAGTTTACTACATGTCTTTTATTCTACCTGGCGCTCTAATCGCGATCCCATGGTGCATTCATGGTTTCTTTGTATTAGAGTTGCGGACTTGAATTTGTTTGAACAAGAAGATTATGAACCCATGTGTTTGCAGAACACACTGACCCCCTTGAAAGAAAGCAAGACAATGAACTCAAAGGATACCTATGAAATCACATCTGAAAAACTGAAAAATCAAGAAAAAGAAAAACACCAACCCCAGGATCGTAGCAAAACGCAAGCACCAAATGACCCCATGGAAACTAAAAAAGAAAATTGAGAAATTGACAATTTTTCTAAGAAGAGTTTGGAAATGAGAATCTATACATGGAACTGTTGTGGTATTGAAAAAGATACGCTATGGACTTAGGTAGAAACTTTATGCAAAATCGAAAATATTCAAATCATGGTTCTTATGGAAACAAAGACTGAAACCCAACCCCGTGAGTCGCTTTGGAAAAAGGCGGGCTTTGATTCTATGAGTTGGACGCCTGCACGGGGAAGGTCTGGTAGATGACCATGGGGAATATTACGATCATAGACACAAACGATCGATTTACTACTCTAGCAATTAAAGATCATAATAAGGGAGTGCACTTTGCGTGTTGTTTTGTATATGCGCCTGCGCGAGAATGTGATAAACATGCATTCTGGCCTAGGCTTAGGGACCACATTATTGACATTGGTCTACCATGTATTGTTATGGGTGACCTTAATGAAATTCAGAGCTCAACTGAAAAAATGGGGGGAGTCCAGCCTCGTCCTAACAGGTTCTACAGATTGTTGTCCTTCAAACACCAATGTAGTTTGATTGATATTCCATCTGTAGGTAATGAGTTTACTTGGAGAAAAAATAGGACAAACGTAGACAATATTTACGAGAAACTGGACAGAACGTTAGTCCATGACCAAATTCTACAATGGTACCCAAACATCGCAACCAGAAATCATGCCTTTTCTTCCTCGGACCATTGCCCAATATCGATAGAACTTAACTCAATACAGAGCAGGAAAGCTAGACCCTTCAAATTTGAGAAAATGTGGACCCAGAGAAAAGATTATTGCAATATTGTTGCTCAAGCTTGGAGATTGAACTGTGTAGGTTCCCACATGTTTCAATTGACAAAAAAGGCTCAACTCCTTAAAAGGTTAACTAAAGATTGGAACAAAACTACTTTTGCGAACATCTTCCGTCAATTGAAAGAAATCGAAGAAAAGCTTCTATAAATACAAACAAATCCTAACCAACATCTACAAAATGACAACAATGCTAGACAACTTCGATTAACAAACAAAAAGAACAAAATATTACAATACCATAAAGTATACCGGAACCAGAGAGCAAAAACAAAACACCTGAAATTTTCTGACACAAACTCGGGGTACTTCCATAAAGTTGCAACGGGAAGAAGAAATAGAAAAATCATTAGAGAAATTACAACCCAAGAAGGGACGACGATAATTGGAGAAGAAAATATCAGAAAAGAGATCCGTGAGGACTTTGAAAAAAGATTCAGGAAAGAACAAATAAATGGACGCCTTCTAGGGGAATATCTAAATTTGATAAACCCTGAAATTTCAGAAGAGGACAATCACCACCTTATAAAACCGATCACTAACCAAGAAGTAAAAAACGCGATCTTTACGATTGGGAAAGATAAGTCCCCAGGACCAGATGGAATGACGGCTGAATTCTACCAAAGATACTGGGACATAGTTGGCCCTTTGGTTACCAAAGCTATCAAAGGTTTTTTCCATTCTGGAAGAATGCTAAAACAGATCAACCAGACATTTATTTCGTTAATCCCCAAATATGACAATCCGAAAACTACAAACAATTACAGACCAATAAGCCTTTGTTCGACCATATATAAGGTAATTGCGAAGATTCTTGCGGACAGAATGAAAAAAATCCTGCCAAAAATAATTCACCCACTTCAAGGAGCCTTTATTTATGATAGAGCGATCCAAGACAATGTACTTATAGCACACGAAATATTTCACTCTTTCAAAAGCAGAAAGGGACGAAATGGATGGATTGCAATAAAACTAGATATGGAAAAAGCCTACGATAGAATGGATTGGGATTTCCTTCTAGCAGTTATGTCCAAATTTGGCTTATGCCAGAAATTTTGTGGATGGATAAAAGAGTGTATTCAAACAGTATCATTTTCCATTTTGGTGAATGATGAACCAACAGAAACCTTTACCCCTAAAAGAGGCTTGCGACAAGGTGACCCAATATCTCCGTACCTTTTTATCATAGGTGTCGAGATCCTTGCTAGAAAACTACAAAGACAAAGTGAACAGTCAAGACATACAATTGGATTTAAGCCCTCCAGAAATGGACCTATCATACCGTTCCTCTCTTTCGCTGACGACATTATGATATTTGCCGAGTCGAATTTGGAAGCATGTCTCACGGTGAAATTTTTTTTGGACAACTATTGCCAGATCTCAGGCCAAAAAGTCAACAACCAAAAATCCGCATTCCAAGCTACAAAAGGGATTACAAATGATCAAAAACAAAGAATCCAAACCGGCCTCCAAATTTTTAACCAAACTGCGCTCGACAAATATCTCGGATGCCCGATCATTAACGGTCGAGTGAACAAGACTACGTTCGAAGAAGTTCTTGGGAAAACTAAGAACCAACTAACAAAATGGAAGGCTAATGAACTTACCCAACAAGGAAGAGCAACCTTAGTCAAAACGAATCTTGCGGCAAAACCATCTTATATAATGCAAAACTTTATGCTCCCGGCAACAATGCATAAAGAACTCGACCAAATAAACAGAAGATTCTTTTGGAATAAGGATTTGAAATATAAACCACTCATTGGATGGGATAAAATATGTAGACCAAAGAGTGAAGGCGGACTAGGACTCCATAAAACGAAAGATATGAACAAGGCGTTGCAGATGAAACTACTATGGAAAATTCTTGCTGAACCACAAAATGAAATGGTTAAAATTGTTAGAGAAAAATATCTTAAGGACAATGAAATCTGGAACTATGTTAGGCAAAAGAATACTTCATGGCAATGGGCTAAATTGATGGAGATAAAAGAAGAATTTTGCGAAGGATTAATTTGGCAAGTTGGTAATGGGAAAACTATTAAATTTTGGAAGGATAAATGGGCTAACTCAGATGTTAGCCTTCGAGAAAAAAGATTGCACAACCAAATTGAAGAACATGAGACGGTTGATCAATACATAAAAACCAGATAAGACATGGAATAGAGAAAAACTAACAGAAAACCTCCCCCCATATGTGGTGGACCAAATCTGCCATGAATTTATTCCTTCCAATGAAATCGAAGATAGACTGTACTGGAAACCTAGTAAAAATGGGTGGTTCTCCACTGCCAGTGCCCTAGACAATATCACACGAGCAAGAAGGACGAACTCAGATAGACTAGAATGGATATGGAAAATCAACTGTCCACCAAAGATACAAAATTTCCTTTGGAAGAATCTGCTAAACGGTACACCCACGAAGATCAGACTGCGAAACAAAGGAGTGCATGTTCCTTTGGATTGCCCGCTCTATAACCACAGCAAAGAAGACTCGACTCATTTATTTACCGAATGTCAGGTTACTTTGAGAATTGTGGGAAGAATGGATAAACATATTGAGCGAATAGTGCAAAACACAGATAAAATAGACAAAACATACAGAGACATAATTTTAGAAATCTTTGCCAAGCTGTCTCCTGAGCAAAGCTCAACTCTGGCTTTCTCCCTTTAGGGAGTATGGTCCTTCAGAAAAAAAAATTGTGTTTGACAACAACGATACCAGAAATTCAGAAGATTGGATAAAACACATTAAACAATTACGAAAAAGTTGGAAAAAGCTCAAAACGAGATTCTTGATGAAGATATGGTTACCGAAAAACCACCCACCCACCAGATAAACAGAAGAAAACAAAAGCTTGTGAAATGGAAAACACCTAAAGATGGGTTTGTGAAGCTTAATTTTGATGGAGCAAAAGTCGACTCTGGCCTAGCTGCCTCGGGTTTTGTCATCCGTGACTGCCATGGTAGGGTTCTTGCTTGTGGTGCCCAGGGTCACGGCAAGGCCTCAGTCTTACAGGCCGAGTGCTTCGGTCTCCATGTCGGTCTTCGTGAAGCCATTAGGATGAGCTGCTCGCACTTGGAAGTGGAGGGTGACTCTTTGTCAATTATCAACGCTTGCAAAGGTATCTGGAAGGTTCCATGGGAGATCGAGATGTTGGTTTCAGACGCCCTTGGATTATGCAGGACCTTCGCCGATGCCTCATTTTCTCACATTTACAGGGAAGGAAATAGTGTGGCTGATAGGATGGCTCATATCGGACTTTCGTCTACACTTTTCGCTTCGTCCCCCCCTGTTGAGATCGATTCTCTCGTCCATCAGGACGCCCTTGGGCGCTGGTTCAACCGAGGTTGACCAAGCCCAAATATTTGCCTTGCATAAAAAACAACAACCGAGATTCAGCAGTTTCTAATCCGGGAGTTACAAACACAGACCAAACTGACGGTGGTGGCGGCAGTGCGCGCATGTGAGTCTCCTTTTCAAGTATTCAACAACACCTTTAAAACCTCTTCCTTATAAACAACTCTTTCAATCCCCATGTAGGAAGGAGGTTTAAAAGGCTTTGTTAAAACCCAAAGTCAAGCATTATCTCCAACAGTCCCTGACTAATGCGAAGAACTGATGATTTTTTCAAAAACAACCTTTAAAAACATCGCTCTGAGCTGGTTTCGTAAAAAAGATACATAAATGTTTGTGAAAAAAAACTTGAACCAACAAGTAGTGAAGCTGAATATCTCTCTTGCCATAAAAGTGAACGAATCTTGAACTTTCATACTCAAGAGTTGACCTCAACAGCAGATACCTCGTCTACTGCCCTGGTGGTTCCGCGATCACACTTAAAACATATATATACAAATATAAAAAATAAATATAAATGATCATCTCAACCTTGACACTTTCGCCCTTTGCCAAATAGTAATAAAATCCAAACTCAAACACAAAACCAATAGATTAGCAAATCAATGACTTGATAAACCAAATAACTACTGGTATAGTGATGAAGTCCAGAGTCGAACCCACATGGAGAAGTTATTCACTACTCAATAACTCTTACCAAAGACTCTTATGACAAAACAATGATTTATGACAAATCACCAAGAAGTAAAGTAACCAACTTTATGATTGCAATGCGAATTGATATTAATGAAGAGAAGATATTTCACCTGTCATTTTCTGACAATGGTTGAGATTCATGGTCCTAGGATTGATTCATTAATTACTCATAAATATATGTCTACTTGACTAAAGTTAAGACATCTGCAAGGATACAATCACCTTATTTAATATCACTAAAGAATAGCATTAAGGATTCAAGTAATTAGACTAATTGGCATATTGATTCAATGCAATTAAGACAAACCGGAACAACCCTAGATCAGCCCTAATCAACACTCCTCAAAATAGATCAGTTGAAATCACCCACGACAAATACAAAGAAATATCACTACTTCAATACATTTCGTTTGTTTGCTATCAAGAATACAACAACGGATTCATAGCTAAGATTCAATTCCTAGCATGGTGATCAATCATAGAAAGGAACACAAATATAATCAATAGGCACAAGATGATAAATATAAATATGAATAACAAAATAGAATCAAATCCTCACAATCTAAACAACCATGTCTTCGAATCACAGGCGAAACTATGAGTTTAACAACTCATAGGCCAAAACTCTCTCTCTCTCTCTCTCTCTCTCTCTCTCTCTCTCTCTCTCTCTCTAATTGTGTTCATTGTCTCACAATTCTCTATGCCACACACGACTGAAATCAACAGAAATAACCTCATAAAAAGTCGACAAAACCCTAAAATTATAATAATAGGAAGTAGAATTTTCGGATCCGAAATCACAATCGCTAGGAACAAGGGCACGGCGGGCATCGCCTACTCAGTGACGGGTTTTCCTCTTTTCCTCGATTGTCTTCGATGTTGTGCTTCCTTGCTCCTCTCTAGCCTCTTCCTGAGCCTTCATATCCTCCAAAACATGTCTGTTAAGCTCTTCCAAGATCCCTTCAAGGTCGGAATGTAACTCTGTAGAATAAACACTAAAAAGGCGTAGATTCCGAACTCAAATACTTCACAAGCAATATATGAAACTAGACTAAAACATATACAAAACTCCTATCTAAATGCAATAAGAAATACCTATAATGCCTATATGAAATATGCATTATCACCTAGTCTTCCATATAAGGTGACTAGCCTCCAAACTCTCGCAGGTGATTCCATCAAGTCTAACCTCTAATAGACCACCCTTCTTAGGGCTATGGAATCATTAAGAGCATTACACTCAACCTCTACGTCTTTCAATGAATCCATCAAGTCCTCCTCAATAGAACAACCCAACTCTGGGCTATGAACTCGTTAAGAGTACAAGACTAATCCTCTATAATACACATATCCCGGGAATGGGTAAGCTGGTACCTCTGCTCACGTGGGTTTAAGTCCCATTCGCTTAGACGGTTCAAGGACCATCATTCTGTTCAATCCCTTCGGACTTCACATACTCCAAGCAAATAACACCTGTAGTAATGAACTGTTGCACGACTTCATGTCTAATCTGTATGTGTCTCTTTTTACCATTGTAAGTATTGATGTTAGCTACACAAATAGCATATTGTGAGTCACAATGTAGATAAATAGTTGGAGTAGTGTGCCCCCACAAAGGTAGATCAGTCAGCAAGCTTATCAACTTCTCAGCCTCCTGTGCAGCTAAATATAATGTTATGAACTCAGATTCTATAGTTGACGTAGTAATACAAGATTGTTTTGATGACTTCCATGATATAGCACCACCACATAATGTAAACACATAATCCCTAGTAGAGCTAACCTCATCATTGTTACTTACCCATTTTGCATCACAATAACACTCCAAACCTTGAAGGAAACCCACATAATGTAAACCCTATCAATTGTGCCTTTAAGATATCTCAACAATCTATGAAGTGCAATCCAATGCTCACTACTAGGGTTATGGGTATATCTATAGAGTCTACTAACAACATATGGGGTCGAGTGTAGTTCATCAGAAATATTAAACTCTCAATTATTTTAGCATACTCATTTTGGGACACACTATCTCCAAAATTCTTCCTTCAAATATATGTTAGCATCATAAGAAGTTTTTACTGGCAACACATCAAATTTATCAAAAATTTTCAACATTTTCTCTACATAATGAGGTTGTGATAAAACGAAGTCATTTCCATTTCTAGTTACTTTAACGCATAGAATGACATCGACTTCACCCATGTCTTTCATCTCAAACTTAGAGGATAAAAACTATTTGGTCAAGTTTATAGCATTTATGTGTGATTTAAATCGCGACATGCCATCCACATATAACCATATAATCACACAATTATCACCAAACATCATAGAATAAACACAGGCATCAGATCTGCTTACCTCAAATCCAAAGCTTAGTATAATTGTGTGAAACTTCTCATACCATTGCTTTGACGCTTGCTTGAGTCCGTACAATGGCTTCTTTAGTTTGCACACTTTGTTTTCCTTTCCTGGAACTACACACCTTCGAGGTTGTTCCTTATAAATTTCCTTATTCGGATCACCATTAAAAAAATGCAGTTTTAACATTCATACTATGAGCAAGCATTTTATAGCTAGAAGCCAAAGCAAATAATGCACGAATGGTAGCAATTTTTGTAACAAAGGAGAATAAGTGTAAAAAAAAGTCAATCTTATATCTCTGAGTGAATCCTCTTATCACTAGTCTAGCCTTATTTCTATCAACAGAGTCATCCACTTTAAGCTTTTTCTTACAGATGCACTTTTAACTATGGCTTGTTTCCCTTAGGCATATCAACTAGTTCTCATGTGTGATGTGACATAATAGATTCTATCACACTCTTAATAGCATCTTTTCATAAACTAGCATCTAATGAACTAATGGCCTCATTATAGTCTTAGGATCATCTTCTATCATATGAAGATTAATTAACGTCTCATCCAGTTCATTTAAATCATTCATTTTAATTAGAAATGTAGTCACAAGACCAAAATTACTTTCCTTTCTACGCATCTTACTTTTCCGAGGACCAGTATCATTATCATGAGAACCAGAAAAAGGGGCAGGCACAGAAGTAGACGCAACACCAGTAGTAGAATCAACAATAGGCAATGCGGATTTTTTTAAAGGAAACACATTTTCAAAGAATATAACATCACAATATTCACACAAGGTACGATCACCCAAACACCCATGAACCGATAAGCAACACTATTTTCAACATAACTAATAAGAACTACATCAAAAGTCACGGATTCAATCAAATCAACTTTGAATGAAGGTAATCCCCCACACTTTCAAGAGTTTCAGATTAAGTGGATGCCCTTTGCAAAGTTCTTAAGGTATTTTGTCAAGCTTCTTATGTGACACTTTATTCAAAATATAATTGGTGGATAAGACAACTCTCCCCCACATATTAACAGGTAAACCAGAACTAGAAAGCATATCATTTATAATCTCTTTTAAAGTTCGGTTTTTCCTGTCAGCTACACCGTTTTGTTGTGGGCTATAAGGAGTTGTAAACTCATAAATTATGTCATTTTATTCACAAAATTCTCTTAAAGAATTAGTGACATATTCACCACCTCTATCATATCTAAGTCGTTTAATTTTCCGGTTAAGTTGATTTTCTACTTTTGCTTTATAGACATAAAACATGTTTTCAGCTTCATATTTAGACCTAAGTAAATATACCTTAGTATATCTAGAGTGGTCATCGACAAATGTGAAGCGCTTACCACCTCTACTTTCTATGGTTTTGAAATAACCCAAATCAGAATGGACTAACTCTAATAACTCAGTTGTCCTAGCAATCACAGGTTTGAAAGGTTGCTTATGAAATTTGGCCTCAACACATACTTCACATTTGTCACGGTCATGTTTAACAAGAGTTGGAATCAAACTCATATCATGCAATCGACATATAGATTTTGCATTCTGATGTCCTAATCTATCATGCCATATATCAACAGACAAAACATTAATATAAGCAGAAGTAAAAGCATTCTCATTATTCTCATGCATCGTTTCAAGCACATACAAGGTGTCACATCTATAGCCCTTTCCTACAAATTCACCATTTTTAGTTAGGGCCATTTTTCTACCGTTGGTTACTTGTCTAATGCCATCTATCTCAAGTAGACCACATGATATAAGTTTTTACGCAATGAAGGAACATAAAAATGGCTGCAGGTGACTCATTCATAAGACGGTTCACTCCAATTTCCATAACATGTAAACATATCTTCACAATTTCCATAACATTACAAATGCAAGCCATTACAAATTTGTTTCCTTCATAAATATGGATGCAGGACACTCACTCATAAGACAATTCACTCCAATTCACAACACTGAAACAAACACAAAGCAGCAGCCCTAGCCAACTTATGAGTGAAGTCCTCAGAACCAGCCGATGGAGTCATAGATGTGCTTGCTAAGCTGCTCCAGGTTCTCTTGCTGTAGGAATTGCGTGTCTCCTTCCAAAAGAGATGATAACTTTGACATCACTCTTTGACTATTTACATTCTAAATATAGTATCAAATCGACTCAATATTTGATCCAGCTTCTCTAAAAAGAGGAGAATGAGGGTGCATTTATCCCACATTGCATACTGCATATTATTTTATATATTATTATAATTATGAATTAATCTAAAAATAATATAGATAATAATAATAATAGTTCTATTTTTTTTTTATTTTTTTTAAATGGAAGGGTGGGCTTACCCGTCCCGCGGGTCACGAGGGACTTGACCGTAACCCGAACCCGCCTACCTGCCCAACCTGCTCACGGTCGACCTAGATCCGGCGAGTCCGAGTCGACCCATGATTTGTGGCCACCCCTAGCCTACCATGTCATGCCTAACTCTATTTATGTCATAAATTACTCAATCTTCAATCTCTGATCCCTATTCCCTCTCAATTCATATCTCCACCACCATATACACATCAAGAACCTATGAATCAAGCCCAATCACCCACCCACCCTAACCTCCAAAATTACCATCCATTTAGAGATTTGGAAGATTTCGGCCAAAGATTTACATCCCTAAATGTTAGGGTTTTTAACTTCATTCAACAAATTTCCTCTATTGTTAGCTAGTGTTTGGACTAGTTCAATATTGTACATGTCGACAATGCCCCCGTGAACACTAGAAGACGGTTACCTGTTTAGTTGACTCTACTCTTCGAATTGACGACTACTTCGAATTGACATAAATTAATTAGTTGAACCGGTGTTAATACAAAATTTACTTATTAAATATTGAAAAAGATATATAATATTGTGGTAGTTAGGGTTAGTGTTTAATTATAATTTTTTAAAATATTTTTGAATATGAAATAAATTAATATTAAAAAAAAGAAAAAAAAAGTGTGGGGCGCCTTCGCGCAGGTGCAGGGGCGCCTTCTCTCCGGCCGGTTCGCCGCCGCCACAGGACGCCGCCGGCGACTGCACCCCCTCCGGCGTGTTCCCCTCCCTACGGCGCACCTCCTGACCCCCTCCATTCTCCCTCTCTCCCTCCCTGCAATTTCGCAAACCCCCATCTCCCCCTTCCTTTTCCGACACTGCGCCATCGCCTCCGGCCGCCGATGGCCTTGTCGCTGCCGACAGTAGAACCTCCTCGCCAATCCGCACCTCCCAGCGCCCTCAATTTGTCCAAATTCCGGTGACCCAAAAATCCGAACCCTAGCCCTGTTGTTTGCCCTGGTTTTCGTAGGTTTCGGGCTTGTTTTCGATCTTGTGCATTCGTTACGCTGTCATGCAGGTCCCTAAGGAACGCTTTATGTGTCCCTTCGTTAGCCTCCATAATTTCCCCAATGGTGGTGGACGTGGGCTTGTCAGAACTGCCTTCTTGCGTCATTTCAAGGATAGGCATGGTTCTGTTATCGCCGCCGTTGATACTTGTTCACTTCTGTCGTCTTCTCCGACCGTCTATGCCGATGCTGAGGCTACTTTCCGAAGGTTGAACGTATGGCTATGTGGTGTTTGTTGTTCTTTTCACACGTTGCGTTCTCCTTGCCGTCACCCCGATGGAGTTGTTGTTTCCCCGCCGGACGGCGGTGACGGTAATGCTCTGTTTTTCATTTTCGATATTGATTGCCCTGTTTTGCCATCTACTTTGCCTGCGTCAGGATCAGTTTTGTCATCCCCTGTCTCTTTAGATGGTAGTGTGTCACGTGATACGGGGGTTGCGCGGGTGGACTTTAGGTGGGATTTGTGTACTTTTGATCGTCTTTTGGGCAAGGGACTACGTATGGTTAAGTCCGTACCGCCACGTTGTCGTCTTGGTTTTGCTCGGGCCCTTAAGGGGGCGCTTGACCGTGTTATTGCCGCCCCTGATGACATTGCTGCTTGGGTTCGGTTACTGGTTTTGCCCATCTGTGTTTTGCGTGCTTTTGTACCAAGGAGTAGTAACGATCGTCGATCGGGTGTTCGACGTACTCGTCAGGAGGAGTCGATTGCCAGTGCTCTTGTTGATTGGAGCGCTCCGGGGGGTGACACGGTGTTGCTTGGGGCTGCCTTGAAGGCAGCTTCTGTGTCTTTTAGCGAGGGTGTTGGGGATGAAGATGAGCCTCACACACCAGACCTTAACCTCCGTCAATGTCGGAGTTGATGTTTTCTTGGTTGGGCCTCAGTTATCTGGGTATTTTAGGGACCTGCATTTCGGAGTTGGTGTTTCTGGAGGTGGTGAGGCCATTCTGCATGCCTTGAATAGGCTTGTAGAGTCTCGTGGTTCTGAGATAGGTCTTTCTATGCTGTTGGTGGACTTCCAAAATGCTTTCAACTTGGTCGACCGCACTACTCTGCTTTTGGAAGTCCGTCGTCAGTGCACTGGCCTCTCGCGTTGGGTCGAGTTCTGTTATTCTAGCCCTGCTCGGCTCTACTATGGGGAGCACTGCCTTTGGTCTTGCCAGGGGGTTCAGCAGGGTGATCCCCTTGGTCCATTGCTCTTTGCTTTGGTCTTGCATCCTCTGATATGCAAGATCCGGGATTCGTTCGATTTATGCTTGCAGGCTTGGTATTTGGAGTACGGTACCATTGTTGGGGACACTCTTGTGGTTAGCCAGGTTCTTGATTTGATTATGTCTGATGGTCCTGCGTTGGGGTTGCACCTTAACGTGGATAAGACTGAGGTCTTTTGGCCTGTTGTGGATCCTAGGGGCTTGGTACCCGGTGTTTTCCCTGCCCTCATTGCTCGGCATGTTTCTGGCGTTACGGTTTTAGGTGGTCCTGTCAGTACTTGCCCTGTTTACAACCCTGAGATTGTTGCAACGCGGGGGGCCAAGACCGTCGAGCTTATGGGTCTTGTTGCCAAACTGGAGGATCCGCAGAGTGAGCTGCTTTTGATTCGGGCTTGTTCGGGTATCTCTAGACTCTACTTCACCTTGCGTACTTGTCCGCCGGGGGCCGTTGTCCCAGCTCAGTCTACTTTTGACAATGCCCTCCGTGTCTGTTTAGAGCGTATTGTGGCTGCTTCTGGACCCGGGTTTGGTGATTGGCAGTGGAGGTTGGTTACTCTTCCGTTTCAGTACGGTGGGCTTGGTGTTTATGCTGGTGGTGACGTCATGCATTATTCTTTTCTGGACTCTGGGTGAGGGGCCCTCTTTCGACGCTGCACTGTGTGACTTCAATGATCTTACCGGTTCTGACTTTAGTCGTGATTCTTGCGAGTTTGCTACCCCAAACTTATGAAGAAATTGGCAGATGTGTACTTCGCCCGAATTGTGGCTTCTTCTGAGATGGTTTTTTCATTGACCCCGCGGCAGGTGGTGTTGTGGAGGTCTCAGTGGGCCCCATTCGTCTGATTGGCTCAAAGCTGTTCCTATTTCGGGGCTCGGTCAGACCATGAATGGTAGGACTTACAGGTCTGTGCTCTGTTATCATTTGGGTATCCCTTTATTTCGGGCTGGTCTTCCTTGCTCTGCATGTGGTCGGGTTTTTGAGGATGATATTTTTGGGGATCACGCCGTGTCGTGTTCGAGTTCCGTTGGGCTCAAACATCGGCATAATCTTGTTCGTGATACCCTATTCGACATTTGCTTCCGTGTCGGGATCTCCTCTGGGAAGGAGGTGGACATTGGTTTTGTTGACAATCTTGGCGGGCCCCTTAGGCCCGCTGACATTCTTCTTTACTCTTGGGATCGGGGTCGAGATGTGTGTGTTGATATCACTGGTTCATCCCCCCTCACTCAGACTTGCTTGACTTCTTTCGCTCCTGGACGGTGTGTTCTCGACGCTGCGCGGTGTAAGTGCACCAAGTATCGGGATGTGTGCTCTGCTACTGGTTATGGGTTTTTGCCTTTTTCTTTCTCCTCCTTTGGTGAGCTGGATGGGGATGCTGTTGCGCTGCTGGGACGGATTCGCTCTTTCTCTTTAGCCTTAGATTCTAGTTCTCGCCTAGCTGCTCATATTTTTCCCAGAGTTTGTTTTTCCATTGCTAAGGGGGTTGGCGCGCAGCTTGTTTCTCGGCTCTCTGCTAACTTCTTGTAAACATTTGGTTGTTTGATTTCTATACTATTTGGAGTATAATAATAATAATAATAATAATAATAATAATAATAATAATAATAAGTGGTGTTTACTAGATAGGTCATAATTATGATCTTTATTAGGAAAATGTCCATCCATGCTTCCAAATCGACAAAATGTCCACCTTCCCCCTTCCCCATGTGCCCCCGTCCTCCATTTCGGGTAACCACCAGCTCTCCACGCCAAACCCCTACAGACAGCCTCTTCCCTTCAGAGTTCAATACCAGCAGCTCCCCTCTAATTCGTGGTCAAGCTCCCTTTTGAATTTGTTCAGATCCCACGCCAAAGTGCAGAGCCCCATTTTTCCTTCTTTTACTTGGGTTCAATACAAACACACCCTTAGGCCTTAGCCTTTCTCCTTTGCCTCATTCAACAAACGACAACAACAATTGTGAAAGCTTTTTCTCCCCATCTCCCATTACCCAGAAACCTCAACCCTCTTCCCTGTTCTACCTTCCACAGCAAACAACACCTCCATCCTTGTCTTTACCCTGTTTGTCGTGAGAAACAAACCCCCATCTCTTTCCTTGTTGACGCCAGAGCACCACCACCAACTTCTTTCCCACCCCGGCAACATCGCCTTAATCTTAGTCTTCTTCTCCTCCCTCCCTCCATGGAAGACCGAGAACTCTGAGCTCTGCAACCTTGTTCGTGTTCGAGGCCAATACCAAGCCACTGCAACCCCTTCAATCCCCCTCCTACCGGGTACGAGCAGCAGCGGCCTCCAAACCTCCTCTCCGACGACTGACGAAGATATCCGATCATCCGGGCACAGTCCGAGCCACTTCCGGCGCCAACTCCTCCCCTCTCCTTTGTTTTCCCATTAGAAGGTTGGGTAAGCTTTTCTTCTGCCTCCTTCCACTCTAAACGTCGTAAAGATTCACCTTTTGACTTCCAATCTTCGACCCAGGCCGAGAATCACAACCCCGCACCTCCAACGAGCTCGAACGACCTCCGACGAAGAGCCCGACGATTCCGAATCCACTCGGTGAGTTTCTTCTTCCTCCTTCTTCCCTTCCTTCTTGCTTTGTGTGTGTCAATGTTGGGAATGGGTATTCGAAACTCAGCCTCGCCGGCGGCCCTTCCTCCTCCCTCCTTTCTCGGTTTCAAACGCCGAGGAGGAGCTGTTCTCCCTCTGTTCTTCGACCAAGAATAACGAAGAAAAAGACTTGGTGGAGGGGGGGGGGGGGGGCACTTGCGACGTCATCGCCAACTCAGCTGGGGCCCTCCTTTCTTTTTAAAACCTCTTCTTTCGGATTCTACAAAGTTAGAAATGGGAGAGATTGGAATGGCTCCTATTAAAAATGGAAGAGAGATTGGGCCCGTTTTGTCAAAATTTCATTCTTCACAAATTGAGTTCGGTTTTGAGTAAAATGAAGGTCGGTTTTGGTATTAACCAAATAAAAAGGGGTCGGTTTTGAAGCTTCGATAAAATAAGGGTGGTTTTTGGTAAATTATTAAAGGGTTGATTTTATAAAACAAAATGGTTGAGATTTTGTAAGGGATTTGAAAATGTTCATGAAATTGTTTAATAACTGGTAATTCAAATATTATATAATGTTAACTGAGATTTTAAAATATAAAAATATTATTTTGAGATTAAAGATATAATATCACAGTGATTAGAAGAAAATATAATATTATGAGACTTGGAGATTTAAAAGTGTATTGTCGGATTTAAATAGAAAACGGAATTTGACGAGCATTTTCCAAGGGCAGGATTTCTAACTAGTTAACTGATAGACGGTTTTCAGTCGCGTAAACCGTATAAAAATAAATTCGAACTTACTTAACTAATGTGGTGTGATAAACACGTTTAAGGATTAACCAGGATACATGCAACACCAAGCTGCAAGTTAGTATCAATACGAATCAATAGGTTTAACTCAACTAGTTGTACGGACTAGAAGAAATCAACAATATTCGCAAAAGAATCAATACGAATCAATAGGAATAGAACAAGAATAGAAATCTCACAACTTTATCAAACCAAAGCTTCAATCCATAGACGAAACGGAAGAGTTTAGCACTCCATGGCCATGAAGGCTCTCCTCTTGGGTTCTCTCAATTGATAGTCTCCAAGTGTATAAACTAAAGAATTAGATGATGAGTTAGATGTATAAGAAAATAACCCTAATAGTCCTTAAATAGCCTCAAAAGAGTCGGCCAAATAATAATTCTAAAAACCTAATTAAAGAGATAAAAAGCCCATTCATTAGATTCGACGTTTCTGTAGAGACCGTGGGGCAGTCAACCCAGGCCGCGGGGCGGCCAGGCGATTGCGAAATCCTTCGTCAGAGCTTCGGGCCGCGGGGCGGCTTTTACTGTTCACAGCGATTTTTCTCTTTGAATTTGGTCCCGATGTCAACACAAAAGTTGTAGATCTCGAAAAGAGCTTTCCAACGCATGCTTATAATAGTCAATCGGACCATCGAGGCCTCCAGAAAGAGCGAAACAAGTTCAACACGTCTGGCAACAACTTCTGCTGACTTGTTCTTCACTTAGGCTCTCTAACTTCGATTCTGCTCCCGTACTCTTTGCTTTTCCTCCTCCTTTTCACTCTTCCTTCATCCATGAGCTTCCTCATTCCTCGTCGGATCCACATATACCTGAAATAATCCATAAAAGCGTATATATTCCGACTCTACCAACAAAACAAGTATAAATGCAATTCTAGCCAAAACCATGCATTATATACATCTAAATCATGATAAATGCACCCTAATATGCCTATCTAAATGCATGCATGCTATCATTAACTCGATTTTTGAAACGGTTTTTGGTACTAACTAGGGGATTATATGATCGATGACTAACTATCATGATGATATAATTGATTGACTAATAGCATGTTTTGAGTGAAATAATGACATGTATGAATGACTAATAGCATGGTGAGATGTTAGAGTTATTTTATCCCTTGATTTATACCTTATGAACTATAATGAGTTATAATGGACTTTTGAGCTATATGGTTATGCGGATATATGATTATTATGAATATATGAATATGGCTGAATTGAATTGTGAGAATGATGTCGTCTTATGGAATGTGGAAATGAGATGAATGGTTGAGCTTGATGGGATGACGATTGTGATATAGTTGTTATTCTCGTTGAATGATGTATGCCTTGAGTGCTTGAATGATTAGACATAGACTTATATATGTGTGTTCTGATATGTATCTAGGTGATGCTTTGTGATTATGATTGATGTGTGCTGGATCTTCTACTTTGTTGCTCTATATAGCCAGGTAAGTTTCTTCGGAGCTTACTCAGATTGAAATAGAGACTTCCCTGCTTTATGTGCATCATATACTAGGTGTTTGCATTCATGATTAGCATGTCATATAGTATCATGTTAGGTTGCATTGACCATTGAGCATTCTATTTATGTATGTGTATGTACATAGAACGGTTGTTATCTCTGAAGTATCTAGAGTCTTTGCTAGGGTCATAGGATGGCCCAGTTTCATCGGGTTCATCCTGAGTTGTCGAGTCGTAATTACCACTTTACTTACCGCTCTAATTTTATTTACCTTTCACGTAATATTATTCATTTTCTCTTTTAAGTCCACAGTCATGATTTAAGGGAAAGCATGCAAACATGGGGTCGGGTACCAAACAGACCTTGCCCCATTAATGGAAAGGAATGCATTCACGAGCTAGCCAGTCTCCGCCCTATCGGAAAGGGGGACAGTGGTAGGAAGAGGGATATACCATTTGGTATTCTGTGTTAAGGCCTTATTGTTATTATTATGCACTTAATATTAGGGGCATGCTAGTGTGTAAATATTCCGTCCTGCATATAGAAGCATGATATTAGATATAGCGTATGTGTGTACTTATTGTGGGGGCAGAGCCAAAGTGGGCATCGATCTGATCCCGCCCACTATCAATTTTTTTAGGTATTTGTTATGCTTACTACTATTGATGCTGATTTGGCTCCATGACCGCGGGGTCTAACATGGCGAAAAGAGAGAGTTGAGAATCTGATTACACTAAACTAATAACGGTTTGGTTTTACGTATTTGGATAATGTTTTGACTCGGCTCCGCCGTGACAACCTTTTGTATGATTTTTTTTTTTTTGGTTATAGGGAAGGTATAGGGGACTTACCCCAGGGATTCCAACGGTCCCTCTTGATTTTTGGGTATGAAATCCCACCTTTAAAGCGCAATTGTTGATTTCAAACCTTCAACCTATACTCGGTGTATTGAATGTGTGAACGAGATAGCGGGAGAAAACCTTGTTCTTATGTAATCCGAATTCCGGTCTTGTCGGAATAACGCTTCCATAATTCAAACCCCTTGATGATTCTGACTCCGTCATCCGTCCCACCAAGACATTTAGGCATGTTATCCAGGGGTCAAGGAGCGCCTTCTCTCCCCGTTTCGAGTCGTGTTGGGTATCCCACCATCTATGTTTCTATCGAGTCTCGTACCTAAGGTTGGTGTCTTCCACGAGAAATTTGGGTTGGTCAACTAAATACCTTCGAAAATCGTATCGGGTGTGAGGGTTACTTGAGTATGATAGTGGAGCAGATGATTGAAGTAGTTTCGAGTTAGAAGTGAGTTACCTCATGGAGTCATCCCTTTCGATCCTTGTAACGGTCAACCATATCTTTTTGTCGCAAGAGTCTAAGCACGAGTTCTACCCCCACCTCTCGGAAACAGTGTGAATGTCCTTGTGTCCTACCCAGCGGGTCATGTTACCGTCCCATGGGGAAACGGGGTGATGAGTCGGTGAATGCCCTTGGAGGATTATGTTGGTTATAGTACTAGTAGCCATTCTTGTGACTGGATGACATAGTATATTGATGTATTTCAGGAATTGCTTGATATCTTGCATGGTTGCATTTATGAGAGGATGTATGTGCCATGTGTATGGAATTCCCAAGATTACTCTCTCCCTATGAATTAGATCCATGATAGTGTGGTCAATCCTCATTGTGTGTTTAATATGTGAGATGAATGTCTTAGCATGCTAAATTGACTTAATTGGACCTCGTTGACTATGTACATGTTTAATGAGTATTGCTAGTATCATATAGGGCATACACTTGCCAATTATGGACCCTTGCATAATTATATGTCATCCTTGTCTTACAAGTATTTGGAGAGGCGTCAGACTAGAAGAAACGAGATATGTTGTCGGCATATCTGTTAATTAATTTCTTAGAAGTAATACGAGAGGCTAACATGCTCAAAGGATAGGAGAAATAAGAGACCGAAAGCCCGTCATGAGCATCTCAATTTCCCATAGACATAACCAACATCAATTAATTGGGTCATTCAACATGGATATTGGTCAAAAGCAAGAATTTTACCATGTTTTCATCGATTGGGATCAGGTGTCTTAAAAGGGATGAACCGATCCCAATCGATGAAAACATGTTAAAAGTGTTGCTTTTGACCAATATCCATGTTGAATGACCCAATTAATGGATGTTGGTTCTGTCCATGGGAAATTGAGATGCTCATGACGGGCTTTCGGTCTCTTATTGCTCCGATCCTTTGAGCATGTTAGCCTCTCATATTACTTCTAAGAAATTAATTAACAGATATGCCGACAACATATCTCGTTTATTCTAGTCTAATGCCTCTCCAAATATTTGTAAGACAAGGATGACACATAATTATGCAAGAACCCATAATTGGAAAGTGTATACCCTGTATGATACCAGCAATACTCATTAAACATGTACATAGTCAACGAGGTCCAATTAAGTCAATTTAGCATGCTAAGACATTCATCTCACATATCAAACACACAACGAGGATTGACCACACTATCATTGACAAGTTCAAAGTTGGCCTTTATTTGGTCTATTGGTAATGGCAAGACTGTAATGTTTTGGTCCGACAATTGGCTTTCTACTGTTCCCATTAGTAACCTGGAGGGTTGTCCAATAGTGTTAAATAAGGACGAAACGGTAAGCGAGTTGGGGGGGGGGGATGATGGATGGAAAATTAGAAGATATCATTAAAATCCTGCTGCCAATTCATGAATTTGAAGATATGCTTTATTAGTGGCCGGGCCGCAATGATTGGTTTACCACGGCTAGTGTATATAAATTATTGACAAATGTCGTTAATCAGGAGGAGGACGTTAATTATTGGACTTGGACAATTAATGTTCCCTTGAAAGTTAAGAATTTCTTATGGAAACTAGGTCATGAGGGTTTGCCTACAACAGTTAGATTAGCCCAAACAGGCACCCCGGTCCCTACTACGTGCATATTCTGTAATCATGCAGAAGAGGAGGATATTCATATCTTCCTTGAATGTAATTTTAGTAATGGTAAGAACGGGTTACCGACTAAATATCAAAACGACATACAAAATATTATAAACAATTCAAGAGATATTAGACCTATCTTAGCTCTACTAGGACAAAAGATGACAAATGACGAAAAAAGAGGAATTGGCCTTCAAATGGTGGATAACATGGTATTTGAGAAATCAAGTAACATTCAATAATGTCCCACTCATTCCCCTGCTTCATTCGAACATATGACTAGGAATCACAGAGAGAGCTGGAAAAGAGCAAGCATGCTTGAGGAAGATGTCACTCTTGAAAATAAAGCTTTAGATTCTAGGAATTACATTAAAAACGTCATAGTAAAACAACTCTGTAGGCTATTTATTTGAGACTGGGAAGGCCGACCTATTAGGATGGGGAATAAATCAATCGGCAAACATTCTCCACTTATGGTCGAGGCTTTGACATTACAACTTGGGATAACCGAAGCTATTCAATTACATATTTCTAGCATTACTATAGAAGGGGATTCTTTAATTATTATCAATTATCTTATCAATAAGAGTAAATGCCCATGAGAAATAGAATTAATAATCTCGAATATCAAAATACAAATGTCGTAAATGAGAGAAGTCTTTTTCTCCCATATTCCCTAAATTGACAATATAGCGGCAGATAAGGTTGCACACATTTGTCACTGTCTCAGGGGATCTGACATATACAACAATATTGGTCTTCATGACCTCATCCGTAAAAATGCCCTCGAGTAATTCTTATTACCTGAATTCTTATCCAATGAAAAAAAAACGGAAATTTTACGAGGTACCCCTGAGGTAAAGCTTAATTCACAGGGTGTACAACTGTTTAACATATTTCGCATGGTACCCTTAAGCTTAATTATATTTTCTCCAAATACCCCTCTCTCGTTAATTCTAACATTTCCCGTCTATTTTTTAAAATAATTTAATTTAGATAAAAAAAACACAACAAAAGCTTCTTATACAGATATCATTGTCGGGCGACTCGGAAATGATTGTCTCTGACAATCATTTCCGAGTGCCCAAAAGGCACTGCGAAACCTAACAATTGAGGGCGATAACCTCATAATTGTAAACAGCCTAAAAGGCACTGTGAAACCGACGGGCGACTCAAAAATGATTGTCTCTGACAGTCTAGTCACCCTAAGTTTCTTTCAATCTACTGAGATTCGTCATGCATATAGGGAAGAGAACAGAGCTGCTGATCATTTATCGCACATCAACTTTGCTTTCACCAGCAATCTGGCCCCTGACGATTCCGTGCTTCTTAATCTCATCTGTTTGGATGCTCTTGGCAACTAGGGTCTCCCTTCTGCCAAATTCTTTCTGGTAAAAAAAAAAACTACCATCGCCGGCAGCAACAACGTTGGATTAAACACCGAGAAGTTCACCACCACCATCCCTACGTGGTAGCGAACAGGTTACCCGGCACCCCGAACAGCACATCCTCAGCCTCCGCCTCAGCCCTAGCTGCAGCCCAAGCGGAATTGAAGGTGGGTGGGTGGGAGGGACCGAGCTTACCCTTTGCCCAGTCCCCAAAACTAGGGGTGGGCGCGGGATGGGACGGGACAGGACGAAGGTCGTCCCGCGTAATTTTTGCGGGACCGGGACGGGACGGGCCTTGTCCCTCAAATAAAAAAATTATTAAAAAACTCAAATTTTTTTATAAATATATTGCGATTCTCAAAGGCGTAATACATATATATATGTATATTTTTTTATATTTTGCAGGTTCCCATATATGCGTACGCATATATACGTGTGTACATGTATATAAACACCGATGTAGTGTGTATATATATGGTCTTACATTGGAGGATGTATTGTATATCTATATATGACTAAATTACAGTATGTAATATATATATATACACACACTATATAGTATTATAGTGTGTATGAAATATTATTACTAAAAAAAACAGTATGTATGAAATATATATTATAGTGTGTACGTATGTAATATATATACAAACTAGTGTAAACCCCGTCCCGTGCACGGAGAATACATTAATATAATATTATAAGTAATTTAGATAGATTCCAACAAATTAAAAAATATAAATATAAATAATTTTTTCCACTAAAAATAATATAGATATAAATAAAATAAGTTCGACAGATTATATTTAATCTAAATATCTTTGATTTATATTCTCTCAAAATATAAATAAAATTCACATTTATAAATAAAATTTGTACTTATGGTAATTTGTATATACGGTAATATAATTTATCAATGAAAAAACTATATGACAATTTTTTTTTGGTAGGAGATTTATTATTATTACTACTACGTTTAATTATATTGATATAGTTTTTTCCTTATATAATTATTTACTCTTTTATAAGATATTCTATCTATCCAATTATATAGGATGGAAATTGGGTGAATATAATATAATAATTCTTCCTATATATCTACGTAAATAATCTAAATTTAGGTATCTAAATCTATTCTCTACTAGTGTAGGCTCCGTCTCGTGTACCGAGAATACGTTAATCTAAATATAAATGATTTTTCCCTTCAAAAAATAATATAAATATAAATAAAATTAGTTCGAAAGATTATATATAATCTAAATATCTTTTAATTATATTCTATCAAAATATAAATAAAATTGACATTTATAAGGTACTACGTAAAGTTTTTTCCCCTATGATCTATGGTTAATTAAATCTCATGTAATTTAATTAGATAGTTGATTTTTAAAAATATTTTAATATTCCTTTTGTATTGAATATGTAGTTTGTATTTATTACATTAGTTTACTAAAATATCTATGTACGGATGGATTGTGACTACATATATGACTATATAATATTTTAATTATTTATTTTAATTATCTATCTACATATATAGATAGATATAAAATAAAAATTATTAAAAGATTGATTTTGATATAAATAATTTTTTTCACCAAAATATAAATAAAATAGTATCTATCAAATATTACATATTTATCTATTAATATTTTTGGTAAGAATGACTATGAAAATTATTTTTATTATTACTACTACTATGTTTAATTATATTGATATAGTTTTTTCCTTATATAATATTTACTCTTTTATAAGATATTTCATCTATCCAATTATATGTCTTAATGGTAAAATAAAATAATTATTTTTTTATTAGATTTCCTTTTTGACGGGAGAAAGCTTTGCGAGACGCACTCATGCGCCGCCACGTAGACAAATACACTCACGCGCCGCCACATAGGCACCAATGCATCGGTTTTAGTATATGTATATAGACTATATATATATATATACACACACTATAATACATACTCTATATCCTAATATTATATATATATAGTATTACATTATTATTTTTATTATTATTGTTATTATTATTATTATTATTATTATTATTATTATTATTATTATTATTATTATTATTATTATTATTATTATTATGTCAACTAGTAATTACATAAAATTAGATGGGAGTCGGCTAACAACTTACAATTATTATTATTATTATTATTATTATTATTCTCCAAATAGTATAGAAATCAAACAATCGAATGTTTACAAGAAGTTAGCGGACAGCCGAGAAACAAGCAGTGCGCCAACCCCCTTAGCAATTGAAAAACAAACTCTGGTAAAAATATGAGCAACTAGACGAGAACTAGAATCTAAGGCTAAAGAGAAGGAGCGGATCCGTCCCAGAAGCGCAATCGCATCCCCATCCAACTCACCAAAGGAGGAAAAAGAAAAAGGCAAAAACCCATAACCAGCAGCAGAGCACACATCCCGATACTTGGTACACGTACGCCGCGCAGCATCGAGAACACATCGTCCAGGAGCGAAGGAAGCCAAGCAAGTCTGAGTGAGGGGGGAGGAACCAGTGATATCAACACACACATCTCGACCCCGATCCCAAGAGTAAAGAAGAATGTCAGCGGGTCTAAGAGGTCTGCCAAGACTGTCAACAACACCAATGTCCACCTCCTTCCTAGAGGAGATCCCAGCACGGAAGCAAATGTCGAAGAGGGTATCACGAACAAGATTATGCCGATGTTTGTGCCCAATAGAACTCGAACACGACACAACATGATCCCCAAAAGTATCATCCTCAAAAAACCGACCACATGCAGAGCAAGGAAGACCATCACGAAAAAGAGGGATACCCAAACGATAGTAGAGTACAGACCTGTAAGTCCTACCATTCATGGTCTGACCGAGCCTAGAAATAGGAACTGCTCTGAGCCAATCAGATGAATGGGGCCCATGCTGAGATCTCCACAACACTACCTGTCGCGGGGTCAATGAAAAAACCGACTCAGAAGAAGCCACAATCCGAGCGAAGTACACATCTGCCAATTTCTTCATAAGTTTGGGGGCAACGAATTCGCAAGAATCACGGCTAAAGTCAGAACCAGTAAGACCATTGAAATCACACACCACAACGTCGAAAGAGGCCCCCTCACCCAGGGGCAGCCCAACAAGGCGGAGGAGCGATGACTGCAACCCAGAAGACTGCAGGCGCGAGGCCAGAAAAGAATAATGCATGACGTCACCAATAGCATAAACCCCAAGCCCACCGTACTGAAACAGAAGAGTAGCCAACCTCCACTTCCAATCACCAAACCCAGGTCCAGAAGTAGCCACAATACGCTATAGACAAACACGGAGGTCATTGTCAAAAGTAGACTGAGCTGGAACAACAGCACCCGGCGGACAAGTACACAAGGTGAAGTAGAGTCTAGAGATACCCGAACAAGCCCGAATCAAAAGCAGCTCACTCTGCGGATCCTCAAGTTTGGCAACAAGACCCATAAGCTCGACGGTCTTGGCCACCCGAGTCGCAACAATCTCAGCACTGTAAACCGGGCAAGTACTGACAGGACCACCCAAAACCGTCACGCCATAAACAGGCCGAGCAATGCTGGCTGGGAAAACACTAGGCACCAAACCCCTAGGATCCACGACCGGCCAAAAGACCTCAGTCTTATCCACATTAAGATGCAACCCCAACGCAGGACCCTCAGACGCAATCAAGTCAAGAATCTGGCTAACCACAAGAGTGTCCCCTACAATAGAGCCGTCATCCAAATACCAAGCCTGGAAGCATAAATCGAACGTATCCCGGATCTTGCATATCAGAGGCTGCAAGACCAAAGAAAAGAGAAACGGACCAAGGGGATCACCCTGCTGGACCTCCTGGCAAGACCAAAGGCAGTGCTCCCCGTAGTAGAGTCGAGCAGAGCTAGAGTAACAGAAATCGACCCAACGCGAGAGGCCAGGGCATTGACGACGGACCTCCAAAAGCAGAGTAGTACGATCAACCAAGTTGAAAGCATTTTGAAAGTCCACCAAAAACATGGAAAGACCCATCTCAGAACCCCGAGACTCTACAAGCCTATTCAAGGCACGTAGAATTATTATTATTATTATTATTATTATTATTATTATTATTATTATTATTATTATTATTATTATTATTATTATTATTATTATTATTATAAAAAGCAGAAAAATGTTTTACAAGAAGTTTGCAGACAGCCGAGAAACAAGCTGCGCACCAACCCCTTTAGCAATGGAAAAACAAACTCTGGGAAAAATATGAGCAGCTAGACGAGAACTATAATCTAAGGCTAAAGAGAAAGAGCGGATCCGTCCCAACAGCGCAACAACATCCCCATCCAACTCACCAAAAGAGGAGAAAGAAAAAGGCAAAAACCCATAACCAGCAGAAGAGCACACATCCCGATACTTGGTGCACTTACGCCGCGCAACGTCGAGTACACACCGTCCAGGAGCGAAGGAAGCCAAGCAAGTCTGAGTGAGGGGGGAAGAACCAGTGATATCAACACACACATCTCAACCCCGATCCCAAGAGTAAAGTAGAATGTCAGCGGGCCTAAGGGGTCCACCAAGACTGTCAACAACACCAATGTCCACCTCCTTCCCAGAGGAGATCCCAGCACGGAAGCAAATGTCGAAGAGGGTATCACGAACAAGATTATGCCGATGTTTGATCCCAACGGAACTCGAACACGACACGGCCTGATCCCCAAAAATATCAGCCTCAAAAACCCGGCCACATGCAGAACAGGGAAGACCAGGCTGAAATAAAGGGATACCCAAACGATAGCAGAGTACAGACCTGTAAGTCCTGCCATTCATGGTCTGACCGAGCCCCGGAATAGGAACGGCTCTGAGCCAATCAGACGAATGGGGCCCATGTTGAGACCTCCACAACACCACCTGCCTCGGGGTCAATGAAAAAGCTGACTCAGAAGAGGCCACAATCTAGGCGAAGTACACATCTGCCAATTTCTTCATTAGTTTGGGGGCAGCGAACTCGCAAGAATCACGACTGAATTCAGAACCAGTAAGACCATTGAAGTCACACAATGCAGCGTCGAAAGAGGGCCCCTCACCCGAGGGCAGCCCAGCAAAGCGGAGGAGCGAGGACTGCAGCCCAGAAGACTGCATACGAGAGGCCAGAAAAGAGTAATGCATGGCGTCTCCAACAGCATAAACACCAAGCCCACCGTACTAAAACGGGAGAGTAGCCAACCTCCACTGCCAATCACCAAACCCGGGTCCAGAAGCATCCACAATACGCTCTAGACAGACACGGAGGGCACTGTCAAAAGTAGACTGAGCTAGGACAACGGCACCTGGCGGACAAGTACGCAGGGTGAAGTAGAGTCTAGAGATACCTGAACAAGCCCGAATCAAAAGCAGCTCGCTCTGTGGATCCTCGAGTTTGGCAACAAGGTCCATAAGCTCGACGGTCTTGGCCACTCGAGTCGCAACCATCTCAGCACTGTAAACGGGGCAAGTACTGACAGGACCACCCAAAACTGTAACGCCGGAAACAGGCCGAGCAATGAGGGGAGGGAAAACACCAGGCACCAAGCCCCTAGGATCCACAACCGGCCAGAAGACCTCGGTCTTATCCACGTTAAGGTGCAACCCAAACGCAGGACCGTCAGACACAATCATATCAAGAACCTCGCTAACCACAAGAGTGTCCCCTACAATAGTACCGTCATCTAAATACCAAGCCTGCAAGCATAAATCAAACGAGTCTCGGATCTTGCATATCAGAGGATGCAAAACCAAAGAAAAGAGCAATCGACCTAGGGGGTCACCCTGCTGAACCCCTTGACAAGACCAAAGGCAGTGCTCCCCATAGTAGAGCCGAGCATGGCGAGAATAACAGAACTCGACCCAACCCGAGAGGCCAGGGCACTGACGACGGACCTCCAAAAGCATAGTAGTGTGATCAACCAAGTTGAAAGCATTTTGGAAGTCCACCAACAGCATAGAAAGACCCATCTCAGAACCACGAGACTCTACGAGCCTATTCAAGGCATGCAGAATAGCCTCACCACCTCCAGAAACACCAACTCCGAATTGCAGGTCCCTAAAATACCCAGATAACTGAGGCCCAACCAAGAAAGCACCCACCTTAGACACAAGGCGTCTCCAGATCGTACCGACAGCAAGTGGGCGGATACCACCCCCCCGTTTGACCAAGGGAGTAAGAGGGGCACTAGCAACATATTCCCCGAGAACAGACGGACACCGGCCCTCCAGAAAGATGTTCACCACACCCGTAATGGAAACAAGGAGCTCATCAGAGACAGCAACTGCCACACCACTCAAACAATCCAACAGATGCTGGGCCCTGAGCCCGTCCCTACCACAAGAAGTACCACGCGGGAAACTCCTAATGGAATCCAAAACAATGGGCGGGAAAGCAATAATAGAAGGCTGAGGGGCGAAACCACATGGCAAAGCAGGAGGGGGGGCAGCAGGGTGCTTGTCACGAAGCGCAATCAAAGTAGAATCAGAGTAAGGAGCAACACCAGAAGAAGAGAGAACCCTCATAGCAGCTGTGAAATGCCCATCAGAAATCTTCTTACGGCATTGACGGAGGTTAAGCTCCGGTGTGTGAGGCTCATCATCATCCCCAACACCCTCGCTAAAACACACAGAACCTGCCTTCATGGCAGCCCTAAGCAGCCCAATGTCACCCCCCGGAGTACTCCAATCAATAAGAGCACTGGCAATCGACTCCTCCTAGCGAGTACGTCGTACCCCTCATCGACGATCGCTACTACACCATGGTACAAAAGCACGCAAAACACAGATGGGCATAGCCAGAAACCGACACCAAGCAGCAATGTCGTCAGGGGCGGCAATAACACAATCAAGCACCCCCGTAAGGGCCCGAGCAAAACCAAGGCGGCAACGTGGCGGTATAGACTTAACCGTACGTAGTCCCTTGCCCAAAAGACGATCAAAAGAACACAAATCCCAACCAAAGTCCACCCGCGCAACCCCACTATCACATGGAGCACAACCATCTAACGAGACAGGGGGTGACAAAACAGATCCTGGCGCAGGCAAAGTAGGTGGCAAAACAGGGCAATCAATATTGAAAATGAAAAACAGAGCATTACCGTCGCCATCGTCCGGCGGGGATACAACAACACCATCGGGATGACGACAAGGAGAACGCAACGTGTGAAGGGAACAACAAACACCACATAACCACACGTTCAACCTTCGGAAAGTAGCCTCAGCATCGGCATAGACGGCCGGAGAAGACGACAGAAGTGAACAAGTATCAACGGCGGCGTTAACAGAACCATGCCTATCCTTGAAATGACGCAGGAAGGCGGTTCTGACAAGCCCACGCCCACCACCATTGGGGCAATTATGGAGGCTAACGAAAGGGCACAGAAAACGTTCCTTAGGGACCTGCATAGCAGCGAAACGAAGGCGAACGATCGAAAACAAACCCGAAATCCCAGGAAACAGAGCCGTCAACAGGGGTAGGGGTCGGATTTTTGAAACACAGGAATTGGGGCAATTGAGGGTGCAGGAAGGTGCGGCTAGGCGAGGTGGTTCCACTGTCGGCGACGGCTAGGCCAGCGGTGGCCGGAGGTGGCGGCGCAGTGCCGGAGAAGGAGGAGGGAGATGGAGGGGTTGCGATTCTGCAAGGGGGGAGAGAGGGAGGATGGAGGGGTTCAGGAGGTGCGCCGGAAGGAGGGGAGCACGCCGGCGGTGGAGCTTTCGCCTGAGACGCCCTGTGGCGGCGGCGATCCGGCCGGAGAGAAGGCCTCCGCCTGCGCAAACGCGAATCGCCCATCGCCCAAGAATTATTATTATTATTATTATTATTATTATTATTATTATTATTATTATTATTATTATTATTATTATATGTGTGTGTGCGGGACGGGGTTTGCGGGATCCCACCGGGTCGTCCCGCGTCCCGTCCCACATCATTTTTACGGGACGGGACCAGAATTTGCGGGATTTGTGCCCACCCCTACCCAAAACCCTACAACGAAGTTGAATCGGCGCCACCTCAAAAATTACCCAAAATCCCTTAACCCAAAACAAAATTCATGAAATTGTTGATGGAATTTTTGATATTCTAGATTCTCCTAATTTGATACGTGTTTCATACCGTCCTCTTGATCTCTCCCCTATCCCTCTATGTGGCAATTTTGCCAAAATTTAAGGTGACCTGTGATTACACAAAAAAAAAAGTGCCCTTCAAATCAAGCAGACCCTACCAACTTCAATCGACGATGCGATACAGCGGTAGCATTTAAATAGACATTGTGCCTTGTGGTATGACATCGCTCATATCCGGAATTTCTGACGGATGTGTGTTGTACAGTGGCGACGATGGAGACGACTAGAGCTGGCAAGTCGGTCGTTCGGATCGGGTTCGGGTCAGGCTTGCTCGGGTCGGGTCACCACAGGTAAAATTTATGGTCGAGTACTGGTCGGGTCGGGTTCGGGTCGGGTTCGGTCATAATGAATTTTAGATTGGTCGGGTTTCGGGTTAAATCGGGTCATGCCCATTCGAGTTCGGGTCAAAGCGGGTCGGGCTCGTTCGGGTTTTCGGTCAAGAGACGGGTCGGTCTCATTTGAGTTTCGATCGAATCAAAGTGGGTATATAGCCGTATAGTTGGTTTGAGTTCTCGGTCGAATCATATTCGACCCATTTGTATAATTAGGTTGATTTTGACTCGGTTGAATACTTGAATAGTAATTTTGACTCGGTTGAATATACTCATTGTCGTTGACTCATCGGTTGTCGACCGATTTTCAAAAAAGTCATAATCAGAAATTCAGTATTCGGCAACATCGTTCTTTTTTAAACATTTAAACAAATTGATCGATACTATAATTAAATCAAATTAATAGTACATTTAGGATTTAACCTTATTTTAAGTAGCAATTTAAAAATGGGCTTATTTGTGGTTTGACTATAGCATTGACCCATTTCATTTTCAATGTCCATTTCATTTTCAGCTTTTGGCCCATTAGTTTTTTTTTTCATTATTATTATTAGTTTTTAACAAATTTAGATATAAATAATTAATTCTATCAAAATATAATAATATAGATAAAAATAAAGTAACAACTACAAAATTATTGATTTGGATATAAATAATTCTTTCCGCAAAAAAAATAATCATGTATCATAATTCATACAAATTGTGGAACGTGGACAAATAGTTATATATAGAAAAACTATAATTATGAAATTTAATAGAATTATTATACTTATATTTATAAATAGAAATCCATTTATAAAAACCAAAAACTACTATAATTAATAGAATTATTAATAGGCCAAATTGCAGAAAACCACCCTTTAAATATGCTGTTTTGCGTGAAACCACCCCTTAAAACGAAAATTCCAGAAAACCACCCTTTAAAACCGTTTTGTTTGCAAAGTCACACCCATCACCCAATTTTCGTTAATTAAATGTTAAAGTGTGTGGAAATTTAATTATACCCCTTATTATTATTATTATTATTATTATTATTATTATTATTATTATTATTTTACTCATTTTAATTGATATTAGTTGATATTTAACTTTTAACATGTTTTTCAAAACCAAAACACTATAAATATAAAAAAAAAAATTAAATAATTTCATACTTACAAAAAAACTCTATAAAAAATCGATGTGTAATTTATGTTTTATACATATAAAAAATGTGTAATACTAGGGCTACTTGAAGAAATTATATTTTTTTAAATAATGTTTCATATAGTTTTTATTATTCTAAAAATGTATGTGGAATAGTGAACCTATTTTTAGAATAATAAAAACTATATAACATATCATTTTTTAAAAATTTATTTTCTTTGAGTAGCTCTTTAGTAATATACACTTTTTAAAATATACTCCGTATAAAACATCAATCATATCTATTTTTTATAGAGTGTTTTTAATGATAATTATGAAATTATATTTCAAAAAATGATATTTTATTAAAAAAAATTACTTTTGAAAAACATGTTAAAATGAGTAAAATAATAATAATAATAATAATAATAATAATAATAATAATAATAATAATAAGGGGTATAATTAAATTTCCACACACTTTAACATTTAATTAACGAAAAATGGGTGATGGGTGTGACTTTGCAAACAAAAAGGTTTTAAAGGGTGGTTTTCTGGAATTTTCATTTTAAGGGGTGGTTTCACGCAAAACAGTATATTTAAAGGGTGGTTTTCTGCAATTTGGCCTTATTAATACTATGTAACGGCCCAGAATTATGATTTCTGAGTTACGTTTCAAGGGATGAAACCCCTTGTTCGGATCTTGCAATCGAGGTACGGGTCGAGGTTTCAAACTCATTTTAAGATTAGTGGATAGAGGGATTTCAAACCCTAAAAGTCACGAGGGGTCGTTGGGTACCCTTAACCTATCTTAAGACTATATCGCGAAATTCAATTCAAATGAAAGTAAAGCGGAAGCAAGGTTAAGATACAAATGCCACGACAAAGCCGGGTCAAAACCAAATCATAAGCGAGTGATTACCATTTTACCAAGTTAGAATATTACCTAGGTTCTTCGATTTGCCAAAGGGTTTCCCGTCACAGAAGCAAGGAGCAAACAATATCTGCAAAAAATACCTTCAAAAAAAGAACGGGGAAAGGAGTCAGATCGAGCCACTCATGCGGGACCGGCAGTCCTCGTTGAGGCCACATAGTATGTGCTATACCTAATAAAGATGCTCTAATGCAGTACGAAAGTCAAACACACTAGCATGCTCCTAGTTCATAATAATGTGCAGAAATACTGTAAAGGGCCCAAGACAATGCCAAATGGCATATCCCTCTCCTACCTCCACCCCCTTCCGATAGGGCGGAGACTGGCCAGCTCGTGAATGCATTCCATCGTAATCGGGCGGCACGCATGCCTAACCCGCTCCACAATAAAGCCCGCATGCATCTCATAATATAAGGAAGTTCATGACTCGATTGACTCAGGGTACCCGATGAGGCTGGGCTACCCTATGACCCTAGCAAAGACTCTAGGACTATCACAGATAACAGCCGTTCTGTTTCAAACGCAATAAGTAAGTAGATGCTCAATCAATTAGTGCAACCTAAACATGATACTACATGGCATGCTTTTATGCATATGCAACACCTAACATAAAATGCAACAACAGGCATGAATGTCCAACCTAAGTAAGCCCCCTAGGGAACTTACCTGAAGATGCAGAACAGCAGGATAATACAAGCAAGGGCCCAAATGCAAGCCCAAAGCAATCCAACCGTAATACACACCTATCATCAAGCAATTTCCATAAGCTACGTGGCCAACATTTTCACACACATGAACCCAAGTTCTCAACATACTCGAAACCAATCGATAGTGAAACCATTTTCGAAAACCTTTAGCTTAGATCAACATCAACCAAAATCATTTACTTCCAATCGACCCCATTGATAAAATCGTACCAACCGTATTTTCCAAACTCTTAAATCCCCCAATTAAGTCAACTCGTATTCAGAATAATTTCTCAAATCATACTTGGTCAAATTCCGACATTTATCATTTAAATCCTTAACAATATTCCCAAAATCATTTTATGAACACAATCCCGGCATGTTTATTTTCAAAATCATTTCATAAATAAAATCCAACATTTAGTCACAAAATAATTCTATTTTCACAACCATATTTATAAATCATAACTCATAATTCATTTCAAATTCCTAAAATCACAATTTAGAACAACACTAAATACATATCCCAAATAATGTCTCCTTTAAACCATTTTATAATATAAAATAATAATTTCAGAATTATATATCCTCAAAACATAATATTTTAGTAATACTACTAATTTAGTAATCAAATAAACATCATATAAATAATACATAACAACACATAAACATTAACCCAAAGCGAAAGAAATTGAATGTTGGTCGGCCCAACCCGAGACAAAAACAAGCCTAACTGAATCCAAACCTCTCAACCCGGAAAAGAAGCCCAACCCGAAACCTTATAACCCGAAAGCTAGAATCCGGATCTGGCCCAATGGAAAAGAAAGAAGAAGGCCCAGGCCAACCCATCTGATTTGAAGACCCCAAACGCGAACCGGTTCCCAGGAAAAAAGAAAAAAAAAGAAGAAGAATCCGGTTTGCCTTGAACCCGCCTTTCCCAATAGAACAGGCCCCTGTCCGATGTTGCGCGGCGGAAGAAGAAGGGAGAAGAGGAGGGGCTTCTCGCCGGTGGTTCCCGACCCCAAGGCTCGCTCAATCGGACCGACATCAATTCCGACCCCAACCCAGGCAATGAGAGCTAAACGCGAGAGAAGGAGACTCACCGAGGGACTCAAAACGTCGCCGGAAAACTCGATCGACGCTCGGTGTGGCTCGATGAGGCGGAATCCCAGAGAGCTTAGCCTGGGTCGAATATCGAAGGTCAAAAGGTGCGTCTTTATGGTGGTTTAGAGAGAAAGGAGGAGGAACAACCTTACCGGACTCGGATCGGAAAAACAGGGGAAGCGAGGAGCAAGGGCGTCGCGGTGGTGTCTCCGGCGTGCTTCTGGGCGGCTCAGGCTCGTCCTCGGCCATCAGGGAGCTACTGTTGGGGGTTGAGGAAGGAGGAGGAAGGGATTGCAAATTCTCAGCCTCGGCTCGGCCTCGCTCTCGGGCGAAGACAAAGAGGTGCTCGCGACTTCAATGGTGGACGGAATGACGACGACGACGACCGGAATAGTGACTCTGTGGAGGTGAAGGCGGGGTGAGATGGTGCTGGTGTGCAGTGGCCAAGTGATGAGGGAATGGGAGGGTGGCGAATTGCTCCGGCAACAAAAGAGGGAGAAAAGGGGAAAACTTGTGAAGGGTTGTGTTTGTGGTGTCTAGGGGTGTGGGTTGTCTTCAGATTTAAAACAAGGAGGAGAGAGAGGCATGGTGGGCTATCAAGTTTTGGACACAAGGAAAGGGGAGCAAGGTTTGTCATTATGCCCAAAAGAGAGTGCACAACTTGGGAGAGAAAGGATAAGATTTGCCACAATTGGATGGGAGGAAGGAGGGATGAAGCTTTTGCTTCAATTCAACACAAGGAAATCACACAGGGATGGATTTCGGATGGACATTGAGAAAAAAGACAAAGGTGAGGGAGGAGGAAAGAAAAAGGGAAAAGAGAGAAAATAAGAGGGGTCCCAAAATCACAATTCGAATACCCGGAAATAAATCTTGAAACCCGATCTCTCTCAACCTTATCCCGACTCAATTCAAAACGATTTTTAAATTTACAAATTCGAGTTTAATTAATAAAATCCACATATCATTTTTCCGAATTTTTGACATATGAAAGCGGAATAAGGTCTACTTTGCATAAATTTTCAAATTTTGCCGGAATCCGTTTTAATAGTTTCGAGTTAAATTTAGGATGAGTTTTTCTTAAAATATTCGATTTAAATTCATTTTTCTGAAAATTAGGATTTTAAAAATCCGAGCCTTTACATCATCCACCTCTAAAAACAAGTCTCGTCCCCGAGACTAAAACCAAAATAAGGTAGGGGGTGAAGTTGAATTTGATGAGTCCAAGGACCATGTCCAAAGATCTTGTAATCATCTCGGTTGCGTCTTCCGAGATTCTCACAACATCCTAGTCACGGTCGTGACATCTCCAATTGGCATTGACAAGTATGCAATAAGCGCCCCTATCACATCCTTGCTTCGACTTTTCGGAAGTACCACAACTCTAAAAGCTCTACAATGTCATCACTAGGTCTTAGCAAGTACCCTACAAGCGCCCTCATAGAATGCTTGTATCCACTTCGTCAAGTATCATAGAGTTGCTCGGGTTAGAAAAGTTTCTAAAGAGATTCCGCAATTGAAAATAAAGATTAGCCTCAAAATATCGATATCGTTCATTCTTTACAATCAAAGTTGTTTTTTTTCCTTTTTAAAAAAAAAAAAAATCGTCCAAAATCTTCAAATAAGACGTCTAATCAAGCAACCTTACACGAAAACAAGTCAAATCATTTCAAATAAAGATTTCGTCAAAATCTTCCAACCACCAGATTAGTTTCTCGCATATCAAACAATCAAATTCAGAAGTTGGGAGGTGGAATCATCCACCTCTAATGGCTAATCCCATATTCTCTTCCTAGTTTCCATAATCAAATCAATCTATCAGTCTCAATTCAAGTGAGATTCACAAGTCATATGCAATGCATAACCACATAACCAATCGATCATTAACGAGTACATCATATAACAAGTCTTAAACATATGCCAGCACACTGCCACAAGATCACATCAACGTCTCCACCTTATACTAAAGGTCATAATATGCATCTATGCCAAAATCATAACACACATCTCGATATCACACCAAGGTCATAACAGGTACATCCTCATCACAAAGTCAATGAATCAAACTCATTGTCAACACATCAACACAACAAGTCATGTTATTAAGATTCTGCGAAAGGGGAGGTCAAACAATATATCAGTCATCGAATGTCAGCATATTCACCAAACATCATCTTAACTCATCACAGTGCCATATAACGATCATTTAGAAATTATGCACCATTATCTTATAAATCCAAATTATGATCATACTTCAAGTCATATTCATCATTTGCATAATCAATAATCATGCTTGTTAACCATATGCTACAACATCATGCTTCCACATAATAACACATCACGATCTCATATATTATCATATCCCAACACATCTTAACATGCTTCTAAAACAACATAACAGGATAGTAAAACATCAATATATCACGATAACACCAGTCACTACCAATTAGATTCCAATATTGCTTATTAACATGTGATATAATTCTTTATCAGATTCATCAAGGTTGTTATCTAACATCATGCCAACACATTTTAATAGATCACATAAGCAAGAAAATCCTCACATCATACCGGTCAAAATAAAACACAATCTCCACTCGCTCATATCCACTCTCAAACCAAGACTAATCCTCTTCTAGACCCTCCAACGTCATCTCAAGCAAAATTTCCCAAAGAAGTCCCAATTAATCCCGATGCTCAAATCTCGCCCCTCTTTCCGCCAAGCACTACCACACCATCCACCTCTAAGAATCCAACTCCTACCTCTAACATCACACTCGAGCACCCTCTCATACTATATCCTCAATTCTCTTAAGGTCATTTCTTACACTTTTCCCACTTCCCAAGGTATCACAAGTATCATGCCCCGTTAGTCACACATTCTCTAGAAAATTTCTCAATCACCGCCCCAAAATTCTTTCACCACTCTCCAACCACGCTACCGAATGACCTCACCCACAGGTTTAAGGAAGAAGCAGTTATGAAAATCATCAAACATAACGTCTACATCATATCAACTAGCATTTATAACCATAACAACATGGGTTCAACAAGTCTCAGTTTACCATCATGCTCAATAATCATTGCAAACATCATATACGAACATAATGAAGTTAAGCTAACATGTTGCATTATAACCTTATCCAATACAATTCATGCTTCTTAACATATGTAGTTCACATTTTACAGGCAAAAGAATTCATAGCATGCTTAGCAACTTAGAGTAACAACAAGTCAAGACATCATGGTACATGAGATCTATAAGTCATCAAATCATATCATCATAGACAACAAGCAATCAGGCAACGGTCATCATCAAGTCAGCACATCAACACATAAATCTCATCGCCAGGCCAGTGCAATATCGCCGTCAACAAATTCAAAAGGGTTAGCAATTCGAACGGAGAACAATCCCGCTTGCAAGTCATATCATACACAGTAATCGTAATTCTCGATGCGTGCCCGTTTCGCCGACATCATAGATCCTGAGGCCCGTGGGTTATGGGCCCACGCTTGTACTGCGCCGCTCTATCGTTATCCCACCTTCCGTTCTCTTTCCCATGTGATCGCTCATCCAAGTATCGCGGAGGAGTATAAGTTAGCAGGGATAGGGGAGTGAGAAGGACAGGCAACCCAAAGTCCCTTCCGGAAACAAACACAGACCGACACTAAAGACAACAACTAGAGACAGAACACCGACCCGAGAATAGTAACGATGCCCCTATGGAAGTCTATCAGGTTATAATTGTGACAACTAAATACAAATTCACCATGGAGCACATCAGTCACTTTAATTCACACTAACATGTACCTATCTCAAGAAAAACAACAGACGTATTAATTCCAAAAGAAACGATCGAATCCTACACGGATGCATGTGAGGCGTGCTAGGAGTCTATTATTCCATGGAAGCAGATATGCCTAGCAACTTCAAGAAAGCTATCCGGAACCAGCAATAATCATGTGTGATTCGATGTCATGCGGGATTTAATGAAGATAACAAGTATCATGTATACGAAAGGGTGTACAATCATGAACAAGTGAGGTCAAATATAGCATGGCGAGGTATATCATAACAACAAGACTAAGTGTCATACGAGAATACATAAGAGCAGCATGGTAACTATCACATCTGACAATAATAATCATATAACAGGTTTAGAATGACATGAAACCTTACGACGAGATACACATAGAAGGCATAGGTCCTACATGATGCTAACGATACATGATAAGGCATGGGCATAGTCAAGAGTCATTAAGAGGAGTTCCACATAATATTCACGAAACATGAGGCATCATCAAGAGTAACAAGAAGGACATCATGGGCGATGGATTATAATTATGCCAAGAACGAACCAGCATAGGGCACATATATGGTACAATAGTCATCACATCATAGAATAAGTACAACTCGTGATCATTTAGTGAGTCATTCTAGAAATCATAAGCCCTACAAGACACTACTAGCACATATCGAATATGAACACAATCGAGGTAACTCGACTAAATCCGTCCTAACATTCATGCATCACGTGTATGCGAAATCATGACATAGTGTGGTGTGTGATCACGCGAGGTACCAAATCATACATTCATGCAGCACAAAGAGGCTATCTTAGATTAATAGGGGAACACTACCGAGCGATAACAGGTAAGCATATAGGATTCACCATCACGGAAAGCAAGTCAATTATCGAATTCAACATTAATCTAACCAGGATGAACACAATCTTTTAAGAGAGTAGCAGGAGGAGAGAGTCACACTATCAGGGACCTATCTCGACAGAGAATCATCAGTAATGCAGACATGGTATAAATCCGCACACATCATAACCAAGGATCCTACATGATGCTAATGGCATAACATGACATTTGATACATACATGCACTTGATCGACTAACACAACGATGTGTAAGAAATCACGTTAGCATGGTCCATCGATGTAGAAGCATGAGAGGAATCTAGCAATGCATTTACCCAAATATCGCTTCAAATAGCAGGATCACAATCAAAACTACTAATTTAGCCAACAAGCCATGGGTACATCGACCATTCATGCTGAGGAGATCATCCTATGACATTCATACAAAGGCAGTTCATCACACTACCATGGACCTAATCCGGGAGGAAGCAATAATCAAATAGGCTCATATCATGTCATTCATGCTTCTAATCAATCAGTAGTACGATCATTATAACAGTTCAGTTAAAAATGCAAAGACGACACGTAATCATGATAAGAAGCGAGATGCAATAGGAGACCTAAGCAATGTGACCAAAATGGATAAATAATGACATACAACCACGAATTTTACATTAAAGATCATCATCATAACATTTATTGGGAACTACGTATCATATAGGGCATGTTGACATCAAGTTGTAACACTTATCAAGTAGGAAACTTGCTTCATCAAGATAACAAAATTTAACGATCACACTATCATGAACCTAGTAGAGTAAAATCATGCTGATTCATTTCATGCAGCTAACACTTCCATTCAATCCTACGATCAATAGGCCAAGTAAACATGCTATAACAACATATAATCATGGTAGAAGTCAAGACATAACACAAGACCTAAGCAATGTAACCAATCATAGATGCAACAACATGAGTAGCTTTTTAACAATGATCATTCGTAGGGTACATGCCAAAGATTACATAATTATGTCATGCAATTCAGAGGGAGTCACAATTACAATCAGATAGAGATCCCTAAGGGAAGTCATTGACTTCTCCTAACCGACTCATCACCCCTCTTTCCCGTGGGACTCTGGTATAACTCTTTGTGGTAAGAAAATAAAGGTTGACCATCATATGAATCAAGAAGGACAACCCCATGACACCTTACTTTTGACTTAAAATGCCATCAAGAACCACCTTCTAATACTCACTTAGAGAACCTTCATAGCCATACATGATTCCGACACAATTGTTTACCAACCCAATTTCCCGTGTAAGACACTGACATCCAGGAGAAGGCTAGATAGAACAGTCAAGGGTTAATCATAGGGGAAGGGGTTGTTCCACACAAGTTGGGTTTGACCACACAGAAACAAGGGTACTCCCACTATCCTGTTTTCACAGATCAGTCAATACACATTTAATTATTAGGCATACCAATCAGATATCTAGCATAGCAAGCACTCAACACAGATTCAGTTAGTGACACTCATAATGACCTCCTTGGAGTCTTCCAGACCCATCTGTAAAGAACAAGCTAATATTTCGCCTACCCATTTCCAACTACATCCAATAGGGATGTTCTAACGTCTTTCTACCCACTCGATTCCCTCTTTAGTCAGTTTTCCATATTTTATGATAAGTCAAGTTCATTACTTAGTCCAATTTCGGTTAGGCCTCTTAACTTCATTTTGCCCCTTTAAAACACTTTCAAATCATTTGAAATTCATGGGCGGTTTTCCAAAACATACACTCGACCCTTGCGTACCCGAATTGCACAACCTCAGCTCTGATACCATCTTTGTAACGGTCCAGAATTATGATTTCTGAGTTACGTTTCAAGGGATGAAACCCCTTGTTCGGATCTTGCAATCCAGGTAAGGGTCGAGGTTTCAAACTCATTTTAAGATTAGTGGAAATTCAATTCAAATGAAAGTAAAGCGGAAGCAAGTTTAAGATACAAATGCCACAACAAAGCCGGGTCAAAACCAAATCATAAGCGAGTGATTACCATTTTACCAAGTTAGAATATTAGCTAGGTTCTTCGATTCGCCAAAGGGTTTCCCGTCACAGAAGCAAGGAGCAAACAATATCTGTAGAAAATACCTTAAAAAAAAGAACGGGGAAAGGAGTCAGATCGAGCCACTCATGCGGGACCGGCAGTCCTCGTTGAGGCCACATAGTATGTGCTATACCTAATAAAGATACTCTAATGCAGTACGAAAGTCAAACACACTAGCATGCTCCTAGTTCATAATAATGTGCAGAAATACTGTAAAGGGCCCAAGACAATGCCAAATGGCATATCCCTCTCCTACCTCCACCCCCTTCTGATAGGGCGGAGACTGGCCAGCTCGTGAATGCATTCCATCATAATCGGGCGGCACGCATGCCTAACCCGCTCCACAATAAAGCCCGCAAGCATCTCATAATATAAGGAAGTTCATGACTCGATTGACTCAGGGTACCCGATGAGGCTGGGCTACCCTATGACCTTAGCAAGGACTCTAGGACTAACACAGATAACGACCATTTTGTTTCAAACGCAATAAGTAAGCAGATGCTTAATCAATTAGTGCAACCTAAACATGACACTACATGGCATGCTTTTATGCATATGCAACACCTAACATAAAATGCAACAACAGGCATGAATGTCCAACCTGAGTAAGCCCCCTAGGGAACTTACCTGAAGATGCAGAACAGCAGGATAATACAAGCAAGGGCCCAAATGCAAGCCCAAAGCAATCCAACCGTAATACACACCTATCATCAAGCAATTTCCATAAGCTACCGGGCCAACATTTTCACACACATGAACCCAAGTTCTCAACATACTCGAAACCAATCGATAGTGAAACCATTTTCGAAAACCTTTAGCTTAGATCAACATCAACCAAAATCATTTACTTCCAATCGACCCCATTGATAAAATCGTACCAACCGTATTTTCCAAACTCTTAAATCCCCCAATTAAGTCAACTCGTATTCAAAATAATTTCTCAAATCATACTTGGTCAAATTCCGACATTTATCATTTAAATCCTTAACAATATTCCCAAAATCATTTTATGAACACAATCCCGGCATGTTTATTTTCAAAATCATTTCATAAATAAAATCCCACATTTAGTCACAAAATAATTCTATTTTCACAACCATATTTATAAATCATAACTCATAATTCATTTCAAATTCCTAAAATCACAATTTAGAACAACACTAAATACATATCCCAAATAATGTCTCCTTTAAACCATTTTATAATATAAAATAATAATTTCAGAATTATATATCCTCAAAACATAATATTTTAGTAATACTACTAATTTAGTAATCAAATAAACATCATATAAATAATACATAACAACACATAAACATTAACCCAAAGCCAAAGAAATTGAATGTTGGCCGGCCCAACTCGAGACAAAAACAAGCCCAACTGAATCCAAACATCTCAACCCGGAAAAGAAGCCCAACCCGAAACCTTATAACCCGAAAGCTAGAATCCGGATCTGGCCCAATGGAAAAGAAAGAAGAAGGCCCAGGCCAACCCATCTGATTTGAAGACCCCAAACGCGAACCGGTTCCCAGGAAAAAAGAAAAAAAAAAGAAGAATTCGGTTTGCCTTGAACCCGCCTTTCCCAATAGAACAGGCCCCTGTCCGACGTTGCGCGGCGGAAGAAGAAGGGAGAAGATGAGGGGCTTCTCGCCGGCGGTTCCCGACCCCAAGGCTCGCTCAATCGGACCGACATCGATTCCGACCCCAACCCAGGCAATGAGAGCTAAACCTGAGAGAAGGAGACTCACCGAGGGACTCAAAACGTCGCCGGAAAACTCGATCGACGCTCGGTGTGGCTCGTCGGAGGCGGAATCCCAGAGAGCTTAGCATGGGTCGAATATCGAAGGTCAAAAGGTGCGTCTCTATGGTGGTTTAGAGGGAAAGGAGGAGGAACGACCTTACCGGACTCGGATCGGAAAAACAGGGGAAGCGAGAAGCAAGGGCGTCGCGGTGGTGTCTCCGGCGTGCTTCTGGGCGGCTCAGGCTCGTCCTCGACCATTGGGGAGCTGTTGTTGGGGGTTGAGGAAGGAGGAGGAAGGGATTGCAAATTCTCAGCCTCGGCTCGGCCTCGCTCTCGGGCGAAGACAAAGAGGTGCTCGTGACTTCAATGGTGGACGGAATGACGACGACGACGACGACCGGAATAGTGACTCTGTGGAGGTGAAGGCGGGGTGAGATGGTGCTGGTGTGCAGTGGCCAAGTGATGAGGGAATGGGAGGGTGGCGAATTGCTCCGGCAACAAAAGAGGGAGAAAAGGGGAAAACTTGTGAAGGGTTGTGTTTGTGGTGTCTAGGGGTGTGGGTTGTCTTCAGATTTAAAACAAGGAGGAGAGAGGCATGGGGAGCTATCAAGTTTTGGGCACAAGGAAAGGGGAGCAAGGTTTGTCATTATGCCCAAAAGAGAGTGCACAACTTGGGAGAGAAAGGATAAGATTTGCCACAATTGGATGGGAGGAAGGAGGGAGGAAGCTTTTGCTTCAATTCAACACAAGGAAATCACACAGGGATGGATTTCGGATGGACATTGAGAAAGAAGACAAAGGTGAGGGAGGAGGAAAGAAAAAGGGAAAAGAGAGAAAATAAGAGGGGTCCCAAAATCACAATTCGAATACCCGAAAATAAATCTTGAAACCCGATCTCTCTCAACCTTATCCCGACTCAATTCAAAACGATTTTTAAATTTCCAAATTCGAGTTTAATTAATAAAATCCACATATCATTTTTCCGAATTTTTGACATATGAAAGCGGAATAAGGTCTACTTTGCATAAATTTTCAAATTTTGCCGGAATCCGCTTTAATAGTTTCGAGTTAAATTTAGGATGAGTTTTTCTTAAAATATTCGATTTAAATTCATTTTTCTGAAAATTAGGATTTTAAAAATCCGAGCCTTTACACACTAATAGTCTATTATAATTTTTTAGGTGAAAAAAACCCTTAAAGAGTTAGCTTTATAATTTTTACTATTTTCACCGCTAATCACCGCATAGGTATGCGGTGGTCTTAATCCAGTTTTTCCCAGACCCACCGCATATACATGCGGTGGGTCCGTTGACCGTATACGAACCCACCGCATACCTATGCGGTGGGTTATGGCGACGGTGTAAATGCGTTGGGTTTTTTTGCAATTGGAAAGGGTTGTAGAAGTTATCCAAAACCATCGCCATAAACCACCGCATACCTATGCGGTGGGTAATGGCGACGGTTTTGAACTGTTATGGCGACGGTTTTGGGATGTATGACGACGGTTCAAACCCACCGTATACCTATGCGGTGGGTTATGGCGACGGTTTTAAACCGTTATGACGACGGTTTTTTGCATATGTACGGTGACCCACCGTATAGTATTGCGGTGACCCACCGTATACCTATGCGGTGGGATCGTTGACTGTCATTAAACCCACCGCATATCTATGCGGTGATTAGCGGTGGAAATAGTAAAAATTAGAGGTGAAGATATCATCACCCATTATTAACACTTAGTTATGAAAACTATAAGAATTATTATACTTATAAGTTATACCTATAAACAGAAACACGTTTAAAAAAGCCGAAATTATAAATAAAACTTATAAATACTTCATTTTCGATGGATTCGAATATTCGATGTATTTAAAGTCTTGAGATTGGAATTTGTGATTGAGATTTAAGATTTGAGGTTGAGGTTAAGATATATAAAGATTTGAGATTTGATATTTGAGATTAAGTTAAGACTAAGGTTTGAGATTGAGTTCAAGATCGATATTTGATATTGAGATTAAGATTAATATCAAGATTGAGATTTAGATCGAGATTGAGATTTAGATCAAGATTGAGATTTAGATCAAGATTGTGATTTAAGATTGGGACAAACATGAACATTTGATATTTGAGATTTGAGGTTTAGGTTAAGATGTATAAAGATTTGATATTTGATATTTGAGATCAAGTTAAGACTAAGGTTTGAGATTGAGTTCAAGATCGATATTTGATATTGAGATTAAGATTAAGATTAATATTGAGATTTGAGATTGAGTGAAAGGTTGAGAACTTGAGATTGTGATTGAGATAATGATTTGATATTTGAAATCTAGATTTCAGATCGAGACGGATATTGAGATTTGAGATCGAGATTGAGATCATGATTTGAGATTAACATTGGAGTTCGAGATTTGAGATTAAGATAAAGGTTGAGACTTGAGATCGAGATTGGGGTTTGAATTTGAAATTAAGATTGGGGTTTGATATTTAAATTATTCGATTGAATATCCATTTATTTATACTTTGGTGTATAATATTATATAAGTATAAAGTATTAACTTATACAAATGCATACACTTGTTATTGTTAACATATACAAATATTATATACTATTAACTTATTGACTATTAACTTATACAAATGCATACACTTATTAACATTTTAACATATATACAAATATTATACACTTATAGTCTTATTCACTTATTATATTATTATCTACTTATCTTCCATTTCTAAATAAGCTATTTCTATTATTATAATTTTGACTTTAGAGTATAATATCTAAACCACTACTCATTTAACTTATATTATACAAATATACAACAATGATTAATAAATGGCATTATGATTATAAGTTATAACTATATGGGAGGGAAATTTTATTTTATTTAACATATGAGGGAGGGAAATGAAATTTTTTTAACAAATGAGAGGGAAATAGAATGATTGGCAACAATTTCACAAAGGGCGTAAAAAGGATTAGGGCAACAGCGCTCTCCGCTTCTCGCACATACTCGCTACTCGCACACCCACAAGGCCACCAGTCTCCGCCTCTCGCTCAGACTCGGTACTCGCTGCTCGCACACCCACCAGGGTACCTTCGGCCAACATCTGTCACCTGCCTCCTCTCGAATCCAACAGTGCTCGGCGTCTGCCCGATCAGGAGTCGCGTCTCGCAGGCCCTCTCGAAGTCGCGCCTCGCAGGTGCTCGGTGTGCTCATGCCTCCTCTCGAAACCAACAGTGCTCGGCGTGCTCCTGCCTCCTCTCGAATCCAACAATGCTCGGCGTGCTCTTGAAGCAGTTAAGCAAAGCAGCTACTTGTGCTTTTATTTTGGAATCCTTTTGGTTCTTGACTTCATATCCGATTTCAGTTTTGGTTCCTGATTTTAGATACTTGTTTTTTCAGTTTTGGTTTTGGTTGTAGCTGGATTTGGTTCCTGTTAGTTGTAGCTGGATTTGTTTTGGTTCCTGATTTCAGTTTTGGTTCCTGATTTCAGATCCTTTTAGTTCCTGTTCCTGATTTCACGCTTCGCAGGTTCTTCTTCGTATCCAGGTACTTGTGCTTTCATTTTGCATTTCCTATTCTTATGTTTATGTTGTTTATTGATGAGAAAATAAGTTTCCTATACTTTTAGTATTGTTTGTCAGATTTGTTTTTCAGTTCCTTTCAGATTTAGATTGCTTATTTGATTGAATTAGCATCTCATAAATATTGTGATATTGTTGTAGATTTTAGTGATAAAGATGTTGAGAACTTGAGATATTGAGATGTTGAGTTGTTTGCTTATTCTCATAGATATTGTCACAGATTTGGGTTGCTTTGTCCTTAAGTATGGAGAAAGATGACAACATTGTCTTGCTTGAACCTCCTAATGGAGGTAATTCAGGTAATAAGATGACAACTTTGAGCTTTGATATTGCTTACTTCGTCACTTGTTTGTTAAATTTCTCATGGTCACTCGTTTAGTCGTTTCTAAATTCTAAATTCCTGAAATCTATTTTCTCTTGGACCTTTAGTGTTAGAAGATAAATTTGAGGGAAAAACTCAAGAAGATGTTGTTGTCGAAATTAAAGAAGAAGATGTTGTAGACCTATTAGAATGTCGAAAGAGGAAGTATTCATCAGCTTGGGATCACTTTGATATTGTGCGCGATCCCTCCGGTGAAGTGGTGGGGGTTTGTAAGTATATATTGCAAAAATGGTGGGGGTTCGTAACCGTTTGCGGAACATAGTAGCTTGTGATGACATTGATATTAGTGCAGCAACTGTTGATATGCTAGAAAAGTTCGACAAGTATTGGTCTGATTATGTGCCTATTCTAAAGTTTGCAATTATTTTGGACCCAAGATGAACTTTATATTGGGGGGAAAAGTTTGACAAGTTGAGGTTTGTGCTCTTTGCTTTAAGTAAACAACATGGAAACGTTGAGGGAAAAAGAATGACAAAGGAAGTGGAGCTTCAATTTGATGAACTTTATATTGCTTATGGAGGTGCTGCAACTAACATGCGAAATGACAATTCATCTCAGAATGAGAGTCTTGATGGACTTGTGGTATGTATAAGCTTACTTATATTTAAAATTTCCTACTTTGTATAACCTTACTTATATTACAAATTTGTGTTTTCATAAAATAGGAATTTGCTACTCTTGATCAAGTTAGCACTTCAGAAGTTGATATTTACTTGAGTGATGGCACTTTACATGTTACAACGAAGCTAGATGTGCTAAATTATTGGAAAGAGAATTCTAAACAAATGGAGGAGATGTATTGGCCATTTCAATAACTTTCGTTGCTTCAGAGTCCTCTTTTTGCATGGGAGGAAGAATTCTAAACAAATGGAGGAGCTCTCTTCTACCAAGATATTTTGTTGGGTTGTTAGTAGTTGTTGTAAGGATATGTTGTTGACTTATCTGCTTATCTATTAATTTTACATGGGTCCTTATTCATATGTACCACTTTTAACAAAAATAATTGGTGTTTTATATGTTAAAGTATAATCATAAACTTGTGTTAAAATAAAAAAAAACATTTAACATTCAAGCATTAAAATGTTGATGTTAAATAACCATTTCAATTCGGGTCGGGTCGGGTTGATAGTCGGGTCGAGTTCAAAGTCGGGTCGGGTTCAGAGTCGGGTTGGGTTCAGAGTTGGGTCGGGTTTGGGTCCGGTCGGGTTTATTCGTGTTCGGGTCTGTTTCGAGTTGGGTCAGGTTCGGGTCGGGTTCGGGTTATGAATGACTCCAGATTTTCGGGTTGTGTTCGGGTTCGGGTTCGGTTGAGTCCGGTCGGGTTTTCGGTTCAGATCAGATTTTGCCAGCTCTAGAGACGACCGCTGATGGGAAAGGTTAGAATTAACAAAGAAGAGTATTTGGCGAAAATATAACTAAGCTCAGTGGTACCATGCGAAATATGTTAAACAGTTGTACACCCCGTAAATTAAGGATTTACTTCAGGGTACCTTGTGAAATTTCCGGAAAAAAAACAACGTTTTTTTCAAGAGAACAGATCCGCTCGCTCTATTTTCATACGGTCCACATGTTAAAGATGAGTACAGTAGTTTTTAGGTAAAGCGAAAAGACACTTCACTCCTCCTTCCGCACTACAAAAATCTCAAAATCCCACTTCCAGAGTTTCAAGATCCATCCCCAACCAAAATTTCCAAACTCTCAAATTACAAATTTCATTCAATGTATCTGAACAGGTAATTAATTAAGCTTAATTACTAATAGCGCAATTACTTTGTCCAGTTTGTTGCACAAAATCGATCAACTAATTAATTGACGCAGGCTGGAAGGCAAGGTGGCCTTGATCACTGGCGGCGCCAGAGGGCTCGGGGAGTGCACGGCCAAGCTCTTCGCCGCCCACGGCGCCAAAGTCGTCGTCGCTGACATCCGGGACGAGCTCGGGCACGCCCTCTGCGACGACGTCATCGGCCGCGCCTCCGCCACCTTCGTCCACTGTGACGTCACCGTCGAATCCGACGTCAGCAACGCCGTGAACGCTGCCATGTCTAAGCACGGGAAGCTCGACATCATGGTCAACAACGCCGGCACCGTTGACCGCCCCAAGCCCTGCATCCTCGACAACACCGTGGAGGATTTCGAGCGCGTGTTGAGACTCAACCTCGTAGGCGCGTTCCTCGGCACCAAGCACGCCGCCCGGGCCATGATCCCTGCCGGCACCGGCAGCATCGTCACTATCGCAAGTCTAGCATCCGTGGTGGGGTAAATTCCTAAAATTAATCACCTCATTAAATAATACTACCTCCGTTCCAAAATCCATAAGCTTTTCTTTTTTGACACGTTTTTTAAGAGCGAAAAACTCTATAAAATATTATTTTTTAATCAAATTTTTTATATCATTTGATACTTATTACTAATAAGTATCAAATTATATAAAAAAATTTAATTAAAAAATAATATTTCATAAAGTTTTTTTCGCTTCTTAAAAAGCGTGCCAAAAACTAAAAACCCATGTATTTTGGAACAGAGGGAGTACTATACTCTAAATCTTTAAAAAAAAAAATTTATGCAATTATTTTTTTATTTTAATAATATGATGGTTACAAATATCATACGTAAATTAATATCAATTATAACATAATTAATTAAATCAAATTATGCATAGAGACATATTTCAATAGAAATTAATATAGATATAAATAATTTATTCCATCAAAAAATAATAATGATATATAGATAAAATAAGGGTGATTTTGGTAGAGGGCCTTTTTTTAATATCCAATTAGTCACCTAGCCCATAAATCAATTTAATGAGTTTTACCCTAGCTCCTTCCAAATAGGGTGGGTTGGTCAATGGTCAACCGTTTGACCATTGACCGGTCAACGGTTGACCGTTGACCAACCCATTTTGATGCCAACTTCTTTTTCTTTTTTTTTTCTTTTTTTTTTGATGGCAACTTTTTTTTTTAGTGATGACATATTTTACCGTTTTGATGCCAAAATTTTACTATATTTTATTTTCACTTTGATGCCACTTTTTTATGTCAATTTTTTGATAATATTTTTTTTACCGTGATGCCATATTTTTGATGATATTTTTTCAAAGTAGTATTTTTGATGATATTTTTTTCTTTAATGTGATACAAATTTTTCAAAATGGCATCAATGGTCAACGTGACATTAGAGTAAACAAAAAATGTCATCAAAGTTTAAAAAAAGTGTCATCCAATAATTTAATTAGAAAAGTGGCATCAGAGTGAAAATAAAATGTAATAAAATTTTGGCATCAAAACGGTAAAATATGACATCACAAAAAATGTCATCAATGTTTTAAAAAAGTGGCATTAAAAAAAAGTCATCCAATCATTTCATTAGAAAAGTGACAATAAGGTGACAATATTTTGATTCCACATTTTAAGCTCTTATGCCATCAATTATATAAAATTTTCACCACAAAATGTTGGCATCAAAACGGTAAAATATGGCATCACTAAAAAAAAAAAAAAGTTGGCATCAAAATGGGTTGACCGGTCAACGGTCAACGGTTGACCATTGACCGTTTAAGAGGGCTAAGCAAGCTAAAAAAAATAATTAATGGGCTAAACATGCTAAAAAAACAATTAATGAGCCTATCTAGCTAACCAAATATGCTTAAAGGTCCATTTGAACAAAATCCCTCATAAAATAATGACTATTAAAAAATTTTACTTTTCACAAAAAAAATCTAAATATAAATAAAATAACAACTACACTCCCTCCGTTCGCGAAAACTTGTCATTATAGCATTGGGCACAATTTTAAAGGAATATTTTTTTTTACGGTAGGCAAACATTGGGAGCCGTTGCTAATACATCAACTTAACTCCCGGATCATCCTGAAGGATGATTTTACAGCGATCCCTTTGGTAGGGAATAGAAGCTAAATTACAAATAACACCTGATTTGGCTATGTAGTTCGCTATTCGATTTGCTTCTCTAAAGACATGCTTGATTTCCACTGATCCGAAATCTACTATGAGGCTTAGGATTTCCTCAGTTTGTCGTAGAATTTCCCATCTCGGCAACTGCACTTTGTTCACGGCTTTGACCAGAGTTTCGTTGTCACTCTCCAAACTTCTCGCTCTTTGAAGACCTAGAATCACTACCGAAGCTTCTGTATGGATAGTTGTTCCTGCATTGGATTCTTCAAAAAATATATCGGTAATATTACCTTTAGAATCACGAATGATTCTCCCAGACTGACATTTGCCAGCTTGAACAAAAGAACCATCTATATTAATTTTGTAGATAGTTCTGGGTGGTCTGCTCCACTTGGCTCTCATCATTCATTTTATATTATGGAATTTCTTAACCCACCCAAATAACCCCTAGTCTTCTCATAGCTACAAATCCTCTCATTCGTAGTATCTTTCAAATTTCAAATTGTTTGGATTACATTCTTACTCATCCCAAAAACAAGTACAATTATAAGAATAAAAGTGGAGCCAAATTTTAAATTAGCTAAGACCAATTCAAAATAACTAAGGGTAATTTAGGAAACAATGGGGGGTAATGTCTAAAATGACAACTTTTTCCGAACAAAATTTCGAGGCTAAAATGACAAGTTTTTGCGAACGGACGAAGTATTAAACATGTATTTCTTAATATTTTTGAAAAGTATAAATTAATTTTGATTTATATTTTTATTAGTTAATTCAAATACCAATAGATATATTGTGATGTATGATTACTTTTTACATATCTAATATACTATTTTAATATTTTTGTTGTGAATGAATTTTTTTTACAAAATGCCTACTTAGCTATATTATCATAGAGATAGTTGGAAAAATGATCGTTTAGTCAAATTCGACGGCTAATTAATATGGAGGGTTGAAATTATTTTGTGAAATTAAAGGGGTATGGCGACGCACGCTTACACGAGCTCGAAGAGCGGGGTAGTGGGGCTGACGAAGAACGCGGCGGCGGAGCTGGGGAAGCACGGGGTGCGGGTGAACTGCGTGTCACCGTACGTAGTGGCGACACCGTTGGCGATGGAGTTCTTCGGGATGGACGAAGAGAGGGTGACGGGGCTGTACTCGAACCTCAAGGGGAAGAGTTGCAAGGCAGAGGATGTGGCGGAAGCGGAGCTGAACTGCGTGTCACCGTACGTAGTGGCGGTGGATGGAGGTTTCAGCACAATGCACAGTGGCCTCTGCATGTTTTCCGATTCATCCAATTAAAAAAACTTCATTATTGAGACCGAGATGGTGTCTTTGTCTACATGGTTAATTGAAGGTTTGGAGTGGACTTTAATCCACGCTCAAATTCGGCCTATATTATCCTGGATGAATAAATACACTTTTGTTATACCTTATAATTAATTGTCACTATGCCAAATTACATCTCAGGTGACGGACGAAAATCGTCGCATGACAGGAATTTTCGTCGCTTGATATTTCAGGCGATGGATGTCCGTCGCCTGAACGTCTGTCCGTCCAATGTCATCCCTAGAGGTTCCAGGAGACGGATGTCACAAGGTCCGTCGCCTGAGTACCTTTAGGCCACCAAATATACGTTCGTCGCCTGAATATATTGTCAGACCCCAAGGGCTTCTCAAGGGAAAGTACCGAAGGACCTTTCTTGGAACCCATGAAGAGTACCTTTAGGCCACCAAATATATGTTCGGCTCCATGAAGAGTCTCTTCAGTCTTGGGGTCAAGGGAAAGTACCGAAGGACCTTTCTTGGAACCCTTCGACTGTTGTTGCCCTCGTCAGTCTCCCATCTCGAAGTGTTGCACTTAGGACATGATTCTAGTTGTGCGTATTGCTTGTAAAACAGTACACAATTGTACTCACAAGCATCGATCAACTCATACCGAAATGCAAGGTCCTTAATCACACTTTTCATCTTCTTCCAATCAACTGGATGTTGGTTTTCTTCTGGCAAAAACTTCGAGAAGTGTTTGCAATTCAAATCCATGCTTCTATCTGTCCATCCACACTTTTCCTTCAACTTCATTGAATCTAGACATGCCTCCAGAACAATCCACTTGCTGCGGGGATACAACGGTGTTTGAGCCGCCTCTAGAAGCCTTTGATATTTCATATAATCATCATCGACGACATCTTCGAGCGCGGGTTCTTCAGTAGCTAGTCTCGTTAGCATCCATGTGTGCATTGTACCCAGCATGATAAGGAAAGGCATCATGTAGAATATCCATAACAGGACCATGATCAGAGGAAGATGCCCTCTCATCCAACATCTGATTTCGTCTTTGGTCATTTCTCATATCAGCTGGTCTCTCTCCATGTTTGTCCCAAACTGTATAACAAGACCACATCCCATAGCGAGCCAAATCTGAGTGCATCTCATCTACGGTTACCCATTGGTTATTGTGACACTTTCTACACGGACAAAGGAAATGAGTCATCCCACTCCTAATCGCATACGCTCTCATAGCTTCCATAAAATTAAAGATTCCTATTTGATAGTCCGCGTGAGCGTGAGGGAGTTGCATCCAACTTTTATCACCCATTATCGTCCTGTCAATATCAATTTCAATCTCTAAAACACATTCTCAATCCACCTTGTAAAATGCATTCTCAATTTCAATCTCAACCTATACAAAATTCTCAATCACAAATACATTCTCATTCTCATCATCAATTCCAAATCCCATTCTCGATCTAAAATACACTCTCATCATCAACTTCAAAACCACATTCTCATTATCACATCATTCTCATCATCAATTTCAATCACAAACATGTATTTTAAAACCACATTCTTATTATCACATTATTCTCAATAAAAAAAACCTAATATATAGACATATACTTAATCAACGCAAAAAAATCAACATAAATAATCCATTTTCCCATAACCTGTCTTAATTGAAACCCCATTCTCAATATCACATCATTCTCATCATCAATTTCAATCACCAACCTAATTTATAAACATATTCATACAAAACATAAGATATTTGAACATACCTTACTTAAAAATGGAGGAATGAAGTTGATAAATGGAAAAGACCTACCTAGAAGGTGATTATGGGAGTGAAATGGCGAAGAGATGGATAGGGAGGAGACAAATGGAGAAATGGGGGAGTCTCTGAAATTCGTGATTCAAAAAGAACATTCAGGCCACGGACATAGCCCTAAGTTCCTCTCCTGAGTGAACAGTATTAAATGACATCCAACCGCCTTACTTTTTTGGCATATCTCAGGCGACGGAGATAGCCCTAAGTTCCTCTCCTGAGTGAACAAAAATAAATGTGCCAACTGGCTTGCTTTTTGGCGGTAACTCAGGCGACGGACATAGCCCTAAGTTCCTCTCCTGAGTGAACAGTATTAAATGTCACTCAACCGGTTTACTTTTTTGGCATGAATCAGGCGACGAACATAGCCCTATGTCCCTCTCCTGAATGAATAGTATTAAATGAACCCCACTAGCCTACTTTTTTTTTGCCAGATGGCCTTTTTTGGCCTAATTTAGGCGACGAAAAAGCGTAGTTGGGCCCTATGTTCATCGCCTGAATCCTATTTCTGACAGAGGTTGTTGGGCTCTAAGCTCGAGCCACCAATTTTCTTCCTTTGTTCGTGGCTTGAATATGTTCGTCGCCTGAGTAAACGTTCAAGCGACCAACATTGTTCCTTTTGGTCGCCCAAATAAGATTTCAGATGAGTTGGGAGGCCCCGTCAGTTAGGCGACCACATTCGACAAGTCCGTCGCTTGAGGGTCATTCAAGCGACGGACGGTTTTGGATCCGTCGCCTGAATTGCAATCTGGCATAGTGTGTCCGGTTTAAGATCTGGTAATTTGCATTATAGGTATTGACAAGAACTATTAATTCAATCCTTTTTATTTCATGTATTTTCAACGAATCAAATTGCTCAATCATTTACGATGTCCATTTTCGGTGAAGCATATATACTTAAACTTTAATCCCTAAGTGATTATTAATTACTTTATATTAAGGTATATATACATGTCCTAGATACAATTATTGAAAAACTTGGCCTTGAGGCCTATAACCTTAAACATACCAACATTATTTTTTACCGTGGGCAAAAAGTACGAGGGTATTATGCGAAGCACGATACACCCCCTTGATCATCCTGAATGATGATGTTACAAAGACCCCTTCTAAAAGAGAGATTGGCCAGACTACATATGCCCCTAAACTTAGCAATATAATCTGTAACTTTGTTTGCTTCTCTATAACAGTGGTTGAATTCAATAGACTGAAAGAACTTCTTGAGTTGAACTATCTTCTCAATATGGCGAGTAATTTCCCACTTGTGAGTCTCTCTCTCTCTTTGATCGTCTTCATAACTCCCAGATTGTCCCCTTTAATGATAACTTTTTGCATTCCTTTATCAATTGCTTTCTGCATTACAACACAGAAGTCGAAGCCTCACTTTGGAGAACTGTTCCTTGGGTTGTCTCCTAGTTAAAATATCAATCATATGACCCTTGGAGTCTCTGATGACTCCCCCCACATGGCACGAACCAGTGGCATCAATTGAGCCATCTACATTAATTTTGTAGATAGCCCTCGGTGGTTTGATCAATTTAGCTTTAGTTCGCTTACTCCGTTTTTTGACAACTTTTTCATCTTTAGTTGTTTGGTTCCATTTTGGGATGTTACTAAATATCCTTTGAGCAATAAGGTTGGTTGGCTCAAGTTTCTTATTATTGAAGATGAAATTATTTCTAGTTTCCCATATCATTTGATAAATAATGCAAAGCTCATCAAAATGAGCATTGTTTTGGCTCATTGCTTGTATGTCTTCTATGTCCACCTTTCTACCTCAGAAGTTTGTGAACATTCTTCCACATTGTTGTTCATAGGCCGAGATTATTGATCTTGTTATGCTACAATTCATAAAAAGAAGATGCGTATCTTCATCCTCAATGCCGCAAAGACAACATTGGGATGACACTCTATTAATGCATTTATTTAGTCTAGCTTTCATCAGAAGGCCATCAATAATTATTTTCCAAATCAAGTTTTGTATTCTCGGTGGTACTTTTAACATCCATATCCAATTATGGTCAGTCAAGTTTTGTTTGTGGGCTTTGCCGTCAAGGTGCCATTGGGGTTAAGTTTCTGAATCAATTTATCCTGAGATTCCCATTCTGAGATTTGTATGTTCATGATTTTTCGGGCTATGTGTTGTGGAAAAAGACTATTTAGTAAAGAAATATTCCAATGTTTATCGGGGGTCATTAGATTTGACACTTTCATGTTAGGATCATTGTCATTCTAAAAAGAAGATATAGACTAATCAGGAATCCAATTATCAGACCAAACATTTACTTGGTTCCCATTACCGATGATCCATTGGAGGCCTTGATGGAATTTGTCCCTTAGGTTTAGCAACCTTCCAAATTTTTAAGAGGTGTGTTCATTTGTCTTTTCTCGAATCGTCTCCTTTTGAAGATACTTCTCCTTAATTACTCGAACCCATATGTTGTTTTCCTCTGTGCATATTTTCCATAATAATTTCATTTGAAATCTCATGTTCATATCTTATGCCTTTCTAATTCCAAGCCCCATGTTATTTTTTGGTTTACAAATATTGTCCTAGTGAATTGGCGAAGTGTATATTTCCGTCTGCAACTTATTTCAGAAATATTTTTTTATTTATTTGATCAATTTGTTGCAGAACTTCTTTCGGGAGTAAGAAGTTTTGCATTAAGTAATTTGTCTTTGAGTTAATTAAGATTAGCCTTAATCAGGATAGTTCTACTAGCCTGGGATAAGGTCGATGCTTTCCATTTGGATAGTTGTTTTTTAAGGCTTTGAATAGCCTCCTTGAATATACAATTTTTAACTCTACCATTGATAATTGGGACACTTAAATACTTTTTCATTGCTTTTGATATCAGGATTCTCATATAATTTGTTGGGCTAGTGATCTTGCCAGCGTCGAATTAGTATTTGCCAAAACATGTAGAGAGCTTTTGTTATAGCTGATTGTTAGTCCTGATAAGTTAGAGAAGTTATTCATCATTTTTTTAATAGTATGCAATTTTTTATGAGCCGCCTTTAGAAAGATGATTGTATCATCCGCAAATATGAGAAAGGGGATCGGAGTTCCATATTTTGTGAGTTTAATTCCTACTAATGGGTCCTCCTGAATTGCTTCTGTATGTAGTTCTCTAGCCAAAATTTCCATTACTATTACAAATATATAAGGTGATAGAAGGTCACATTGTCTAATTCCTCTATTTGGTCTGAACTGGTTTCTGTTGCTGCAGGAGGATGGTCAAGTATGAAATATAAATAGCATATAAAGCAAACTGACTACCCGTCTCAACAAATAAATACAAGACTTCCTCCCGTTGTAGTAGAAGATAGTCAGGATCGTATCCACGAGGAAGCGTGTCAGCGCCCACCTTTTTAGTTCAGAACTCAGCAGATTTTCGACCAGAAGATTGCTCGATATCAACTACTTACCTCGATATCGACTAAACTGTCAATAACCTGTAGAACGCAGAAAACAGAAATGAAAGCAGAAAAACACAGACTGGTCGATTTCGACCTACGCCCCTCGATAACGACCTATAAAATCGACCCACAGTGGCTCAATATCGACTGGAACAGAAACCCTTTTCGCAGACAGAACTCGAAATTTATGAAATAAATCAATAAACTAAGGACTTCCAAGATCAGGGTTTCAACACCACAACGATAACCATGTAAAATAACACATAAAAGCATAAAAGATTATGCTTTTCATCAAATAACTTTCGTTATTAACAAATAGGAAAATAGAGGCTTTCGCATAAACTCTAATTGTTACTAACCCTTTTTCACATAATTAATCCAAATTGCATTAAGATCACTTTCACTTCGATAACACAAACAAGGATCACCTTCAACTTTCGCAAAAGAATCATGCTTGTAGGGATATAAGACGAATTGTATCCAACAATTGTACCTTTACCGCATCACCTTACATGGCTACCGTCGCGCTCACCCTGACCCTAGAAGTTGGGTGACTACTCGCTCTTCATCATCAAGAAACTCATCAACAATAAAAGGAAGCTAAATTGCATTAATAAAATAAAAGAAAGCTTACAACCAATCGAAGCCAAATCGTCTCTCAACTCTCTTGCTCCACCCACCACAAGCTATCTCTGTCTCTCTCTCTCTGGAAATAAAGGAAATAAATCAACAAGGAAACTATATCTAAAGTTGATAAATCCCTTCCATCTTGATAGAACTTGATAAATCTCCTCTTGAGTTGATAGAATATCTCTTGCTTAATGTGGAATAAAGCCAGCTCAACACTCGGTCCAGATTCTGCTCGATTTCGGCCACTGTCGGTCACTCGATATCGACCCAATATGGTCGATATTGACCTCATCTTCTCAGCTTCACTTCAGAAACTCGATATTGGCCTCCAGGAGAATTTTTGACCAAAATTGACTCGATATCGACCAACCTAGGTCAATATCAACCTGTGCTTTCCTCTTCCAGCTTTCCGGGTTGATTTCTGGATCTCGGCTCGGTTTTGGTCACTAGATATCGACCAAGTGTGGTCGATATTAGGGCTGGGCTTCCGGTCTGGATCGGACTGGTTCGTTCCGATCCTTGTCCGATCCGGTGGACCGGAATTTTCGAAAACTTGGACCGCGGATCGTACTGAGACTGAGAAATATGGTCTTGGGTTTTCCGGTCCGCGGACCATAAAGACCGATTGGACCGTTTGTAACACAACCCTATTTTTTTTTCCTTCTTTTTCGCAAAACATGACAGTGTGACACCATTGACATCAACCTAAATTTTTGTTTTTTTACACATTACAGAAGCTGTATTTTCCAGCAGTCCTATTTTACAACACCTGTTTATAGTTTACAACACCTGTTTATAGTTTACAGTAGTTTCTGTTCAACACAACAGCTGTTTACAGCATTGACAACATCCCTATGACACTATGACAGCAACCCAATTCATTCATGATTGATGATTCATGCATGAAGTGATCCCAATAATCTCTTCGCTTCCTTCTTGATGTTTGAGCTGGTTGCCTACTACTTTTTGATGATGATGCCCCTTCAGCTTGTGGTTGCGCCTCGGAAGGAGCCCCAGTATCATCGGATAACTCCGTAGTCTCCGTTTGCTCCATACATATCTATTTAAACAAATAAGAGATTACCATGAAATCATTCTATGCCACAAATAAGTCATTCAAAACAAAAATAATTGCACGAATGTTTTGAAGAAATTTCCATGGATATTGAATTACTCATAATTATGTTAAAAAAAACAAAAAACAAGTGATTTAATCTCATTCATAGTTACATACATAAATTAGCCAAATTAAATAATTGATAGTTTGATACTTGATAGAACTAACCATTTGAATACACTCCTAGCCTTTTAAGTAACAAAGTTTTTTGCAATTGCAAGTAGTGTTGGCCAAATTGAATCTACTGAAGTGGCTTACTTATTGGGTGATTTACTCTATGATTACCCTTTTTGAGCTCACCTTTATGAAACTCATTGAATGGTAATCTTCCAATGCTATCTCTCTTTTCAAATTTGTTACTTTATTTTGATAACTTTATGCCTTTGTTCACATCTCCTTGCATCATTTTCTTTGACTTTGCCACTGTCTCATTCCTTATTCAGCCACTTAGTCAGTTGACTTGTATGCTTCCAGAAGACAGGCTAGATGATATGTTTAGGGTCTTGTTAGATACACCGCAAATGATGATTAAGGATTTGCACATCCTTATTAATGTGCAAGTGTGGAACTGTGCACGTCATTAGCAAACTAGGGTTTGCACATCCTTAACAACGGGCAAATATTGCACGTCATTAATAACGTGCATGCACATCATTAACAATGTGCATGCACATCATTAACAATGTGCAATAGTGCACGTCGTTAACAAAGTGCATGCACATCGTTAACGAAGTGCATGCACGTCGTTAACAAAGTGCATGCACGTCAAATACGATGTGCATACACGTTTTTTTTTAAAAAAAATACGGGCGTGCACGTAGGCACACTTTGGGGTCATTCCACCTTGCACGTTAATTACGATGTGCATGCACGTCGTAATTAACGTGCGGATTTGCGATGTATATATCCGAAGCGTATGTTTAATGTAGTATTTTTAATGCTTTGTGAGTTGGTTGAGTGAAGGAAGGAGTGGGATGAGAAGGGATTCCGGGGAAATGGAGTTCTTTCCAAACTTTCATACCACATTCCTTCTTTATAAGAATCATCACATTTCTCTCATCGCTTAATTGCTTTTTTCAATATTATGCTTTTTCTTCTCAAACCTCAGCATTGCCTTCTCGCGAGTTGCAAACATGGGTGTCATGAATGGCCCTGGATACTTAGTGCTTTGGACTCCTCACCTGTGTGTCTCATCCCGTTGAACTATTATCTCAGCGAGCAGGGTCGATGTACCCTTTTCTCCTGAGGTGATCGGATTTTCTTTTACTCATTAAATTTTCCATATATTTTTTTCAATTTCCTGCCAAACTCCAATAATGATAATAACAACAACACATCAACCATATAGTAATCTCCATAATGTGACATCATTCTCAACATAATCCCCGGATAGGAAATAAGGTAAAGAATGGGCAATCATGTGGAGCAATAATATGAAATAAGGCTCAATATGGCTTTTGTGATGCATAAGCATATGTATGGCTAAGATATAACAATACGAGCATTAGATGGAAGTTATAAAGTCCTCCATCTTCTTATCATCCAGCATGTCAACAGCATCATCAAATTTTACCTCATTTCATGGTTTTCAATAAAATTATGCACTTCATTGTGACTTTCCTTTACTAGGCAATTTCATGCTATATCTCTAATGAATCCAATTTTGCATCGTCGAGTTCAATATTAAACCTCCATGACACTTAATCAAAATTTTCAATGGGGGTGGTTTTAATCAACTTTGGAAAACATGGATATAAGCACATAAATAAAATATGAAATCCAAAGTAGCCATGTCTAAGCAATTCAAGAAATAAACTTAAAAGTGTGCACACATAATGTCAAATATGTCAAATATGCGCAAAGTAAGCCCTTCCCCTACCCCATACTTAAACATTACAATGTCCTCACTGTATAAAAAACAAGGGTAAAGAAAGAAACGCACTAGACAGGTGTGCTGATCGTCGGAAATCGAGTGCAAATGCTGCCGTAGGGATGGGTCGATTTCGAGTGACCTGGTCGATATCGACCTGATGTACTCGATTTCGACTGGCTACTTCCTTCCTTCTTTGTTCCTGAAAAAAGTGTTAGAAGAGAAATACCCACAATAGAAAAACCTCAAAAATAATGTCCAAAACCAAAAACAAAAGCAACAATGTCCAAAAATAAAAAAAAAACTAAATGTCTATTTACAAGCTCTAGACTCTATAGTCGCTAGGCCGAGTTTCTCCATTAAGCTCAAGGTGACATTTGCAGGGTCCATGTAGCCTGGGCTTCAAACAGGACTCCATTCTTGTCCATCGGTTGTAGTCCTCCAAAATGGATCTTGTTCACCGTGAAAGGGCCCATCTTCTTCTTTTTGAACTTTTTGGGGAACCAATGATCATTTGATTTGGAAACATAGACCTTGTCCCTAACTTCGTATTCCTTGGGCTCATCATTGGAAACCCTGCACAAGTGCACATACCAAGGCGAACCTCTCCCATGTATAGATAAATCTTTAATTGAAATAGGAGAAGAAAGATCCATACCTTGGCTTACCTTTGCAGAATCGAACTCGGGAGCCTTTTGGAGAACTGGTTGATATCGACCAATATCAGTCGATATCGAGCTCTGCTGCTCTGGTGAAGACTTAGTCGAATCCGAAGAAGAGGGGTCGAAATCGACCGGTCGATATCAACCAAGGGTGGTCGATATCGAGTGGTCTTGCTCAATTTTTGCCGGCTCGAATTCTGGTGGAGCTGACTCGACATGATCTGGTCGATTTCGAGCCGGTGGGGTCGATATCGACTTGTTCTCTAGGCTAGTCGATTTTTCCTGGTCGATTTTGACCCCATACTTAAGACCTGGCAAAGCATCCGAAAAATAGTTAGTCCATATCGACTTACCTTAGTCTATGTCGAGTGGATTCTCTGCTTCTTCATTCAGGATGGCCATGATCTCCTGCACATCGGCTTCAATATCCCTCTTTTCTAGCTCTTCGAGGGTCATATTTTTTACCTTAGGCTCCACGCAAGTAATGTACCCGGCTGATATGGAGTTTACCTCTTCCATGGGACCTGTATGCCTTTCAATTTTATTAAAGGAATACTCAATTACCTCATCGTTGATGTTGAAAGTAAGCACTCCCTTTCTTACGCTTATCTTGGCATCCACCGTCGCCAAAAAGGGCATTCCTAGAATAATTGGACAAGCAGGGTCCTCCGGCATATCAATAACTAAGAAATCAGCAGGGACGAAGAAAGTACCTACTTGTATTGACACATTGTCCACCATGCCTATTGGGATGACCACTGTGTTGTTCGCCATGTTAACATCCACAGGCTCTAGAGCACCTATCTTAATCGTGGACCAGATTGATAAAGACATTATACTTACACTGGCTCCCAAGTCAGATAAAGCATTAAATTTGTATTGACCAAATCCAATGGTTATAGCGAACTTACCAAGATCTGGCCTTTTCTCAAGAACGTCCATCTGGCTGCACTCTTCTGCAATCTCAGCCATTGACCGCTTTTTGCTCAGAATCTCCTTTAAGAACTTGACGTAGGACGGCATCTCATTAAGAGCTTCTGTAAATGGTATTGTGACATTGAGCCTTTGAAGCATCTTGATGAAACGCTAGAACTTATTTTCTGTTGGATCCTTTGGAGATTTCGTCGGGAAAGACACCTTTTTCTTCGGCGGAGGTGCTAATGTCGAGTGGAGGGGGTCGATATTGAGTGACATTGGGTCGATATCGACCTGTGTCTGGTCGATATTGAGTGGATTGGTTGGCCTCGGGATCTGTGGAGGAATTGGGTCGATTTTGACCAGGGAGGGGTCGATATCGACTGAGGACTGGTCGATATCGACTGGGTTGGTCGATATCGACTGGTCTCCAGTGCCCTTTTCCTCCGTTGTTTTCTCAGGCGTTTGCATCTGTCGCCCACTCCTTCGGTTCATAACAACCACTTGTCTAGTAGATTTACCCTTAGGGTTATGTTTAGAGGTTCCATGGAGCGTACCTGACTGTTTGGGGACGGATGTTGTCAGCTGGCCAATCTGTGTATCAATCGATTTCCTCCAGATATCGAATTCCCTAAGCCTAGAGTTGGCACCATGCATTTTAGTTTAGATGGAATTGATAGAGTGCTTTGTGTCTGAATGATTCCTCAACATCTCCTCAAGAATGGTCTGTAGGTCATCCTTTTTACCTTCTCTGTCAGGCTGACCAGGGGCTCTGTAGGGAGCGGGGATTCTGATGTTGGGGCTGGCGACAGTAGCTCCAGTTCTGGTTCTGATGTGGCCCTGAGTAGTGTCCCCCCCCCCCCCCCCCCCCCCGCATACCTTACTTCCTCGTGGGTCTCTCCTTGTTGTACTTGATCGACGTGTGGGGACGCAGTAGTGTTGTGCCTCACATACCCACATTCCAAACAAGGCTTATCCTTAGACAGAAACTTAACCTGCTTGGTGAGACGGCATACCTGATCGTTGTGGAACTGGTCTCTGACGTCTGGATCAACTTCTTTGGGTGGCACATACAACGGCATGGATGGGGCAGGCCTTTCATACCTTTCGTCAGAAGCGGCCGCATAAGTCCCATATGTGTTGTCGTAGTTGGCGAGTGTCTCAAATACCTCCTATGTTCTGCGTGGAGTGTATCCGAGATACCCATAGGTTGTGTAGTTGTTGATCTTATCCTTAGTAGGTGCATCCAGGCAGGTTAAGATGATCTCCTGGATAACGTTGGGTGGTTGTCCATGCGTAGGACAGGATTTCAGAAGCCTCTTGTAGCGCTCCCAGACTTGTGCTAATGGTTCTCCTGACTTTTGTCTGAAAGCCGTGATTTGTTGTCTGAGGGAAGCTGTCTTTGCAGACGGAAAGAACATGTTGAGGAACATGTCCTGTAGTTCATTCCAGGTGCAAATAGATCGTGCAGGCAATCCTTCCAGCCACTGTTGTGCTATTCCTGCAAGGGACCAACGAAAAGCCTTTAGTTTTAAGTATTCAAGATTAGCACCATCAGCTATAGCTTCGCATAAGTCTATAAAAGTGGTGATATGCTCTAAAGGACATTCATTTATTCTTCCTCTAAATTGACTCCTTCTAATTTCAGTAATAAAAGAAGGACGAATTTCAAAATTAATAACGGGAAGAACGATCGGCGATTATGGAACTTCCATATTAGGATGCAGATACTCTTTTGCGTTGGCTGGGATATGCCCTATCTGCTCCTCAAGTTCCCTTCTCGCGTTGATCTCGGGATCTACCCTTGCTTCCCACCGTTGCTGATTTTGTGTATGCCTCAATTTATTGGCGGAGTTGCTCAAGCTCCTGTGCAGGTGTGAGCGGGACCTCATTCTCATCATTGATTTGCGACATCCTTTTGAACCTTTGTCGAAGGTGGAAGTATCGCTCTGGTTCTAGAAGCGGATGGATAGGCTTGCGATCAGTTCTTCGCATTCACCTGGAAAGCAAAGACAAAAAGAAAAAGCAAGTAAAAAGGAACTAAAAACAAAAACAAATATAAAGAAAAGCAAGAGGAACTAAAAAGGGTGCGATTGAATGCTTCCCCGGCAACGACGCCAAATTTGGTGTTGTAGGAGGATTGTCAAGTATGAAATATAAATAAAATATAAAGTAAACTGACTCCCTGTCCCGACAAATAAATACAAGACTACCTCCCGTTGTAGTAGAAGGCAGTCAGGATCGTATCCACGAGGAAGCGTGTCAGCGCTCGCCTTTTCAGTTCAGAACTCCGCAGATTTTCGATCAGAAGAGTGCTCGATATTGACTACTTACCTCGATATCGACCAAACTGTCAACAACCTATAGAACGCAGAAAACAGAAACAAAAACAGAAAAACACAGACTGGTTGATTTCGACCTACCCCCCTCGATATCAACCTATAAAATTGACACACAGTGGCTCAAAATCGACTGGAACAGAAACCCTTTTCGTAGACAGAACTCAAAATTTATGAAATAAATCAATAAAATAAGGACTTCCAAGATCGGGGTTTCAACACCACAACGATAACCATGTAAAATAACACATAAAGGCATAAAAGATCATGCTTTTCATCAAATATCTTTCGTTATTAACAAATAGAAAAATAGAGGCTTTCGCATAAACCCTAATTGTTACTAACCCTTTTTCACATAATTAATCCAAGTTGCATTAAGATCACTTTCGCTTCAATAACACAAACAAGGATCACCTTCAACTTTCGCAAAAGAATCATGCTTGTTGGGATAGAAGACAAATTGTATCCAAAGATTGTACCTTTACCGCATCATCTTACATGGCTATCGTCGGGCTCACCCCGACCCTAGAAGTTGGGTGACTACTCGATCTTCATCATCAAGAAACTCATCAATAATAAAAGGAAGCTAAATAGCATTAATAAAATAAAAGAAAGCTTACAACCAATCGAAGCCAAATCGTCTCTCAACTTTCTTGCTCCACCCACCACAAGCTCTCTCTCTCTCTCTCTCTCTCTCTCTCTCTCTCTCTCTCTCTCTCTCTCTCTCTCTCTCTCTCTCTCTCTCTCTCTCTCTATGGAACTAATTAGAACTAGAATTGAATTGGAATTGAATACCTAAAACTCAGCCCCTAAGGCTTTATTTATAGGCTTCATTCCAAGCTAATCTAGGAAAGAAACTTTATCTATATCTAAATCTATCCATCTAATACTTGAAGATTAAATTATGGAAATAAAGGAAATAAATCAACAAGGAAAATATATCTAAAGTAGATAAATCCCTTCCATCTTGATAGAACTTGATAAATCTCCTCTTGAGTTGACAAACTATCTCTTGCTTAATGTGGAAGAAAGCCAGCTCAACACTCGGTCCAGATTCTGCTCGATTTCGGCCACTGTTGGTCACTTGATATCGACCCAATATGGTCGATATTGACCTCATCTTCTCATCTTCACTTCACTCGATATTGGCCTCCAGGAGAATTTTCGACCAAAATTGACTCGATATCGACCAACCTAGGTCGATATCGACCTGTGCTTTCCTCTTTCAGCTTTCCGGGTCGATTTCTGGATCTCGGGTCAGTTTTGGTCACTCGATATCGACCAAGTGTGGTCGATATCGACCAGTTCTCTTCTTCATCACTCGATTCTGGGCTCTAGGTGAAAATCGACTGGCTTGACTCGATTTCGACCAAGGTTGGTCGATATTGACTTGATGGTGTCAAGTCGAGTTTCTCGTTTCCAACTCGATTTTTCATGGTTCCGCTACTCCTTGACGTTGGACTTTTTGTAGTTGACTTCGAGCTTTTCCTCCTTTCTCTGAACTGCTGTAAAATGCATCGATTTCTGCAAAATTAAACAAAAACCAGTTGGAGACTCCATAATATGGAAAATAAGTGTAAACTACATAGATTCTGTATTAATCTAGCCCATATGTATGAAATGCATGCAGAAATCGGTAGAAAAGATAGTAGAAAACATGGCAAATTAGGCTCACAACACTTTCCTGGGTGGTTGTTCACAAGGACAGAGAAGGCAATATGGGTGATATACTTCATGACCCAATTTACCCATTTCGGATAGAGTCCAAATTTAATTAATACCGCTTCTATGTAACTCACGTTGATTTTGTCATAAGCCTTTTCCATGTCTAGTTTTAAGGCCATCCATCATTGCTTCCCTCTTTTCTTGTGAAAGCTATGAAAAAGTTCATGTGCAATAAGAGTGTTATATCTTGGATAGATCTTCCTTCCACCAAGGCTCCTTGAAAAGGATTAATAATCATTGGGAGGATCGGTTTTAATCTATTTGCTACGATCTTTGCAATAACTTTGGTACGAGAGCAATGAAAGTTCGATTTATTTGTCGTAGTATAGTTCCTGAATAAATGAAAGATCAGATTGTTTGGTAGAAAGATGGTCCAATAATATGCCATAATTTAGTGTAAAACTCAAGTGGGTACCCATCCAGGCCCAATGTTTTATCCTCAACTATATTGCTAATCATGCTTTTAATTTCTCTATCAGTTGATAGTTTGATGAGTTCATTGTTTTCTTCTTGGGTTACTTGTGGTTGTATATTGTTGATCTTATCGATCTTGAGAGCTGATATTTTGGTGATGATTTATAAACCTTTCACTCATTTCTTTTGTGATATGTTATGTTATTTGATGGGTTTCTGATAAGAAAGCTCCGTCACTAGATAGGAATGAGGAGGTTCTTTTTATAATTTTTTTTATTTTAACTATGGCTTGATAATATTTTGGATTTTGATATGCTAATTGTTGGTCCTTAACTTTATCTCTTTGCTTCCAAAACCTATAGTTAAATTCTAGGAGTTGTTTCTTCTTATTCTCTAACCTTGTGAGCCTTTTGAATTCACTAGTTGATATGGTTCCCCAGGGTAAAGCAATTTGAAGTTCCATAATTTTTTGGTCAACCTGTTTGAGCTATTTTAAGATATTATTTTGGTGGGATTTAAACCATTGCTTTGTGTTTTTTTTTTCCAACAGTTTTTGTTTTTGAATACGTTTTTAAGCTAAGGACCCAATATACTTATTATTCTAGACTTGTTTTACTAATTTTTTGTAGATTGTGTTAGTCGTCCATTCCATTCCGAATCTCCTTTCTTGGCTTTAATCGTACCAATTTGTAAGGAGATCGAACAGTGGTCTGATGTAGAGAAAGGATGATGTTGAACCATTAGATTTTTGAATTTTAGTATTATGTCTTTATGCGCCAAATTCTATCTAATCTTTCACACGTGTTTTTGGTAGGGTTCGAGTTCTTTCTCCAAGTATAGGGTGATCATTGATAAGGTATGATGTTCATATTGAGTTCATTTTAATATGTTTTAATCATTGAAATCTAGCAATTGGCGAGAGCTGCCTCCTACCTTTTCAGTATCATTTTCTATTTCATTTAGGTCGTCAATAATTAAAACAGTGAACATTTGCCTATGCGTAATGGTTTTGATCTCCTCCCAGAATTGATCCTTTTCGTTTTCCAATGAACGTTGATAGACAAATAGAAGGGCCAGCTCACCTTTGTCAATGGTAACCTTGATCATAATGTACCTTTGTCAATGGTAACCTTGATCATAATGTACCTGATAACTCCACTCTCTTAAGGAAAATTGGAATGAGTTTCAAAGGCTTTGACAGTCTGTTTGTGTCAAAGGTCTTGAAGCTTCAGTTGTGTTGATGAAACACAAAACCTGTTCTCTATGATATTATGCTCGAATATTATTTTATATTATTCTATACTTCCAGATATTCATTGTAACGTTTCAGGAAGTTTTTCAAATAATATTTCCTTCCAAAGTCGAAAAGTGAAGAAGGACATAATCGGAGATCATGGCTTCAAAAGTTTCCAAGTATAGAAGATCTCGAAGATGCCATGATCAGCCCAACCGTTGAAGATAAGATTCTTCTCTGAAGGCGCCAATTTGTTCTCTATAAAGGAAAGGAAGAAAAGAAGACAGTCATACATTCATTGAACACGAGCTCTCATTCGCACTCAAGCCTACAAGTGAAATCTGTCTTCTTCGTGTGCTCTCTGCTAGTTGTTAAGAGTCTGTTATTTCATTTCAAAGCATTTGAGAGTTATACAGTGAGCTTATAGGATATATTTCGAGAGAGTGTTATACTCAAGAGTTTTGTAACTCAAGAAGTGAACACTAGACGATTGATTCACTAAGTGTAAGAGGATTGTACTAGATAGATGAGAGAGGTGAGGCTCTTCTAGATTGGTCTAGGACTCCAAGGGAACGTGAGTTGACTAGATTGCAACTGTATAGGAGAGAGGCTTTTCGGTGAGCTATTAGGATCCTATGTCTTGTTAATCAATAAAAGCCGGTTGAATTCTAGGGTTGTGGAAGAACCCTAGGCGGGGACATAGGCCAAGTTCGTGCCGAACCTCATAAACAACTCATTGCGTCCTTTACTTACTGCTTTACCTTATTTCCGCACTTGGTTCGAATTGTTTAACTTTGTTATTCAGGTTTTCACAGGAAAGACTAAGTCTAATCTCCAAGGGTTTTGCACGAGCTTCAAAAGTCTTGAGGCCATATGCGAAAAACCAGCATACTCTATTCAACCCCCCTTCTAGAGTATCTTTATATTACTTTGTTTTACATTATCGAACCTTCAATTGGTATCAGAGCTTTACTCACTGCTTTCGATCTAACAATATTGTGTGTTTTTTTATCATGTCTGGTGAAGCAAGCGGAGGATTTGCACAGGGAAGTTCTACCAGTAGACCACCACTCTTTGTTGGAAACAACTTTGTCCACTGGAGATCATTGATGAAGATGTTCATTATAGATCAAGATCTAGAGCTTTGGAACATTATAGAGAATGGTCCAAAGGTTCCAGAGAAAGACGGACCAAATGGAACCAAAATTGCAAAGAAGGAGTCTGAATACATCCAAGCGGATCTTGAACTCGTCTCCAAAAACTACAGGGCTATTAAATTACTTTATTGTGGTCTTAGCACTGATGAGTTTAACCGTATTTCATCTTGTAGGTCAGCTAAAGAGATTTGGGACAAGCTGGTCGTCACCTATGAAGGAACCAACCAAGTAAAGGACACCAAGAGCAGTATCTTCCTTCGAAAGTATGAGCTTTTCAAAATAAAGTCTGATGAGTCTATCAAGGCCATGTTCAAACGATCCACAGAAATCACCAACAACCTTGACTCTTTTGGAAAGAGCTTTACAAACGTCGAGAATGTAAGGAAGATATTAAGGTGCCTCCCAAAAGAAAAATGGGGTCCTAAAGTAACAGCCATAGAGGAAGCTCAAGACCTCACCACTCTGCCCCTTGATGACCTGCTTGGGAAACTGATCACGCATGAGATGATCCTTAATGAAGACGATGAAGAATTTCCAGCAAGCACTAAGAACTTGGCGCTCAAGTCTAAAAAGGATGAGCCCAAAGATGAATTTGATTCCGAAGATGGGGATGATGATGAGGATGATCCTTTTGCTCTTATCACAAGAGGCCTTGCTCGAATCCTCAAAATGAAGAAACAATTCGACAACAAGGATGGATTAGAGTGTTCTAAAATTCGAGGTAAGTCTCAATACAACAAATATGATAAGAAGACTAAACCTTTGTCTTGTTTTGAATGTGGTGAAACAGATCATCTTGTAAAAGACTGCCCTCAAAAGACGAAGAGCCAGTCCAAGAAAGGTGATAGATGGAAAAAGAAAGCCAAGGTAGCAACCTGGAGTGATTCTGATTCTGACTCCGATGATGAGAAGGCCAATGTCTGTCTTATGGCCTCAGGAGATGAATCCCACGATGAGAAGCTTGAGGTAACTGTAAGAGAACTTATGGCAAGTCCAAAAAAGGTATTATCAGAATTCCTTTCTAATATGATTGCCAATGAAGAGAAAATTATTGCCCAAACTAACACTCTTATTAAGAAAATTGTGGACCAGGAAAGAACTATTGAGGATCTGTCTATGAGGGTCAAAAGTCTTGAAGCTTCTTATTTAGGTCTTGATATTAAAGTCAAGAATCTTGACTCAGAGAAATCTGAACTCAAGCAAGATCTCTCCTCTCAAAGAAGTGAACACCATGACTTAGAGAACGAGAAGATCTCCCTGAATAATAAGATTCAAGACCAACAGACAGCCCTCATAAGTTTTACAAAATCCAAAGGCACTCTTGATAGGATGTTGGGTGAGCAACAAAGTTCTCTAAACAAAAATGGTATTGGTTACAATCCAAGATTTTTAAAGAACCAGCACATTACCACTTTTGTAAAGGCAAAAGGAAGCAGAACCTCTCCTATATGTCACCACTGTGCTAGAAAGGGACATGTAAAAGAGATCTGCCCCTATAGAAGAAAGAATCCACATATTATTCGCAATACATTTCCTGTTCATTTGAGAAAGAACGGATAACGCAAGTTTGGGTCCCCAAAGGCACTATTTTACCAAATATGGTTTATCCCAATAATGGATCTAAATTTGCTTATTGGTCTAGCCACAAAGGTTGATGTTTGTTTTGCAGGAGATCACCAAAGTGAAAGAGCAAAAATGGATTATTGATAGTGGATGCTCGAGGCATATGAGTGGAAGGAGTTCTCTCTTCCATGATCTAAAGAAGCAATCCACGGGAACAATCACTCTTGGTGACAAAGGAAAGTGCGACATCGTTGGTATTGGTAGTATTGGGAGTGATTCCAACCATAGCATTAAAAATATCTATCTTGTGAATGGTTTAAAATATAATTTGCTTAGTGTATGTCAATGATCTGATAGTGGAAATGATGTCAGATTTAACAAGAAAAGATGTCTAGTATGCAGAGAAGATACAGGTGAAGTTGTTCTGACTGCATATCGTTACAACAATATATATGTTGTAAATGCTGAGCAAGTGGCACAAGGAAGCTTAACCTGTCTAAAGGCTTTGACGGACGATCCAAAGCTCTGGCACAGGAGACTCGGTCATGTGAGTCCACATACACTACAGAAGCTTGTGTCCAAAGGGCTTGTAAGAGGGCTACCTGAGATGGACTTCAAAGGTATTGATATGTGCAATGCATGCACACGAGGTAAACAAAAACGTAGCTCTTTCAAACCCAAAACGGTTGTAAGTTCTTTTAGACCCCTTTAACTTTTATATATGGATTTATGGGGTCCTATGCGAGTCAAATCTCCCAATGGTAAAAAGTAAATGCTTGTTGTTGTTGATGATTTTTCTAGATATACTTGGGTTGTATTTTTAAAAGAAAAATCAGAGGCCTTATTTGAGATTTCAAAACTTTGTAAGGAGTTGCAAACTTTAAGAAACGAGCCCATAGTGTCAATTCGAAGTGATCATGGTAGGGAGTTTGATCAACTTCAGTTTGATTTGTTTTGTGCTAAATATGACATCTCCCATAACTTTTCTGCTCCTAGGACACCTCAACAAAATGGGGTTGTGGAACGAAAGAACCGCACCCTAGAGGACATGGCCAGGACTATGCTTTTAGAAAATGCATTACCTAAAACCTATTGGGCTGAAGCTGTTAACACAGCTAACTATATTTTAAATCGTTGTCTTATTCGTTCCATCTTAAAGAAAACTCCTTATGAACTTTTCAAAGGCCGCAAACCACTTATATCTTACTTTAAACATTTTGGCTGTACTTGTTTTGTTCATAACAATAGAAAAGATAACCTTGGAAAATTTGATGCACGTAGTGATGAAGGTATATTTCTTGGCTACTCCACAAGTAGCAAAGCTTATAGAATCTTCAATAAAAGGACCCAGTTAGTTGAAAAAAGTATACATGTTATATTTGATGAATGAAATGACTGTTCTTTGAGTGAAAGTGTTGCAGATATAGATCTTAACATCCATGCAGAGAACGAGGAAGGTGATGATACTGCCACTAAGAACACAAAGAAGAGGAACATGTAGGAACAGATTCTCAACACTGAAGAATTGGCCCAAGGTGTTAAAGATTCGTCCAAAGCCCTTGGTTTCCAATCCAACAGTGTTGAGACGTTAAAAACTGCTGTAACTGAACCCAACAGGACCACGGAGTCAGATGTACGACAAATCAATCCTGCTGGTGTGACGAATCAAGGAGCTGAGACTAGCAAAAGAAAATTCAAATACTCCTCATCACACTCTTTAAAGGATATCATTTCTGACCCTACATCTAGTGTTTAAACTCGTTCTAAACTTAAAGATCTTTGTGCTTTTCACGCATTTGTTTCTCTTATAGAACCAAAGAAGGTAGATGAGGCCCTTCAAGAGCTAGATTGGATCATTGCTATGCAAAGTTAGCTCAACGAATTTGAAAGGAACAAAGTCTGGACCTTGAAGCCCAGGCCAAAGCATTAATCAGTCATTGGCATACAATGGGTATTTCAAAACAAGCTAGATGAGAATGGTAAGATCGTGAGGAGCAAAGCAAGGCTTGTTGCTCAAGGCTACAATCAAGAGGGAGGTATTGACTACGAGGAGACCTTTGCTCCCGTAGCCAGGGTTGAAGCCATTTGCATTTTACTAGCATTTGCATCTTTTATAAGCATAAAGTTATATCAAATGGATGTCAAGTGTGTTTTTCTTAATGGTTTCTTAGAAGAAGAAGTTTATGTGGCTCAACCCCCCAGGTTTTGAAAGTACGGAATTTCCTAATCATGTTTATAAACTAGACAAAGCGCTTTATGGTTTGAAACAAGCCCCAAGAGCTTAGTATGAGCGCTTGTCGAAATATGTTTAAGAAAATGATTTTAAAAGGGGGTTGATCGACAATACTTTTTTTATCAAGACCAAAGGAAAGGACATTTTGGTTATTCAAATATATGTTGATGATATATTGTTTGGTGCTACTAACACATCTTTGTGCTTTGTGCAAGGAATTTTCTGACATTATGTGCAGTGAATTTGAGATGAGCTTGATGGGTGAACTCAACTTCTTTTTGGGATTACAATTTCATCAATCTAAGAAAGGGATCTTTGTCAACCAAAGCAAGTATACCAAGGATCTCTTGAAGAAGTTCAAGATGGATCAATCCAAAGCAGCCAAGACACCCATGAGCTCAATGTTATCTCTAGATCAAGACAAGATTGGGAAGAGTGTCAATCAAAAGGAGTATGGAGGAATGATTGGATCTTTACTATATCTTACAGCTAGTAGACCTGACATCATGTTTAGTGTTTGCATGTGTGCTAGGTTTCAAGCTGATCCTAACGAATCTCACATCGTAGCTGTGAAGAGGATCTTTCGATATCTCAATGGCACTAAGGAGCTTGGCTTGTGGTACCAAAAGCCAAACGATTTTACATTAATCGGGTATTCTGATGCAGATTTTGCACGCTATAAGGTGGATAGAAAGAGCACGTCAGGATGTTGCCAATTCTTAGGAGCATCCTTGATGAGTTGACATTTAAAGAAACAAAACTCAATTGCTCTATCCACTGATAAAGCCGAATACATAGCAGCTGGAGCATGTTGCTCCCAAATCCTTTGGATAGCTCAACAAATGAGAGATCTTGGCATCAACCTCAAAGGTATTCCCATTAAGTGTGACAATACAAGCGTCATATCAATCACAAAGAATCCTGTTCAGCATTCAAGGACCAAACATATTGATGTAAGACATCATTTCATTAGAGATCATGTCGAAAAAGGTGATGTGTCCATATCTTTTATTTCAATTGATTATCAATGGGCTAACATTTTTACTAAGCCTTTGGTAGAGGACATGTTCACCTTCATTAGACGTGAAATTGGAATGCTTAACAAGGATGCACTTTCGTAGGGGGAGCTTTCCCTTTACAAAAGATAAATTATATTTAGTGTCAAGACCTTTGAGAATTATGTCAAGGTTTGTGCTCTAAATAGTATAGAACAGATGTCGGATCATATATTTGGTTAATATCTTTTTAGATATTTGATCAAATATAGTTTTTAATGGATTTTAAACTTCTTTATATATATCACTTATGTTATCCGAGTATGTCTTTTAACTTGGGAAAAGATATTTTCGGATTACTTTCCCTCCTTTTTAAAATTGTGAGAAGAAGGTTTGAATTTAGAATAGAAATATTTTCAAAATGGCAATGTTATGATTACCATCATTGGAACTCTAAACCCGTCCCATCAACTCCATTATCTCACTCTACTTAAACCCCAAACTGTACCCGATTCTTACAACACTTCAGACTTATCTAAACCTTTCCAATTCTACTTCTCCTTCAACCTCTCAACTGTTCTGAAACCCTAGCCGAAAATCTCCATGGCTCCCAAATAAAAGAAAGCCTCTACACCCAAACGTCTTGGCACCACCCCCAAGGGACGCCAGGCCACTGCTACTTCTCCTCAACCAGAACCCACTCCACAAGCCATCGTCCCAGCTATTTTCCAGAGGACCATCGCTGAGAGCACGACTGCAGTAACTAAGAGTTCTCAAAAGCGCTCAACGAAGAAACCTCTCAGTGCTAAGAAAAAATAGAAAAAGAAAATCATTGCTGAGGAGGTGGACGAAGAGGAGGCAGAGGAGGATCTAGATCCGATCTTGGAACGAGATGCAGCCAAGGAAGATGAGGAAGAAGCTCTGAGAAAGAGAAAGGCCGAGGAAGAGGCCAAGCTGGCAAGGAAATTGGCCGAGGAGGAGGTCGAGAGAGTTCGAAAAGAGGCTGAGAAGGAGGTTCCCACTGAGGAGGAACTAGAGGAAGAAGAAGAGGAGGACGATGAGACCTGTGATGACGAGGATGCTGAAGGAGACAACGATGAAGGGTCCATTGAGGACTCAGGGTCTGAGGACGAAGAGGATGAGGAGCCCGAACCTGTTCCCTCTCCTTCTCCTCCTCATCCTCCACCGTCTCCAAAGAAGCGGAAAGCCCCAGCTGCTGCCAAGCCTCCATCTCCCAAGCGTACCGGGAAGGGAACTCTCAGAAGTCTTGAGGCGCATGCCAAGAGGACTGCTCCGACACAGGCTCGCAGGAAGAATGCTGATCCACTTGCTTTCATCCAGGTAAACCAATCCTTGCCCTCTTCATGGTTTGAAAATATTGAAACGGCTGGAAAGTGGGTAGATGAGTTTCGAACTCGTAAGATTTGTTGTTCTGATTTTTTAGATCTTGCGTTCTTTGAAGCTTTGAATTTGCCATGCATCTCTCTACTCAAACAATCCCCTGCCTGGACCCTTCTTAACCTTGAAGCTGTCTATTATCCCCAACTTACCCGCCTGTTCTACATAAACCTAAAAGCCAAACACAATGCCGACGGTTAGTCTTTGGAATCTGCCGCCAAGGGAGTTATAATCTCTTTCAACTCCATTGACTTCGCTGATTTCCTTGGCCTACCTAGACCTTGTCCACCCTCTTCTGAAAACCCCATGAAAGAGCAGTGCCTCACCCTTGCCCGATCCAAATATCTCCTACCCGAAACATCCAAAAGCACCTCAAAACAGCTTACCCACTCATCCCTTACCCTAGAGGCAAAAATTATTTTCAACATCATTGTGCGTTGCCTCCTAACCTGCTTAAACTCTGGCTCTCTCCTTACCGATAATGCCATGATCCTTTTATACCGCATCTTAAACGGCCTTGATCTTGATCTGGCCAACACTATTCTCGGATCCATGGCTCACACTCGAAAAGCCAGAAAAGGAACTCTCCTCCCCTTTGCCACCCTTTTGACCCATATCTTCAAAGCTTCTGGAATCAATTTCAAAAATGAAGAACAACAACGTCATATGGGTAAGTTCGACTCCAAGAGCTTTGAGAAGATATGCATCACTCGTTCCTCCCAAGGGACTTGGAGTCCTGCCTCTCCCTCAAAAGCTCTTCCCACTGCCTCAGCCATTGATGAACGCATGGACAACCTGGAGTTGGGCTTGGAGAAAGTTCGCTTGGATATCAAGGAGCTGCACAAGGAGTTTATGACAGAGATGAGCGGGGTGTCCAAGCTGTTGCAAGGTCTGAGGTCGCTGCTCATGGATGATGTTCCGAACGATGAAGCTTAACCCTATCCTACCCTACCCTAACCCTGAATCTAAAACATTGCTGGTTTTTGGAAACTGTTTTAAAACTTTTTGGTGACTGTTTTACCTCCTCCCTTTGTTGAAAGACAAAAAGGGGGAGATGATCTGCTGTGGTTTAGACTATGAAAACTTTTTGAACTGCTGTGAAGGTCTTGGAAGACCTTGTTTTGTTTTCAGTTGGATGTCTTTCACATTTTAAAATTATGATCCAACATTCGTCTAACCCATGCAGGTACTTAATCCGATGCTGCTTATATTATATATGTTTGACTAAGTTGCAGGGATGCACAGGTTTTGTCTTTCATCAAGGGGGAGATTGATAACTCCACTCTCTTGAGGAAAATTGGAATAAGTTTCAAAGGCTTTGACAGTCTGTTTGTGTCAAAGGTCTTGAAGCTTCAGTTGTGTTGATGAAACACAAAACCTGTTCTCTATGATATTATGCTCGAATATTATTTTATATTATTCTATACTTCCAGATATTCATAGTAACGTTTCAGGAAGTTTTTTAAATAATATTTCCTTCCAAAGTCGAAAAGTGAAGAAGGACACAATCGGAGATCATGGCTTCAAAAGTTTCCAAGTATAGAAGATCTCGAAGATGCCATGATCAGCCCAGCCGTTGAAGAGAAGATTCTTCTCTGAAGGCGCCAATTTGTTCTCTATAAAGGAAAGGAAGAAAAGAAGACAGTCATACATTCATTAAACACGAGCTCTCATTCGCACTGAAGCCTACAAGTGAAATCTGTCTTCTTCGTGTGCTCTCTGCTAGTTGTTAAGAGTCTGTTATTTCATTTCAAAGCATTTAAGAGTTATACAGTGAGCTTATAGGATATATTTCGAGAGAGTGTTATACTCAAGAGTTTTGTAACTCAAGAAGTGAACACTAGGCGATTGATTCACTAAGTATAAGAGGATTGTACTAGATAGCTGAGAGAGGTGGGGCTCTTCTAGATTGGTCTAGGACTCCAAGGGAACGTGAGTTGACTAATTGCAATTGTATAGGAAAGAGGCTTCTCGGTGAGCTATTAGGATCCTAAGTCTTGTGAATCAATAAAAGTCGGTTAAATCCTAGAGTTGTGGAAGAACCCTAGGCGGGGACGTAGGCCAAGTTCGTGCCGAACCTCATAAACAACTCATTGCGTGCTTTACTTACTGCTTTACCTTATTTCCGCACTTGGTTCGAATTGTTTAACTTTGTTATTCAGGTTTTCAGAGGAAAGACTAAGTCTAATTTCAAAGGGTTTTGCACGAGCTTCAAAAGTCTTGAAACTATCTGCGAAACACCGGCATACTCTATTCAACCCCCCTTCTAGAGTATCTTTATATTACTTTGGTTTACATTATCAAACCTTTAGTACCGATCCCTTTGTTCTAATATGAATACATCATCCAAAGGAAAATGTTGTTTAGCTAGTACCCAAATTCCTCCTCTATGACCTGTTGCTTTGATACAAATTGATTTTTGGAATCCCGAGTCCCTAAGTTGTGCTTCCGATGGAGGTTCCATGGACTTTGTTTTTGTAAGAGTCAAGATATCAAGTTTCGTTGTTTGTCTGATGTGGTTTAACTCTTGCAAAATAAGAGGTCATTTGGTGCTCCTCACATTCCAATATCCTATATTTAACATTTCCATTGATCTTTCCATTTCAAATTCGTAAGATTTATTTGACTATGCATTTTGGTGTGGTCAGTTTGGGGTGAATTATACTCATGCTTCATGCCTTGTTGTTGGGGAATTTGTGTTGAAATAGAAATGTTGGGGTGGGTCTTAAATCCAAACTTTGAGTGAAATTTTTGCTTTAAGGATTGTTGTGCCTCTCCACCACACAAAGCAAAGATACTCTGGTGAGAATTAGCCAAATTTTGGAAGACAATGACATAGAGAACAACATACCCATAAGACCAACAACAACACCACCAATCGTCATAAGTCCGCATGGATGGAACACAAAAAAACTTGCAAACAACTAGTAATTTGCCAGGGGTTGTGTATCATCTGGTTTTAGGGGGTTCTTGGTTGTGAATATTATTTCAGCCGAGGGAAGTTATGATATAAGTCAAGAGATACTGCATAAAGTAGATGATTTCATAACATTCATAGTAAAAAAACTTTGCAATTGTAATTCACTTCAAAGCTAGAAAATTTGGGATCACAAAGCCAAGTCTTACAAACTAACATAAACAACTACAGAGCTCTAGAGTCAAAAGAGTAGGCTTTTGTTTCAACATATGCCTTTATGTCATTGAGTTTTAATTAGCTCCTACCCACACCAACGCCCCGTAGCAATATTGTCCCCTCTGCATACAAGGGAAAAGAAAGGGAAGGTATTGCCAAATTGTATGTAAGTCTTCATGTTCAAGAAGTGAGATCGATCCAAGTTAGACCATAATAGTATGGATCTAAAAATATTAATAACAAACACAAAAGAGTAGATTGCAAAACACACATGAGAGCTCATGGCATGCTTGCATTCTAAATTGACATATGGGCACAACATAGTAAAGAGGATGGAGCATACATGAGCCATTACTAATGCAAACAGATTGTGATTAAAATGATTAAGATGGGAATTTTGTAGAGATACAAAGATGTTGTAATGCAAAAAGAATGGGAAGTATGGGTTCATAATGGCACTTATCTCTTTACAGAAAACAATATGACAAAGACTTTAGAAAACCAAATATTGTGCATTCTTTTTATGGGTTAAATTACAATAGAGTTGTGGAAAAAAAATGGGTTCTCTATATACACCGCAAATGGTTCGTCGGATTGGATGTTGTAGCAACGTTGGATTAGACGTTGTAGCAATGTTCAATTTGACATTGCATTTGGTGGTAAAATTTGCCCAAGGGAAGGGGATCCAACGTTGTAACAACGTCGGTATGGACGTTGTTGCAACATCAAATCGGACGTTGCAATCTGGAGCCCAAACGGGCTCCGTCGGGCTTAAGCAACGTCCATTTGGATGTTGCAAGAACGTCAGATCTGACGTTGTTGTTACGTCCAAATCCCCAAAGGCAAAATATGGGCGAGCTTAGCAACGTCCATTTTGATGTTGTAACAACGTCAGATATGACGTTGTAGCAACGTCATATATGACGTTGTTACTACTTCCAAATTTCTCCCAATCAGCCACCCCTATAAAAGAGAATGAGGACTGAATTTGAAAAATTCAACACAACAATTCCACATTCTCATTCCTTCCACATTTTCATTTCTTCCACATTTTCATTCCTTCCAAATTTTCATTCCGTCCACATTTTCGATCCTTTCATGGAGCCGGTTACATCTGGAATAGAAGGCACCACGTCCAGCATTGATTTTGTAATCATAAGGGTTCGGTACCCAAAGCCCCCAAAGGAGTCCAAATGGGCTTGCAGAAGTCCAGAATACAGCAGCATGCATCCATGTGCGCTCTTTCGGGTCGTTTGTGAAAATGAGTATCACATTTCCGCACCCTTGCAGTTCGGGTGTCTGGACTGCAATGATTTTCATCCGAGCATTCGTGGAGCGTATCAGTGGAAGGTTGGAAATCTTCTTCTTCAACATATTCGGTCATTCTCCCCCGATGTAAACAGACATGACCACGTTTATGTGGCTCAAACGGAAGAGATACTAGTGAGAGGGGTGTATCTGTCAAGCTGAGATTTATTCCAAAAGAAATTTCTATTTACTTGGATAAAATACCTTTTCGAAGCAGGAAATTTTGCATAAGGTAGTTAGTTTTAGAACTAAGGTTTGATTGGATAAAAACCACTCTCCCATCTTGAGAAAGGTTTGATGCTTTCCATTTAGCTAGTTGTTTCCTTAGGTTGTCCACAACTTCGTCAAATACACAGTTCATAACTCGTCCATTGACTAGAGGTATTCCTAGATACTTTTCAAGGGTTTTGGAGATGGGAATGCCCATGTCAGTGGATAAGTCTTTGATCAAGTTTGGGCTCACATTTCTAGAGCATTGAAGAGAGCTTTTATTGTAGTTAATCGTGAGACCCGAAAGGTTTGAAAATTTATTTATTATATTTTGAATCGTGTTTAAGCTGGTGTGGGCCGTTCTTGAAAAAATGATTGTATCATGAGCAAATTTTAGGAAGGGAATAGGATTACCATTCTTTTTTAGTTTTATGCCTATCAACGCATCCTCTAGAAGAGCTTCTTTGTGAAGTTCTCTGGATAATCCTTCCATTACAAGCACAAAGATGTATGAGGCAAGTGGGTCTCCATGTCTGATGCCTCTATTAGGTTTAAACTGGGGTCCCGGGGTGTTGTTTACAAGAACAGAGAAGGATGTGGTAGTAATACACTTCATAACCCAGCTTATCTAGGTTGGGTGAAATCCAAATTTATCCAGAACAACCTTGATGTAGCTCCAATTGATTTTATCATAGGCTTTTTCCATATCTAATTTTATCGTGGGCTATCGGAGTATTGTCCTGGATTGATCTTCCTTTGACAAAAGCTCCCTGGAAAGGGTTTATGAGTTTGGGGAGAATCGGTTTTAGTCTATTTACAATGATTTAAGATATTATTTTATAAATGGTATTACAAAGACTAATCGACCTATAGTGATTAATTTTTGTAGGATTGTCAATTTTTGGAATAAGAGCTATGAAAGTTTGGTTGATTTCCGATAATAATTGGCCCGAGTGGAAGAAGGATTTGATAGCCTTACAACACAAGGGGCCAATAATATTCCAATAATGTCTATGAAATTCAGGGGGGCATCCGCCAAGCCCTGGCGTTTTGTTGTCAGCCATGCTAAAAGTGTTTGTTTTATTTCAACATTCGTTGGTTGAGCTGTTAGGCTGTTATTTTCTGTTTGGGATATATGTGGTTGGATATTCAAAACTTCATTTTGGTTAATTTGCTTTTGGTTATTGCCTATGAATCTCTCAGACATCTCGCTTGTGATGTGATCATAAATGAGATTTTGATCTGTTAGGATAACATTTTGTTTCGTAGTGAAGGATCTAGTGGTCCTTCTAAAATTTTTAACTTTAGATGTGACTTGAAAATACTTGGTGTTCTTGTTTCCTAAATGGATATGTTTAATCTTCGCTCACTGTTTCTAGAATTTATGATTAAACTCTAGTAATCTAAACTTTTTGGGCTCAAGCCTTACTAACTTGAGTTCCTCTTTAGTTGATATCTCACCCCAAGGTAATTGATCTTGAATAGCTTGAATTTGGAGCTCAACGTTGGAATGTTGTCTAGTGATATTGTTTGGGTGAGATTTGCACCATAATTTAATGTTCCTTTTTAGAAGTTTCTATTTATGTTTCTTCATGAGAGTGTAACCATTAGAACCTTTCATTTTGTATCTCCAAATTTTCCTGACCATGGGTTTAACTACATCATTAGATGTCTATGCCATTTCAAATCTAAGAGGAGAGCCCTTCCTTTTATTTTGAGAGCCTATTTCTAGGGAAATCGGGCTATGATCTGATTTAGAGATAGGATGGTGTTTTGTACACAGATTAAGAAACCAGCTTAGAATCTGTTGGTGAGCCAGAATCCTATCCAATCGTTCATAAGTATTGTTTTGAGAGCATTTGCTCTTTCTCCAAGTAAAGGGTGATCCACTGTAAGGTAGAGTATGAAGGCCTAGTTCATTTTTAACATTTCTTAATCATCTAAATCTGTTGATGTTGGGAGAGACACCCCAACCTTTTTTGTAACATTCTCTATGTCATTTAGATCCCCAATAATAAGAATTGGAAGATTATACTTGGTTATAGAAAAGTAGAGTTGATGCCAAAACTGATCTTTTTCATTTTCTATAGACGAAGCGTAGATAAATACAAGCATCAGATCATGATTCTCTATGTTTATTTTCATCATGATAAATCTTTGATTTACTTCCAAGATTTCACTTACCTCTTCAGCGTATGATTTTCGGAGTAGCCAAATATCACCTTTTCATTCCATTTGATTTGATGCACATTGATTTGTGAAATCCAGTACTCCTCACTTGTGCTTCTAAAAGAGTTGTCTCTGATTTTGTTTATGAGAGAACTAGAAATATGTTGAATTTATGTATTATATGCTTATTTGCTACTTTGCATGTTCCGAACTGGAAATATGTTGAATTTATGTATTATATGCTTATTTGCAAGAAACGGAGATCTACATAAGTTTTGGTTTAATATTACATAATTTGGAGCCATTCCGGGACAAAACCAAGAAGCAGAGACGGAAGTTGAGCCTTACTCGATATCGAGTACACTTCCTAGATATCGACCAAAGAGTCCGGGCACAACATGGTCGAGGAGCAGCTGATCGAGAAACTGAAGACGAAGCCAACCCGACTCCAGAACCTTACTCGATATCGAGTAAAGTTACTCGATATCGACAAAGCTCGAAGTCATACCCGGAGTCGTGGAGGAGCATGTTGTGAGGTGAATCTGCCATGTTTTACATTAATTTTTGTATCGTTTTCTGCATACATTTCATGCATTTGGGCTAAGATAGTACAGAATCTATGTAGTTTATGTTTATTTGCCAAATTATGGAGTATACACCAGTTTCTGTTTAAATTCGCAGAATTCAAGGCAAATTACAGCAGTTTTGAGAAAGGTCGGAAAAGCTCGGAAATCAACTACAGAAGTCCAAGGTCAAGAAGCAGCGGAACCAGTCGAATCAAACTAGGAACCCATGTTTACTCGATCTAGAGTAAGGCTACTCGATCTCGATAAGAGTGTCCGAGCACAGACCTTGTCAACTAGGCACTGAGTCAGAGACAACCCGACTCTTGGAACCCTACTCGATCTCGAGTACAGCTTATCGAGATCGACGATGCCTAGACACCATGTCCGGAGTCGACGAGTTGTGATAAGTCGAGAAGCCGAGGACGGAGACGCCGAAGCCAACCCCGCTCGATCTCGAGGAGGCCTGTCGAGGAAGAAGTTGCCCGACATCACAAGTTAGCCATGCTCGACGCTAGATCTACTCGATCTCGAGTTGGTTGGTCGAGATCGAGGACCCAGGAATCTACATCCGAGCCATGACGAGCACCAGTTGCTCGACCAAGCCCAACCAGCCGTGGACGACGAATCCTACTCGATCCCGAGGAGCCCTTGTCGAGATCGACGAGTCGCGTTCCGAAGCCGCGTTACGCGGTTTGAGCAGTCCTACGCGCTGTGGGAGTCCTTAGAGCCGAAGGAGATCGAGGAAGCCGAGATCTATCCTACATCTATCTATCACCTATCCATGGAAGACAAGATCTATCAACAAGAAGATATTTACCTATTTTAGATTTATTTTCCCCTTTATAGATTTAATTCATAAAGTGCTTTTATTTATCTTTTAACCTTTTTAGATATAGATAGATATATTCTATCCTTGAATAGCAAGGAATAGAAGGCTATAAATAAAGCCTTAGGGGCTAGTTTTTCAATCATTCAATTCCATTCAAGTAAGTAGGCGTAGAGAGAGAGAGTTTGTGGCAAGCAAGGTGGAAAGGCGAAAGCAGATTTGTCTTGTTGGTTGTAAGCTTTCTTTATTTAAATCAATGCAAGTTAGTTTCTTTTGTTATTTAATGCCTTTTTTGATGATGAAGAGCGAGTAGTCCACCCACTTCTGGGGCTGGGGTGAGCCCGACGGTGGCCATGTAAGGTGATGCGGTAAAGGTTAGATCTTTTTATGCAATTCGTCTTCTATCCCTATGAGCATGATTCTTTTGCGAGAGTTGAAGGTGATCCTTGTTTGTATTATTGAAGCGAAAGTGATCTTGATGCAACTTGGATTAATTATGTGAAAAGGGTTAGAAACAATTAGGGTTTATGCGAAAGCCTCTATATGCCTATTTGTTAGAAACGAAATTTATTTTGATGGAAAGCATGATCTTTTATGCCTTTATGTGTTACTTTGCATGGTTATCATTGTGGTGTTAATACCCTGGCTTTGGAAGTTCTTTCATATATCGAGTTAGGGCTTGTCGAGATCGAGTTAGTTGCTGCTTTTGTTTTATTTCTTGCTTTCGTTTGTCTTTCTTTCCTTGTTTCATTGTTTCCGTTTTCTGCTTGCTTTTCTGTGAGATTTACAGCTGCCTAGGATACGCTGACACGCTTCCTCGTGGATTCGATCCTGATTTCCCACTACTACGTTGGAGGGAGTCTTGTAATTATTTTCGTGGGCCTAAATTTGGTTTGATTTATTTTGTTATATTTCATACTTGATTTCCTCCCTACAACAGAGCACCTGATCGAGAAGCCGAAGACCTAGACATGCCGGGCAGTATTTCCTCGATATCGAGCACTTTCCCCGATATCGACAAGACCTGAGACACCTGCCCGAGCCAAGTCGAGCAGCAGTTACTCGAGCAAGCCAGACAACCAAAGTCGACGACAACCCTACTCGATATCGAGTAGTTTACTCGATATCGACTAAAAACTTCCTAGGCCGCGTTACGCGGTTGGGCTGTCCGACACGGTTTGGGCTTTCTTGGGAGCGAAGGAGTCCGAGATCTATCAAGTCTATCAAGATCTACCCATGGAGAAGAAGATTTATCTACACATGAAGATATTTAGCTTTTTAGATATATTTCCTTTTAAGATAAATGATTCTTTTGTTAAAGTTTTATCTTTAGATATAGATAGAGATTTCTTTCCTTGATTAGTGTTGTAAGAGGAAATCGAGAATGCAATTTAAAATATGAATAAATCAAAGCAAACCAGATTCCCTCCCTTGCAAATGATTACAAGACTTCCTCCCGATGCAGTAGTGGGAAGTCATGATCGATCCACGAGGAAGCGTGTCAGCGGTGGAATCTCACGGACAAAAGTCGATTACAGATTCTCGATCTCGACTAGGGTTAGTCGATAGAAGATCGGACAAGTCGATTCACGCAGCAGCAGTCACAGACGGTTGTCGATATCGAGTACAGTTTACTCAATATCGAGTAGACTCGTCGATGTCGATGAAGTCTTTGTCGAGCACCTGCACAGGAGAAGCTACGAAAATCTGGGATCGGGGATCAGTAACTCGATATCGACAAGAGTTAGTCGATATCGAGAAAGGCAAAAAGTAAAATGAAACAAAATAAAGACAAAAGCTTATGGGATTCTCGAAATAAACTATATATGAAAGACTTCCAAGATTGTGGTTCGCGACAACGATAACCAAGCATGCAAAAGGCAAGAATAAAACAGAAAATCATGTAAATCGCATCGAACAGGCGCTGGTGTTGTCGAGCAACTTTTCCCCGATCTGGCTCGGACAGGCGCTGCTGGTCTTGTCGATATCGAGTAGTTTACTCGATATTGAGTAACTGGTGCTTGGCATCTCCAGGTCTTCGGCTTCTCGACTTGGCATGGCTCCTCGACTCAGTGTATGGCATCAGGGTGTTTGTCGATATCGAGTAGGTTACTCGATATCGAGTAACTTTCTGGAGTCGAGTTGGCTCGTCTTCAGTTCCTCGATCTGCTGCTCCTTGATCAGTGATGTGCCCGGATATTTTTGTCGATATTGAGTAAAATCGTCGATATCGAGTAGCTTTCAACTTCCGTCTTTACTTCTTGGTTTTCCCCCGAAATGGCTCCAAATTCTGCAATATTAAACCAAAACTTATGTAAACCTCTATTTCTTGCAAATAAGCATATACTACATAAATTCAACATATTCCCATCCTGAGATATGCAAAGTATATAAAACATAGAGCTAAAATGTGCATTTCAACATGGCTTTTAGTGGACATCAAATCACCCCATACTTAAGCTTGCTTGTCCCCAAGCAATAACTTGGATGGTCATTCAGGGGAAGGAATTTAAACTCTCAACATCATAGATTCATTCTTATATAACCCTGCATAATGATCCGGGGAAATGGATTATTTCCAAACTTTCTTAACCACATTCCTTCTTCAAAAGAATCATCACCTTTTATAATGCTTTTTTCAATAATATGCATTTACCTCTCTAACCTCAGCACTGCCTTCTCGCGAGTTGCAAACATGGGTGTCATGAATGGCCCCGGATACTTAGTGCTTTGGACTCCTCACCTGTGTGTCCCATCTCACCAAACTATTATCTCGGCGAGCAGGGTCGATCTACCTTTATCTCCTGAGGTGATCAGATTTTCTTTCACTTATTTAATTTTGCATATTTTTCAAACAATTTCCTTCCAAACTCCAATACTGATAACAACAACACAAACACCAAATAAAAATCTCCATAATGTAACATCATTCTCAACATAATCCCCGGATAGAAAATAAGGTAAAGAATGGCAATATTTAGAACATGTGGAGCAATGATTGAAATAAGGCATAATATGGCTTTTTCTGATGCGTAAGCATTGGAAAGGCTAGGATATAACAATATGAGCATTATATGGAAAAGACACTGCCTTTCCCTTCCAAAGCGTTAAAAGATCCCATTGCAGGTAAGTTTAAACGTTTTGTTAATATGCTTCGAGAATTGAATGTCTCTATTCCTTTTACAGAAGCTCTGCAAGAGATGCCTGCATATGTCAAATTCCTAAAGGAAATCCTGAGCAACAAGCGATCCATCTCAGAGATCGCCGGCGAATGCAAAGTGCTCCACTTCCCTGAGAAGAGACCTGACCCTGGTAAGTTTTCTGTTACTGTGGGATTTGGACAATATAAATATGAGTCCTTGTGTGATTTAGGAGCAAGTGTGAGCATCATGCCCTTATCAATCTGGCGGAAGGTAAAGATAGTGTCCATAGAACCTGTGGATACCAAGCTATACATGGCGAACAATACAGTAGTCATCCCTACATGTATGGTTGAGAATGTCCCTGTCCAGGTTGGTAAATTCTTTATCCCAACTGATTTCCTCATAATAGATTGCTCACCTTTAAAATAGGCGATGAGGTCCTAGATTTTTCTTTTGGCCCTGAAAAAGAGGAAATTTCATGTTTGGAGGTGAAGAGCATCAACAACCACGGGATCAAGCAAACAACGGAGGAAGGTACCAGAACTCTACTCGATATCGACAAGCCCTCCTCGATATCGACCAAGCTTTTACTCGATGTCGACCAGTCTTCTTCGACATCGACTTCCCCTGCTGAGCACCAGACTTGCCAAGAGCCTAAGTATGGGGTCCCTGTACTCGATATCGACCAGTCTTGCTCGATGTCGACTAACACTAAGCCCGAAGATTTCTGTTTTGGGCCCGAAAAGGTAAGTTCAGGTATGAGTTCTACTCCTCCTCGGTCCATTAAGAAATTGATAAATAATTTAAGGGGAGGTAAGGCCCCGTGGCGAGAGAATCTGCGGAAACTGAGAGCTGGAAAGAGAAAGAAGGGAGAAAAGGAAGATTATGCAAGCAACCACCTGTCAGCTGAGCTGGCATACTACAATCAGGACCTAGATGATCCAGGAGAAGGGCCAAGCACAAGAGGGCCCCACATTAATGGTCCTTGAGCACAAACGAAGAAGCCGGCCTAGCGACTCTAAAACCTTGTGCATGTATATAAAACTCTTTGAATTTTGGGACTTTGGAACTTTTGATTTGGTTTTTTGTTTTTTGTTTTTTGTTTTTTAAGTTTAGAATACTTCATGTGGAAAGTCTTGTCTTTGTGTGCAATCTAACACTTATAGGTCGGCAAGCATAAACGGATCGCGAAAGGTGGAATAAGAAGTACCTGAAAAACAATCGAAATCGACTAGGCCAATCGAGAACGACCAAGAAGAGCAGCCCAGAGTTACTCGATATCGAGTAGGCCAACTCGATATCGACCAAGTCAAGAATCTCCTCGACTTCAGCAGTCCACTAGACACTAACAGCCTACTCGATATCGAGTACAGTACTCGATATCGACCAATCCTGTTCCTCGACATGCCCTATTTTACCTTCCTCGACGCACTATTCGGTGAGTTCCTTCCTTTACTCTTGTTTTTATTTGATTTTATACAGTGGGGACACTGTATATTTTAAGTATGGGGTGGGGGAAGAGCTCATTATCATTATTATATGTTTTATTCTTTTTTTGCTATTACATGGTGAATTTTGAGTAAATTTTTAAAATTTTGTGCATAATTGCTAAAACTCAAAATTCCATAAGACATCTCCCATTTCTTGTAAATTGTTCAAAGAAATAGTGTCATGGAAGTTTTATTGAACTCAACGATGCAAAATTGGATTCATTAGAGATATAGCATGAAATTGCCTAGTAAAGGGAAGTCACAATGAAGTGCATATTTTTTATGAAAACCATGAAAGGACGTAAAAATTTGAAGTTGATTTTGACATGTTGCATGATAAGATGATGGAGGACTTTATATTTCCATATAATACTCATATTTTTATATCCTAGCCTTACCTATGCTTATGCATCACAAAATCCATATTATGTCATATTTCATATTTTGCTCCACATGTTCCAAATATTTTCCATTCTTTACCTTATTTCCTATCCGGGGATTATGTTGAGAATGATGTTACATTATGGAGATTATTATATGGTGGTTGTTGTGTTGTTATCATTATTGGAGTTTGGTAGGAAATTATTTGGAATATATGGAAAATTTAATGAGTGAAAGAAAATCCGGTCACCTCAGGAGATAAAGGTAGATCGACCCTGCCTGCGTTGAGATAATATTTTCGCAGGATGGGACACCAATGTAAGGACCATTCATGACACCCATGTTTGCGTCTCGCGAGAAGGCAGTGCCGAGGTTAGAGAGGTAAAAACATATTATTGGAAAAAAGCAACGAGTGAGTGTGTGATGTGGAAATTATTAAAAGAAGAAAGTGCATCAAAGCAAAGTTTGAAGAAATTCTCCCTAGATTTAGCACCACATTGCCAAATATAGACCACCGTTAGCCTTTTACCAATCTACTCCTTATTGAGCTTAATTAAGGTCCTCTTGATTATTAATGCTTTGTCACATATGAATTGTTTTTGTATTACCCTCTTTTAGTGAGTATGATGTTGCTTTTTAATTGCACATGCATGGATTTGTGACACAAGTTCCCTCTCGATAACAGCAATTGATTGCAGGGTTATATAAGAATGAATCTATGATGTTGAGAGTTTTAAATTCTTCCCCTGAATGACCATCCAAGTTATTGCTTGGGGACAAGCAAGCTTAAGTATGGGGTGATTTGATGTCCACTAAAATAGCCATGTTGAAATGCACATTTTAGCTCCTTATTTTATATACTTTGCATGTTTCGAACTGGAAATATATTGAATTTATGTATTATATGCTTATTTGCAAGAAATGGAGATCTACATAAGTTTTGGTTTAATGTTACATAATTTGGAGCCATTTCGGGACAAAACCAAGAAGCAAAGACGGAAGCTGAGCCTTACTCGATATCGAGTACACTTCCTCGATATCGACCAAAGAGTCCAGGCACAGCATCGTCGAGGAGCAGCTGATCGAGGAACGGAAGACGAAGCCAACCCGACTCCAGAACCTTACTCGATATCGAGTAAAGTTACTCGATATCGACAAAGCTTCAAGTCATACCCGGAGTCGAGGAGGAGCACCTGATCGAGAAGCTGAAGACCTAGACATGTCGGGCAGTATTTCCTCGATATCGAGCACTTTCCCCGATATCGACAAGACCTGAGACACCTGCCCGAGCCAAGTCGAGCAGCAGTTACTCGAGTAAGCCAGACAACCAAAGTTGACGACAACCCTACTCGATATCGAGTAGTTTACTTGATATCGACTAAAAACTTCCTGGGCCGCGTTACGCGGTTGGGCTGTCCGACACGGTTTGGGCTTTCTTGGGAGCGAATGAGTCCGAGATCTATCAAGTCTATCAAGATCTACCCATTGAGAAGAAGATTTATCCACACATGAAGATATTTAGCCTTTTAGATGTATTTCCTTTTAAGATAAATGTTTCTTTTATTAATATTTTGTCTTTAAATATAGATAGAGATTTCTTTCCTTGAGTAGCAAGGATTAGAAGCCTATACATAAGGCCTTAGGGGCTGATTTCTATTTATTCAATTCCACACACAATTAGTTACATAGAGGTAGAGAGACAGAGAGAGAGTGAGTGGCCAAGAGGAGTTTGTGAAGCGAGAGCGAAATTGGCTTCCTTTGGTTGTAAGCTCTGTTTGGTTTAATGCAAGTAGTTTATTTTCCATAAATGATGTCTAAAATTGCAATGAGGCGCGAGTAGTCCACCCAATTCTAGGGTTGGGGTGAGCCCAATGATAGCCCTGCGTGTTTGAGGTAAAGATCCGACTTTTATCATGTTTTGAGCATCTACTACTTGTTATGTGTTTATTACCCATCTAATGGAGGTCCATGCTAACAACTTGGATTGTAAACATAAAATCGGTAGATACAATTAGGATTTCTTGAAAGAGTTGTCTAATTGTTGGAAAAGACGAAAGCTTGGTCCTTCGATGCGATTTACATGATTATCTGTTTTATTCCTGCCTTATGCCTGTTTGGTTATCGTTGTTGCAAACCCCGATCTTGGAAGTTGTCTTTCATATATAGTTTATTTCGAATCCACCAAGCATTATTCTTTATTTTTTATCGGTTACTTTCTGCTCTTCCTCGATATCGACTACATCTGGTCGATATCGAGTATTGATATTCGATCGACGAAGATCGTTGTAGCTTCTCCTGTGTAGGTACCCGAGATCGACAAGAGGCTTCCTCGCTATCGAGGAGTTTTACTCGATATCGAGTAACCACCGAGAGCTGCTGCTGCTTTGTTCGACTTGCCTGATCTTTTGTCGACTAACCCTAGTTGAGATCAAGCACTATGGTCGACTTCTGTTCGTGAGATTCATCCACTGCCTAGGATCCGCTGACACGCTTCCTCGTGGATCGATCTTGACTTCCCACTACTGCATCAGGAGGAAGTCTTGTAATTATTTGCAAGGGACGAAATCTGGTTTGTTGTACTTTATTCGTATTTAATTTGCATTCTCGATTTCCTCCTACAACAATGCCTATCCACTTTGTCCCCAGCAAGAGCGGTGTTTCACTAGCGGAGGTCTTGACTTCGTCGAGGCCCCTAGTAGAGCCCCCCGCAAACATGGCGATTGGGAACTCCAGGCTTGGCATGGCGACTGTCGCCGGAAAGCTCAAAGATGACGAGTTCGGGCGGATTCTTGCAAGGATACTGGAGACGAACGGCATTAGTGGCGAGGAGGTAGTGACATTGGCACTGGTGCCAAGACGTATCAAGCACAACAGTGAAAGGGAGTTCATGTTCTATCGAACCCCTAACGACGATATATATATGCTTCTCACTCCCGACGAACTCAATTTCGATCTCATCAAATTGCTAAGGCCTTTCACGATGGTTCGATAAGCTTGAACATGAAGTCGTGTAGATTAGCCCATTTCGGGACGATGGGGGAGGCCAAGGGCGATGAAGTCGTGTAGATTAGCCCATATAGCTCTTATGCTCTTTTAAAACTTGTTATATTTTTTCAATTGATACTCCTGTCTTTTTCTTTTTTTTAAAAAAAAAAATCTCACACAACTAATTTTACTTTTTTACAAATCGTTACACATGTTTCCACTTTATAATAAAATAAAATAAACGGAAATTTCGTCAGGCACCCCTGGGGTATTGCAATTTTCGCGAGTTATACCACTATTTTGCATATTTTGCGTGATGCCCCTATGGTTTTCAATCATTTCGCCTAGTGCCCTTTCTAGTTAAATTTGACAGTCATGTATTACTTCCGTTAGTTTGCAATTAAAAAAAAAGAAAGAAAATAAGAGAACAGAGGAGAGACGCCTTCACGATAGAGCGAAGAGAGTGCGACACTCAAATAAGACCAACTCGCTGCTCGCCTTTTGCTCTGATCCGGTGCTCGAAGGCCAAGTCATTGTTGATGCAACCGAAGACCTACCCTACTGCTGCTACAACCGAAGACGTAATCTAGGGTTTGGGGATTTGGGGTGAGGTATGTGAGGATTTGGGTGCCAAATCCTCCCCAAATCGTCCTCCAATTGAAATTGAGGGTCTCTTTCGTGTTCAATTGGAATTGGGGAAGAATTGATACTGTTGGATTTCTGTTTTGTGTGCAATTGGAATTGGGGAATTTGGGGATTTGGGGGAAGAATTGAAACTGTTGCTCGATCTCTGTTTTGGGGAAGAAGGGCGGCGAAGAACAACCCTCGTTCCCTTGTGCTCCAACCTGACCTTCGAGAAATGGCAGTGATGGCGGCGGACTAGGGCTGGCTGACTTGGCCCCTGTGTTCCTTCTTACAAGAACTGGTCCGCCGAGTTCCGTTGTGTGGTTCCTTTCGTCCTCTCCCTCTTCTTCCTCCTCTCGACTCTCCTTTTCGAAGCTCTCCCTATCTGATTCGTGACCTCCGTCCTTGGCGTAGATTGGCACCGGTATTGTTTCCACCTTTTCAATCTCAATTTGTGGTTTCAAATCTGATTTTTTTTTGTGGCTGAAGCTGGCGATACCGTCGGGGCACGAGGGTTGTTCCCCGACCTTTCTTTCCTTTTTTTTCTTTTTTTTTTAATTGCAAACTAACGGAAGTAATACAAGACTGTTAAAATTAACCAGAAAAGGGCACAGAGGTACCACGCGAAATATGCAACAAAGTTGTATACCTCGCAAAAATTGCAATATCACAGGGGTACATGGTGAAATTTCCGTAAAAAAAATAATGATCTAATTAACCTAACTGTATAGACTTAATTTTACCTTTTTCAATAAATGCGCTAGTTGCGCCCACCATTCCTTTTCATAAGCTTCACTTGTTAAAGGAAAAATACAAATGTAAGAATTTTTTTTAGGTAAAACGAAAAGACACTTCACTCCTCGATGGAGGAGCACTATGAAGAATGATTTAGAGGGTATAGGCTTGATTAATTTCATTGACTTGCTTGAGAATTTATAGTAGAAAATACAATGGAAGTTCTATCTAATTAATGAGATCTTTTATCTAACAAATAAGATATATGTGGATAACTAGATATACTATCTCATAATACTCCTTCTTAAGTTGAAGCATGAGTGCGATGAATTCCCAACTTGGCCAGAAGAAAGTCAAACTGTTGCTGTCCAAGAGCCTTGGTGAAGATGTCTGCAAGTTGATTGGAAGAGCGAACATGGAACAAAGTAATGTTGCCAGATTGAACATGACCACGCAGAATATGACAATCCACTTCAATATGTTTGGTTCGTTCATGGAAGACATGATTGGCGGCGATATGAATGGTTGACTGATTATCGCACCATAAACGCATAGGTCCGCGATGACGGATGCCAAGAGAGCGCATAAGAGCTTTTAGCCAAATCAGCTCGCAAGAAGTGGTGGCCATCGATCGGTACTCAGCTTCAGCAGACGAGCGAGAGACGGTTGTCTGTTTCTTTGTCTTCCAGGAGACTGGAGATTCCCCTAGCTTGACAATATATCCAGTGAGAGATCGACGTGTCAAAGGGCAAGCTTCATAATCTGAGTCACAGTAAGCAAGCAACTAAAGATCATTGTGATGGGAAAGAAAAATTCCTTGAGCAGGCCGCCCCTTGAGGTAATGAAGAACTCACAGTGCAGCCGTCCAGTGAGATTACCGAGGTTTCTGCATGAACTGAGCCAGAACTTGTACCGAATAACATAAGTCAGGTCTAGTGATCGTCAAATAGATGAGCGACCAATGATTTGACGATAACGATTCAGGTACAAGAGAAGAGGACTGGGGTCTAGAGCGAGCTTATGATTTTCCTCCATAGGAAAGGTAGCACGTTTAGAGCCAAGAAGACCGACCTCCCCAAGAATATCTAGTGTGTATTTTCGCTGGGAAAGAAAGATGCCAGCAAAAGTGCTAGATACCTCGATGCCCAAAAAATACTTGAGCGAGCCTAGATCCTTCATATGAAAGCAAGAGTGAATATATGCCTTGAATCGACCAATGGAAGCCGAGTCGTTCCCCGTAATGATCAAATCATCAGCATAAATAAGGACATGTAAGACAATCCCAGATCGAGCATAAGAGAACAATGAATAGTCGGCATAAGACTGACAGAAGTCAACATGTTTGAGAGCGGAAGCCAGTTTAGAGAACCAATTCCGAGGAGCCTGACGCAGGCCATAGAGAGACTTCTTGAGTCTGCAAACTCGGCGAGGACCAGAAGTAGAGAATCCTGGAGGCATCGACATATAGACCTGCTCATCAAGATCACCATGAAGGAATGCATTATGAACATCCATCTGATGAAGTTCCCAGTCCTGAATACAGGCAACTGCAAGAAATACCTTAACAGACACCATTTTAGCAACTGGAGCAAAAGTTTCAGAGTAGTCCGTACCCTCAATCTGACGATTCCTAAGAGCAACAAGATGAGATTTGTGACGCTCGATGCTACCATCCGAGTTGTATTTCACTCGAAACACCCATTGACAGCTAATTGCCTTCTTGTGAGGAGGTAACTCAGTGATCTCCCAAGTACCATTGCGATGAAGATCATCAATTTCAGAACGCATAGCATCCCGCTAATGTTGATGACGGAAGGCCTCACGGAATGTCGTCGGTTCAGGGGTGGCACTGATTGCCGCCAAGAAGCTGATATGACTAGGAGTAAAAGTATGGGAATCAACATAATATGAAAAAGGATTAGGTGTACCTAAAGACGTGCCCGGAGACGGAGAAGCCAACAATTTTGAAACAAGAAGCACTATCGTGGCCAATTTTATTGCAATGAACACAAAAAAGAGACTTCTTGTCGATAGTACATGACGGCGTCTGCGTAGTGCGCATTGACAACATACGCTCCTCCAAAATAGCGAGGGAATGAACCTTGTTTAAACCTGGCAGAGTGTCCTAGGCGACAACGGTGGAGCGAAGAGTGTCGTAGCCGAGATCATCGAGACCCATCAAGAACCGATGAGTCCGCTCCTCATCCCGTTCTTTGACGTGGTTGCCGCAGGTAAAAGATGAGGAGCCAAGTGAGAGTCGAGTTCCTTCCATAGCTTGGTTAGGTGGCCGAAATAGGCCGACACCGACTGACCCTCCTGTCGGCAGCTGGCGATTTCAGATCTTAATTGAAGAATCCGATGGTCATTGCCGATATAGAATCGTTGAGAGCGATCGTCCAGAGCTCCTTGACGGTGGAGAAGTAAGTAATTGTAGAGCGAAGAGAGGGCACGATGGATTGAGCAATCCACCCGATGAGCATCGCATTGACATGCCTCCAATATTGGTGATCCGAGGAAGTAGCAGGCGGCTGGACAATTGAACCGTCAATGAATCCGTCTTTGCGCTTTGCAGAGAAGGCGTATTTCATAGCGACAATCCATTCTTGATAATTGTCCCCTTTGAGAATCAACGGGCAAATAGAGAGACTCGGGTGATCGGAAGCGTGAAGGTAATAGGGAGAGGCAGGCGTGAGAGCTGTCGGTGGATCGGCGGTAGAATTTAGGTTTAGGTTAGAGGATCGGAAAAGCCTGATACCATAAAAAACGATTTAGAGGATAAAAGCTTGATTGATTTCATTGACTTGCTTGAAAATTTATAGTAGAAAATACAATGGAAATTCGAGTGAGATCTTTTATCTCAACAAAAGATATATATGGATAACTAGATATAGTATCTCATAATATAAAAATCTCAAAATCCCACCTGCAGTTGCAGAGTTGTAGATCATTGAGCCCCAACCAAAATTTCGAAATCTCAGTTACAATCGATCAATGTCACTGAAGAGGTAATTAATTAAGCTTCACTACATACATACTAGGAATTATTTGTTCAGTTTGTTGCACAAAATCGATCAACTTATATAATTAATTGATGCTGATGCAGGCTAGAAGGCAAGGTGGCCTTGATCACCGGCGGAGCCAGAGGGATCGGGGAGTGCACGGCAAAGCTCTTCGCCGCCCACGGCGCCAAAGTCGTCGTCCCTGACATTCGGGACGAGCTCGGGCACGCCCTCTGCGACGACATCATCAGCCGCGCCTCCGCCGCCTTCGTCCACTGTGACGTCACCCTCGAGTACGACGTCAGCAACGCCGTGGACGCTGCCGTGTCCACGCACGGGAAGCTCCACATCATGTCAACAACGCCGGCACCATTGACCGCCCCAAGCCCTTCATCCTCGACAACACCGTCAAGGATTTCGAGCGCGTATTGAGACTCAACCTCGTGGGCGCGTTCCTCGGCACCAAGCACGCCGCCCGGGCCATGATCCCTGCCCGCACCGGCAGCAACGTCACTACCGCCAGTATAGCATCCGTGTTAGGGTAATTCCTAAAATTAATCACCTCATTTGATAAATACCTATATTTGGCGGACAAAGATTAATTTAATTTAAAATTAGAATCTAGTTTAAAATTAAAATTAAATGAAATTTTTTTTTTCACAAACAACTTTGCCACATCTCTTTGAAAAACTACAATAACCTTGTGCCAACCAGGCCCATATCGTAAATTATACTAAAATTAGTGCCTTATTATTATATATAGATGTCTATTAAAAATATAATAATATAGGCAAAATATTTGAATCACGGTTTACTTTTTAAAAAATTATAAAATATACATTTTTAATAAGCTAAATAGTACAGTAATTGTTTGTTAATATATACTCAATCGCAGGTTGGTTGTATTGTTAGGAATAATGATGGTCTAGTGCTTCGGATTCATAAATGTAACGTTAGGATGAGTTCGGTCATTCTAGCTGAAGCTTTTCCTGTTTATACAGGTATAAGACTGGCAGTGGAGATGGGGATTCGTAGAGTGATAGTTGAAAGTGATTGTCCAATCATCGTCAATGCCATCAATCAAGTGAACAATATACCATGGGTGGTCGCTCAAATAATCCAAGAGATCCATTCGTTAAGCAAAGATTTTGAGAGTGTCACAATTCAGCACTGTTATAGAGAGGCAAATGGTGCAGCTGATTTTCTTGCTAAATCTCAGTTGAATTGTACTTTTATTTTGAGTTCCTGTTGTTGTGAGTTCCATAACATCATCTTGCGAGATGATCATGGATGTCGTTAGTACATCCAATTTATTGCCTACTGTATATATATATATATATATCTGTTATATTTAATTTTTTAAGCAAATTTTTTAAGGATTGTTGTATTCTTCATTTTGGAGATTTTGTAGAATTTTAAAGCCATTTTTTATCCAACGGGTTTTTATCTCATTCTCCAAAAAAGGAGAGCACCAAAAAAAATAAGAGAAAATTTGCTAGAATATCACCTTTTGCTAATTCAATTAGGTTATCAGCACCCTAATAAAATAAATTGGCTTTTATAACACCTTATTAAAAAAAAATTAGCCTCCTAACACTCCACCTGTTAGCTATCTCTCACGATAATTCTGGACTTCTCCTCCTACAACTGGTCGGTGATGAATCCGGCTCGGCGATGTGCGAGGGCGGTGGATCCGACTCGGATCTGGTGAGAGGTGGCCGGAATGGGTGGTCAGAGATCTTCGGCGAAGCATCTGGGTCGGTGAAAGGACGGGAGGGAGTTTGCGAGGCTTCGTCGGTGGGGGCTGGGTGTCGGATCGGCGGGATTTGGGCTCGGGATGGCCGGAACTGGTGGCCAAGGAGGGCGGATCGGGCGAGGGGGCGCCGGATTTGGTGTGGAGGCGCCGGATCTGAGCCGAGGACGAGCGAGACGGAGCGAGCGAGTCCAGATCTGAGCGAGGGAAGGAGGCGGTGACGAGCGAGCGGGGGAGCGAGGGAGGGAACGAGCGGCGGAGCGTCCGGAGCGAGCGAGGTCGATCGGCCGGAGCGAGGGATCCAGGAGCGGCGGCCGGAGCGAGGGATTGACGAGCGGCGGCCGGCGGCAAGAGCTATCGAGGAGCGTACAGAGGTTCTAAGGTTGAAGAATCATATTTTATAAAATTACAAAAATTAACCCATAAATAGCAATTTTTGTAAAATTACAAAAATTAACCCATAAATATAAGAATGAAAAAAACTATCTGTATTTTATTATATGATTCACTTCTTCTATATTTTTATATGCGATTTGGATGTGCGACTCGATCAGTCCATATATGTGCACAACGTAAAGTTATTTTTGCAAAACAAAAAGTTCTGAAACAAAAAAAAAAGCGGAAAAAAATTATATTTTGCGCAGCATACGATGTAAGAGTTGCACGACTCTGTTGTAAGAGTTGCACGCCTCTGTGGTAAGAGTTGCACGACTCTTGTTTTAAGAGCTGACTGAGTTATTGGATACAAATATCATCAATGAAGTATAATCACAAACGTGTCATCAATAAATAAAAAGTAGAAGCGATGAAAATATATCGATATATAATTGATTAAATTTAAAAAAAAAAAAGTGGCATCAAACGATTTGATTAAAAAATGGCATCAAATAATTACATTACAAAAATGGCATCAAAACACTGATTGGAAAAAGTTGCATCACATTAAAGAAAAAATTGTCATCAAAACATTACCTTGAAAAAATATGGCATCACGAAAACATTACCTTCAAAAAATATGTCATCATCAGTAAATAAAAAGTAGAATTGATGAAAATATATCGACATATAATTGATTAAATTAAAAAAAAATGGCATCAAACTATTTGATTAAAAAATGGCATCAAATAATTACAGTAGAAAAATGGCATCAAACACTGATTTGAAAAGGTTGCATCACATTAAGGAAAAAATTGTCATCAAAACATTACATTGAAAAAATATGGCATCACGAAAACATTACCTTAAAAAAATATGGCATCACGGTAAAAAAAAATATCATCAAAAAATTGATATCAAAAAAGTGTCATCAGTAGTCAACGGTAAAAAAAATGGCATCAATGGTCAATGTGGCATCACAGTAAACAAAAAAATATCAACAAGATTTGAAAAAAGTGATATTAAAAAAGTTTCATCAAACCATTTTATTATAAAAGTGACATTAAAGCGAAAATAAAATGTAGAAAAAAATGGCATCAAAATGACAAAAAATAGCATCATTGGTAATAAAAAAAAAATAATAAAAAAAACTGTTGACCGGCAGGCGTTGACCTTGATAGTTAAATTGGAAAGGGTGCTAGGTTAGTTAATTAATTTTGTTTGGGTGCTAGTTAGCTAATTAGATTTTTATAATGTGTTAGTTGCCAAAATAACCCAAAAAATAAAGAGGTTCAGTAAATTTCCACTATTTTCTAAAAGTAAATCATTTGCCAATAACTTTTAGGGCTCCTTTGTTTAGATAACTAGGGAAAGAAAAGGTAAGGTATTAAATTTTACACATAAAATTTATATGATCACCATTTTTTGTGAGCTTGGAGGAGAGGATGGGGGGATTATTAGCCCATCCTAGAAGTATTAGTTACCCCCTCTAAATTATGGAATATAAGGGTAACACATTTGTATGGAAAATGGGAGAAGAAGGTGAATGATTAGAAATTTAGAATAATGATCAATGAATCTTAACTTAAATATGGACTATATTCATGAGGGTAATCATTACTTCTCCCTACCAAAAAACAAACAGGGGGTTAATCTATTAACAAATAATACCCTCAATGTTGGAGTTAAAGCAAAAATAATTTAAAAATATTTATTTATTTTATCCATTTTAGAGAAATTTGGGCGAAGGTATTGGAGACGGTCTTGTAAAAAATTGACCAAAAAAAAGCCGAGGACATAATTTAGAGACAAATGATCTGGGAAGAACGCGCCTCACGCGCTTGCCTCCCTTCTCCGATTAGGAGATTTGCGAAACTCATCTATCGCCCAGAAATCCCTTCCTCTCGAGGGATCCCGAAACCTAATTCTAGCCTAGCCCAATCTGTCCACCCAACTCAGTTCACAAGCATTATTTGGCGTCCTGGGTTTCTTTCTCGTCTCGATGTCGGGAATCGATTTGGTTCATGTGGGGTGAATCTTGGTTACACCTCTCAATCATAATAATTTGGGGCTTTTCGTTTCAAAGCAATCCTACGCCTAGATCGAATGGATCTAATCATCAAATCGCCGTTTTACTGGGGAATATGTGGGTGGCGAGTCAAATTAAGAGAAGGCGTCCTCCGCCTTGGCCAAATCCGTTGAGAACGGAACCAAGATCTATGGTATCGTTGATGGGTGCTGGTGTTTCCCCCCTTTGCTGGTTTGGCGGAGAAGGGCTTCTACTCTGCAACAAGGTTTCGATCTGGTGGCTTCGATTGTTCCTCTATTGGGTGTGTTACCCTTCTCTCCCCTTCGATTCTTCCTTTTCTTGGAGTTGTGGGCAGTGCTGGCTTGCTCACTCCTCTCATCTTCCCTCTTTGTTTCACTTTCTGCCGAAAATCTTACCGTCTGCTAATCCTCGTTTTCATTCTGTGTATTTCATGAATACTACTGAGATGGATAAATGGAGAAAAACCATGGGAACAAATGATCCTGTTTCCCAAAAGTCTAACCCCCGAAAGGGCTTGAAATTGGCGGAGGGCACTAAACTCCCTGGGGAGCGTAATTGCTCTGTTTGTGTACAAAAATCAAAATCGGAATCCAAAGCGGAGAAAAGATTCAAGAGGCGCACAATCATTGGTGACCCAATTGAGACTAAACAGATCGGGGAAAAGTTTAGGTACGTTTGGAAAATTCTGTCTAGTGATTTTCAGATAATCTCTATTGATAAAATTCGGTTTGAATGGAGGCTTGACATTAAGGAGGATCCCACCATGGTCTGGAGTAATCGCTCCTTCCTTGTTAGGGGTGTGCATAACCGGGTACCCGATACGAACCGGTTAATCGTGTCGGGTACCCGGAATCGTTAAGCCCAAATACCCTGAACCGTATCCGAACCGTCTAAACCCGGGTACCCGACACGGTTAGGGAACTCGGTTCCATGTCGGATACCCGGGTACCCGACACGAACCGCTTTTTTTTCTGTGTAGTCTATACAGATACTGCATCTTCAAAAAAAAATTGCATACAGGCGTACTGTACAGCAACTTCAACAACAAAAAATGCTCTAGATCTGATGGGATTGGCCTCTAGATCTGACGGAGTTCGCCCTCAGTCCTTGTCGGAGTTATCTCGCCTAGCCCTTCACCAAATCCCCGGATCGAGAGAGATGAGTACGTGGCCCTTCACCAAATCCCTAGATCGAGAGAGATGAGTGGCCTGACTCTAGATCTGACGAGATTGAGGGACAGAGGAGTCAGAGTCATCGGCTTCATCTGTTGTCGGAGTTATTGCCTTCAATCCTTCGCACATCCTCAAGTTTAGAGCAACATCAGATGTTCATTGAGAGAGATGGATTTTGATTAGGGTCGGCTGGCGGCTGTGGGGTTAAAGAAAGAAGATAGAAGATTTAGGGAAAAGAAAGAAAGGAGATTAAAAGCCTACCTAAAAAAAAAAAGATTAAAATAAAAAAAAAGGAAGGACGATGGGAGTCGAACCGTGCGTCCCTGCAAAGGTTGCTTACTTACTTACCATTGAGCCATTGTGTAGTAGTGAATCCAAAGGCAACATATTTTAATAATACTAACATTTACAGGTTATTTTTTTTTTAAAAAAAATAAACGGTTCGTGTCGGGTACAACGATTTGCCCGATCCGAACACGAATCGTTTACAACCGTGTTTTCTCGGTTCGTGTCATTTTCGTGTCGTTTTTTCGGTTTTGGGTTTTTCTGCACACCCCTATTCCTTGTTGCTAGTCAATTTATGCTTCTGTCCCTATACATTCTTGATACGTTTGGGATACCCGATCCTTCGCCTGTGGGCTTCAGATGAAGAACCACGCCGTATATTTGCTTAGATCTTGCAATGCTCTTCCAATATCTCCTGATTAACAAATCAACTAAATGAATGAACAACTAGCTAAGGGCACCATTCTTTAACTTAAGAAATTAATAACGAACGGTAGAGAAAATTAACTAACTAACTCTAAACTACTGTATTACTAATTAAACTTCAAGCTTTAAGCTATTAAAGAAAGAAAGCAAAGAAAGCAAAGAAGAAGGTGAGTGCGCTGGACGATGCGTGCAAGAGGCAAGACAGCGAGGAAGCGAGGGCTGGGCGAGCGCGCGCGCAGGCTGCGCGAGGACTTCGGACGCGCAGGTGCTGGGTCTCGGCACACAGGACTGGAGTCCTCAGGGTGTGCGCGGAAGCCTTTCGCTTGGAGCGAAGGTGGGTGAGGGCGAGCGCGCTGGGATCCTGGCCTGTGCGGAGCGAGGGCACGGCCCTGCGATGCAGGGGCGCCGCGCTCGCTGGAGCGGATCTTCTCGCGGATGAAATCAAGGGCTGGCCTTCTTCCGGCGACAGCTTCTCGACGAAGGTTTGGCCTGTGCTCGATGTCGACGGAAAACAGGAAGGGAATGGTGATTTGTGTTGCCGAAAGATCTCAAGAACAAAAGTGGGAAAGTGTTTTGGGGATTGATAATCGAAGAACCCTTAATCCATAAAGGGTTTCTTCAATTCTATTTCAATCTAATTAATTCAATAGAACTACAATGTTTAAATAGAAAACCTAAGAACCAATTCTACCGTGCAAGATAGAATTTAGGTTGATAAAGATAGAATTTTAATCCTAAAGATAAATAAACCTAGAAGATAAAACTTAATCTAAAATCCTAACCATCTTATTTAATCTAACTAAGAAATACTAAAAATAAGCAATTCTATAATTAGACTCCAGCTAACATAGGAGTTACTAAAAATAGAATATATTAAAAAAACAAGAAATATAAATAAAATAATTAACTCCATTTCTTCAACGACTCCCAAGGTGGAGCCTTCTTCTTTCGCTTGAGGATGACATCATTCTCCTCCATTTGAAATCGACTCGTCCTCGAGTCGTCGTCTGGATCAAGATCGTTGTTTGACCCACAGAAGGTCATCTTGACCCGCATCAATCCTTGTTGTCACAATTAGAATTATCAACCTGATTATGGTAGTAATTTTCACCTGTGTAATTTTAGACCAGCATCTCTATAAAATGGATTTCCTTTATTTGAATGGTCTTGCGTATACTTATGCTTTGATAAACTATTCTCTAGGCTTTTCATCATTGTGTCTTCATATTCATATTAAATTCATAATTGAATTGTGGGCTAATAATCCTAAGTGTGGAAAGGGTAAGCTATTAAACTTAAGTGCCACATACTTGATCACTTACTTAGCTATGGTTATCTTTACATCAACACCTGCTGTTGATTTTTGGCTACTGGCTTCCGGCTACTGCATCTTGTTAATCGGTGTTGAATTTTTCCAAGTGCAATGTGGTGCATTGGTAGGTAAACAAAGCAATCTCTCAGTAAATACATGTGCCCCCTTCATAGGCCTTCATTCAATCAGGTGTATCATATATATTAATCAAGGTATGTATTATTTTAGAAAGAGCTAAAATGAAGATCAATGTTAAAATATCTATGACTAAACTCCCTCTTACTCATGGTTTCTGTCGTTTCTTGCGGCATATTATTGGTCTAAATTGAAGCTTGATTTGGTAGAGGATCGCATGTTGGTTGTTGATCTGTCGAAATGGATTAGTTTTTGGAGAAGGTGTAATGGTATCTTAATTGCTCACAAATATAGAGTGATGATTTATTATAATCACATACTAAGAGTAATATGTTTAGCAAATGCCCAAAGGTATTGTGAGCAGGTATACAAGTGTCCTCGGTTCACAATCATGTCGCATATCATCTCATCTGGGTTTCTTTTGGTAATTGCTACTGTGTGTTGTATGTCTTGGACTACAGTTTGGTGTTGTTTTTTCTGCAGAAGATCTATTAGAATTTATATCTATGATGTAGGGATTACTACTAATGGGAAAATAACAGTGTTTATGCATGTGAATGTGTGTTTAGGCATAAATGCCCCTTACACCTACTTGTTATGGTCTCTAATGGACTCTAGGGTCGGTTTGCTAATCTGGTTTAACAAAAGATGGAATGAGAAGTGATAGCTCCACTCCGTTTGATGAAAATCGGAATTAGTTTCAAAGGCTTTGACACACAGTTTGTGTCAAAGGTCTTGAAGCTAACAGCTGTGTTGATGAAACACAAAACCTGTACTTTATGTTATTATGTCCGAATATTATATTATGTTATTATATGCTTCCATATTATTATTATATATTCACTAACCTTTCAGGAAGCTATTTGAATTATATCTCCTTCCTTAAGCGTTCAAAGCTGAGAAAGATCAAATCGAGATCATGGCTTCCGAAGTTTCCAAAGATAGAAGATTGCGCTCAAGCCATGATCCTCTCTTAGCCGTTGGAGAAGATTCCTTCCTCAAGTGGCGCCGGTGATCTTCACTATATAAAGAAGAAGAAGAAGAGAGAGAGGACTGACGAACACTTACTCTCTACATTGCACTCAGCCCTCAAGTTTACGATCTCTCTTCAGCGTGTTCTCTCTGCTTGTTCTTAAGAGTCTTATATTTTGTTTCAAAGCATTTGAGAGATACACAATGAACTTATAGGATATATTATGAGAGAGTGTTATGCTCGAGAGTTTATAACTCAGGAAGTGGGCACTAGGCTATTGATTCTCGAGAGTAAGAGGATTGTACTAGATAGCTGAGAGAGGTGGGGCTCTTCTAGATTGGTCTAGGACTCCAAGGGAACGTGAGTTGACTAGATTGCAATTGTATAGGAGAGAGGCTTCTCAGTGAGCTATTAGGATCCTAAGCTTTGTGAATCAATAAAGCCTGTTGAATCCTAGGGTTGTGGAAGAACCCTAGGCGGGGACGTAGGCCAAGTTCGTGCCGAACCTCGTTAACAATTCGTTGCGTCCTTTACTTTACTGCTTTACCTTATTTCCGCACTTGGTTCGATTGTCTAACTTTGTGATTCAGGTTTAATCTCAAAGGGTTTTATACGAGCTCCAAAAGTCTTGAGACTTTCTGCGAAAAACGGGCATACTCTATTCAACCCCCCTTCTAGAGTATTTCTATATTACATTGTTTTATATGGTGGAACCTTCAAGAAGTATTTTTATAAGTATGTAACCAAGCTCAGTACTAACACTTTCCGGCAAACGTTTAAATGTGTACAAGTTGTGTGTATGAAGAAGCCACCCTCTCTCTTCATACGACTAACGGGTGATAAATGAAGATGTGCTTTTGGAACATTCGGGGTTTAGGTACCCCGAACCTTTGGACTGATATCAGAGCTATGAGAGCAAAAGAATATATAAGTTTGATGGCAATTGCAGAATTTAGGACAGATAAGATTCCACATGACAAAACATGGTCTGGGAGTGGTTTCAATAACGTTGTATGGTCAGCCAGTAGTGGTCGAACTGGTGGTCTAGGACTAATGTGGAATGATAATTATCTCCTTAATGAGACATTATCCGTCGAAATTATACTGCCAAGAATCATTGGTATCAAGTACTCCAACCTTAGCAACAATTTTGTTGGCTTGATCTTCTTTGTCTATGGCCCCCCACAAGCGATAGACAAAGATGCTTTTTGGGAACAACTTACAAATATTATTCTTAATGAACCACTTCCGTGTATGGTCATTGGTGACCTCAATGAAATCTGTAATAACAATGAGAAATTAGGAGGTGTAACACACAATCACAACAGATTTCAAAGACCGAATAACTTTAAAAACCAGTGTGCTCTAGTCGACATTCCATGCTCGGGAAATACTTTCACATGGAGGAAAAAGGTAGAAGGAAGTGACAATATCATGGAGAAACTAGATAGAGTGCTCGTTCAACACCAATTCCTGGACTCCTACCCGGACTTAATGACTAACAATGGTGCTCTCACTACATCTGATCATTGCCCCATAACAACGACTCTGCACAACCAAATTGAATTTAAACCACCGCCTTTCAAATTTGAGAATATGTGGATCAAACGTAATGACTTCAGAAACGTTGTCAAACAAGCATGGCGAGATAACTGTCATGGATCAGCTATGTTTAGATTAATGACTAAAACAAAATTAGTAAAGCAAAACGCCAAAGAATGGAATAAATACACTCTAGGAAATGTTTTCAGGCAAATACATAATGTGGAAAAAGAATTCATCACTATCCAATCATCAATTGTATGCAATCAATCCAGTGTAAACGAAAGGGCACTTATTCGGAAAAAAGAAATGTTACTAAAATTCCAAAAAGAATACTGGGGGCAAAGAGCCAAAGCAAAACATGTTAAAATAACAGATTGTAATACGGCATACTTCCACAGGATAGCAACAGGAAGACGAAATAGGAAAATTATAAGGCAAATAACTACATCAGAAGGAACCCTGATCATTGGCGAAGAGAATATTCGAAATGAAATTAAAAATGACTACATGGCTTGGTTTTCAAACGAACCCATCAATAAGACCCTACTCAACAAATATCTGGAGTTGATTCCTACATCCATTTCAGATGTGGACAATGCACGCCTTATTGAGCAACCATCCAACGGGGAAATTAAAAATGCAGTGTTTGCTTTACGACAAAATAAATCTCCTGGACCGGACGGAATGACTGCAGAATTCTACAAAGCTTATTGGGATATAGTTGGAGTAGATGTAATCCGTGCAGTCAAAGCGTTTTTCCATTCGGCCAAGCTCCTCCGACAAATCAATCATACGTTTATAACACTGTTACCTAAATGTGATCAGCCTACAAAAACCGGGGACTATAGGCCCATTAGTTTATGTTCCACCATTTACAAAGTCATTTCTAAAATTTTGACAGAACGTTTGAAATTGGTGATCGGTAAGCTTATCCACCAAGTCCAAGGTGCGTTTGTTTCAGATAAGGTAATACAGGATAATGTACTAATTGCACATGAGATCTTCCATTCTTTCAAATCCCGGAAAGGCGCTGATGGTTGGCTCGCTATCAAACTAGATATGGAAAAGGCATACGATACGGTGGATTGGGATTTTACCGCCCTTGTGCTCCAGAGATTTGGGTTTCATGAGAAATATATTAATCTAATAATGGAATGTGTAACAACGGTCTCCTTTTCCGTTCTCGTTAATAATGCTCCAACTGAGGTCATTCCATCCCAGAGAGGACTAAGACAAGGCGATCCTCTCTCCCCCTTCTTATTTATTCTTGGGGCTGAGGTGCTTGCCAGAAGACTTGCATATGAGGCAAGCTTAAGTAATTCGGGAATAGGGTTTTCATTTGGACGAACTGAGATGCGTATTCCCTCTCTGGCATTTGCAGATGACATAATTATTTTTTCTAAATGTAATCTTGAGTCGTGTGAGAAGGTCAAGACAATTATGATAGAATACAGCCAGATCTTTGGTCAAAAAATCAATTATGGAAAATTGGCCTTCCAATGTTCTCCGGGGATTGCTAGAAATCGTATCCCGAGCATTGAAGGATGTCTGAATATCTCTAACCAGGCGAAGCTGGATAAATACCTAGGATGCCCTATTGTGAATGGACGAGTCAATAAAACCACCTTTGAGGAAATTATTAATAAGAGTACGACGAAACTATCTAAATGGAAAGCCAACACCTTATCCCAGTAGGGATGAGCAGTACTAATCAATTCAAACCTAGCAGCGAATCCATTGTATGTAATGCAAAGTTTTATGTTGCCAGTCTCAGTACATTCATGATAAAATTAATAGGAGTTTTTTATGGAATAAAGATCTACAATATAAGCCACTAATTAGTTGGGACAGGATCTGCAAACCAAAGGGGTCAGGAGGAATGGGTCTAAGAAAATCTAGAGAAATGAATATCGCTCTTCAAATGAAATTATTGTGGAAAAGTCTTGCAGAACCAAACAATATTTGGGTCAAAATTGTGACCCAGAAGTACCTCAAGGACACCCATATACTTAATTATCAAAATCTAGGGAATGCGTCCTGGCAGTGGACACAACTCAGGAAGTTAATCCCCTCCTTCAAAGAAGGTCTGATATGGTCGGTAGGTAATGGTAAAAATATTAGATTTTGGGAAGACAGTTGGGGGCCGCCCCATCCGCTATGGAAGCATAGCCTTATTAACAATAGTGTTAACATAGATACAAAAGTCAGTGAGTACATTTCCAACGACTCTTGGTGTAGAGAAAAACTAAGTCAGGTCCTCCCCCATGATATCGTTGAGCACATATGTCATATTCCGCTCCCTACCAGTAACATTGAGGATAGATTATATTTGTGGCCAGACTCTAAAGGGTGGTTTACAACGTCAAGTACATATAAACTAAGTACCAATTTCACTAAACCCACGACTAACGACAATGCGTGGATTAGAAACTCGATTCTCCACCAAAAATTAAGATTTTTTATATGGAAAGTTTGCCAGAATGGGCTACCCACTGCAGGGCGTCTTGCGGGTAAAGGACTTTCTGTTCCCCCGTACTGCGCCTTGTGTAACCACCACCAAGAAGATTCAGTGCACCTATTTTTTGAATGTAAATACAACTCGTTTTTTGTAGGTCTCAAAAGGGAATTGAAGGAGAAAATAGAATCTGAAATCAGCTCTTCTAGAAATATTAAAGTAATAATGTCCATACTTGGGTAATAAACTCACCGCTGAAGAAAAACAAAGAATGGCATTTTATTGGTGGACAATCTGGTTAACAAGAAATCTCCTTGTCTTTCAACAGGAAAAACTCCCTACGTTGGTGGGACTCACACAGAGTGCTGAAATGCATAGGCAAAATTGGAATGGGGCAAAAACGTTTCATGAAGAGAAGGACCGACTAGGACTGAATAAAAATAAAAAGGTAAGTGGAATATGCAGGAATAATAAAAAGGCGAAGTGGAAAAAACCACCGGTAGGATGGGTGAAACTCAATTTTGATGGGTCTGCAAGCCCAGGGAGGCAAAGCTAATCAGGGTATGTACTGCGAGATGACAAAGGAATGTCAGTAGCAATAGAGGGGAAAATTATTGGTGATCAGAGTCCGCTCTTGGCAGAAGCGATTGCTCTCAAATTAGCCGTGCTTAAAGCAAAACTACTAAATGTGAAAAACTCATCATCGAAGGGGACTCTCTCATTATCATCAACTATTTCAACATAGGACTCAGATGCCCGTGGGAAATTGAACTCCTTTTATCCGACATCTGTACAGTTATCTCTGGGATTGACGAAGTCTCGTTCTCACACATTCTTCGTTCCGGTAATTGCATGGCAGATCGGGTTGCACACCTTGCCCATGCTACCATTAATCCCAATATAGAAAGTGATTCTGGTCTCTCTGACCTCATCCGCAAGGATGCCATCGGATAGTGATTCTGTCACATCCGAATTCTTACTCAATCAAAAAAAAAATTGACCAATAAATTTTAATCTATTAACAAATAATACCCTCAATCTTTAAAAAAATCATTTTATTTTGATATGCAATAAAAAAATTTATTTGAAAAATATGATAGTGAAGAAAATTAGTCTAATAGATTTGTAAATTAATATCAATTACAACATAATTAAATCCATTTATGCATAGATATATTTCAATAAAAAATAATCTAGATGTAAATAATTTATTACATCAAAAAATAATATAGATATAGATAAAATAACGGCTATGTATTTAGTAATATTTTTGGTAAGTGTTGAGATGAAGTAACTTTGATTTGTATTTTTATCAAATAAATAAATATATAATAAATAGATTATAGCGTGTGATAAGTTTTTGTAAGTCATGATAATATACTATTTCAACATTTTTTTTGTGAAAGATTTTTTTTTAAATCAACCACAAAATATACCCTTTGCATGCATTAGCTTTAATCACTGCCCATGGAATATTGAGATGTTAATGGCCGATACCTCGACCTTTATTCGGTCCTTCTCTAATGTTGCTATTCGTCATGTTTTCAGGGATTCGAACGCCGTGGCAGACAGGATTGCACGTCTGGCTTGTTGTTCCCCTGCCGATGATAGCTTCGCTGATGATCCAGAACTCTATGTTCTCGTCCGCTCGGACGCACTAGGAAAGAAGCCGAGCCCCCGACGACTCTCCTAATCCTTATCCTGCTTCAAAAAAAAAAAAGCTTTAATCACTACTAGAAATGTCTTCATACAGGTCAATTAAAAACCGATGTCAAACAGAAAAAATTTCAACGTGTTAGTGGGAGGTGTTAAAGATCCAAACTTTACCACATCGGTTTTTAACCGATGTCTATATTGATTTATAACATCGTTTCTCTTTGTAATATCGACTTAAATGCATGAATGTAGTTACATTTTGATTGGTTCACCTAGTGTTAAACCATTATTATTTTTCATTTCTAGCTACCCGAATGTATGCAGAGTGTTGACTAGGCAGGAGGATGGTCAAGTATGAAATAAATATAAAATAAAGTTCAGACTGACTTCCCTGTCTCAGCAAATAAATACAAGACTTCCTCCCGTTGTAGTAAGAGAAAAGTCAGGATCGAATCCACGTGGAAGCACGTCAGCAGTTCTTAGGTAGCTGTAAATTCTCACAGAAGCAGCAGAAAGACAGAAACACAAAAAGGAACAAATAAACCCGGCAAGGGCAACTAAAACAAAAGCAAAGAACAAGCAAAACAGGAAAAGACAAATCGAAACAAAGCAAAGCAAAGCACTGGTCGATCTCGACTACAAGCTCCTCGAGATCGACAAAGGCAGAAAAACAGAAACTTCAGAAAGTGAAAATCGACGACAACAGAGAAAACTTCAACTCGACCTAGACCAGTCCTATTCGAGATCGACCACAGCTTACTCGATCTCGACAAAGCACTACTCTATGTCGACAAGAAAGACAGAAAATATAAATTGCAGAATTCGAACCCAAACTCAGATTTTTGACAGAAATAAACTCAATATATTAAAAGACTTCCAAGACCAGGGTATCAACACCACAACGATAACCATGCAAAGTAATACATAAAGGCACAAAAGATCATGCTTTCCATCAAATAACTTTCGTCATTAACAAATAGGCAAATAGAGGCTCTCGCATAAACCCTAATTGTTACTAACCCTTTTTTCACATAATTAATCCAAGTTGCATTAAGATCACTTTCGCTTCAATAACACAAACAAGGATCACCTTCAACTCTCTCAAAAGAATCATGCTCATAGGGATAGAAGATGAATCGCACAAAAGATCTGACCTTAATCGCATCGCCTCACATGGCCACCATCGGGCTCACCCCAGCCCCAGAAGTGGGTGGACTACTCACGCCTCATCACAATAACAGACATTGAATGAAAAGAAATAACTTGCATAAAACTATATTCAAAAGCCTTTTACAATCCTGGCAATCAACTTTCGCAGAAATCCAAAACCCTAAAAACCTTAGAACTCCTAAACTTCTCTGTGGAACTAACTAATTGTGTGTCTTGGAATTGGAATTGTGATCTGGAATGCCTAAAACTGAGCCCCCTAAGGCCTTATTTATAGCCTTCATTCCCTAGCTATTTTAGGAAAGAAGATATCTATCTCTATGTAAAATTATATCTAAAATTATATCTAAAACTTGAAAGGATAAATAAATTGTTTTAAGGAAATAAATCTAAAAAGGAAAAGATAAAAATAAATAGGTAAGTCTTCATGTCTTGATAGATCTTGTCTCCATGATGATAGAACTTGATGGATTAGGATAGATCTCGGCCAAATCGACTCCTTCGCGCTCAAGGAATCTCCATTCTACTCGGACAGGTCTCGTCGAGAAGTTTCTGGAATCTGGTCTACTCGACCTCGACCACGGCTCGTCGACCTCGAGTAGGGTGGTTCGTCGACTGGACTTCCTCGGCTAGGTGTGCTCGACATGGCTCGGACTTGGCTCACTGGTGCTCGTCGACCTCGACAAGACCTAGTCAATCTCGAGTAGGATTAGGTCATCGACTAAGTCTCCTCGGGTGACTCTACTCGACAAGGCTCGGACAAGGCTCCTCAGGTGCTCGTCGATCTCGACAAGCCCTAGTCGACCTCGAGTAAGGTGGCTTGCCGACTAGGTCTTCTCGAGTTGCTCTACTCGATGGACTCCGGATCTGGACTCAGGCGCTCGTCGACCTCGACAAAGGGTCCTCGAGATCGAGTTGAGCAGTGTCCTTCCTTTCCGCTTCCGCGAGTTGCCTCTTCCGCTGGCAGCGAGTTTTTCCGCGGCAGCGAACGATCCGCTGCAGCGAGTCGAGTCGCTGGCAGCGAGTGCCGCCTGGTCATCCTCGGCTTCGTCCTCGGCTTCTCTCCTTGTCGACTCCGGGTGGTGTGTCTGGGCTTCGTCGATCTCGACCAGTGGTCCTAGAAATCGAGTAGGGTCCGGAGCCGGGTTGGTCTGGCTTGCTCGATCAGGCTCTGTCGACAAGGCTGTGCTCGAACATGCTCGTCTAGGTCGAGTAGGCCTACTCGAGATCGAGTAGCCTTGACTCTCAGACAGGTTCCGCTGCTTTGACCTTGGACTTTTGTAGTGTTTTTCCGAGCTTTTCCGACCTTCTGTAGAGTTGCTGTAAAATGCCTCGATTTCTGCGAATTAAACAGAAACTGGTGTAGATTCCATAATTTGGCAAATAAACATAAACTACATAGATTCTGTACTATCTAAATCCAAATGAATGCAATGTATACAGAAATCGATATAAAAGTTACTATAACACATGGCAGATTCAGCTCACAACACAGAGCAATACAAAAGTTCCCATTAACATCGATATTTTCTCCAAAAACAATGTTGTAATAACTTATTTACATCAGTTATATGCGATTCATTTCGTGTTTATTAACTTTCCCTTTGTATTTTGTCTTGTTATTTCGTTTAAAAAATAGTATACAACATTCAATATTTATAAAAACAATGTTATATGTATATATTTAAATCAATATATTTGAAAGAAATGATGTCCAAAAAGATTACAACATCAATTTATTTATGTGTAACAATGTATAATTTCCCTAAAGACATCAATTTTATTAATTGTTCGGTTGTGTTTCAATAGATTTTTAAATCGTTTTTATGTTATTAAATGACATCTCATTTCCCCTTTATCCATTAATATGCTATTTTTCAAATTATCAAAATTGAATGAAATCAATGACGCATTATCCAAAATAGTCATACATGATCAAATACCGAAAGAAGCTTCAACGCGACTCATTCATGTTTGTGAGTCATGCCTTGTTCTCGAGAACGGTTCAACTCCTAGAGCCTACTTTGAAGACTTACATGTGCATTGGCATCCAAATGGCCGATCCACCCTAGGCACATGTATAGCCGAAATTACTAAGTGTTGGAACCCTGTTTTATTTCCTATTTCAGAAACTTTTCTACTTAAGTTAATTTAGGAAACTTTTAGGCATATTTTAATAATTTCTTTAAGTTAATTATTTTCATTAAGTTGGTCGAAAATCAGCTTTGTTAGGTTAAATAGTCGGCATCCATCAATGTAGAACACTGGTTGAATTTTTATGAAAGTTTTCTCTTGTGTGAAACACATTGAGTGCTCAAAGTCAATCGATTCGAAGCATGGCTCATCGATTGCAACAATTGGTATAGATCTAGCTTGGTTTGCTTTGAGTTCATCAACCTCGCGAGAGCTTGGTGATCCTGGTATTCACAAGTCCCCTCCTTGTGCCTCCAAGTTGTCCGCTTGGTTGTGTAAGGTTGTAGAGGCGGGCTTTATAGTCATTGATATATGGTTCCTACCCTCTAAGAAGGTCTGGGGTCTTTGTCTCGTTCTATTTTAGTTTGAATCATCCAACTATCGGTCTTGTTCTTCAATTTTCGAGTCTTTATTTCACTTTGTTCGAGTCTTGTTCTTCCTTGTTGTCGATATCGAGTTCAGCGTCTAAGTCGAGTTCCTTCTTTGAGTTCTTATTGCCTTTCTTGTTGTTCTTGGTCAACATCGAGCATAGTCTTGGTGTTCTTGAGTCTTTCTTGCTTCTGTTCTTGAGTTTCTTTATTAATTGTCGAAGATCGGTCCATCCTACGGCTAACCCCGTATCAAATTGGCATCAGAGCTTGGTTTTCGACATCAAGTTGTGTCTTTTATTATTCATAAGCACAAAACCCTACAAAAATAGAGTCTTTTCTTTGTTCTTGGTTTTTACTTCTTGAATTCTTGAATTTGGTTATTACTAATCCCTTGTGTGTGATTGTTTGTGGTTGCTAGCCCTAAACACAATCCTAGCCGAGTCCCTTGCAAACCGAATACAACTACTCGCGGATCACCTATTCGACGGCATCTCCCTAGTCGAGTTCGGCCGTTTCTTGTGCTCTCACAAACCCTAGTTTGTTGCTTGCTTCTATCTTGTTCCATCCTAGATCTATCTATTTTGATTGCCTTATTTAAATTTTGATTTGTTGGTAGATTAAATCACTTTTATCTATCATAGATTATAAAAGGCCATAGATAGATCTACTTACCAAAGATATCCAAACCTCAACTATATATATTTCATTGGGGCTACAAATTTTATTTTCTTTCACCATAGCTTATACCTTTTGAGTCCTTATTTCGTTGTTTGTGTTCTTGCATTAGGTAAAAAAAAAAACAGTTCGAAATTTGTCAAAAAAAAAACTGACATTCAAAGCTTGGACCTAGGAGGGTAAAATTCAATAGGGGCAAAAGTAAGTTAAAAAAAAAAGGATTGTGATCTAGTGCAAGAAACTTCAAGGACAAAATTGGTGAATTGATCTAGCCTAGTCGACAGCCCTAATACCTCCCACAAAACACATCCCTTGAAACCCTACCTTGCAACTACAACATCCTAACTAAGGGTTTGAATCAAAAAGAGGTAAAAGTTTCAAGTTTTCTTTTATTTTCATTTATTTTCTCTTATTTCTCTCCATTGTCGAGTATCTTCTTCACATTGTCGAGTTCATTTTTGTGAATTGTCGAGTGCTCTTCAACCCTGCCGAGTGCTCTAGTTGTGTTTGTCGAGTGGTTCACCCTACTTTGGAGTACTTATTTTGCTATATCGAGTACTGTTGGGCTATCGTCGAGTGATTCTCTTGCTTTTCGAGTGCTCTCTTTGCTATTTAGAGTGCTTGTCTTGTTTTGTTGAGTACATTGCTTGTTTTCTTTTTTCATTCTCTCACATATATATATATCTTGATTGCTAGGTTTTAGCTTGAGTGTTGATTTGCCCAAGGCGGATTGAAACAACAAGCGTGACATACCAATTTGAGAAAGAGTGTGAGCAAAACACTTGTGAGTTATTTATATTTTTCTAACCTTTACATAGTTCTTTGTTTCTTTTCTTTGTGATGTCTAATAATCAGGATAACAATACCAACAATGGCAACAACGGCAGCAACTCCAACAATACCTCGACCTTGTCGCCCGAAATGGATACCATTTTCAACAACATGCCTACCCTAACAGCGAACATGACGTTGGTGTTGGAGAGATTAGCGGTTGTTGAGGCTCGGCCAACCGGTTCAAACACTGTGGCCGGGCGAGGTGATCAAAGGCGTGACGATACGCCTCACGCGGGGAGAGATATGGTAGGAATAATGGGTTTGTTAATGTGCAGGGACAAGGACGAGGAAGGGGAAGAGGCCGAGGCTTCCAAGAGGAATTCTACTACTCGGAGCGCGACGACGACTTCCAAGAAGAGGAGTATTGGATGAATGACTGTGGTAATTTAAAAGTGAATAGGCCAGTTAAAGTGCATATCAAACTAGGACATTATGAGGATGATGTGTTATATGATATTGTACCTATGCAAGCCTATCATATATTATTAGGTCGTCCTTGGCAATTTGATCGTAAGGTCTTGCATGATGGCTTTACTAACCGTTATTCCTTTATTTTTCAGGGAAAGAACGTAGTTCTCAAGCCCATGACGCCAACACAAGTGGCTGACGAGATTGAGAAGCAAAAGGTAAGTAAAGGTGAGTTAGTTAAGGAGGCTCAGTCGAGCCACGTGTCTACCCCTACTCGGCCTAAGGATGTATTCTTGGCTTCCAAGAGTGCATATTTAGACGAGTTTGCAGATGGGGAAACAACCCTCATGCTCCTATGCAAAGGGTTGAACATGTTGAGTGAGGAGCTTAGAGCTACCCTCCTTCCTCACATCCTATCTCTTATTGAAGAGTATAAGGATGTCTTCCCCAAGGACATACCAGCAGGTCTACCCCCTGTTAGAGGAATTGAGCATCAAAATGATCTCATTCCAGGGGCTTCCTTGCCTAATAGGCTTGCTTATAGAATGAATCCCACTGAAACCCAGGAGGTTCAATCCCAAGTCCAGGGACTGTTGGATAAGGGATACATTAGGGAAAGTTTGAGTATTTGTTCTGTGCCTGTTTTGTTAGTCCCTAAGAAAAATGGTTCATGGAGAATGTGTGTAGATTGTAGGGCTATTAACAGCATAACTGTGAAATATCGCCATCCTATTCCCCTCCTAGATGATATGTTAGATGAGTTGCATGGTTCTTCCATTTTCTCTAAAATTGATTAAAAAAGTGGTTACCATCATATTAGGATGAAGGAAGGCGATGAATGGAAAACAGCCTTTAAAACTAAATTTGGACTCTATGAATGGTTGGTTATGCCTTTTGGTTTAACTAACGCTCCTAGTACTTTCATGAGATTAATGAATCATGTGCTTAGAAATTTCATAGGTAAATTTGTCGTTGTGTATTTTGATGGCATTCTTATTTATAGCAAATCACCTAAGGAACATGAAGCACATTTAAGGGAAGTACTTTCTACTTTAAGATAAGAACACTTGTTTGCAAATTTAAAGAAATGTGAATTGTGTAATGATCAAGTGTCTTTTCTTGGATTTGTAGTGAGCTCGAGTGGATTGCGAGTCGACGAAGCAAAGATCAAAGCAATCCAAGACTGGCCGACCCCTACCAACATCGGCCAAGTGAGAAGCTTCCAAGGACTAGCGAGCTTCTATCGGAGGTTTGTGCGCGACTTGAGCTCCATCGCAGCCCCTCTTACGGAGCTCACAAAGAAGCGGTGCGAGTTCAAGTGGGGAGCAACTCAGGAGGAAGCTTTCGACAAGCTCAAGGAGAAGCTTACTCACGGACCATTACTCGCACTACCCGACTTCCCTCGGCCCTTTGAGGTTGAATGTGATGCTAGCGGAGTTGGGATTGGCGGAGTGCTCATGCAAAAAGGTAAGCCTATAGTCTTCTTTTCTGAAAAATTGAAAGGTGCATGTCTAAAGTACTCTACTTATGATAAAGAATTGTATGCATTGTTTAGAGTACTTAAGACATGGTCCCATTACCTATGGCCTAGAGAGTTTATACTTAGGACTGATCGTGAATCTTTAAAGCATTTTAAGAGCCAAGATAAACTTGATAGGTGACATGGTAGATGGATGGAATTCATAGAAACATTTCCTTATGTAATAAAGTATAAGAAATGCAAGGACAATGTGGTAGCTGATGCATTATCTAGGAGACATGTGTTATTGACCACTTTGAATTCTAGTGTCTTAGGCTTTGTGTACATTAAGGAATTTTATGAGAATGATGTGGATTTTGGGGAACCTTTTCGAAAATGCCTCTATAAGGGTCCTACCGACCATTTCTATATCTTTGATGGATTCTTATTTAGGAAAAATCAAGTGTGCATACCTAGGTGTTCTCTTTGATTGTTATTGGTGAATGAAGCCCATAATGGAGGTTTAATGGGTCATTTTTTGAGAGATAAGACATATCATACACTTAGATCACACTTTTATTAGCCACATATGCTTAGGGATGTAGAACATTGCCTTAAGAGGTGTATTGATTGCCTAAAGGCCAAGTCTAAGCTCATTCCCCATGGATTATACATACCACTACCTACGCCCTCAACCCCTTGGAAAGACATATCTATGGATTTTATTGTAGGATTGTCTAGAACTAAGAAGGGGAGGGATTCTATATTTGTGGTGGTAGATAGATTTTCTAAGATGGCTCATTTTATTGCATGTCATAAGACCGACGATGCTACTAATGTTGCAAACTTATTCTTTAGAGAAGTAGTCAGGTTGCATGGTGTGCCCAAAACCATTGTTAGTGATAGAGATGTTAAGTTTCTTAGTCATTTTTGGCGAACTTTATGGAATAAATTGGGAACTAGAATGCTATTCTCTATCTCTAGTCACCCCCAAACTGATGGTCAAACTGAGGTGACCAATATGACCTTAACTACTTTCCTTAGAGCCATTACAAGAAAGAATTTGAAGCTTTGGGAAGAAGCCTTACCTCATGTGGAGTTTGCTTATAATAGGACTATGCATTCCTCAACCAAAATCACTCCATTTGAATGTGTATATGGTGTTAATCCACTAACCCCTTTTGATCTTACTCCATGTCTTATGAGAGAGAAAGAATCATTTGAAGCAGGTATAAGCATGTCGAGTTCGTCAAGGAGCTACATGAACGGACACGTCAGAAGCTTGTGCAAAAGGCTGAATATAACGCCAACAAAGCTAATAAGGGGCGGCATTTAGTCACATTTCAGCCTGGGGATCTTGTGTGGGTGCACCATAGGAAGGAGAGGTTTCCAGCTGAATGGAAGAGCAAGCTAGCACAACGGGGAGTTGTACCTTTCAAGTTTCTGCAAAAGGTGGGTGAGAATGCCTCAAAGCTGGAGCTTCTTGGAACCTATGGCGTGAGCGCAACCTTCAATGTCGCGGATCTCATTCCCTACTTTGTCGTGGACGAGGACTTGGATTCATGGTCGAATCATTTCCAAGAAGGGGAGGTTGATGCAGGACCATCTTCTACACCTCCGGACACACCTATCATACTCGGAGAAGGACCTATGACTCGAGCCCGAGCTAAGAAGCTTCAACGTGACTCATTCATGTTTGTGAGTCATGCCTTGTTCTCGAGCACGGTTCAACTCCCAGAGCCTACTTTGAAAACTTACATGTGGATTGGCATCCAAATGGCCGATCGACCCTAGGCACATGTATAGCCGAAATTACTAAGTGTTGGAGCCTTGTTTTCTTTCCTATTATAGTAACTTTTCTACTTAAGTTAGTTTAGGAAACTTTTAGGGTTATTTTAATAATTTCTTTAATTTAATTATTTTTATTAAGTTGGCCGAAAATCAGCTTTGTTAGGTTAAATAGTCGGCCTCCATCATTGTAGAACACTGATTGAATTTTTATGAAAGTTTTCTCTTGTGTGAAACACATTGAGTGCTCAAAGTCAATCGATTCGAAGCAGGGCTCATCGATTGCAACAATTGGTATAGATCTAGCTTGGTTTGCATTGAGTTCATCAACCTCGCGAGAGCTTGGTGATCCTGGTATTCACAAGTCCCCTCCTTGTGCCTCCAAGTTGTCCGCTTTGTTGTGTAAGGTTGTAGAGGCGGGCTTTATAGTTGTTGATATTTGGTTCCTACCCTCTAAGGAGGCCTGAGGTCTTTGTCTCGTTCTATTTTAGTTCGAATCATCCAACTATCGGTCTTGTTCTTCAAATTTCGAGTCTTTATTTCAATTTGTTCGAGTCTTGTTCTTCCTTGTTGTCGATTTCGAGTCCAAGATCTAAGTCGAATTATTTCTTTGAGTTCTTGTTGCTTTTCTTGTTGTTCTTGGTCGACATCGCGCATAGTCTTGGTGTTCTTGAGTCTTTCTTGCTTCTGTTCTTGAGTTTCTTTATTGATTGTCTTAGATCGGGCCATCCTACGGCTAACCTCGTATCATACATAATACTACAAAACATATAGAGACGTTCTCATGATGAGGAAAGACAAGCATCACACAAACACCAACAGTACACAATTCCACAAACTGACCAACACAATCCCCACTGCACTCACCACAGCTGCAGCACAAACAAATCCTAAACAGTAGTCAGGTACACCAGCAGCAGCCCAAAAGAAAGGCAGCTCCCGCCTTCCACCAGCACACACGAAACTCTGCATTGACTTTAGCACAAAGGAAGTGTGAGCGAGAGGGAGACACCACCCAAGAAACAACCACCCGCAACACTTTTACACAATCGCTGGCAGTACAAACGTATCACCGGCACCAAATTCGACCCAAATCGAACCAAGCAGCCACAACCAACACCTCAAGGAACCAAAAACCTCATAGGAATCCAGTGAAGAAGCTCCTTACAACAGACAAATGATGCTCCGTGGCACCAAGAAGAGGAGGGAGAGACCAAAAAGAACGGGGAAAGAAATTACCTCGAGACCTAGGAATAGGAGGAGATAGGCCCACCACCACATTAGAAGACGTCGTACAAGCTGCACAAGCCCTGAACAAGCACACAGAAAACGGGAAAATGACAACAGCCCTGAACAAGCGGAATTATCTTCAATTTGGTCTAAAAAATATATAATAGACAAATTGAAAGACAAACAATGGACTGAGAAGGAAACCTTGTCGGAGAACAACCAAGTAGACATGCCAGATGAAGAGGATATTTAAAACAGACAGTGCTCGAGTAGAAGAACAAAGCTTTAGCAGACGCTTGAAGACCTTGGCAAAACCTATAATAAATAGAAAAATAAATAAAGTCCGATAATACAATCACTTTAAGGAAACCTTAATATTGTAGTACATGATATTAAACTAAAGACAAATTACTCAAGCACACAGAAATTCCCTTCACTGCAAGCAAGAAAGATAAAAACCACTGGCTTATATAGAAAATAATTATTCGTTAGCTGGATGACATATATTAGGACCAACTAAGTACAAGTAACTACTTGCACTGTGTACTTTTAAGCTAGCAGACAACTTCACCTCACAATATCACATAACATAGATGCAATTGACAAGTAACACAAATATAACAATCCTATTTATAATATAAACATCTCAATCCCTGATCCTAGGATTGTGTTAATCGCTAATAATGTCTTTGATACAGATGAGAAAAGATAAGATCATTACCAAATAAGCTTTTATTGAGAAGAGAGTTTCGGATTCCAGCCCATCAGACCACCTAAAAATAACTAGGAAAATCTCATGCTTCTTCCAACTAGGACCCTACAAGCCTCATAGAGTCCCTAACCTCATCACTCTTTTTGATGCACTTGTACAAGGCATTTTAACCTCGTGCTTCTTCAAAATAGGACCCTGCAGTAATATTTGAGAAAGGCATCAATGAGCTTAGAACCAAAACAAACCACGTATTCATGTTCAATATATGTTCTCTAGCTAGCTATAAATATTTTTCTCAAGGCAAAGAATTTGGGACATAAATGATAAGGAAAGGGTATGTTTCGATAGTTTCATATGAGATTGCAAGCCTCATACAGTCCCTAAACTCATCAGCCATTGCTTCCATGCAAGGTGCCAATGTGTCATTGGCTACATAACTTTCTTATATTACACGAGCGCTTTTTTTAGAGCATTTAGAAATAAATTTCAGCAAAAAATATAGAGAAATATATCCTAAAGATGATGATTATAATCCTAGAATATTTCTCTAAGAGCAGATGATTCTATTCAGGCCATTTTCAATGTATTAAAGCATCGATAGTATTACAAGAAATACTTTATTAGCAACAGGATAATACTACAGCAGGATGCTGTATACATAGGTCAGAAAAGGAAAAGCAATCGAGAGGAGAATATCTTTGAAATAGCAGATCCATTTAGCTCATATGTAGAATCATAACATACTAGAAGACAATACAACAACACAACAGAATAGATTATAGACTCTAGTCTAGTCTCCATAGGTAGTTTGTCATAATTGTGAGAGACATCCTACAAAACACAAAAAGAACACTATGAGCCATCAGCCATGCTTCCTTTTTCTTCTAATTTTTTGAGAAGTCATTGTCAATGATGTTAAGCCTGAGGGAGGAATCATTAGCCTTATTTGTCTAGGAATGTGAACAAATACCATATTGAACATGTGAGACTCATTGCCATTTAGCTCCAGGGACTTAACCAGGATTCGACCAGCCAAAAACACGTCAGAAGGTAACACTAAGGGCTAGTGAAACCCATGGCACTCATGTCTATGTTTAGCAAAATAGTTAATGTTCGATCCAGAATCCTTTGCTAAAAAGGAACAACATCAGCAATCCTGCTTGTATTTGACAGTAAAGTGGAAGTGAGCATGATGTAATTTTGCCTTATATCTCAGTTCAGATAAGCATATAATAACAAATGAACATGCATACAAAAGCAAAAATAAAAATACAAATATTGTAGGAACAAGAATTGAACTCAAATTCCAAATTTCAACAGGTACATTTCAGCTTTGCGTAGAGATGCAAGAGTAAATTGGGTTTTTTTTTTACCAAAAAAAGAGTATCAGTTGGGTTTCAGTTGTGTTAGGAAGTTAGATAAGATACCTATTGTGACCTGAATTTGCCATGTTTTACATTACCTTTTATGTCGATTTTTGCATACATTTCATTCATTTGGGCTAAGATAATACATAACCTATGTAGTTTATGTTTATTTTCCAAATTATGGAATCTACACCAGTTTCTGTTTAATTCGCAGAATTCGAGGCGTTTTACAACAATTCTACAGAAGGTCAGAAAAGCTCGGAAAACGGCTACAGAAGTCCAACGTCAAGAAAGCAGTGGAACCAGTCGAATCAATCTGAGAGTCAAGGTTACTCGATATCGAGTTGACCCAACTCGATCTCGACGAGCTTGTCCGAGCAGCCTTGGTCGACAGTGCCTGATTGAGAAAGCCAGACCAACCCGACTTCCGGACCCAACTCGATCTCGACAAGACCCTAGTCGAGATCGACGAAGCCCAGTGCCACACCCGGAGTCGACGAGGAGAGAAGCCGAGGACGAGAAGCCGAGCACACCTCTACTCGATCTCGACAAAGCCTTGTCGAGATCGACAAGCCACCCAATGCCAGTCCGAGTCCATGCCGAGGAGAAGATGCTCGACCAGGGAAGACCACCACTCTACTCGATCTCGACAAACCCTAGTCGAGATCGACGAGCCAGAGTCCAGATCCAGGCCTGTCGAGCAGATCTAGCCGAGAAGTCCAGTCGACGAACAATCCTTGTCGAGGTCGACGAGCCCTTGTCGATGTCGAGTAGACCGCTCTCCAGAAACGCGTCGTTGAGGGTTGTCCTAGTCGAGTTGGGATTCCTTGGGGCCGAAGGAGGAAGATTCTATCCGAATTCTATCAAGTCTATCCATGGGAGACAAGATCTATCAACACATGAAGACCTACCTAAATTAGATTTATCTTTTTCCTTATTGATTTATTTCCATTATGCATTTTATTTATCTTTTAGCAAATTAGATATAGATTTAGATATAGAGATAGATGATTATTTCCTTGATTAGCAAGGTTTGATCACTATAAATAAGGCCCTTGGGGCTGGTTTTTCATTAATTCCAATTCAGAGACACAATTACACAGAGAAGTTTAGGAGTTCTAAGGTTTTTAGGGTTTTGGCTTTCTGCGAAAGTTGATTGCCGGGATTGTGAAGGCTTTTGAATATAGTTTTAAGCAAGTTAGTTCTTTTCATCAATCAATGTCTGCGATTGCGATGAGGCGTGAGTAGTCCACCCACTTCTGGGGCTGGGGTGAGCCCGACGGTGGCCATGTGAGGCGATGCAATAAAGGTCAGATCTTTTTGTGCAATTCATCTTCTATCCCTATGAGCATGATTCTTTTGCGAGAGTTGAAGGTGATCCTTGTTTGTGTTATTGAAGCGAAAGTGATCTTAATGCAACTCGGATTAATTATGCGAAAGCCTCTATTTGCCTATTTGTTAATGACGAAAGTTATTTGATGGAAAGCATGATCTTTTGTGCCTTTATGTGTTACTTTGAACGGTTATCGTTGTGGCGTTGATACCCTGGTCTTGGAAGTCTTTTAATATATTGATTTATTTATGCAAGAAATCTGAGTTTGGGTTCGAAAATTTACATTTTAAAGTTTCTGTTTCCAGTCGACATAGAGTAGAGCTCGTCGATCTCGAGTAGGACCTTGTCGAGATCGAGTAGGGCTCATCTAGGTCGAGTTGATTTTTTTGCTGTTGTTGTCGATTTCCAGTTTCTGTCTTCACTTCCTTTGTCGATCTCGAGTAGGTATGGTCGAGATCGAGTAGCCTGTTGCCTTGAGTTATTTTTTGTCCTTACTTTATTTCCTGTTTTGCTTTGTTCTTTGCTTTTACTTGTTATTTTCTGCTTTTATTTCTGTTTCTTTCAGTGTTTCTGTCTTTCTGCTATTCTGCCTGTGAGATCTGTTGCTACCTGAGAACTGCTGACGTGCTTCCTCGTGGATTCTATCCTGACTATTCTCTTACTACAACAGGAGGAAGTCTTGTATTTATTTGCTGAGAAAGGGAAGTCAGTCTGAACTCTATTTTATATTTATTTCATACTTGACCATCCTCCTGCAACAACAAATTGGCGCCGTTGCCGGGGAAGCTATCAATCCCGCCTTAGGTAGTCAGTTCTCACTGTTTCTTTGAGTTACTTTTCAGGTGTATGCGTCGTTCTGGTCAAACACCTGAGTTTGACGCCTTAGACGAACCGGAACGCCTATTTCACATCCGAGCTAAACTATAACGAGCCATGGCAGCTGCGGAGACACAGGAATAACTGATCGCTAGGCTTACAAGGGAATTAGCCGCTAAGGATACTGCTATCGCCGCTGAGAAAGCAGCAAAGGAACAAGCACAGGCTGAGCTTGGCCAATATCCAACCACGGCAGAGGACTACATGCACCCAACTCTCGTCGTGCCTGAATCGGCGATTCTTATCCCTGATAACTCTTTTGAAATTCGCACTCAATTTCTTATAGAGCTTGAAAATAATGCCTTTTATGGTAGATTTAATGAGTGTCCTCTTGAACATATGATGGAGGGGAAACCTGTCGTTGATTCAGCCAAAGAAACTCAAACCTATAACTAGTATAGTAATAAGTAAGAGGTCGATCCCACAGGGAAATTTATAACTCAAATGTGATTTTAACGTTGATTAAGTAACCAGATTGGGGGTTTTTTGTGTGAAAGTTTTTAAAGCAAATTAACGAAAGCAGAATAAGTGATTTTGGTTTAAACAATTTAGAGAAGCAATTCCACCTACAATTTTCCACTTTATTGGATTGAAGCGATCCTTGTAACTTCTTCTCGTCCTATTATGTTTCCTATGAATGCCCTTGTCCCGACCTAATATAGTTACTAGTCCAACCAGTCCTAGCAACCCTTATCAATCGAACAGTCCCTAAAGAAGGATTTAACCCAATTGATAGCTTTAAGTTCAGAGATTAGCCAAGGTATTTGCAGTTCCTAAGAAAGGATTTAACAACACATTCAACTTCCTACTTATTCAATTAGTTCAACCAGTCCTAAAGGAATAAGTTTGCCACTTAGGTTAAGGTTCACAACCAGGAATCTACAAAACCTTAGCGATTGAATTGATCTAACGAGTTGGCCAGACAAGATAGAACAAATCAATAATTAATTAAGCACAAAGAAGTCGAAGCATTCACAAATAGGAAACTAGGAGCGAGAATTAGAAACTCACAATCAATCCGAATAAAGCTTCAAATTGCAGGCAGAATAGATGAGTTTAGTTCCTCATGGAAGACATAGCTCAAAATCTCTAAAAAGTCTAATGGTTTAATGAATAGAATGAATGGTAATGAAAAATAACATAAAAGGCCTAATTAAACCATCCCATTCGGCCTCCAAACAAACATAGTTTAAAACTAGGGTTTCTAAAACGGCGCATACGCGCTGTCCGTACGTGCGGCGGCCGCCGCAAGTGGTGCGGCGCCTGCCGCAGATACTCTGTTCGCTACCCGCTGCGGCGGGCACTGCTGCGGCCGCGGCAATAGCTGCGGCGCCCGCGGCTCTCAGTTTTGCCGTGGTCTTGGCTTCCTTTGCGGGCTTCTCTCGTCTTGTCTTGCTTCTTTCTTCCTTGTTCCTTCCCATGTATCTTGTGTTCCTCTTCGATATATCGCATCTCCCATATGTGTTCCGATTCAATCTGTGAGATAAACACAAATTTGCGCAGAATCCGAACTTTTCTAAAATAAACACAAGATGCAATTTAACAATAAAGCAAGCAAGAAATGCAACCTAATTACACTAAATGTATCTATAATGCCTATCTAAAATATGCATTATCAAATTCTCCCACACTTAACATTTGCTTGTCCTCAAGCAATGATAGAATGAACATGAATCAATGTATCCCACAGGAAATCCCTTCAAGTTTCAACATTACCAAAAAGCAACATCACAGCAGGTGAAAACATAAACCAAGCAAAGAAACGTCACAGCATGTATTCAGGTGATCAAAGCTTAGAAGTAGACATCATCCAACCTCACCAGAAATATGTGTTTCACTCATGTGTTTAGGCTCTTAGGTACAACTCTCAACTCAAACCAATAATGCACTAAGCTCATAGACATTGACCACCATATCACCAATTATCTACCAAAATGTCATTACTTGCGGGATAACATAAAGAAAATAAAATGCAATACTTTATATATTTTTTTTTTCTTTTTCTTGGTTTTCTTTTCTCTTTTTTTTTCTTTTTTCTTGTCTTGGTGCTTCCCTTACGCGAAGCGCAAACATGGGTGTCATGAATGGCCCCGGTCTATCAACACCTCAACTATGAATATGAAGTCCACTTGAACATCTTTTGACGCAAGTTGCAAACATGGGTGTCATGAATGAACCTGGTTACTCAATGCTCAAGCTTCCTTTCCTAGTGGATAGCTTTCAACACCTTTTTGCGCGAATCATACCCATGGGTGTCATGCGTAGACCCGGTTACTCAGTGCATCAACCATTGCCACCTTATTCACTAAATATGCATAAAATTGAATAAAAAGACTCAAAATATAAACATACACCCCGCAAGCAACAAACATGTGCATTGGTCTTCAAAAATAGATACTGCAGTCAATGCCAAGAGGTAGTAACACTAGGCGAATAATTCACACAATTGAGCAAAAGAATTCAAATAAGGCCAAACATCCTCACAGGGTTATGTTTTTAGGACTTCAATCATACTTTAGCTCAATCATACATGCTCAATTATATTTGCTAGCTCATGTTCCACAAAAATCAAATAGCAGTAATAATCAAAACATCCAGAACTCCATGGGATTTTTATGAATCATGCTTGAAATTTAAAATAGAGGACAAACTAAGCAAGATGGGTATTTGAATAACACATATATATGCAATGCATGCTCTATTTCTAATATTTTCGAAATTTAATAAATTTTATTTTTTTTTTATATTTCGAAAATGCAGAAAATAAATTAAATAAAATGCAGAAAATGCAGAAATTAAAATAATTAAAATAACTAAACTTAACAGAATTAAAATAACTAACTATTACAGAATTTAAACATTTGCATAAATTTAAACATGTCCTAAAATTAATAGAAATAACATAAAATACATATAAGTCTCCTCCCCCACACTTAAAATTTTCAGTGTCCTCACTGAAACAGTACAAACAACTAAAATAATCAGAAAAACTCAGAAGGAAGAAGGGTAGAACTAACCAATCACTGAGGTGGAGGCTGGTAGGGCGGCGACTGGTAGGGCGGCGACTGGTAAGGCGGAATGTGAGGGTATTGCTGGCGGAAGTAGTACTGCTGCTCCCGTCGCATCTCCTCCAACTGATAAGTCGTGTGACTCTGCATAGCCGCTAACTGGGAGGTCGTGTCACTCCGTAATGCCTCGAACTGGGAGGACGTGTCCATCACATTTCGACCTATGTCGCTGAGGGTGTACTCAATCGAATCCTGGCGTAAAGATATGCGATGAAACTCATTGGCCAGGTAGTCCCGTAAATAGTCGTCCTCATCAGTCGAAGAATAATGATGTCCTGCTGACGTGCCAGCCTCCTGCTGTGCATCCCCCATATGATGATCTATCGGTGCAGGGGCATCTTCCTCCTCAGCGTCCTCAGGGACCACCTCCTCAGCTTGCTCCTGATCTCCTAGTATGTAGAGGGAGTTGTCTGAAGGTCCATAGGGTAAGTGCCTAGGCAGACTCACTTGATGCTGTCCACGGTGGCCAGATTTCCAAATCCAGCCTCTTCCGCCGGCGCCCTCAAGCACAAATGTCCTCCTAAGCTGCTCTGTAGTGAAGGTGCACCCACCAGACATAGGTGTACCACATTGGTCAGGCGATAGGTATTGGTAGGCGATGAGGCTAATCATGCCTCCCAAGCCAAACCTGCCTGACTTGGCCCCCTGGATCCGCAAACAGTTTTCAATAAAATTCTCAACCCAGTCTGGTGTACCATGAGACTGGGGAGCAAAGCTCCATAACCAAGCTAGATCAGCAGCGTATACCTTGTTGACATCTCCTCTGCCGCTAAAGGCCATAGCTAAGACCTTGTGGACCAGACGGAAGCAAGGGTGGACAAAACTATAGTTGTACTCCCCCTTGTGGCTATCAAAATCAGTGCCAGTTGCCTTGAACCATAGGTCATGGCGTTGTTGCTCAGTAGTCATCGAAGACCAGTTTGGGGTGGCCGCCTGTGATATCCCGAACTGCTGGCGGAGGTTGTCCAGTGTGCAGACATGAGGTTGGTCCAACAAGTTGAACCGAACCCTAGAATCGTCTACCCTCTCGAATGTAGCTAAGAACTCCCATGCGAGCTCGGGGTAGGTCGGGGCACTTCGATTCAGAAAACCTCCCAACCCGCCATGGGTGAGCATCTGGTGAGTGACATCCAACATCCCCAGCGTCTGTAGAGCTGGGGTGTGAAAGAACTTCGTCTGAACGAAGCGCTTAGCATCGAAATTCTTGTAAATCCTACTCTGGTCGTCGGATGCATTTCTTAGTCGGCGGACCATCTGCAACAAATTCAAGCAGTATATATCGACAACCCAAACAGATTCAGAATTCCCCACAAACAAGCACAACTAAAACACAACCTAAGCCAATCAATAATACACATAGCCCAAACACACCACAAGTAGCTCAAGACCTCCAATAAGTAACCCAACATCAAGAACACTTCATAATATATCAATAATCCCACCTCATATATTCAATTCACAACAAAAAAATTCAGCCCCATTAGAATTGAAAAATCAGCCCCCATAGTTCATACTGTCACAAATTTCAACCCTTAAAGAACCACAATAAGAATAATCCACCATTACTCATAACATCAATTTCAAACCAAACCTCCATCATCAATTCTCATAACTTAATAAAATCAGCCCCTAATTTCCCACACATATAAAACAGAAATTTCCAACTTTACATAATGAACAAACACCCAAAAATCAAATCTGTACCTAGTTCCAATCCACATTTAAAAATCTCAAATATGGAGAGAAAAGGTTAAGAAAATCATACCTTGAGAGTTTAAAGGGTAGGAAACTTGAAGATCTTCGGGGATTTAGGGGCTCTCGGTTGCGGATCTTGGCTGAAGGTGGTTGCGGCGGGCGCAGCACGGGAGCGGCGGGCGCGGCAAGTTCAGATCCGGCGACGGGGGTGCGGTGTCGGGCTTGGATCCGGCTTCTAGGGCCTGGATTAGGTGGAAAGAGGTGACAAGGTGGTTGGATTTGGTGGTGGGGAGGAGAAAAAAGGGAGCTTTGGTGTGGCTATGGAGGTTTTGGATGAAGAAGGAAGGAAGGAAGGAAACAATGGAGAGGTGTGAAGCGGCAGTGGGAGAGAGCAAAGAGGTAGGGTTTGACATAAAAGGTATGTAATTTATTTAATTTAATTTATTTTATTTTTTATTTTTTTTTAAAATATCCGAGATGGGGTACCGTTGCGGCGGGCGCCGCAGAGGGTGCGGCGGCCGCCGCAACACCCTTGGGTTTACTTGCGGTGGGCGCAGCTGGAATCGGCTCCCTGGCGGCGGGCACCGCAGCGGCTGCGGCGGGCGCCGCAGGGGTTGCGGCGGGAGCCGCTCGCTGTACTCGGGGTTTTTCCTTTTTTTTTTTTTTTTTTTAATTAATTAATTTAACTACCTATATGATTGTCCTAAATTAGCTAATGGTCATTAACTAAAACAACAATAAAAAATGAGAAAGATAGGGAACTTACCTCGGGTTGCCTCCCGAGAAGCGCCTTTGTTTAAGTCGTTGGCTCGACGTGATGGCCCTTGAGTGGCCTAGTCGGTTAGTTCAGCAAGCACCAACTCCTCTTCTTCATTATGTGGTATGTTCTCAAAGTAAGGCTTGACTCTATGCCCATTGACCTTAAAGAGCTCATGAGATTTGGGGTCATAGAGTTCAATTTCTCCATGAGGGAATATCTTTGAGATGGTGTATGGTCCTTCCCACCTCGATCTAAGCTTTCCATGGAAGAGTTTTAAGCGTGATTTGTATAGAAGGACCTTGTCTCCTATTGCTAGCTCTTTTCGCAGGATATGCTTGTCATGCCAAGCCTTTGTCTTTTCCTTATACATCACTGCATTATCGTAAGCATCCAGACGCAATTCCTCTAGCTCTTGCAACTGAAGTTTCCTGAATTCACCCACTTCATCAAACCTCATGTTGCAATTCTTTACAGCCCAATAAGCCTTATGCTGGAGCTCTACAGGGAGATGACAGGCTTTTCCAAAGACAATACGATAAGGGGACATACCAATAGGAGTCTTATAAGCTGTCCGATAGGCCCAAAGAGCGTCATTGAGCCTTAGACTCCAATCCTTTCTGTTAGGTGCCACTGTTTTCTCCAGAATGGTCTTTATCTCCCTATTTGATATCTCTGCTTGACCATTGGTCTGTGGATGATAGGCAGTGGACACTCTCTGTGTGACATGATATTTCTTTAACAGGGCGGTGATTGTCCTATTGCAGAAATGTGTCCCTCTGTCACTAATTATGGCTTTAGGCACCCCAAATCTTGCGAAAATGGTGTCTTTTAGGAAATCTGCAACCACTTTAGCATCATCAGTTCTGGTGGCTTTTGCCTCCACCCACTTGGAGACATAGTCCACCGCAAGCAAAATATACAAATTCCCAAAAGAGCTAGGGAAGGGACCCATAAAATCGATACCCCAAACATCAAAAATTTCACAGAATATGACCGTTGTTTGTGGCATTTCATTCCTAGCAGATATGTTCCCGACCCTTTGACATCTATCGCATGATTTACAGAAGGCATTAGCATCTCTAAATAAGTGGGGCCAAAAGAAACCTTCTTCTAACACTTTCCTAGCAGTCTTTTGAGGACCAAAGTGGCCTCCACATTCATGAGCATGACAAAAGGTAAGGACAGATTGTACCTCATTGTCCAGCAGACACCTCCTAATTACCTGATCAGCACAATGTTTCCACAGGTAGGGGTCATCCCAGACGTAGAAGCGAGAGTCATGTCGAATCTTGTCCTTTTGAGCCTTTGTAAATTTCGGTGGAAATTCTCCCGTGACCAAGAAATTCACCATATTGGCGAACCAAGGTCGAGGAGTATGGACACCCATCAACAATTCAGAAATATCAGGACTTACCTCATCAGGACTCTCCGTCCTTGTTTGTTCCTGCAGCTTCAACGAAGATGTGTGAGTTAAGTAAAACAGTGTATCATCAGGGAACTCACCGTGAATAGGTCTTTGATCTTCCGGCTTGTCCTCTTCTTGGACCAGTCTGCTGAGGTGGTCCGCTACTAAGTTTTCTGCACCTTTCTTATCTTTGATTTCGATGTCAAATTCACTCAAAAGTAAAATCCATCGAATCAATCTTGGTTTCGCTTCTTTCTTAGTTAGTAGATAACGAAGAGCAGCGTGATCAGTGAAGACAATTACCTTAGCTCCTAGGAGGTAGGAGCGAAATTTCTCCAGTGCAAAGACCACAGCCAGAAGCTCTTTCTCAGTGGTTGAGTAGTTCCTTTGCGCTCCATTCAGAGTCATGGAGGCATAGTAGATGACATGCGAGCTCCTTCCTTCCTTTTGTCCCAAAACAGCTCCCACAGCATAATCGCTAGCATCGCACATAATCTCAAAAGGTTGCGACCATATGGGTGCTTGGATTATAGGAGCGCTAGTTAGGCGACCTTTAAGCTCATCAAAAGATGCTCTACACCTGTCATCAAACTCAAAAGCTACTTCTTTTTTCAATAAATCACAAAGAGGTGCAGAAATCTTAGAAAAGTCCTTAATAAACCTGTGATAGAACCCTGCATGGCCTAAAAAGGAGCGAATCTCACGCACATTGGTGGGATAAGGTAGAGATTGAATAACATCAATTTTTTCCTTGTCTACCTCAAGACCCCTGCTAGATACAATATGACCCAACACAATACCTTGCTCAACCATAAAATGACACTTTTCAGAATTAAGAACCAAATTGGTGTCTACACAACGCTTAAGCACAAGTGACAGATGATGTAAGCAAGTATCAAAATCATCACCATGCACAGTGAAGTCATCCATAAATACTTCAATAAAATGTTCCACATACTCAGAAAATATGCTCACCATACACCGTTGGAAAGTCCCAGGTGCGTTACATAGCCCAAAAGGCATTCTGCGATATGCAAAAGTGCCAAAGGGGCATGTAAAAGTCGTTTTTTCTTGGTCCTCCGGTGCTATGGGTACCTGAAAATATCCTGAGTAGCCATCTAAAAAGCAATAAAAAGAACGGCCGGCAAGGCGCTCAAGCATCTGATCAATAAAGGGAAGGGGGAAGTGGTCCTTGCGAGTGACTGCATTTAATTTACGATAATCAATACAGACTCTCCATCCAGTTTGAACCCTACTAGGGACCAATTCACCATCCTGATTTTCAACAACAGTAATACCTCGCTTCTTAGGGACAACCTGAGTAGGACTCACCCATTTGCTATCCGATATGGGAAAAATCATACCTGCCTGAAGGAGTTTCATCACCTCCTTCTTTACCACTTCCATCATTGGTGGGTTGAGTCTTCGCTGAGGTTGTCTAGATGGTTTGGCATCATCCTCTAATAATATCCTATGCATGCAGAGGGTAGGACTGATGCCCTTAATGTCCGCTATCGTCCATCCTAGCGCCTCCTTGTTCTCTTTTAGAACATTCACCAATCGCTCCTCCTGTCCAAAGGTCAATTTGTTAGAAATAATGACAGGTAGAGTATCATTTTCACCAAGAAAAGCATATTTAAGGTGATTAGGAAGTTGTTTCAATTCAATATCCGGCGCTTGGATAATGGATGGAAGAAGCTTTTCAGTTGGAACGGTCAGCTCGATGCGGTCTCCCCTTGGTGGTACATATGTGGGAGATCGATGGTCTAAAGCTACTATAGCCTCCTGCAGGTCAGATGAAAATACATAATCTCCAGCAATTTCATCTATAGGAGCCTGTAAAGCAACCTCCATCTCATCAACACACTCCAAATCAAAACAATCCTGTGCCATAGTATCAATAGCATCCATAAAGCACAGAGAGGGATCATCAGATGGGAATTTCATGGAATCATAGATATTATATTCAACTCGTTGACCATCAAATTCCATAGTAAGAGATCCTGAATAGACATCTATCTTGGTCCTAGCAGTTTTCAAGAAAGGTCGGCCCAATAGAATAGGGCCCTCATTGTTACCAGGACCCATGTCAATCACAAAGAAATCAGCAGGGAATATCAAATTGTCAACCATAACCAAGACATCTTCAACAATCCCTTTCGGGTAGATAGTAGATCGATCAGCAAGTTGAATTACTACCCGAGTGTCATTCAGAGGTCCCAACCCCAAAGCATGATAAACACTAGAAGGAAAAACATTAATAGATGCTCCTAAATCTAACATGGCTTTGTCAAATTTAGTGTCACCTATCACACATGGAATAGCAAACATACCAGGATCACTACACTTTTCAGGCATACGCTTTTGAAAGACAGCAGTGACATGTTCGCTTACCTTCACCTTTTGCTTACCTTTTAGCTTCTGGTTCCGCTTGATCGTGCAAAGTTCCTTAAAAAATTTAGCATATCGAGGAATGCTTTTGATCAAATTAAGCAAAGGAATATTTACCTCGCACTTACTGAATGTCTCGAAGATTTCCTTGTCGTTCTCATACCTCCTTGTATCCTTCAAAGCTTCCGGGAAGGGTGGAACGGGCTTTGGAGTCTCCATAGGTAAAGGAGAAGCAGGAGGAGAAGAAGAAGAAGAAGAAAGAGGGAGAGAAGAGGAAGGAGGTAAGGGAAAAAACGTACGAGAAGACGAATCGGCGGCGGGTGAGGCAGCGGCGGGCGCGGCAGGTGATGCGGCGGGCGCCGCAACTTGCCAGGTTTCTCCTGCGGCGGGCGCAGCTGGAATCGGCTCTCTGGCGGCGGGCACCGCAGGTGACAGCGGCGGGCACCGCAAGGGTTGCCGCGGGCGCCGCACCACTGTTTGCCCGTTTTCATCTTCAATTATTTCTATTTCTTCGTCCATTATCTCCTCCTCGTCCTTTTGCTTTGTGACAACCAGTTCCTTGCCACTCCTAAGTGTTACAGCACTGACATTCTCCTTTGTCGGATTCTCGATGGTCTATGACGGAAGCTTACCAGAACTATTTGCCTCTTTAGCACTTAAGATTTGAATGAGCTGACTCATTTGGTTCTCAAGCTTTGCCATCCGATCGGATTGCTGCTTCTCTAGGTTCTCCATCCGCTCTGACTGTTGTTTTTCATTCCTCATGACCAATCGTGACAGTTTGTGCAGTGGATCCTCATTATCCCCATTTGACTGCTGCTGACCTCCCTGTCGAGGTTCGAATTGTTGCTGAGGCCTTTCCTGTTGCCCCCCTTGCTGATTGACAGGTGCTTGATAGTTCCCATAGCCTTGCTGATAGCCCCTATTGTAGTTATTGTTGTTGAAATACCCAGGATTTCCATAATTTCCTTGTCTAGGCCTTTGTTGAGCGAAATTCCCAATGACATTCAATTCAACATTAGAATCTTGTATGAACGGGCACATGTCCATAGGATGGGTGAATTGGTTGCAAAGACCACATGCCTTCAATTGTTGAGGATTTCTATCAAGGATCAATTGTTTCATCATCTCCTTCACCTCTGCCATATCCGTCTGAAGTGCAGCCACAGGAGCATCAACAGCGAGTACACCCCTAGCCCGAGTGCTTTTGTTGAACTGTCTAGAGCCCTCAGATAACTCCCTAAACACCTCCCAAACTGCGGTAGGTGTCTTATTCAGCATGTTTCCTCCACAAGCAGAATTCACCGTCTTGCGCTCTATATCAGTCAACCCATTGAATAAAAAGAGAACCAGATCCTTTTGGGAGTACCCATGGCATGGGCAGCTGGCGCAGAGTTTCTTGAAGCGCTCAAAGTACTCATGTATAGACTCTGTCGCGTACTCCTCAATGTTGCTGATAGACCTTTTCAAAGCATTTAGCTTTGTTGCAGGGAAGTACATCTCTAGGAAGACTCTTTTCATCTCAGGCCAAGTAGCAATAGAGTCAGGTGGTAGATAGAAGAACCATTCATTTGCATCGTCCTTCAAAGTGAAGGGAAAGGCTCTCAGCTTGATTTGCTCTTCAGTTACATTCGCTGGTTTCATCCCAACCACCACCCTATGGAATTCAGAAAGATGCTTGTGGGGGTCCTCCCCACTCAGCCCATGGAATTTTGGTAGAAGATGAACCACCCCTGACTTTAGCTCAAAGTTTACTCCTTCTGCTAGCGCAGGGTATTGGATTGCCAGGGGTTGTTGTGCCAGATCAGGAGCAGAAAGCTCCTTAAGAGTGCGGTTCGCCATCTCTGCAATGTTTTCTACAGAGACGAATTAGTAGCAAAAGGTATGGACCCTTTGAAACGGTCCACACCAAGATCAACACTAAAAACACACAAGGATTTAATAAAAGTTCCCCGGCAACGGCGCCAAATTTGACGGAGGGGAAACCTGTCGTTGATTCCGCCAAAGAAACTCAAACCTATAACTAGTATAGTAATAAGTAAGAGGTCGATCCCACAGGGAAATTTATAACTCAAATGTGATTTTAACGTTGATTAAGTAACCAGATTGGGGGTTTTTTGTGTGAAAGTTTTTAAAGCAAATTAACGAAAGCAGAATAAGTGATTTTGGTTTAAACAATTTAGAGAAGCAATTCCACCTACAATTTTCCATTTTATTGGATTGAAGCGATCCTTGTAACTTCTTCTCGTCCTATTATGTTTCCTATGAATGCCCTTGTCCCGACCTAATATAGTTATTAGTCCAACCAGTCCTAGCAACCCTTATCAATTGAACAGTCCCTAAAGAAGGATTTAACCCAATTGATAGTTTTAAGTTCAGAGATTAGCCAAGGTATTTGCAGTCCCTAAAAAAGGATTTAACAACACATTCAAGTTCCTACTTATTCAATTAGTTCAACCAGCCCTAAAGGAATAAGTTTGCCACTTAGGTTAAGGTTCACAACCAGGAATCTACAAAACCTTAGCGACTGAATTGATCTAACGAGTTGGCCAGACAAGATAGAACAAATCAATAATTAATTAAGCACAAAGAAGTCGAAGCATTCACAAATAGGAAACTAGGAGCGAGAATTAGAAACTCACAATTAATCCGAATAAAGCTTCAAATTGCAGGCAGAATAGATGAGTTTAGTTCCTCATGGAAGACATAACTCAAAATCTCTAAAAAGTCTAATGGTTTAATGAATAGAATGAATGGTAATGAAAAATAACATAAAAGGCCTAATTAAACCATCCCATTCGGCCTCCAAACAAACATAGTTTAAAACTAGGGTTTCTAAAACGGCGCATACGCGCTGTCCGTACGTGCGGCGGCCGCCGCAAGTGGTGCGGCGCCCGCCGCAGATACTCTCTTCGCTACCCGCTGCGGCGGGCACTGCTGCGGCCGCGGCAATAGCTGCGGCGCCCGCGGCTCTCAGTTTTGCCGTGGTCTTGGCTTCCTTTGCAGGCTTCTCTCGTCTTGTCTTGCTTCTTTCTTCCTTGTTCCTTGCCATGTATCTTGTGTTCCTCTTCGATATATCGCATCTCCCATATGTGATCCGATTCAATCTGCGAGATAAACACAAATTTGCGCAGAATCCGAACTTTTCTAAAATAAACACAAGATGCAATTTAACAATAAAGCAAGCAAGAAATGCAACCTAATTACACTAAATGTATCTATAATGCCTATCTAAAATATGCATTATCAACATATTACAAACTTTTCTGACATGTGTCGTACTCTTGCTGAAGGTACAGCCCTGGAATATGTCAAGATGAAATCTTTTCGCTGGTCTCTCGCTGGGCCTGCATTGAAATGGCTGGAAGGGCTGAAAGCAAGATCACTCACAACCTGGGCCCAAGTAGAGCAAGATTTTCTGAACAAATTCTTCCCACCTGCCAAAACAGCACATCTCCGCCAGAGAATCGCCGTCTTCAAACAGAAGCAAGGGTAACCGCTGGCAAAAGCTGGGAGCACTACAAGGAACTTCTGCGATCTTGCCCTAATCATGGACAGCCACCCTACGTCATTCAGGAGATCTCAACTCTCTTGATCAAGTCACTAAGGACAGAATCAACCATTATACTCGCTATGAGTATCTGACAATGCCGCCAAGTGACGCATGGGGTGTGCTAGAGAAGCTCACTAACTACGACAACAAGTATGGGTCTACTGCAGCCTATGAAGAGAACCCATACGCCAGGCCAGCACCATCCATGCCCCTATATGAGCCACCTAAGGAGATTGATCCTGATGTTAGGGAGCAGTACTACAGAGACCAGAATAAGAAGCTCATCAAGCAAGTAAAGTATCTCTCTGTCAACCAGCCTTGCATTGAATACGGATCGCAAAGGCACACCACTCCTGAGTGCCCACACGCAGAACAAGTCAGGATGGCAGAGCATCATGAGGATGTAGCTTACGCAGGGGGTCCCAATCGCTACACGGGGGACCAAAGGTTTCAGCAATCACAATTGAACCAAGGTGTCCCTAGGAACCCCCCGCCCTACAGAGCTCCAGGACATCCGGAAATGGACCAGAAAAAGGATGATATACAGACAGTCCTGGAAGAAATACGGAGAAACCACTCAGAAACTAGGCAATCCTTCAACTCCGTCTATACTCAGATGCAAGGTGTCAACTCTAGGCTTGGGGAAATTGATATCTGGGGGAAATCAGTTCATATACAGATTGGTCAGCTAGCAGCAGGAATCCCCAGACAGTCAGGTTTCAGAACCAAATCCTAAGGGAAAAACTGGACATATCGCTGCTGTAAAACTCAGAAGCGGCCATCAATTGCAAGAGCCAGAGGTCGGAAAGCAGCAGAACAACGGAGAACAGCTAGTCGACCAGAGCCTGGTCGATGTCGCGGAGGGCCTCGTCGATCTCGAGGAGAACCTGCAAAAATCTTTGTCTGCACCAAACAGCAACTCGACTGCACCCAACCTGGTCGATGTTGACAAGACTCTAGTCGATGTCGAGGAGCCCCTGGTCGACGTAGAGCAACCTGCAGCATCTCCGACGTCTGTTCTGGCTCCGAATCAGAAAAAGAAGCTGCCTTTCCCCACAAAATCTCTAAAGGACCCGGCAGAAAAGAAATTTCAGCGCTTCATCAAGATGCTTCAGAAACTCAACGTCACCATCCCCTTCACATAAGCTCTCAATGAAATGCCATATTATGTCAAATTCCTGAAAGAGATTCTGAGCAAAAAGCGATCGATGGCTGAAATCACAGAGGAGTGCAGCCATTTGGACATACTGGAGAAGAGGCCTGATCCAGGTAAGTTTGCTATAACTATTGGATTTGGTCCATACAAAATTAATGCCCTATGTGATCTTGGAGCTAGTGTGAATATAATGCCTTTAACGATTTGGTCCAAGATTAAGATAGGTGCCCTGGAGCCTGTGGATGCTAGACTTTACATGGCCAACAACACGGTAGTCATTCCAACAGGCATGGTGGATAATGTGCCAGTCCAAGTAGGTAAATTCTTCGTCCCTGCTGATTTCTTAGTTGTTGATATGCAAGAGGATCCTGCTTGTCCAATTATTCTAGGAAGGCCCTTCTTGGCGACGGTGGATGCCAACATAAGCGTAAGGAAAGGAGTGCTCACCTTCAACATCAGCGATGAGGTAATTGAGTATTCCTTTAATAAAACTGAAAGGCATACAGGTCCAATGGAAGAGGTCAAATCTATCTCAGCTGGCTACGTCACCTGCGGGGAACCCAAGGTCAGAAATATGACCCCTGAGGAGCTGGAAAAGAGGGACATGGAGGCCCAGGTGGAGGAGATCATGGCAATCCTCAAGTAGAACACAGAGAATCCAATCGACACGGACCAAGGTAAGTCGTTGTGGATTAATTATTTTTCGGATGCCTTGGCAGGAGCTAAGTATGGGGTCAAGATCGACCGGACCCTAGTCGATCTCGACCAGACCAAGGAGTCTCCACCAGTACCAGCCTCGTCGAGCAGCCAGACGGAAGCAGAACCCTACTCGATCTCGAGTAGGCTCGTCGAAATCGACCACCAGAGCCCTACGTCGACTCAGCTTTCCTCGACGCTGACGACACCAGAGCCAAGACCTTCGTCGACATCGACCACCCTTGTCGAGATCGACAAGCCCTCTGCTGACTCGACTCCTGCTTCCTCAATGCTGAGACCACGAGAGCCAGGATCGTCCTCGATCTCGACCACCCTTGTCGAGATCGACCACCACTCGACTCCACCAGATCCTTCCTACTCGACGCTGCAGCCACCAGGAGCGGAGCCCTACTCGAGGTCGACCAGCCTTGTCGAGATCGACAAGCCCTGTCCTTCGTCGACTTCTGCATCATCGAGTAGACCACCACCAGAACCTGCAGACTCGTCGAGATCGACTAGCCCTAGTGATGGACGGTTTTTAGTCGCATAAACCGTATCAAAATAAAACTCAAACCTACAAACTAGTATAGCAAGCAAGTAAGAGGTCGATCCCACAGAGAATCAAGTATTTCTCAGCAATGTGTATTTACCAATTAGTATAAAGGGGGGGTTTTGGTTGATTGAGATTGAAAAGAAAACAAAATAAAATAAAAACAAATAATGCAAAACAAATTAGAGAAGATCGCTCTACCTACAACTATCCACTTTATTTGTTTGAATTGATATTGTAACTTCCTCTTGTCCTTTTAGTCTTCCTATGAATGCCCTTGTCCCGACCTAATATAGTTACTAGTCCAATCAGTCCTAGAAACCCTTATCAATCGAACAGTCCCTAAAGAAGGATTTAACAACACATTCAACTTCCTACTCATTCAATTAGTTCAATCAGCCCTAAAGGAACAAGTTTGCCACTTAGGTTAAGGTTCACAATCAGGAATCTACAAAACCTTAGCGATTGAATTGATCTAACGAGTTGGCCAGACGAGATAGAACAAATCAATAATTAATTAAGCACAAAGAAGTTGAAGCATTCACAAATAGGAAACTAGGAAACAAGATTCAGAAACTCACAATCAATCCAAATAAAGCTTCAAATTGCAAGTAGAACGAAGAGAGTTTAGTCGCCCATGGCGAACATCGCTCTCTCTCTAATTGTGTGATGAAAAGTAGAATAGAATAGAAGTTAATGAAAAATAACCTAAAAGTGGCCTAATAAAACATCCAAGTCGGCCTCAAACCAACATCATAGAAACTAGGGTTTTTTTCCTCAAAACGGCGCACCGACTGTCCGTGCGGCGGGCGCCGCAAAGTTGCGGCGGGCGCAGCAAACCATGCGGCGGGCGCAGCATGAATACCGCCCCTGGCGGCGGGCGCGGCAAACCATGCGGCGGGCGCAGCAAACCATGCGGCGGGCGCTGCATTGGTCTTTCACGGAAATTCCGTCTTGAATCAGCTCTCGACGTCAACATGAAAGTTGTAGCCCTCTGAAAGAGCTTTCCAACGCATGGTCATAATAGTCGATCGGACAACCGAGGCCTCCAGAAAGTGCAAAACAAGTTCAGCATGTCTGGCGACAACTTCTGCAGACTTGTTCTTCGTTTAGGTTCGCTTCTTCTTCTCAGGACCTCTTGAGATCTTCATGTAAGCTTCTTCGATCAACTAGACATTCTCATCCAATGCGTTATCAACCCATGTCTTCTCCTCGGATCTACCATTACCTGAAATAATCAATAAAAATGTGTAGATTCCGATTCCACCAACATAGAGAGCAAATATGCAAATTGTAATCAAATCATGGATGAAATGCATCTTAAATAAGCTAAATGCAACCTATTATGCCTACCTAAATGCATGCTATCAAACTCCCCCACACTTAACCTTTGCTTGTCCTCAAGCAATGATAGAATGAACATGAATCAATGTATCCCACAGGAAATCCCTTCCAGTTTCAATCTCATCAAAAAGCAACATCACAGCAGGTGAAAACATAAACCAAACAAACAAATGTCATAGCATGTATTATAGTGATCAAAGCTTAGAAGTAGACATCATCCAACCTCACCAGAAATATGTGTTTCACTCATGTGTTTAGGCTTTAAGGTACAACTCTCTACTCAATCCAAAATGCACTAAGCTCATAGACATTGACCACCATATCACCAATCAACTACCGAAATGTCATTACTTGCGGGACACAATAAAGAAAATAAAATTCAACACTTTTTTTTTTCCTTTTCTTTGTCTTTCTTTCTCTTTTTTTTTTCTTTTTCTTGTCTTGGTGCTTTCCTTACGCGAAGCGCAAACATAGGTGTCATGAATGGCCCCGGTCTATCAACACCTCAACTATTAATATGAAGTCCACTTGAACACCTGTTGACGCAAGTTGCAAACATGGGTGTCATGAATGAACCTGGTTACTCAATGATCAACCTTTCTTTCCTAGCGGATAGTTTTCAACACCTTTTTGCGCGAATCATATCCATGGGTGTCATGCATAGATCCGGTTACTAAGTGCATCAACCATTGCCACCTTATTCACTAAATATGCAAAAATTCAAATAATAGACTCAAAATATAAACATAAACTCCGCAAGCAACAAACATGTGAGTCGGTCTTTAGAAATAGATACTGCAGTCAACGCCAAGAGGTAGCAACACTAGGAGAGTAATTCACACAACTGAGCAAAAGAATTCAAATAAGGCCAAACATCCTCACAGGGTCATGTTTTTAGGATTTCAATCATACTTTAGCTCAATCATACATGCTCAATTATATTTGCTAGCTCATGTTCCACATAAATCAAATACAGACAAAAATCAAAACATCCAGAATTCCATGGGATTTTTATGAATCATGCTTGAAATTTAAAATAGAGGACAAACTAAGTCAGATGGGTATTTAATAACACTTAAATGCAATGCATGGTATTTTTGGATTTTTTTCATATGCAGTATATGAATAAAAATAAACATGACAACATAAATAAACATGATAACATAAGTAAACATGATATCATAAGTAAACATGATATGCAAATTCTATATATATGCAATGCAATCCCTCCCCCACACTTAAACCTTTCATTGTCCTCAATGAAACATAAAAGACAACAAAAAATAAAAACATAGAGAAAGAGATGAATGAAATACTCACAATGTGGTGGAAGGGGCGATATAGGTCGGATCTGAGCATTGCGCGCGTCGGGTTAAAGAAAACTAGCTAACTAGGAATTGAAATAACTAAAACTTACCTCGGGTTGCCTCCCGAGAAGCGCCTCTCTTTAATGTCATTGGCTTGACTTATTCTCAATCTCAAGACCTTATTTCTCAGACATTGCCAAGGCCCTCAGTAACATATCATATTCCTGTGCACACATCTTGCAAAGCACATCATAGCACAATAAATTGAAAGCATAAAATGCGGAACTCAAGAACCCTTTCAATCTATCAAATAGTCTAGTATGACTCTCTGCAGAAGGAATATGATACCACCAACACAGTTCCGCTGGTGGCTTCTCAAAATAGCAGTCAAAAGGATCAACATATACACCATTAACTTCAAAATTGCAAAAGTTTACCTTTATTACCTCTTTAGCCTCAGCTGATGGCTCTAGACCTGGTTCATCAATAGGCGAGATCAGAATGGATGGTGCAGATGGAGTAGGAGACACATCACATGTAACCTCATGCGTCGACTCATGAGATTCCAAGTCAGGAAGCACTAGACTCTTTCCTCCATCGTCGAAGACACTATCGTTGTCTGCAACCAATTCATCTTCTTCTTCGAAACTCCTTTCTTTCTCACCTTTTGCACTTAAAATTTGAATGAGTTGGCTCATCTGATTCTCCAAGTTTTTACAGCGGCTCATTTGCTCCTCCAATTTTCCGATTCGGCTCATATTTCTTTCCTCTAACTGCTGCACCACTTGAGTAAGAGTGTGCAATGGATCCTCCAGGTGTGTGACAGAGTCCTCCATCGGCGGAGAAGACGTAGCGAGCAAGACTTCTTGTGAAACATGGTAATCCATATAACAGAAAAAATCCCACAACCCCGACAATCCTCCTAATCGTTTCAGACCTCCGTTACTCATGTACTCAGCAAGTGCTCGCGTCTCAACAGTCATCCCATCAAGTATGCAAATAATCATATCTCGGATGCTGAATTGATAACCCCATGAATCAAGGTCGTCAACATACTCATGCAATCTAGTGAAATATTGGTGAAAGTTCTCACCTTCAAACTGCAACAATCTCAACATCTTAAAAAGTTAGTAGCAAGGGTGTTGTGAACCGTAAGATAGGTTCACAACGAAGTTAGATATATAAACAAAAATTAATAAATACACAAAACAAAGAAATAAACTTGATTCCCCGGCAACGGCGCCAATTTGATGGACGGTTTTTAGTCGCATAAACCGTATCAAAATAAAACTCAAACCTACAAACTAGTATAGCAAGCAAGTAAGAGGTCGATCCCACAGAGAATCAAGTATTTCTCAGCAATGTGTATTTACCAATTAGTATAAAGGGGGGGTTTTGGTTGATTGAGATTGAAAAGAAAACAAAATAAAATAAAAACAAATAATGCAAAACAAATTAGAGAAGATCGCTCTACCTACAACTATCCACTTTATTTGTTTGAATTGATATTGTAACTTCCTCTTGTCCTTTTAGTCTTCCTATGAATGCCCTTGTCCCGACCTAATATAGTTACTAGTCCAATCAGTCCTAGAAACCCTTATCAATCGAACAGTCCCTAAAGAAGGATTTAACAACACATTCAACTTCCTACTCATTCAATTAGTTCAATCAGCCCTAAAGGAACAAGTTTGCCACTTAGGTTAAGGTTCACAATCAGGAATCTACAAAACCTTAGCGATTGAATTGATCTAACGAGTTGGCCAGACGAGATAGAACAAATCAATAATTAATTAAGCACAAAGAAGTTGAAGCATTCACAAATAGGAAACTAGGAAACAAGATTCAGAAACTCACAATCAATCCAAATAAAGCTTCAAATTGCAAGTAGAACGAAGAGAGTTTAGTCGCCCATGGCGAACATCGCTCTCTCTCTAATTGTGTGATGAAAAGTAGAATAGAATAGAAGTTAATGAAAAATAACCTAAAAGTGGCCTAATAAAACATCCAAGTCGGCCTCAAACCAACATAATAGAAACTAGGGTTTTTTCCCTCAAAACGGCGCGCCGACTGTCCGTGCGGCGGGCGCCGCAAAGTTGCGGCGGGCGCAGCAAACCATGCGGCGGGCGCTGCATTGGTCTTTCACGGAAATTCCGTCTTGAATCAGCTCTCGACGTCAACATGAAAGTTGTAGCCCTCTGAAAGAGTTTTCCAACGCATGGTCATAATAGTCGATCGGACAACCGAGGCCTCCAGAAAGTGCAAAACAAGTTCAGCATGTCTGGCGACAACTTCTGCAGACTTGTTCTTCGTTTAGGTTCGCTTCTTCTTCTCAGGACCTCTTGAGATCTTCATGTAAGCTTCTTCGATCAACTAGACATTCTTATCCAATGCGTTATCAACCCATGTCTTCTCCTCGGATCTACCATTACCTGAAATAATCAATAAAAACGTGTAGATTCCGATTCCACCAACATAGAGAGCAAATATGCAAATTGTAATCAAATCATGGATGAAATGCATCTTAAATAAGCTAAATGCAACCTATTATGCCTACCTAAATGCATGCTATCACCTAGTCGAGATCGACCAAACACAGTAGTCCCCGATTCCGTCTCTACGAAGGTAAGCTAAGGTATGGATCTTTCTTCTCCTATTTCCATTAAAGATTTATCTATACATGGGAGAGGTTTGCCTTGGTATGTGCGCTTATGCAGGATATTCAATGATGAGCCTAAGGAGTATGAAATTGGAGACAAGCTCTATGTCTCTAAATCAAAGGATCATTGGTTTCCCAACAAATTCAACAAGAAGCGGATGGGACCTTTCATGGTGAACAAGATCCATTCTGGAGGATTACAGCTGATGGACAAGAATGGAGTCTTATTTGAGGCCCAAGCTACATGGGCCCTGCAAATGCCACCTTGAGCTAAATGGAAAATTCGGCCTAGCGACTATAAAATCTAGAGCATGTACATAGACGTTTTAGGACTTTTGAGACTTTGTTTTGCTTTGGTTTTGAACACTCTTTTAGTTTTGCTATTATGGGTATATGTCTTCTACACTTTTCAGGTCCATGGATAGAACCAAGTCATATTCGGTCCAGGAGGTGCTTACATTCGAAATTTTGAGGCCCTGCACACCTGTCTTGTGAGTTTCTTTCTTTACCCTTGTTTTTATACAGTGAGGACACTGTAATGTTTAAGTATGGGGTGGGGGAAGGGCTTACTTTATGCATATTTGGCTTTATTTGACATTTTTTGTGCATATTTAGAAATTATTTCTTTGAATTGCTACATGGCTATTTTGGAATGCATTATTGCTTTATGTGCTTATATGCATGTTTTCCAAATTTGAAAAAATGACCCCCATTTGAAATTTTTGGTTAATGTCATGGAAGCTTATATTGAACTCGACGATGCAAAATTGGATTCATTAGAGATATAGCACGAAATTGCCTAGTAAAGGGAAGTCACAATGAAGTGCATTATTTCTTGAAAACCATGAAAGGAGGTAAAATTTGAAGTTGCTTTTGACATGTTGCATAATAAGATGATGGAGGACTTTATATTTCCATATAATGCTCATTGTTAATTCCTAGCCTTACCTATGCTTATGCATCACAAAAGCCATAATATGCCTTATTTCATATATTGCTCCACATGATCTAAATATTTGCCATTCTTTACCTTATCCGGGGATTATGTTGAGAATGATGTTACATTATGGAGATGTCATATGGTGTTTGTGTTGGTGTTTATCATTATTGGAGTTTGGAAGGAAATTGTTTGAATTATATGGAAAACTTAATGAGTGAAAGAAAATCCAATCACCTCAGGAGATAAAGGTAGATTGACCCTGCTCTCTGAGATAATAGTTTGGAGAGATGGGACACATTGTGAGGAGTCCAAAACACTAAGTATCTGGGGCCATTCATGACACCCATGTTTGCGACTCGCGAGAAGGCAGTGCTGAGGTTAGAGAGGTAAAAGCATTATTATTGATAAAAGCATTATGAAATGTGATAAATGTTATGGAGAAGGAATGTGGAAATTCAGTTTGGAAATACTCCATTTTCCCGGATCATTAGCACCGCGTTGCAAAAAATTGCCCACCTTTAGCCTTATACCAAATCTACTACTTATTTGAGCTTAAATTAAAGTCTTCTTGATTGTCAACGCTTTGTCACTTATGAATGTTTTTGCACAACCCTCCTTTTGTGAGTAGATGTTGCTTTTGTATATTTGCACATGCATGAATCTGTGACATAAGTACCTTTTCGAGGATGGTAATTGATTGCAGGGACATATGAGAATGAATCTGATATGTTGAGAGTTTTGATTTCTTCCCCTGAATGACAATTAAAAGTATTGCTTGAGGACAAGCAAGCTTAAGTATAGGGTGTTTGTTGTGAGCTGAATTTGCCATGTTTTACATTACCTTTTATGTCGATTTTTGCATACATTTCATTCATTTGGGCTAAGATAATACAGAACCTATGTAGTTTATGTTTATTTGCCAAATTATGGAATCTACACCAGTTTCTGTTTAATTCGCAGAATTCGAGACATTTTACAACAATTCTACAGAAGGTCAGAAAAGCTCGGAAAACGGCTACAGAAGTCCAAGGTCAAGAAAGCAGCGGAACCAGTCGAATCAATCTGAGAGTCAAGGTTACTCGATCTCGAGTTGACCCAACTCGATCTCGACGAGCTTGTCCGAGCAGCCTTGGTCGACAGTGCCTGATCGAGAATGCCAGACCAACCAGACTTCCGGACCCAACTTGATCTCAACAAGACCCTAGTCGAGATCGACGAAGCCTAGTGCCACACCCAGAGTCGACGAGGAGAGAAGTCGAGGACGAGAAGCCGAGCACACCTCTACTCGATCTCGACAAAGCCTTGTCGAGATCGACAAGCCACATAGTGCCAGTCCGAGTCCATGCCGAGGAGAAGATGCTCGACCAGGGAAGACCACCACTCTACTCGATCTCGACGAACCCTAGTCGAGATCGACGAGCCAGAGTCCAGATCCAGGCCTGTCGAGCAGATCTAGCCGAGAAGTCCAGTCGACGAACAATCCTTGTCGAGGTCGACGAGCCCTTGTCGATGTCGAGTAGACCAGTCTCCAGAAACGCGTCGTTGAGGGTTGTCCTAGTCGAGTTGGGATTCCTTGGGGCCGAAGGAGGAAGATTCTATCCGAATTCTATCAAGTCTATCCATGGGAGACAAGATCTATCAACACATGAAGACCTACCTAAATTAGATTTATCTTTTTCCTTATTGATTTATTTCCATTATGCATTTTATTTATCTTTTAGCAAATTAGATATAGATTTAGATATAGAGATAGATGATTATTTCCTTGATTAGCAAGGTTTGATAACTATAAATAAGGCCCTTGGGGCTGGTTTTTCATTAATTCCAATTCAGAGACACAATTACACAGAGAAGTTTAGGAGTTCTATGGTTTTTAGGGTTTTGGCTTTCTGCGAAAGTTGATTGCCGGGATTGTAAATGCTTTTGAATATAGTTTTATGCAAGTTAGTTCTTTTCATCAATCAATGTCTGCGATTGCGATGAGGCGTGAGTAGTCCACCCACTTCTGGGGCTGGGGTGAGCCCGACGGTGGCCATGTGAGGCGATGCAATAAAGGTCAGATCTTTTTGTGCAATTCATCTTCTATCCCTATGAGCATGATTCTTTTGCGAGAGTTGAAGGTGATCCTTGTTTGTGTTATTGAAGCGAAAGTGATCTTAATGCAACTCGGGTTAATTATGTGAAAAAGGGTTAGTAACAATTAGGGTTTATGCGAAAGCCTCTATTTGCCTATTTGTTAATGACGAAAGTTATTTGATGTAAAGCATGATCTTTTGTGCCTTTATATGTTACTTTACATGGTTATCGTTGTGGCATTGATACCCTGGTCTTGGAAGTCTTTTAATATATTGATTTATTTCTGCAAGAAATCTGAGTTTGGGTTCGAAAATTTGCATTTTAAAGTTTTTGTTTCCAGACGACATAGAGTAGAGCTCGTCGATCTCGAGTAGGACCTTGTCGAGATCGAGTAGGGCTCGTCTAGGTCGAGTTGATTTTTCTGTTGTTGTTGTCGATTTCCAGTTTCTGTCTTCACTGCCTTTGTCGATCTCGAGTAGGTGTGGTCGAGATCGAGTAGCCTGTTGCCTTGAGTTATTTTCTGTCCTTGCTTTATTTCCTGTTTTGCTTTGTTCTTTGCTTTTATTTTTTATTTTCTACTTTTATTTCTGTTTCTTTCTGTCTTTCTGTCTTTCTGCTATTCTGCCTGTGAGATCTGTTGCTATCTGAGAACTGCTGACGTGCTTCCTCGTGGATTCGATCCTGACTATTCTCTTACTACAACGGGAGGAAGTCTTGTATTTATTTGCTGAGACAGGGAAGTCAGTCTGAACTCTATTTTATATTTATTTCATACTTGACCATCCTCCTACAACAACAATTCCCAAACAATAATAAAGAACAAATCAAAAAGCTAAGAGAACAACAAACTGTTGAAATCAACCTCTTCCTCAAACCCCAAATTTCCAATTATATTAGAAATGGAATCGGCACAGATTATATAACTTGTCATTGTTGCATTCAAACTCGAAAACGCTATCAGCCCTAGCCTAAACCCCAAATTTCATAGTTTTCTCTAAAAGTAAATTCACTTACCAAGAGAGAGAAAGGGAACTTGCGAGAGAGAAATTGGGAGCTACCACGATGGACGTGACATCAGTGGTCGGAGATTGCAAGTGAAGGCAACCACCGCCGCTCCTCTTCAGATTCATCTTGAGTAGTTCATTGTTCTCCTCTGCTAACTGGAAAGACCTTTGAACCCTAGATTCGAAAAGGAAGTGTGTCCGAAAATGGAGGTAGACTTGGTGCGACGGGAAGGGTGGGTATGGAGATCAAGGATGTTGGGGGAGAGTTTAGATCTGAAAGATCTATACTCGTTTTAGATCTGAAAGATCAAGGATGGTAGTGAAAATGAGAGTAAAAATAGATCTAGATATGAAAATGGGAGAAAAGGAGTTTTAGACCTGAGGGCAAGAGAAGAATAGAGAGGAAAGAGAGGATGACTATTGTGAGCTGAATCTGCCATGTTTTACATTTACTTTTATATCGATTTCTGCATACATTGCATTCATTTGGGCTAAGATAATACAGAATCTAGGTAGTTTATGTCTATTTGCCAAATTATGGAATCTACACCAGTTTCTGTTTAATTCGCAGAATTCGAGGCGTTTTACAACAATTCTAAGGAAGGTCGGAAAAGCTCGGAAAACAGCTACAGAAGTCCAAGGTCAAAGCAGCAACGGAACCAGTCGAATCGAGCCGAGAAACCAGACTACTCGACCTCGAGTAGCCCTTACTCGATCTCGACAAGTATGTCATAGCACAGCCTTGTCGACCAGGAGCAACGTCGAGAGCCAGACCACCCTTGCCGAGTTGCTGCTGCCCTGTTCGACTGTCCGATCTTCTGTCGAGTAGTTGTACTCGAGATCTAGGACCCTGTTGTCGACTTCTGTCCGTGAGATTCCACCGCTGCCTAGGATCCGGTGACACGCTTCCTCGTGGATCGATCCTGACTTCCCGCTACTACATCAGGAGGAGGTCTTGTAATTATTTGCGTGGGCAGAATCTAGTTTGATTTATATTTTATATTTCATACTCGATTTCCTCTTACAACAAATTGGCACCGTTGCCGGGGAAGCTATCATTCGCGCCTTAGGTAGTTGAATCTCACGTCTACTTTGAGTTACTTTTTCGGGTGTATGCGTCGTACTGGTCTACTACCTGAGTTTGACAGCTTAGACGAACCAGAGCGTTACCTACACATCCACTCTAAACTCAAAAGGATCATGGTGGACGCAGAAACACAAGAACAGCTGATTACGAGGCTTACCCCAGAGCTAGCCGCAAAGGATGCCACTATCGCCAATGAAAGGGCAGCGAGGGAACAAGCGGAAGCTGAGCTTGCCCAATATCCAACTACTGCTGAGGATTATATGCATCCAACTCTCGTCGTGCCTGAATCGGCGATTCTAATCCCTGAAAACTCTTTTGAAATTCGCACTCAATTTCTTATAGAGCTTAAAAATAATGCTTTTCATGGAAGATTTTATGAGTGTCCTCTTGAACATATTACCAATTTTCATGACATGTGTCGTACTTTTGCTGAAGGTACAACTCTGGAATATGTCAAGATGAAAGCTTTCCGCTGGTCTCTGGCTGGACCTGCACTGAAGTGCTTTGAAGGGCTGAAGCCGAGATCTCTCACCACATGGGCCCAAGTAGAGCAAGAATTTCTGAACAAATACTTCCAACCCTCCAAAACAGCACTTCTCCGCCAGAAAATCACCGCCTTCAAACAGAAGCCAGGGGAACCGCTGGCAAGGGCATGGGAACGTTACAAGGAGCTGTTGCGATCTTGCCCTACTCATGGACCGCCACCCTACGTCATTCAATAGATATTCTTCAACTCTCTTGATCAAGTCACTAAGGACAGAATCAACCATTATACTCGCTATGAGTATCTAACGATGCCACCAAGTGACGCATGGGGTGTGCTAGAAAAGCTCACTAACTACCACAACAAATATGGGGCTCCTACAAACTATGAGGAGAACTCCTACGCCAGGCCAGCACCATCTATGCCACTCTATGAGCCAGCAAAGGAGATCGACCCAGATATCAGGGAGCAGTTCTACAGAGACCAGAATCGCAAGCTCCTCAAGCAATTCAAATATCTATCTGTCAATCAGCCTTGCATCGAATGCGGATCACAGAGGCACACCACTACTGAGTGCCCACACATAGAGCAAGTCAGAATGGCAGAGACACATGAGGAGGCAGCCTACGCTGGGGTCCCAATCGCTATATGGGAGATCAAAGGTTCTATCAACCACAATGGAACCAAGGTCCCCCTAGGAATCCCCCACCCAACAGAGCTCCAGGACATCCAGAAAGAGATCAAAAGAAGGATGATCTGCAATTGATCCTTGAGGAAATGCGACGAAATCAGGGCACCATCAACAACCAGTTCCAGAGCATCACCACCAAATTTGGGGAACTAGACATCTGGAAAAGAGGAATAGAGACCCAGATGGGTCAAATCGCTGCGCAGATCCCACGACCGTCCGGCAAGCTCCCTGGGCAAACAGAACCAAATCCTAAGGGGAAAACCGGACATGTCGCAGTTATCAAACTCAGGAGTGGGCATCAACTACACGAGCCAGAGGTCGGAAAACAGCAAAGCAACGCAGAGCAGCAACTCGAGACTGAGCAGCACCTGGTCGATCTCGAGGAGCTCGTACTCGATGTCGACAAGCCTCTACTCGACCAAAACCAGAAGCTGAGCTTGGACTCCGCTGCGCAGACCAGCAACCCGAGGTCGATAACCCAACTCGATGTCGACAAGCCCCTAGTCGATGTCGACAAGCCCGTGGTCGAGATCGACAAGCAGCAAGCCGACGTCGACGACTCTGCAGCATCTCCGACAACTGATCTGGCTCCGAAGCAGAAAAAGCCACTGCCTTTCCCTTCAAAAACACAGAAAGATCCCACTGCAGGTAGGTTTACCAGATTTGTTAATATGCTGCAAGAACTGAATGTTTCTATTCCCTTTACAGAAGCCCTGCAAGAGATGCATGGATATGTCAAGTTTCTGAAGGAAATCCTGAGCAAGAAGCGATCCATCTCAAAGATCGCAGGCGAATGCAAAGTACTCCACTTCCCAGAAAAGAGGCCTGACCCTGGTAAGTTTTCTGTTACTGTGGGTTTTGGACAATATAAATATAATTCTCTATGCGATTTAGGAGCAAGTGTGAGCATCATGCCTTTATCAATCTGGCGGAAGGTCAAGATAGGATGCATAGAACCTGTGGATGCTAAATTATACATGGCTAACAATACAGTGGTCATCCCTACAGGTATAGTTGAAAATGTCCCCGTCCAGGTTGGTAAATTCTTTCTCCCAGCTGATTTCCTTATCATTGACTGTGCTGAAGATCCTACTAGCCCTATTATTCTTGGTAGACCATTCTTAGCTACTGCAGATGCCCGAATTAGTGTCAAGAATAGGTCGCTCACCTTCGATCACCATAGGCGATGAGGTTTTGGATTTCTCTTTTGGCCCTGCAAAAGAGGAAATTTCTTGGCTGGAGGTGAAAAGCATTAGCATCGACGGGACCAAGCAAACAGCGGAGCAAGGAGCAAAAATTGTACTCGAGATCGACGAACCCTCCTCGATCTTGACAAGCGCTCTCCTCGACCTCGACAAGCCATTGTCGATCTCGACCACCACCGCTGAGCCAGAGACTTGCCCAAAGTCTAAGTGTGGGGTCCCTGTACTCGATCTCGACCAGCAGTACTCGACATCGAGTAGACCCAAGCCCAAAGATTTCTGTTTTGGGTCCAAACAGGTAAGTTCAGGTATGAATTCTACTCCCCCTCAGTCCATAAATAAAAATTTAAATGATTTAAGGGCAAATAACACACCGTGGCGAGAGAACCTGCAGAAACTGAGGGCTACAAAGAAGAAGAAGAAGAAAGAGAAGGGAGATGATGCAAGCAACCACCTGTCAGCTGAGCTTGCATACTACCATCAGGACCTAGACGATCCAGGAGAAGGGCCAAGCATGAGCGGGCCCCACAATAACGGTCCTTGAGCACAAACGGAGAAGTAGGCCTAGCGACTCTAAAATCTAGAGCATGTATATAAACTTTATGAATTTTTGGGACTTTTTGGTTTTTTGTTTTATGTCTTTTTAAGTACTTCATGTGGATAATCTTGTTTTTGTGAAATCTAATACTTTTTGGTCGGCAAGCATATAAGGATCGCAAAAAGTGGAAGGAAGAAGTCCCTGAAAAACCAGTCAGAATCGACGACGGCCAAGTTGACGACGACAAGGAGGAGCAGCCCAGACAAAGCTACTCGAGATCGAGTAGACGTACTCGACATCGACAAGCCATCAAACACTCCTCGACTTCAGAAAACCACCAGACGCTGAAAAGCTACTCGATATCGAGTAGACTGTGCTCGACATCGACGAGAATCCCTACTCGACATGCCCAGTTTCACCTTCCTCGATGCATTATCCTGTGAGTTGCTTCCTTTACTCTTGTTTTATTTGATTTTATACAGTGAGGACATTGTAATATTTAAGTATGGGGTGGGGGAAGGGCTTACTTTGTGCATATTTGATCATATTTGACATTATTGGAGCATTATTTCTTTGAATTGCTACATGGCTATTTTGGAATGCATTATTGATTTATGTGCTTATATGCAGGATTCCCAAAAATTTGAGAAAAATGACCCCCATTGAAAATTTTGAATAATGTCATGGAAGTGTAATATTGAACTCGACGATGCAAAATTGGATTCATTAGAGATATAGCATGAAATTGCCTAGTAAAGGGAAGTCACAATGAAGTGCATTATTTTCTTGAAAACCATAAAAGGAGGTAAAATTTGAAGTTGCTTTTGACATGTTGCATGATAAGATGATGGAGGACTTTATATTTCCATATAATGCTCATTGTTTATATTCCTAGCCTTACCTATGCTTATGCATCACAAAAGCCATATATATGCCTTATTTCATATATTGCTCCACATGATCTAAATATATTACCATTCTTTACCTTATCCGGGGATTATGTTGAGAATGATGTTACATTATGGAGATGTTATATGGTGTTTGGGTTGTGATTATTATCATTATTGGAGTTTGGCAAGGAAATTGTTTGAATATATGGAAAATTTAATGAGCGAAAGAAAATCCAATCACCTCAGGAGATAAAGGTAGATTGACCCTGCTCTCTGAGATAATAGTTTGGAGAGATGGGACACATTATGAGGAGTCCAAAGCACTAAGTATCTGGGGCCATTCATGACACCCATGTTTGCGACTCGCGAGAAGGCAGTGCTAAGGTTAGAGAGGTAAAAGCATTATTATGAATAAAAGCATTATGAAAGGTGATGAATCAAATGGAGAAAGTATGTGGTATGAAATTCAATTTGGAAATACTCCATTTCCCCGGATCATTAGCACCACATTGCCAGAAATGTCCCACCTTTTAGCCTTTTACCAATCTACTCCTTATTGAGCTTAAATTAAAGTTCTCTTGATTATTAATGCTTTGTCACACATGAATTATTTGTGCATAACCCTCCTTTTGTGAGTAGATGTTGCTTTGATATATTTGCACTTGCATGGATCTGTGACACTAGTACCTTTACGAGGATGGAAATTGATTGCAGGGTTATATGAGAATGAATCTGATATGTTGAGAGTTTTGATTTCTTCCCCTGAATGACAAATAAAAGGATTGCTTGAGGACAAGCAAGCTTAAGTATGGGGTGTTTGTTGTGAGCTGAATCTGCCATGTTTTACATTTACTTTTATATCGATTTCTGCATACATTGCATTCATTTGGGCTAAGATAATACAAAATCTATGTAGTTTATGTCTATTTGCCAAATTATGGAATCTACACCAGTTTCTGTTTAATTCGCAGAATTCGAGGCGTTTTACAGCAATTCTAAGGAAGGTCGGAAAAGCTCGGAAAACAGCTACAGAAGTCCAAGGTCAAAGCAGCAACGGAACCAGTCGAATCGAGCCGAGAAACCAGACTACTCGACCTCGAGTAGCCCTTACTCGATCTCGACAAGTATGTCATAGCACAGCCTTGTCGACCAGGAGCAACGTCGAGAGCCAGACCACCCAGCTCCGGAAGTCTACTCGATCTCGACAAGACCTGGTCGAGATCGACGAAGCCCAGCGCCACACCCGGAGTCGAGGAGAGAACTGATCGAGAAGCTGAGGACAAGGACGCCGAGGACAATCCTACTCGATCTCGACAAGCTTCTAGTCGAGATCGACGAGCCCCACAGCGCCAGTCCGAGTCCATGCCGAGGAGAAGCTGCTCGACCAGAGAAGACCACACCCTAGTCGACCTCGACAAGCCCTTGTCGACATCGACGAGCCCCGAGTCCAGATCCGAGCCTGTCGAGTAGAGCCACCCGAGAAGACCCAGTCGACATAGCCAGTCTACTCGACCTCGACGAGCCCTTGTCGACATCGACGAGCACCGTGAACCAAGTCCGAGTCTGTCGAGCGCCAGCTAGCCGAGACGACGAAGCCGAGCCAGTCAACCCTACTTGAGATCGACCAGACCCTTGTCGAGATCGAGTAGACCTCCAGAGCCGCGTTACTCGGTTCGACGAATCCTACTCGACTTGGGATTGCTTGGGCATGAAGATTGCTGATTCTATCCAAAAATATTTAGATATATTTCCTATTTTAGATTTAATTCCTTTATGTCTTTTATTTATCATTAAAGTTTTAGATATAGATATAGATATTCTATCCTGGAGTAGCAAGGATTAGAAGCCTATAAATAAGGCCCATGGGGCTCAGTTTTATTCATTCAATTTCAGAGCAAGACAAGTAGTTCCACCGAGACAGTTTAGGAAGTTCGAAGGTTTTAGGGTTTTGGCATTCGACGAGAGTTGGATTGCCGGGATTGTAAAGTCTTGGAATTTAGTTTAATGCAAGTTATTTTCTTTCAATCGATGATGTCTGAGTTTGCAATGAGGCGCGAGTAGTCCACCCACTTCTAGGGTTGGGGCGAGCCCGACGATAGCCATGCATAATTGAGGTAAAGATCCGACCTTTATCATGTTTTGAGCATTTTCCTACTTGTTGATGTGTTTATTGCCCGTCTAATGGATATCCATGCTAACAACTTGGATTATAAACATAAAATCGGTAGAGACAATTAGGGTTTCTTGAGAGAGTTGTCTAATTGTTGGAAAAGGCGAAAGCTTAATCCTTTAATGCGATTCACATGATTATCTGTTTGGTTCTACCTTATGCATGCTTGGTTATCGTTGTTGCAAACCCCAATCTTGGAAGTCTTTTACATTAAGTTTAGTCGAAACCCCAAAGCAATTGTTTTTACTTTCTTTTATTTCGTTTTTTTTACTCCCTGCCCTCGTCGATCTCGACCAAACCCTGGTCGACCTCGACTACTGATCTTCGACCCAGAGTCGTCGTAGCTTACTTGTGCAGGAACTCGACCAGACCCACTCGACCCAGACGAAGGCTACTCGATATCGAGTAGGGCCTTGTCGAGATCGACCACCCTTGCCGAGTTGCTGCTGCCCTTATCGACTGTCCGATCTTCTGTCGAGTAGCTGTACTCGAGATCTAGGACCCTGTTGTCGACTTCTGTCCGTGAGATTCCACCGCTGCCTAGGATCCGCTAACACGCTTCCTCGTGGATCGATCCTGACTTCCCGCTGCTACATCAGGAGGAGGTCTTGTAATTATTTGCGTGGGCAGAATCTGGTTTGATTTATATTTTATATTTGATACTCGATTTCCTCTTACAACAATGACAAAGAGTGGGCTGAGGATAAAAAAAAAGATGCGCTTATTTTTTGGGAGAGAGCGGGTTTTGAAATATTTTCTTAAGTGTCAAAATTTCAGTTTCGCACTTTTAAAAAATTTTAAACGGTGTTTTTAACATAAGTCAACAAAAAAGACAGATGTCTTTGTATTTATTGACATCATAAATTTTCATATCGATGTTATATAGTTATTTAACATCATGCATTTTTCTGACAAATGTAAAAGGTGGGATGTCTGATGAGAAAATTCTAGTAGTGATGTATTATTCTGTAGTCTAATCCGACAGTTAATTAATATTATAGAGGGTCGAAATTAATTTTTAAAAGGGGGATGGAAACGCACACTTACAAGAGCTCGAGCCGAGGGGTGGTGGGGTTAATGATGAACACGGCGACGGAGATGGGGAGGCACAGGGTGCGGGTGAACTGCGTGTCACCATCCATAGTGGCGACACCGCTGCTGAGGGAGTTATCCGGGATGGACGAAGAGGGGGTTGCGGTTGCGGGGATGTACTCGAACCTCAAGGGGAAGAGTTGCAAGGCGGAGGACACAGCGGAGGCGGAGCTGTACTAGGCCAGTGATGATGCCAAGTTCGTGAGCGGGGTTAATCTAGTTGTGGACGAAGGTCTCAGCACAATACATAGTGGCCTCTTCTTGTTTTCCGTTTCGTCCAATTAAAAAAATTGCATTATTGAGAACGAGATGGTGTCTTGTCTACATGGTTGAAGGTTTGGAGTGGACTTAATCCACTCTCAAATCTGACCTCTATTATCATGAATGAATACACTTTTTTTATACCCTATAATTAATTATCCGACTTGATATCGGGAGTGTTAAGGTTTGGGTTGGAATTTGTGTTTGGTTTGGTTTTCTGGTATATATGTATTATAAGATGAAGTTCAAGCTCACCTTCTAGGAAGGACCGGTAGTCTGAATAACACCCCACCTGAGTAATCTGAGCCCACCTTCTCTGAATGGTAACTCAAGTAATCCGCCTAGCATTTGCATAAAAAATGGCTTGACTTTGATGCGGTGTTACGTTTGATTTGATTTGGGATTTGACTTAGATGTCTATTTGGGGATTGTGGACTATGATTTTGATTTTTTGGTGTGGCCAAGCTTGATGAACGAAAGCTTTTAAGACGACTTGAGTCGAAAAATGAATTTAAAGAGATTTGATTGAATGTTTGAGTGTGACTGGACTTGGTGAGGATTTGATTTACAATTAATTTCCTACGTATCCACATATATGGTGGAATCAAGTCATCGTAGTTTGGGAGAAAAAGAAATTTTGTATTTGGGTTTGATCGTGAGATCAATTGAGGGCAGTGATTGAACTCGATGAGTGGTAGCTTTGTGTCGAGTTTCTTACGTACGCTGTTAAGAGTGGTCGAATTTGATTTATTTTTGGATGGGCGACTGAATTAGATATATATGTTAAATTTAAGAGTAAATTACACATAACCACCCATAAATTAGGCTAGTTTTCACATAACCACCAATAAATTTGTAAATTATAGAAAACCACCCATAAATTAGATTTATTTTCATATGACCACTCATCCATTAAACCTCAATTTATTTTGTTTGTAAAGCTTAAAGTACCCCTAATTCAAACTTTTTTAAATGTAATGCAATTGTATATATTTTACTTTAATTTGACATTTTTCATAAATATTTTTAAAAATTTAATACTTATTAATACGAATTTCGCACTTATCAAAGAGGTGAACCACAAGCCATAATGGTTGATCCATGATGCTTATGAGCTAAGTCAAAAATTCAATCGACTGAATAAAGTCACACATCATACATCATATTGTTGAATATCGAGGCGGGGTGGGGGTGTAGTTAAATAGCGAAAATCCATGAAAATATGTAATACCTCAATTATTTAAAATAAAGGATGTTCAACTGAGGTCTTCCTCAATTGTTGCATAAAAACCATAAAGGATGATAACAATTGTGAACCTGTACAACAATAGAGTTAGGAATTGTTTTAAAGGGAGGCTCATTTTTTATAAAAATGATTTTTCTTTATACCCATATATGAGAAGGAATATTACAAAAATAATTTTAAAAAACCCTTAAATTTATTATTTGAAAATATTTATTATAATTTAATATATTTTTATATTAAATCCGTGTATAGCCCGGGGAATAGACTATTAAAAAATTTATTAAAAAATGATTATTTTATATAGTTTTTATCATCTTAAAAAAAGGTGCATAAATAGTAAATGACATGTTTTGCCGAACAAATAGAGTACTTACAAAAACTCTGAATTTAGAAAACTAAAATATGGGGGCATTTTCATCTTTACAAATGCAACAAATGGACATTTAACAAATGGGTGGTCTTTTGAAAACAAACTAAATTTATGGGTGGTTTTCTGTAATTTATAATTTGATGGGTTGTTTTGTGAAAACCAACTTAATTTATGGGTGGTTATGTGTAATTTATCCTAAATTTAATACTGAATTTCTTACGTAGCTCATAAAAGAGTATCATGTCTTTACGTAATTCTTTTAAGAAGCCAAATTAATTTTGATTTGATGATTGAACCCGACGAGCGTTAGCTTTGCGTCGAATTTCGTACATATCCAACGGAGCAAAATCAAATCATATGTATTTCTTTTAAAGAATAATGTTGATTTAATTTGGCTGAACTTTGACCTCCTATTTATTTAAAAGTGAATTTAGAGGTTGATGACTATACCCAATATATTTTTAGGATTTAATACTAGGTTACCTACGTAGCTAATAAGAGGCGTCAAGTCTTTACGTAGTTCTATAATATGACACAATTTGGAGTTTGATGTTTTGGGGTCCATACTTGTAATTATATCCTAATATATAATTACTTGTATATATGAGGACCATTTGTGCAAATGTGGCATCAAGATGTCGTGGCTGGGCTGCTGACTCCTCCTCATTTCAATGAATTTTGAGCAAATGAGAGTGGATTAGCAAAGATCAATGGGCTGGGCCCATTTCTTCTTTGTTAGTTCAGCCCAAATTCAATTCTCTGTTTTTTTTTTACTAACAAATGCGAATGAGCTGTCATTTTTATCAACTTGTCGATCCCAAACACCTCACAGATAAGTTCATCCGCATTCGTAAATCCTTTCTCATTGGTGTGGGCGCGGGACGGGAGGGGACGGGACGGAGGACATCCCGCGTCCCATCCCACGTAATTTTTACGGGATGGGATCGAGACAAGATTCACTATTTTTTTTGAAATCCTACCGATATCGGAACGGGATCGGGATTTGTGTCCACCCCTACTTTCTCATACTCATAACTTACATTTTCAATGTCATATCAGCATAACAGCTCCATTTCAGATTTTTATTTTTTCACCCCATTCATGAACACCAACCTTGAATTTGTAAATAAACAGCGGTCTTCCGGAGTTCGAACCGGGGACCTTTGGCTACTACTAGCAATTTCTTTCCGGTTGAACCATTCTGGAATGGTTACAATAATAATAGTAATAATTTTCTTTTAACCTTGCACTCATAACTTAGTTTTATTTATTTTCTTTTTTAATTAAATAAAATTTTCTTATATTAAACTTATAATATAATCAATTCTCCTTAATAATAATAATAATAATAATAATTTTTAATCTTTTAAATATTATAATTAGTACAATTGTTAGGTTTTTTATTATTAAATACTAAATATTATAATTTAGTTCATTATAATAATAATAATTTCTTCTTGTTCAATATTATTAATTATTTAGTTTTATTATTATTAATAATTTTTATTATTAAATATTAAATAGTATAATTAGTATAACTGTCGGATAATAAATTATATGGGTGTCAGTTGTCATATGAAATAGGGTAATATTATGAATTTTTTCCCCTCTAAAACTATGCAATGTGGGTGTCTATGTGTAGATAAAATTAAATTACATTAAAAAATGTAATTTGTTTTAAGCAAAACGGTGTTGTGTTTTACATCATGCACTCTCTGTGTGCTCTCGGTTTTTGCGCCATTGAACCCCACTTTTTGGGACTCTTGTAGGCTAGCCCGATGTGCCGGATTTATACTATTTTTCTTTTCTTTTTACTTCATTCTTTTCCTACGTGGCAGGTTTTATGAGCCCGTGGATTCACAAATGCGGGTGGCCTAATGCCCACTAAATTTCAACCTTCCCCGTATATTAATTTTTATCTTTCCCCGTCTCTTTTTCTCCATTACAAAACATGAGAGCGACGGTAGATCGATGTTGCATTCTTCGATAGAAGTAGAGTAACGACCCAGATATAAATACCCGGGTTATGTTTTGAAGGTTGGATACCTTTGTACGGATCTTGCAATCCAAGTACGGGTCGAGGTTTCTGTAAAGGCCCGGATTTTCAAATCTTGATTTTCAGAAAAATGAATTTAAATAGGATATTTCAAGGAAAACTCGTCCTTAAATTAATAAATCAAACTAGATACTCTTAAAGTGGATTCCGGCCAAATTTCGGAATTTATACAAAATAGATTTTATTTCGCTTTTATATGCCGAGAATTTAAAGTGATGTTCGCATTTCATTATTAAATTCGAATTAGAAAATTTAAAACTTTATTTTGACCGAGTCAGAAAGAGTCGAGAGAGCGGATTCCGGGTTTTATTATCGGGTATTTCAAATGTGGGTTTTGGGACCATTTTATATGTCTCCTTCCTCTCCCCTCTTTTCGATCAGCAAAAGTATTAGGCTAGTAGCTGTCTTCTTCCCTTAAACCTGAAATTGGTATCAAGGACCCTCCTCTTTGCTGTTTGACCAAGCAACTCATCCCCATTTTGTATTGTTTTCCAAATCAGCTCCAACACCCACAACCCCTCCATCCTCTTATCCCATGCCTTCCTCCTCATTTGGGCAATTGGTCAACACACAACCCACGCCAAACTCAGATCCCATCTCCCCTTCTTCCATTTGATTTCCAAAGAATTGTACGCCCATTTGTGCTTCAAAATTCACACAGAAAGCCCATTTTCTCTAGTTGTATACACCCCAATAAACCCAATTAAGCTCTTTCCCCCTTATCTTCTTTCAACTCAACACCAGCCCCTGTTTCGAGCCTCGCCGGAGTCGCTAGTAGCAGCAGCGCTGCCAGGAGTCCGGAGACCGAGCCCGAGCGCATCCCTCGCTCCTCCTCCTTTGTTTTCGATTTTGAAATCGGTAAGGCTCCCCTCCTCCCTTCCGATCGAAAATGTTGCAAGGTTTCACCTTTAAGCCTCTTACCTTCAATCTAGGCCGAGAGATGCAGCCCTGAGCCTCCGGCGAGCTCAATCGCGCACCGACGAGGTTTCCGGCGAGTCGACGCCCCTAGTAAGCTCCGACCTTCCTTTCCCCTTTCTCATGTCTCGTTTCCTGTGCCTTGGTATTCCTGGTCGTCGGGAAGGTGGAGGATGGCCGGGTTGCAGGCGAGGCGGCCGCCGGCGAAGGCTCTTCTTCTCCTCCCTTTCTTCCGTTTGGAACAATGAGCAGGGAGGGAGAAGCGGTTCAGCTGGTCGGCCCACCTTCCTTCTTTTCTTTGTTTGGTCCAGTCTGGTCTTCTTTTTTTTGGTCCGGTTCATGCTTTTAAAAAGAAATAAGATTTTCAAAGGGGTTGGGCTTGATTTGTATCCGAAAATGGAAACTGGGCTTTTGTTCTCTGGGCCTAATTTTGTGAGGATGGTAATAAAATGTAAACTAATGTTTTAAGACTCATAAATGTATAAATGTTATTAAATATCTAAACATGAAGTAAATGGAATATAATATATTATAGAATATTATTATTGAGATTTAAAATATAATGTTATTGGATTTGGATTTTTGAAAAGGTTTTGGAAAAGGTTTTAAAGTTGGAAATTGATTTAATATATTTAAAAGATGAATTTTGGGAAGACCATAACCTTGTCGAGTTTATTTTGATAAAATAAGTAACGGGTCGATTTTAAAAGGTGATGCTTTATAAGTGATTTTGGGAAAGTAAATTGAGAGTTATTTCTTTAAAGATGATTTGACCTAAATTGAGATTTGAATGATTATGTTTTATAAATGGATGTTTGAATGATTTGAGAAAGCGTTTTGAATGGTGATGTGATCTAACTTGAGGTTTTAAAAGATTTTTGGGAAATCTTGGGAAAATGACTTACCTTGCCTAACTTGGTGAATCAGTTTGATGACTTGTGTGTGATTATATGCTTTAAGTAACATTAGAAATAGACTTATTTATATTGCTTATATACGTGTTAGGTGATCATCTGTGACATGTTGGCTTCCTGTATACCTAGTTGTTGCCTTTTGCTGTTCTGCACTTCTAGGTGAGTTCCTATGTGAGCTCACTCAGATTCGAAAAGAGATCTCCCTGCTTGTAGCCATGTGCATACTAGGTGCTTGCATTCATAATAAAGCATGCCATGTAGTATCCTGTTAGGATTGCACTCATGATTGAGCATTCGTTTACTCATTGCTTTTGTAAACAGAACGACCGTTATCTGTGAAGTAACTAGAGTCATTGCTAGGGTTATAGGACAACCTAGTCTCATCGGGTCCCGTCCTGAGTCAATCGAGTCATGAACTTCCTTATATTATGAGATGCCTGCGGGCTTTATTGTGGATACGGGTTGGGCATGCGTGCCACCCGATGATAATGGAATGCATTCATGAGCTGGGCAGTCTCCGCCCTATCGGAAGGGGGTGAAGGTAGGAGAGGGATATACCACTTGGTATTCGGTGCTAAGTCCTTATAATATTTACACACTTGATCTTAGGAGCATGTTAGTGTGTAACATTCCGCCTTGCATCTAGAAGCATCTTTATCAGGACTAGCGTGTGTATGTGTCTGCTTGTTTGGGGCTATATTGCGTAGGGCTTCGATCTGACACCGCCCCGCATACATCTGTTTTAGGTTGTTTTGCAGCATGATTGTTCATTGCTTCCGTGACGTGGGAACTCTCTTGGGAGATTGCAAAAAAATGGTCTAACCTCACTAACATCGCCTATTAGATTTTGATAAATATGCTTATCGATTTTTTTTGACTCGGCTCTGAAGTGGCACCCTTTTGTATTACACCTTGATTCCATTATTCGCATGACTATTGATTTTTCACGCTTAGACTTACGACAGGTACAGGGGACTTCCCCGGGGATTCCAACGATCCCTTCGAATTTTGGGTATGAAATCCCACATCAAAATGTTAGGATAGAATTTCAAACCTTCAACCTGTACTCGGGGCGCAAGATCCTAACGAGGGGTTTCATCCCTCGAAACGTAACCCGGGAATCATAATCCTGGGCCGTTACAAAGATGGTATCAGAGCTCAGGTTATGCAAACCGAGTATGATAGGTTGAAGTGGTTTTGAAAATGGCCCAAGGCTTTCAAATGGTTTTTCAAAATTTTTTAGAAAGGGCAAAATGAATTTAATATGGCTAACTCAAATGGACTACATATAAACATGACTCAATAAATCCGGTAATCAAACAAAGGGAACGAAGGGGTAGTGAAGGCGATAGACCATCCTTATTGGATGTAGCTGGGAACGGGTAGGCGAAATATAGCTTGTTCTTTACAGATGGGCTTACAAGACTCCACGGGATTGCGCCGTAGTGGCTGGAGTGGCGAGTTAGGTAGAGACCATGAGGTTTTGCCCCTCCGGTCAGTCGCCCCTTGAAGGGAGGCCTTAGGATAGCTTGATCGTTGATTGTTATGTGCTGAGTGTTGTTTGGTTAAATTGGAGACTTGGCTGATATTTTGACTATGAATCATGTGTTAAATGCCTATGTGAATGGAATAGCGTGGGAGATCTTCTGCCATTATTGACTATTTCCTTCTTCGGTTTTCTTTTCCCGACCCCACTAAACGTCTTTATTGAGCTTTTCTTGCAATGTCGGTGTGACCTACGGGAAATTGGGAGGAATAACCACATTTGAGGTTGTATTGGAGTACGATGTTTATTTGATCCATTTGCTACCCTACTCGAGAGTCACATGAATATTCCACGGGAAACAAGTTTTGGGGATTCTGGGAGAGAGTCAGAGTCACCCTTGTAGATCTCTGTCAGGTTATCTTAATTGTTATGTCCATGATTGCATGATTCTATATGTACTACCCCCTAGACTTGCAGATTGATTGTTTGTGTGAATTTATGCCTACATGCCTGGATGTCCATGTTTAGCCACTGCTTAGGTTCATGTTACCTTTCGTTGCCCATATCATCCCAGCATAATCTACTTAGTATATCGCATTGTCAAACTAGTGCATGAATGTATGTGTCATATGCAGGAAACTGCACGATTGATGTTCCCTCTGCACATAGGCCCATGATAGTGTGATTGTTCATTTTTGATATCCTGATAGAGTGAGTTATTTACTTGAGGGGTGTGTGTTACAACTTGATGTTCAACCTGATTCATATGACACCTAGTTTCCAACATGCTTACCTAACTGTCATGCCATGATGATCTCCATGTTTCTCTCATACTTTCATGAATATATGACTTCACACGCCGCACGAGCACACACCACTAAAATTCCTGGTTTCGTATATGCTGACTTGACATGATGTGGTATTCTCAGCATATATTATGATGATGATCCTTAATGTTGATTTGTGGTTGTATGCCATTATGTATCCATGTTTGGCCACCTTGTTTAGGTCTTATGTCGTACTTCGTTGTATTCCTGTCACACACCCGGATGCATGTACAACTTGATTTCATTGATTCCTGCATCATCATATTAATGATTGATTAAACACACATGTCGCAAGTTACGAACTCGCATAATGTTTACTCTCTCTCTCTTGGATTAGGTTCATGATAGTGTGACCCTTAGCATGTCAGTCTTACTCTCGCCCCTCATCATGACTTTATGACCACTAAACCATAGCATGCTCACCTTTTTATTCCCATGATATTTTCTTCTGCTTTGTGGTATCCTCTCGTGTTTCCCTAAATATATGACCTGATATTTTGAGCATGTACCGTTTAGATATTCGCATGGATCTGTAATTGTCTACCATCATATTTATGCTTAGCTATCTTGCTTTAGGCCCATGTTATACTCTGCTATATGTCTATCATGCTTCTAGGTCGTTACAGTGTAGCTTATTTGGCTCTTTGCAAACTGTTGTGCTAATCGAATGAATGTATGTACGAATGAGTTAGTATCACGTTTCCGCATATACAAGACACCTGAATGCTAGGGTGAGTCTAGTCGAAGTAACTCGATTGTAATCATGTTCAATATGTGCTGGTAGTATCCTATAGGGCTTATGAATTCCAATATGACTCGCTGAGTGGAAATTTGTCATGCTTGCTTCATTATGTGAATATGATTGTTCCATGATGTGATAGTATTGTACCATTCCATGTACTCCTATGACGGTTCATTAATTCCTAGCATGATTATAATATATCGCCTGTGATGTTCTCTTGTTCACTCTGTAAAGATACCTATGCTTTACCATGTATCGCTAGCACCATGTAGGATCACAATGTGACTTGATATATCCTTGTGTGAAATACGTGCCCTCGTTGTATACTGTCAATCTATACATGTGTACTTGCATGCTTTATATCCATGTGAAGTTGTGCTGCCTTAAGCTCATGTTGCCATTTCCGCCATATTCTCCCCTTGTTCTCATATGGTCACGTTGCGATTGGTTGACCCCTTAAATGCATCCGTGCTAGTTTCCAAATGAACATGTAACCTATGCTGCATAGCCGTGCATCTTATCGTGTTAAGATATATCTTATAGGACCAATGAATTATGGCTTGTGTGTATTCATCTTCTATCTTCTTTATGACCTGTTCTCATGTAGGATAGACTCCGCGAGGTCTTGTATTCTTCCCAACATCTCTGATATGCGATCCTTTAACTGTTTAGGAATTGATAGACCCAGTTATAGAGTTAATGCCTATTTTCGATGCATGTTAAGCATTAGGTGATTATCAATGTGTGCCTATCATCTCATCACTCGATGTTGTTCCTGCATGCCCCTGACCTTTTAAGGCTTCCGTAAATTAATAATTTGGCACCTCGCATGATTACCCCTGCATACATAATGTATCATACCGCTCCCTTGAAGCATGATACCTTAGGAGCCTTATCCTGTTTCGCACTATGATATGAGCATGACTCATTCATAACAATTGCTTATATTCCTTTTATATGTGCTAATGTTTTGGTGCAATAGTAGGCTTGCTTAAACTTCTATGACTCGTCCCACTATTATTTGGAGTTGCTCGATGCATCTTATTCATATACACATGCGACTGTCATGTAGTCCCTTGTAACATCTATGCTTGCAGAGATATGACTTGTGCGATTGTATGCTCAACTTGCATCTCATGTAGCCACTCTTGTCATAGGTTGTGATAGCCTTGTTATACTCTCTCTGCATGATCTTATGACTGTCCAAGCATGTTAGATATTGTTAGTCAAGTTAGAATGCTATGCCTCCACATGGTTGCATTGTGCTAAGTATGATTAGTGGCATGCTTATGTGTGTTCTCATCCAAGTTATTCTTATCACATGACCCATACTTTTATGAAATATGTGTCAATTAACTGTTGAATACCACGTTGCATGTTATACCCTACGACATGGTAGATGCATGTATGCGTGAACTGTGATTTTGGTGAAAAATTGTTCCTCAATGATTACCTTTGATTGCGCTTTTTCCTTAAATAGATATTACTAGTATCATGGAGGACTGCTTTCCAACCATAGCTCATTATATGCTGACATCCCGCACTTACCCGTTCATAAGAGCGTTGTTGTTGCATGACATGGTTTCTATATGGTTTTATATGATCCTTTCATGTACTAGTCCGACTGATATAAAACATATCGATAAGTCTGCATATGATTTTACATTGATTAAAACCTGCCTATGTGTACATGTCACGAACAATTTACCCTACGTGTAATGCTCTGTGTTGTCTACTAGATCTTGCATAAGCTTTATGTCGCACAAATCTATTGTTGCGTCCGTGTATACATGTCTCTTATACATATCAAGCTTGTCTGATATATGAAATGAAAAGTTGCTAGCTAGTCCCTTATACCCCATGCAGAACTCGATCATTCTTTTGGTTGCCCCTATTTGTTAATATCTTTCATTAAGGTAGGTACATGTTAGTGTCCAGGGATGCAACTAGTGTACTCCATGATTGGTATGTGTTTTGCTTGCTGCACTCGTAACCTCATAGAGTTCCATAAGGGTATGATACTCCTTCTTGGGTTGGGATCTTGTTTTTTTTGTCGTGTCATCATCAGTTGGTATGTGTTCGGTTCTGTGGGTAGTCCAGGTTGTCCTCCTTGTCTCTCCCCTATCTCCGCCAACTAAAAAATTTGCTTGCAATGCTTTGATGAACGATGGCGTAGAGAAGAGACCGTTTAGCCATATAGCACGGGAGCGGCACAACGGAAGCACGGTGGACCCATAACCCCAGGTCCCAGAACTAACATATTGATTCTTTGAATGATGAACTGGTATTGGATGTTACCTGGTTAACTTCTACTTATGATGATTAATTTTAGTGCTTTGGTGTTCCTATGTGACTGACCTTGTGATATGATTGATGTTCTGTGTTGGTAAGCCTTGCTTGTTTCTATTACTTGTGGAACGTGAACTATACCTGCTGAGATCCTGACCTTGTGTTTAGTAATCATGATATTATGTGCCCCGCTAATATGTGACAATATGTTATTGTGATTCTGGCCTGATATTACCTTTGCTCGAATTATTATTAGCATTAGGTTATGTGGTAACTTGTTTTGCTATGTCGATAGCTAATATTCTGCAATACTTGCCAGGCATGATAGTATATTAGGATTCATGACATGTGACTGTTTGAGGTATTGAGAGATAATGATGTATAAACCTATTGTGAAATCATGTTATATGCTTATGTGAAATACTTATGAACTAAGTGATAGTAGCATGTAGGGTCCATAATATAAGATGCATGTTATCATGATATAATGATATACGATGTCCTATTAAGTTAAATGTTGCCGTGATTATATTTTGTGATGTTATATTGTTAGACTTTGCTATCGCTAAACCATGAGAGCATGGCCGATTCTATGTTGACAATTGAACTTGAATTTTTGAAATGTGATTGCGTTGATACCTCTATGCATTGATATTTCAAAAATTGATTTTCATCTAGATCCTTGGCTATGAGAATGGGGAATATCTTGGCTTGTTGAATCTTGTTGAAATGGATTTTATTGTGCTGACTTGTTGCCTTTCTATTAGACTAACACCCCTATTATGACAAAATTTTGTTGTGTTGGTAGTGGTAAGTAGGAAAACATGCTGATATGATCTACTATAAGGTTGAGACTTGATGTGTTTGTGTGTTGCCCTTTCAAAAATGACATTTCTGCTTGACGCATTCTTATTTGTTGACACTTAGAACATGAAATGCTAATGTTGAGTGTTGACGCTTCAATATACTGGTGTGCGACAATGTTGGTAATGGCTATTCATGTTACGGTTTTGGCGTGGCCAATTTCGGTAGTTGGTTGGTTATGATGTGGCATGTCTTGGTTATATCGATTCTGATAATGGCTAGAGATTCGTAGATTGGAATTGCTTTTGAGATTGGAATCTAGGAAGAGAATATGGGATTAGCCCTTAGAGGTGGATGATTCCACCTCTTGAGTTCTGAATTTGCTTGACCAACTTGGGATTTAAAGGGCTTTTGAAAGAGTTTGGAAACGACTAACTCGGATTTTGAAAAACATTGGATGGTTTTGAAGTCAAGAGGTTTTGCTTGTTTTTTAGAGGTTTAGAACGGTTTTGAAAAGGACTAACTTGGATTTGGGAAGACCGAACACGATCGAGAATTTCAACGATTTTGAGGCCAATCTTTTTCAATTGCGGAATCCCCTTTGAAACTTTTCAAACCCGGGAAACTCTATGATACTTCACGAAGTGGATACAAGTATTTTATGAGGGCGCTTGTAGGGGGCTTGCTAAGACCTAGTGATGATATTGTAGAACTTTTAGAGTTGTGCTACTTCTGAAAAGTCGAAGCGAGGATGTGATAGGGGCGCTTATCGCATACTTGTCAAGGCCAATTGGAGATGTCACGACCGTGACTAGGATGTTGTGGGATTCTCGGAAGACGCAACCGAGATTATTACAAGATCTTTGGCATGATCCTTGGACTCACCTATTCCAAACTTCATCGCCTACTTTGATTTGGTTTTAGTCTCGGGGACGAGACTTGTTTTTAGAGGTGGATGATGTAAATGCCCAGATTTTCAAATCTTGATTTTCAGAAAAATGAATTTAAATAGGATATTTCAAGGAAAACTCGTCCTTAAATTAATAAATCAAACTAGATACTCTTAAAGTGGATTCCGGCCAAATTTTGGAATTTATACAAAATAGATTTTATTTCGCTTTTATATGCCGAGAATTTGAAGTGATGTTCGCATTTCATTATTAAATTCGAATAAGAAAATTTAAAAATTTATTTTGACCGAGTCAGAAAGTGTCGAGAGAGCGGATTCTGGGTATTATTATCGGGTATTTCAAATGTGGGTTTTGGGACCATTTTATATGTCTCCTTCCCCTGCCCTCTTTTCGATCAGCAAAAGTATTAGGCTAGTAGGCTAGTAGCTGTCTTCTTCCCTTAAACTTGAAATTGGTAGCAAGGACCCTCCTCTTTGCTGTTTGACCAAGCAACTCATCCCCATTTTGTATTGCTTTCCAAATCAATTCCAACATCCACAACCCCTCCATCCTCTTATCCCATGCCTTCCTTCTCATTTGGGCAATTGTTCAACACACAGCCCACGCAAAACTCAGATCCCATCTCCCCTTCTTCCATTTGATTTCAAAAGAACTGTACGCCCATTTGTGCTTCAAAATTCACACAGAAAGCCCCTTTTCTCTAGTTGCATACACCCCAATAAACCCAATTAAGCTCTTTCCCCCTTATCTTCTTTCAACTCAACACCAGCCCCTGTTTCGAGCCTCCCCGGAGTCACCAGTAGCAGCAGCGCCGCAAGGAGTCCGGAGACCAAGCCCGGGCGCAGCCCTCGCTCCTCCTCCTTTGTTTTCGATTTTGAAATCAGTCAGGCTCTCCTCCTCCCTTTCGATCGAAAATGTTGCAAGGTTTCACCTTTAAGCCTCTTACCTTCAATCTAGGCCAAGAGATGCAGCCCTGAGCCTCCGGCGAGCTCAATCGCGCACCGACAAGGTTTCCGACGAGTCGACGCCCCCGGTGAGCTCCGACCTTCCTTTCCCCTTTCTCATGTCTCGTTTCCTGTGCCTCGGTATTCCTGGTCGTCGGGAAGGTGGAGGATGGCCGGGTTGCAGGCGAGTCGGCCGCCAACGAAGGCTCCTCTTCTCCTCCCTTTCTTTCGTTTCGAACAGTGAGCAGGGAAGGAGAAGTGGTTCAGCTGGCCGGCCCACCTTCCTTCTTTTCTTTGTTTGGTCCGGTCTGGTCTTCTTTTTTTTGGTCCGGTTCATGCTTTTAAAAAGAAATCAGATTTTCAAAGGGGTTGGGCTTGATTTGGATCCGAAAATGAAAACTGGGCTTTTGTTCTCTGGGCCTAATTTTGTGAGGATGGTAATAAAATGTAAACTAATGTTTTAAGACTCATAAATGTATAAATGTTATTAAATATCTAAACATGAAGTAAATGGAATATAATATATTATAGAATATTATTATTGAGATTTAAAATATAATGTTATTGGATTTGGATTTTTGAAAAGGTTTTGGAAAAGGTTTTAAAGTTGGAAATTGATTTAATAAATTTAAAAGAGGAATTTTGGGAAGACCTTAACCTTGTCGAGTTTATTTTGATAAAATAAGTAACGGGTCGATTTTAAAAGGTGATGTTTTATAAGTGATTCTGGGAAAGTAAATTGAGAGTTATTTCTTTAAAGATGATTTGACCTAAATTGAGATTTGAAGGATTATGTTTTATAAATGGATGTTTGAATGATTTGAGAAACCGTTTTGAATGGCGATGTGATCTAACTTGAGGTTTTAAAAGAGTTTTGGGAAATCTTGGGAAAATGACTTACCTTGCCTAACTTGGTGAATAAGTTTGATGACTTGTGTGTGATTATATGCTTTAAGTAACATTAGAAGTAGACTTATTTATATTGCTTGTATACGTGTTAGGTGATCATCTGTGACATGTTGGCTTCATGTATACCTAGTTGTTGCCTTTTGCTGTTCTGCACTTCCAGGTGAGTTCCTATATGAGCTCACTCAGATTCGAAAAGAGATCTCCCTGCTTGTAGCCATGTGCATACTAGGTGCTTGCATTCATAATAAAGCATGCCATGTAGTATCCTGTTAGGATTGCACTCACGATTGAGCATTCGTTTACTCATTGCTTTTGTAAACAGAACGACCGTTATCTGTGAAGTAACTAGAGTCATTGCTAGGGTTATAGGACGACCTGGGTCCCGTCCTGAGTCAATCGAGTCATGAACTTCCTTATATTATGAGATGCCTGCGGGCTTTATTGTGGATACAGGTTGGGCATGCGTGCCACCCGATGATAATGGAATGCATTCACGAGCTGACCAGTCTCCGCCCTATCGGAAGGGGGTGGAGGTAGGAGAGGGATATACCACTTGGTATTCGATGCTAAGGCCTTATTATATTTACGCACTTGATCTTAGGAGCATGTTAGTGTGTAACATTCCGCCTTGCATCTAGAAGCATCTTTATCAGGACTAGCGTGTGTATGTGTCTGCTTGTTTGGGACTATATTGCGTAGGGCTTCGATCTGACACCGCCCCGCATACATATTTTTTTAGGTTGTTTTGCAGCATGATTGTTCATTGCTTCCGTGACGTGGGAACTATCTTGGGCGATTGCAAAGAAATGGTCTAACCTTACTAACATCGCCTATTAGATTTTGATAAATATGCTTATCGATTTGTTTTGACTCGGCTCTGCCGTGGCACCCTTTTGTATTACACCTTGATTCCATTATTTGCATGACTATTGGTTTTTCACACTCAGACTTACGATAGGTACAGGGGACTTCCCTGGGTATTTCAACGATCCCTTCGAATTTTGGGTATGGAATCCCACATCAAAATGTTAGGATAGAATTTCAAACCTTCAACCTTTACTCGGGTCGCAAGATCTTAACGAGGGGTTTCATCCCTCGAAACGTAACCCGGGAATCATAATCCCGGGCCGTTACAGTTTCAAACCTCTTTAAACATTAGTGTTAAAGCGGGGATTTCGAACCCCAAAACCATCGTAGCGGAAATTCGTTTATGGAAAGCGAAGCGGAAAACAAATAAGGTACAACTTGTCACGGCAGAGCCGGGTCAAAACCCAAAACCATAAGCATAATTAAATACTACTTAGCCAAATTAGTGTGTTAGGTTGGTTCTTCGATTTCGCTCAAGGAGATTTCCCGTCATAGAAGCATGGAGCAAGCAAGAAGCAAGTACCTAACACTATCCACGAAGTCAGGCCCAGTATTCGCATGCGGGCCCTACAGACCGCGCTGAGGCCATATAACATGCCTATAAGTAAATAAAGGATGGTCTAATGCAGTACGTGATTTAAGCACACAAGCATGCTTTCATCAGAGATAATAATATGCGGAAAAACTGTAAAGGACCCTAGACAATGCCAAGTGGCATATCCCTCTCCTTATCCGCACCCTTTTTCATGAGCGGACCTGGCCAGTATTGTACCCATTCATCATATGTGTGCACATATCATCATAGCATGCTCATCATCATATCATAACATACCATCTCATCACATCATATCATCATCATCTCATCGCTTGCCCGATGGTGTTGGGTTATCATTCATGCTCATATCAACGCGACTGACTCGGGGCAAACCCGATGAGGCTGGGCTACCCTATGACCCTAGCAAAGACTCTAGGACTTCACAAATAACGGTCGTTTTGTTTTCAAACACACCAAGTAGCCATATGCTAATTCACAATGCAATCCTAGCATGATACTACATGGCATGTTTTATCATATGCAACACCTACACATCATATGACACATCAGGTAGGAGGTCCAGGTTGCTAAGTAAGTCCCGTAGTATACTTACCTGGAAGTGCCGAACGGCAAGAGATAACGCAAGCATAGTCCAATAAGATACAATCACCTATAATCAGATAGATGCCATAAGCTACTACACTAACAAACATGCACATAGAAATCGAGTTCCCAAATCGTTTCCAAAACCAAGCGAGGGTAAAATCATTCCAAAGTCTTTCGATATGATAAAACACCAAACGAAGTCATCCAATCAACTCAATCCCATCAATACTCATTTCACAAAGCTCATTTCCAAAACCAAACTCGATTATAAAACCAAGTTAAAGAATCCCGATAAGAAAATGAAATCCTTCAATACATTTTCCAAGCATAAAACCCGATAGTTCGAACTCCGTCAAAATCCCATAAATATTTAATAATAAAATATTATCCCAAGATTCAGCTTCTGAATCATCTAGCATCTAAAACATATTCGAAAGGAATCGGGTCAAAAACCAACAAGAGAGTCCAAGGGACGGGCGTTGTGTCTCTGGTGGCGGGCACCGTGAGTCTGGACTTTGTTTCATTCTCTCATCTTCATGTTTTGTCTTCTTCACTCCTCTCATGAGTTTTCCACCTTCTTCTCCAGCTCCATCTCAGCTTTTTCACGGGTCTCATGTTGTGAGCTGAATCTACCATGTTTTACAGTAACTTTTATATCGATTTCTGCATACATTGCATGCATTTGGGTTAGAATAATACAGAATCTGTGTAGTTTACACTTATTTGCAATATATGGAGGTCTACACAAGTTTTGGTTATATTTCGCAGAAATCGGACGCACTTTGGAGCTTAAAGGAAACTCATGGAGAGGCTAAGAATGGTGCAGCTGTAGAAAAGGCCATTTTTCACAATTCTCCGTTCTGAATCAAGCTTTGATGTCTTCATGAGAGTTGTAGCCCTCGGAAAGAGCTTTCCAACGCATGGTCATATGCGCCAATCCGACAAATGAGAACTCGGGAAAGTGCGTTTCAAGAACAGAGCAGAAAGCTAAGAGAACTTCACTCGATCTCGAGTACATCTACTCGATCTCGACGAGGGCTGTTCGAGCACACCTGGTCGAGCAGAGCTGATCGAGGACACTGAGTCAGAGACAATCCGACTTCCGGAACCCTAACTCGATCTCGAGTACCACTAGTCGAGATCGACTACACCTCAGCGCCATGTCCGGAGTCGACGAGTTATGACAAGTCGAGAAGCCGAAGACGGAGACGCCGAGCCAACCCTACTCGATCTCGAGGAGGCCTTGTCGAGATCAAGGACCAGCACCGTGTCTGTCCGAGTCCATGCCGAGGAGGAGTCCTCGACAACATCAGTCCGGGCCATCCTCGACCACACCCAACTCGATCTCGAGTTAACCTTGTCGAGATCGAGGAGCCAAGTCCGAGCCTTGTCGAGCAGAGCTACCCGACCAAGCCAGCCAGCCCAGTCGATGACCATGTCTACTCGAGATCGACGAGCCTTGGTCGAGATCGAATAGCCGTGTCCGGGAGCGCGTTACGCGGTTTGACGAATCCTACTCGGTTTGGGAATCCTTGGGGCCGAAGGAAGCCAAGTCTATTTGATTCCATCAAGTTCTATCTATGGAAGACAAGATCTATCAACATGAAGAAGACTTACCTATTTAGATTTATCTTTCCCTTTTAGATTTAATTCCTAAATTGCTTTTATTTATCTTTTTAGCCTTTAGATATAGATTTAGATAAAGATAGATATCTCTATCCTTGAATAGCAAGGAATAGAATGCTATAAATAAAGCCTTAGGGGCTGGTTTTTCATTAATTCAATTTCATTCAGAGACAAGTAGTTCCATAGAGAAGTTTTAGGACTTCAAAGGTTTTAGGGTTTTGGCATTCTGCGAAAGTTGAGTGCCGGGATTGTAAAGGCTTTGAATATAGTTTAATGCAAGTTTCTTTTCATCAATCAATGTCTGCGATTGCGATGAGGCGTGAGTAGTCCATCCACTTCTGGGGCTGGGGTGAGCCCGACGGTGGCCATGTGAGGTGATGCGGTAAAGATCAGATCTTGTTATGCAATTCGTCTTCTATCCATATGAGCATGATTCTTTTGCGAGAGTTGAAGGTGATTCTTATTTGTATTATTGAAGCGAAAGTGATCTTAATACAACTTGGATTAATTATGTGAAAAGGGTTAGTAACAATTAGGGTTTATGCGAAAGCTTCTATATGCCTATTTGTTAGTAACGAAAGTTATTTTGATGGAAAGCATGATCTTTTATACCTTTATGTGTTACTTTGCATGGTTATCGTTGTGGTGTTGATACCCTGGCTTTGGAAGTTTTTCATATATTGAGTTTCTGTCGTCGATTTTCAGTTTTTGTCTTTACTGTCCCTTGTCGATCTCGAGTTACTGCTCGTCGAGATCGAGTAAAGTTGTTGTCTTGCTTTTATTCCTTGTCTTCGTTTGTTATTTCTGTTATTTCCTTCTTTGTTTCTGTCTTCTGTTACTTTTCTGTGAGATTTACAGCTACCTGGGATCCGCTGACACGCTTCCTCGTGGATTCGATCCTGACTTACTCTTACTGCATTGTAGGAGTCTTGTAATTATTTGCGTGGGCCTAAATCTGGTTGGATTTATTTTGTTATATTTCATACTCGATTTCCTCCTTACAACAAATTGGTGTCGTTGCCGGGGAAGCTATCATTCGCGCCTTAGGTAGTCAGTTCTCACTTTTTTCTTTGATTTACTTTATAGGTGTATGTGTCGTTCTGGTCAACAACCTGAGTTTGACGGCTTAGACGAACCAGAGCGCCTTCTACACATCAGAGCTAAACTACAAAGAGCCACGGTAGCTGCGGAAACAAAGGAACAGCTGATCGAGAGGCTCACAAGGGATCTAGCCGCCAGGGATGCTTCTCTCGCCGCTGAGAGAGCAGGAAGGGAACAAGAAGTTGAACGTGTGAGGCAGTTGGCAGATGAGCTTGCCCTCTACCCAACCACTGCTGAGGAATATATGCACTCGACTCTCGTCGTGCCTGAATCGGCGATTCTAATCCCTGAAAACAACTATGAAATTCGCACTCAATTTCTTATTGAAATTAAAAATCATGCATTTCATGGTAGATTTAATGAATGCCCTATGCGCCATATTACCAACTTTACTGACATGTGTCGTACTCATTCTGAAGGTACCACCTTGGAGTACATCCTGATGAAAGCTTTCCGTTGGTCTCTGGCTGGGCCTGCACTGAAATGGTTGGAAGGGCTGAAACGACGATCTCTCACGACATAGGCTCAGGTGAAGCAGGAATTTCTGAACAAGTTCTTTCCTCCTGCCAAGACAGCACTCCTGCACCAAAAGATCACATCTTTCAAACAGCAGCATGGGGAGACACTGGCAAGCGCATGGGAACGTTATAAGGATCTGCTGCGATCCTGCCCTACACATGGACAACAACCCTGCGTAGTTCAAGAGATCTTCTTCAATTCTCTGGACTTGGCTGCAAAAGACAGAATCAACACATATACTCACTATGAGTATCTGACAATGCCGCCTCCTGACGCATGGGCTGCTCTAGACAAGCTGACCAACTATGATAACAAGTATGGGACTCCAGTCAACTATGAGGAGAACCCCTCCGTTAGGCCAGCACCATCCATGCCCCTATATGAGGCCCCTAAGGAGATTGATCCAGATGTTAGGGAGCAGTACTACAGAGATCAGAATAAGAAGCTCCTCAAACAAGTAAAGTATCTTTCTGTCAACCAGCCTTGTATTGAATGCGGATCGCAGGGCACACTACTACTGAGTGCCCACACACAGAGCAAGTCAGGCTGGCAGAATATCATGAAGAGGCAGCTTACACAGGGGGTCCCAATCGCTACATTGGGGACCAAAGGTTTCAGCAACCACAATGGAACCAAGGTGCCCCTAGGAACCCCTCGCCCTACAGAGCTCCAGGACATCCAGAAAGGGATCAGAAAAAGGATGATCTACAGACTGTCTTGGAGGAAATAAGGAGGAATCGTACAGAAACCAGGCAATCCTTCAACTCAGTCTACACTCAGATTCAGGGCGTCAACTCAAGGCTTGGGGAAATTGATATATGGCGGAAATTAGTTGATACACAGATTGGTCAGCTAGCAGCAGGAGTCCCCAGACAGACAGGTTCACTCCCAGGATCTTCAGAACCAAATCCCAAGGGAAAGACCGGACACATCGCTGCTGTAAAACTCAGAAGCGGCCATCAACTGCAAGAGCCAGAAGTTGAAAAGTAGCAGAACAAAGGAGACCAGCTGGTCGACGTCGACCAGAGCTTGGTCGATCTCGACGAGGGACTCCTCGATCTGGAGGAGAAACTTCAAAAACCATCGTCTGCACTACACAGCAACTCGACATCACCCAATCTGGTCGAGATCGACAAGGGTGTACTCGACATCGAGGACGGTCAGCCCGAGATCGAGAAAACTGCAGCACCTCCGACATCTGTTCTGGCTCCGAATCAGAAAAAGAAGCTGTCTTTCCCCACAAAATCTCCAAAGGACCCGGTAGAAAAGAAATTTCAGCGCTTCATCAAGATGCTTCAGAAGCTCAACGTCACCGTCCCCTTCACAGAAGCTCTCAATAAAATGCCATCCTATGTCAAGTTCCTAAAAGAGATTCTGAGCAAAAAGCGATCAATGGCTGAGATTACAGAGGAATGCAGCCATTTGGACATACTGGAGAAGAGGCCAGATCCAGGTAAGTTTGCTATAACCATTGGATTTGGTCCATATAAAATTAATGTTTTATGTGATCTTGGAGCCAGTGTAAGTATAATGCCTTTAACAATTTGGTCCAAGATTAAGATAGGTGCCCTAGAGCATGTGGATGCTAGACTTTATATGGCCAACAACACTGTGGTCATTCCAACATGCATGGTGGATAATGTGCCAGTACAAGTAGGTAAATTATTTGTCCCTGTTGATTTCTTAGTTGTTGATATGCAAGAAGATCCTGCTTGTCCAATTATTCTAGGGAGACCCTTCTTGGCGACGGTGGATGCCAACATAAGCGTAAGGAAAGGAGTGCTCACTTTCAACATCAGCGATGAGGTAATTGAGTATTCCTTTAATAAAACTGAAAGGCATACAGGTCCAATAGAAGAGGTAAAATCTATCTCAGCTGGCTACATCACCTGCAGGGAACCCAAGGAAAGAAATATGACCCCTGAGGAGCTGGAAAAGAGGGATATGGAGGCCCAGGTGAAGGAGATCATGGCAATCCTAAAAGAGGACACAGAGAATCCAATCGACACAAACCAAGTGACGGAGGGAAAACCTGTCGTTGATTCCGCCAAAGAAAACTCAAACCTATAGCAAGTATAGCAATAAGCAAGAGGTCGATCCACAGGGAAAATTATAACTCAAGTATGATTTTAATGCCGATTAAGTAACCAAGGGGGGTTTTAGTGTGAAAGTCTTGCCTTTTATCAAAGCAAAGTGACGAACGCAGAGTAAATGAGTTGGTTTTATGCAAGTGAGAGAAGCAATTCCACCTACAATTTTCCACTTTATTGGATTGAAGCGATCCTTGTAACTTCTTCTCGTCCTATTACGTTTCCTATGAATGCCCTTGTCCCGACCTAATCTAGTTACTAGTCCAATCAGTCCTAGAAACCCTTATCAATCGAACAGTCCCTAAAGAAGGATTTAACCCAATTGATAGCTTTAAGTTCAGAGATTAGCCAAGGTATTTGCAGTCCCTAAAGAAGGATTTAACAACACATTCAACTTCCTACCTATCCAATTAGTTCAATCAGCCCTAAAGGGATAAGTTTGCTACTTAGGTTAAGGTTCACAATCAGGAATCTACAAAACCTTAGCGATTGAATTGATTTAACAAGTTGGCCAGACAAGATAGAGGAAATCAATAATTAATCAAGCACAAAGAAGTTGAAGCATTCATAAATAGGAAACTAGGAGCGAGAATTAGAAACTCACAATCAATCCGAATAAAGCTTCAAATTGCAGGCAGAATAGATGAGTTTAGTTCCTCATGGAAGACATAGCTCAAAATCTCTAAAATGTCTAATGGAAGTATGAAAGAATGAAAAGTAGTGAAAAATAACATAAAAGTCGGCCTAAAAGACATCCAAGTCGGCCCTCAAAACAAAATAGAACAACTAGGGTTTTTCTCAAAAACGACGCGCGCTGATGACCCGTGCGGCGGGCGCCGCAAAGTTGCTGCGCCCGCCGCAAGCTGCTTCTTCACATCCCGCTGCGGCGGGCTCTGCTGCGGCCGCGGCACAGTGTATTTTCGTAGCTTGTGGCTTCCGTTGCGGGCTTCTCCTCTTGTCTTTCTTCTTTCTTCCTTGTTCCTTCTCATGTATCTTGTGTTCCTCTTCGAGATATTGCATCTCCCAAATGTGTTCCGATTCAATCTGCAAGATAAACACAAAATTGCGCAGAATCCGAACTCTTCTAAAATAATCACAAGATGCAATTTAACAACAAAGTATGAAAGAAATGCAACCTAACTAAACTAAATATATCTATAATGCCTATCTAAAATATGCATTATCAAATTCCCCCACACTTAACCTTTGCTTGTCCTCAAGCAATGATAGAATGAACATGAATCATAGCATCCCACAGGAAATCCCTTCAAGTTTCAACATTAGTAAAAAGCAACATCATAGCAGGTGAAAACATAAACCAAGCAAACAAACGTCATAGCATGTATTCTAGTGATCAAAGCTTAGAAGTAGACATCATCCAACCTCACCAGAAATATGTGTTTCACTCATGTGTTTAGGCTTTTAAGTACAACTCTCAACTCTAACCAATCATGCACTAAGCTCATAGACATTGACCACCATATCACCAATTCTCTACCGAAATGTCATTACTTGCGGGACACAATAAAGAAAACAAAATGCAACACTTTTTTTTTCTTTTTCTTTGGCTTTCTTTTCTCTTTTTTCTTCTTTTTCTTGTCTTGGTGCTTTCCTTACGCGAAGCGCAAACATGGGTGTCATGAATGGCCCCGGTCTATCAACACCTCAACTACTAATATGGAGTCCACTTGAACATCTTTTGACGCAAGTTGCAAACATGGTTGTCATGAATGAACCTGGTTACTCAATGATCAAGCTTTCTTTCCTAGTGGATAGTTTTCAACACCTTTTTGCGCGAATCATACCCATGGGTGTCATGCGTAGACCCGGTTACTCAGTGCATCAACCATTGCCACCTTATTCACTAAGTATGCATAAATTTACACAAAAAGACTCAAACTATAATATAAACTCCACAAGCAATCAAACATGTACATCGGTCTTCAAAAATAGATATTGCAGTCAATGCCAAGAGGTAGCAACATTAGGTGAGTAATTCACACAATTGAGCAAAAGAATTCAAATAAGGCCAAACATTCTCACAGGGTCATGTTTTTAGGACTTCGATCATACTTTAGCTCAATCATACATGCTCAATTATATTTGCTAGCTCATGTTCCACAAAAATCAAATAAAGACAATAATCAAAACATCCAGAACTCCATGGGATTTTTATGAATCATGCTTGAAATTTAAAATAGAGGACAAACTAAGCCAGATGGGTATTTGAATAACACGTAGTATGCAATGCATGCTCTATTTTTAATATTTTCGAATTTTTTTTTATATACGAAAATAAACAAACATTAATAAAAAAAACATGATGCATAAATTTAAATATGATCTCCTATATGCATCTATATAAAATTCCTCTCCCCCACACTTAAAGTTTTCATTGTCCTCGATGAAACAATAATGACAAAAAAAGTAAACCAAATATAATCAGGGTGAAGGAAAAGAAAAAAGGAAAAAGAAAGAAAAACTTACCTCGGGTTGCCTCCCGAGAAGCGCCTTTGTTTCACGTCTTTGGCTCGACGTACTGGCCCTTGATTGGCCTAGGTTCCTCCACCAGGGTCACCAACACCAGCCATCTCATTGACAAATGCGGGCACCCTTGAAAGGTGTAGCTTTCTGTCCAAGTTGTCATCCATGACCCTCAGCTTCTCTCCTCGAGCTATGCCTGGGGGTTGTCCTGGAATCACAAAAGGTTTCAATTTGTTAGAAGGGTCAAATTTCCATAAACTATGTTCCTTAGGTGTCTCTAACAAATCACGAAAATTATTGATGCGGTCAATATTGTCAGAAATAGGCATATCTAAAGAATTTTCAGGAGAAAGCTTAGCATGATTAAAGAGGGAGAATTCTATCTTTCTTCCATCAAACTCCATAGTCAATAGACCCTCACAACAATCAATTTTCGTTTTCGCAGTTTTCAGGAATGGTCTTCCTAGTATAATGGGTGTTTCAGGGGCTCCCTGCTCCATATCTAAAACAAAGAAATCAACAGGGAAAAACAAATCATCCACCATAACCAAAACATCTTCAACAACGCCTCTCGGCCTGATTTGTGATCGATCAGCAAGTTGCACTGTAACCCCAGTCTCAGTCAGAGCACCCAAACCCAAAGACATGTACATGTTATAGGAAATAACATTAATTGAGGCTCCTAGATCTAGCATGGCTTGTTTGAATCTAGTATTCCCAATTGCACATGGAATTGTAAACATACCTGGATCTCCACATTTTTCAGGCAATTTCCTTTGCAACATAGCAGAGACATTTTCATTCAAGCTTACCTTTTCCTTCTTTTTCAATCTTTGCTTCTTCTTGATTGTGCACAATTCCTTCAAAAATTTAGCATATCTAGGAATGCTCTTAATTAATTTGAGTAAAGGAATATTTACCTCGCATTTGCTGAACGTCTCAAAGATCTCCCTATCGTTCTCATACCTTCGTGTATCCTTTAGGGCTTCCGGAAAAGGCGGAATGGGCTTTGGAGTCTCCATAGGTAAGGGAGAAGAAGGAGTAGAAGAAGAAGGAGGAGAAAGAGGGAGAGAAGAAGAAAGAGGTAAGGGAGAAAACGTACCAGGAGAAGAATCGGCGGCGGGATCACCTGCGGCGGGCGCCGCATGTAAGCTGCGGTCGCCGCATGCTCGCTGGGCATCATCTGGGGCGGGCGCCGCGTGAATTCTGTCTCTGGCGGCGGGCACCGCAGGGGTGCTGCGGCGGGCGCCGCATGGTTGCCGCGGCCGCCGCACTACTGTTTGGCCGTTTTCGTCTTCAATGATCTCTATTTCCTCGTCCATTATCTCCTCATCGTCCTTTTGATTTGTGACAACCAGTTCCTTGCCACTCCTAAGTGTTATTGCACTGACATTCTCCTTAGGATTCTCAACCGTTTGCGATGGAAGCTTCCCTGAATCGTTTGCTTCCTTCGCACTTAAGACCTGAATGAGCTGACTCAGTTGATTCTCCAAATTTGTGATCCGGTCTGATTGTTGTTTCTCAACCTTCAAGACCAGCCGTGACAATTTCTGTATTGGATCCTCAATAGCCTCATTGGAGTGTGGTTGGCCTCCCTGTCGAGGTTCAAATTGTTGGTGGGGCCTTCCCTGTTGCCCCCCTTGCTGATAGAAAGGTTCTTGGTAGTTTCCATAACCATTACCCTGCTAATAGCCTCCATTGTAGTTATTGTTTAAGTACCCAGGATTACCAAAGTTGCCTTGCCTAGGCCTTTGTGGAGCAAAATTCCCAATTGCATTCAACTCAACACTAGGATCTTGCAAAGGTGAGTACATATCCATAGGGAGCGATGGATCGCTGTAGGATTCACATGCTTTCAACTGCTGAGATGCTCTGTCAACTACCAGCCTCTTGAGCATTTCTTTCATCTCTGCCATATCAGTTTGTAATGCAGCCACTGGGGCCTCAATAGCAAGTACACCTCTAGCACGAGTGCTCTTGTTGAACTGCCTAGAGCCCTCAGAGAGCTCCTTAAACACTTCCCACGCTGCAGCAGGCGTCTTATTCAGCATGTTTCCCCCACAACAGGAATTCACTGTTTTGCGCTCTCCATTAGTAAGCCCATTGAACAAGAAGAGAACTAGATCCTTTTGAGAGTACCCATGGCATGGGCAGCTGGCACAGAGTTTCTTGAAGCGCTCAAGGTACTCATGTATAGACTCTGTCGCGTGCTGCTCAATGCTGTTGATGGACCTTTTCAAAGCATTGAGCTTTGTTGCACGGAAGTACATCTCTAGGAAGACTCTTTTCATCTCAGCCCAGGTAGAAATAGAGTCAGGTGGTAGATAGAAGAACCATTCATTTGCATCATCCTTCAAAGAGAAGGGAAAAGCTCTCAGCTTGATTTGCTCATCAGTTACGTTCTCCGGTTTCATCCCAACCACCACCCTATGGAATTCAGAAAGATACTTGTGGGGGTCCTCCCCACTCAGCCCATGGAATTTGGGTAGAAGATGAACTACCCCTGACTTCAGCTCAAAGTTGACTCCTTCTGCTAGCGCAGGGAATTGGATTGCCAGGGGTTGCTGTGCCAGATCAGGAGCAGAAAGCTCCTTTAGAGTACGATTTGCGTCGTTCGCCATCTCTGCAATGCTTTCTACAGAGAAGAATTAGTAGCACAGGTATGGACCCTATAAGACGGTCCACACCAAAATCAACACTAAAAACACACAAGAATTTAATAAAATTCCCCGGCAACGGCGCCAAATTTGACGGAGGGAAAACCTGTCGTTGATTCCGCCAAAGAAAACTCAAACCTATAGCAAGTATAGCAATAAGCAAGAGGTCGATCCACAGGGAAAATTATAACTCAAGTATGATTTTAATGCCGATTAAGTAACCAAGGGGGGTTTTAGTGTGAAAGTCTTGCCTTTTATCAAAGCAAAGTGACGAACGCAGAGTAAATGAGTTGGTTTTATGCAAGTGAGAGAAGCAATTCCACCTACAATTTTCCACTTTATTGGATTGAAGCGATCCTTGTAACTTCTTCTCGTCCTATTACGTTTCCTATGAATGCCCTTGTCCCGACCTAATCTAGTTACTAGTCCAATCAGTCCTAGAAACCCTTATCAATCGAACAGTCCCTAAAGAAGGATTTAACCCAATTGATAGCTTTAAGTTCAGAGATTAGCCAAGGTATTTGCAGTCCCTAAAGAAGGATTTAACAACACATTCAACTTCCTACCTATCCAATTAGTTCAATCAGCTCTAAAGGGATAAGTTTGCTACTTAGGTTAAGGTTCACAATCAGGAATCTACAAAACCTTAGCGATTGAATTGATTTAACAAGTTGGCCAGACAAGATAGAGGAAATCAATAATTAATCAAGCACAAAGAAGTTGAAGCATTCATAAATAGAACAACTAGGGTTTTTCTCAAAAATGACGCGCGCTGATGACCCGTGCGGCGGGCGCCGCAAAGTTGTTGCGCCCGCCGCAAGCTGCTTCTTCACATCCCGCTGCGGCGGGCTCTGCTGCGGCCGCGGCACCTCTGTTGCGCCCGCGGCACAGTGTATTGTCGTAGCTTGTGGCTTCCGTTGTGGGCTTATCCTCTTCGAGATATTGCATCTCACAAATGTGTTCCAATTCAATCTGCAAGATAAACACAAAATTGCGCAGAATCCGAACTCTTCTAAAATAATCACAAGATGCAATTTAACAACAACGTATGAAAGAAATGCAACCTAACTAAACTAAATATATCTATAATGCCTATCTAAAATATGCATTATCAATGTACGTCGTTATGGACTAACTATTTTTCGGATGTCTTGACAGGAACCAAGGATGGGGTCAAGGTCGACCAAGAGTCCTCGACATCGAGGACCGTAGTCGACCTCGACCAAAACCAGGAGCCTCCACCAGCACCAGCGTCGTCAAGCAGCAACACTGAAGGGCCAGGCTCCTCGAGATCGAGTACACTACTCGACATCGACCACCACCTCTCAGCCTCGGCTTCGCCTTCCTCGACGCTGACTCCACCCGACGGCCAGGACTACTCGATCTCGACCAATGACTACTCGAGATCGACCAGGCTTGTCGATGTCGACCAAACTTCACCAGCTTCTGCATCATCGAGCAGCTCACCTCCAGAACCAGAAACCTCTTCGAGATCGAGCACCCCTACTCGAGATCGACCAAACACAGTGGTCCCCGATTCCGTCTCTACGAAGGTAAGCCAAGGTATGAATCTTTCTTCTCCCATTTCCATTAAAGATTTATCTATACATGGGTGAGGTTTGCCTTGGTATGTGCGCTTATGTAGGATTTCCAATGATGAGCCCAAAGAGTATGAAGTTGGAGACAAGCTCTATGTCTCCAAATCAAAGGATCATTGGTTCCCTAACAAATTCAACAAGAAGAGGATGGGACCTTTCGTGGTGAACAAGATCCATTCTGGAGGATTACCGCTGATGGACAAGAATGGAGTTCTATTTGAAGCCCACGCTACATGGGCCCTGCAGATGCCACCTTGAGCATAAATGAGAAGTCGGCCTAGCAACTATAAAATCTAGAGCTTGTACATAGACATTTACTTTTTGGGACTTTTTGGACATTGTTTTGTTTGTTTTTGGTTTTTGAACATTTTTAGTTTTTCTATTATGGGTATATGTCTTCTATACTTTTCAGGTCCATGGGATAGAAGCAAGCTATATTCAGACTCGGCCCAGACGATTCTTTCATTCAAAATTTAGAGGCCCTGCACACCTGTCTAGTGAGTTTCTTTCTTTACCCTTGTTTTTATACAGTGAGGACACTGTAATGTTTAAGTATGGGGTGGGGGAATGGCTTACTTTATGCATATTTGCCATATTTGACATTATTTGTGCATTGTTTCTTTGAATTGCTACATGGCTATTTTGGAATGCATTATTGATTTATGTGCTTACATGCATGTTTTCCAAAGTTTGAAAAATGACCCCCATTGAAAATTTTGATAAATGTCATGGAAGTTTAATATTGAACTCGACGATGCAAAATTGGATTCATTAGAGATATATCATGAAATTGCCTAGTAAAGGGAAGTCACAATGAAGTGCATTATTTATTGAAAACCATGAAAGGAGGTAAAATTTGAAGTTGCTTTTGACATGTTGCATGATAAGATGATGGAGGACTTTATATTTCCATATAATGCTCATATTGTTTAAATTCCTAGCCTTACCTATGCTTATGCATCACAAAAGCCATAATATGCCTTATTTCATATATTGATCCACATGATCCAAATATTGCCATTCTTAACCCTATCCGGGGATTATGTTGAGAATAATGTTACATTATGGAGATTGATATATGGTTGTTGTGTTGTTTTTTATCATTATCGGAGTTTGGTAGGAAAAAATTTGAAAATATAGAAAATTTAATGAGTGAAAGAAAATCCAATCACCTCGACAGATAAAGGTAGATTGACCCTGCTCGTTGAGATAACAGTTTGGCGAGATGGGACACATTGTGAGGAGTCCAAAGCACTAAGTATCCGGGGCCATTCATGACACCCATGTTTGCGACTCGTGAGAAGGCAGTGCTGAGGTTAGAGAGGTAAAAGCATTATTATTGAGAAAAGGCATTATGAAAGGTGATGAATCTTATGGAGAAGGAATGTGTAAATTTAGTTTGGAAATACTCCATTTCCCCGGATTATTAGCACCACATTGCCAAATATTGCCCACCTTTAGCCTTTTACCAATCTATTCCTTATTGAGCTTAAATTAAAATCCTCTTGATTATTAATGCTTTGTCACTTATGAATGTTTTTGCATAACCCTCCTTTTATGAGTAGATGTTGCTTTTGTATATTCGCACATGCATGGATCTGTGACACTAGTACCTTTTCGAGGATGGTAATTGACTGCAGGGTTATATGAGAATGAATCTAAGATGTTGAGAGTTTGAATTCTTCCCCTGAATGACAATTAAAAGTATTGCTTGAGGACAAGCAAGCTTAAGTATGGGGTGTTTGTTGTGAGCTGAATCTGCCATGTTTTACAGTAACTTTTATATCGATTTCTGCATACATTGCATGCATTTGGGTTAGAATAATACAGAATCTGTGTAGTTTACACTTATTTACAATATATGGAGGTCTACACAAGTTTTGGTTATATTTCGCAGAAATCGGACGCACTTTGGAGCTTAAAGGAAACTCATGGAGAGGCTAAGAATGGTGCAGCTGTATAAAAGGCCATTTTTCACAATTCTCCGTTCTGAATCAAGCTTTGATGTCTTCATGAGAGTTGTATCCCTCGGAAAGAGCTTTCCAAAGCATGGTCATATGCGTCAATCAGATGAACGAGGACTCGGGAAAGTGCGTTTTAAGAACAGAGCAGAAAGCTGAGAGAACTTTACTCGATCTCGAGTACATCTACTCGATCTCGACGAGGGCTGTCTGAGCACACCTGGTCGAGCAGAGCTGATCGAGGACACTGAGTCAGAGACAACCCGACTTCCGGAACCCTAACTCGATCTCGAGTACCACTAGTCGAGATCGACTACACCTCAGCGCCATGTCCGGAGTCGACGAGTTATGAAAAGTCGAGAAGCCGAAGACGGAGACGCCGAGCCAACCCTACTCGATCTTGAGGAGGCCTTGTCGAGATCGAGGACCAGCACCGCGTCTGTCCGAGTCCATGCCGAGGAGGAGTCCTCGACAAGATCAGTCCGAGGCTCCGAGCCATCCTCGACCACACCCAACTCGATCTCGAGTTAACCTTGTCGAGATCGAGGACCCAAGTCCGAGCCTTGTCGAGCAGAGCTACCCGACCAAGCCAGCCAGCCCAGTCGATGGCCATGTCTACTCGAGATCGTCGAGCCTTGGTCGAGATCGAATAGCCGTGTCCGGGAGCGCGTTACGCGGTTTGACGAATCCTACTCGGTTTGGGAATCCTTGGGGCCGAAGGAAGCCAAGTCTATCTGATTCCATCAAGTTCTATCTATGGAAGACAAGATCTATCAACATGAAGAAGACTTACCTATTTAGATTTATCTTTCCCTTTTAGATTTAATTCCTAAATTGCTTTTATTTATCTTTTTAGCCTTTAGATATAGATTTAGATAAAGATAGATATTTCTATCCTTGAATACCAAGGAATAGAAGGCTATAAATAAAGCCCTAGGGGCTGGTTTTTCATTCATTCAATTTCATTCAGAGACAAGTAGTTCCACAGAGAAGTTTTAGGAGTTTAAAGGTTTTAGGGTTTTGGCATTCTGCGAAAGTTGAGTGCCGGGATTGTAAAGGCTTTGAATATAGTTTAATGCAAGTTTCTTTTCATCAATCAATGTCTGCGATTGCGATGAGGCGTGAGTAGTCCACCCACTTCTAGGGCTGGGGTGAGCCCGACGGTGGCCATGTGAGGTGATGCGGTAAAGGTCAGATCTTGTTATGCAATTCGTCTTCTATCCCTATGAGCATGATTCTTTTGTGAGAGTTGAAGGTGATTGTTGTTTGTATTATTGAAGCGAATGTGATCTTAATACAACTTGGATTAATTATGTGAAAAGGGTTAGTAACAATTAGGGTTTATGCGAAAGCCTCTATATGCCTATTTGTTAGTAACGAAAGTTATTTTGATGGAAAGCATGATCTTTTATACCTTTATGTGTTACTTTGCATGGTTATCGTTGTGGTGTTGATACCCTGGCTTTGGAAGTTTTTCATATATTGAGTTTCTGTCGTCGATTTTCAGTTTCTGTCTTTACTGTCCCTTGTCGATCTCGAGTTACTGCTCGTCGAGATCGAGTAAAGTTGTTGTCTTGCTTTTATTCCTTGTCTTCGTTTGTTATTTCTGTTATTTCCTTCTTTGTTTCTTTGTTTCTATCTTCTGTTGCTTTTCTGTGAGATTTACAGCTACCTGGGATCCGATGACACGTTTCCTCGTGGATTCGATCCTGACTTACTCTTACTGCATTAGAGGAGTCTTGTAATTATTTGTGTGGGCCTAAATCTGGTTTGATTTATTTTGTTATATTTCATACTCGATTTCCTCCTTACAACATCTCACGATGACGAACATCCTTTCCAAGGTCGGAATACAAATTTGCATATTAAGCACAAAACGATTAGATTCCGAACTCGAATGCCCAAATAAACAATAATGCAATTTAACAACTAAACATGCAATATGCACACTCAAATGCACCTAAAACTACCTATAATACTCATCTAAAATATGCATTAATCAGTATCGGTTTTAATAGATCAATAGATAGATAGATCAACTTACTCATTCACCACCAATCATTAGCAAACTCTCACAACTTTTTTATCCATATTTCAAACCGAAATGTTTTTTTTACAGTAGACAAGATTTAGGAGCGATTACACAAGCTGTAATCTAGCTCCTTGATCAACTTTAAGGATGATAGTACAAAGTTTCCTATTACAAGGGATATTAGAGATATTACTAACGATACCCTTCCGAGCTATAAAGTCGGCTACTTGATTCGCTTCTCGGTAGCAGTGTCTGTATTGAACAAGGTCAAAAACAGATTCCAGTTGCTTGATCTTTTCAATGTGATGTATAATCTCCCGTCTGATATTATTGTTGTTGGTGATGACTTTGATGAGTGGTAGATTGTCCCCTTCTATTATTATTCTTCGAAGTCCTCCATACCTCTCTTAATAGCAATAGCTTCAGTTTGAATAACTGAGGATTTGACAGTTTTCTTGTAAAACATATCAATGATATCAGACGGGAGTCCCGAACAACGCCTCCCACAAGGCCTCCCACAAGGCAAGCATACATGGAAAATTTTATTTACGTCTAGCCATGGGCCACATTTGGGCTCTTAAAAGATCCGTCCCCACCCTAAAAACATATGTCAAATAAGAAAAATAAGTTTTAGGTTTGAATCTATAAATTTCTATTTCTATTTTTTAGGTTTGAATTTTGAATCTATAAATCTCTTTTTTTTTGGTCAAATGAATCTATAAATCTCTATGATAGAAACTCTATAACTTTTCAAAAAAAAATGCTCTTTTTTTTTTTTTTTTTTTTTGACGCAGAATAAAAATTAGGTTGGGTCGGCCGTAGCAGGACTCCTTCCTAGCGCATCCTTGCGGATGAGAGCACAGAGCTCTGGATCGTCGTCGTAGCAGGCGTCGGCAGGGGAAGCATGTGCACTGCGCGCGAGATAGTCAGCCACTGCATTCGATTCCCTGAAAATATGACGGATAGCTACATAAGAAAAAGACAAAGTATCTAACAGAATATCAGATTGTAGGAGCTCGATATTCCAGGGGCACTTCCAGTCCCCTAGCAGAGCTTTAATAACCAGAAGGTTATCGCCCTCGATCAGGAGGTTACGAATATTCAGCTGTTTAGCCCGAAGGATTCCCATTTTTAGACCGAGGTTCTCGGCAAAAACAACTGAGACATTGATGCACGAGTTTCGCCCCATGGCAACCACTCGGCCGCACCAGTCCCTAATGACGAAACCGTAAGAAGCCGAAATACCCGCTCTTACAGAACCGTCAAAGTTAAGCTTGTAGCAGTCCATCGATGGTTTATCCCAAAGGCCCGAACGACTTCGACCCTTACCCTTGGCTGCGGTTGACGTAAAGCGACAGCCGGGATGGATTACCTTAGGAGGCAAAGGCGTACCTGAAGATGACTCAGCGTCAAGCAGTTTCGATTGTTTCCAACATTGTGTAAAAGTAGTATGGAAAATTTCCATTTCAGTAATGGATACTTTCGTCGTGTGGTCAAAAGCCAGTTGGTTCCTAAAGAACCAGATAGTCCACCACGCACATGCTAGAGGGCCGAAATGTTCCTTGCCCACCACCCGCCGAACCAGGTTTAGGGGAAAGTTTGAGCCCGAGTTGACGGCTAGGTGGGAAAGGCTCGGACAGCGGATGCGAAGAGTCCTAAGTAGGCTGATAGTAACCGGGCATTGAAGAAACATGTGCTTGTCTGATTCGTTTGTAATATCACAAAAGTGACACCCAGATGGTACAGAAACGTGGGACTTTTGTAGGCGTTCCGAAGTAGGGAGGCCATCCCGGGATATTTTCCAAAGAAAATGACGAACCTTCGGCGGAACATCAAGGTTCCATATCCAACCACAATCATAGTCTTGTAACCCCTTGTTGGCTGACAGCATGTTGTTTGCTGAGCTAGTCGAGAACCACCCATTAGTGCTTGGCCCCCAATACACTCGATCCTTCATAGGATTATTAGGCAGTACGATACCAAGCAGAAGCTTGATGTCATCCTGTGAAATGATGTTTGTTAAGCTAGAGAAAAGCAATTCCCTGTTCCATTGCAAGTTTTGGTTGATGAAGTGGGAAACTTTTATGTTTGAAAGGTCATTTGGTATCGGTTGGAGTACCCTGCAAGCCAGCGGTTCATCGCCGGCCCATTTCTGGGACCAGAAGTCAATGGAATTCCCATCACCAACAGACCAATGAAGAGCGCTTTGGAAATGATGTCGGATAGACATAAGGCGTCTCCACTGCCAAGAAGTGTTGCCTTTCGTTTGATAGGTCAGGATGTCATGTTCTTTGAGATATTTTTGGGAGATTAGGCGAACCCAAATATTGTCCGGTTCGGACATAATTTTCCACAACAGCTTCATCTGTAATGCAATGTTCATTGTTTCCGCTTTGTGAATACCCAAACCTCCTTTCAAAGTGTCAGCACAGATTTTGTCCCAACTAATCAGCGGGGGGGCTTTAGAGCTTTTGTTCCAGAAGAATTGTCTGTAAACCTTGTCGAGTTCTTGGTGAATGTGAGACGGTAGTAAAAAAGCTTGCATTAGGAAAACCGGTTTAGCGCACAGATTAGATTTGATAAGAACCTTACGTCCTTCGGACGATAGACTAGACGCCTTCCATTTGGTGAGTTGTTGTTTAGATTTTAGTACTACATCGTTAAAGGTGTCTTTGTTAGTGCGTCCGTTTACGATTGGGCACCCGAGATATTTGTCGAAGTTGTTTGCTTGGGGGATACCCAGGACCGCTATCGTGGCAGTGATAGCTGCTGGTGATGTGTTTGAGGAGGCTTGGAAGCTAGATTTATGTAAATTGACCTTCTGCCCAGAAATAAGGCAGAAACGATCAATAATGGACAGAACTGAAGAGCAGGCTGACTGTGAAGCTTTACAGAAAATGAGGATATCATCAGCGAAAGCTAAAAAAGGAATCTTAATGCCCGGATTACCAAACACTACTCCCAGATCTTTGTTAACCGCACTTTCCTGTTCCAGAGTTCTGGCCAAAACCTCCGAAGCCAAAACGAACAGAAAGGGTGATAGGGGATCGCCCTGCCTTAGTCCCCTAGTGGGCTCAATGAGTGTCGTAGGCTCATCATTCACCAGAACAGAGTAAGACACCGTGGTTACGCACTCTCTGATCCAACTAATAAACTTGTCGTTAAAACCGAACTTGGAAAGAACATTGAAAAGGAAGGACCATTCAACACGGTCATAAGCCTTCTCCATGTCCAGCTTCAAGGCGAGTAAGCCTGCCTTACCCCGTTTCAGCTTGAAGGAGTGGAAAGCCTCATGGGCTATCAGAATGTTATCCTGGATGGACCTGCCTTTCGTAAAGGCGCCTTGTAAGGGATGTATCAATTTTTCAAAAATCTTGGTAAGTCTTGCTGTTATAACCTTAGCTATAATCTTGTAAATGGTGGAGCACAAACTAATGGGGCGGTAGTGGTTAACTGTTGCTGGGTCATCTCGTTTTGGTAGTAACGTTATGAATGTATGGTTAGATTGTCTTAAAAGCGTTCCGCTAGAGAAAAAAGCCTTAACAGCTTTCGTGACAGAGGGCCCTACTGTACTCCAGAACTTTTGGTAGAAACCTGCCGAGAACCCGTCAGGACCCGGTGCTTTGTCCGGGCTCATAGAGAAAACCGCAGTTTTAATTTCTGCGTTTGATACTGGAGCGGTCAGCATGTCGTTTTCTGCTTGTGTTACTTTCGAGGGGATAACCCTTAAGTCCCTGGTAGTGTCCAGATCGCTTCTTAAGGAGGAGCGGAATCTAGCATTGAAGTCCGTTTCAAATTCTTGTTGAATAATATGAAAATCATCAACGACAGCCCCACCCGAAAGGGTGAGTGACTTGATAATTTTCCTTCCCCTTTTGGCCGAGGCGATTTTGTGGAAATATCCAGAGTTGGAGTCATTAAGCCTGGCATGCTTAACTTTAGCCCTTTGGCTCCAGTATCTTCGATGGAAATCGAGCATTCTTTCTCTTTTATTGAGCAGTTGCTTTAGTAATTTTATGTCGTCGTTATTGTAGTTTGACAGAAGCGAAGACTGAAGTTGTAGTAGTTTCTGATCGGTTGTCTTGATTTGATTGTTTATATTGAGGAAGGTTTTCTTGTGCCAACCTTTTGAAAGACGCTTAAGAAGTTTCATTTTTTGGAACAGGCAGTACATGAAGGAGCCCGATGAGTCAAGACGCCATGCCTGAGACACCAGATTCTTATAATCCCGGCGGTTTGCCCATGCTAGCTCAAATTTGAAAGGTCTGTTTTTTGTTTTTGCAGTCCGACTGAAATCTGTCGAGATTGGCGCATGATCAGATCTGGTGAAGGGATGGATCTGAGTTGTAAGTGAGTCAAATATAGTGAGGACGTCTGTGTGAATGAGGAGACGATCCAGTCTCTCAAAGCAGTGGTCAATTCCGTGTTGTTTCCGTTTCCAGGTAAAACGGCCCCCGAAGGAAGGTACTTCGTGTAAAGAAAATCTGTTTTTTAAGTCGGTGAGGCGGGTAAATCTGCCATTTGGCGGACACGCCCCCCCCATCTTCTCCGATGGGGAGCAGATGTCATTGAAATCCCCCATTATACAGTAAGGTATGAGTAAGTTTTGAATATAAAGATCGATTGATTCCCAAAAGGGCCCTTTCCTAACCTCGTCTGGAGGAGCATAAATCACCAGTACGGCAACCTTTCTGTGAGATATAAAGTCCGAGTAGTTGAAGTGTATAAAACGGTTGTTAACCGATATCAGGTCAATAGATCCTTGGCTCGAGGGCAAACCTTTCCATAGCAAGCAGATGCCTCCGGAAAATCCGGCAGCCGGGTCGAAAGCAATGTTAGTGAATCCACATTTCCGCCAGAAATTTTCGGAGGGAACCTTATCTGTTTTGGTTTCCAAAAGAGCTAGAACGTTTATATGATTGTTCTTGCAGAAGATATCAATATTAGTCCAGAAGTTTCTACTGCGAATACCGCAGGAATTCCAAGTACATATATTCATGGGAAACTAATTTTTGTATCCGTTGGTTCATGTATCTGTTGGTTTAGTTTTAAACGATAGTGTTTAGCTTGTAACGGTGACAAACACCAACCGACACTAAGTCTGGCAGCTCTACCCGGGCAAGAGGATCCGACGCCAAACGGCGGAACCAAGATAACGGGGAACCTTGAAAAGCTAGATAATAATGGCAAAACCGTAGCTAAATCATTGGTAATGCAAATGTACGAAATCACCCATGAGAATGAACCAAGCTTGGTGTAGCAGGATATGGTATAAAGTGATTGATCGATCCAAACAAGAAGGCCCATTGAGAGCAATCTAGAGTGTAATTGTAACCTGTGATTGTTGTCAAATGGGTACAATGTTATTATACAATTGGTTATAAAACTTTGCTGGTAGCAAGTTGATTTTAAAACATAATATACAATAATGGAGTGTGACTCCAAATTGGTGCGCCCAGCTAGAGTAGTAATGCAGGACAGCCAACACCCAAGCTCTGAGAGGAAGCAGCAACATTCTTCATGACGCCTGGAGAGGCCAGAGAGCAGCCTAGTAAGGACCGCTAACAGCTGCAAAGCACACCCAAACGCAGCCCCGAGCATGGCTCCCAATAGCCGCCAGCCTACCCGACTTCGCCGAAACAGTCCAGCAAACCTGCAAGGACAGCAAACCAACAGCAAAGACGAGCACAAAGGGGAAGTGCCACAAAAGGGCTGGACAAGAGCAACCACAGTGCAAACAGGAACCAAGATATAATATAACGGGGTGCACTGCCAAAGCAGCTGCACCCAAGGCAAACCAACACAGCATACAAGCCAAAGGAAACAGAAATAAAAACCCAAAGCAAGGAACAAACAGCAGGCACCACGCCACCTGAAGACAGATAAGGGGCGCAACCTGGGAAAATACCAAAAGCCAAAAGACGGGGAGTCAAACCGACAGTGAAAACCGACCCAAAACCAACCGTCTCGGACATCAAAATTATGGTGTATAATCATAAAAAACTAGTTTTTGCGCTTCTTCGGTTGGGATGATGCAGAGTCATCCAAAGTGTTGTTGCCGGGCTGATTCCCGCCAGTGCCCCGATCGCCCGAGGAGCGGATACCCAACTTCTTGAATTTCCGAATTTGAGAGCTAGTCGGGCTCGAATTCTGAATGCCGTAGGAGAGATCAGAAGCAATGACCGGGTGAAAACCAGGAGGAACCACCGGAGCCGCCGGCAGATCAACCTCCATGGCCGGGTTCACAAACACCTGGGGGGTTGCAACAGGCGGGGAATCAGTCGGAGCACCAGCCACCTTGAGATTCTTGCACCAACCAAGAGATTCGTCATCAGAAGCGGGGAGCCCGTGGAGTCCTCCGTCAGCCATCGACGGCATCATCTTAGCCGCGGAAGGTTCGGCATCATTCGGAGGGGTGGCAAACGAAGTCGACATAGACCGAGATTCGGGCACGAAATTAACGGAAACCGTCTTCATACCCGACATATAAGGCTTGTGGCTAGTCTTAGTGTTGGAAGTCTCAGCCGAGACTCCCTTCTTGGACACCTTTGTCCATCCCACCTCCTCAGGCTCAACCCGAGGAAGAGGTGAATCCCAGATCACCACCTCATTGAAAGGCTTGGCAGGGACAACCCGATCCGGACAGTCATCGTAGACGTGATCCACAGCCCCACAAAACCCACAGCCAGTAGGGAAATCCTCATAATACATGCGTAGAGCGAGTGGTTTTCCATCCTCCCCAAGGACCGAGACACCACCACAAAGCTTATTAAACTCAACATTTGCACAGAATCTGGTGTAATCAAGTCTCACCCTTAGGTAAGAAAGCTTATCAAGCCGAATCAGAGAACCCGCATTGAATTCCTTAAAAATGCTCTAGTTGCGCCCACCCACGTACGTACCCTAGCTGAAACTTGAAATTTCTCTTAAAATGGCGACACTTAACCCCCTCAAAATTAATTACAAATATGTAATTAATTTTGAAATTATGTGGGTTTTTTCAACAAATAAAATAAATATGGTATGAAGACAGGTCATCCTCCTCGCTCTCGTCTCCATTTTGGAGAATCTAAGGGTGTATGTATAGTTAGAAAAAAAGATTTAAAAGTTTCAAAATCCCAAAAACGTGGAACTTTTCCATTTTATTGAAAGAGAATTTAGAACGAAACTCATGATAAACTTCACTTCACTCCTCGTAGCACTATAAAAATCTCAAAATCCCACTTGCAGTTCAGAGTTGTAGAGATCGATCCCCGACCAAAATTTCGAAACCCTCAATTACAAATTTACAAATCGATCAATGTTAAAGAAGAGGTTACAAAAAATTTGGACTCGCGCACATATATTGTGTTTTGGTTGAAAAAAGCGAGTTTAAAGAAGGGTATATTTTATAATTTTGAAAAATTATGTTGTATTTTTTTAATAAATAAAACAAATATGCTCTAAAAGCATATCTTTCTCCTCTCCCATAGACTTGCATCTTTTTTTTTTATTATTATTAGGTAAGAATTCGAGCTCAGACAAGCCTGAAACTCGAGAGGCCGACGAATCGGCAAACGGAGAATCCGTCAACATACAACAAAATAAAAACACAAATAAGCACAAATGTAAGAAAACCCAAAACAGCCCGAAGAAGTCGTCCGCCAGAAGAGAAGTCGATGGAGATCCAGGGCGAGCCACGAATACCGAGAACACGGGAGAGTGTGAAGACTCACACGGCGTCTCGACGCCGAGAAGGCGGAGAACAGTAACCCACCAACGGAAAGGGCGAACCTGGGGAAGTGCGGATCACCGACGTTGCCCCCACCTAGATGAGGGATCTTCGAAAACCTCGAACACATCCACGATCCTCTCGATCATACAGGAAGCCCGAAACTGCAACTCAACTCGGAACTAAACGCCACAACACCATAGCAACGACCCCACGCCAGAAGAACGAACAAGAACGGGCCAATAAAGGAAGATCAAACATCCGACGAAAATTTGTGTGCAGAGCTCTCGAGAACGCAGAGCGTCTAGGGAGAATAATTATTACTTCTTTATATTAATATTTTTCAGACCCTTTCGGGATTTTAGACAAACCCTTCCGGGTGGGTACACAATTAAAATATGCATATATATGAAACCGGTAGTTTTTTAGTATATAAATATATATATTCCTTTTTGTTTTCTTTTTATAATTTGGGAGGTTTGGAGTGCAAGGCCACCAAACAGTAGCTTGCACGCCAAGGCCTAGTTGCAGATCGATGTGGAAGCACATCCTAGGTGAGAGGCCGCCACCAGGGAACGTCGTAGAGAGGCGACAACGGGCGGCAGAGCACAGGACCACAACAGGAGGGGGAGCGCCAAGGGGGTTGAAAACCGATTACCGGGTACGAAGTGATCGGAGGAGAAGATGGGCGAATAGATAGCGACCGCGGAGGGCCACCGTGTTCAAGTCGGCAGGGAGAACACCCCTAGCCCGGCCACAGACAAACATCGTGCCCTACCGGAGCAATAGAAGGCACCGACGCAACAACAAGAGCAACCGAGGTAGGGATTGAAGGTTGATTCAAAGGGGAATAGCGAACCACAAAAGTAAAATAGGGACAACAGTAGCTCGAATTGGGTAAGATGAAGGATGAAATTGGGAGTTAGAAGCCAGAAACAAAAAACCCCCAACATAATTTAGGATTAGATAAAACACAATAGATGGACACACGGACAAGGGTTTGATCCACAAACTTGTTCTTCAACAGGGAAACAGGCCAAAATAGGCATGGTGGCACCACTGTGGTTGTGAGACGGCTTAAGCCGGGTTGAGGCGGCCGGAGCCGATGTTGGGGCGGCTGAAGCCGAGGTCGGAGCAGCACGCAAACACCCCGGAAACCGGAGGAGAAGCGGGCTACAATTCAAGCTCCGACGAGGGAACCTCAGTCGAGAGGGGTTTAATACCTCAGAAGAGGGGTTTAATGCCTCCGAAGAGGGGTTGTAGGCCTCCGAAGAGGGGTTTTTAGGCCTCCGAAGAGGGATTTTTAGAACCGGCGATGGTCGGAGCTCCAGCGAAGACACCCTCCGACGATAGCGGCGTCTGTTGACGTTTGAAAGTTGGTGGGGTTTTTTTTTCCCCAAAAGAGAGCGTTAGCTCTATTCCGACCCTTCTCTCCTTCCATAGACTTGCATCTCTTTGTGAGAGTGCATATCTTAGATTAAAATAAAAACTTTAAAATTTTTTAAAATCCCAAAAACTTATAATACGTTGGAGATGTCCAAGTCTCATGAATTTTCATAAGCTTCACATTTTTTTTATACGGATAAAGATTTAGGTGGGACTAGTTCCTACTAGATTATCATCCAAGAGTATTCTTATGGATATGAGAATACAGAGGTGTCTATCTAGATGAGTAAAAAGATCGGAGCAATAAGAGACCGAAAGCCCGTCACAAGCATATCAATTTCTCATGGACATAATCACATCCATTAATTATTGGTTCATTCAACATGGATATTGGACAAAAAGCAATACTTTTATCATCTTTTCATCGGTTGGGATCACATGTCTCAAAACCTTTGCTCTGCCCTATTTTTCAGGTTTTTTTTAGAATTTTTTTTTTCCACAATAGAGATGTGTTTATGAAAATAGAGAAGGGATAGAAAACACGTTTTTTTTCAGATTTTTTTTTTTGAAATAGCCAAAAAAAACGGAAAGGTATTATGAAAATAGCCAAAATCTGAAAGATTGTAGGGAATTAGAAATTTTAAAAAAAATATTAACTAAAATCTAAAAAAATATGTATATTTGAAACAATGACTCTCCAAGCCCCATACATGGCAAAAATTTGGAGGATTCAACCCGTGAAATCCTTGCTCCAAGCCCCATCCATGGCAAAAATCACTTAAAACTTTGGAGGATGCTTTTTTTTTTTTAATTAACAAGAACATGAAATCATTGCTCCAAGCCCCATCCATGGCAAAAATTTGGAGGATTCAAGCCCCACATTCGCCGAAGCCTACAAAATTGCTTCTTTGGATCCTTGCGCCTCCCTCGAAGTTCAATGGAACGACATCCCCGTCGTTTAGAGGCGGAATTGGATATGTGTCAATCCTAATTAGCGGCGATCGACAACGGCATCAAGGGGAATTGGATTGCTTACACTTTGATCGCTTGGATTTGTGGCACCCCTGCCAACGGGGACATTACGGAGCACGCCGCCCTTGGTCCAGTACCAGTTGCCGTGGGAGATCAGTACCAAGAAGGAAGAAAGAAGAATTGAAGAAAGATTCACCAGTAGGGTTAAAAAAAAGCGTAAGCCATCCGATTGAAGGAAGATTCACCGTGGCAGACCAGTACTGGTTACCTTGGTCCAGTGTCGGCCGCCGTGGGATATCAGTACCTGTCGCCGCTCTGTGTAATCAGTAGGGTTTTTTTTTTTGATAAAGAAATAATTCGAGGCCGGACAAGCCGTCAAAACATACAACAGCGAAATAGAAAATATAACATAAAGTACATCAAAAGAGCACCCAAAGTAAACCCGGAAAAAAACCCAAGACCTAAGCAAACTAGCAGACACAACATCGAGAGGAAGAAAGTCGTCGCGGAGAAGTAGATAGCGAGCGCATGGGACAACACTAGCTGACACGATGTCTCGCCGCCGGAAAGACGGAAAGCACAAATCCTCGTAAGGCAAAGGCGACACCTGGGGAAGTGTGGATCACACGACGTTCCCTCACCTAGATGAGGGATCTTCAGAGACCACAAACACCACCAACACGATCACGGCGATCAACCAGGGCCGTAGAACTGCTTCTCAACCGAAACTAACCACGAACCAACAAACGGACACCAAACCACACGAGCAAATGAAGCACAACCGCACGGAGGACGAAGAGCGCGGGAAGAATCCGGAATTAATTATTTATAAGTAAACATAAGAGGGAATGTGGTGATTTAGACTTTAGGCATATTTGATCAAGTAGTTAGGCCCATTCATTATTTTGTTAGCTGGCGTAACCCTATTAAATGTTTATTCCCTATACAGACCCTTCCTCGTTCTCCCCTGGCGATCGGCGATTCCTGCTAAGTAACTACTCACGCCCCGACTGAGAAGAGAAGAGAAGAGAGGAAGACGATCGGCGATTGGTGAGAACCCGACGAAGGCGGCGACTCGTGACGAGACGCCGGAGACGGAAAGCGGTGATCTTGACCCTGGTGTTTAGAGGTATGTCACATGTGTTTCAGCTTTCAATTTAGGGATTTTTGGTCCCCCAAATCTGAGAATTCACGTTCGGATTTCTCAGAAATCCCAAATTAAGTCTGAATTTGTGTTTGATTTTGCTAGTCCAATCTGAATTTGTGCTCTGTTCTTTGTGGAATTGCGGTGGAGTTAACTTTTAGGAGTCTCAAGTTATTTGGAAAATGGAAGCCATGAGAGGGAAGGAGGTGTGGAAGGCGGCAAGGGCGACTGCAGCACACGCTCTGCTAACATTCACCATTGTTCTTGGTCTGAAGCTTCATCCCGGCTCCTCTTTGTCTTGGTGGTTCCTCTTTTTCCCCTTTTAATTTTATTATTAATCAATTAAATTTTGATGATATTTCCATTACTGAAGTAAATAGCTTGGTCATAAGTTGAAAACTGTTTCATAAAATTGATTTAAGCGCTGCGGGTCTCCTTCGTCACATCTGTGGGTGGATTTGGTTTCCGGCGTGGAGCTGTAGCATCTCCGTCCAAGCTGGAGGTTGATGAAGGCGATATTGTGTTGGTCTTCCGTGGTGACGTGGGCATCCCCCTACTTTGCTAAAGTTGCAACGTCTTTTGCTTCTTTTGCTGGATGAGATTGACATGGGGTGGGCCCCCTCTCAAGTGTGTGGCGTGTAATGTTGGTCAAAGTCATGTGGTCTTGCTTTTTAAAAGTGACAGAAAAACTCCTATTTTGTCTCTTTTAATGCTTTAGTAGTAGATTGTAGGCAAATTTACATCAAACCACCCCTTAAATATTAGTCTTTTCACATAACCACCCCTTAAATTAAAAATTACAGCAAACCACCCTTTAAATGGGTCCATCACCAAACAACCACCTCTATTCATATTCCGGCTGATGGGTTGTTCAATTGGTAATAAAAAGACCACTTTGCCCCCATCTTCTTCAAGGATATCTATGAAAAACTGCTTTTTTTTTATTCTACGGAGAATTGGAATTGATTGTACAAACGACCTCCTCAACAACTTTTATCTTCTCCAATACGCCGTTCCTTCCTCTTTCTAGTAGCATTCTTCTTTCTGTGTTTGGATTCATCTTCGTTTAGATGTTTTTATATGAGTGCACTTGCTTCAATGAATTTGTTGCTTAAAATTATGGGAGGAGCAGCCTGGAGCAGCGCCGATTGTGCAAAGCTGTCTACGAGGCGTTGTCGAAGGTGGCCATGGCTATGGAGGGGCTGGGGCAAGCTTCTGTCTATTTCCTCCAACTCTCACTGATTGACTAATCCCTTTGAATCAATCTTTAAAGAGGAGAGCATTGTGCAAAGCAATTTCTAGAGCCATCAAATGATTGATACCAAATTCAAATCTTTTCCCTTTGTTTTTTGCCGAAATAAGGCAATTAGCGTTCGAGCAGTTCATTTGGCTTCAATCACTTTTGAGTGTATGCCGTACATGGAATTTCCGAATCTTTGAAGATTTGGTGGTTGAAAGTGATCGAGAAGTTGCGTAGCCTCCGTTGACAAATCCCAAATTGCATTCAGTCGCTCACTATAAGCCCTAATTGATATCAATTTCAAATCTTTTCCCTCTGCTTGAATTGAAAAGCTTAATAAATCAACCCAATTACTATAAGCCCTAATTGATATCAATTTCAAATCTTTTCCCTCTGCTTGAATTGAAAAGCTTAATAAATCAACCCAATTACTGTAGCCCTAATTGCATTCAATCGTTCGCTTCTTAATTGAATTAAAAGGCTAACTAAATTTCAATGAAATTGGAGTTTGTACGACTAAATCAGTAAAATTATATTAGTTGTTATCTCAATACCCTCAAATGGGATTTGAAGTTTTAACCTTCAGTAATGGCAGCGTGATCGAAGTACCAAGAAGGAAGAAGGGGTAAGATGGTCTTTTCCTATCAACTTAACTATCCCCATAAAGAGAATATGACTAGGGGTGGTTGTTTGTTGACAAAACCCATTTAAAGGGTGGTTTGCTGTAATTTCTAGTTTAAGGGGTGGTTATGTGAAAAGATTGATATTTAAGGGGTGGTTTTGTGTAAATTTGCCTAGATTGTATGACTTTAGTATGGAGCTTGACTTTTGTGGGAGCTCTAGTAGCACGTGAGTGGCGTTTTTTTTTTTTGTCTTTGTTCGAAAAAACCAATATTAATGTCATAGTATCAAAGACTTTGTATTTTTATATGCACAATAAAGTGATTTTATTTTGATTACATTTTTAAGCTTCTGTGTCAGCAATTATATAAAAATATCATTAGAAACGATTGAGATCAATGAAGTGTAATAACAAACGTCATCAATGAACAATAGTCATTAATAAAAGAAAGATGTCATCAATGGAGTGTAATCTCATTTTATGCTCATATTTCATCAATAAAAATGATATCAACAAAAAATGTCATCATAAATGATTGAGATCAATAAAATGTAATTACAAATGTCATCCATGAATAAAAGTCGTCAATAAAAGATGTCATCAATGAAGTCTAATTACATTTTATTCTCCCGCGTCATCAATTGTATAAAAATATAATAAAAATGTCATCACAAATATGTCACAAATAAAAATGTCATCACAAATGATTGAGATCAAGGAAGTGTAATCATAAATGTCATCAATGAATAAAAATGTAATAAACATGTCACCACAAGGTATTGCATCAATGAAGTGTAATCACAAACGTGTCATCAGTGAATAAAAGTAGAAGCGATGAAAATATATTGTTATACAATTGATTAAATTAAAAAAAGTAGCATCAAACGATTTAATTAAAAAAAGTGGCATCAAATAATTACATTAGAAAAATGACATCAAAAAACTACTTTGAAAAAATATCATCAAAATACTACTTTGAAAAAATATCATCAAAAATATGGCATCACGGTAAAAAAATATCATCAAAAAATTGACATAAAAAAAGTGGCATAACTCGTTAACAGTAAAAAAAAATGGCATCAATGGTCAACGTAACATTACATTAAACAAAGTGACATCAAGGTTTAAAAAAAATGGCATTAAAAAAGTGTCATCCAATCATTTCATTAGAAAAGTGGCATCAAAGTGAAAAATAAAATATAATAAAATTTTAGCATCAAAACGGTAAAATATGGCATCACTTTAAAATATATATATATCCAAATGGGTTGGTTAACGGTCAACGTTGACTAGTCAACGGTCAACCGGTTGACCATTGACCACTATTTGGGTGAGCTTTAGCCAAACTAATTAAATTACCTTGGGGGCTATCTACCTAATTGAACATTCAAAATGGGTAATCGACCAAAATCACCCTAAACATAACCCTTTTTTTTCTTTTTTTTTTTCCAATTAATTCGGGTCAGCTTTGGGCCCAAGAAATAGCCTTGGGCTCAAAGGGAGGGAAAATGGGCCTGGAAAGCAACCTGAGGGCCACTTGGGGGCCAAGGAAGCTAAAAGGCAAGTAAAACCCGGAAGAGGGCAGGCTGGGCAGCAAGCGGCCGTCGGCCATGGCCAAAACGAGACGTCATTCATGGCCAAACTGAGAAGGCCGCCAGAAGCCCATAGCCGGAGAAGAGCCAAGAGAGTGTAAAGCGACAGTGGAACGGAGGCGCAACCCCGGAGAGAGAGAGCGCCAGCCAAGACCACCGCCGGAAAGATGCAATCCCCGACACCGACAGAAGCGCAGAAGTGGCACCACCTCTAAGCACCCGCACCCGCCGAGAAGGGATAGCGCGAGACAAACCAACAGGCCGAAGTAGGGGTGGGCGCAGGACGGGACGGGACGGGACGGGACGGAGGTCGTCCCGCGTCCCGTCCCGCATAATTTTTGCGGGACGAGATCGGGACGGGATTTACTCTTTTTTTTCTTCGTCCCGCACGGGCCTTGTCCCTCACGGGACGGGCCTTGTCCCTCAAATAAAAAAGATTATAAAAGGTTAAAAAATTTATGTATATTTTATAAATTTGAAAGACGTAACACATATAAAGCTATAAATATATTACAGGTTCTGCTATATATATATATATATATACATACACATAATATACGTGTATATATATACACACACATTCATGCAGTAGCACTAGCAGTACTTTGATTAATGCAGTAGCATTAGTTTTTCTTTGGTGGAATACCGGAATGCATAAGCATTAGTGTGTATGTATACGTAAGCATATACACACTGTATGTGTATGTAATCTATATAGACTATATATATGTTACAGTATGTATAAGTTAATGCATTATTATTATTATTATTATTATTATTATTATTATTATTATTATTATTATATATGCGGGACGGGACCGGGACGGGATTTACAATTTTTTTTTGCAAATCCCACTGGGATCGGGACTTGACCGGGATTTGCGGGATTTGTGCCCACCCCTAGGCCGAAGGGGCAAGGGGTTAAAATAGGAAGCAACCGACAGAACCAGAGAGGGGGAGGCCTCCGAATAGCCGCCGTCGCCGCCGATGAACGGGCCGGGTGCTCGAAGGAGACGAATCAGTACCCAAACGGAGAGATTACGAAGGGGATGAGCCCAATACTCCACCGAGGAAGATGATTGCAGGACAACGAAGGTAGAAGATGATGAAATTCGTTGGACTAAAGGCGAACACCGAGACCACAAATCGAGACTCGACTCGCCAAAACTCCAAATTGAAAGAGAAAATTGGGAGGAAGGAGACCCAATTTGGGGGCCAAGATTCGAACACCTTCTCACAAGGAGAGGAATTGGGGCTCTCCGAAGAGAGATTTAGGCTCTCCGAAGAGAGATTTGTAATCAGTAGGGTTAAAAGAAAGCGACTCTCCAAATATAGGAGTATTTTTTTTTTTAGATTTTAATTAACCATAATTATTTATAATCCAAAAAAAAATAACAATACACGTAAGTCGCTGTTACAAACAGCAACTTATATATTTTATGGTGATTTTGGTAGATGGCCTTTTTTGAATATTCAATTGGGCACTTAGCCCCTAAATCAATTTAATTAGTTTTACCCTAGACACCTTCCCAATAGAGTGGGTTGGTCAATGGTCAACCGTTTCACCATTGGCCGGTCAACGGTTGACCATTGACCGGTCAACGTTGACTGTTGACCGGTCAACGTTGACCAACCCATTTTGATGCCATTTTTTTTAGTGATGCCATATTTTACCGTTTTGATGCCAAATTTTTACTATATTTTATTTTCACTTTGATGCCACTTTTCTAATGAAATGATTGGATGACACTTTTTTAATGTCACTTTTTTTAAACCTTGATGACATTTTTTGTTTACAGTAATGTCACGTTGATCATTGATGCCACTTTTTTTTTTATGTCAATTTTTTGATGATATTTTTTTTACCTTGATGCCATATTTTTGATTTTTTTTTTATTAGGTAAAAATTCGAGTCCAGGCATACCTGTAACTCGAGGGCCGACTGGGTCGGCAAACGGAAACCGTCAATACAACCAAAACACAATCATCACAAAAACACCAAAGAAGAAAGAAACAGCCAATCAACCCATACAAGACATCAAACCGGCAAAGAAGTCGATGGAGAACCAAGACGCGCCACAAGTGCCACGAACGCGGGAGAGTGCAAGGACTCTCGACAGTACCCCAACCGGAAAGGGCAGCTCCTGAGGATGAGAGGATCGTCGACGTTGCCCCCACCTAGATGAAGGATTTTCGACGACCACGAACACATCCACGATCCGTCGCCGATCAAACAGGACGCCCGATACTGCAACCCACCAACGAGCAAATGCAGACACACCAAAGGACCGACCCGACCCCGGAAGATGGAGCAAATACGGACCAAAAGGGAGGATCAATCAACCGTCGACAATGTGAGAGGACTCCCGGGCCAAGTAGGTCGGTCAGGGAGCAAAATTATTCCTATATATATAATTGAGTATTATATTTTCACAGAGATATGAAATCGGTTAATGGCTTGTTTAATTAAATTAATTAGCCCAAGTGTCCAACTTGCCGTGCAAGGGAGTAAAAGCAACCCTCTGAGGCACTAACACACGCGTGCAAGGAAGATAAAAAATCCTTGCAAAGCAAGGAAGGGGCGGACAGTTGAGATTGGACATTAACGGGGTGCAGCGGCGACCGGGCAAACCCAGAACCGGCGACGGGGAGCCGGAGACAGCCGCGACAACCCGCTGAAAACACCATTTGGAAGACGATCGACACCGCCCAAACCGGAAAGTAACAGATGGAGCAGATCCGGCAGCCAGAGGAGGATGGATGAAGAAGATTGAACGAAGGTGCAAATCCGAAACAGACAAATCGCACCCCGATTTAAGCTTTGGGAGGATCCCACACAAAATTGACCAAGGCTAGTGCTGAAACGGAACCACAAACCCAGAACCAACACAAACCCCAAATCAATTTTGGGATTCAAACAAGCCGAGAAGGAAAAACTCGATTAAGGGTTTCACTGAGCACAGGCTACGCTGGACGAACGGAGTGGTGGCATCACGGCGGCACGGAGGCGGCCGGAAACTGGTCGAAGCGGCTGAGGCCGGAAAAGAGCGGCCAAAGCCGAGATTGGAAAGATTTTCGGGCCTCCAAAGAGGGGGTTTTCGAACCTCCGAAGAGGGGTTTCTCGGGCCTCCGAAGAGGGGGTTTTCGAACCTCCGAAGAGGGGTTTTCCAGGCCACCGAAGAGGGGTTTTCGAACCTCCGAAGAGGGATTTTCGAGCCACCGAGGAGGGATTACCGGTGGTGGTGTTCTTCACCCCAAAAAGGTTTTTTTTTTCCCAAAGCTCAAAAGAGAGTTTTCTGGCGATGCCATATTTTTGATGATATTTTTTCAAAGTAGTATTTTGATGACATTTTTTTCTTTAATGTGATACAAATTTTTCAAAATGGTATTTTGATGTCATATTTATAATGTAATTATTTGATGCCATTTTTTTTAATCAAATCGATTGATGTCACATGTTTTTAATTTAACCAATTGTATATCGATTTATTTTCATTGATTATACTTTCATTCACTGATGACACGTTTGTGATTACACTTCATTGATGCAATCACTTGTGGTGACATGTTCATTAAATTTTTATTCATGGATGACATTTGTTATTACGCTTCATTAATCACAATTATTTATGGTTACAATTTTATATAATTGATGACATAAGAGCTTAAAACGTGGAATCAAAATATTGTCACCTTATTGCACATATAAAAATACAAAGTCTTTGAAACTACGACATTAATATTGGTTGTATACGTAAAAACACCTATTATAACATGTCATCAACTAAAAAAAATACATCAATGTAAGTAATATAATGCGGAATCAACAAAATATAGGGCCAACCACTTCGGGGGTTACATATTACCTTCAGGATATGTGAATACTTCATAGGGGCAAAATATGCATCCCTGAAAGTTTTAGGCCGCTTTCTGTATTTATATAAAATATAGGGCCAATCTGTAATTTTAAAAAATTTCGGGCCGATTTCGTGATTTATTAGAAATTACAACCCAAACCCTTCTTCCCCGTTGGAAATTTCCAGAGATGGCGGCGGGTCAAATTGCGGGGCCTCGGCTGCCATTGGAGCTTCATTCCACCGCCGATGAAGAGCGCATCGGGATCCTTGGGCATGACAGGAGCCGATTGGTGGGAGGCGGCTCGGGGCAGCGCAGTCCTTGGTGGGAGGCGGCTTGCAGGTGACGGTGGATGCCACCAGCGACGGGAAGAACCTCCGGTGAGCTCCCGAGGGCGGCTCCGGCTTCGTCGGCTCCAGATCCGGTCAGCTCCGAGGGTGGCTCCGACTTCGTCGGCTCCAGATCCGGTGAGCTCCAAGGAGGAAGATGGAAGGAAGGAAAGAAGGAGTACTACTGCTAAAAAAAAATTAGAAGGGTTGATTGTGCCTAATAAACAAATTAAGGAGGCTAACTATCTAATCAAATATGGTAAAATGTCCATTTCAACAAATTCCCTCTATATTTTAATTATTATTTTTTAAATCTTGAATAAAGTCGTTGTTTCCTAATTTGACTAATTCCCTCAAATCTTCTGATTTTTGGCTACTTTCATAATAACTTTTTTTTTTTTTTTTTCCTTTTTCAAAAAAAAATTCTTTTTTTCAAGAGAACAGATCCGCTCTATTTTCAAAAGGTCCACTGTCCACACGTTATAGATGAGTACAGTACTCCCTAGTTTTTAGGTAAAGCGAAAAGACACTTCACTCCTCCATCTACAAGAATCTCAAAATCCCACTTCCAGAGTTGCAGAGATCGATCGATCCCCAACCAAAATTTCGAAACTCTCAAATTACAAATTTCATTCAATGTATCGGAAGAGGTAATTAATTAAGATTACTTAATTACTAGTAGCGCAATTACTTTGTCCAGTTTGTTGCACATAATCGATCAACTAATTAATTGACGCAGGCTGGAAGGCAAGGTGGCCTTGATCACCGGCGGCGCCAGAGGGCTCGGGGAGTGCACGGTCAAGCTCTTCGCCGCCCACGGCGCCAAAGTCGTCGTCGCTGACATCCGGGACGAGCTCGGGCACGCCCTCTGCGACGACGTCATCGGCCGCGCCTCCGCCACCTTCGTCCACTGTGACGTCACCCTCGAGTCCGACGTCAGCAACGCCGTGGACGCTGTCGTGTCTAAGCACGGAAAGCTCGACATCATGGTCAACAACGCCGGCATCGTTGACCGCCCCAAACCCTGCATCCTCGACAACACCGTGGAGGATTTCGAGCGCGTGTTGAGACTCAACCTCGTGGGCGCGTTCCTCGGCACCAAGCACGCCGCCCGGGCCATGATCCCTGCCCGCACCGGCAGCATCGTCACTACCGCCAGCATAGCATCCGTGCTGGGGTAAATTCCTAAAAAAAAAAATCATATTAATATCAATTATAACATAATTAATTAAATCAAATTATGCATAGACATATTTCAATACAAATAATATAGATATAAATAATTTATTCCACCCAAAAATAATAATGATATAGATAAAATAACGGCTATCGTACGATAACTTTTTATAAATTAGACTATCTCCGATCCAAAATATATGTCGTTTGACTTTTCAATACGTATTTTAAGAAACTATTTGTTGGTAATAAGTATTAAATTGTAAAAAAATAATAATAAAAAAATTAATATATTATATAGTTTTCAGCTCCTTAAAATAGGTGTTAAAAAGTCAAACGACCATATATTTTGGATCGGAGCTAGCAGTAATATACTATTTTAATATTTAATTAGCTCTATTATCCATAGAGATAGTTGGAAAAATGATCGTGTAGTCAAATTCGACGGCTAATTAATATGGAGGGTTGAAATTTATTTTTGTGAAATTAAAGGGGTATGGCGACACACGCGTACACGAGCTCGAAGAGCGGGGTAGTGGGGCTGACGAGGAACGCGGCGGCGGAGCTGGGGAGGCACGGGGTGCGGGTGAACTGCGTGTCACCGTACGCAGTGGCGACGCCGATGACGACGGAGTTCTTCGGGATGGACGAAGAGGGGGTGGCGGGGCTGTACTCGAACCTCAAGGGGAAGAGTTGCAAGGCAGAGGATGTGGCGGAAGCGGAGCTGTACTTGGTCAGCGACGAGGCCAAGTTCGTAAGCGGGGTAAATCTAGTTGTGGATGGAGGTTTCAGCACAATGCACAGTGGCCTCTGCATGTTTTCCGATTCATCCAATTAAAAAAACTTCATTATTAAGACCGAGATGGTGTCTTTGTCTACATGGTTAATTGAAGGTTTGGAGTGGACTTAATCCAAGCTTAAATTCGACCTCTATGATCCTGAATGAATACGTACACTTTTATTATACCTTATAATTAATTGTCTGGTTTGCGATCTGGTTAATTTGCATTTAGAGGTATTGACAAGAAACTATTAATTCAATCCTTTTTATTTCATGTATTTTCAACGAATAAAATTGATCGATCATTTACGATGTCCATTTTCGGTGAAGCATATATACTTAAACTTTAATCCCCAAGTGATTATTAATTACTTAATATTATATTAAGGTATATATACATGTCGTAGATATAGTTATTGGAATAATAGTGATAATTTTACTTGAAAAACTTGGCCTTGAGGCCTATAAGGCTATAACCTTAAACATATCAACATTTTTTTTTACCTTGGGCAAACCGTAGGAGGATATTATGCGAAGCACAATACACCCTCTTGATCATCCATAATGATGATGTTATAAAGATCCCTTCTAAAAGGGAGATTGGACAGGCTACATATACCCCTAAACTTAGCAATATTGGTGCGGGACGAACGTCGTTGACACTTTCGCCCTTTGCCAAATAGTAATAAAAATCCAAACTTAAACACACAACCAATAGATTAGGCAACCAATCACTTGATAAACCAAATAACTACTAGTATAGCGATGAAGTTCGGTGTCGAACCCACATGAAGAAATGATTTCCTATTCAATAACTCTAGACAAGAATCTTAAAGTAAAGCAATGATTTTTTGGACAAATAACAAATATAAAAGTAACCAGATTGCAAATCACAAAGAAAATTGATACTCCCTCCGTTCGTTAATAAGTGTCGTTTGACTTTTTGGCACGCTTTTCAAAGAGCTAAAAACTATATAAAATTTTAACTTTTTTATTAATTTTTTAAAAATAATTTTAAACTTATAACTAATATGTGTAAAATTATAAAAAAATAAATTAAAAACTTTATATTTTATATAGTTTTTAACTCTTTAAAAAGCGTGTCAGAAAATCAAAAGTCAAAGTAGAAAGAATATTTCACCTGTAATTCTCTGAGAATGGTTAGAATTCACGGTCGTCGGATTGATTTATCAATTATTAATATTTCTAGGTCTACTTGACTAAAGTTGAGAGATCCGCAGAGATTCACTCATCTTATTCAATATCACTAAATAATAGCATTAACAACTCAAGTAATCTAGACCAATTGGCACATTGACTCTATTTAATCAAGACTAATGCTTGCATACCTAACTCAATCTCAATCAAATATCCTCAACATAGATCAACTTAAATCATCCACTACAAAGAGTTGGAAAGCTATTTCCAAGGGTCAAAAATGTTGGGCGGATTCTGATGAATATTTCCAAGAGTCTATACCGTTGGAAAATTATCCCAATAGTAGTCAGCGTTGGAAATGTTGTTAAATATATATTAAAAAAACAATTAATTAGTTTCGAAAGTTGCAGGTGATGAATTGGCAATTAATTGTTATACTCTCATGGGAATTATTATAAATATGACCATGAGAAGCAATTATGCCACATTTCATCATTTTATGTCAAGTTATTTTTTGTTAGTGTAATTTCATATTAATCTGATTAATTAAGGTAAATCAATTACCCTGTTTATTATATATTTATTAACTATCCATATATCTCAATCTATAGTATTAGTTTAGGCATCGTCCCGTGTACGGAGAATAAATTAATACAATATTATAAATAATTTAGATAGATTCTAATAAATAATAATATAAAAATTTTTCCACCAAAAAATAATATATATATAAATAGAATTTAGATAGATTGTAATAAATAATAAAATAATAATATAAATCATTTTTCCACCAAAAAATAATATAGATATAAATAAAATAGCACTTATCAAATATTACATATTTATCTATTAATATTTTTGGTAAGTATAACTATAAAATATTTTTTATTTATATTTATGTCAATTAACTAATATCTAAATATATATAGATGGATTGTGGCTTATATATAAATTTTTATAAACTATGATAACATATTATTTTATATACTATATCATAGATAGATAGATAGATAGATAGATGTGTGTGTGTGTATATATGCAATTTATTATAGGTTATTGTATTTAATTTAGACAATATTCTCACTACTACATATAAAGCTCTAATGTAACATTTTTAAAAAGTGATACAATAGACATCTATTGTAACATGTTTTAACCTTTTTTTTTTAAAATGTTACATTAGCATAGAATATGTTACACTGGATGTAACATTATTTAAAATAATGTATCACTTTTGTATCTGCAACAACTTTTTTATTCTATTATAACATCATTTAAAATGATGTTGAATTTAAATTTTTGTGTATGCCAATTTTATTACTTTATTAAATTTATTTGTAAGAAATTCTATTCAAAGATTCTAGTTGCATTTCTTATTTTAAAGAAGTATTTGGAAAAAAAAACTTCTATTGTTCATTACAGTTCTTCATTTGGCGGAAGAAAAACTTCTATTTTAAAGAAACTAGCCTATAGCCCGTGCGCTACGCACGAGATTTTTAACATAGTAATCTATGATGTATAAAACATAGTACTCGACCGAACCTTACCTTCGACTAATATGATACAAGAAGGAGCGACACATAAATTACTTTAACATGGTTTCATAAAGTAAAATAAGTCAACCACAATGCACGCAAATAATAATCAATTGAGCCATAACATCTGCATGCATATGTCTTCAACACAAGTTTCTACAAACTATACGTTGTGAAAAACCTCTTTATATACTACATTAGTAGTAGAGGTTAAAAGGTTATAATCTTGATCACATATTACAATCTTCAAACCTCTCCTAGACGTCACCTGAGAGACCGCAACATATAACTGGCCATGACTGAACACCGGCCGAGGCAAATATAAACCAACATGTGACAGAGATTGCCCTCTAACTACACATGTACAATTTTAAATGTTGGTGTAGAATTAAAAGCATACGCCTAGTGTATCTGTATCACTCTCTAGGTAGGGGCCTCGTTTTTTTTATTTTAACATATTTGTCCTTAGTGTATCATTGAATTAGGCCCCTAGTCCCTCATCTGTAGTAGTAAATATTTTAATAATAAATAAAATCATTCATATCCTTCCATTAAGGACAAACCATTCATAGAAAAAAAGAAAAAAACTTTTGACATTGAAATTTCACAACTCCAAAGAGTACATTAGACATAAGATAAAACTCGACAAAACACCACGTCTTAAAGATATTAAAGTTTGCTAAATTCCAACAAAAGAAACAGTTAACAGGATACATAACCCACATGAAAACATCTAGTTTATGCTAAAAGGATGTCAAATGTCACTAATCACACTGTTGTGTCGCCTTCAGTAACAACCTTATTGGTTGATGACGATTGACCTTCACCACTCGTAGTGCAAGTGTACTCATCTTCAGATTCATGGGATCGCTTTGATGGAGTGAGGACAATACTTGATGAAGCATTGGAAGGAGCATCGGGTTGATGAGACAAATGATCTGAATCATAATCCTATAACACCAGACACGCATGAACGATATATGCATGTACTTAATATTTTTTAAACCATAGAATAAAAGAAAAGGAACAACCACATGTAATAGGTAAAAAAACCACCTTGGCAAAAATCAGGTGATTTTCAAACTTCTCAATCAAGGACTCATCCTCACTGACTCTCTTGACAGAATACGCATCACATGGATGCTCAATATTGTATTGTCCAACATCAACAACGAACACATACTTATGAGAGAGAAGGTTGTTGAATTCGGGGGGAAATGTAAGCTTGGAATCTCCCTATAAAAAAAAAATAACAAAACAACACAATTGATATGATGCCAAGTAGACTAAAAACACAATAACTACATACAAATATGCGTTAGAGGAAGTGACCTTAACCATCTGAGCACGTAAAGTAGAAGCATCCTTTTTAAGTAGCTGGATGGCTGCTTGATTGAACAATGTCATCTTGGCAGTCCCCGTAGCATCCTCCACAATAATCTGAAGCATAAATCTAAACGATAAATGAATTAACATCAGTCACAACAGCAAGGAATAAAAAATAGTAAAAGAGTGTGGGTAATTGAGATGCTTTGAAAAATATTTAGGTCATTGTTCCTATTAAAACAAACATACAAAACCTATGCAAACATATCTAAACTGACATGAAATACATCATCATACATACCTTTGTTCAGGGAACTTCACATGTATAGAACAACTATTACACCAAAACATAGAGTCCTTATATATAGCCTTCTTGTTGCAAACTTTGCATCCATTATACGCCAAATCCACATCTTTGCATATTTGGGCGATGCGTCCAACAATAACAACAGTACACGACGGTTAACCAATTGGAAAATGTAAGCAAAAAAATCATTTAGGGAACTTCAATTTCATACACTAACTAATAGTATTTGAAAATGACGACGAAATAAACCTCGGAGATTTTATGTAAGAATTGGATGCATTGCTTAGAATCAATTGGAAAGGGATCGTGCACAGATGTTTGAGACAATTTTGCAATGGTTGATCTCACGAGAACATTTGAATTTGCATCACACCACCTACATTGCACAGCATGTGAAAATAGGTAAAGAAAGTTCATATTTGACAAGAGTCCGATATCAACTTGACATATAAAATGATAACCTTTCTTTGAAGCTTGAAATCTCCGGTATTGTTGCATCAAAAAAGAGCTTAGTTCGGTTGGAAGCATTATTCAAGATAAATCCACCTGAAGTTATTAGTTCAGAGAAGACAGAATGACCATTTATAATGATGAACGATAAAGGCAAGTGAATGACCAATAAAGTAAAGAGGGTCGGTGATACGAACCTCCAAACTTCTTGACCTTTGCAAATTTGATGATTACAAACACCTTTTCTTCTCCAACGCTCGTCAAGTGATTATTCAGTTCATACGAATACTTATTCCACAGAGTGTAGTTCAGAGTTTTATTGCTGAAAATGAAGTAAAATGAAAATGATAAATTATAAGCATTAACCATGTAGTTCTTAATACTTGTACAAAGTGCAGTTCAGAGTTGGTAATGTAAGCGATACATAACAAATTTAAATGGAAACTAACACTTCATTTTCCAGGGTGAAATCAAGTTTCGTAGGTGAAGACGAATCGTTCACGTTAGCTTGAAGGGGAGAGAACTTGGTAATGTAACCAATCACATCTACATTAGAGAAAACACAAGATGAAACTCATATCATCAAACCAGGAACAACAACATAACCAAAAAAATATTTGATCTAGTGAATATACACAATTACCAATAGCAGAATCATGGTCAAAGACGTTGTAGTTGATGTCTCTGAAATCAACAAAGGTAAAACTATGCAGAGGAATGTTCAGCCCTTCAATACAAGAAACAACGGTCTTGAAAGTGAAGATCAATTTGTACTTGTGAGGAGAAAATCTGACGAAATCCTTGTTCTCAGAGAGAAGAAAATTATCAAACGAATATAATCCGCCCTCCTTGATCAAAGGTGAAAATTTGGCAATATTCTTTTTTGTTATCATTCCCTGAATGGTATCCCCCTGTGCAGAAGATCATATATTGTATAAATGTATAATAAATATATATAAGATGAAAACAAAAAACAAATCAACTTATAACCAGTTCATCCATGATAAAAAGGTGAATTCCGTAGACGTCATTAGAGTCTCGATAAGACGTTGTCCAAAGAACGGTAATCCTTCCCCTAATTGTCCAAATTTTGTTTGTGGATCCATCTAAGGTGTTGATGGTATCTACGGGTGGTGCCATTTGAAACCTGTAGCACGTAACCAAATAACGAAGTCAAATTAACAACACAAACATCGAAATGTTTTCACTCGAAACACATCATGTTTGCTGAAAAAACTAAGTAAATGTACTTGCGCACTCTGGGATGGATGTTCGGAAATCGATTGAGCATCAACTGAAAAATATAAGTTTAAGAAGTCACACAATTGAACAATGATTTCAAAAAAAAAAAGGTAGAAGGATACCTTCAACAGATGTAGAAATGACTAGGAAAAATAGAATACCTTGTTTGTGGTTTTTGTTCCTCGGATTGGAAGCCTCCTTATGAGCTTAGTAGGCGAGTGGGGGGAGTGGGATAACTAAGTAAATTCCATACTAATAAAGAAAAATGAAGGCAACTTCCAGGTTTTATGTGTGCATAAGAAAAAGTGGGGGAGTGGGATAACTAAGTAACTTCCATACTAATAAAAAAAACTAAGATAACTTCCATGGCTATACTAAAAAAGAACGTGTGTAGTGGAAAATAACTACCAAATTAGTGGGAAGTACATGAACGTGGGTAAATCCTCTAGTAGGATAAATAACTTCCATACAAATAAATCTTCTAGCAGGATAAATAACTACCAAATTCAATTAGTGGGAAGTACATGAAGTTAGTGGAAAAAATTCTATTTACGGTTAAATTGCTAATATTGCTAATATATATGAGAAGGTTAAAAAGAAAGAAAAAAACCTTATAAACGTGGGTAGATACTTGTTTTTGAGAGGTAAACGTGGGTAGATACTAGATATGCTTTACTAACAAATTAAGTCCCTGTATCTTTCAAATTAATTTTAAATTCCAACTTAAAATTATTTTGAAATGTGGGTTGATGTTTTTATTTTTATTTCACACCTGTAGAATTTTCCACCACCCGTGATGTGTGCTGTTAAAAACAAAACCATGAATATGGTACCAAGTTCACAAATCAACGTTCTCCCATTAATATCTCCTTTCAAAAGAAAGAGGCTCGCCTCATTGTCGAATCTAGAGCAGAGATAAACAAAAATTCGGAAATCGAATAGCAATTAAGAAGGAAATTGAAATAGATAAGCAATTCAAAAACTAATAAACAACAAATTGAACATGAAATCGAACAGAAATTCCGCTCCATCTCAAGTTCTTCCAAAGGAAAATCACTTGAAATCACACATTCCTAACCAGAATTCACGAAAATCCCAATTTTAAATAAAACCCCCAAATCGATTTCTAGGGTTAGGGTTCTCACCAAACAATCACAGAGGAGGGGGGAAGGGAGCCAGGGTGCATCAAGAGCTATCTCTCCCTCACTTGGTATCTGGTGGCCACCATGGATGACGACGGCAAGAGAGAGCGGTGTTGTGAAGCCGGAGGCGGCCTGATGCCCAGGAGAGACGATGGAGAGAAAGGAGAGAAAGAGGAGGGGGAAAGGGATCCATAGTGCATCAAGAGCTATCTCTCCCTCACTTGGTATCTGGTGGCCACCATGGATGACGACGGTAACAGAAGCGGTGCTGTGAAGCCGGAGGCGGCCTGATGCCCAGGAGAGACGATGGAGAGAAAGGAGAGAAAGAAGTTTACATGGTGGGAGAGAGAACGGGAGAAAGAAAGAGGAAGAGAAGGGAAAAAAACGGAAAGAAGGAAAAAAATTGGAGAATGCTCCACGTGGATAGCCTCACTGCTCTCCAAAGTACTCAACTTTAAGATATAGGAGGATTTTAGATATAGAGAAGTTTTTGCCCAAATCATGGTGATGTAACTGATGTTTTAATGCCAGTGCCACGCTTCTATTGTTCACTTGGGCGGAGTTTTTTTCCGCCCAAAATTTCAGCGAAAATTTATAAATCCCTCCCATCACCTAAACGTAATCTAACCCAGATATACCGCCTCCTTCCCCAGTTGAGTGATGATCTCTTTTTCCCAGATTTGATAGCTTGAGAGGGCGAGCTATGGCCTCCTTTTTCCTTCTCTCAAACTGGCTTGGTGCTCTCTTTTTCTCACATTCTTGATCCTTCTCATTCTCCATTAACCGACCTCGATGCCAGATCTTATATCTCTTCTCTATCTTCCTTCGACCTCTAATGTAAGTCTCTTTGTCTCACCTAGTTCTCTCGTTTCTCCCCTCATCGATCTGTTAGATATCGGCCTAAGACGAAGAGCTCAACCCCAGCCCACCTCCCATGACCATCACCATTCTCTCGATCTCTGTCTGTCTCAACCATGTCGATTCACTGATTCCGAGCCAATCAAGGCCGACACGGGTGCATGTAGAGAATCTGTGAGCACAATTGTGACTGATCTCTAGTCCAACCTTGTCCTCCTTACTCTCTTAAATGACTTTTATGTTCAACAGCATCGACAATCCTGATTCCTCCCTATCGTGAATATCCGCGAATATGACAGAGATCCTAATCAGCTCATTTAGGGTTCTTGATTTCTATATGTTTACTAAAAGATAAGGCTGAAATTGTTCCAAATCAATTTAGGTACTAGTTTGATTAGGCTTAAATTGTTGTTGATGAATGATTGATTCATTATAATACTCTATTTATGCTCAAATCGAGGCTCAAATTAGGGTATCAATTTATTGAATTTGTAGAGAGTATAACTTAAGAACAAGTTTATTTTATGTACTTAATTATGGGAAATGTATCTTTCTGATTCTTTCAAAACTATTTTGGAATCACATTGGATTATCACCTACTCTCCTATGACTTCCTTGATTTACATTCTAGTTTGGCCTATTTCTTTTTTTTCCCCTATGATTAATTTTGCTACCATGTCTTGTTCTCTTTAAATGAAGGTTGGTAGCTGACAATGACTTTTAAAACCCATGAGGAATAGTAAGTGAAGGAGAAAGACAAGACTCTGGCTCAGACCAAAGGACAAGATTGTGATCTTAACTCCCCCAATTTCCTTGAAGTGACAAAGCCAACCTTGAATCTTGGGTAAGTTCTCGCAGCCTTTTTTTTTTTCTAAAACAAATGGTCTTGCATTGACATAGATGAGTTCTTAGTGAGTTGGCGTAAAATATATTCAATTAGAGCAACCCCTCACAAATAGAGAAGTATCTAAGTGCACTAGTAGAAAAAACGCGATTTAGCCCCGGTGCTTTTGCTAATATAGCCCGGATATAGGCAATTTGGGGTCCGGGCATCAGAGTGGTGTGATAATAGGTATAGAGCCCGGACCTTTTTCGCACGCTCGGGTTATTAGACCTGGTTGGTTTTCCACCCAAATTTTTGGAAGAAGACTTTAGAGCCCGGATATAGGTATAGAGCCCGGACTCCTTCCAAATGGCCGGGTTATTTTGTCATAATATAACCCGAATGTTATAATGTCCGGGCGATTTTATCCACCAAAATTCTCAAGAAAAAAGACTTTATAGCGCGGATATAGATAATATCCGGGTTATTTGTTGGTACAATATCCGGGTTATTTGGAACTAATATCCGGGTTATTTGGTACCAATATCCGGGGTGTTTGGTACAATGTCTGGGGTATTTGGTAACAATATCCGGGTTATTTGGTTCAAAATCCGGGCTATTTAGTCAACATTATCCGGGCTATTTGGTCCATCCTATGATATAAATCGATTATATATTCCGTATATGAAGGTCCGGGCTGTTATATTTTATTTATGAATTTTAATAAATATCCGATTTATTTTCTTATTAATCCACCTATTGTCCCGTAGATTAAGGTCCGAGCTTTTTTCTTTTGTTTCAATTGAAATATCCAATTTATTTTTCTTATGATCCACCTGTTTAGTTTGGAGCAACACACAAATTTCCAAAACCATATTGAACCACATTCAACCATCACACATATTTCCGTAACGACATTCAATGAACACACACAATTCCATCAGAAGCATCTGCTGTCAATAAACTACCAACAACTAGTACGAGTCCATCATAACAAAAGTAAGGTCAAACCGATCATATATCCATAATACATTAAACTAGCTAATATGGTTTACCTAGAATCCATAAGGAAGTGCATAAGTGAGTAGTACGTCCCACAAAATGGCCAGCAACTACCTAGCATGTCTTACCTAATCCAAAAGCAAATGTTCTTACGGATCGATGGGAAGGTATATAGGGAGCTGATCTATGTGCATTACAAAATAGACAACAACCTTTGCACTTCGGCACTGAATTTGTTTCCCACACATCTGAAGACTTCACCGACCAGCTGGTGCAATCTGATAGAAAATGTAAGCATGTAGCCTGTTCCAAAACCAAAAAAAATATATATGAATCATTGTTGGGATAAAAATTATTTTTGCACATATATATTGCTACTAATATTGATGAGGAGATATTATACATACATTATGATTATGATTGAGGACGTGGTAGACCAAAGTATTAATCAGTTCCTGCATATTTAAAAGAAATATCAGAAACTATGAATCACACAATGATGATTGATAATATAAGGCGGACAGTAACGATAAAAATAACATTGCAATGACTTTGTACTGCTTACATGATTAGGTTGAACACATTATCCAACCACTCTCTTTGGATTTCTTCGATATCCTTGTTTTCGTAAGTCGATTCGTCATTGAACCACTGAAACATAAAACAACATATATATCTTATATGAAACTAAATAATCAAATAAAGTGCAACTCCAATTAAGAAAGTGAAAAGCGCTACCTTGTGCGGGATAAGACAAGATCCTCGAGATATTATATCCCAAATAAACTTCAAAACGTAATATCCACAATCCATTTTGTCAGTCGTTCGGGGACACTGAACATCACATCACTTGTATAAGAATATGAAATACACTAACTTTCATGCTCATAATTTGACCAAAAAAATATAAAATAATATATTCTTAACCTTAACTACATGCCACAAAGGTTCTTTTCGGGGAGTTTTCTTGCCCAACTTGAAATATTTCAGTTTATAGCTCATGGGAAGACAAAATACACATAGTTAAAAAAATTATACAGTTTATAGCTCCTGAAAAATATATCAATTGTTTATAATAAAAAAAGACTTACATTGCAACTAATTTCTCGACATTTGGTTGTGTTTTCTGACCCAATGGATCAAGCCAATAGGCAGAACCCGTATGAGGACTCATCACAATCAACACCCAGTGATGTCTACAAATACAAGCTCACTTTGTTTAAAATTGTTGACACAAATGACCAGGTATAAATATAAGAACTGATTATTGCTTACTTGGACAAATATGGGGCAAAAAAGAGTTGACGCTTAACTTCACTGCCCATCAAATTTGCAATATAACCAGCCCTTTGGTCGAGGCACTGACCATATGGTGATATGTGATTTGGGCATAGCAATCTGAACTGGTCTTCAACAAGAGTGTCAAACAAATATCTACACAAACGCCAAAATACGCATTATGTAGTTAGGGTAAAATATGAAATTGAATCTGAAATAAAACATACTAACCTTAAATATAGCAGCACGTGAGAAGGTTTGATGTCTTTCCTATTGAACCATATTTCAAGATCATCTCTCCCAATGTCTACACCCGGATGAGCATATATGAAAATTTGAGCTGGAATGTCTACATGTCGCACTTGTTGTGCCGGGAATTCTTCCAACATCCAATCTTATGCCTCCAACACACCTGGCACCGCTGAATTCACAGCACTGGGCCGAACTCCAGATTCGTGTGTCAAGGTGTTTCCCTTACCCTGCTTAGTTGAGGTTTGTGTGGCTTGTTTTGAGTGCTTTGAGACCTTGTCAATCCAATAGCAACAAAAAACGGCCAAAAAGACAAATTAGTAGATTAAATGACCCCCCAGGACAAATTGGTATATTAAAAGTCTTTAGGGACAAATAGGTATATTAAAAGTGCTCTAATGGACAAATTGGTATATTAAAAGACTCTAGTTGACAAATAACCCTTTTTACATCATTGGACTTCCTTTTCGTTTTATTTTTTTAATAAAATCATGTTAATATATTTGTATGATAATTAATCGGTGACATACTCATATAATCTTATTCATTTGGTTATATAATCATAAAAAAATAATTAAATTTGGTATATATTTCTATCAAATTATAAAACTATTGAATTTTTATTACTATTTGTCACTAATAATATATATTATATACATTTTATTAAATAAAAACTTTATTACAATGGTTGTTTATATAAATTGCACAAATTAAATTATCCCACAAAAATATGAGCTAGTATTTGTTTGGAAATCACACAAAAAATGTTAAATAAAAATGAAATATGAGAATTTTTATAAAACCGTTCAAGATGAAATAAGTAGTTAAAATTATATTTCGTATGTTATTATTATTATTATTATTATTATTATTATTATTATTATTATTATTATTATTATCATTATTAATTGTTTTCTAAAAATAAGCAATAAGTGTTTTAACTTGCGATTTGTAAACCAACTATTAAATAGATGTTTTTTTTTGTATTTGTACAAAAAACCAATAAAAATTTTATGTAATAATATTTTATACAACATTATTAGTTACAAACATATGGTAAAAAAAATAAAAAGTTTTATAATTTGATAGAAATATATCCAAATTTTTTTTATGATTATATAGTCAAATGAATAAAATTTAAATAAAAAATATTTTTTTTAAAATACATGAAAATGTTTTTATTAAGAAAAATCAAATGAAATGAAGTCAAATGAGGCAAAAAGGGCTATTTGTCCCTTAAAGTTTTTTAATATACTAGTTTGTCCACAAGAGCACTTTTAATATACCTATTTGTCCCTTGAATCTTTTAATATACCAATATGTCTTAGGGGGGGTCATTTAATATACCTATTTGTCTTTTCGGCCAACAAAAAAACAAAGGGAAAAAATTTATATAAATCTATATAACCCACCCATAAACTCAAAATATCTCACATTTTAATTTATCTCCATCTACTGAAATAACTTATAGCGTCTTTCTCAAAATATCTCACATTTTAATTCACATCACTGGGCCGAACTCCAGGCTCTGGCCATGCAATGAATTATCCTATAGCGTCTTTCACAATGCTGGCCTCATCCGTTGGGCATGGCAACTTTTTCTCACCCATTATAGCTGTCACAATGGAGACCTTCACATAACCTTTCTCCAATGGTCGAGTATGAAGGAGACCCCCGCCTTTGGAAGACCGATAAACATTGCCTTTCGCCACCAGTTTGTCAATGTCCACACAGAATAGTTCACATGATTCACAACTCTACATTTAAATCATAAGAAGTTAAGGTTTTCATTCACGTGTACAAATGAACAATCAAGTCTCGAGCATAATTGAATGTATTCAAATACTTACTTCTTCGTCTGATTTAATAGGGGTTGTCTTTAGGGCTGAACATGACGCTTTACCACTTTGGGGATTGGGCTGCGAAGTAGGTGATACCTGATCTTGTTGGAGTGGGTGACCTTGACTGACTTGTTGTTGCTTCTCCAACATCAAGTTTTGAATGACGAGTTCTAGTGTTTTGATCTTTTCCCCGAAGTTGTTCTCCATGTCTTTCATTTTCGCTTTGAGTTCCCTGAATGAAGACCCATCCACATTTTCCTTTGGTGCAGATTTACGCTTCCAATATTGAGTAATTGTTACATCTTGACCAACCCCCCTAATACGTCCAGGGTGCTCAAGCTTATCTAATGCCAATGATCACTAGTACAGAATAGACGTCTTTCAGGGGTTTTTATACAAAGCTAACGGGAGTTTTTCAACTCCTTTAATTTCGCCTCCTGATAAATATCTCTCAGGGGTTTTATAAAAACTCCCGAGAAAAAAATTCTCGGCCAGGTCCCAAGAAATAGTTGAATCGGGTAATCCGTTTGTACTTTTAACTATCTCGGGAGTTTTAAAAAAAACTCCTGAGAAACGTTGTGTTTTTTAATAAAAAAAAATGGGGTTTTTCTACCCGGTTCGATACTGAATCGAGTAGAAAGCCCCCACGATTTTTTTTACTGTCTTAACAATGAAAGCCAAGAAACATATATACCCGTTGTTTGAACTAGATTAATCTCAAACATTTCTAGAACAATCCGACTCTAAAATAATCAATGGACATGAGCGCTCCAATAGAATCTCCAATAGAACCAAATATTGAAGTCACAAGATAAGTATTAAAGCATACAACAAAGCTGAGTAACAGGCTAAGTATCAAGTCATACAACATGAACTTTTAGAAGTACAGGAAACTAGATAATTACTTGTACAAGAAACTAGATAATTACTTGTACATTAAGGAGGAAACCGGCTTGACTGAACGAGCTCAAACTGAGGGCCACTGTCAAAATGACAGACGCGGCGCTTGGTGTATTGGTGTAGTTCAAGCACATCAATGATATCCCTAGTCCAATGAATCCGATAGCCTGCATAGCGCATCAAATAGTATGATCACAAGATCACTTGTTGAAGTCCCACGAAACGCGATGATTGGATGGTATAGAGTGTTGTTTAGTGTTTACCTGCATGATCTTTCGGACAAATGTCAAAGAGCAACCTATTCGGATCAAATAATCTGATGTCGCACCTGCAATGTAGCCCGAGAGGGCCATTGTTCCCCATGGAACTGCACTGAACCAAGCTGCTTGTTTCAGGTTCACATTCAAAACCTAAGCAATTGAAATCAATATGACAGCTTGGGTCAAGAACAATTTACATATGAACTCCTTTAGAATGTGATGAGTTATACGATTGCTTACAGTTTTGAAATACACAGGCATCCATGAGAGGAGGAGAAAGTATCCCTACAATGAAACAATTTCATCAGGCCTTATAGCTATGAGGACCAGTTAGGCTCGGAAAACCTGAAAGCCGAAAACATGACTTGCCCAATTGTTTGTGAGGTTTGCAATGATGATGACCCAAGAGGGTAATTTCGACAGAAGAACACTAAAGGGCAATGTATCTCCACTGCCTGATCGATTTAAAATACTTCATGAAAGAAAAATCTTTTGAAGCTGTATGATCAGTGAAAAGAAGGCCCATATATCTACAAAACTGCATCCAATGATAAAGTATAAGCAGGTCTAGTATCGACATGAATATCAACATGAAGGTCCATGAGAATCTTTACCAATGGAGAGGAAAGCACTACACGATATCAGAAGGCACAGGAAAGAACCAAGGATTAAGATCTATAACCTCCATAACATACTGCAACACAAACAGAATTTTAGAAAGATAAAGCAATTCTTCCTTGACCACATGAACCACTAATCATATTGACAAAGTACCTTAACATTGATATGAAAAGGCAAACTGATGGAGCACATCTTAGAGCATCCCTTACTTTCAAGGAGAAGAACAAGAGGTTCATTGAAAATGTCCATCTCTTGCAAAGTGGTACCTTCCCCTGGCAGAAAAATACCCTGAGATGGAAATAAAACTTTAAGTGAAAAATAACCAATTATCATGCAAAAACTGAAATTAGGAGGAAAGCAAATGTAAACACAAACATAAAACATTAACCCTCTTTCCATTTGAATCAGAATTAACCCCTAAATATTGTCAATGTAAGGAATTTTATGGAATATGATGTTCTCATTTCGTATGAACTTGCACAAAGAGATTATCCTTTTATGGGTATCAAAGAGATTAAAACAACAGAACAAAGCTTCACACCATTGCTTTCCCAACTAGATTCTAGACCAAATGTTCTAGCTATTAAAGTCTACATCATCTTACACTCTAAATCAAAATATGATTTAATGGCATGATGGATAAATGTACCAAATATTTGGAATGTTTCGATTATGCATACAAATTAGATAGATATAACACAACCATTTCTTACCCTTCCTCCGTTAACGATAGCCACAAGAGCAATATGTAATTCATCGAAGTAGTTAATTTAGAAAAATGGGAGATGGAGCTATATCAGAAAGACTATGCAAGTTGTTCATTCTTGTACACTAGCTCACATGTATTTTTTATGCAATCAGAGAAACTCAATTTCTTTTATGTGGTATGCAATAAGCAACTTTGCTGCTCGACTAACTTCATCATAAGAAATGGAACATGGAGACGAAGAGATACCAACCTGATTTCAATGTCAGTGAAGAAAAACGACCAGAGAGGATAGCCCTAAACCGCGAGGACAAAGAGAGAAGTGGTCAACAACCCTTTACCAACTAGCGAGAGATCGCGCAAACTCTTCCAAGCAACTTCCCCGATCAGAGTCAACCTGCAAGCAAATTGGGCGATTCAGAGACACTTCATCGTCAAGAAGTAAACATAGAGCAAGAGATTAGTGAAGGGAGAAGGAGCATCCGTAAAATTGACCAGAGGGAAGACAACCCTAATTAGCACAATTGATCGAAGAGGGCGAAGAGAGGAGCGAACAACCATTATCAAGGGATCGAGCGATATTGTAAAGAGAGAAGGGGAAAAATCACTGAATTTATCAGTGCCTTCTATAAGGTTGCCGACACCCTTCCTCTCAACTAATCGTCGACTTCAGTCCTCCTAGGGAGCGATATTGTGAACAAAGAAGGGGCAAAATCACCGACTTTACCGGCGTCTTCTGCAAGGTTTCCGACATCCTTCCTCTACAACTGATCGTCGAATTCGATCGGAGGATTCAGAGCAACATTTCCACGAACCCTACTCTGCAACTCTACAAGCATTGTCGAGAGTTGAGGATTGATCGATCTATATTTTAGGGGAGAGTTTATTCTCGGGATTTTTTCCAAAACAATCCCGATAGAAACTTTTTTTTATCAGGAGTTAAATAATAACTGCTGACATATTATAGTGGATTTTATTTATTTTTTAAATATATATATTTAACGGGAGTTTTTATAATAACCCCTGTGCGAATTTCATCTCTCAGGTGTTTTTATAGACTCCCGACAATTTCCAGCCGTAAGATCACTATTTTGTACTAGTGGATAGCACTTCTCTCTGTCCACTGCTAACAAGCTGTCCAGAAGTTTCTTGTTCCATGTAACTTTGCTACAGCGTGTGATTTTTCAGCATATTACTTACTATTTTCTCAATTGCAGACTGTGATTTTTCAGCATACTTCCCATTTGACCCTTTCCTTGCCTCCATCCATAAGATTGCTCGTGGAACAGAGGAAGAAGGGTCCATGTTATGAGAAACAATCTGCACTTATCAAATTTTGATGACCACAGAGATTAATATTCTCACTGAAAGGATGTGAACAAAAGTAAACAACATTATGTACTTAAATACTTCACTGTCTACGTACATATTCATTCTCAATGCCTGCATACCCCTTCCAGCCTCCCTTGTATGTGCAATCATTTTGGGATGAGAGTTGCTTAAACTTGTCACTTTTTTCCTAAACAAATGTAATAGATAAGGTGATAAATATTGACTAGATTTGTTCTTGTCTATGACACTGAACGCACCATTACAAATAAATGGTCTCGTACCTTGAACTCATCAGAGTGGCGTATTTTTATAAATTCTGTCCATTGCTCCTGAGTGATGTATGTGTCATAGATGTCTGGAGGTTCTATGAGAAGGTCTCCTGTTTTCTTGTCATGCATATGTAATCTCCCCAAGTCCTTTTTGAATGCCCTCCACAAATCATTCGCTTTTTTTATAACCCAACCCTTCATTTCAGATGGAATTACAAAGCATCCCTACAAAGGACAAATGAAAAACCCAGAAATGGTGGCATTATAGCTCATATTACACTCCAATCCATCTCCCCTTTCACATAAAAAAAAAACAGAAATGGGAAATAAAGCAATCCAATTGAAGGCATAGAGTAACAGTCCAGCTTTCACGTGTGAGAGTAACAGTCCTCCAATTGAAGGCATAGAGTAAAAGTCCTGACTTCATGAAGAGTAAAAAGAAGGCATGCTCAGATTTTGAAGGCATAGAGTAACAGTCCCGTTTCACGTGTGAGAGTAACAGTCCCCTTTCACTTATCAAATTTTGAAGGCATGCCCAGATTATTTTACAAAACAAAAGCACACATCAATGGCAAAGAGTAACAATCAAGAAAAGATGCCACAATCCAATTGAAGACATGCTCAGATTTTTTTCGAAAAAAAGAAGCACCAATCAATGGCAAAGAGTAACAGTCCAGACAGCAATAAGACAACTCAATAAAAGACATATATAAACAGTTAAAAGTAACCTTAAATGTTGGTCTATCAATGGACATAGATATCACATGTTGAATAGCACCTAAAGCTCCCAAATCCTGATGCCACACCAACAGTCCATATCAAGTCATAAAGACCATCAGATTAAAGACAAAAAAACAAAATTGAAGCTCCCAAAACCTGCTGCCACACTTCTCTCCCAGAAGCTGTAATTTTCCAGAAAAATACCATCTCATAAATAGACATCTTGCTCACCTGGACTATATATAAACTTCACCCCCTCAAGCTGGAATATGCATCCTCCACCATATACCCTCTCTCCCTAAAACTTGTATCCCTCAAACCTATCTCTATCCAGAAAATGGCTTCTTCCTCTCACCGCCACCGCTCTAGCAATGGCCACGCAGGCAACAACGCAGGCGAGTCCTTGAGTGTTTTGGTAGTGACATAGTAATTGGTTTGAAATTTTCCAATGTATGTGATTATATGGTTTTTTTTATGCAGCTTCCAAGATGCCGCCTTACCAACCAGGGCTCGTCGTGGAGGTCATTGGAGCTGAGCCCGGACTGTTGGGGTCATTTTATGAGGCGGAAATTATTCGCAATATCAATAACATCCACTTCCAGGTGGAATTCCTAACTCTTGAACAAAGAAGAGGGGGGCGCCTTCTCAGGGAAGTAGTTGATGTGGGCAGACTGCGTCCACTTCCGCCTCTGCCTGAGGATGAATATGATGAATATGTAATTGATGACCTAGTCGATTGTAGAGCCAATGATGGGTTTTGGTATGGTCGAGTCACGGGGGTGAGGTGGATAGGGAAATATCGAGCTTACACGGTGAAATTCCCCCTGACCAGTGATACTGAGGAGTATAGGAGCCACGAAATGAGGCCACACTTCGATTGGATTGGTTTCAACTGGTCTACACAACCACATTTTCGGTGGATACTACGTCTGTAGGTTATTCGTGTGTTGGGTGATGTCTCTATGATGTTTCTACCTTACTTGTTGTTGTGTTGTGTTTGTTGGATCCTACTATGGTTTATGCGTTTCCATCTTCGCTACTGTTTTCCAAACAAGAGGCTTGACCTTAACATCTAATGTTGTGACCCTATTTGTAATGTTTTTAATCTAATGTTGTTCTCTTGTTACAATGTTGTTTTATTATTTTCACTTTCAGAATATTGACTAGTATAGGCTTCGTACAATATGATATTCTCAACCCTATACCTTGAACAGAAGGAGACCATATAACACCACACAACTAAGACACCTATACTTACTCAAATAATCACACAAACGAGTAGCACAAAACTGATGGTCTAAGCCCTCTGTCAAGACCATCAGATTATGATGTCTCTAGTATACTTTGAAAAGAAAATAACCTATTTTCTGGTAACTTTACAAGAAAATATAAAGCACATCAAGACCATCAGATTCGGATGCTATTCAGTGACAACACATCAAGTCGAGGAACAAACAAACATATAAAGCACAACCAAGGAATCCGAAAAAACACAACACGATCATTGTGGATAAACCAATATAAAATAACGGACTAACCTGGATATCTTCCCATATAGCATCCTTCTCCTCCTCATAAACAAGTTTCCAATTGTCTACGGTGATAGGTACCCACTTCTTCACGGTAGTGCCAATGAAGGTTGATAATTTTGCTTTATTTTTCCTAATAGGTTGCCCTCTACTATTCAGTTGTATGGGTAATTGTTCACCCTCATCTACGCCTTTCGCAATGTTCTTTAGCAAAGAAGCCCCTCTTGTCCTACGTTTCTTCTCGGGCGGATCATTGTGGATATCCTCACGCGAATCCTCACTTGGTTTATCAGACACACTCTTAGGCCGTTTTTTAGAAGGCATTTCAGATTTTTTAGAAGGCATTTTAGATTTTTCAGGAGGCATCTGCACATGTAAAAAAATCAGTCAATTTTTGTGTGTTTGAGTGAGATAACATGGATGTATATGAAATAGAATATAGTTGAAGGGAACCAATAAACCAAACTATAAAGCATTGATAATTCAGCACTTTACCTAATAAAACTCCCAATATTATGAATTGCATCACTTAGCTATATGTGATCATATAAGTACTCTAATTTCTTATATACAAAGGAAATAATATATCGTACTCAGAAAGTAATAAGATGCAACCCCTTCTTACTACCTTCATTGTTGTTTTTATTTCGCTTCCTTGGTAAAAGAGGATGTGTGGATGAAGGATTGTTTGGTAGTATCTCATCATTAACCCAAATCCCTTCTTCATGATCAGCTCGAACATAATTATCCTCTTCATTTTCATCTTCATTGGAGAGGGTAGGGAGGCCTGCTTCGAATGAGCTACTGCCCTCTTCACAGAAGACTTCATTTTCTTCACCAATGCCCCCCTTTGGTTTGAACAGTACAACACACCGGTTCATGTCAAAAGGATCAGTGACATAGAAAACTTGCCTAGCTTGAGATGCTAGTATGAACGGTTCAGTTTTATGGTCCACCTTATTCAGATCAACAGAAATAAACCCCATATCATCAACTCGAACTCCATTGTTACTATCAACCCATTTACAACAAAAAACAGGGATCTTCAGCTCTGGAGATACACTAACTGATGTGATCCTAGTGGTCAGTGCGCTCGACTCCTTTATCTTACAAAGCTTTGTCGCTGGAGCCGAATATCAACTCTTGTTTGAGAAAACAGCATGGCGACACCGTGGCATATTTGCTCGTTCTGGCTGTGTAAAATTCCGATTGAAGCCGATAAGCACTTGTTGGAAATATATTTTAAGTGGCTACAACTTCCATGAAGAACACTTCTCCTAAATCATCCTCGAAGAAGCTCGAATTCTACATTCTTTCCAGCATCTTAAATCTGGACATTTTTTCCTTGAGTTTTTCTATTCTAATAATCCCACATCGCTTAGAGATGTTTGGGCTTCTAGTTTCATCTTATATATTGCTTGTAAAACCTTCATTTTAAATCAAGTCAAGTTGAGTTTAGTTAAAGTTTGAGCCACTAATAGCTTTCTATGATTCCGGGTTAAGGATCGAGTTCTTGGTGAGAGGCTAAGAGCGAACCCTTTGGTGAGAGGCCGAGGGTGACACCCTAGTGAGAGGCGAAGGTGTCAAAGGGTCGAGATCCTCGGAGTGTGATTCCGAGAGGATTGAGATCGATTGTAGGGGATTCAAGGGTGAGAGGCCTGCGAATCGTGCTTCAAATATCCCTATTTTTAGTTTCCATAAACCTAAAATTTAGCCCCACAAAAAAGAGTGTTCGAAAGCTCGAGCCTTGGTCGATCCCGGTCCTCGGGTCTCATCAAGTGGTATCAGAGCAACGACAAGGGTTCCTCAAGCTTTCGAGGTACGAATTACTATCTCTTCGCTTAATCCTTAGTTTTTGTAAAACTTGTTCGATTAGGCCCGAGAGATTGCAATTTGTTCATCCATTCCTACCATCAAACACCATAGAAAACTGTCATTCCTATCTATCCATTGTTCTATAGGTTGAGTTGATCGGCGTTGCCTTTTGCTGCGTTAGTTACTTGCAACAACGTTCAAGAATTCCAATGGATTTTGATTGTTGAGTTGTCCTGCTTAATTAAAAGAAGCTGCAACCGTAGAGTTTCTTTTAAAAAAAGGAATAAAGCAGCTTGTTGCCAAAAAAACGAAGAAGGTCCGCTTGTTTCCAATTCCCAAAAAAAAAAGTTTCAATAAAAAAAAAAGAGGAGTCATCATAGTTCTTCAAAAAAAATCATATTTGTGAATAGCTTTAGCCTATCAAGCTTCATATATATTACTTAGTTTTCATTGCAATTTTAATTTTTATTCGAGCTAGATCACTTGTTTTGCATTGCCTAAGGATCATAGCGAGTTTTGGTAAATACTCGTCGAAAGGCCCCTGTTGAGTGCTCGAAGGTTGCTCGTTCGGCTTATTTGTGCTTGCTATTGTTTACTGGTGTTTCGTTGGGTGCTATTGATCATTTTGTCACGAGTATTACTCGTGGGTTGCTATTTGTCCTGGTTGATTACAGGTGTTGGTTACTACTGCTGGTGCTAGTTGCCGCTAGCGATTATTCAGGTTCTTGAGTGTCGTTCCCCTGCACTGGGAAAAGGGAGTTGAGAGTGTTGCCTGTTGCAACAGAAAAAGGAGAGGTGAGAGCAGAACTGAGTGGTGTTGGAAAAGGTGAGTGAGAGGAGAGTACCATCTAGAGTATGGAGCGGAGAGCCAAACACCGAGGAGATCTATTGTTATTAACATCTATTATATCTGTTGTTTGCTCATTTTGCAGGTTCTGAAGTCTCATTCTTTTCTGGAATACATTATAGTGAGGCAAACACTTTAAACACACGGGCGGAGTGTGTGAGAGAGTGTGAGCGTCCACCAAAGTGAGAGAGAGATTTACATTTTCTCTAACTTGACTTGTTTGCTTGTTTTGTATGATGTCGCATCATTTAGGCCAACCTAGTATGGTGCATGGTGGAGGAGGTACCACTACGATCAAGGCGCTAGCAACCCGGATTGGACGGATGGAGGATGATGTGGCTGAGATCCTACGGCGTCTGCCTTCTACTCCAAAAAACAAGGTCAATGACATCGACATACATGATGATCCGCATCAATTGGGACGAGAACGAGAAGGACATAGTGGAAGTCATCATGGGCACCATAAGCCTCGACTTGAGTCATCTACAAACTGGAGGTCATCGAACCCCTTGGAAAGAAGAAAGGGATCACACCGCACGTTATTGGAGAGTTATATGAAGCTACAAGGAAGAGGAAGATGGACACTTATTCCCCCGTAGGGCCAAAATTCTTAACTAAGGTCGACGATTTTTGCGACAGACGAGATGTTATACAGGGGAGTCGAGTTTGTGTACTTGTTATGCTTCCTAGTGATTTATTTTTGTTGTCCTCATCTTATATGGCTAATTTGGTTGCTAGGGAATACTGCATGGTAGAAAAGGAAAATGCTCGGAGGGTTATAGAGCCACCGGAGCTAGTTTTATGGCCCTCAAAGGACCCTGGGAATCAATTCGACACTCATTTGCAGGATGTTAGCCGAGTTACCAAGTGGAGTGGTGTTTCTTACTCTTTTAGTGATGTTTTGATTTGTCAAGTGTTCTTTGCTGCTGCTTCTATGAGTTTTCTTGGGATTCGTGCAGGTACATGTTTGCTAGGCGACCTACCGGATTCGAGGTCGAATCCCTTTAAATGGAGGGAGGATAATGTGATCCTCGACGATGGTAGCTTGTTTGACGAACCTGGAGGAGAATATGACACCGGTGATAGATCTTGGAGGGATGAACATGTGATCCTAGCCATGACAAGGAAGCCTCGGAAGCTCTTACTTTGGACGAAGTCGTATTTCCGGAAGAAGAAGACCTCAAAGTCTTATAACTTGATGAACCGACATCTGCTCGCTATTTTGGCTCTAACTGGAGTTGTGTTTGTCCGAAGAAGATGCAAGAGGACTCGTTGGAAAGCTGATTTTGGGGGCTACGACGTTGTTGAAGACGTCTCCCACCAATTCTACTCTGAAGATGGTCAAAAATCTCGTTCCTTGCAGCAGCTCTAAGCTGAACGAAAATTTGAAGTCTTTTTTTATCCCACAACAATTAAAACACATGAAGATGCCAATAAAATCCTATATATATGTGCAGTGGCGGAAGCTTACGAGGGCGAGTGGGGGCCATGGCCACCCTGGCAGATTTTTTTTTTTTTTTTGTAATAATATGTGTGTGTGTATGTTACAGTAACTGAGGGGTGGATTTCCTTTCAGAGTTTCAATTCGGTGCAACCGCATCACATACTCAAGTATTGTTGTTTTACTCTTTTTAAATTTTTTTTTTATTAAAGTGTTGTTTTATTAATTCAATAGCCACGTTGGCTAGTTTTTTTTTTTTTTTTTTTTTTAAAGATAGATTTGCTTTTTTTTTTATTGTTTTTAGAACATTTAGATTTCCTCACCTTAAGATTATTTAGTTGAGAAAAAAAAAAGATTTTTATTTTTAACTTCCACATATTTTTAATATCTCAATCACTTAATATCATATCTCTTAATTGAAAAGAATACATATCTCCTAAATCCTAATTCAAACCCTAATTCATACGGTGGAATACTAGAATATCTCCAAAATCCTAAATTAAAATGAAAAGGATGAAGTTGGTGGAGACAGAGAGAGGAACCAGATATTATCTATTTGATAGATTGATCCGCCTTGTTTTGACTCTTCCGGCGTCTACTGCTACTAGTGAAAGGGCATTTTCAACAATGAAAATCGTCAAAACAAGGTTGAGAAACAAGATGGAAGATGATTTTTCGACAAATAACTTAGTTGTTTACATTGAAAGGGAAATGGTTAAGACCTTTATATCCGATGAAATTTTAGATGAATTTATTTCTATGAAAGAACGTAGAGTACAATTTAGATAGAATTCACTATAATTTAGTTTTTGTATGGAACTTTGGCATCAAGTCCCCTCCTATATATGTACTTTGTTTTTTCGTATAAATGAAAAAGGCATAAGGAGGAGCCTCCAAGCTTGATTAGGTTCCAAACCCTAAAAAGAAATTGGCCCCTGCAAAACTTTTGTCCAGGTTCCGCCACTGTATATGTGTAAACACTTTTCATTTGAAATTAAGTTGAATTTGAGAAAGATCTGAGCTTTGTGCTTCCTTCGTTTCGGGTTAAGAAACAAAATCTATGTTGGTGAGATGCTGGATAAAACCTCTTGGTGAGATGTTAAGAGCGATTCCCTAGTGAGAGACGACGGAATCAAAGGGTCAGAAACACTCGGAGTACGAGGCCGAGAGTGCGGAAGATCGAGTGTTGGAGAGAGCTCATAGTGCGAGGCCGAGAGTGATCTTGCATCACATATCCCTCAACCCCCATCCCCTACTTTACCACTATTCTAAGGCCTTTCACAGCCCCATCATCACCCTCCATTCACCTCCAAAACGTCACTCCAAATAGGCCCTCAATCCCTCGTTCAGAATCGTTCCTGCTTAGGTGACGTCTTGGTAAAATGTTGTTTCCTGCTTCGTCTGACCTCCGATTGACGAGATCTGCCCCAATCCGCGACCGCCACTTCAAGATCTACAAAAGTAGTACTCGCACGTCCCCAGAAGCCAAACTGATCGACAGGAAATCGGCAATCTTTGCTGACTGATCTGCTGCTCCAGAAACTGCACAAAACCTCCCGACTTCTCGGAACTCTCGTCGCCGGTCCTTTTGCTCGAGCCCGGGCCCGAGCACGTCAAGTGGTATCAGAGCTAAACGACTCGAGTCCATCGAGCTTTCGATATCCGAGTTGTTTCTTCTTAGTCAAAATGTTCAAGAAGACGAGTTCCAAGCCTTTGTCCGAAGAGTACATCCGATGGGCCATTCGAGCCTATGATGATGGGTATCTTCGTTGGAGCGACATGGAAAACTTGTGTTCTGCATCTAGTGCCATTTTATTCTCTAGTTATTGTATGATATTTTTTTTTCAAAGCTTAATTAATGAAATTTATCCCCTTTTTTGGTACAGATTAACATTATCTTGGTGTGTGAGTTGCCTACAATAATGGAAAGGAAGATTAGCCACTATACTTTGAAATTAAGGACACGAGGAATACAACAATTATCAACAAGCATTTGAGGTGACCTTTCTATTCAGTTCTTGTATCTCATGTAGTAAGTACCATGAAGGTTAATGGTGAAAAGATGTGATTTCTTTACCTTGATACTTAAGGGTTTGTAAGTATTGGGAAGTCAAATGTCTATGATGACTTGTAAATTTCCTGGCAATTTTTTTTTTAATTTTGACTGTATTCATTCCCTCTTTGTTGATCCTCCTGCAAGTACCTTCTTAAGAGTTTTACCTTGCAGGATTTTCGCTCTGGCGACTATTGTGAGTTATGTGCTTATCTACAACTTGACTGAAATGGTGTGTTCATTTGTCCTATGTACTATGTGGTCAGTGGTCACCTAGATATTGATTCGGCTCTGCTTTGTTGCTTTTTCATGTTTAGATCCGCAAAACTTACATATCAAGGCTTTCATTTGCTGTTGAGCTTGCTGAAGAGTTCTATGGAAGGTTATAATGTTTCTTAATTGTTTCATCAACTTGAAAGAGTGCCTTTTTTTTCTTCTCCTGATTATGTTTTCTATATAACTCCTTATTACTTTTTCTCCTCCACGCTGAAAAGGCTCACTGATCAGAGTTAAGGTCAGTACCGATGTTTGAAATCACGTTATATCTTTATAGCGCAACCATTACCAGACCAAATTTTTTTTTGCATCTGTATCACTGATATACATTTTATTTTGGTAGGTTGATGATGTTGCCTTTGAGCCTGCTAAGTTTTTATGGCTAATACAAAGAGATTTTCTTGGTATGTTCCTTTGGAAATATTTCCAATTTTCCAACTAGCACAATCTTTAATGGTTTCTTAGGCAACAACGAAAAACGAATGACCATAGCTAATGAACTTTCTATTGAGCTGCTTTATTGCTTTCTCCCTTAGTGGTTTTTTTTTTTTTTGTAATTAGTTAATCTACCTTATCACTTCCTAAATTTGTTTTCTCTTCTAATTGGGTTTCTATTAAACCAATTTATTTATTCTCCATTTAACTCCTTTTCTCTTCAATTTATAGTGGCAGGAAGAACTTTGAAGTTTGAACTAATCTGAGCACTTCTTTGTGATGAACTTGTTTCTATATCTGTCTATCTGGTGCAGACTGTGCTGTGCTTGGTAAGATAACTTTCTTTATCTAGTCATGTTTCCTTTTTTTTTCCGGTGATATTTTTTTTTGGTTAAAAGGTCCCCTCAAGGGGTTTTTTTATTAATAAAGCAAAAAAGGGCTAAGTAGTCAGCAAGCGGGGGATAGCCCGACCCCTTACATCATCTAATAACAATAAAGAAATCCCCTCAGGTGGGGCAATCAATACATGAAAACCTAACGGTAAATTCAAAGCGTTCGATGCAAGGCGATCTGCAACAGAATTCGCCTGATCACGATAGATATGACGGATTTGGATAACCCAATTCCTACTAATGAAGCCTTGGCATTGGACAACCAGGCTATATAAAGTGGATGACTCTTGTTAATCCTCGAGCTCAGCAACTGCACCACAAGTTGAGAATCTGATTCAAGTATTACATGTCGACAACCGTGGTTCCACGCCATTCGAAGCCCATTGAGGATGCCCCATAACTCCTCCATTGGCACCGAGCACACACCCACATTGTGAGCGAACCCCCCGATCCACTAGCCGAAGTGGTCTCTCAGCACCCCCCAGCAGAGGCTCTCCCTTCCCCATTCACCGCTCCGTCCGTGTTCACCTTGGTCCATCCAACATCCGGGGCGCTCCAAGCAACCTCCTGCATACTCTTATTAGGAGTTATAAATTCAGGATCCTTACCTATTGTGACGTTGTACTCTTTCTCTCTATCCCGTATGAACTCCACCTTGTTCACAGATATCTCCTCCTCGTTGAACACCTTGGCATTTCTCCACTTCCAAATCCACCACAACGCAGTATCGAAGATGGCGCCCCATTCTACCGAGTCCACCTCCTTCCTCTCCATCAGATTGTGTCTAATCCAGCTAGAAAAAGTCTCCTGAAAGAAACGATCATTGCTAGACAAATTAGTAAGATTAATCCATATGGTACTAACCTGATTGCAGTCCCGGAACAAGTGCTCGAACGATTCCTCCGCGATATTGCATATGCTACAACCCGCTTCAACAGTTATATGCCGCCTCCTCCTCTCAACATTTGACATCACTCCCCCCTTGCAAGCTAACCACGCAAAGAAACGAACTCTCTCCGGGGTTTTAAGCTTCCAAATTCTCCGGAAGACCGATTCATCAACTCCAGGGCCATATTTATACTTCTGAAGCAAGTTGTAACCCGAAGCTACAGTGTAGCTCCCATTAGGCATCCCTTTCCAGCTGAGCTCATCCTCGTGCAGGCCATCGTCAGGCAAGACCGTAGTAGCAGCGAGCTTCAGGAGCACATTGCTCGGCAACAAATCAGACAACAACTCCCAATTCCACTCTCCTTCCTCTCTCCAGTAGTCTCTCACCCTCGACCCCCTGTGCAGCTCGGTCGGAGGCTCATTAACGATGTGAATTAGAGGCTCATCACATAACCAAGTGTCCTCCCAGACATGTATGGTGCTGCCATCTCTCAACAACCATCTTGTGCCACTATTAATGACTTCCGAATAGCCTGCCTTGAGGCTCTTCCACACCTGTGAACAAGCCGGCGAGTTGCCAAGGGCTTTAGACACATACTTTTTCTGAAGCACGGAGGTCCAAAGTGAAATACCCCAAAGTATTTTTGGGGATTTCGTTTTAAGAAAATATATATTTATATAAAAGTTCTTTTATTTTGAACATAATAATGATTTTTGGAAGTTAAATGTATATAAAGTTTGTAACTATTTTGACACATTAATTTTTATTCGCTTAAGTGAAATTTAATAAATAAGTTATTCATTTTAAGTCATATTATTTTAAAACAAGTTTGCATATTTTTATTCAAATAAAGAGGGATTTATCGTTATAACTTATTTTAATTTCCGTAAAATATATATATGTAATATAAGGTAATAGTAAACCATTGTTGCATAAAATAAAATGTATTTAAATTAAATATTTTATTATTGTATTATTTAAGTTGTGTAGAATTTTAATAAATAAGATTTTCGGATGCATATATATATATATATATATATATATATATATATATATATATATATATATATATATATATATATATATATATATATATATATATATATATATAGTTATATAATTATAGGTTTAAATCATTTTTCCTTTGGGTTCACTTGAACCGAACCGGACCATTAGAGAATAAAAAGAAAATGGCTGAACCGGCCCTTGAACCCTTCCCCTACCTCCAGCCGTTAGAATCACTGTTGAAATTGGGTGATTTTCGATCTCCTCAAATCTCGCCCGAATCAAACCGTTTTTGTTTCTAGAATGTTCTCCACTCGTTGAAGATGAGATTTATGTAACCAATTTGGAGATTCGGGGTAAAAACTCAACCGAACGAACTTATCCCCAAATTCGAAAATCACCCCAATCCGATCCAGTCAGGCCGAATCTCACCAAATTGAGGATCGGGATAGTGTTAAGAGTGATTATCTAAGCAATTTATGGATTTATTTTAATCAAATCCGTCCCCATATCCTTCCCCTATAAATACCCCTTTCGGGATCACTTTCGAAGCACACCATCACCACTCCTCTCCATCTCCGAGCTCTCAACCTATTCCATGGCATTCTAAACGCCTCTAGCAACGTTTCCCTTCACAAAGTTTTCAGAAAATCATCCCGAATCCAAAACCCCCAATTTCGAATAACCTCATCGGAGCAACTCGGTAGCCGTCGTCCGCCGCTGCCGGAGCCACCAGCTGCCACCCGGAGTAGCGCCCAGTCACCACGAGTCCGTAGCCGCCAGCCTCCTGCGCCGCCGTGAGCCGTGCCGCCTCCAGTGTCTCGCCGAAGTCGTTCCAGAACGTTGCCGGAAAGCTCCTGTGCTTGAAGACGTATGGGGTTGAAGGTTGAAGGAGGGTAATTACAGAAAACCTTCCTAAGTTTTGGTTTTGTCAAAATATGCCCTTTCCCGGTTTTCTAAAATTCCAGATTCTAACCCGTATTTCTACGTGGGCATAAATTGCTTCCAACTCCGTTATATCGCAGAGGCTCATCAACCCATACGCCGCTACCGAAGAATTCGAATCCGACCAACCGTCAACGCTTGCAACTCCACCTCGAGGCAAGTGACCTTCCGAGCCTTTCTGCTCGCTTGTGCCTTTCGTGTCCATAGTTGTTTCTTTCCGTTGGAATGCTTGCCAAATTAATTACAATAAATTGCAATTCATCCGCTTTGTGTGATTTATTCAACCGTCAGTTTGAATTTGGCAAGTATAATTGGGTAATGTTATTATTCGACGTATATATATAATAATGACATAGATACCCACATGTTTATTAAAGCATGATTTATTTTTGTTCTTTCATGCTAATTGGTTAAGAAATGGATATGTTTCGTTTATGTACCCATTCTGTTTATGTTGTGATCAATGTTGTAAATAAGTGTAATAATGTGAGGATCGTTTGTTGCGAGTGAAACTAAATTGAATCCAAACCAATCAAAAGCAATGTGAATCATAAAGTTAAAATTGTAAAGTAATGTGAAGAATTGTAAAGTAAAATAATCAATCAATCAACGAAAAGCAATGTGAAATTGTAAAGTAGAGTGTTGGTAAAGTCAGGTCGGGGCCGTTACTCCTCGGTCTTAAAAGTCAGGTCGGGGCCGTTACTCCTCGGTCTTAAGGTTTCATGAAACTACACTTCCATGCGAGGTGTTACACAACCAATGGTTGTAGGTCGCTATCCACTATAGACAGAGTGGGATCGGTAGTAGTCCATAAAAGACGTAAAATGCATATCATGTGTGTAAGTGAGTGAAGATTAATGTATAAGTAGCGAACATGGTTTGAACTAGTAGTCCATAAAAAGGATAAAAGACGTAAAATGCATATCATGTGTGTAAGTGAGTGAAGATTAATGTATAAGTAACGAACATGGTTTGAACTAGGTATTGGGGGACACAAGATCAACCCTTAATCGACTGTCTCAGCCCGCGGTTTAAAACTCTCCGGAAGAGTCCTGCCCTCTGGGTCGATTTTGGGCCACATCGAGTACCTTTTGAACCAATACTTAGTTTAGACGTTATTATAAAAATATATTGATAATGTAATGGGTAGTAATCATTAATCGTTTCAAGCTATGTCATATTCCATCCTTAATCGGAATATGATTCCTAATACATCTTTTGTTACTCAATCCTTTTGGATTATCCGTGTTATAGGAGGGTCGGGTTACAAATAAGCCAATTCACTTCAAATATTCCAATGTCATTTGGATTTAATTCTTACCGTTTCATGGTCACTTGAATCCAAAGTTGTCTCTGCTTTCGTGCCGTCACTTGCTAGTTCTCGCGAACTAACCGTCCTTTGTTTGGATGGCTGGTTTCCACATGTTTATATAAAGCACTACAAGATCGAAGGTTGGAAATGTGAGTCGGAACCGTCTTCAAACATTTTTAGTATTTTTCCATCGTTTTGATTCAAGAGTTTCTTTTATCGTTAAAGTATAAATGTTATCTTGTTTTTGCTATCGAAATATTGTAACGGCATTGTTGTACATTTAATTATTTGTTCCACTTAAAGTCTTCCGCAATTTAATTGTATTTTATTTATGTATTTAATATTATCATCTTGTTTATGGGAGCATGGTTGCATGTCCCTATAAGCCTAAGGTGGTTATGAAGACATTAAAGTCTGAGTAACCACTGGCGCTGTGACATTCCCTTGGGTGATAAAAGGGGGTGTTACACAAAGCTCACCCTCCTCCATAACAAATCTCCAACTAAGCTTCCCAAGAAGAGCGAGATTTAATTCCCTGATCGTTCTAATTCCAAGACCCCCTTGGTTCTTCGGTTTAATCACCTCCTCCCAAGCCACCTTGTGCATTCTTGTATGCCCTCTACTGTCACCCCAAATAAAAGCTCTAGTCATTTTATCAATTTGCTTACACACTCCGATAGGGACAAGAGTCGAGGACATAGTATACACCGGCATCGACGTTAGCACCCACTTAGCCAATGTAATTCTCCCTGCAAAACTCAGGGCCTTGGATTTCCAACCTTCAAGTCTCGATTTAAAGCGGTCAATAAGGCTAGAGAACGTGTTTCTATTCACCTACTTATGGAGGACGGGCATCCCCAAGTACTTGTCGAGGTCCTTAGTAACAGCAAAACCACTAACCTCACTCAGCCGTCGCGCAAGGTCCGAGCTCACATTCTCGGAGACGAAAATCTTAGACTTTTGAATGCTTATCTTCTGCCCGGAAGCTGCACAGAATAAATCAAGACAACTCATAATGACCCGCATCTGATTCAACGAAGCCTCAGCAAAGAGAGTAATATCGTCCGCAAAGAACATATGTGAGAGAGATGGCCCGACCCTGGTCAGCCGAATAGGTTTCCAATCTCCCTTCGCAACGGACTCCAAAATGATGTGACTGAGTCTTTCAACGCAGAGTAAGAATAAATAGGGGGAGATAGGGTCTCCCTAACGAATTTCACGCGAAGCAACAAACTGATCAAAAGTCTCGCCATTCCACAACACCTGCATTCTAGGAGATGAGACACAAGCCATAACCCAACCAATCAGTCGTTCAAGGAGTCCTGCAATAGCAAAGTATCCTTGATGAAGTTCCAATTAAGTCTATCGTAGGCTTTTTCAAGATCGAGCTTCAGAATCATCCAACCTTTAGCCCCTTTCTTGCGCCTCATCGAGTGGACAACTTCCTGAACAACGACAATGTTATCGGTGATCATACGACCAGGCAAGAAGCTTCCCTGTGTGGGACCAATCAAGTCTTTAATCACTGGCTGAAGTCTAGTCGTTAAAATCTTCGTAATGATCTTATAAAGAACATTACAGAGACTAATAGGTCTAAACTGGCTGATCTGCTCGGGATTATCGGTCTTGGCCAAAAGAACAATAAGTGCATCATTAACCCCTTCCGGCATGATGGCAGAACTGAAGAAATCAAGCACGAAATCTGCAACAGATTTGCCCACCACCTCCCAGCACTTCTGAATTTCTGATAGAAACAAGGTTGAAAGCCATCCAAACCCGGAGACTTAAGCGGCCCCATACTCTTAACCGCCTTCCAAATTTCGCTAGACGTAATAGGGAGGATGAGCTGACGGTTATTCCCCTCACTAATCTCCGGAAAGCCACTGCTCAAGATAGGTAACGGAGAGGTCGGAGAGTTCTCAGCACTGTAAAGGTTCTTGAAGTAGTCCACCGCTATCCTTTCAAGTTCCTCTTTTTGATCGACCCACACACCGTTGGCATTTTTAAGACCCTCAATCCGGTTGTGTTTCCTTCTCACCACCGTGGAAGTATGGAAGAAAGCCGTGTTACGATCACCACTCTTGATCCACAACTCTCTCGATTTTTGATGCCAGAGGATCTCTTCTTGCTCAAGAACAAGCTCCAACTCCTTCCGAATGCTAGTTTCCCTATCTAGTTGCCAAGCCCCACCACCCGTCTCCTGCCTCCTCTGGATACAGTCCAAACGAGACAACAAGTCCTTCTTCCTTTGGTGGATATTACCGAACACCTCTTTATTCCATTGCAACAGTTCGTCCTTAAGGAACTCAAGAGCAATAGGTGCTTCCACATCATGAGACCGGCTCTCACGAACCTTGGCATTGAAAGTAGGGTGAGTAAACCACGCCGCTTCAAATCGGAAGGGTCTTTTACTAGGATTCAACTGCGTTTTGGGGCTGAGAGATAAAAGAAGAGGGCAATGGTCCGAAGAAAACCTCGGAAGATGCCTAACACCATACTCCGGCCACAAGTTCAGGCTTTCGCTATTCACAAAGACCCTATCAAGACGCTTATTAACCACAATATCCATGGATAACCTCCGCCTCCACGTGAAACTAGGACCAACAAATTTCAAGTCGATAAGGCCAAGGTTGTTTCTCAAGGTGTTGAATCTAGGAGAGTCGGCGTGGAGGCCTCCAGTACCACCACTTCTCTCAGAATCACGAAGAATACAATTGAAGTCGCTTCCGATGAACGCATCCCCAGACACGTTACTAACAGTAGCCTCAAGCTCGTTCCAGAAGGGCACCCTTCGCGAAGTCGACGCCGGCCCATAGACAACAAACAGATGACATTTCTTGCCTTTGGCACTGAAAGAGGCATGGATAAATTATCATTTTTGTTCTAAATGTCTAAGCTCAAATTATCCCCTTTCCAAAGAAGCCAAACGCCCCCAGAGAAACCAATTGCCTCCACTCTCTCGCAGCCGGAGAAACCAATTTTCCTCAACCGGTCGCAAACCCGTTGAGCAGAAATCCCAGACACTCTTGTTTCAAACAGAGCAAGCACATCAATTTTGTGATTCTTGCACATATATCGGATAGCTCTCCGAAAACCTGGTTTACCTGCACCAAAACAATTCCAAAGTAAAATATTCATGGATAAAAACATATAAAATATAGAGAAAACTAAAAAGACATTAGCAATTCTCCCTAGGAGAGTCTGGCTTCGCCATTCTGGCGTCTTGATAAGGAACAACGAGTGGGCTGGTTGAGGTGTTGCCCACATGTATCCCCATTTCAGTGGAGCTTGACTCCTCGACAACACGAGCAAGGGTCATCGTGTGCAGCACCTTCCCTGGGTCGAGTTCTTTTCCTTCCCTTCCATTGCTATCAGAGTCCACCGTGGCAGGTATGGGCCGTTTGACAGCTTTCCCGCCGGTATTGTGTAAGCTAACAGTTTGTTCCCTGGTAATATTAGGTTTCGGGGTAAAAATACCCTTCGACCTGGCTTGACCTTCACCTTTCCAAGCCTTTTCTCACCCCAGTTGCTCCCACCTCTAAACACCATAATGTCCTGCTCTGTAGCCATCTTCGAGCTCTCACCCACCACCGAGATTGGTCTTGATTGCTCCTCTGTTTGCTTTTCAAAGGTATTTGTTTGCTCGCCATTTCCCATTACCACCTGACTTTCCACCTCCATATTGGCGTTGTCTCCCCTAACCGGGGCTGAGCCTTTTCCATTAGTAATGTTGCCCTCCACTGTCATTCCATTCACATTACCTTTATCCAACGTCACCTCCTTAACGGTACTAGGCTCCTTATCAATTCCCGCCATTTTCTCAAGAACTTCAAAACGATTGCCTTGATGATGCGAGCTCCTAGGATCACGTCCTCCTTCATAATCCATAGTAGAGTCACCTTCCTTGTGCACAACTTTCCTATTATGTCCGGATCGTGTACTCCCTTGGTTGGTCTTTTTGAAAACTTTTCTTTTTTCAACCTTCATCCACTCACCGTAGATCCCCTGACTGGCTCCGGCGGGTCGCTTGTCGGATTCCGGCTTGTGTATACTCCCCTCCTCCGACGAAGCCAAGCCTCTGTGGCTACTATTCGGATCGCCTCTGATGGTCTCTGGAATTGGAGAACGATTGATGAAAGGGCAACCCAATTTGACATGACCGTAACGACCACAACCAAAGCAGATCGTAGGGAAGCCTTCGTACTCAATCAAGTATCTATCCCCATTGATGCTAATCGTTCCTTTCAGCGGTTTCTCGAGGTCGACCTCCACACAAATTCGGGCAAACCTACCACGGTTGGTGTAAAGAGTCTTTGGGTCGACCTTGATAGGATTACCGATTCCAGAAGCAATCTTGAGGAGAATATTTTCTTCATAAAACGTGATCGGAAGATCAACAATCCTTATCCATGTCGGTGTTGTATTGATGGGGTCCGAGGACCGGAAATTTGGGTGCCAACTTCTCACCGAAAGGCATCGGCCAAATATGGTCCAGATTGGTGAGGGCTGCAACATAGTCCTCCTCATTGCCGAATCGGACAAGAAAGCAACCATGGGAGAGATCGAGAAATTGCAATCTCGAACTAGCCCGCCACATCTCTCTGACTTTCCTCTCCATGACTTGGAACGAAATCGGATGTCCTAAGGGTTTGATCACCACTGACCATTTCCAAACCGCAGAAAGGGCATCCATAACCTCCTCAGCGATGGAGATCACAGGGTCCCCGTTCTCTCCATCCCGGAAGTGAACATGAACCTTGCCCGTTAGGAAACCATCATCGACGATCGTCTTCTGTTGGTGGGCTCCCCCAATGACCAGAACGTCCTTCCAAGAGGCGCCTGGATCTGGTGGATCACCCGGTGGCTTCTCTGACTGCATCTCGACCTCGGCGGAAAGCTTTTCCGGCAAAGGGTTCATAGCGGCTCCTAACTCTCTCTTTTTTCCCCCTTATTTTCTCTTACTTTATCCGGTGATATTATGTAGCAGAGAGTTGGTACAAAAATATGCAATAAGTTAATACCTAAATGTATAATGCATAAGGAGGTAATGTTGAGATCATGTCATTGTTGATATCATTTTTCTTGATAGAAAATGCGCGTCGATGTGGAAAACAGGAAAACAGGAAAAGCCGGGGAGGTAATGTTGAGATCATGTTGTTATTATTATTATTATTAATTTGAACGCATATAAATAATTAAAATTTATAAATAATTGTACATATATTTTTTTAAATGTTTTAGAAAATAATATTGAATTCCAACGCTGTATACGATTGGAATCACCCCTATTTTTTACCCTTGGAAAGTAAGTGGCCTAAATCGGTTTGGCCTTTCCAACAGTTGTTGCTATCCAACACTTGAAGTCCTTGGTGATTAGCACGTTTATAACCCTTGAAAATATGCAACGGTGGAAAAACTGTTGGAATTTCCAAGGCTTTACCTAAAATCCTTGGAAGTTCCAAGGTTCATCACCATGGGCATTTACTATTAATCTAGTAGTGAAAACAACAATGAATTCAAAGCTAAAGATGCAATCCCTAACATGTTGATCAGGCATAGAAAGAAACACAAATATAAATTAAGCACAAGATGATAACTAAGAACATGAATAATCAAATAAATTAAAATCCTCACAATCCAAACAATCATTTCTTCAAATCACATGCGAAACAAGCACATGATAACTAAGAACATGAATAATCAAATAAATTAAAATCCTCACAATCCAAACAACCATTTCTTCAAATCACATGTGAAACTATGAGTTGCTAAACTCATAGGTCAATTCTCTCTCTCTGATTGAGTTCATAGTTTCCCTCTAATGTCGTCCCTCTGTCTAAAGAACTGAAAAACAACCTAAATAGAGTCCACAAGCTAGGGTCGGCAAAAACCCTAGAGGAATTAATAAGAAATAATATAAAATAATAGTAATCGGATCCAAAACCGCGTATCCGTGATCGGTCTTCACTCCGGCGAATTCGCCACCATTAGATTGTAGCCGGAGATGGTCGACAAAGGAAGGTACTTTGACGTTTCTTCTAATTTCATCCCGGATTTGATTGATTGCGCCGAGAAATCGCCTCTCTGTACCACTCTCGCCTCCGATGGATTCAAGGTCTGAATTGTCGAGCATCTGGAATCAATTCCGATTATCAAGCCCCGCAAATCACCTCCTGCTCCCACCTCCACCAACGACCACCATCACTGCCGCCGCCTACCTCCATCTTCCTCCTCCTCGTCCCCTTCTTCCTTCTCATCGGTCTCCACCGCCGCCGATATCGATCTAGTCTCCTTCAAGACCTCTCCGGCGTACACATCCCTTAAGGATATGTTGCTCCCCCCTCAAGGATCTGCTGGTCCGGCGTACACGTCCGCAGGAGTTCCCCAAAGTTAAAGGATTGAAGAAGATGAAAAGTTGGGTTTCTAGGGTATTTGGGAGGGGCATTTTCGTCATCTCAAGTGGATTAGCGGGGGTAATTTGGACCTTTTTTGTTTCTCCATCCTCCAAACAATCAAACGCAACGGAGATGGTTGTGATCGTGTCGACGACGATGTGCAACAAAAGAGATCCTGTTTGGCGGGTCGATCACCAAAAACAACAAAATGCTTTGCCGCCAATCTCTCTTCAATTTACTGTAAATTTCATGGCTTTGAAGGTCTATGTGTTTTCAATTTTATTTTCATGTTTAATTGTTTCTGGATTGAATTAGTTGGAGCTGGCGGATGAGAATGGAATGATGGAAGTCTTGGCACTAGAATTTAGAAAGGCCTTCGAGTTCCTAGGACTCTTTTGCTTTTTTTTTGTCTCGGGTCATTCCGTGATTTTGCTGTAAAAATTGAAAAAGACTTCAACGTAAATATTTAATTTTTGTCTTGACAGTAAGACGAAAGCCATCCTGCCGTTGGACTTTACCTTAGAAAAAAGGTCAGACTCCTAGTTAGTCATTTGCCCTCGTCTTCAACAGACGGGTTTGTCAAGAAACAAACAAGTGCTTCGTAGGAAGAACGAAGATGGTATTCCAAATTCTACCGCCTTCGACGATAATCAGTTAGACCTTCTCGTGTAAATTGCGGTCGCATTTCCTTCAATTTCATCTCGCCATTCGTAATTCCGGGTATCGTTTGATTCATTTCCAATTTCTCTTTATTGTTCATCTTCTAGGTTTTTTTCCCTTGTAGCTTTGGAGGGCTAGGGTTTGAATTGGGGCCGTAAATCGGGAACGGTGATGGTGATCCAGATCGCGGGAGCCTGACTCATGCGGCTGAACGTTGCTCTTTGTGTTCTGAAAAATGTCGAGGCCGATGTTGCTTGTTTTCCTGTTGATGGTATTCATAATCATCTCTCAATTCGAATGGAAACGGCCACTGGTTACCGACATTGATGCCGTTCCCCGCGTTTCACGGAAGCAACAGCGCATTTCCCACCGGGAAGAGGACGTCAAAGAGAAAGTAATCCCTACTCTTTCGCTTTTTTGTCTTGATTGCATTATCTATTGGGCCTATTATTTGGGCTGTTCTTTTTACCTAGCTTTGTTTTGTTTACCTTGGGCCAAGACCCACAGCTTCCTTGTATAAATAGGTTATAGCAGCTATTTTTCATGTAATTTTCAACCTTCTTTTCCCAGATTTTAAAGGCATCAACTTTCTTCTTGTGCAATTCCGTTACGAAGCACATTGTTCTTCAGCTTTATTTTTGATTCCTACATGGTATCAGAGCAAGATCCTTGGAATTGAACCTCGGATTCGGCTTCAGCATCAAATTCCGACTCTAAGGGTGTGTGTCTCGCTAATTTTCTAAGCAACCATGGTGAACGATGATGCGCGGGTTGACACCAGCGACCCCTATTACATCCATCCGAGTGATCACCCTGGGCTGGTGCTTGTAACTCCGCCTTTTGATGGTAAAAATTTTGGCGAGTGGCGGAGATCCATCTGGATTGCTCTCTCGGCCAAAAATAAGGCCGGATTTGTCAATGGAGACATACCAAAACCAGCAGCTACTTCCCCGAAACTGAAGAACTGGCAAAGGTGCAACGATATGGTGATATCGTGGATGATTAATAGCCTCAGTCCAGACATTCGTCGAAGTGTGATATACACTGAGACAGCTAGAGGAATCTGGACCGAGCTCGAAGCCAGATTCAGCAAGCTCGGTGCTACCCAACTGTATTCGATTCAGAAGGAGTTGAGCCTCATTGAACAAGGTACTAATCCCTTTTCAGTCTATTTTACTCAGATGAAGACCCTTTGGGATGAACTTGATAGTATGAGAAATTTGCCGCCGTGCACTTGTGGGGCTGCTAAACAAATTGTGAAATATGAAGAGGATCAACGTGTGATTCAATTATTGATGGGCTTGAATGAAAATTTTACTTCTGCGAGGGGTTCCATCTTAATGATGAAACCGTTTCCGGATATTCATCAAGTATACTCTCTGATGGCCGAAGAGGAAAATCAGCGAGATTCTAAATCCGGGCCGAGCACAAATTCTTTTGAAGCTGCATCTATGCACGCTAAATCGCAAGTCTCGGCTAAACATGGTAATTTTAATCCTTCTGGAGGAACTCCTGGAAAAACTGGAACTTTTGGTGGAGGATCGTCGTCTTCATCCAAAGGAAATGGAGAAAGAAAGCCCTTGTTCTGTACTAATTGCAGGAAATCTAATCACACAGTAGACCGATGCTTCTTCTTAATAGGATTCCCACAGGGCTACAGAGAGGGGAAAGAAAAATCGCCATCTCAAAACCAGTGGAAGGACAAGCGAACTGGAAATGAAGGAAAGTTTGCCGCGAGTACTTTACAGGGTAGCACAGACTTCACTCCTGATCAGCTTGCTCAACTTATGAGCTTATTGCAATCGGCAAATGTTGCAACACATGGCAAAGAGCCTACCGCTGACGATTTTGCTGGCTTCTCAGGTAATACTTTGTTTGTTCAGATTTTGAATGGTACTACCTGGATCATAGATAGTGGTGCGAGTGGGCATATGTGTAGCAACTTCTCATTATTCAGGAATACTTATACATTGTCCAAACCGTTTGTGATTTCATTACCTACTGGAGAGTCCACCACAGTCACCACAGCAGGGACAGTGGAGGTTATGGAGAATGTTATCCTCGAGAATGTGTTATTTGTTCCCGGATTTAAATGCAACTTGTTGTCGGTTGGGAAGATGATCAAACAGATGCATTGTTATGTGTTGTTTACAGCCTTTGGGTGTTATATGCAGGCACCTTCTATGAAGGCTCCTCTGAAGATTGGTGAAGGGATCCAGGATCTGTTTTTGAGGGGTGGTTTGAAGTCTAACAAGTCCTCAAATGCAGTGGCTGCTGTCAACAGCGTGAGCACAGTGGTGAAAGCTGATGTTTGGCATAAAAGGTTGGGTCACCTTCCTTATTACAAACTCAAATCCTTTGATTTTGTTAAGCACTTTGATACAGTTAGTTGTGATCTGAAACACTGTGTTGTTTGTGCCCGAGCAAGACAAGCTAGAATTCCTTTTGTTTTGAGTTCTATTAAGACTAAAGCTCCTTTTGATCTCGTTCATGTTGATGTTTGGGGGCCATATAAGGTCAACACTCACGATGGCTTTAAGTATTTCTTAACCTTGGTTGATGATTTTACAAGGTTTACTTGGATATACTTGTTACCATCCAAGAGCATTGCCTTCATGGTAATGAAGCAATTTTTTGCTATGGTAGAAAGACAATTTGGAAGTAAGGTTAAAGGCATTAGATCTGATAATGCCAAGGAATTGGGGAGTAGTACTGATGCTTCCACTTTTCTGTTGAGTCAAGGAATTTTTCATCAAACGTCTTGTGCAGCGACTCCACAACAGAATGGAGTGGTTGAAAGAAAACACAGTCATCTGTTAGAAGTTGCTCGTTCTCTCATGTTTGAATCAGGAATTCCACTTCGATATTGGGGTGAAAGTGTGTTGACTGCTGCACACATTATCAATAGACTTCCTAGTAAGCTTCTGAATGAGAAAACACCCTTTGAACTGTTGCACAGCAGGGTTCCGTCTTATGATCATTTGAGATGCTTTGGGTGTTTGGGCTTTGTCTCTACTTTGCAGCATAATAGAGACAAATTCTCCGATAGGGCAACTCCTTGTGTTCTTCTTGGGTATCCAACAGGAAAAAAGGCCTACAAGATGTTGGACCTCACTTCCAAATCAATTATTTTTTCTAGGGATGTCGTATTTCACGAGTCTGTCTTCCCATACAAGATCCCTGGTTTCCTCACTCAAGAGCAGCCTTCAGGGTACTCTCTGCAGCACCCAGAAACTTTTGCTGAAGTGCCCTCTGCTTCCTCCATTACGCCCAGTTCCTCACCTGTAAGACACTCGACTAGGAGCCATCATCCCCCACAATACTTATCCGATTATGTGTGCTCTTCAGGCTGTGATCAGTCCTTCTTTTGTGCTCATACTCTCACTTCCACTCTCGCATTTCCTTCCAGGAATGCACCTTCTGATAGACACCCCGATCATGAGCCATTAACTTTTCAAGAAGCTTGTGAATTTCATGTTTGGCAGCAGGCCATGTCAGAGGAGTTCAACGCCTTGGATTTGAACCATACTTGGGATATTGTTGAGCTCCCAAGAGGCAAGAAACCCATCGGTTGTAAATGGGTTTACAAAGTAAAGAGGAAGTCTGATGGGAGTATAGAGCGATACAAAGCTCGGCTTGTGGTGCAAGGTTTCACACAACGGGAAGGTATCGATTACAATGAGACCTTCTCCCCCGTAATTAAGATGACCACGGTTAGGGCCCTAGTAACAGTTGCATTGGCTCATGATTGGTCGTTATTCCAACTTGACGTGAACAACGCGTTTCTTCATGGGAAGCTAGATGAAGAAGTTTATATGAAGATCCCTCAGGGATTACAAATTTCAGATTCTTCTTTGGTATGCAAGCTGAATAAATCCTTGTACGACCTTAAGCAAGCTTCCCGCCAATGGTATGCCCGCTTGTCTAGTGCCTTGTGGCATCGAGGGTACGTGCAATCGAAGAACGATTACTCTCTGTTTTCCAAAAAGAAGGGTAACTCTGTCGTATATGTCGCCGTCTATGTCGATGATATCCTCTTAACTGGAAGCGATCTCTCAGAAATGGCCACTCTCAAATCATTCTTGGACGCTGAGTTCCGTATTAAAGACTTGGGAAAGTTGCATTTTTTTCCTGGGCATCGAGTTTATTCCTGTTAAGGGTGGTCTTCTGCTCAGCCAACGAAAATTTATCGATGAAATATTCAAGGATTTCCCTTGCCTTGATTCTGCTATGGTCAGTCCATTGGAAACACAAATTAAGCTTCTTCCCAACAGTGGCAAGCCGCTTGATGACCCTACCCTCTATCGCCGGCTCATAGGGAAATTGAATTTCCTTGTCCATACTCGCCCAGACCTGGCCTATTGTGTTCAATTTCTTAGCCAGTTCATGCAGGCTCCTTGTTCTGATCACATGGCAGCTGCGTATCATGTGCTCCGTTATCTCAAGGGTACTTCTTCTAAGGGACTTCTTCTTTCTAAATCTGATTCATTCAAGCTTCATGCGTATTGTGATGCCGATTGGGCGAGTTGCCCCTTTTCCCGCAAATCCGTCAGTGGCTTTGTGATTTTCCTTGGATCGTCTTTGATTTCCTGGAAATCTAAGAAGCAACAGAGTTTGTCCCTCTCCTCGGCTGAAGCAGAATATCGTTCACTCCGCCGGGTGTGCACTGAGCTAGCATGGCTGAGTCGTATTTTGGCAGAACTTGATGTCCCAGGAATTACTCCAATAGTTGTGCGCTGTGACAACCAAGCCGCTATCTATATAGCTCGAAATCCCGTCTTTCATGAACGCACCAAGCACATTGAGCTTGATTGTCATTTTGTTCGAGAAAAACTGCTTGATGGCCTTATTTCATTGTCATACGTTCCCTCAAAGCAGCAATTAGCTGACTTTCTCACCAAGAGCCTCCCCGGACGACGTCTGTCTGAATTGCTTGGCAAGCTCGGTTTAGTCGACTTCCTACCCCGAGCTTGAAGGGGGGTATTGGGCCTATTATTTGGGCTGTTCTTTTTACCTAGCTTTGTTTTGTTTACCTTGGGCCAAGACCCACAACTTCCTTGTATAAATAGGTTATAGCAGCTATTTTTCATGTAATTTTCAACCTTCTTTTCCCAGATTTTAAAGGCATCAACTTTCTTCTTGTGCAATTCCGTTACGAAGCACATTGTTCTTCAGCTTTATTTTTGATTCCTACATTATCACCAACTTCCAAGTATTTAGCACATCCAAGTTTCGATTTGTAATTTGAATGCACTCCTTTGAACTGTCATCATCTCATTGTTGAACTTGAAGATGTGATTTCTGATAATTAGTGATTTGTTGCTCTTTTACCCTCTTATAATTTATTTGCTACACTTAAGTCGAATCCTTTTGGAGAGATTTCTGTGATTGCTTACGAGGAGTTGACGAGAAGCTTATTTGTGTCAATAATAAGCTTGTGTATGCTGACAAAGAGTTTATGTTGACAAGAATCGAGTGTTTTTTTCTGCTTTTTATGGGTTCTGTACAGTGATCGATCTGCTGCTGTCTCAATGTGTGATATCTGAATTTCCGCTAAGGTTTTTTTAATATCCGTTTATTGTTATTCGATGGATATTAATCCCTAAGATTTGGGTGGGATTATAAAAGAGTAGAGGTAAGGGTAATCAAATGTGATCGTTGATCATACATGTGCTGTCTCATTAAACAATTTATTAGTTACTCACTTGAAACAATATGTTCGTCTACTCATGCCCTGATTTGCACTCAAGGTAATCGTCTGTTTTACTTTATGTGTTACTCATTTCATTCGTAGACACCATGGCCAATGTTTTTATATTGGTCGAGGAGGCTTCAAATGCTCTATATGTGTTCCATTGAAAAAAATAGCAGTAGCAACACGTACTCGTGGGGATTCGGGACCGAAGGGGTAGTTAGAGCATATAGTTGGTAGGGTTTTTTTGAGTTGAAGAGAGTGGGAGAATACTGAGTATGGAGAGGGATAGAGGGGCTTTTGGTATAGTATACCCCCTTTTACACAAGACCCATGGTTTGGTCCTATATTTTTTGTATTTTGGTTACCCATCTCATCTATATATTTACAATTTCAGGAAAAAAGTAGCAGTAGAACCATATGTTGCTGTACTGAATAAAGATCCTTTTACCTTTTGGAGTTACTGTGAATCTGTGATTAAGTTATCGTTCACGGTTTTCTTCAGCAGTAAGCCAGTAACCCTATTTGCAATTAACTTGTATTGATCTAACCGTCATCTAGATATGACACTTGTATTCTGGGAATGTTCTCTAACTATTACCTTTATCACTATCTTGGTGCCAGGCCCGGCCCATGAGTATGGGCAACAGGGGCGCGGGCCTAGGGCCCACAATTTTTGAGGGCCCATCATATTTGGGTAGGTAGGGGTATATATACATATATAACTAGAAATAATTAACAGCCCATCAGTTTTTTTTTAATATGTAGCCCATTGGCTTCAAAAGCCCAAAGTAAAATACAAGAAGGATAGAGGCCCCACAAAACAAAAAAATCAAACCTGGGGCCTGAGCCTGCGGTGTTCCACTTTTGCAGTCTTCTTCTCCCTTCTACTTGCTTTACCCGGCGGTTTCTTAAGAAATCCCACAGACATCGATCGACGATTGTGTGTGTACAATGGCTAATTCAACTCTATTTTCTTTCAATTTTTTCATCTTTTGTCCAAATCCTCCCAATTGCACCGTTAGAAAACCCCAAAATTTCCAAACTCACCTACTCCATCCCCAAAATTTCCAAACTCAAAATCAATTAAGTGGTGGCATGGGTTCTTGTTGGAAAGGTATGTAATTTCTTAGTTTTCTATTGATTCTATTAATTGTGGTGTTGTATTTTTTTGTAAAAATTGTTGTTAGCCATTTAGCCGATAGATTTCAATTTTTTTTTCTATCGTTCTTGATACAGTAGAACTAGAAGGCATGAATTATGACTTATAATTTTTTAGTTCTAATCAAATTGTAATTTTTTTTGGCAGATACTTCATAAGGGATCCAAATTTGAGATGTAGCTTTCACTTTGAGACTCAATTCCTACTTTCTTTGGATTCCAGGTGATTTTGTTCCTTTTATCTTCTTATTGTGTTGAATTATTTACACAATGTTGCCTAAGAAACATTTATCTGGGAGTCAAAAAAGAAAACAGAGAAAAGCAGTAGAACAATTCATAGAATCACAAAGAGGGGCTATTAATAAGTTTGTTATCAAAAGGGTACGCCCTTCTGAGATAGAGAGTTCTGAAGGATTAGGTGCAAGTAATCTTGAAGCACCTCATGAAAACGTAGTAAGCGAGAATCAAGATAGACAGGAGATTGAGGATATTGTTAACTTGAATGGGCAAGATGATGTGCCAGTTGTGGCTAATGTTGAAAATGAAAGGGCTAATGAACATTTTATCCCTCCTCTCAATATTTATGATCCTAGAATTTGGGATAACCTTGACAACAAAGCAAGAGATATCTTAGTTGAAAAAGGGCCTATAAGAGAAATGAATCTTGTGTTCCCTTTAGATAGTTTATCTAGACATTTTTCATATGCTTATTATTCTAGAAAGCTAAGTAATGGTGAGATAATTGATAGAAAATGGTTGGTTTACTCTAAACATGTGGATAAAGTATATTGTTTTTGTTGTAAGTTGTTCAAGTCGAATGGTAACAATAGCTTATTTGCAAACGATGGTTTAAAAGATTGGAAACATCTTAGTGAGAGACTTCGACAACATGAGAGTAGTGTAGAGCATATGGCTAACATGAAAACTTGGAATGAATTAAGAGTTAGATTAAACCAAGGCCAAACCATTGATAAAGATTTGCAACATGAAATTGAAAAGGAGAAAGAACGTTGGAGACAAGTTTTGAGAAGGATAGTTTCTGTTGTAAAATGCCTTGCTAAACATAATTTGGCTTTTCGAGGATCCAATGAAAAACTTTACCAAGCCAGTAATGGTAATTTTTTAGGGCTGATTGAGATGATAGCAGAATTTGATTTGATAATGCAAGATCATATTAGACGCATTCAAGAAAATGAAATTTATCACCATTATTTGAGTCACAAAATTCAGAATGAATTAATTTCTCTTTTGGCTCATAGTGTTAGAAGTTCTATCATTCGAATCATAAAGGAGGCAAAATACTTTTCAATCATCCTTGATTGTACCCCAGATTTGAGTCATCAGGAACAAATGACATTTTTAGTGAGATGTGTAAACATGTCAAACAACAAAATAGAGGAGTACTTTTTAGAGTTCTTGAGTGTTGATGATACATCTGGAATAGGACTTTTTAATGTATTAATTGATGCACTAAAATCTCTTGAACTTAATGTTGATGATGTGAGGGGGCAAGGTTATGACAATGGTTCTAATATGAAAGGAAAACACCAAGGGGTTCAAAAGAGATTACTTGAAATAAATCCAAGAGCCTTATATATGCCATGTGCTTGTCATAGTCTTAATCTTACACTTAGTGACATGGCTCATTCTTGTGTTAAAGCTGTTTCATTTTTTGGAGTTGTGCAACGCATATATGCATTATTTTCGAGTTCTACAAAAAGATGGAAAGTTTTACTTGATAATGTTTCGGGTTTAACTTTGAAATCTTTGTGTAATACTCGTTGGGAGAGTCGAATAAAAAGTGTTAAAGCTATCAGATTTCAAGCTCCTCAAATTGTACGAGCTTTATCAGAATTATGTCTATCATGTGATGATGCCAAGTCAAAAAGTGAAGCTGAAAGTTTAGTTAATGCACTTGAAAACTTTGAGTTTTTACTTGGTATGGTTATTTGGTATGACATTTTAGTTGCAATTAACATGGTAAGTAAAAAATTGCAATCTCAATCTATGTGCATGGACACTACGATGAAACAGATTGAAGGTGTAATGTCCTATTTTGAAAAGTTTAGAAATGAAGGGTTTGTCTCAAGCATGAATATTGCCAAGAATCTTGCATGTGATATGAATGTAGAACCTATTTTTCTTACAAAACGCCGAGTCTTCAAGAAAAAACAATTTGATGAAAATGACCATGATGAGGAAATACAATCAGCTGAGGAGTCCTTTAGGATTAACTACTTTCTAGTCATTGTAGATATGGCAATTGGTTCTTTGAAAAGTAGATTTGAGCAATTGAAGATGTTTGAAAATATTTTTGGATTCTTGCTTCATTCAAGTAACTTGAAGTGTTTGGATGATAGTAAACTTAAAGAATCTTGCATAAAATTTCATGATACATTCTCCCATAATGATCCATCGGATGTTGATTTGGAAGATCTTTTTTCGGAGTTGAAAGTGTTGCAAACAACCTTACCTGATGTGCCCATGTCAACCATTGAAATTCTTGAGTTTGTCAAAGGTGCAGATTGTTATCCAAATGTTTCAATTGCGTGTCGTATCTTATTGACTGTACCTATCACCGTAGCATCAGCCGAAAGAAGTTTCTCAAAGTTAAAATTATTGAAAACCTACTTGAGATCCTCTATGTCACAAGAAAGGTTGAATGGGTTGGCTATTTTGAGTATTGAGCAGGATATATTAGAAAATTTAGACGCTGACACTATTATCAAAGACTTTGCATCTAAAACTGCTCGAAGACACCATTTTACATGATCATTTGTGACTTTTTTCTTTCCAGGTGTTTGTGGTGATTATCATGGGCCATTCAAGCAAGTTGATGTGCTATGGATTGTTGAACTGAGAAGCTGTTGCTGATTGTAGTTGCTGATTTTGGTGGTAGACAAAGAGCAACTCAGATTTTAGCTTATGATTATGTAGTTGTTGGAGATTGTAGTTGCTATGGATTCTTGAATTAAGTAGCTGTTGCATATTGGTGATTTTAGCTTTTGATTTTATTGTTAAACAAAGGAGTTGTTGCACCATAATTTGTTTTTAAAGTGTGTTGCTACTAAAGTAATGTATGTTTAACGTTGTTGTTGACCTAAATATCTTGTTTTGATGTTATGTATATATTATTATTAGATTTTTCTTTTTAAAAATAATATTTTCATTCCAATAGGGGCCCTTAGATTGATTTCGCCCCAGGGCCTCTAAAATTCTAGGAACGGCCCTGCTTGGTGCTATACTTATAGGCTATGACTGGTCTATGTTGAAAAAAATGATATGTTGTGATTTGCGATTCCTCTCGTCTTTTACTGCAGATAATCATATCACAAGAGAAGAGCATTCAGAAACTCAATGACATTGTCCGTAGCCTTCAAGAACAGCTCTTGGAGTGCCACAGCCATAACAGAAGCACCAACATCACCTTGAGCCGCTTGGCCGAAAGCATCATAGAGCTTGAGTGGCAGCAGATTTCGGACGACTAAGATAGTTCAGTCGTGTGACGTTAGGACTGTCTCCGACTCACCGATACACTCAAAGCTAAATCCACCACAGTATAACATTTGGTGTTCCATGCCTTTGCTCGTCTACTAAGATTCAAGGCATTATGCATCCATTAAACATATGTTGAAGCCTTTACAAGATTGTTTTCGAGTCGTTGATGGTTGATGTGTATATTATTTATAGGGTAAACTGCAAGGAAACCACCTCTTAAATATGAGACATTGCTCAAAACCACCCCTTATATTAATAATTACTGAAAACCACCCCTTAGAAGGTTCCCGTTAGCAATCAGCCACCCCTTGTAGCTTTTCGTTAGTAAATATGTTAAATATGTGAAATTACAAAACTACCCCTACTTTTAACCTAAACTAATACTCCATCCGTTCCACAATAGTTGTCTTTGGACTGTTAATGCACGCTTTTTAAAGAGATAAAAACTATACTCCCTCCGATCCAAAAAGATTGTCGTTTGACTTTTTAACACGTATTTTAAGGAGCTAAAAACTATATAAAATATCAACTTTTTAAAAATTATTTTTTTAAAACTTAATATTTGTTGGTAATAAGTATTAGATTATAAAAAAATAATAATAAAAAAGTTAATATATTATATAGTTTTTAGCTCCTTAAAATACGTGTTAAAAAGTCAAACGACATCCTTTTTGGATCGGAGGTAGTATAAAATATCAATTTTTTAAAATAATTCCTTAATTAATTTTTTAATTAATTTTTTTATAGTCTGTTAAATATGTTCACTATTAATTTTTTACTAAAAACTATATAAATATCAACATTTTATTAAATATTTTTAAATAATATCATACATATTATTAATAAGTATAAAATTATTATTTTTTAGTTTTAAACTTTTTTAAAAAATGTGCATGAATAGTAAAAGACATCTATTTTAGGGCGGAGGGAGTACTCCTATAACATGACTACTCTAGGGATGAAATGATTGATTAAAAGGATTTTTCGCGAGGTAACCTATGGTTTGGCTTCATTCGCGTGGTAAACAAAGATTTTCAAATTTTCGCCGGGTAACCCTGAGCTTTCGAAATAGTTTGCTTCGCACCCAAAACTTGTGTTTTGGTTGTGGGTTTGAACTTTTATAGGGGTTAATAATGTAATATTCATAAATTATGTGATATTTTTTAACAAATAAACCAAGTTGTTATATACAGGAACTGGAAGCAAGGGCGAAAGAGAGACGAATGAACGAAAGAAGAAGAAGAGGCGCCAGTCCCGTCGGGGACGGTAGTGGCGGTGGTGGATCCGGCATTGGAGGCGGTGTCTCCGGTATTGGCGGTTGTGGCGGCGGTGTGTTGTCCTGTTGGGTTGTGTGGCGAGTGAACTTGGCGGCGAACTGGTGGAGAACAATTTCAAGGTGAGTTTCAAGTTCGAAATACTTCGAAAGCTATTAAATTTCCATTTAATTTCCTAAATTTGTTCATATTGATTACGATGAATCATCTAGGGTACAAAATTGGGGCCAAATCTTGGCTGAATGTTTTGAATTTGAAAATTTAGGGATTAGGGTTTTAAAAATTTGGGGGGTTTTGTTTCAGTTGAAAATTGTGACTAATAACTGTATGATTCTGAAATTGGGATTAGTATAATGTACTTCTCAAGCTTGAAGTGCAAGGGAAGGAAGGAAATGACACAAGAATGAATTGATTGAGATCAGAAGGAATTTACTCCTAGTATTTGGAATTTTAGAAAATTAGTACAGGATATTACCCACTCCATATAAAAACATTTTTCTCAATGCTTAGCTTATAGGATGTAAAATGTGTTATAGCTTGACTAATATAGCTAATACAGTATATAAGTATCGGGTGTGTTTGGTAACGATATCTAGATATCAAGATATCTATATCGATATTGGTATCGATATCAAGATATCGATATCGGGTGATATCTTTGATATCTTGATATCAAGATATCGGTATCGGTATCAAGATATCGATATCGGGCGATATCGATATCTTGATACCTCCCAAAAAATGAGTATATCAAAATAGGCCAAATTTGATAACTAGATATCAATTGATATCGATATCTGACTCTTACCAAACACAGATATCAGATATCACTTGATATCAAGTGATATATTATGCATACCAAACACTAGATATTGATATCAGTTAAAGTGATATCGATATCTAGCCCTACCAAACACTAGATATCAGATATCGGGGCTGATATCTGATATCTAGATATCATTACCAAACACACCCTAAAAGAACTAGCAAAATTTTGTTGTGACCATAAGCAATCATGTGCAAGGTCTTTCTAAAAAATGCAATTGGTGTCCACCTGATCAGTCACCCATATTGCTTCCCATTTGCAAAATTGGAGTACAGCCATGGTGACACCATGTCCACCTAATATGTACTGTTGATCCTCTACCAATCAAAAAAATTATACACCATGTCCTTTCACATATCCTTCCATGACTTATGGTCCACCTAACCCATCCATCACACCAACTCGTATAAAAATACAAGCTTGTTTGTTGTTATTCCCACTTATCAGTTTTTATCACAACATTTGAATGATGGTGTTGACCGGTACTTGTTGTTTAGGCGCTTAACTAAACCATTTTTTTCCCATTGCACACAACAGTGGAAATAAGACCTCTCAGTATCCTTACATGAGTACATGACATATTTATGTTGTTGTTCACCAGCAGTTTTAATATTAAATTGCTTTGTTCTGCCCTTTTCCTCCTTTTCAGTAAGAATATTTTCTTGATTCCTTGGTTCTTGTACATGGTCATTTAGCATATCAATGTGCAGGCAATATCAGGATTGAAATACAAATGCCTCTTTCAATCTGCATTTTTTAGATGAACACAAGAAAGTATCTTGTATTTTTTTTTTCGGTTCTCAAGTGATAAAATGCGCTCAAGTACAAATGCCTCTAATGATTTCCTCTTGTCTGAACTTTGCTAGCTATTCAAAAGGATTTTGTTAATCACCTTGCACAAAAAGAGAGCTTAGATAAGGCAGGAAGCTCAATTGTTCCCCAACGGCGAAAAGTTGAAGCTCTAGGATGTTCAATAGAGGAGCAAGTTGGAACAAAGCAGTGCAAATCTGGTATCATTTAGTTGATCATTACAGAGGTATTAAGATTTATTTTCACCTTTGTTTGATGTATGCTTGCCACGTTTTATGTCAAATTCCACATGTCGACGGTGTGGCGGGACAGATCAATCTGGTTACTTATCTTCTTCTTACTTTCCCCTTTTACTTATGGGATTATGATCATGTTCAGTGTCTCAATTTGTTTTCACAAGGTTGTAACTGGTGTTTTCAAACTAAAAATTCCATGTCTTCTTCTTACCTGTCTGCTGTGGTTCATGGGAGCCCAAATGATATGGAGTTGGGTTCTGCCCCTCCTGGATTTCCCTCTTTAGTCACTCCTCTCAATTCTATTATAAACACCTCCAATCAGCCCACTCTTCCAACCATGGCCCAAACGTTTGCGACGCAGCCCAATATTGGTGATGATCCAGAAACTGACGAGGTTGAAATCCCGATCATCAATGAGATCCAGTGCAAACTTCAGGACACGACGCTTGTGGGACGGTTTGTCAATAATCAGGTCGACTTCAAGCAACTTTTGGCAAAGATGCGTGTGGATTGGAGATATCTTAAAGGTCAGTGGTTTATCGATCTTGTTGGTTATGACTGCTTCTTATTCAGATTTGCCACAAGTGAGGATCGGGCAAGGGTATGGGCAAATCGGCCTTACCATGTGGCGGGAGCACTTCTTGCTGTGTATCCTTGGACCCCTTCCTTTGACCCTTCTGAAGCAGATACGATCACGGGTGAGGTCTGGGTGAGAATTCCAAATCTACCTCCACAACTCAATACAACTGAAATTTTAGCGGATATCATTAGCTCCTGTCGTGTGGGAACTCTGTTTAAGGTGGATAAGGAGGCTTATTTCAAGAGCCGTTTCAGGTTTGTGCGCATATGTATCCATGTTTCCTTTGAGCATATGCTGATTTCATATATTAAATGGAAGATGCCGGATGGAAAACGGGTTAGTATGCGAGTGTGGTATGAAGATTTTTCCATCGGATGTGGCTGTTGTGGAAAAGAAGATCACCTTTACCCAGACTGTCCAAGTAATGTTGCTAAGCCTAGACGTTTTGAATTACGCATCCAAGAGAGGCCAGGAGTTAATTTATTAGAAGACAACGCTCGTTTTGAAAGCTCGGTGTATAGTACTGATGAAACACTTGCTACATCGGCTGCTGGAGGTGTTTCAGTAGTGGGTAGATCGAAGGGAACTGGTGTTTCTGTTCAGACTGCTAGGGGAGATTTTGGTGGTCTTCCAATTCTGTCGGCTCCGGCAAATGCCCTGACAGCAATCCAGTCAGTAGGCGGTATCCCTAATCCTGTGTTCAATCCTTTTCTCTCGCAGGACCTGATCAACAATCTAATCGCTCTAAACAATGCACACGCATCAATGATTGTAGCAGACACATCTATTCCACCTTTCCAGATTTCTCCGGCAATGTTGCATACAATTTTCAATGTGGATCCGAATCATGCTTCATCATCGGTTCCTCCTGATCGGGCCTTGGCAAATATGTGTGAGATGCCGAACCCTTTTGTTACTGATGCAATTGATCTGGAGCAGACTCTCTCTTCATACCAATCAATGAACTCAGCAGCATCAATGGTGAGGAATATGTCAGGAGTTCATATCTCGTCTCAAGATCAAGATCGCACAGATGGAAAGAGTCGAAAGGGCAAGGAGAAGGTTGAGGAATATGAGGTGGATTCTGGAGATCATGTTAACAAGAAGCACAAGTCGTCTCCTTAGGTTTCTATGACAGTTACACTTTATAAGAGGGAGGTGCGGATTTCTTTGGTTTGTATCCATGTTCCCCTCGAATTTTGGTTGTGTAATAGGTTTAGATGTTTAGCGCCCTTTCCCTCGGGGTGCCTTAGTGTGTTAAGGGCTGTGTGTTTGTGGTTTGGGTGTACAGGTTGTTCTCGGAGCACCCATGTTTTTGCTGTCCTGATGGGTGTCTCATTCTCGGAGCGGTGTAGGTTTAAGCGTAGGGGCTTTCAGTTGGTTGTTTCTGTTTTCCATGCTTCTGTATTATGTTTAGGTTGCTTTGTGAATATAGTTTTCTTAGTAGATATTGGTCCTATGTTCATGATTTCTCAAAACTGTTGGTTTACATATGGCTTGGAAAGGCTTAATAGCAGTAATAGGAGCAGCTTAGCAGAGCTTAACATCAAGATCTTTGGGTTAACACCCCTTTTGTGTCTCTGGAAACGGAATTGGAGGTTTGAACATCTTACCAGATTTGAGATCCATATCTATGTTCCTAATAATATGGGGGTTAGTTGGTTTAATAAATCTAGTTTTACATATATCCAGATTTCCAAGTGTGTTAAAAATCTGAACAGCTTTTATATCTTTCTTGTTTTTCTTATCAAATTTGAGAATATATTGATTACAAGTTTTAGTCATAACCATAATCAAGTTCTTCTAATCTCAAATAACTTGCTTAAATTGATAACCATTACTTTAAATAATTCGTACCTTCGTTCCACTGATTTTTTTAGTAGTATCGATAAGTTTGATTTGAACAAAATAGCCATTTATCAAATCAGAATTCATTTGTTAGGGGCTGCTGTTGGCTTTATTTACTATTTAAGGGGCTGTTATATGCTGAATTCTAAGGTATGTGCATCTGTGGTTGCTGTAAATTTTGTATGTTGTGACAGTGATTCCAATTTCTATTGGTTTGGGTTGGTGTTTGCTGAAATTTATGTTTGTTGTGCCAGTGCTTTCAATTTCTATCGGTTTGGGTTATTTCTTGGGGATTATTTTGCTGTTCGTAAGCCTATTTGCTTCTTCATTATTCATATCTCTGGTTTGTGTTTTCGTACTGCTACAGATCTCAGTTTTAGTTGGCCTCTGTCTTTATTCAATTTTTCTACTGCAGGGTCGATTGCTGTGTGGTCTGATGGTCCAAAGAATTTTCAGTTGTTTGTTGTCCATTTGGTTGCTTAGAGGGTGTGGTTCTCATTTAGAGGTAGTCTGGGCTTTATGTCTTTTTTCAAGGGACCTTATATCTGTCTGCCTAGGAGCGTACTGCAATGCTGTTCTCTCTCGGATGTTGCTTCTAATTTTTTTAATACCTGCATTAGTAAAGTAATTTTTGATACTACATGGCTTAACAGCCTTGTGATCGGGTTAGCACCTTTGGATACAGATTGCCCTACCCTTATAGATATGGATTGGCACCCATGGAATCAGATTTGGAGATATGTGGAAAATCCTAACAAATTTGATAATTATAAATTTTTTCCTACCAATAATGGTTATGGTTTGATTAATAGTATATCTCCTACCTATAATCAATTTAAGGATAATAATAATGAACATATTTGTAATAGACATTCTATGCGATTATACAATTTATGGGTTATTAAACAACCAATTTATAACATAGAGTATAAAGGTATTAGAAAGAGTTTATTTTCAATTATTATAAGCTATCCGTCAGGGTTACGTTCTATCTTAGAAAGGCTCACAAAGCGGGTATGTACAATATATTTTTTTAAATGACGAACATCGCATATTGGAATATTAGAGGGGTGAGAAAATCTAATCTTTGGCAAGACCTAGCTTATATTCAAAAACGAAACAAGTTGGATATTTTAGTACTTGCAGAAACTAAGTCAACTGAGGCACCAGTTCAAGCTCTCTATACACGAGCAGGTTTTAATAATGCTCATCATATTGCCTCAATTGGAACAAAAGGTGGTTTCTGGATTCTATTAAATACTCCTAAAGTTAATCAGTCTTTTCAACAAATTTCTGCATCAGATAAGTATATTATATACTTGGTTAAAATTGACAATTTCAGTTTTATTCTTACTTTCATTTATGCTCCTTCTAATCAAACAGATAAAAATAGGTTATGGAATGAAGTATTCTTTGTCATTCATAATCAATCTCTCCCATGTATGATAATGGGAGATTTCAATGAAATTGAATCCGGTTCTGAGAAAATTGGAGGTGGACTTCCGCAGGCTAATAGATTTTTGCGAATACGACAGATTTCGGAAGAATTAGATATTCATACGATCCCTTATACAGGTAGTCCAATTACATGGAGAAAAAGTCAAAATCCTAATAATAATATCTATTAACGATTAGATAGAGTAATGGTTCATACAGACATCTCAACACAGTTCCCAAATTTATCTGTACACAATCATCCTTTTACAACTTCTGATCATTCTTTAATGTCTATGTCAATTGGAACCACAAAAAATAAGGCGGGCTCACCGTTTAAATTTGAAATGTCTTGGAGTAGTAATGATAACTACAATAGATTAGTTAAATCAACCTGGCAGAATAAACTTCAAGGGTCTTTTATGTTTACACTCTTACAAAAACAGAAATTACTTAAAAGAAATACAAAGATCTGGTGTAAGGCTCACCCAAATAATAATTTCCGTCAAATAACACATATTGAAGATCAACTTCTTTTATTACAAAAACAACAAATTTTGGGAACTCCAAACGATACTATTAACATTAAACGTAATAGATTATTAAGTAAGCGTGAAGCTCTTATGGACTTTAATAATACTTTTTGGAAACAACGAGCTAAATCAAACTTTCTAAGGTTTGGCGATAGGAATACCAAATACTACCAGTCGATATCTAAAATCAGAAATTCAAAAAATATCACTCGTAATTTTACAAATAAATATGGTGTAATCATAGAGGACGAGGATCAAATTAGAGATGAGATTACAACTGAATTAGCGGAAAGATTCAGCTCAAATAATGCACCGATTAGTAATAATCCATATTTCCTAAATCTAATCGATCAGACCATTACTGAATCTGAAAAGTTATTTTTAACTCAACCTTTTTCAGATACAAATATTAAGGAAACCCTATTCTCTATGACAGATGACAAGACTCCTGGTCCTGACGGTTTTCCACCAGAGTTCTATAAAAAATATTGGGATATTGTCGGTAAATTACTATGTAAAGCTGTTAAATCCTTCTTTCATTCTGGTGTGCTTCTCAATGAAGTAAATACAACTTTCATTGCACTCATTCCAAAAATTGATACACCGATTAACATTAACCATTACCGTCCGATTAGTTTGTGCAATACTATTTATAAGGTTATTTCAAAATTATTGGCTAATAGGTTAAAGCCTATTTTACCTCGCATTATTAATCCATTTCAAGGAGCTTTTGTACAAGGAAGGAATATTCAAGATAACATATTAATAGCGCATGAAGTTTTCCACTCTTTTCACAACAAGAAGGGTAAATTTGGATGGATGACATTAAAGCTAGATATGGAGAAAGCTTACGACAAAATAAGTTGGAGTTTTATTCGCACTATACTTAACAAATTTGGTTTTGATTCTAGATGGATTGAGTGGGTCATGACCTGTTTAACAAAAACTAGCTTCTCGGTTTTAGTTAATAATTTGCCTGGCCATACATTTCAAACCTATAGGGGAATACGACAGGGAGATCCTCTTGCACCTTATATTTTTGTATTGGTTATGGAACTATTAGGGAGAATGTTGCAACAGGAATCATTGGAATGTGACCCGTTGGTTGGAATCAAACTTACAAGTAACAGTGATCCTATTCCTTTCCTCTCTTTTGCAGATGACACACTTATTTTCGGACGAGCTGATGAGTTAAGTCTTCATACAATTAAAAATCTCTTGAATACTTTCTCTAATATGTCAGGACTTACTATTAATTATAATAAAAGTTCGTTACAAGTTTCTAAAAATATATCTGTCAGCAAAGCTCAGTCTCTTGCTCAACAGCTAAATATTCCAGTTACTAAATCAATGGAAAAATACCTTGGTATACCACTAATTAGTGGAAGGGTTTGTAATGCCTTGTTTGATGAGGCAATAACAAGCCTTAAAAAACAGCTGTCAAAATGGAAATCTAACACCCTCTCACAAGCTGGTAGATCGGTTCTAATTCAGGCAAACCTAAATTCTAAAACAAATTATTTAATGCAATCATTTCTCCTTCCAAAAGGAGTTCTACAAAAAATTGATCAGATAAACAAAAATTTCTTTTGGAATAAACTGCAATCTGATAATTATCATCCTTTAATCAGCTGGAATCATTTGTGTACTCCTAAAAAGGATGGAGGATTAGGTTTTAAATTGGCTGAGCAAACAAATATTGGCATGCAAATGAAACTGCTTTGGAGAATAATGGCTAATCCTGATAATATTTGGTCTAAGGTAGTCACGGATAAATATCTCTCGAAAGAATCTCTAATGGAAAGAGGTAAATTTAAAACTTCTTGGCAATTTGGTAGGCTTCTTAATATTAGAGATTTGTTCTCTAAAGGACTCCTCTGGCTAGTGGGTAATGGGAAAACCATAAATGTATGGTCTGACATTTGGGTAAATGCACAATACCTTCAAAATTTTCGGAATGAGCGTAATCCTAACTTAAAAGTTTGTGATTTATTTATAAATACCAACTCTTGGGATATTGATAAATTAAATAGTATATTCCCCTCTCACATTGTTCAAGCAATTACTAACATCCACATTCCAGTAATTGATATTCCTAACAGATTAATTTGGATTTATAATAGTAATGGAAAATTCTCTGTTAAATCCACATCTTCTATTTGTAATACCGGAAATACTAAGAAAATTCCAGCAGACTGGATTTGGAAACTTCATATTCCTCCAAATATTAAAAATTTTATTTGGAAAATTATTTTAGATATCTTACCTACCACGACCCGTCTAAATAGATATATAAATAGAGTTCCTACTACTTGCTCTCTTTGTAATTCTGATCTAGAAGATACAAATCATTTATTGTTTAATTGTCAGATCACAAGGTCTCTTATTCAAAATCTTGGTATTAGGTTGGGAAAATGTTATAATATTCCAAGTTTAACTAGTAATGTTTCGGAAAATATTTTAAATACGATGGCTCTTAATATAGATTTTACAGACTTATGTCACTTATGTCATTCTATATGGGAGCTAAGAAATAGAATTATTTTTCGCAAATCTTCTGATATAGGTATTATCTATGCTCTAACTCAAACTATAGATAAAATCTCTTGCTGGAATAAAGAGCGAGTAAAAACGAAGTTACCTAAACGAGCTAGGCCTCCTGATAAATTGATTTGGAATCGCCCTCCTATAAATGTTATTAAGATCAATGTAGATGCTTCAGTGAAAATTGATACTCAACCGCAGGTTGGTTGTATTGTGAGGAATAATGACGGTCTAATACTTCGAATTCATAAATGTAACGTTAGGATGTGTTCTGTCATTCTAGCAGAAGCTTTTGCAGTTTATACAGGTATAAGACTTGCAGCGGAGATGGGGATCCGAAGAGTGATTATTGAAAGTGATTGTGCAATCATCGTCAATGCTATCAATCAAGTAAATAATATACCATGGGACGTCTCTCAAATTATCGAAGAGATCCATGTGTTAAGCAAAGAGTTTGAGAGTTTTACAATTCAGCACTGCTACAGAGAGGCAAATGGTGCAGCTGATTTTCTTGCTAAATCTCAGTTGAATTGTAATTTTATTTTGAGTTCCGGTTGTTGTGAGTTCCAGAACATCATCTTGCGAGATGATCATGCGTGTCGGTAGTACATCCAAACTTTTGCTTACTGTAAAAAAAAAAAAAAAAAAAAAAAAAACTAAAGTGGGAGAATGATAGAAGGATGGTCAATGCTTTGACCGCCAATGAAGCGGTTTGTATGGAGTCCATTTGTTCAATAGAGGAGCAAGTTGAAGCTCTATGATGTTCAATAGAGGGTTCAAGATCCTCGAAACAAAGTATGACTTCCCATTCAATTTCCTTCGGTTGATTTATGTTGTGCTGAATCAGATTATAACTTTCAAAATAGAATGCTTAACATGACAGATTTTTGCTTATAAGCATAAATCAAGAAAAACATGGAAAAAAAAGCCTTAAGCTATCCAATGCTTATAGCTTTTGCACTCGGACGGTAGAGCCTGAGTGTCTTAGAAAGCCCTTTTACTGATTTTTGGTATTCACAATAATAAGTTTATATAATTTTAAGCCTATTAGCTCAAATGGTAGAGCGATGTGCTGACGCACATAGATACGGGTTCAAATCCCCCATAGGCTATATATCAATGAGATTCAATGTTATTTGTAGTTAGGATGGAGTAATTGACACCGTTAAAACAAATATCCATCACTAAAAGAGCTCCAAACTGTGAAAATCAAGTTCAGATCGATTATTTTGACTAGAGATTAGCCTATGCGGGATTTGAACCCGCATCTCGCGCGTGTTGCGGCCGTCGCACATCAACAAGCCGTGGGCTCTTTGTTGCGGCCGCAGCCCCCCGCCGCAGACTCTCCTGTCGTCCCCACCGAATCCCACTCCCATCCTGCCTCAAACCCGACCTCCCTTTCCCCCATCTCCACCTCCCACAAAACAACCCTCCTCGACCCGAATTGGCAGGCGGCTATGCTCGACGAATACAGGGCCCTTACAAGGAATGGTACTTGGGTTCTGGTTCCTCGCCCTCCTGAGGCGAACGTCATTCGCTGCATGTGGCTCTTCCGCCACAAGTTTCGCTCCGATGGGACGTTGGAGCACTACAAAGCCCGTCTTGTGGTCAACGGTCGATCCCAGCAGGCAGATATTGATTGTGATGAGACGTTCAGCCACGTGGTCAAGTCTGCCACTATCCGAGTGGTGTTGAGCTTAGCGTTGTCGCGACATTGGGCTATTCATCAGCTAGATGTCAAGAACGCCTTTCTGCATGGTCATCTGAATGCGACAATTTACATGTTTCAGCCGTCGGGGTTTGCTGACTCTGATCGTCCCAAGCACGTGTGTCTCATGAAGCGCTCTCTGTATGGTCTAAAACAGGCTCCGCGAGCTTGGTTCCAGCGCTTTGTTTCTCATCTGCTACGCTTGGGCTTCGTTGGCAGCCGCTCAGATACGTCTTTGTTTATCTATCGCAGAGCCTCCGACATAGCCTTTTTGTTACTATATGTCGACGATATCATCCTCATCGCCTCTTCTGATGCTCTTCGGATGTCTATTATTTCGCAGTTGAGTGCCGAGTTCGCCATGTCAGATCTGGGTTCGTTGTCTTACTTCTTGGGAGTCGCTATTCAGCGTCATGGGCCTGGGCTGTTTCTCTCTCAGAGTAAGTATGCTGCTGAGATTGTTGCTCGGGCCAAGATGAGTAACTGCAAGCCAGTAGTCACCCCCGTGAATACTTCCAACAAGCTCAATGCTCACTCTGGTCCTCTGTTTGATGATCCGACGTTGTACAGGAGCCTCGCCGATGCATTGCAGTATCTTACGTTCACCGGCCAGGCCAGATATCAGTTACGCCGTTCAGCAGATCTGCCTGTTCATGCATGCGCCCAGGAAATCCCACTTTCAGGCCTTGAAGCGGATCATCCGGTACATCAGCGGTACCCTCGAGCTGGGCACCACAATCACCTCTTCCTCTCGGCATGACCTCGTTGCTTACACTGATGCGGATTGGGGTGGTTGTCCTGACACACGTCGCTCCACGTCTGGCTAATGTGTCTTCCTCAACGACACCCTTGTGTCGTGGTCCGCGAAGCGACAGTATGTGGTGTCTCGCTCTAGCGCCGAGGCAGAGTACATGGGTGTTGCCAATGTTGTCTCCGAGTGCTATTGGATCCATTACCCTCTTCAGAAGGCCACCCTGGTCTACACCGACAACGTCTCCGCCATCTATCTGGCTAGTAACCCAGTCCAACATCAGCGCACGAAGCACATTGAGCTCGATCTCCACTTCGTCCGGGACAAGGTTGCAATTGGACATGTCCGTGTTCTACATGTCCCGTCCTCCTATCAGTACACTAATATATTCACCAAGGGTTTACCTCGTCAGTTGTTCCTTGATTTTCGGTTCGGTCTCACTGTACGGGACCTTCCACTTTCGACTGCGGGGATTTGATAGATTACATGGGCTTTATATTGTATAGTGGGCCAAAAGACCCAAATCCATTGTAACCTATATATATGTTTAATCAATGAATTAAACCCTCAAGAAGGACTTTACAATCAATCTCGTGATCTTACAAAAAACACTAAGCACACTTTCATAACACTAGATAATTTATCATTCTAAGAAAGTAAGATGTAAGAACTAAGCAAGACATCATTTTTATTCACCATCAGCACACTCTTAAATTGCAAAGAACTCAACACCCACCCCTTTTATTCATGATCAATAAGCAAGAAACCATGTTTGTTTTTCCTTCACATGAATTGGCCACTATATAGTTTGTGCACACAACGAAATTTAAGTTTTTTCAGACAACAATTACAGAAATGATGTACTATCGTACTGATAAAAAATTCCAGAAATATTTTTCCCATATTAGCATCATCAGCAATCGGAGAAAAGATGGATTAAAGTTTCAGTGTTCAATCATCACATGAGCTTGCCCGAGAGCAAAGATGTGAATAAAATTTTATTAGGCACATAATGAAATTTCAGTATTGCATATTGGTCACAATTTTTAATTGAAACAATCCCCAAGTTTTTGAAACCCTAATCCCTAAATTTCCAAATTCAAAACATTCCGCCAAGATTTGACCCCAATCTTGTACCTAGGTGATTCATCGTAATCAATATGAACAAATTTAGGAAATTCAATAGAAATTTCATAGATTTCGAAGTATTTCGAACTTGCAACGCACCTTAAAATTGTTCTCGACCAGTTCGCCACCAAATTCAATCGCCACACAATCCAAAACACCGCCTCCGCTGCCGAAGCGACCACCGCCACTGTCGTACCCGGACGGACTGGTTCTTCTTCTTCTTCTTCTTCTTCTTCTGTCTTTCACCAATCCAACTGGACTATCGATTGTTTTCTTCCGGTAAAACAATTTGGTTTATTGGTTGAAAAAACAACACATAATTTATCAATATTACATTATTAGCCCCTATACAAGTTTAAACCCACACTTTTCAACCAAAAACACAAGTTTTGGGTGTGAAGCAAACTATTTCGAAAGCTCAGGGTTACCCGGCGAAAATTTAGAAACTTTTGTTTACCACGCGAATTAAGACAAACCACAGGTTACCTCGCGAAAAATCCGTTGATTAAAACTAAAAAAAAATATGGGTGTGTATTTACCTTCTTCCTTCTTCTTTGTACGCAGAACAAATATGGGTGGATGATTGAGATGTTTGGCCTACAAATTTGAGATGTGTATTGTGTAACACTTGTACAAACTACAGCGTAGACATGAATTTTTTTTTCCAAATCTCTCTATCTCTATCATTTGCCCAGATCTAAGATTTTACTCTTGCTGCAACTATATCTTTTTTAGAGTTGTTCAAACTTCAATTGAAATTGGGTTGGCTTTTGAAGTCTGAACAAGATTTTGTGTGGCTTTTTTTGGTCGGATTTGAGGACAATAACACTAGAAATCAATAGTTTTTTGGAACTAAACTACTCTCTTTCGAAGGGCACACGGGGCGAGCATCCTGTTGCTCGGATGGAGAGAGAGATTGAGCAGTGCCGTGACGGCGTTCACTTGAGTCCAAGGATCTCTGCACTGGAGAAGTGGAATCAGAGCAGGGACGAAACTAGAGTCGGTGTACAGTACACGGTTATCCGAACGTTGCTTGACGACACCCAAAAGATGGGAGCCATGTGACCAAAACCAGCAAGGGAGGGTCCGAATGGTGCACAAGGAGAATAATTTTGGGGGTTCGATGCAGAAGCAAGGGTGGGAGATGGGTTATCGGAGGCTGGAGGCTACGACACACCCCAAATGGAAGGCCGACACCACTGAGGAGGGAGAAGGGGGTCCAAATCTTCTGTCCCCAATCTCGTCCCCTTCTCTTGTTCCCTCTCACATAAACTCATATTCTTTTTTTGTTTTTAATCTATTATTATTATTTATTATCTATCTATATAAACTCTTAATTTAGAAGAGTTTAGGATGATGTGTCAAGCTTAGAGTAATTTTAGGAGTCTCGACCAATCATTTTTTTTTGCCATTTTTCTTTTATTTTCTTTAATTCTATTTTTTTCCCTTTAATTCTCTATTTTCTTTAATTTTACCAACTATCTATATCTATATCTATATCTATATAAACTCTTAATTTAGAATAGTTTTGGATGATGTGTCAAGCTTAGAGGAATTTTAGGGGTCTCAACCAATCATTTTTTTTTTGCCATTTTTCTTTGATTTTCTTTAATTCTATTTTTTTCTTTTTCCTTTAATTCTCTTTTTTCTTTAATTTTACCAACTATCTATATCTATATAAACTCTTAATTTAGAAGAGTTTAGGATGATGTGTCAAGCTTAGAGAAATTTTAGTAGTCTCGACCAATCATTTTTTTTAGCCATTTTTCTTTGATTTTATTTAATTCTATTTTTTTTTCTTTTTCCTTTAATTCTCTTTTTTCTTTAATTTTACCAACTATTGGGCTTAATTCAAAACATTGATCTTTGCCTAAATTATAATTTTAGTAGTTTTTTTCTCTAAAAAAACAATGGGATTAATTCAAAACATAAAATTAATAATAAGAAAATATAAAATTAATATTAGTAATCTACATCTATATATATATATATACACTACTTTAATTGTTTTCTCAACCCATGAGTTTAATTCAAAATATTTAATTATTTGAACTTTTACAATTATGTTATAATATTAATTTAATATATTAGTAAGATTTTATTTATAAAAAATCGCGCCATGGCGCGGGGATCATACTAGTTTATTTTATTTTAGCCTCATTGACTTAAGAAGAGCTTCATAAATTTCCTCGGTAACAGCAACCGAGCCTCCATCATAAACTCGGTGACAGCAAATGAGCCTCCATCATCACCTCGGTGACACCAACCGAGCTCGACGCATACAACAAGAAATTCACGAGATTTATGCTTGACATGAACGACATCAAAAAACCGTATAGAAAACGGCCAATTTTTTTCATTTTCGTTCCAATTTGTACTCATAATTCAACTCAAACAACTCTCAAATAAAAAACAATCAAACAAAAGACACAAACAACAACCAATTTCATCAATTATAAGTCTAATTACAAACCCTAAAACACACAATTTCTTCTCCAAAAGCTCATAAAAAACAAATTAAAATGAAATTTCTTACCTTAAAGTTGATGTATCTATAAAACACTCTCAAGTAACAAAAAAAATAAAGTAAAAAATCTAGAGAGAGAGCCTCTCTCTAGATTTTTGCCAACCAAAAATGAGAAACCAAAAGTGTGAAATCCTTCCTAACTACCCCTAATCTCAATCCCACTTCAATATAAAACCTTTTTGGCCAAATCAGCCTCACCAATTCCTCAATTATGAACCCCCCCCCCCTCCTTCTATTCGTCCTCCAATGGCGTTTTCATGGTCGTTTCTATACATTGTCTCCCTCCTCAATCCTTCCAACCGGCGGTTTCCGCCCTTATCTAAACTTTTCCAGGGTTGTGCTCGTTGTGGATCCAACGACGCCTCTCCTGTCGTCCTCCTCCTGTCCGGTAGCGGGTTGCAGATTGGGTCCTTGGCGTGTGCGTTTCTTCCCAATCTCTTCTCTCTCCTCGCCAAGTCTGCCTCCTTGCGGTTCCGTCCGGGCTTGTTGTCTTCTCTTCTTCAACGGTTGCCGATGATCCGCCGTCCGTGTGCTCGGTGGTTTCGTTGGCTGCTGGTCAGCGGAGAGGATTCTTGGCCTGGGCCCGACTTCATTCCTTAGGGCCCAAGGCCTAAAGCTTTTGCCTTGGGCCTTAAGCGGCCCGTTTTTTTTTTTTTTTAAAATAAAAAAAGGGTGAAAACTGATTTGGCTAGTTTTTCCGAGTTGCTTGCGGTGTGGTTGTGGCTTTTGGGCTAGCGGCTTTTGAGTGGTGTTCTTCTCCTTTGTCAACACGCAAGAGGTCGTAGACGTGATCGAAACCTGAAGGCTCGTTGATGTCCGGGTCCAAATATGAGGTTTCCACTTAGTTCTCCAGGGATTCCCTGTGTGCCTTTACCAACTGGCAGATGAGTTGTCGCACACTGCTTCTGTTCCTTCATCGATAGTACTAGCCCGAGGTTGTAACTGCACTCATGTAATTTGGTCATTATGTTGTGTTGTTTTATTTTTGCTATCTACTTGTATTGACGGTTTCTCCGTCGCCGATTTTTTCGTCCTCTCGACCCATCGGGCCTGTCCGGGGTGTCGAATTTTTACCTAATCAAAATAAATAAATAAATAAAACAGTCTCTCAAATGGACCTCAAAACTCCTAAATATTGCTGCTCTTGGTTGCTCGTTGAAAGCACGTGAGGTGTTCTTGGTGGCGTTGATTTTGGCTAGGAGGAAGGACTTTGTGTGCAATTTTGTGAAAAATTGTCTTCACAATAGCCCTTTCTCCATCTTGTCTAAAGCCCTTATGTTTTCGTATTAACAAACATAAGAGCTTTTGACAAAATCTCAAAACGACTATTGGCAAGATAATTTCAATTAAATTGCACACAAATCATTTTCATTATAAAAAATAATTACAGATCTCCCTGAGGGAAAATTAAAAAAATCCCCAAATCCTTCTCCATTACTCATTCGAATGGACGATCGTTCAATATCTCCGACGGCCATGAAGACATGAATTCAGTTGGTTCATGGATGATTTGTGAGAGGTTTAAATCGATCTATGAAATTCAAGATAGGATTTTACATTGTTATTAAGCTTTTTGGATAGAAATTTAGGGGTTTTTTGATTTTTTGAAATTGAAAGTGAGATTGATAAAATTGATAGATGTTTAAGATTTTTCTGTGATTATTGTCTGTTTGTTATGGGTATCGACTGTTGATTATAATTTCAATTGAAAGGAGGAAATGGATAAAAGTTTGCGATTTGTGTACTTGTTCAAAACATGCCGCTGTCAAGGGAAGGGACCCGGATCTGTTAGGCGAGTAAAAGAATGAAGCTCGGCGGCTCTAGCCGAGGTGAGCATCTAAGCTCGCACCCTCTGGGCGAGGTGACATGTGAGGCTCGCAGTCTCTATCCGATCTCATGGAGGATGCGTAATACGTAGATGTTGAAGACGATATGATGATGAAGAAGTCGAAGGTTACCGGGAGCAAGAAAATGTTCCTGGCGGTGCTTAATCTCCAATACCGAAGGCAACATTCTCATCGAACGGTAGTTTATTTTTCTTTCCCTCCTTTATTTCTCAGATGATGGTATATATCATTTTTAAAAAACAAATTCGAAGTTTTTCTCTTCTTATTGCGATAAATTTCATTGAATTCCTTCTTTTAGGGTTTTAGTTCTAATGATATCTTGACTTCAGATTTGATTGTTATTTGCTGATCGACTGAATTCATATTTTTTTTTTAATTAATACCCTAATTAATACCCTAATTTGGATGCACCTCGATCGGATCAATTGTTATATGGAGATTTTTGGATTGAAAGTTACGGGTGTTTGATTGCTCATCAATGGAAAAGAATTTGGCATGCAATTTTGTGAAAATAATCTTTTCATTAGTCATTTTGACATCTTGTCTCTAGCGTCACTCATTAACAAAAGGAAAAATTGTAGAAAACGACCTTTAAATAGGGTGTTTTGGGTGAAATCACCCATTAAAATGAAAATTGCAAAAAATTACTCGTTAAAACCGTTTTCTTTGCAAAGTCACACCCATTACTTAATTTTCGTTAACTAAATGTTAAAGTGTGTGAAAATTCAATTATATCCCATGTTTTAATTATTATTTTACTTTATCCAATCAATATTAATTAATTTTTATCTTTTTAACATGTTTTTCAAAAGTAATTTTTTATATATAAAATTTCATTTTTTATATATAATTTAACACTTATTAGTAAAAAAAACTTTAAAAAATAGATATAATTGATGTTTTATATATTTTAAAAAGTGTATATTACTAAAGGGCTACTTGAAGAAAATAAAATTTAAAAAAATGATATTTCATATAGTTTTTATTATTCTAAAAATATGTTCACTATTCCACTTACATTTTTAGAATAATAAAAACTATATAAAATATTATTTTAAAAAAAATACTACGTATTTTTCTTCAATTTACCTTAGTATTACACATTTTTTTAATATGTATAAAACATAAACTACACATCAATTTTTTATAGATTTTTTTCATATGTATGAAATTATTATTTTTTAAATATTTTTTTTATGTTTTATAGTGTTTTTTGCTTTTGAAAAACATTTAAAAAATTTAAATATCAACAAATACCAATTGAATTGAGTAAAGTAATAATAAAAATAGGGGGTATAATTGAATTTCCACACACTTTAACATTTAATTAACGAAAATTAGGTGATGGGTGTGACTTTGCAAAGAAAATGGTTTTAACGAGTGATTTTCTACAATTTTTGTTTTAAGGGGTGGTTTTCCACAAAACACCCTATTTAAATGGTGGTTTTATGCAATCTTGCCTAAAAAAAAGAGCCAAATAAATAAAAATTAAAAACTCCCTTTTGCACAAAATCACCCCCTTAAGTTAATTTTTTTTTTTATAAAACCACTCTTAAAAAGTTAGATGAATACAAAAGATCAACCATCTCACCTTTTTCGTTAAGATTGTTGTTAAATGTGTGAAATTATTATTTTGCCCTCATACTTTTAATATATTTGAAGGGTAAAAGAGGGATCATCATTCAACAACTTTCATTTTCAATTTAAGGAGCTGACTGAGAGGGGGATGATGAAGAAACGGGAGATCCTCGAACCAACCAAATCAAATATAAACAACTTCGAATTAACTAAATCATTAATGAAACTATTGAAAATTGTTAGAAAATGACTTAGGATATTTATGATGAAGTTGTAAAATAGTAATTTGGCATTTTAAAAGGTGGGATGAGTGGTATTTTGCAAACATATACTACATTCGTCCAACAATATAAGTTCATTTAAACATTTGCACACAACTTAAGAAAATCATATATTTATTACATTTATACTCCTCGCTAATTATTCACAACTCTCATCAACTAATAAAATTTGAGAAAAAAAAGTCAAAAAGTAACAATTCTAGTCCTCCAATACTTAGAAAACTTAAAAGGATTTATATTTTCAAACAAAAATTTAAACTTGAAAGGATTTATATTTTCAAACGGAGGGAGTAGCTTTTAAAGGGCGATTTTATGAAAATTTCATTTTAAGAATTAGTTTTGTGCGTGCTAAATGTTTATTTAAGGGGTGGTTTTCTTGAATTCGGCCAAAAAAAAGGGACTTAAAAGAGAATAAGAGCATCAGCATTCATGGGTTTTTATCAACCCCATATCCCTCTCTCTCTTCCTATAGGGTAGATGATGAGTGTGGAGTTAACCCCACTTTATGGAAGGGGTAAACCCAGCAGGAAGGGGTAATCCCTCTCCTTCCCCATCTTTTTTTTTAAAAAAAAAAAAAATATAAAAGTGGATTATATTTTTTTTAATTAAGTGGAATATTGATTGGTTAAAAATATGTAGTGGGGTATAAATAAGGTTTAAAAAATAGGCATGAGGTAAACTTATGGATGTGAGTTAAAAGTTAGAATTTTTAAATGATGGGGTAGAGTTAGTGGAAAATGAGGTGTCGGAATATTACGAAGAAAGAGAGGGATAGGGTTACCCAATGAGTGTTGATGCTCTAATATACCCAATTTTGATTGTACCCTAAAGCTCATTGAACTTTCTTCGCGTGAAGCCAAAGTTTGAAAGAGAGGGATAGTGTTACCCAATGAGTGTCGGAATATTAAAGTCCATGCCATCGAGTCCACTTTCATAAAGTCTATTTTGTAATTTATTTTCTTGTATTCATAAAAAAACAATCAACATTAAATACATTAAAATATCAAAACTTGTTAGGGACAAATAATTTTAAAATAACTTCAACCAATAAATCTAATTTTTTTATAATGGTTCTTTACTTTAAAGGTTAAAACTAGTACAATTCCCGCGCCATTGCGCGGTTTTATAAACTAAAATCTTGATAATATAAAAAATAATAGTATGAAATATTAATCAAAGTTAAGATAAAAATCATTAAAATATTTGCCATAAATGTATCTTATAAATATCTCAAAAACTATTTTTAAGAAAAAATCATGTAAAAGTGTAATACATAAATATAGATATTTAAATCACTTAGTAAAAATAATAATATCATTGTAACTTTTTAAAAATGTGATGTGGTATAACAGTTATCTAAAATGATATTGGTTACGTCATATCATCATAAAAGCGATTTTTTTCTTGAAATATTCACGATTTAAAAAATAATCACAAAAATGGGCATCGATTGAAACAATTTGTCAAAATATTCACGAATATATATAGTAAATGTCATAAAAATTAAAAAGTATATAATTGGTTTGAAAAGATAAAAAGAAGGAGAAAATAATAATTAAAGGAAATAAATTTGAGTTAAGCCCAGTAGCTATATTAAATTAAATTTAATATTTTGAATTAAGCCCAATTGTTAATGGAGAAAGAGAAAAAGGAGAAATAAAAAAAATGAAGGAAAAATAATAATTGGTCAATATTCCTAAAACTACTCTAAGGTTGACACGTAACCAAAGTTTGTTGAATTAAAGTTATATATATAGATATATAGATATATAGATGCTAATGGAAAAAAGAGAAAAAGGAGAAATAAAAAAAAATGAAGGAAAAAAAATAATTGGTCAATATTTCTAAAACTACTCTAAGGTTGACACGTAAGCAAAGTCTTCTGAATTAAAGTTATATATAGATTGTTAATGGAAAAAAGAGAAAAAGGAGAAATAAAAAAATGAAGGAAAAAAAAATAATTAGTCAGTATTCCTAAAACTACTCTAAGGTTGACACGTAAGCAAAGTCTTCTAAATTAAAGTTATAGATAGATTGTTAATGGAAAAAAGAGAAAAAAGAGAAAAAAAAAATGAAGGAAAAAAAAATAATTGGTCAATATTCCTAAAACTACTCTAAGGTTGACACGTAAGCAAAGTCTTTTGAATTAAAGTTATATATATAGATGTTAATGGAAAAAATAGAAATAAAAAAATGAAGGAAAAAAAGTAATTGGTCAGTATTCCTAAAACTACTCTAAGGTTGACACGTAAGCAAAGTCTTCTGAATTAAAGTTATATATGGATTTATAAATATTAATGAATTTAATCAATAATTGTTTAATGGGAAATGTATTAGACAATCCGTCGAAGTGGTATATTAAGAGATTTAATGGCCTCAGTCGAGGTGGTCTACTGGTGTGGAGAAAGGGGGTGAAAAGGAGGTTCCGGGTTCAATCTCTGCCTCCGGCCCTTTTCTTGGGACGTCCATCCAAGATTTATATCTTGCTTCTTACCGGTGGGTCGAGTCGTTCGGCGCAAGCCGGTTTACCTGATACGTGGCTCTTGCCGACTGGATCACGTGCTCGGGGTTTGCCACCAAAGGTGATTTCTTCGTTATAAAAAAAAAGATTTAATTTATTATCAAAAACAGATACTTAACTTATATTAACTAATATAGGTCAGAAAATCCATTTTTATAAATGGATTGACACACCGACCTATAAATTTTATATTTATTGCATGATTAGTTTTTGCATTATTTTAAAAAATAAATAAAGATGAGTTACAATTACATATAATATAACACTATTATAATGAAAATGATTTTGCATGTCAAACCTACATAGAAATACAAGTGGGGACAATTTTATAAATTATGTAGTTATAAAATTGCAAAATATTAGCCGACTCAAATAATTCCATGAAACTTATTGCACCCATCTAAAGATTGATAATTTATGTTTTGTACTCCCTCCGATCCACAAAGAATGTCGTTTGACTTTTTAACACGTATTTTAAGGAGGTAAAAACTATATAAAATATCAACTTTTTTAAATTACTTTTTTATAGCTTAATATTTGTTAGTAATAAGTATTAGATTATAAAAACATAATAATAAAAAAGTGAATATATTATATAGTTTTTAACTCTTTAAAATACGTGTTAAAAAGTCAAACGACATCCTTTATAAATTTAGTTATACATACTTATCCAAGTGGTTGTAGTATTCCACAGATTTATAATATTTTACATTTAACTTTTTTTAGCATATCTTTTTAAGAAGTTTTTTTTAATATAAAATATTATTTTTTTAATAATTAATTTATATAATTTTACATTTATTAGTAATAAGTATAGAATTGTATATTTTTTTAGGGGGTGTTGCTATATACACCGCAAATCACAAGGTTAATATTGCACGTCCTTAAGGACGTGCAAACCTTTTAATCATGCACGTCCTTAAGGACATGCATGATTTGCGGTGTATATAGCCGGAACGTTTTTTTATAGAGCTTTTAACTTAAAAAATGTATAAAATAATAAAAATTAAATATTTTAGAGAAATTTCGTGAGGTGAATCTATAAAATGCTTTCTCCCTTTAGAACAATTTAATTTATTTATTAAAAACCTCCACATAATTTATCAATATTATAGTACTACATTTACCCTATAAAAGTTCAAATATAAAATTTTCATTCAAAACATAAGTTTTGGACAATGATATTTTATATTTGAACTTTTATGAACTCTTATTTACCGCACATCTATCTATCTATCTATTAATCTATTATCTGTCTATGTATTAATATTACTGATTTTGCTAGCATTTTGTTGACGTGTCGCTATGTAAATTAAAGTTGATTTTTTTAATCAAAATGCTTTTTTTCCCCTTATTGATCGATATTATTAAGGAAAGTTTTAAATATTTGTTTCCTATGTTATATTTGCACAATTGTATTAGATACATTGAACCTAATATATGTAAGTTTACCGTGATTATATATAGAAAAAATTTGTAAAACAGACACTTTATTTGGACGTATTTGCAAAATAGCCACGGGTTTGGACAATTTAGAAAAATAGCCGTTATATATACTTATTCTCGGATTGTACGGACATTTTTTTCTGTCTCCCAAATCCTCTCGCCTTCTCGATATGTTCTCTCTCTCTCTGTCCACCGGATCCGGCTTCGATGGAGATGAGTCTCCTCCTGTTCGCTGCCACCGCCGCCGCACGCTCCTCTTCTCTGTTGTGAGGTGAATCTGCCATGTTTTACAGTAACTTTTATATCGATTTCTGCATGCATTTCATGCATTTGGGCTAAGATAGTACATAACCTATGTAGTTTATGTTTATTTGCCAAATTATGGAATCTACACCAGTTTCTGTTTAATTCGCAGATTTCGAGGCGTTTTACAGCAATTCTACAGAAGGTCGGAAAACCACTACAGAAGTCCAAGGTCAAAGAAGCAACGGAACCAGTCGAATCGAGCCGAGGAACCAGACTACTCGATCTCGAGTAGACCTTACTCGACCTCGACGAGCATGTCCGAGCAACCTTGATCGAGAGAGCTGAGTCAACCCGACTTCCGGAGCCAACTCGATCTCGACAAGCCCTAGTCGATATCGACGAAGACCAGCGCCACACCCGGAGTCCTCGAGGAGAAAGCTGATCGAGAAGCCGAGGACGAGAACCCGTACAACCCTACTCGATCTCGACAAGACCTAGTCGAGATCGACGAGACCCACAACGCCCGTCCGAGTTCGTGCCGAGGAGAAGCTGCTCGACCAGAAAGGGCCACACCCTACTCGATCTCGACAAGACCTGGTCGAGATCGATGAGCCCCTGAGTCCAGATCTGAGCCAGTCGAGTAGAGCCACCCGAGGAGACCTAGTCGATGACCCATTCCTACTCGACATCGACAAAGGGCTACTCGAGGTCGACGAGCGTCAGGAGCCAAGTCCGAGCCACATCGAGCAGAGCTAGCCGGGAAGTCCAGTCGACGATCAATCCTACTCGAGGTCGACGAAGCCTTGTCGAGGTCGAGTAGACCCGAGTTCAGAAACATGTCGTCGAGAGCTGTCCTAGTCGACTTGGGATTCCTTGGGCACGAAGGAAGTCGAGCTGGCCGAAGATCTATCCGAATCCATCAAGTTCTATCCATGGAGGGAAATCTCTCAACATCATGAAGACTTACCCACTTTAGAATTATCTTTTCCTAGTTGATTTATTTCCATTAGGTAATTTATTTATCCTATCAAGTTTTAGATATAGTTTTAGATATAGATAAAGATTTCTATCCTTGGTTAGCAAGGACTAGATCACTATAAATAAAGCCCATGGGGCTCAGTTTTATTCATTCAATTTTAGAGAGAAACAAGTAGTTCCACAGATAGAGTTTAGGAGTTCTAAGGTTTTTAGGGTTTTGGCTTTCAGCGAAAGTTGATTGCCGGGATTGTAAAAGCTTTTGAATATAGTTTTATGCAAGTTATTTCTTTTCATTCAATGTCTGTTATTGCGATGAGGCGTGAGTAGTCCACCCACTTCTGGGGCTGGGGTGAGCCCAACGGTGGCCATGTGAGGCGATGCGATAAAGGTCAGATCTTTTTGTGCAATTCATCTTCTATCCCTATGAGCATGATTCTTTTGCGAGAGTTGAAGGTGATCCTTGTTTGTGTTATTGAAGCGAAAGTGATCTTAATGCAACTTGGATTAATTATGTGAAAAAGGTTAGTAACAATTAGGGTTTATGCGAAAGCCTCTATTTGCCTATTTGTTAATGACGAAAGTTATTTGATGGAAAGCATGATCTTTTGTGCCTTTGTGTGTTACTTTGCATGGTTATCGTTGTGGTGTTGATACCCTGGCTTTGGAAGTCTTTTAGTATATTGAATTTATTTCTATCGAAAATCTGAGTTCTGTGTTTAATTTTGCAAATTTATATTTTCTTCATTCTTGTCGACATAGAGGAGACCTTTGTCAAGATCGAGTACTGCTTTGTCGATCTCGAGTACGCTTCGTCTAGGTCGAGTAGAGTTATCTTTTGTTGTCGATTTCTGAAGTTTCTGTCGACTTGTCTCTTGTCGATCTCGAGTAGGGGTTGTCGAGATCGAGTTGCCCTTGCCGGGTTTGCCTGTCTACTGTGATTTTCACTTTCTGTTGTCGACTGCTGTGGTCGATCTCGAGTTGACTCTTGTCGAGATCGACGAGCCCTTTGCTTTGCTTTTAGTTTCTGCTTTACTTTGCCTTTTCTGTTTTGCTTTGTTCTTTGCTTTTGTTTTTCTGCTTTTATTTCTGTTTCTACTTTTGTTTCTGTTCCTGTCTTTCTGCTGCCTTGTCTGTGAGAATTTACAGCTACCTAAGAACTGCTGACGTGCTTCCTCGTGGATTCGATCCTGACTATTCTCTTACTACAACGGGAGGAAGTCTTATATTTATTTGTTGAGACAGGGAAGTCAGTCTGAACTTTATTTTATATTTATTTCATACTTGACCATCCTCCTGCAACAACACTCTCCCGTTCTCGACGAGGACGACGTCGTCGCTCATCTCTTCCCTCCCTCTCGCCGCCTCTTCCTTGCCGTCCATCTTCCTCCGTATCTGGAGGTCGTCCTCCTGTGCTCGACGAGGACGACGCAATCGATCCAGCTTGATTCGTCGTGCATTTTCCGGCTTGGTTCGGTCGATTGTTCTTCCTTGCTTTGCTAAAGTTCGGAGTTTTTGTCGTTTGCTTCAATGTCGTCATCCAGCAGCTCAGGTATCAATTTCGTTTCTTGTTGCGAACTTTGTCGTGCTAGGGTTTTGGATTAAGTTTGTTTATGTTGATTTTATTGTCCATTTCGCCTTAGGCTATGTCCATTTCGTTCGATTTCATTCGCCCTAGGTTACAATTGGATTTCTGAATAGTCGATGTTGTAAAAAATTGAGCGATGTCGAGTTTCCTTAAATGCTTTCTATATTGAATTGTTTCTAATTGCTCACTGATATGCCTTTGTTGCTCACTGATATATATACACTGTTATACTGTATTTGATCTGCAACTCTTTGATTTTCATACACTGTTATACACTGTTAATTTAGGAACTTGGAACTTTGTTTATTTTGAAATTAATTTAGGAAGAAGCATACACTGTTATACACATAAATCAGGTACTGACATTGAAGCACCTTGTATCCATGTATGCTAAATGTGGATTTTTTGCCCAAAGAGTGGCTGTTTTTCACATAATGAAACACAAAGATATAGTTACATGCAATGCTTTGATTCATGAAAGCAAGTGAGGTTTTAGGAAATCTGTTTTACAGAAAACAGATTTTTGATTCATGAAAGTTCCAATTTGATTAAAGATTTTGGAATGCTTTGATTCATGAAAGTTCCAATTTGAATTACAGATTTTGGAAATCTGTTTTACAGAAAATAGATTTTTGGAAATCTGTTTTACAGAAAACAGATTTTTGGAAATCTGTTTTACAGAAAACAGATTTTTGGAAATCTGTTTTACAGAAATCTGTTTTTACAGAAAACAGATTTCCAAAAATCTGTTTTACAGAAATCAGTTTTACAGAAAATAGATTTCTGGAAATCTGTTTTTACAGAAAACAGATTTTTGAAAATCTGTTTTACAGAAATCAGTTTTACAGAAAATAGATTTCTGGAAATATGTTTTTAGAGAAATCTGTTTTTACAGAAAACAGATTTTTTGAAATCTGTTTTACAGAAAATAGATTTTGGGAAATCTGTTTTACGGAAAACACTTGATCTTTGTTGTGTACTTGATGATTCTTATCGGCCGGACTGATCTGTTTGATTGTGCTGAATGAAGGGTCCGGTTAGTGGTGTTATTGGTGGAGTCGTAATTGAGATGGATTTGTGCACTGGTGGTGCTGTCATGAACCATGGAGATATGCCATGGGCTGTATTTTTGTAGTGTCATACTTTCTGCTGTCACAAATCTGCTTGCTTGGGAGCGTGTCTTTTGGCTGCTGCTACTAATTGGATTTTGTCTCTCACTTGGGCCCTTCTTGGAGGCTTAGTTTTATTAAAATTCATATGAGCTTTTTTCTTGATATTTTCGCTTGTGTAATGAGAACTATCATAATTACAAAGTGTTATATCATCCATTTTCAATGCCTTTGTTTTGGAGCTATTCATTTGGTTGTGGAGTTATTGAGTTTCCTAGTCGAATGCTTTTAGCCTATTAGCCCAAATGGGAGAGCATTGTGCTCATGCACAAAGATGTGGGTTCGAATCCCATGTAGGCAAATTGAATTGTGATTAAAATATGCAATTTTAGTTTGAATTTTATTTTTTAGTGTTTGAATTGTGATTTTTTCTTGAATTGGTTTTGTACACTAGATGAATGTGTTTTTTGATTTTGAAGTGTATATGGTGACACTAAGTGATTAAGGCCCAAAGTAGTGCTGACACTGATATTAGTTACAAGTAGTGGTGACACTAGCTTTTTATTTATTTATTTTGAAGTGTATGTGGTGACACTATGTGGTTAAGCCCCAAAGTAGTGCTGACACTAATATTAGTTACAAGTAGTGGTGACACTAGCCTTGTGTTTTCTGATATTGAAGTGTATGTGGTGACGTTTTCTGTTATTGAAGTTTATGTGGTGACACTAGGTGGTAAGTCTCAAAGTAGTGCTGACATTGATATTAGTTACAAGTAGTGGTGACACTAGCCTTGTATTTTTCTATTTTGAAGTGTTATGTTGCACAACATTGTCTTATTTTTGTTCAATAATAGATTATATTTGCACAACAATCGAAGAGTTTTGAAATTGTCCTCAATAAACTATGATTGTAGAACATGGGGAATTAATGGATTTTTTTGCTAAACATGCTCTTATTTTTGCTCAACAATTCTTTATTTTTGCACAACAATCGAGACTTGTGAAATTGTGTCTCAACATGATCTTATTTTTTGTAAATATAATTTTATACTTTTTAATAGATTATTGCACAACACGGTCTTATTTTTGCTCATCAATAGAGTAAAATTGCACAGCATGGAGGGATTGGTGAAATTTTGCTCAACATCATCTTATTTTTGCTCAACAATTGATTATTTTTGCACAGCAATCGAGACTTGAGAATTTGTTCTCAATATGATTTTTTTTCTCTCAATATAATTTCATACTTTCTCAATAAATTATTGCACAACATGCTCTTATTTTTGCTCATTAATACTTTATTTTTGCACAACATTCGAGACTTGTGAAATTGTGTCTCTACATGATCTTACATTTTGTAAATATAATTTTATACTTTTTTAATAGATTATTGCACAACATGGTCTTATTTTTGCTTATCAATAGACAATAATTGCACAACATGGGGGATTGGTGAAATTTTGCTCAACATCATCTTATTTTTGCTCAACTATAGGTTATTTTTGCACAACATGGTCTTATTTTCTCTCAATATAATTTCATATTTTCTCAATAAATTATTGCACAACATGCTCTTATTTTTGCTCATCAATACTTTATTTTTGCACAACATTCAAGACTTGTGAAATCGTGTCTCAACATGATCTTACCTTTTGTAAATATAATTTTATACTTTTTTAATAGATTATTGTACAACATGGTCTTATTTTTGCTCATCAATAGACAATAATTGCACAACATGGGCGATTGGTGAAATTTTGCTCAACATCATCTTATTTTTGCTCAACTATAGGTTATTTTTGCACAATATGATCTTATTTTCTCTCAATATAATTTCATATTTTCTCAATAAATTATTGCACAACATGCTCTTATTTTTGCTCATCAATACTTTATTTTTGTACAACATTTGAGACTCGTGAAATTGTGTCTCAACATGATCTTACTTTTTGACTTTGTAAATATAATTTTATATTTTTTAAATAGATTATTGCACAACATGATCTTATTTTTGCTCATCAATAGGCAATAATTGCACAACAATGGAGAATTGATGAAATTTTGCTCAAAATCATCTTATTTTTGCTCAACTATAGGTTATTTTTGCACAACAATCGAGACTCTTATTTTCTCTCAATATAATTTCATACTTTCTTAATAACATATTGCACAACATGCTCTTATTTTTGCTCATCAATACTTTATTTTTGCACAACTAGTGATGAAAATTAGTGCTGACACTAATATTAGTTACAATTAGTGCTGACACTGATATTAGTTAAATTAGTGGTGCATATTTGCTCAACATGTTAAGAATATCATGTTGAGAAGCAATACCATGTTGTTTCTTAACATGGTATTGTTTTTTTAAGTAAACAATAATGATAAAATCTAAAATTTGATGAGTACCGATGACATAATTGTGCTGACATATAAAAAAGAATTCACAAACTTGTCTTATTACATGATAAAACATAAATGTGAATAACACACAATGATGCGGGTTCAAATCCCGCACAATGATGGGGTGAAAAGGGGGATAAAGAACTTCATAATCAAATATAGACAAAACCAAAATCTAGACCAAAAGAAAAGAAAAGATGATGCACACAATAATTCAAAGGAAGAAATAAACAAATATAGCACAAGCAATTAGTGCTGACACTGATATTTTGTGCTGACACTGATGTTAGTTACAAATATAGCACTAACAATTAGTGCTTACACTGATATTAGTTACAAATTTTCAGGCTCCTTGAAGAATCCACATGCAAAGTTCAAAATTGCTCAGTAGTGCCCCATCTCCTTGAAGTGTGCAAATACGCTGCTTGAAGAATTGCTCAAGAGAAAAAAGATCGAAACCTCGACTCATAAAAATTGATCGACAGTGATCCTGCAAGCAAAGAATTGTGCTGACAACCTTATTTTGAATGCTTTATCCTTCTCTTGAACTCTCCTATTGAAATCTTTCTATTGCAGGGTGGTCTTCCTGGTCTCGAAAATCAGTAGGCAGTCCCTCTGTCGAGCAAAGAAAAAATCCAATTACACCATTGAAAATCAAGGCAAATGAAGAAAAGGAATGGACTAAAATAGCGATGTCAGACATACTAATAAGCTATCAAATATGAATTTTAGTTTCAAAGACCAAACAGAATTAACTTACCTCTGCACAGAGAAGGAAATAACAGTGATGACAGCATCAACAGTTCAAATACAAGAATAGTGAATATGTAAATACAAGATGGAAGTGAGGGCAAATACAAGAAGAGAAAATTTGTGTCGAAGGCACAAATTTTCAGCAACAACAAACATGATCATTAAATTAGCTAGATGAATAAAATACACCATTTATGAACACAATCCTACAAAATTTGCACCTCCGGTGCAAATTTTCTATGATTCAAGTGCAATGATGACATGAGCAATGAAAGTGTAATAAGAAATGAGTACTTCATTATATTGTCAAATGCAATAATGGATGCAACAGTGAGGAATGCATATCATTAAATCAACTAGATGAATAGAATACACCATTTACGAACACAATGCTACAAAATTTGCACCTCCGGTGCAAATTTTCTATGACTCAAGTGCAGTGATGACAAGAGCAATCAACTATATGAATAAAATACACCAGTTATAAACACAATCTATCAAAATTTGTACCTCCGATGCAAATTTTCTATGATTCAAATGTAGTGCTGACATGGAGTAATCAAAGTGTAATAAGGAATGTGGAGTTCATTTTATTGTCAAATGCAATAATGGATGCAACAGTGAGGAATGCATATCATTAAATCAACTAGATCAATAGAGTAAGCACATTGCTCGGGATGTATTTGATCTAGATATAGAAATGTTACATTTAAAGTGCAAGCACATTATTCGAACGAGCATAAAGAAGCATGGATTCAAAAGGAGACTTCAAAGTCTCATCCAATACATCAAAAATGAAATAAAATTTACCAATGTAACATATTAACGAGCATACATAAGCATAAACAAGCACATATATATTCAATTGGAGACTTGAAAATCACACACATATAGCAAAAAACGATTATAATTAGTAATTGATGCTTCAAAAATCAATCAAAATTTGCGCCAAAGGCGCAAATTTTGAGGCATTCCATAACAGTAATCACTTGATTCGATTGTATTTCATAGAGATATAGAATAAATAAGCATAAACAAGCACATATTCAATTGCAGACTTGAAAATCACACACATAAGGCAAAAAACGATCAAAACCAGTAATTGATGCTTAAAATACAGGTTATGTGCAAAACATAAAACAACATATCAATCACAAACATAAAACAACAAGGACAAGATTTCAGATTTCATTCAGCAATTGCAACCATCACAAACAAAATCGAGTTCCTTATCAATCGATCTTTGATCGATTGATAAGGAAAACAGTCGGAAGCAAAGATCGATCAGTCGGAAGCAAAAATCGAGTTCCTTATCAATCGATCTTCGATCGATTGATAAGGAAACCTCGGCTCGTAAAAATACAGTCACTCGACCTATTGGAGCATTTCATCAAACAGGTTATGTGCAAAACATAAAACAACATATCAATCACAAACGTAAAACAACAAGGACAAGATTTTAGATTTCGTTCATCAATTGCAGCCATCACAAACAAAATCGAGTCGGTTATCAATCGATCTTCGATCGATTGATAAGAAAAACAGTCGGAAGCAAAAATCGAGTTACTTATCAATCGATCTTCGATCGATTGATAAGGCGCGGGATGAGAAGCGGGATGAGGCACTGCAACCAATTCGGAGAGAGAAAGAGAGATGTACCTCAAGCCGGAGCCATCTCCATCAATCGCTTTGATGATGTCGGAGTGGTAATCCGTCGGAAATCCTAGCAATCGCCGGCGAGCAGGTCAGGAGGGAGAAAGAGAGAGCGTCCGGAGATGGAGGGCTGGAGGAGAGAGAAAAGAGCTTGTGGAGAGACGGTGGAGCCTTTTATTGCGTCCATTTTACAAAAATGTCCTAAAACGCGGGTATTTCGCAAAATCAGCCCATTTTCGTGGCTATTTTGCAAAACCCCCCTTATATATAGAGAGAGAGAGTATAGATCCTATGGGAACAAGCATTATGATGTAATATGTGATGTGAGAAATTGTGAGTCTTTAGATTAGATTGATCCAATGGCTGAAATTAATTCAATTTTCTTTAAATTAAATGTGGGGACCACAAGACTAATATACTTCACTCTCCCGCGCTGGCAATTGTATTACATCGTACTCTTTTTTTTACCTAATTTTAAATCTAAGAGTAAACTGCAGAAAGCCACCCTTAAAATATGCTATATTGCTCAAAACCACCCCTTATATACCTAATTACCGAAAACCATCACTTTATGGTAAAACAATAACCATCAAATGTATATATATGCTCAAATCATAACATGAATAAGTGCGTATGTATGACCAAGGTGGTGAAATCAAAAGCGAATTTCACACAAGTACATAACTAAAAATAAGAACAGCTAATACTAAGTAGCTTACTACATGTAAATATAATTGATACATACGCATATTGTAGAGTATACTTACGAATAATTTCAACATTTTCTCAAAAACATTATAAGAATCAAGATGTTGCTGCAATTGACAGTAAAGCTCCATGCGATCCTTTAAGTACGGGTTTGTTTTGTGTTTTTTGAGTGTTATGCCGTTTTTTTTTTTTATTCGACATTTTCTCTTTGATTATATGTTGAATGGTAGAGAACTTAACAAACCATATGATGAGGGTGAGGCAGGGGATGTTGCTGAAATGGAGAGTAAAACTGTAAGCGATTCCTCAGATGACGGTTTGTATTTTGTGTTTATGCCTTTTATCCCTGTTTTTTGTCCCCCCCCCCCTTTATTATTGTGTTTGATATCTAATGTGCCTGATTTGCAGTGAACAAAAGTTCTTCGGAGAAGGTTCCTTCAGTTGAAGGTAGCAGTTCAACCGGTTCTTCAAGAAGAGGTGTGTTGTTTTTGTTCTAGGGTTTTTGGTTCATGTTTTTCCATGATTTTCTTGTGGTTTTTTTTCTGAAATGTATACATGCATTTGATAATGTTTCTTTGATTTTTATCAATAATACCTATTTCAGCATAATATGTAAAATACCTATTTCAGCAGATTTTGTTATTCATGCTAACACTATTGTTATGTATATTTTTTGTGTCTGTTTTTAGATGATAATGCCTCTGCAAGTGATTTTCAAGAATATAAATGTCAATTTAATGTGAGTATATTTTTTTCCATACTTTATTGCCCTCTATGCTAGTTTTTATGTTTATTCATGCTTATGAATGTGTCTTTTTAACAGAGATTGAAGTACTGCATTCCTGTAAAGGATAGATTTTGTGCAAAATCCAATGTTTATTGTGCTACAGATGTTTGTGATGTTATAGAGAAACATATGTATGAAACTGATTTTGAGTTGCTGTAAAGGCTAGATTTTGTGCAAAATCCAATGTTTATTGTGCAACAATTTATATGATATAAATTGTTGCTTGGTTATATTTATAGGCTTGGATATTGGAGGCTTTCCATGTGCTTTCTGGTAAGTTTCTTTGCGATTTGAAGATGCGTGCGGACGATCGCTACTCTCTTCGCTAGGTGTGTTCGTTACGACATACTTATATTGAAGCGCAATAGTTGTTTAATGGTGACCTGGTATTATTTTTGTCTTAGCTATATCTTACTACAATATTCTTTTTTTTTTATTAGGTTCATTTTTATAATTTCAGATGTTTTATTGTGTGTTAATTTTGTTGGTTGTGTAGGCACCCCTGTTCCCAAATTTTGGCGTGTTTGCAAGGTCCCTGACAAGAGGAAAACCTGTCATTGTTCTTGCTAAAGAATACTCAAACTCACAACTAGTATAGTGTGTAAGCAAGAGATCGATCCACAGGGAAATCTATTCAATTCGAGTGTCAATTCTAATCGCTAGTAAGAATATGGGGGGGTTTTGACGTGAAAAAGATCCGCCTTTTATTAAAGCGGAAGCAAGCAAACAAAGTAAATTGGTTTTAGAATGCAGTGGAGAGAAATAGGTTCACCTACAATTTATCACTTCGATTGATAAATTCGATCCTTGTTTCAGCCTCTAGTTCTTGTCTTTTCCTATCAATGTCCTTGTCCAAATCTTAGGTAGATTACTAGTCCTACGAGTCCTAGCAACCCTTATCTCTAAATAACCCTAACACGGTTAAGATTTAACATAGAGATAGCATTAAGAATATGAATTAATCAAGGTACATGCAATATCAAGCTACAAGTCGATATTTAACATATATTCAACTTCCGACACATCCAATTAGTCCTACGAGTCCTAAAGGAATATGATTTCCACTTGGGTTAAGGTTCGCTACGAGGAATCTCCAAAACCCTAGCAATTGAATGAATCCACTCTAACTAGTTGATCAAGCAGAGAGAATAAAACACATTCAAGCAATTAAGCACAAAGAAGTCAAAACATTGGAATAGGAATAAGAACTAGATTAAGAAACTCACAATTCAACAATCAAAGATCCAAACTGTAGGCGAAACCTAGAGAGTTTAGTTGCTCATGCTCAACGACGCTCTCAACAGTGAAATAATGTGCATAAGGTGAATGAAATAATAAACTATAAAAGTCTTAAATAGCTTTCTAACAAGTCGGCCAAATAAATAAACTAAAACCCTAATAAAAGTCCAGCACTGAACGACGCGTTTTTGCGCGGGCCGCGGGGCGGCCGACTATCAGCGAAGTCCTCTGTTTTCTCTTCGAGCCGCGGGGCGGCCAGCCAAACTACGGGGCGGACAGCAATTCTTCCGAACTCCTTCTTCCGTGACTTCACCAGCTCCTATGCATCTTCCTTAGCTTGTTTTCTCTCTTTTCCAATTCATTTCACCTTCAATCTACTATACCTGAAATAAACCATAAAATCATGTAGATTCCGCCTCTTCTAACTCAACAAATGATTATGTAAATTCAACTAAATATATGCAATATTCACAACTAAACTATGTTAAATGAAATCTATTATGCAACACTAAATATGCTCTATCAAATCCCCCCACACTTGAACCTTTTCTTGTCCTCAAGCAATAGAAAACTCAACTCTGCAACCCCACAGAATAGCAATTCATGTATCCACACCTCAATACTCTTTTAAGTGCATGAAAAACTAGCAAACACAATAGGTTAACAACATCATAGCACATAATTGGAGTAATCACTGAAATCAGGCAACCATATCCATTTTAGACCTCACAAAGGATGTGTGTTTCACTCTCGCTCAAGTGTTTAGGGATAAATATTTACGCTCAAAACTCAATCTCCAAAAACTTAGCTACAAGAGTCTTGCACCAGTGTTCTAATTCTCCACCGCTGGTGACTCTACACACAACAAAAATCACGAGGTCTTTTAATTTTGTTGTAATGGGGCCAAGGTAGAACATATAAGGTATGGAACAATTTAGGCCTTGTGGTGCTCATAATCCGGGAACTAAGGAAGCAACCAAATCATAAAACCACTCATAAACTCCTCATACCATATCTCTATAATGTCTTACAAAACCAATCTCAAGCATAAAACTTTACAAACCATACTTAACTCATTCCTTTATTCTTTTTTTTTCTTTTTTCTTTTTTTTTTCTTTTTTTCTTTTTTTTTTCCATTCATGCTATATCAAATGATTTTCCTTGACTTTTGCCCCTAAGTGAATTTTATCCTCCTTAGGTCCCAAGTAATGAATATGCATGCTAGCAAGAATCAAACATCTCATAAATACACCTCAATCATACAATCCACCACTAAAAACCATCATCCACAATATAGATATTCACCAACTATTTCTAAATTCCCGGATGGGGTCAGGCTATCATTGACTATGGAAAAATCTTGTAAAGCTACAAAAGAATAGGCAATTAGGCTCAAACTGGCTTCAAGCAGAGGATAATATGTAAGGTAGGAATAGAGTCAAATAGGTCTAATAAAAGGTGTCTCAATCATGTTTAAGTCATGTGCAGAAATCATAATATGCAGCCTTGAAAAAGATATCTCAATGCAAGTCAAAGAGGAAGCAACTGAAGAGAGTACACACACAAAGCAAGATGACTCAATAAAGTGTAGTCCTGAATAGGCCAAAATAAACTCATCAGGTCATGTCTAGAACTTCAAGATCAACCAAAATTCCAAGATTTTATGCGCTCAATCATTAATCAATCATGCTCACCAAATTGTGTAGAAAACATATATCGAAGGCTTCAACAATCCAAGCACATCATGGGGCATAAATCTCAATATATAGATTAGAGGACAAACGACATCCATATGGGGAAATAAGACCTAATCCTAGTTATGCAAGAACTAAACTCTTTTTTTTTTCATTTTTCATTTTTCATTTTTTTTTAGAATAGGAATAACAATGGTAGAAAATTAAACATGCATACAACCCATAGAAATAAACATGCAAACTTAATAGTCAAAATGCAGTGCAACTTAGAACCAAAATACAAATGTGACATGCAATTCTTCTCCCCCACACTTAATTATGACATTGCCCTCAATGCAGAAAACAGAACAAAAACATCAAAATAAAAAGAAAAGGGAAAAGAAAAGAAATGACTGACATGCTCACTGATGAGGTGGTGGCGGCGGCGGGTAAGGTGGAAACCGGGGATGCGCATATCGATAGAAGTCCTCCTACCTCTGCCACATCTGCTCCTGCATCCGTCTGATCGCTGCCTGGCTCTCAGAGACATCCCCCAGGTGAGAAGTCAAGCCACGGACATCCTGACGAATGTCACCAATATCCACATATAGATGCTGCTGCTGGTCCCACATCACGTCCTGGCGCTGGGAGATCTGCTGCTGGTGCTCCCACATGGCGTCCTGACGATGCGACATCATCTGCTGATGCTCCCACATGGTGTCCTGACGGAGATACATATCTGCCATCCTCTTCTCCAGGGCGTAGTGTCCGGACTAGCACCTCCAGCTGTGCCAGAAGGTCCAGCACCACTACCTCCTAGATCCGTCTGAACTTCATCAGTATCTCCATCATCCTCCTGCTCAGCATCAGGAGCACCCTCATCATCATCATCAGAATCCTCATCCATCTCATCGCCCATGTAGAAATCAGCTGCAGTAGGGCCAAAAGGGAGATGTCGGGGCAATCTCAAGCGAATCCTCCCAAGATGGGCTATCCTCCAGACCCGCATCGGCGACTTGCCCTCCAAGTGGCCAGCTTTTCTCAGCTAGGCTTCATCATATAGAAATGAGCCATGCAGAACATCGGGGACAACTCTCACATCGATGCATGCTCGAGCTATGAGGGTGATAAGACCCCCAAAACTAATTGTCGCCTTGTTGCGCTTGTCGAGGATGTCCTTGCAGTTAATCAGAAACATATCCACCAAACCTGGAATCACTGGGCTCTCTGGCGTCAAACACCACAAAAATGACATATCCTTAAGTGAGATCTTGTTGACCTCAGCCTGTGCAAAGAATGTGTTTGCCAGAACCTTGTGAATCAGCCGTAATGTAGGATGGCTAATGCTCGAATTGTACTAGCCCTTCTTGGCCTCAAAAGGCACCCTAGTAGACTACATCTAAAAAGCCAAATGGCCCTCTCCCTTACACACATCAAGCCAACCAGCAGTAGGTGTAACAGTAACACCAAAAATTTGCCCCAATATCTCCTTCGATATCTCGTAACCCCTACCAAGCAATCGAAACTCAATATTCGTACGCCCCCCACTCAAAGTTGCTAAAAACTCCTTACATAAGCTCGAATATGTAGGAGCATTCTTCCATAAAAACTCTCCTAAGCCCCCATGCTCTAACAATTGCCTAGTGCATACATCCATCTCTAACAATCGAAGCGTAGACTCATGAAAAAATTTTGTAACAAAGAAATTTCGAGTGTTTAAACCATTCCACTTCTCCTTTTGACTTCAACTCATTCCATGGGGTCTAGACATTGTGAATTCGAGCTAAGAAAATCACCAAAAAGAGTTGAAATCAAGAAAAACTCACGGAAATCAGGTTCTGTAGTGGCCGCAGGGCAGCCGGTGGGGGGTGACGGGGCGGCTGGCGACGGTCTTGGCCGCGGGGTGGTTGGACAAGCGACGGGGCGGCCGAAGATCATCGGATCTGGTACTTCCTGTGTCGGATCTGCTCTCCGACGTTCCCAACTCTAATTTTCCGTGGTGGATCCGAGAGAACCTCCTTGAAAAACCTTGGGATGTGCTGGTTTTGTGTAGATCTAGGAGAGATAGGGCTATGGTGGATTTTGTGAAGAAAAAATGATGAGAAAAGAGTGTTTTTGTGGAGATTTATGTGAAAGAAAAAAGCTTGGAGAGAGAGTTTCAATGGAGGGTTTTTAGGAGCTTGAAGAAGAAGGAAGAAGGAGGGTTCTTTGGGGCGAGGGGGCGGCTAATGAAGGAAGGTAAAGAAAAAGAAGTGGTTAGGGTAAAAGTGGTGTAGCAAGTGGGGGCCCATACGAGCCCCTAAAAAATTTCTTATCCGGAAGAGGCTGCCCCGGGTGGCGGGGCGACCGACGATTTCGCGAAGGTTTCGCTCGGCGCCTTGGCCGCGGGGCGGCCCATGCTGGCGAGGGGGTGGCCCATCCTTTTTCGCCCTTTTCCTTCTTCTTTTCCTTCCTGCAACGTTAGTATCCCAAGCCGACCTAAAACTAAACTAAAAAAACTTAATGTAAAAAGAAAATAATACCTAAACTATTACCTTGGGTTGCCTCCCAAGCAGCGCCTTTGGTTACCGTCGTTGGCTCGACGTTATGGCTCCCTAATGATCCTCAACACTTGGTTCAGTGAGAACCAACTCATCACCGTCCTGTTTGACAAAGCTTTCAAAATATGGTTTCACTCTATGACCATTTACCTTGAATATGTACCATTTCTCTCATTGAGTAGCTCCACTGCACCATGAGAAAAAACATTAGTGATCACATATGGCCCTGTCCATCTAGAACGAAGCTTACCTGGGAAGAGTTGTAGGCGTGATTGAAATAGAAGGACCTTTTCCCCAACTTTGAGATCCTTTCGCAAGATATGTTTATCGGGCCATGCCTTTGTCTTCTCCTTATAGGTGACGGAGTTATCATAGGCATCCAATCTCAATTCTTCCAACTCCTGCAGCTGTAGTTTCCTGAACTCCCCAACTTCATTAATCTGCATGTTGCATTGCTTCACCACCCAATATGCTTTATGTTCGAGCTTGACAGGAAGATGATAAGCCTTTCCATAGACTAATCGAAACGGAGACATCCCAACGGGAGTCTTGTAAGCCGTTTGATAAGCCCATAGAGCATTATCAAATCTGACATTTCAATCCTTCCTGTTTGGGGCAACAGTCTTCTCTAAGATAGTCTTTATCTCACGATTTGACACCTCAGCTTGCCCATTGGTTTGAGGTGGTATGCAGTAGACACCCTCTGAGTCACATGATATTTCCTTAAGAGCGCACTCATAGTCTTGTTGCAGAAGTGAGTCCCTTTATCACTGATCAATGCTTTCGGAACTCCAAATCTAGAGAATAGCTCCTTAAGGAAACCTGCAACTACTTTTGAATCGTCAGTTCTGGTGGCCTTCGCCTCCACCCACTTGGAGACGTAGTCTACCGCAAGCAAAATATATAAGTTTCCAAAGGAGTTAGGGAATGGTCCCATGAAGTCAATGCCCCAAGCATCAAAATTTTCACAAAATATCATGCGAGTTTGTGGCATCTCATGCCTCTTAGAAAGATTCTCAATTCTCTGACAGCTATCACAGGATTTGCAAAAAACATATGAATCACGAAATATATGTGGCCAAAAGAATCCTGCATCAAGTACCTTTCTAGCTGTCTTTTGTGGTCCAAAGTGGCCACCACATTCATGGGAATGACAAAAATTAAGGACAGATTGTACCTCATTGTCGGGAAGATACCGACATATCACTTGATCTGCGCAATGCTTCCATAGGTATGGGTCATCCCAAACGTAAAAGTGAGCATCGTGACGTATCTTGTCCTTCTGAGCCTTCGAAAAGTTGGGTGGAAACTCTTGCGACACTAAAAAGTTGACTAGGTTAGCAAACCAAGGGCATGGAAGAGAACTTACCTTGAGGAAAGATTCAATTTCTGATTCTGCAGGGGCTGCAGGGCGGCCGACGATTGCGAAGGAAGTGTTCTCCGAAGACTCGGCCGCGGGCGGCCTAGGGTGGCCGCGGGGCGACTGGCGATTGCGAAGACTTGTAACAACTCTTCGTCAGGAAAGCTCCCCCCCTATGTCTTCTTGTCCATTTTTCCTCTGCACAATACGACTTAGATGGTCAGCAACTAGGTTCTCATCACCCTTTTTGTCCCTGATTTCGATGTCAAACTCACTTAAAAGCAGATCCATCTAATCGGTCTAGGATTGGCCTCTTTCTTCGTCAAAAGGTAATGAAGTGCTGCATGATCAGTATAAACAATAACTTTTGTACCAAGCAAATAAGATCTAAATTTATCAAGTGCAAAAACTATAGCAAGAAGTTCCTTCTCTATGGTTGAGTAATTCCTTTGAGCTCCATTCAGGGTCATAGATGCATAGTATATGACATGAGAGCTTCTCCATTCTTTTTGTCCAAGCACGGCTCCCACAGCGTAGTCACTAGCGTCACACATCAATTCGAACGGCTGAGACCAATTTGGTGCTTGTATAATTGGTGCACTAGTAAGACAAGTCGTTAACTCGGCAAACGCCGTACTACACTTCTCATCAAAAGAAAATGCGACCTCCTTCTTCAGCAGCTCGCACAAGGGCGAGGTGATCGTTGAGAAATCCTTAATGAACCTGCTGTAGAATCCTGCATGGCCTAAAAAGGAACGCACTTCACGCACATTAGTAGGATAAGGCAATGATTGAATGATGTCAATCTTTGCCTTATCAACCTCAATCCCTTTATGGGAGACAATGTGACCCAAAACAATGCCTTCCTCAACCATAAAGTGACACTTTTCTGAATTGAGCACTAAGTTAGTGTCAACACATCTTCTAAGCACAAGCGCCAAATGGTTGAGGCAAGCATCAAAACTATCACCATGGACTGTAAAATCATCCATAAAAACCTCAATGAATTTCTCTATATATTCAGAAAAGATACTTACCATACACCGTTGGAATGTCCCAGGAGCGTTGCACAAGCCAAAAGGCATTCTGCGATATGCAAAAGTGCCAAACGGACAAGTGAATGTTGTCTTTTCTTGATCCTCTGGTGCGATGGCTATCTGAAAGTACCCTGAATATCCATCTAGAAAGCAATAATATGGATGACTAGTGAGACTTTCAAGCATTTGATCAATGAATGGTAAGGGAAAGTGATCTTTTCGAGTTACCGCATTCAGCTTACGATAATCGATGCAAACTCTCTAGCCTGATTGGACTCTAGTAGGGACCAACTCACCTTGTTGATTCTCAACCACTGTTATGCCTCCCTTCTTTGGTACTACCTGCGTTGGACTAACCCATTGACTATTAGAGATGGGATAGATCATACTTGCCCGAAGGAGTTTGAGCACCTCCTTCTTCACTACATCCATCATAGGCGGGTTGAGTCTCCGTTGAGGTTGCCTGGAAGGTTTGGCTCCCTCTTCTAATAAGATCCTGTGCATGCAAGTAGTTGGGCTGATTCCCTTAATATCCACTATGGTCCATCCCAAAGCTGTCTTATGCTCTTTGAGCACTCCTACCAACCTATCTTCTTGTTCTTTGGTAAGCTTGTTTGAGATGATGACAAGCAAGGTGTCACCTTCCCCCACAAATGCATACTTCAGATGCTCAGGAAGAGGCTTGAGCTCAACTTCAGGTGCCTGTATGATAGAAGGTAAGAGCTTTTCATTTGGAATGGTTAGTCCCATAAAGGTATCTGCCTGTGAGTATATAGGTAAGGAAGACAAGTCTCTTATGGTCTCCTGCAGGTTAGTAGACAAAACATAATTCAATGAGAACTCCTCAATAGGAGATTCTAAAGCTACATGCAGATCATCTACACAACTCATATCAAAGGTATCCTGCATACAAGTATCAATGGCATCCATAAAGCATAAGGAATGATTATCAGAAGGGAATTTCATTGCATCATATATATATTATATTCAACCTTCTCACCATCGAATTCCATAGTCAAAGAACCAGAATACACATCGATTTTTGTTCTAGCAGTCTTTAAAAAGGGCCTTCCTAGGAGAATAGGGGCCTCTTGATTACCAGGCTCCATGTCTAAGACAAAGAAATCAGCAGGAAAGATCAAACTGTCAACCATGACTAAAACATCCTCAACTATGCCTCTAGGAAAAGCATTGGATCGGTCCGCTATTTGGATCATCACTCTGGTCTCATGCAAAGGTCCTAAACCCAATGATTCATACAAAGAATAAGGTAAAACATTAATAGATGCACCCAAGTCTAACAAAGCTTTATCAAACTTAGTCTCACCTATCACACATGGGATTGTGAACATGCCCGGGTCGCTACATTTCTTAGGCATACGCTTTTGAAACACAACAGACACATGTTCGCTTACCTTAATTTTCTGCTTCCCCTTCAACTTTTGATTCCTCTTTATTGTGCAAAGTTCCTTGAGAAATTTGGCATAACGAGGAATACTTTTAATCAGATTGAGTAAGGGGATGTTTACCTCGCACTTACTGAACGTCTCAAAGATCTCCTTGTCATTGTTTGGTCTTTTTGTGTCTCTGAGTGCTTCAGGGTGGAAAGAACGGGTTTGAAAGAATTAAGAGGGGGGAATTCAGGTCTAACATACATGTCTGTGTCGTCAGTGGAGGGGCTGTGGGGTGGCCTGGCGATTTCTGCAGCATCAGAATCGCGTTGGCCGCGGGGCGGCTCAGAGGTGCCGCGAGGCGGCTCAGCGAAGACAGCTTCTTCTTCCTCCTCGTTCGTACCTATTTCAATATTTTCAATGTTAGCATCATTATGGGGAGTGGTAATCAGTTCCTTACCACTTCTTAGTGTCACGGCACTGACGTTCTTCTTGGGGTTCACCACCGTTTGAGATGGTAGCTTTCCTGAGTCCTTAGCCTGCATTTCTCTCATCGAATGAGCCAATTGGCTAATTTTCTTCTCCAAATTCTTTTGGTGCGCAGCTTGACTCAGGACCATCTTTGTGAGAGATTTCATAGGATCCTCATTGGATTGATCATCAGTTGATGGAGGTCCTCTCTATCTGGCATCAAATTGTTGCTGTGGTCTGAATTGGGGTCCTCCTTGTGGATTGAAAGGGGCCTGGTTATTAACACACCCATACCCCTGGTAACCTGCATTATAGATGTTATTGAAATGATTGGGATTAGAATAGTTACCATACCTGGGTCGCTGCGGAACAAAGTTCCCTATGGCATTCAACTTCACACTTGGCTCCTGCAACATTGGACAAGTGTCCGTCGGGTGATATAGATCCGCAGAAATGCCACATGCCTTAAGTTGTTGTGGGGTTCCTTGTAGCATGAACCTTTTCATCATATCCTTCAATTCAGCCACATCGCTATGTAATGCGGAAGTTGAGGAGTCAACGACGAGTACCCCTCTAGCATGAAGTCCCTTACTGAATTGTCTAGAGCCATCAGCAAGCTCTGAAAACACCTCCCAAGCAGCATTGGGTATTTTGTTCAAGTTGTTGCCTCCACAGGCAGAGTTCACCGTCTTGCGCTCCTCGTCAAGCAATCCATTGAATAGAAAGAGCACCAAATCCTTCTTTGAGAAACCATGGTGAGGGCAACTAGAGTAAAGCTTTTTGAAGCGCTCAAAGTACTCATAGAGTGTCTCTGTAGCCTGCTGGTCAATGCCGCTGATTTCCTTTTTCAGACTGTTTAACTTGGTCGCAGGAAAGTACTTCTCTAGAAAGAGACGCTTCAACTGAATCCATGTTGTTGCACTACATGGTGGCAAGTAGTAGAACCACTCATTGGTAGTGTCCTTAAGCGAGAAAGGGAATGCCCTCAACTTGATTTGCTCCTCCGTGACATTGCCTGGTTTCATTCCCACCACGACAATATGGAACTCAGACAAGTGCTTGCGGGGATCCTCACCACTCAACCCATGGAATTTAGGTAAGAGATGAACCACCTCAGACTTTAGCTCAAAATTGACACCTTCATCAAGTTCAGGGAACATGATAGCCAATGGTTGTTGGGCGAAGTTTGGTGTTGTCAGCTCCTTCAACGTTCGATTATTATCGTTAGCAGCCATCTCTATACTCTCTTCTTCTCCTTGATCGAAAGGTAACTCGCAAAAGTGATCACGAGCTTCTCGCCTCAATCTAGGGAGAGTCCTCTCAATCCCTAAATCCAAAGACAATAAAGATGAGTTAGTAGCACGAGTGTGGACCATATAGGTGGTCCACACCAAGATTAGCGATTAAAACAACACAAGAATTCAATAAGAACTCCCCGGTAACAGCGCCAAATTTGACAAGAGGAAAACCTATCGTTGTTCTTGCCAAATAATACTCAAACTCAGAACTAGTATAGTGTGTAAGCAAGAGATCGATCCACAGGGAAATCTATTCAATTCGAGTGTCAATTCTAATCGCTAGTAAGAATATGGGGGGGTTTTTTGGGGTGAAAAAGATCCGCCTTTTATGAAAGCGGAAGCAAGCAAACAAAGTAAATTGGTTTTAGAATGCAGTGGAGAGAAATAGGTTCACCTACAATTTATCACTTCGATTGATGAATTCGATCCTTGTTTCAGCCTCTAGTTCTCGTCTTTTCCTATCAATGTCCTTATCCAGATCTTAGGTAGATTACTAGTCCTACGAGTCCTAGCAACCCTTATCTCTAAATAACCCTAACACGGTTAAGATTTAACCTAGAGATAGCATTAAGAATATGAATTAACCAAGGTACATGCAATATCAAGCTACGAGTCGATATTTAACATATATTCAACTTCCTACACATCCAATTAGTCCTACAAATCCTATAAGGATATGATTGCCACTTGGGTTTAGGTTCGCTACGAGGAATCTGCAAAACCCTAGCAATTGAATGAATCTACTCTAACTAGTTGATCAAGCAGAGAGAATAAAACACATTCAAGCGATTAAGCACAAAGAAGTCAAAACATTGGAATAGGAATAAGAACTAGATTAAGAAACTGACAATTCAACAATCAAAGATCCAAACTGTAGGCGAAACCTTGAGAGTTTAGTTGCTCATGCTCAATGGCGCTCTCAACAATGGAATAATGTGCATAAGGTGAATGAAATAATAAACTAGAAAAGTCTTAAATAGCTTTCTAACAAGTCGGCCAAATAAATAAACTAAAACCCTAATAAAAGTCCAGCACTGAACGACGCGTTTCCGCGCGGGCCGCGGGGCGGCCGACTATCAGCGAAGTCCTCTGTTTTCTCTTCGAGCCGCGGGGCGGCCAGCCAAACTACGGGGCGGACAGCAATTCTTCCGAACTCCTTCTTCCGTGACTTCACCAGCTCCTATGCATCTTCCTTAGCTTGTTTTCTCTCTTTTCCAATTCATTTCACCTTCAATCTACTATACCTGAAATAAACCATAAAATCATGTAGATTCCGCCTCTTGTAACTCAACAAATGATTATGTAAATTCACCTAAATATATGGAATATTCACAACTAAACTATGCTAAATGAAATCTATTATGCAACACTAAATAAGCTCTATCAGTCCCCAGGGATGGTCTTTAAAGATGAAGTTGCTCTCCCCATTCTTGATCACATAGCTGAACCTGTATTTTCACAACCTGCGAGTGATAAGCTGTATGATTGTTTGAGAATGAGGAAAAAAGCATATGGGTTTAGGTTAAGTTTCCTTGCAGAAGGTGATTTATCATTGGATATACCTTCTGCTGAAACCCAAGGGGAGGAACAATAAGAAGTCAATGAAGGGTCAGGTGGCAATAAAGGTGGAGGTGTTGCAGGTTCCAAGAAGCAAAAGTCTGCGAGTAAAGTCCAGTCATCGGTGAAGAAATAGAAAATTGAAACAAGCAAATCTACCATAGTGAGGAGGGGTCGGTCTGCTGGTTTAGTTTCAGCTCAGCAATCTGATGTCATTTCTAAACCATCTTGTGAAATTGGTTCTACTAAAAAAAATTCAGCTGCAAAGAAATCACCAACCATTGAAGATGCAATAGCGAAACCTAGATTTGTATTTCGCAGGAGAGGTAATTCTGCTTCCGAAGATTCTAGTGATTTGTTTATGCCAATTGGAGTTGCATGTCCATCTTTTCATCGAGTTGCTGAAATTGGATTGAGCCCGTCCATTGAAGCTGCACATGCAAAAGATTCTTTGTTAGTTAACGATGGGAATGATGATGCTAATGATAGAGTAGCAGAGGGTTCTTGGGGGGGGGGGGGGGGGGGATGTGGCTCAAGGAGGGGAGGATGCGATGAATGCTAAAACTGATGAGTACTTAAACAATGAAGGCACTGAGAAAGTTGTTATAGGATCTGTCAAAGATGATCACATGAAAGGAGCGGGAAAGAACGCGGTGGGGTCTCAGATTGATGATTTCAGCAAACAAGGGGACCGTCCTATCTGACTGAAAGAAATACAGATGATGTTAGATAAGATTGAAGAGTTGCCTCAAAGAGTTTCTGACGTGCGTGAGGGGAGATCGATGCCTATGCTCACTCCAATCAAATATATTTATGCTCGAATCCCTCTATAGTATAGTGGAAATCAAGGTCGATCCAAGGGAGTATGTCAGCGGTGCTATCCTAGTTGTTTTATGCACGAAAATAGGGGAATAAATGGTGCAAATAGGGGCTGTAAATGGTGGTGAACACATTGATTTTGGCTCAAGTAACAAATGAGTTCGATGTATGAGAAGGAACTTCCAAGATTAGGGCTAACCACAACAACAAACACATGTATAAATCAATGAATCATGTAAGAAATCATGCTTTTATCTCAATCAAACAAATCAAATCACTTTCGTATAAGAGTCTTATTTGACTATACCTTTCCTTAATTAGGTCTTTTTAACTTTCATAAAAAATCCCTAACTACTATCAATGTTAACAATTTCCTTTGGTGAATTCAATTGCAACAATGAATGCCCTAGATTTTCATCAAGGGTTAAACACATAGGTAGAAGGAGATAAAAACATCACATAAGTATAGATTCATTCATTCACACACATGCCTATTGTTGGGTTCCCCCAACCCTAGAAGATGAGAAAACTACTCACTCATTGCAATAGAAAACATAGAAACAATGGAATAATTCATAATCTTAAATTGCATAAAACCAAACCTTAAATTACGTTCAATATTCTTCCCAAAAAGCTCCAGAAAAACGTGCGACTCTCTGCTGGAATTTTTTGCCGTGTGATGTGTGTGTAGAGAGATACCTAATTAGCCTCTAATTGGCTTTATTTTAGAAAAAATTTGCGAAATAGGCACATTATTTGGACGTTTTTGCGAAATAGTCGCGTATTTGGACAATTTTGCAAAATGGCCGCTATATATTCTTATTCTCGGTTGTACTGACATTTTGTTTCCTCTCTCCCAGATCCTCTCGCCCTGTCGATATGTTTTCTCTCTCTCGACGCCGGATCCGGGTCCGATGGCGTCGAGTCGCCGGACCTCCATCTTCCTCCTATTCGCCGGACCTCCACTCGCTCGCAGCCGCCCTCACTCGCTCGCTGCCGGTCTCCAGTCCTTATCGCCCTTGCTCGTTGCCACTTTCCCCCTTGCCCTCGCTCGAACCCTAGCCGCTCAAACCCTTGAAGCCGCCGGCGATTCGCTCCGCCTCTCCCCTTCCTGTTCTCCGGCGACTCGCACCTCCCCCTCGCCTCGTCTCCGTCACTGCATCGCTCCTCCTCTCCACCTCCTCCTCGCTTCGTCTCCGTCTCCGGCGATCGAGCATAAGATAAGGTACGGTGTTTTTGTGAGTTGATGATTTTGCTAGATTTTAGTTTCCTTGCTTCTGAATTTGAGCAAATTTGTTGATTTTTTTGTTCATTTGTATGGATTGAGATGCGGTTTGTGGAATCTCAGCTGCTTCTAGGGTTTCACAGTTGAATCTACTAGCTTTCATGAATTTTCACCATTTATGTGGTCCTTTATCTATAAGATGAATTGTAGATCTAAGTTGGTCAATTATAATTTCAATTTTGGAATCTCTGTCATTCTTATTCATAGTTGTAATTGATCATCTTGTGCAGGTTATAGATGAATGCAGCAGTAACCAGGTGACTTGTTCTCCTTTGTACTCTTTTTGGTGAAGGTGGATTGCAATTTATGGATAAACTGTTCGGTCTTTTTTGAAAACAGGTAATGCAGTTTATGGATAAGTTGGTCAATTATAGATGAATGAGTTTACTTTTGGATTTGTGTTGTTGAACATAGTGACTTGTGATGACTTGTATCTAGTTATCTGCCGTTTACTTATGTGTTATTGAGTTCCTATTATACATGAATGTGTAGGGTTGCACAACTCGGGCCTAGGGTTGCACAACTCGAGCCTAGGGTTGCACAACTCGAGCATTATTGTGTTTTTCGTGATCTAGTTTGTGCTTTTTTTCTTAATGAAATGTATTCCTTGGTGATCTTGTTTGTGCTTTGATTGCTCATTGCTTGGATTTGATATTGCTTAGTGAAATGCATTCCTTTGCACTAGTTAGAGCTACTAAAGTCCCCAAATTTTGTCAAGATCAGCTATTAACAAATTTTAAGTCAGAAGTTGTAGCCTTTTGCACTAACTAAACATGGTGTTTCAGAAAATGACCCTTGATAGAATGAATGTGAAGCCAAAGGAATCTGATCTCTCTCCATATTCACATATCCTTTTTTATTATCCATTGGATGTTCATGAATGATTGAATTATGTTAGAATCTGCGGCTGCTGCCTGATTGTGATTGAGAGGTTGTATTTTATGCTGAAAATATGCAATCCATTCAAGTTGAACCAGTATATTTTTCACTTCTCTTTAAATTGTTTAGTTCCATGCACTTTACTGGAATGTGAATGTTCATACATGGTTGTTTATGAAGTCTTCAATGTTTCATGTTTGACCTTAGTTCTTGGCACCTGATAACCTAGCAGAAATATGGTGTGCAAGGGAAACGTCTGATATCTATATGTACTCATGTTTTAAAAAAAAAATTGTCTCAAACTAATTGGCTTTAAATGGTCACTGGCCCTCGTTTTAGGATATTTATTTTTCTTCAGTTTTTTTTTATTAAAGTATTATATGCTTACTTTTCTCAGCTCCATGTGTATCTTTTAACGAACTCTTACCTTGTAATTCTTATGCTCGAATTAATGCATTAGAAATTCATAACCTCTGAGCTAACTTGTGCTGCCATACAATGTTTTCTTCTAGTGCTTGTTCCAGAAGAGTGAACTTGAAAACAAATTAACGAAAAATTGAAACAGATGGAGATAGCCCTAGAAGAAGGAGAGCATGAAAAGCGAAAAATTGAAACAGAGGCTGCATTTACCAGGGAGAGTGTGGAGTCACTGAAATCAGAAGTTCAACATCTTGAAGCAATGGTATGCACCATCCTGTCCTTTTAGGCCTTGCATTCTCTTTTTTAAATAATGTTGCTTATAGTTAAACTTGGTTATATATGTCCCCATCTTGAAGCAATGATATATGCTAAGATCGCAGCCATGATTGATATAAATAAGGAACTGTGTCTCCTCCTTATCCATGACTGATTATTGTAACAGGCTTTTGCCTTAGGCTAGTTGAGCAAGGCTCTCTAGTGGCCAGTTTTGGGGATTCATCCCTACTGGTGGCTCAGTGGTGACCTGTTGGTTCCCTAAGATTGTGTGTTTCCCGGTCACACACTATCAGTTGTTGCATTGTCTTGATTGGAGTTTGGATAAAATAAATGGGTGCTTCATAGATTCAATTGAACTGGTGTTTGTGTGGTAGCAACATTTTTCTAATTTCTCATACTAGGAGTTCAGCTGAACTTGGTTAGTGTTTAGAAAATAAGAAATCTTAGGGTTCTTTCTAAACACACTTTTTGTCTTACTGCAACTTTTATAGCCTAATAAGGGACTGAGGTTAATAACGTGCTTTTACGGACACTTTATATGACACAGGTACCTTGCACCAAACGTACCCTTTATCCTGTCCTTTCGTGAAATATACTGCTGGATTTTCTTCCATATACATATTTCTGAGGTTACTTTATTGAATCAGTTTTTAACGAGTGACCACGCCTCTAGCTTTCTTTTTCTTTTTCCTTTTTAATCTATTTTACAGTTCTGTTCGTTGAGTTGCAGTCTTGGTATATATCACCTTTAAATTCAGAAGAACTTGGTTGTATTGTTAATGGACCTTGAAACAACATTTTTATTAGAACTGGCTCTTGCAATCTCTGGTCTATATGCTTTCTCTTGCTCTGTAGTTTGACAGTGTATGATAGGGGAGACTCAACAAATGAGCTGCCACATTGCTGAAACTTGTCACTATCCTTGATGCTCTTGTATCATGACCTTTCTAAAAGTCGTTTATTTGTAATGATGCATATTATACACATTGCAGCTGTCTTCTGTTACTGGGGAAAGAGATGAGTTAAGGAATGCAATAAACAAGTTGAAGCAAGAGAACCATGAGAAAGGGTATGTAGCGTCTACTAGGACTATTGTTCAGGTTTCTTATTTCCATTGGTGTTCAACCTGTCTTTATAGGGTTCTTGGGATGATTATTGTTGTTTTTGCAAACAGGAGCTGGAGTCATCTCTGTCAAAGAAGGACAGTTATATCAAGGAGCTGGAGAACAATCTTCATGAACAAAAAGATGCATGTGATCGTCAAAATAGTGAATTAAGGATGCTCAATTATAGGCTAAATAGTGAAGCAAAGCGGATATAGGGTTCTTGGGATGATTATGTTAATTACGATTTTGATGGAACACAAAAGATGATGAAAGAATGTAAAGAGGTAAGATTTCTCTAAACTACCAATAAAGCGTGGACTTAATCAATAGTATTTGCAGTCAAGATTGGATAGTTTAATTTTTATCAGCATTTCTTTCAATTCAAGTTCAAGGTCTGTCAACTGTTCTTTGTGAATTCATTCTGCAGGTGATTCTGAATGACCCATTCCTTGGAAAACGGGTTGAGGAAGTCAATTATACTACCGTGCCACTAAGGGACGAGTTCCTTGAAAATGCCCGCCTTTTTATTTGTGAAACCTAGGGGTGGGCACAAATCCCGCAAATCCCGATCCCGTCCAGGTCCCGTCCCGATCCCGTCCCGATCCCGGTGGGATTTAGGACAAAATAGCGAATCCCGTCCCGCAAAAATTATGCGGGACGAAACGCGGGACGATCCCGGTGGGATCTCGCAAATCCCGTCCCGTCCCGCATATAATAATAATAATAATAATAATAATAATAATAATAATAATAATATTATTATTATTATTATTATTATTATAATATTATAGAATAATAATAATAATATATTATTAGTATTATTATTTTGAGCAAATATTATTTATAACTATAATAATAATTTTCAATTTATAATAATAATATTATATAATATTATAATATAATTTAATAATAATATTAATTTATAATAAAATTATTATTATTATTATTATTATATTATTATATCATATTATATTTTTTTCTTGTAAAGAATAATTATTTTATAATAATAACAATAAAAATAAGTAATATTATTTTACTTTATTTTTAATTATAACGTGGGATTATTATTATTATTATTATTATTATTATTATTATTATTATTATTATTATTATCATTATTATCATTATTATTATTATTATTATTATTATTATTATTATTATTATTTTTTTTTTTTTTTTTTTATATAAAATATTCATTATTATTATCAACAAATCATTTTTACAAGAAATTAGTGGGTAGCCGAGATACTATCTGGGCACCCACTCCCTTAGCGATAACGAAGCTAAGTCTAGTAAGAATATAAGCTGCAGCACGAGCTCCGGCATCCTGAGATACGGAGAATTTCTGAATCCGCTTTAGCAAGGCAACAGCATCCGTATCCAGCTCCCCCAACGAAGAGAAAGAGAAAGGTAGGAAACCATAACCCGCTGTCGTGCACAAATCACGATACTTGACACGCTTACGTTGGGCAGCATCAGCAACAACACGACCAGGGACAAAGTCAGACATCCCCGACTGAGTCAAGGGGGAGGATCCCGTCAGATCAACACAAACATCACGCCCTCTGTCCCATGAATAAAGAAGCAAATCTGCCGGACGAAGAGGTCTATCATGCACATCCACCAAACCGATATCAACCTCCTTACCGGCAGAAATCCCAGCCCTGTAACAGATATCCAATAAGACGTCGCGCACAAGGTTATGTCGATGTTTAATGCCCATTATTATTATTACTATTATTATTATACCCATTTAGAGTTACAAGAGGCAAATAGCTAATTAAATACGGTATTTTTCCTAACTATCAATCGATAATTAGACAATATTGGTAAATCTCGTCTCAATTCCTTTCCGTCCTGATCTAGTAAGATAATGTAGCCAAATATGTTGAACATTATAATTAATTATACAATCATTGTATGAATTAATAATAGCATTATAATATTATTATTAATAATAATAATAATAATATTATTATTATTATTATTATTATTATTGAATAATATAGTTGAGAATAATACCGTATTCAACATATTATACTAAATAATGAATTATGAAAGCATTTTTCACTTTGCAAATTTATATAATATTTTATTATTTTTATATGCGGGACAAGGCCCGTCCCGTCCCGTCCAGACACCATCCCGTCCCGAAAAAAAAATGTCAATCCCGTCCCGAAAAAATTTCGCGGGACGAGTCCCGTCCCGACCCAATCCCGTCCCGTCCCGTCCCGTGCCCACCCCTAATAAAAAGAAACCACAAATGTCATGGCAATGGACAAAGTCACAAAACCTATGGAAATCAATGATGAATTACTTAATGGACTAATATGGAAAATTGGAAACAGAAAGACTATTAGATTTTGGAAAGATGTCTGGCTAGAAGAAGGCAAGCTTATTGATGAACTACAACCGAACACCACAATTGATGAGAATGAAAAGGTGGATACGTATATTGGCCCAAACAAACAGTGGAAAATTGATAAACTAAGCTGCATGCTACCTTCAAGCATTGTTCAAAGGATCCAAAACACAAGGATTCCAGTGACAAATATCGAGGATCGACTATATTGGCTAGCTAGTCGGCATGGATGGTTCACTATAGGAACAACACCTAACAAAATCATAGGAAACCAATGGAACCAAGAAAGTGATATCGCATGGATTTTGAAAATGGAGTGCTTTCCGAAAGTTGTCATGAATGGAACACCCGCTAGAGTGAGACTAGCACAAAAAGGAGTTGTTATTCCTCTACCTTGTACCTTTTGTAACCAGTCTGATGAAGATGTCACACATCTTTTCACATATTGTACCTGATGTGATTTAGACTTGTAGATTTTTCTTATATTTTTCTATTTAAAAAGTATCTCGCATCGCTTGTAAACACATAGGAGGCTAGAGTTTCCCCTATATATTGTGTAATGTTTCCCATTTTCCAAGTTGAATTTTTGAGTGAAAAGTTGAGAACATTTGCTTCCTTTGATTACGGGTTAAAGATCATGTTTTTGGTGAGATACTAAAAACAAAACCCTTTGGAGACATGCCGAGGGAGACACCCTAGTGAGAGATGAAGGTGTCGAAGGGTCGAGATCCTCAGAGTGCGATTCCGAGAGGATTGAGATCGACTGTGGGTAATTCAAGGGTGAGAGGCCTGCGGATCTTGCCATACACATCGGTTACTAGTAGAAACTTTCATCCTTTCATATAATGGAGGAACCTCATCATTGATCTTGGCGGCTTGAAGTGTTCTCGAGCACATCAAGTGGTATCAGAGCTTCCGGCTAGGGTTTCTCAATATTTTTCAGTTGTTGTTACAAGCATCCATAACCATCCGTTGGAGTTTTTTGCAAGACTAACCATTGAAGTGCATTACGCAGATCCAGCGTATAGGGGCGTAATGTGCCATTTGGAAAAGCTTTATGGATTCGAGAGCTTTTGCGGGACCGACCATCGATACCTTACGCAGATCCAATGTACAGGGGCGTATTGTATTTTTCGGAAGGGAAACGCAAGATTCGAGGACAAATCTTTTTCTAAGGAGGGGAGGATGATGTGATTTAGACTTATAGATTTTTCTTTTATTTTTCTATTTAAAAAGTATCCCACATCGCTTGTAAACACATAGGAGGCTAGAGTTTCTCCTATATATTGTGTAAGGTTTTCCATTTTCGAAGTTGAATTTTTGAGTGAAAAGGTGAGCACATTTGCTTCCTTTGATTTCGGGCTAAGGATCATGTTTTTTGGTGAGATGCTAAAAACAAAACCCTTTGGTAAGATACCAAAGGAGACACCCTATTGAGAGGCGAAGGTGTCGAAGGGTTGAGATCCTCATAGTGCGATTCCGAGAGGATTGAGATCAAGTGTTTTTGGTGAGATGCTAAAAACAAAACCCTTTGGTAAGATACCGAGGGAGACACCCTATTGAGAGGCGAAGGTGTCGAAGGGTTGAGATCCTCATAGTGCGATTCCGAGAGGATTGAGATCAAGTGTGGGAGATTCAAGGGTGAGAGGCCTGCGGATCTTGCCACACATATTGGTCACTAGTAGAAACTTTCATCCTTTCAAATAATGGAGGAACATGATGGTCGATCCTGGCGGCTTGAAGTAGGCATGGCCACGGGTCGGGTGGGTCAATCCGTAACCCGCCGGGTCAGGGTCCAAGGGTCAAAGGGTTGGCTCGGGTTGAGGGTCAGGGTTAGGGTCAGGAAAAAGATAATCCGTGACCCGGCGGGTCAACCCGCTATTCCAAAATATTTTTTTTGAAAAATTTATTATTAATAAAATAAATTTATACTTATTATGTAAATTATTCTTAGAATATTTCTTATTCGTAATATTACATAAACTAATATGCAAGGGCAATGTGAGACAAATGAACTCCCATTCTTCTCCTTTTATAGACTTGGAAGTCTTCCTTCCATCTTCTCATTTCTAATGTGGGACAAAGACTTCCTCCCACATTGAAAATATGGAGTTAGAATGAGAAGTCATGAGGCTTTACATATGTATCCCACTGTCCTATTTCTCCCACTTCACTTGTTTCCTACATTTTCTACATTGAAAATGAAGTTGGAAATGAAATTTGTGATTTGTCGGATCCGTGGCCATGTCTAGCTTGTAGTGTTCCCGAGCACATCAGTACCCACTCACTTGACCTGCTTTCCAAATTCGACAACACAATAACCAATATCATAATAACTACAAACACAGAAAACAAAACAATCAGACAAATAAAAAAGGACATTTTCGGATTAGGGTTCGGGTCATGTCTCCCGGGTTCTCGACCCGGCGGGTCCGACTCGTCGACCGGGGGGTCGGATCCGTGGCCATGTCTAGCTTGAAGTGTTCCCGAGCACATCAGTACCCACTCGCTTGACCTGCTTTCCAAATTCGACGACACAATAACCAATATCACTTGTTTCCAACATTTTCTACATTGAAAATGAAGTTTAAGAACAAATATATTCTCATATTTTTTCCTCTAACACCCCACATTGAAATTATTGTGGATAAAAAAATTGGTATGGAGATATAAAATCTCCCCACATTTTTAACACTTCATATCAAAGTGATAAAATGTGTTGTGAAGATTTTATCTTCATGTATCATTTATTTATTTTTAATAGTTAATTTTTTTAAAAAAAATGATTTTTTTTTAAAAATGATTTTTTTTAAAAAAATATTGTGACCTGCCGGGACAACGGGTCGACCCGAACCCGTCAATCTGTGACAATTTCGGGTTAGGGTTCGGGTCATGTCCCCCGGGTTCTCGACCCGACGGGTCCGACTCGTCGACCGGAGGGATTGGATCCGTGGCCATGTCTAGCTTGAAGTGTTCCCGAGCACATCAGTACCCACTCGCTTGACCTGCTTTCCAAATTCGACAACACGATAACCAATATCATAATAACTACAAACACATAAAACAAAACAATCAGACAAATCACAAATGACATTTTTACCTGATTAAACAAAACACGAAAAGTGACTCTAACAACTCTTTGGTGGGGTTTATGGACCATCAGAAACAAGTTGAGCTTTAATGAAGACGAATTTACAAGTAATAGGAAACAAGAAGCATATTTGCGATAACTTTTTAGACAACTGAACGATTCCAAAAACACCTTTTGAGAAGATAAGAGCATGTCAAACACTAAACCACAAAGTCCACTCAGGAAAAAGAAAAATATTAAATGGAAAAATCCACAAGTGGGACACTTCAAAATGAATTTTGATGGCTCTAAGCTCCAAACAGGTCAAGCAACTACAAGATTCGTGATTCGGGACTCCAATGGATCGATCATCTCTTATGGAAGCAATCGCTATGACTCTGCCTCCTCCTTAGCTGTCGAAGCTTTGGCCCTTCATTCCGGGCTTATGGTTGCTCATAAAATTGGTCTTCAGCGCATCGACATTGAAGGAGATAGCCTTACAATTATCAACTCCATCAACGACAAGTGGAGGTGTCCGTGGGAGATAAAGATTATGATTTCAGACATCATCCATCTTCTCAAGTTGTTCGAATGGTCGTCTTGTACTCACATATTTCGCGAAGTCAACCAGACAACTAACAAGATGGTTCAACTGCGCCATATAATGGACCATGAGGCTCTCATGTCGCACTCGGAGTTCATTTCACTTATCTGGAGAGAAGCTATTGGTTGATGGTTTAACAAGGTATGAAACCTTTCAAAATCTTACCTTGTATTAAAAAGAAAGAGAGTGATATGACGAAAGGGAAGAAAAAATGAAGTCTTTAATTTGCTAGGTGGTTGAATTTTATTAAATTGAAAACTAAAGAACCCAAATTAAAGTACTACTCCGTATTTTCGTCATCAATTCTATGTAGCCTGTATATTCAAACAATGACACATATTCATATGCACAATATGTTAAAAAAAAAAAAAAAAGCGGGTGGCTATGTGCGACCAAGTTGACTACCCCGCAGTACATCGATCACTCATAGAAAGATGTGAGTGCGTCAATTTATTATATACTCCGTACTATATAATTATTAGACCTGAGTAACCGTGGGTAGGTCTGTTCGGCCCGCCCTGCTCGCCTACATTAGCGGGTAGGCTTGAACATGGGGAAAAGCAGACACGGACTGCTAGGTCCGGCCCGTGCCCGCAGCAATAATGCAGGCAAGATATAATTCACACGAGTCACAGCCAGGGATCCTACATGATACTAAAGGCTCAACATAACATACGATGCATGCATACACTAATCATGAAGACATGCAAGAATTCAATTCAATCACATTCCAACAATATAGAAGCATGAGGAAGGTTTTTACGATGAATAACACGAGTCCAAGTATTGAGCAATATGACTAGAATACGAGAACATGAGTTCAAATCAACACATAACACGATAAAGCATGCATTCATCAAGACTCAATTAAACCACATATTCTCCATCAACGCAAGTAATCACACAACAATTCAAATTGCAAGGCAACCAACGTTAATTAATCTGACAAATACAGAACATATGGGCATACTATAGATTCTTGTCACAAAAGGATAATAAGCATTGACACGTCATCATCCAACATGCTAAGACGATCATCTACAAGCGTTCATACAAGGAGGAGTTGATCACACTATCATGCACCTAACCCAGGCAATTGATCATTAGCGCAATTAATACAATATGTCAAGTAGGCATGCTATAAACAACAGACCATCATGATAGAAGACAATACATAACACAAGACTTAAGCAATGTAACTAGTCACACCTGTAAATATAACACAACAACTGGGTACCAATGGTTATTCATAAGGCACGTGTTAGAGACTACAAAAATCATGTCATGCAATTCAGAGAGAGTCACCATTACAACCGGACAGAGATCCCTAAGGGCAACCATTGACCTTCCCCAACTGACTCATCACCCCTCTCTCCCGTGGAACTTTGGTACGACTCTTTGTAGTAATAAGATAAAGGTTGATCATCATATGAATCAAGAAGGACAACCCCATGACACCTTACTTTTGACTCAAAATGACATCAAGAACTACCTTCCAATACTCACTCAAACCACCCTTATATCCATACATGTTTCCGACACAATGTGTTTACCGACCCGATTCCCCGTGGGAGATACTGACATCCGGGAGAAAGACTCGATAGCATCATCAATGGGTTAACAAACATAGTGGAAGGGGTTGTTTCACACAAGCTGGACTTGACCATATAGAAATAATGGTACTCCCGCTATCCCGTTTGCACAGATCAGTCAGTACACATTTAATTGTTAGGCATACCAATTAGACCTTAGCATATCATGCACTCAACATAGAATCAGTTAACAACACTCCTAATGACCTCCTTGGGGTCTCCCAACCGATCTGTAAAGAACAAGCTGATATTTTGCCTACCCATTTCCAACTACATCCAATAGGGATGGTCTAACGTCTTTCTACCCACTCGAACCCCATCTGGTCGGTTTTCCTTTTTTATAACAAGTCAAGTTTAGTACTTAGTCCAATTTCAGTTAGGCGTCTTAAGTTCATTTTGCCCTTTTTAAAACACTTCCAATTCATTTGAAATTCATGGGCGGTTTTCCAAAACATACACTCGACCCTTTTGTACCCGAATTGCACAACCTTAACTCTGATACCATCTTTGTAACGGCCCAGAATTATGATTTCCGGGTTACGTTTCAAGGGATAAAACCCCTTGTTCGGATCTTGCAATCCAGGTACGGGTCGAGGTTTCAAAGTCATTTAAGATTAATAGAAAGAGGGATTTCAAACCCTAAACACCTCGAAGGGCCGTTGGGTACCCTTAACCTGTCCTGGGGACTAACTCGCAAAATTCATTTCACGCGAAAGCAAGACGGAAGCAAAATAAGGATACAAGTGCCACGGCAGAGCCGGGTCAAAAATATAAATCCAAAACAATATAATCAGAGTCTGGTGAAGTCTATAACTCCAGCGCTCACTCTCCGCCGACAAAATGACCCGCGCAATAAGCAAACAGCACCGATAGGATGAACATAAATAATTCCTAAAAAAATTGATTTGGAGTGGGATCAGATCGATGCCCACTTAACTCTGCATCCCAACCATAAGCACACATATACGCTATACCTAATAAAGATGCTCTAATGCAGTACGAAATTCAAACACACTAGCATGCTCCTAGTTCATAATAATGTGCAGAAATATTGTAAAGGGCCCAAGACAATGCCAAGTGGCATATCCCTCTCCTACCTCCACCCCTTCCGACAGGCGGAGACTGGCCAGCTCGTGAATGCATTCATTCATAATAGGGCGGCACGCATGCCTAACCCGCTCCACAATAAAGCCCGCAGGCATATCATAATATAAGGAAGTACTCGATTGACTCAGGGTACCCGATGAGGCTGGGCCACCCTATGACCCTAGCAAAGACTCTAGGACTATCACAGATAACGGCCGTTCTGTTTACAAACACATAGAGAAATCGAATGCTCAACGATCAATGCAACCTAGCATGGTACTACATGGCATGCTGATCATGAATGCAACACCTAGTATATCATGCACTTAAAGCAGGGAATAGCTCTATTCAATCTGAGTAAGCTCCGAAGAGACTTACCTGAAGATGCAGAACAGCAAGATAACACAAGCAAGGGCCCATATGCAAGTCCAAAGCAATCCAAAAAGCAATACACACCTATTATCAAGCCATTTCCATAAGCTATCGGTCCATCATTCATACACACGAACTTCAAGTTCTCAACATACTCAAACCAATCGATAGTAAAACCATTTTTCAAAACCTTTCCGATACGATCAACATCAACTAAAATCATCATTCAAATGAAACCCATCGATAAATCTTATCAACAATATTTTCAAACTCATTTCCCGAAGTTTTCGCAATTCTTAAACATCAAGCTAAGTCAACTCATACTCAAAACATTTTCTCAAATCATAATTATAGAAATAATTCCGGCATTTTATTTCCAAAACCTTGACTTTAATACTTCAAGTAATTTAAGACAATGATAAACGATTCCAAAATGAATCCATCTTCACAACCCTTATTCATAGGTCAAAATCAACAAATCATTTTACAAATTCCAAAATCGCATAAAATACATCACATAATATTACTTTTAAATAATTTATAATATATAATAATTTCAGAATTTTATTTCTATAAATCAGAATTATCATAATAATAATAATAATAAGTAAATACCCTCATATAACATATATATAGAAACCACACATAACAACAACATCCCAAAAGAGAGAAATCAGGCCCAAACCCCAACTCACCAACCCGAAATGGAAGGCCCAACCCGAACCCGGTTCTCCTTCTCCCTCACAAAAAGACCCGGAATCCGACCCGGATAGAGGCCCAGAAAATAGGCCCAGATCCCATCGGTACCTGCCTTCCTCAATGGTGAACAGATCTCCGCCTTTGCCGAAGGAAAACGAAGGAAGAAGAAGGGAATCCGGCCTGCCGGCGGCGACTCCTCTCGGCCTGAGATTCTATCACTCCGCCTGAACCCCGACCCCGACTATACACCCAGACAATTAGAACAAAACGTAGCAAGGGAGGAAGGAGGAAAAGAAGATTACCGACGGCTCCATCTCCGATTTCGGGATGCTCGAGGGCGGCTCTGGCGGAAAATCGACGGGAAAGAGCTTCGGGGGCCTGGGTCGGACGGAGAAGCTTATAAAGGTGGAACTTTATTGTGTTTCGAAGCAAAAAGGAAAGGAGAGCGAGGCCTTACCATCCTGAATCGCGAAAACAGAGGGAAGGGGACGGCGGGGACTTGCTCGGCCGACGACTGCTGTTGCTCGGAGGAAGAAGGAGGAAGAATCTGCTACTGTGTTGCTCGACGGAACGAGAGAGAAGGGGTGAGGTGGGTGGTTTTGTCTCGTCGGAGAACAGGAGACAGTTCCAGTAAGGTGACTGATGGTGATGGTGTTGCTGTCGGCTCGTGGCGACGACAAGAGGCGGAGGAGATGCTGCTAACGAAGAGGAGGGTGCAGGTGGCTGAGCATGGAAGGATTTGTTTGAAAAGAAAATGGAGAAGGGGATTGGACAGTTTATGCGTTTGGACACAAGAGAGGGAGGGCTTGGTGTTGTTGCAGTGCTCATGTCGACACAAAGGGGGAAAGAGGAGCTGGATTCTGAACATTTGGATAAGAAGAAGGGAAGATGACAGAATGAGGTGAATCACTACCTGACTGGAACTGATTTCGGATGAAAGAAAGTGGGAGAACAATTGGTCCCAATCGGAAATTAAAATTACCCGGAAAATAAACCACGAAACCCGCTCACTTGACATTAACCCGACTCGATCAAAATAACGCTTTAAAATTTCGAAGGTGTCGACATCCCAAAGTTTATTTCAAATCCCAAGGCAAAATGACGGAATTGTCCTTCAAGGTTCAAAATTAGACCGGAATCCGCTTTAAGGATTTTAAAATAAGATTTTTAAGGTGAAGACGAGGGTTTTCAAATGCCCGATTCTTTTCGACCTAAATCCCCTTTTTTAATATTTGTTGAAATTTATTATTTAAAAATCCGGGCCTTTACATCATCCACCTCTAAAAACAAGTCTCGTCCCCGAGACTAAAACCAAAATAAAGTAGGGGATGAAGTTTGAAATTGATGAGTCCAAGGACCATGTCCAGAATCTTGTAATCATCTCGGTTGCGTCTTCCGGGATTCTCACAACATCCAAGTCACGATCGTGACATCTCCAATTGGCCTTGACAAGTATGCGATAAGCGCCCCTATCACATCCTCGCTTCGACTTTTCGGAAGTGCCACAACTCTAAAAGTTCTACAATGTCGTCACTAGGTCTTAGCAAGCACCCTACAAGCGCCCTCATAAAATGATTGTATCCACTTCGTGAAGTATCATAGAGTTGCCCGGGTTTGAAAAGTTTCTAAAGGGATTCCATAATTGAAAATAAAGATTAGCCTCAAAATCGTTGAAATTATTTGTAGTGTTTATTCTTTTACAATCCAAGTTGGTCATTTTTCAAAACCGCTCAAAATCTTCAAATAAGATGTTTAACCAAGCAACTTTACACCAAAACAAGCAAAATCCCTTCGATCAGAATTTCGTCACAACCCTCCAAAACCAAGTCAGTTTTCCACATAACAATCAATCAAATTCAGAAGCTCGGAGGTGGAATCATCCACCTCTAAGGGCTAATCCCATATTCTCTTCCTAGTTTCCAGAATCAAATCAATCCATCAATCTCCATTCAAGCAAGATTCATACGTCAGGACAAATGCATAACAGCTTAAACCAACCAATCTCCAACCAACACATCATACGACAAGTCTCAACTATGTACCCACAAAGTGCCACAAGGTCACATCAAGCATCTCAAAATCACACTAAAGGTTACAATGTGCATCTCAATCAACATATCAAAATCATAACAACGCCTCGACATCACACCATAAATCATAAAAGGTATCGCACTATCGCATATCAACACCGCAATCATAGTAGGGTCAGTCACAACAAGGGATCTCATTTAACGCATTAAATCACATAGTCATTCTATCCAGTTTCTATCCAGCATTATCATAACAAATTTATCACATCAAACACAAACAGGGTCATGCTAGTAAGATTCAACAAAAGGGAAGATCAAGCAGTATATCAACATCAATATGTCAACATGCTCTCCAGATATCATCTCAACTCATCACAACACCATATAACGATCATTTGGTCATTAGGCAGACATACACTATTACCTCATATATATACGAGTCATATTCATGCTCTGAGTCATATTCATCATTTAATATATCAATAATCATGCTTGCCAACCATATAATAACACAACATTACCTCATGTATAATATCACAACACATCCTATCATGCTTCTAAATCAACATAGCAAAGCAGCAATATATCATGATAACATTTGTCACTACCACTAGATTTCAGTATTGCATAAGAACATGTAATATCATTCCCTATCAGATGCATCATGGTCATTATCTAACGTCATGCCAGCAAATATAAATAAATCACATCATCAAGAAAATCCTCACATCATACCAATCAGAATAAAACAAAATCCCCACTCGCCCATCTCCACTCTCAAGCCAAGACTAATCCTCTTCTAGACCGACAACGTCATCTCAGAAAAACTTCCCAAAGAAATCCCAATTCATCCCGATGCGCAAATCTCGCCCTCATTCCACCAACTCTCGCACACACCATCCACCTCTAAGAATCCAACTCCTATCTCTACTCTACACCCGAGTACCCTCTCATACTATATCCTCACTTCTCTTATGGCCATTTCTTACACTTCCCACACTTCCTAAGATATCACCAGCATGATGCCTTGCAAAATTCCTAAAGCTCACTCAGTCTTACCTAAACCAACATCTCTCTCTTGCGACTTATCTCATAACATCCCCGATCATCCTAACCACTCAAGCTCTTTCACCACTCTTCTACCATGCTACCAACGACCTCACCCACAGGTTTAAGGAAGAAGCAATACCTAAAATCATCAAACACAAAGTCTACATCATGTCAACTAGCATTTATAAACATAACATCATGGGTTCAACAAGCCTCAGTAATCATCATGCTCAATAATCATTGCAACATCATATATGAACATACTGAAGTCAAGCTAACATGTTGCACTATAACCTTATCAGATACAACTCAAGTCTCTTAGCATATGCAGTTCAATTTTACAGGCAAAGGGATTCAATCATGCTTAGCAACTTAGAGTAGCAACACGTCACGACATCATGGTACATTAGATCCATAAGGCATCACATCATATCATCATAGACGACAGGCAATCAGACAATAGTCATCATCAAGTCAGCACATCAACACATAAACGTCACCATCAAGCATTGCAACATGGTTATCAACATATTCAGAAAAGTTAGCAATTCAAACGGAGGACACTCCCGCATGCAAGTCATATCGTACACAGTAACCGTGATTCTCGATGCGTGCTCGTCCTACCGACATTGTTGATCCTGAGGCCCGTGGGTTATGGGCCCACGCTTCTGCTGCACTGCTCTATTGCTATCTAACTTTTTGTTCCCTCATCCATGCGGTCGCTCGTCGAATGTATCGCATAGGGTCCAGGTTAGCGGAGATAGGGGAGTGACAAGAGAAGACAACCCGAAGTCCCTCTCGGAACCAACCACAGACCCATACTAAGACGACAACTAGAGACAAAACTTCGGCCCGAGAATAGCAACGACGCCCTTATGAAAGTCTATTAGGTTGCAATTGTGACAATCAGACACAAATTCATCATGGGGCATATCAATCATATTAGTCCACACTAACATGTACCTATCTCAAAGAGAACGACATGCATATTCATTCCAAAAGACACAATCAAGTTCTACATTAATGCATGTGAGACGAACTAACAGTTCATTATTCCATGAAAGCAGAGGTGCCTAGTGCCTACTAATTTCAAGCAAATTATGCAAAGCCAATAATGGTCATGCGGGGTTTAACGGGGGTGACAAGTATCATGTGTATGAAAAATGAATGAGCATGGTATACACGTCGACAAATGAGGTCAACATAGCATGACGGGGTACATCATAAAATCAAACTAACGTTATTCGAGGATACATAAGAGCAGAATGAAAATTATCACATCTAATAACAAGGATCATATGATAGGTTGAGAATGACGTGTAATCATACGACGAGATATATTTAGAAGCATAAGTAATACATGATACTAGCGATACATGATAAGGCATGATCATAGCCAGGAATCATTTAAAGGAGTTCATCATAATGTCCGTGAAAATAAGAGGGATCACCACAGAGTAACAAATGGAACATCACGACGATAGATCATAATCATGCTAGGAATGAACTGTCGTAGGGCACCTAAAACGGTACGATAGTCATCAATCATAGAAAACGTACAACACGTGATCATTTGGCAGTCATATTGGAAATCATAAGCCCTACATGATACTAGTAACACATATCGAGCATTAATACAGTCAAGGTAATTCGATTAGATTCATTCTAGCATTCATGTGTCATACGTATGTGAAGACATGATATAGCGTGGTGTGTGATCATGCGAGGTGCCAAGTCATACATGTATGCAAGCACGAGAGGATATCATGGAGCAATAGAGGAATACTACCGAGCGACAATATGTAAGCATTCTACGATTAACCATAACAGAAAGCAAATCAATCGTCGAATTCAACATCAATTAACTTGCAGGAGTAAGACATGTTATGTCAATAGAAAGAGGGAAGAACCACACTACCAGGAACCTAGCTCGAGAGAGAATCAGCAATAATGCAGGCAAGATATAATTCACACGAGTCACAGCCAGGGATCCTACATGATACTAAAGGCTCAACATAACATACGATGCATGCATACACTAATCATGAAGACATGCAAGAATTCAATTCAATCACATTCCAACAATACAGAAGCATGAGGAAGGTTTTTACGATGAATAACACGAGTCCAAGTATTGAGCAATATGACTAGAATACGAGAACATGAGTTCAAATCAACACATAACACGATAAAGCATGCATTCATCAAGACTCAATTAAACCACATATTCTCCATCAACGCAAGTAATCACACAACAATTCAAATTGCAAGGCAACCAACGTTAATTAATCTGACAAATACAGAACATATGGGCATACTATAGATTCTTGTCACAAAAGGATAATAAGCATTGACACGTCATCATCCAACATGCTAAGACGATCATCTACAAGCGTTCATACAAGGAGGAGTTGATCACACTATCATGCACCTAACCCAGGCAAAACAACAAGCATATACGTTCATATCATGTGGTTCATGCTTTCAATTGATCATTAGCGCAATTAATACAATATGTCAAGTAGGCATGCTATAAACAACAGACCATCATGATAGAAGACAATACATAACACAAGACTTAAGCAATGTAACTAGTCACACCTGTAAATATAACACAACAACTGGGTACCAATGGTTATTCATAAGGCACGTGTTAGAGACTACAAAAATCATGTCATGCAATTCAGAGAGAGTCACCATTACAACCGGACAGAGATCCCTAAGGGCAACCATTGACCTTCCCCAACTGACTCATCACCCCTCTCTCCCGTGGAACTTTGGTACGACTCTTTGTAGTAATAAGATAAAGGTTGATCATCATATGAATCAAGAAGGACAACCCCATGACACCTTACTTTTGACTCAAAATGACATCAAGAACTACCTTCCAATACTCACTCAAACCACCCTTATATCCATACATGTTTCCGACACAATGTGTTTACCGACCCGATTCCCCGTGGGAGATACTGACATCCGGGAGAAAGACTCAATAGCATCATCAATGGGTTAACAAACATAGTGGAAGGGGTTGTTTCACACAAGCTGGACTGGACCATATAGAAATAATGGTACTCCCGCTATCCCGTTTGCACAGATCAGTCAGTACACATTTAATTGTTAGGCATACCAATTAGACCTTAGCATATCATGCACTCAACATAGAATCAGTTAACAACACTCCTAATGACCTCCTTGGGGTCTCCCAACCGATCTGTAAAGAACAAGCTGATATTTTGCCTACCCATTTCCAACTACATCCAATAGGGATGGTCTAACGTCTTTCTACCCACTCGAACCCCATCTGGTCGGTTTTTCTCTTTTATAACAAGTCAAGTTTAGTACTTAGTCCAATTTCAGTTAGGCGTCTTAAGTTCATTTTGCCCTTTTTAAAACACTTCCAATTCATTTGAAATTCATGGGCGGTTTTCCAAAACATACACTCGACCCTTTTGTACCCGAATTGCACAACCTTAACTCTGATACCATCTTTGTAACGGCCCAGAATTATGATTTCCGGGTTACGTTTCAAGGGATAAAACCCCTTGTTCGGATCTTGCAATCCAGGTACGGGTCGAGGTTTCAAAGTCATTTAAGATTAATAAAAAGAGGGATTTCAAACCCTAAACACCTCGAAGGGCCGTTGGGTACCCTTAACCTGTCCTGGGGACTAACTCGCAAAATTCATTTCACGCGAAAGCAAGACGGAAGCAAAATAAGGATACAAGTGCCACGGCAGAGCCGGGTCAAAACGGAGTCAAAAATATAAATCCAAAACAATATAATCAGAGTCTGGTGAAGTCTATAACTCCAGCGCTCACTCTCCGCCGACAAAATGACCCGCGCAATAAGCAAACAGCACCGATAGGATGAACATAAATAATTCCTAAAAAAATTGATTTGGAGTGGGATCAGATCGATGCCCACTTAACTCTGCATCCCAACCATAAGCACACATATACGCTATACCTAATAAAGATGCTCTAATGCAGTACGAAATTCAAACACACTAGCATGCTCCTAGTTCATAATAATGTGCAGAAATATTGTAAAGGGCCCAAGACAATGCCAAGTGGCATATCCCTCTCCTACCTCCACCCCTTCCGACAGGCGGAGACTGGCCAGCTCGTGAATGCATTCATTCATAATAGGGCGGCACGCATGCCTAACCCGCTCCACAATAAAGCCCGCAGGCATATCATAATATAAGGAAGTACTCGATTGACTCAGGGTACCCGATGAGGCTGGGCCACCCTATGACCCTAGCAAAGACTCTAGGACTATCACAGATAACGGCCGTTCTGTTTACAAACACATAGAGAAATCGAATGCTCAACGATCAATGCAACCTAGCATGGTACTACATGGCATGCTGATCATGAATGCAACACCTAGTATATCATGCACTTAAAGCAGGGAATAGCTCTATTCAATCTGAGTAAGCTCCGAAGAGACTTACCTGAAGATGCAGAACAGCAAGATAACACAAGCAAGGGCCCATATGCAAGTCCAAAGCAATCCAAAAAGCAATACACACCTATTATCAAGCCATTTCCATAAGCTATCGGTCCATCATTCATACACACGAACTTCAAGTTCTCAACATACTCAAACCAATCGATAGTAAAACCATTTTTCAAAACCTTTCCGATACGATCAACATCAACTAAAATCATCATTCAAATGAAACCCATCGATAAATCTTATCAACAATATTTTCAAACTCATTTCCCGAAGTTTTCGCAATTCTTAAACATCAAGCTAAGTCAACTCATACTCAAAACATTTTCTCAAATCATAATTATAGAAATAATTCCGGCATTTTATTTCCAAAACCTTGACTTTAATACTTCAAGTAATTTAAGACAATGATAAACGATTCCAAAATGAATCCATCTTCACAACCCTTATTCATAGGTCAAAATCAACAAATCATTTTACAAATTCCAAAATCGCATAAAATACATCACATAATATTACTTTTAAATAATTTATAATATATAATAATTTCAGAATTTTATTTCTATAAATCAGAATTATCATAATAATAATAATAATAAGTAAATACCCTCATATAACATATATATAGAAACCACACATAACAACAACATCCCAAAAGAGAGAAATCAGGCCCAAACCCCAACTCACCAACCCGAAATGGAAGGCCCAACCCGAACCCGGTTCTCCTTCTCCCTCACAAAAAGACCCGGAATCCGACCCGGATAGAGGCCCAGAAAATAGGCCCAGATCCCATCGGTACCTGCCTTCCTCAATGGTGAACAGATCTCCGCCTTTGCCGAAGGAAAACGAAGGAAGAAGAAGGGAATCCGGCCTGCCGGCGGCGACTCCTCTCGGCCTGAGATTCTATCACTCCGCCTGAACCCCGACCCCGACTATACACCCAGACAATTAGAACAAAACGTAGCAAGGGAGGAAGGAGGAAAAGAAGATTACCGACGGCTCCATCTCCGATTTCGGGATGCTCGAGGGCGGCTCCGGCGGAAAATCAACGGGAAAGAGCTTCGGGGGCCTGGGTCGGACGGAGAAGCTTATAAAGGTGGAACTTTATTGTGTTTCGAAGCAAAAAGGAAAGGAGAGCGAGGCCTTACCATCCTGAATCGCGAAAACAGAGGGAAGGGGACGGCGGGGACTTGCTCGGCCGACGACTGCTGTTGCTCGGAGGAAGAAGGAGGAAGAATCTGCTACTGTGTTGCTCGACGGAACGAGAGAGAAGGGGTGAGGTGGGTGGTTTTGTCTCGTCGGAGAACAGGAGACAGTTCCAGTAAGGTGACTGATGGTGATGGTGTTGCTGTCGGCTCGTGGCGACGACAAGAGGCGGAGGAGATGCTGCTAACGAAGAGGAGGGTGCAGGTGGCTGAGCATGGAAGGATTTGTTTGAAAAGAAAATGGAGAAGGGGATTGGACAGTTTATGCGTTTGGACACAAGAGAGGGAGGGCTTGGTGTTGTTGCAGTGCTCATGTCGACACAAAGGGGGAAAGAGGAGCTGGATTCTGAACATTTGGATAAGAAGAAGGGAAGATGACAGAATGAGGTGAATCACTACCTGACTGGAACTGATTTCGGATGAAAGAAAGTGGGAGAACAATTGGTCCCAATCGGAAATTAAAATTACCCGGAAAATAAACCACGAAACCCGCTCACTTGACATTAACCCGACTCGATCAAAATAACGCTTTAAAATTTCGAAGGTGTCGACATCCCAAAGTTTATTTCAAATCCCAAGGCAAAATGACGGAATTGTCCTTCAAGGTTCAAAATTAGACCGGAATCCGCTTTAAGGATTTTAAAATAAGATTTTTAAGGTGAAGACGAGGGTTTTCAAATGCCCGATTCTTTTCGACCTAAATCCCCTTTTTTAATATTTGTTGAAATTTATTATTTAAAAATCCGGGCCTTTACATCATCCACCTCTAAAAACAAGTCTCGTCCCCGAGACTAAAACCAAAATAAAGTAGGGGATGAAGTTTGAAATTGATGAGTCCAAGGACCATGTCCAGAATCTTGTAATCATCTCGGTTGCGTCTTCCGGGATTCTCACAACATCCAAGTCACGATCGTGACATCTCCAATTGGCCTTGACAAGTATGCGATAAGCGCCCCTATCACATCCTCGCTTCGACTTTTCGGAAGTGCCACAACTCTAAAAGTTCTACAATGTCGTCACTAGGTCTTAGCAAGCACCCTACAAGCGCCCTCATAAAATGATTGTATCCACTTCGTGAAGTATCATAGAGTTGCCCGGGTTTGAAAAGTTTCTAAAGGGATTCCATAATTGAAAATAAAGATTAGCCTCAAAATCGTTGAAATTATTTGTAGTGTTTATTCTTTTACAATCCAAGTTGGTCATTTTTCAAAACCGCTCAAAATCTTCAAATAAGATGTTTAACCAAGCAACTTTACACCAAAACAAGCAAAATCCCTTCGATCAGAATTTCGTCACAACCCTCCAAAACCAAGTCAGTTTTCCACATAACAATCAATCAAATTCAGAAGCTCGGAGGTGGAATCATCCACCTCTAAGGGCTAATCCCATATTCTCTTCCTAGTTTCCAGAATCAAATCAATCCATCAATCTCCATTCAAGCAAGATTCATACGTCAGGACAAATGCATAACAGCTTAAACCAACCAATCTCCAACCAACACATCATACGACAAGTCTCAACTATGTACCCACAAAGTGCCACAAGGTCACATCAAGCATCTCCAAATCACACTAAAGGTTACAATGTGCATCTCAATCAACATATCAAAATCATAACAACGCCTCGACATCACACCATAAATCATAAAAGGTATCGCACTATCGCATATCAACACCGCAATCATAGTAGGGTCAGTCACAACAAGGGATCTCATTTAACGCATTAAATCACATAGTCATTCTATCCAGTTTCTATCCAGCATTATCTTAACAAATTTATCACATCAAACACAAACAGGGTCATGCTAGTAAGATTCAACAAAAGGGAAGATCAAGCAGTATATCAACATCAATATGTCAACATGCTCTCCAGATATCATCTCAACTCATCACAACACCATATAACGATCATTTGGTCATTAGGCAGACATACACTATTACCTCATATATATACGAGTCATATTCATGCTCTGAGTCATATTCATCATTTAATATATCAATAATCATGCTTGCCAACCATATAATAACACAACATTACCTCATGTATAATATCACAACACAACCTATCATGCTTCTAAATCAACATAGCAAAGCAGCAATATATCATGATAACATTTGTCACTACCACTAGATTTCAGTATTGCATAACAACATGTAATATCATTCCCTATCAGATGCATCATGGTCATTATCTAACGTCATGCCAGCAAATATAAATAAATCACATCATCAAGAAAATCCTCACATCATACCAATCAAAATAAAACAAAATCCCCACTCGCCCATCTCCACTCTCAAGCCAAGACTAATCCTCTTCTAGACCGACAACGTCATCTCAGAAAAACTTCCCAAAGAAATCCCAATTCATCCCGATGCGCAAATCTCGCCCTCATTCCACCAACTCTCGCACACACCATCCACCTCTAAGAATCCAACTCCTATCTCTACTCTACACCCGAGTACCCTCTCATACTATATCCTCACTTCTCTTATGGCCATTTCTTACACTTCCCACACTTCCTAAGATATCACCAGCATGATGCCTTGCAAAATTCCTAAAGCTCACTCAGTCTTACCTAAACCAACATCTCTCTCTTGCGACTTATCTCATAACATCCCCGATCATCCTAACCACTCAAGCTCTTTCACCACTCTTCTACCATGCTACCAACGACCTCACCCACAGGTTTAAGGAAGAAGCAATACTTAAAATCATCAAACACAAAGTCTACATCATGTCAACTAGCATTTATAAACATAACATCATGGGTTCAACAAGCCTCAGTAATCATCATGCTCAATAATCATTGCAACATCATATATGAACATACTGAAGTCAAGCTAACATGTTGCACTATAACCTTATCAGATACAACTCAAGTCTCTTAGCATATGCAGTTCAATTTTACAGGCAAAGGGATTCAATCATGCTTAGCAACTTAGAGTAGCAACACGTCACGACATCATGGTACATTAGATCCATAAGGCATCACATCATATCATCATAGACGACAGGCAATCAGACAATAGTCATCATCAAGTCAGCACATCAACACATAAACGTCACCATCAAGCATTGCAACATGGTTATCAACATATTCAGAAAAGTTAGCAATTCAAACGGAGGACACTCCCGCATGCAAGTCATATCGTACACAGTAACCGTGATTCTCGATGCGTGCTCGTCCTACCGACATTGTTGATCCTGAGGCCCGTGGGTTATGGGCCCACGCTTCTGCTGCACTGCTCTATTGCTATCTAACTTTTTGTTCCCTCATCCATGCGGTCGCTCGTCGAATGTATCGCATAGGGTCCAGGTTAGCGGAGATAGGGGAGTGACAAGAGAAGACAACCCGAAGTCCCTCTCGGAACCAACCACAGACCCATACTAAGACGACAACTAGAGACAAAACTTCGGCCCGAGAATAGCAACGACGCCCTTATGAAAGTCTATTAGGTTGCAATTGTGACAATCAGACACAAATTCATCATGGGGCATATCAATCATATTAGTCCACACTAACATGTACCTATCTCAAAGAGAACGACATGCATATTCATTCCAAAAGACACAATCAAGTTCTACATTAATGCATGTGAGACGAACTAATAGTTCATTATTCCATGAAAGCAGAGGTGCCTAGTGCCTACTAATTTCAAGCAAATTATGCAAAGCCAATAATGGTCATGCGGGGTTTAACGGGGGTGACAAGTATCATGTGTATGAAAAATGAATGAGCATGGTATACACGTCGACAAATGAGGTCAACATAGCATGACGGGGTACATCATAAAATCAAACTAACGTTATTCGAGGATACATAAGAGCAGAATGAAAATTATCACATCTAATAACAAGGATCATATAATAGGTTGAGAATGACGTGTAATCATACGACGAGATATATTTAGAAGCATAAGTAATACATGATACTAGCGATACATGATAAGGCATGATCATAGCCAGGAATCATTTAAAGGAGTTCATCATAATGTCCGTGAAAATAAGAGGGATCACCACAGAGTAACAAATGGAACATCACGACGATAGATCATAATCATGCTAGGAATGAACTGTCGTAGGGCACCTAAAACGGTACGATAGTCATCAATCATAGAAAACGTACAACACGTGATCATTTGGCAGTCATATTGGAAATCATAAGCCCTACATGATACTAGTAACACATATCGAGCATTAATACAGTCAAGGTAATTCGATTAGATTCATTCTAGCATTCATGTGTCATACGTATGTGAAGACATGATATAGCGTGGTGTGTGATCATGCGAGGTGCCAAGTCATACATGTATGCAAGCACGAGAGGATATCATGGAGCAATAGAGGAATACTACCGAGCGACAATATGTAAGCATTCTACGATTAACCATAACAAAAAGCAAATCAATCGTCGAATTCAACATCAATTAACTTGCAGGAGTAAGACATGTTATGTCAATAGAAAGAGGGAAGAACCACACTATCAGGAACCTAGCTCGAGAGAGAATCAGCAATAATGCAGGCAAGATATAATTCACACGAGTCACAGCCAGGGATCCTACATGATACTAAAGGCTCAACATAACATAGGATGCATGCATACACTAATCATGAAGACATGCAAGAATTCAATTCAATCACATTCCAACAATACAGAAGCATGAGGAAGGTTTTTACGATGAATAACACGAGTCCAAGTATTGAGCAATATGACTAGAATACGAGAACATGAGTTCAAATCAACACATAACACGATAAAGCATGCATTCATCAAGACTCAATTAAACCACATATTCTCCATCAACGCAAGTAATCACACAACAATTCAAATTGCAAGGCAACCAACGTTAATTAATCTGACAAATACAGAACATATGGGCATACTATAGATTCTTGTCACAAAAGGATAATAAGCATTGACACGTCATCATCCAACATGCTAAGACGATCATCTACAAGCGTTCATACAAGGAGGAGTTGATCACACTATCATGCACCTAACCCAGGCAAAACAACAAGCATATACGTTCATATCATGTGGTTCATGCTTTCAATTGATCATTAGCGCAATTAATACAATATGTCAAGTAGGCATGCTATAAACAACAGACCATCATGATAGAAGACAATACATAACACAAGACTTAAGCAATGTAACTAGTCACACCTGTAAATAAAACACAACAACTGGGTACCAATGGTTATTCATAAGGCACGTGTTAGAGACTACAAAAATCATGTCATGCAATTCAGAGAGAGTCACCATTACAACCGGACAGAGATCCCTAAGGGCAACCATTGACCTTCCCCAACTGACTCATCACCCCTCTCTCCCGTGGAACTTTGGTACGACTCTTTGTAGTAATAAGATAAAGGTTGATCATCATATGAATCAAGAAGGACAACCCCATGACACCTTACTTTTGACTCAAAATGACATCAAGAACTACCTTCCAATACTCACTCAAACCACCCTTATATCCATACATGTTTCCGACACAATGTGTTTACCGACCCGATTCCCCGTGGGAGATACTGACATCCGGGAGAAAGACTCGATAGCATCATCAATGGGTTAACAAACATAGTGGAAGGGGTTGTTTCACACAAGCTGGACTTGACCATATAGAAATAATGGTACTCCCGCTATCCCGTTTGCACAGATCAGTCAGTACACATTTAATTGTTAGGCATACCAATTAGACCTTAGCATATCATGCACTCAACATAGAATCAGTTAACAACACTCCTAATGACCTCCTTGGGGTCTCCCAACCGATCTGTAAAGAACAAGCTGATATTTTGCCTACCCATTTCCATCTACATCCAATAGGGATGGTCTAACGTCTTTCTACCCACTCGAACCCCATCTGGTCGGTTTTCCTCTTTTATAACAAGTCAAGTTTAGTACTTAGTCCAATTTCAGTTAGGCATCTTAAGTTCATTTTGCCCTTTTTAAAACACTTCCAATTCATTTGAAATTCATGGGCGGTTTTCCAAAACATACACTCGACCCTTTTGTACCCGAATTGCACAACCTTAACTCTGATACCATCTTTGTAACGGCCCAGAATTATGATTTCCGGGTTACGTTTCAAGGGATAAAACCCCTTGTTCGGATCTTGCAATCCAGGTACGGGTCGAGGTTTCAAAGTCATTTAAGATTAATAGAAAGAGGGATTTCAAACCCTAAACACCTCGAAGGGCCGTTGGGTACCCTTAACCTGTCCTGGGGACTAACTCGCAAAATTCATTTCACGCGAAAGCAAGACGGAAGCAAAATAAGGATACAAGTGCCACGGCAGAGCCGGGTCAAAAATATAAATCCAAAACAATATAATCAGAGTCTGGTGAAGTCTATAACTCCAGCGCTCACTCTCCGCCGACAAAATGACCCGCGCAATAAGCAAACAGCACCGATAGGATGAACATAAATAATTCCTAAAAAAATTGATTTGGAGTGGGATCAGATCGATGCCCACTTAACTCTGCATCCCAACCATAAGCACACATATACGCTATACCTAATAAAGATGCTCTAATGCAGTACGAAATTCAAACACACTAGCATGCTCCTAGTTCATAATAATGTGCAGAAATATTGTAAAGGGCCCAAGACAATGCCAAGTGGCATATCCCTCTCCTACCTCCACCCCTTCCGACAGGCGGAGACTGGCCAGCTCGTGAATGCATTCATTCATAATAGGGCGGCACGCATGCCTAACCCGCTCCACAATAAAGCCCGCAGGCATATCATAATATAAGGAAGTACTCGATTGACTCAGGGTACCCGATGAGGCTGGGCCACCCTATGACCCTAGCAAAGACTCTAGGACTATCACAGATAACGGCCGTTCTGTTTACAAACACATAGAGAAATCGAATGCTCAACGATCAATGCAACCTAGCATGGTACTACATGGCATGCTGATCATGAATGCAACACCTAGTATATCATGCACTTAAAGCAGGGAATAGCTCTATTCAATCTGAGTAAGCTCCGAAGAGACTTACCTGAAGATGCAGAACAGCAAGATAACACAAGCAAGGGCCCATATGCAAGTCCAAAGCAATCCAAAAAGCAATACACACCTATTATCAAGCCATTTCCATAAGCTATCGGTCCATCATTCATACACACGAACTTCAAGTTCTCAACATACTCAAACCAATCGATAGTAAAACCATTTTTCAAAACCTTTCCGATACGATCAACATCAACTAAAATCATCATTCAAATGAAACCCATCGATAAATCTTATCAACAATATTTTCAAACTCATTTCCCGAAGTTTTCGCAATTCTTAAACATCAAGCTAAGTCAACTCATACTCAAAACATTTTCTCAAATCATAATTATAGAAATAATTCCGGCATTTTATTTCCAAAACCTTGACTTTAATACTTCAAGTAATTTAAGACAATGATAAACGATTCCAAAATGAATCCATCTTCACAACCCTTATTCATAGGTCAAAATCAACAAATCATTTTACAAATTCCAAAATCGCATAAAATACATCACATAATATTACTTTTAAATAATTTATAATATATAATAATTTCAGAATTTTATTTCTATAAATCAGAATTATCATAATAATAATAATAATAAGTAAATACCCTCATATAACATATATATAGAAACCACACATAACAACAACATCCCAAAAGAGAGAAATCAGGCCCAAACCCCAACTCACCAACCCGAAATGGAAGGCCCAACCCGAACCCGGTTCTCCTTCTCCCTCACAAAAAGACCCGGAATCCGACCCGGATAGAGGCCCAGAAAATAGGCCCAGATCCCATCGGTACCTGCCTTCCTCAATGGTGAACAGATCTCCGCCTTTGCCGAAGGAAAACGAAGGAAGAAGAAGGGAATCCGGCCTGCCGGCGGCGACTCCTCTCGGCCTGAGATTCTATCACTCCGCCTGAACCCCGACCCCGACTATACACCCAGACAATTGGAACAAAACGTAGCAAGGGAGGAAGGAGGAAAAGAAGATTACCGACGGCTCCATCTCCGATTTCGGGATGCTCGAGGGCGGCTCCGGCGGAAAATCGACGGGAAAGAGCTTCGGGGGCCTGGGTCGGACGGAGAAGCTTATAAAGGTGGAACTTTATTGTGTTTCGAAGCAAAAAGGAAAGGAGAGCGAGGCCTTACCATCCTGAATCGCGAAAACAGAGGGAAGGGGACGGCGGGGACTTGCTCGGCCGACGACTGCTGTTGCTCGAAGGAAGAAGGAGGAAGAATCTGCTACTGGGTTGCTCGACGGAACGAGAGAGAAGGGGTGAGGTGGGTGGTTTTGTCTCGTCGGAGAACAGGAGACAGTTCCAGTAAGGTGACTAATGGTGATGGTGTTGCTTTCGGCTCGTGGCGACGACAAGAGGCGGAGGAGATGCTGCTAACGAAGAGGAGGGTGCAGGTGGCTGAGCATGGAAGGATTTGTTTGAAAAGAAAATGGAGAAGGGGATTGGACAGTTGCTGCGTTTGGACACAAGAGAGGGAGGGCTTGGTGTTGTTGCAGTGCTCATGTCGACACAAAGGGGGAAAGAGGAGCTGGATTCTGAACATTTGGATAAGAAGAAGGGAAGATGACAGAATGAGGTAAATCACTACCTGACTGGAACTGATTTCGGATAAAAGAAAGTGGGAGAACAATTGGACCCAATCGGAAATTAAAATTACCCGGAAAATAAACCACGAAACCCGCTCACTTGACATTAACCCGACTCGATCAAAATAACGCTTTAAAATTTCGAAGGTGTCGACATCCCAAAGTTTATTTCAAATCCCAAGGCAAAATGATGGAATTGTCCTTCAAGGTTCAAAATTAGACCGGAATCCGCTTTAAGGATTTTAAAATAAGATTTTTAAGGTGAAGACGAGGGTTTTCAAATGCCCGATTCTTTTCGACCTAAATCCCCTTTTTTAATATTTGTTGAAATTTATTATTTAAAAATCCGGGCCTTTACAACGGGAGCTTGATTTATTTTAATTTGAACATCATTTTATATATTTATATAATACTATATTAATATATAGACGTGTTTAAAACAAAAATATGTATAAAGTATTTTTTTATAATTTATAAATTAGTTGGAAAGAGATACGATACAAATTTTGAAAATGATTTAATAAGGTAATGTATGTAAACGAATTATGAGAATATTGCAATCGGAAAAAAAATGGAAACATGTCTAAATATTTACGGCAATATAACCGAAAATTAAAAAAAAAGGGAATTGATTCAAATCATATTTAAAATAGGAAACAAATATTTTAAAGTTTCCATAATAATATTGACCAATAAGAAAATCTCATTTGAATAAACAAATTCAACTTTAATTTTGGGCGTGACACGTCAGCAAAATGCTAGCAGAATTAGTAATATATATATTGCAATCGGAAAAAAAAATGGAAACATGTCTCAATATTTACGACAATATAACCGAAAATAAATAAAAAAGGGAATGGATTCAAATCATATTTAAAATAGAAACCAAATATTTTAAAGTTTCCATAATGATATTGACCAATAAGAAAAGCTCATTTGAATAAAAAATTCAACTTTAATTGTGAGGGTGACACATCAGCAAAATGCTAGCAGAATTAGTAATATTAATAGATAGATATTGCAATCGGAAAAAAAATGGAAACATGTCTCAATATTTACGACAATATAACCGAAAATAAATAAAAAAAAGGGAATGGATTCAAATCATATTTAAAATAGGAAATAAATATTTTAAAGTTTCCATAATGATATTGACCAATAAGAAAAGCTCATTTGAATAAAAAATTCAACTTTAATTGTGAGCGTGACACGTCAGCAAAATACTAGCAGAATTAGTAATATTAATAGATATAGATAGATAATATATACATAATAAATAATATAATTAGTATAGTTACTTATATAGTTATTGTTTTTATTAGTTACTATATTATTATATATATATATACTAATTAGTAAATCTAATTAGTAACTATATATTATAAAAAAAACTATAGTTACTCTTTTTAATAGGAGTATCAATTAGTATAGATACTAATATATGTACATTTTATTAGATTTATTAGTAACTATATATAGTAACTGTATTACTGTTTTTTATTATATATATATATATATATATATATATATATATATATATATATATATATATATATATATATATATATATATATAGGGAAGCTTTAAAATGTAAAAAGTCCTTAACGTGTAAAATTTACTTAACGTGTAAAATTTTGTTTTTTTATTGCAAAACCGGACACGCTGGCTGGTTTAAAAAAAACGAACCGGACCCGTTTCATAAAAAAAGGCTAAACCGGAAAAATAGAAACACGCTGCTCTCGTGCTCTAATTGCTCGCTGATTTAAGGCGGAGGTAGGGCAGGGAGCGGCGAGTGATTCTTCTTCATCTTCTCAGATCTCCGTCGATCCCTCTCTGCTCGCAATCTCTCTCGCTCGCTTGTTCTCGCACTCTCCCTCGCTCGTGCTCGCCAATCCGCCATGGCCGCTGCTGGCTCTCAAGTAAGCATTTCTCTATCTCTCTCTGTATCTACCGCTCCTTGTTCTATCCGAATCTGAAACATGTTGAACCATTTCACCGCATTGTTAGCTCGATCCCGAGTTCATGATTGCCTTGCCTTCGTTTTATTGCTTCAATCATGTTTTGAGCGAGGTTTGATGTTTGATAACACTTTATATTGGATGCGTGCTGTTGTTTATTGCAATGTTTGATTAATTTGTGCTATTTCTGTGATATTTTCTGATATCGTAGCTATTAGATGGGAATTTGTGTTCTAAAATCTTGTGATAGGGTTAAGTTAGGAGGGATGCCAACTTTCTCTTTTTTCTCTGCTTAATCGCACCTAAGGTGTTTGTTAAAATGCATCTTTGTCAAATTGCACTGAGATTTTAGTGAATGAAACAAATTTGAGGTTTGATGAGACTTTTGATGTGCCGCGATTTCTATTTCTGAGTTCTTCTCCCGATGACATTTGTGTATATCTAGGATTCTTGCTTGATTTCTACATATGGATGCAAAGGAGAAGGCATGTTTGAACAAGTTTCAAGAAAAAAGAGATGTTGCTGTATTTGCCATTTCAAAGGTCCGGGAGAAGCACAGGAAGGTATCACCAATGAGACGCCCTGTTGCGGCAAGTGAGTTTAATGGTGGTTCAAATGTTGTCAAAGAGGATTCTCCTGATTCTACCACAACTGAAGAGGATCTCTTGGAGGACGCAGATTCTCCTACTGAAGATGGAAGTTTTGAGCTGAAGACGTCTGAAAATGGCAATGCTGAAGTGACATCATGTCCTCAGCTCGTCAAACTCTGTAGGAACATGGATTCAAAGGGCCTCCACAGTTTCATATCTGACAATCGCAAGAACCTTGCTACAATAAGAGAAGAAATTCCACTTGCATTAAATGTGTCTCCTGACCCTGCTGGTCTTGTGCTGGATTCCCTCAATAACTTCTATCGTGGTGACCTCACAAGCTTGGATGCGAAGAAGGATTCTAGACTCCTGGGGCTCCGCAGAACCTGTATTATGCTGTTGGAGTGTCTTAGCATTCTGCTTATGAGCTTGGATTATTCGTCTGTTTCCAACATAATAACTGAAACAGTGAAGGCACAGGCAAAGGCTATTGCTGCTTAATGGAAGCCGAAGTTGGGTGAACTTGAACTGGATATGAGCAATGGAAACTCATTGGAGGCTTATGCATTTTTGCAGCTGCTGGAACGTTCTGCATTGCTTCTGATTTTGATGTGGAAGAACTATTGAAACTTGTCCCAATGGTGGCTCGCTGCCGTCAGGCTGCTGATCTCTGTCGATCACTTGGACTATCTGACAGAATGCCAGGTCTGTTTCATTTCTAAAATTCATTCCTTGCCCATCTTATTTAGGTCGTGCCACTTTTTTTTTTATGCTTTCTGATTGAAAAAAAATGATTTTATATTGCCTTATTGGAGTATCTCTACAGTATTTCAGGAGGGAGTAAATTTTCGGATGAAAGTGGAGTGACTCACTAAAAAGTTTTCTTGTGCATGTCAGGTGTAATTGAAGTGTTGTTAAACAAGTGAAGGCAAACTGATGCTATTAATTTGGCTTTTGCATTTGAGCTGACTCAACAGTTTTCATCGGTTGCTTTACTGAAGTCCTACTTAAATGAGGCAACTAAGGTTGCTGCTCTGAAGCCTAGGAATGCATCTCCATCATCTCCGAGTGCACATGTTTCATCTGGCTCTGAATTTCAGTTATATTTACGCGAACCCTTAATCATTATTGCAGTAGTTGTGATTCCTAGACAATATCTAGATAGTTTGCAAATGCATTGAAGCATTAAGCATTTGCAATTTCACAAAAGGGATTCTGAACTTGAGATAAAAGTGTAAAATGGATCTGTTGAATTGAAGGTTGTAAAATGATCTTTTTTTTAAGCATCCTTGAGCTTATTTTCATGCTTGGTTAAAAGCTGGTTTATGAAGTTATTATCATAAGCATTTCAGATTGAGGTCAGTGACCATGAGCTCGCAACAAGCTGTGATCAAGTGCGTGGAGGAGCACTATAGATTTTTTCTTCATTTAGAAGTTCATTGGACAAGGGACTGCTTTTAGGAGTAATCTTAATCTTAACACTTGACGAGAGGGTTTCTCGACCAAATAAATTTGTAGTCAAGACCCCCGCTACAGTATAGAGGAGTCAGGTTCGATCCACGAGGAAGTGTGTCAGCGCCCGCCTTTTCAGTTCTGAAGCCTCTTTGATCTAAATAAAGCAAGAAACAAAAGCAAAGCAAAGCAAAAGTACTCGACAGAGGCAAAGCAAATCGACAACAGCAACTCGACTAAGACAACAGTAAGAAACTTCGACTGAAGAACTCGACCGAGCTTGTCGACACAAGTTGTCGATGTCGACAACTTCTCGACACAAACTTGTCGACACAGAAAGTAAATCGCCAAAAAAAACAGCAAAGCGAAGATCTCGACAAAAGAACTCGACGTCGACAAGATATGTCGATATCGACAACTCTTCGAAATCGATAAGAACAGAAATTTAAAGATGCAAAAGCTTTTCGAACACGGAACGAATGTAAACACGAAATAAACTTCAATAAACTAAAAGACTTCCAAGGCTAGGGTTTCAACACCACAACGATAACTATGCAAAGTAACACATAAAGGCATAAAAGATCATGCTTTCCATCTAAATAACTTTCGTTATTAACAAATAGGAATATAGAGGCTTTCGCATAAACCCTAATTGTTACTAACCCTTTTCACATAATTAACCCAAGTTGTATTAAGATCACTTTCGCTTCAATAACACAAACAAGGATCACCTTCAACTCTCGCAAAAGAATCATGCTCATAGGGATAGAAGATGAATTGCATAACAAAATCTGACCTTTACCGCATCGCCTTACATGGCCACCGTCGGGCTCACCCTAGCCCCAGAAGTGGGTGGACTACTCACTCTTCATTGCAATAAAAGACATCTTCGTAAAAGAGGAAACTTGCATAAAAATAAACCAAAGTTTACAACCGCTCGAAGCCAACTCCGCTCTCGCTTCACAACTCCAACCGGCTGCTCACTCTCTCTCTCTCTACTTCTCCTACTTACTTCTCTCTGAAATTTAATGAATCAAAACTGAGCCCCCTAGGGCCTTATTTATAGGCTTCTAATCCTTGCTAATCAAGGAAAGAAGATATCTATCTTTATCTAAAACTATATCTAAAACTTAATGATAAATAAATAACATAGTGTAATTAAATAAAATAGATAGACTAGGATTTTATCTAATGTGTGGACATCTTCTTGGATAGATCTTGATAGACTTTGATAGAATGATGAATCTTAGCTTGCAAGGCTTCTCGATGCTCGGACTTCTCCTCGATCTCGGCTACTGGAGTCCTTGATATGTCTCCTCGACATCGACAAATCTTGTCGACGTCGAGTAAAATCTTCGTCTTCAGCTCAGCAACTCGTACTCGACGTCCAGTGCACATGTCGAGTAGAAACTTGTCGATGTCGACAAATCTTGTCGATGTCGAGTAGACTTCTCAGCTTCCAGCTCTGTTCGTAAAACGCACTTTCCCGCTGACTCGTTCGTTGGATTGACGCATATGACCATGCGTTGGAAAGCTCTTTCCGAGGGCTACAACTCTCATGAAGACATCACAGCCTGATTCAGAATGATGAATACTAGAAATTGGCCTTCTCTCCAGCTGCACCATTCTTGGCTTCTCCATGACTTTCCTTTAAGCTCCAAAATGCGTTCGATTTCTGCGAAATATAACAAAAACTTGTGTAGACCTCCATATATTGCAAATAAGTATAAACTACACATATTCTATATCATTTAAACCCAAATGTATGAAATGCATGCAGAAATCGGTATAAAAGTAAGTATAAAACATGGCAAATTAGGCTTACAACAACACTCTAGAGAATTAGGTAATAAAAAGCAGTTTAGGAGTAAGCACATCTTCATGCTACAATGATTCACAAAGGAATCCATGTCAGCAGTCATGTGCTTTATCTCAATGGCCTTAAACCCTCAATTTACCCTTAAATGTTTTTGACCTATTAGCTCAATTGGTAGAGCGATGTGCGTATGCACAAAGATGTGGGTTCGAATCCCACATAGGTTATATTATAAACAAGAACACATCAATCCCAAATTGTTAATCATGCACATTATAATCTTAGTTATGCACTTTTTAACCTTAATTATGCACTTTTTAACCTTAAGTATGCACTTTAATTTGAAATTGTTATACGTAAAAAAATCGATTTCAAACTCACATCTATCAACCTAAATTATGCGAGAGGTGAACCCAAACTCTCAAAAGTAATAAAAAAAACAAAATTAAAACATCGATTTCAAAGCACATCTTTTGTCTTATTTCATGCACATTATGATCTTACTTTTGCACAATTGTATTCTAAATCTGCACAATTGTATCTTACTTTTGCACACTTGTATTCTAAATGTGCACAATTTTATTCTAAATCTGCTCAATTGTATCTTACTTTTGGACAATTGTAGTTTAAATTTGCACAATTGTATCCTACTTTTGCACACTTGTATTCTAAATGTGCACATTACAATTTTATTTTTGCAATTTATGTTCTTATATTTTCACTTTACAGTTGCACAAATGCACTTCACAGTTGCACAAATCCACTTCACAGTTGCACAAATGCACTTCACATTTGCACAAATACACTTCACAGTTGCACAAATGCACTTCACAGCTGCACAAATGCAATTCACAGTTGCACAAATGCACATTATAATTTTATTTTTGCACCTTATACTATTCACGAAGAGAAACATAATAAGAGATAACACATAGATAGCCTATAAGGGGTTTGAACCCGCATCTTTGTGCGTAGGCACACTGCTCTCCCATTTTGGGCTAATATGCTTTAGTGCAAAACTTTAAAAGGCTTAAGTAGGAAAATGTGGAAAAGATAAACAAAGACTATTTGCAATTTATTATCCTGAAATAAATCAAATTTATTATCCTGAAGTAAAGTCTAAAATTGCAACATATCTAAAAGACAAAGTAAGCTGTAAACTATATAGGAGGATTTTAAGTGGGAAAATTGTAGAGTAGAGTAACTACCGGTATCGCCAGCTTCTAATTGCATAGATTGTATGCAGGGGGTTACTCCTTCCAAGACATACATTCGACTATTGTTATTAGGCCAAAATCTGAACTGCAATATCCACTCATTTCCTTTGACATCCAGAATTTTTAGGGGAAGACCTTCTGAGTGATTGATGGAAGGAAAATATGCCTGCATTAATGCATTTACTGTAAAACCAGGAACCCTTTTCATGGAGAGATAAAACCAATCATTACAGAAGAAAAATACTTCTCGTTCACTTACCTCTGCACATGCTTTGGGAAGCACCAAACTACCAATGCGACTAGCATCACTAGCACTCAAAACCTTCTCAAACAAAGGAACAATGGTGGAATTCAAGCTGGGAGACAGTTGCAGTTAAGTGAAAACTATTAGCAAGAAAGTGTATGCATTCTGAAAAAACAGGCAAATTTTAGCATCGGGAGAGCGAAGGGAATGAGGCAGAAGACAGGGATTAACTTGATCACACATTCTATAAAATACTTGGGTATTAACATGATCACTCATTCTATAAAATACTTAGGTATTAACATGAGGCAGAAGACAGGCAAATTTCAACTCTTTGTCTGTAATTCTGGGCCAGTAGCGTGGAAGTAACTGATTGCGCGCTCGTCCATCAGCAGGTGGCCTAGCACAACGAATCTGAAAACCTGGGCTTACATTAGCTTCAGAACCTTTAAGCAAGTTTGTCCTAGGAGTCTTGATCAAAGTATGTCGAGGTTTCTGCCCTGGTTGAAAGAGAGTTGTTCTGCTCTTGTCTACCTTTTCAAGACCGACAGGAGGAGGTAGACCAAAACTTGGGGAATCTAAAGGAGTCCCCAAACTCATATTCAAGGATGGCAAAATTTGTGGTTCATGCATATTTTTAATCCTTGTGTTTAATTTGTCCTCATCTAGTTTTGGATAACTAGGAGTCCTGGCAGGTGAATGAGAGACATTTGCAATGCCTATGCCAACAATTTCCACAGGTTGTTCAACATCGAGTTGGAGTTTCCCAAACGATACATTACCATCATCCATTTGAGGCCAAGGTATATATCTAGGATCTCTTCCCTCTATAAAGTTTCCAAAACATAAAAAACTCCTGCTATCGAGGGACTCAGCATCTAACTTCTCATTTGCTTGTGGATTTTGCATGTCACCAGAAGTACAAGTTTTGGCTGTTTGACCCTCAGTAGGCATTACATCTTTTTGAACCTGTGCATAAAATAGTCAATAACTCAACATTGAAATTAACTAGAGAATGCAAGTATGCAACTAGCATTCAGCATAACTTGATAAGTCCCAGTTCAATGTAAAATTTTCTTATGGACAGCAGCCACAAATTCAAATGATGTAATCAGAGGGGCAAACGAGCAACAACGCTTGAAACAAAAAAAATACAAATGCTTTGAGGGATAATGATTTCAATCGCTTGCATGAGGTTAGGATCCAACCATATCAGTCTTCTTCATTACTGCAACCAAAGGCATTGAATACCAGGAAAAGAAAACGAGGTGAAGCTTTGTTTAAAAGATGTAATAATAGGCTAATGTCATAATATGTTGAAGCAGACAAACACAAAATTATAGGACTTCATATGTTCTTATCATAAAATTAAACATCATAGCTTGCGGGAATACTATTGATTGGGAGACTACAGAATCAAATTTAAATGACTATAGTCCATATATAGAGCCCCTTCTTTACCACTATGTTACTCCAAGTTGAAAATTACTTGGATCAATAAAATAGCAACAAATAGAAAGTACACATCTATACCAATGTAGGGTACCACATCCACCGATCTGAAATCTAATTTTGACAAAATCAAATCATATAGGTTACGAGGAAGGAGAAGCAAGGAGCTTTCAATTTTCAGAAAACCTAGTTCCTAAAAAGCTCCGATTGAGTATGAAAAATGGAATACCAAAACAATCTTCTTCCAGAACAGATTGAGAAAAATGTAATCTAGAGGGCCCGGATTGTACACAAAAGCAGCTTTAGAGAAGTGATTTAATAGTTGAATTTCTTAATCGATGAGAGGGTTGGGGGAGAGTGGAAGAAGTGCTACGATGGAATTCGGATAGGGTTCTGACTCCTCGTCGCATCCCCACCAGCGCCGCCGCCATAGATCTATGGTCGCCATGGAAGAAATCTTGAGATATAAGAGAGGAGAGGGCAGAGAGATGAGAGATAAGAGATTCAGTGAGTACAACCAAGGCAAGTTGAGACGGAGACGAAGAGGTACGAACGAGAGATACTAAAATTAGCGCGTAAATTACTAATCCACCCAAAAAACACTAGTTAAGGAAATTTTACACGTTAAGCGGAATTTACACATTAAAGAGTTTTTACATTTGAAGTAAACCCTATATATATATAAGAAAAAATGATTAGATTTGCGGGTACCCGCGAGCTACCCGCACCCGCATTTACGGACGGGTTTGGACACGACTTTTATCCCGTTAAGCGGGCTTAGCCCGGCCCGTGTCCGCAACAACGGGATAATCCGTGCCCGCATTTGCTGGGGTCTTGTACATTAAACTTGCGTATATCTTATGGTATTGATTTAGAAGCATATGGGCACGGCATATTATATGCGTGAAAGATGTCCCTATGTCTCTGCTCTCGTCTTCTCGACGGCAAGACATTTATTTTCTCATATTCTTGTTACTTACAGTTTTCTCTAAAGTTTTTCTAGACTTCTTCGTGTGACGAGTCTTTTATCGTTATAATCAATTAAGATTCGAACCTGTGTATTTTATCATCGTTTTCATTTATTTATTTGTATCATGACGGTTAGTCTGTCCGTTAATTGTTTCAGCATCTCAATTTATCTGACACAGATGTTGTTAGGTATTTCAAATCCTTACCTTATTTAAAAAAAAAAATGCGTGGAAGATGTGACATTTTACATTGATATTATAAAGAATCCAAACTTTGTATACGTCGGTGGACTACTCCTCATATTGTCAATTGATTTTAAAATAGAAATCCATTGGTCTTATGTTCTCAGCTTGATTAGCACTTCAAACGTGTAACTCCTACGTATATGGTCCACCAGAATTTAACCTTTTGATTGATTTACTTTTATTTTGTCACAAGATTTACCCTTTAGTTGGCACGTAGCATATTTAAAATTCGCCTAGGCCCGTCATTGCTTCTCTTGTGTAATGTTTCTATGTCACCTATCACAATCAATTTGATTTAATATTCGGAAATTTCGCGAAGTACCCTTGGAGTATTGCAATTATCGCGAGGTATACAACTCTTTTGGATATTTCGCATGGTTTCCTAGTGATTTTCAATTGTTTTACCTCGTGCCCTTTTCGGTTAATTTAACAGCTCTTGTGTTTCTCCGTTAGTTTGCAATTAATAAAAAAGCTCGGAGAACAGATAAGAGAGCGAAGAGAGAGCAGGAACGCGAAGAAGGCCAGGCTGGAGAACAACCCTTGTGCCCTGTGCTCGGATCCGCCATCTCCACCGGGAGAGACATCGTCTTCGCCAACGCCGCCACGCTCACTGTCGCGGACTCTGCACCTCTTGGGCACCGCCCTAGCTATGTAATTAGTTTTCAATTAGGCCTTTGGGAACCCTCTTAGTCTGTTCGATTATGGTTTGGGAAATCTGCACCTCCTGGGCACTAGAATCTGTTAATTCGATTAGGGCTTTGGAAAACCGAATTGAAGATGGAGAAATCTCCCACCCAGTGACAATCCTAGATTCAATTCGATTTCCCCATCTTCTTGCTCTTCCGATGCCGATTGATTGAGGGCTTTGGGAAGCCTCCGATGCCTGATTCGGGGAGAAAGATGCGCTTACCGGCATATTGCCGCCTCCTCTAGCACCGAAAGATGCGCTTCAGCGTCGAGTGCGACGGTGAATTTTAGTTTGTTTGTGAACTTAGGCAAGGAATCGATGGAGTTCTTCTGAAGGACGCCTTGGAAGACAGGGAGAGAGGTGGAGGAGTGGTGGAGCCCGCAGAGGCGAGAGGAGCAGCGGCAGGCGTCCATGAGGTCGACGACACAGATGAGGGCACAGAGGAGAGCGACGAGAATGATGAGGAAGTCGGAGAGGATGGGGATGGCATGATGGGGCTGATCAATTGCAGATTGTCGGCGGCGAGGAGTAACGAAGAGGATAGGGATGGCGTGGTGGGGCTGATTTCCTTCGCTCCTTTCGAGCCAGTGGCGGAACCTAAGATATCTGGTCGAGGGGGCCAAAAAGTATATTCGGGTTTGTTTTATACCAAGTATATAATAATTTTAAAAAATATTAAAAATACTATTTCAAAATGAGTTATAGAGATTTGAACCCCCAACTTGGTTGTTTAAAATATTCATCATTTAGTAGCTAAACTAGAGTAATTAGTTGTTAAAATGCTCTTTTATAATTTACATATCATAAAATATACTACATATAACATTAATTTTTTTCCGCCCGGAGGGGCCATGGCCACTTCCCACCCCCATTGAGTTCCGTCTCTGCTTCGAGCAACGACGTTGTCCTCCATTCTTTCTTTTATTTTTTTATTTTTTTATAATTAAAACTAACATAGAATCATACATCCGTTAGATTTAACCTGGAAGAACATGAGTTGAAAATTTTGAAAACCTCAGAGGCACTACGCGAAATATGCAAAAGAGTTACATACCTCACGTAAATTACAATACTCCAAAGGCGCCTCGTGAAATTTCCGTTTAATATTCAAATACACCGTTAGAATACATTTTATTTTTAAAAACATTTTAATTTTATAGAGAATTAATGTTTGTGAGAAAGCTTGATTGTATTCATTGACAATGTGAAAATATATAGGGTTACAATGCTTGGAGATCAATGATCTCCTAAGATAGGATATACATAAAAGGATATAAAAATAAAAGGATATAAAAATAAAAGGATATAAAAATAGGATCAACAATGGCGGACGGCGGAACCATAGTGTTGTAGGCGTGGCGCTGTGAAGTGCCGGATCTGCTGGAATATGATCCGTCGCGAGGACCACCGGAGCCCTGGGGATGTGAAGACGGCCGACGGTAAGTGGGAGGGAAGTCCGCAACATTGAGACGCTGAAAGCAGTTGAGAGCCTCATGGTTGGTGCGTTTGCAGATCTGGCAAGGAGTGCGATTGCGCTCGCGCTCGATAGGTGGAGAGTCAGCAGCTGCAGAGGGCTCCCGAGACCGATTTGAGGGCCACTGAGAGCGAGAGCTGCCCCGGCTGACCGTGTTGGCTGAAGGCTGCTGATCTTGGAGAGTTTGTAAGGTCTGGTTTTGACGATCCTTCTCCTGGAGAAGGACGCCAAAGAGATCGTCGGAAGTAATGGGTCTAGGCTGCATATGAAAGGATGTCCGGAAGGCATTGAACGATGCATCCAAACCATGGAGGACGACGCACGCAACGAAGTCATCATCGGGTACAATATGATTGCACTCAGCAAGGGAATCAGCAAAGGAGCGCTTTTTCTCAAAGTACTCCATGATAGAGAGATTGCCTTTGACAAAGGACTGCATCTGTTGCTTCAGATGCATCTCACGAGCCTTTGTCTGAGCATGAAACATCAGCTCGAGGGTGGCCCAGGCAGCAGATGTAGTGGCGGCTCTAGCAACATGGGCGAGAAGAGGAGCGGAGAGAGTAGAGTGAATCCAAAGTAAGACGAGACGATCCTTGCGTTTCCAAACGGCGAAGGCAGGGTTGGCGACGGGAGGCGTCTCGCCATCAGTAGGAGGCGGCGACGGGAGGTGTGTGGGAGGGGCAAGCTCGTTTGCAAGAAAGGAATCGAGTTCATTGGCTTCGAGAGCGGACTTGACGGTTTGACGCCATACAGTGTAATTGGTTCGTTCAAGTTTGATGGTGAAGTTGGGAAGGCTGATGTTGTGAGAGGAGAGGCCGGCAGCGGCTTGAAGGGGGTTGAGGGTATCAGATTTGGCGGCGGGAACCGTGGTGGAAGAGGAAGAAGAGTCGGTCGACATGGTGGTCGAAGAAGGCTAGGGTTAGGGTTAGGATCGAAGGTTAGGCTGATACCATATAGAGAATTAATGTTTGTGAGAAAGCTTGATGGTATTCATTGACAATGTGAAAATATATAGGGTTACAATGTTTGGAGATCGAAAATCTCCTAAGATAGGATATACATAAAAGGATTTAAAAATATACACAAGATATAATTCTACCCTAATAAATTTAAACACGCCATAGTTCTTGGCTTCGTGCTAATCAAATACATCATTTTTATTTACATTATAATTAATCATAAAGCAATTGGAATCCAAACACAACCTAATCGATATTTCTCGGGTTAAGTTTTTAATTTTTATTTTCAAGTAAGATAATTATGTACGTCCCATCGCTTGTTTCCAAACTATGTGACATACTATACCTCTAGGCATTGACATTTTGCTAATATGTTTGGTTTTGGCGGTTCCACCAACTCTTTTTTGTTACAAAATTTAAGTCAGCCCATAAACTCTAAAAAAGGAAAAATAAAGGATTGTGGTTATACATATTGACTTTTGTTAGCATTTGTAGATTCATAACTCGTGAAGCCTATGGTAAAATTTTCATTGTAGATGCCATATTGGGCCATATGTTTTATCATAAGAAAATGACCCATCAATATATCCAATGTTGTGTCACTTTAATTGCCCAAGACTGAATAATCAATTCAATAGTAACCTTTCACCAAAAAATAAAATAAAAATCAATTCAATAGTCACCAAATTTAGTTTAGTACACAATAGACTGAAAATCGTCAAATATTTAGGGGTAGCCCCTGCTGGGTTTGTGGGTAGACTTAGCTTTGATGTCATTCGTTGGTTGGCATGAGGTCATTTGTTGGTTATTTTATTTTATTTATTTTTCGTACATATGAGAAATATTTTATAATGTTTGGATAAAATTTTGTGATTTAAATAGTTATTTTTAAGTTAAAAATGTAAGAAAAAAAAAGGATAAAAGAATATGAACCTGTGATCTAAATAGGTATTTCTTATTGCACTTAGATAGGAGTTTTGCATATATTTTAGTCTAGTTTCATATATTGCTTGTGAAGTATTGGAGTTCGAAATCTACCCATTTTTATTGTTTATTTTGCAGACTTACATTCCGACATTGGAGGGATCTTGAAAGAGCTTAAGAGATATGTTTTAGAGCATATGAAGGTCGGTGAAGAGGCTAGAGAGGAGCGAGGAAGCACAACATCGAAGACAATTGAAGAAAGAAGGAAAATCCACCACTGAGTATGATGGCACTTGTCGTGCCCCGTTTCCAGCGATTGCGATTTCGGATCCGAAGATTTTATTTCCTATTATTATATTATTATATTAGGTTATTTCTATTGTTTTCAACCACAGAACGTAGAGAGGGGAAGAATTGTGAGACAGTGAACACAGTGAGTGTGTGTGTGTGTGTGTGTGTGTGTGTGTGTGTGAGAGAGAGAGAGAGAGATAGTTTTGGCCTATGAGTTGCTAAACTCATAGATACGCCTATGATTCGAAAACATGGTTGTTTAGATTGTGAGGATTTGATTTGATTTAGTTATTTATATTTATATTTATCATCTTGTGCCTATTGATTATATTTGAGTTCTTTTCTATGATTGATCACTATGTTAGGAATTGCATCTTAGCTATGAATTCGTTGTTGTATTCTTGATAGCAAACTAAGGTATTGAAGTAGTGATATTTCTTTGTCTTTGTAGTAGATGATTTCAATTGATACATGTTGAGGAGTGTCGGTTAGGGATGATCTAGGATTGTTCCGGTTTGTCTTAATTGCATTGAATCAATATGTCAATTGGTCTAATACTTGAATCATTATTTCTTAATGCTATTCTTTAGTGATATTGAATAAGATTATTGTATCCTTGCGGATCTCACAACTTTAGTCAAGTAGACATATCTTTATGAGTAATTATTGAATCAATCCTAGGACCATGAATCTCAACCATTGTTAGAAAATTACAGGTGAAATATCTTCTCTACCTTATTATCAATTCACTTTGCAATCATAAAGTTGGTTACTTGATTTCCCTTGTTATTTGTCCAAGTCACTGTTTTGTCATAAGAGTCTTTTTTAAGAGTTATTGAGTAGTGAATCATTTATCCCTGTGGGTTCGACTCCGGACTTCATTGTTATACTAGTAGTTATTTGGTTTATCAATTTGTTGATTTGGTAATCTATTGGTTTTGTACTTGAGTTTGAATTTTATTACTATTTGGCAAAAGGCGAAAGTGCCAACGACATTCGTCCCGCACCAAATTCTTGGCGCCGTTGCCGGGGAGAAGAAATGCGTTTTCTTTTCTTTATCTCTTTCATTGATTCTTTTATTTTTGTTTTTGTTTTCATTTTTTCTTTGAGTCTTTTGTGTCCTTGTATGGTTCAAACTACATCTTCTAAGGGCTTGTTTGGTAGGAGCGTTTTAAGGGTTTAGATAAAGCGTTTTGTTGTCCCCGAGAAACACTCTTTCAACCTGTACGTTTGGCAGTACACAACGTTCTTCAACACGCACAAAATTTCATCTCTCTCGTACGCTCGCAGAGCTTTTCATCCACATCTCCCACATGGAAGCGTTCGATGTAATTGACCAGCGTTGGAGATGAGAAAAGTCTGAATTATCCTTCTCTCTTCTACTTCTCGATCATCTTCTTCTTCTATCTCGATTTGAGTCTCCGCTTGCTCCTGTCATGAGAATCTCAGGGCGACGAACTTCGATCTCGGGAGAGGTTTCTGTTGATAGGAGGAAATCAAGTATGCAAAATAGAATGTAAATAATCACAACAAACCAGATTTCGTCCCTTGCAAATAATTACAAGACCTCCTCCTGATGTAGCAGTGGGAAGTCAGGATCGATCCACGAGGAAGCGTGTCAGCGGATCCTAGGCAGCGGTGGAATCTCACGGACAGAAGTCGACAACAGTGGTACTCGACCTCGACTAAGTTAGTCGACAGGGGTCAGGCACAGTCGAACAGGGCAGAAGCTCTCGGCACAGGCTACTCGATCTCGACAAGGGGCTACTCGAGATCGAGTACGGTCCTCGTCGACTTCGGGTTGGGCTTGTCGATTTCCTGCACAAATAAGCTACGGCGACTCTGGGTCGAGGATCAGTAGTCGAGATCGACCAGGCTTGGTCGAGATCGACGAGGGAAGAAAATAAAACGAATGAAAATAAAGAACAAATGCTTTGGGTTTCGATTTAAACTTAATGTAAAAGAACTTCCAAGATTGGGGTTCGCAACAACGATAACTAAGCATGCATAAGGTAGGACCAAACAGATAATCATGTGAATCGCATCAAAGGACTAAGCTTTCGCCTTTTCCAACAATTAGACAACTCTTTCAAGAAACCCTAATTGTCTCTACCGATTTTATGTTTACAATCCAAGTTGTTAGCATGGATCTCCATTAGATGGGCAATAAACACATAAACAAGTAGGAAAATGCTCAAAACATGATAAAGGTCGGATCTTTACCTCAAGCACGCATGGCTATCGTTGGGTTCGCCCCAACCCTAGAAGTGGGTGGACTACTCGCGCATCATCGCAAACTCAGACATCATCGATTGAAAGGAAACAACTTGCATTAAACTATATTCCAAGACTTTACCATCCCAGCGATCCAACTCTCGTTGAATGCCAAAACCCTAAAACCTTCGAACTCCTAAACTTCTCTTTAGAACTACTTGTCTCTGTCTGAAATTGAATGAATGAAAAAACAGCCCCTACGGCTTTATTTATAGCCTTCTATTCCTTGCTAATCAAGGATAGAAATATCTATCTATATCTAAAATTGTATCTAAAAGGCTTAATGACAAATAAAAGCAATAAAGGAATTAAATCTAAAAGGAAAAGATAAATCTAAACTAGGTAAGATGTCTTCCATGTCTTCTCCATAGATAGAACTTGATAGATGTTGATAGATCTCGGCCAAATTGCATAGAATTGGATCCAAGGACTCCCAATCCTAGTAGGACAGCGAAACCGCATAACGCGCTCCCGGAAACGGCTCGTCGATCTCGACTAGGGCTCCTCGAGATCGAGTAGGATTGTCGTCGACGGGTGTGGCTCGGCTTCTCGGGTGACTGGTGCTCGACAAGGCTCGGACATGGCTCGGAGGTCTAGTTGATCTCGAGTACCCCTACTCTGTCTCGAGTAGATTTGCTCATCGACTAGGTCTTCCCGGGTAGATCTACTCGACATGCTCGGACCTTGGCTCCGGGCTCCTCGATCTCGACTAAGCCTCCTCGAGATCGAGTAGAGGTGGTCTGCGTTTTCGTCCTCGGCTTCTCGGCTTGGCACAACTCGTCGACTCCGGACATGGCTCCGAAGTGTCGTCGATCTCGACTATATGGTACTCGAGATCGAGTAAGGTTCCGGAGTCGGGTTGTCTCTGACTCAGTGTCCTCGATCAGCTCTGCTCGACCAGGTGTGCTCGACCAGCACTCGTCGAGATCGAGTAGATGCTAGTCGATCTCGAGTAGAGTTCTCTCAGCTTTCTGCTCTGTTCCAGAAACGCACTTTCCCGAGTCCTCGTTCGTCGGATTGACGCATATGACCTTGCGTTGGAAAGCTCTTTCCGAGGGCTACAACTCTCATGAAGACATCAAAGCTTGATTAGGAACGAAGAATGGTGAAAATTGGTCTTTTCTCCAGCTTAGGTTCTTCATGAGTTTCCTTTAAGCTACAAAGTGCGTCCGATTTCTGCGAAATATAACAAAAACTTGTGTAGACCTCCATATATTTCAAATAAGTGTAACCTACACAGATTCTGTATTATTCTAACCCAAATGCATGCAATGTATGCAGAAAACGATATAAAAGTAATTATAAAACATGGCAAATTAGGCTTATAACAAAAACCCCATACTTAAGCTTGCTTGTCCTCAAGCAATACTTTTATTTGTCATTCAGGGTAAGAAATCAAAACTCTCAACATATCAGATTCATTGCCATATATACCTGCAATCAATTACCATCCTCGAAAAGGTACTTGTGTCACAAATCCATGCATGTGCAATTATACAAAAGCAACATCTACTCACAAAAGGAGGGTTACGCCAAAAAACAATTTATGTGACAAAGCAAAAATAATCAAGAGGACATCAATTTAAGCTCAAATAAGGAGTAGATTGGTAAAAGGCTAAAGGTGGGCAATTTTTGACAATGTGGTGTTTTTGATCCGGGGAAATGGAGTATTTCCAAATTTGAATTTCCACATTCCTTTTCCATAACATTCATTACCTTTCATATTGCTTTTATTAATAATAATGCTTTTACCTCTCTGACCTCAGCACTGCCTTCTCGCGAGTCGCAAACATGGGTGTCATGAATGACCCCGGATACTTAGCTCTTTGGACTCCTCACAATGTGTCCCATCTCTCCAAACTGTTATCTCAGAGAGCAGGGTCAAGCTACCTTTATCTCCTGAGGTGATTGGATTTTCTTTCACTCATTACATTTTCCATATATTTCAAACAATTTCCTTCCAAACTCCATATAACACAACAACCATATAACATCTCCATAATGTAACATCATTCTCAACATAATCCCCGGATAAGGTAAAGAATGGCAATATTTAGATCATGTGGAGCAATATATGAAATAAGGCATAATATGGCTTTTGTGATGCATAAGCATAGGTAAGGCTAGGATTTCAAACAATGAGCATTATATGGAAATATAAAGTCCTCCATCATTTTATCATGCAATATGTCAAAAGCAACTTCAAATTTTACCTCCTTTCATGGTTTTCAAGAAAATATCCACTTCATTGTGACTTCCCTTTACTAGGCAATTTCATGCTATATCTCTAATGAATCCAATTTTGCATCGTCGAGTTCAATATAAAACTTCCATGACATTAACCAAAATTTTCAATGGGGGATTTTCAATGGGGGTCATTTTTCAACCTTTGGAAAACATGCATATAAGCACATAAATCAATAATGAATTCCAAAATAGCCATGTAGCAATTCAAAGAAATAATACACATATATGTCAAATATGATCAAATATGCACAAAGTAAGCCCTTCCCCCACCCCATACTTAAAATTTACAGTGCCCCCACTGTATAAAATCAAATAAAAACAAGAGTAAAGGAAGGAACTCACAGGATAATGCCTCGAGGAGGACAAAACTGGGCAGGTCGAGTAGGTTGCTCGTCGATCTCGAGTACGGTGTACTCGATCACGAGGAGGCTCGTCTGCGTCTAGTGGATTCTGAAGTCGAGGAGCTTCTGGTGGCTTGTCGATGTCGAGTACATCTACTCGAGATCGATTCCGACTGGTTTTCAGGGACTCCATTATTCCACTTTTCGCGATCCTTATATGCTTGCCGACCAAAAAGTGTTAGATTGCACATGAAAACAAGACTATCCATATGAAGTACTTTAAAACCAAAATCAAAAAGAACAAAACAAAAACCCAAAACCAAAAAGTTTAAAAAGTCCCAAAAAAATCATAAATTTATATACACGCTCTAGATTTTAGAGTCGCTAGGCCGACTTTACCGTTTGCGCTTAAGGACCATTATTGTGGGGCCCGCTCATGGTTGGCCATTCTCCTGGATCATCTAGGTCCTGATGGTAGTATGCACGCTCAGCTGACAGGTGGTTGCTTGCATCATCTCCTTTCTCTTTCTTCTTCTTCCTTCCAGCTCTCAGTTTTCGCAGATTCTCTTGACATGGTGTCTTATCTCCCCTTAAATCATTGATAATTTTCTTTATGGACTGAGGGGGAGTAGGATTCATACCTGAACTTACCTTTTCGGACCCAAAATAGAAATCTTTGGGCTTGGGGCTAGTCGAGATCGAGTATTGATGGTCGACCTCGAGTACAGGGACCCCATACTTAGGCTCTTGGCAAATTTCTGGCTCAGCAGTGGTTGTCGAGATCGACAAGCTCTTGTCGATATCGAGTAGGACCGTTGTCGAGATCGAGTTGCTCCCGTCGATCCCGAGTACAGTTTTGGCTCCTTCCTCCGCTGTTCGCTTGGTCCCGTGGTTGCTGATGCTTTTCACCTCCATCCAGGAAACTTCCTCTTTTGCAGGGCCAAAAGAGAAATCCAAAACCTCATTACCTACGGTGAAGGTGAGCGATCTATTCTTGACACTTATTTTGGCATCTTCAGTAGCTAAGAATGGTCTACCAAGAATAATAGGGCTAGTAGGATCTTCAGCACAGTCTATGATAAGGAAATCTGTTGGAACAAAGAATTTACCAACCTGGACGGGGACATTCTCAACTATACCTGTAGGGATGACCACTGTATTGTTTGCCATGTATAGTTTGGCATCCACAGGTTCTATGCATCCTATTTTGACCTTCCGCCAGATTGATAGAGACATGATGCTCACACTTGCTCCTAAATCGCACAGAGAATCATATTTATATTGTCTAAAACCCACAGTAACAGAAAACTTACCAAGGTCAGGTCTCTTTTCAGGGAAGTGGAGTACTTTGCATTCGCCTGCGATTTTTGAGATGGATCGCTTCTTGCTCAGGATTTCCTTCAGAAATTTGACATATCCAGGCATCTCTTGCAGGGCTTCTGTAAAAGGAATAGAAAAGTTCAGTTCTTGCAGCATATTAACAAATCTGTTAAACCTACCTGCAGTGGGATCTTTCTGTGCTTTTGAAGGGAAAGGCAATGGCTTTTTCTGTTTCGGAGCCAGATCAGCTGTCGGAGGTGTTGCAGAGTCGTCGACGTCGGCCAGGTTCTCCTCGATCTCGACCAGGGGCTCATCGATCTCGACTTGGGTTGTCGACCTCGAGTTGCTGGTCTGCGCAGCGGAGTCCGAGCTCAGAGGAGACCCTTGTCGATCTCGACAAGGGTCTCCTCGAGATCGAGTACACTCTACTCAGTCTCGAGTTGCTGTTCTGCCTTGCCTTGCCATTTCCCAACTTCTTACTCATGCAATTGATGCCCACTCCTGAGTTTTATAGCTGCGACGTGTCTGGTCTTCCCTTTAGGATTTGGTTCTGTTTGCCCAGGGAGCTGTCCGGACGGTCGTGGGATCTGTGCAGCGATTTGACCCATCTGCATCTCTATTCCCCTTTTCCAGATATCCAGTTCTCCAAATTTTGTAGTGATGTTCTGGAACTGGTTGTTGATGGTGCCCTGATTCCGACGCATCTCCTCAAGGATCAGCTGCAGATCATCCTTCTTTTGATCCCTTTTTGGATGTCCTGGAGCTCTGTAAGGCGGGGGATTCCTAGGAGGACCTTGGTTCCACTGTGGTTGATAGAACCTTTGATCTCCCATGTAGCGATTGGGACCCCCTGCGTAAGCTGCCTCCTCACGTGTCTCTGTCATTCTGACTTGCTCTGTGTGTGGGCACTCAGTAGTGGTGTGCCTTTGTGATCCGCATTCAATGTAAGGTTGATTGACAGATAGGTATTTGACTTGCTTGAGGAGCTTGCGATTATGGTCTCTGTAGAACTGCTCCCTGACATCTGGGTCAATCTCCTTTGCTGGCTCATAGAGTGGTATAGATGGCGCTGGCCTGGGGTAGGAGTTCTCATCATAGTTTGTAGGAGCCCCATATTTGTTGTCGTAGTTAGTGAGCTTTTCTAGCACACCCCATGCGTCGCTTGGTGGCATCGTCAGATACTCATAGCAAGTATAATGGTTGATTCTGTCCTTAGTGACTTGATCAAGAGAGTTGAAGAAGATCTCCTGAATGACGTAGGGTGGCTGTCCATGAGTAGGGCAAGATCGCAGCAGCTCTTTGTAGCGTTCCCATGCCTTTGCCAGCGGTTCCCCTTGCTTTTGTTTGAAGGCGGTGATTTTTTTGGCGGAGAAGTGCTGTCTTGGCGGGTGGGAAGTAGTTGTTCAGAAACTCTTGCTCTACTTGGGCCCATGTGGTGAGAGATCTCGGCTTCAGCCCTTCAAGCCACTTCAGTGCAGGTCCAGTGAGAGACCAGCGAAAAGCTTTCATCTTCACATATTCCAGAGTTGTACCTTCAGCAAGAGTACGTCACATGTCATGAAAATTGGTAATATGTTCAAGAGGACACTCATTAAATCTTCCATGAAAAGCATTGTTTTTAAGCTCTACAAGAAATTGAGTGCGAATTTCAAAAGAGTTTTCAGGGATTAGAATCACCGATTCAGGCACGACGAGAGTTGGATGCATATAATCCTCTGCTGTAGTTGGATATTGGGCAAGCTCAGCCTGTGCTTGTTCCCTTGCTGCTTTCTCAGCGGCGATAGCAGCATCTTTAGTGGCTAGTTCCCTGGTAAGCCTGGCAATCAGCTGTTCTTGTGTTTCAGCGGCCGCCATGGCTCTTTGTAGTCTAGCTCGGATGTGTAGGAGGCGCTCTGGTTCGTCTAAGCCGTCAAACTCAGGTGGTTGACCAGAACGGCGCATACACCTGAAAAGTAACTCAAAGTAGACGTGAGATTTAACTACCTAAGGCGCGAACGATAGCCTCCCCGGCAACGGCGCCAATTTGTTGTAAGGAGGAAATCGAGTATGCAAAATAGAATGTAAATAATCACAGCAAACCAGATTTCGTCCCTTGCAAATAATTACAAGACCTCTTCCTGATGTAGCAGTGGGAAGTCAGGATCGATCCACGAGGAAGCGTGTCAGCGGATCCTAGGCAGCGGTGGAATCTCACGGACAGAAGTCGACAACAGTGGTACTCGACCTTGACTAAGGGTTAGTCGACAGGGGTCAGGCACAATCGAACAGGGCAGATCGAAGCTCTCGGCACAAGCTACTCGATCTCGACAAGGGGCTACTCGAGATCGAGTACGGTCCTCGTCGACTTCGGGTTGGGCTTGTCGATTTCCTGCACAAATAAGCTACGGCGACTCTGGGTCGAGGATCAGTAGTCGAGATCGACCAGGCTTGGTCGAGATCGACGAGGGCAGAAAATAAAACGAATGAAAATAAAGAACAAATGCTTTGGGTTTCGATTTAAACTTAATGTAAAAGAACTTCCAAGATTGGGGTTCGCAACAACGATAACTAAGCATGCATAAGGTAGGACCAAACAGATAATCATGTGAATCGCATCAAAGGACTAAGCTTTCGCCTTTTCCAACAATTAGACAACTCTTTCAAGAAACCCTAATTGTCTCTACCGATTTTATGTTTACAATCCAAGTTGTTAGCATGGATCTCCATTAGATGGGCAATAAACACATAAACAAGTAGGAAAATGCTCAAAACATGATAAAGGTCGGATATTTACCTCAAGCACGCATGGCTATCGTTGGGCTCGCCCCAACCCTAGAAGTGGGTGGACTACTCACGCCTCATCGCAAACTCAGACATTATCGATTGAAAGGAAACAACTTGCATTAAACTATATTCCAAGACTTTACAATCCCGGCGATCCAACTCTCGTTGAATGCCAAAACCCTAAAACCTTCTAACTCCTAAACTTCTCTTTAGAACTACTTGTGTCTGACTGAAATTGAATGAATGAAAAACCAGCCCCTAGGGCTTTATTTATAGCCTTCTATTCCTTGCTAATCAAGGATAGAAATATCTATCTATATCTAAAATTATATCTAAAAGGCTTAATGATAAATAAAAGCAATAAAGGAATTAAATCTAAAAGGAAAGGATAAATCTAAACTAGGTAAGATGTCTTCCATGTCTTCTCCATAGATAGAACTTGATAGATGTTGATAAATCTCGGCCAAATTGGATAGAATTGGATCCAAGGACTCCCAATCCTAGTAGGACAGTGAAACCGCGTAACGCGCTCTCGGACACGGCTCGTCGATCTCGACTAGGGCTCCTCGAGATCGAGTAGGATTGTCGTCGACGGGTGTGGCTCGGCTTCTCGAGTGACTGGTGCTCGACAAGGCTCGGACATGCCTCGGAGGTCTAGTCGATCTCGAGTACCCCTACTTTGTCTCGAGTAGATTTGTTCATCGACTAGGTCTTCCCGGGTAGATCTACTCGACATGCTCGGACCTTGGCTCCGGGCTCCTCGATCTCGACTAAGCCTCCTCGAGATCGAGTAGAGGTGGTCTGCGTTTCCGTCCTCGGCTTCTCGGCATGGCACAACTCGTCGACTCCGGACATGGCTCCGAAGTCTCGTCGATCTCGACTAGATGGTACTCGAGATCGAGTAAGGTTCCGGAGTCGGGTTGTCTCTGACTCAGTGTCCTCGATCAGCTCTGCTCGACCAGCACTCGTCGAGATCGAGTAGATGCTAGTCGATCTCGTGTAGAGTTCTCTCAGCTTTCTGCTCTATTCTTGAAACGCACTTTCCCGAGTCCTCATTCGTCGGATTGACGCATATGACTATGCGTTGGAAAGCTCTTTCCGAGGGCTACAACTCTCATGAAGACATCAAAGCTTGATTCGGAACGAAGAATGGTGAAAATTGGTCTTTTCTCCAGCTGCACGATTCTTAGGTTCTTCATGAGTTTCCTTTAAGCTCCAAAGTGCGTCCGATTTCTGCGAAATATAACAAAAACTTGTGTAGACCTCCATATATTGAAAATAAGTGTAAACTACACAGATTCTGTATTATTCTAACCCAAATGCATGCAATGTATGCAGAAAACGATATAAAAGTAATTATAAAACATGGCAAATTAGGCTCATAACAGTTTCCAAGCTTTGCAATTGATTCAATATTTTGATTTGCTTTTGAAAATCACTGATTTCCACTTGCTTTTATTTGCAGGGGTTCTTCTCATGTTCAATTTCTCCACCTTCACCAAGCTCTGCTTTCATGATCTTCTAGTAAGAGAAGCTTTTGTCCTCTTGTCTCTATACAATTTTGTCTTGCAACAAACCCTAATTTTAATTTTTCGTAGAAGCCTCCCCTAAAATTTTGTATTTGCGACAAACCGTGATTTTCTATTTCAGAGTCATCTTTAATTTTACCATATTATGTGAGCATTTTCCTTTAATCACTACACCAGCCAGAAAATTACATGTGCAATTTTCTATTTTGGGGTTTTAGAGGGATGAATCAAATTGGGTTTTCTAGAGGGATGAACAGAAGGGTGAATTACATGTGCAATTCTCAATATTTTTCCATCATTTGAATTGGGGTTTTCTAGCGGGATGAACAGAATCAAATTATAGGTGGAGTTTTCCCAATATTCCGATGGTAGTATTGTGTGATACATTGCTGGATATTGTTGTTGCGTATGTGCATTGCACTCCAAATACTCAAAGTTACATTTTTTTTAAATTTAAATTGTACTGCATATATGTTGTGTATGTGTTTTGCACTCCTTTTGGATGTGATAAAAAAATTTAAGCAGTTAAGAGGTCCGATACAAATAAAAGTGATAAACAAGTTCAGTTATACTTGTTCATACTTTGTGCATAATTTCAAGATGGTTTTGTTATGGATCCCTTGTGAAGCATTTGAATGCATAGGTTTGATTAGTAGCATAACTAAGTTCAGTTATATCTCATATATATTTGGTGCGTTTGTCGGGTTCTGTACATGATGTCTTGTTTGTAGTCTTGTTTCCTTCGACTATGTTACTCTTGTTTGATCAATGCTCCGAAGATTGACCTCTCAAAATCAGCCTCTTGGGCAGTACCATGAGTTAGGAGAGATCTCAGTGTCTAGTCATTTCATGTTTGAGCTGATTCTGTTTTAGTCCATTCAATTACCACTGCATGCTACTTCATTCCATTAAATTACCATTTCATTCAATCCAACTTCTTTTACTTAATTAATTATATTAATTTATATATATATATATATATATATATATATATATATATATATATATATATATATATATATATATATATATATATATATATATATATATATAAAAGACATTGTTAATTTACTATTGTAAGATGCTAATTGTAGCCAATTTTTTTTTATAGAAAACCCATGAGAGTGTGTTATTGCTAGAATAAGAAATATGTCATAATAAATTCCTTTTGTTGTTTGTTTATAAGTTAATCACTAAAAAAATGATATTACAGTATGTCAAAAAAAACTGAATTACCACCCTCATGTCCTAATCAAACACAATATTCAGTCATTCATTCATTCCCTTTTCCTTGAATTTGTAAATAAAGAGCGGCCATATCCAGGGTTCGAATTGGGGACCTTCGGGTACTGCCCGCAAGTCCTTTCCAGTGAGCCATTCCGGAATGGTTTAAAATTGAATTAATGAAGCGTGTGCTAGGAATTGAACTCCCGGCCGCTTGCTTTAAAAATTCTTTGGGTGAATTTACCATTCATTCCCTTTTCCTATCAAATTGATTTACCATCCTTAACAAACACAGATTTATTTCTGCCTTTTATTTTGAGGAAAAAATGGATGAATGTTACATGTGTTGACTATAACCCACAATGGCAGAATAACTTGGTAGAAGAGTCATTTTCAGGAAACATGACCCCTATGCAGAATACCACCCCTTCTGGGGAAGATTCGTTCAGATGAGGGAGCTATGGTAGTGAAGGTCGCATAGGTGTTGAATCACGTGGTCATCCCACAAGTACTAATCAGATGGAGTCACTTGTCTATGTTAAATAAAAAAGAAGATAGGATTACGGCCTGTGTTATTTTTAATTATCCCAGTATCATGTTAGCATGGTGCTTTTAGAGTGGATTTTCTTGCTCCTGATATGATCATGCCTCTTTGTGCTTTAGAGTGATTAATCTTTCATGCCTGTTTATTTTTGGTGGCCTCTGAATTGGATTTCTTTTCCCCGCGTGAGTTTCTCTTCTTTCATGAATATCATTTTTTTTTTTGGCAAGATCTTTCATGAATATCATTGTGTTCACTTTCTCGCTAATGTGATTTGACCTTTGATGCCATACACGCCAAATATTTGGCACCTGATCATTTTATAACTGGTGCTTTCATCTTGTACAACATGTTTATGCATTGATCTTTATTTTACATGCTTCCTTCATCTCAATCTTTTTTGCCTTTGATTCTCTACCATATGCTTTTCTCTACTACTAATATATCTTATATATGCTTGCACAATTATCTAGATTATCCCTTCTGTCAAATGCAAATGGTGAAAGTTGTTTAGACCTAGATGTAAGTAGAAAAAGAACAGGTGACCCTTTTTCTTTTCTTATGCAACCAAGGTTTGGAAGGAGACAATATCAAAACTAATCAGTACTTCTCAACTCTGGCTAATTAATGAGTAGCTTATAGCTTTTATTCACATCTCTTTTATTTGGATTGAGCACCACTCTTCCAGAACTGTACAAATCACTTCCATCTTCGGAGCTGGATTTTCCCTTTTCATCTGTTTCACATTGCTTGAATTGTCTATATATGTTTACTGATTCTTTGTTGTTAGGCTAATTATTTGTTCATGGGTGAAGAGGAGTATTTTATTGATAGTTTATGATTTTGGTTTCATAGCCTAGTCTTGTTGCTGAGCTATAAAGTCATGTATTTTTTCTCTTTTATAAAGAAACTTTATAACCCAGGCCAAATATGACCGAACCGTAAAGTGGTGCATCAAATAAAATAGGCTTATTGTTTTCTTTCATTTATTAATACCCATTATTGTAATTTTACCATTTAATCTCCAAAAAGGTTGAATAATCAATAATCATGCCAAACAAGATGTGTAATCTTAAGCTAGATTATAATCTTAAGCTAGATTAAAAATTTCATCTAGATTATAATCTTAAGCTAGATGAAAAAGTGTGTATGCCAAACATGCCCTAATTCATTGCCTTTGTCTTTTGATTCTGAGATTGAAAGATCTCTTAGGTTGAAAAGAAGGCTCGAGTTTGACACAAATAAGAAGATGGGAGACGAAGTTGATAATCCGCCAAGAAGGAGCCTGAGAAACCTAAAAAAACCTAATTTGAGTGCTCAACCACTTGCAATTAGACTTCCTAATCTCCCTGAGGGTTCAAGATTTGAGTACAAGTCGAATTGGTCTACTATTTTACCCTACTTTCATGGATTGCCTGGGGAGGAACCAAACAAACACCTTGCTACCTTTGTGAGTGTTTGTGATAGACTTAGACCTCAAGGCTTTACCGATGACCAATTGATGTTGAGAATGTTCCCCTTTACCTTGAAAAATTCTGCAAGCGATTGGCTTTATTACCTACCTCGAGAAAACATTACTACTTGGGTTGAATTGAAGAAAGCTTTCTTGCAAAAGAACTTTCTTGCGACTTGCCTCAACGAAATCAAGAAGAAGCTATCTAGTATTGAGAAATCACCTATGGAGAGTCTTTATGAGTATGTTGAGCGGTTCAAGAAGCTTAAGGGTACGTAGTTGTCCACAACATGGTATACCCGAGGATGATCTACTGCTATATCTTTATGAGGGCTTGCTTGACACCGATAGAAGTTTCATCAATGCTACTAGTGAATGAGATATTTTGGATAAGACACCTCAGGAAGCAATGCAGATTTTTGAAGGGTTGGCTAATTCATCGCAACAATATGGGAGACACCAAGGACTTAGACGAGTTCATAAGTTGGGTAATCCTAGAGATGGTTGCAAGGATGATCTAGATAGGCTCACTAAGCTTGTGAACAAGATGGCTATACAAATGAATCATCCTCAGCAGCCTAGACCTTGTGGTGTCTGTGTATATTATGGACTATGGACCTCGCCGGAACTTTGGTAACAATGATAAGTGTCATTTGATTCAAGAGGATATTGTTGATGTGAATATTATGGACTATGGACCTCGCCGGAACTTTGGTAACAATGGTTACAATCGGGGCTACGATGCGAACTATCAAAGTGGATTCAACGGCAGGAGTCAGCAGCAACAAGTTCCTTATCAAAGAGGATAATTTGAGAATCGTCAAAGAAACACTCAACAAGAGGATAGAGATGAGACATTGAGGTTGTTGTTAGACAAGATGAGTGTTCAAGAAAAGTCGTTGAGTCAAATGGCTAAGGAGATTGGAGAATTGAAAGCAAAAGATTCGGGGAAGTTGCCATCACAAGTGGTAGTGGATCCGAAGAAGAATGTGAGTCCCAAGATCCTTAAAGGAGGTAAACAAGTAAATGTGCCCATTAGGAATGTTGTAGAGAGGCCTAAAGAAGTGATTGATGTGGGAGAAGAAGATAACAAAAAGTCGGAATCGCACACTGTTGATGACGGCGCCCACCGCCCCTCACCATGGCGACCACTCGAGGACACAAAGTCTACTCGATCTCAAGTAGTTTACTCGATGTCGAGTACTTTCTAGTGACGAGTCCGAGTCAAGGTCGAGAGGTGATTCAGATAAAATGTTACTTACCTACCAAGGTACGAAGATAGATTTATCCACATTAGGAGTTCCTATATTTACTTTAAGAGATTTAATTGTTTATTTATCGAATTTATATCTTAGGAAAGAGATAAGTACGATTTATATATATAGAATTGTTCTTTCCTTGATTAGCAGGGATTGAACACTATAAATAAAGCCCTAGGGGCTGGTTTATTCATTCAATTCAGGAAAAGTCGTCTTCGGACGCAATAAGGTAGGAAGGAGAGGGGCGAGATAGAGAAGGAAGAGGAAGAGAAAGGTTTTGTAAGTTTTAGTTAGAGTTTTATGATAAAGTTAGTTTCTTTTATTATGTTTTTTTTTTAATTTCCCTTCTTCTAGGGTTAGGGTAATCCCAACATAGATATGTGTGTTTGATTTATAAATTCATGAATTTGTATGTCTTTATCATAATCTATGTATGTGCTTAATTCTTTGCTAGAGTTGAGGAAATTCTTTATTTGTGATATTAAAGCGAAAACGGTCTTATTATGAATTTTGATAGTAATTAAGGTTTATTTACGAAAGCTAACTAATCCTAATTAAGAGAAGGTAGTAACACTTAGGGTTTATGCACAAGCCTCTATATTCCTATTTGTTAATGACAAAAGTTATTTGATATAAAGCATGCTCTTTTATGTGATTCATGATTTATACATATGTTTATTGTTGTGGTGTTCCCTAACCTTGGGAGTTTGCATCTTTATTTATTTTATTTTATTATTTTTATCCTGCAAAGTTACCCGACATCGACCACCTCTTCTCCTGCCATTCCCTCGGCGTCGACCAATTCTTCTTGACATCGACAGCAACCGTACACCTTTTCCCATTATCCCTGAACCCCAAAACACACTAAACCTAAAACCGCTGACTTCTCTCCTCAGGACGAACCTGACCCCACTATCCTATAGCGATGTCTTGACTACAAATTTATTTGGTCGAGAAACCCTCTCGTCAAATTGGTGTCGTTGCTGGGGAGATATCAATCGCGCCTAATTTAGTTGTGTTTAAGGTTTAAGAAAGCCCATCCCCTTTTCTTATCATCACATACCCTAGAACCACCCGCCACCCCATTAACAATTAGGTGCCAAGCTTTTGCTACTAATTCGTGCTTTATTTTGATTTCAAAGCTAAGGTACAAAGATTGAAGACTTTTTCGAAGATTTGAGACGGAGAAATAGGATCCCGCATGGGAAAGATGGGTTGAAGATTTGAGATGGAGAAATAGGATTGTAGTAGAGGAGGCACGATTAAGGGAAATAACTCGGCTGGAAGACGAAATCCGAAGGCTTGAGGTTCCATTAAGTCTAAAGGACAATTCCCTCCTCTCGACGAGCCAATTGACCCACTCGATGTCGACAGCCAGGTATATCCTTCGTCGAATTTCATTCCTACTTTGCTACCTATTGTTGATGAATCATATAAAGGATCCCAAGACAAAATAGCATTAGAAGAGAAGAAAGCAGACATTGTTGCTCAGGGTGTTCCAGGGTCGCTTTTACCCTACAAGGTGAAGGTCATCCCCGACAATTTTGAGCAGCCGATGTTCATATTTAAGTATGGGGTCCTAGCAAAGTGGCATGAAGCTCCGTAGGATGAGGAGGAAACATCTTTTCCCACTCTACCGTTCTAATGTGGTGAAGATACACAACCAAGTCAACCTATGAAGCGGAAGAGGTATGATAACGAGTATGTATCTTTTCTTTATGTCTTCCCTTATGCAGGCCAAATGGGGATCGGGAAGATGAATGGGTGAAGCCATGAAGCGTTCGCTCGGGGAGGTTTAATCTTCTTCACATGATGCCCCCGAATGACATTCCATGCTTCCCACCACCGGAGGAACCACAAGATCCACCTATACATCCGAACAAATATGAGCCAGGCTAAGACTTAAAGGGAAGTATGCCAAGCTAAAGACTTAAAATTTAGTGCTTACGGGAGGTAACCCTTCTATTTCTTATTTCTTAGGGTTTTAGATACTGTTGGTTTTTGTTTTCAATATTATGTTGAGTTTTGCCTTTGTAGATTTTGTCTTTCTAACACGAATTGTAGGTACAATGAGCTGCAGAAATAATCGACGTCGAGTACTCTACTCGACGTCGACCACACATGAGGAGAAACAGACCCAGTAGTTGACAAAAAACCACCTTGAGGTTCCCACATACTCAATGTCGAGTAGAAAGTAGTTGATGTCAACTACTCTACTCGATATCGACCACTTTGTGGCGAACTTCAACACTCAATTTCGAGCTTCTACCTGTCTAGTAAGTTTCTTTCTTTACCCTTGTTTTTATACAGTGAAAACACTGTAATCTTTAAGTATGGGGTTGGGGAAAGGCTCACTTATATTCTATTTATGCAAATTGATTTAAACATGGTTACTTTGGATATGTAATTTATCTATATGCTTACATGTTATTTACCAAATTTTATTTTTATCACCCCCATCCAAAAAATAAATTTGATTAGTGTCATGGAAGTTTATATTGAACTCGAAGATGCAAAATCGGATTCATTAGAGATATAGCATGAAATTGACTAGTAAAATGAAGTCACAATGAAGTGCGTATTTTTATTAAAACCCATGAAAGGATGTAAAATTTGATATTTCTTTTGACATATATGTGATAAGAGGACGTATGACTTTATTTTCCATACATTCTTACCTTATTCCTAGTCATTACCTATGCTTATACTTCACAAGCCATATTATGAGCCTTATTTCATATTTGCTCCACGTGATCTACATATTGCCTATTTCTTTACCTTATTACCCATCCAGGGATTATGTTGAGAGTGGAAGTTACTTATGGAGATTTTTATATGGTGTTTGTGTTGTTATTATTATCATTATTGAAGTTTGGCAGGAAATTGAAAAGTTATGAAAAACTTAATGAGTGAAAGAAAATACGGTCACCTTGGGAGATAAAGGTAGATCGACACTCCCTGCGTTGAGATGTTAATTAGTTCCGCAAGATGAGACCACAAGGTGAGGAGTCCGAAGTACTAAGTATTCGGGGTCATTCATGACACCCATGTTTGCTACTCGCGAGAAGGCAGATGTGAGGTTAGAGAGGTAAAATCATATAAGTGAAAAAAGAAAAGAGTGAATTATGAGAGGATGAGTGATGTGGAATATTATATGAAGGGAGACAGCGCATCAAAGAAACAAGTTTGAAGAATTCTCCCCGGATTTATCACCACATCGCCCAAAAATAGCCCACCACTTTGCCTTTTTACCTTTTCTTCACCATGTCCATAAAAGTCCTCTTGATTATCAAATGTTTTCTCACATATGAATTGCTTTTGCATAACCCTCCTTTTGTGTACGAAGTTTCTTTTATTCACATGCATGGATTTGTTGCATAAGTATCTTTTCAAGGATGGTAATTGATTGCAGAGATATATGAGAATGAATCTAAAATGTTGGGAGTTTTGTTTTCTTCCCTTGTATGACCATTAAAAGTATTGCTTGAGCACAAGAAAGCTTAAGTATGGGTGTTGATGTGCGCTCAATTAACCATGTTTTTCGCTTACATTCATATCGATTTATGTCTGCATTTCATATTTCTTGGTTTAATTTATATAGAATTTGTATAGTTTATGTTTATTTGCAATATATGGAGATCTACACAAGTTTTTGTTTAATTTCGCAGAAATCGGACGCACTTTGGAGCCTAAAGGAAAGTCATGAAAACATTGGAGAAACTAAAGAAGAGCACACGATGGTGCAGATGGGAAAACACCACTTTTTGCCATTCATCATTTTGAATCAAGTTCTAATGTCTTCATGAGAGTTGTAGACCTCGACAAGATTTTTCCAACACATATTCATATGCGTCAATAAGAGAAACGAGGACTCGGGAAAATGTGTTTCAAGACGGAGCAGAATGTTGAAAGCGCACAAAACTAGTCGATGTCGACCAAACTAGTCGATGTCGAGTACGTTTTGGTCGACTTGTCTCCCAGAAGTCGGGATCAAGCACCAGATGAGCACCAGACCACTCGAGGACAGAAAGTCTACTCGATGTCGAGTAGTTTACTCGATGTGGAGTACTTTCCAGTGACGAGTCCGAGTCGAGATCGAGTGGAGATTCGGATAAGATGTTACTTACCTACCAAGGCACGAAGATCTATCATGAAAAGAAGATATATTTATCAATATTAGGAATTCCTATATTTACTTTAAGAGATTTAATTCTTTATTTATCAAATTTATATCTTAGGAAATAGATATGTAGGATTTAGATATAGATATAATTATTCTTTCCTTGATTAGCGGGGATTGAACAGTATAAATAAAGCCCTAGGGGCTGGTTTATTCATTCAATTTAAGAAAATTTGTCTTCGGACGGAATAAGGTAGGAAGGAGAGGGGTGAGAAAGAGAAGGAGGAGGAAGAGATTGGAAGGTTTTGTAAGTTTTAGTTAGAGTTTTATGATAAAGTTAGTTTCTTTTATTATGTTTTGTTTCTAATTTCCCTTTTTCTAGGGTTAGGGTAATTCGAACATAGATATGTGTGTTTGATTTATAAATCCCTGAATTTGTATGTCTTTATCATCATCTACGTGCTTAATTCTTTGTGAGAGTTGAGGAAATTCTTTATTTGTGATATTGAAGCGAAAGCGATCTTATTATGAATTTGGATAGTAATTAGGGTTTATTTGCGAAAACCAACTAATCCTAATTAAGAGAAGGTAGTAACACTTAGGGTTTGTGCGAAAGCCTCTATATTCCTATTTTTTAATGACGAAAGTTATTTGATATAAAACATGCTCTTTTATGTGATTCATCATCTATTCATATGTTTATTGTTGTGGTGATCCCTAACCTTGGAAGTTTGCATCTTTATTTATTTTATTTCATTATTTTTATCCTACAAAGTTACCCGACATTGACCATTTGTTCTCCTGCCATTCTTTTGACGACGTCGACCGATTCTTCTTGACATCGACAGCAACCGTTCAGCTTTTCCCGCTATCCCTGAACCCCTAAACACACTAAATCTAGAACCGCTGACTTCTCTCTTAAGAACAAACCTGACTCCACTATCCTATAGTGGGGTCTTGACTACAAATTTATTTGGTCGAGAATCCCTCTCGTCAACACCTTTGCTCATTATGAGGTAAATATTCCACTTTTCAATTTCATTAAAATTGTGCCTCGATGTTCAAAGTTTTTGAAAGAATTATGCATGATGAAAAGCAAGCAAAGGATCCAAAGGAAAGAAAAGGTAAGTTTAGGTGAAAATGTTTCTGCTTTACTGATACGTTTGGGATACCCGATCCTTCGCCTGTGGGCTCAAGATCAATAACCACGTCGTATATTTGTCCGATCTTGCAATGCTCTTCCAATATCTCCTGATTAACAAAATTAACTACACTGATTAATAAACTAATTCAGCAATAATTCTTAACTTAAGAAATTCAACAACTAATATCGATGGAACTACAATAACTAGATTTAAACTAAAGAAATAGGAACAAAGAGAGGAGCGAGTGCGTGAGAGCCAGGACGCGGGGAATCCTCGGACACGCAAGAGCCGATGCTCCTCAGGGCGTGCGGGATCTCGGGAGCGCGCGGATGAGAGAGCGGAGGTTGCTTCGCGGAACTGGATGCGCGGACTGGGTACGTCGCTGGAAGCGGACTCGGGTACTCAAGAGTGGGAGCTCCTCATGCACAGGTGTCCGGTTGTGCGAGAGAGAGATCCAAGCGCGGACGCGAGAGCAAGTACCAGCGTGCGCGTCTTAGGGATCCGGAGGACGAGACGCGGCGAAGCCAAAGACGTTGCGTAGACTTAGCAAGCGAGAGCCTGGAAGCCGCGAGCGATGTTGCGGAAATGAAGATGATGCAAGAGCGAGAGCCGAAGCGCTCCTTGCGCCAGGTGCCAAAGCCTAGGGAGCCGGTGCCGAGACCCAAGGCGCCGGTGTTCCTCTTCTTTCTTAAAGTGTCGAACTGGTTTAGGGGTTAGGCTGTGTTTGGTGTCGGTGATAAGGAGGGACGAAGGTGATGATGATGATGATGAGTGTTGTAGTACCAAAAGAGTTAGAACACAAGAAGGCTTTTGGGATTGAAATCGAAGAACTCTTTAATCCATAAAGGGGTTCCTCAATTCTATTCAATCTGACAAATTCAAAGTACATAGGTATGATTAAATAGAAAAGCTATGGGAGTTCTAACCAATCCTTCCTTGCAAAGGAAAGGGGTTTGGATCGATCTATTCTATCTAAAGATAATTAAAACATTCCTAAGATAAATAATTCCTATTAAAGATAGAATTTAAATAACTTGGTGTACAAGGACTACTCTAGAAGAGATATAATCTTGTAAATAATTAATTCTACTTACATAAAATAACACTAATTAATTAATGGACTAACATAACTCGGCCCACTTGAATGGTACTCGGCCAAGCCCAAAGATCCACTCAACACATGTGTTGAACCACTCTACAAAGGCCCATGCCGAGGGTGTGTCGAGTTCATGCTGAGTTCAAGGAGGGTGATGTCGAGTTTGCATGAGCTTTGTTTGTAGATGTAAGCTCATCTCTTGCTCCGTTTGTGTAGTCTTGAGCCAAGTCATCCAGGGTAGCCTGAACCCTGCTCCATCGTCCCTTGGTAACGGACAAGAAGGGCTTTGGTTGCATCTTGAATCTTCTTGCCCATTGCACGAGTGATAGGGCCATCAAATGGAACCTTCATACTGTCCTCAATGTCACCAAGAGTCATCGATAGTTGCACTGCATCATTTACTACAGAAAAGATTGCTTGAAAAGTGTGGAGATCCAAGTATGTTTACTATCCCATTTGCAATAGGTAATTCTAGCTTCACCAAAGCTATGCTAGACCTAGCTAGGTGCTTCAATCAATGTGATGTCATATAATTTGTACATTTTTTTAGGTCTCAATGCATTGTCTGAAACTAGTGTTACTAAACAACTCGCCGATCGTTCTAGTATTAAGCATAGAGGAGTTGTTGACGATGTTTTGGTTATGGTAAATGATTTGACATTTCCAGCTGATTTCTTTATTTTGGATATGGAACAAGGTATGCCTGAAAACCCGATTAACTTGGGAAGGCCATTCTTGCGAATTGATAAGACTAAGATTGATTGTTTTGAAGGTTCCCTAACTATGGAATTTGATAATAGAAAGATTGAGTTTTCTATATTTGAGCCTATTGTTTCTTCTACTAATGATTCCATAAATGTTCTCGACTCTAATGAAAGTGATCACATGAATCAATCAATTAGTTTGTTAGATGCTTCTATTGAGAATTAATCATTGCATATTGAGTTATCTAACAAAGAGAAAGTTGATTTTGGGAAAGATGACATTGAAAGGAAAATTGAGAATTTATTTAAGCCACATGAAGTTGTTTCTAATTCAAATTATTATATTGTTATTCCCTATGAGAAATCGATTCCTAACAATGTTGAGGATTTTGCAATTGCAGGGCAACCTCTAGGAGTAACCCATTTCAATAAGAAATTAATTGGTGCAATTGATGGATATATTGGAGAAGTTCCTAAGGTTCCCTCTCTCGTCTTGAAAAGAACAAGTGTTGAGGATCTTGATGGGATAACTTGATCAAGGAATGCATCACGTAGAGACAAAGACGTGAAACAAAGGCGCTTATTGGGAGGCAACCCAAGGTAGTTTAGGTAATATTATTTCAATTTCGCATTTAGTTTTTCAATTCAATAAAGTAGGATAGATCATTTAGCTGAGAAATGGAGTAATGGTAAGTAAGAACCTTGGTTGGAGTTGAATTTCGCTTGATTTGAATACGAAATACCGTTCTGAGTAGCACAACGCTCGTTGCCCCATCCACGGCGCCCGTCGCCTGGTCCTGTTCACAAACGCGTCCGGATCTGTTGGTAAATTTGGAAGAGAGTATTTCTATCTCTTTATTTTTGTTAATTTCGGTTGTTTAGGTTAGATATATTTTCTATCTTTCTAGGATTAGATTTGTTCCATCTTTTTATTATTTCTAGGATTAGATTTATTTTATCTATCTTTAGGTTAGTTTTATCTATCTTTTATCTATTTTTATCTATCTTAAGGTTATATTGTCTATCTATGATTAGTTTCCATTTATCTTAGGATTAGGATTTATCTTTTATTTATGTTATTTTCTATTATGTTTATCTATTTCTAATTTAGCTTCTTTTCTTTTGATAGATGGATTCCCTTTCCAACTCACCATAAAACCCCATTCCCTATTGTAGATCAATCAAAGCTTTTCTCCAAGAAACCTACAAAACCCAAAGAAAGCCTACTTGAATCCATTCCAAAAACCTAAGAGCCTTGTGTTTCAATTGAGTTCTTACCCATCAAAACACTTTCCATCACTACCCTACATCCATAAAATTTAATCTTTTTCCATACCATTCCCCTACCTATCACCAAAGAAGGCTATTGAAACCAAGTTGGTCGAGTTTCAAGTTTGGAGGAGTTTGGACGTTCTTGGTTCAACGTCTTTGCTCGGATTCGTGTTATGTGGTCCAAGACGCCCGCCGCTCCTTACATGGCGCCTGTCGTCACCTGCAGACAGGTCGTTCTTTGTCATTTTTATGGTGTTCTTCGGTGTTTTCCTTGTTCTTTATCAATCATGAGTGGATACGGTAAGAAATATGTGCCGACCCATTTCGATGACAATGAGATACAATGTTAGGATGCACTTGGGAAGCGTGTCTACACATCGACCAAGTTCATTGATGAAGGCATATTGAAAAGATTGGGTCTGCTTGATTCGGTGATGACCTTGATGGCACATTTAGGGCTGCGTGATTTTGTTTGTACAAGGGCTCCAACATATCCTTGCTTGGTCAAGGAGTTCCTTACTACTTTGGAGGTAACCTCGCCCAAGGATGTTCGATTAAGTTAAGGGGGAGAATTTGTCATTCTTCATATGCTGCGATTGGATATGCTTTTGGTGTTTCGAAGAAGTGTGTAGGAAGTGGTCACAAGCCATGTTTGCTCTTAAGTTAGCCAAATATCATGCGATCTTGGTTGGGAAGACTGATCAACTACAAGATATTTAATTTGTCTCCGGTTGATGGATATGATCCACCAGCGGTCTGGATCCTAGACCCCTCCTTCACAGTAATTGGTTAGTCATTTGCTTCCTTCAAAGATACCCATCTAATTTGAGTTTGTCCTATTTAACTTTATACGAGCATGATCTTATAAATTCCATGGAATTATGGAATGATTTGATCTTGTCTTTAAAATTGGTTTTTATGTGAAATATAATTAGGCATGGGTAATTGAACATGTATGATCTAAGTTTGTGAGCATGCTTGATATTCAACAAAAATTTGTCCTTGTGAGATATTTTTGGCCTTATAAAGGATACATTTATATTCCTTTTGCTTTTTTGTGTGATTTATTGTTCCTGTGCATTTATCATTGAGTATTGCCGTGGTTATCTATTTTCAAGACCGATTATATACATGTTCATTGCTTGATAAGTTCAAATGATAGAGGCAACTTTTTAGCCACATTTTATCCATGTCTACCTTATGTTATATCTTGCTTTGAAGCCAATTTGAACCTTTAGTGATGCGGGGCCATCAAAGACACCTTCGGACACACCTATACTTAGGGATGGACCTATGATTCGAGCTCACGAGAATGAAGTCATCCTCAAGAGGAAGAAGAAGGATCCACTATGGGAGAAGGTCCAAAGGTGCAAGCTTGATGGTCGTTCGTTTTTATATTCGTTCAGCAGTTTGACAGCTTTTCGACGTCTCAGTAAAATGAGTCGTACGGATTCAATATTAATCGGATTGAGGCGTGCCATACCTTGTCGGAACGAGGACGAAGAGATCTACAACTTTGTTGTTGAAGGTTTTTCCAGATTCGACCTAGAGCTTGGCCGAAAATCAACGTCTTTGCAAACTGTCATTGTTTTGACGGGAGTGCGGACTCGGCGCGCGGGCGTGCGGGGGTTAGCTATTGGAATGCTGGAACACTGGCGCCGGATTCTCCCTTGGCCAAATTGGCTTATCTCCTTGCGTTATTTTATGTGTTAATTAGAACCTTGATTAATTAAGTCATTTTAGGGATAATTTAAATAATTATTTTTATTTATTTTTATTAGAATTTAGTCTTCCTGGGGTTATATTTAGCCGACCCTCTCTGTAGAACAAGTCACGTCTTCCATTATTCAGAAATACAGTGTTTTGTGTGAAACACAACAGTGAGAAAGTCAATCGATTCGAAGCGTTGCTCATCGATTGCACAATTGGTTATGGACCTAACTTGGTTTGCTTTTAGTTCGTCAACCTCGCGAGAGCTTGGTGATCCAGGTAATCACAAGTCCCCTCCTTGTGCCTCCAAGTTGTCCGCTTGGTTGTGTAAGGTTGTAGAGGCGGGCTTTATAGTCGTTGGTATTTGGTTCCTACCCTCCTAGGAGGCCTGGGGTCTTTGCCTCGTTCTATTTTAGTTCGAATCAGTCCACTATCGGTCGTGTCTTTGTTATCAATTTCGAGTCTTGCATATTGTTCATTGAGTCTTTGAGTCTTTTGCTTCCGTTCTTGTTATCTCTTGTTTGATTGTCGAAGATCGGGCCATCCTACGGCTAACCCAGTATCAAATTGGCATCAGAGCTTTGGTTTCCGACATCAAATATGTGTCTTTTGTTTCCCTAAACACAAAACCTATTAAAAAAAATAGAGTCTTTCTTGTTCTTGGTTTTACTTCTTGAATTTTTTTAATTTGATTGCTACTAGTCGTTGTTTGTGATTGTTGTGGTTGCTAGCCTAAAACACATAACCTTAGCCGAGACCATTGCGCCGACTCAGCCGAAGTGTACGCACCCCTTGTGCCTTCACTGTACGTGCCTCTAGTTGGAATTTCTAGTTGGAATTCCTAGTTGGAATTCTAGTGCAAATTTACTTCTTCAATTTTGTGAATGATTCACTGTACGTGCCCTTGTTGAGATCGGTCGAAACAATCACAAACCCTAGTTTGCTTTCTAACTTTGGCTATCTTGTTCTATCCTAGATTTATCTATTTAATTGCCTTAATTAATTTATTGAAATTTGTGGTAGATATATCTCATATTTTCTATCATAGATTATCAAAGGCATAGATAGATTTATTTACCATATTTAGCCACACCATCACCTATATATATATATATCATTAGGGCTACATAATTTATTTTTTTCTTTCACCATAGCATATAATTTTTAGAGTCATTTATTTCATTGTTAAATTTCTTGCATTAGGTAAAAAAAAAAATAGTCCGAAATTTAAAAAAAAAAACAAAAAAAAATTATATTCAAAGCTTAGTCCTAGGAGGATAAAATTCACTGGGGGCAAAAGTAAGCTTTAAAAAAAATAAAAAAAAAAGGATTGTATCTAGTGGAAGAAAGCTTAAGGACCAAATTTGGTGAATTTGCTATAGCCCTAGTCACAACCTTAAACACATACCTCCCAAACCATAAATTTTTTTTTAAGCCCTACCTTGCAACTACAACATCCATACCAAGGGTTTAAATCAAAAAGAGGTAAAAATCCAAGTTTTTCTTTCATTTTCTTTTCCTATTTTTGGTGTGTGGAGCACTGCAGTGCCCATACCGACCTCATACCGACCCCCTACAGCCTCGGTACGGGTTCTGTCGAGTCTGTTTGGTCGAATTCGAGTCAGTTTGGTCGATTTCAGCCTTGTGTCCAGCCTTTGTCAAGTGGTTCTTGCCTTGTTGAGTACCTTATTTTGTGTTTCTTTGTCCTTTCTCTTGATTACTCTCTTTTGATTGTTAAGTCCTTGCTTGAGTGTTGATTTGCCCAACGCGGGTTGCCCCAACAAGCTTGTCATAACCAATTAGAGAGAAGTGTGTGAGCGAAACACATTGTGAGGTTGTTTATATTTTATCTAACATTTCACATAGTTCTTTGTTTGTCTTTATTTGCAATGTCTAATAACCAGGGCAATGACTGGTACACTACCTTCATGGAGAACATGGCTAAGATAAATGCAAACATAGCTAAGATAAATGAAGGAAATCAAAGGCGTGACGAGCCGCCTCGCGATGAAAAGGAAGTCAATAATCCTAATCCTAATCCTAATCTTAATTTAAATAACCCTTTATTTAATGACAACAAGTCTCCACGAGGTGGGAGAAATGATAGGAATAATGGGTTTGTTAATGTGCAGGGACAAGGACAAAGAAGGGGAAGAGGCCAAGACTTCCAAGAGGAGTTCTACTATTCGGAGCGTGACGACGACTTCCAAGAAGAGGAGTATTGGGAGCAACGCTAAAGGAGGAACAACAGAGGAGGTCGATACCACTATCGAGCACCTAGAGAGCCTGCACAAGATGGCATAGGTAAGGTAAAGGTAAAGATCCCTCAATTTTATGGTAACAATGATCCAGATGCATATATTGATTGGGAAACTAAAATGGATCGGATTTGGAATTGTCATAACTTCTCAGATGCTAAAAAGGTGCAACTAGCTTCCCTAGAATTTCAAAGTTCTGCTTTAATTTGGTGGGATAATCTAGTTAAAGAAAGAAGAAGAGCCCTTGATGCGCATGTCGCTTCTTGGATTCAATTAAAAGCACTTATGAGAAGTAGGTTCGCTCCTCCACATTATGCTAAAGAGCTTAGACAACGCTTAGAAAACCTTAAGCAAGGTACTAAAACTGTCGAGGAAACCTTTAATGCAATACAAGAAACCATGGCTAGAGCTAATGTAGTTGAACATGATAAAGATACAAATGCTAGGTTTCTTAGAATATTGCACCCCACCTTAGCTCGTGAAATTGATTACTTTCCTTATTCTACGCCTATTGAACTTTTACATTTAGCTATGAAACTGGAAAGGAATGTTAGATACAGGAGCCAAGGTGGTAGAATGTCGAGTGGGCAACCCCAAAGGCGGCACCAAGGCCATGTGCAGCAGCCCCAAAGGAGGTTTGATGGCGGCTCAAGGGAGAGAGCAAGCCAACCCCAAGGGAGGAGTGAAGGCCGAATGCCTCAGGAGCCCATCGACAAAGGCAAAGCGCCTTGGAACGGACGTGATTCGTCTAGGGCATCTACTGGCCCTAAAGGGAGTAATCCTAACTTTTCTACTCTTAAACCTATGTACATTCCTTGCTTTATATGCCAAGGTAAAGGACATGTTATGAAGGATTGCCCAAATAAGAAATCTCTCATGATTAATCCCCTAGGCGATAATGAATCTGAAAATTCTAGTGGTGAAAATGATGGGGATGTTAATAATGATCAAGATCTTAGTTTACTTGCCTCTAATGATGATTGCATTGAATATGACCTTGATGATTCTTTGATTGATAGTAAAGTTTTAAGTGTTCAACCTAGTCCTTGTGAGGATAATCAAAGAGAAGATTTGTGCGTAGCAAAAGACAAAGTTTCTAATATGATCATCGATGGTGAAAATTCTTCTTCTATTGCTAGCCTTGAACTGATTGAAATTCCAACCTTGAAAAAGGAAAAAAAAAACTTGCTAGCATTGGATGGAAACTTAGAGATAAATGACCAAGCTAAAGTGCATATTCAATTACAACCTTATGAAGATGAAATGATATATGAATTGTGCACTAATAAAGTTTCTTTTCTTGGTTTTGTAGAAAGCTCTAATGGTCTACAAGATGGTGAAGCCACGATCAAATCCATCCAGAAGTAGTCAACCCCTGCAACAATCGGCCTCGAGAGGAGTTTCCATTGGCATGAGGTATTCGATCCAGGAGCTCGTGTGGATGCATTTGAGGAATCTTATGCGATCTTGGATTCGAGGTCGAATCCTTTTCAAGAAAGGGGGAATGATGCGGGACCATCCAAGACATCTTCGGACACACCTATACTTGGGGATGGACCTATGATTCGAGCTCACGAGAATGAAGTCATCCTCAAGAGGAAGAAGAAGGCTCCACTATGGGAGAAGGTCCAAAGGTGCAAGCTTGATGGTCGTTCGTTTTTATATTCGTTCAACAGTTTGACAGCTTTTCGACGTCTCAGTAAAATGAGTCGTACGGATTCCATATTAATCGGATTGAGGCGTGCCATACCTTGTCGGAACGAGGACGAAGAGATCTACAACTTTGCTGTTGAAGATTTTTCCAGATTCGACCTAGAGCTTGGCCGAAAATCAACGTCTTTGCAAACTGTCATTGTTTTGACGGGAGTGTGGCCAAGGTGCGCGGGCGTGCAGGCCTTGTGCGCGGGCGTGCGGACTCGGCGCGCGAGCGTGCGGGGGTTGGCTGTTGGAATGCTGGAACGCCGGCGCCGGATTCTCCCTTGGCCAAATTGGCTTATTTCCTTGCGTTATTTTATGTGTTAATTAGAACCTTGATTAATTAAGTCATTTTAGGGATAATTTAAATAATTATTTTTATTTATTTTTATTAGAATTTAGTCTTCCTAGGGTTATATTTAGCCGGCCCTCTCTGTAGAACAAGTCACGTCTTCCATTATTCAAAAATACAGTGCTTTGTGTGAAACACAACAGTGAGAAAGTCAATCGATTCGAAGCGTTGCTCATCGATTGCACAATTGGTTATAGATCTAACTTGGTTTGCTTTGAGTTCATCAACCTCGCGAGAGCTTGGTGATCCAGGTAATCACAAGTCCCCTCCTTGTGCCTCCAAGTTGTCCGCTTGGTTGTGTAAGGTTGTAGAGACAGGCTTTATAGTCGTTGGTATTTGGTTCCTACCCTCCTAGGAGGCCTGGGGTCTTTGCCTCGTTCTATTTTAGTTCGAATCAGTCCACTATCGGTCGTGTCTTTGTTATCAATTTCGAGTCTTGCATATTGTTCATTGAGTCTTTGAGTCTTTTGCTTCCGCTCTTGTTATCTCTTGTTTGATTGTCGGAGATCGGGCTATCCTACGGCTAACCCCGTATCATTTAGCCTATTTTATTTGTAGCTCCACAATATTATATCGTTCCTAGCTTATGATAAGCCTTACTCTCATTCAGGGGAAGTTGAGATTTCGAGTGGGTTATGGAAGCTATTTTGGAGTACGTTGAGGAGGAAAGAAGTTGAAGTGTGAGTCTTAATGTTATGTGCTTATTAGTTCCCTCATTTTTATGCATTTGTTCCTATATGTATTTCGGCTCAATTAAAAAAAAAACAGTTAGAAAAAAAAAGAAAAAAAAAAGAAGAATAAGAGCCAAGTTTATTTATGTTTGCTTAATGAGGAAGAATTGGATTTATGTTGGTTAAAAGTTAGATTAATTGGTTGGGTGTTGTAGATTGCATGCGTATGTGATGATGTGATGATGATTATGAGTTTATTGGTATATTTTGAGAGTTGTTCTTGTGGAGGATCTTTGGAGTTATTGTTATGTTTTTAGAGATGTTGTGTGTATGTGAGCTTGAGTACTATTGAGTTGGTTTGTGTTATGTTGGGAGTTGTTGGAATCTTATTTTCCTGGAATTTATAACACCAAATGACGAAATACAATTCATTGCCCTTATGTTTCTTTACCAAGCCCCATTACAACCCTATCGAATGGGATCTTCTATGAAGGTTTCCACTGAGCGAAAGTCCTCTTAATGTTCTTATTTTTACATTGGCGTATCTGGTGGAGATTTTGTCATATAAATGTCAATATTTGTTTTGATGCTTATATATGGAATTGAGGTGAGTGTATCCTTAAAGCTTAAACACATGAGAATGAGATATACAAATTATCCTTGGTAATGTTGGATTTTTTAGCATACAAGCAACTTGATCTCATATATATATGTTATGATTTTATATGCCTTGATTATATTTCCACTATTAATGATGTTGTTTTTTATGAGTGAAATTGTGAAAGAATCTCATTTGGAATGCTTAAATGATGTTTTTTCTTATGGTTGCTTGAGGATAAGCAAGAGTTAAGTGTGGGGGATTTGATAATGCATATTTCATATAGACATTATAAGTATTCACTACTAAAAACGCAGGAAATAGCTACGGAAAATAGCAACGGCATTGACCACGAATGGCCGTGGCTAACCGGTTTAGCCACGAAAATAGCCACGGGTGGGCCTTCGTAGCCATATGCCTCGCGACTAATAGCGACGGCTGTTTAGCAATGGATTTAGCAACGAATTGTCAGGTCGTGGCTAATTCCGTGGCTAGTGATGGACATTTGAATGTCGTGGCTGAGGCAACGAATTCAGCTTCGGAATGAGGCCATTGCTGCATTTGTGGCTAAGGTCGTTGCGGAATTCGTGGCTGGTTTCGTTACTGCAAATGGGCCATCGGTCTGATTCCCTGGGTATGGTTGTTGCTCATTTTAGGGATAATGGTGTTGCTATGATAATGCCGATATTTATGTCATTGCTATTTTTTAGGCTAAAGTCATAGTCGGTGCTAATTTTTATTTGTTTCGTGATTTTGTAGAAAAAAATTGATAGATACATCCAAACAGTAGCAAATCCAAATATACATAAATAAAGTACAAAAATAAAGAACATACTTTAGACCAAAAAAAAAACTACAAAAGAAGAAATCAAAGCACCCCATTTTTTTTTTATTGACACATCATCTTTCATATAATTCCTTGAACCCATTGACACTGCTAATGATCTGCAGCAGTAAGATGATGGGTAGCAGGAACACACTCTAGAAGCCAATTGACACCCCTAATGATCTTCATATCCTGTAAGATGAAATAAAATTTTATTCAACCAATAAACCCAAAATATCTGATTTCTAGACTGTTTAGAAGAAATAAAGTATTTTGAAATTTAGTTTAATTAGGGAATTTGGATCTAACAATTAAAACACCAAGAAATTAAACGAAATCGAAATTAGTTTCGAAACCTGTTTATGAGAAACCTGTTTAGAAGAAATTTGGATCCGACACTTCTAAAACACCAAGAAGAAATGAAAAAGTTGCACCAGGCGGCCATGTCGAGCCACATGCTCATAGGCACCAACCAACTCCTGCTCACCCTCGTCGGCCGGATGAAAAAGCTGCAGCGGGCGGCCTTGTCGCCGACATCGTCATCCTCGCCGTCCACCGACTTACCTATATAACCAATTAGAGAACCAAGAAATTGGAAAATCGAATGGACAAGAGGTGAAGGAAAGGGACAAACCTTGGAGGATTTGGGAGTCAAAGGCAAGGAAAGGTGGAGCGTGTCGGAAGGTGAGACAGCGGCCGGCGGCGGCAGAGGAAAGGCAGAGCGCGCTGGAAAATCGAGTGGGCAAGAGTGCTTCCCTCTGTTCCAGGAGACGGCGCGCGTTAGAGATCGGCAGTAGACGGCGAGGGGGCAATAGTGCTGGAAAATCGAGTGGGCAAGAGTGCTGGTAAATCGAGTGGGAAAACGGAATGGAAATCGAGAGGGACAAGAGGCGAGAATGGAGGAAGAAGGAGAGGCAGTGTGAACTGTGAAGAAGGGGGCAGTGTATCTGTGAAGAAGGCGGTGTATCTGTGAAGGGAGGCGGTGTGAACTGGAGGAAGAAGGAGAATGGCTGCTAGGGTTAGAAAGTGTAAAGTTTCCTTTTTATACGCACCCACACATCTAAAAGACCAAAATTTGAAAGCCCGAAAATTTGCCCCTCAAAACTAAATTATACCGCCAAAAAAATTTAGATTTAGTGCCAATTCCGCCAAATGTCGATACAAATTTTTCAACATATATTCACTTTCTATATATATATATTGAATTTTTCTATTTTGAATCATATAGTACAATATAAAATATTGATATTATAAAATACTAATAAAAGTTGAGATATCTTTTAAAATAACAACAAAGTCAAGTACTTTTTAAAAATTTATCAGAAATTGTAAAAATAAAATTTATCATTTAACATAACATTTTATTAAACATTTATTAGTCACTTATATGATTTTTCCTCAAAACATAACCTTATACTATTCTAATAAAAATTTAATACTTAATATAAAATTTTATTGAACAATTATTAGTTACTTATAGTATCATTATTTATATTAGTTTTCCTCAAAACATACTCTCAAAGTAGTCTAATAAGAATTTATTATTCAATACAAGGTTTTATTAAACATTTATTCGTTACTCATATGAATTTTTCTCAAAATATACGCTTATAGTATTCTAATAAGAATATATTAGTTAACGTAATGTTTTATTAAATATTTATTAGACACTTATATGAATTTTCCTCAAAACATACTCTTATAGAATTTTTGTAAGAATTTATAATGTTTAGTTAAATATTTATTAGTTACTTATATTGGTTTTCCTCACAACATACTCTTAGAGTATTCTAATAAGAATTTTTTAGTTAATATAAGGTTTTATTAGCTACTTATATGAGTTTTCCTCAAAACATAACCTTATAATATTATAATAAGAATTTATTACTTAATATAAGATTTTATTCGCTACTTATATGAGTTTTACTCAAAACATACTCTTAGAGTATTCTAATAAGAATTTATTACTTAATATAAGGTTTTATTAGCTACTTATATGAGTTTTACTCAAAACATACTTTTAAAGTATTCTAATAAGAATTTATTATTTAATATAAGATTTTATTAGTTACTTATATAAGTTTTACTCAAAACATACTCTTAGAGTATTCAAATAAGAATTTATTACTTAATATAAGGTTTTGTTAGCTACTTATATGAGTTTTCCTCAAAACTAACCTTATAGTATTATAACAAGAGTTTATTACTTAATATAAGGTTTTATTAGCTACTTATATGAGTTTTACTCAAAACTTACTCTTAGAGTATTCTAATAAATTTATTACTTAATATAAGGTTTTATTAGCTACTTATATGAGTTTTACTCAAAACATACTCTTAGAGTATTCTAATAAAAATTTATTAGTTAATATAAAGTTTTATTAGTTACTTATATGAATTTTCCTCAAAACATAACCTTATAGTATATTCTAATAAGAATTTATTACTTAATATAAGGTTTTGTTAGCTACTTATATGAGTTTTACTCAAAACATACTCTTAGAGTATTCTAATAAGAATTTATTAGTTAATATAAGGTTTTATTAGTTACTTATATGAATTTTCCTCAAAACATAACCTTATAGTATATTCTAATAAGAATTTATTACCTAATATAAGGTTTTGTTAGCTACTTATATGAGTTTTACTCAAAACATACTCGTAGAGTATTCTAATAAGAATTTATTAGTTAATATAAGGTTTTATTTGTTACTTATATGAGTTTTCCTCAAAACATACTCTTATAGTATTTTTGTAAGAATTTATTAGTTAGTATATGATTCTGTTCAACACTTGTTAGTTACTTATATGAGTTTTCTTGAAAACTTACTCTTATGGTATTCTAATAAGAATTTATTAGTTAATATATGGTTTTATTAGTTACTTATATGAATTTTCCTAAAAACATAACCTTATAGTATATTCTAATAAGAATTTATTGCCTAATATAAGGATTTGTTAGCTACTTATATGAGTTTTACTCAAAACATACTCTTAGAGTATTATAATAAGAATTTATTACTTAATATAAGATTTTATTAGTTACTTTATGAGTTTACTCAAAACATACTCTTAGAGTATTCAAATAAGAATTTATTACTTAATATAAGGTTTTGTTAGCTACTATATGAGTTTTCCTCAAAACTAACCTTATAGTATTATAATAAGAGTTTATTACTTAATATAAGGTTTTATTAGCTACTTATATGAGTTTTACTCAAAACTTACTCTTAGAGTATTCTAAAAAATTTATTACTTAATATAAGGTTTTATTAGCTACTTATATGAGTTTTACTCAAAACTTACTCTTAGAGTATTCTAATAAATTTATTACTTAATAGAAGGTTTTATTAGCTATTTATATGAGTTTTACTCAAAACATAGTCTTAGAGTATTCTAATAAGAATTTATTAGTTAATATAAGGTTTTATTAGTTACTTATATGAATTTTCCTCAAAACATAACCTTATAGTATATTTTAATAAGAATTTATTACCTAATATATAAGGTTTTGTTAGTTACTTATATGAGTTTTCCTCAAAACATACTCTTATAGTATTTTTGTAAGAATTTATTAGTTAGTATATGATTATGTTCAATGCTTGTTAGTTACTTATATGAGTTTTCTTGAAAACTTACTCTTATTGTATTCTCCTAAGAATTTATTAGTTAATTTAAGGTTTTATTAAAAATTTATTCATTACTTATATGTGTTTTCATCAAAACATACCCTTATAGTATTCTACTTAGAATTTATTACTTAATATTAGGTTATATTCAACACTTATTAGTTACTTGTATGAGTTTTCCTTATAACATACCCTTATAATATTCTAATAAGAATTTATTAGTTAATATAGATCTTATTAAAGTTTTATTGGTTACTTATATGAGTTTCCTCTAAAGTCAAAACATACCCTTATAGTATTCTAATAAGAGTTTATTACTTAATATGATGTTTTATTAAACATTTATTAGGCACTTATATGAGTTTTCTCAAAACATACCCTTATAATATTCTAAGAAGAATTTATTAGTTGATAAAAGATCATATTGAACTTTTATTAGTTACTTATATGAGTTTTCCTCAAAACATACCCTTATAGTATTCTAATCAGAATTTATTACTTACTATAATGTTTTATTAAACATTTATTATACACTTACACGAGTTTTCCTCAAAACACCCTTATAATATTTTAATAAGAATTTATTAGTCAATATAAGAGTTTATTAAACATTTATTATTAACTTATATCAATTTTCCTCAAAACGTACCCTTATAGTATTCTAATAAGAATTTATTACTTAATATAAGGTTTTATTAAACATTTTTTAGTCACTTATATGAGTTTTTCTCAAAACATACCCTTATAATATTCTCATAAGAATTTATTAATTAGTTAATATATATTTTTTTTCAACACTTGTTAATTTATATAAAAAAAATTCATATGCATATTTGGGCCCGTTTTTGGGCCAATCGGGTAAACATAGTCATATTTGGGCTGATTTAGCCACAGATTCAATCGTCGCTAAATTACCACTTCATTCAATGGACTGAGATAAGATAATTGGGCTTTCACTAGGTTCTAATGGGCCGAGCCCATAAATTTTGGGAGAGTTTGTACCCGGATTTAGCCACGGATTGATTATCATCGGATAGCCCATTCATTATATATATCCGGCCCGCCTACAATTAGTGACTCAAGGCCCACTCACCACATATGTTTATTTGATTTCCGATTATTAATAGCCACAGATTTAGCGACGGATATTGTGTTGTGACCATATCAGCGTCAAAAACAACCACGACAATCCTATTCGTGGCTACGTTCGTCGCTATTTTCTGACACTAACACATATCAAGCCACGAAATCAGCTACGGACATCTGGGTTGTTGCTAATAGCCACGAATGTTTTGGCATGTCAAACCAGGATGAGTATTAGCCACAAATATAGCCACGGTCGGGAACAGTCGTGGCCAATGTCATCGCTAATGGCCACGAATACAAGGTCGCCTATAATCCGCGGCTAACCATCTGTAGCTATTTCCTGTTTTTTAGTAGTGATTTCTTATTGCATTTAGATAGGAGTTTTACATATGTTTGAACCTAGTTGCATATATTGCTTGTGAAGTATTTAAGTTTGAAATCTATGTCTTTTTATTGTTGATTCTGCAGAGTTACATTCCGACCTTGGAGGGATCTTGGAAGAGCTTAAGATACATGTTTTGGAGCATATGAAGGTTGAGGAAGAGGCTAGAGAGGAGAAAGGAAGCACAACATCGTAGACAATTAAAGAAAGAATTCATCACTGAGTATGGTGGTGCCCGCCGTGCTTCAGGCGGCGTCTGCCATGCCCCGTTTCTAGCGATTGCAATTTCGGATCCAAAGATTCTATCTCCTATTATTATATTATTATATTTCTAGTATTTGCAAGACTCTTTATTAGGCTATTTCTAGTGTTTTCAGCCATATAAGATAAAGAGAGGGATAATTGTGAGACAATGAACACAATTAGAGAGAGAGAGAGAGAGAGAGAGAGAGAGAGAGAGAGAGAGAGAGAGAGAGAGTTTTGGCCTATGAGTTGTTAAACTCATAGTTTCGTCTGATATTCGAAGACATGGTTGTTTAGATTGTGAGGATTTGATTCTATTTAGTTATTCATATTTATATTTATCATCTTGTGCCTATTGATTATATTTGTGTTCCTTTCTATGATTGATCATCTTGTTAGGAATTGCATCTTAGCTATGAATCTGTTGTTGTATTCTTGATAGCAAACGAAGGTATTGAAGTGGTGATATTTCTTTGTCTTTGTAGTGGATGATTTCAATTGATCTATGTTGAGCAGTGTTAATTAGGGCTGAGCCAGGGTTGTTTCGGTTTGTCTTAATTGCATTGAATCAATATGTCAATTGGTCTAATACTTGAATTCTTAATGCTATTCTTTAGTGATATTGAATAAGATAAGTGTATCCTTGCGGATCTCTCAACTTTAGTCAAGTGGACATATAATTATGAGTAATTATTGAACCAATCATAGGACCATGAATCTCAACCATTGTCAAAGAATTACAAGTGAAATGTCTTTTCTACCTTATTATTAATTCACTTTGCAATCATAAAGTTGGTTATTTGATTTCCCTTGTTATTTAATCAAGTCATTTTTTTGTCATAAGAGTCTTTGTTAAGAGTTATTGTGTAGTGAATCGCTTCTCCCTGTGGGTTAAACTCCGGACTTCATTACTATACTAGTAGTTATTTGGTTTATCAATTCATTGATTTGCTTATCTATTGGTTTTGTGCTTGAGTTTGGATTTTATTATTATTTAGCAAACGGCGAAAGTGCCAACAACGTTCGTCCCACACCAGTAATATAAGAATTTTAAGTCATATTTGAAACAGAAGTGCTATCTAGCTCAAATAAAGAGCGGTCATCCAGTTCGAACCTCGGATGGTCACTCTTTATTTACCAAATTAAATGGTCTTGGGTTCGAATCTCAATCTAGTCATTTTTTATTTGTTTTATTATATCATTATTCCACATAATTATATTTAAGGATTTCTTTCTATATTTTTAGTTTCTCTAACTATTTCAATCAAAAAAAAGTCATATTTAAGTTTAATGTTTTCCTTCAATATTGTTTTAAAAGTAATTCTTCTTGATTTTTTTTCCTATATTTTTTTGTTTCTCTCAACTATTTAAATAAAACTATAATAAATAAATCACAATTTTAGTTTTTTTTTTACAATATTTTTGTAAAAATCATCTTAATAGTTTTTAGCACCCCCTTGGATTTCATCCTGGCTCTGCCACTAGTCTAAATAACAACAACCTAATCAAACTTTATGTCCTATTACTTCTTTTAATACTATATTAGTTTTAAATATTATAAAAACACCCATAATTATTTTTTTCCTTCAAACTCGAAGTTCGTTTGGTTAACAATTAAAAAACCCAAGAAGTGAAAAAAACCTAGGAAGTAGGATAAGTACATGTTGTGTTTGGTTGTAATTTTTTTCCTTCAAAATCTCAAGAACTTGAATTCCCAAGAATTCCAATTCCTATGAAATGGGGGAATTTCACTTACCTAGGAGGAGTTAGGTAAGTTGAATCTAGGTAAGTTGAATTTTCTATCATTTAAAATCTAACCACACATCGTTTTTCCATTAACCGGAAGTAAATTGATAGGAATTTAATTCACATGAGTTGAATTCTTGGGAATTGCACTTCCCACGTTCAACTAAAAGAGGCCTCAAAGTAGAGCTCGAGTCACCTCATGCCTCCCAATTCCACCCTAGACATGGGAGGTACTTGGTAGAAGTTTCTTTTGCTTCAGAAAACATCAAATAAAGGCCATAAAATTTCCTAGGGGTTTTCTACTTTTATTTACGAAGGATCAACCATGATCCTTCAAGACATCACTAAGGGAGTTTATTTTAGAGTAAGATTGATCTCATTTGGCTTAAGAAATCTCATACTCTAGCAAAGGATCTTGCTCAACACATGGGAGTTCCCATCACGAGAGCACTTGAGAAGTACTTACGTATTCCTCTCATAAATGGGAGGATCATAAATGGGAGGATCAAACACTGTGTTTTCGAAGATGTTGTCCAAAGCCTAAAATCAACTTTCCAAAACTAACTAATTAATGCAAAATTTCTTACTACCAAAAGGAATACAATAACAAATTGACCAAATCAATAAAAAAATTCTTCTGGAATAAGCTATAATCAAAGAGGTACATACATTTTTTAAGCTGGGATAATATCTGCAGAAGTAAATGCCAAGGAGGCATGGGCATTAGAAAAGCATAAGAACTTAATATAAGCCTACAAATGAAACTCTCGAAACTTTATACAAATGAGAACAACATATGGGTAAAGGTCATAAAAGAAAAGTAGCTATAAAAGGAAAATATTCGAACTCGTTCTAATCACCTTACATCTTGGCAATTTGGTTGTCTTCTCTCCTTAAGAAACAAATTTGAACAAGGCCTCCTTTGGATTATTGGGAATGGAGATAACTGATAGGCTAAAACCTACACCCACAAGTGTATGGGATTCAGTTGTAGTAATCAAGTGTCGTATCCACAAGGACCGGAGGAATATCGATTGTCAATTTCAAGCTAGTTCGACTAAGCCCAAAAGTAACGAACAATTTAAGGGGAAATGTGTGTATAAAAATAGAAAACACCGGTAAAAATAATAAGAAATATATGTATGGAAGATATTCTAGGGTTAGGGATTCACCAACGATGCATCGTCAATAGACCAAAATATATTCTCGCTTGAACGATTTCTAACTCAAAAGTGAAGGTAGACTGTCTAAGGTAATCACAAAGCTCCTTTCGGAATCGAAGCGAATGTGTCTAAATTGGTTAACGATCTTCTTTCGGTTTCAAGCAACCAATTTAGAACCATTAAGTGCTTAGAATTCTAAATGAAAATCACATCAATTTCACCTTTTGGTCTCAATTGATATAATGATCATCTAGAATATCTATAACAATCTATAAATCCTCAAGAAGTTCAATTTCACTTTCGATCCACTAAATTTCGAGTTTAATCTTATGGTTCCAATGGATCAAATAGCCTTTCGGCCTATAATAACCATCTAAATTCCAATTTAGGGTCTTAGTCTTTCGATTTCAATCCGAAAATCAGTTCTAACCAATTCTCATCGATTAGGGCTGGCGCAATAGGATTAAATCACCAAACAAAATCAGAAATCAATCAAACGATACTAAGAACGAGTCTATTTCCGCATCGCCGGGATCACCCCGACCCTAGAACAAGAGATCTAGCCACTCATGGAAAAGTACATGCTTGATCAAATCAAATTCGGCAAGACAAACATAGAACAATAGAGATGAAAATGGAATTTACCGAAATTTGATAGATCGAACAAGTTGTCTTCTCCAAAGTCCTAGTCTCCAAAGTTCACCAAAAGCTCAACCCCCAATTCCCCAAGTTCGGCCTGAGCTTTCTCCAAAAAAATAAAACGTAACTCCCCCCCAAAAATCTGGAAATTACCAAGGTTTTAATTCATCCAAACAAAGACGGAAATGTGAAAGGTTGGGCTGATCTGGCACTGTCACGACTCGTAAAGAGTCTGTCACGGGTCGTGACAGCCTGCAGACGCCTCAAAGAGATGAGTTTATCTGTCACGACTCGTGAAGGCCTCCCACGAGTCATGACAGCATGCTAAAGCAGAAAATTGCACAAATTCCCCTGTGAAGGCCATCACGCGAGTCGTGCTACATCGTCTGAGCTCCTATGAGGGATTCACTTGATATGCTTGCATCTTGTCTCATATTTTTGCTCATCTCTCGACCCCTTTAGCCCGTCTTTGATGATTTATTTCCACATGGAAGCGCCTCTAATCACCTCCTTATCCTTTAGCTCCTGAATCGGTTCCAAAACTGCTCAAAAGTACCTGAAATCACAACAAGCTAGCGGTAGACACCGATTCCTCGAAATGGAACACAAATGGCTAAGAAATAGGTAGAATACTCTAGTAAAATGCCCTAAACTCTACCTAAGAGTGCTCAAAGACAATGCTAGAATAGACGCTATCAATAACATAAATGGTTGGTCTCATCCATGGGTCCCAAATCAAAATCTTGAACAATTTATATGGAATTGTGATCCGTATATGAAAGTTAACCAACTCTTTCATTCACAAAAACAATGGAAGACTCCATTAGTAAATATGCTCTTTCCCCCTGAAGTCTTTCGTAAAATTTTATAAATGTCTATACTAAATTGAGATGCGCTAGATAAACTTGTCTGGATATTGGACCCAAGTGGGAACTTCACCACGAAATCGGTTAAACGAATGACAAATAATATAATTCAATTGTCAAAAGATCTTAGATGGATTTGGAAACTAAATCTCTCTCCTGGATTAAAAAAATTCACTTGGAAAATAATGGTATATGGTTTTCCTACAACCCAAAGGCTTAATGAATATGTGAATAGAGTCCCCGATCAGTGCAATCTTTGCAATCAAGCAGAACAGGACTCAGAACACCTAATGAGATATTCCCTGTTCACTAGAAAAATAATTTATAACTTTGAAGTACAAACAGAAAAATACTTTCAACATATGAATATAAATGAATCTTAAGATCTAAACATAGATGAAATTCGATTCAAAAATAAGAACATTGAGGATCTAGTCTTTATTTGGCAAACTATTTGGGAAATCAGGAATGAACTTATTTTTAGGAATAAGTCTCCAGTTCCAACTGAAATCATCATCCTTAGAATTATTGCAAACATCAATGATTGGACCCAAACTGAAAAAGAGAACCACAACAATGAAACTATAAAAAAGAGAACTAGAGTTAAATGGAGCAGACCACTAGGGGATGTCTACAAAATCAATGAGGATGGATTTGTTAATCCCACAGGCACTTGTCATGTGTAAGGGGTTGCTCGGGACTCCTGGGGCCATGTCATAGACATGTTTTTATAAGGAAATTGTGAAAGGTTCGGTCATTCAAACTGAAGCTATTGTTATACATACATGTATGGAGCAAGCAATAAGGAAAGGACTTCAAAGAGTAATAATTGAAGGGGACAATCTATTGCTTATCAAATCCATCAACAACAGCAAAAACATAAGATAGGAAATTATGTGTCACATTGAGAAGATCAAGCAATTGGGATCCGCCTTTGATCAAGCAATCGGGAAGCAAACCAAGAAGTGGACTTTATAGCTTGGAAGGGTATCATTTGTAATAGCTCTACTATCCCTTATAATAGGGAACTTTGTACGTACCATCATCCTTAAGGATGATTAAGGACCATGTTGTGAATTTCCACAAGTGAATATCGTTAAAGGGAAGGAGAATGAACAATAGGACACAAAGGATTTCCGTGTTCTGACAAGAACCGCGCAGAACACCATGTAGAGAAAAACCTCTCTGCAGCTAGGGTTTCTTATTATTGTGATGCTTTGATGGATACATGGACACATCATAATCAACCATACTCCCTCTATTTATAATAGAGTCCCTATAGGTAGAATCTCCTATAGATAAACGTAGATATAGATAAAACCTACCTTATGTAGAACCTATTATAGATAAAACCATCTATAATAAACCACATATATATAACCATATATAGATAAAACTTGCAATAGATAATTTTACTTGGACCCCAATCCGATTTATCTATCTACCTAGGATGATTAATTGTCTCTTACAACAGACCCAAATTATAGTTTGTGTAATCGCTCCTAATCTTGCCTATTGTACAAAAAACAAAATTCTTCATTCCTACCAGGTTGGGTCAAATGAGATCAATCATACTTTAAAAGGGTTTAAAATAAATTTGTGATGTTTTCTAATTCAATCTACGCTTTATATTCTTACAAAACTATCCAAGATAGCTTTTCGGATCATCTTTTAATACAAGTTAGAGAATTTCTTAAAAGTTATACCTCATATAATTTCGTGTGTGTGAAGTTATACCTCATATAATTTCGTGTGTGTGTGTGTGTGTGTGTGAGAGAGAGAGAGAGAGAGAGAAAAGGAAAAAGGAAAACATAAATATAGCCCTAGAAAATGGGTTCAAAGTTATAATCCTCTCTCCCCGTTCCTATTCATTTTGGGGGAAGAGGTACTAGCTAGAAAATGCGCACATGAAGCTACCTTGCCTGAAGGTCAGATTGGTTTCAAATTTGGGAGGGATGGGCTGAGCATCCCTTTTCTTGCTTTCGCCGATGATATCATTATCTTCACCAAAGGCAACACCTCGGCCTGTACAAAAGCCAGAACAATTATAGAAGGATATTGTAGTATTTTAGGACAAAAAGTGAATTATCATAAGTCCGCATTCCAAACAAAAAAAAAGGAATTTCGCGAGCTAGGAACGACAAACTAGAAAGATGCTTGGGCATATAAAATGAAGTTACAATTGAGAAATACATGGGTTGCCCTATTATCAACGGGAGAGTTAATAAGCAAACATTTAAGGAAATTGTTTGTAATTCATAGGAGCAGTTTAGTAAATGGCGTGCTAATACTCTATCACGACAGGGGCGGGCTGTCCTCATTAGTTCTAACCTGGCAGCTAAACACATATATACAATACAAAGCTTCATGCTCCCAAACACAATCAACAAGGAATTACACCAAATAAATAGGACATTCTTCTGGAACAAAGATCTCCAATACCGCCCTCTAATAAGCTAGGATAAAATATGCAAACCAAAAGGCAAAGGAGGGCTAGGAATACGAAAATCCAAGGATATGAATGAAGCACTACAAATGAAGCTAATTTGGAAAATTCTGGTCGAGCCAGAAAATATATGGGTAAAACCAATTCAATACAAATACCTCAAAACAACACATATACTAAGTTACAAAAAATATGGGGGTGTCGTTGCAATGGTCGAAGCTTGTCCCTCTTATTCAAAAATTCATAATAGGTGTTATTTGGGCGGTAGGAAACGGCCAATTGATTCGTTTTTGGGCTGAAAATTGGGTTACAACGTCTCCAATTTGTCATAGGGATGATGGCCCGACATCAGAAATTAGAATGAAACAGTGATTGACTATGTAGTAAGGGGGAAATGGTAGGAGGAAAAACTATACAACTCAATCCCACAAAGCATAGTTAAGGAAATTCTGGAAGTACAACTTCCTAAAAACACATTTGAAGACATATTATATTGGAACCAGATAGGGAAGGGTGGTTTACAAAAACTAATGCCTACAAGCTAATCAACAAGACCATCAGCCAGAATGACGACAACAATTCATGGATATGGAAAATTAGCTCACCATCAAAGGTCAAGAATTTTCTTTGGAAACTTGGTCAAAAGGGTCTTCCAACTGCTACCCGTCTCTCGCAAAAATGGGCCTTCGTTCCTACAACCTGTGCTTTATGTAATTGTAATGTTGAAAATGAAACGCACATTTTTCTAGAATGCCAGTTCTCTACAGTTCATCAAACCCGGTCCATGGGCATGTACCAAAAAATAACAAACATGATTTCAATCTCGAGGGGCATTTCTCCAATTTTATCACTAAATAGAAACACACTTACAAAAGCTGAAAAAGAGAGATTAGCAGTGGCTTGGTGGACCATATGGTTTGTCAGGAATCAAATAATTTTTAAAAATAAGCCCATTCCAAACTAGGAATCCGTCAAACACCTCATTACAATGCATGCTGATAATTGGAAGAAAAAAAATCTTCTTGACAGATTCTGTGGATGAATCTCACCTTAACCAACAGAACAACACAAGCAATCATTCCAGACCAAAGCCACGACATAATGATGTCAAATGGCGGAAACCTCCCATCAGGTTTCTTTAAATTAAATTTCAATGGATCTATTCTTGCTAATAATGACAGCCTTTAGTTACGCCATTCACGACTGGGAGGGCAGAACGATCCATACTGGATACGGTAAAATTGGCAATCAAACCCCTCTAAGGACCAAGGCATTGGCTCTAAGATATGGCATTACCCAATTGTTGGCACTAGGTATAAACAAATGTCAAATTGAAGCGGACTCCCTTATAATCATAAACCATTTAAAAACAAATTTTGCATGCTCATGGGAGATCGAACTAGTAACGTCCGATATTAAAACGTTATTGTCTAGTGTGAGGGAAGTCTCCCTCTCTCACGTACCCCGCAATGGCAACAGAGTGGCTGATAAGGTTGCACACTTTAGCCACTCATCTTGGGGCATCGACATTTATATTGATTCAGGTTTCAAGATCTCATCCGAAAGGATGCTATCGTGTAGGAATGTAGGATATGTCTACTCGATTTTTTACGTAATAAAAAAAATTAAAATTAAAAATAATCCAAAATAATTTGTGATGGTAAAAATGGGAAATTTAGGGGGTGGGGAAATAATAAAATAATGATAGTGGGATATACTCTCTACTGTTTATTCATACCTCTCACACTGTTATAGGTACTATGATATAAATGTAAAAATACTCATTTTCAAATATTAAATTAAGAAAATAGGGTTTGATTGAAAAAGTTACTTTGGACAAATCAATGTTCATACTTCATGTAGGAATCTAGAATTGATGTAAAGTCCTTCTTGAGGGTTTCATTCATTAGACAATGATATATATAGGTTACAAGATATTGGGCATTTGGGCCCACTATACAATATGAGATCTATGTAATCTATCAAACCCTCGCAGTCGAAAGTGGAGGGTCTCGTACTGTGAGACTGGACCGAAAATCAAGAAAACAACTTACGAGGTAAACCCTTGGTGAAGATATCAGCGTACTGATAGGAGGACGGGACATGTAGAACACGAACAACTTACGAGGTAAACCTTGTCCCGTACGAAGTGGAGATCGAGCTCAATGGGCTTCGTTTGCTGATGCTGGGATGGGTTGCTAGCCATATAGACGGCGGAGACGTTGTCAGTGTAGACCAGGGTGGCCTTCTGAAGAGAGCAGCGGAGCTCAAGGAGGAGATTGTGTGTGGTTGATAAGGCATGGGGCTAATAGGAAAGGGGAATAGATGTGTGGAAGAGGAGAGAGCGCATCATGTTGGTAATGGTTCTAATGATTCGTTCAGCCTTGCTATTCTGTTGGGAAGTATAGGGGCATGACAAGCGATAGGAGATCCCATTTCTGTTGAAGAAAGTGTGAAAGTCTTTGTTATCAAATTCACGGCCATTGTCACATTGGAAACATTTGATAGATGTTCGAAATTGTGTTTTGATGTAAGCATGTAATTTAACAAAGATATGAAACACTTGAGACATGAAATGCAACGGGAAAACCCATAAGAAATGACTATAATCATCCAGAAACAAGAGGTAGTAGTTGTGACCTTCCTTACTAGGCACATGAGAGGTCCAAATATCACTATGAATAATATCAAATGGTGCAAAAGTAGTGTTAAAAGACCGCTAAAATGGTAGTCTGGCATGCTTGCCTAACTGACAGGAAGAACATAAACTAGAGCAAGACTCTTTATTATATTTGACTAGACTCTTAGAACGAAGCAAATCTAAAACAGAAGCACTGGGATGGCCAAGGGGTGCATGCCACATACTGGACGACGATGCCGAGAGGGCGACTGGACACGACGGACGAGATGGTGAGGGCGACGACATAGGATAGAGCTCATCGGTGCTGTTACATCCCATGCAAGTAACCCCCGTAGTAAGATCCTTCAGAGAGAAACCAAACGGATCAAACACAAGAGAAACATTATTGTCAGTGGTGAACCGACGGACAGAGATAAGGTTTTTGACAAGTTTGGGGGCAATGAGGACATTGTTGAGGTGTAAAGGGTTGATTGGGGTCCGTAATGTGGCGTGGCCAATACCCGAAGTAGCAAGGTGACCACCATTGCCGAAGATAATAGAATGTGCAGGACCCTTAAAAGAAAGAGAAGAGAGAGTACTTGAGGAGTTCGTCATATGGGAGGTCGCGCTAGTGTCCATGTACCAAGGGGAGTCATGAGGTGTCAGCTACATAGAAAAGAAGGCGTGATGCACATTAGTCGGAGCGTAGGCCTTATCAGACGAAGACGGGTAGGCCTGGTGACTGGTGGATCAAGGAGCTGGACCCAACAAGCCCGCTTCTTGCTGACTGTGGGGATACGGGCCCGGTGGGCGATATGATGGAGGTGGGTAGCCATAGGGCATCCAGGGAGGGGTGAACCCGGGGATGGGAGACTAGGAGGGGCATCCAACTAGTGTTGTGGCCGTCGCCTCGCTACGTGGTTTGGTCGTTGCCACAGCCTCGCTGCGGGGCATAGGTTTTGTCAAGGTCGCTTGACGAGACCAGGGCGGTTTTTTCCTTGGCGGCTTCGGTGGTCTGACGGTGAAGGCGAGTCTCCTCCAGGATCAAATGAGACCGGGTCTTCTCGAAGGTGGGGAGAGGTTTCGTCTGCTCATTATGAGTAGCAGCAACATCGTATTCAGAGGGAAGAGCCAAAAGTACCTGGAGAAAAGGCGAGTAGCGCTAGGTTTGGAGTCGACGACGGCCAATTGATCAAACATGGTTTTAAGATACTGACAGTAGGCAGAGATCGATGGGAAAGACGCAATCTTTGAACTTGAGAATTCCTGCTCTAGGTAGACAGCACTGGTGGACTTGTTGTTCTGAAAGAGTTCCTGAAGCATGGTCCAGGCACCCAAGGCGTTGTCTTTGGGGTCGAGGATGGTTGTCCAAAGATCTTTGGAGATGGTATTGAAGATCCATTGAAGAACGATGGTGTCTAGTTGAGCGAAGAGATCGTCGTCCTCAGTGGCGAGACGATCGATAGATGAATCGATGTGGTGGATGACCTTATGAGCCTTAACATGGGTCGTGAAGAGGTGAGACCACATGGTGTAGGAACTAGATTCATGATCAATGATGATGGGGATGTAGTTTTTTATGTTGGAGATCGTGAGAGCGGAGTGGAAGGGTGGCTTGGAAGGGGTAGCATTGGCCATTAGGACAAGAAGGGGAGAGAGAGGTCGGTGGTGGGGACAGAGGCCGAGAGAGGGAAGGTCGGTGTTGTAAGCGGAATCTGCCATGTTTTATAGTAACTTTTATATCGATTTCTGTATACATTGCATTCATTTGGATTTAGATAGTACAGAATCTATGTAGTTTATGTTTATTTGCAAAATTATGGAATCTACACCAATTTCTGTTTAATTTGCAGAAATCGAGGCGTTTTACAGCAATTCTACAGAAGGTCGGAAAAGCTCGGAAAACCATTCCAGAAGTCCAAGGTCAAAGCAGCGGAACCAGTCTGAGAGTCAAGGCTACTCGATTTCGAGTAGGCCTTACTCGACATAGACGAAGCCTGACCGAGCAGCCTTGGTCGACAAGACCTGATCGAGAACCAGACCAACCCGGGCTCCGGACCCAACTCGATCTCGACAAGCCCTAGTCGAGATCGACGAAGCCCAGACACCACACCCGGAGTCGACGAGGAGAAGCCGCCCGAGAAGCCGAGCAACCCTGGTCGAGATCGACAAACCCTTGTCGAGATCGACGAGACCTTGAGCCATGTCCGAGCTTGCCGAGGAGAGCCACTCGGGGAGACCTAGTCGACGATCATCTCTACTCGAGGTTGACGAAGGCTACTCGAGATCGACGACGCCCAGAGTCCAGATCCAGGCTTGTCGAGCACGCCAACCCGAGGAAGCTTTGTCGATGACCTAACCCTACTCGACATCGACTAGCTCTTGTCGAGGTCGACGAGCACCAGTGACCAAGTCCGAGCCACATCGAGCAGATCTAGCCGAGGAAGTCCACTCGAAGAACCACCCTACTCGAGGTCGACGAGCCTTACTCGAGGTCGACTAGAGACGTGTCCAGCAGCTTCTCGACGAGACTTGTCCGACTAGACTTGGGATTCCTTGGGCGCGAAGGCAGAAGATTCTATCCGATTCCATCAAATTCTATCATCAAAGAGACAAGATCGATCACATCATGAAGACTTACCTAATTAGTTTTATCTTTTCCTTATAGATTTATTTCCTTTAAACATTTATTTATCTTTTAAAGTTTTAGATATAATTTTAGATAGAGATAGATATCTTCTTTCCTAGAATAGCTAGGGAATGAAGGCTATAAATAAAGCCCATGGGGCTCAGTTTTAACAATTCAATTTCAGAGGAAGACAAGTAGTTCCACGGAGACGGTTTAGGGAGTTTGAGGTTTTTAAGGTTTTGGCAGTTTGCGAAAGTTGATTGTCGGGATTGTAAAGGCTTTGAATTTAGTTTAATGCAAGTTATTTCTTTTCAATCAATGATGTCTGAGTTTGCGATGAAGAGCGAGTAGTCCACCCACTTCTAGGGTTGGGGCGAGCCCGACGATAGCCATGCATAATTGAGGTAAAGATCCGACCTTTATCATGTTTTGAGCATTTTCCTACTTGTTGATGTGTTTATTGCCGGTCTAATGGAGATCCATGCTAACAACTTGGATTATAAACATAAAATCGGTAGAGACAATTAGGGTTTCTTGAGAGAGTTGTCTAATTGTTGAAAAAGGCGAAAGCTTATCCTTTAAATGCGATTCACATGATTATCTGTTTGATCCTGCCTTATGCATGCTTGGTTATTGTTGTTGCAAACCCCAATCTTGGAAGTCTTTTTACATTAAGTTTAGTCGAAACCCTAAAAGCATTTGTTCTTTATTTTCTTTATTTTCATTCGTTTTTCGTCCCCTGTCTACTCGATCTCGACCAACTGTGGTCGACCTCGAGTTGCTGATTCTCGACCTAGAGTCGATGTTGCTTACCTATGCAGGAATCGACGAAGAACAACTCGACTTCGACAAGCCGTACTCGACCTCGAGTAGCATCTTGTCGAGATCGACCACCTTTGCCGAGCAGAGCTGCTGTGTTCGACTGTCCGAGCTTCTGTCGACTAACCCCTTTGTCGAGCTCGAGGACTTCTGTGGTCGACTTTCGTGAGATTCTCCGCTGCCTAGGATCCGCTGACACGCTTCCTCGTGGATCGGTCCTGACTTCCCGCTGCTACATCAGGAGGAGGCCTTGTAATTATTTGGCGTGGGCATAATCTGGTTTGAATTATATTTTGTTATATTTCATACTCGATTTCCTCTTACAACAGTCGGCGGCAGGGGGAGGTCGAGAAGGAGAGAGTGTGGTCGGTGGCAGAGGAGGCGGGTCGGTGAGGCGAGGGGAGGAGGGAGAGAGGTCGGCAGTGGGGAGAGAGAGGGGTAGGGCCGGCAGCGCCTAGCGGGAAAGAAAATTAGGTTTTAGGCTGTGATACTATGTAGGAATCCAGAATTGATGTAAAGTCCTCCTTAAGGGTTTCATTCATTAGACAATGATATATATATGTTACAAGATATTGGGCCTTTGAGCCCACTATACAATATGAGATCTATGTAATCTATCACTTCATATACACCTTGAGCTCGGAATACGGAGTAAACTCGTGAGAGTGCATTTTACTTTTTTATTTTTTTATTTTTGTTGTTTTTTAAAATCATTGGTTAAAATATGTAGTGGATATTAAAAAATAATAAAACTTATATAAAAAATTAGTTAAGTTGATTGATAATATTTTTTTAAAGTGAAGTGTTTTATTAAAATCTATTTAAATGGCTAAAAGGACATTATTTTGGAACTGAGGGACTATATATACCTATAAGGAGAATAAAATTATCCTCACAAAAAGGAAGAGGAGGCTAATAGCTCGTTTGGTAACCATTTCAAAAACCCAGGAATTTCAAAATTTCAAGAAGTAGAATAAATACATGTGTTTGGTTGTTTTTTTTTAACACGAAAAAATTCAGGAATTTGACTTCCCAGAAATTCCAATTCCTTCAACATGGAGGAATTTCACTTACCTAGGGGAGACTAGGTAAGTTGCAATTCCACCATTTTTAATGGAAAAATCCAACTTTTTCCTTTTAAACTCCCTACATCTTATAACTTAACCAAATAACTTTTTAAATTTTAAGGGAATTATAATTCATGCGAATTGAATTCATGGGAAGAAAATTCCTATGAAGCATACTTCCTATGTTCAACCAAACAAGCCGTAAGGTTTGAAATTCTTATACAATTTTAAAGAAAAATAAAAAAAACTTTTATACCCTCATGTCGCAATAATTGTTTCTTCTTTTTAAAACCTATAACTTATTTGTTAACAACCCACTTATAGCAGAGGCGGACCTAGGGGGGTCCTCCTTATCCGAAAAATTACCTAGGCGTATTCTCCTCGTCGATAGCTTCGTTTTGATATATAATACACCTTAATCCGACATCTGAGTAAAAAGTTATGAATGTTTGAAAATTGCAGCAGTATTAATCACTTTAATTTTATTTCAATATACTATAATACTTTAATATTTTACTTAAATTGACATTCACATATTATAATTTATCTCGAGAGTTTCGAAACCATAGGTTATATTACTTATTTTCAGAATATGGTAAGAAGTTACGCAAGTTTAGTTTTTTTAAATATCTAGTTATACATTATTACATGTTAATAATGCAATGTTTATTTATTGCGTTTTATATCTTTATTTTTCGTTTTTTTATCCTTATTTTCGTATTATATATTTGTAGTATTTTCGAAACCATAGGTTGACACTAGTTTGTACTATCGATCACGTTATGTTTTGCGATTTTTTTCTCGATCTTATTGTCGACTACTATGGTGACCCCCCCGCTAAAAACTTTCTAGATCCGCCCTTGCTTATAGCTATAAAGGCATTTTTGTAAATTGAAAATAAAAATAAGTCATAAATATTGTTTTTTATTCTTCATATAAGTAAGAATTTGAATGAGTTCAGTCTTTCCTAGACCATTATTTAAGTGCATCTTTACAAATGAGGATGTTGAGATCTCTGTCTAGTCAAATGTACGGAGATGCATCTTAATTGTAAAAGGCGTGATATGTTGATGTACTCTCTTATTCTAATAAGAGCATCTTTATCCATGGTACCCAATTCAAGTATCATATCTTACATTTTTTCTTGCCACATTATTTTAAGATATTTGAATCCACAACCATGATACTCACAAAAGTATCTTAACATACAATTTATTTTATTTTTAAATCTTTGTAGGGGTAGGAAAAAAAATAAGTGTTTTTACGGTACTCATAGTTATAAGTGTATTACGGAGGACGGGTCAAGAAATAAGTGTTTTTACAGAAAAGCAAAATACCGCTAATTTACTGTGAACCTTAACAAGTACACTCAAACTTTGCTTAGCATGCATTGAAATTACAACTGGTCAAGTACCAAACTTTACCCAAGTGTCCGTCAGTATAGGTGGAGAAAGTACGTACCACCGAGATAAAGAGTTTGTTTGGATTATAAAATATAAATACATTGTTTATAATACAAAATGATAAGACAGTTTTTGGTTAACATAATTTTTATGGTGTTTTTGAATTCCGTGATACATTAATTATAATACAATTTTTTATCTCAATTTATGTGATTATTTGGTTAAATTACGGTTTTACCTCGATTTTTACAAGATTTTTATTTTTACAAGCAAACGCTCACATAAAATGAGGTAAAATAATTACATTACATTATAATTAAAATGCAATGCAATCCAAACACACCCAAAGACGTGTATGACCATTCACAAGTTTATAATTCTACAGTCTAAAAATTTACCAATCATAAATTTCTAAATTTACGTTGTATGTTAGACGGTTTACCGCCACCTCTCAAGGTGTCAGTTTTGTCTGGCACTTTGGCCCTCGAATGTTTTCCTTATAAAAAAAAGTTAAAAATAACTTCAACTACTTAAAAATAACACTATAAAATTATCTTTAATGTAGTGGAACATATGGAACGTGGGACTCTATTCTCTCCCTAGAAAATCTAGAGAGAGGGAGTTCAACTTCTTTCTTGGACATTCACCTCCCGTCGAGCGAGTTATGACAACCTTATCTTCCATGCCTTTCTCGATGAGTCTGGCTTTGAAGTTGTCATCTCTTGTGTCTGCCTCGGTGCCACCGTCGGCCTCGCGTCCCTCAAAACTTTAACCTTGTCTCGGGTTGTTCCACCTCAGCGTCGCCGTCTTCGATTTTGGCCCCCTTCTTTCGTAGTTGTCGCACCATTCACCGTTCCGTCCCACCTCCTCTTCCGTCCCTTCGGATACCGCTCGGTTTTTCCCTTTTTGGTAGTTTTGGATCTGATCCATCCTTTTTGGTTTGCCCCTGATAGGTGCTTGTTGGGCTCTTTCTTTCAGAACCTCCGAGCCTTCCACCTTCCCGCCCCACCACCACTCCTCCTCCTCCCTCTTCAGAGTCCACTCGGTTTTTTGATTTGGGTGGTTTTGGACCTGGTTCAATCGGCGCCGCCGTCTTCGATTCCAACCTCTTTCTATCAGAGTTGTGATGCCATCCGCCATCCGCCATCCCGTCTCATCTCCTCCTCCCACTTCGAAGTCTGCTTGTTTTTTCCAATTTGGGTGGTTTTGAATCTCGTTCGTTACGTTTTCTTTCTTCGATTTCCCCTGAATGGTTCTAGTCAGAGGCCCGTTAGGTTCGGCACCCCTCCGCCTAGCTACCTCCCAACCTACCTTTTTTGCCTTGCACCCCAAGTATGAAACTTTTAATTAAAAAATTTTATATATATATAGAGTATGGATCAAATGTTAACAAGTCTTATTATGTTTTGTGTTAACAAATCGTGTACATTGATTAGAGATGAATCAAGGGTGGAGATTAAACGTTTTTACTTATTTTTTTTAATTAAGATAATGTGGGGCCCATACCAAATCAACACCCATCTTCCAAACAAGCGCGTGGATCCAATATTTTTTTAACAAAACCCTAACCCAGTAATAAAAACTACCCATCATCCATTTCAGATCTGAACGCTCCTCCATCACCGCAGCCTTCATCTCCCTCGCTCGGATTCGAGGTCGGGGCCACCCAGATCCGGTGAAGGTGGAGGTCCCACGGCCTCCCTCGCTCGGATTCGAGATGGTGACCAGCACTGGAGATGGCAGATTCTTCAACGAGGATGGAGAAATCAGAGATCGAGAGGCGTTGGTTGAGTCGTCCGAGAAGGTGAAATCGGAGATCGAGAGCGCAGGGTGGAGCGGATCAACCATGGCGACTCCTCCTTCTTCCTCTCATGGGGGAGGAGATGAGCGGCACCTGTGCTCTCGGAACGCCGAATTGGCGATTCGACTCCCATGGTCTGAGCAATTGGCGCCTGTGAGCGGAGGAGATGAGCGACTCCCATGCTCTGAGCGGAGGAGACGAGTGACTCTGGCACCTGTGCTCTCGGAACGTCTTCCCATGGTTTGAGCAATCGAGCGGTACATGTGAGCGGAGGAGATGAGCGATTATACGGGGTTAGAGATCTGGTCAATCTACTGGGTTAGAGAACACCAGTAACAATTCATGGGTAAAAGTGTGTTGTGATTATACTCTTTCTAGTGTGCGATTGGGTAAATAATGAAATTCAACTTCGCAATGGGTTTAACACTTTTGACTTATTCTTTGGTTCAATTTGATGCTTTGCCTTTTTCCTTTTTTTGGTTGAATCAACATTTTTGTCTTTGTATTCGACAACTTCATAGTTTCTATTTGGTGATAATAAGCAATTATTCGGTGTAAATCATATGATTGTTCTATTAGTTTCATGTTCAGAGTCACTATTCGATAAGTTCATAGTTTCTATTCGGTAATAATAAGGAATTATTCGGTGATAGTAACGAATTATTCATATGTATGTGGTTAATTAAAGGTGGAAATCAAGAATTACATTTATATATCAACTTAGCGAATAATTACTATTAACCTAGCGAATAATTACAAAATTGACCAACCCTTTTGCTATTATCTAAATGATAACTCCTCTTTACACACGAATAATAACGATAAGGTAGCGAATAATTACTATTAACCTAACGAATAGTTGCAAAATTGACCAACCCTTTTGCTATTATCTAAACGATAACTCCTCTTTACACATGAATAATAACTATAAGTGAGCGAATAATTACTATCACCTTATCGAATAGTTCAAACAGTGCACCACACAAAAAACAATGTTATCCCATAAAAAAAACGTTACGTCACAAAATGCAATCAAAATCCGGACGTTCAGAGTTATTATTCGTTGATAATATGAAATTATTCGGTAATTTGTTCGTCATTATTCATCGAACACACAATGCAAGCAAATTCTCTTCCTCCTCAGGAAAAAAAAACGTTACCTCAAAAAAAAAAACACGCGCTTTGTTTCAGCAAGTTGGCTATAAAAGTGGTGGGACCTACTCTTTTTTCTTTAAATAAAAAGGGAAAGTCTCAATTAATCTCACCCATTCATTTCTAATCAATCATTGACCTATATTTGTTAACACAAAACACAATAAGGGGTGTAAACACCTGACCCAACCTCTCTCTCTCTCTCTCCCTATATATATATATATATATATATATATATATATATATACATACATACTGTAAAGGCTTGCAATATCGCTCTAAAGGGCTTAAAATAAATCCCGAAAATGCTTGAATTAACAAATCCACGGATCCCGAATGGTTTTTGAAATCTCGCTTGAAAGATCTTGAATTAAATCACAAACTAGCTCGATAAAATTATGTATCCGGTTGGTTGAATCTTATTAGCATTTTTAAGCGAGCGGTGTGGGGCTCTTCTTCTTAGTTAGGGTCATAGAGTCCGGAGTCAGGACTGGATGACGTCGAGGTTGTGCTTTTAGGGCAACTTTTTATCCGAGAAGGAGCTTCCTTGGAGTTTTGTTTGCACTACCCATAGGAGACATATTTCTTCTGTACCGCTTCCCCGCGATGCTACTGTTAGGTGGTGCTTGGTTTCGTTCTTCACCAGCGTCCCCAACTTATTAGGAGTATTTCTGCTTAAGTCACCTCATTATAGAGCTAGGAAGCATGGAAACAACGTTTTTTTAATTTCTGGAGGTGTCCGACACGGGGAAACGAGGAAGCGGCTCAGAAGCGGCGGAGAAACGGTGGGCAATCTACTGCCGTGTCCATAGATGGAGGTGTGCCGCTTTGATGGAGGCACAGCGGCGTGAGAAGGGAATAATACCAAGGAGGAGACGCACATAAGACAAAAGGAGAAGAACAGAGACGGCAGAGAGAGGAAGAGGAAGGGTTTTCTAACCCTAAATGTGACCCATTTAAGTTAAAATAACCCAAATAAAAAGCCTAAATCTAGCCCAATAAATTAAAACAATCCATATAACACTAAAAATAATCCATCTTACCCCATCTATCCATTAATTGTAAAATAAATCTATATATTCAATTTATTTAAGAAAAATACCCTGTCGTTTCCTGATTTTTAGAATTGCCGCTTCCCCGTGTCCCTGTGTCCCCGTTTCCCGTTTCCGTTTCCCATGTCCGTGCAACCTAGTTATAGAGTTTGTTTCTGCTTAACTTGTTTTGTTGCGCCTGTTTTCTACTTTCATTGTATGTTTATGTGGATTCCATTTGCGGAATTGTTAGCCTCTCGAGAATTAGCAACTTTACCGCAATTTTAAATCGTTAGTCTCTCGAGAATTAGCGACTTTACCGTAATTTGACTAAATCGCAAAATACGACTAATCTCTATATATTTTTTTTTTTTACTTTTTTAGCCATTTGACAGCAGGGCAGAGTACTGTGAGGTCAACTCAACGACCTAAAAACTGGAGGAGTGTAGAACAGAACGGTTTGAAACAGAAACAGAGTTTCAAAGAGGAAATGAATCAAACTCACCCTCTTCTGTTAACTCATTAATCAAATCAAGTCCGATTTAAATTAATCTGTCAATTAAATTACAACTGTAAAATCAATAATTACAGAGCAAGTGGTTACCGGTGTTAATGCAGTTAATCAACCAAGCCCAGAGCGGTGGGAGGACACAAATCCAGCAAAGGCAATCAATGTATTGTGATGAAGGCTCTCAGTCCACAGCACCCTTTAATTCGCAATTACTCTCCATTTCCCCCTTTCTTATTAATTCATTTAATTGCTATTTTCTTTTTCTAAAATTGCATTAATTAATTTTCACTCTTCTTCTTCCTCCTTCTCTGGACATTGTTCATATATTTTCCTCTACTCTCTTCCTCATAGCTACTGAATTGAATTCAATTCAATTGAATTGAATCACCACCTTCCTCTTTACTCTCTCTCTCTCTTTCTCTCTCCAACTCCCCATTCCTATCTACACTTTAATTAAGAATTAAAGACCCCCTCTCCTCTTTCCCCCATCTCCGCTATATAATGACCTTCACATGAACCCCTGTTAGTTCATTGTCAAATCCATCTAACCCCCTCTCTTTATCTCTCTTTCGATCACTCGCTGCTACTAATCAAATTTTCTGGTGATCTCCCCCTCTCTCCGACGAATCGCCGACATCAGGTACACCTAATTTCAAGTCTCTGTTTTTAGGTAGGTTTTCCTCTGTTCTTAGTATCATCACCGGTTGATCAATTTCGGCGGAAAGGAATGAAATTTATTGTGTTTGTTGCGAAAATGTGAAGAAACATCATCGATCGATCGATCATGAGCAGCAGGAGGAACGCCCGCGGGAACAACGGGAGGGGGGACCCGAAGCTGAGCGAGTCGGCGCAGGGTGGGAGCGGAAGGCGCGGGGGAAGGCAGGCGGCGTCTCCGGAGACCTCGCCGGCGAGGTCGTGCGTGTCGTCGGAGGATAACCTCAAGTACTCGAGCAGCCCCGAGACGACGTCGATGGTGCTGGTGGGGTGCCCTAGGTGCCTGATGTACGTCATGCTGTCGGAGGCCGATCCCAGGTGCCCGCGCTGCAAGAGCTCCGTCCTCCTTGACCTCCACCAGAACTCCGACGACGCCACTGCCGGCGGCAGCAGGGCCAGGAACTGATCGGAAACCGCCGAATCAAGCTAGAAAAACCGCCCTTTTTCTTTCTACTCTGTTTTTAAAGGTCTGTTTTTTAATTACCATGTAAGGTTTGTTTTATGGAAGTAGATGGCTCGGCTTAAGGCCTGTTCGGTTGCTCCTAAGACGGGAGGGGTTTGATTTACAGAACGGCGACGGGAGAGTCTGATTGGGGAGGGAAAATTGAGGGGAGAGAAATTCCGTCTTCTCTGCAACCAAACAGTACCTTAAATGTAGGAAGTAGTTAAGCTAGAATTTTAGAACTGCGTAGATGAGGTGTTGTTTGTCTTTCTATAAGTTGCCAATATTGTAACGCCAAAAAAAAAAAAAAAAAGTAAAAAGCTTCAAAATTTATTTATGTCAATTTTGTTTTTAAACTATCTATACTTAGTTCTTTCAAAAGATATAAACTAAACTTGCTACTAGAGGATTATAATTTTGTATCAATACTCATGATATTTATGTGTTGATTATTATAATCAATTTAAATATTATAAACATTTTTATAGGACTGAATTTAAAAAAAAAACAATTATATAGAAAGAATTTTCAATTAAAAAAAATAATATAATTTTTTTTAAAATAACATATAACTAATAGAGGACGACATGATCATATATATATTAAACGGGGAAAGTACACTTTGTTGACGAGTTATTCCTCTCATAAATTATACGGAGGGAGTATGTAGTATTTTTTAAATATAATTATGGATGTTTTTTAAAATCTACCCTTTATATATAGTTTTTTTTTTTTAACTATTTACACACTTTTTTTTAAATGATAAAAATTATGTAAAATATTAAAAAAAAATATTTTATATGGTTTTTAAAGAAAAGTGTATGAATAGTAAAAAAAACTTATAAAAAATAGATGGGGTAATATATATATATATATGTATGTATATATATATATATATATACATACATACACACATATATTTGTGGAAAATATTCTTAATCAAGTACATTTGTATCGTTTAAGAAAAATATGCCATCAAATGATCCATAATTCCATATACCAAATTGGGTATTTATAACTCTAGTTTGTGTATATATGTATTTGTAGAATCTAGATATATAAATATACAAATATAGACATAGGTATATAACTGTATACAACTACAGTGTATGGAACAGTAAACTGTAAGAGGGTAACTTAATTATAGCTGAAAATTTTGAAATGTTGTTTTCTGTGTCATCTGTTTGGGATTTCATTTCATTGCTTTAAAGAGAAGTCGTAAATGTTACTTGAACAATTTTGCTTCTTCTGGATCTTTATCTTTGAGATAATTAATTGTTAATTGGTACAAAGTAGTTGCGGTGTACTAATCAAATAGTGTCACACATTAACTTTTATGCGTGTATATTTCGTATGTACGCCAGTGACGTCATATATATAATTAATATTTTATATAATATATATTGACGTATATATTACTCCGTATTAATTAATAATATGTATATATGAGAGAAAAAAATTATTTGAATTTTTTTTAAAATAATTATTTTAATTTGGATTTAAACTCAAAGATCTCATGGTTTAAATACATATCTTTTCTATCCTAGGGAATACTCTGAGATTGATTAATGTTTTTTTTTATTTTGTCATAAAAATAGTAAACAATTTTATTTATATATATATATATAATTTTTTTTTTTTTTTTTTTGCAACAAGAGGAGGATTCGAGAAATACCACATGCCCTCTAATGAATTCATGCTTATATTGGAAAAAATTATAGTTAAGACTTAAGAGAGTATGATGGAAAGGCTTAATTGCAAGAGGGGACCGAGTTAATTAATTAGAGGGTAATTAAATGAAATAAAAAGAAATTAAGAAGAAAAAAGTAATTAATGAAATTGATTAATTCTCAACGATGTATAAAGATGTAAGAGGGCAATCAAAATTAAAGGAGGAGGGCCTGGCTAAGTAAATTGAGATTGGTTGGGCAACTTAAATTGATCATCTCTGCGAGAGCTAGCTGGAGTATTAAAGGTTAGTATTAAGTTGTACACAGAGTTGGTGTATACTTATTAATGTTTGGGTAACTACTCATGTAATTAAATTCTAATCGTATCCCTCTTTAATGTTAAAACTACCACTAGCCCTCCATCACTCCCTCTATATATCCATCTTTACCATCTCTTCCTTATCAATATATATTCATTTCCATCCATTGTAAATCAATATCATTATTGATCACGTTTGTCCATAAAAAAAATTATGATTCATCATCATCCTAAAAGATAGTTTATCAATTTTATTGTGTGTTTTTTTTTATCATCATCCTAAAAAACAGTTTATCAATTTTATTGTGTTTGCGCGTGTGCGTTCGTGTGTGAGCACGCACATATATATAATATATAATATATATTTAAAGAAAAAGTCGTTAAAAGACTAGTAAATTTTTCAATTGAATGGTTATTTTGAAATCTATTTTTGAAAAAAAATTATATATATATAGGGTAGGGTTCAAGTGAGAATAGTATATACCGGTGAGAAGGAAAGAAACATTTTGATTGGTTCAAACAAAAAAACCCTCACCCGCTTCTGTTTCTTCACTAAAAGAGAGATGTACTGCACGCTTCTTCCTCTTCCTCCCACGAATCGTCAATCCTCGTCTCCTCCTCTCGGACCTCTCGCACCATTGGCGGCCCCTCTCCCGAGCGTCTTCCCGGAGAGGCTCGCCGATTCCGAGGTGGACACACTGCTCCCCTAAGATCGATCTTCCTAGGGTTTGGCAAAGGATCCATGAAGGTCGCCGGTATGAAACGGCCCCGTTTCAATGCGCCATGGACCTGACGTTTCTCAAGCCGGAGATACTCGAGCCTCAATGACACTGGCCGATCTCTTTCTTGATCGATTCAATTTCCGAATCGATGCTTCCGAAGCCTTCTGGGCTGTCCAGGCTAGTAGCAGAGAAGCAACTTGTGGAAGGCCGACAAGTGGTCCTTCCTGTTGGTTAGCAACTACGGAATTCGGTCGGGGAGGAGGCCTGATTTTGGGCAGTGTACGAGTACAGGTCGAAGATTCGGCGACGCAGGGGCTCAGATTTTCATTTGGATGAGGATAAGCTTTGATGAACGTCCATGGCAGAATCTAGAATTTTGGACTCGTCTTTGCTTTCAATTCTGGAATTCTAGGCTCGTTTTGTTCCGGAATTTCAATTTTGCTTTCAATTTCTAGAATTCTAAAATCGTTTTTGTTTCGGATATTATAATAGAAATTCCAACAGTAGAGAAAATTGAAAGCAAATTCAACTTTGTTTCGGATATTATAAGATTTTGACACAATAAGGTTATTTGACTTGAATTCAACTAATTAAATTACCAAGAGTAAAAATGATTTAATCATGTTAAAGATATAATTGAACCATATAAATAGAGGTTGGTTCAGTGACAAAATAGAGGTTGGTTCAGTGGCTAAATAGAGGTTGGTTCAGTGGCTAAATAGAGTTGGTTCAACAAATTGAATTACCAAGAGTAAAAATGATTTAATCATGGTAAAAGTATCATTGAACCATATAAATAGAGGTTGGTTCAGTGACTAAATAGAGGTTGGTTCAGTGACTAAATAGGTTGGTTCAGTAGCTAAATAGAGGTTGGTTCAGTGACTAAATAGGTTGGTTCAGTGGCTAAATAGAGGTTGGTTCAGTGACTAAATATGTTGGTTCAGTGGCTAAATAGAGTTTGGTTCAGTGACTAAATAGGTTGGTTCAATGGCTAAATAGAGGTGGGTTTAGTGACTAAATAGGTTGGTTCAGTGGCTAAATAGAGTTTGGTTCAGTGACTAAATAGGTTGGTTCAGTGACTAAATGAGGTTGGTTCAGTGTCTAAATAGAGGTTGGTTCAGTGGCTAAATAGAGGTTGGTTCAGTGTCTAAATAGAGGTTGGTTCATTGACTAAATAGAGGTTGGTTCATTGACTAAATAAGTTGGTTCAGTGACTAAATAGGGGTTGGTTCACTCATTCAATAGAGGGTGACTCAGTGACCGAATAGAGAGTGGTTAAGCGACCGAATAAAGAGTCGTTCAGTGACTAAATAGAGGTTGTTTCAGTGACTAAATAGAGGTTGGTTCAGTGACTAAATAGGTTGGTTCAGTGGCTAAATAGAGTTTGGTTCAGTGCCTAAATAGAGGTTGGTTCAGTGACTAAATAGAGGTGGGTTTAGTGACTAAATAGGTTGGTTCAGTGGCTAAATAGAGTTTGGTTCAGTGACTAAATAGAGGTTGGTTCATGAACCATTTTATTTTAAATAAAATTAATTAATTAATTAAAAATAAACATTAAAAGAAAATAAAAGAAGAATGAAAATTTTATAATTATTAAATAGTAGTGGTTCATCAAATAAAGAGTAGTGGTTCATCAACCATTTTATTTTAATATAAATATATATTAATATATTTATTATCATTTTTATTTTAATATTTATTTTGATTTTGATTTTAATATTTATTATTATTTTTAGTGCGAAAGATATGTTAATATATCAATTAATGTGTAATTAATAAATTTATGTGAAAACATATTAATTATAATTGGAGTGGTGGGTTTAAGTCAAAAAGTACTACTTTTAATTAATGCCATTGAAACACAAGAGAGAGCTGTGTGGTGTAATGGTTGGAGGTATCTGGGCTGTGCGTTAAAGCCCAGGTTCGATTCCCATTCATCACGCGGGAGCTTTGTATTTTATGCACAGTGACAGGCGCGTGTGGTGGACGCTCTCGGAGAGGCGATTTTGTGCGAGTGGGCCTCGATTTTCAAGCTGGGCAGGCGCGCGGGCAGCCTTTTTTTGCCCGAATTTTTTAATGACGTGGACCAATCAAAACATATCAAGCCATTTCTTGGACCAATTAAATTGCTTCTTTCCTTCTCACTTTTGGTGACCTTTGCACCTGAACCCAACCCTATATGTATATATATATATAAACTAATCTAGCAAATAATGAATTACAAGAATCGAACAAACGATCGGTTCATCTGACTGTGATTCGAGTCGTGTCTAGTGGGGGTCGAGGTTGTGTATTTCTAGCAAATCCGGTTTCGGGGAGGCATTTCCTTAGAGTCTTGATGTAGGGGAGAATTGAATATGAAAATACAAATATAAAATCAAACTCGCAACTTCTTGCATATCAAATGAATTCAAGACTCCCCTGTAGTAGTAGTAGAGGAATCAGGATCGATCCACATGAAGTGTGTCAGCGGATCCTAAAGTAGCTCGAAAATTATGTTCTTTAATCAACTAGAAGTCACTCGACGTCGACTAGAATGCAGTCGATGTCAGCTAGTGGTTGTCGATCTCGAGTAAACACCAGCAAACAACAAAAACAACAATCGATATCGACTAAAGGAGTCGTTGTCGAGTATCAACAACAGGGGACTGACTCAAAAACCGTCAGTTGATCTAAGGCACTCGATGTTGACTAGGGGCAGTCGATGTCGAGTCCAAAAACAGTAACCAATGTGTATCGGCAAAGATGGCCGAAGAGTGAGAGGATGGAAACGAAGGATGATCATAAAACGGCAAGTGTGTCGAGTTTTTCGAGGACTCAATGAACGACAAACTATGAATGTAAACAATAAGGAAAAAATCTTCCAAAGTCGGGGTTTACCACAATAATAACCATGCAAGTAAAACCAATAAATCGCAAAAGACAAGTACTTTATCGATAAAAGAAAATGCTTTCACCAAATCCGGCAAATAGGTAAATAGATCTTTCAATAAATAAACCTAATTGCGTCTACTTTTTAAATAAATAGAGTTAATAAACTTTTGAATAGAAACCCTAATTACTACTCAAGTTTTGAAAAATGAGTTCCTTAAATTTCCATTTAAAGATGAAGCACAAGGTAGAGCGAGATAAAGTACCTTCCTTTAGCGACTTACCAATCCACCAACATGGCTACCGTTGGGCTCACCCCGACCCTAGAAGAAGGGCGACTACTCGCTCATAGTAACGAAAGACATGATGGAAATAATAACATGCATAAAATAAACTCTGAAGTCTTCACAATTGCAGCACTCCAACTTTCGTAAGAACACCAAAAAAGCCCTAGAGCTTCGAAAACCCTAAACTCTATGAGAATTGTTTGCTCTGAAATTGAATGAAAAAAACGTAGCCTCTAGGGCTTTATTTATAGCTACTAATCCTTGCTAGCCAAGGAAAGTAATCCTAACCCTAGTATAATTGTAATAAATAAAAACTATATCTAAATAAGTAAATTCCTAGGGTACATAGACATTCACCCATAAGAATATAGTCTCATATGGAAAGATAAATGACCTTCTCCTTCGTGCTTAAGTAATTCTTCTCTCACTCGGATTCATCAAAACGCGTATGCGGCCCAACAAGATTTCAGTTGATGTCGAGTAGAGTCACTCGACCTTGGGTGTCTCGGTCGATCTCAGGTGTATCTTCTCTCTCAACTTCCAAGTGTTGTAAATCTTCACTCGACATCGATCGGGTCGGTTTATTAGACGTCGAGTACTCCAGTAGATATCGAGCATCCAGTCGATCTCAAGGGACAATATCAACTGCTCAGGGCTCGATTACAGTAGCTTCCTTGTCCAACAGTACTCGGCCAAATTTCAGCTCAGCTTCACTCGATATTGAGCATTCCCACTAGATATCGAGTGCTTTCCTACAGTTGATCTAACTTCTTGGCTTTGTTCCGGAATGACTTCAAATTCTGCAAAATTAAACCAATTAACTTGTGTAGACCTCTATTTCTTGCTAATAAACATAATTACACAAATTCAATATATTCCCAACAAATTCAATATATTCCCAACCCGGAATATGCAAAATAGTTAGAATAAGGAGCGAAAATAAGCACAAAAACATGGACATAAAGTCTCGTCTTCACTTTCCATATGAGTTCAGTTCTTGATGTACCTGTCTACCTACTTTGCTACTTTAATAGTGCTTGACTTTCCACACATTCGTCATTGTCAGAAGAGTCGTTCTCAATTTGGTGTTGCATCGGTGTAGTCGTCTTCCTTGTCTACGTTGGTTTTTGAAGGTATTTTGTCTGTCGAGTTTTCTTCTGCCTCTCGATTTATCATACAGTCACATATATTTTACCTTTTAATATATTTTTAGGAGTTAAAAACTTTAAAAAATATAGCTTTTTATTTATTTTTTTAAATAATATGATAGTATGACCCGCGTATTCTTTTTTTTTCTTTTTCTTTCTCTTAAAAACCTATAAATTCACACGCATGCACACACCGCATGAACAAACAACACACATACACATGAAGAAAAATAAATCATTTTCATAAAATACACTTTCGGATGAGATGTCTAGATTTAAGTTGATCGAACCACTTAAGGAGTGATAGAAGGTAGGTGAACAACATTTACATACTAACTTATTTGTCGTTCTATTCCCCTCCATATAACAGTCCATATAATTGACTTTACTCCTTACAAACGTTTCAATACGACTTTTTTTTTTTTGGGTGTATTGAGAGACAAAACCTCTATCACATGAAGCAATTGAGAAAAAAAAAAAGCAGAATATTAAGAGAGGTGAATTTCTAGACAATGCCAATTTAAGCTTTTGTGTTAATTAAAAACATATAATGCATCTCTCTGTATGCCTATACTAAAATTATATAGCACCTACGTGGTGTGATGCGGTTAATTTTAGAAAAAAAATATTAATGTAATATATTGTTATAATTTATAGAAAGTTATCATAGATCAATAGATCAATAGATCAATATATATATATATATATATATATATATATATATATATATATATATATATATATATATATATATTAGTTAATTGATAAAAATTATAAATTAAAACTATTTCATAGCCAAATTTATCAAAAGTATTAATAGAAAAATATTTGATAAATTTCATCTTATTTATATCTAGATGATTTTTTGGTGAAAAGATTTATTTATCGTATTTTTCGCGAGGTAACTGTGGGACGCCTAATTTGTATGGTAAACAAAAGTTTCTGATATTTCACCCGGTAACCCGAGCTTTCGAAAAAAATTGTCTTGCGCCCAGAACTTTTGTTTTGTCCAAATATCAACATTTTTAAATTATAGGTGGGTAAATAGTGTAATATTAACAAAATTTATGGAGCTTTTTCAGAAATAAGAACACATCCCTTTCTAGTTGAAGAAAAAGGATTGAGTAGCAATGGAAGAGGGATAACATGAGGAGTTTGAGTAGATTGTTCATCCCGTCGATTATTGATTCCGGGATTGAGCCTTCGAAGCTGTTAACTCGGCTGGGCTCGGTGGAGTCAAGACGCTGGAGGGGGAGATCGTGTGTGCGGGCCCACATACGGGAGACACGAACAACATATAAACCCGAACGGGGTTCCATCTCAAAACCAATTGGCAATGAGAGGATTAGCCCTTCAACCTTATATGTTGTTCAAGCATTCTCTAGATTATCGATGTGGGACAACCACATTCCAACACGCCCCCTCAAGTGCAACGACATTTTTAGCCAAGAAGTTGCACTTGCCACATGCGCTTAGATGGGTATCACAATGCCCGCGACATGCCTACAGCCAGCAACCCCACCAGATAGAGCCCAGACCGCAACTAGCCGAACCTCGCCCTGATACCATGTTATTCCAACAGAAGCGATTGCCACTCAAATCGAAAACCCTAAGACTCCACAAATCCCCAATTTGAAGAGAGATCTCGTCTTCCAGATTGTTCCGGGAAAGGTTGAGCTCCTAGTCCTAGAGGAGCGATAGTCGACCGATTTAGGCTGGAATAGGACCGTCGACACTTGTTCCGGTAACGACCAGCCTACTCAGAGAGGATAAATTGCTGACGGAGCCGCTGAGAGTGCCGAAGAGCGCGGGGTTATCGATGAAGGCGAGCTCCTCCAGATCTGACCCGGAGCCAAAATCGGGGAAGGAGACGGGGTTTGTGGTGAAGCAGTTGTAGAAGAAGAGCTTACAAAGGCGGGGGAAGCCGGAGAGGAAGGAGTCAGGGAATGCTTCGATTTTTGAACCACCGTCCCCAATGCCTCCAGATCTGATACAAACCGCCAGCGAACGAGTCACCACCCCAATGGTAGCTGTCTGTTACAACCACCCACCGCCCTTTCTCACCCTTCGCCGCAGCTGGAGCCACCGATAGCCTCCCAGGCTACTCGTGTTCTCCCTCTGCTACTATTGCGACGCTCTGCTACTGCTACTCGATCGTGTTTCTTTAGATAGAAAGGAGGATTCATATTCCTAAAAAAGCTCCACAAATTTTGTTATTATTACATTATTTACCCGTCTATAACTTAAAAATGTAAATTTTTGGCCAAAACAAAAGTTCTGGGTGCGAGACAAATTTTTTCGAAAGCTCAGGGTTACCAGGCAAAATATTAGAAACTCTTGTTTACCATGCGAATTAGGTCTAACCACATGGTTACCACACGAAATATCCGTTTATTTATATTGAAATTAATTATTTGAAAGATTTTATTTTACTTATATCAACATTATTTTTTGGTAGAATGAATTAATTATATCTAGATTAACTTTTATTTTATAGAGCATGCACACTTTAATCATTATTAATTTAATTCTCGTATTGTAATTCGAATTTATTAGTTTGTCATATTTTTAATAAGGTTTTTTCAATATATAATACTTGTAATTTTTTAGTTATAAATATATTTGCCTCAAATTCTCAATATCATGTTTGAAAACTCTAAAAAAAATTATCTCATCTCTTTAGTTTTTTAGAGAGAGACACCCCCACCCCAAAAAACCAACACCTCCACCACTACTATTCCATCACCGCCACCGTCGTATCAACCATAATCCTATCATCTCCAAACATCCCTCATCTGCCCACTGCCACCCCCCAATCGCTAAGAGAATCTCGTCCATCTCCCTCCGTCTCGTCCCCGAAATAGCTCTAAAATTACAGCCTATCTCCGCCCCGCCTTCGAAACGGCTAGCTCATGTCATCCTCTCACCAAGTATTCTTCCACCATCTTCGCCCAACCCTTCTTTACCATCAACACCGACATTTATATGTGAACTGCTCTTTTGGGCTCTTGAAAAAAAAAATCAGTCTTGCACACCAAGGAAGATTAAGGGGAAAAAATCAAATCAAGAGTTCCATGCATGCCAATGAGCTCTTTATATAATTTCAAAAAAAAGTTAGAGCATCACTGATCACTGATAGCTTTCTCAAAATAGGAATTTTTAAGTTTTTAAGAATTTTAAGCGTTTTTTGGTCCAATATAAATTATTCATCTCATTCTCCAAAATAGGGAAGCAATAGAAAAAATAAAATGCAGGATTCCTCTAATATGCAGTATTTTCCAAATCTAAAAACTTCTCTAAATCTTTGAAATGGGGAAAGTGTTAGTGTTTGAGCAAAAATAAAGTAAAGAATATGCTTTCTCTTTATCTATTTTGAAGAAATTTTAGAGAAACCAGTGTAGATAGTCTTACATTATAAAGTGATTTATATACATACACTAAAACTAATACATAGTGTCCCACATGAGGTGTTATGGTTGATTATACGGAAAAAAATCCCCGCCAAATTTTTTATTAAAATAATATGTTGCATAAATTGTAGAAAGTTACAATCTATCTATGATAATCTATCTATCTATATGTCTATCCATCCATCTATATACACACATATATAGATTGATAAAAATAAAAATAAAAATTATTTCATAGCTATATTTACCAAAAATCTTAATAGATAAATATTTGATAGATGCTATGTTATTTATATCTAGATTATTTTTAAGTGAAAAGAATTATTTATATCAAAATTAATTACTATAGTTATTATTTTATTTATATCTATATATTTTTTGGTAGAATGGATTATTTATATATAGATTACTTTTTTATTTTTATTTCCCGCACACTTTGACTGTTATTAGTTTAGTTCTCACATTGTAATTCATATTTATTATTTTTGTCACATTTTTAATAGGTTTCTTTTATAGATAATAGATATAATTTTCTAATATTGTTTTAAGATATTCACATGCACGAAATTGGACACACACACACACACACACATTTAGACCCCTTTTCCGTGCAAGGCCTTGATCCTATCGGTGTAGTTTGTTAGGTATATCCGTGTTCATGCTATTTTGGTGCTATGTGTGCTTCGGTTTATTGAAGATAAGGTGGATTGAGCCGGAATTGGTTGGAATTGTGGTAGTGCGTTGGTGACGACTCTGTTTATAGGAGGCGCTTCCTTGAAGTTCATCTTCACTGCCCACACGAGTTCGAATTCTATTATACTAGCGTGCAACGGTGCTACCATGGTAGTGCTTGTAAAGAGAGAGAAAGAGAAAGATGGAAAATTAGAATGAGCTTGATTGATTGCTTGAGTGATTGGTTACAACGCTTTTATACACAACCTGCTCAACAAACACTTAACCACACTATTGTAACTAACTTGCCTAATCAACAAGTAAGGAAAGCGATCACAAGTTGATCACTGTCAACAACCCCCCTCAAGCTGGCGATTGGTACAATCCAAGCTTGGACAAAATGTACTGGTGTTGAGGAGTAGGTAAAACCTTTGTGAAAACGTCGACCAACTGCTCAGAAGAAGGAACATAAGCAAGCTCAAGCAATCCACTCATTACTTTATCACGCGTGAAATGGCAATCCACCTCGATATGCTTGGTGCGCGCGTTCATGAAAAACGGGATTCTTCGCAATTTGCATTACTGAATGATTGTCACAAAAGAGGGTGAATGGTTGTATTGAATCAACACCAAGTTCTTGCAACAGACGCGCAAGCCAGGTGATTTCGGTTGCAGCATTTGCCATTGCTTGATACTCTGATTCAGATAAGCTTCGAGACGCCATGGTTTGTTTCTTTGATTTCCAACTAATTGGAGAAGAACCCAAAAGGAGAATAAAACCATTAACCGATCGTCATGTCACATGGCAAGCAACCCAATCAGAATCAGAGAAGGCCTTTAGAACCAGGACATCACAATTCACAACTATTGAGAAGAATACCTCTGCCAGCAGTAAGCTTAACATAACATAGTGTGTGAAGAAGAGCATCCCAATGAAGAGTACGAGGACTCTCAATAAACTGACTTAATGTTTGAATTGCATAGCTCAAATCAAGCCTTGTGTTGGTAAGATAATTGAGCTTACCAATCAAAGTCCTATAGGAGAAAGGATCAAGCAATGGATCCCCATCTTTGCAATTTAACTTGAGATGCAAAGGTAAATGAGTGAAATCCGGTTTGTTAAGGCAAGAAGAGACTTCAACAAGCAGATCAGAAGTGAACTTGGATTGAGTCATTGCAATGCCAGAGGCAAGGTAAGAGACTTTAATCCCTAGAAAATAATGCAAGCGCCCCAGATCTTTGAATTTCTGTGTGATCAGTCGCAGTGGTGACAATACCATCCACATAAACTACAAGAATAGTGATGAAACCAGAACGACGTTTGATAAACAAGGAATAGTCGTTCTTGGACTGAACAAACTGAAGTGATAACAAGGCAGATGTGAGCTTGTGAAACCATTGTCGTGAAGCCTACTTAAGACCATACAAGGACTTCCTTAACTTGCAGACCAAATTCAATGGATTTGGAAGACCTTTAGGCATGACCATATAAACATCTTCATGTAAATCCCCATGAAGAAAATCGTTGTTAACATCTAACTAATGTAGCTCCCATTTCTTCATAGCAGCAACTGCAACAATGGTCCTAATGGTGGTCATCTTGACCACATGAGAGAAAGTATCATGAAAGTCTATGCCCTCCTTTTGTGTGAATCCCTTAGCTACAAGCCGAGCTTTATACCTTTCAAGGCTTCCATCAAATTTCAGTTTGACCTTGAAAACCCACCTATACCCGACTGATGTCTTACCTGGAGTTAGAGGAACAATCTCCTAGGTGCCATTTGCATGAAGAGATTCTACCTCTTTCTTCATACCAGAAACCCAGTGAGGATCCAGAGATGCTACTTTGTAAGAGGACGGTTCAAGGTGAGAAGAAATTTGACTTAAGAAAGCAAAATGCGAATTAGGTAAGTAAAAAGAAGAAGCAACATTGTGTTTGGGAGAAATACGAGAACCAAATGAACAAACATAATCCTTCAAGTAAGAAGTTGCATGATGTGATCTTGTTGACTTTCTTACAATAATTGATTGTTCAACATCAGAAGTAGGTTGAACAGTAGGTGGGGTGGGTTGATCAACATGAGGGGTGACAGGATCAGGAGTGGTAATAGGGGTGAATATAAAATCAAAATTATGTTCCTGTAAAGTAGGTAAAGGAGAAGTGGAAATAGGAGGTTTAAGATGAAATGGAAGACGAGACTCATGAAACACAATGTCTCTAGTGTGATAGAGCTTATGAGTTTTGATATCTAATGTCGTGTAACCTTTCTTACCAAAAGAATAACCAATAAAGACACAAGGAATAGCTCATTGAAGGAATTTATCAGTGGACTGTGGTAGGGAAGAAACAAAACACAAACAACCAAATGCTTTTAGGAAAGAATAATCAGGTTCTTTTTGAAATAACCTGAAATAAGGTGTATCAAAATGAAGAGAGGGCAAATGAATCCTATTGATGAGAAATGTAGCAGTAAGAATACATTCTCCCTAATAGGTTATAGGTAAATTGGATTGAAACAAGAGAGCACGAGCTACCTCAAGAAGGTGTTTGTGTTTCCTCTCAACAATGACATTTTGTTAAGAAGTATAAGGACAAGAGGTTTGGTGAATGATTCATTTGGAAGACAAAAATTGAAAGGCATTAGAGCTAAAAAAATTCAGCTGCATTATCAGATCTAACAATTTGAATGACAGTAGAAAATTGAGTATAAACCACGGCACTGAAGGATTGCAAAATGGTAAGAGCAGTGCCCTTAGAAGGCATTAAGTAGGTCCATGTGCAACGGGTAAAATCATCCACAATGGTAAAGAAAAATAAAGATGACCATTGTGTGTGTAATGTCTATAAGGGCCCCAAGTGTCAATGTTAATAAGCTCAAATGGTTTAGTGATTTTAGGCACAGAAATAGGAAACGAGTTCATGTTTTGTTTTTCTTTTGGACAAATCATACACAAATGAGAAGTTTTGTGTGTGGAATCAAGAAAACTCAGGTGCTTCAGCTGAGAAAAAGGGACATGGCCAAGACGACAATGCCACAATTCAATCAAATGAGAAGACAAAGCAACAGAAGAAGCACAAGCAAATTGTTTATTCAAAGTAAAATCGCCAACAACAACCACATCATGTTTACCAGTCTTACAAGAAAAAATCATGTTTGTAACTTAAAGTTCTTTGATAACACTACCAAGCACAAGAGGCTTCTTCATCGAATGGCCCTGGAGAAAAGAAAATTTTGGTGTGAAAAGGGCATCAAGATGAGTGCCTGAGATAATCTTCTAATCTTCTTCACAGAAAGAAGATTAAAGCAAAACTCGGGAACGTAAAGTACATTATGTAAAGTAAGAGAAGGACTAACAACCACGAGGCCAAAGAAAGAAACAGAAGCAGATTTACCATTAGGCATCGTGATTTGTATAGGTTTAGGTAATTATGTGAGGGAGGTGAAAAAATGTTTATGTGAGGGAGATGAAAAAAATGTAGAAGAAAGAAAGCAGAAGTTCATACGTACCAAGAAGGCTGCAGAATCAGAAGGAGACATATTCGATTTTCGGAGCAAAGTAAGTAATTGATTGCACTGTTCTTGAGTCAAACCACGAGGTGCAGAACTAGAAGTGGAAGCAGTAGCAGCAGTAGCACCAGATGAAGAAGAAGGACCTTTTATAGGCGAATAACCATGACGTGACCACCAATCTTACAATGATCACAAAATAGTGTGCCTTGACCACCTTGAGAACCCTTGCCAGCAGATCCACGACTGCGAGGAGCAGGGGACTGACCTCGACCAGCATATCCGGTGGAAGATGATCTAGAATCTGAAGATTTTTGAGAAGCGATAGCAGTGGATGAATCAAGTTGTGAAGGCGTGGAATGACCTAACTCACGCTGCTCCTCTTCTTGGAGAATTAGCTTGTAAACCACAACGAGAGGAATCGGAGGCTGCATAATCAAGATTTGAGCTCACACAGCATTGTATGATTCATTGAGTCCAACCAGAAACTGAATAGCTTGTTAATCATCGATCAATTGATGAAGAAGATTAGCAGATCCACACTCGCAAATTCTGTTCTCAATAAGCGTGAAGTATTCATCCCTAAGTTTCTTCATATTCGTGAAATAAGAGGTAGCACACAACGAACCTTGAGAAATGGAGAACAATTCTCGTTATATCTGGAAAGTACGAGTGCGATTAGATCTGGAGAAGCGAGAAGCGAGATTATCCCAAAGCAAAGCAGCGGAGCGAAAGAAGAGGATCAATTCAGCAATATCCTTTTCTACAAAGTGCACAATCCATGAAATGACCATATTGTTACAACGATCCCACTGAGCTTCTAGAAGAGGAGTCGTGGAAGGCCAAACACAGGAACTAGCCACAAAACCAAGCTTGTTTTTCGCCATGATAGCAACCTCAACCGAGCGACACCATGAACCATAATTGCGATAAGAAAGAAGAGAAGTGGACAAAACATAGTTTGGATGATTAGAATGATGAAGAAAGATCTCATCATTCAGATCAATAAGAGAAAGAACACGATTGGGATCCGCCATTGAAGAAGAAATCCCTAACCTGATACCACGTAACGAGAGAGAAAGAGAAAGATGGAAAAATAGAATGAGCTTGATTGATTGCTCAACAAACACTTAACGACACTATTGCTCAACAAACACTTAACGACACTATTGTAACTAAGTTGCCTAGTCAACAAGTAAGGAAAGCAATCACAAGTTGATCACCGTCAACCGTGCTTGACTTGGTTCTTCATATTCTCCTTTAACTTGGTGATTTCATTTGGCATGGGTTCCACTTTAGTACTGTAGGTTCAGCGTGCGCTTTTGTTTTTATTTCTTGGAATGTTTTGTTTCATGACGGTTGATTCATCTGCCCTTCAAGTTATTATACAGTTTGTTGTCTTATTTATCAAACCTTTTCCTATATAAAGAAAATGTTTGAAAACTCTACAACAAGGGGATCCAATGTGGTTCATGTCCGAGCAGTTGCGGCCGCAGGAATCGCTAGAGGGGGGGGGGGGAATTGTTTGTTGGGGGGAAAAAAATTCTCGGTATATATAATAAAGAATTTTTTTAAATATATTGAAAGAAAACTATAAATTGTGGTATAAATATGATATTTTATTACAAAAATTCGTGCAATAATTTCATAATTTATATGTGTGTGTAGCATGATTAAGATTTTTTTTTAAATATCGAAAGAAAATAATAAATTTTATAAAGAATTTGTCATTGGTAAATGAAAAAAAAAATTGATAAAATTGAAAACTTTGACAAAAAAATCTCATAAATTGTGGTTTAACTAAAAAAAATTCATAGGAATAAAAATTAGAAGAATTTTTTTAAATATATGTGTAATATAATGAATAATCTTATTAAAATATTAAAAGAAAAATATAAAATTTGGTTGGAATAAAAAATAGTGGAAAAAAGGAAGGAGTGAGGGTTGAAGTTCAACGGGTCATTCGGGTCGGGTCACTTCGGGTCTCGGGTAAAACGGGTCCCGGGTAAAACGGTTCCCGGGTATTTCCGGGTTGACTAGAACCCGGGTTTGACCGGGTTTCGGGTCGATTTCGGGTTTGTCAATTTTTTCCTTTTTAAATTAAAAAAATCATGATTTGATAATTTTGCAATAAATTTTAATTATATAAAAAAAAATAATTATATTTAATTAAAAATCAACCGGGTCACCGGGTCAATCGGGTAAAAATTACCCGGTCAATCGGGTCACCGGGTCGAAACCCAGATGACCCGGAAAATTTCCGGTTTTTCGGGTTCGGATCGAAAAAAATTTCCGGGTTCGGGTCGAAAATTTTCCGAGCGGTCGGGTCAGGTCGGCCGGGTCGGGTTGTGTTTTGACAGGTCTAGGTTGAACCCATGACCATTTGAATCCCTTCCACTTCCTTCCTTCCCTCCTTTTAACCATTTAAACTAGACAAATTTGGTGTTATCTTTCACATTTTTTTATTTTTTTACCTTTTTTTTTATTATTTTTTTAACATATATACGAAATTACGTCGCCGGAGGGAGGGGCGGCCGCCCCTGTGTCCGAGACACAGATATATCCAAACCCGAAACAAATATATGTAAATGTCCGGTGGGTGAATAGATCAAATGATCAACATGAACGTGTGCACGGAAACCCTATATGGCCGGGAGGAAGTACCGATCCCTAGACAGAAACGAGTTAAATATGTACTCCGGGGTATAGATAGCCATTAAAATCAAGGGTACGTACTACGTAGTGATAGCGGTTCACCCACCATCTCTCCATGACTCCATGTGTATTTGAGATCAGACATCACTACGCATTAATTTATCATACCAGAAGCAAGTTTTCATTACTCTTGACATGTTTACTAGCAAATTAAAACACCCAATCTGCATAAAGGTGGGGGGTGAAGTCCAATTTGCAATTCCTCCACAAATTATTTGAATTCAGATTATATTCAACTACTTGGAGTTTAATTTCTCAATCAATGCATACATGGGCGTACTATAGTCTATGGCCTATGGGGTGGGTAAGTGCTTCATGTATATTTTTCTATTTTATTATGTGTGTTTTTCTCCTTTCCGAAATGATATCCGAACAGTGAATTTATCACACGATAATTGTAACGAAATTTTAAAAATCATGGTTTCGGAGCCTTTTATAAGGTTTCACACGTTTCTAGAGTCTTCCGCACTCTTCGGTATGCTTCCAGAATGTTCAGCCATGTTCTAGGGACTGCCGCTGTACGTGTTCCATATTCTTCCGAAACGTTCTACAATTTAGCCCAAAACACATTTTCATATATTAGAAATGTGAATTATTAACATTTCTAACTTTGACATGATGGGCTTTGGAAAGGGAAGGAAAGTGGCACACACCACCTAATTTTATTTGTTTAGGGTACAATTAACTAATAAGATTTTTTCAAATGTCTAGTTACCTAAATCACCCTCAAAACAATAAGTTAATTATCTAAGGTTTATATTATATATAATGAAAGATCAAATCTTTTATATATCCTTATAAAAATTCATCAATCAATTATGTATATGTATATATTATATATGATTGTAAAAATTAAATAATCAATTATATTATCTAAGTGCGCCATCCCTACGCTTTTAGACTTCTCCATGCATTTTCCTAAAATTCATCAAGCTTCTGGAGAACTCTAGACAAATCTAGGCCCACATAGACTCTTCATGGTTATGAAACTTTCCATAAAGTTTTGTACGCTTCCAGAGTCTTCCACACTCTTCCGTGTGCTTCAAGAATATTCCGCCATGTTCTAGGAACTTCCGTTACATCTATATATATATATATATATATATATATATATATATATATATATATATATATATATACTCTTAATTTAGAACATTTTAGGCTTATGTGTCAACTTCTCCTTAATCCTCTCTTTTCCACCAATCATGTTTTTTATCCCTTTTTTAATTATTTATTTTCTTTAATTATTATTTTTATTCTTTTTTTTATCTCTTTAAATTAATCACATTTTTTTTCTTTTATTCTTAACATATTTACTAACAATTGGGCTTAATTTAAAACATTAAAGAAAAAAAATGTAACCACCTATATATATACTCTTAATTTAGAATATTTTAGGCTTATGTGTCAACTTCTCCTTAATCCTCTCTTTTCCACCAATCATATTTTTTATCCCTTTTTTAATTATTTATTTTCTTTAATTATTATTTTTATTCATTTTTTATCTCTTTAAACTAATCACATTTTTTTCTTTTATTCTTAACATATTTACTAACAATTGGGCTTAATTTAAAACATTAAAGAAAAAAAAATTAACCACCTATATATACTTATACTCTTAATTTAGAACACTTTAGGCTTATGTGTCAACTTCTCCTTAATCCTCTCTTTTCCACCAATCATGTTTTTTATCCCTTTTTTAATTATTTATTTTCTTTAATTATTATTTTTATTCTTTTTTTTATCTCTTTAAACTAATCACATTTTTTTTCTTTTATTCTTAACATATTTACCAACAATCTATATATAACCTTAATTTATAAGACTTTGCTTACGTGTCAATCTTAGAGGAGTTTTAGGAATATTGACCAATTATGTTTTTTTCCTTGATTTTTTTTATTTCTCCTTTTCTCTTTTTTTCCATTAATTTTTTTGATCCTCCATTCTCTTTTATTCTTAACATATTTACTAACAATCTATATATAACCTTAATTTAGAAGACTTTGGGTGTGTTTGAATTCCATTGCATTTTAATTCTAATTCAATTATTTTACCTCGTTTTATGTGAGCGTTTGGTTGTAAAAATAAAAATCTCGTAAAAATCGAGGTAAAACCGTAAGTTAACCAAATAATCACATAAATCGAGATAAAATAATTGCATTATAATTAATACATCGTGAAATCTAAAAATACCATAATTTAATTACCTTAAAAATTGTATTAATCAAACACCGCCTTATCTTTTTGCATTATAAACATAATGCATTTGGAATCCAAACACACCCTTTGCTTACGTGTCAATCTTAGAGGAGTTTTAGGAATATTGACCAATTATGTTTTTTTCCTTGATTTTTTTATTTCTCCTTTTCTCTTTTTTTTCCATTAATTTTTTTAATCCTCCATTCTCTTTTATTCTTAACATATTTACTAACAATTGGGCTTAATTCAAAATATTGAATTCAATCTAATATAATCATTAGGCTTAACGCACATTTATGTACTAACTACTAACTATCTATATCTATATCTATATCTATATAATAACTTAAAACCGAATACTTTTGGCTTACGTGGAATCCTCTCCATAATTCTCTCCCTCTTGGCCAATCAAATTTTTTCTTTTTATTTGTTTTTTTCATTTTTTTCTCCCTCTTCCTACTTTGGAATGAAAAACGCTTAGGGTTCAATTTCCATTTTTCACGCCTCCTCCTTTCTCTTCTTCTCCCGTTCTTTCTCCTTCTTTCAGACGTCTGTGGTTGTCCCTTCTCGGCTCCTCTTCTTGGCCTATTCGCTGATGGCCTTTTCTCGCCTCCTCTTCTTCTCCCGTTCTTTCTCCTTCTTTCAGACGCCTTGGTTGTGGTTGTCGCTCGCTGTCCTTGTCCAACCGCATAACGAATCTGGCGCGTTGACCTGCAACTCCGATTCGGGCTCCTAGATCGTGACCGAGTTCAGGCCAAGAATCATCACCCTCAACGGCCATGCCGACGATTGGAAGCCGGTTAACAGCCTGGACTTCTCTCTCCTTCCTGATCTTGGCAGACACCGGCGAAGAGTGTGGGTGGCGCGTAGTGAACGACACCGACGATTCTTAGTTCGCGCGATTAGGTATTTGTCCTATTTTTCATTTCAATTTTCCGAAATTTAGGATTTAATATTTGGATTTGGGTATTTTGTGAGTTGCTTTGGGGATTTGATTGGACTAAACTCTTGAATTTAGGGTTAGAGAATAAAATTTGGATAAATTGAAAGGCTACTTGAGGATATTCATAAGGCGATTTTATCCTAGCAATTTGGGTATTTTGTGAGTTGCTCTGGGGATTTTATCCTAGCAATTTCTCTCCTTTTGACATTCATAAGGCGACTGAAAGGCTACTTGAGGATATTAGTTCTGTAGGTTGTAATATCAGCTCCGATTACTAATTCTGTAGGTTGTATATTAGTTCTAATCGTTAGATGTAAATATTGAAATAAGTTTTGATAGGCTTTTGTTATAAATTGAAATCATGATCTGGGAAAGAAATCATAATCTCCTATGTTTTCATCTTTTGCTTTTGCTTTCATCCAATCTTATTTGATATGACTCGTGAATTTAGTTTTTTTCCCCTTCCTATATCGTTCATATATTGTCATTTTGATTTGGGAATATGCATTTAATTCTATTGTAATCTCCAATATTATTATAAAAAAAATCATAATCTCATATTCTTTCCTAAAAGAATAATATATCATCGGCCTAGGCTCACAGAATTAGGTGCATATTCTTTTTTCACATGTTATTCTTACATTCCTTTTAGTCCTGTTTTGCTAATGTATCTTTGAATGCAGGATCCAATCAAATCCATTCATTTTGGAAACACCAACCCTATTTGTCACGCGTTTGATCCTGAAGCTAAGGATGGCCATGATTTTCTGATAGGAATGGCTTCTGGTGATGGTAATGGATCTCTCACCTTTGTTATGAAGTCTTTTTTATGAACAGAAAGGTTAATATTTTGTTGATTTTTTTGTTGTAGTATACTCAGTTTCATTGAGGCAGCAATTGCAAGATCTTGGAAAGAAGCTGGCTGGTGCACAGCATTATAATAGGGATGGTTCTGTCAATAACAGGTGAACCTAGGTCTACACTATCATGCCTTTTTTTGTAGTTTTACTCGAAACAATATACGTGTAAATTTAATTGCTAAGGTGGCTGATTTTCCTAGACTATTTTAGTTCACTGGCTGTTTTTGCTAAGGTGGCTGTGTAAATTTTAAGTGTTCTTCTTTTACTATGTAAACCTTACTTAGATCTCTATTTTAGTTCACTAGCTATTTTTCCTAGACTAGTCTTTTCTTTAGTAAGAACATTTTTACATCTTAGAACCTTTTTGATGCTTTAATGCATCACTTAATGAATTACTAATGAAGTACTCCGTATTGGATAAGTGATATTATAGCCATTAGCCAATTAGTCTCTGCATGTGAAGTATTAAACAACACTACCTTCTAGCTTGAATGCCTTGGGTAAATTAACTTATTTTTGGAGTTTTATTGATAAACTCACAAGACAAGGAAAACAAGGAATCTCTTCTATGAAGAAAGCTCTCAGCTAATGGTTAATCAGCTCGGAAAACCTTCTTTACTACTGACTATTTAAACTCCAGTAGCATCATTATTTATAAATTGTTGCGTAATATACTATGTAGAGTATATTCCCTCAAATGCTAGAATTATTTATTACTCATTCCATATCTAATCATTCAGCAAATTCCCTCGGGTTGGGTGTCATCTTAAAGATGTTTAATTTCCTCTCAATACTTTCTTCAGATGGTGGGTACCATGAGTGCTAGAGATGGAGCTACCTACGAAAGATTAAAGTGAGTTTGTCGATGGATATTGAGAAAAGGAAGCAAGTTGAAGATGCTTTGAACGGTTTGAGAAGTCACTGGTGGAGACTAAGAGAAGAATTAATTTGTTATTGAATTGTCTTATATGCTTTTAGTCTCGCAGGTGTATTTACTGTCATGTTTTTTTTAATATTCTTCCTTTAAATCATATATTGATGTTGGTCTCATCACTTATCATTACTTTCATTGCAGAATTACAGGGCGATTACAGGATTAAGTTAATAACATGGTTGATGGCTTTTTGCATGCCAGGTTTGATAATGTTTCAGCTGCTAGGTTTGCGAGCTTACCATGGATGTATGGGATTTATATGCAAGCAACTGATACTTTTAGCCTAAACTTAATTCTTCCTTACAAAATTTGTTTATTTAGGACTATGGTCATTCTAAAGCAGGAGATATTTTATGTAATGTAATTGAGAGATGTAGTCAAATATGTGAATGGGAGAGGAACATCTGGAAGGGTTGGACTCAATTTATTTCAACATCCAATTAAGTATTTCCTCTTGATGTTGTTTAGCCATATTTTTTCAAGTTTTGCGCAATAACTCCGCACTTTGTGAACACCTGAACAATATTATTTTATTTAACTATCCCGTCATTTTAATTTTACATCATTACTTTCTTCTTCCTTATAATAAATATTTTATTTTATATTTTCCTCGCAATCGCGCCATGGCGCGGGAATTATACTAGTATACTCTTAATTTAGAACACTTTAGGCTTATGTGTCAACTTCTCCTTAATCCTCTCTTTTCCACCAATCATGTTTTTTATCCCTTTTTTAATTATTTATTTTTTTTAATTATTATTTTTATTCTTTTTTTTTATCTCTTTAAACTAATCACATTTTTTTTTTTATTCCTAACATATTTACTAACAATTGGGCTTAATTTAAAACATTAAAGAAAAAAAAATGTAACCATTGGGCTTAATTCAAAGCATTGAATATAACTATTGGTTATGACACATCACATTTAAACAAATTTATAATGATATTTTTTTTTGATAAACGATATTATTATTATTATTATTATTACTGAGTGATTCAATCTATATTTATGCATTATACTTTGGATGAGATTTTATATAAAAAAAATTTCCAGAGAATTATAAAATACATTTGTGGTAATGATTTTTATTTTGCTCTCGCCTTCGGGTGATTAAGAAGAAAAAGAAGATCCCGGAGTTCTATTTCTAGGTTGAGGATATTTTTAGCTTTTATTAATATTTCATAATATATTTTTTTATATTGCTAAAATTTTAGTTTAAAAAAATCGCACCATGGTGCGGGGATTATACTAGTTTTATATTCTTTTGGAACGTTCCACAATTCAGCCCAAAACACTTTTTTATGTATTTGAAATATGAATTATTGTCCAACCTTTCTAATGTTGACATGAGGGCTTCGTGAGGGGTGATATTTTCTGAAAATTGATTTTAAGTTTACAATTTTCAAAAAATCTTAAACAATTAAACTTCTTACGACTTTTGAAACCATAATTTTGAATTTGATAAATAAAGAGCGGTCATCCAGAGTTCAAAACGAGAACTTATGGATACTACCTACAAGCCCTTACCAACTAATGCGCAATTGGCAAGGGTCCTCTTTTTTTCTCAAGATAATAGTAATTATTTGTTAATAATTGATTGATTGGTTTTATAGAGTATGTGTGGATAGAAGGGCATTTTGGTAATTGTACTTGAAAGGTCAGTTAGAGAGGTGGTTAGAAGTTGTTGCTAACAGCTTGATAAAAGCTCCATCCTCCCTTCTCTATCGTCACTTTTTCTGTAACAGAAACTCAAAATCTCTCTTTCCTCTATCAATGAAATTGTTTCTAGTTTGTTGTTCTTGATCATTTTTATCTCAATTTCCCCTCTAAACATTCCTTCAAATGGTATCAGAGAAAAATCTAATTGTTCTATGAGATTTGTATCGGTTGTGATTCCGATCAGATCTCTTCTGGATTTCGTTTCTTTTCGATCGCTTCCGCAATTGAAGTTTGTCATCCATGGTTGGATGTGGTCAAGCTAATGGTGGTGGTAGAGGTAGCACTGGGGAATCACAAAGTTACGCGCGGGCTGTAGGAGGAATTGGCGGTTCTGGTGGTCGTGGATCACCAGCTGGTCGTGGATCTCCGCTTGTTGAACATGGAGTTCGTTTTGGTGATTTTCAGGTGAAGAATTTGGGGAACATACACTGCAATCCCTTATTCCTATCGAACAGTGACCATCCAGGTATGCAGCTGGTTGGAACTCCTTTTAATGGCTTAAATTTTGCCAGTTGGAGTCATGGAGTGCGTATGGCACTTGGTGCGAAGGCTAAGCTAGGGTTCATAACCGGTAGCTGTGTCAAACCTAGTGAGGAAAGTGAGGATTATGAAAAGTGGATTAGAGCTGACTATATGGTGTGGTGTTGGATTATTAATTCCATCACTAGTGAAATTGGTGAGAGCCTTATGTATGTTCAATCTTTGAAAGAACTTTGGGAAGAAATTAAGGAGCGTTTTTCTGAGACCAATAATGCTCTTATTTTTCAGTTACACAGAGAGTTGTGCAATCTGAAACAGAAGAATTCAACTCTGTCTTTGTATTACAATAAGCTGAAAAAGATTTGGGATGAATTGAGGATGATTGATGGTTTGCCTCGTTGTGATTGTGGTGCTATGAATCAGTGTAGCTGTGGCATCTTAAAGAAAGTTGTAGAGCGAGATTCCAAAGCTCAAGTCATGCAGTTTCTTATGGGTTTAAATGATGCATATGAGAGTTTCAAAACTTCAGTGTTGTCTAAGGAACCTCTACCTAGTCTGAACAAAGCATTTCAAATGGCTACTCATGTGGAGAGACAGAAAGGGATAACCACTGCTCCCTCTATGGATACAAATGCTCTTGTTGCAGCTAGAAACAATTTTAATACTTCTGGCAATTCTAGTTCCCAATCTGGAGGGAAGTTTGTGCAGTACAGGTCACCTGACCAGTCTAAGACAGGTGATCAAAGTAGGAGGGATTTTAAGAAGCCTAGATATGATAGGCATTGTGATTTTTGCAATGAAGATGGCCATACTAGAGACTGCTGTTTTAAGCTGCATGGATATCCTGAATGGTACCAAGGTCCCAAAGTTAAGGGAGGTACCAGAATTGCTGCTCAAGTTGATGGAGTACAATCTGATTGTCCTTTGGATCAGGATGGGAATGTGTCTAAGCCTCATCCAACAATGGTGAATGCAATCTTTCAGGAAATTGTGAAGATGATGAAAGGTAAAGCACCTGCAGAAGGGTATGGAATTGAAATGGCCAACTCGGCCATTGTTCATTTTGCATGTACTCTTTGTACTTCTTTCTTAATTGGTGTTGATAAATCTGATTCTTTTACTTGGATTATTGATTCGGGAGCTACAGATCATATTGCCTTTGATTAGTCAATTTTTGTTGATTTGCATCCTTTGGACAAGGATATTCAGTTGGGATTACCTGATGGGACTGCTAAGACAATCAAATTTGTTGGTTCAGTATTGATTGCTGCTAATTTGATTCTTGAGAATGTGTTATTTGTCCCAGAATTTAGACACAACTTATTATCAGTCTCTAAGATTCTCTGTGACAGTGGCTTGAGATTCAGTTTTGATGTTGTTCAATGCTTATTACAGGACCTTACAACTAAGGTCGTGGTGGCTAAGGGTCATGAGCAAGGTGGACTATACAAGCTCAAGGCCAGTGTTTCTGCATCTGTTAGTCAAGCTTCTTCTAATAATTGCAATTCTTCTCTAGTTCATGAGATGCATGCTAAACTGGGGCATTTATCTGTTTCTAAGATGAAACATATGTTGATTTGTAAGGATTTAAATTTGAATGATTTTGTGTGTGATGCTTGTGACATGACTAAGGCTCACAAGCTTCCTTTTTCTAGAAGTGAATCTACTGCTCAGTCTCTTTTTCAGTTGGTTCATATGGACTTTGGGGACCTTATAAGGTTCCCTCTCTTTGTGGTGCAAAATATTTCCTCACTATTTTGGATGACTATAGTCGTGCTACTTGGGTTTTCTTGATTCAAGATAAGCTGCAAGTGTTTAAACTGATACATTCCTTTATCTCTATGGTTGAGACTCAGTTTGGTTTGCAAGTCAAAGTTATCAGGTCAGATAATGGTACTGAATTTACACAGTCTAGATGTCAAGAGTTATTTGCTATGAAAGGCATTTTGCATCAAAAATCAGCTCCTGGGGTGCCTGAGCAGAATGCTAGAGTTGAAAGAAAACATAGGCATCTTGTTGAAACTGCCAGAGCTATCAGGTTCCACTCTGGTCTTCCTATTCAGTTTTGGGGAGAGTGTGTTCTTAGTGCTACTGCTCTTATTAACAAGATGCCAACTGCTGTTTTAGCCTGGAAATCTCCTTATGAGTTGTTATACAAACACCCTCCCTCCTTTGATAATCTGCACATTGTTGGTTGCTTGTGCTATGCATTACTTGACAAGTCTCATAGAGACAAGTTGGATACTACTGCCAAGAGATGCATTTTCTTGGGTTATCCCCCTGGCCAAAAGGCATTCAAATTGTTTGATTTAAATCAGAAGAAAGTCTTTGTTGCTAGACATGTGGTTTTTAGGGATAATGTGTTTCCCTACAAACAGTCACAGCCATCTCAGTTGCTCACTCCACCACTCTCTATGGTCAATCCAGCTACTGATGTTTTGACATTATTCTCTTCTGGTCGGTTACCTTCTCATGTCCCTCCTACACACATTCTTTATACAGTGTATTCAGCACTTTTGAGCCACACAATTATGATCAAGCTAAAGGTCATCCTGAATGGGAATTGGCAATGCAGTCAGAACTTGATGCCCTTACCAAGAACAATACCTGGCATATCACTGATCTCCCACCCAATAAGAAAGCTATTGGTTCTCGTTGGGTGTTTAAGGTGTAGTACAGGCCTGATGGCACTATAGAAAGACATAAGGCCAGGCTAGTGGCTAAAGGATACAACCAAGTCAAAGATAAGGATTACAAGCATACATTCTCTCCAGTAGCTAAGTTAGCTACTGTGCGTTTATTACTTGCTCTTGCTGCTATTAAGGGTTGGAATCTTCATCAACTAGATGTTAACAATGCATTTCTGCATGGTTATTTGGATGAGGAGGTATACATGATTCCACCTCCTGGTCTTGACATTCCTAAGGGAAAGGTATGTCACCTAACTAGATCCTTATATGGCTTGAAACAAGCTAGCAGACAATGGAATGTAGAGCTGACCAAATTCCTTCTCAGCCTTGGTTTCACACAATCCAAACATGATTACTCTCTTTTCACAAAATTTTCCAACAATTGCATAACTGTGGCTCTAGTTTATGTAGATGATATGCTCATCATGGGTGATTCCTCTTCTGAAATTGCATCTACTAAGTCTGCTCTTCACTATACTTTTACCATAAAAGATTTGGGGCTTGCAAGATATTTTTTGGGCATGGAAATTGCTAGATCTTCAGCTGGGATTATTCTGAATCAAAGAAAGTATATTCTGGATATTCTAAAGGATGCAGGCATGCTCAACTGTAAGCCCTCCTTGTTTCCCATGCAACACAGTGTGAGATTATCCACTGTCATTGGTGATCCTTTTGAGCATCTAGAAAAATATAGAAGGTTGGTTGGTCGTCTCCTATATCTTACCTTAACCAGGCCAGACATTTCCTATACTGTCCAGCAACTGAGCCAGTTCCTTAAGTAACCTCTAGTGCCACATTGGAATGCTATAGTCTACCTTCTCAGGTAACTTAAAGGGAGTTTCAATCTATCCCTTTCCTATTCTTCCAAAGCATTGCCATACATCCAAGCCTACAATGATGCTGATTGGGCAAGCTGTGCATTTTCTGCTAGATCTATTTCTGGTTACTGTGTATTCTTTGGGAATTCTCTTGTGTCTTGGAAGACTAAAAAGCAGAAGGTAGTCTCCAAGTCCTCTACAGAAAGTGAGTATAGAAGCATGTCAGCTGCAGCTAGTGAATTGGTTTGGATCACTGGTGTGATGGCTGATCTACATATCCCTGTTCCATTGCCCATTTCCTTGCACTGTGATAACAAAGCAGCCCGACACCTTGCTGCAAATCCAGTTTTTCATAAGCGTACTAAGCACATTCGTGTTGACTACCACTTCATTCGAGACATGATAGATGAGGGCTTCATTTACACCAAGCATGTCTCATCTTCTCTCCAAATTGCTGACATTGTAACTAAGACACTGGGTGCTGCTCAGCATCAATTTCTCTGTGTCAAGCTTGGCCTCATGGTTCCCAATGTATGTCCAGTTTGAGGGGGATGTATAGAGTATATGTGGATAGAAGGGCATTTTGGTAATTGTACTTGAAAGGTCAGTTAGAGAGGTGGTTAGAAGCTGTTGCTAACAGCTTGATAAAAGCTCAATCCTCCCTTCTCTATCGTCACTTTTGTTGTAACAGAAACTCAAAATCTCTCTTTCCTCTATCAATGAAATTGTTTCTAATTTGTTGTTCTTGATCATTTTGATCTCAATTTCTCCTCTAAACATTCCTTCAAAGTTTTGTAAGCTATGATATGAATGCCGAACTATGAGGGCACATGGGTGTTATTATGAGGCCTCCTTGCCATTAAAAAAAAATAGAACGTACCTCACTCTCTCTTTATGGCTTTTGTTGAATGACCCATCCATCTATTTCTAACCTATTTTTAACTCATTCATTAATCACCTCGATCTCAATGACAAAAGTGATATAAATATGTGACAATCGCATGTCCATTATGGAGCATATATGACGGATCCTTGGCTGAGCGATATGATGCAAACTCGCTCGAGTCATAAAATGCAGCAGAGGAATAGTGTTGCATAGGATGAATGTTTACACAGTCCGGGTAAAAAGAGGCTAGTTTGAATTACCCACCCATTAAATGGATTCAATGCAGTTCGTACGACGATTAAATTAATAATTGAAGAAGCCCTGAACCCATTCAGTTCGTACAGTAGGAATAGGAAGTAGGAAGTAGGAACTACAAGGCTTCACACATTCTTATTACTAGGGTAAACCGCGTAAAACCACCCCTTAAATATGTCATATTGCTCTAAGCCACCCCTTATATCTAAAATTGTACAAAATCACCCATTAAATACAAATTGTTAACAAAAAGCCACCCATTACCTCAACTCTGTTTATTTTCCGTTAAAATGCTTGAAATTAATATTTCACCCCTAGACTTTCCGTTAAAAAAAAAATTATGTATTAGTTAAGCTTAAAAAGGAGGAGAAATGGCAGCCTTAGGTCAAGGAGGAAGATAAATCGCTAGGTGATAGGACAAAATCGTTGTGTTTCCTATCAAAATAAAACTCAAACCTACAAACTAGTATAGTGAGCAAGTAAGAGGTCGATCCCACAGAGAATCAAGTATTCCTATGTATTGTGTATTTACCAATTTGTAGAAAAGAAGGGTTTTGAGTGGTTGAGAATGAGAAATATTAACAAGTTAGGAGAATCACTAATTAAGAGATAGTTTCACCTACAATTCTCAACCCTATTTGGCGAATTCGATCCTTGTTTCCTACTCAAGTTCTCTTCCTTTTCCAATCAAATGTTCTTATCTTGATTTAAATAGATTATTAGCCCTATGAGTTCTAATAATCCCTTACTCCTAGGCAATCTTAACACGGATTAAGGTTTAATCCTAGGAATAGCAATAAGTCTCAAGATGTATAAAGCTTATAAGCAATATCAATCCCCTAAAGAACTAATATTTAACCTATAGTCACTTCCTACACATTCAAGCTTTCTAATGAAGTCAACTAGAACATGTTTGCTACGAAAGATTAAAATTATAACGAACAATTCAAAACCCTAGCGATGACGAGATCCTATCAAGGTGATCAATCAAGATAGCATCAAACACCATAAAGCATTCAAGCACAAAGAAGATGAAACATATGATGGAAATTAGAACAAGAATAGAAAACTCACAATTCAACCAAACGGAGTCTCAAATCGTAGGCAATGCAAAATAGTTTAGCACTCCATTGTCAAACGATTGTCAAAAGATTAGATGCCATCCCTAAAACAACCTAAAACAAGCCTTTAAATAGGCCTAAGTACCGTCATAAAACCCTAGAAAGTATTTCTCAAAGATAGGCCCAACTTAAGAGGCATAGAAAATCGGCGCTGAATCCGGCCCAGAAAAACCGCGGGTGCTGCCTCCTAGGCCGCGGGTGCTGCCTAGAATTGGCGATCTGCTGGAATGGCCGCGGGTGCGGTTTTTGTGGCCGTGGGTGCGGTTTTCTGGCTCCCTTTGTTCCTCTGGCCGCGGGTGTCGTTTTCTCTCTTGTATGCCCTTTTCCTCTTCCTTGTGCATTCCAACTTGGCTTCTCTAGCTCGTTCTTGCCTCCATATGATCGATATGACTCTAATGAATGGTCTCCTCCATTCTTCGAATCCAAAATCTGCAATTACTCGCTAAACTTGTGTAGATTCCGCACTTAAGTACCAAATGAGCAAACAAGTAAACTAACCCTTTAAAATGCAATATATACATCTAAATGACCCTAAAACTACTCTATAATGCCTATCTAAATATGCATTATCACTAGGAGGTCGAGCCGCCGTCTCAAATCAAGGAGGAAGAGAGGTCGAGACGCCGGAGGCCGGAGAAATCGCTATGCAGGAGGAAACCTTCGATCAAGGAGGAAGAGAAATCGTTGGGAGGTCGAGCCACCATCTCAAATCAAGGAGGAAAATAGATCGGGACGCCGAAGGCCGGAGAAATCCCTAGGAAGGAGGAGACCTTCGATCAAGGAGGAAAGAGAGATCACTTCCTCTTCGATCTAGCTCTAGATCTGGATTTGGACCACGTTTGGAAGCGACCTTGGATTGGAGAGGACCTTGGACCTGGATTTGGATCTGGAGAGACGTTTGCAGGCTGGGGAAGAAGAAGGAGGCCGAGGCAGTTGGGGGAAGAAGGGGGAAGAAGAAGAATGAGGGGGGGGGGGGGGGGGGGGGGGGTGTGCAGGAGGCGAAGGACGAAGCTCCGCCTCCGCCCACCACCATCGCCTGAGAAGGGACGCTCGGTGATGACGACGAAGCTCCATCTCCGCCCACCACCCACCGCGTTTAATTATTTAATTTTCAGAAAATATTTAGAAAAAAATTCTATTTTATTTACATTTTTGAGTTATCTTTCAAAAAGAAAAAAAATATACATTTTTCATTTATTTTTGAATCCTAAATAATAAATAAAAAAGTGTTCCTTATTCTGTAAAAATAATAATTAAACAAGGTCTTTTAATTAAAAATCTTATAATATTTTTTCTACAATTAATTAATTTAGTACACGAAATTACTAAAAATAAAATTTCACCTAAAATTTTAAACATTTTTTCCAAAAATTAGTTAAAAAAATACAATAAAAGGTTTTGTTATTTTTAGGGAGAAATAATAATAAAGCTAGAGAGGTATACTGGTAATCTAACATAATTTTATCAACTACTTAACATTTACTTGACGGAATAGTGAAAACGGATGGCTTTTTGTTAACGATTTGTATTTAATGGGTGGTTTTCTACAAATTTATATATAAGGGGTGGTTTAGGGTAATGGGCGGTTTGTATTTATTGGGTGGTTTTCTGCAAATTTATATACCGTGGTTGGGCTTGGGCCTAGAGGATTATGGGCCATGGGCTTTTTGATTATCTATTTCCAATTGAATTTGTTTAGTACAGGATGTTTACCTTCTCCTTTATGGCAGAAGAGTTCTATTTTTTAACGACTTGAAATTTTTTTTTAAAGAAAAACAGTAAATTATATATTTTTTCAAGGAAAAATGACAAAAAATGAATACCACGTATCGATCTTGTACCAAAAATAATATAAACTTTAAAATTGACAGTTTTATATACAATTTATCACCCTATAAACCAAAAATAATTCAGTTGTGCCAGTCCTTCAAGTCTGTATTATTTTCAACATTAGTGAGTTGTTCAAAAAAAAAACTAGGGAAAGTTACAGAAAACCACCCTTTAAATATGGTGTTTTCACTTAATCACCCCTTAAATTTAAAATTACAGAAAACCACATTTTAAATGGTATTTGTTTAAATGGTATTTATTATCTTAATTTATGGTTGAAAATGTTTATAAAATTTTAAAATATAATGGAAATTACTCTTATTTATTTATATTTTAAATAAGAGTAATTTACATAATGTTTTAAAAATTTACAAACATTTTCAAACATAAATTAAGATAATAATTCTAGGCTTTATTGATTATTATTTTCAAAAATAAATTCAATGATTCCTAAAATATAATTGGGCCCTTAAATTCAAAATTTAAATATATTTACAATCAAATTTGAGTTTAAAAATATTAAAATATAATATATTTAATGATAAAGTATCGAAAATAGTTGAATGGGTGCTGAGTTATAAACAAATACCATTTAAAGGGTGGTTTTTTGTAATTTTGAATTTAAAGGGTGGTTAAGTGAAAACACTCATATTTAAAGGGTGATTACCAATGACCCCTTGCCCTAGTGGTAAGGGAGAGGTGACCCTTGCAAGAGGTCAAGGGTTCAAAATCCCACTTCTTACACAATTTGTGTATTAGTGGGTGCTCAAGTCTTCATTGGGTTGGGTGAGCCTGTCTGGTGGCTTGCCGCTTTGCTTAACCGGTCTGCGTCTTTTGTAGGCTAGAGTCCGGACCCGTGGGGGACTAGTCGATAACCTCGGAACCCTCACGTCACAAAAAAAATGGTGGTTTTCTGTAATTTTCCCAAAAAACTGTCACATATATTTCCGACGTACACGGGAAAATTTGGCCTGGAATTTCACTGAAAAAAATATTTATATTATTTTTTATTAATAGAACGCTAGTTTGTAAATAAAATTCTCAATTTTAAAATTTGTACTCCTTTATTTATAAGACTAGTTGTATTCCCGTGTGATGTGCAACGCCTACTTCTTCAATGGGATGTGCTCAAAGGAACGTAGGTATGGTTCCACATAAATTGTTTTAAAAGACATCCTGCATTGAAAGGGGCAAGCAAGGCCAATAGAGAATCAGTCGAAGTAAGAAATTAAAATACTATAATTGGGCTACAACAACTTACAAGACTTTCAAGCTACCAAGATTAGTAAGCTCCTTAGGAATGTGCCCAGTTAATTAGTTATTGTTCAGTTGCCTTCAAAATAAAATAAAAGAGGTATCATCACTTTATGTAGAAGCAGGTTAAGATTTATGGCGTTTGAAAATTAAACTAAAGCTTTTTGGGTCATCATTCTATTAGAGAGACATGTTGATCGAATTTTGATCTTGTAACAGACTCTAACGTGAACAACCTAAATTAATATTAAGCTATATATTGGTTGGGAAGATAACAATTAGAATATTTTCAAGTACTTTCAGACGTATCCATGTAAGTAGTTTAAATTTCCAGAACTTAACTGTACTCCCCTAGCAGAAATTGCCTCAACCTGCCAGTAATAGTATACCCATTTTATGGTAGTTGTCACTGATCTCATACTCCCACATATATGGATTTTAAGAATCAGCATCTTTCTTTTAGGTACACCTTATTTCTTTGATGATTAAAGGATACAGAATAGTATATGAAATTATGAATATGGACATCAAGAAATGGAAAAGAATTTAATGTATCATAGAGCTAAATCACAATCCCCAACCAGGAGTTGACAGGGGAAAAAGTGAGTGATGAATGTCAATAGACTTGCTCTAAAAATTCATCCAAGATTTCAGGCAATGGCAAGAAATTAAGACGCAGAGTATACAATACATCTAAGATTCAATGAATTTAAATTTCACCACAACAAAGATTGTATAAAAAAAAAAATTGCAATAGTTTTCAGGAAGTGAAAGGAAGATGAGCATTTTTTTAGTACCTTAAAAACCAGACCAATGATAGTTGCACCGGTTTCAGGAAAGTTGGAGGCTTAAGGCCTTTTCTTGAGAGCATTTCGTTTCTCTTGCACACATTGAAACTCAAGCCACCCATCGGCATAGCCTCAAACGTCGCCTTTGTCATAGTTTACGATACCGAAGCCCTAAACCAAATAACTATTAGATTCAGATTCGAACACCAAAAAAAAATCAAAATGCCAACACTATAAAGCAAGAATTAAGCGCAAAAGAAGCAAAACGAAGCAAACAAGTTCAACAACTATCCCAGCTAACACCAATTTTAATCAAAATTGATTCCCAGACATATATACCGATCAGAACGAAAAGCATTGCCAACTCAGGGGGGTGGAATTTCATCATGAAACTATACACTAACCAACTATTACCAAGCAAATTGCGCATATCAGCAAATTCTGATAAGCTACAAATTGAGCATAAATATGTATATGTTAACCTTATTTGTATAAAATCTTAAATCTCCCGAATACAAAAGAAAAAAAAATTCTCTCTCCATTCTCAATGATCAATCCACCAAAATTTGTTATATATTCAAGCTGTCGTTGAAGGCTCTGTATGTTAACCTTATTTGTTTGCTATTTCAATCTCAGAGTGGATCAAATAAAGAGAAATTAAACTAATTTAATGCAGAAATTGGGTTAGCTTTAGTGCAACATCCAATTTCTAGGTTAAAGGAAAGAAAAGAAAGAATCTTTAACAGTATCAAAGGCCTCGAACACCTCTAAAAGAAGAAGTTTCAAGTTCTCGTTGCCCTCTCTTTCAATTGCCCAAAACCAAAAATTCCCAAATTACAAATTATCAAAATCAGCCCTAACTGATTTTACATGGAACTCGAATCGCTAAAATCATATCAAATTAAGGGCAAACTAGTACAATTCCCGTGCCATGGCGCGGTTTTTTAAAACTAAAATATTAATAATATATATAAATATATTATAAAATACTAATAAAAGTTAAGATAAAAAAAACTTTACCATAAATATATCTTATAATTCTGAAATAATAATATCAATATCATTGTAACTTTTTTAGAAATTTTGAAATCTGAATCATGCATTTAAATGTGATGGGTCACAACTAATAATTACATTCAATGTATTGAATTAAGCTCAATAGTTAGTACATAAATGTGAGTTAAGTCTAATGGTTATATTAGATTGAATTCAATGTTTTAAATTAAGCCCAATTGTAAGAAAATATGTTAAGAATAAAAGAGAATGGAGGATTAAAAAAAATTAATGGAAAAAAAGAGAAAAGGGGAAATAAAAAAATCAAGGAAAAAAACATAATTGGTCAATATTCCTAAAACTCCTCTAAGATTGACATGTAAGCAAAGTCTTCTAAATTAAGGTTATATATAGAATATAGATTTCAAAGAAAAGGAGGAAAACAAACTTGGAGAAGCTATCGGCGTATTCGATTCACTAAAATCATATCAAATTAAGGGAAAATTGCAAAGAAAAGGAGGAAAACAAACCTGGAGAAGCTATCGGTGTATTCGATTGGCAGCAATTTGGTTCAAATCTCCACTCTTCGAAAGCCCTCATGCTTCTGTGGGCAATCTCGGCCCCAATTGCCTTCATAAACTCCTAGAATTCGTTGATGTTGAGCAAAATACTGTCGTCGATCTTCAAATTCTCCCTCCAAACCCTAATTAGGAAGGCATAATCCATGGAGAGCCTTTGTGGCTGGCGCCTGGCGGAAGTGGATAGTCCGAGAGGCGAACAGGGAGAAGCAGCCTTTGTCGGTAGCAGAGAGGGAGAGAGAGACGAACGGCGGTGGAGACTTCAGACATCCATGGTTGAGATGGGCGAGAAAGAAAGCCAGAAAGGCGCGAGAGAGAGAGAAGTGATTTGAGAGCGATGGCATTTTTGTAAATGAAAAAGCACCAATTGAAGGATTAAGGGCAAAATCGTAAGTCAACTTTGTGGCTATTGCCGCTTTTATATATAACTAGGCATTATTAACCGCGTGCAAATGCGCGCGGTGTACTACAATTCAACTCAATCTCTTTTGTTACTTCCACTGATTTCACTACAATTCAAAATGTAGATCAACCAGATAAATAATTGAGGAAGAATTATTAGAACTTTCATAAAAAAAAGATGTAATTACATTCTAAAAGATAGTCTCTCTTGCGGACAATGTCATCGATTAGTGGAAATCATACAAGCAACATTTAAAATAAGTCTCTGCTTGGAAATTGAGTTACCATCCTACAATACACATATGGCAGCTTTAAGCCTAAACAAAAGTCGAAGAAAGATGTTAAGTAGGCATTGCAATTATTCAGCAGAGCTATTGTTAATAAGTTATACCTAGAACATTGCATTGCCGCGTACGTGTGTGTATATATAATTTCAAATTATGTATTTGTATATATAATTTTGTATAAAAGAACATTGATGGCTGCGTTGAATTTGGAGGAAGATTTGCAGAAAAAGGCTTAAAAATAGGTTGCACCCTCTCCTCTTCAATACTGATGTCAAATGCCTCCTTCAATCAGAGCCGGCCCAGAGGCAAGGGCAGGCTGGGCGATCGACCAGGGCCCAATTCGGATGAGGGCCCAATCTAAAATTGTACGCATATGTAAATATTTTTCACATAATAAATTGTCTTGTTTTATAAATGTTTTTAAAAAAGCCCAAATTAAATTACTGCTCATTTAAAAAGCCCAATAGACATGCAACTAACCTTAAAAGCCCAATAAGTGAATCAAAACTCTTATTCTTTCTTTATTTTTATCGAATGGTGTTTTTAGAGTTTGTCGAGATGGTTGAAATTTATAAATGAGCCCTCTTTTTATATTTATTTAATGAACATATATCATGCCAACAGCCAACCTCCCTAATTTAATCACTGATACAAAATGTATCAGTGACTAATGATTTTTTTAATGGTTGGATGAGATATGCTATTATTTTTAGGACACGACGTTAGAGTTTAAGTAATGTTTGATACTTTAAATTGATGTAAGATATTTTATAAATATAGGGCCTCAATTTTTTTTCCCCGCCCAGGGCCTCTAAAATGATAGGATCAGCACTGCCTTCAATCTCCACCTGTATACCAAAAACTTGCAATAATCATTTAAAATTTTGATAATTTATATATAAGCATCAAGCTAGATATTCATCTCTTTGGTCGAAACAAATGTACCATTGCCAGATGATTAAAGGTTGATGCTTACCACGTCCAAAGAATCAGTTCAAACAACATAATTTTTTTTATTCACTGGTAACCTCAGATCCATTAGGTAATGCCAGCTGCTTTATAACTATTGCACAGGCCTTGTCAACGGTCTCCGATGGGACATGCTGTAGAACATAATTTATTCATCAAACAATAGAAGCATGGCAGTGAGATGAATAATTAATGGATTCTAGAGAACAAAATGTTTGTAAGGAAGTTCTTATTACTGAATTAAAGTAAGCAAATAGTGAAGGGCCGCTCACGAACCAAAGCCAATGATTTTTCTTAAGGAAGTTTTCGTTCAAATGAATCATCTTTCAAAGTATAATGGTTCTAATTTCTATCACTTCTATGTTAACAAAATACCCTTGTCAAATATGACATGGGCAAAATCTTAAAATTAATGCCTTGGTATAATGGTAGTGTAACGGAAACTAAAATCAATACACAGGCTATCAAACTAAAATCATTTTTTTTAATTTGTAACCATTAAGGCTATGAAACTTCTCCTTTCACAAAACCAAAGGACATGTTTCAATCAATTCTGCACCTTCATGAGGCATCAATACACAGGCTATCAAACTAAAATCATTTTTTTTAATTTGTAACCATTAAGGCTATGAAACTTCTCCTTTCACAAAACCAAAGGACATGTTTCAATCAATTCTGCACCTTCATATGCCTCGTTCAAAAACACACCAAACCGCTTTCCCCTCTCAGAAACATAGAATATACCAATATACTTCAGGAGCAGCCTCATCATTACAATCTCATGTTGAAAATGGGTGAGGTGATCAGTTGCTAACCTCTTCTCTAAATTGAAGCTAAGTAGCTCATGCATTATCACCACACATATTTTTTTAGTCAACTGGTAAGCAATTTGAAAAAAACAAAAAGTAGCAAATAAAATTATGGGTGGTTAATTTGCAAATGACTAACCCCAGTTATTTTCAAATTTATTATGATAACCCATTATTTAAAAAAATATCAACACAAAATCTCTCATTATATGGGACACTGAAGGGGACACCTAATCAACACTGGATGTTGTAAGGATACCTTTACAAAAATTCTAAGATCCTCGAAAGTTGGTCACTCATTTTTGCTATGGATTGCTAGTAATTCAACAAATTGAAAATTTAAGATCCATTAGAATATAAAGTGTATTAAGAGAACATAAGTAGATACAAAAGAAACCAAATGAATTTGAACCTATAACAACATGACCGTTGAATTACTCAAGTGGCAATGTTTTTTTATTAAAAAACAGCTACTAATAAGGCAACAACTCAATTACTCTTCAAGAGACTAAGAAAAAAAGATAAGGCTGAAATTTATAATTATTATTGGACATCTTATTTTGATGCCTATCTTCAAAATATAATGACAAATAAAGTAATAAACAAAAAAAAAAGCAGATAAGTAACAAAAAAAAAAATTTCTATCATATTAATAACAAAGTGGAGTTGATACATACAACAACAAAGAGCTGAAATTGATTGACCACTCCTGGCTTCAGAGAAATAACTATTTGGGACAACACACCCAAATGGTTGTAATTAGCGAGGGAATTATCCCAATGCACAAGAATAGCAGAAGCAAATTTTTGCCTTTTTTAGTGAGAGAATGACAATAAATAAACTTGATTTGCCGAAGTGTGGAGTAAATGATCATACACGATTCTACTTGGTGAAATTGCATGCTATGTGTGAATCACTTTCAAACACAGAACCAGTGCAATGAGGCAACAGATGAACTAACTGATGGTTGAGTTAGAGATCTAAATATATTGAACATAGCTGTTTTGTGCCTTCAGTTCTTATAATCTAAGCTTAGCTAAGACCAAATTTAATTGTGATGCTTAAATTGACTTTGTTTTTGTTATTTTCTGGTGATTTTTAGTTGGAATAAAATCACATACTCCTTAGGTTTTTCAAGTTTTAGATAAAATTTAGAATGACCTATTTCACTGAGTTGAAGAAGATTCGAGAAGCCAGAGGCTAAGGCTACACGGTATGCTACTCTTACCTAGCCATGGTTACAGTGTTGCGTATTTAGGTTATATAGCAACGAGACTAATTTATCTTATTCCGACAAAGTCTTGGCGTCTGATTTTGTAAAATTGAAAATTATGATAACTTGAGCTTGAATTCCCAATCAGTAACTTATGCATGGCTATTGGGCTATACTCTATAGAAATAATGAAGATACTTTATTTGATGAAGGAGTGAATCAAATAAATGGGCAATTAAACTCTCTACAACTAACAACTACAAGTGCTGCTTCATTGCAAATATTTGGGAGACTGCTTAATTATAAGCACCTAATATCGTATCTCCCAGTTCAACCAAACCCTAAATTCAAATCCTAAATTTTCAAATTTGATTGCCCATTACTCGAAACAAATTAGCCCTAAATTCCCGAATTCTAAAATTCAAACACCTAAACCCTAAATTATGGAAATTTCAAAAAAAAAAATCGAAGACATACCTTCTATTGGACGAAAAATCATCCACTGGTGCCGCCCCTCACACCTTACTTGCTTGTCGGCGACTTCGACTTACCAGCCCTGGCTAACCCACCGTGTGAACCCAGGCCCGCTTCGTAATTAGTAGCGATCGGAAACGGCACAAGAGTTGCAGGGGATTTGATCTCAGCAACAAATCCAAGGAATTCCCTCTTATAAAGAGAAGAGAAGAAGAGGCTTACACAACGCAATCGAAAAGGAAAAAGGATGAATCGGACAGGGAGACGACGCAGTCGGAGGCGGAATTCACGAACCAAAGGGCGTTGGAACTTTGAAGGAGGAGATGGGCTTGGAAGTGGGAGGCGCCGAGGCGGTAGATGAAAGGCAATGGCAATTCAGTACTGATAATGAGATAGGCAAAGAGAGGGTAAATACCAAAGAACCCCTACACTAAAGGATTAAAAAGAAAATAATCAAGGGTAAATTCGTAATCACACTTGATGAACAGTAAACTCCATCTTGGGCTTTTATATAGTAATGATAGAGAAGTACAAACTTTAAAATTGACAACCAGCTTTGAGCATAGGACTTTGAGCAAGCCCAAATGTTACTTGGCCCAAGCCTAAATGATCGACCCGTTTGAGCATAGGACTTTGCAGTCTTTGCCCACCGCAACCAGCTTGATATGTCCATCTTCCTATTATATGTGGGTGTGTGTGTAAAAACACATTTTTTTATATATTATGTTAAAATATTGATGCAACATGCAATTTTTTACTCCACATATATAATGTGAATCAGACTTAGAAGACATAGTTGGGTCAACCTTGTTACCCAATTGAGTCATTCCATTTGCATATCCATAAAATCAAATCTAACGATGAAACTTCTTGAATGAGGCCTTTTATGTGTTGTGCAAATTTATCAATTGGAGTATCCATTGGAGTAACGGCTAAAAGCTCACCAGTCTTGTATAATTTGCGTTTTTTTTTTAGTGCTACAGCTCATCCGTCAACCTTTTAAGTTATCAGTTCATATCTCATATCTTTTCCTTTATTAAAAATAAAACAAAAACAAAAAAAACTCGTATGATATAGCTTAAAAGCTAGACCTAAGACAAACCCGGGCTTGTCCTCTCAGTCCACCCAACCCACCCACATATATAGACGAGTATGGACAATAGTTTAAGCCCAAGTGCACTATTAAGACGGCCCTACACCCGCCTGTTGCAGGGTGAGCAGCTCGCAATGGTACCCACAATATTTTTAAAAATAAACATATAATAAATGATTATAGTATATTACTAAGCTAGTGTATATATATAGAATGGGTATAAAGTGCACACCCCTTAGGGTGTACTTTGTGCACGATTATGAGTCATTGATCGGGTGTGGATGGATGGAGGAGATTAAAAGGAGTTTTTATTTATTTTTTAATTAAAAGCAGGTGGACCCCGCGTATAATTGTTGAAAAACGCTCTTCTCTGGGCGGTGAGCGCGTGTGGGTTGCGTGAATAAAACCTAATTCCTAAATTGCTTCTTCTTTCATTTTTTTTGGCCGGCGTTATTCATCGTTGTTCACCCATGAAAGCCGAAGAGAGCCAGGCGAGGCGGAGGCAAAGGGCTCGGAACTTGGATCCGACGAAGGGCGATAGGGCGAGGGAGGTGGCCACTGTGGTTGAGTCCGGTGACTGCGCTTGGCTTCCGGCAACGACGAGTCCGGGGGGATTGCGAGGCTTCGACCGATGGATGTGGACATGGAGAGGAGCGATTCATCCGGCGGCGGTGGCGATTGCGAGGCTATAGGCCGGGAGGCGAAGAGGAAGGCGGCTTCGATGGGAAGGCCAGCGTCGGCGATTAGGAGGCTGAGTTGGGTAGGCGGTAGCGATTCTGTTGCGAGAGCCCAGCGACGGTGAATCGATGGCAGCGACGATTGCGAGATTGCGAGGAGGAGATCCAACAATCGCTGAATCCGAGGAGGCGGTTATGGAGATCCAACAATTGATGAATCCGTGGAGGAGATTGCGAGGCTGCGGGGTTGCGGTGGCGACATCGGCAGCCGGAGGCAGAGGAGCCGATTCAACCGAAGCCCCAAGTCGCCTTGGTTCTTATTCCATTGCCACTGCTTCTGCGGGGTTGCGGTGGTGCTTCAATTCCTCTTCCTCTCTCTCTTCTCTAACTGCTTTCTCTCTGTTGTTCGCGCCTGGATCTGGAAGTCCCGAGCCTGGACGATTTCGAGGCAAGGCGGAGGTGGAATCGATCCCAGTCTAGCCGGTCTCTTGTTGCGATTGATCCCGTTGTTGCAATTGATTAGGCCGAGGACGAGGGAGATGGGGATGCAGCCATGGCCGACCGCGCAGGCGGCTCCTGCTGCCAGGAATTGAAGGCCGGCGGTAATCCTTCTCAACACCGACGAAACAAGTTATGCTTGGAACATTAAGCAAGAACCGGGACTAGCCAAGTTCGATCTCAGTCCTAGAGCCACCATTTGAAGAGGACGGGAGAAACATATGGGCTTTTCTAATGCCATCATACCAAGCCGACATGGTAATAATCTAATCGTACCTTTGGAAAATCAATAGATCGTCGGTGAATAATTCAATGGAATACAAACATTATTCGGTGAATATCAATTAATTATTCAATAGAATGAGTGTATTTTGAGATTGATATATTAGATTTTCGATATTATTCGTTCAATTCTGAATAATTATTCAACGGAATGTGTATATTTTATAATTCGAAATAAACGTGTGATTGGGATATGAGATTGTCGATCCAAATTATTCATTGAAATGTGAATATTGTTCAATATTATTCGATGAATTCTGAAGAATTATGCAACAGAATATGTGTATTTTGTAATAGAAATCGATGTTTAGGAATACCATCTCCAACTTAATTAGAAATCGATGTTTCGGAATAGATAACATAATATTATTCGGTAGGATGTGAAATATTATTCGGTTGAATTACCAAAAAAATTTCAAAAAACGAAATCTGGTGGATCCTTCAACAAATCACTCATAATTATTTATTTTTTCACAAAACTTAAAAAAAAAAAAAGAGCAGCTAACCCAAATTTTTTTTTTTAAAAAAAAAGCAAGAATTGGGTTGGGTGGAACACACGCTCCAACAAAGGAGTTTGGTTTTTTTTTTTTGGCATGTGGGTCCCGTTGTAATTAAAGAAAAAAACAAAAATCTCATTTAATCTTGGCCTTCCATTTTCTTTTGATCAAGGGCCCGAATTCGTGCACAAGGTATATCCTAAGGGGTATATATATATATATATATATATATATATATATATATATATATATATATATATATATATATATATATATATATATATATATATATAGAGAGAGAGAGAGAGAGAGAGAGAGAGAGAGAGAGAGAGAGGATGGTTCAGGGGTACTCAAGGCTTATTGTGTATAATGAGAACACATTTGGGCCGTTGATTAGATGAAATGGATGGATGAGATTAAAAGGCAATTTTAGCTTTTTTTTTATTAAAAATCAGTGGGACCCACGTTTTTTTTCTAGCCCACTTGCTGAATTGGGAGCGTGTGTGATGCACTCTCTTGAAATTATTCGATGTTATATCTGGATTATTCGATCGTATCGACGGATTATGTAATCCTATCGACGGATTATGCGATCGTATCCACTTGCCACATGATGGGTGGTTATTTTTTTCTTCGAATTATTCGATAATATCACTGGATTATTCGATCGTATTAATGGATTATGCAACAATATCGATGGATTATTCTAATCGACTAGCAACATGAAAACAACATAAACTATTTAGCAAAAATTATTCGATGGTATCGTTTGATTATTCGATGGTAACACATAATTATTCGATAGTATAGATGCATTTTTCATTTATACGACCACCAACATTTTAAAAAAAAACTCATCTCCTTACGCACAAAATCGGTTCATACAGGTGAATAATTTGGTTCATACCCCTGAATAATTCAATTTTTCTCCCGAATACCTCCAAGATTGAATAATGAACCGACAATTTAGGAAATTGCAAGCAACAATCAAATTGAAATTACAGCAACATGCATTTGAATTTGAACAATCAACCTTCAAAAATGAAATTGCAGATCTGGTCGTCTCTTCCGCCATGGGCATTGCAGATCTGGTCGTCTCTTCCGCCATGGGCATCGAAGAATCCGACGCTGCTGCCATGGGCATCGAAGAATCCGTTCGTCTCTTCCGCCATGGGAGCCAGAAGAGAGGAGCCTAGATCTGAAGAGGGGAACCCAGATCTGGGCAGCAAACCGCCGCTACCGCCATGGGATACTCCGATCTGAGCCAGAAGAGAGGAGGCATCCGACCAGCACACCATCACCGTTAAAAATCGCCGCCAAAATCGCCATCGATTTGCCCCGATCCGCACCTCACGGCTCCGCCTTCGTGGTCCGCCTTTTCCATCCGCCTTCGTCGCACCTCATGGATCCGCCTTCGAATGCAGGAAAGAGACTCGCCGCCGCCGCCGTCGTTGGGGTCCCGATCGCCTCGCCTTCGTGGTCCGCCGTTTTGGGACGCACGTCGCCGTCCACTCCGCCATCGTCCCTCCGTCTTTCCACATGCGAATCGCCCTCACGCCTCCGCTTCGCGTTCGCCTCAGCCCCGGATCTCCCTCTCGCCTCCAGATCTCCTGGGCTCTCTACTACCAATTTATGTTAATGGCAGGGTTAGGGTTTTGAGTATTGCCTCGCGCACTCAATTGATGAGAGTCTTTTAATTTGTCAAAAAACAAAATCACAATTAATTAATTTTTTTTGAATAATCTCAGCCCTCCATTCTACCTTAATCAACGGCCTAGATGTGTTCTCATTATACACAATAAGGGTTGTTCTCATATGATCTATCCTCTCTCTCTATATAGAGAGAGGATAGATCATATGTATTCAACCCTTAACATGTATCATGAGAACAAATCTGGACTCTTGATTGAAGTGAAATGGAGGGCTGAGAATATTTGAAGATATTTTATTAATTATATTTTTTTGCCAAAATTAACACACCAGTACAAATGATATGTGCGTGCATCACAGTCACTTTAACCCACCAAGGAGAGAGAAAGGATTTGGGCGAGAGCGACCTGCGAGGAAGATTGCAACAGGCATATATATATATATATATATATATATATATATATATATATATATATATATATATATATATATATATATATATATATATATATATATATATATAGAGAGAGAGAGAGAGAGAGAGAGAGAGAGAGAGAGAGAGAGAGGATGGTTCAGGGGTACTCAAGGCTTATTGTGTATAATGAGAACACATTTGGGCCGTTGATTAGATGAAATGGATGGATGAGATTAAAAGGCAATTTTAGCTTTTTTTTTATTAAAAATCAGTGGGACCCACGTTTTTTTTCTAGCCCACTTGCTGAATTGGGAGCGTGTGTGATGCACTCTCTTGAAATTATTCGATGTTATATCTGGATTATTCGATCGTATCGACGGATTATGTAATCCTATCGACGGATTATGCGATCGTATCCACTTGCCACATGATGGGTGGTTATTTTTTTCTTCGAATTATTCGATAATATCACTGGATTATTCGATCGTATTAATGGATTATGCAACAATATCGATGGATTATTCTAATCGACTAGCAACATGAAAACAACATAAACTATTTAGCAAAAATTATTCGATGGTATCGTTTGATTATTCGATGGTAACACATAATTATTCGATAGTATAGATGCATTTTTCATTTATACGACCACCAACATTTTAAAAAAAAACTCATCTCCTTACGCACAAAATCGGTTCATACAGGTGAATAATTTGGTTCATACCCCTGAATAATTCAATTTTTCTCCCGAATACCTCCAAGATTGAATAATGAACCGACAATTTAGGAAATTGCAAGCAACAATCAAATTGAAATTACAGCAACATGCATTTGAATTTGAACAATCAACCTTCAAAAATGAAATTGCAGATCTGGTCGTCTCTTCCGCCATGGGCATTGCAGATCTGGTCGTCTCTTCCGCCATGGGCATCGAAGAATCCGACGCTGCTGCCATGGGCATCGAAGAATCCGTTCGTCTCTTCCGCCATGGGAGCCAGAAGAGAGGAGCCTAGATCTGAAGAGGGGAACCCAGATCTGGGCAGCAAACCGCCGCTACCGCCATGGGATACTCCGATCTGAGCCAGAAGAGAGGAGGCATCCGACCAGCACACCATCACCGTTAAAAATCGCCGCCAAAATCGCCATCGATTTGCCCCGATCCGCACCTCACGGCTCCGCCTTCGTGGTCCGCCTTTTCCATCCGCCTTCGTCGCACCTCATGGATCCGCCTTCGAATGCAGGAAAGAGACTCGCCGCCGCCGCCGTCGTTGGGGTCCCGATCGCCTCGCCTTCGTGGTCCGCCGTTTTGGGACGCACGTCGCCGTCCACTCCGCCATCGTCCCTCCGTCTTTCCACATGCGAATCGCCCTCACGCCTCCGCTTCGCGTTCGCCTCAGCCCCGGATCTCCCTCTCGCCTCCAGATCTCCTGGGCTCTCTACTACCAATTTATGTTAATGGCAGGGTTAGGGTTTTGAGTATTGCCTCGCGCACTCAATTGATGAGAGTCTTTTAATTTGTCAAAAAACAAAATCACAATTAATTAATTTTTTTTGAATAATCTCAGCCCTCCATTCTACCTTAATCAACGGCCTAGATGTGTTCTCATTATACACAATAAGGGTTGTTCTCATATGATCTATCCTCTCTCTCTATATAGAGAGAGGATAGATCATATGTATTCAACCCTTAACATGTATCATGAGAACAAATCTGGACTCTTGATTGAAGTGAAATGGAGGGCTGAGAATATTTGAAGATATTTTATTAATTATATTTTTTTGCCAAAATTAACACACCAGTACAAATGATATGTGCGTGCATCACAGTCACTTTAACCCACCAAGGAGAGAGAAAGGATTTGGGCGAGAGCGACCTGCTTGATCATTCCATTTCTTTCTCCAAAAAAAAGTCAACTCCCCTTTTTCAATTTATTTTCCATGGATTAATCTTCAATCTTCAATTCAATTGATTTGGATTATTCAATTGGAGTTTTATATGTCCTGATTTTATCGAATTTATGTTCTCTTTACACTGATTATTTTGGTTGAAAGATTTCAACCACTAGGGCTCCGATTGCCCGAACGCAAGACTCCGGTGATGGCATCGCCTTCGTCTTTCCGACAGGCGGATTTGGAGTCTAGGTTTGTGATTAATTGAAATCGTTTTTGTTTGCAATTGTTTGATTTAATTGCTCGATTGAAAAACATATTCGGAGAGAAAGCCAAATTATTCATATGTATGAATCAATTTTGTGATTTTGTGCTTCATGATTTGTTTTTTTTTATTTGACAGTCATATGAATTGAAAATGCATCGATGCTATCGAATAATCATGCGATACCATCAAATAATCATGTGATACCATCGAATAATTTTAGTTATACTACTGTAACACCATCGAATAATCAATCTATACTATCGAATAATCAAGCAATACCATCGAATAATCAAGCAATACAATCGAATAATCAATTGATACTATCGAATTATACTGATATACCATCGAATAATACTGATATACCATCGCACAATTCGTCGATACGATCGAATAATCCAGATATATCATCGAATAATTTAAAGAGAGTGCTCTACACACGCTCCCAATCCAGCAAGTGGGCAAAAAAAAAGATGTAGGCCCCACTAATTTTTATTTAAAAAAAAAACTAAAATTCTCTATTAATCTTATCCATCCATTTCATTCAATCAATGGCCCAGATGTGTTCACATGATACACAATAAGGCTTGAGTACACTAGAACCAATATATATATATAGTTAAACGCAAAAACTACGCGGAACGGGATGCGGAACGTTCCCGTCCCGTCCCGCGCCCACCCCTACTCAAAACGTTGAGGACGCAGACGAATAACGAAGCCAAGCACCACCATAGGGAAGCACTGCAAGCCAGCGGTACAGCATGGCTCTAACTCCTGTGGGAAGTGAAGACGAAACTCCAAGGACTAACCTGTAGACCGCTCAGGACCCCCAAAGACAGAGCAACACACTACCCGAAGAAAGCACCGAAAAATCATCCAATAAAGACACGAATTTCAATACTCGAAAAAGAGGGGTATCAAGCCTTGCGAGCAAAAGATTATTTATAAATAAAAATACAAATGTATAAATATATATAGTTTTTATTATCTATTTATTTAATATTTTTCCGGGCTAGCTTTAGGCCCAAAACATTGTCTTTGACCCATAGCACAAGATGGAGCACGGTCAACAAGCTTGGGCCCAAGAAAGGTTGTACATCTCCAACCAAGCCACAAAACAACGTGCCGACCAAGCCTGAGGAAGGGGAGGAAGCAAGCAGGGCAGCAGCGGCGCCAAGAACAAGTCGGAGAGTAGGCGGCGGGCCGGACGGGTTCGCGACAACTAGAACCAACCGAAATCCGGCGGAGGGGGGACCCTTGGGTTGGCAAAGAAACCGGAGACGAACCCAGAAAATCTGGTGCGACAAGGGGCGCAAAGAAGAGACCGAGAATGAGACCACAAAGGGAGGGAGACACCAGAATCCACCGGAGATGGCAGGAACGAGCCAAAATCAGGCCGAAGGTGGATGAGATTTTGACGAGGGCGAGTCATCGATAGGTCACGGGGGAAGACGTGAGGGGAAAAAGAGACCACAAACATCCAAATCCCCAATTAGATTTTTCGTTATGATCGAAAACGATTAATAAATCAGATTGGGGATTTCCACCGCCACCGACGAAGAGCACCAACAGTGCACAACGACCGGTATGACCGGAGAGAAATGAATGGAGGTGAGCAGCCGAGAAAGATACTCATCAAGCCAAGAAGGCGGGTGGTGGTTTCTGAAGGAGATGTTTCGGCTCTCGAAGGAGATTTAACGACTCCCATAGGAGGTGTTGGCGCTTCAAAGAGAGCGATTAGATTCAGTATCCCCAAGAACGTCACAAGCAGAAGATGGGGAGGCAACCACTGGTTTGAGAAAGGAGTTGAGCTCCCTCTCTCTAGAATTGCTAGAGCGAAGGGTGAGAGTTTTTGCTCCCTTTGTCAATATTATTTTATATTAATAATAGAAAGATAACCTCATCACTTCTGAAATATACATATATTTAGCTGGAATATATACTTTTCTTTCTTACCCTCATTTATTTTTTAAGAATGAAATTTTATAACGTGGAAGCAATATGGGTATCTTTTTTAAATTGTTTGTTTTTTTGTTATTTTAGTTGGCATTTTGGAACCAGTTCAGTTATCTTTTTTTTTTTTTTGGACAACATGTAGTCATGCCTCGAATTCATCCACTCAGATCCTTAATTTCTCGTCTCCAATCTCACATGATCTAACTAGGACACAATATTTGTATTTGGGTTCCTTATTTAAGCATGGACAATTCTGATGTGTATTATGCATGTCCTTGCTTCCTTGGAACATTCAATTAGCGCCGTTTATTGAGTGTTGCATAGGTCAATGTGCTTTACCTATGAAACATACCATAGTGTCTTTTTCACAATATAGCCTTTCTTTGTTGTGCTTGAGGAACATCTTTGCACATTTTACATCTAGCCTTAACTATTCATCTTTAATTTTTTCTGCTTCTCTTCACTTCAAATGCTGAAAAATTTAGTGCAGAGGCGGAGGATGGTAAAATCTTGGTTGAATAATGCATCAGGCCTCAAGGTCCAACATCTTGACATATAACAACAAGCACTGAAACTCACTGCAATTAGGTATGTGGCTCTGCCCTTTACTTATATCCGCATTGGTTACACATCAAACTTGCTACATTAGTTTCTGATATATTTGTTGCTTTTCTTGGCCTGATTTTCTTGCAACGCAGTACTTATGGGTGTTTGCCTACTTGGGGTTTTCTAGCTCCACATTTTATGCAAGGCCACTTGCAGAGATCATAACATCATAAGTAGAACATTACCCATCACTTTCATTTTAATAATGGATTTTTATCAGGAATAATCTTGAGCAAACTATATAACAGGCTTGTAGGGCAGGGAAATTTTGCAGAGCACGGTTGATTTATTTCAGAACAACTTGAACTTAGAGGTACTTCAAAGAGACTCACGGGTTTCTTATTTTTAGCATTTTGTGCTACAAAGGTCCTAATGCGGCTATGTTATTTATCTTTCAAGTGATTTATGGTGATATCGATTCAACAATTGGAGCAAGCAATTGCAATGTTTCGGTCATTTCATACGCCATAGAAGATCATAGTTCTTGTACTAATTTTCTATCCTTTTCATGGCTTGGACAACATCACAGGTTTTCTTTCTTGTGATAAGCTAACTCTTCTTAGTAGTGTTCAGGTTTTCTGGATGCATAAGCAATATTCCATACAAACTTTTTGGATTTTTATTAAATGAAACATTAGAATTTTGGGATAATGTATATTTTTTTATTAGGAAATAATTCGGGCGAGCGAACTCTACCAGACGGCATCCTTACGGATGAGGTCTAACGGACCAAAATCGTGGTAAATATCGACACCACGGGGCCACGAGCAGACTGGTAAAGGTGTGCAACCTTATCAACCACTTTATTGCCTAACCGGGGAACATGAAAGAAGGGAACTTTTTTCATAGTCGACGGTAAGAGTTTAACATTTGATAAGATCAGTTCAATTTCCCAAGGACAGTTAGATGTTAATTTGTTTAGGTGGTTTATGATTATAATGGAGCCGCCTTCAATGTGGAGTTTGTCGATATGGAGTTGTAAAGCATGTTGGATTCCCAGCTTAAGAGCAAGAGCTTCCGCTTTCAAAAGGCTTTGTTTGCCAAGTTTTTGATAACAAATGTGTATCGGACGTCCTTCCATGTTCCGGATTATGGCTTCAGCCGAGCTGTCATTGTTTGCAATTGTGGATCCATCAAAATATAACTTGATAGTTCATCTGAGTGGTTTGCACCATGTAATGTTAGCATGCTTATTTTTCTTCTTTGGGTGATTGGAGTTTCGTGTGTGTATACACACACGAAACTCCAATCACCTCGTAATGTTAGCATGCTTAAACATGGTTTGTTAAGAAGCTTGAAGGTATATTTTGTTAATGGAATTAGTTAATACTTTATGGTTGAATTGCTTGTTAATGTGCTTTTGTGATCAAAAGTTTTAAAGGTTGAAATTTATAATTTCTTTTATATGATGATTATAAATATACAGAAAAGTAAGATCAAATATGTTGCTAGATTTGGGGGTAAAATAACCTCGTAATTAGCCTCGAATGTAACCACCAAATTTGAAAAAATATGATGTTTTTTTAATCAAATTTTCGAGCCTATAACCTAAAAATTTGAGGTTAAATTTAAGGGCTGTTTAACCTCGAAATTTACCACCGAACAAATTCGTGATCAACATTTGATACTCTTTAGCCTCGAATTCTTATACCTCGAATAGGGGCTCGAGATTTATTTGTCCCTAAATTTGACGTTATAGCCTTCAAGCTCATGGTTACGGAAATTGCCCTCAAAGAAACATTCGATGCTATTTAAGCTCGAATAATAATTTCGAGGCTAATTTTTCGTAACCAAATTTAGCCTCGCGTTTATTGGGTCGGATTTAAATCCGAGGTTAAATTCGAGGTTATTTTTGGGGGCAAGCTTTTCCGAGGTGATTTCCGAGGTGGCTTCCGTGACTAAATTCGTAGCGATCACGCGTTTTTCTAGCAGTGGTAAGGGGAAGTCCTCATCTAAACTATAATCGAAGCGAGATGTTTTAGTCCAATTATCCTTATGAATTTTAATAATATGTAATGAACTGTATCTATGAGGTATGGAGACCTGTCTAAAAACATGTTGGTTTTGAATATACGAAGCCGTCCGCCATTAAAAGGCAAGCTCCACCTTGGCCACCGAGGTGTGGTTGTTTCTGATAAACGAAATGATAGGTTTTATCTCCCGTGAATGATTTATCATACTGGATATTGTTGAGTTTATGTGTGTAGGTAAACGAAAGAGAGACCGCACATATTGACATTCTAGTAATTTTGGATAATGTATATGTTTGTGTTAATATATGTATACATTAGATTATTCTTATATTTTATAATATATAATATATGATACGTGATATATAATCTATAATATTATATATTATACCAGTACAATCTCCGCGCCATGGCGCGTGCGATAGAAAATAAGATTAAATATAATATCTATTATAAGGAAGAATAAAAAATAATTAAAAAAAAATACAAAATAGTGTATTATATTAATAAATGTATGAACGGATGAAATCGTTGCATATAAGAAAATGAAATTGATAATCTTATACATTATTCTATATCAAATTACATTTGATCATTTTATACACTATTCCAGTTAACCAAAAATACAAAATAAACAAAAAATACAAAGAATATTGTACTAAAATTGTTGGTTGAAATAATTTAACACCTATATTCATCTATTCCTCAACATATTTGAGGGCCAGTTCTTGGAAAAAGGAGTATAAATAGATTCTTATATAAGTCACCAGCTTCATATACATCACTGCTCAATTGGAGTCTCATTGCTCAAGAAAATTCAGCCCATTGCTGGCCTATATCGACACCGCAGAAAAGCCCTTATATTTGCCGTCTATTAGAGCGAAACTTGGTGAAGTACCTGAGGAGCTTGTGTTTCTGAACGAAGGTATGAGTTGCACACTCTTCAAACCGAACTTCTAGAAAAAGTATAAATTTGACTTCTGAATTTGGATGTCAAATGATGAAGCTTCCAATAAGCATATAAAATATAAATCGGACTTCTAGAAAAATGTATTGTGAGTTTGTCTCTCAGAGCACTAAGCACCACCCGTTTTTACAAAAATAACATATGAAAGCACATATGAAAGCAAATATTTGTACAAAAACAAAAAGATTGACCATCATTGAACAAAAATAACAACCGTAAAATTAACCAATTGCAAATGTTAAACTCCAATGTAAACAAAAACCTCAGTTTCTCATTTGTGTGTTCTTAGGAGGAAGAGAGGACCACCAAATATCATAAACAAAGGTAGATGAATTTGACAAACAAGTCACATGTCATCACTGAGCCTCAATAATAAAATACAGATCGACTTGCTTTAATATCTCATATTACCATAGGAAAATTAACAAAATTTGAGAAGGATAAGAGGATAAGAAAAAAAAGATCACACAAAGGGAGGATGCATCCTATCATATAAGGAACTAAGAAAGGTGAAAGAACTGAAACTAGCTAATAAAAATTTATCGACGACTTACCATGGTATGCCATCCAAGCAGCTTTACCACTGACCATGGAAAGCTCATTCAATTTAATCATTCCAGAACTACTTACGTCAAGATGCATAGTTCGAATAAATATCGATGAAGAATGAGAGAATTCAGAATCGGTACCATGTACCTTTGCTAGTAATATGATTTCTTTTAGCTATATGACTGTCTTCAATAACATTCTAGAAAAAGATAGGAAAAAAACATCAACTTAAGGAGCAAAAACATCATAATCATCAAGAGATTACCAAAAGAAAGTAGAAAAATGGATTAAAAAAGATCTGCATGAGGGTTTCAGCAAAAGGCATCCCTATTTACCTGAATACGCTCAATTAAGAAGACGAAGACGGGGATAAAAGAGATCATGCTGCAATCTGCCTTGAACTTCTTTGTAGAGCACTCAACACCACTTTTCTTTACAAAAAGAATAGATGGAAGCACCTGTGAAAGCAAATATTCGTATAAAAACAAAAAGCTTGACCATCATTGAACAAAAAAAAACCGTGAAATCAATTGCAAATGTTAAACTCGAATGTAAACAAAAATCTCATTTACATAAGCTTAGAGAGCGGCGATGTTGAGGTTTGCCTTCCTAGATATACGACGAAGCCATGTAGCTACGTAAGCAATGGTCATACCCACCGAAGGCATCATCTTTCACAGGCTGAGAGAAGAGATATGATAAAATAAATAGGAAGGTAAATAGTTGTTATTCATGTGATAAAATAAAGTTTTATAATATTGAAAATACCTAAAACATATGTGACCGAATTAAAAAGAGATTGAACATAGTTCTATAATCCTCTGAAGTGCATGTGGTTGATTTACTATATGAAACTGTTGAAACTGAAATATAAATCATCAATCATCAACCTTTAAAGAGAAAAGCAAACAAAACCTAAACAGTTTAACAACCATTCTCAATTTCTCATCAGCACCGACTTCAACTCACCAAGAAATTTTCGAGACTATTTGAAGTAGTTAACAAAACAAAATTCCAATTTGTTAGAATGATTTATACGGTGACTTATCCTCACATCACAATATCAAATTCCTTCATAACATGGTAATCTAATTTCAACCTAATTGAGATTCAAGAGAATTACCGCAGGTCCACAACAAGCACATCAAATTCAAACCCTATATTGCAAGGTTGTAAAGAGTTAGGGTTTTGGTGGAACCTCACATCTGTTCATCTTTACCCTCTAAATCTCCATAGCCCTCACCTAGCAAAGCCTCCCCATCGTCACTTGTAAGCCTTCTTGTACCTCTTGCATACTTCTCCAATTGGAGGAAACCCATAATCAATCATCAACACTATTGTCAATGGTTTTTTGATGCAATAATAGGAAACCCCTAATTATTCAATTGGAGACAAAACCCTAAAACAAACTCAGAATGTCGATAATCCAAAAGAGGAACCAAAATTCTTCAATTAGATGTGAAACGTACTTGCTTGGAATCTCATATGTGGAGTGATTTCTTCTATAGGAAGAAGCAATTGAGAGCAGCGAGAGGCAAAGGAGGATCGTTTCTTCTACAGAATAAAGCAATTAAGAGCAGCGGGGGGCGAAGGAAGAGCGTTTCTTTTGCATGATGAAGCAATTGAGAATCGGTAGGATAAATTGGAGAGAGGGAGAAATGACGTGAAAATGATGAGGCTTCAGTTATGAAGGAAGGAGGAGGCGTATGAGTAAGGAGGAGGTGTGAGCGTGCAATTAGGTATTTTGATTGGAAAGTGGAAAAAAAAATCAGAAAAAATGTATTTTGATTGGTTAATTGAAAAAAAAACTTTAAAAAAAAGATTGGTCGAAAATGAGAGAAATGTGGGGAGGCTGCCACGTAAGTGTAATGTATTCTGAATTAACTAATTATATAGATATAAATATAGATTACAATATAATAGGTTCATGAAGATCTATTGTAACAAATTTAATATAAATGTAATACTTGAAAAGAAGAGTAACATTGTTATCTAAATGTAACACTTTTATGTGGATGTAACTTATTTTGTTAAAGATAACAAATCATATTATGGTAACACTTATTTTAAAATGTAACATTTTATGCAGATGTAATAGTTTTGGTAGCAAATGTAACACAAAGTGTCATTAACCAATCAATGTTACATTAGCAAATAGAAATTGCTACATTAGGTCAAATGCAACGGTCGTAAATGTAATCCATTAAAAGTGTTATCATATTTATATTTAATGGGTAATGTAATGATTTTTGGTGTTACTTTATGTCAAGAAATGTAGTAGTGTATAATCCGTTTTTGGGGCCTATCATTGGTTCAAAATCGTTATCTTGGTCGTTTCCTTTGGTTGTTTGTGTTGTCATTGGCCCCTTGCCAATTACGGTATTTTGTGAGCTTCTTTGTTTGTGTCGCCATCGGTTGTCTGGCCAATGGTCTACATTCATCCTTGGTGTGCAAGGTGAACTAGGTGAGCCTTGCACGCCAATGCCTAAAAAAAGCATATATAATGACCGGGCGAGAATGTACGCGGTTGTGGCTTTGATTTTGGTGTTTCTAGGGGATCTACGAGTTGGTTGGGATTGTAGGTAGCGTTTGGGGTCGAGAATGATCGGGGTCGTGCTTCAGACGACTTTGTGTCCAGGAATGAGCTTCTTTGGAGTTTTGTCTTCACTATCGATAGAAGATCGAATCCTGTTGTAACATTGGCCAACGGTGCTATTTTTTCATGGAAGTGCTTGGCTTTGTTCTTCTTTGGCGTCCCCAACTTGACGATTTTAGTTTTTCTTAGTTTCGTCCTTTGTAGATTCTTTGCTACTTGGTTGCGCCTGATAGAGAAATGTGTTGGTGGAAAACCACAATTATTTCAATAATAAAATACCCTATATATAGGGATTAGAAATATTATACAGATAAGATCAAATCTTAATAAATCCACTAATAATACTCTCACTGATATTTTCCTAAAATATAAATAATTATTATTATTCTAATAGGGTCTTTCTTCTGGTTTCTATTGTATGTTTGACGGTTTATTCGGCTGCTGACTCGTCAGTGTTTGGAGGATTAAGTTAGTTTGATTCCCAAATTATTTCCTTATCAAAGAAAAATATGAGTACATATTATTATGTGGGTACCTGCGTTCGTAATATCGGACGAACTTGTACATAAAATCTAGCCCATGAAGCAGACATAGTATGACCCGCACATGAAGTAGACTTAGTCCGATCCACAACTGCAACATCATTTAGGAAATGATGTGATTTTTACACCACGGAATTTTACTACTATATACACAACATATTACATCAGTACTCATGGGTATTGTGTGGTGGTCACCCAAACAAAACTTTACCCACAACTCTTACCAACAACAATCAAAACAAATATTGGCTTAGGGCCTGATGCTAGGAAGCCTATAACCATTTACCAATCTTAGTACTGGAGATTATCTCTTAGCATTCCGATATTGAGGTGTAAGCCAGTGAATCATAACAGAAGAGCAAAAAAGAGTGGAAAAAACTCATCTGGTACCATCTCTCCCAAAGGTAAGCTAATTATCAAATCTACAAGCTCTATGAACAAATTTATAAGTAGAAGATATGATTAGGATTGGATATTGGAACATCAGGGGCTCGAGGAGACCCTTGCTATGGTTTGAATTAAAACAGGCCAGAGTAAAACACAAACTTGACATCCTAGCCTTGTCTGAAACTAAAGCTATGAATCCCCCACCATAAATGCAATTGAAAGAGGCATGTTTCCAACAGATCATCTTTGTTCCATCTTCTGGCTGCAAAGGTGGGATTTGGATCCTTGCTAAAAAAGAAAAAGCAATTGAAGAAACCTCAATCTTAGAAAAAAACAGAACGGCTTGTCATGATCAAGATGATCATTGGTGATCTCCCAGTAGCTATAATGTTTGTCTATGCCCCTACGAATGATAATGAGAAGTCAGTCTTCTGGCAAGATATTTACTGTAAAACTAATACTCATGGCCTCCCTATTACAATCATGGGAGATTTAAATGATATAGAAAATGATAATGAAAAAGTAGGAGGCGCTACCCCGTCTATCAATAGATTTGCTTGGCTAAGAGAAGTTAAAGAAGAACTAAATCTCCATACTATTCCATTTATTGGCTCATCCTTCACTTGGAGCAAAAACCAAAGTAATGTAGTTAACACCTTCGAACGCCTCGACAGAATCCTGGTCCACCATAATATTTACATTAAAATGAAAGATCTAAAAGTTCACCATCACCCTTTCACTTCATCCGATCATTGCCTGATCACCACAAGTCTAGGATCAACTGTGAGTGACAAAGGCTCCCCCTTCAGATTTGAGATGGCCAGGTCAACAAATCCTGATTACGGGAAACTAGTCAAGAATGTGTGGAGAAACAAAATGCATGGATCCTTTGGATTCAAGCTAATTAAAAAGCAAAAACTACTTAAGAAAAATACTAAAGAATGGTGTAAATCGCACAAGCACAATCTTTATCGGCAACTGTTAAGAGTAGACCAACAATATTAAGGATTTGCAGGAGGCCCTGCCTTAGGGCACTCTTTCGAATAGGGATGTCAACAAACTAAATAGACTTGAACATAAAAGAAATCAGATCCTAAACTTCAATTATAAATTCTGGAAGCAACGAGCTAGAAATAGACATTTACAACTAACCTATAAAAACACAAGATACTATCGAACTAATGTGAAAATTCGAAATAGCAGGAATTCAACTTCTAGCTTCACATCTAAAGAAGGTATCTTGATCACTAACAGAAGTCAGAGTCAAGACCAAATTTCGAAGGAGATGGCTGAAAGGTTCCTTTGTCCAAATACAAAGGATGTAAACCGACAACATCTCAAGTACCTAAACAAAGAAATTACCGATGAGCAGAACGAATGCCTAATTAAAATTCCAACTAACAGAGAAATTAAAGAAACTGGCACTAGCATGGATGAAAACAAGTCACCAGGTCCAGATGGCTATCCTTCGGAATTTTACACTAAATATTGGCATATTGTGGGAGACTCTGTCTGTAAAGAGGTGCCAACAACTATTCACCACTACAGACCCATCAGCCTATGTAATACCATCTATAAAACTATATCTAAAATAATAGTAAATAGACTCAAGCCAATTCTACCATCCTTTATCAACCCTTTCCAGGGTGCCTTTGTGGAAGGTAGATCGATTCAAGATAACACTCTTATTGCACATGAAATATTCCACACCTTTCAAAAACAAAAAGGGAAAAATGGATTGATGACGATTAAACTTGATATGGAAAAAGCATACGATAAGGTTAGCTGGAAATATATTCAAGCCTCCCTCAATAAGTCGGGGTTTCATCCTCAATGGATCAAATGGGGCATGAACTGTCTTTCAACAACGGCTCTTTATGTCCTCGTTAACAATAGCCCTAGAGCGCAAACCATTTAGACCTAATAGGGGACTTAGACAAGGTGACCCTCTGGCCCCCTATATTTTCGTTATAGTAATGGAAAATCTAGCTAGAGAACTATATGAAGAATCCTACCTAGATGATGCTCTAGTTGGAATCAAATTATCCCCCCAAGGTAACCCGATCCCTTGTTTAACCTTTGTACACGATACCCTTCTTTTTGCCAAAGCCTCATACAAAAGTCTGAACACAATAAAAAACATGATTAACTCTTTCTCTAACATCTCGGGTCTAACTATCAATTACCAAAAAAGTTCCATCCAATTCTCAAAAAATGTATGCTTAGCTAAGGCTTCCGATCTTGCTCAGCAAATGCATATACCTGTAGCCAGAGGCATGGAAAAGTATTTGGGTATTCCAATAGTAAGTGGAAGAGTAAAGAATAACGTCTTTGATGAAGCTCTTCAACAACTCAAAAAACAACTATCACGATGGAAAGTTTCCTCGCTCTCCCAAGCCGGCAGAGTAACTCTGATAAAAGCAAACCAAAGTTCCCAAACAAACTATCTCATGCAAAACTTCCTTCTTCCGAAAGGCATCCTAACTAAAATTGACCAAATAAATAAAAACTTTTTCTAGAACAAGAGCAACGCTTACAAGTACCGGACAATATCTGAGTTAAAGTAATCAATGAAAAGCATCTCAGAAATAACAAAATCCAAGATCTGAACAATCAAAACACATCCTGGCAATTTCGCAGATTGCTTCTGTAAAGTCCGAAAGATTTTTAAATAATATTTTTCTATTTAATAATAATTTATAATGGATAAAGTTTGATATTCAGAGAATTTTGAAATTTCTGTCCTCGAGCTATTTGGATTTATTCTAAATCTTTTTAAGCGAGTTCTAACATTATTTGATTAAAAATTAGAATATGTTTTATTCCGCTTTCATATGCCGAGAATTTGAAAATAATATTTGGAGTTCTTTATTAAATTCGGAGTTGGAAATTTGAAAATCCCTTTTGAGTTTAGTCGGGATTTGGTTGAGAGAGCGGATTTCAGGATATATATATTCCATGTATTGTTTGACCAAACTTGGGACCATACCCCTTCTCTTTCTTTTCCTCTCACTGAGAATTATTTTGTAATTTTCCCCATTTGTCCCAAACACCCCTTCTCTTTCTTTTCCTCTCACTGAGAATTATTTTGTAATTTTCCCCATTTGTCCCAAACACCCACATCCCTCATTTCCCTCAGATTTCGGGTTGGGGCTTGGATCCGGATTTCCTTTTCGGGTCTTTCTTTTCTTCATATATAACGGGATGATTTTTGGCCTTATTTTTTTATGGGATTCTATTCGGGTGTGAGCTTGGGCTAGCAGGATCCGAATCCTATTCTTTCTTCATTCTTTCGGGTATGGGCCGGGTTCCCTCCTTCTTTCCTTTCATTTCGGCCGTTGGGTTGGGTTAGCACGGTGTTGTTATTTGTTGTTGTTATTGTTACATTGTTTTATGTTATATTATAACGTGGTGATATAGTATTTTTATTATTATTATTTTATGAAAATAGATTTTCTGAAATTATTATTGCATACTAAAAAATTGTTAAAAGTGATATTATTTGGAACATGTAATTGTGAGTATTTAAATATGTAAAATTTTGGAATTTATGAAATGACTTATTGTCTTGGATTTATTTTGGTGTTTATTTTAGATAAATATTGTTGGTTAAATAATTTAAGAAGGGTTTAAGGTTTTGAAATGAAAAAATGTCCGAATTGCTTATGTAATATGATTTTGAGAAGTTGGTTATAAGGTTTAAATGTTTAATGTCGGGATTCTTTGTCTTGGTTTGATGATGTTGGTTTTGAGAAGGAAGTTGGAACATATTGTTGGTAAGATTTATCGATGGGTTTGATTGGAAATGAAATGATTTTGGTTGATGTTGATCATATCGGAAAGGTTTTGGAAAACGGTTTCACTATCGGTTGGTTTTGAGTATGTTGATAACTTGGGTTTCGTGTGTATGAATGTTGGTCGGGTGGTTTATGAAAATGGCTTGATGATAGGTGTGTATTGCTTTTGGATTGCTTTAGACTTGCATTCGGGCCCTTGCTTGTATTATCCTGCTGTTCTAAATCTTCAGTTAAGTTCCCTAAGGGGCTTACTCAGGTTAGACTCTCATGCCTATTGTTGCATTTTATGTTAGGTGTTGCATATGCATAAAAGCATGCCATGTAGTATCGTGCTAGAATTGCATTGAACTAAGCATGTGGTTACTATGTGTGTTTGAAACAGAACGACCGTTATCTATGATAGTCCTAGAGTCTTTGCTAGGGTTATAGGGTAGGCCAGCCTCATCGGGTGCCCTGAGTCAATCGAGTCAATATGAGCATGTTACTATAGGCCAGCACCATCGGGCAAGATTGGTTACGTTATGATGATGTTTATTCCGTGGTTCGTGGACCACCACGAGGAAATTGCTATGCTATAGCACCGACTGGCCAGGCTCTGCACTAATGGGAAGGGGTGCAAAGGTAGGAGAGGGATATGTCATTTGGCATTGTCTTGGGCCTTTTACAGTATTTCTGCACATTATTATAACTAGGAGCATGCTAGTGTGTTTGACTTTCGTATTGCATTAGAGCATCTTTATTAGGTATAACACATACTATGTGGCCTCAGCGAGGACTTCCGATCCCGCATGCATGACTCGATCTGACTTCTTTCCCTGTTCTTCTTTTAAAGGTATTTTCTGCAAATTTTGAGTGCTCGGTGTCTATATGACGGGGTTCCCTTTTTGGCGATTATTGGACTGAAAGACCGACTTCCATACTTATAAACTTGGATAATTTGGATACTCGTATTTACCATGTTTTTGGTTTTAACCCGGCTTCACCGTGGCAAGGTGTACCTTCTTTTCGTTTTCGCATTTACTCTCAAATGAATTTCCGCGACTTAGTCTATAGGACAAGCTGAGGGTACCCAAAGGCCCTCCAATTTTTTGGGGTTCAGAATCCCCGCTTTAAAAGGATAGTCTTTTGAGGTTTGAAACATCGACCCGTACCTGGAATGCAAGGTCCGAACGAAGGTATCCAACCTTCGAAACGTAACCCGGATATTTATATTCGGGCCGTTACAGCTTCACCTCAGGGAAAACTTTCAAAAGGGCCTTTTCTGGTTAGTAGGGGATGGCTCGAAAATAAATATTTGGTCTGACCCGTGGCTCAAGGATACCATATTAGATTGCTTCAGAAACACCAATGACTCGGACATGAAAGTTGCACACCTGCTCACTAATGATAAGAAATGGAATGTGATTCTAATTAGACAACTTTTCCCCTCTCATATTGCTGACGAAATAACCCAAATTCAGATCCCCTATTGGAATACCCTGGATAGATTAATTCGGAAGTATGACAGACAAGGTCATTATTCCACCAAATTTGTCAAAACAATGCTACAACCTCCATTACCAACCGTAGGAGGTAATTCATGGATCTAGCATCTCTGCATTCCTCCTCATACTGTTTGCCTATTGTAAAAAACTTCATCGAGAAAATTGCGATTGATGGTCTAGCGACAAAAGAATGACGCAACAGATATTTTAACAAAGTTCTCGCACACTACTCATTGTGTGACCTAGGGAATGAAGATTTAGACCATCTCCTACTAAACTGGCCGGTTACGAAAGAAATTTTCAAAAATTATGAACAACTCACGGGAGAGGTTTTTCTAGGGCTGAAAAAGTCGTCAACAACAATGTCAGACTTGGAGCAAATTAGAAGAACAAATTCCAACTTTGAACACATATGTGTAATATGGCAAACAATTTGGGAAGCCAGGAACTCCTATATATTTAAAGGAAGACGTCTAGACAATGTAAATACTCTTGCTAGGCAAGCTATCAATAGTATTGCTGAGTGGGAGAAAGTAAACCAAAAGGATCACAAAAAAACAACCTAATCATAAAAGGAAGATTAACAAATGGACAAAACCCCCGAGGGCCATCTACAAAATTAATGTAGACGGCTCGGTTAAACCTTCGGGGGATTGCCAGGTCGGGGGTATTGTCCGTGATTGGAATGGACAAATCATAGATTTCTTTCGGGAAAAGGTTACCAAGGGATCTGTAACTCAAACAGAATCCCTGGCCGTTTGTAGAAGACTAGATCTAGCGCTTGCTAGAGGCTGGAGAAGGATAATCATAGAAGGAGATAACTTGGAAGTGATAAAGGCCGGCTATTACGAAGGTCAACACACCTCACTGGGAAATCATGAGAATTACAGATAAGATCTCAAGATTGATGCAGGAATTTACTTCGGTTCAGGTGCAACATTGCTACAGAGAAGCAAATTCGGTTGCAGACTTCGTAGCTAGAAATAGTACCGAATTTAATCCCTATAACCTCTCTATAAGTAGAGAATTTTGTAACATTATCCGCCAGGATGATATTCTGACATCATACTGTTTGCCTATTGTAAAAAAAATCTCAATTTCTTATATTTTTTTTTAAAATACACTATATCCTTCTTGAGTCCCACAGAGGCGCAGAGTATTTTACATAAAATATTATGCGTCTCTTCAGAGGCAAACGTGTAACTTAAGAGGGGTCGATTAAGAAGTGCAAGAGTATATAATAAAATTTATGACTCAACCTATGCCCGTGTTTATTAGGGTCTACTTAAATCATACTCTCTAACAAACGAAAAGCTTTAAAACGTGACATATTCAACCCACTTGGTAGTATACTTTTAAGCAATCTCTTGTTCTTTGCACACCAACCTGGACTGGACTGTTTCTTTTCCCTACAGTATACTGTAATCTGCACCCGTTACTTTCATAAGTAATTTTTGAGTTATGAATCCAGAAATTAATTTAAAGTGGGCCCTACCCCATCCCAAACGCGTTGAACTTGGACTCATCCACTGCATTATCGTGTTTTCTTCCCACCCTCCGTCGTCTTTCTCCTCTCATTCCAAGCAACCTCCCCCTCTCTGTATAAAAAAGATCGCATCTTTCCCCCAATTCAGACGATCTCTCTACCCCTTACGATTTTCTTATTAACACAGTGAACCTAAGAAGAGCGAAATCATGTTGATCGAAGACCCTAATCCGAGACCTGATAAGTCCATCAAGATCCGGGAGGTGTGGGCCTCCAATCTAGAGTCGGAATTCGAGTTGATCGCGCAAGTTATCGACGAATTCCCCTTTGTTTCGATGGATACCGAGTTCCCCGGCGTTGTCTACAAGCCCAAGCCCACCGACAGCTACGTCGCCGCCGGTCGCCGCCCTTCCGATCTGTACCGTTTTTTGAAATCGAACGTCGACGCTTTGGAACTCATCCAGGTCGGCTTGACTCTCACCGATTCCGACGGAAACCTCCCGGATCTAGGCTCCGGATGCGATCGCTACATCTGGGAGTTCAATTTTAGGGATTTCGATGTGGCGCGTGACCCTCACGCGCCCGACTCGATCGAGCTGCTCAGGCAGCACGGGATCGACTTCGACCGGAACCGGAGCGAGGGGGTCGACTCAGACCGGTTCGCTGAGCTGATGATGTCGTCTGGTCTGGTCTGCAACGAGGCCGTGAGCTGGGTGACGTTTCACAGCGCGTACGATTTCGGGTACTTGGTGAAGGCGCTCACGCGCCGCCAGTTGCCGGCGACTTTGGAGGAATTCATGGGATTGGTCGAGGTGTTTTTCGGGAAGAGCGTCTATGACGTCAAGTACGTGATGAGGTTTTGCCGGAGCTTGTACGGCGGCCTGGACCGGGTTGCGAAGACGCTGGAGGTGGACCGGGCGGTCGGGAAATGCCACCAGGCCGGTTCGGATAGCCTGCTGACGTGGCAGGCGTTTCAGAAGATAAGGCAGCTCTATTTTGTGAATGATGACCCGGAGAAATACGCCGGCGTCTTGTATGGATTAGAAGTTTTCTAATTCCGATTAATTTGATTATTAGTCGTTAAATAATAATTAAATCAATTTGACTAATTTGTTTATTTATTTGGCCGAAGGGTCAATCTTATATTCTTATTATTAATATCAAATTACATTAGATATTAATCCATATTTCAAAATACATGAGCTTTTAAATATTTGCACAAGTATAAATAAAATATTTTACTTAAAAAAAAAACATTATCATTCCATTAATATATAAGTTCAAGAATGGTTTTCACTCGTTACACGTCGTCCATTGTCGATTATATATTATTTATTAGTTTTTTTAAGATGATTAATTAGGAAGCATTATATACCTCTCGATCAACTACTCGAGTTCAAATTATATAATATTTTCACTCCACACATAAGTAAATCCATATTTTCATCAATTGCCTTATTGATGAAAATTTTAGCTAGTAAATTATACTTTCTCTATTAATTAAAATACGTCGTTTACTATTTATATACGTTTTTTTTAAATGATAAAATATCAACTTTTTTTACATTTATTTTTATAAATTCATACTTAATAGTAATAAGTGTAAAATTATTAAAAAATTTAATATTTTATATAATTTTTAAAACATAAAAAAATGTGAGCGAATATTAAAACACCAAATTTTAATTAACGGATGTAGTAAGTTTTTTAAGAGAGAAAGAAAAAGAAAAAGAAAAAGGAGATAAGTGGGCTCACTTTATTCCACATTATCAAAGTGATTGATTCCAATTAGATAAAAAAAAAAAAGTGATTCTAATTAATCAATCAAAGTAACCGACGTTGATTGTCTAAATGTGATTTCTTTTCTTTTTTGGTCTGAATGTGATTATTTGATTCAGATTAGGCTATTAGCATGCTCATTTAAATTGGTAACTATGCTAATATGACCAAATTTGTGGTTAGATGTGAAATTAAGCGATATCCTAAATATTAGTTAATTGGATTTTCTATGAAGCATATAATAAGATGTCAAATTGAAAAATATTCTCCCTACATATATCCATTAAACTATTTTTAAATTAAAATATGAGATTCACACATTTTTTCGTAGGATTTTCTTTCTTAATAAATTATTTTTATCTTATATCTTAAAACACAATAGACAAACCGTAATTAATTAAGAAACACAATATTTTGGCCCAAATGAAAAAGGGCCTCTTGCATGACATACCAAACGGGATACAAACAGTTAGGGTGTACTCTAATCCGGTTTAGTTAGCTAATAATATATGATCGTGACATTTTATATCTATCCATCTATAAATTAAAGTTGAAAACTATACAGATCGATTATATATAGTAATAATCAAGAAAGGCGGCTTACAGAACTAAAGGTCAACGGGGTCCAATATCAACGCACGTACCATATATATGGAGTTGAAAATCATGTGATCAATTGGATTCCAAGTGGATTATTAATATAAATAAAGGGTTTATAAAAATGCACACTGTGATGTGAGTTGAAGATATATCAAGTGGGCGACTTGACTGGATCAACTACAAACTTATGCTGCCGGCCGTGTGAATTAAGTTGAAGCAATGCACGCAGCGGACTGGACACGGTCTTATCCAATTAAGTATGAACACGGTTTTAATGGCCCACACCTCTAAAAATAATGGTCTTTATAATTTGTTCAGTTATTAGCACGACCATTCTCTCACCAAATACTCAGGATCGAAAGTCGGTGACGATGAAGCAACCACTGCTACATCGGTTGATATGTCCTTCATAGACATCCAAGCTACTATATATGACTTATTTGCCACCACCGACATCCAAAGTTATAGAGTCATGTGGAGTGCAGTCATGTGTAGTGTATTTGTCTAAGGAGTTTGTATTAGTTTTGGTCCGAAGTTTATTGGGCTGTTTACTGGACCTATGGCTTCTATGTCGGTTAGTCATTTAGGCCCATGTTTCACACTGTATTAGGAGATGTCAGTAGTGTTTGCTGTAAGACAATTTTATTCCGCTTTTCAATTTGTCTGTAACTCATAACAGATCAAGAAACCATTTTCATCTTCTTCTTGCTTCTCACATCACCATTCTTGTTGGATCCTCGGGATCTTTATGGTATCAGAGCGCTAGGTTGTGGTGATTCTGAAGTTTGATGTCGAAGGAGAAGATGGAGAAGACAGCACAAGCAGTCGCACAACAAATCGTCCAAATCAATGGAGCCTCGCAAGGTGATCCACTGACGTTGGCGAACTCCGATTCACCGGGGAATTCGCTCACGAACTTCCAATTCAATGGAAGCAACTTCACTGCCTGGAGCAAGCAAGTTCGAATGGCTCTCGCGGCGAAGATGAAGCTGGGGTTCGTGGATGGGACGATTCCAAAGCCAGGCGGAGAATCGGGAGATTTGCAGAGATGGATGAGGTGCGACGGTATGGTAGGGTGCTGGATCATGAACTCTAAGAGTCCAGATCTTGCGAATTCATTCATCTACGCGAATACGGCAAGAGAACTCTGGATGGAGATCATGGAGAGGTACAATCAGAGTAATGCACCGGTGATCTACCGAGTGCGACAGGAAATGATGAGGCTCACACAAGGGGATCTGGGAGTCACGGCATACTACACCAAACTCAAGAGATGTTGGGACGAGATTCAGAGTCTGAATGGGATTCCTCAGTGCAGCTGCGGCGCTATGGAGAAGTGTAAGTGTCGGATGCTCACGAGGTTTCTTGAATTAGAGAATCAAGAACGATTGATGCAGTTTCTCCTGAATTTGAAAGGAGAATTTGAAGGCATACGGAGTCAGATCTTGGCCATGGAGCCTTTACCTCAGGTGAATAGGGCATTCCATCTTGTCTCTCAGGTTGAGACACAGAAGCAGATTACCAGCAAGAACGTCGAAGGCGCTGGATTCTTTGTGAATTCCGCCACAGAGAAAGGAGGTTCTTCTAACTCAACCAAGAAGGAGTACAAAGAGTACAAGAAGTCGAAGCCAGGGGAAAAGAAGAGATGCAAGCATTGCAATTTAGAGAGCCATGCCTCGGATCAGTGCTTCGAAGTAATTGGGTATCCAGACTGGTACAAGGGGAGCAGAAACAAGAGAGGGGGCGCAAAAATGGCTGATAATGTCGTGAACGATCAGGAATCTGTGATGACACCACTTGAGTACGAAGAAGGAGAAAACGTTGGCAACATGAATGGCATAGATCCAGAGCTGGTGTAGGCTGTCTGTCAGGAAATGCTCAAGGCATTCAAAAGCAAAGGGAAGGCTATAGCAGGCGCAAATGCAAATTTTGCAGGATTTGCAGGGTTTGCAGGTAATTCCCTCACATCTTTAAATTCAATTGAATTATGCAAAGATGAATGGATATTAGACACGGGGGCAACAGATCACATGACTCCTCACTTAGATTGTTTGATAAATGTGAGAAATCTGAGTTCACCAATTCGTGTTAAGTTGCCTGATGGGTCAGTTCAGAAGGTGGATAAAATAGGTTCAGTTCAGATTAAGAATGACTTTGTGATTAGAGATGTACCGCATTTGCCCCAATTTAAGTTCAATCTGATTTCTGTGAGAAGGGTTATAGTCCAGAAAAAGGTCTTAGCAGTGTTTGATGAGGACCATTGTGAATTTCAGGACCGAGTGAGTAAAGCTGTGATTGCTATTGGAAGGGAGCTTGGAGGGCTATACACAATGAATACAAGGAGAGCTCCAGAAGCTACTGATGGAAGGAAGAATATAGCTGCTAAGGATGATAGATGCTCTTTTACAGTTCAATGTGACAGTACATTGTTACACAATAGACTTGGACACATTTCATTTCATAGTATGAATCATGTGTCAGGCTGTAATAAAGTAGGCAATCCAAACAACTTTGTGTGTGATGCTTGTTCTGTAGCAAAATTTCACAAACTCCCTTTTCAGAAAAGTATCAATAGAAGTGAATGTTTGTTTGATCTCTAATTCATGTTGATCTTTGGGGGCCGTATGCAGTTGCAAATGTGAATGGTGAACACTATTTCTATACAATAGTGGATGATATGAGTAGGGCTACTTGGACATATCTCTTACATGATAAAACACAGGCAGTCAGTGTTATAAGAGGTTTCATTGCCATGGTTAAGAATCAGTTTGGGAAGGTTCTTAAGATCATAAGATCAGATAATGGTACTGAGATTTGCAATGAGGAATGTAGAAAAATGTTCAGTGAATTGGGGATAGTTCATCAAAGATCTATGCCATATAGACCTCAACAGAACGGGGTGGTAGAAAGGAAACATAGACACCTATTGGAAACTGCGAGAGCAATCAGATTTCATGTCGGGCTGCCTAAGTATTTTTGGGGTGAATGTGTGTTAGCAGCAACCTACCTGATTAATAAAATGCCTCTATCTAGCATTGATTGGAAGACACCCTTTGAGAAACTATTTGGCAAGATACCTAGCTATGATAATCTGAGAGTGATTGGTTGCTTGGGTTATGCATATGTCACTCAGAGAGCTCTAGATAAATTTGATGCTCGAGGAAGAAAATGTGTACTCATTGGATATCCTTCAGGACAAAAGGGATATAAGTTGGTGGATTGGCAAACAAAAGAAATATTTTTTAGCAGAGATGTAAAGTTTTATGAAAGCATATTTCCTTTCAAAGGATCAGATGCACAACTTGAGATTCCTCAGAGAATAGATGAGGATACAGAGTTTGAGTTTGCTGAAAACACTGATGATCCAAGCAGATCAGATTCAATAGATGCAGCCTCAGATGTTGATTTGGGTAATGGTCCAGAAAAGAATGACTTGAGAAGGTCTACAAGAGCTAGAACGGTGCCATCCTGGACAGCAGATTTTGCTATGAATGCAGCTTCTGTTGGTGAATCTATGAGTTACACAACTTTCATGTCACAGGTCATGAAGATTCATGAGCCAATGCATTATTTTGAGGCTAAGGGAAATCCCTATTGGGAAGAAGCTATGAGCAAGGAGCTCAAGGCTTTAGAGGACAATGGCACTTGGGAGTTAACTAAACTGCCAAGAGGGCATAAAGCCATAGGCTCTAAGTGGGTCTTTAAAGTGAAATATAAATCTGATGGATCCATAGACAGATATAAGGCCAGATTGGTTGTCAAGGGATTCAATCAAAAGCTTGGGAAGGATTACAAGCACACTTTTAGTCCTGTTGCAAAGTTGCCCACATTAAGAGTGATCATTGCCTTAGCAACTGCAAACCAGTGGCCTTTGTTCCAATTGGATGTAAATAATGCATTTTTGCATGGTTTTCTAGAAGAAGAAATATACATGAAGCCTCCAGAAGGTTATGAACTAGCTGCAAGAGATCAAGTATGCAAGCCACGGTATCCAGGTCTTCAACTGAAGCAGAATATAGGAGTATGGCATACACCACGGCTGAGTTAATGTGGTTAAGCTACCTATGCAAGGATTTGGAGATACCTGTGCAGACCCCCGTCACTTTGTTCTGTGATAACAAAGCTGCACAGCAGATTGCAGCTAACCCATGCTTTCATGAGAGGACTAAGCATCTTGACATTGACTGTCATTTTGCAAGGGAAAAGGTGCAGTGTGGGTTCTTACAAACTGCATACATAAATACAAAGCTACAACTTGCTGATATCATGACCAAAGCGTTACACAGTGCACAACATGACAATCTGAGTGCCAAGTTGGGCCTCACAGACATTCCAACTTGAGGGGAGGCTATAGAGTCATGTGGAGTGTGTGTAGTGTATTTGTCTAAGGAGTTTGTATTAGTTTTGGTCCGAAGTTTATTGGGCTGTTTACTGGACCTATGGCTTGTATGTCGGTTAGTCATTTAGGCTTATGTTTCACACTATATTAGGAGATGTCAGTAGTGTTTGCTGTAAGACAATTTTATTCCGTTTTAAAATTTGTCTGTAACTCATAACAGATCAAGAAACCATTTTCATCTTCTTCTTGCTTCTCACATCACCATTCTTGTTGGATCCTCGGGATCTTTAAAAGTCGATAAATCCCCAAGTCATTTGATTCATTGTAGTATTGGTTCGCCTTGTCTCCTTCACCTCCGATCACCAACACCAGAAGTCATTGATCTCATCGAGTATTTAACGAGATATAATCATGTCGATAACAAGTCGGTTATATAAAGACATTTCAACTAGTAACACGCAATAAACCATACTCAAATCTATATTGGGACATGGTTATTCATCTACTGAGAAAGTCATAAACTAGCGTTTTAGTTCAGAGTAACTATATTTTAATTCAAAATGGCAACGTTTTATTAAAAATGATGACATTTTAGTTCATGTAGCGACAGTTTAGTTCAAAACAACGTCATTTATTGTTATATATATATATATTCTATTTAAACGAAGAAAATGAAATCGTTTTAATCTGTAACAACATCGTTTTTTGTCTAAAAAATGGACAGTTTGGAACATAACAAGTCAATATATATAAAATTATTATTATCTTAACATGTAAAAATGTGTAACTAGATACTACTCCCTCTGTTAATTAAAACATGTCGTTTACTATTCATGCACGCTTTTTTAGAATGATAAAAAATATATAAAATACAGTATTAACTTTTTTTAAAATTTGTTTTTATAAATTCAAAGTTAATAGTAATAAGTATGAAATTGTTTAAAAATATTATTAAAAAATTTAATATTTTATATAGTTTTTAACACCTAAAAAAGCGTGCCTGAATAGTAAAACATCAAATTTTAATTAACGGATGGAGGATAAAACATATAAACTTGTATAGTTTCTTATCGAATTGGCATCGAATTGAGTAATATAATCTCTCGTTCAGAAGCTAGTGGGCTTACAAATGTTATCAAAACATCAAATTAAGTAAATATAAAAGTTGCATGGTTTATTAAAAGACTTTATAATTCCTTATCTCTATTCAAATTCCTAATGATTACTATAATTTTTCACGGAAATATTAGATTAAGACTTATAATGTATTAAAACCAGGGCCGGCCCATGACATGTGCCAAACGTGCAGTCGCACGGGGCCTCAAAATTTTGAGGGCCTCGTATAGAATTTATATATTTATATATATATATATATATAGAAATTGCGTGGGTAACAAATTGGTGCGGTAGCTCAGACGGTAGAAGGGTGCGCGTGTTCCAATTTACGCCGTGTTCGAATCCCTGTTATAGCATTTCCCGTATTTTTTCCCCAAAATAACCTACAGCACCCCATTAGGCCATTTTTAACAGCGACCGGATTTTTTTTGTCTTTGTTTTTTTTTTCCTTGCCATCCTATGTTATTCCATACCATAAAACTATTAAAGGGAAAAAAATCTAGAGAACTCAATAGGTAATCTAAAAGTTCAACAATAGGTAATATTCTTTTGTTAGTTTTTACAGTTTAGTTTCTTAGATGATAAAAATTATTATTATTTTTGTTATTATTTTGTATCCTTCTACCTTAGGAATCACTAAATTACGATTTAGAAAGATAGAATGTCTCCTGCAAGATTCGAAGTGGTCATGTCGAACGGAACGACCCCAATTAGTTAAAACACAAAGGCCTCAATATGTAAGTTTGCACAAGGGCTCGAAATATAACGGAACGGCCCTGATTAAAACAAAGATATAGCCAAGTTGGACAAATATAAATAACTCATCAGATGAAAGAACGGATAATTGTTCCCCCTTTTCCCCAACTTTACCTATATATATCCACCCTTACACAATTCAACTAATGAGATTTGAATCATTTGCTTCTTAGTAGAGAGATTCAAGGCTAGTTATATCTTTCTTGCCATCAAAATAATAGGTCATTAGTAAAATAACATATGTAGAGATTTAGAGCGTGTTTGGTTTATAGCTAAAAAACCCAGGAAGTAGAAATTCTCAGGAAGTCGGAGAAATACATGCGTTTGGTTAATATTTTTGAAAGATGAAAATCTAGGAATTTCACTTCCCAGGAAGTTGAATTCCTCCAATTTGGAGGAAGTCCACTTACCTAGTTTCCCCTAGGTAAGTTTAACTTCCACCATTTTGGAAACTAGGTAAGTTCAACTTCCACCATTTTATATTTGTAAATTTTCAATTCCTCCTTCTATTCCTCTAAAACAAAAAAATCAACCAAACATATTTTCACAATTCCCATCAATTAGACTTCCCGGAAATTTAATTACCATGAAATAACTTCATGGGAATTCCAATTCCCACATTAAACCAAACGAGCCCTTAACTTAATTTATGGGTCTTCTAATATAGGGTCATTTGCTATAATAAATGGGGAAAAGAAGACTTAAATAGATTATTTGTAATCAACCCACATAAAGTCGAGTAATGGATAAATAGATTACGGAAATTTCGCCAGGTACCCCTGGGGTATTGCAATTTTCGCGAGGTATACAATTTTTTTGCATATTTCGGGTGGTACCCCTAAGGTTTTAAAACATTTCGCCTCGTGCCCTTCCCGGTTAAGTTTAACAGTTTTGGCCTTTCTCCCGTTAGTTTGCAAATTAAAAAAAAATAAAAAGAAAGAAAGAAAGGTTGGACGAGAGCGATTGAGCGAAGACGCGATACAGCGAAGAGAGAACGCTCAGGGAAGGCTCTCGCTGCTCGAAGAGAAGCCTCGAGCAAACAGAGAAGGCTCTCGCTGCTCGAAGGCCGGCCCCGGCTCGGACCTGCTGCAACCGGTGCTCTCGATTACAGCCTGCTGCGAGTGCTCGAACATCAACGATGGGAGGAGAAGTGGGAGGCGTTGTGCCTGATCGTGAAGACGGTGGCGGCCCATTGCCTCGGCCGGCGACCGGAGGTGGAGGAGAAGAACATGCTTCTGTAGAGAGGTTAGTTAATGTCAAATTTAGGGTTTTTTTGAAGCATTTGAGATTTTTTGTGATGTCAAATTTAGGGTTTAGGTTGAAATTGATGGATTTGGAATTCGAAATTTCGTTTCTCAATTGCAATCCGATTTGTTAATGAAATTCGTTTCTCAATTTAGGGTTTAAGTCTAAATTCATTCATTTGACTCAGTTGGAATTAACATACTGTCAACAAATTGCTTGTTTCTTATGATGGGTAATTTTGGTTTATCAACTGTTAGCCTATTGGGTTTTTTTGTTTCCATTCATGTGAAAATTAGGTTTAGAACAGTAGAGTTTTGGGATTTCCATTCCCTCCTCGTTTCTCTTAAATTTGTTTTGTATTCCACTTGATTGTGGGATGTTTATGCAGAATTGTAGAATTTTGATTAGGAGTTTAGAAAACTTTGATTTGGTTGATTTCGGGTAACTGATTGTTTGATTCTCAATTTCTCAACTGATTATGTGATTCTCCCGTTTAGAGAAGTTTGATTGTGTGATCTGCGTGATTTTTTTTGAATTGTCAGTTGTGTGGTGGATATAGCTTATTAGCTTAAATGGAAAGAGCAATGTGCATAAGCGCAAAGGTGTAGGTACAAATCCCACATAAGCTACTCATAATCTACATGTTGTTTATGCTCCTTTAGGCATGAAAAAATAGAGAATTTATTTGATCACACCCCCATTTTCTGGATTTACTAGAAGGCATCAGGTATGTAATGAAAGCACCATGTATAGACTGAAATCTTGACCTTAGCATATGAAGAGTTGGAATCTGTTAAAAAGAGAAGAAAAAATTAATCCTTGATGCTTTATTAGCAGGGGCAAATGATGGATAATAACCTGGAGAAACGTCATTTTTTCTGGAAGCCTACTCGCCTAATAGTTTAGTGGCATAATAGCTACTAATGAAGAGAACCATGGGTAACTTCAAGTTAAAGCTGAGGGATTGAATATTGCTGCAAAAGCCGCAGCCCCAGAGCCGAAATAGGTAAAACTAGTGGCATCTTCAGGATCTATTATGTGACATGTTACAGGTTCTAGGAGATTTGACTGAATTGCTTTGGAAAAGTTTGTTTTTTGTATGATGAAATGATGTGTGGAGTTCTTAACCCCCTATGTTTGGATACTATTGGACAGTTATCGATTCCAGTATCTCATATTTTCTGGACACCCCCTTTAGGTTGAAGTTCAAAAAGAGGAGAACTAGAGTCTCAAAGGAGTGGAGTCACCCCCTTTATTTTTCATTTTTATTTTATTTAATTTGGCTTGAATTTCTTGTGTCTTTGCCTTTGTCTCATCATTTAAATCTTTGTATGCTCAAAGAAGATTGAAAAATATATAGCTGACTTATAATTACTTAAAGGTATTAATATATATTATTCACTCTGATGTTTTCTGTCTATTTTGTAAGCATATATTCGTCCTAATGAAAATCACTAGCTGTGCTGCTAAACTATAATCATTTGGGGACATTTTCAGTTCTTAATTAAATTTCTTTAATTTCAGTATATATGCCTTTAGTCCTGTATTGGTTTTCTTGTTATCTTAATGTAAGTAGATGATATATTTGTGCTTATATAGTCATGTGTTGTTTCATCTGCTAACCGGATAGCTCATAAGTCATGTTGCTTATTTTGCTGAAAAGGAGATGATAATTAAAGCTACTAGTCGTCTTAATATAAGTTATGTTTATGTAATCAAACAACAGGTAACCAAAGGGATCACCTTGCTCAAAAAGAGTTAAATGGACCAGAAACCATAAGGAAAACAGTCCTTCTAAGACTGCATACCTGTAATTTAGCAAAACTGTCATCCATTTCTCCTTGCCCTGAAGCACCAATTCCTCTGATCAATGAAAAATAAAACCACCAACGTATGACACAAAGACAATGGTTAGATTTTTCACTTGAACCATAAAATCAGAGTAGGTTACTACTCCTAATCAAAATTAAGCACATACTTCCATTGAATTCTATTTTTTAGTTTCTTCTCTATCAGACCAATCCCTTCTAGAACATTTGTGATGTCATAAATACGCCTCTTTTGTACCTGGAATTCACAAAACCAGAACATCAGATTTATTAAGAGGGATAAAGGGAATAAGCTTGGTAAAACCCAAACGATCACCTCTAAAGTATCAGCAGAATTGTTCAAATCAAGAATACCATCTTCAGCATGCTTGATTAAGTTAAAGAACTTCTTTGTCAAAAGACCTGAGCCAGCCCAAAGAAAGAAATAAAGGCTTGCGATCATTCTTTTCCAAATTTAGAAATTTCAAATGGCACTGAAGCAAACTACAACAACTGAAGAGGAAAGAAATTATTACTTAGGGAGCTATCATAGCGACATGAACCAACTAGAGTAAGACTATTGCCAGGTGAACCTGCAAAAAGAAGAAATTCCTATTAAAATAAATAATCACTAAGTAAATTCCTGTTTAACCAACGGGGGTGTGATCAAATAAATTCTCTATTTTTTCATGCCTAAAGGAGCATAAACATCATGTAGATTATGAGTAGCTTATGTGGGATTTGAACCCACACCTTTGCGCTTATGCACGTTGCTCTTTCCATTTGAGATAATAAGCTATATCCACCACACAACTGACAATTCAAAAAAAATCACACAGATCACACAATCAAACTTCTCTAAACGGGAGAATGACATAATCAGTCGAGAAATTGAGAATCAAACAATCAGTTACCCGAAATCAACCAAATCAAAGTTTTCTAAACTCCTAATCAAAATTCTACAATTCTGCATAAACATCCCACAATCAAGTGGAATACAAAACAAATTTAAGAGAAACGAGGAGGGAATGGAAATCCCAAAACTCTACTGTTAAACCTAATTTTCACATGAATGGAAACAAAAAAACCCAATAGGCTAACAGTTGATAAATCAAAATTACCCATCATAAGAAACAAGCAATTTGTTGACAGTATGTTAATTCCAACTGAGTCAAATGAATGAATTTAGACTTAAACCCTAAATTGAGTAATGAATTTCATTAACAAATCGGATTGCAATTGAGAAACGAAATTTCGAATTCCAAATCCATCAATTTCAACCTAAACCCTAAATTTGACATCACAAAAAATCTCAAATGCTTAAAAAAAAACCCTAAATTTGACATTAACTAACCTCTCTACAGAAGCATGTTCTTCTCCTCCACCTCCGGTCGCCGGCCGAGGCAATGGGCCGCCACCGTCTTCACGATCAGGCACAACGCCTCCCACTTCTCCTCCCATCGTTGATGTTCGAGCACTCGCAGCAGGCTGTAATCGAGAGCACCGGTTGCAGCAGGTCCGAGCCGGGGCCGACCTTCGAGCAGCGAGAGCCTTCTCTGTTTGCTCGAGGCTTCTCTCTTCGAGCAGCGAGAGCCTTCCCTGAGCGTTCTCTCTTCGCTGTATCGCGTCTTCGCTCAATCGCTCTCGTCCAACCTTTCTTTCTTTCTTTTTATTTTTTTAATTTGTAAACTAACGGGAGAAAGGCCAAAACTGTTAAACTTAACCGGGAAGGACACGAGGCGAAATGTTTTAAAACCTCAGGGGTACCACGCGAAATATGCAAAAAAATTGTATATCTCGCGAAAATTGCAATATCTCAGGGGTACCTGGCGAAATTTTCGAATAGATTATGGACCCATTTCTCTTAGCCCAATATATCAATGATCTGGCCCATTTTTCTTAAAACAAATACAACTAATATTTGAATCATAGACTATATTTTCCTTTTTATTTGGGAAAATCATAAAGTCGAGTGATGGATGAATAGATGGAATAGTTGATTTAGTTATAGGAGTACTAACTTTAAACATTTAAAAATGTTCCACCAAGAAGATATTGATATATTCAAAACCCCACGGCCACTACTAAAAAAACAGGACTTAGCCACGGAAAATAGCAACGATTTTGGCTATGAATGTCCGTGGCTAACCGGGTTAGCCACGGACTCAGCAACGGTCGGACCATCCGCGGCCATATGCCTCGTGACTAAATTCGGGCCGACTTATCGACCGGAAAATAGCGACGAACCCATTTAGCCGTGGCTAATGTCGTGGCTGGGTATGCCTTATGATTGTCGTGGCTGTGGCGACGACCACGACGTCGGAAATTGTCGTTGCCAATGTCGTGGCTAATTCGGTCGTGGCTATTTCCGTTTCTGAATTCGTGGCGGTTAACTGGGCATGTGTGTTGCTTGTTCCGTGGCTGATTCGTTGCTATGTTCGTGGCTAAATTTGAGGCTAAAGTCGTTGCTGATGTTGTTTCTTGTTTTGTGGTGGCCATCGTTGCCAGGGTTGTGGCTAAATTCGTGGCTTACGTTTATGCTATTATTTGGATGCGCTATTTATATGATTGAGAATATATATATAATGTTATATCTAATGCTCCCAAATAGATTAGTAAACATCATGCACATAAAGTTCGTGCTATATACATACACAACGCTGTCACCAATGTTCAACAATCAACCATACATCCGCAAGTTCGACAATCCAAAATACATCCACAAGTTTTAACCAAAATACGACAAGTACGTCCAACAAACCATTTGAAAACCAGAAAAACACCAACTTACTTTGCTGGGCGTTTGCCCTTGCCCTTGTAGAGCTGCATCATGGTGCTGAGAAGCTTCTCCTGCCACTCTTCATTTGCCTTCTTAGTCTCACCCATCAGTTGCTCCCCAATGGCTGCCATGTCCTGCCTTACGCTTGTGCTTACCTGTTCCTGCACTCTATCGCCAATTGAGGAGATTTCTTCCCTAAGGTTTGTGGCCACCTGGGTCTGCACATGATCCCCCAACTCCACCATTTCGTTCCTCATGTCTTCCTTGAAGGTGGAGAGCTCCGTCAGCACGTAATCCTTCATTTTGCCAGAACGAGCAGATCCAGATACCTGGGCACCAGTTTGCGGACACCTGTTGCACCACCTGTTGCCCTGAGCCACACAGCTTCTGTGTCAACAGAATGGGATCCATTCTCAGACACGTCATCATCATCAATGATTTCCTCTTCAAGCAGCTGATCATACTTGTCCTAGAAATTCAAAGAAAAAGAATGAAACATGAAGGCTAAGGAGGAACAGATGGAAAAAACAGAGTATAAAGTATGCCAGACCATAGCAGAAACAAACCATATCATGGTTGTCAAATGCCAGATAACAATCCAAAGTAGAAACACCAAGGTAGAAAAAAACCAGATAACAAACCATACATTCAAAGCTTGATAAATGCCAGATAACAAACAATACTCAAAGCTTGATAAATGCTAGATAACAAACCATATTGAAAGCAATTAAGCCGGATATATTTTCTCAATAACAGAATCAGATAATCTCATATATAACAAACCATACCAGATAACAACCCACATAACAAACCATTCTCAGATAAACTTGTCCTAGAAATTCAAAGCTTGATAAATGCCAGATAACAAACCATATCATGGTTGACAAATGCAAGATAACAATCCAGAGTAGAAAAACCAAGGTAGAAAAAAAACAGATAACAAAAGCTTGATAAATGCTTGATAACAAAAAATAACAAAGCTTGATAAATGCCAGATAACAAACCATATTGAAAGCAAGTAAGGCGGATATATTTTCTCAATAACAGAATCAGATATTCTCAGATAAACTTACATGGTTGACAATAAAGATATAACAAACCATACAGATAACAAACCACCACATAACAAACCATTCTCAAATAAACTTGTCCTAGAAATTCAAAGCTTGAAAAATACCAGATAACAAACCATATAACAAACCATGCCATGGTTGACAATAATTAAACAAAAACCATATAACAAACCATACTTCAAGTTCAACTATTGTAAGCAAGTAAGCAAGACCATAGCAGAAAAATGTAATTAAAGAAACACTTGAGTTTGTAAGTAATTACCACATTATCTTGGCACTGAGCACCCGCCCAAGAACCATCCTTTTTTCTATGACATCTTTCAAAGGTTTGTTTTGGTGTTGGATCCACTCCAAGCTCCTCCCTCTACAAGAATTGAAGTTATTCGTTAACTATACATATCACAGATATAAAATAAATAAATAAAGCAAGTTTAAATAATGTAAGGAATGAGAATATAGTAAATCGGAAAACAACATGGAAATTACCAGTCGCTTCTTAATTACAGTTGTCGACACCGATCCACCACTGAAAATTGGGGCGCCTTTCTCTGTTGCAACAACTCGGTTTTGCTTGTTCACTTCAGATTGGTGGTTGAACTTGTCCTCCTTTTTCCATATCTCCCACATCTTGGCCCATATAAGTTGCTTCACCCATGTAGGCTTCTTCTTTGTTTTTCCCGAGCGAGCCTTCCCAAATACATTGCTCAGGTGGTCTCCTCCCTTTGTGTTGAAAGCTTTGTGAATGACAGACTCTGGGAATTGTTGTTCGTCCCATGTACATTGACTCTGATTGATTCGAGAATAAACAAACTGTTGTTATATATTCACTTCATATGTGTGTGCAATACATGTAAGCATTTGATTGAATTGTGTCATACCTTGAACATCTCCCACCATAACTCCATTGTTGGTTCAGGAACATCGCTCCACCGTATATATGGGCCATCGAAATGAGAATGAATCACATGTGTGAGGACTCCAAATGCAGGATTGCTTGAATCAAATCTTCATCATGCAATACCAAAAAAAAAAGGTATTAGTTATGGTGACTTGCTCAACACAGAGAATGAAGAGATGAATGATGCAAATGTTGCTGTCAATTTCTTTCAATTCAAATAAATGAAAATTCAGCTTTGCTTTCACATTCATAATCAACTCATCAAATTACAATCACCAATTCAAATAAATGAAAATGCAGAAAATGTAAACCTAAAATTACATTAATAAGTCAATTTCTCTCACATTTAATTTATCTATTCAACATCAGCTTTGCTTTCACACTCAATTGATTTCCTCTCAGTTTAATAAGTCCAAAACTTTCACAGTCAATTGTTTTCAGTTCAATGTGTGTATATTTATATGCATCATATATACAATGACAACAATTAAGAAACCTCAAATTACACTAGTCATTTCAGAGAAGAAAAATTCAGAGAAATAAAATTGAAAGGGAAAGGCTAGCCACGACTTACGTTCCATTCACCAGTTGAATGTGCACCTTTCTGTTCCACCTACTAGCCTCGTAACTCGCTGTGGCATCCTCATCGTCTTGGTTTTGCGACTCTGCATGCTCCTCCTCAGTGTGTAAAGATGATTGCCCCTCATTGTTGTTAACAGGGGTTGGAGATTCGGATGACGCCATGGTCCCGTCCGAGAGCCCGGGTTGAGAGGATGGAGAGGCCACAGTGGGAGAGGGCGCAATGGGTGAAGAGTTCAGAGTTTGGGAGGCCACAGATGGGCGAACTCTCCGGGGTGACGATCTGGTTTGAGGGGTGGGAGTGGGTAGCTGGGTAACCGGTGAAGAGGAGGGAGTGGGTAGCTTTCTCCGGGGTGACGGTCTGGTTGGAGGTTTAGGGATCGGTGGTTGAGAGAGGCGAGTGGTAGATGGTCTTGGAGGTGGAGATGGTGCATTGGGGGTTGGAGAGTTATCCGGTGAAGAGGATGGAGTGGGTAGCTGGGTTACCCGTGAAGAGGAGGGAGTGGGTAGCTTTCTCCGGGGTGACGGTCTGGTTGGAGGTTTAGGGACCGGTGGTTGAGAGAGGCGAGTGGTAGATGGTCTTGGAGGTGGAGATGGTGCATTAGGGGTTGGAGAGTTATCCGGTGAAGAGGATGGAGTGGGTAGCTGGGTTACCCGTGAAGAGGAGGGAGTGGGTAGCTTTCTCCGGGGTGACGGTCTGGTTGGAGGTTTAGGGACCGGTGGTTGAGAGAGGCGAGTGGTAGGTGGTCTTCGGGGTGGAGATGGCGCAGTGGGGGTTGGAGAGTTAACCGGTGGAGAGGGGGAAGTGGGAGGTGGAGATGGCGCAGTGGGGGGGAGGAGAGTTAACCGGTGGAGATGGCGCAATGGGAGGTGGAGATGGCGCAGTGGGGATTGGAGATTGGGTGGTCACCGGTGGAGATTGGGCGGCGGAGGGAGTGGGTGCCGGTTTAGCCTTACCCCTTCCCGTGATCGGAGCAATTGGTGGTCTGGCGGCGACTCCGTGGCGGCTAGACCTCCTCACAGCACCTCCTCTCATGGCTTCGGTGTGGTTAGGGTTTTGGAAAGGAAGGAAAAGGGTGGCACAGAGATTGAAAGGAAAGAGAGAGTGACATGAAAAGGGTGGATTCGGTGTGGTTAGGGTTTCTGAGCTGACGCTTCAAATTTCCCACTCAAAATTTGGGATGAAATTTTGAGTCTTTAAATTTCCCACTAAAATTTTGGGTTCCCTCGGAATTTTTGGTTGAAAACTCCAGAAACCCTAACCACTAAAAGAAGATGGGCCTATTGTTATTAAAAAGCCCAACTTCTAAAAAAAGCCCAATTCGGAAAGACCCATTTTTCAATCTCCTCCCTCTAGCTGGAATAGAAACCCTAGCTAACCAAATTGCGTTGACCATTACCGTCTCCTCCGACTGTAGATGGAATCCGATCGGAATTGCAGGACCGATTTGGTGAATTGGCTTCAAACTCGCGCAATCCGATCGGAAATATCATCGTTTCAGCCCACTCTACTGGTAAGCATCGTCGTCTCCCTTGCTCCTTGCTGTTTCTCTTATTTTTTGAATTGGCGATGAAGCGAATTCGTGTTCCTTCTGTTTCAATTCGGTATTGGCATCCATTCCTTGTGTTTTGTTCCTTATGTTTGGTTCCTTGTGTTTTGTTTTGGGTATTGGCATCAGTTCCAATCGGAATTTGTGTTCCTTGTGTTTGAATTGGGTATTGCCGATCCTCCATAAACATATTGACCTGTGACATTAATCTTCTGTAACAAAATCATTTATTAGTTATGTTTTGTTTTGGGTATTGACATGATTTGTGATTTGTTTTGGGTATTGCCGATCGGAATTTGTGTTTTGTTTTGGGTATATATTGGCATGATTCTGCCACACAACAGGATTCAACAGATGACATTCATACTTCTTTGTTTTTTCCTTGCAATGGCAATTGGCATGAGTTATCACGTTTATAAGTGTCCAATGCCTTCTAATTGATCAGCATGAAGAGCCATCATGGACGTTGTTGTAGTTATAGGTATGTTATTACTGCCTTCCTGTCCTAAGCTTCTAATTGATCAGCATGGATGTTGTTGTAGTTAATCTGGTTTAAGGCCGGCCTGTTAGCTCAATGGAAGAGCGTTGTGCATTGCACAAAGAAGGGGGTTCGATTCCCTCATAGGTCAATTGTACATATCCAACAAAAAAATCCCAAGTAATCACATTAGTTTGGATATTGCATAAAGCAAAATATCCCAAAACATTAGTCCTCTTCTTCTCACAAAATTACATTAGTTTTGAAGCAAAATATCCATCTGAATTTTCGTTCCTATGATCTGAGATCGTTCCTATGCTCTGAAACCCTGCAAGTATAGATAGGCACAAAACAAAATTACATTAGTTTGGAAGCATAAAAAAATCTCCAAACAGAAATTTTGGACACTTTTGCTGAAAACAGAATCTCACACACCTTGTAGGTCACTGAGGTGATCAGTCAGAGGCTTCTTCGCAGCTTGTTGTCGCCTCCAACTCGTCCTCTTCTTCTGCAGCAAGATTGTCGTCATCGACTTCATCAAACACACCCTCTTCTTCTGCAGCAACCTCATCGGCGACTTTAGCAAACGCACCAGAAGGATCTCGCAAGGTTGTCGGTGCATCACCTACAGCTGCTATGTCGATGGAGAATTCATGGGTGACGATTTCATCGGACTGATAAGCATCTGTTTCAGCTGGGCCTGTGGATCCCCACCTTTGGTCTATACTGTTCCGAGCCCTTGTCTTGCACACATGCCACCAATCCATCCGGTCACGGGTGGCTCCTGGATATTGAACGTAATAAACCTGCGTAGCTTGTTGCGCGAGAACAAAAGGCTCATACCTTCTATATAGTTTTTTCGGATTGATTTCAACAAACTGGTATACGAGATGAATTTGAGTTCCTCTTGTCGTTGGATCAAACCATCGACACTTGAACAGGGTCACTTTCAGTGGGTAAGCAAGGGCACTTGGGTAGTCAAGCTCGATAATTTCTTCGAGGAGCCCAAAAAAATCTGATTCGTTCGTCGCATAGTTGGACCCACGAACACAAACCCCGCTATTCATAGTTGATTGCCCTACACCATGATCGAGAGTGTTGAACTTATAGCCGTTGACAAAGTATCTTGGCCAACTTCTTGTTTTCACATTAGGTCCCCATGCCAAACTCCATAAAAGATCAGTTGGTCCCAAGCCACGTCCTTTATCTAAGGCCTATCAAACAATCACGTTCCGAAGTAACTACATATGCAATATAATATATACAATGACGTATGCGATCAAATTTTGTATAATTATGAACACTTACATAATTCTTAAACCAATTCGCGAATTCGTTTTCAATGAGGTCATCTCCCACGTTATCCCCCATGTCACTCTCAAATATCCTACACATAATAAAGTAAGTAATGGTAAGTAAATTCAGTCATATATATATAAATAAATTGATGAGAAGTGTGTTCGGTTTGTTTACTTACTTAATGTACGGTTGTACTTCCGGACAGTTGAGCAACACATATGTGTGGGCGGCCTTCCACTCTTCCTCTTCAGTCAACCACCTTATTGTCTCCTTCCCCCTACCCTCGCCGGTGTGATTGAAAATAGATAAGGCACAACCTTCACCCTCGAAGACATCATTTCTGGCGGGTCTCCTCAATTTGGAAGGAACATGCGAAGGGAAGTAGTGCACCGAGAAATTAGCTATTTCTTCCCGTAAGTACGCCATCACGATCGACCCTTCTACATTGCTCTTTTGGACGATCTTCTTTTTTTAGCTTAAATAGATTTCTCTCGAATGGATACATCCATCGATAATGGACCGGACCACCCACTCGGGCCTCATGTGGGAGATGGACTATGAGATGTTCCATGGAGTCAAAAAAGGATGGAGGGAAGATACGCTCCAACTTGCAAACCAATAGCGGAATCATCCGGATCAGCTGGTCCATGACAGAAACTGACAATGATGACGAACAAATTGTTTGGAAGAAGATACTCAACTCAGTTAACGGGCCCCATACGCTTGGATGCAACAACTCTTTAAAGGCGATCGGCAAGAGTCTCTCCATAAACACGTGACAGTCATGGCTCTTCATTACACTGAGATCGCAATCATCACTCTGAACACATCTTCCTAGGTTGGAAGCATAGCCATCGGGGAATTTGACAGTCCTCAACCACTCTCCCACCTTCTTCTTCGCCTCTCTTGTCAAGGTATATATTGCTTTAGGTTTCACACCCTTGTAATCATCTGCTACCTCCTGCTCAGGTCGATGGCAATATAGGCGAATGTCCTTCCGGGCATTCAAGTTATCCTTTGTCTTCCCAGGGATATCCATCACAGTGTTGAACACATTGTCGAAGACATTTTTCTCAATGTGCATAACATCGAGATTGTGTCGGATTAGAAGGTCCTTCCAATATGGGAGTCTCCAGAAAATGCTTTGTTTTGTCCACTTATGAGAAATCCCATACTCATCAGACTTGTAGGAAGGATCCTCCATGACCGTTGGGAAAGCACGAACCCGCTCCCATATCTGCTCCCCCGATAGCAATGGAGGTGGCAATCATGTTTCCACGTGCCCTCTGTAGAAGTCCTTCTTATTCTTACGGAAGGGGTGATCAATCTCTAAAAACTTCCGATGGCAATCGAACCAGCAAGCCTTCTGACCATTTTCGAGCCGAAATGCATCACATCCTGATTCCATGCAAATCGGACAAGCCAACTGACCTGCAGTGCTCCATCCAGACAACATAGCATATGTAGGGAAATCACTGATAGTCCAGAGTAGTGCTGCACACATAATAAAGTTTTCTCTCCTCGAGGCATCATAGGTAGCAACTCCAACGTCCCACAACTGCAACAACTCATCAATAAGAGGTTGGAGGCAAATATCAATTAACTTCTTTGGGTTTCGAGGACCTGGCACTATCAACGACATAAACATGTACTCGGACCTCATGCACAAATGAGGTGGAAGATTGTAAGGAGTGACAATCACAGGCCAACAGGAATAATTCTGACCAGATTTGTTCAATGTAGCAAATCCATCTGTGCATAAACCCAACCGAATATTACGAGGCTCAGAAGCAAAATCAGGATGCTTCATGTCTAGCATCCTCCATGCATCTCCATCTAAAGGATGACACATCATCCCCTCCTCTGTTACGTGCTCCGCATGCCAAGTCATATGGCTGGCGGTCACCTCCGATGCATATAATCTCTGTAGCCTCGGAATAAGAGGCAAGTAGAATAAAATCTTCTGTGCCCTACGTCTGCATGCACCCACAACATATCTTGCTTCACCACAGAACTTACATGATTCTTCATTGGCATCATTCTTCCAATACAACATACAACCATTGGGACACATGGCTATTCTTTCCACCGGTAACCCCAAATTTCGAACTACCTTCTCAGTTTCATAGTAGCTGGTCGGAATCTTGTGCTCAGAAGGTAACACTTCATCATACAATTGCACGAAACCATCAAAGAGGCTTTGGGGAACATTATAATCGCACTTCAAGCTCATAAGTCGGCTCACAAAGGACAACTGTGTATGTGTAGTACACCTTGGAAACACAAGTTCATCAGCGGCTCTTAGCACGTCTACAAACTGCGTGGACAACAGATTAGCCTCCTCAGTCGCTACTGGATCTTCCCTCATTTCATCGACCTCATTCACTTCAGCTGGTTGGAATTCATCATGATTACCATCGACATTAACACTAAACCATGAAGGAGGAACAAAGTTCGGCCCTGCAATGTCAAACACCATTCTTTGCTCTCCAGTTAACTGATCATACATAGCCCACTGGTTGCCCCCTACCATCTGATCATGGTTTGGATGTCCAATAGGTTCGCCATGTGCCGTCCAACGATAATAATCAAACATAAACCCATGATGGTATAAATGATCCTTCACATCATCTGCTTTCTCAAAATAACAATTCTCACATCTCCGACATGGGCATTTTATCTTACCTTCATCGACATAATAAGTTTGAGCACAAGCAAAATTTATAAACTCATCCACCCCTGCATAGTATTCAGGCTTTAATCCTCTACGATTCTCCAAGTACATATCATACATCCAGGAACGATCGCCCATATTCGATCAATCGATCTGTATGGATACTATAATCATAATAAATTAATAATAAACTACATATTGAATTAAACATATATTGAATAAATATATATTGTAATATATAATTGAACATATATATATACATGTATCAATTACAACCAATTTTTTTATTACATATCACATTTACAAATATATTCTTCAAATTATATACTATTTCAAAAAAACCTTTTCACATTTGTATATATAATACCCATTTCAATCGGTTTCTTCAATAACAAAATAATACCCATTAATTAATTTATACACCATTTCCATATACCCATTATATAATTTATTTACCATTTCATAAAACCCTTTTCATTTGTATATATATTATATATACATATATATCTATATATATATGTAATACGAAGTATATATTATATATATAGTATGTAACTAAAGTTAAACAAAAAAAAACAAAAATTACATACCTCGTACATGAACAGAGCATGAGGCCGGACTCCACCACTTCCAAGCCTTCCAAATTGCAAGTGGATTATGGAGCAAGAAGACAATATGCAAAGTGGGCCGGCCCCATTAAATACTCTCAACCATAATTATGCAGGGAATGGACGCGTGTCGCCCCATCTGTGGGTACAGTACAAGCGCATTGAATTTTGACAACATCCGTATTAGCCACGGATTTAGCCACGGATGCAGTCGTCGCTAACGAAGCCCATTAATACCCTTTCATTTTATGGGCTTATTGGGCTTTGAATTCTAATAGGCTAATGGGCTTTCACATCCGGTTTCACTAACACCCTATTGAATGGACATATTCAATCTAAAAAAAATTGAGAGATACTTATAAGTCATCCGACCTATTTAAAACCAAGCCCATATTACATGGCCAAATGCTTATAACGATTGCTGGACCGAATAGCCACGAATTCAAGTATGGATATAATATCGTGGCCGGACCAGCTTCGAATACAGACACGAATCTAACGGTCGTGGCTATATTCGTGGCTATATTCGTGGCTATTTAGCAGTCCAGTCGACCATTCTAGCCACGAAACCAGCCACGAATATAGCCACGCCCAGTATTCGTGGCTAAGTATCCGTTGCTAAATCCTTTTTTTTAGTAGTGGGCCTATCATTGAATCCTTATTTCCATTAACCATTCGTCGTCTTAAATAAAGGACGCAAGCTTTATCATCACTAAACCAAATCTGATTATCGCGATCTTTGTTTATATAATTACAAAGTTAAGCATTGGTTTGAATGTCATTACAGTTGTGTATATACTTGTCGACATGCGAACAATCTTTCACATTTTCTAATTTTATTAAGAAGAAACCGAAGGAAGCTCTGATGAGCTCAAAGATTACTCCATCAATGGAGGTTCTTCGGTTACAAGTTAGTTAGGGAGAGAGGGAAGTGTGAATCTGTTTGTTGATTATATTGAAGTGAATGAATATGTACATCAACTAATCCCTCATTTATACACAAATATCTAATGTGCCTAATTAGGAAAAGACCATATTTCCCTTCCCGTATGCACATTACATGTTCAGCAAACACCTATGGTCATTATCCCCTCCTCAAGCTGGACCTGTGGTGATCACAAGACCAAGCTTGCAAGCCATAAGCCGATGTTGATCTTCACCCAATGGTTTAGTGAGTATGTCTGCCCGTTGGTGTTGAGAACGAACAAAGGCAGAAGTGAGGAAGCCCTCTTGAAGACGCTCATCACGAACATAGTGACAATCAAGACGAAGATGCTTCGTCCTTTCATGAAAAATGGGATTCTCATCTATATGAATAACGGATTTGTTATCACAATGCAGAGGGATGGGTTTGGGAATAGGACAATGGAACTCGTTCATGATAGAATCCAACCAAAAAAGCTCCCCTGAAGCATTTCACAAGCTGCGATACTCAGCTTCCGCAGAGGACTTAGCTACGGTTGGTTGCTTCTTGGTTTTCCATGAAACCAAAGCCAAGCCCAAGAAGACATAGAAACCAGAAAGGGAACGACCAGTGAATTGGCAACTGCCCCAATAAGCATCACATAATGCATTAAAGGCCATATGATTCCGTGAAGGATACAACAATCCCAAGTTGAAAGTCACTCTCAAATATCTCGCAACATGAAGTGCTGCTATCTCGCAACATGAAGTGTTGCCTACCAGTGAGGAAGACGAGGAGTGCCCATGAACTGACTTAGGTGTTGAACCGAATAAGAGATATCCGGTCGAGTCATGTTGAGATATAACAATCAACCAACAAGCCGCATGTATCTCTCTAGATCGTCAAGAATCTCCCCATCCTCTGTGCTTAATTTCAGACCTCGAGACATAGGGAAAGAGGCAGGTTTGCAGTCCTCCATGTGAGTATCTTGTAATATATCTAAGATACATTTCCTCTCATTGAGAAGAGTGCCTTTAGCAGTGCGAGAGACCTCTAAACCAAGGAAATAAAACACTTCTCCCAGGTCTTTGATAGTGAAAGCCGAATGCAAAACACCCTTAATGCTCTTAATTTCAGACTCATCATCACCTGTGATGAGAAGATCATCAACGTAGACTAAGATGATCACCAAGCCGACAGACACCTTCTTCATGAACACAGAAAAATTGAACATAGATTTCTCATAACCATTATTGATGAGAAATTTGGACAATTCAATGTTCCATTGGCGAGACGCTTGCTTCAAGCCGTAGAGAGCGCTTAAGCCTGCATACTTGTCCAGGCATTGCACGATTATAGCCAAGAAGAAAATCCATGTACACCTCCTCATCCAAAAATCCGTGTAAAAACGCATTATTAATATCCAATTGATGCACAATCCACTGTTTCATTGTGGCTAAAGCAAGAAGGACACGAACTGTAGTGAACTTTGCAATAGGGGAAAAGGGGAAAAGGTGTGTTTAAAATCCTTTCCCTTGATCTAGCTATAACCTTTGGCTACTAACTGAGCCTTATAACGCTCCACAATTTCATCAGGTCGGAACTTGATTGATCTTAAACACCCAATGACACCCAATTGCCACCTTCCCAGGAGGCAAAGAAGTGAGATACCAAGTTTTTTTTGGAATCCAGAGCATCTAGTCCCTTTTGCATAGCATCCACCCATAGAGGATCACCTTTGGCTTGACGATAAGTTGTTGGCTCATGGATAGACAACACATGAGCTAAAGAGGCAACATAATCGAGTGGATAAAAAAGATGATTATCAACAGAAGAGACCGTGAAGGAGCTTGACATAGATGAGGAAAGAGTAGGACAATAAAAGTGCTTAAGGTGGGCAGGAATATGAGGTTGTCTTGTAGGCCTTGTAGGAACAGGAGGTTGAGCAGGAAGTGGGTTATTAGCTTGGTTTGCTGGCTCAGAAGTTGAATTAGAAGATCGAGGTGGAGGCAGGACTGTGTAAGCTTTGATTTGGGTTATTAGCTGTAGATGAGGGAGGAGCAGAAATAGAATTGGAATTTGAATTTGATGAACTAGAATTGGGAACAAAATTGGACACCAATGGTGAAGAAATTGGGGAATTAGGGGAAGGAAAATGAGATCGATTTACCAATGGGAGGGAAAGAAAAGTGGGGGTAAGGACATTTATGGAAGAGGTTTGAGCAAAAGGAAATGAGGTTTCGCAGAAATGGACATCTCTACTGATGACCACCTTATCATTTTCCAAATCAAGTAGCTTATAGGCTTTGTGATCTGGGGGTTAGCCAAGTAGGACACACCTTTGAGCCTTAGCAGCAAATTTGTCTCTATTAGGACCTCTGTGCAAAGCATAGCACATGCATCCTATCACCCGTAGGTAACTGTAATCAGGTTTTTTGCCATATAACCTTTTAAATGGAGTGGACCATTTCAAAACGAAGGATGGCAGAAGATTAATGAGATGAGTAGCAGCCAACACACATTCACCCCATAGTCTCATAGGCAGATAAGCATGTAAACGGATGGCTCTAGGAGTTTCAATCAGATGACGGTGCTTTCTCTCCACCCTTCCGTTATATTGAGGAACATAAGGAGCAGATTGTTGGTGAACAATCCCTTTGGACTTGAAGAAAGGAATGCATCTAAGAAACTCTGTACCATGATCACTTCTAATGATTTTAACCCTTGCATCAAACTGCTTTTCCACCATCAAGATGAAATTGGACACAATATCTGGAACCTGTGTCTTATCAGTAGCTAGATGTGTCCACACTGCTCTTGTGAAATCATCTAGGACAGTGACAAAATATTTGGCACTATTAAGATTAGGAACCTTATATGGTCCCCAAAAGTCTATGTGAAGCAATTGAAACTTATCATCTGCAATAGTACGACTCAATTCAAAAGGAAGAGAATGATGTTTGGCCATTATACATGGTTCACAGAACTGCTTTGAAGAATATGAAAACTGGCAATCATGAACATGTTGCATCTTAGAAAAGGAAATATGTCCCAATCTATTATGAAACAACAAACTGGATTTATTGTTGCTAATACTGCTATTAATAATAGCTCCAGCTATGTGAGAGTCTTCAAGCTTGGATCTCTGCTCAGCAACAAGATTGGCTTTGAACAAATGCTTAGTGATCAGAGTTGCACTGAACACTGGCTTCCCGTTCTTAAGGTCCTTAAACACACACTTGGATCTCTTAAAAAGCACATCGAGATTTGTGTCATCAACCACCCTCCCAACTAAGAGTAAATTGATTTTAAAATTAGAAATAAAGAACACCTCATGCAGCAATAAACCACATGACTTGCCTAACATAACCATCAGGGAGACACTCACTGATAGACCTAAGAAGCATGCGTCTATTCATGAGAAATTGGCTATGACATGTCATATGATCGGTGGCCCCTGAATCAATGATCCATATGCTAGAATTCTCAAAACCATGATTAGATGAACTCAAAGCAAGAACAATACCTGCAAAGGTTGTGGAAAGCATAATCTCCTTCCCTTTCATGGGCTTTAGTACTTATTGACAAACAACATTAACAAATGACATGTCCATGTGCCCTTTGCTGGAACCCGAATCCACATCACATAGAGGAGAATCAAACATGCATGACGCAGCATCATCTGTTCTTGATTCACCCTTAGCCTTCGGATTCTTGAACCAATCCGGATAACCAATGATCTTAAAGCAACCATCCACTGTATGCCATTTCATACCACAATAAGTGCAAAGCTTATCAGACTTATCAACCTTCTCTTTCTTAGAAGGTTTTCGATCATAGGAAGGCTTACTAACAGACAAGGCACTCCCATCTATGGTATGAGATTTGCCATCTCCCCCAAACCCTGAAGCAACCTGTTGAACAAGATAATAAGCCTTGCCTACAGTCGGCAAAGTTTCATTAGCTAAAATCTGATTTCGAGCGCTATCATAACTGTCATTCAATCCCACCAGGAAAAGAAGAAGTTTCTTACGATTATCCAGTTAAGCCATCTTCTTCTTGATCTCACAAGAACATCTGCTAAGGGCATCACACGTGCATTTGCGAATTCCTTCTAAACAGAGAATCTCATCCCATAATTTCTTGATTTTATTGAAGTAATCAGAAATAGATAAGCTACCTTGAGTGATATTACACAATTTATTCTTCAATTGATAGAGTAAAAGGCCATTGAACTAAGCATACCTCTCGACTATGTCCAACCAGAGTTCGCGCAAAGATTCTGCGTACATGAATCCTTTTGAGAGATTCAAAGCCATGGAATTGAGTATCCAACATCGAACCATGTAAACCGCTTCCAGCGATGTAGATCCCTAGGCGCGACGGTCTCTAGTGACGAGCTCCCATCGATGAATACGATTTTGAACTTGGTGCCGAGCGCCATTTGAACTCCTCTGCTCTGACTGAGGAAATTCAAGCCATTGAACGGATTCGCGACGAGTTGAACTCCAGGATGATCCGAGTTAGACCAACTCAAAGGATCATTCATATTCTACTGATTCCCAAAATCTCCGGGAATATGATTTCCAGGAATAGTTTCCATCTCTGCAAATTAAGCTTGAAGATGCAAATCAGTATTGATGAAGCGACGACGGATCTCCCGTGTGCTCTGATACCATAAGAAGAACCCAAAGGAAGCTCAGACGAGCTCAAGATTACTCCATCAATGGAGGTTCTTCGGTTACAAGTTAGTTAGGGAGAGAGAGAAATGTGAATCTGTTTGTTGATTGTATTGAAGTGAATGAATCTGTACATCAACCAATCCCTCATCTATACACCAATGTCTAATGTGCCTAATTAGGAAAAGACCATATTGCCCTTCCCGTATGCACAATACATGTTCAGCAAACACCTATGATCATTATTTATCTAGAGCCGTGCCAACGTTTTTTGAGGCACTGTTCTAAAAATATCAAAGGGTAAAAATAAAAAAACAACTTTACCAACTAACCTGAATTTGAAAATTGACGTGGATGAGAGTCGCATTACAAATCAGAATTTAGCGACGATGAATGGATTCTATAGTAGGTTGAAAAGGGTGAAATCACCAAACAGAAGAGAGAGGGAGCAATTGAGAGAGAGTGTGAAAGATTCGTAAGGGAAGCCGGAACTTATAATCGGAGTCGATCTCATCTTCCCGTTGAAATTTTCACGTACACCTACAATTAATGAAGTTTGGGAAATTAAAAGCAATTGCACGCTTGATAGTTCTTTTTTTATTAGGTAAAAATTCAAAGTCAGACATACCTGAACCTCGAAGGAGACAATACGGAAGACAAAAAACCGTCTAAACAAATACAAAAAATAAAGATGGTGCTAAATACAAACAATAACACTCTACAGAAGCGAAACTAAACAAAGATGGTGCTTGATAGTTCCATTGATGAAGTATGGAGAATAGGAAGAACATGAATCGCCCCTTGTCTTTTTACTAATGTTGAAAATCTAATACGAAATGTATTGGATAATTGTTAGTGATGTAAATGAGACCAAGAGTGTCCCACATCGGAAAGTTTAACATAACAAGTCTTAGTATATGAGTCGGTGGGCTATTCCTTCTATTGCCAATTGGTTTTAGAATGGAACCTCAGTTGACTTGTGTGCTAGGCTACTAGCGCATGTGCGCCTGTGCACAAGACCCCAATCATCGGTCTGAATCGGACTTTGATTATGGTATCACAGCGGTTAGCCTAACGGCCCGTGTCGATCCTGGTCTGGGTTACCCAATTGTCCAAGTCTCAACTAGATGATCATTCCTAGTTGGACTTGCGGGGCGTGTTGAGATGTAAATGTGATCAAAAGTGTCCCACATCGGAAAGTTGAACATATCAAACCCTAGTATATGAGTCGGTGGGCTACTCCTATTGCCAATTGGTTTTAGAATAGAACCTTACTCGACTTGTGTGCTAGGCTACTAGCGCATGTGCGGTCCGAATCGGACGCGGTGATTTTAATATATTGGCCTTTTTTTACATCTATAACAATAATTAGGACTTTCTTTTTTGGTAAAGTTGTTTTTAATATATGGGCTTGATTTTTAACCATATTTCACTGATAACAAAAAGGTTAAGTGTTGACCTATAAACTTTTATTTCATACTATTATACCTAAAAAAATTTTGGGCCTTGTTTTTATCGGTATGTTTTAAAGTCAATTTTCTAATTTTTTTTAAAGTAAATCACTATTTTTTAACATGATCACTATTTTTTTACTTCAGTAGATCACCAATCACACAAATACATTAAATTAACTTAAATGTACTGATGAGTATAAATTCTATAAAGTGTCCATACACTTAATTTACATTCACGAATTACTTAATACATACGAAAAGATAACGAACAAACAAACAAAAAAAAAGTATAAACGAGTGGTACTCGATGTGCAAACGTACCCAACTTCGCAAAGAATCATATCCCCTCATCTCTCAATTCCTACCTAATAAAAACAAAATTAAATATTCTCTTCTCTTTAATGACAACTAGCTAAATTGATCGATCACTGCAAGCTCCGAACGATCTCCCTAAAGCAATCCGGGTCGGCTGGGAACTGGAGGACCCCTTCTTGCCTGCACCCGAACTCGTCTGCCGACGACTCGAGCAACGACACGATCACTGGGTGAGACATTAGGTGGGTGGGTATGAGAAACCTCTCCCTCGCTCCTTCCTCGGCCCCCACCAACACCGGAATGTACCCCTTTCGAACGGGTCCCTCCCATTCCCGATGATCGTCGCCGGATAGCCTCGTGTACCGCGGAGGCGATAAGGAGGCCGACATCGCCTCCTTCTGCTTCCTTGCATTGACAAGAAGCTTTCTCATGATAGCCATATTTCCAATTCCAACTATCCGATCCGATCTAGTACTTGTTAAGCTAAGCTAAGTAGTTTATATATAGGTACTTGTTTGTAAGTGGTAACTTGGATATGATCATATATGAGTATACTGTATATATATGGGGGTGGAGTCGTAGAGAGGGGTGGGTGGGGCCCATGCTTGACTAGTCAACGGTAAACAATCCCAGCAGTTGCCCTTTGAATGGGAAATTAAATTAAATTAGTAATTAAGTTACCCCACATGGGAACAAACTTGGACTTTAGCCAAAAATCCTAAAAATATTACGACTCTCTCCAAAGTATTTTGGAGAATAGCCAAAACCCACTATTCATTTTTATACAATCATAAACTTTGTCCCATAAAAAACAAAAAATTATAAAAATAAACCCAATCTTTTAGTAAGTTTAAATTATATCTTTAGTTTGTGTTATTATCTTTCTTATTCCCGCTTTTATAATATTTAGTATTTTCTTAAGTCTGTTTGATCGTGTAATTTGGTATCAGAGCTAAGTTAATTACCAATAATCTGTATTTATCTATAAGCCAATCTGGAGGTGTCTACTAATTGCCCCCATAAGACTTATCTTCATGCTTTACATTTAGATATAAACGATAAGCATTTTGGAGCAATTTCAAATGCCATTTCAGACCAACTTATAGATCTGAAACTCAAAGTTAAAAAATTAGAACAATTATATATTGAGATTAGCAGTAAAATATTTAAGACTGTAAAAGAAACAGGCGAAGTACATCACTCAACAAATCTAAAAGCCATTAATGAAATTAGCCATCGGATAAGCTTAACATCAAGTGGTGAAATCAAAAAAGAAGATCCTTTTAAATATAGTTACCCATTTAAAAAATCCAAAAAGAAGTTTTCTACTAAATTAGATAATATAAAGAACAGGGAAACAGTAGAAGAAGATCAAGACGAAAACGAAAATATTAAGAATGAATCACCATCCACTTCGACAAACAAGGAGATTCAACACTAAGTTAGATGACCCAGAATGGAAGATGAAATTATAGAAACAAAAAGCCATTGAAACCAACTTTATGAACCAAGAGGTCATGAGCGACGACGAGTCTGAAAAGAATTCGGATGAAGAAGTTGTATATCAACAAATGGGATTAATTAACCTAAAAGATATGGAAAACATTCCTATATCTAGAGTCCAAAAAAGGTTGAATGAAATTTTAAGACAAAGAAGGCCGAGGGAGAATGAACATGTAGAACAAAATGAAGCTAGAAGACATTACAGACGATATGAACATGATTCTACCAGCAATTATAGACCTAGGTTAAAGCCTAAAGAATTTCTGGAAAAGAAGGAAAGATTTGGACTAAGCATTATGCCAAACCATAGACCAAATCAAAGAGAAATTAATCTAGAACCCATAAGTGAAACAGGATATAAATTAAACGTAGATGGTGTAAGGAATAGGCGTGAAATTATAGAGTTCTGGAAGAAAAGTTTGATGAGTGTATTAAACATGAATGTAAGTTGGAACTCTTCCCAATTCCTTAATTACATAGAGCATAGTTTCTATGGATGTATTGCCGACTGGTATGGAGCTATTGGTGATGACCCAAAACAAGAGCTTAGAAATCTAGCAAGTCCAGTGACGATGTTCACATTAATATGTGAACTAATAGAAGACGAATTCATTGGAGAAAAAGAAGATGAAGATAAGGAAGCTTTAAAATGGCAAAGAACCTTAAACAATCTTGAAATCTGTAACATGAAATATGTCGATAATTTTATAACAGAATTCGAGAAGTATTACTATAAGATAGGGGAAAACAGCACTAATCTACAAATGTTCTTTGATAAACTTCCGGCCCCAATTAATGAACAAATAAGTGAAGAGTATCGAGATTTAATTAAAAATGGAGATAAAGATACTCTTGGTAACAGAATTTCTTATGTTAGGAAATGGGTTGAGAAAAAATGTCGAGACGTAAGAAGCACCCAAAGAATGAAAAAAATAATTCTTAACTTGTTGGGAGACGCCAACAGAATGGGGATTTAATAATAGAGATTACCAAGGAAAACGAATCTATAAAAGAAAAAGTTTCAATAAACAAAGAGGTGAAAAATATTATAAGAAGTATTATAAAAAACCATTCTCTAAAAACAGAAGGTTTTTCCAGAAAGCCTCGTTCTGTCCTGAGAAAAAGAAAAACTGCAAGTGTTGGGCATGCGGAGAATCCGGTCATTATGCTAATGAATGCAAAAACAAGAAGAACAATAGATTAGCAGAAGCCCTAGGTAGTTTGGATTACATCGAGCTATCTGAAGATGAAGCAGTAGATCTAGCCCTAAGAAATAACAAATGGATAGTTGAAATAATAGAAGAAAAGCTTGACGAAGAAATAGAATCTGAAAATGAGTCAATAGAATGTGAAGAGATTAATGAAATGATGGAAGGAGAATCTCCTGGTGAGTTCTCTGATGAATATGAAATGACCACCTTAGCTCAACTTCAGCAAGCTGAAACCTCTATTGATGAGGAACAAGTTGAAGAAATGACGAGATCAGGGGTTGATTTCCCGATCATCGCTAAAGAACAGTTTATTAAAAAAATCATTATTTTCTAAATATGCTAAATATGTTTGCGAAGATACGTCTGGAGATGTAACTGTCAAGAATAATGAAAATCAAGCAACTGAAGTAAACTTAATCAATTGGGCAAACATTCAGAAACATAACAAAGATAAAAAAATTAAATATATTTTCATATGTGGCATCCAAGTAATAATAACTCCATTACAAGACTATGGAAAAGATGTGCAATGCATTAATTTTGTTTGTGACATTAGGCATAAAAAGTTTAGTGATCAATGCATTAGTGGTATAGTCTGTAATTTGAGTCAAGGAGCAATTTCTTGGATATGTAGGCCTAACTATTATGTTAGTCTAGAGGATCCTTATGCATCTAAATTCTTAGCTATAAAATTGTTAACAGAAGGTATTAGTATGCATTAGGGAACTTGTCCTTTACAATTAAAGTGGAAGGTAGTTTATAAACTTGAGAATACTACAAATCCTCCATAAAAATGCCATATAGTAGAAGGTGAAAAACACGAGGTTGTAGGTCCAAGCAAAGAGGTTGTACCTGTTAAACTAAAACCTGATCAAATAAGACTTAAGACCATTTGGGTAAACGCATTCGAAAATTCTACAGGCACTAGCAGTAATAAGGCTTTAACCATAGATGAAGAAGGTAGAATCCATACGAATGCTAAACCACCAGTCAACTTTCTAGATGTCCAAGTTTATCCAGAAACACTAGTTTTAGGTTCAATCCTAATCTAAGTATTACTCCGAGGAATCAGGGAGCTACCACTAGTAGAAAAGACAAATCGTTTGTTGTAGATGAAGACATAGTAAGCATGATAGCGGCATTAAACAAGAGGTTAGAAAATAGAATTATAAAAGAACCACCCAAACATAGTGTAGATCTAGGTTCTTATCGTTTTAAGGAATCAATAACAGCAATTCCTCCAATAGTTCACAAGGTTAGAGAAAATCAAGAAGGATCATCTAGTTCCGAACAAAAAGGAAAGATAATAGGATATTAAACTAAAACCATTAGTGAACCTATCTATGAGAATGATCCAGGGGCTAAAGACTTAAAATCTCTCACAGATTCTTTGTTTGAAGATGAAGTGAGTATGAGAATGGAAGTAATAGACCTTAGACATCTTTATGGAGATAATATGAGGGTAGAGGAAAGTCTTGAACATGTCAGTCGAGAATCACTAAAGAAAAATTATAGGATTACCAACCCTAATAGCATTTATATCCCGATAAGTATTTGCTTAGAAGGGTTTCATAAATATGAGTTATGTGCCTTTGTAGATACTGGATGTTCAGTATGCTTTGGTAAGAAGGCATTATTTCCTGAGTTTATATGGCAGAAGTCTCGTAGAACAATTCAGGTGAGAATAGCTGATGATAGTATTATGGTTCATTCAGAATTAGCTTCTGATGTACCTATCATGATAGGAGGAGTCCAATGTGTAATTCCTACACTCTGGGCTACTAATCAGCCCTCACATGATATGTTAATTGGAAATAATTTCCAAAGGCTCCATGTTCCAGTAACTCAGCACTTAGATATGATGGTCTTCAACATTCATGGAGAAGATGCTTGGGTAAAAAAGATTAAACAAGCTTATATACACCAAACAATAGAATTTACCCGCACTAAGCGTGGTGAGGAATATATTCTTCCTACATAAAGAGAATTTGCACTCTCTATATGTGAAGTAACATTAAAAGATAAAATTCTTAAACAACAAGAAAAAATGTGTAAGGAGTTATATTCTGAAAATCCTTTAAAGTTTTGGGAAAAAGATAAATCATTTGCTACCATAGAACTAATAGATCCAAAAGCGGTCATTAGAGTAAAACAAATGGTTTACACTTATAAGGATCAACAAGAATTTAAAGAACAAATTGATGAACTCTTAAAAGGCGAAACTAATTAAAATAACCCAACCTTTAAGAGGGGGTTAAAAATATATCCTCACCTTTCAAATGTAAGATAAATATCTCGACCTTTATAAGTAATGGTAATATAATATCCCAAAATTTTCTTCCCCACAAAAATGGTTAGTTTCGCCCCTAAAATTCAATTTAATATGTATTTAATTTAAATTATTCGATTTAACATGTATTTATAGATTATAATTAAATTTAATCAAAATAAATATAATAAAACAATTAAACATTTAAAATATAATTTTCAACATCTTGATTGTGTGAAAATATCATTCAAGTTTATTAGATTAAATTAGATTGGTTTTTAATTTTATCTTAATTTTATATTTATTTTGGATTTAATAAAAAATAAAAAATTTACATTCTTTATATATATATATATATATATATTTTAATAATAATAATTTACTTCTGATATATAAATGAACACCATTGAATAATCTAAATAATTAAATTTTCATTTCAATTTTGTAGTAAAAATAAAGTTTATAATTGACAAAATATTCTTCAGTTTTGATAAGTTAAATCACTAGCTAATCATTTACTAATTGAAAATATGTTATTTTGCTTTACATTTTTTTTATTTGGCTTGTTATAGATATTATTGATTTAAAAAAAAATATAATGGGTAGTCATGCCCTTTGGTTATTGGCAGGTAAGAATGGATGGGAAAAGTATTCCACTTATTGCATTTAGTGCTCCACAAGGACACTATGAATGGGTAGTCATGCCCTTTGGTTTGAAAAATGCACCACAAATATTTCAGAGAAGAATGGACAATGTCTTTAAAGAGTTTAAACATTGTTGTCTTGTTTATATTGATGATATCTTAATCTTCTCTAAAACTATAGAACAACATAAGCATGACTTGAAAGCTATAACCCAAAAATGTATTGACCATGGAATCATTTTAGGACAGAAGAAATGCATTTATGCTGAGCCTGAAATTGAGTTCCTAGGATTAAAGATTAAAGCTGGTCAAATTATTTTGCAAGAACATATTCTAGAAAAAGTAGAAAAATTTCCTGATGAAATCAAAGATAGAAAACAACTAGAAAGATTTTTAGGTTGTCTTACTTATGCTTCTGATTTTATTAAAGATCTAGCCAAATTGAGAAAACCTTTACATGTTAAATTAAAGAAAGATCAAGTCTGGAGTTGGACTCAATTAGATACTAAAATAGTCAAAGAACTTAAAAGAAGATGTGAAAAACTTCCAATATTGACTTTACCTAATGAAAATGATGAGTTAGTTCTTGAAACAGATGCTAGTGATTATCATTGGGGAGTTGTATTAAAAGTAAAGAAAGATAACAAGCTTTGCAGGTATAGCAGTGGCAGCTTCAACAAATCTGAGTATAATTATATTGTCATGGAGAAGGAGATTCTTGCAATTTATCGTGGAATCCAGAAATTTATAATCTTCCTAGCTCCTAAACCTTTCACAGTCAGAACAGATTGTAAAGGAATATTGGGTTTTATAAATAACAATCTTGATAATATGAAAGCGCATGGGAGACTCCTGCGTTGGCAATTAGCCCTTAATCAATTTACTTTTACCATTGAACATGTGCAGGGATCAAAAAATTCTCCAGCTGACAGCTTAACGAGAGAGTTAGCTGATGGATCAGAGAAATCAAACGCGGTGGGAAAATCCGCAATGGGTATTCCACCCATGGGATATTAACGTCTTAGGAGAAATAAGAGGATACAAAGGATGGGTTTCCCCTCCAAGTTTTCATATTTCTGTTGATTTTGGAAGATTTACTGAGAATAGATTCCGTCGTGGACTCCTACAAGCGAGACACAGAGCGGTTATACGAATGTTAACTCTAGAAATAATTATAAAAGTTCTTCAGCTACCTACTGAGCTCCAGGAAGACATCTATAGAAGATGGAAAATGAGAGATTTCGACAACTTCTACTGGATGGTAACTTTGAGAGATCACGATACTCCAGCAACGATAAGAGAATGGTGTAACCATTTTTGTGTAACCACTGGCGCCGGATTTGGAGGATTATCATTACCCATCATGCCAAATGAAGATGCAGATTACTTAAAATCGTGGAAGTATGGAATGTGCAATGGAATCCACAATTATAGGCGACCATGGCCAAAGAAAGAAGAAGAGAGCTTTCTGTACAAGTATTTCACTAAGTTCCAGAAGGAGGTTTTCCTCAGAGCAACAACATTCAAAAAAATAGAAAACATAGAGTGTTGTCGTGTTATCAGTGCCTGCATAGATGTTAGCTAGGGAAAAACCCGGCTACCACATTACCTAATCTTCCTACTAACGAGGGAAGACTATTGGTACGTGACAGATCCAGTAGTGGAAGGAAGAATCGACGTAGTAAGACATACTTGGGAGGCAAGAGCAAAAGGATTCTTTTACATCTACTACTACATCACCAAGTTCAGACAGACAGATTGTGGGATATTCAAAGTTGGAAATACAACCTTCATCGTAACCCCACAACTCAATCCATTAATGCAGCAAGCCATAAACAGGACCGAATCCATCAATCTTTACTTAGCAGAAATAGAGGCCGGTCACTTTTTAGACAAAAGAGGACACGAGAGGATGATCGATTTACTGATTGCATGGGATCGAGAATATACTGAAGGATTAATGCTTGATCTCGATCTAGACAATGATCAAGATCTAGAGTTTGATAATACTCTAGATCTAGTTCAAGATTACAATGATGATGACCTGGAAGCCAATACGGGAGACGAAGGGGTCCAGAACCTGGACAACTGAAAGCCATCATCATCCACCAAACACAATTATTGTACTTTCTGCTTTTACTATTTTTGCTTTTATCACGTGAACCTGTGTACCGTGTGCTTTTGTTTTCTTTATCAGGCCATCATGTAGGCCATTTAATTATGTCGTTGGAGAGGTATCCTATGCCCTTCGACTTGTTCTATAAATAGGGCATCCATTTGGTGTTCAAGGGCATCGAATTCCAGAGAGAGAAAGCATATGCTCAGAGAGAGAAAGAGAGTTTGTAAATCAGAAAGAGAAGTAGAAACGTTTTGAATTTGAGTAGATTGGTGTTTCCATCACTCTAAAGTTCAAAACATTTCAATGGATCTTTTGATATGAGTGTTAAGTGTGTTTAAGTTTTAAGTTAAGAGTGCTTGTGTGTTGTAATATTTCCCAGATTCAATAAAGTTTGTTTTTAAGAAAGGGAAAGCTACTTAATTGAACACTATGTTTTGAATACTTTGCTTTCTTGATTCAAATCCCTTCACCCTCTCAAAATCAAAACCAAAAGCTAGAGACTACGGTCTGAGGTAGGAAACGAAACAGATCTGTGCTCAATCTGGACTTACGGAGGCCTGGTTGAAGGTTAGCCACCTCTAGAAAGCCGGAAGCTAAGGAACGCCGATGGTCCAGAGTAACTACGTTAAGGTATGGGTCAAACCTCTTTAGCTTGAAAGTTTTTGTTGCGGAGCGTAGTGGGCTTAAAACCACAGAAAACTTATTATTCATAATATAGTTAGTAGATTATGGTAGTTAGTACCACCAAAAGTCATTTTATAATCAATCAGTATTAAGTTCGTAGTAATATTTTAACATCTAAGAAATTTCGGATAATATTCATAATTTAGTATAAATAGAGATATCTTTGTACAATTAAAAGGTCAAAACGTCAACACTTTGGCTATTTCCCTAAATAGTTTCAAAATTTGGCTACTTCCCTAATTAGTTTGAGAATTTTGTCTTTTTAGCTAATTATTTCCCCCACATGTGCATTTTTATAATAGGCATATGATTCTTTTCACACTTAAAAAATCTACAAATTGATTTATAATACTAATCAAGTTGAAGAGTCACTTTCTACGTATAAATGCGAAGAGTATGGTTAGACATACGATTTTCATACCTCTTTAATCATTTCCGATTATACGAATACGAATACATACTCTTTTTTTTTTAATAACGAGTAACCCATCTTTGGCGGTAAACTCCGAGCACGTGACTCGGCCGACAAAAGTCACGTACCAGATAAATCGGCTTACGTCGATCGGCTCGATCCCCTGGTAGAGAGCAAGACAAACCTTGGATAGAAATCTCAAAGAAAGGGATGGAGGTAGGGATCGAACTCGGGACCTCCTTCCCACCCCCTTGCTCCTCACCACTAGGCCACAAATGGGAAATCATGCACCATATGTAGAAGATAGACTTATTCAAGACTTGCTTTGATCATATAGAGAAGCAAATAAGGTAGATGATGACATTGCCAAGCATATAGTAATTTATAACATGTATACCCTCCCTTTTAATAGAAATCTTTGTTACATCATTCTTTAGCATGATCAAGGTGGTGCTTTACAATTTTTTATTTTTTTTTTTTGATTAGGAAAGAATTCGGGTGGGCTGACCCTACCCGGCAGCATCCTTACGGACGAGGTCAAGGAGACCTGAGTCATTTTCGATATCGACTCCTCGGGCAGAGCGACAAAGGTGTGCAACCTTATCCGCCACTCTATTGCCCATACGAGGAATGTGAAAGAACACTACTTCTCTCACAGTCGATAGCATGACTTGAACGTCAGAAAGAATTAGTTCTATCTCCCAAGGGCATTTAGATTTCCCCTTTAAATGGTCTATGATTATCTTCCAATCACCTTCAATTTGGATCCTATGTAAATTGAGTCGCAATACTAGATGGACCCCCATTTTGAGGGCTAGAGCCTCTACTGTAAGTGGATTCTGTTTACCAAGTTGTTGGTGGTGAATGGAGACTGTGCGATCTTCCCAATCCCTAATAACGACACCGGAATAACTGTCACCATTAGAAAGAGAGGAACCATCGAAATTAAGTTTGAATGTACCCCTTGGAGGCTTGCGCCACTGAATCTTTTTTTGCTTGTTGTTCTTTTTTGAAGATACCCCCCGATGGGGGCGTATAACCTCCTCGAATTCTGCCTCGGCAGCGAATGTTTTGTTCCAGTTATCTATGTGAGACTTGACTAGTCGTAGGACCGAATCTTTTCGCGGGATAGCCGTCTGTTGAAACAAGTGTTGGTTTCTGATGTTCCAAGTCGTCCACCAAGCGAAAGCGAGGTTAGACAGGGCCGCAGGTTGTAGACTCTTCCCAAGTGCAGATAGAATGGGTCTGAAATCTCGAGACTGTGCAATGAGACAGGCAATAGTTGATTGGTCTTGGGTTGGAAATTTGTTTATTGCTTTGATGAAGTAACATTCCAAAAACCAATGGACCCCCAACACGCCAGCCTGGACGCTGTGGGCAGGCCGTTTTGCGCAATCTTCCATTGAAAATTCTTAACTTTCGGAGGGATATTAATCTTCCAAATCCAGGCATTACAATTAGGAGATGGTAAGGACCGAGATGTTATCAATTTGTAAGCACTGGCAGTAGTAAACCATCCTTCCCTATCCGGCCACCAGTATAGACGGTCTTGCAGATTCGAAACAGGAAGAGGGATGTCTAAAATCTCTTGTACTATATTAGAAGGCAGAACCCCATGAAATTTTTCACTCCACCACTTACCTCCCAAAATATAGTCACTGACGGTCTCATCCGGATTGAAAAATTGAGGGCAATCAACCCTAGCCAGTAAGGAGGATGTTGTGATCCAGTTATCTGTCCAAAACTTTTTAGTGCGTCCATTTCCTACCGACCAAATAAGGCCCGCTTTAAATGTGTCAATTAAGTCGGACAACTTGGACCATTGCCAAGAGCTAGCACCAGATCTTTTGTAATCGAAAATACTGGTGGAGCGCAGGTATTTATGTCTGATCAAGGACACCCAGATATTGCTAGGCTTGGCCAGAATTTTCCACAGAAGCTTCATCTGGAGAGCGACATTCATATCGCTAGATTTACGAATTCTCAACCCTCCAAACTGCTTCGGTTTGCAGACCCTATCCCGGCTAATAAGAGGCCGGTACTGGAGGTCCTTATTTCAAAAGAAAGATCGGTTTATCTGGTCTAGTTCTTTATGCATAGAAGCAGGGAGCATAAAATTCTGCATCACGTGCAGTGGCTTAGCAGAAAGATTGGAGTTTATTAGGGTGGCACATCCTTGTTGGGAGAGAGCATTAGCCCTCCACTTTGTCAATTGCTGTTTGGATTTACAGATGATATCTTCAAATGTGCTGTTGGTGACTCTTCCATTAATAATCGGACAGCCTAGATATTTTTCTATTGAATGTTCGTTTGTAATGTTGAGGCAGTTACACAGCTCCAGGATCCTATGATTCGGAATACCCTTCGATGCTTGGAAGCTAGATTTGTGGTAATTGACCTTCTGGCCTGACACTTTGCAGTATGAATCAACTATCATTTTCACTTTACGCCCTGCATCCACGCTTCCTTTTGAGAAGATGATGATATCGTCGGCGAAAGAAAGAAACGGAACCCGGGGTCCGTTGTGTCCAATCGGGAAACCGATGTGAGTTCTTTCGAGACTAGCTTCATCAGCTAATTTTCGAGCCAGAATCTCAGCATCTAATATAAATAGGAAATGAGATAAAGGATCGCCCTGACGAATTCCCCTTGACGGAAGAAATAGCTCAGTAGGGCCGTTATTGACCAGTATCGAGAATGAAACAGACGTTATACATTCCATAACCCAAGAGATAAATGTATCGTGAAATCCGAACTTTTGGAGCACGCTTTTAAGGAAATACCAGTCAACCCTATCGTATGTTTTTTCCATATCTAATTTTATTGCTAGCCACCCTTCCCGACCCCTACGACTTTTGTAGGAATGGAAGATTTCATGGGCTATAAGAACATTGTCTTGTATAGCCCTGTCAGACACAAAGGCACCTGTAGCGGATGAATGAGTTTAGCAACAACTTTTTTCATTCTATATGTCAGAATTTTGGAAATTATTTTGTAGATATTGGAACATAAACTAATGGGGCGGTAATGACTAGTGGTCGTGTGATTATCTTTTTTTGGGAGAAGAGAGATAAAAGTATGGTTAACTTGTATGAGCATTTTTCCGGAGTGGAAAAACCCTTTGACTGCACAAATTACAGATTTTCCGACAATATCCCAATATTTTGTGTAGAATTCAGCTGTGAACCCATCTGGTCCCGGGGATTTGTTTTTCCCTTGATTAAATACCGCCGTTTTAATTTCCGAGTTAGACGGGAGTGCTATGAGAAAATTGTTTTCCTCTGAGGAGATGGAAGGTTGTATTAAGTCCAACATTTCAGTAAGGAGCATGTCATCAATTGTTTCTTTCTTGAACCTTGACTCAAAATCCCTTTTTATTTCATTCTTAACATTTTCTTCACCCACAATCACCGTACCAGAGGAGGAGGTTATGTTCCGAATTTGTTTCATGTGTCTTCGCCCCGAAGCCACTCGGTGAAAGTACCCTGTGTTGGAATCCGACAGTTTGAGGCGCTTAGTTTTAGCCCTTTGGCTCTAGAACGATTTTTGAAATAGTAGGAGCTTCTCCCTCTTCATGATGAGCCGCTTTTCCTTGCTATGGTATGTTTGGTAGTTTACACCGGGTCCTGCAGATTGAATACGCAGGAGCTCCGTATCCACCTCCTTTAACTGACGGAATATATTGCCGAAGCTTGTTTTATTCCATTCTTTTGCCTTTTTTTTTCAGTATTTTCTGTTTGAAAATTAATTGAAACATGGCCGAGCCAGGGCAAGACGCTCGCCAGGACTGCTTGACTATGTTACGAAAATCTTTCCGAAGTAGCCAGACATTCTCAAATTTGAAAGGCGGGGCCTTGAAGCTAGAATTAAGTTCAAGGGAAAAAGAAATAGGGCAGTGATCCGAAGAGGAGAATGCACCGTTATAGGTTATCATATTAGGGAAAGATGCAATGACCTGTTGGTGGACAACCACCCGATCAAGTTTTTTCACGGATATTGAAATTTTCCTCCGGGTTCTTCCTCCAAGTGAACGGATTTCCAAAGGTGGGGAGATCAAGAAGAGAGCATTCGTTTTTGAAAGAAATAAGACGAGAGAACCTGGATGTCCGAGTAGCTTCCCCGCCGAGCTTGTCAGTGCTGCAAAGAATCTCATTTAGATCCCCAAGCACAATACATGGTATAGAGGAGTCATTTACAATTGTTATTAGCGTGTCCCAGAATACATCTTTATCATTTGGAGTTGGTGGTGCATAGACAAAAAGGACCAGAATCGGAAACCCAACATGCGAACTTTCCAATCTGAGCCCGATGATACGAGGTGCGTGGATAGCAATGGAAACAGTAAAATTTAATAGCTGGTGAGATTTCCATAGGACCCCAATACCACCGGATCTCCCGATAGACGACGACCAAACCCCTTCATCAAATCCGATATTTCTCCACATCTTGTCGTCGGGAATATTTTCCGATTTGGTTTCTGCTAACGCTATGATTTGAATGTGTTCGTTTTTACACATTGAGTCGATTTCCGTCCAGAACGTTCGTTTTCCTATCCCTCGACAATTCCACAAACAAATCTTCATAAAAAACCTTTGATGATAAAAGGACGAGATTTCGGAGTCCTTAAATCGAAGAATTTTAGATGAATTAGTACAAAATTACCCTTATCGAGCCTTTTGATATTTAGGCACCATTTGCCCAACTGACAGGCCGGACTCGGCCAAATACAAGTTTGGTAATAGATGTGAGACCACGGTTTGGCAAGCAAGGGAATGAGACCGAGACTTGCGAATGCGTTTTTTATGCGATGATTGGCCATTAAGTGATTTTTGAATACTTTAACTATATCCCTTCCCAACGCCAAGAGCATTGCCAAGGGTTGTGTAACCACACAGCTAAATCGGTAGATAAATGATCAAGAATTTGATCATGAGCACACCTCCTCCGGCCAGAGCACCCAATCTTAGCAAGCACATAAAATCTAAAATGCGTTTTGGAGGGAGAGGGAGGTGAAAGGAGATCCATATCAATAAGCCATAATTTAGAAACATGCCTAAAACTTATAATTTTGTTTCTATAGCCAAGATATAATGACAGACAAAGGGATACCTCCCGTGTGAGCATAACGTCATCGTCAAAGTAGAAAACTAAGTTCCACAATTTAATGTGCTTTGCAAGATGAAAGCAAGGCCAAAGAACATCGCATATAACATATTTAGACACACCAACCCATGGCCACACCAAGAATCTCATGAGAAACCAGTCCAAGGACCGATATGACATATAACGCACCCGTAGATCCGGGAGTATGTAACACGAGGGGTACCCAGTGCAACTGTCGAAGATACATACGACAAAGATCATCCGAGAGGGCAAGAACCAAGCCCGGCCACTTGCCAAACAAAGAAATTTAGAGGCATTATAACATAAGCAGATAATTAAGCATAACCGGTGTACTTGTAAAACGATTTTGGTATGTAATTTACTCGTGTGTTGTTTTTCCAAAAAATAATTAAGCTCACAATGTGTTCTACCATGTCTAAAATTACACGGCTGTAATATAGAGCTCGTTATTAAAGCACATGCCATAAAACCAGTACGATAGTGGTTTGGTGGTGCTTTACATTTTGTGTAAAACCCTTCTATTGTTTCTGTAAAAAAAAATGCAACTAGTGGAATTTGAATCATTGATCTTTAAATAAAGAGATCCAGAGCAATAAGTCCATATATATTTGATTTCTTCTTGTTCCTTTAATTTATTTAGGTCATTTCCTGTAATTATACTGATAAATAAATGCTTCCTTCGTCTCCCAAAACTTATAGTTTTAGCTTTATGTACACTTATTAATAAAACTCATGTTTTCTTTACTTTTATAGGATAAAAAACCTAAAGTAATAATTATTACCTATAAAAAGAGTAGTTATTACCCATACAGATAATAACTAGATAATAACTATAGCTAAAATAACATTTTTTTTTAATAAACTTTACTACCCTAAAACAATTACTATTGCGAGACAAATTTGTATTCAACCCACTCTGATAGTCTCAAAAGCTACAAAACTGTCGGTTATGTGATTGCTCAAATTTGGAGAACGTTCATGTCAACGGCTAGGCCATTTAGCTCATATAACGTACATACCTAATGAGAAAAGGGAGCCCACATACTATGGACTCGTTTATCTTTAGGCTCAATATTTCAATGAACTGGCCCATTTTTCTTTAAAAAAAAAACACAACTAATTTTTGAACCATGATGTAACCTATAGGGTGTGCATGATTCGGTCTAAATCGAATTTTTGAGCCGAACCAACGCGAACCGAACCGAAGTTTTTCGGTTCGGCTTTCGGCTCGAAAATTTTTCATTTTTCGGTTTCGGTTCGGTTTGTGTTAAATCTTTTTTTTTTTAAAAAAAATACGCCAATATATATATATTACTTTTTATACACTACATAAATTATAGAGGAAATTGCACTAAATAGCCTAAAAAATGGGCCTATTTGCACAAATAGCCAAGAGGGTGAAATATTGGCTGAAAATGGCCTGGCTATCTTATGCAGTTAAAACAACCGGTTTTTTTTAACTGTTGGTAACCGGCAGTAGGGAGTTATCAAATGACCACCATTGCCACAGAAACCCATCGCCATGGCTCGAGAGTTTGGAGATTCGGAAGCCCCGAGAGTTCACCATCTCCATGGCTCCTGTCACCCCTCTTCAATTTGAAGATTCGACAATCCATTACCCAGCCTCCTAAAGCTCCGAGCTTTTGGTCGGAAACCCATCAACCCTCTTCAATTTGCGGCCATTTTGGAATTTTGGGGTTTCGCGCGCCCCTTTTCGGGATCCCAAATCTGAGTTTTCAATTGAGGTGGGCGGCGAGGGCGAGGGGAGGCTTGGAGACGGTCGACCTCTCGAGCGCCACCGAAGGAGGAGAGAGGAAGAGAGCGTCGATCAGATTGGATCTGTGGCCGCGCCCCGCGCCTTCCTCTTCGATTTGGGACGGGCTTCGATTGAAGATGGGCGGTATCTCGAGCCTCCATCTCCGTCGCCTTGGCCCTCCTCCGCCCGCTGAGACACCCAAAATCGAGCCATGGCCTCATCTCCTTCCTCTCAAACACCTCGACTAGACATCTCCGGTTGCAATTGGCGCCTCAAACACCTGGACTCCGACTGCAATTGGTGGCGGGACGCTCGACTGGTCTTCAAGTGCAGTTGACGGAGGAGAAGAAGGTTGGCTTGGGGTCCCCGACGCGGCGACGCCGACACAAGACAGAGGGAGGAGAGCGAGGACGGAGGGCGCGGTGCTCTAGCCATCGGAGATTGGGAGTTTGTTGCTGGATCTGCAAATTTCGCTGAAGCAGGATCAAGAGGAGTAGCTGCATAAAAAATAGGTTTTATACTTCTATTAGATCGGATGTTCATGAAATGGACCTGAGATATTCATCCATGAATGACAGTTTCATACCTGATTGGGGAAAGCGATATTGTTTCGTTCCAGAGTTTGATGTCGTTGGCTTTATTGGATTGCTTTCAACTATGCTGATTGGTGCACCAGCTGAACCAGATTCACAAGGAATTGCTGCAGAAACAGGCTTTATGCATCAATACATAATTCCTAATAATGGTGCTTCTCCTAGAATTAGCAGTATGATACCTGATGGAGAGAAATGGATTTGATTCGATCAAATGACTCCTGTTGCTGGGAGTGGGAAGTTGGATGTTGATTTTTTGGGGTTGACATCAACTGCTGCAATGGAGGAGGCACCGGCTGAAACCGAATCAATAGGAAGAGATGCAGATTCAGGACTAGATATCAAAAGATAGTTTCATAAACTGTTACTCGTTGGACCTCTCTATACTGAGTACTGACAATGACTTATCCGATTGAGAGAAGCTAATCTGGTTGGATACTCATGCATTTGATTTTGCTGGTTGGGGTAGAGAACCACTTTTTATTCTTTTGGGTTTCTTGAGATATCATTATAAGAGTGTTTGGTGAACCTTTTTTTATTGAGTTCGAAGTAAAATAGCCTATTAACTCAATTGATAGAGCGTTGTGTTTGCACACAAAGATGTGAGTTCGACTCTCACATAGGCTAATCCGGAGTATGCGTTCATATCTCTATGGACTTATACGATTAAAAATGGAAGGAAATATATACACTAACGACATGACAAATTTATGAATCTGGTACGACAAATTTATGAATTATGAATATCTCTGAACATATAAAATTATGAACTTGGTAGGAAATATACAGACTAGTGGTAGGACAAATTTGTGAACCTGGTAGGATAAATATACGATATTGGTATGATAAAAAATGTAATCACCGAAATTCCTAAGTGTATAACTTCACATTAATGGTAGGATAGATGTACACGAATGGTAAGATATATTTGTACTATTGGCAAAGAAGTAGAATTAATATTGACCAATCCATAAATCCCAGACTAGTAATTATTGAGGCGTAAATTGACCATAATCTCAATCTCAATTACCAATCCATAAATCCCAATCGCAATCCAATTTCTACCAATCAAAATTCATGAATCCAATCTAATTCAATGCTAGGGCGACTGAATTAGAGCATCTACCCTTGGATATAATGTTACTTAGGTTTCCTTCATCTTCTGTTGTAGGTTGAAAACCCTCTACCCTTGGTTGTTTTTCTGAAAAATATGGAACATAATTTGTTACGGTTTCTAGCTTGATTTTCCTTGAAAGCTATTTAAATTGGTATGATAGATGCACAAACATGGTAGGATATATGAAAATTAATGGTAGGATAAAACAACGATATCGGTAGGATCAGAATGGTAGGATTGATGGAAACTAATGGTAGGAGAAAACAACGATATTGGTAGGATCATAATGGAAACCCAGTAATTCCTGTATAACTTGATACTAATGGTATGATAGATGCACACTGATGGTACGATATATTTATACTATTGGAAAAATGTAAATGCATAATTGACTTTACGAAAAAAAATTACTTCCACATGAATCTCAGAAAAGCAAAAAGAGAAGGCAGGCTTCACAGGCAGAGACTGAAGTTATATGAACCACAGATGCAAAAGCTATACAAGGATATATCATGTGCGATGATGAATCTCAAGCTATGGTCCCTATCCTGGATAAAGTTAGTGCTACACTGAAAGACAAGACCCAAGTAGTGAATATTGACACTCAGAAGTACCCAGTCATCGCTGACAAGTTCATGATCATCACAGATTTGTCCTATCACCAATGTATATATTTTCTGTCATGTTTATAATCGTATAAGTTCAGAGAGATTTATGAATTTGTCCTAACATGTTCGTAAATGTGTCATACCATTAATGTATATATTTTCTGCCAACTTCATAATTGTATAAGTTTAGAGAGATTCATGAACACACATACTCCGTATTAGCCTATGTTAGAGTCGAACTCACATCTTTGTGTGCAAACACAACGCTCTACCAATTGAGCTAATAGATTATTTTCAATGGGTCCTTATGATCGTCTAGGCATCAAGAAGTGATAATTTCGCAGGAAGCAAAAATAGCGCTTGAATTTGTTATCTTAATTTGCAAGTCATGCAATTGATCGAAAAGAGAGTATAAATTACGAACTCTCTGCAACCGGTCTTGTGAAACCGTCACCTTGGGGTAGTTATGTTATAAGAAAAATGAATAACTACAAAGGATAGGTACAAGATCACTTACACATCGCTGCCACTGTCATCGGACAAACTTCTTGCACTTTTTCAGGTATGAAAGGACAGTTGTACACTATTGGTATGACGGAAATATTCTATTGGTAGGATGGGGACTGTATCGTTTCCTAGAATGAACGAGTAACTTTTTCCTCATCCTTTCCGCTTTTTGCAGAGCATGTTATGGTGTTTCAGATCCTCCTTTCAAGCTTATATATGTTTTTGGGGGACACCCATCAATGCAATCATTGTATTTTCCCCTCATAAATGCTCCCCCCTTTTCTCAAAAGAGGAATTATGTTTTGGCGCCAAAAGTACACTGACAGCCCGCCAAATCAGCTACAGTGAATCCCCTCCAGATTCTTTCCAAAATATCTCCAGGTATGGAAAGACAGGTTTAGCCTATTGGTAGGACAAATTAATTCTATTGGTAAGATGGACAGTCTACAGTTTTCTAAAATGAACGGAAGATGCCTTTTGGTGCCACATGTCACTAACACCTACTGACAGCTACAGTGTCCCCCACCTTCACCTGCAACTTTCTCTCCCGGTTGCTATTTTTATTTGCAAAAAATGGTCACTTTCTACCTCATGCAAATAATCAAGGCACATGGCTAGTTGTGCAAAGTTTTTTTTTTATATGGCTAGTTATGCAAATTGGCCTAAATTATATACATATATTTGTATACTTTATATATACACATATATAAAAGTGTATAAATACATCTATATATATATATATATATATATATATATATATATATATATACACACACGCACAGGGGCGGAGGGAGGGGGGGCATGAGATGGCTCGAGCCCCCCCTGGGTCTGGGGAAAACGCAAAAAAAAAATTGTATCTTATATATATCTTCAAAAAAATTGTATCTTGAGTTCGAATCCTTATACCTTCATTTTAGGGATTTTTTTTCTCCTTTTAGCATTTTAAACTCAAAATAGCTATTTAAATCATACATTTAGTGTGTTTTATACTATATTTCTTATAACAAAAATTGTATCTTATATATATCTTCAAAAAGAAATCCCGGAAATTTAGTTGAGTCCCCCCCTCGGATTTTTTCTGGCTCCGCCCCTGCACACACACACTAACTACACAGTGTATATATACACTAATACACATATTTTTGTGTGTGTAGAGTGTAGTGTGTATATATACACATATATTAATATATACAGTGTATACACACACATATATACACTAATATATTTATTTATTTTTTGTTCGGTTTGTTTTAAATCGAATTTTTTAAAAAAAATTTCTTTTTATGGAAATTCGGTTCAACTATGTTAAAACCAAACCGAACACAAACCGAATCGAACCTAACGCTTTCGGTTTTGAAATTTTAAGATTTTCGGTTTCGGCTCGGTTCGGTTCGGCCTGGTTCGGTTCTGTTTTAGACCGATGCACACCCCTAGTAATCTATGATACCCCGAAACTCCATTTCATATCGGTTTCGCGTTTCTGTATATGAAGAAACTCTGAAACTCCGCGGAAATACCTTAGAAACATTTCTAAGAGGTCAGAAACTTTGACCGTTTCGTTGACCAAAAAGGTCAGAAACTTTGACCGTTTTCGTTTGGTCAGAAACGTTTCTGACTTGTCAGATGGCGTTTCCACTAATTTTATAGTTAAAAAAACAAAAAAAAATCAAACCCTAAACCATGTTTCCCCTTCCTCCCATCTCAAACACTTGTTTTCTTATATCCTTGTCGGCTACTCCTCCTCCATTTTCGGTCTACCCTCCTCTACCTTGCTCAATACTCTATCCTTCTAAGCTATGTTCGGTAAACCCTCACTTGTAAAACTTTCTTTGATAAGCCAGAACTTAAGGAAGAGTTAACTAAGTAGAATATTGATGTTGGATTGATTAATTTGTGTTGTTGTTGATTAATTTATGTTGTTGATTGATAAGCCAGAACTTTATTTTGTTGGCTTACAAGACATTTAATATATTTCACATGTCTGTATTGATTTCAGTTAATAAGTAAGGGCACTGTTTATCATGGTATTGGACATTTTAATTTGTAGCATTAATGATGCATGCAATGTGTATCACTTAGTGATATGTTTATTGCTCTTATTTAGACTTTTAAATGAACATATAATTCATATTTTCGTTTTCTCGACGTTTCCATTTCCTGCAAAATTCGGATTGCCGTTTTCCAGTTTCCTTTCCCTTCCGATTTCCATTTCTATTTCCGTGTAACATAGGATGTACTAGACCCTTCTTTTATTTGGGGAAATCATAAAGTCGATTAATACTTATATATACCCATCGACTAGAAACATTTCAAAATATCCTACCAAGAAGATATTGATATATTTAAAACCCCACGGCCTATGATTGAATCTTTATTTTTATTAACCATTCGTCATCTTAAGTAAAGAAATCGGGTTCTCTCATCATCTAACTGAATCTGATTGTCGATCTCCGTTTATATAATCACGAAACTGTGAAAACCAGTGTGATCCTCACACACAAGACTCAATGGGAGGAGAACCGAAGCAAATGAGATAGAAAGGAGGAAGAAAGAGTTTGTTAAGAGGGAATCTTGAATTCTGTTATTTTTCCTCAATTGATTCGATGTTGCTGTACAACACAGATGGTACTTATACAAAGCTAAGTTTGTATGTTTCCCATCTTACCCTTTGCATACTACATGTTATACATCAAAACATGTATATACTTCTATATCCCCCTCTCAAGTTAGACTAGGTGAAGAAACTAAGCCTAACTTGGACACAAAAAACCGATGTTGTACCTCCCCTAGGGGTTTGGTAAACACATCAGCAAGCTGTAAGTGAGTCCTAACATGAGAGGGTGTAAGAATCCAGCTTGAATATGTTCTCGAACATAATGACAGTCCAGCTTCAAGTGCTTAGTACGCTCGTGAAACACGGGATTTTCAGCAATATGTATTGCTGATTTACTGTCACAGTGGAGAAGACATGTATATACTTCTATAAACTGAGCATTGGTTAATTTGAATGTTGTTTGCAGTTGTGTATATACTTGTATCCTTTTCGACAAGTGAAAAATGCTTCACATTTTTTAGTTTTATCGATATGTTTTTAATCAATTTTCTAATGGTTTAAACTTTAAAGTAAATCACTGTAGTATTTTTTTATTTAAACATAGATTAAGCAAATTAACAAACTATAATCATCATAAAGGATGCGATAGGAAGTGTTAATTCAGTAATCACAAATAAATTAATGTAATTCATAGATACGAAAACACAATGAACAAAAAAAAAAGTATAAGCGAGTGGTACGCGATATTCAAACGTACCCAACTTCGCAAAGAATCATATTTGATCCCATCTCATCTCTCAATTCCTACCTAATAAAAAAAAAGTTAAATATTCTCTTGAATGAAAGCACTAAATCGATCCATGGCAAGCAATGGGTCACTCAACTACCTAAAAATTGATCACTGCAAGCTCCGAACGATCTCCCTGAAGCAATCAGGGTCGGCTGGGATCTGGATCACCCCTTCTTGCCTATACCCGAACTCGTCTGCTGACGACTCGAGCAACGACATGATGACTGGATGAGACATTAGGTGGGTGGGTATGAGAAACCTCTCCCTCGCTCCTTCCTCGGCCCCCACCAACACCGGAATGTACCCCTTTCGGACGGGTCCCTCCCATTCCCGGTCCTCCCCCGATAGCCTCGTGTACCGCGGGGGCGATGAGGCGGCTGACATCGCCTCCTTCTGCTTCCTTGCATTGACTAGAAGCTTTCTCATGATCGCCATATTTTCGACTTTTCGATCCGATTTGATCCGATCGAGTAGTTGTTAAGCTAAGTAGTTTATAGGTACTTGTTTGTAAGTGATAACTTGGATATGATCATATATGAGTATATATATGCGGGTGGGGTGGGAGGTTTCGGGGTGGACTGGGGGGGATAACTAGTCAACGGTAAACGATCCCAGCAGCAGTTGCCGTTTGAATGGGAAAATAAATTAATTAATAAGTTACCCCAACATGGCAACATGTGCATTTTTATAATAGGCATATGATTCTTTTGACGCTTAAAAAATCTACAAATTGATTTATAATACTAATTAAGTTGAAGAGTCATTTTCTACGTATAAATGCGAAGGGTATGGTGTGACATACGATTTTCATACCTCTTTAATTACTTGTGATTATACGGATACATGTCTACTCTTTCAATTTCATGTATATAAACGTTTATTCTGTGACAAAATGTATATGCGTGACATATTATAATCGTCAGTAGCTATAGTATGGGTGTTGTATGAGCCGTGTCGATTCGTGTTCGACTCGATAAAAGCTTGACTTGAGCTCGTTCATTTTATATAAAAAAGGGAGTATGAACATATTTTGAAGCCCGGTTAAAGTTCGACTTGCTCAATTTAAGTTCGAATATCTCGAATTTTGTGAAATTTATAAAATTTCTTTTAAATTACTATGGTCTGAGCAAATAGGGTTGCTTAATGCTCGAAAAACACTCGGTTAAAACACTCGGTTTGAGCTCGTTTATTTCCTAAACGAGTCGTCGTTTCAAGCTGAATATGAACAAGTAATACGCAGCTCGTTCAGCTCGAATAACAGTCATAGTCACTCGTCAGCCGATATTAATTACTCTAACGGAAAACAGAGCATTTTTTAACATACAAAGTGTAGTAGATCATTATGTACGTTGGATTGGAGGTGAGTTCCATATGTGGGCCTTAGTTCTCATACCATATATATCAAAGTCTAACCTATCACACAAATCGATTGAGATTCGATCTATTTTAGAACCAACTAGTGTAATACCCGTGCCTTAAAGGCACGGAAGTTTGATCTATTTTAATTTGAACATCATTTTCTATATCTATAATATATACTATATATATATATATATATATATATATATATATATTTTTTTTTTTTTGTTTTTTGATCAGGTAAAAATTCGGGTGGAGTAATCCTACCCGATAGCATCCTTGCGGATGAGGTCTTGGAGACCTGTATCAGTGTAGATGTCAAGGCCCCTGGCAGAGCGGCAAAGGTGTGCAACCTTATCAGCCACTCTGTTGCCATTTCGGGGCACGTGAGAGAAGGAGACTTCTCTCACACTCGACAACATTGTTTTAATATCGGACATCACCAATTCAATTTCCCATGGGCATGTGAAGTTTGTTTTTAAATGATTTATGATGATAAGGGAGTCCCCTTCAATTTGTAATTTGTTTATTCTCAACGCACGAGTTTGGATTATTCCATGTCTTAATGCCAAAGCCTCAGCTTTCAGCGGGGTCTGCTTTCCAATTCTATCATAGCCAATGCGGATCGGCCTACCCTCCCAATCACGAATGATGTAGCCAATTGAGCTGTCGTTGTTATCAAGTGTAGATCCATCGAAGTTTAATTTAAACATACCAACAGGTGGTTTTCTCCATTTAGCAGCTTTTTGCCGTAGCTTTGGCTGCGTGTAATTGGTAGCATTATCCTTTGGAGTGTATTGAATATCTTCCTCATTTCCATTCATGGAGGTTTTCTTCCAATTTTCCAGGTGAGTTGTGATGATGTGTTTAACAGATTCGTGATTCGGAATGGGTTCATTTTTAAAGATTGTTTGATTTCTGATATACCATATTGTCCACCATATTACCGCTACTTTCTCCTTTTCAGTTTTTGTAAGAGTGCTTCCAATTAATGACAAGATAGGAGAGAAATCTCTCGAATTTGCAATTAAATTGATTATAGCCTGATTTGTGCCCACTGACAATGGGAGATGGAAATTAGAGAACCGACATTCCACAAAAAGATGAGTTTCATCCTCAGTGGCATTGTTACAGAGGACACAAGTTGTTGGTACGGAGACCCCTTTTTGGGATAGACGGATAGCCGTTGGAATACCCTTCTGACCTAGTTTCCATAGGAAATTCTTAATTTTTGGTGCCGTATCAATTTTCCAAGTCCATGAATTATTATCCTCATTTTCGTTGTTATTTTTAGTGATCAGTTTGTAGGCACTAGCTGTTGTAAACCATCCATCCCTATCTGGCCACCAATAGAGTCTGTCATCAAATGTATTCTTAGGAAGGGGGATATCCAATATTTCTTTTGCTATAGTTTGTGGGATTGTGTTATATAATTTTTCCTCCCACCATTTTCCTCCTAATATATAGTCACTCACAGTTTCGTCATCATTTCGAATGGTCGGACAGTCGACCCTTTTGATTATTGGCGACGTTGTAAGCCAGTTATCGGTCCAGAATTTAATCGATTTTCCATTTCCCACCGACCAGATTAGACCCGTTTTAAATTTTTCAATAAGAGGAGTTAGTTTCGACCATTGCCACGACAAATTCCCACTTTTCTTGTAGTTTAATATATGTGTTGTTTTTAAATACTTGTACTGAATTAATTTTACCCAAATATTTTCTGGTTCTGCAAGAATTTTCCAGATGAGTTTCATTTGTAGTGCCTCATTCATATCCTTGGATTTTCGAATACCTAAACCTCCGTTTTCTTTTGGTCTGCAGATTTTATCCCAGCTTATCAAAGGTCGGTATTGGAGATCTTTATTCCAGAAGAAACATCTATTTATTTGATCAAGTTCCTTATGGATTGTGCTGGGTAGCATGAAGCTTTGCATTGTATATAAGGGTTTTGATGCCAGGTTTGTGCCAATAAGGACAGCACGTCCTTGCTGTGATAGAGCATTAGCACGCCATTTACTAAGTTGCTCTTGTGATTTACAGACGATTTCCTCGAAAGTTTGTTTATTTACTCTTCTGTTGATAATAGGACAACCAAGATATTTTTCGATCGTTATTTCAATTGATATACACAAGCATCTTTCAAGTTCTTCGATTCTGGATCTAGAAATTCCTTTCGTAGTTTGGAAAGCGGATTTATGATAATTAACTTTTTGACCTGAGATGCTACAATATTCATCTATAATTGATTTGACTTTTAAGCAAGCTGAGGTGCTACCCTTGGTGAAGATGATAATATCATCAGCGAAGGCAAGGAAAGGGACATGTAGTCCATCCTTCCCAAATTTGAAACCAATGAGGCCATTCCTCATGTTTGCTTCGTGTGAGAGTTTTCTCGCCAAAACCTCTGCCCCCAAAATAAAGAGAAACGGGGATAGAGGATGACCTTGTCGAAGTCCTCTAGTTGGTCTGAACAACTCTGTTGGGCCATTATTAATGAGCACAGAGAACGACACTGTGGATATACATTCCATAATCCATTTAATAAAAGTCGGGTGAAAGCCAAATTTCTCCATTACTGCCCTTGTCAAATTCCAATCAACTCTATCATATGCTTTCTCCATATCGAGCTTTATTGCCATCCACCCTTCTTTACCTTTTCTGCTACGAAATGAATGGAAAATTTCATGGGCTATAAGAACGTTGTCCTGTATAGCCCTATCTGACACAAATGCTCCTTGCAAAGGGTGGATTATTTTGCCAATGACATTTTTTAGTCTCTCTGTCAAAATTTTGGAAATAATTTTATAGATTGTGGAGCATAAGCTGATTGGTCTGTAATGTGTAGTCATCGTGGGGTTATCACATTTTGGTAGAAGTGAAATAAATGTATGATTTATTTGACGAAGAATTCTTCCAGAAAGGAAGAAGCCTTTAACCGCTTTGATGATCGATCCTCCAATAATGTCCCAATATTTTTTATAAAATTCTGCTGTCATTCCATCAGGGCCTGGGGATTTGTTATTGCCAAGGCTAAACACTGCCTTTTTTATTTCCCCATTACTTGGGTGCCGTGTCAGATAATTATTTTCCTCATTGGTTATTGCCGGGGTGACAAGATTTAGGTACTCTCTTAAGAGGTTTTCATTTATCCTTTCCTGTTTAAACCTCTTCTCAAATTCACTACGGATTTCATTTCTGATATTTTCATCCCCCTCGATATACGTACCTTCACTCGAAGTAATTGATCGAATGATTTTTCTATTCCTTCTACCGGTTGCTACTCTATGAAAATATGCCGTATTTGAATCTGCCAGTTTTAAATGTTTTGTTTTGGCCCTTTGGTTCCAATACTTTTTCTGAAATAGAAGAAGCTTCTCTTTCTTTTGAAGGAGATTTCTCTCCTTGGCTCTATAATCCAACCAATTCTTATGGGTCATTTGTTGTTGTATCTCTAGCAGGCTGTTATCAACTTCTTGGAGTTGCCGGAAGATAATTCCAAATGTTTTCTTATTCCACTCCTTTGCTTTTTGTTTAAGCAATTTGGTTTTGTATATAACTTGAAACATAGCAGAACCAGTACATGACGCCCGCCAAGCTTGTTTAACAATGTTTCGGAAATCCTTCCTTTGTAGCCAAATATTCTCGAACTTAAATGGAGGTGGTTTGTGAATTACACCGTTATCAAAGTTTATAGTAATAGGACAATGGTCTGATGAGTCGAATGCTCCATTTTTTGTTATTAGTTCTGGAAAAAATTGGAGAATTTGATGTTGAACAAGTACTCTATCCAGTTTCTCGATAATGTTGCCTTCCCCCTCGGGTTTTTCTCCTCCAAGTGAGGTGGTTCCCCATAGTGGGTAGATCTACCATAGAACAGTCACTTATGAAACTAGCTAGTCTCTGGAATCTATGAGGGTTGATTTCTGCTCCACCAATTTTGTCCGAGCTACGTAAAATTTCGTTAAGATCCCCCATCACCATACACGGAAGGGTTGAACTGGTGACTAGTTCAGTCAGGGTTCTCCAAAATTCGTCTTTATCCCTCAACCCTAGAGGGGCATAAACAATGAAGAACATTAGAGAAGAATCATTTTGCGAGTTTTTGTATCTAACCCCAATAATTCTAGGGAGGTGGATTTCTATAGAGATGGTCTCATTGATTAGGTGGTTTGCCTTCCAAAAGATACATAGACCTCCGGATTTTCCTTGAGCCGGTGACCAAATTGCGTTATCAAAACCCGCGTTCTTCCATACAGTTTCGTTTGGAATATTTTCAGCTTTCGTCTCCACTAGAGCAAGTAATTGGATATGATCATTTTTACACCATGTATTGATATGAGTCCAGAATGTTGTTTTTCCTATACCTCTACAATTCCAATAGCTGACTTTCATAGATAACCTTTTATGTCGTGGGAGTAGGGAAGGTGACCTCTCCCACGTTGTTGTTTTGTAACAAAGATAGTGTATGCATTTTCTAGGATTATTATCATTATATGCAATTTGATCATGCGTAAATCGGTGGTTTTGCAAAACTGTTTGTTGTAGGCTTTTTTATAGCCCTCGAAAGGGGGTTGGGAGTGACTTGGAGTCACTTGTTTTGTATACAATATCTTCTCAGTTAGTTTTATCAAAAAATATGTTATTTTACTAAACCTTCCCCACGAAAAATTAGAAAAATTATTACAAGTATTTTGCCCGAGTAGATAATATAATAAAGGTAGGAGCATAAATTCAACCAAAATTATACACCAGATAAAGGTGAATCTGCAAATAAACCAAACACCTAGCTGGTAAAACACGGTTATCAACCCCTGATCCGTTATGTGATAGGAAGAGGGTGAACGAGTAACCCTCCTAAAATTCCTGATGTGTTTTTGTCCATAACCCTTTATCTGGGTTGTTGTAGAGTCCGCTCCTAAAAAACCACTTAGACCTCCTTCGAGGACGATGTTTACAACCACGCCCGCACTAGGCCGCTTCACTGGAATTGTTAAGGAAGATTGCTCTCGTATGGTGCAGCAGAGGGCTGGTCTTTTTGCAATAAACGGGTGTATTAATGATTGATACACCATTGAAAGCCAAATTTCCCTATATTGGTTAACAACTGAGCATTCGCGTATAAACTTAGAATGCAAACAATAGCATAGGACTATATTATGAGTGATCCCAATAGAGTATAACTTAATCAAAATTATTCTATAATTAAGATGATAAGCAATTGTGAGCATCAAAGGAGATGTATAAAAGCCACAAATGATTAGCAGCTTACGGCTGGGTGGAATGCTTGGATGAATTGACTTCAAAGAAATTTGTTCAACTAAAATGTTTATATTCCAAAAGACATTGATGACTCCCGGAATAGATTTGCTCCAGGCAGACTGGTTACTAGTTCTCTTAGGAGGAAGACTCTTAGGAGAACAAGTTTGCTTAAGATTGAAAATTAAACAAATAACTAATCCTCCATCCATGGCTTCAACCGAGTGTTTAACCAAAACAATACTCCTATAAGCCACTAGAATAATAATTTTAATATGCATTTGATTAGCTAAACCCCATCTCTTAGCCACTACCGAGTACTTAACCAAATTAGTACCCCATTTACGCCAAGGAGGAATCAATTTAAGCAAATGGAAGTCCAGCTTGACCAAAGCCTTATTATAATTCTTATAGTTGACTATGAAAGGATGTTTAGTCATAAGATGAGCATTAGTATATTTATACATAACTGGACCAAAAAATGGCAAATAGCTCCACGTTTTCCACGGATGGAAGGAGAGATTTCCATAATTATAGGTGCTACAAATAAGACAGTACCAATTCTGAAAGACAATCATACACTTGAGAGTTCTAAACAAGGAATGAGTACTATATGAAGAGATCAGATGAAAAAGAGTATTTTTAATCCCAAAGGTTGTACACAAATTGTCACCTGCATTTCCATATCCATTATTGACTGAAATGTTCATCAAATAGAGCAAGTTACAGTAGCAGAGATACATAACTACCAATTCATTCATAGCTGCAAGGATTTTAACATGCAAGGTATAAAATCCAAGAAAGCTTTCCAAAGCAAGAACATACATTACACAAAAATCCTTATCAAAAAACCACGTGAGTGGAGATATGACACCTGGTCCTTTCCCAACTTTGATCAAGCCCCCGTCGAGAGTATGATAATGAACCAAGCACAATAGATATTCCAAACCATAATTCAATATAAGGCATAACATAAGAGGCCAAGTAAACCTCACAAGAGTCATTAAATCCACTTGTGCAAACCAGATCTTTTCGAATGATGTAATTAGTGTACTCAAAATAACTTTGTTAAACCATGCAGTAGAAAAGGCTATGGAAACCCTTTCTGCGATAAATTGTTCAGAACCCTTTCGGGAGGTAATGGGTGAAGAAGAATACACCTCTATCACAGGTTTATGTATTGAAGGACAATAGCAGATAAAGCAAAGTATAACCCGAAAGGTCGCAACCTTCAGAGGACACAATGCATCAGCAGGATTTTCCATGGGAATCCCATCATCAACCGAAAGGTTTACATGTCCTTTAGATATCGATTTGGTTACTGCTCTTTGAGAACCCTTTCGGGATGTGAGAGGTGAAGGAGCACCGAACTCCTTCACAGGTTGGATTGAACACCCGGAGAGAATGTTATTTTGTACCAAACACACCAAATAGAATAGAACATTTATAAGGATTAACAATTTCAAGAAAGGGGTACAATAACAACGATGAAACCCACAACAAGTAGGAGTGAACTTACCCCAGAAGGCCGAAGCCCACATTGTCCACATAATCACCAGTGACAAAGCCAGGAAGATCATTCCATTATCAGTAGGAGTTGTGAATCCTTCAAACATTAGTTTATCCATCCTTTTTTGAAAACCCTTTCGGGGGATAGACTGAGAACCCTTTCGGGGGGTACAGGGTGAAATGGCACATGGCCCTTTCATGGCTTTGTTCAAACACCAAATTAAGGTATTTATTTTTTCCCAACACAGTACATTAACCAAAACACAATTTAGCATTAATAATTCAAATAAGGAACTTACACAGCTAAGGAGGAAGAACAAAACCTCTTGTGCAGGGACGAAACAGAAGGAAGGTTGTTTGACCCGATTGATGCCATCAGGAGGCAGATACAAATATAGCTCAAGGCACAGAAAGCCCTATTTGAGGAGCCACAACCCTACCCGCCTAGCGAGCCAAAGAGAGACACCCCCGGGACCCGACCAAGAGCCACCAACGAACCACAAATCCATGGAAACTCCGCCCCCATCGGAGAGCACTTTCTTTCTTTTCCTGAAGTCTTTCAACACCACGACCTTCACTTGTACTGTGATCTTCTTATTCACCTTTCCCCAACCGGCCGACCACCGATCCAAACACTGTTCAGATCGCAGCGGGAGAAAAGGGGAGAAACATGGCTTCGATTCCACCCCGAGGACAATATTGAGGCAGGAATCGGCAAGTTGTGTGACATAATTGTGCCGAGAAGCAAGATTGAGAGATATGGAGGCAAGGATGAGGCTATGCCGAGGAGGCTGAAGCAGGCTTGAGAAGCCATGAATCACTCTAGATTTGTGCACAAATCCAGGAAGAGAGGAGAGAATTACTCGGATCTGAAGAAGAATTAGCCAGATCAAGGCCCGATGAGGAGATTTAGGGGTGAAATTTGCAGGAGCAAGGGTTCGAGAAAGGGGCTTGGCAAGGGGAATTGGGGGCGCGTGCCGGAGCGCGTTCTCCATCTCCCGGGGGAGGGGTTGTCAGTATAATATATACTATATTAATATATACTTGTTTATAACAAAAATATGTACGTATAAAGTTTTTTTGTAGTTTATAAATTAGTTGGAAAGAGATACAATACAAATTTTTAAAATGATTTAATAAGGTAAAGTAGTAATAATACTCAAACACACCACCTAATATAATTGAAATAAATATATAATTATTGTCATAATCACATGATTGTGCACATACTTTTGAAGTTATGTAAATATATATACGTAACTTATTCATTATTTTCATTAGAAAGATGGCTAGAAAGAGAGGGAAATTAAAAGCGAAAATAATGGTAAGATGGTAAAAATAAAAAGATCCTAAAAGGTAGAAAAAATGATCTAAGAAGCCTCATCTAAGATGTAAAATAAGCATTAGTAATGCTTGAAAGTCTTAAAATATTATTTAGTTTTAGATAGTCATTTAAGATGTCTAAAATAAGTAAATTGTAAGAATTTTTTTTTTTGGCTCTAACTGATTTTTATAATTAATTTTTGAAATCGAGTATTCACAAATAGATTATTTTTCCTAAATTCATAAAAAAAAAAAAATTGCAAGCCTTAAAATATTGAAATTATAATAAGGGCCTTCTAGGTTGTATAAAATAAATATAGATGTAAAATATCATTTTGAATTTTTTTTTCTTCAATATTTGAAGCCAGACACCCATAAATTAATCTTAAAAGAGTGTTTATTTATTTATTCAAATTTCACATTTGTTTTTCTAAAAATTCTTCAATTTTTGTATGTAGATCTTAAAATGTTCTTTTTTTTTTTACGATTCCTAATAGTCATTTAAGATGTGTAGAATAAATATAATTTCTATCCGAAACAATTAGGTTAAAATTTTAAATAGATGTCATGTAGAATGTGTAGAGTTAGTATAGATTTATTCATTTTCGATAATTATTTTTCTAGAATTTTTGAAGGATAACATGTGCAAAAATAATTTCTTCTTAAAATTAATGATGTTTCTCTTCCATCTCCAAAAATATTTAAAAAACTTCAAGAAAAAAATGTTTATACCATATAATATGTAAATTTTGAGAAGAAATATGATTTTGAGAATCATTGATTTTTATAATTACTTTTTATTTTGACATTTGAATTAAATATCTATCCATTTTTAATATGACTGATAAATATAATATTGGAAACAAATATTTAAACTTCCCTTAATAATATCGATTAATAAGAAAAGAAACTTTTGATTAGTATGGAAATACGAAACAAATATGTTTAAAATATGAAACGTGTATTTTAAAATTTCAGCAATAATATTGACCAATAAGATAATACCATTTGAATAAAAAAATTAAGTTTAATTATGGGCGTGACACGTGAGCAAAATGCTAACAGAATTTGTATTATTATATTATTAATTATTAATTATTATTAATAGATTTTTATTTTGACATTTGAATTAATTGTCTAGACATTTTTAATACGATTGTGATGAATATAATATAGGAAACAAATATTTAAACTTCCCTTAATAACATCGATTAATAAGAAAGGAAACTTTTGATTAAAAAATTCAACTTTAATTTACAGAGCGACACGTCAGCAAAATGCTAGTAGAATTAGTAATATTAATAGATTAATAGATTGGCAATAGAAAGAATAGTCCACCGACTTATATATTAGGATGTGTTATGTTCAACTTTCGATGTGACCAAGACCCTTTATATATGGTCTCATTCACATCTCTCAACAAAGGTTTTCTATCTTTTGATAGATTTACCAATCAATCGAAACACAAAAAAGGTAGTAAGATTCTAAGGCAAACCCATTGGATTTTGCTTGTAAAAGCTTTGTTGGATCTATGCTAGTTATCTCCACGAACACAATACGTATCAATAGTACGTTTCTTCTTGTCCGTTTTAGATTCTTCATGTTGTGTTTGTTTAGCATTCCAACTTCCAAGAGTTGAAACTCAATATAATTCTAAATTAATTCCACGCAACAGTATAATTTCTGAATTCAGAACAATGGTGGGATAGTGGAAAGGATTGCAGAGCATTTGATTTCATTTGTCTTGTATCGTAACTGATTACAGCAGGATCTTTATATATACACTGATACACAGATTGAAGGGGAATAGGAAAGTTCTAGGATGCTGATGTTACATTGGGCTTCTCTTCCTTGGGCTCAAGTGTTGGGCTGGAGCCTTCAGTACCCCCCGACGATCCTAGCTGCCTAAGGCAGAGGTGGGAGCGATTCCTGTGAAACAAAGCAGATGCCTGAGCTTTTGTGAGAAGATCTGCAAGTTGATCCCGAGATGAAATGAAAGCCACTTTGAGAGTCTCGTTTGCCACCCTTTCACGAACAAAGTGGTAATCAAGGGATAAATGTTTGATACGATGATAAAGCACAGGATTTACAGCCAGATACGTCACCTCGAGGTTATCGCACCATAGGGTTGGAGCCTGTCGAAGACCAAGACCAATTGAACCCAACAGATTTTGCAGCCATATTAATTCACAAGTAGCGGTAGCTAGGGCCCTGTATTCAGCTTTTGTCGAAGATCTAGAGACCGTCGGTTGGTTCTTGGAAGACCATGATACGAGATTGGAGCCATGGTAGGTGCAATATGCCCCAACAGAGCGTCTATCTGAGCGATCAGCAGCCCAATCCGCGTCAGAAAAAGCAGAGATATCATGACGGAAAACTGATGAAATATGAAAGCAAAGGTCTTTGGTGTGATTGAGATATCTCATAAGTCGTTTAACAGCCTGCCAATGCACTTCAGTTGGCTTGTGCATATATTGAGAAACCTTATTTAAGGCAAAGGCGATGTCTGGTCGCGTAAAGCTGAGATATTGTAAGCTCCTGACTATGCTGCAAAACAGTTGAGGATTGTGGAACAGAGGGGAATCAGTAGTGGTGTCAACAGTTGGCGAGATTGGAGTGGCGATTGGCCTACAATTGCTCATTCTTGCTTTTGATAAAACCTCAGCAATGTGCTTTGATTGACATAGAGAGAAGCCTGATGCATCCCTACTAATTTCAACGCCGAGGAAGTAGTTTGCTTCACCCAAGTCACGAACAGGAAAATCCCTGGAAATAGCATTCACAAAACTAGCAGATAATGCAGGATTAGATGCCAAAACCAATAGATCATCAACGTATACCAATACGAAGGCGAAATGGTGACCCTGGCGATAAGCAAAAAGGGAGTTGTCTGAAGGACATGGACTAAAACCAATGGATAGAAGGTAATCGGTGAGGCGAGAAAACTAAGCACGAGGGGCTTGTTTAAGACCATATAGTGATCGATTGAGTTTGCAAACATGATTAGGATGGGAGGAAATAATGAAACATGGAGGTTGAATGACATAGATGTCTTCCTCAAGGGTACCGTGAAGAAACGCATTATGTATGTCGAGTTGTCGAGTTGTCCAACCATTCATCGCTGCAAGGGACAAAAGAAGACGGATTGTGGAAGGTTTGGCTACGGGGCTAAAGGTTTCCGAGTAGTCAATGCCCGGAACTTGGTGGTAGCCCTTGGCAACAAGTCGGGCTTTCCGACGCTCAATACTCCCATCCGATCGACGCTTTGTCTTAAAGACCCATTTCACACCTAAAACATTGAGGGATGGATGAGGAGGAACCAATGTCCAGGTGTTTGTCTCAAGTAAGGCTTTGAATTCATTGGCCATGGCTTGGCGCCATTCTGGATATTTCGACGCTTCTGTGAAACAAGAAGGTTCCTCCGGGATAAAATTGGTGTTCGAGCAAGACGGCCATGGAATTGTACCGTCCGAGCGAATTAAGGGTCTGTGGATGTTGTCTCGGCCTCTTGTGATCATTGGATGTGGTGTGGGTGTTTGCACTGGCTGAGGTGGGGGTGAAGGAGACGGCGAGGTAGAGCTTGGGGATGGGATATGAACATGGTTAAGGTTCTCCGTTTGTGTGTATGGATTGCCTTGGGCCGGACCGGGAAATGGGCCAAACAAGGGAAGTTGGGCCAAAGGAGGGTCGGTGGTTAAAATAGGAAAATTGGGGGCCCTCTTTGAAAATGGAAACTCAGTTTCATGAAATAGAATATCCCTTGAAATATAAACTTTGTTCTCCACCCAATCAAGACACAAGTAACCCCTGTGATTCGGTGAATAACCCACAAAAAGCATGGGTTTAGAACGTAAAGCAAACTTGTGTTGATTATAGGGACGAAGGTTCGGGAAGCATAAGCAACCAAAGACTCGAAGAAATTTGTAGTCGGGATGGGAACCAAACAAGGTGAAATAGGGTGAAGTTTTGTGAATAATGTGAGATGGGATGCGATTGAGAAGATAGGTGGCTGTATGGAAGGCATAATCCCAAAATGAAAGGGGGAGAGAAGCATGGGTAAGAAGGGTAAGTCCCATATCGACAATGCGACGATGTCGCGACTCAACGCTTCCATTTTGTGGATGGGAATAAGGACATGTGAGTCTATGGTGAATCCCCAAATGTGCAAACAAGGGTTTTAATTTGGAAAACTCAGTTCCATTATCCGTTTGGATAGACTTAATGGATCGATTAAAATGATTTGTAACAAGTGGAATGAAAATTCGAACAATAGAATTGACCTCATCCTTTGATTGAAACGGAAATACCCATATGAACTTTGAGTAATCATCAACAATAGATAAGAAATATTTGTTTCCATTACGTGAAATAACATGGGAGGGTCCCCAAACATCCATGAACAAGAGATCTAACACCGAAGTGGAACGAGATGCACTTGGTTTGTGAGGAAGAGCATGGGCTTTTGCTTGGGAGCAAGAAGCATAGGGATGGGCTGATCCAGAAGGCCCAGTTAGGTTAAAAAAAGAACAGACAAGAGATGTGGTTTCTTTGGAAGGGTGACCCAGTCTACTGTGCCATAGGGGAGTTGGTGAAGTTGAAACGGCAGTGGTTGTGGTATGCAACGACGGTGGTTGTACTTCAGGCGACGGCCAAACATACAATCCACCATCAACGGTTCCCTTGAGAAGAACCGCCCCCGTCTCGGAATCCTTCACACAAAAGGAATCGGTGTCAAAAATGAAATAAACCTTATTTTCACGGCAAAAATGATTAACGGAAATCAGATTTCTCTGTAAATCAGGGGCATGAATGATATTTGAAAGATGAAAGGTGCAAGAGGGATGAAGGAGTTTAGTGGAACCGTAGTTCTGGATTGGGAGGGAGGAGCCATCGCATAAGGTCACCGTCTCAGATCCTTCATACGGTAGACGATCAAATCGTAAATTGGAGATGTCAGAAGTGTAGTGGTGTGTAGCCGCAGTATCTGGAAACCAGGAATTGGTGTTGGTATTGTTGGCCTGGAAAGATCTCGGAGGGGGAGGCAGAAAGCTGTGATCGAATCGACTCCAGCAACGGGCGGCCACATGCCCCTTCTTTTCACACAACTGACATGTGGGTCGAGTATATGGGGCTCCTGAGAAATTTTGATACGAACGACCGCCCCGAGAATACCTCCGGCCACCCCGATTATCTCGGCCTCCCCTATTTCCAGAGAAGTCTCCCCGTCCACGGCCACGGCCGCGATTCGAGGTGAAATTTGCCTCAGGAGAAGAATCGGTAGATGTATTGTTGAGAGATACCTGAGTGGTGGCTCGGAGAAGCTCTTGTTGACGTGCTATCCTTGCTTCCTGTCTGAGAATATGGGTGAGAACTTCATGAGGGGGAGGGAGAACAGAGTTGGAGGTGACGGCTGTAACCATTGCGTCATACTCTGTTCCCAAGCTAGCGAGAAGATAGGCTATGAACTCATCATTGGAGACTGTTGACGGAAAAAAATTCACAAGTCAAAAAATTACTTATGGGATAAATATCACCTAACGATAAAAATGCACATATGTGATATAAAAAAAATATATATATATGAAGTGAAGAAATTCATATCACGAGAAAGTAATTGCCCTTGATAATTGGTGGATCCAATTTATCACACCTCAAAATGAAATGCCACATGTGTGCGGTACAGTCAAAGCAAATTGAAGAGGATATAAATCGGAACGGTTACAAGTGGGAAGGAAATGGCGGTGGTAATTGCCTACCGTTACATTGTCCAGCCTTCATGGCTAATTAAATGTCTACTGTTACACTTCCCTCAACCTCTATATAATGGGCACATGGGTGTTGAAAAAGGGGGGAACCAAAAAAGAAAGGACGAAGAGAAAGGGTGCACTTCCGGCTAAGAGAAGAAATCATCAGCAACATCAACGCTTCCAGCTACAGAAGCAATCATCGACAAGCAAGAAAAGGCTACCTACGGGCATATACTGTGGTAAGGGGGATGTAATCAGTGGATTTTTTGTGCTAATTTCTACTTGCTAGTGTATTTGTGTTCTATCTCTTCTTCGTCATAAAAAAAAAACAGAGAGAAGAAAGTAAGGACAAGAAGCAGGTTCAATACAAGATCAGACAAATAGGTGATGGCAACTATGAGAGGGTCACTCAAAGATGGAGCCACACCAAGCCAATTGCTGGTTGAAGGAAGAATCAAAAAAAGTTTACCGGGAGTTCGCAGGCGCGCTCTCGTTCACCTCGTGGCCTGTTCATCCTACAAACGAATAAACTTCGTCGCCTGTTTAACAAAGATTTTGGGTGTGAAAAATTCAGAAAAAAAGAGATCGGAGAGGAAAAAAAAGAGAGAGAAAAAGAGATTGAGTGAAAAAAAGATGAGCAAAAAACCGTCAATACAAGGAAGTGTGCATATTTGCAGGGATGTGATCTGAGCAATCTATAGTATTCACATTGAGCAAAGAGCAGCCACGCAACGGCAACGGGAGCAGTTGAAATTTCCATCGCCGGCAAGGAGCTTATCAACGTCGCCGAAAGCTTGCTCCCGGAAGCCGACGACTCACAATGGAGCCTCCCCGGTGATCCCTAACAGATACCCAGGGAGTCCTACACTCTCTCACAACTCCAACGGCTAGCCATATGACGCCAAGACGATCATCAAATGCAGCTCAAGGGGAAACACGATACATGGCCAGCAAGGTGTTCTTTCCGTTCCTCTCGATCGCTCACCAATGAATCCGACATGCCCTTGACCCAAGTTCTCTATCCTATGTCATGCCACCTACCACCGAAGGTCAACAACTTTCTCTAAAGAGTAGTCGAAGCAACCTCGAACGCCCGACAAAAGAGGAGTACAAAAACAGGCCTGAAATGATGTTTTTATGGAGGGAGAACAGCTGCTCAAACAGCAGGATTCCTGCACAACATAGCAACTGAAGATGTTGATTCCAAAAGAAGGTCATGCAAGGAGTATGCCGGAAGAAGCGGCAGAAAAAAACGGAGCTCTGTGGTGGCCGCGACAAACACCAGAATTTGGCTTGTCGACCACCTGTGGAGGATTCCTGCACAACATAGCAATTTTGTGCACTCCTCGAGCAACCGAAGATGATCTCTGCGTGCCCTTGGCTCCATTTTCCAGATTAATGCCATACATACTACATCCCAAGACCCACAAATGCCCCTGAGAGTTGATCGAGGAGGTCTGGAACACACCGCAAAAGAAGCCACGAAGAGCATATATATGCTATATAACAAAAATGTCTATATAGCAGTCAACTTGGCGATACTATTGTGAACAATTCCCTCTACATCTAAGTACAAATAGGGTAGATTTCAATAGAGCATATTGCAGAGAGCACGTCCAAATAAAAAGCAACAAAATCGGAGCTCTGTAGCAGTCCAGGAAACGCTGAGAAATTGACATGTTCACGCAGTTTCTGCAAATGAACTGCCCAGCAGCCCACTTTAAGGCCCTATTGCGTTCAGCTACGGGAGTATATGAGCCAACAGAAACTAGTGATAGATAAAAGACATTACAAGGAACATGGAGTAACAAAACTCAACGAAAACGGAGCTTTGTAACAGCAATGGCAAGGCTCCAAAGTTGGCATGCTCACACAGTTTTGCAAGTTCTTTTGCAACGGTTCGCGTTCGTCCATGGTGAGCTACTGCGTCGGCACTTTCCGAGAGCCTCCTATGATGGTGGATTATAATTGCGGTGCTTGGAAGCCTTGGCCATGTCCGTCAAAGCGTCCCTCGAGCTTGTCACATACGCAAGTCCAGTTTGACGACTAAGACGGATAGAGGTTGACACACAATTTCGATGCAAAGTCACATCAAGCCAAGTTTAAATTATCCGCAAGAAATTCGGTGGCTTAACATTCTCAACAAGCTACTCAAGCGGCATCAAGCTCAGCAATAGTCAAGAACCGCCTCAAGGAATTGAAATTGGGTAAAGGAGGTTGGGGAGATTGAAGAGAGACTTTAGCCATAGAGGCTTGAATCTAGGATAAGGCGGCTGCTAGGTTGTCTTCAGCCATGGAAAGGAAGGATTTTTAGGGTTTGAAAAGAGAAAAACGACGCTAGTCGTTAGAAAGCTCTGATACCATTCTAAATTCAGAACAATGGTGGGATAGTGGAAAGGATTGCAGAGCATTTGATTTCATTTGTCTTGTATCGTAACTGATTACAGCAGGATCTTTATATATACACTGATACACAGATTGAAGGGGAATAGGAAAGTTCTAGGATGCTGATGTTACATCGGGCTTCTCTTTCTTGGGCTCAAGTGTTGGGCTGGAGCCTTCAGTAATAATTGAAGCTCCTAATTATCTCTCTCTTGGCCACATGCAACCAGTTGCAGACCTTCGATATGACGCTATCAATAATTAGTACGTGTGACATGATCCCGCCAAATGATCGGTCGTTGACTGACAGTTGATAATATAACCCATCTTAATTTGTACTGGTACTATCAATTTAGGGGTGGCCATGGGTCGGAATTCAGATTATTCAGTAATAATTTTTGTAGAACTGTATTGATACAGGATATTTTAAAAAAAAATCTCACCAGACCATATTCCTCAAAAAAACAAAAAAAAATCTCATTTGATGTGCCCTTTCTATAGCTAGTACATTTTGTGACTAAACACATGTATAATGTATTTGTAAATTAAATTCTTTTGGTTTTTTCTATATTAGAATTTGAAATTAAAAACATGTATTAATCTAACTTATTGGGTTTTTAAAAACTTCCTAGCTTTTCCATTACGTAATTAAACAGTGGCGGCTGCATGCCTCCCCGAAAGGTGGGCGAAATTCTACACTACGAAAGTGTTACATCGTCAATTCATCAACAAAGTATTCAATGATACAAGTCTACATACAAATTCAAATGTTCAACACCAACCATTGAAATTAGTGAATACATATGGAAGATTAAATAGTACATAATATAAGTTCACTTTGATGATAGAGGGAGTAAATCCATCTTGCGAGTTCTCATAACTTGATAATGCTTCAAAATAGGTTCGTTGTTGATAATTTTAAAGATCTCTCTCTCAATGTAGCACGTACACAAGATTATCAAAGAGGTGATCATCCAACATCTTGTTATGCAAATCTGAATTGATAATATTCATCCCAAAAAATGCTCTTTCAATGGAAGCAGTCGCAACTGGTAACACCAAAACCAACTCTAAAAGTCGATAAACCAAGGGGCAATATGAATTCCTACTTGATAATATTATAGCTGTCATGAGTAAAATCTGCACCATAGATCTTGAGGAGGATTGGCGAGATACAATCCTGCAAGATCAACAAAGAACGAGGTCGGGGCGGGGCTTGTCTCCCCGGAGCAGCCTCCGACGCTCAAGTCAGAATGTGTCGGCTCTCAGAAGCCTCTCAACCCTAGTAGACAACTCGAATATATAATGAGGATTAGGGTTTGGGATTAGGGTTCACCTGGTAAAAGACGTTTATGCCCCTAGACATCTTATTGAATTACTTTTGCTCTCTCAATTGCCCCTCGGGTTTCCTTATCACGATCTAGTGATGAGGGAAGACGAATAACATGAGTAATGCTTGCCCCTTGTCTTCGTTGTATCCTGTAAGCTTTAGCATTCTCGACCGAATAGCATGATATAATGCAGTTGGTGCGTCATTAACTGATCAACTGAAAGGTACGGTTCAAAATGATTAGATGAATTCTTTGCCATAAATGAGAGACGGTGTCAGTTGATGAATTTTTTATTTCAATGAACTGGCCCATTTTTCTTATAAAAAAACACAACTAATTTTTGAATCATAATGTAATCTATGATACCCCGAAACTCCATTTCATATCGGTTTCGCGTTTCTGTATATGGTTTCTGTATATGAAGAAACTCTGAAACTCCGCGGAAACACTTCAGAAACGTTTCTGAGATGTCAGAAACTTTGACCAATTCATTGACCAAAAAGGTCAGAACTTTGACCGTTTCCGTTTGGTCAGAAATGTTTCCGACTTATCAGATTGCGTTTCCACTAATTTTATAGTTAAAAAAAATAAAAAAATCAAACCCTAAATCATGTTTCCCCTTCCTCCCGTCTGAAACGCCTATTTCCTACTATCCTTGTCGCCTACTTCTCCTCCATTTTCCGTCCACCCTCCTCTACCTTGCTCAATACTCTCTCCTTCTAAGCTATGTTCGGTCAACCCTCACTTGTAGAACTTTCTTTGATAAGCTAGAACTTAAGGAAGATTTAACTAAGTACTCCCTCCGTTTCCTTTTAAGTGACTTTTTCAAATCATGCACGTAGTTTTAGAACGATAAAAACTATATTAAATATTAATATTTTAATAATATTTTTTAATAATATGATACTTATCACCAATAAGTATGAGATTATCGAAAAAAATATTTTAAAAAATTATTATTTCATATAGTTTTTCACACCTTAAAAACGTGCATGAATAGTAAAACGACAATTAAAAGGAAACGGAGGGAGTAGAAGATTGATGTTGGATTGATTACTTTGTGTTGTTGTTGACTATGTTGTTATTAAAAACTAAGTTACTTTATTTTGTTGGTTGACAAGACATTTAATATATTTCACATGTCTGTATTGATTTCAGTTAATGAGTAAGGGCACTGTTTATCATGGTATTGAACATTTTAATTTGTAGCTTTAATGATGCATGCAATGTGTATCACTTAGTGATATGTTTATTGCTCTTATTTATACTTTTAAATGAACATATAATTCATATATTTCCGTTTCCTCGACGTTTCCATTTCCTACAAAATTCGGATTATCGTTTCCCAGTTTTAGTTTTCCTTCCGGTTTCCGTTTCTGTTTCTGTGTAACATAGGATGTACTAGACCCTTCTTTTATTTGGGAAAATCATAAAGTCGATTAATACTTATATATACCCATCGACTAGAAACATTTCAAAATATCCAACCAAGAAGATGTTGATATATTTAAAACCCCACGGCCTATGATTGAATCTTTATTTTGATTAAGAATACATTCGCCATCTTAAGTAAAGAAATCGGGTTCTCTCATCACCAGACTGAATCTGATTGTCGATCTCTGTTTATATAATCACGAAACTGAGCATTGGTTAATTTGAATGTCGTCTGCAGTTGTGTATATACTTGTATCTTTGTCGACAAGCGAAAAATGCTTCACATTCTTTAGTTTTATCGATATGTTTTTACTCATTTTTCTAATGGCCGGTTTAAAGTAAATCACTGTAGTAATTTTTTTTGAACATAGATCAAAGCAAATTAGCAAACTATAATAATAATAATCATAAAGGATGCGATAGGAAGTGTTAATTCAGCAATCACAAATAAATTAGTGTACTTAATAGTTACGAAAAAACAACGAACAAAAAAAAAAGTATAAGCGAGTGGTACGCGATATTCAAACGTACCCAACTTCGCAAAGAATCATATCCGATCCCCCTCTCATCTCTCAATTCCTACCTAATAAAAAAAAAGTTAAATATTCTCTTTAATGAAAGCACTAAATCGATCCATGGCAAGCAATGGGTCACTCAACTACCTAAATTGATCACTGCAAGCTCCGAACGGTCTCCCTGAAGCAATCAGGGTCGGCTGGGATCTGGATCACCCCTTCTTGCCTATACCCGAACTCGTCTGCTGACGACTCGAGCAACGACACGATCACTGGGTGAGACATTAGGTGGGTGGGTATGAGAAACCTCTCCCTCGCTCCTTCCTCGGCCCCCACCAACACCGGAATGTATCCCTTCCGGACGGGTCCCTCCCATTCCCAATGATCGTCGCCGGATAGCCTCGTGTACCGAGGAGGCGATGAGGAGGCCGACATCGCCTCCTTTTGCTTCCTTGCATTGACTAGAAGCTTTCTCATGATGGCCATATTTTCGACTTTCCGACCCGATTCGATCCGATCGAGTAGCTGTTAAGCTAAGTAGTTTATAGGTACTTGAAAATTGTAACTTGTAAGTGATAACTTTGTAAATGATCATATGAGTGTATATATATGGGGTGGGGTGGGAGGTTTCGGGGAGAGGGGTGGGTGGGGCCCAGCTTATAGTTGTTGACTAGTCAACGGTAAACAATCCCAGCAGTTGCTGTTTGAATGGGAAATTAAATTAAATTAATAATTAGGTTACCCCACATGTGTATTTTATAATAGGCATATGATTCCTTTGACACTTGAAAAATCTACAAATTGATTTATAATACAACTAAGTTGAAGGGTCATTTTCAACGTATAAATGCGAAGGGTATGGTGTGACATACGATTTTCATACCTCTTTAATTAGTTCTGAACTTCTGATTATACGAATACGGATACATACTCTTTTAATTTCATGTATATAAAAGGTTCTCAAAAAAATAATTCATGATATAAACGTTTATTCTGTGACAAAATGTACGTGCGTGACATATTATAATCGTCACTAGCTATAGTATGGGTGTTATATGAGCCGTGTAGTTTGAGCTCGGTTCGTGTTCGACTCGATAAAAGCCTAACTTGAGTTCGTTTATTTTATTAAAAAAAAAGTCGAGAATGAACACATTTTTAAACTCGGTTAAAGTTCGAGTCGCTCAATTTAAGTTCGAATATTTTCAATTTTGTGAAATTTATAAAATTTTCTTTATATTACTATGGTCTGAGCAAATAGGACTGCTTAATGCTCGAAAAACGCTCGGTTTGAACTCGTTCATTTCCTTAAAGAGTTGAGTATGAGCACAATTTTAAGTTCGAGTCCAAATTTAGGCTCGAACCCGGATCGCTCTGAACAAGCTGAATATGAATAAGAAATACGCAGCTCGTTCAGCTCGAATAACAGTCATAGTCACTCGTCATCCGATATTAATTACTCTTATGAAGCTGGAAAAGTTCAGATTCAACACCAAAAAATGAGAGAATTTGCCATTTATGATTGAGAAACGAAGTTCAATCAAGAATATGTTACAGAAGCACTCGGATCTACAATGGAGGAAAGCTTTATTTATACTAAAACACACCCACCTGTAACCTCAAAATCTCTACTTTACACGTGTCCTTGCTGGAGACCATTTCTCACCCTTGGATGAGCCTAGCTGTGTAATCGAGAGTGTGATAGTTAGAACAACAGTTGTAGGAATAATGCTTAAATAAAGGTTTTATAAAGGATTTTAATTTTCACAATCTTATCCATATTAAAATAAAAGGGAAAAATGTTTTTAACTGTTTTTGAGGGTTTCTCTCAACTAAGAAGGTGGGTGGGAGAGTGGGAGGAAAAAACACGCGTTGCCTCACCTTATAACAGATCTTTCAGGGTTTTAAGAGTTAGCGTGCGTTTTCCCATCAAAATAATCCTCTCTGAGAAAAAGTTCTGAGTTCCTGGAATGATTCCAAATCTCCTTTGGCGAGTGCACGCGATCGGAGGTGCTGTGTAACCTTGGGGGCGATGCCTGAAGCCGACTTGCACCGTGGTCGGGGCGAAATCGCTTCTAAGGCCGTGGGTTCGGATATATACCACGCCACAGCAATTTGTGTTTTCAGATGAGTTTTACACTTTGATTTGATATTCTTTGATCTAAATTGAAATTGTTAATGGTTTTTACTAACAACTTAGAAGCGATTTCCTTAGGCGGAAGCGATAGTCGGGACTCGTCTCCTCTCCGCCGAATTAACGCAAGGTAGGAAATCTGAGCAGAAGTTCTACTCCGACGTATTGCGGAGGCTGAGACGCCGAGATGGTTGCTAAACGTGAGATCCAACAACTTAATTGAGCCTGAGGAGATCACGATGCGGTAGATTAGAACCTGGACGAACGGCGATGGTGCGCAGAGGCAGGAGAATCTCCGCCCAAGGAGATCGACGTCGTTGTTTCCACGCGAAGATCAAGCGACGAGCTCTTCATCGAGCCGGAGAGGCCGAAATTCTGGGAGATTTCTTCCCTCTTCCCAGCCAATTCGTTCTGGTTCAAGAGATGCGCAGCCGGCCTCACAAGATCGACGAGAGGGCACTGCTTCCTATGCCGAGATCTCTTCGCCGACTTCGGTGAACGCAGGAGCCAGAAGCAATAGAGGCTTCGATCATCTCTCTCGATCGTGCGGGGCTTGTTTCAAGGGTTTCCCATTCCACGGAGCGTTGATGGTTGAGGGTTGAGTTTACAGCAGACTATCGAGGAAGTCTGAGAACAATCGTCCTAGGGTGCCATCAATGTCGAGCGATTGATGGGGCTCGATCGAAGACGCCGGTGCCACCGTCTTCGGCCATAGATCGCTGAATTCTGTGGTTGAGAAGAGAAAGAAGCTATGCTGGAGATGGCGGTGACGGTTAATTTGGTACCATGCTCCTCGAAGGTGTAGTTGGTGGCGGCGGCACCACCGCCTGAGTCGTCGATGGGAGTTCCAGTGGTAGGCTGAGGAGGAAGGAGGCCGAGCTCGCTGCAATGGTGGCCTGGGCGTACTCGGGGCTTTTCGGGCTTCCTTTCAGGCTGAGTCGGGCTACTGGAGACCTAAGAGTTTGGGCTTTCAATCGGGTCACATCTAGGTTGGGCTCCTTCGGTTTTTTAGGATAGTAGCAGAGGCGGCTCGGTGATTGTGTACTCCAACATCACCATGGACATGGAAGGTATATTTATACTTTGCCTTAATTAATTAAGACATATCTTGACTTAATTGATATGGCAATGTTTTGATTTCTTCAAACTAGGCCATTTCTTTGGTCTTTCGGTAGAAATTTGAATTGGAAGTAAATCAAATTGTGATGATACTAATTAGTGGAATAAAAACTAATATATGTGGTATTAGTTCATTGATAGCATGACCGAATATATGGCAACTAGCTAAGGTTTATGAGAAAGAAAAATAAGTTCATAAATACATCCTAGTTTCAATTTCGAATCACTTGATTTATGATCTGGGTGATTGCAAATTGATTAAAATGTGTTATCATGATGATTTTGTATAACCCAAGTTTAACTTGTGTGGTTAATTTCATGATGCGACGTATGCGGAGTGGCACTGGGATGTTGGTAGCAAAATCATTTGCTATGGTTGCTAGAGGCAGGAGTTAAAGAAGCTCAGGATGGTAATGAACCACTCGAGTCTTCACTTTGGTCATACGAAGAATCTTCTTCTACCGATCGAGAACACTCGTGTCGGCCTATTTTGTGAGATAAGTTTGAAATTAATCTGGCAAGCAATTCTTGCTTTACTTATTAATTTTAACTATACAAAAATGCATATATGTTGGTCAGGTTCATGTGCATATGCTTTATTAAACTATGATCATGAAGTTATGATATGCCTCTTTCCGTTTGAGCTTGGATATATCATTATGCATGCATATATGTGAATGTTGATCGATGACATGATATTAGGACATATATATATATATATAGGAAGATGTTTCTTTGAGAGAACTCCATAAATGCTCCTAACCTCTAACTTGGTTGTTGATGATCAAAATATGGTGATGTGTGCATAAATGTTAAACGTGCTAAATACCTTTTAAACCCGTAATTGAGAGGACCACTAGATTGTTTGAGTTAATTTGATGTTAAACTCTAAAAGCATGTGTGGTAAAGGTGTTATATCACATTAGATGATCTTTAGACATACCAAGTTGCATGCATTGGCTAAGATCAAAGATGTAGTAGAAAAAATTGTTCTTGATATATACATATAAGATATAAAACCAACTTGCATAGAACCAAAATGATTTAGACCCGATAGAGGTAGGAAGTAAGATGCTACAAGAGAAGTTAGACAAACCCCCATATAAGGTGTGGAAATGAGAAATGTGGGGGTATTTGACTAAAGTGGTTGTACCTTCCTTTAAGTGAGATGATGTTGGATCTAATATGATTGATTATATATATATATATATATATTTGTTGGTTATGATGAGAACAATTGCATTGCTTATGTGCTTAGATGATATAAATACGTGTGAATATCATGATGCTGAGTTTTTTTAGCGATGTTTACTTTTAAGTAAAATCATAATCATAATAGTATTCTTGTATGTGTGCTTATGTCTATATCTTTGTCTTTACTTGATTCAAATGATGAGAATGAATCTAATGAGCTTAGATGAGTAATAGACATATAATTGAAACTAGATGTGAGTTTAAGTTTGAGACAACTCTGTTGGATGAACTCGTATGTGTGAATTAAAGTGAAGTACCTCTTATTTATGTTCTTAAGTTAGAAGATGAACTTAGAACACATAAAGAGGTTATGAGTCCATCTTATGCTAGTTTCTTCTAAAAGATGCTATAGACATTGAATTGGAATCTATTATGTGTATCCCTTCTTGGGAACTAGTTGACTTGCCTAGAGGTTTCAAAACCATTAAGTGTAAATGGATCTCTAAAAGGAATTTTAGAACGGGTGGTTTTATAATTCTATTATAAGATTTAAGGCAAGACTAGTGGTTAAAGGATTCATACAAATATGGAATTTGATTTCGTTAATGCATATTCTCAAATGATTATGATTGTCATTTACATTTATTATTTGCTTTAGCATTTAATTATAAATCAACAGTGCATCAATGGATGTTGAAATGTGGTTTAAATGACGATCTAGAGAAAGAGATATGTGGAACAGCCTACGGGCATGTGGTTCCAAGAAAAGAGATTTTTGTGTTCACTTAAGAAATCAATATATGGCTTTAACCAAGCATATTTGAAATGTTATGAGGATTTTACCAAACTGTGTTGAAGTTTTGGTTTTGTGTATATAATGCATGTTTTTATACCAAGATGTATTACATTGGTTATGTGCCTTTATATGTATATGAGATGTTGATTTTTGGCACTAGCTTGCATGTGATAAATGATTTGTTTCCTCTTCGTTTGAGATGAAAGATATGGGTGAAGTTGATGTGTTTCTAAGTGTTAAAGAAACTAGAAAAAAAAAATTTGCTTCATTCCATTATGTAGAGAAATGTTGAGAAGGTTTGATAACTTTATCGTTGTGCCAGTATGATCGAGCATTCTTATTATGATGATGTTATAGCTCCACTAGTGGTTTTGTTTTGAAATTATGTGGTGGTGCTATATTGTGAAAATCATGAAAATTGTCATGTTTGCTAGATCGACTATGAAATATGAGATCATAGTTCTAGATATAGCTGGACAAGAGATTGATTGGTTGAGAATGTTACTGGCTTACTTACCTTTGTGGGGGCATGAAGCTCTATCTAATTCTCTACACTATGACTCAGATTTGCTATTTGTGTAGCTAGTAGCAATACATAGAATGGCTTAATTGCTTTCTCGATCCTAGCTTTCGTTGTTGGTTTGACTGCGTAGTTTTGAGCGTGGAAAATAGTAAACAATTTAAGGGCCAAATGGCTTGTCTTGAAACTATACTTGATCCTTCAGCTACTAAGTTTGACCCAATCAGGTTTGACCAAATGAGTACTTACAAAAATAAAACAAATTCGAAAAACACTTGGAAAAACAATGGTAAGAATACATAGAAAAAAGTGACCAAATATGATGGACAAAACTATAAAAATTCGATTATAAATGAAGATTATCTCATTGAATGTATGTGGTATTGCTAGACGAAATCTATGGGCAGAAATAGAGACATTTTGCAAGATAGAAAAAATCCAAATCCTTGCTCTTAAGGAAACAAAAACTGAACAACAACCAAATGAGACAATATGGAAAAAATCAGGTTTTGATGCCATGGTTTGGTCTCCCGCAGTTGGTCGTCCTGGTGGCATTTGTGTTTTATGGAAGAGTTTCCAACTCTTCAATGATAAACTTGACCTCATAGCAAGAGAGCAATGATTCATCACTCTTAGATACGAAAATGTTAATAACGAAAATGTTAATAGGCAAATTACCCTAGCTTTATGCTTTGCTTATGCCCCACCAAATGAAAGAGACAAAAATGAATTTTGGGAGCATTTGACAAACCATGTGAGTAGTTTACAATATCCATGTATTATTATCGGAGACCTCAATGAAATACATAATAGTAATGAAAAATGGGGTGGAGTTACTCCACACCCAAATAGATTCTCTCGATTACTGAATTTCAAAAACCAATGTGACATGGTGGATATCCCTTCTTTGGGGAATGAGTTTACTTGGCGGAAAAACAAAACGGACATCAACAACATTTATGAAAAAATAGATAGGACTCTTGTGCAAGATCCGGTGATTCAATCGTACCCAAACATAGTAACAAAAAACCATGCTTTTACAACATCTGACCATTGTCCCATTTCAGTAGAACTAACAAACAATTAACAATGTAAAGCAAGACCATTCAAATTTGAGAAAATCTGGTTGACAAGAAGTGATTATAGAAATATAGTCAAACAAGCTTGGAGGACAAACTTTAATGGATCACACATGTTCAACCTAGTGAACAAGACACAACTTATGAAAAGACTTTCGAAAGAATGGAATACAAAAACCTTTGGAAATATTTTTCGACAATTAAAAGAGGTAGAAGAAGCTCTGATTGAACTTCAAAATCAAAATAGTAGAACACAACACCAAGAAAACAACCAAAAACAAAAGAGGTTTATAAACAAAAAGGAGAAGATGTTAGAATACCACAAGATATATTGGAGTCAAAGAGCCAAAACAAAACACCTTAAGCTAGTAGACACTAATTTAGGATACTTTCATAAAATTGAAACAACAAAGAGAAACAGAAAAGTGATAAGAGAAATCATTAAATGAGGGAATGACAATCAAAGACGAGGAAAATATTAGAGTAGAAATTAAAAGAGAGTTCGGGCAAAGATTCAAAAAAGTACAAATCAACATGCCAAAACTCAACGAGTACCTCAATCTTATTAACTCTGAAATTTCATAAGAACATAATGAGAAGTTAACTAGAGAAGTTACAAATGAAGAGATGAAGAGAACAATGTTCTCAATAGGAAAAGACAAATCCCCATGACCTGACGGGATGACAACAGAGTTCTACAAAAAGTATTGGGATATAGTGAGTCCTTCAGTCATACAAGCTATCAAAGGATTCTTCCGGTCTGGAAGGATGTTGAAGCAAATCAATCAGACATTTATCACGCTTATACCTAAGTGTGAGAATCCAAGCTCAACGAACCATTTCAGACCTATAAGTTTATGCTCAACAATTTACAAAACAATTGCGAAAATAATTTCGGAAAGGGTGAAAGAGACCTTACGAAAGATAACCCACCCGCTTCAAGAAGCCTTTGTTTCTCTTAGAGATATTCAAGATAATATTTTGATATCCCATGAAATTTTCCACTCTTTCAAAACAAGAAAAGGAAAAGATGGACGGATGGCTCTTAAATTAGATATGGAAAAGGCTTATGATAGAGTTGAATGAGAATATATGCTTTCAGTCCTTCGAAAATTCGGTTTTTGCACAAAATTTGTGACTTAGATTGAAGAGTGTGTGAAAACTGTTTCATTTTCGATTCTTGTTAATGATGAACCAACTGATGTGTTTAGACCTGAGAGAGGCTTAAGACAAGGAGATCCCATTTTCCCCTTTCTGTTCATTATTGTTGTTGAGGTTTTTTCTAGGAAGCTTCAGTTGGCTTGTGATGAATCGAATAATTCGGTTAGATTTGGTTTTGGTAGAATGGGACCCAAAATTCCCTTTCTTTCCTTTGCCGACGACGTCATCATCTTTTCAAAAATGAATAATGAATCTTGCACCCAAGTAAAGAAAATCATTGATGAGTATTGCTTTATTTCATGACAAAAAGTCAATTTCCATAAATCTGCTTTTAAGGTAACCCGAGGTGTGTCTGACCACCAAAAGCAAAACATTCACACTATTTTGAACATCACAAATCTAGTTGCGCTTGAAAAATACCTTGGATGCCCAATAATCAATGGATGTGTTAACAAAGACACCTTTAATGAAACAATTGGGAGGACTAAAGATCAACTAAGCAAATGGAAGACCAATTCTCTATCTCAACAGGGAAGAGCGGTCCTGACCAAAGCAAACCTATCCACAAAGCCAAACTACTTGATGCAGAGCTTTATGCTTCCAACCCACATTCACAATGAACTGGATCAAATCAATAGAAGGTTCTTTTGGAATAAAGATATCAACTACAAACCACTGATCGGCTGGGACAAAATTTGTAAACCAAAGAATCAAGGAGGGCTTGGTCTAAACAAAACAAAAGACATGAACAAGGCATTGCAAATGAAACTACTTTGGAAGATTCTTGCAGTACCACAAAACACTTGGGTCAAAGTAATTAAGGAAAAATATATAAAAGCAGTCAGCCTATGGGAATATGAAAAAGGGAAAAATACATCTTAGCAATGGTCCAAATTGATGAACATAAAAGAGGAATTCTGTAAAGGGTTAATTTGGCTAGTGGAAATGATAGAACGATCCAATTCTGGAAAGATAATTGGTTGGATGATTGTCCACTTTTTGGTAGGAATCTACCAAACTGTGTCATTATTGAAAATTAGAAAGTAGATACATATATTTCTCGAAATGGAAAATGGAATCTGGAAAAATTAGGGAAGTTCTTCCTGAGAGTATCGTGAGAAAAATTTCAACTGTGTGCATTCCAACCAACAATATTGAAGACAGATTATATTGGAAAGCTACAAAGATGGTTGGTTCTCGACTTCTACTGCACTTGATTTGATTGCCAACCGAAATGATTCACAACAAAATGACATTGCATGGGTTTAGAAAATCGATTGCCACCCAAAAGTGAAAAACTTTATTTGGAAAACTGCAATGAATGGACTACCAACAAAAACTAGACTCTCACAAAAGGGTTTTGATGTACCTTTGACATGTTCTATGTGCAATTAGATAGATGAAGATTCAATACATTTACTCACCAAGTGTGATAACACTTTAAGATTAATTAGGAAAATTGATGGGAAGATTGGACAAGAAATAGAGAAAATAGACAGAAACAACAAGAGCATGAAACAAGTAGTATTAGAAATATTCTCCAAACTTAACAAACAGCAAAAAAAACTAGATTGGCTATTATGTGGTGGAACATATGGATAATAAGAAAGAAACTCATTTTTGATAACCCGGAACAATGGAAACCTCAGAGTTGGGAAGGGTATGTTAGATATTAACCAACTTAAAAATTGGGAAAACACTAAAACATTATACCTAGAAGAGTGGGAGCAAAAAGAGGCTAACAAACCCCAGAACTAGAGAAAAAGAAAAAATTTAAGAGGGAAACCACCTAGTTGTGGGAGTTTCAAGATTAATTTTGATGGCTCCAGACTTCCTTCTTGTGAAGCTTCAGCTGGGTTCGTCATTCGGGACCAAGCTGGGGTGATGGTGGCTTGCGATGCGACGCTTTATGGATCTATATCTCCGCTCATGGCTGAAGCTCTCGGCCTTCGTGATGATCTCCTGGTTGCAAAGTCCCTTCGTCTGTATCACATTCAAATTGAAGGTGATAGTCTTGCCATTATTAACTTTGTCAGAGGTGCTTGGAAGTGTCCTTGGGATGTGGAGATTGTCATTTGTGACATTCTTCTGTTGCTTCGGGATTTTGCTTCAACCTCATGTGAGCACGTCTTCTGAAACGTCAACCTGGTTGCTGATAAGGTGGTTCATCTCCGGCATTCGGTGGGCGCGGTTAGATTAGCGGCTCATCCATAACTTCTTGTTCTCGTCCGAAATGACACTCTTAGGTGGTGGTCCAGCTGAACCTGACATTACCCAAACTATTGCCTTTTTCAAAAAAAAAAAAAAAGCAGGACCCCTATGGAAGACTTTTTTTTTTGTTACAAGGATGAAAATTATTTGTTGTTGTAATCAAGTGGTTAGTATATTATATGTAAGAATTATGATTATTATAATTATAAAACAACTTTTAATCTTTCTTTGTTATATTTTTGTTATTAGTAGGACCTAATATTTATTATAAAATAGGGCCCGGTAACCGTAGGACCGACCCTGCCCACCGACTCATATACTAGGACGTGTTATGTTCAACTTTCGATGTGGGATCCTTTATGGTCTCATTCACAACTCTCAACAATGGTTTAATTTGTATCTTTCAATAGATTTACCAATCAATTGAAACACAAAAAGGTACTAGGATTCTAAGGCAAACCCATTGAATTTTGCTTGTAAAAGCTATCATATATATGATACTAACTTATCTCATTGTTGGATCTATGCTAGTTATCTCCACGAACATGTATGAATAGTTTCTTCTTGTCCGTTTTATATTCTTTATGATGTGTGTGCTTAGCATTCCAAGCGTTGAAACTCCCTACAAATCTAAATTCCACACAACAATATAATTGAAGCTCCTTATCTCTCTCTTGGCTACATGCAACCAGTTGCAGACTAGACCGGTGCCCTTTTTAAATTAGAGTAGCTCCTGAACTAAACGTACTCATTCGTCACTCTCAATTAAGCACGACCTTCGATATGACGCTATCAATAATTAGTGTAACATGATCCCGCCATATCGGTCGTTGACTGGCAGCTGATAATATAGTCCATCTTTGTATTATAGCAAGTGAACAAGTATATTCCCCGTGCTATGTACATATTTAATCGGAAACGTTATCTACACCGCTAATTTTTACTATTTCCACCACTAATCACCGCATAGGGATGCGGTGAGATAATGACCCTCTAATGGAGGTCAACGTACTACCGCTTATACATGGGGTTAATCACCGCTTCCCCATGCGGTACTAGCCTCCGTATAGATATATACCGCGTATACATGCGGTATGCTTCCCCGTTCCGTTCTAACCGCACCGCATACCCATGCGGTAGGTATCGGATAACCCGATTTGGGCGAAACTATTCGGAGCAGCTGAGGGGACCGATAGGAGCCGAATCCCACCGCATGGGAATGCGGTATTTGCCGACACTAAGGGATATATCGTACAAGCCATGGGATGAACTTGTACAATCCATGGACATCTGCAATGTTATATTCTTCTACAGTGGAATGAACTTTTAATAAACGCCGTGATCTGGAAAAAATCATATGTTCAATTGAAAAGAAAAATTAATAAAAAGAAAGTGCGATATGGAGTTCGGTTGTGAAATGGAATAGACAAAGATACAACCCAATTGAACATATGAAGTTCGAGAAATGACATCAGAAAGTGGGAAATTCTAATACGGTAGGGGACGGCCACCATCACGACGACGGTAAGCTCTATATCTTGCAATCCTCGCTGCAAATTGCTCGTCCCAACCGTCGACAGTGCGATCGTGATTCCGTGTCCATGTGACGTAGACTGGAGGAAGAGGTGAACCAGGCAACAACCAAATCTGTGAATAAAAGGTTAATATTGATGTTAGAAAAGAGAAACAAAACAGTAACAAATTAATGAATATGAAATACGAAACGTACCGGAACGAAATGGTTGCTGTTGCCGACTAAAGCTATTCCATCAAGCTCCTCATAGGTCGGTACTGACGGGCCACCGGTGGCGTACAGAGGTAGGCATAACATAGGCATCATTTGTGACAAAATCACCAAAGGACGCTGGTGAAGCGTGGCAAACACCTCGCCCATGATCGGAATCTCCATCCAATACGTAGCATCATGACACGTGCCGAAATAGTTGACCCTCATGATGAGCTCCTGTAAGGCCGGATAGTAATGGTACCGATCTGAATGCACCTGCAACTCAACGGCCAGCTCTCGTCGAACTCGAGGCCATGCGTCTTGTCCCAAATTGAGAAGACAAGCTAAAGACCTATACCCACAGTGACCATCACCTGCAACATTTGTGACGGCTCGTACGAAAGTAATCATGAATTCGTCGACATTGTCAGTGCCCCAATTGAATTCTACTCGAGGTATATTCTATGGTGGAAGCACCGTAGGTGCTGGTGTTGGAATGTCACTTTCCCAAGGTAGAGGGTTCGTCTGACAGGGGTGGCGAGTCCTCGGTCTCCCGGGCGGTCTACGGTCCTCCGGGTCAGGGGTGGTCAACGGTGTCTGGGACGGACGATCCCCGTCGTTGAATGCCGAAGCGATTCTCCAACGAGTATCCTCGTCCATAGCTCCGCTCTGGAACAAACTGATCATGCGCGACATGTCCACATCAGCTCTGCTGAGTGGAGTGTTATCCTGGACGTTGTCCACATCAGCTCTGCTTAGCGACTTTTTCTCCAACTTCGGATTGGCCAATGCAACGCATGTGGCAAGATACACCGTGGAAAAAGTCGTGCGGCGTGCAAACACCAAGCTTCGAAAGTACGCGTTTCACCGAATAAATATTCACATTTTGCCGAGCAATGTAGAGGAGTCAGTTGGTAGTTGTTATGTACCATAGGTAAAATGTTGTCGTGTCCTAAATTGTTGTGTATCATTTATAGTGAATGTAACCGGTCACGAGTTAATCCAGCATTTATATTTCGCTGATAAATGATTGTCGGTTGGTAATTGTTGTGTACCATTCATAGTATGCGCATGCGGTATCGATGTAAATGAATCATATTAGAAGATATTGTCGTTACGATGTAAATGCGGTGTATGATATACCGTATGCGCATGCGGTATCGATGCTCCAAAAACGTGAAACGTTGGTCCGGACCGGACCGAACCGAACCGGACCGGTTACACCGCCGCCCCTTGCGGTGTCTGCCCTATAAATCATGCCATCCGCCACAGAAACCACCACACCGGGTGTCCACCGAATCACAAAATGGTGACTACCACGGAACTATATCGGCGTTGGCAGGTTATCTGGAGTACAAAGTCACATTAGTTCGTTTCTCGGAGCCTGAGTGGCCGGTGGAATGCACCTGCAAGCATCCAGCATACCTTCCAGGAAATTCGTGCTTTATATTTCAGTGTCAAATCGACATGTCGGGCACCGACATTGGATATCCGCTCCACTTCTGTTGTGCGCATTGTTATGACGACAGAGGATTTCCCGAATCGTATTACTTGGATGCAGAGGCGCAAATCGCGAATCACATCAGAAGATTTTGTCGTTACGACGTTTATAGTATCGGGGCTGAGGGCCTATGTGATCATGTTATCCGCAAGCTTCGAGCGTTCAACGCAGGGGAAAGGTATTACGCGTTCAACAAAATGGATATTCTCATTTCCATTAATGAGAGGTCATCGGAGGAAGATAGTGAGTAGAGATTTGGATTTTCAAGTATGTAGTGTTATGTGTATGCGTTGTATTTTCATGTGTAAGCAGTTCAACCGTTTAATTAACTTCCCTCTAGTCGCCTCGTTGATTTACATTATATATTATTTCAAGTGTTGCAAGAAATATAGAAAAACGTTGAAATAGGAAACACATGACACAAATAGCGTACGAACCGACTTGTTATTCAAACAACATTGTTACAACTACACGACAAACAAACTACTTCACAACCAACAATAACAACTTCATCACACTACCACAAACGAACGACTACACAACCAACAATAACAACAAGTTCATCAGACTGACACAGTGACGGCACGTTGCAGTAAAAGCGATGCCTCCAGAAGGCTGACTCTAAAGTTCACGCTGTTGTATACAAAACGAACATTGTTCAGAATAACATTGTTCAGAATTTCATTTGTACAATGTTCGCTTTGCATACAACAGAGTGAACTTCAGACGGCTCTATCTAGCATTGAATGTGCGGAGGATGTACACAAAAAGGGTTCCATTCCACCTCTGTTTATATAGAGACCGGACCCCTTTGGACACCGTATTGCCATGCGGTGATAAGCACCGGCCCAGCGACTGCCCTCGTCTCTGCGCACGCACACCCCTACGCAAGGCTTCGTCCTCCCGTCTCCAAATGGCCTGTGCAATGTGATTCTCGTAGTCTCTCAGAAGGGAAACACTATGTGGCCCCCCCGGCCAATCGGGCTGAACAGCCCGATTGGCCCCTGTCCTGCTAGTCTCGCCATGCTGCCCATCACCTCCTGCACTACTGCTCTCTCCACGCTGTCTCCGCCTCCTCTGCACTGCACGGACAGGGGGCTGTGCCGCCTGGTCTCCTCCTAAATCCTGACGAACATCATCAGATGCCCCAAACATCGGATCATGCATCTGGACTCCTCCCGTATCCAACAACACATGCATCTCATGCCCCCCGGCCCCGGCAATCGGCACACCCTCCAAGTTCGTAGGTGTCGCTGATGGCGCCGCCTGGTGACTCCTAATGATCAGTTCAGGCTCGGCAGTCCTCGGCGTCGCAAGCTGAAGCCCAATGATCGGCTCTGGCTCGGCAGTCCTCGTCGTCGCAAGCTGAAGCTCAGTGATCGGCTCAGTCTCGGTGATCCTCGGCGTCAACGATGGCGTCGCATGCTGACTCCCTGGCGTCCTCCCTACACCCATAGAACCAACCGGGGTGAACGACGCAAAATCTATCTGCGCAACGACCCATGGCTCCTGGTCGCCACCTCGAGCATGACTCGTCCCGGCTACACCTGTAACGGATGTCTCCGAACATCACTGACATCATCAGCTACGGCTTTTCCATGGTTGTCCTTCACCATCTTAAAAACCCGGGTATAGAGTGGTGGTAGATATGGAGACGAGGAATGGACGGATCCAGAAGTCGGGCTCGGAATCAAAGAATGGAAGAAGATTCGAGTCGGCCTCGGAAAGAAAGAGATCGGAGAAGATTCGGTGTGTCGGAAAACTGGGCCCCCCACGCCTATTTATAGTGGGACCCCCAAGGGTAAAAATCATACCGCATATCCATGCGGTATGATTTTACCCTTGATACAACGGTAACAAATCTTACCGCATACCCAAATTTTAAAACGTACCGCATGGATAAGCGGTATTTTTAAAACCACCGGATACCTACGACCCAACCGGATAACTGTATTACGGACTCCGTTTAAACCTAGCCCACCGCACATACATGCGGTGTTTTCATACGGTCAAACTACATACCGCATGTACATGCGGTATGTTGGGCTAAAATTTTACTAATCCACCGCATCCCTATGCGGTGGATTTGCGGTGTAAATAGTAAAAATTAGCGGTGTAGATAACATACCCCATATTTAATGTACTATAAAATTATAATAATTATTTTTAAATTTAATTATAAAAAATATTGTATTAACCTACAAAAATAAATAATGTATATTCATCTACAAATAAAAAAAAAGATAATCTAAATATTATATAATAATTTTTTATGTAATTTAATATTAAAAGATAAAAATTTGTTTGAACAACAAAAAAGGAAGTTGTTTTTAATTAATGACCCCCACACGACTTTAACAATTCGACAATCACTCTCCACAATAATATCATAATGTATCAAACCATCACCTCATGCTAATTGCAAAACATAAATGATATGCCCATGTCTCTGCCATCTTCGAGGTTGGTACCATTTGAATAGCTCTTACACACAAGCAAGTCAGGGGTGCATGGAATGGCTTAAGTCCCATGTAGCTGGGAAGGAAAAAAATTGTATGTTTTTTTTTAAAAAAAATTTAGTAAGTTTAGAACTAAATTAAAACAAAAAATTATACTCCCTCCGTCTCAAAAAATTATACTCCATCCGTCTCAAAATACATGTCTTTTTAGTAAGTTTAGAACTAAATTAAGACATGTATTTTGAGATGGAGGGAGTAATAAATTATAAAATTTATTTATCTTAGTTGGTACAAAGTGAGTATTAAATCATAAAGTCGTGAGTTCAAATTTCTTGCTTCTCTTAGTTTTTTGACTTTTTTCAATTAAATAAATTTAAGGGTTTTTTTTTAAAAAAAATATTTTTTCTAACATTCCTTATCATATATGGGTATAATGATTTTTTTTAAATTGAGTCTCCTTTATAAAACAATTCATAACTTTATCATTGCTCACAAACTCACAATTATTATCATCCTTTAGGGTTTTTTTATTATTATTTGACTACCCCTTCCACCCCCACCCCGACCTCCCCCTTCGACATTCAGAAATATATGGTGTGCGTCGTATGACAACATTTTCTCTTGGTATTCAACAATGTATGATGTGTGACTTTATTTAGTCGGTTGAATTTCTGACTTAGCTCATAAGCATCATGGATCACCCATTATGGAATGTGATTCATCGATCTCTTCGAAGACACACAATTGTGAATCCACCAATGTAAAGACCAGAATTTAATTAATATTTATAAAATATCCGTAGGATAATCCGAATAGTATCTTCCCTTATGATTATGAAAACCCGGAAAATTTAAAATTTGTATGCCTAGCTTTACATGGATTTAATGACGGGAAACATATACCCAAGCCACTTTTCTCGTATCTTATAAATGTAACGGATTTTAACGCTTCGCGAGCTTGGGTTTTACATTATGTTAAAGAGGTCATCCACCCAAATTGCCAAACATTGAGCCACCAAACCCTTGACTTGTGGCTTGCTTGTGAATGTAGACATTCAACCACTCCCATCTCTTCATCCCATCACCTCCCATGCTTTGACTCAAGCCAAACCTACTCCCTCCCTTTATAAATCTGAGCTAAGACCATCTGCCATGGTACCTTATAATTTTAAGGTATAATGTGAAATATAGCATGTCAAAAATAGTATGTTTATATGCCTGTTGAATTCAATTTCCACCATAAGCTTCATTTCAAGTCTGCATAAATGGCAACGGCTATTTTCTTTTCAATTTGAAATTTATTAACGGCTATAAATTAATTAAGGGGTATGTATACATATAATATTGCAACGGCTCTAAATTAATCAACAGCTCTTCCAATCCATCCATATTTGAACCTCCCCAAACTCTCAACACCTTACTATGAAATCATCCGGCCACCATTCCTCCATGAATCACTATCAAATTTCATCCTCTTTATCTTCCTCAAATGAAACCGATGATTATTATCATCGGGTCATGGCTTCATTTGATCAAGAACAAGACATATTGTTTCCCACTTACGCAAACAATAACAAACTCTTGTCGGCGTTGAATGAAGACGAGGATGGCGATAAGGCAGAATCGAGTCATAGAGGAGTAGTTCATGGGCATATCACTTATTTTCGTGATCGAGAAAAAGCTGCGTGTAATATTTACACGGATTACTTTGCCGAGGTTCCGGTCTATCCCGAGCACAAGTTTCGTAGAAGGTATCGAATGAGCAGGAGTTTCTTTCTCCGAATCGCAGATGCTGTCAAAGATCATGATAATTTCTTTATGCAACAACGCGACGGTATTGGTAAGCTTGGATTATCTACTATGCAAAAATTAACTGATGTGTTTAGAATGCTTGCATATGGTGTACCAGCTGATTCTCTCGATGAATACATAAAGATCGGGGAGTCTACTGCGATTCGATGTTTGAAAAGGTTTTGTCGAGCAGTCATAGAGGTATTCGGAGATCGATATATGAGAACACCTAATGCAGAGGATGTTGCAAGAATTCTATATATTGGTGAAGAACGTGGGTTTCCAGGGATGTTAGGGAGTCTTGATTTTATACACTGGCGTTGGAAAAACTGTCCAACATCTTGGGCAGGCATGTATGCAGGGCGTAGTAGATCACCAACGATTATCCTCGAGGCGGTAGCTGATTACGATCTTTGGATTTGGCATGCTCTTTTCGGTTTACCGGGCTCCAACAATGACATCAATGTACTTGAGGCATCTCACATATTTGCAAATCTTGCAGAAGGTAAATCTCCTCCTGTTAACTATAAAATTCTTGGTAAAGAGTATGACACCGGTTATTATTTGGCTGATGGGATATATCCCAAGTGGTCTACATTAGTTCAAACTATTCATGAGCCTCAAGGTCCAAAAAATATATTGTTTTCTAAAAAAAAAGAGTCGTCTCGGAAGGATGTCGAACGAGCTTTTGGCGTTCTCCAATCTCGTTGAGCAATTGTGAAAGTTCCGGCGCGTTTTTGGGATAAATGTGTTTTACATGATATAATGACTACTTGTATCATAATGCATAACATGATAATCGAGGATGAGCGTGATCTAAGTGCTCCGATCCGAGATTTCAACCCAGCACCTGAATTGTCGGTTGAGTTGGTAACTAATGAATCTACACGATTCAAAGATTTCTTGGCTCGACATAGAAAAATCAAGGACAAATCTGCTCATATTGCACTTCGGAATGCATTAATTGAGCATATTTGGAACCAACATGGTATACATGGGTGAAAGATGTTAGATGCTTAATTAGTTAATTATATGTTAGAGTGTATTTACTTGTCCAGGGTATTGGTTTTATGTCCACCCGGACAATTATTTTCTTTGTAAGGAAAAAAAATGGAGATAATAATATTATGTCATCAAGGAATATTATGTCTTTCAACTATAGCTACTTGAGTATTTAAAAAGGAATATCACCAGAGCATAATATGTCATTAAAAAATGTAGGATAACTTACACCTACGTGAATTGAGTGTTTCAAAGAAAGATATCATCAAATATAAAAGCAACACTCATATCTTCATGTATATATATACATCATCCTTCTACTAGTTACTCAAACCATTATTTTCAAAACAAAGTATCTGTATAAACTTCAATGGAAGATTTCTCCATTGAAGAAGATGAACTCTTATGTCATGTATATCTTCAAATTTCTGAAGATCCTATTGCAGGTATTAACCAGGAGAAGGATAAAATATGGGAGAGGATAAGCGCTTTGTGGAATCAAGATAAGAATGATCATCATATGCGAAGCACCAAATCTCTACAAAGTCGATTTTCAGATCTTACCTATTGCTTAGGCAAATTCCGTGGTGCACTTCGACAAGTGGAGCATCTAAATCCAAGCGGCGATTCGGAGAAAGATATTGTAAGTTTTTATCATGTTTGGTCTATATATTCTCAAGACAATTGATATTTGTAAAAATTGCAGTGGAAGATTTTAGTCTTCAAATTAAATGTATTTTTTTACATTTGCAACACACTAAAGCAAAACAACATCTACAAGATGATCCAACCTTCACAAAGAAGAAACTTCAGTTTGATCATGTGTGGCCTATTCTCAAGAATGTTGAAAAGTGGACTGATAATGGTAGAAGTTCAAAGAATCCACGACAAAATAGTGTCTCAAGTGAAAGATATGATTCAACCTCTCAAACATCAAGGAGCGGACCATTTGCCGTCGATTTGAATGAAGATGAGGATGAACATGAGCTACATAATGAGGAGCTTCATACCACACATCGACCTATTGGTATTTAGAAAGCAAAGGCAAAAAGATACGAGAAAACGGAGAAGTTCAAGCTAACTAAACAAATCAAGGAGTCTAATCAAGAACTAAAGGCATTGTTCGAAAAACGTATGTTAGAAAGAAATGCATTTTCTGCTATGTACGAGGATCGTGCATCTAGAAAATTAGCTATTCGACAGGAACGCGAGGAGAACAAAATCATGCTTACTAGCATTGACTCGATTACAGATCATGAAGGTCGTGAATACTTACGAATGAAGAAGGCTGAAATAATGGAGAAAAGAGCTCATCTCTCGCACCCACAACAACCACCTACAACATTTGGGGCTCCTACTCCATTTCAATTTCTAAGTGCAACTACTACTTATGGAGATCACCGAGTAGGAATGGCTGAATATGGTAGTGTACCTCGCTATGGAGCAAGCGGTGGATCGAGTTCAAGCGGTATGCAAGGAGCACAACAATTCGGTGACTCCATCGGCTATGGCAGATTGGAAGAACAATGCAGAAATGATGATGTCTTCCCGGGATACTAAATATCTTCATTTAGGGGTTTAATTATATTTTTATATCGCTTTGTCATTTCTTTCCATAAGTGTGTGTGGTACGTTTTCCGAGCTTGGAGACCATCTCCGAGAAGGTTTTGAAGAGGCCCTAATCACATTGTGTACTTTTATTTATTTATTGTTGTGTTATGAAATAGTATTTTGTGATTCTGTATTAAAGTAATGTATTCCGACTATATTCAATATTGAGCTCGTATAAAAAAGATTGTTACGATTAATATAATGGTAGAAATTTTATAATTATAAAAAATAAATATATTCAAATTAAAGGCTCAAAACTAAATTATCAATACAATTAATATGGGACATATTTGAAAAAAGAACAATAAAGAGGGGTAAATATGGAATAAAATCACAAAATAATAAATAAAGAAACCAATATAGCAATTGTATTTCCAACCCCATATATTGCGTATATCAAAGTGAATGGTAAAAAAAATTTATGGGGAAATGGGATATAGGGTGTGGTGGGAGTGGGTTGTAAGGTAAAAATGGAGTATTGGGTATTTTTAAGGTACGATGGCAGATGGTCTAAGGCTCATTTAGGGCGCATTCACAAAGGGCCAGCCATCTCCAAGAGAGAGAACCAAGAGAGAAAGAGAGCCTACTCCATTCTTGGTCCATTTTGGACAGCCTTCAAAGAAAAACCCATATCTCCCTCATTACTCATCCAAATTGAGCAAACTCGGTGGCCATGGATCCGTATTGAACCCATCTTTCTATATATATCTCAAACACAAAAATCCAAGGTCTTTTCCTTAGCCAAACTCATCCATCTTTGGAGCTGTAGAAAACTTTTTTTGAAGGGTCTTGAGAGTTTGACTTGATTTCTTGGTAAGAACCCTTCCTTTCTTTAAAAACCGAGTTCCAACATATGTTATAACTCCTTTTATTCAATTTTCAGTAGGAATCTAAATCATGTTTTGGAATTTTTGGTGACAAAATGGCAAGGTGTTTGGAAGGTGCCCCGAAGGACTCCCGAGGGTGTTCTTGAGTCGTTGTGTGGGATTCTTAGAAGGTAATCCCTCATCCGCCTCCTCCTCTCTAGGAATAGATCTTGTGTGCTTGGAAAAGGCTTAGGAAGTGGAGCCTCTATGTTTTTTTGGTTGGGTTTTGTAGCAAACGTCAAAAAACAAAATGGATATATGTGCCTCTGTAATTTAGACTTTTTTTTCCAATCCAACAATATGATTCGGCTGAAATCTTGATATGATGTTCATGAAAATGTTATCTAACTATCCTTCAAAAATTAGGGCAATCCAACGGTTGGATCAAGAGTTATTATAATTTTAGTAACCAGTGTTTATAATGACTCGATTAAAAACTTGGTTAAGGGAATGCTAAGAATATGGTTAAATTTATGATGGAATAACCGAAACTTAGAACATATAAAATACAGAAATGAAGTATACCCATAACTTGGCTTATGATCCAATAAGAAGAAAATCGATTATGTGATAATACGATATAGATTATAACTGGTTAAGTCCGGATCACTTAACCAAAGTGCATAATCTATAGAATCGTGAACCTCATGTGGATGTATGTTGATTATTAGGTTGGGAACCATGCATTAGAATACCACCTAATGAAAGCTTAATGAAATTACTAGGCTCTTGTTGATTGGATCATTGGTTGCACATTTTATTGCTTGCTTATTCTCCGGACTCCTAGTAAGTCCCCTGGACTTACTCATGATGGATTGATGTGATACTCTTTGTCTTATCAAGAGTCTTCATGCATCACGCGTCCTAGTAACATGTTTAAGAATATAAACCAGTAATATGACGTAGGATGAACTTAGTAAATCCAACAATTCATATGTATGCTATGTGTTTATGGTAGGACGGCCGTCAAAATTTAAATAAATGACTTATACTCGATGGAACAAGAATGAAATGATGAAAGACTTATGATGAGAAAGAATTAGTATGTTTGAGAAGGATGAGTACGTTTGAGAAGATATTATGATATGATGGTGATGGTGATGATGATGACACTACAAAAAAAAATTAAATTGGCCACGCAAGGTAGCTTTGGCTGATGTTTTCCGTGGCAATTGGTAGTGTTTTGCCACGGTAGGAGCCACGGCTTGCGTTAAATCCGGGAAAATCCACACATTGCTAGTTGCTGGTAGCTTCGGCAGTGTTTGTCGTGGCTAATGAGGTGAATTTACCCAAAAACTTAGCGACGCAAAGGTCCTAACCGTGGAAAAAGATACAAATTTACCCCAATAAAATTGGAAACAGAAATTGAAAATCAAAACCTAAATTCACCTCTGCGCTTAATGAAATTTAAGAACTCTCTCCATCTTCTCCCTCGCGCGTCTCCCTCGCTCTTCTCGCTCACTTTTCTCCATTCATCCCCCTCAGTCCTCCCTCAATCCTCTCCATTCATCTCCCTCAGTCCTCCCTTCGTCTCCCTCATTCCTCCCTTCGTCTCCTTTAGTGGTTGCCGTCACGTCGGTTCCCACCGAGGTTAGGGTTTTAATTTTTCTGATTGGGGTTGCAATGTGAAGGTTTTGCAGAGCTTTGATTTTGATTTTTATACAGGCTCCTTCGAAGCTCCATTTAGGCACGAGTCGAAGAACTTCAGAAGGTAAGCTCTAGATTCGTAATCTCCATTTTGATACATGGTCCACTCCTTCAGATTCTAATTCCAATCTGATTCCATTTCCGTTTGGTCATCAAATGGAAGCCCCATCCATCTTGGAGACTTGGAGATTAGAGAAAGAGGGTGAGCCCTAGGATCTGAACGTTACCCTCTTAAGAACCCCGGCACCACCAGGTGAGCCCCTTCTGCTATTTCTTTCTTGTAAAATTCATTGATGAGAACCTTTTCTATTGGAAGCATTAAATAAGAGTACTCCACTCAATCTACTGAAGTTGTTTTTTAGACACATTGAGAGATTTGTGTGTGTGTGTGTGGAGATAGATATTAAATAAGGAGATGTGGGAAGCAAATAGCCAAATATATGCATTATACACAGACGAAGAAAATCAAATTTTTAAAAAATTTATTTGCAGATCTCCTCCGTCTGGAACGCCTATTGTTTTGAGTTCCTTTTTAGGAGGACTGTATCTATGCGTTTGCTGGATTTTTACTTGCAGAGTCTCATGAACTTGACCGTCCTGATTTGTCTTTCAATCGTGCTTGTTTTACTGGGCTTTCAGCTAGGCAATTTGGAGTATATTTGTATGCATACATCGGTGTTGTTGAATCTTAGATTGATGGCTTATCTGTGATATCTACCGAATTTCCATTGTACGTTTATAATTTCTTGTGTTAAACTCTCAGGGTTAGTGCTTAGTTCCTTTATGTTAGTTTTGAAGCCCTCGATCAGACAAACTGCATTACCATTTTCTTCTCAGTTTCCACTAAGGAAATCATTCTTGGTACTGAAAAAGTGAAAATGGCCAACACCATGAGATGGTTGTGGATGAGCAGGATAAAGAGGAGAAATATATCAAGTTCCTTTTTGAGCTAACTGAACTTCCAGAAGCTATTGTTGGCTTGCAGGTAATCCCTCATCATTTATCACTGAATTAGTAAACCTCGTGAAGTTCAAGATGTTTCCATTTTAGATGATTTTGTGATAATTTCATTTATCTTCTGCTGAAATATAAGTTTGAGATTTCTTCAATGTTGTGACTCATGGTTTGTGGGTAATAAACGGTTTGTTTCTTGTCATTGAAACCGACCTTGGTTTCAACGGTTAACATTGAGGGGTCTGCCCATCTTCTTGTTTTGATTGTTTTTACAGATGGAGATTGCAGAAATTTTGATTAGTTTGAATTCAATGTTAGATGGTTTTAGATGGACCTGTATTCTTAACTCCTCTCAGTTTAATGGGCACAAAGACATAATGGTATCCACAGAAAAAAAGCTAGTGCGTGCATCTCTGTGCTTTTGTTTTTGTGTATAAGGCTATAAGCAGTGTTCCAAACTAAAAAGGTTATTTTATCAATTAACTTTGTTATTTTCAATAACCAAAGCTATAAAATGATTATGTCTTAAATTATTGCATCTTTCGTGGCTTTGATGTACCTTTTTTGTGTGAAATGGCCATTCTTTTTTCATTCTCATTTTAAAGTTTAAGCTATGTTGTACTTTAACAATGGTAAGATATTTTCTTTTGCACTATGTTCTTTCATTACGATGCACAAATAGCTTGGCTCTACATCAAATCTCAAAAAATTGTTCCATATCCAAGTCTTCTACTGCTATGCTTCATCATACGGCTTTTACTTTCGGCAATGGCTACTGCTCTCCTTGATCATACTGTTTTTAGTGTGAATATTCATTTTAGTTAATTTTTTCGCTTTCATTGTTTTTTCTTTTGGTTGCTGAAATAGCGTAAATATTTCCCTGTGTTTTCTCTCTTCCAGGGAGGACAGTTAGCTCCTATAAAGCTGGAGAGCCAAGTGGCTTTATTTGCCTCCAAGTGAATTTTGTAGCAAATGTGTCAAATGGGCCAAGATGCTCACCAAGTGCATGTAGAGCAGAGGACCTTATCAGATCTTTTTTAAAGCTAAGGTACATTTTTCTACAATATTCCATCTTAAAGTTATTTTGCAAGATGCTAATCGGATCAAGTACAATAACAATCCATTATGAGATTTGGTGCTTTATTTGTTATTTTCCTACCAATCATACTTTCTTACTAAAACTGAAATGAGCTCTTATTTATATAGGATGTTGATCCAATTTTTGACGAGAATATCATTCTCCATTTGTCGCATAAGATATAGCTTAATGAAGAATTCGATCAGTGGTGCATTTTCTTACTTTCTTGTTGGATTTGTTCGGTTAAACAATGTTGAGCTTTTTATGTTTTTATTTAACCTCCGTTCAGAGATTGAATCCCAGATATTTTTACTAAGGCCTAGAGAATATGTGCATGCTTATTTCTGCAGGCTGTGCTTTGAAATGAGGACCTCTGCAGGATGTACCTGTAGGCTACAGCTAGTACACATCATTGCATCCATTGCAGTAGGAAACCATGGGGTTCCAGTTATCGTAGCTGGGCACCACTTTGGCAATGCAAAAGCGGAATGGCTCCTCGTTCACAGTAAGCCATCTGATTTCTTCTTCGTCTTTTTTGGACTATAGGTGAAAATATTTTCTTCATATGCGGATACTTGCTTTCTGCAGAGTGTTCCGCTGTCTTTAATGGAGAGCCATGAGCTCTCGGGTATTTTAAACTAAGAATACTTGTAAACAACCAAGAACAAGAATTTTATAACAAAAATAGCATCAGGCAAAAAAAATATACAAGTCACTGCAACAGAAACTCCTGGCCGTCTCTTCTCTGATGGAAACCGAGTCACTGCAACAGAAACTCCTCCACCACCAACTGCAATCTCTTTCCTCAAGTATGACTCGATCCTCTCCGTCAATTTTAGATGACTGCAATCTCTTTCTTATTTGTTTGATGACTTCTAAATGTACTCGAAAGAATCACCCCTAGCTATAGTTGTAGCTACTTGAGAATATTTTCCTTTGTAAATTCCACCAAATTTTATATTTTAGGTCTGAACTTATGGTTGTCTTGGAAAAATCTAATGTCTCTGGTTTAGTGCTTAGCTATTATTATTCTTTTGTTAAGGTCTCCTTAAAATTTTAGTTTAAACTTGCGTATATCATTTACACAAAGTTTCAGTTCTAGTTGTAGTTGTATATATAACCTTTCTATTTGTACTAGGATATGCATCAGAGAGACTCTAAAACCCTACTCTGTTGAGTAAAACGTGCTCAACTAGTGTCGTTTATTTTTCTATAACCAAAATTAGGTGATTGAATAAGATATTTTAGTCAATATCTTATGAGCAACGCATAGAATGCATACCACTGGAAAGTAGAGGTGGAACTGATCCTTCAACCTGAGTTCTCAGAATCTCCACAGATAAGGCTGCACTTGTTTTATTTGTAAAATATTACAATAATCCTATTGATATAAATAAGAAATTAAAGAATAAATCAATCTAGGTGTTACTTAGAAAGTACCACATATGTGTGTATTATATTTGTTATATTTTTATTTCAAGTTATGTTGTGGTTTTTTTTTCCTTTTTTTAGGTTGTATAAATGGTTAATCCTTAGAAAGTACCAGATCTGTGTGTATTATATTTGTTAGGTTGCATTCATGAGGCCATAAGGCTCGTGTCTTTGCTCGTCGGTTGCAAATCACTTGTTTCCATGTCTGTGCTTAACCCATGGGCTTCAAAACTTTCACGTGCTTAATAGGCTCGTGTCCTCAGTTTCTACTTCTCTACAAACAAAGACATTTTTTACGTAGTGGGAGCCTAGCTCTCAACTTAATCATTTAATTCTCTCTAAATTTGTGTTTTAATCTCAACTTAATCATTTACTTCATTCAGAAGGATCTGGATTTGGACTGAATTGTTATCTAAGCTGGAAAAAGGAGAATAACATGGATGACCTTGCTTATTTTAGTGATTCTGAACCGAAAGCAGAACTTGCAGGAGCATACATCTCTTAATTATGGAACTGGAAGCAGAACTTGAAGGTAATTCATCTCCCTTACAACAAGATTTTTAACCCTTTCAAAAGGAGTTTTGGTATTGAAGGCAATACATTTTTGTCGGAAGGTACTCTCCAGTCTTACTAGGCTTCTTGGGATAGAATCTTTGGGACATGGAGTTCACTTTAGTCAATTTAGTACATTCCTAAGGCTTGTGCCCATCTTACTCTTTTTTTTTTCTTATATTCTTTATGAGTCTCTTGAAATTACTCTTATCACTTGCAATTATATATGCAGACCAGTATTGGTTTTCACATGGATTGCTTCATCTCACTTTTACGGGCATCTACTACATCGTATGTTTGTGATTTTAGTAGCTACCATCTGTTGTCGATGAAGAGAAGGTTGGTCAGATTTTCTCGTTGGATGATCATGATGCATGGAGTCATTTTTATCTAAACTATCTCCTTGTAAACTTCTCGTGATTATATTTAATAGGTAGAAGTAGCATTTGTGATATCTATCAGAGGAGGACAACATTTGTGATAAATTATGTATTTTTTGACATTTTATTATATATATAAATATATAAATTTTGTGTAATTAATGAAATTTTATTATATAGGTAAATTGTGTGTATTATTTTTTTAAAAAAAAATATTAGACTTTTTAGCCCGGGTATGAAGAATCTGGGCTAAAAAGCTGTTTTTTTTTTTAAATTTTCCACCAATTATTAGCTACGGCAGTTTGTCGTGGCAAATGTGTCAGGGGTTGCTTTGCCATAGGTTGCGACAGCTAGTAGCCGAAGCTACTGAATTTTGCCACCCTCGAATTCGCCACGCCCCCATTTGCCGTCGCAGAGCCGAAGCTACAAGCCTTTACCCACCCCATAATAGGCTTTTGCCACGGCTTTTTGCCGAAGCAAATTTAATTTTTTTTTTGTAGTGTGATGATGATTATGATGATGATACGGGCCCTTGTGTGTTTATTTCGCATTTATATATACTAGGCCATTAACCGCGCGCACATGCGCGCGGTGTTGTCATCTTGTATATAATTCGGATGCACTTCCAACCAATCTAAAACAAATTCAAAAGTTTAATGGGCAAATATGTACAATAATGTATCACTTAAAGTAATTAATAATAAAATATATAAGCAATATCCTCTCTTTTAGGCAACGACATCAATTATTAAGATAACCCAATGCTCGGAAATTGAGTTATCATAATACAATACTACCAAACTACTCCATCTCCTGATCGTCAAACATCTTCGTCGCTGTCTAAAATAAATTTCAAATAAGCAGCTAATAAACCTTGAAAAATAATTGTTGTCAATGGTCAATGCAATAATATAACAAACAAGTAAAGTGCTACACATATATGCTAAAAAACCATTGGCAGATTAAATGCCTGAAAATACAAAATTACACCCATACAGCACTTTTCTAGGACCGTGTATAATATTTATGATTCCTAAAATTCTCAAAGGAAGAAGAAAAGAATCACAATACCAAACACATTGGGAGGTGTTCATTGCTCATATTTCATAGTTCTTCTAACGCTATTTAGTCTTATATCAAATTTCCCTAATTCTTGTTACATGGAAATCACAAGAAACAAATAGCAAAGTCTGATTTCCAAAACCTAATAGCAAGATAGAAATTAAGCGTCTTCTTGAAATCTAATCTCACAACTGAAATTTGAAACATTTTATTTAGCAGTTCATGACGCTGGACAGTCTAAGTAATTCGCTTTCGAGTTTCGACGTCTTCAAATAGTTTTCAACACCCCCAATTTCTCTAGATTCTCTCAAGAATTGATGCCTGTTGTAGGACATGTTTCTCTTCATAAGGTATCTTCTTGCCACCAACAACCAAACACACCAAGATTTAGACGCCAAATACCATCAAAAACTGCTGATTTTTCATGGAGATTGGTAAAGCGATCACACTTTATTTGGCACGTCATTTTATACATTATTTAGGTATCATTAGCTGATAAAATTGATTTCTTAAAATCAGGAGCTAAAAACTTGTGGATAAATCACACAAAATCACCCATAATTTATATTCAGTCCATTTGCACCGATTATTCAAAAAATACATTTAACCACTACAAATTTATGGACAACCAACTCATTTTTGCATAGTAAAATGTCAATATGAAAAGCATAAATTGTCTCAGAAATCCCTCAAATAGACATTTAATTAGTTTATTATAACAAGTGATGAGTAATATAAACATTTAGTGCTCTCTCTAATGTTTTAGTAGAGGGTACGGGTTTCGAATTGTACCTGACTCTGCACGACACTCAACATGGTCGGGCCCAACCACTCGCGGACAAGTCTGTCGCTCAAGAGGCTTACAATTACATCAATCTGCAACAATTTGGAGCAATATCAGATTATGGGGGCAGCTATAAATGCACAAAATTGTAGAGATAAACAAAGCGTGTATCATCAAGAGTATAAAACCTCAAGCGGTGTGCAAAAGTGGAAGATTACATATTCACTAAGATGTCATTTTCTTGCTTATTTCAGTTTTATATTCCCTCACCTTTTTTTATCTCTCTGCATATCATCTTTTTTCACGTAAAAATTCCATTCTCTCACCTTTTTTTATCTCTCTGCATATCATCTTTTTCACGTAAAAATTCCAGCAATTCATCATCCTTTCCTTTCAGTAAGATCAAAGTGTTCAAAGGTTTGATTTCCTTTTAAATTTTCTAATTACTCTAATTTTATAGCATTTGATTCATAACTCTTCTTTCAAAAATTACAAATTTAAATTAACAAATTACTAATTTTATTTCTAGCATAGGGTAATAATTAATTCTTGAAATAATCCCTAAGGAAAAATGAAAAGAAATCCCTTAGATTTGCAAAGTTATTAAAGACCTAAAGACTTTAAGTTTTAGGATTGGACATATAAAGTCATTGCCGAAAGGAAAATCAGCAACCAAGAGGTTTCAAGAACTAATATAGGGTTATAGAAGATACATCCAATAAATATATCACTCAATTCAAGAACGTGAGTAACCTTTATTTATGTTTCTTTTTCAAATAAAAATAATTTAAATAGTTCATACTCCAACCATGTTAAATGGATTAAATAACATTTTGCATTAGTAAAAGTTTGACGCATAAAATTAAAATTATAATCTCTCTCCAATCAAGAGTAATGCATGTAACTTAAAGTTCATGTGGGTGTATGTGTATACATGAATCACATGACAATCCCATAAATGTCATATATAAAAGCTTCTGAAATTTTAGATCAAGGCAATGAAATATTCTAATCACCATCAGCAAAGCTTTTCTTTTATGGAATACAACCTATTAGCAGATGTTGATTATATAAAAATATCCAGGAAAAACCTGTGTCCAAACTTAAAATTCAGGAATGGAGTTATTCAACTTAATAAAAAAAACGTAGCACAAGATTATATCGCTTAAATGAAACCAATCTTTAATTTGCGACAATGCAATTTAGCTTAATGCATCATTATCTAGATAAGGGATGACTATGTTTTCTCAAGGATAAATTTATGGATCCTTGGTTAACAAATTTGTAAAGCATTCAGTCAGGATCTAATGGTCTACACAAGGAAAAAGATGAAAGCTGGGTGGTTAGTTGATTGACAGTTGAGCAAGGATGATGTTATCTTTTATCTTAGATCCAACCGATAAACATGCTCTAAGGCAGAGTAGTATCACCCGTTTATTCCCACAGTCCCAGTTCTTATATTATGGCATTTACTAAGTTCTCTTTAACCATGCATAATACTTTTAAACTTTGGTTTTGTTATTAACATTGACCTGATTCTATTTATTACTTTAAAATACTAATTTATTTGTTTATCTATTATTTATTTAAATCATTCATTTTTTAAATATAAAGACAATATAGATTTATAGTTGTACTTAAATTTCTTTTTTTTTAATGTTTTGGTGTAATTTTATAGGCAAATAAATGAAGCCAGTAAAAAAATATTCAAATGAGCTTACAAGTACTACCAAATGGCCATATACCGTAGAGAGTCAAAGTGAAGGGCAAAGGAAGAGTACAAAAATCAGCAACAAAATCATATTTCTGTTGCTCATATTCAAATACATTTTCCATATTGGAAGTCAAAACCCTTCGCAATATCAAAACACTTGAGTTGAACCTAAAAACTTAACCAAAACCACTTAAATACACCAAATCTCAACCATGGACCCTATACCCAAAATTAATGAAAGCTAAATTTAATAAACTCAAAAAGATTCTCCATTCAAGTTATATTTTCAACAGCAAGATCAATCAAATGCTTAAAAAGTCAATGTGCTCAGATTTCATTTTCCTTCAATATAGCAAGCAAAGCCACAATCCAAGCCAAATTTCTCAATCAATCTTATTCCAATCACAAATTCCTCACAATTAAATCCCAAATTCATGCACACATTCCCAAATTTCTCAACTTTAACAAATTAGGGAAAACCCTAGAAATTGGAGGTTTAATTTTGAGAAACTCACATCAAGGGCTTCAATGGAGGAGTGAGGAGAACATCAAGTTCAAGGTCATAAACCTCCATTTCAAAGCACGAATCAATAATCTAAAGACAAGGTCTCTTAATTTGATCACAAACAATTCCAACTACAAGTTTAAACTAAAAAAAATTGAATTTAAAACCCAAATCTCAACAAAGCCATGCCTAATCTAAAACTCGCAAATAAGTTCAAATCTCCCTAATTCACAATCAATTTCTACCGAATTCGATATAAATCATAATCGGAGAATCAAAACAGAAAATAAGAGAGAGCCCTTACCTTGAGTTCTTCGACTTTGAATCCGAAAATTGGAGTACGGTCAATGAGAAAGGAGCTAGATGAAGCGAGACTGAGAACGGCTGGAGAAGAAAAAATAGAGAGAGCGACTGCAAAAGGCGATAGCCCTGAACGAGATGGAGCGAAGGGGCGCCGAGATGAAGAAGGGGATTCGAAGGGCTTGCGAAGGGGCCCTGGCCAAGATCGCCTGGACAAATCACCGAGATGAAGAAGGCCTTTCGAAGTAGGAAGACGAGAAGGCAGTGCACACATTCGCGTAGGCCTCTTCAGATGAGGAGAAACAGAAGCGATGGGAGCCGGGAGGCGGGAGTTAGAAAAATGAAATACCGAATAAACCATCTAAAACCATAGAAAAGCGGAGTAAGATATCTATACACTTGCTTATGTGTTACATTTTAACATTCATGTAGTTTAAGTATGCCTCTTTATATGGCATCGAGTGTGCATATTTCCGATGATTCAACCCGATTTATTTCTTGTTTTCATATTTAGGTACCTTACTCAATATGACTTACTTATGTGGATGGTTGTCGGGACAGACCTTTTGGGACGATTAGAGCGAGTGAGGCATGACTTACGCACTCTTTACTTTCTCGCTTACTTTGATTTGGTTTTGACCCGGCTATGCCGCGGCGACTTTGATGTACGTTATTTCCGCACTTTATATTTCCGACTTGAAAATCATTTACACGATAGTACCTAGGACAGGTGCCCGCCTCCAACGGGCGCGCGCATTTCTAGGGGTTCGAAATCCCCACGTCCGAAAACCATTGCTTCCGCTAAAAACAAATAACTTAGCTAAATAACGCGTACTCGGTCGTAAGATCTAAAGCTCACGGAAGAATTCAAAACTCTTCTATAACGTTCCCCGAATAACCGGATCATCTGAACCTTATAAATACTCTAAGTGGATTTATGGAGGCATATTCGGATATCTATACTTTTGGGTCGTTACAACCAAATACTACATACCAAAGTTGTCCAAACATGTTGTATACTTAGTAAAAATATAATGTAATCAATTATTCCACACAGACACAGTAAGCCTCGACTCAGAATCTCAACTCACCTCATCAAAAAAATGCTTGGACTAAATCACTATTTTAATTTAATAATTTCAAGATTAAAATGTGAAAGTACATGATTCTTAAACAAACAAAAATGAATTAAAAATGATTGAAATGTTATAAATTAAAATAACATAAAAGTATTGACTCGAAAAATATTTTTATATTGAAAATTTGATTCAAATATAAAATTAAATTTGATTAAACATTTGCAAAGATTTAATTGATTTTTAAAACCAACAAACACCAAATGAGTTTATAAACATTGACCATAATAATATAATTTATCCTTAGAAAAATCAAACAAACAATGAAAAAAATAGCTATTATTCTTTTAAATACAAAATTATTTTATTAATGTATTTTCAAATTTTTAATTAATAAAATATTTTAAAAATCATAAATGTGTGGCTAAATATGTGACATTATTAATGAGATGTAAAACTTAATTGATTAAAATTTTGACTATAAAATATTTTTATCAAAAGATGACATATAACGGTATTAACAAATAAAATACTATATATAAACATTAGTGATTAATTTATATATATTAACTACATTATTTTAATATGTTATTTCCAGTATTAAATACATCATTATTTTGAAAATGAACATATATGATTTAATAATTCATGATCTTTTAAAAACTACCTAATTTAGAAGAGATTAGAATATATATGTATACAAATTTATGAAAATGTTTATAAATAGGTGACATCATTTAATGATATGACAAAATCTAATTGGACAATTTTTTTGGAGAAGATATTTTTAACCAAATGATGAGATGTGACAAAAAAAGTTATTATTTTAGTATTGTATATTTGTATATAGGATATTTTGACATAAATAATATTATAATCAATATATGAATTATTATTAGAAAAATATTAGCATGTGAAAAGTTACTAAGTTGAAGACTTTAAATGATTAATATAAGAAAACTTAATTACAAATCATTCTTCAATTAACTACAACACGCGCGCTAACAGTGTCTTCTCTCTCGGCCTCCCGCTGCCCCGCACCCACCCTGTCGAGCCACCTCCAGCCCCACGTCGAGCCACCTCCGGCCACCACCGCCTAGCCGTGATCGAGCCAACCCCTGGGGGCACCCCCCGAGCCCTGACTTGGCTTGGTTCGAGCCCAGACGCGCCCACACTGCCCAGTCGAAGGCTCACGTCGTATCTTCGCTCGTCGGCCTCCCACGCCACCCACGAGCCACCTCCGGCCACCAGCCCCCACCAGCTCGAACCCCCTCCCTCAGGCGCACCCCCCGAGCCCGGAACCCCCATGGTTCGAGCCCACACCGAGCCCATCTCTCCCAACAGCGCTAATCGGTGCTTTTGGCTCGGAATACCTTCGAAATCCCGATTTTTCTCCTTGTTTCAGCTCGAATTTGGTATGATTTCTAACCCTAAACTTGTTTGTTACATCTATTTAGATTGTTTGAATGATTTAGGTTGAGATTGAAAACCTAGGGTTTGATTTAGGAGCAGAAATTGGGGCTTTTTGCCAAAAGCCAAATTGATTGAAATTGATGATATGGTTGTGTTGTTGGGTTGATTTTGAGCTAATTTCATGTTCATATCATTGTCAAATTGTTTATGGATCATGAGCTAATTGAATTTTAGAATTTTAGATTACGATATGTTTTAGAATTTGGGGCTTTTTGCCAAAAGCCAAATTGATTGAAATTGATGATATGGTTGTGTTTTTGGGATGATTTTGAGCTAATTTCATGTTCATATCATTGTCAAATTGTTTATGGATCATGAGCTAATTGTATTTTAGAATTTTAGATTGCGATATGTTTTAGAATTTGGGGCTTTTTGCCAAAAGCAAAATTGACTTAAATGGATGATATGGTTGTGTTGTTGGGTTGATTTGGAGCTAATTTCATGTTCATAGCATTGTCAAATTGTTTATGTATCATGATCTAATTGAATTTTGGAATTTTATATTGCGATATGCTTTAGAATTTGGGGTTTTTTGCCAACGGCCAAATTGACTGAAATTGATGATATGGTTGTGTTTAGGGCTGGCATGGTACGGTAGCATGGTAAATTTTTCATTACCATGTACCGTACCGATACCCCTCAGTATGGGATTTTCTGTACCACTTACCAACCGAATAGTTTCGGTACCGAAACTCTTGGTACCGAAAGTATCGGTTACCGAATGTAGGTACCGTGGTAACCGAAGCCACTATTTTCGTTCTTCGATTTTCGTTTTATACACTGTGGTACCATCGGTACCGATGGTACCAATGACAGATTATGCTTGAAAACGAACCGACTATCCTTGGTACCAACGTTACCACGGTATTTTATTTTATTTTAAAATAAAAAATATATATATTTTTTAAAAAATAAATAAATATATATTCGGTACCAACGGTACCACGGTATTTGGGTTGCCCATACCGTTACCGTACCGACTCTCCTTGGTACCGAGACTTCGGTTACCGATTCAATCGGTTACCGACTTCTTGGTACCGATGACCTGTTGGTACGGTTGGTAATCGGTTGGTATGGTAATTTTCGATTACCATACGAACCCTAGTTGTGTTGTTGGGTTGATTTGAAGCTAATTTCATGTTTATAGCATTGTCAAATTGTTTGTGAATCATGAGTTAATTGCATTTTAGAATTTTATTGCAATATGCTTTAGTTCGATTAGGTTCTTCTATTTTAGCATAACAATCATAATTTAGCCTATTAGCTCAATTGGTAGAGCAATGTGCGTTTGCACAAAAGATGTGGGTTCAAATCCCACATAGGTTACATAATAGACAAGAGCGCAACAATCGCAAATTGTTACTCATGCACATTATAATCTAAGTTATGCACTTTTTAACCTTAATTATGCACATTTTAATCTTATTTATGCACTTTAATTTTAAAAGATTATACGTAAAAAAATCGATTTCAAACTTACATCTATCAACCTAAATTATCCGAGAGGTGAACCCAAACTCTCAAAAGTAAAAAAAAAACAAAATTAAAACATCGATTTCAAAAGCACATCTTTTGTCTTATTACTGCACATTATGATCTTACATTTGCACAATTGTATTCTAAATCTGCACAATTGTATCTTACTTTTGCACAATTGTAGTTTAAATTTGCACAATTGTATCCTACTTTTGCACACTTGTATTCTAAGTTTGCACATTACAATTTTATTTGGGTGCCCCTATATACACCGCAAATCCACGATTAGCGCTGTTAATGAAACATCGAATATGACGTTGTAAAAACGTTCGATTTCACGTTGCATCAACGTTCATTTCGACGTTGTCATTTGTCCTACACAACGTTGTGAATTGAAGGAAGTTGGGCGGGTCGGACACCTTAGCAACGTCTAATCCGACGTTGCTAAAGTGGGCCTCGTCGGGCCAGAAAGCAACGTTCAATACAACGTTGCATTACTTGGAACTTACAATCAAGACAACGTCAAGTCTGACGTTTGTACCAGCAACACTTGGATCAACTTTGAAGTTCTATTATCTTTATTTTTGTTGGGTAGGATGTTGGCGAAAACTTAGTGCGATGATGCATCTTTTATTTTGTTGGAGCGTTTTGCCCCTCGTGGAGGGTTTTCAAATATGATTTGTGGTTATTTCAGGGAAGTCACATCTGTTTACATGAAAACTTATAGACTGCCTCATTTTTCATATTGATGATAGACGATTACAACATAAATAACTTAGTAAATAAGTTTTTCCGGGTCGCTGCCATGTCACACCTCAGCGGAAATCATTGTTGTTCTCTTCCTCTAATGGTGAAACATTCTCCGGCGGCACTACGACGACCCGGAAGCGAGCGTTGCCTAAGTAGCTAAACATCAAACCCGCGCCTACCCGCACGCCACACGATCTCGTGAACGTATTCCATCCTTGTGCGAAGCCAGAGTGCCCCGGAGCTGTTGCGCTCTACCCGGATGCTGGTGCCTCTCCTCCCTGACCCATTAGTCAACGTTATTCTTTCGACGCCCCCCAGCCCGTATTCTTCCTCGAAGTTGGAAGGCAGAGGCTGCAGATGTCAAGATCTACTTAATGAGTTTGGGTCCGTTGTAAATCGGATGTGAGACCGAAGGGGGCTTACCAGTATTTCTGTGAGCGAGACGTCTTCTACCCACCAGAAAAAATCCCTAGGGCCACTCCCTGTGACTGAGAAGAAAGGTCTCGGTGTGTTACCGGCCGCCATCTCTTCTTCTGTCAAACGAGATGTTGTAATTTCGACCCTAGCATGGCGTAATTTATAGTGAGAAATCATTTCTCGTTTTTTGTGAGGCCTCCTTATACAACGCCAAATATGACGTTGCTAACAACGTTACATTAAACGTTGCAGCAACGTTTAATTGGACGTTGTTACAACGTTTAATCGGACGTTGTGTTATGTGAACTCCCATGACAACGTTTAATTGGACGTTGCTAATTACGCCATCTATAAATACACCAACATTTTGCGTTATTGGCATACACGAAACACACGTAATGGCATCAAGCCCAAATTCCTTTGTCAAATATGTCAAGTTAAATGATGGCACCTATTTCGTTGTTGAAGTGGGGAGACACCCTCGTCCGCCTAAGGAGGATGCTTGCAACTGCAAGCATATGAATTATACACATTATTTTCGATGCAATCTACTTTCTGTGCAGGTTTATCGTATCCTGGAGATGTCAACACAGTTGCAGTTCGGGTGTCAAGAGTGTGCCGACGACCCTGCATCGTACTATACACGGATGATTGAGCAGATAACGGATATCCTGGTCGTTTTGTACGACGACATGTCTCCGTCGCGCTGTCGCAGAGTAGCAGAGTATGCAGTTGATACAGTAGTGCGCCCTGCCCAAGATCTGATGACGACATATGCGTTCCAGCAGGTGCAGATTAGTATATACCCAAACATTCCTGAAGAGTCAGTCGGTAGTTGTTCCGTTTAATACAACAACCCTTGTTGAAATGTAACATTAAAACCCGTTTGTAAATTTAGATATGGGCCCAACTGATGTTTGTTTTGGTCGAACGATTGCTTTTTTATATTGTTTCTACGTCTTCATAACAACAAACACTCAACTTTCAACTCTGAACTTCATAGAAAAGAAAACAAACAAATACGACACAGATAATTCCAACTTTCATGACTCCTAAACATGGTGTAGAGGGCGACCTTCCTGAATCCGCAAAGCTCTAAATCTATCAAATTGGTCTTGGAAGGGAGTATCCCATCCGTTGACGCTCGGGTGATGGTGTGCCGTCCATTCATGCGCTGGAGGAGGTAAAGGGGCGTTGGGATGTAACCATATCTGCAAAAAGGGCAAAAAGTATACTATAATGTTAAGCCGGGTAATTAATGATAGTTAATTTATGGTTGGAGTGAGATCACACTCACCGCTGCGAAATGATCTTGGTTGCCGATGCATGCCATGCCCAGTATGGCCTCTTGAGGTGCGCCATTTGGTTGTTTAGTGTACATAGGGAGGCATGTGAAGGGCATGTGCCAAGATAAGACGACAAGGGGTACCTGGTAGACGGTTGCGAACACAAGACCCATGATAGGCAACTCGATCCAGTATCTCCGGTCACCTCCCACTCTGCCGGAGTAACTCTGTAGGTCGACAAACTCCCGGACCGAATACCCTCCCATGTAACAACCAGCGTAAAGGTGATCGTTATGCTCCAGATGGTTACACAATAACCCTTTCATATCTGCGAATCGTGCCTCCCCTGGCCGTAACATCAGCTGCGCCAAAGCTCGATATCCGCAGTGACCATCGCCCACGGTGTTGACGGCCGCCGCAATGTGCCTGAACATGAAAGGGTCCACATTGTTGTCTCCCCAGCTAAATCCCCAATACTGTGCGTCGGACGGATGTCCGGAATGTCGGTCCCTACCGTGGCGACCTGCTCTGGCTTCCTCCCTTTCAAAATTCGCCCGATTTTGCTCAGATCGCAAGGGATTCGTTCTGCACGGGTTCCTCCTCCCTCTAGGTCTGCCCTTTGCCCGTATGCTACCCCGCTCCGGTGGGTGCAAATCAGGGTCACAGGCTTCATTAGATGCAGTGTACGAAGCCGACCTGGCATAGGGTAAGATCGCATTGTCCGCTTCATCCCACGTCAGATCCATCCAAAATGGGTGGATGTCGTCAGGTGTTATTTGAATTCCTTCATCAACAAAACGCTGAACGTCGTGCACACAAGGTATCCCATGGCATATTCTCCAATGACGGTCGACGCACTCTGGAGCTACTATTTTGGAGACGACTTTCCTCCAATGACCGTAGAGAAGTTCGAAACACTTCTTTGAAACCACGTGCTTAATCTGATCGAATAAGGGGACTTCGTGTGCGTTAGTTGGCCACTTGAAACGATCTATCTCCAACGCAGTCTGGATCTCGTGCACCTGACATTCGTTCACCCTATGAATGGCATCCACCACGACACAAAAATCACCAGTGGACGAGTGTAATGCTTCCTTCAACACTTTATGTTGGCCTTCAACCCTACACAATGCATCATGTGCTTGAGGTGAACGGCTGTCGAAATGTAGTAAAAGAGTGACAAGGGTAACGACGAAAACGATATGCGTACCTATTGGTTGTCCTCGTTCCAAAGTGTAGGACGTGGTCGGTGTAACATCTGACAAGGCTCGTCCGGTGGATGAGCCACACTGTTTCCAGATACCCCATGACCCCGGGATAGGGCTGCCAATGGGCGTGAAGAAATCTACGCCGCCTCTCGAACGACTCCTCCGTCGAAGACGAGAATAAACCCCACACCTGATTCTTGAATAGAGTTGAAATTTCCAGATTTTTTGTAATCTTCAAAGCGGTGTCTTCACAGTTGCGAGTTACATGTAACCAGCACAGTAGATGTTGCACCTCGAGGAAGACGGCCCTAAGTGCAGCCATAAGGCCCAGCTCTCGATCTGTCATAATCGAATCGGGCACCTTACCCTGAAAAATAACACATAGGTTGTTGAGCACCCAAGTGTACGTGTCCGTGTCCTCGTGGGCCATAAAGGCATATGCGATGCAAAAGTTGTTTCCCGTTGGCGTTAAGCCGACTATCTCGCACAGCGCGACGTTGTACCTGTGGACGCGGTGCCGCAACGTACGCACATTAGCATATCACTATTTATGGAAGAAATGTAGGAAGACGTAGGATATAGTACTTACGCGTTTGTTTTGTACGTACTATCCATGACGACGAAGTAAGGGTATTTGTTCAAGAGACGAATCCCATCCGGGTGTGCGAGAAAAAGGTCATTCAATACATTGTCATCGTCTAGGCTCCTCCTGAAATCGTAGTTGTTGTGCTTAATATATAAAACACAACATCGAATTGGACGTCGTCATTCTTCTTCCTCCACACGAGAGCGGATCTGCGAATTGGGAGCGAGATCGATTGGCCGAGGTTCAATTGGGAGCGAGATCGATTGAGAGCGAATCAATGGTGAGATCCAGAGGAGGCGGAGGGTGAGGAGGGCCAGGAGGCCGAGGAGGCGGCGGTGATGTTGGCAGAGGGCCAGGAGGCCGAGGAGGCGGCGGTGATGGGGGCAGAGGGCCAGGAGGCGGCGGTGATGGGGGCAGAGGGCCAGGCCGTGGCGAGGGCGGATCTAGGCGAGAGGTTGAAGGGGCAGGAGGCCGAGGAGGACGACGAGGCGGCGGTGATGGGGGCAGAGGGCCAGGAGGCGGTGCTGAGGGGGGCAGAGGGCCTGGCCGTGGCCGAGGTGAGGGGCGCGCGGTGGCTGTTGGTGGCCGAGGCGCGGGGCTGGCTGCTGCTGGCCGAGGCGCGGGGCTGGCTGCTGGTGGTGTTGGCCGTGCCCGTGGTGGTGGTGGCACCGGGAAGACCGCCGCTGATGGCGGTGGTGGCCGGAAGAGGCGGACGCAGGAGGTTTCTCCCCTGACGAGTACGCCATCGGTTAGTTTTATTTTATTTATTTTATTTTTCATTTTATTTTCTTATTTATTTATAACGAATAAGTTTATCGTATGATTAGGATAAGTGAACCTTGTTTAATTTGAATGCACAATATATTTAATTAACTACTTTAATGTCCAACGCGAAATTATAGAAACAAAATTGTTACAAAATAAAATGTATTAGAAGAAATTAAGTGAACCTTGTTTAATTTGAATGCACAATATATTTAAGACAAATTGTTACAAAATAACTACTTTAATTTGAATGCAATTTGACGAAACAAACAAAAAAGAAATTATAGAAACAAATTATTACAAATGAAGTTGTTTACAGTGAACTACTGTAATAAAACATTTGAATAGGATTCTCAGATGAGACGGGACGACGGGACTTTTCGCGTCGTTCTCGGGCGAGACCGCAATGCGCCTCCAGATGCAGTAGAGGGCGCCCATCCGGAGGAGGTCATCATCACTGACTCGTCTTCGCAGACGGTGTCAGATCTCATGGCTATTGCGAAGCAGGAGATTTTGACCGTCAGAGATACGGCGGTTCAGCCTGATACAGCCCCACCACCGTTCAGGTCGGAGGACGGTACTGACGATGACCGTACGTTCTTCCACATGCATACATCTAGGGATCCCACATCACATGTTTTGATGGACATAGAACCTCCAGCGCAGCCGGCGTCAGATCCTATGGCTGGTGCCAGTACTTCCTATGGCTGGTGCTCCTCCGGCTGTGCCTACCCACCCAGACGACGACATCGGACCAGATGGGGATGGGGATGAGGTTGATGCTGAGACTGCTGCTCGCCAGGCCCGGGTCGACGAGATGACCCATGCCATTCAGGCATTGGTCGGGCATCCCCAGCTAGACCAGATGTACGAGCATTTCATGGGCTACATTCGATCTCTGCAGTAGATACATTATCGTCCCTTTGTTTATGACATACATTTCGTATTTTGTCGGTATGCTATATTTGTGTATTTCGTATTGTTTGCGTTATTATTTTCGATGGTTTCTACCCGATCACAACAACAAAAAATCACATGCAAACGCTTCACTTCATAGATTAGATCAGGTTTCACATCGATGCATTACTAAAACTAACAAATTACATACATCGAGGCATTACTGAAACTAACAAATTACATACTTCGACGCATTACCACAACTAACAAATACAACATTGATAACAACGTAATTTCTTCTTCATATCAACCATACTATTCTTAGTTCGTCTTCGGAACTATTTTAATCTTTAACTCATTGAATGGAAAGGTGGCGACCTCTTTAGTTGCTCCCCTCATTATTATTCCTGCCGTTTGAGCCACGTCAACGTGATCACATCTGTTTACATCGGCGAAGAATGAGCGGATATGTTGAAGTAGAAGATCACCAACCTTCCACTCGTAGGCTCCACGAATGCCCGGATGAAAATCATTGCACTCTAGACACCCGACCCGCAAGGGTGCAGAAATGTGATTCTCTTTTTCACAAACGACCTGAAACAGTGCGCATGGATGCATGCCTCTGTATTCTGGACTGCTGCAAGCACATTTGGACTCCTCCGGGGGCATTGGGTACCGAACCCTTTCGATTGCATAATCAATTCTGCCCGTGGAGCCTACTACTCCAGTTGTAACCGGCTCCATGGAAGGATTGAAAATGTGGAAGGAATGAGAATGTGGAATTGTTGTGTTGAGCTATTCAAGTCCTCATTCCCTTTTATAGTAGTGGTTGGTTACCTGGAAGTAGTCACAACGTCATATCTGACGTTGTGACAACGCCGAATCTGACGTTGTTAAACGTCAAATCTGACGTTGTGACAACGCCGAATCCGACGTTGTTACACCCTGATGGAGGTATCAGCAACGTTAAATTTAACGTTGTAGCAACGTCCAAATAAACGTTGCTAAGCCCGAAGGAGCCCGTTGGCATCCAGGGTACAACGTCAGAACGTCTGATCTGACGTTGTAACAACGTCTGATCCAACGTTGTTACAACGTCGGATCCCCTACCCCTTGGGCAATTTCCCCAACAGATGAAACGTTAAATTGGACGTTTTGGCAACGTCTAATCCAACGTTGCTGTAACGTCCAATTCGACGTGTCATTTGCGGTGTATATAGGGAACGCGTTTTATTTTCACACTTTATGTTCTTATATTTGCACTTTAAAGTTGCACAAATGCACTTTACAGTTGCACAAATGCACTTCACAGTTGGACAAATGCACTTCACAGTTCCACAAATGCACTTCACAGTTCCATAAATGCACTTCACGGGAAAAAGTGCATTTACCCATAAAATTAGACATATTTACCCATAAATTAAACATATTGCAATTATAAATTATTATAATTGAAATAGGCACATTTACCTATTTACCCCATAATGAATTATTTGTCTGCAGAAAATAAACTTATATTTGCACAATAAGATGTTATATGTGCACAAAAGCAAGTTATACTTGCACAGCAGAAAGTGTTAACACGGAAAAAAAAATTTGGGACAAAAAAAAAATTTTAAAAAAAAAAAAAAACTGGTCCGAGAAGGGGGGCAAGGGGGGGGGGCAGACATTCTACTAATTAAATTAGGTCCATTAGTAATTATATTAGGCCCATTAGCTAATTTTACGCGATAAGCAAATTTTACACGTTAAGGAGTTTTTACATTTGAAGTAAACCCTATATATATATATATAAAAAAAAAAAAGATTTTGTTAGTATTTTAGAATCATCGATCATTTATAATCAAGTTTTATAATCAATATAATATTTATAATATATAAGTGTAGTATATTGTATACATTTTAAAAATATTATAATACAATTTTCTCTAGAAATCGACATGTGGAATAAATTATTTTAAATTTGAATATATGAAATGAAAATTTCTAATTGAAAGTGATTAATGTTAGTTTAATGTACTTTTAGTTAGCATTAATATTTAAATAAATATAATTGTAAACACGTGAGAAGTTATTAACATATATATGACTATGAAAAGATTATAGTTTTTAAAATATAAAATTAAATTAAATTAGTATTAGTTTAATGTATTTTATTCTAAATAGCAAGCAAATGAAGAAAGAAAAATCAAATTAACGATATTTTATTAGGCAGGTACGAATTCACCATTGTCAAATGACAAAAAATAATATAATTTTCAAATATAAAAATATTCTAAATAGATTAATAGAATAATTGTAAAGTGATTAAAATTTTATTTATGGATGATGACATGTAATGATTTGAATTAAATTGACAATATGGTAGTATAATTTATTTGGCTACAAATTTTGGAGGGAAAATTTTTAATTAGAGCGCGACACGTGGCAAAACCAACTCCTACTTTAGTATTGTTTAGGATTTTTATTCAGAGCGCGACACGTGGCAGAACCAACTCTTATTTTAGTATTGTTTAGGATCAGACGTGATTCATAAATCAATTTAGGGGTGGCCATGAGTAAGAATTGAGATTATTCAGTGTTTCATCTTATATAAATTTTGTGGAACAATATTGATACATGATATTTTAAAAACAAATCTCACCAAACCATATTCTTCAAAAAAAAAAAAAATTCTCATTTGATGTGCCCTTTCTATAGTTAGTAAATTTTGTAACTAAACACATGTATTAGTAAACTAAATTCTTTTGGTTTTTTCTATAATAAATTTTGAAATTAAACACATCTATTAATCTTACTTATAATTGGCTTTTTAAAAACTTCCTAGCTAGGTTTTCATTATGTAATTAAACAGTGGCGGCCGCATGACTCCCCGAAAGGTGGGTGAAATTCTACACTACGAAAGTGTTACATCGCCAATTCATCAACAAAATAGCATTCAATGATACAAGTCTACATACAAATTCAAATGTTCAACCTCAACCATTGAAATTTGTGAATACATATGGAAGATTAAATAGTACATAATATAAGTTCACTTTAATGATAGATGGAGTAATTTCATCTTGCGAGTTCTCATGGCTTGAAGATCTCTCTCTCTCTCAACGTAGCACGTACACAAGATGATCAGAGAGGTGATCATCCAACATCTTGTTACACAAATCTGAATTGATAATATTCATCCTAGAGAATGCTCTTTCAACAGAAGCAGTCGCAACTGGTAACACCAAAACCAACTACAAAAGCCGATAAACCAAGAGGCACTATGAATTCCTACTTGATAATATTCTATAGCATTTTTACAAATTTGACTATCAACGTCATCTCCCACACTCGGTTCGCTCGGAACCTCCTCACTACCAATAACAACACCATCTCCATTATCAAGCTCAACATCATCTCCATCAACAAACTGAATATTATCAACCAAAGGTCTAGGAATTGAATTATCCACATTTGCCTCCAAATTAGCATTATCAATATTTGCAACTATATTGCGAGGAGTGGATAAACCAACACTCGACACTTTGTTGATTCGAGGAAAATATTTATCGATACTAGATCCCTAATCATAATTAATAAGCAATGAAAATGAAAAAAAAAGCCCAAATTTTCATACTTCAAATCACTTCAAATCTCAAACCCTAAAACATAACAAGTAACAAAATTTAAATTCTCCAAATCTCTAATCCTAATTCATTCATAAGCAATGAAATAAACAAATTATCCTAATCAAAACCCCCAATTTTCACACTTCAAATCTCAAAATTTAAAACCTAACAAATTTTCAATTATCCAAATCAATTCAAATTTCAACACAATTATAAACAACTCAAAATGACGTTGTTTTGTAAAAGTTTTATTTTATTTTTTGTTTTACAAAGGGGACCTGTGACTCAAAGGATGTGGCAGACCCCAGGCCGGTGCAAATCTTCTACCCAACCCCCTACCCCAACTCCCTACCCCACAAAATTATTTTACCTCTAAATTAATATTAAAAAAATTAAAAATATATATTTAGCTTCTACCTACTTATGATAACATATTTGGAAAAAAAATCTTTAAAAGTTAACTTATATTTTTTAAAAAAAATATATAGTAAACTCACATTTTTTTAAAACTTAATAAAATCTTTCTATCTCTTGTGAATTATTATAATTTTTGTGAGTTAATTTTTTAAGATTTTTTTTTGCAAATATGTTATCATAAGTACGTAGAAGCTAAATATATATTTTTTAATTTTTTTAATATTAATTTAGAGGTAAAATAATTTTGTAGGGTAGGGAGTTGGGGTAGGGGTTGAGGTAGAAGATTTGCACCGCCCCAGGGCCACCACTGAACTAGGCCTAACGGTGGATTACTCCTTCCTACATTTAACTGGTTTTAGGATGGACTTTAGGATGGAAACATTTATGTAAAAATTAATTTCACTCGAAATCATGAACTAGAAATATATTCGTTGAATGTTTCGTCTAATGCCGATGGAGTCATATACATCGAGAAGTGGATCGACCGACTGATTTTCTTGCAGAGATCAAGCATGTGAGTGCCGTTTTCATTTATGAACAAACTTTAGTTCCATTTGAATTAAGGATGTTGTGTATGGAATATATATATATATATATATATATATATATATATATATATATATATATATATATATATATATATATATATATATATATGGGTTAGTTCCGGTGTACTCATCCCTTAACGTGTATCATGTACACGTACAAATCTCGGCCGTTGATTAGTTGAGATGGAGGGTGGAGATTAATTAGTCCATTTGTTTGATTGCTTGCATAGATGATTATTCGGTCGAGTATAAATAATTATGCACTAGTATATGAAGGGTTATTCAGTCGTATGAGTCTGTTTAGTATGTTAGTCTGACAGGCCTAAAGTCGTTATGCCTAATCAAAGTAAATTCCTAAGATGCAAACTATAACAAGTATAGTAGGTAAGTTAGGGTCGAACCCACAGGGAAACAGAATCAATTGTAAGAGCAAGTATTATTACCCAAAAGTAACCGATTCAAGGGGGAGTTTTGTGTGTGAGTAATAGTGACAGAACAAGTTTCAAGTAAAGGTTGCGAATATATGATGGGAAAGTATCACACCAGGTAATTATCCGCACAACAATTGAGATGGTTCATCATCGCATTCTATGAGTCTCAAGCTCTAATGTCCAGTAATTGTTCTCAATTCAGATCGTGTAATAGCTTTTAGTCCTACCAGTCCTAAAAGCACTTATCACTAAATTACAAGGGAAAACCTTCACCAAATAATAAAGCAATAGCATTCAAACATGAATTATAATGAGATACAAGCGATTCTAACAACCCGTTAAAATAGTCTGTAATCGAATCTCCCTCACAATCTACCACAAACAACCCGCGTATGGAGATTGTGTTTGCTACAATGAATCTACAACCCCAAACCTGGAATTGGAAACCCTAGCAATATGACTAGTATCGATAAACCTAGGTGATCAATCCAGATAAATCAATAATAAGCAATCAAGCAATAAGCTCAGGAGATCGAAACAATTAACAAAGGACGAACAAGAGTAGAATACTCACAACCAAATCAATTGAAGGCTTCAAAGAACCAAGTGTAACAAAGGAGAGTTAGTTCTCCATAGGGTTTGTGAGATGAACAAAAGGGAAAAATACGTCTCTGGAAAATAACCTAATAATCCTCTACTGCCTTCTCGGCCTATATAACCTAATAAAATCGGGTTTAACATCCCGTACAATTATAATAATAAAATATTAAAACTAATAAGATAAACAGAATCGGATAAGAATCCGTCTTCAGGACTGACGCGGGCGCGCCAAGTGCAGTGCGGGCGCGCCAGCTTGGATCTTGCTTCTTCTGTCTGTTCAGCAGCGCGGCCACTTCTTCCTAGCAGAGTGGTCGCGTCGGGTAGCAGCGCGGGCGCGCCAAGTACAGCGCGGCCGCGCCAAAGTCATCAGTCTCAGCTGCTTCCGATCTTCTTCGCTTCTGTAACTTGCATGATTTCTTTAACTTATTCAACATGCTCCGAATCACCAAGTTCACACAAATATCTCTCATAATGACATGTAATTGATGACAAAAACTACTAAATGCGCTATGGAATATATCGCATATCATAGTCATTTTGATTATTCGATGGTTTCACTATATTTTTCAATCATATTGACGGATTATGCGATGATATTGTTTTATTATTCAATGGTATAACTTAATTACTCGATGGCGTTACAATATTATTCGATCGTATTGACAGATTATGCGATGGTATCGATAGATTTTTCTAATAGCTAGCATCATGAAAACGCCCCTAACTTTTACCTAAAAATTACAATCGCATAATCCGTCAATACGATCGAATAATGACTAACCTACTAAACAGACTCATACGACTGAATAATTCTTCATATACTAGTGCATAATCATTTATACTCGACCGAATAATCATATATGCAAGCAATCTACCACAAATGGGCTAATTAATCTCCACCCTCCATCTCAACTAATCAACAGCCCAGATTTGTGTATACATGATACACGTTAAGGGCTGAGTACACATGATCCATACTCTCTCTCTCTCTCTCTCTCTCTCTCTCTCTCTCTCTCTCTCTCTCTCTCTCTCTCTCTCTCTCTCTCTCTCTCTCTATATATATATATATATATATATATATATATATATTGGTAACCCCCATTTGATGTGCCCTTTTTCCTTCATGACTCAATGGTAAGGAGTGAGGGGGTTAATATGAGATCGGGGTCCCAGATTCGATCCCTATCTCTACTCTTTCTTTTAGGTGAAAAAAATCAAGGTTTACCTTATTTCTTTTCATTGAGCCTGACAGATTAGCACAAGTCGGTTTATTTAGTGCATGGCTCTTACTAGTTGAGTTACGTGTCCGGATTTATCACCAAAAAAGTGGGTTACTATTAAAGTCGACTGGGCCTGGTGGTACTAAGATAAACTGGAAGGAGGTCGTATACGGACCCATGTATGGGAGCACGAACAACACATAAACCAATTAACAATGAGAGGAGTAGCCCGCCAAACTTTATATAGCCAACAAGTTGCATTGTGAGGCTAAGACAAGCTTGAGGAAAGTCGTGTGTGGGTCCACATACGGTAGACACGAACAACACACAAACTCAATGGGGTTCCATCCTAAAACCAATTGACAATGATAGGAGTAGCCTGCCAAACTTATATATGTTTAAGACATCCCAATATTTTCAATGTGGGACAATCTCATATATATTTTAATAGTTACCCTTGGGGAAAAAAGGAGAAATATATTGGTAACTAACTACAGTAGCAATTAATGTTATAATTTTAACTAACATAATGTCATATTGTAAGATTTCTGGACAAAAAGTAAATTAGCATAAATCAAGCTGCCAAGCAACAAAAAGTATCTCACACTCTAGGATCTCTGAACTGAGTACTTGTTTAGGCATTACTAATGAAAATTCGTTGGAGAAATACCTCGGGTGTCCAATTATAAATGGTCAAGTAAACAAGCATACTTTCGAAGACATCATTTGCAAATCTAAAGAACAACTTTCTAAATGGCGCGCTAACGCTCTTTCTCAACAGGGACGAGCAGTGCTAATTAATGCAAATTTATCAGCTAAGCCTTTATACACAATGCAAAATTTCATGTTACCCTCTTCGATTCATACGGAGTTGGAGCGGATTAATAAGATGTTCTTCTGGAATAAGGATCTTCAACACCGCCCTCTTATTGGTTGAGATCGGGTGTGCAGACCAAAGAAATTCGGAGGGCTGGGGATACGGAAATCAAAAGAGATGAATATTGCCCTTCAAATGAAACTACTGTGGAAAATTTTGGACTGACATGATAACATCTGGGTCACTCTTATCAGACACAAGTATCTTAGATCAACTAACATCTTTGAATATAAAAAGAGAGGCGATTCCTCTTGGCATTGGGCCAAACTAACAACCCTCATTGATAGATTCAGGACTGGACTTATTTGGTCGGTAGGAAATGGAAATTCTATTAAGTTCTGGATGGACAATTGGATCACTACTTCTCCTATTCGAGCTAGGGAGCATAGTCCTCGAATAAGTAACATAGAAGAAATTGTTATTAAGTATATTTTAGGTGGTAAATGGTGGATGGATAAACTTAACAACGTGCTACCTGTGGACATTGTTAATGAAATCCTAGATATTCCACTTCTCACTTCGCCTTTCGAGGATCGTTTATACTGGTGGCTTGATATAGCTTGTTGGTTCACTACATCTGGTGTGTATAAACTTATCACATCTCAATTTGCTCTAAATATAGACCCTAACGCATGGATATGGAAATTGGATATTCTGCCTAAAGTTAAATTTTTTTTTATGGAAAATATGCCAAGACGGCCTTCCAACCGCAAGTAAGTTAGCTCAATGCGGGACTTCGGTTCCCACCACCTGTAATTTATGCAATTGTGCAGTAGAGAATGACGTTCACCTTCTCTTTAAATGTCAGTATGTAAAATCCCTTTTCCAATTACCAGCTCACATAAACTCGACAATATCTAGCATGATAAATCACTCTCGAGATATAAAGGCAATCATCTCTTTCATTAGAAACAAGCTTTTGTCTGTGTCCAAGGTGGAGCTTGCCATATCTTGGTGAACGACCTGGTACTTTCGAAACCAGTGCGTGTTTAGTCAGGCCCCCTGTACCTACTAGAGATTGTGCCTTACAAACTATTAAAACTCGTAAGGAAAATTGGCGCAAAGCTTCCCGTCTAGAGAATAATTTACATGGAGCCTCCCTTGAATAGATAAATATATAGATGAGGTGATTAACTCAATTACAACCTAATAAGACCAAACTAAGGGTTTTATGTAAAAGCTAGGAATCGTCCAACCAAAAGGATTCCTCTATTCCAAAAATCCCACTAACTACTCCAAAAAAACATCTAAGGACTCTATACCTCCTAGTCTCCATCTTCCAAGCCACTCTACATATACCCATCTGATCCTATGTCTCCCAATTGAGCTTTCGCCCCAACCTTTTCACCTGAGATTTATTCTTCCACTTAGCAGAAAGGCGGGAGCGACAACAAGACACAATATGCCCTGCGCATATCCTAGGAATAAAATTCTCATTACAAAAGACTAATTTGTTTATATACATATATCCATGCATGTGAAATAAATAGTAGCTTCAAAAACCATAAGTTTAGCTTGGTAAAGCTGTGTCTTTTGCACCTTTAAGGGTTCAATGGTGAACCATTCAAGCCATTCCTCAATATTGTCACACCGACATGCAATGCCAATCCAATCAAACACCAATTTCTGGACCTCACAGATTTTAGGACAAGCAAACCACATGTGGTCCTCGTTTATTCTTCTTGCTTGCATAGCGCGCACACAACAGCTTCATGCCCTTTCCAATGCTTTACTCTTCTTCCTGTATTCAGTCTCTTCCTTGTGGCAGGCCAGACAACAAAAACCCACTTTCGACATTGTAATCTTCCCCAAAGCAGCTTCCCTCAGTTGATCACTTCGCTTCTGTCACGCAAGGCATTGTATAGCTTTGTGCAAGATAACCCCCCCCCCCCCGACGAATTGAGAAATGCATCAAGTGATAGAGCCGAGTTACCATACAAATCCAACAGGCCTCTTACTTCATCTCTGGTGGACAACTACCCCTTCCAAAGCCAGCAGTCGTCCACCTTTTTCTGGATATCTCAAACAGCGTCACCGCAAAGGTGATTCTAAGAGCACCAGCTGGTCCAAATACACGACTTATTCAGCACCAGGTCCCCAATCAGCTTCGATTGTAAGCTCTTATTCCATGATAGAAGCTCTATGATATCGAGTCCAATTTCATCGAGAGGTTTAGTGACCTATGTCCAATTCACTAAGTATTTCCTTCCCTCTCTGTTCCCATTCCAAAGGAACCTCTTGCACATACTTTCAATTTTGTCGATAACCCCTTGAGGAAGCAGTACAACTTGACTCCAAAACGTTGTGATACCCCCACACACTGATTTCAGAAGTTGCAATCTTCCCGCATATGAGAGCTTTTTGGATGCCCACGTTTGGAGGAGAGACCCAATCTTATCATATAATGCTCCATACTCAGCTACAGCTACCTTCTTGGAGTGTAGAGGGATACCCAAATAATGAACCGGGAAGCTACCAGTCGTGAACCCAAGTTGCTGGATTATCCGGGTGGATAATTCAGTTGATACTCCAGCCATGAAGACCTCACTCTTATCTTTATTAGCACGCAGTCCAGATGGAGCCTCCCCCATGCACATGCAATCCGGCCACCAAAAGACGAAAACAAAACCTGTCAAAGCTACATGGCGCAAACCCCCTAGATCGAGGAACACTTAAGCTAAATTTCGATGGATACACTACCGTAAATAATGAAAGCTCAGCTGGAGCCATAATTCGGGAATAGGAATGACGCCCTATACATATATCCTTCTAAAAACTGTTGAGAATTGGTGTAGAAGAACACACGTTTTATTGATTTACCAAAGAGAATATATAGAGGATTACAATGGTGATGGAGATAGTGGAGATAGAGGTGGAGTGAATTACTCTAACCAACATTGACCTATTCTAACCCTAAATATTAGAAATAATTAAATTAATCAAATCCTATATTTATGATTTATTTACTTAACATTCTCCCGCAGTTGAAGCGTAGGTTTACGAAAGCTAAAAACTGAAATTAAATGAAAACAAATAAAGCCTAATAAAATAGGTTGTTGGAAGTGTTTATCTTTTTCCATTCCTTTTTTTTTCTCGTTCCTTCCTCTCTTCCTCTTTCCGGCGGTGTCGCTGAATAGTGCCAGCCCATCTCATTGAACTCGATTAGCATGAATTTCAAAGGTAGAAGGGGATATCTTCCTTTGATTCTTGTTCGGCAATGGTGAGATAAGCCATCATTGTTTGGTGGAGTGCGGAGAGTACAATGCTTGTGAGCATGCAACACTTGAAGGCGATGTAGAGCGAGAGTGGAGATGCTCCGGGATGGCGCTCGCTGAAATAGATTGCGGTTAGAATCATATTTGAACAGAAGGTGGTGTGGTGCGCGACCGTGATCGATTCGGTTGGCCTATGGTGATTGTTCGGCAATGCCGAGGTGGGTTTAGGGTGGCATGAGCCGAAATTGGATTAGCCAGAAGGCAATTTTGTGTGGCTGAAATGGGTTGTGGCCAATGAAAAGTTAGAATAAAAGGCCGATATGGTTTTGGCCAAAAGTTTGGTTGGCAAAAGCCAAAAAATTTTGATTAGTGTGGAAGGTGGAAGCGGTTTTGGATTGCCCGTAGGCAGTTTGGTGGAGGCCTAAGTTGTATGATTGGTTTCATGGCAACATACCGAAGCATTGGTTTGTGCCAAAAGTTGGAGGATAGTTGCCCGGAGGCAGAAATTGGAGGATCAAAGCCGTTAGGCGAAAAGCTCTGATACCATGTTGAGAATTGGTGTAGAAGAACACACGTTCTATTGATTTACCAAAGAGAATATATAGAAGATTACAATGGTGATGGAAATAGTGGAGATAGAGGTGGAGTGAATTACTCTAACCAACATTGACCTATTCTAACCCTAAATATTAGAAATAATTAAACTAATCAAATCCTATATTTATGATTTATTTACTTAACAAAAACTAGGTAAACAAAGTCCATTGAAAGCTGAAGCTCTTGCTCTTAAATTAGGAATCCATCATGTTAGACAACTCCGCATCGATAAATTACATATTGAATGAGACTCCCTTATAATTATAAACCACCTAAAAAACAGAGCAAAATGTTCATGGGAAATCGAGCTGATTTTATTAGATGTCCAGCTCCTCTTATCGACTGTGAAAGAAGTGTCTTTCTTTCATATTCTCCGTTTTAGCAATAGAGTGGTGGATAAGGTTGCACATTTTTATCACTCTGTCACACATTTTCCACTCCGCAATGATGCTATCGGATAAAGCGTGCTCGTCCGAATTTTTTCCCTAATAAAAAAACATAAGTCCGTTCAATTTAAATCCAAGTGTACGTTTTGATAAGGCCATAAGGGTACGTGCACTACACCACGAATCTTGAACCAAAAAGAACGTTTTGATAAATTAAGGAGCTGGCCTGCTAATTTATGACCTCAAAATTAATCTTGTAAAAAATACTCCGTACTAAAAATATTCAAACGTAGATAGGACAAACACGCATAGTAATATGTAGTACAGTAATATGAACAGACTAAAATTGAAGATACCCCCAGTCAGAATTTGCGGAGTACGGAGTATTCAATATTGTTAAATTCGATGGATCTGGCACTGTCGTATGTGGGTCTATATATGTCAACGGTTTTCAATAAAAATCAATCAACTACACCGTATAAATAAGTGGTTGTTATCTTATTTAAAGTTTTTTTTTTGTTTTTTTTTTACAATAAGCACTATATTGTAGGGGTGGGCACAAATCCCGCAAATCCCGATCCCGTCCCGGTCCCGTCCCGATCCCGTCCCGATCCCGGTGGGATTTAGGACAAAATAGCGAATCCCGTCCCGATCCCGTCCCGCAAAAATTATGCGGGACGAAACGCGGGACGATCCCGGTGGGATCCCGCAAATCCCGTCCCGTCCCGCATATAATAATAATAATAATAATAATAATATTATAATAATATTATTATTATTATAATATTATAATAATAATATTATTATAATATTATAATAATATTATTATTATAATATTATAATAATATTATTATTATAATATTATAATAATAATATTATAGAATAATAATAATATATTATTAGTATTATTATTTTGAGCAAATATTATATATAACTATAATAATAATTTTCAATTTTCAATTTATAATAATAATAATAATATTATTATTATATAATATTATAATAATATAATATAATTTAATAATAATATTAATTTATAATAAAATTATTATTATTATTATTATTATATTATTATTATATCATATTATATTTTTTTCTTGTAAAGTATAATTATTTTATAATAATAACAATAAAAATAAGTAATATTATTATATTTTATTTTTAATTATAACGTGGGATTATTATTATTTTTATTTTTATTATTATTATTATTATTATTTATTATTATTATTATTATTATTATTATTATAATAAAAACATATTACAAGAAATTAGTGGGCAACCGAGATACTATCTGGGCACCCACTCCTTTAGCGATAACAAAGCCAAGTCTAGTAAAAATATAACGTGCAGCACGAGCCCCAGCATCCTGAGATACCGAGAATTTCTGAATTCGCTTCAGCAATGCAACCGCATCTGTATCCAACTCCCCCAATGAAGAGAATGAGAAGGGTAGGAAACCATAAACAGCCGCCGTACACAAATCTCGATACTTGACACACTTACGTTGAGCAGCATCAACAACAGCACGACCAGGCATAAAGTCAGAAATTCCAGATTGAGTCAATGGAGAGGATCTCATCAGATCGACACACACATCCCGCCCATTTAGAGTTACAAGAGGCAAATAGCTAATTAAATACGGTATTCTTCCTAACTATCAATCCATAATTAGACAATATTGGTAAATCTCGTCTCAATTCCTTTCCGTCCTGATCTAGTAAGATAATGTAGCCAAATATGTTGAACATTATAATTAATTATACAATCATTGTATGAATTAATAATAGTATTAATATATTATTATTATTATTATTATTATTGAATAATATAGTTGAGAATAATACCGTATTCAACATATTATACTAAATAATGAATTATGAAAGCATTTTTCACTTTGCAAATTTATATAATATTTTATTATTTTTATATGCGGGACAAGGCCCGTCCCGTCCCGATCCCGTCCCGTCCAGACACCATCCCGTCCCGATCCCGTCCCGAAAAAAAAATGTCAATCCCGTCCCGATCCCGTCCCGAAAAAAATTCGCGGGACGAGTCCCATCCCGGCCCAATCCCGTCCCGTCCCGTCCCGTGCCCACCCCTACTATATTGACATTCATGATTAGAGCTGACAAAATCTGACCCAACCCGAAAACCCAACCCGACTCACCCGAACCTGAACCCGGCCGAAACCCGAAAATCTTAAGTCATCCATAATTCGAACCCGAGACCAACCCGACTCGAAACAGACCAGAACACAGGCAAACCCGACCCGACCCAAACCCGACCCGACTTTATATTATTATATTTTGATAGAATTAATTATTTATATCTAAATTTGTTAAAAACTAATAATAATAATGAAAAAAACTAATAGGCAAAAAGCTAAAAATGAAATGGGCATTGAAAATGAAATGAGTCAATGATATAGTCAAACCACAAATAAGTCCATTTGCAACCTGTTAGTTAAAATAAGGTTAAATCATAAATGTACAATGAGTGTATTCAACCGAGTCAAAATTACACATTCAAGTGTTCAACAGAGTCAAAATAATTTATTTTAAGTAAATTACATATTTAAGTAATCACCCGAGTCAAAATTAACCTAATTATCCAAACGGGTCGAATATGATTCAACCGAAAACTCAAACAAACTATACCCACTTTGATTCAAAACTCAAATGAGACCGACCCGTCTCTTGACCCGAAACCCAAACGAGCCCGACCCGCTTTGACCTGAACCCGAATAGGCATGACCCGATTTAACCCAAAACCTTACCAATCTAAAATTCATTATGACTGAACCCGAACCGACCAGTACCCGACCATAAATTTTACCCGAACGGACCTGACCCGTTAGTGACCCGAGCCGAGCAAGCTTGACCCGAACGACCGACTTGCCAGCTTTATTTATGATAATCTCGGAAGATGATGTTCTGGAATTCACAACAACAAGTACTCAAAATAAAATTATACAATTCAATTGAGATTTAGCAATAAAATCAGCTGCAACATTGGCCTCTCTATAGCAATGCTGAAATGTGACACTCTTAAAATCTCTTCTTAATGAATAGATCTCTTGGCCTATTTGAGCCACCTCCCATGGTATGTTGTTCGCATGATTAATGGCGCCGATGATGATAGCACAATCACTTTCAACTATAACTCTTCGAATCCCAATCTCCGCTGCCAGTCTTATATATACCTGTATATACAGCAAAAGCTTCTGCAATAATGACAGAACCCGTCCTAACGTTACATTTATGTATCCGACCGACTAACTTGACCTTCATTATTCCTTACAATACAACCAACATGTGGTTGAGTATCACTTTTCGCCGAAGCATCTACATTGATCTTAATTACATTTATTAGAGGACATTTCCAAATCATTTTACCACGAGTTATCTTATTTACAGTTGATTTTGATTATCTACCTGTTTTTCCTCGATATTACCAGGAGAGCTGCTAAAACATAATCCGATTCGATGATCTGACTCGTAACTCTGAAATTTTTTGAATCAAGACTCGAAAAAATTAACCTGGGAAATTTTTTATTTGGACAGAAATCCGAAAAATCGATATATATTTTTTTTGTTAAATGGGTTTCGATCCGGTGACTCAACTGACCCGATTTGTTAAAATAAAATTTTGATTAATAAAAAGCTAAGAAAATTTCAAAGTCATATTAGGTTAAATTCAATAGTTAATATATTATTAAAATTTATTTATTTATAATTATATATTATTAAAATTATTCATCGAGCTTCCAATTTATTACATTTTATAATTAAAAACACTAGATCTTTCTTTTTCAAATCAACTTAATTTTATATTTATTTTTATTGGACAATACCCCATCCGATCAGTAGTATTTGATTTTTTTATTTTTCAATATGTTTTTTTAAAAATCTAAAAAAACTCTATAAAAATTTAATACTCATTACTAACTGGTATGAAATAATTTCAAAAGGTTAATTAAAACTTTGCTATTTTATAGAGTTTTAATTTTTATTAAAAATAATGATTAGTAGTAAAAATCAAATATTTTAGATCGGATGTAGAATATAATTACAAGCGCTCGAGCCTTAGACGACATCTTCTAATAAGTATAAAGGCAAAAAAGAGCAACTTAGCAACCACACTTTTATCTTTAGAATTTACAATTATCATAAAGTCATCAAAATATGATACTCCCTCCGTTCCAAAATAAAAGTCGTTTGACTTTTTTGAACGCATGTTAAGGAGGTAAAAACTATATCAAATATTATGTTTTTAATGAATTTGTTTTTATAAGATTATACTTATGACTACTAAGTATGAAGTTGTTTAAAAATTTTGATTAAAAAATTAATATTTTATAGTGTTTTTACCTCCTCAAAAAGCGTGCATAAAAGGACAAACGACATTTAATTTGGAACGGAGGGAGTATTTATTAAAAAAAATTAAAAAAAATTTGACAAACCCAAAATGACCCGATTTGACCCAAAATCGGATCAAACTTGGATTCGAGTAACCTGAATCTACTCGAGACTCATTTAAACTGGAATCTGTTTTACTCGAAACCCGAAATGACCTGATTCGAACCCGATCTGAACGACCCTATTGATAGGTCAAATTGTGACAGTTGTAGTGGCATCTAATTCTACATAGGTTAACTTTCTCCTCCGGCCCTTTATTTGGTTTGATTATTTTGTTTAATTGTTTATGTTTATGGTGGTATTTCCGTATGCCATTTTTCCGATTTCTCGAAAGTACTTGAAAGTACAAGATCTGGTACTTCGAATATTTTCTAAAATCCGGCATACTATTCAAGCATGACAATTATTTAAGCACCCTAAACTGAAACTAGTTCGAAATTGGTTACATTCATATGTCTCATCATCTCATTTACAGACGCAACAACATCCATCCAATTAATTAACCGAAAACAAAATAATTACCCTCTAACCCTCCCGTACGTACGGTACAAAAACCTATTCAGTATTCACCCATCGAATCAAAAACCTCGATCAACCCCTATTTCGTTATGATTTTTCATGTACAAGTATATATATATAACACGGAGTAGAACATAAAAATTAAGGTCAAACCTGCATATATATAAATGTGTATTAACATTAACATATGCTATCTCTTCTTGAAGGGCAAGCTCTTGAGAATCTCCCTCAAGCAATCCGGCTCACAAGGTATTCTGAGGACGCCCTCTTGCCTGTACCCGAACTCATCCGCCGACATCTCGAGCAAGGCGACGATCGAAGGATGGCCCATGAACTGGGTGGGTATAAGGAACCGCTCCCTCACCCCTTCCCCTCCCACAACCACCGGGACATACCCCTTCCGGACGCCCCGGCTCTCACCCCCTCCGTCGATCCGGCTGCTGCAGCTGTCGGCGGCTCCCAGCCGAACGTACCTAGGAGGCGACGGCGAGAGCCTCTGCTTGCTTCCGGAGCCGGGCACCAGCTTGCTCATCACGCTCAGCTCCTTTGTTCTCCTCATAACGGCCATAGGGGTACAATAGGGGAGTGCAAAAGGGTAGTTTGGGAATTGAATTAAATAAATGTGGAGGGTGTGAGGGGTTGGGGAAATGGTGGGTGGGTACGGTGGGATATAGCGATAAGGGTGGGGGGTAGGAATGATATTTATAGTTGGGATTAAATAGGTGATTCCAATTGATGAGATATCGCCGTATTTGATTGATTACTAATGGTGACTACTTGATTAATTAAATTAATATTAGTGTTTAATTTTGAGCAGAAAAAATGTTATGAATGTGGTTTAATTTGATCTTTGGAGAATTGTGGGGGTAGGTTTGAATAGTCCTGGTTTGAACTATATCGATTTATTGGCTTTTTGTTTGTTTTTTTTTGTTTTTTTTCTTCATAAAATAATAAAAATAAATATTCTGTAAATTTTATGATGAGGTGAGAGATCTTGGTTTATGGCTCAAATCCTCTATTATATAAGACATCAACAATAGAGATATTAAAGACTTTCACATTTTTCAATAAAAAAAAATTTCTCGGATAAGAGACTCTAATTTTAGAGAGTAATTTTTTTTTGTTTTAAAGTGAAAACACTCACCACAATATCTCTATCGTGGGTGCTCTGATACGTTCTCCCTCTCATCTTTTAATCTCTTCTCCTCACTGACCTCGATTAAGAATATTAAAATTGAAATTAAACTAGAAAAATAGATTAAAAATATATTTAAAAAAAATTAAACTTTTTTTTTATCTTAGTCCAGTTCGATCGACTTAGTTGCTCTATATCTGGATCGGGTACTATACGAAAGTATAACCCATTTAAGGGGTTGACCCTCCCACTCACAAGCGACTCCATATTTTCAAGGGGATCCGAACTTCAAAATTTTAAACTTTTTTGTGAGAGGGGACATGAAAACGGAATGGGATCAGGGACAAACGATTTAAACCCTTGGTTTATACTTCGGCTTCGTACGGGACATTTAAACCTCAATTTATTTTAGGTTTTATTTATATTCTTGATAAAAAAAAATACACTTGTAATAACTTTTAAATTTTAAAAATAGAAATTATTTCAATTTACTTTTTCAACTTCGGATGAATTATAAATCCAACCATCAACTCATTAGTGTATGTTTGATAGAGGTTATTAAAGTAGCGTGAAAGGATATTTCATGATTTCTAATCAGGGACAGAGGCAGAACTTTATCGAAGGGAGGCGAAGTTTTCTACAAATTGTTAATTCACTATTCGATAGATTTTTCTATAGTTTAGCAAATTAAACTTATGATATTTTAGATTAAACGATGATATTTTAGTTTAAAAAAACATTTTTTTAGTTAAAAACACAATGTTTTTTTTGTTCAAAACACTGTGTCATACTGTCATTAGTTGTTATATATTTTTTCTTTTTAAACGAAAAAAATGATGTTATTTCAATCTATAACATCATTCTTTTCGTCTAAACATATATCATCTTAAACCTAAAGAGTCAATATATATATATATATATATATATATATATATATATATAGAGAGAGAGAGAGAGAGAGAGAGAGAGAGAGGGAAGCTTTAAAATGTACAATATCCTTAACGTGTAAAATTTGCTTAACGTATAAAATTTTCAAATCAACACAAACTTTAGCGCGCAACCCCCGAGCCCTCGGACTCCCGCACCCGCACCCACCTCGAGCCACCTCCGGCCACCAGCGACCAGCCGCCCTCGAGCTCACCCCGGTGCGAAACCCCCGAGCCCAGACATGGCTTGGTTCGAGCTCAGACGCACCCAGACACGCCCCCTCATCGCAACACCGTCGAGCCACCAGCAGATTCGGTTTTCGGCCTCCCACGCCACCCACGAGCCACCTCCGACCACCAGCCCCGACCAGCTCGAACCCCTTCCCTCAGGCGCACCCCCCGAGCCTGGAACCCCCATGGTTCGAGCCCAGCCGAGCCCACACCGAGCCCATCTTCCCCAACAACGCTAATCGGTACTTTTGGCTCGGAATACCTTCGAAATCCCGATTTTGCTCCTTGTTTCCACTCGAATTTGGTATGATTTCTAACCCTAAACTTGTTTATTACAACTATTTAGATTGTTTGAATGATTTAGGTTGAGATTGAAAACCTAGGGTTTGATTTAGGAGCGGAATTTGGGGCTTTTTGCGAAAATCCAAATTGATTGAAATTGATGATATGGTTGTGTTGTTGGGTTGATTTTGAGCTAACTTCATGTTCATATCATTGTCAAATTGTTTATGGATCATGAGCTAATTGAATTTTAGAATTTTAGATTGCGATATTATTTAGAATTTGGGGCTTTTTGCCAAAAGCCAAATTGACTTATATTGATGATATGGTTGTGTTGTTGGGTTTATTTTGAGCTAATTTTATGTTCATATCATTGTCAAATTGTTTATGGATCATGAGCTAATTGAATTTTAGAATTTTATATTGTGATATGTTTTAGAATTTGGGGCTTTTTGCCAAAAGCAAAATTGACTTAAATTGGTGATATGGTTGTGTTGTTGTGTTGATTTGGAGCTAATTTCATGTTCATAGCATTGTCAAATTGTTTATGGATCATGATCTAATTGAAGTTTAGAATTTTATATTGCGATATGCTTTAGAATTTGGGGTTTTTTGCCAACAACCAAATTGATTGAAATTGATGATATGGTTGTGTTGTTGGGTTGATTTGGAGCTAATTTTGTGTTTATAGAATTGTCAAATTGTTTGTGAATCATGAGCTATTTGAATTTTAGAATTTTATTGCAATATGCTTTAGGTCGATTAGGTTCTTCAATTTTAGCATAAAAATCATAATTTAGCCTATCAGCTCAATTGGTAGAGCAATGTGCGTTTGCACAAAAGATGTGGGTTCAAATCCCACATAGGTTACATAATATACAAGAGCGCAACAATCGCAAATTGTTAATCATGCACATTATAATCTAAGTTATGCACTTTTTAACCTTAATTATGCACATTTTAATCTTATTTATGCACTTTAATTTTAAAAGTTTATACGTAAAAAAATCGATTTCAAACTTACATCTATCAACCTAAATTATCCGAGAGGTGAACCCAAACTCTCAAAAGTAAAAAAAAAAAAAACAAAATTAAAACATCGATTTCAAAAGCACATCTTGTGACTTATTAATGCACATTATGATCTTACATTTGCACAATTGTATTCTTAATCTGCACAATTGTATCTTACTTTTGCACAATTGTAGTTTAGATTTGCACAATTGTATCCTACTTTAAATTTTTGTACAATTGCACAATTAAAGTTGCACAAATGCACTTTACAGTTGCACAAATGCACTTCAAAGTTGCACAAATGCACTCCACAGTTCCACAAATGCACTTCACAGTTGCACAAAAGGTATCGAAAATGGGAAAAAGTGCATTTACCCATAAAATTAGACATATTTACCAATTTACCCATAAATTAAACATATTTCAATTATAAATTTTTATAATTGAAATAGGCACATTTACCTATTTACCCCATAATGAATTATTTGTCTGCACAAAATAAACTTATATTTGCACAATAACATCTTATATGTGCACAAAAGCAAGTTACACTTGCACAACAGAAAGTGTTACCACGAAAAAAAAAAATTCAGGGCAAAAATTTTTTTTTAAAAAACTTTAAAATTTTTTTTTTTTTAAAAAAAAAAAAAAAATTCGGGTCCGAGAAGGGGGTGCAAGGGGGGGGGGGGGCACGCATGGGCAAGGGCGGCAGATATTCTACTAATAAATTTAGGCCCATTAGTAATTAAATTAGGCCCAATAGTAATTAAATTAGGCCAATTAGCAAATTTTACACAATAAGCATATTTTACCCTTTAAGGACTTTTTACATTTGAAGTAAACCCTATATATATATATATATATATATATATATATATATATATATATATATATATATATATATATATATGTTATTCTCTTAACATACAATAACGTGTAACAAGATATACAAACTTTAAACTTGTATAATTTCTTATATCTCGTCTTATTTCAAAAGGCTTTTCATATATCTATAAAAGTTAAAACTTTAATCTATTTATATATTTTCATCTAAATTATAATATTGAATTTGATAGGCCAAATATACCTTAACTACAAACAAGGGATTTTAATAGAAGCTAGTGGAAATCAAACTCCTCAAGATGGATGGATGTTATAATAAATTGATGTCCATTATATTTAGCTTGACGTTATTGGCGGGTAGTGGCAAGGAAATAAAAAGATCAACGTCTCCCGGAAGTGGATGTCCAATTCAACTTACGTTACGGCAAAAACAAATCGATTCATTTTCAGTGGTCCACACATATGTGTGTACAAATTAATCACCTTACATTATATATAATATAGGGAATTAGTTCTAAAATGATAAAGACTTAATGTTATTCAATTAATTAAAAATTGTATATCTAATATAAGATGCACATACACTACGGGTTCACGTGTAAGGCTTAACTACGAGACAAAGAATGATTCAATGTTTATATGTAAATTGCACGGTACTCTATTAATTACGGAGTAGTTAATTAGCTAAATTTAAAGTACGGATAACAATTAAGTACGTAGTAGTGTTCTTTTCCTTTTTCTCACTTTTGGAAAAGAACTCAACTTTTTAGGATGCTTTTTAGCTAGCTAGATTTTATTTTGAATTGTTATGTAGTGTTTTTTTTTTTTTAAATCGCCTATTTATTTGACTAGAAAAATTAAATTCACATTTAATTTTTATTTATTGAATTCAAAAGTTTGAAACATTATTTAAATTAATTTGGATCGAATGGAGGATTATCAACAGATACCTAAATTTCTATACGTTGGGTCTTTGGTCGAATTTATTTATGTGTCGTTTTTTAGTACAAAAGTTTGAAAATTATCTTTTTATACATCATATCTAAACAATAATATTTCCAATCTTATGTCTATTGATAGAAATTTACCTTTAGTTATTTTATCTTTAATTCATTATATGTGATGATACTATATATACATCATTTTTTTTATTTAAGCTAATAAAAGTTATGTAATATAAATAAAATTTATTAAAAAACCGTTTACGATGCAGGCCGGTAAAAATAACTAAGTAGTGTTAACTCGGCTGGGCTCGGTGGAGTCAAGACGCTGGAGGGGGAGATCGTGTGTGCGGGCCCACATACGGGAGACTCGAACAACACATAAACCCGAACGGGGTTCCATCTCAAAACCAATTGGCAATGAGAGGAGTAACCCACCAACCTTATATGTTGTTCAAGTATTCTCTAAACTACCGATGTGGGACAACCACCATTCCAACACGCCCCCTCAAGTGCAACGACATTTTTAGCCAACAAGTTGCACTTGCCACATGCGCTTATATGGGAACCAATGCCCGCGACATGCCACAAGGCCAGCCAACGACCCACCAATCCGAAGACCGAAACTAGCCGAACCCGGCTCTGATACCATGTTAACTCGGCTGGGCTCGGTGGAGTCAAGACGCTGGAGGGGGAGATCGTGTGTGCGGGTCCACATACGGGAGACTCGAACAACACATAAACCCGAACGGGGTTCCATCTCAAAACCAATTGGCAATGAGAGGAGTAGCCCACCAACCTTATATGTTGTTCAAGTATTCTCTAAACTACCGATGTGGGACAACAACCATTCCAACAAGTAGTTATTTTATTTCACAAATGTATTGGAGAACATGAGAAAAAACGCTCTCCTTTTGGAGAACCGCAAATCCTCTTCGCGAGAGCCCCACATCTTCTTCGGAAGCTACTAGTATGCCGCTTCGACTTGTTAAACCCCGGTTTCGACCGCCGTTCCTCGGCCCAACCGTCATTACCCGGGTCTAGTACCCCTCGCTACCACCACGGTGCCTGTCCCGTCTCCCCGTCAACCTCTCGCTCATTCTCCTTATCGATTCTAATTGGGGGCTCCATCTCCGTCGTCTTCATTACCAGTGGTCCTCTCGAGGTCTCCCTCCTCTCGTGTTCTTTCTAGACAAATACGAAAATACCCCCTTCTCGTGTCTTTGTTGACTACCCCTACTGCAAATTCGGTGACTGTCATGGCCTACAAACTACACCACATCCTCCTCCTCCCTCTACAAATTAGGGGAGTGTAGAAAAACCCGACACGAGAGACACGACACAAAACTGACACAAACCGAGAAAACCCGACATGAGAGTGGATTATAGTATGAGTTTAATATATAAAGATTTGATTTAATTAAAAAAAGATGAATAAAGAAAAGTAAGTTATGAGTGCAAGGTTCGATTCATGAATAGGGGGTGAAAACATAATAATATGAAGTGAAATTTTTAAACTGATGTGACAGTGAAAAACTAAGTTATGAATTCGCATGCTGATGGCCTAAGTAGTTGCCTTTACCTGTATCCGATTACGTCATTAATTAAAAACTGTGCAATAATTCCATAAAGCAGTGATATTATATAGGGAAATTTACGGAAAACCACCCTTTAAACAGGTAAGCTTTCACTTAACCACCCTTTAAATGTAAAATTACAGAAAACCACCCTTTAAAGGGTTTTTCTTTACAATTCACCACCCATTTATCTATTTTTACTAATTTATCATTAAACATAATATATTTTAATATTTTAAACTCATGTTTGATTAAAAATTTATTTAAAATTTGAATTTAAGGGCTTAATTATATTTTAGGGATAATTTTTTTTATTTTAAAAAAATAATAATAAATATATCCTAGAACTGTTATCTTCATTTATGTTTGAAAATGTTTATAATTTTTAAACTATTATCTTCATTTATGTTTGAAAATGTTTATAATTTTTTTATCAAAGACAATTATTGAACAAAAATATTTAAATTATATATAAATAAATAATACTGTAATATTTTTAAAATATTTAAAATATAAATAAAAAAAAGGGTAATTTACATAATATTTTAAAAATTATATATATGTTCAAACATAAATTAAGATAATAATACTAGACTATATTTATTATTATTTATTAAAAATAAATAAAATTGTCCCTAAAATTAATTAAGACCTTAAATTCAAATTTTTTAATAAATTTATAAGCGAATTTGAGTGTAAAATATTAAAATATAGTATATTTAATGATAAATTAGTAAAAATAGATGAATGGGTGGTGAATTGTAACCAAAAACCCTTTAAAGGGTGGTTTTTTGTAATTTAACATTTAAAGGGTGGTTAAGTGAAAACTTACCTATTTAAAGGGTGGTTTTCTGTAAATTTCCCTATTATATATATAGACATAGTCCTCCGTAGATAGCTCCGTTGATTATCAAATCTCTTCCAAGAAAAGGTACACCTCTGTAGATGAAGAGATAACATTTTTTTTTTAAATGTACCTGCATAGTACAAAATGTACAAAAATTACTCGGAAATAAGAATATGATTAAGATGGAAAATGACAGCCCAATAAAATTATGCTTGAAATTGTATGTGTGAGTGTGTGACAGCTAAATTAGGCTTAGTTGTGTTTGGATTTCTATTTTATTAGGTTTATAAATATAAACACTTGTATTACAATTTTAAAAGTATTTGGTTAAAATTTCCACCCAAAAAAAGCATTTGGTTAAAATAATTTATAAGATATTTAACATAATATGATTTTAATATTAAGTTTATAAATTAAGTAATTATTAATTTAACGTGACAATGAGTGTTTGATTAATACAATCTATTATCTACGTCATATTTTATTTTAAATTTACATAATTTGAAATACATCAAAATTAATTAATTAAGTTAAGCAAATACTTTTCAAAAACTTGAGATCCAAACACAACCTAATTGTATACATATAATTAAGATTTTAATGATAACACGTCATTATCAACTCACTCTTCAAATAACATTAACAAGACTATTATGAATGCTTAATTATTCATGTAAATCGTTAATTTGGTTGAATATTGCATCTAACAACAACCGTTTAGGTATATGTTAAATTGAACAAAATAATGTTTTGGTATACCAACTCCAAGAGTAATACTTCTATGGAAAATTCGTTAGATGTGATATAATTTTATTTTATTAATATGATTGAAATTATAATTTGTGAATGATATAGCTCTCAATTTATCCAAAACATCCATTGATTAATGATTAACCACCTTAACTAGCTATACCAGCCCAAAACATTGATAATTTCAATCCAACGCAGTAATATAAGAGTTCAGTAAGGTGACCCTCTTGGACCTCTTCTTTTCTCGTTTACACTACATCTGTTGATCAGTAAGGTTAAGGATAGTTGCGAGCTGAAGCTTAATGCTTGGTATCTTGATGATGGGACGCTGATTGGAGACACTTTGATGGTTAGCAGAACATTGTCCATTATCCAAGAGGATGGCCCGGCCCTAGGACTTCACCTTAATATTGATAAGACAGAAATATTCTAGCCGAGTGAGGACCCATGCTGTAAGGAAGTTGGGGTTGTTCCTGAGCATATTTCACGTCTTGTGCGAGGGGTTAAACTCCTTGGTGGGCCTGTTAGCTTGGATCCTTCCTTTTGTAATGACGTGATGTTGAAGAGGGTTTTGAAAACCAATGCCCTAATGGAGGCTATCAGGAGTTTGGAAGATCCTCAATGTATGTTATTGCTTCTGCGTGCTTGCTCGGGAATCTCTCGCCTCTACTTTGCGATGCGAACAACCCCGCTTTTATGTTTCATAGATGTGCAAGGTGTTTTTGATGATTTTTTTAGGGCTTCACTTCAGCATATAGTGACGCTTGGGGGTTCAGGCTTTGGCCCTTTGTAGTGGTGCCTTTCTACTATGCATATCGATTGCAGTGGGCTTGGATTTTACACAGCTGTTGACACGTTACATTATGCTTTTGTTGCTTCGAGGCTCCAATCACGTGTGTTGCAGGATGGTATTTTGTGGGCTTTTGGAGTGCTTGGTGATGGGTTTGCTTTCAGATCAGCGACTTCTAGGTTGAGTAATGTCATTGGTAAGGATGACTTAGACATATGTGTGATGCAGCCAGCCCCCTGTCTAATGAAGAAATTGGCTAGTTGTTATTACAAACATGTTGACAAGCACCTCAAGATGGAGTTTGCTCTTACTAGGAGGAAAGAAGCTCTGATTGCAAACATGAAGCTCCCTATGGCCCAACAATGGCTAAAGGCTGCACCTATACCCGGTCTTGGTCAGGTTATGAACCCCACCATCTTTCGGTCCATTATTAAGTATCGTCTTTGGAATTGAGTTGTTCCAAGCTGGATCCAAATGTCCTGCTTGTGAGAAAGGCATTCTGGATTCTTGGGGAGATCATGCCCTTGCATGTGCTGCTAACATCAGTGTTAAACATCGTCATAATATGGTGCATGATGCTTTGTATGATGAGTGCTTGAAGGCCGGGATTTCTGTGCGTAAAGAGGCGGCTACTGGTATGATTGATTACAAGGGAGGGGAGCTTCGTCCGGCTGATATTTTGTTCTACAACTGGGTCAAGGGCAAAGACATTTGTGTCGACATTACGGGCACTTCTATCTTTAGCAATTCTGGTCTTTTAGGTTTTATCCCAGGTAAGGCGGCCAGGGTGGCGGCTAAAAATAAAAGGAAGAAGTATGAAAAGGTTTGCGAAGACAAAGGTTATCACTTTATGTTGTTTTTCTTTTCTACTATTGGTGACTTAGGACTTCTTAAGCGGATATGTGGAGTTGCTAGAGGGCTACCTGGATATAGTAGGGATACTTGTCATGTTTTGACTAGGATTGCCTTTAACATTTAGAAGGGTTGCATAGCTCAGCTTGTTAGCCGGCTCCCGTCCAATTTCAGGGCACATCGATCACGATTGGGCGATCCGGCGATGAGGGCTTCTCCGGTGGATCTTAGCTCCCGGCGCCGTCTTTTCTGAGGCCTCATCGATGGTCTTTCATCCTCCCGGGCTTCATTTGGGGGTCGATGTATGGCTGCGTTCGTTCTCTTCAGGTTCGATGTCGTTCTTCATCTTGTTGTTTTCGGTGTCGATCGGTCTGTGTTGGCTTTCTTCTTCCTCTTCGGTGGTTTCTTTCTTCGTCCGCCTGGTCTGCCTGGTCTGATCGGGGGGTGATTTCATTTCGGGTTGGCATCGGGGCTCGATTCATGGGTTTATTGTGTGCTGTTGGCATGCGCTTGTTTCAACAAGCAGCTTGTTGTTGTTTGCCGTTTATGTTGCATGTGACTGTTTGCGACTGCTCGCTCCTTTATCTCCCCAGCTTGCTCGTTTCGTGTTGTTGGTGTTTGGCTGTTCGTTTCGCGTTGTTGGTGTTTGCTCCCCGCGGTTCGTGTTGTTGTTGTTTGCTGGTGCCTGCGACTGTTGGAGTTAGCGGGTTGTTTCAGCACCTATATGCACTTACTGTTCAATACATAGAAGGCTACTTCGTTGTGGTGTCCTTGTTTCTCTTTTTAAGTGGGGTTGCTCCTTTATTAATTCATTTCAGTTGTTTTATGATGAAGCTATTTGTCCCGTGGTGAAACAACTTGACTTCGTTTATCATTCTTTTATGCCCGATCTTGTTCGGTATCATTGTCCTTTTGTGGGTCTTTGTGGGTGCCTTGATGGTGGGGGTAGAGGACTTGTTAAAACCTCCATGCTCAGGCATCTTCGTTATCAACATTGCAGTGGTGATGCTCAGGTACTTACTCGTCAAACTCTTTCGGATAGTTTGACTATTTATTCTGATGTTGAGACGACTTTCAAGTGCATGGGGGTTTGGTTATGTGGAGTATGCCTTAAAACTCATACTTTTCGTGCTTGGTGTCGGCATAGTCAGGATGATTCCGCGGCCCCTCCGGACTGTGGTGATGGCCTTGTTCGCTTTATTATTTATGATATTCCTAGACCTTCCGCTCCGGCTTCCTCGGTTCCTTTATGGGGAGCATAACTTATGGCCCGATTCTGTCACGATGGGTGGAGTTTTGTTACTCTAGTCCTGCCCGGTTATATTATGGGGAGCATAACTTATGGTCTTGTCGAGGGGTTTAGCAGGGTGATCCTTTAGGGCCTCTACTTTTTGCTTTGGTATTGCATCCTTTGGTTTGCAAGATTAAAGACTCTTTTTCCCTGAGTCTGCAGGCTTGGTACTTAGATGATGACACTATTGTTAGGGACACTTTGGTTGTGGGGGAGGTCTTGGATCTGATTATGGCGGAGGGTCCCCGCTTTGGCCTTCATCTTAATGTGGATAAGACCAAGGTTTTTTGGCCTACAGAAGACCCCATGATTCGGCTCCCTGGGGTCCCCCCTCTCTATTGCTCGGCCTTCACGTGATGTCAAAGTTCTAGGTGGGCCTGTCAGCGCGTGCCCTGTTTTCGGCACCGACCTTGTGGCGAAGAGAGTGACTAGGACCATAGAGCTTATGGACTCTGTCGCAAGGATTGAGGATCCACAGTGCGAGTTGCTTTTGCTTCGGGCTTGTACGGGTATTTCGAAACTTTACTTTGCTTTGCGTACTTGTTCACCGCGTGTCTTTGGGCCAGCCCAGCTCTCCTTTGATGCAGCACTCCGTTCTAGCTTGGAGCGTATTGTCACTGCGTCTGGGCCTGAGTTTGGTTATTGGCAGTGGCGGCTTACCACCTTCCCTTTTCATTTTGGTGGGCTCGGAGTATATGCTGCTGGGGATGTCCTACATTATGCTTTTTTGGCGTCTCGTTTGCAGTCTGCTGAGTTGTAGGCTAAGCTCTTACGCCCGCCTGGTATCATTGCTGCTGGTCCTACTTTTGATGATGATTGTCGTGCTTTTAATGAGACTACGTGTTCTGATCTTCTACGCGATCCTAGTGATATCGATGCCCCCAAACATATGAAGAAATTGGCAGATATATATTTCGCAAAGGTTGCTGCTACATCGGATTCTGTTTTCTCTTTGACTCCGCGACATGTGGCATTGTGGAAGTCACATCAAGGTACTCACTCCTCCGATTGGTTGCGTGCAGTTCCTATTTCTGGGATGGGGCAGACTATGAATGGAAGGACCTATCGTAGTGTGCTTAGCTATCGACTGGGTGTTCCGTTGTTCACGGTGTCTAGGCCCTGTTCGGCTTGTTCTCGGGTCTTTGATGGTGATGTCTATGGAGATCATGATGTGTCCTGTGATGGTATCGTGATTAAACATCGACATAACCTTGTGCGTGACGCCTTATTGGATATCTGTTTTAGGGCTGGGATTTCTGCCGGTAAGGAAGTTGATATCGGTTTGGTCGATGGGCACGACCGCACGATAGGTCTCTACGTCCGGAAGATTTGCTTCTTTATTCAAGGGACAGAGGGCGAGATGTTTGTGTTGATCTGACAGGATCTTCCCCCTTGACTCAGTCGGGGATGTCTGACTTTGCCCCTGGTCGTGTTGTTGTTGATGCTGCTCAACGTAAGTGTGTCAAGTATCGTGATTTGTGCACGACAGCGGGTTATGGTTTCCTGCCCTTCTCCTTCTCTTTGTTGGGGGAGCTGGATACAGATGATGTTGCCTTGCTAAAGCGGATTCAGAAATTCTCTGTATCTCAGGATGCTGGGGCTCGTGCTGCATCTTATATTTTTACTAGACTAAGCTTTGTTATCGCTAAAGGAGTGGATGCTGCTCAGGATGTTCCCTGCCCTCATTGCTCGGCCTGTTTCTGGCGTTACGGTTTTGGGTGGTCCTGTCAGTACTTGCCCTGCTTACCGCGCTGAGATTGTTGTGACTCAGGTGGCCAAGACCGTTGAGCTTATGGGTCTTGTTGCCAAACTTCAGGATCCGCAGAGTGAGCTGCTTTTAATTCGGGCTTGTTCGGGTATTTCTAGACTCTACTTCACCTTGCGTACTTTCCCACCGGATGCCGCCGTCCCAGCTCAGTCTACTTTTGACAATGCCCTCCGTGTCTGTTTAGAGCGTATTGTGGTTGCTTCTGGACCCGGGTTTGGTGATTGGCAGTGAAGATTGGCTACTCTTCCATTTCAGTATGGTGGGCTTGGTGTTTATGTTGTTGGTGACGTCATGCATTATTCTTTTATGGCCTCTCGTCTGCAGTCTTCTGGGTTGCAGTCCTCGCTCCTCCGTTTTGCTGGGCTACCCGTGGGTGAGGGGCCCTCTTTTGATGCTGCGCTATGTGCCTTCAATGGTCTTACCGGTTATGATTTCAGTCGTGATTCTTGCGAGTTCGCTGCCCCCAAACTTATGAAGAAATTGGCAGATGTGTACTTCGCCCGGGTTGTGGCTTCTTCTGAGTCGGTTTTTTCATTGACCCCGCGACAGGTGGTGTTGTGGAGGTCTCAGCATGGGCCCCATTCGTCCGATTGGCTCAGAGTTGTTCCTATTTCGGGGCTCGGTCAGACCATGAATGGTAGGACTTACAGGTTTGTGCTCTGTTATCGTTTGGGTATCCCCTTATTTCGGGATGGTCTTCCCTGCTCTGCATGTGGTCGGGTTTTTGAGGGTGATATTTTTTGGGATCATGCCGTGTCGTGCTCGAGTTCCGTTGGGCTCAAACATCGGCATAATCTTGTGCGTGCCACCCTCTTTGAGATTTGCTTCCGTGCTGGGATCCCCTCTGGAAAGGAGGTGGATATTGGTGTTGTCGACGGCCTTGGCGGACCCCTTAGGCCCGCTGACATTCCTCTTTACTCTTGGGATCGGGGTCGGGATATGTGTGTGGATATCACTGGTTCCTCCCCCCTCACCCAGACTTGTTTGACTTCCTTCGCTCCTGGACGGTGTGTACTTGACGTTGCGCGGCGTAAGTTCACCAAGTATCGGGATGTGTGCTCTACTGTTGGCTATGGGTTTTTGCCTTTTTCTTTTTCTTCTTTCGGTGAGCTGGATGTGGATGTTGTTGCGCTGTTGGGACGGATCCGCTCTTTTTCTTTAGCCTTAGATTCTAGTTCTCGTCTAGCTGCTCATATTTTTACCAGAGTTTGTTTCTCCATTGCTAAAGGGGTTGGTGCGCAGCTTGTTTCTCGGTTGTCGGCGAACTTCTTGTAAACATTCGATTGTTTGTTTTCTATACTATTTGGAGTTCTATAAAAAAAAAGTAATAATAATAATAATAATGGTGCCTTTCTACTATGCCTATCGATTGTGGTGAGCTGGGAGTTTACGACGCGACCGACATATTTTATTACGCTTTTCTCGCTTCGAGGTTTCAGTCTCGTGGTTTGCAGGATTGTATTTTGAGAAGATCTAGAGTAGTTGGTGATGGGGCTGCTTTTGAATCAGAGACTTCTAGTTGGAGTAATGTCATTCGAAAAGATGAATCAGAGACCTCTAGTTGGAGTAATGTCTTCGAGCGTAACATCTCGTTGAGATCCTGAGTAGGGTTTGTGACGGCATTGCTAGCGAGCTTCTTGGAGCCATCACAGGTGTTGTTAACCTTATTCTGTCAGGTGCTTTCCCTCGTGTACTTGTAGAATTTGGAGCGAGTGCTCCTTTGACACCGTTGTTGAAACCAGGTGAGGGTGTTCGCCCTATTGCAGTAGGTTCTATTTGGAGGAGATTGGTTTCCAAATCGGCTGCTTCTATCGTCACCAAGGAGCTTAGCAGTTATTTAGGCACACACCGGTTTGGCGTGCGTGTGTCGGGAGGCGGTAAAGCTATTATGCGCTCGGTTAACATGCTTTTTCTAGATAACGGTATGGATGGTGGCATGTCCTTGCTTCTCATGGACTTCTCTAAAGCTTTTAATCTTGTCGATAAAAGTGCTTTAATTCGGGAAGTGCGCACCCGTTGCCCTTCCATTGCTTCGTGTGTTGAATTTTGCTATACCCAACCTGCTCGTCTCTATTGACAAGATGTTCCTTTAGGCTAGGTCCGCTTTTGTTTGCTTTAGTGTTGCATCCGCTTGTCACCAAAATTAATACCTCATGTGCTCTTGACGTTAACGCCTGGTACTTAGACGATGGTACCCTATCAGGTGATACCAGGGAGGTTGCTAAGGCGCTGGAGATTGTGGTTAGAGAGGGTCCGAAGTTGGGGTTTTTCATTAATATTCAGAAAACTGAATTATTTTGGCCGACTGAAGATCCGAGGAGCTTTGAAGTTTGTTTGTTCCCGTCTGACATTTCTAGACCCAAACTGGGAGTGAAATTGTTAGGCGGCCCAGTCAGCAACAATGCTACATTCTGCAATAGCTTGATTATGAAGAGGGTTGACAAATCGATACAAGCTCTTAGGGCTGTTAGGAGGCTTGAAGATCCCCAGTGCGAATTGCTCCTTCTATGAAATTGTATTGGGGTCTCTAGATTGATTTTTGCTCTTCGAACGTGCCCCCCTCATGCCCTCCCTGGAGCTCTAAGGTGCTTTGATGAATAGCTTCGAGCCTCCCTTAAGCAGGCTATTACTGTAGGAGGCCCTGGGTTTGGTCCGTGGCAGTGGCATCAGGCGAATCTTCCTTTAAAACTTCGTGGGTTTGGGGTGCTATCGGCGGAGGATGTTAGTCATTTTGCTTTCATCGCATCTCGTCTCCAAACTGCTGAACTCCTATCATCAATTTTGAGTAAGTCATTGTCTTCACCTTTTGGACGTCCGGACAATTGCCTTGACAGCGTCCTCACCCAATCTATCTCGAGGTATGTCACATGTGTTGGTTCGGATATTGATGACTTGTTTGTATCCCCCGCCCCCCAAAAAATCATGTCAGTATTGACGGATCGATACTTCAAGTTTATTGATGACAACTTAGTGTCTACACTCAATCTGACTCCAAGGCAGTTGCATGTTTTGCAAGCGGTGAGAGGAGACAGAGCGCATGATTTTTTGTTGACTACTCCCATTGAGGATCTAGCTCAGACCATGCCGTCTCCCTAATTTCGTTTTGTCCTCCAATACCATCTTTCGATCCCTATGTTTAGTGGTTATCCAACCTGTCCTAGCTGTGAGCTTCACAGGATGGACCCATTTAGAGATCACGCTCTGTATTGCAGTCGACGCATCGGGACGAAGCACCGACACAACATGGTCTGAGATGTTTTGGCTGACGTTTGTTACAAAGCGGGCATCGCAGTTCAGAAGGAAGCACATATGGGTATGAGCAATGAAGATGGTCTTGAGTTGAGACCAGGAGATTTGTTGGTTTATGGGTGGGACAAGGGTAGAGACACTTGTGTGGATGTGGTTGGGGCTTCACCGTTTACAACTAGAGCCAATGATTTCTTTGTACCCGGCAAGACAGTCTCTCAAGCCACTGAAAGAAAGGAGAACAAGTACGCGGATATTTGTGTTGCTAAAGGGTATTATTTCATGGCATTTGCGTTCTCTACTTTTGGAGAACCGGGGGGTGATGCTATTGGTTTTCTGAAGCGGGTTCAATTGGTTACCAAGAGTCATAGGGCAGGGTCTGATAATGGTGATTTCATATTTCATAGAGTTGGTTTTACTAATAAAAAAGGGGTTGGAGCTCAATTTGTTACGAGGCTTCCAACTAACTTTATGTAAATCTTTTTTCACCATAATAAAGTTATAATAATAATAATAATAATAATAATAATAATAATAATAATAATAATATTAATAATAATAAATTTTCCTTAAATGTGAAAAATGGTGCAATTAATCAAATTAACTTTTTGGGAATTATAAAATGGGCTCTCTTATAAAAATGAAACGACATGTTACCCAACTATCCTTCCTTGCCGCCTTGGCCTTTTCTTTTCCGTTTGGTGTACATATTATTTCTACTCCGCCTTTAGATGTTGATTTACTTGTTGTTGAGGATACTAGGGGAAGGGCTACTCCTTATTTAGTTCCTGTGTAGCCCACGTTCGGTCTTTTATTTGAGAGGTCGCCCCTCGTCTTTTCCCACCAAAAAGAGTTAATATGTAAAAATCAATTCTTATTATTTTAGCGGATAAAAATGACATATACTGATTAATAGATTATTAGTTCGAAATTCGAATCCTTATTTTTCTATTATGATGGTCTAATTAAACGCCTAGCTATGAAAAAAAAGAGTTGATTTGTAAATTTCGACGAAATTACATGAAATATGAAGAGATTTTTCTTCTAAAAGGGGTGCTATATGTCTATGATATCCCGAAACTTCATTTCATAGCGGTTTTGCGTTTCTGCATATTAAGAAACTCCGAAACTCCGCGGAAACACCTCAGAAACGTTTCTGAGAGGTCAGAAACTTTGACCGTTTCGTTGACCAAAAAAGTCAGAAACTTTGACCGTTTCCGTTTGGTCAGAAACGTTTCTGACTTGCCAGATGACGTTTCCACTAATTTTATAGTTTAAAAAATCAAACCCTAAATCATACTCTCTCTTCCTCCCGTTTGAAACTCATGTTTCCTTCTATTCTTGTCGCGTACTTCTCCTCCATTTTCGGTCCTCCGTCCTCTCACTTGCTCAGTACTCTCCCTCTAAGTTCTCCTCGGTAAACCCTTACTTGTAGAACTTTCTCTGATAAGCCAAAACTTAAGGACGAGTTCGCTAAGTAGAAGATTGAGCTAGGTTGAATTGATTACTTTGTGTTGTTCTTGATTAATTATGTTGTTATTTAAAAACTAAGTTACTTTATTTCGCAATATATTTAATATATTTGACATGTCTGTATTGATTTCTGTTAATGATTAAGGACACTGTTTATCACAGTATTGAACATTTTAATTTGTAGCCTTAAAGATGCATTCAATGTGTATCACTTGGTGATATATTTATTGCTCTTATTTAGACCTTTAAATGAACATATAATTCATATTGTCGTTTCCTCGACGTTTCCGTTTCCTACAAAATTTGGATTGCCGTTTCCCCGTTTCCGTTTCCGTTTCCGTTTCCCTTCCGGTTTCCGTTTCTGTTTCCGTGTAACATAGCTATATGTGACCTCTGAACCCGGCCTGGACATAATATTTTCAATAAAAACAAATGGGCCCACTTTAGTGAGTTTTACTGCAAATTTTTGGGTTACCGAGTATTTGTGTTGACCTATGATCCAAATCGGAAATCCATAACCTGTAATTAGTGAATCCGGATCAGGTTACGGGTCAATTTCCAACGAAAGTTACGAACTTCCCGACCACCCGAATCAATAGGACTCATGAATATCGGGTCGTGTTGATACCGCATGTTTTACTACTTATCTATTTTTATGAATTAATTAGTTGAGTTTTTACAATTGACAATTTTGTCATTCTTTTCAATTTTTTGACGATAGCTTCGTTTAAATTTTTTTTTATTGAGTCATTGTTAGTGGCACAGCACCCCCCCCAACCTCCCTGCCAGGGGGCCCTGGATCCCACCGTTGAGGGGCGGAGCTCCCTTGACCCTCCGATACGTTGTCGATTAACAATGATTCAAGACACATTAATAGTTCTGAAAATTAATGCACTTCATCGCAAATGGTACTTGAGAGATTACCGACTTGCCTTCTCCCAAGAAGGCTATCGAGTGTAAGTGGGTTTTCCGAGTGAAACACAACTCGGACGGCTACATTGAGTTGCATAAAGCTCACCTTGTGGTTCTTGGCAACATACAGATTGAGGGCACACATTATTCTGAAACTTTTGCTCCGGTTGCTAAATTGGTGTCTATCAAAGTCTTTCTTGTAATTGCATCTATTCGGAATTTGGAACTGCATCAGATGGATGTTCACAATACGTTCATTCATGGTGATCGACCTCGATGAAGAAGTTTATATGTCAATGCCACCGGTTATTTTCACTTCTGACCCTCGCAAAGTGTGTCGACTGAGAAAGTCACTCTATGAGCTTCGCCAGGCTCCCATGAATTGGCTTCTCTAAGCTGGCTTCTGCACTTCGTCAAGTCGACTTCTCTCAGTCCTATGCTTGCTGCTTTCTCTTCTCATTTTCTCGATCTGGGGTCATTCTGCATGTGCTTATTTATGTTGATGAATAGATTATTACGGACAACGATTCTGACTCTATCACTTGGTTCAAGGCCTATCTGACGAAACCCCATAAAAAATCCCATTTACCGTGGGACCTAGGAGGTAATGCAGGATGTTAGCTTGCCGTTTGAACCTTGGGCTTACCTGACCCGCGCGAATAATATCTACGCGGCCCAACCTGTGCCGTGACAACACGTTTTCATTAAAGCCATCCACACCTTCTCCTTTATGGGGGATCGCCCAAGATTTGTGGGATATGATCCACTTACCTACAACGCGAACTATTGTCCTGGTTAAGGATTACCGCGGTTGGTGATTCTCCCTCCCGTCTTGCGCTTCCAAGAATTCACCTGCCTTCGGACGCGGATAATTTTACTTTTCCCCGCGGAGCTGTTGAAAATCACAATTCACCTCTCAGAGTGAATTGCGGTCTTCAATATTCGCTCTCTCTCTCTCTCTCTCTCTCTCTCTCTCTCTCTCTATTACGCTTCCGTTGATTTTCGAAAAGTCCATTCTTCTGCCTTAGTTTCGTCCTTTTATAGCGACTGGTGACGTGTCTCCGATTTTGACATTTGTCGTACTGATGAGGACACGTGTCTCCTTCGTGAGTTGTGGGCATGTGAGACATGTGCCCCCTTTCATCTATTCGCGGTCAATGTCAGTGCTCTTAATGCTCGCGGTGTATTCTTGGGGGCGGTAATTTTCCCCTTCTAGTGTTTCTAGCCGCAGATAACTTCTTGTTTTTTGGACGTTTTCGACCGGGTTCATCACAACTTCTCAGGTTGGGTTAAGTTTCCAAATACTTGATGTGATCTGATTTCTTGCCGTGGAAATGTCCTGAAGCTCTTTTGATCTGTTGGGGCGTTCATTGGTCTCTGGATGTCTTAGTGGGCCTAGGCCCATTAAGGTTTTTCCGGCCTAATTGGCAAGGAAACTTGAAGAGTCGGTAAATTTTTTATAAATTACCTCATTCCGTTTTTACTCTTCATTTGCTTCCCTTGCTTACTCTCTCCAAATTTTACTACTTTCCGTTTTCTGGAGGTGTTCTTATCTCGTCTACTTTGCTCCGGTTGGGTTTTCCGGCGGTGTTCATACTCATCAGGTATTTTTTTCATCCGTTCTTCATACTATTCTTGTGTTCTTTTCTTCCATTTTTCTTTTTATTTCCCATTGTCAGATCGAGTTAGGTTTGTTATCCCTTTAGTAGATTTGTTTTTTTTTTTATTATTGATGCTTTGATCCACGTACACATGTCTTTCTTCAGATTTTTCCTTAGTTTTGTTTAGAGAATGGCTAGTTTTAGGGGAGGTCCTGATGCTTTGGACGAGTTCAAGAGGGAAGAAGGATGAAACACTCTACTCACGTAATACATAGGGTACTTTTCGTCGCAGGTGAGAACTGCGCTGATTTTCGCACTCTTCACAACCAGGTAGAGGTGCAGGGTTTCTTGCTTTTCTAGTTGATGCAGGGTTGGTAACTTCAATAGGTAGTCCTTTAAATCTTCAATCGCCCGTTGAAGCTCTGGGGTCCACAAAATTGACCCTTTCTTTTTTAGCAATGCAAAGAAAGGTAAGGATCTGTCCGCGAGGCATGAGCACAAACGACAAAGGTAGTTGACAGCTCCGTACATAGTCTGAACCTCTTTGACTGTCCGCAAAGGTTGCATATTCTGCACTGCGGTAATTTTCTCGGGATTCACATCTATTCCACACTGGCTGACCATGAAGCCCAAGAATTTGCCAGAATCAACCCTGAAGACAAACTTTTATGTATTAAGGTTCAAGCCTCCGCGTCGCAGAGAACCAAAGGTTTCCTGTAGGTCCACGACATGATCTTCTACTCTTTACCACAATACCCTCTACATATATTGACACGTACCTCCCCATCTGTCAGCGGAAGATTCGATAAAAAGCCCTCTAGAAAGTAGCCCCTGCATTCCTTATCCCAAAAGACATGACCCGATAACAGAATATCCCCTGATTCGTAATGAACGTTGTGGCTTTTTATCAAGCGGGTCCATGCAGATCTGGTTATATCCTGAGTAGGCTTCCAAGAAGCTGACGACCACATTTCCCGCGGTCCTATCAACCAGCTCATCGATAGACGATAGAGGGTAACTATCCTTCGGGCAGGATTTGTTGAGATCTAAAAAATCAACACACGTTTGCCACTTTCTGTTGGACGTCTTTACTAGAACAACATTCGACAGCCAACCAGAATCCTCAACTTCTTCAATAAACCCCGCATCGAGCAGTTTTTCCATTTCTTGATTAGTAGCTATTGCCTTCTCAGGTGCCATTTTCCTCTTTTTCTGAGCGACAGGACTCGCATCGTGTCGGATCCTAAGGGTGTACATAGCAATTGACGGGGGAACTCCAAGCAGATCTCGCGGAGTCAATGCAAAGAAATCTCTTGACCTAGCAATTATCTCCAACACTTACCCTTTTTCTGTAGATTCTAGGGCCTACCCCAAGTACATTTTTTCTTCCGGGTTGGAGAAAGGTTGATGGATGGACCTTTCGTCCGCGGTTGGTACCTCCCTTGTTGTTGGTCTAACTTCAAGTTCTGCTTCTGTTTCCCTAGTGGGGCCGCTATCTCCCATTTCTGAGTCTGTTGGTAGTTCCTCTTCTTCACGTTTGACCGCGCTCAGGGTTGCTTCTTCTATGCACATCACTTCCTTTTTCTTTTTAAGTGAGGTTTAGTAACAGCTCCAGCTTTCTAGTTGCTGTCTGAGGACTTCACCTATTTCTCCTTCAGGTATTTGGAATTTTGCCATGAAGTGGTAGATCGAGACACTCATTTGGAACTTAAAGAGAGACACTCTTCCCAAGAGTGCATTGTATACGGTAGGGATCCTAACCACTGTGAAGACGACGTTTTCCATGCGCCGATTTAGCACGGATCCCAGGACAACTATTAATTATATGGTCCTATTCACTTGTACTTCATCTCCTTAGAATGCTACCAGAGTCCCTAGATATGGTTTGAGCACGATCGTGGATGCTCCGAGTTGAGAGAAATCTTCCCATGAGAGGATGTCCACTGATCACCCCGTGTCTATGAACACGTACTCTTTCTATTGCCTTGGTGACGATCTGGGCGTGGATAACCAATGGGTCCGAATATGGCATAATTGGCATTCGAACTTCATCAGCGTCTCTCGCGGAGAATATAACTTCAGTATGCGGCAATTGTGCTATCCTTCGACTTGTCGCGGACGGAGGTTTTTTTCCCTCTCACTCATAGTTCTTCCTTTCTTGATTGTTGAACCTTGAAATGGACGGTACTCTGGCTAGGGTGTTGATGAACCCTTCCAGTTCCTGAATTCGGCTTGCCTCATATCTCCCTAGCTCGTCATAGTCACTAGGCGCTTGATTTACTGACCCTTGCACGGGAGGGAACCTATTCTAGCGCCATCCGCGCCACCTTCGGCCCCTTCCCCTTCCTCGGTTATGCTGAGGGTATTCTCTTTGGTCAATCGGCTGATCTTGATCCTTGTTCTAATGTCGCGGTCGATCCTCTCTCTGAGGTTGATAATCCATATGAGAATGTCCCTTTCTACGTCGATCTTTTCGACACGGTTGATACTCTTGGGGATGGTGATCACGCTCGTGGTAGTCATCCATTCGGGGAAGGTAAACTCGTGCGCGGTCCTCTCCTCACCCCTGGTGATCTTCCTTTTGGTGCGACCCTTGCCCTCTTTCATAGTTCATGTGCACCTCATCATGCCGCTTTGTATTGGCTCAATAAATGCAGCAACCTTGCCAGGCTCATTGGACGGTTGCTCTACGAGTCTTACGATATATCCAAGACCGGCCTGATCAAGGTATCTTTCTTTCTCGTCACAATGATCTTTACTTAATCGCTTATTGTGACTCCGACTATGCCAACTGCCTTTTGACTCATCGATCACTCACCGGATACATTGTCAAGCTGTCCGAATCCCCCATTTCCTGGAAAATCAAGAAGCATGCAATTCACGATTGTATCCCACTCATCTGTCGAGGCTGAGTACCGAGCAATATATGACTACAACCACATGCGAGCTAATTTGGATCTAAGCTCTCCTACGCTCTATGGGCTTTCTTCATCACAACTCCTTGCGTCTATGGCGTGACAATCAGTCGTCACTTCATATTGTTACCAATCCATTGTTTCACGAGTGCACAAAACAAATCGAAGTCGATTGCCACATTGTGCGCGATCATGTTTAGTCCGTCAACATCGCGATGTTTCACATTCGCTCTTCGAATCTGCTCACGAACATTTTTACTAAGGCGCTCAGATCACGACAATTTCATTTCCTCTTGGTCAAGTTGGGCATTCATCAACACCATACTCCAACTTGAGGCGAAGTTTTGTGGGATAGTGTTATCTTGGTTGTTATGTAAAATATCTTTCTCATATCTTCCTTATTAGGTTAGAATTTATCTTGAAAATGTATTATATATACAAAGTTATTCAATGGCAAATACGGAGTATTAGATTTTCAGCCCTCAAAATTCTTCAAATAGTGTACCTAATCTACATATATTGCAAGCAAGTGCACAACTTAGGATGTAACTATCGAACTATTCGAGATCTATGTTATTGTTTAAATTTCTTTTCTAGTATTTAAAAAATACTACGCAACTAGTTAAAAACGTATATTCCATGATGAATCAAGTTTAATTTAACTGCGTCACAAACTAAGTTTAACTAAAACTCAAACCCAAGAGATCGATGTTGGATCGATTGAATCATATATGATCCTCCATTTGCATATATATACCTCCTACATATATATACATTAACAACTCCTCACTTATTCTTCGAAATCATGGCAAGGATCCCGCGGAAGTGGTGAGGCTCGCATAGAATGCGAAGCACGCCCTGATGATCATACCCGAACTCATCAGCCGATTGCTCGAGCAATGCAACCACGGACGGATGCTTCATGAACTTGGCCGGGACCATGAACCGCTCCTTCGCCTCACCCTCCTTCCCCACAATCAGAGGTATACGCCCTTTCCGAACGCGCTGATTTAGGCTAGGCTCCTCGGGATCATGGCCTCCTGATGGTAATCTCGCGTAAGGGGTAGCCGAAATCTTTATCTTTCTGATCATGGTAACAACCCTTAATAAAGATTTGGCTCCCGGAGGTTTGCGTTGGGGAGTGCTCATACGGGGCGGAGTCTAACCGTGAAGCCACATTTCATTTATAGTATGGTCATGGGAAATAATATTATAACGCCAAAAAATATAATATAATACCATCAACTTTGAATTGAGAGCATATAATATGCATCAAATATATATATATTAGGGGTGGGCATAAATCCCGCAAATCCCGTCCCGTCCCGCATCCCGTCCCGATCCCGTCCCGATTCCGGTGGGATTTTGAAAAAAAAAAATCAATCCCGTCCCGCAAAAAATACGAGGGACGGGACGCGGGACGGAAAGTTCTCGTCCCGCTAATCCCGTCCCGTCCTGCATATATATAAAACTATATATGTTTTATATAAAAAATATACATAATGTAGATTTAATAAGTTTTACCCATTGTATATATAGGGTGTGTATGGCAACGTAATAAACAGGTTAAAAACTGTGAAATTATTAGCTGTTAAAAAAATAAACAGGTTTAAACGGTGTATGGGAACAACAAATAAGCTTTAGTCGGTTAAAAAAAGGGTTTATAAATAAGCTGTAAATTGAAGCTTATTTTGAGGTTTATATTCCATAATTACTATTTTACCCCTTCTCTTTTATCTTATTTGGTTTGAAAGTACCACAATACCCCTAACAAAAACCAAATAAATTCTACTTTTTACAAATAAACTGTTTTTCGCCCCATACGGAGTTTATATTTTTTCATAAATTTTTAACTACTTTTACCAACAGTTTATAAATTTTTACCTTGTTTATAATTTTAGCCAGTTTATTAACCCCGTCCCATACGAACCCATACTTAGGCTATGTGTGTGTGTAACTCAGTAGCATTCCCACCAAAAATAAAAAAACAGCAGCATTTTTTTAAGAGATACTCAGTAGCATTATATAGACATATATACAGTGTAACTCAGTAGCAATTTGAGATTTTTGAAGAGATATTCAGCTACTCAGTAGATTTAAATATTTAATAAATTTGATTTCTATCAATATCAAAAGATCAAAAGCCTTTATTATTGGATTATTTTAGATTTTTTATTTCACGAGGGACAAGTCCTGTCCCGTCCCGATCCCGTCCCGTCCCGCGAGGGATAAGACCCGGTGGGATTCAAAAAAAAAAATTTCAATCCCGTCCCGTAAAAAGTACGCGGGACGGGACGCGGGATTACCCCAATCCCGTCCCGTCCCGCGTACCTGGATTATTTTAGATTTCTTATATATATATATAAGATATGGCGTTATATATATGGATGGGTGTGTTGAATGTCTCCCTTACATATACCGATGACTTGGTATATAGCATGTGTGTGGACGTACTCTAGGGTTATAGTCTAAAGTCTTCGAACTATTTTTAAATAAAAGTAAGTTTGACTATGTGTAGTCAAAGTTGGAATTTGCGGAGAAAGAAGATATGAAGATGATTGAGGACTATAATTAAATGCCCGCAATGAAAATAAGTGGTGTGATAGATATTAGAAAGAAACGTAAATTTAAACGAATAAAATTAATATTGAGTTTTTATTGTACTTCGATTAGCCCAAAGAAACAAACTTGATTGGAATAATTGGATACACTATCACACTTTGTTCTACTAGATTTAGAGTTTGAATACCCTAAAAAAATATGGAGAAATTTACGAGGGAAATGATTAGTCATACAATATCCGATTCAAATGTAAAATGACTTAGTCTAATTAAACTGAATCAAGGAAAAATTATAATTAATTTATTTTCAATTTTAATAATTAATTTATTTCTTGGCATTTGGTCTATATTTTGATTAAAGGAGAGAGAATTTAGTTATCGGTTTGTCTACTGTTTATCATAAGTGATAGATTGCATAGGTCTTAATATTGTATAGTGGGCCAAAAGCCCATTAAGGCCCAATACCTTTGTAACGTATATATATGTTATATCAATGAATGGAAACGCTAAGGAGGACATTACAATCAATCTCATACTCACACATGGTATCACAGCCTAAAATCCTCACACCCTATTTCTTATTTTTCTAAACCCTATCCGCCACCCCACCCCCTTGCAGCCGCCCCTCCTCCTTGCCGCCACCCCACCGGCGCCGCCCACCACCCCTCTCGGCCACCCCTAGCCGCCGACCCTCTCTCTCTCCTTCTCGTCTCAATGGACAACGAAACCACCGCCACAAAGCCACCCTTCCATTCCGCCCTCACCATCTCCAACATCAAGAATTGCATCCCCATCATCCTTGATCATGAGTCCAGTACCTACACCATGTGGTCGCACCTCTTCACGACCCATGTTAAGGCTCATAAAGTCCTCCACCATATTGACTCCTCCGTCAATCGCCCTGAAAGTGAAGACAACGATCTCTTCGCTCAACTTGACACCATTGTCCTTCAATGGATCTTCAACACCATCTCCAAAGATCTCTTAACCACCATCCTCAACCCCAAAGACACCGCCTCGGATGCTTGGAAGAAACTTCAGAATCTCTTTCAAGACAACAAGTCCACCCGTGCTGTGTATCTCGAGCACGAATTTTCAAGTTGCAAGCTTTCCTCTTTTCCATCGATATCTGCCTATTGTCAGCACATCAAAACCCTGGCTGATCAACTCGAAGTCGTCGACTCCAAACCCAGTGCCACCCGCCTTGTTCTCCAGGTACTCTCTGGTCTCCCTTCTGAATACAACGCTGCTGCTACTCATATTCAGCAGACGGAACCTCTCCCTACATTCGAAAAGACCAGATCTCAATTGATCCTGGAGGAGACTCGCCTTCACCGTCAGACCACCGAATCCGCCAAGGATAAGACGACATTAGTCTCGTCCAGCGACATCGACGAGCAGTTTGCCTCCCAGCCCAACCGAAGCAACGATCAGCAGGGACCGAGAGGCGGCGGCCGCGGCCACGGCCGCAGCAGGGGACGCGGCGGCCGCAGCAATGGTCGGCGGCCACAACATTACGAGTCCCGCAACCCCTCTTGGTACCCCAACCCTGGCTACCCACCTTGGATGCCCTTTGGCTACCCCGGTTCGACGTATCGCGGACCATCCCCGTATCCTAACCGTCAGCAGGGCTTGTTGGGCCCTGCTCCTCGCCCCGTCGGTCATCAGGCCTACCCGTCGTCGTCTGATCAGGCATACCCTCCTCCGACTGATGTGCATCACACCTTCTCTTCAATGCAGCTAGCACCTCCTGACGCCTCTTGGTACATGGACATTGGCGCCACCTCTCATATGACGAACTCCTCAGGTGCTCTCTCTTCTCTTTCTTTTAAGGGTCCTGCTCATTCTATTATCGTCGGAAACGGTGGTCGCCTTGCTACTTCGGGCATTGGCCACGCCACACTACCAACCCCTACCAACCTATTACACCTCAACAACGTCTTTCTTGCCCCCAAACTTGTCAAAAACCTTATATTTGTCCGTCGGTTCACCACTGACAATAATGTTTCTCTTGAGTTTGATCCGTTTGGTTTCTCTGTGAAGGATCTTACTACGGGGGTTACTCGTCTGAGATGTAATAGCACCGGGACCTCTATCCTGTGTCGTCGCCCTCACCATCCAGCCCGTCAAGTCCAGTCGCCCTCTCGGCATCATCATCCAGTCTTTGGCATGCACGCCTTGGTCATCCCAGTCCTGCAGTTTTAGATTTCCTTCGTTCTAAGAGTTTTGTTCAATGTAATAAAGAGCTTCGCTCTAATTTATGTTCTTCTTGTCAGTTAGGCAAGCATGCTAGACTTCCTTTTCAGCGGTCCTTAAACACTACATTTGCACCTTTTGATATTATTCATAGTGATATTTGGACATCTCCTGTGCCTAGCAAGGGTGGTCATAAGTATTACCTGTTGTTTCTGGATGATTATACACATTTCTTATGGGTTTTCCCTTTGCACTTTAAATCTCAAGTGTTTCCTATCTTTGCCAAATTCCATGCTTACATCAAAACACAATTTCACACCTCTATCAAGTGCTTTCAATGTGACAATGGTCGTGAATTTGACAACAAAGATTTTCACACTTTCTTCAATACCAATGGGATCTCCTATCGCTTGTCCTTCCCCTACACCTCCCAACAAAATGGGAAGGCCGAACGAATCATCCGAACCATTACCAATATGATGCGCACTCTCCTCTTCCACGCATCCATTCCCCTTCACTTTTGGTCTTATGCCTTAGCCACCACGTGCTACCTCCTAAACATCCTACCTTCCACCACCCTCCACCATCGCTCACCATTTCAGACACTGTATTTCACTTTACCCAGGTACGGTCACCTTCGTACCTTTGGATGCTTGTGTTTTCCAAATCAATCATCCACCGCCCCTCACAAGCTTCACCCACGTTCCACCCCTTGTGTCTTTCTTGGCTACCCGTCTGATCATCGCGGTTACATCTGCCTCGATATCAAGACCCACAAGATCATTCTCTCTCGCCATGTCACCTTTGATGAGTCGCGATTCCCCTTTGCGTCTCCCACACCCACCGTGTCTCCGTCAGAGTCTGAGTCACCATTCCCGCATTTTCTTCTTCCCTAGAGCTCTCCCGGTGCTCCTGCCTCTCCCCCTCCCCCCCCCCCCACCACCACCACCCCCCACCAGACCACACACCCGCAGCGTCTCTGGTGTCTTCCGACCCCGTCAACTCGTCTCGATGACCACCGCACATCACCCCGCCGCTCAACATCATGCCTGCATCCCTCCGTCGGATCGCCATATTGTAATGCTGCGCCCGCCGCATGTCAACTAAACCATCCCTACCCTCCGTCCCACACACTGGCGGCGCCCGCAACACCCCTTGCGGCGCCCGCCGCCAATCAACTAAACCATCCATACCCTTCGTCCCACACACTGGCGGCGCCCGCAGCACCCCTTGCGGCGCCCGCCGCCAATCAACCCCGCTCCGCACCCCTTGCCCCCGTCCCTCCCGACTCCCACTCAACCCCTTCCTCCACCTCGACCTCCCTGTCCCCCATCCCCACCTCCCACAAAACAGCCCTCCTCGACCCGAATTGGCAGACGGCTATGCTCGATGAATACAGGGCCCTTACAAAGAATGGTACTTGGGTTCTTGTCCCTCACCCTCAAGCGGCGAACGTCGTTCGCTGTATGTGGCTCTTCCGTCACAAGTTCCGCTCTGATGGGACGTTGGAGCGCTACAAAGCACGTCTTGTCGTCAACGGTCGATCTCAGCAGGTAGGTATTGATTGTGATGAGACCTTCAGCCCCGTGGTCAAGCCTGCCACTATCCGAGTGGTTTTGAGCTTAGCTCTGTCGCACAAATGGGCCATTCATCAGCTGGATGTCAAGAACGCTTTTCTGCATGGTCACCTGAATGAGATAGTCTACATGTTTCAGCCGCCGGGATCATTCTCACCGCCTCTTCTGATGCTCTTCGAACGTCGATTATTTCACAGCTGAGTGCTGAATTCGCTATGTCAGATTTGGGTCAGTTGTCTTGCTTCTTGGGAGTTGCTGTTCAGCGGCATGCGTCTGGGCTATTCCTCTCACAGAGTAAGTATACTGCTGAGATTGTTGCTCGGGCTAAGATGAGTAACTGCAATCCTGTCGCCACCCCTGTCGATACATCCAATAAGCTCAGCGCTCACTCTGGTCCTTTGGTTGATGATCCGACATTGTACAGGAGCCTTGCTGGTGCTCTTCAGTATCTCACCTTCACCAGACCTGATATCAGTTACGCCGTTCAGCAGATCTGCTTGTTCATGCATGCACCCAGGGAACCCCACTTTCATGCCTTAAAGCGGATCATTCGGTACATCAGCGGCACACTCGAGCTCGGCACCACGATCACTCCTTCCTCTAAGCTTGACCTTGTTGCTTACACTAATGCGGATTGGGGTGGTTGTCCTAACACAAGTCGCTCCACGTCTGGTTACTGTGTCTTCCTCAACGACACCCTTGTGTCGTGGTCGGCCAAGCGTCAGTCTGTCGTGTCTCGCTCCAGCGCTGAGGCCGAATACAGGGGCGTTGCCAACGTTGTCTCCGAGTGCTCTTGGCTCCGCAATGTTCTGCTTGAGCTCCGTTGCCCTCTTATGAAGGCCACTCTGGTCTACACTGATAACATCTCTGCCGTCTATCTGGCTAGCAACCCCGTCCAGCATCAACGCACGAAGCACATTGAGCTTGATCTCCACTTCGTCAGGGACAAGGTTGCCATAGGACATGTCCGCGTTCTACATGTCCCGTCCTCGTTTCAGTACGCTGATATATTCACCAAGGGTTTACCTAGACAGTTGTTCATTGATTTTCGCTCCAGTCTCACTGTACGACCCCCTCCAGTTTCGACTGCGGGGGTTTGATAAATTACATAGGTCTTAATATTGTATAGTGGGCCAAAAGCCCATTAAGGCCCAATATCTTTGTAACCTATATATATGTTATATCAATGAATGAAAACCCTAAGGAGGACATTACAATCTATCTCATACTCTCACAATAAGCGTATAGAAAGATGATACTTTACTGGAAAAAAACCCCTAAATGAAAATGAATTTACCTCATAATCTAATTTAATAATGGCTAAATCTAAAAGAGAATATTTTTCAATTTGAATTCTGGATTAAAAAAAAAACCGTTTATTTAATACAGAGTAAGAAATCTTACAAATTGGTAGTCATTAATCGATAGTCAAAGTAATTAGCTCGCTAATTTCATCTTCAAAGATAAAGATGGATGAGGTCCTGCGTGTGAGGTACTACCAAAGCACATTACTTAATCGATCGGTTATTGAAAATAGAATAGTAAATTCGTTTAGGTGTTTAATTTCTCATTTCTTATTTGATTTGCATATTAAACTAGATTGCGATATCAACCTTGGAAAACGATTGATAAATCTTAATATATGATGCGTCAATGCATAAGGATTTTGTTTAACCTCGATCGGTCCACATTTATTAATTTTTTTCGTGTTTGATGAGAGATAAGAAATTTAATTAGGGGTTCATTTTGGGGTTGGAATATAAAATATTGAGCAACGTATTAAAAGTTAGTTAACTGTTTTTTTTTATTATCAATTGATTTGGTGATGAAATTCATTAGGTTTATCTGTTATCCGTGTGTACATATGACCTTTTTCTAAGTTATCTTGACCCCATAAAATCAAACTGGGTTCGGCTAGTTTCGGTATGTGTTTTGAATGAGTGGGGTTGCTAATCTTGTGACAAATATGAAGGGCGTGTTGAAATGCGGTTGTCTCCAAGCTTTTCTTGCCCGGCCTCCACCAGATCCAGTCGGGTTCAGCTAGTTTTGGTCTGGACTTCGAATTAGGGGGTTGTTGGCCTTGTGACATGTCATGGGCATTAGTTTCCATTTAAGGGGTGTGTTAGAATATGGTTGTTCAACATCAAGTTGCAGTTGAGGGAGGCTTAGGTTGGTGGATTACCCCTCGCATTGCTGATTGGTTTTGAGATGACTATGTTGGGTTTATGTGTTGTTCGTATTTTCTGTATGTGGGCTCACACACGACTTTCCTCAGCTTGTCTTGACCCCACTGGGCCCTATTGAGTTTAACATTTTGGAATTACTTTTGTTAGATTCCAATAATTCGAATTCGACTCTATGACAGGACGTCGTATTAAATTTATTTTATTTTGATATCATAAAGTGTATATTTATATTTTAAAAACCATAAAATTAGTCATGTAGAAATTTTCCTTACATAAATTTTACTACTGTTTAATTTCCATCCATATCCGTTATGAAATATGAGGATTTTATTCCTAATTGATAGGTGGATAATATTTCCTTTTCCCCTTAAAAGGGACATAATTATACAATAATTATATTTTATATATTTTTATTTTAAAAAAATACTTATTAAAATGAATAGATGGTAAATTAATAACTGAATAGTAGTTTTATGGAATATATGATCATAGGTTATATTGATCATATAATAGAATTTAATTTTACATTTCTGTTAGGGGCAAAATGGTTATTTCAGGTCCTAACCGCCAATGCAGCTTGTTGCATAAGTGCTGGTTTGGGCACCATTTTCTGGTGATTTTAGTAGTTGCAACAACCGAGATTCTGGAGCTCAATTGAAGCTCAATACATCCAATTGTTCCTACTTTCTATAGATTTCTAAATGTTCAAATGGTATCAGAGCTAGATCGATCTAGTTCATGAAGTGTTTGATTGGTTAAGCACGATTTGAGGTTGTCTCGTTGTGCAGATTTGCTGAGAGATCTTGATTGTTTGTTTGTCGTGTTTTCTCATAACTGGTAGAGGTTCGCCAAATCAAATTGGTCAGACTTATGCATATGCTGTTAATGGAGGAGGTGCTGGTCGCGGAACCTTTGTCGCGATGACGCCCCCTGGTCCTGGAGCTGGGAGAGGCGAAAATGGCGGATTCAATGGAATACAATTTGGGGATCTGAATCAAGGTATGAACAACGTGCATTACAATCCTTTGTTTCTTTCAAATTCAGACCATCCAGGGATGCAACTGGTCAATACAGTGTTAAATGATTTGAATTTTGCGAGCTGGAGTAGAGGAATTAGAATGGCGCTTGGAGCCAAAGCTAAGCTAGGTATTATCATGGGTAGCTGCGTGAAACCACCTGTGAATAGTGAAGATTTTGAGAATTGGGAGAGGGCGGATTTCATGGTTCGATGTTGGATGATCAATTCCATGGTTAGAGAAATCGCCGAAACTCTCATGTATGTTGAATCTGCTGTGGAGTTATGGAATGATATTCGGGAGAGGTATTGTGAGTCAAATGATCCTTTGATTTATCAGCTTCATCGTGATTTAGGTAATGTTCGGCAAGAGAACTTGTCTGTAGGTGCATACTATGGAAAGCTAAAGAAATGATGGGATGAATTACAACTTTTAGATTCTGTACCAGGCTGCAGTTGTGGGGGTATTGGAAACTGTAATTGTGGTTTGCTGAAAAGGATCATTGACAGGGAAGAAAAGGCAAAGGTAATGCAGTTTTTTATGGGGCTCAACGACGTATATGAGCCACTTCGTGGGAATGTTCTCTCCAAAGACCCTATGCCAGGTTTACTAAAAGTGTTTCAGATGGCAATTCAGTTAGAAAGGTCAAACGGGGTCACCTCTGTGTTTCCTGGTAATATATATGCTTTAGCAGTAAGCAAAATTCAGCAAGCTGAAGCTGAAGCTAATGCTGTAAATAGGTATGAATATGGTAAGCAAGGTGATCAGTATGGTTATGGTAAGCAAAATGATCATATGAGGTTTGAACAGGCCAAAAGAGATTACAAGAAAGCCAAGATAGAGCGCAAATGTGACTATTGCAATGAAAGAGGTCACACTAAAGAGTATTGTTTCAAATTGGTGGGATATCCATAATGGTTTAAGGGACCTAAGGATGATGACAAAGGGAAACCACAAGGGAAGTTTGTTGCTCAGTTTGAGGTTCCTCAGATTGATATATAGTCCTTTGGATCATGGGATTCAAGATATGAGACCTGATCCTGCAATGGTCAATGCCATCTACAATGAAGTGGTCAAGATGATGAAAGGAAAGGGTAATGTGGATCACTCAGAGAGCTCTGTGAACCAAGCTATGGTTCATTTTGCAGGTATATTAAGTATGTCATTTCCTGTTGGTGCAAATAAAGGTGATAAAAATATTTGGATTGTTGACCCAGGGGCAACAGACCATATTACCTTTGATAAGGGGATATTTTCTGAGATTGCTCCTTTGTCTGCTTCCATTTCTTTAGGATTTCCAGATGGTACTCACATCTCAGTGCAGTGGTGTTGCACTGTTGTGTTGTATGACACATTTGTGATAAAAAAATGTGCTATTTGTTCCTCAATTTTTTCATAACCTACTTTCAGTTTCTAAAGTTCTTAAGGATCAGAAACTTTGTTTCCAGTTTAATGAGGCATCTTGTTACCTACAGGACCCTATAATTAAGTGTTTGCTGGTGGAAGGAAGTGAAGAAGGAGGTCTATACAGAATTCACACTTTGCCTTTGGAAGAAAAGTCTGGTAAATCTTTTGCTACAGCTAAAGTGTCTTGTAATAATGTAGACAACATACTTACTACTCATGCTCGTCTCGGCCATATGTCATGGTCTAAAATGAAACATTTGCAATTGTGTAAGGATGTTAAGGATTGCAGTTTCAGATGTGATACTTTCTTAGTGACTAAGTTTCACAAGCTTAAATTTGATAGAAGTGATTCATTGGCTATTGCTTGTTGTTGCAGGAGTAAGTCAAGTATAGAATAGAATATGTTTTAGAACGACTCCCCTGTCTCAGCAAATAATTACAAGACTTCCTCCCGTTGTAGTAAGAGAAAAGTCAGGATCGAATCCACGAGGAAGCACGTCAGCAGTTCTCAGGTAGCTATCAGATTCTCACAAACACAGCAGAAAAGACAGAAACACAAACAGAAGCAGAAATAAAATAGAAACAAATAATCCCGGCAAGGGCAACTAAAATAAAAGCAAAGACAGAAGCAAACAAGCAAAAGCAAGCAAGGCAGAGGTACTCGATATAGCACGTCGACAACAGCAGACAAGTCGACAGAACAGTAAGTAACTCGACAGAAGAACTCGACCGAGTTTTGTCGACACAGAAGTCCTCGATATCGAGAAGTACTCGACACAGAAGGCTATCGACAAGATGTTCTCGACAAGACACAGATCGACAAAACAGAAAACTCGACTCAAGCAGAAAACCTTGATCTCGACAAAAAGTCCTCGACGTCGACAAGATATATCGATATCGACAAGATTTTCCCGAAATTGATAAGAACAGAAATTTAAATGCAAATGCTTTTTGGACAGAAACGAATGAAAACACGGAATTAAATCAATAAACTAAAGGCTTCCAAGGCTAGGGTTTCAACACCACAACGATAACCATGCAAAGTAACACATAAAGGCATAAAAGATCATGCTTTCCATCTAAATAACTCTCGTTATTAACAAATAGGAATATAGAGGCTTTCGCATAAATCCTAATTGTTACTAACCCTTTTTCACATAATTAATCCAAGTTGCATTAAGATCACTTTCGCTTCAATAACAAAAACAAGGATCACCTTCAACTCTCGCAAAAGAATCATGCTCATAGGGATAGAAGACGAATTGCACAAAAGATCTGACCTTTATTGCATCGCCTCACATGGCCACCGTCGGGCTCACCCCAGCCCCAGAAGTGGGTGGACTACTCACGCCTCATCGCAATAAAAGACATCTTTGATGTATAAAAAGAAACTTGCATAAAAATAAACCAAAGTTTACAACCGCTCGAAGCCAACTCCGCTCTCGCTTCACAACTCCAACCGGCTGCTCACTCTCTCTCTCTCTCTACTTCTCCTACTTACTTCTCTCTAAAATTGAATCTAGAATTGAATTGTGATTGAATGAATAAAACTGAGCCCCCTGGGGCCTTATTTATAGGCTTCTAATCCTTGCTAATCAAGGATAGAAGATATCTATCTTTATCTAAAACTATATCTGAAACTAAAGGATAAATAAATAACATAGTGTATTTAAATAAAATAGATAGACTAGGATTATATCTAATGTGTGGACATCTTCTTTGGTCTTGATAGATCTTGATAGATTCGGATAGAATTCGTCCAGATTCGAATTCCTTCTCGATCTCGGCTTTCTGGACTCCTCGACATGTCTTCTCGACACGGACTTCTCCTCGATCTCGGCTACTGGAGTCCTTGATATGTCTCCTCGACATCGACAAATCTTGTCGACGTCGAGTAAAATCTTCGCCTTCAGCTCAGCAATTCGTACTCGACGTCCAGTGCACATGTCGAGTAGAAACTTGTCGATGTCGACAAATCTTGTCGATATCGAGTAGACTTCTCAGCTTCCAGCGCTGTTCGTAAAACGCACTTTCCCGCTGCCTCGATTGTCGGATTGACGCATATGACCATGCGTTGGAAAGCTCTTTCCGAGGGCTACAACTCTCATGAAGACATCACAGCCTGATTTAGAACGATGTAAACCGGAAATTGGCCTTCTCTCCAGCTGCATCATTCTTGGCTTCTCCATGACTTTCCATTAAGCTCCAAAATGCGTCCGATTTCTGCGAAATATGACAAAAACTTGTGTAGACCTCCATATATAACAACTAAGCATAAACTACACATATTTTGTATCATTCAAGCCCAAATGTATGAAATGCATGCAGAAATCGATATAAAAGATAATGTAAAACATGGCAAATTAGGCTCACAACAAACACCCCATACTTAAGCTTGCTTGTCCTCAAGCAATACTTTTAATTGTCATTCAGGGGAAGAAATCAAAACTCTCAACATATTAGATTCATTGCCATATAACCCTGCAATCAATTACCATCCTCGAAAAGGTACTTATGTCACAGATCCATGCATGTGCAATTTAAAAAACAATATCTACTCACAAAAGGAGGGTTATGCAAAAAACATTTATAAGTGACAAAGAATTAATAATCAAGAGGACTTTAATTTAAGCCTATGAAGGAGTAGAATTGGTAAAAGGCTAAAGGTGGGCAATTTCTGGCAATGTGGTGCTTTTAATCCGGGGAAATGGATTACTTTCAAACTTTGAGTTTCATTCCACATTCCTTTCTTCCTTTGATTCATCACCTTTCATATTGCTTTTTTCAATAATAATGTTTTACCTCTCTAACCTCAGCACTGCCTTCTCGTGAGTCGCAAACATGGGTGTCAGGAATGGCCCCGGATACTTAGTGCGTCGGACTCCTCACAATGTGTCCCATCTCTCCAAACTATTATCTCAGAGAGCAGGGTCAATCTACCTTTATCTCCTGAGGTGATTGGATTTTCTTTCACTCATTAAATTTTCCATATATTTCAAACAATTTCCTTCCAAACTCCAATAATGATAAACACAACAACCATATAACATCTCCATAATGTAACATTATTCTCAACATAATCCCCGGATAAGGTAAAGAATGGAAATATTTAGATCATGTGGAGCAATATTTGAAATAAGGCATATTATGGCTTTTGTGATGTATAAGCATAGGTAAGGCTAGGAATTTAAACATATGAGCATTATATGGAAATATAAAGTCCTCCATCATCTTATCATGCAACATGTCAAAAGCAATTTCAAATTTTACCTCCTTTCATGGTTTTCAAGAAATAATGCACTTCATTGTGACTTCCCTTTACTAGGCAATTTCATGCTATATCTCTAATGAATCCAATTTTGCATCGCCGAGTTCAATAAAACTTCCATGACATTATTCAAAATTTCAATGGGGGTCATTTTTCAAGATTTTTGGAAAACATGCATATAAGCACATAAATCAATAATGCATTCCAAAATAGCCATGCATAAGAAATTTCAAGAAATAAACCTTAAAAATGCACACATAATGTCAAATAAAATCAAATATGCATAAAGTAAGCCCTTTCCCCACCCCATACTTAAACATTACAGTGTCCTCACTGTATAAAAAACAAGGGTAAAGAAATAAACTCACAAGACAGGTGTGCGGATCGTCGGAAATCGAGTGAAGAAGTGCTGCTGTGCTTGTCGTCGTCGACAACATCTCCTCGACATCGAGTTCTTCCTGTTGCCTCCAGGGTGATCTTCTCGACAGAGGCTAACTCGATGTGGTTTTGTTGATGTCGAGTTCCTCCCCTCATGTCGACAAGACTGTAGCCATTCCTGCAAGATTCGATAGACCAAAAATATCCACAATAGTATAACCCTAAAAAATAAACAAACAATGTCCAAAAAGTCCCAAAATAAAAAGTCTATTTACAAGCTCTAGATTTTATAGTCGCTAGGCCGACTTTCGCCGTTAAGCTTAAGGTGGCATCTTCAGAGCCCATGTAGCTTGGGCTTCGAACAAGACTCCATTTTTATCTTTCAGCTGAATTCCTCCTGAATGGATCTTATTCACCGTGAATGGTCCCATCTTTTTCTTATTGAATTTGTTAGGAAACCAATGATCCTTTGATTTAGAGACATAGACCATATCTCCTACTCCGTATTCCCTTGGATCGTCATCGGAAATCCTGCATAAGCGCACATACCAAGGCAAACCTCTTCCATGTATAGATAAATCATTAATTGAAATAGGAGAAGAAAGATTCATACCTTGGCTTACCGTTGTGGATTCGGGAACCACTGGATCTTGTCGATCTCGAGTAATGTTACTCGACATCGATGAAGTTGGCTCATCTGGTGGACTGCAAGTCGAGGAAGGAGAAGTCGAGGAGACCAAGATCTTGTCGACATCGACAAGAGTTGTCGACGTCGAGGACTTCTCAACCTCCAGTGGATTTCTCATCGAGGAAGGCAGTGTCGAGGAAGCATCAATCTTGTCGATATCGACAAGTGTTGTCGATGTCGAGTTGTTCTCTGGTTCCAGTGGCTTGCTCGACGACGCTGGTGGTGGTTTCTGATCTTTGTCGACGTCGACTAAACTACTCTATCTCGAGAAGTTTTTGTCGACTTCGACCCCATACTTAGCTCCTGTCAAGGCATCCGAAAAATAGTTAATCCAAATCGACTTACCTTGGTTTGCGTCGAGTGGATCTTCTATTTCTTCTTTTAGGATGTCCATGATTTTCTCCACCTGTGCCTCTATATCTCTCTTTTCTATCTCCTTAGGGGTCATATTTCTGACCTTGGGTTCCCCGCAGGTGATATAGCCAGCTGAGATAGATTTGACCTCTTCCATTGGACCTGTATGCCTTTCAGTTTTATTGAAAGAATACTCTATTACCTCATCGCTGATGTTGAAGGTGAGCACTCCTTTCCGTACGCTTATGTTGGCATCCACAGTCGCCAAGAATGGTCTCCCTAGAATAATTGGACAAGCAGGATCTTCTTGCATATCAACAATTAAGAAATCAGCAGGGACGAAGAATTTACCTACTTGTACTGGGACATTTTCTACCATGCCTGTTGGAATGACCACTGTGTTGTTGGCCATGTATAGTCTAGCATCCACAGGTTCCAGGGCACCTATCTTAATCTTGGACCAAATCGTTAAAGGCATAATACTAACACTGGCTCCAAGATCACATAGGGCATTAATTTTGTATGGACCAAATCCAATAGTTATAGCAAACTTACCTGGATCTGGCCTCTTCTCCAATATGTCCAGATGGCTGCACTCCTCTGTGATTTCTGCCATCGATCGCTTTTTGCTCAGAATCTCTTTTAGGAACTTGACATAGGATGGCATTTCATTGAGAGCTTCTGTGAAGGGTATGGTGACATTGAGCTTCTGAAGCATCTTGATGAAGCGCTGAAACTTTTTCTCCGCTGGGTCCTTTAGAGATTTCGTGGGGAAAGGTAGCTTCTTTTTCTGATTTGGAGCCAGAACAGACGTCGGAGGTGTTGCAGTCTTATCGACATCGTCATGGGACTTCTCGTCATCGACAAGCTCCTCGACATCGACAACTTTCCTCGATGTCGAGTTGTTGTTCAGTGCAGAGGTTGGTCGATCAGAGGAGTTGTCGACATCGACAAGAGGGTTCTCGACATCGACAAGATGTTCGTCGACATCGAGTTGCTGTTCGGCGCTGTCCTGCTGCTCTCCGACCTCTGGCTCTTGCAGTTGATGCCCGCTCCTGAGTTTTACAGCAGCTATGTGTCCAGTCTTTCCCTTAGGATTTGGTTCTGTTTGCCCAGGGAGCTTGCCGAACTGTCGTGGGATCTGTGCAGAAATCTGTCCTATCTGCGTCTCAATTCCCTTTTTCCAGATGTCCAGTTCTCCAAATTTGGTGGTGATATTCTGGAACCGGTTGTTGATGGTACCCTGATTTCGTCGCATCTCCTCGAGGATCAGGTGCAGATCATCCTTCCTTTGATCCCTTTCTGGATGTCCTGGAGCTCTGTAGGGTGGAGGATTCCTAGGGGGACCTTGGTTCCATTGCTGTTGATAAGGCCTTTGATCCCCCATATAGCGATTAGGCCCTCCTGCGTGAGCTGCATCCTCATGATGTTCTGCCATCCTGACTTGCTCTGTGTGTGGGCACTCAGTAGTGGTGTGCCTTTGCGATCCACATTCTATGCAAGGCTGATTGACAGAGAGATACTTCACTTGTTTGAGGAGCTTCTTATTCTAGTCTCTGTAGTATTGCTCCCTGACATCTGGATCAATCTCCTTTGATGGTTCATAGAGGGGCATGGATGGTGCTGGCCTGGCGTATGGGTTCTCTTCATAAGTTGCAGTAGACCCATATTTGTTGTCGTAGTTGGTGAGCTTCTCTAGCAAACCCCATGCGTCACTTGGCGGCATCGTCAGATACTCGCAGTGAGTATAATTGTTGATTCTGTCTTTAGTGACTTGGTCAAGAGAGTTGAAGAAGATCTCCTGAATGATGTAGGGTGGCTGTCCATGAGTAGGGCAAGATCGCAGAAGTTCCTTGTAGCGCTCCCATGTCTTTGCCAGCGGTTCCCCTTTCTGCTGCTTAAAGGCGGTGATTTTCTGGCGGAGATATGCTGTTTTGGCAGGTGGGAAGAATTTGTTCAGAAATTCTTCCTCTACTTGGGCCCAGGTTGTGAGTGATCTTGCTTTCAGCCCTTCCAGCCATTTCAGTGCAGGCCCAGCGAGAGACCAGCGACAAGATTTCATCTTGACATATTCCAAGGTTGTGCCTTCTGCAAGAGTACGACACATATCATGAAAATTAGTAATATGTTCAAGAGGACACTCATTAAATCTGCCGTAAAAGGCATTATTTTTAAGCTCTATAAGAAATTGAGTGCGAATTTCAAAAGAGTTTTCAGGGATTAGAATCGCCGATTCAGGCACGACGAGCGTGGGATGCATATAATCCTCAGCAGTGGTTGGATATTGGGCAAGCTCAGCTTGTGCTTGTTCCTTTTCTGCTCTCTCAGCGGCGAGAGCAGCATCCCTGGCGGCTAGATCCCTGGTAAGCCTAGCGATCAGCTGCTCCTGTGTTTCAGCGTCCTCCATGGCTCTCTGAAGTCTATTTCTGATGTGTAGAAGGCGCTCTGGTTCGTCTAAACCGTAGTACTCAGGTGGGATACCAGAACGGCGCATACACCTGAAAAGTAACTCAAAGAAACAGTGAGAACTGACTACCTAAGGCGCGATTGATAGCATCCCCGGCAACGGCGCCAATTTGTTGTTGCAGGAGTAAGTCAAGTATAGAATAGAATATGGTTTAGAACGACTCCCCTGTCTCAGCAAATAATTACAAGACTTCCTCCCGTTGTAGTAAGAGAAAAGTCAGGGTCGAATCCATGAGGAAGCACGTCAGCAGTTCTCAGGTAGCTATCAGATTCTCACAAACACAGCAGAAAAGACAGAAACACAAACAGAAGCAGAAATAAAATAGAAAAAAATAATCCCGGCAAGGGCAACTAAAATAAAAGCAAAGACAGAAGCAAACAAGCAAAAGCAAGCAAGGCAGAGGTACTCGATATAGCACGTCGACAACAGCAGACAAGTCGACAGAACAGTAAGTAACTCGACAGAAGAACTCGACCGAGTTTTGTCGACACAGAAGTCCTCGATATCGAGAAGTACTCGACACAGAAGGGTTATCGACAAGATGTTCTCGACAAGACACGGATCGACAAAACAGAAAACTCGACTCAAGCAGAAAACCTTGATCTCGACAAAAAGTCCTCGACGTCGACAAGATATATCGATATCGACAAGATTTTCCCGAAATCGATAAGAATAGAAATTTAAATGCAAATGCTTTTTGGACAGAAACGAATGAAAACACGGAATTAAATCAATAAACTAAAGGCTTCCAAGGCTAGGGTTTCAACACCACAACGATAACCATGCAAAGTAACACATAAAGGCATAAAAGATCATGCTTTCCATCTAAATAACTCTCGTTATTAACAAATAGGAATATAGAGGCTTTCGCATAAATCCTAATTGTTACTAACCCTTTTTCACATAACTAATCCAAGTTGCATTAAGATCACTTTCGCTTCAATAACACAAACAAGGATCACCTTCAACTCTCGCAAAAGAATCATGCTCATAGGGATAGAAGACGAATTGCACAAAAGATCTGACCTTTATTGCATCGCCTCACATGGCCACCGTCGGGCTCACCCCAGCCCCAGAAGTGGGTGGACTACTCACGCCTCATCGCAATAAAAGACATCTTTGATGTATAAAAAGAAACTTGCATAAAAATAAACCAAAGTTTACAACCGCTCGAAGCCAACTCCGCTCTCGCTTCACAACTCCAACCGGCTGCTCACTCTCTCTCTCTCTCTACTTCTCCTACTTACTTCTCTCTAAAATTGAATCTAGAATTGAATTGTGATGGAATGAATAAAACTGAGCCCCCTGGGGCCTTATTTATAGGCTTCTAATCCTTGCTAATCAAGGATAGAAGATATCTATCTTTATCTAAAACTATATCTAAAACTAAAGGATAAATAAATAACATAGTGTATTTAAATAAAATAGATAGACTAGGATTATATCTAATGTGTGGACATCTTCTTTGGTCTTGATAGATCTTGATAGATTCGGATAGAATTCGTCCAGATTCGAATTCCTTCTCGATCTCGGCTTTCTGGACTCCTCGACATGTCTTCTCGACACGGACTTCTCCTCGATCTCGGCTACTGGAGTCCTTGATATGTCTCCTCGACATTGACAAATCTTGTCGACGTCGAGTAAAATCTTCGCCTTCAGCTCAGCAATTCGTACTCGACGTCCAGTGCACATGTCGAGTAGAAACTTGTCGATGTCGACAAATCTTGTCGATATCGAGTAGACTTCTCAGCTTCCAGCTCTGTTCGTAAAACGCACTTTCCCGCTGCCTCGGTTGTCGGATTGACGCATATGACCATGCGTTGGAAAGCTCTTTCCGAGGGCTACAACTCTAATGAAGACATCACAGCCTGATTCAGAACGATGTAAACCGGAAATTGGCATTCTCTCCAGCTGCACCATTCTTGGCTTTTCCATGACTTTCCATTAAGCTCCAAAATGCGTCCGATTTCTGCGAAATATGACAAAAACTTGTGTAGACCTCCATATATAACAACTAAGCATAAACTACACATATTTTGTATCATTCAAGCCCAAATGTATGAAATGCATGCAGAAATCGATATAAAAGATAATGTAAAACATGGCAAATTAGGCTCACAACATTGCTCCATTTCATTTGTTGCATATGGATTTACGGGGACCCTATAAGACTCCATCCATTTTTGTGCTCGTTATTTTCTTACCATCTTAGATGATCATTCTAGAACCACCTGGGTTTACTTACTTCAGGATAAAATGCAAGTCTTGGGGTGTATCACCGGATTTATTGCTTTGGTAGGAACACAGTTTCAGGTGTCTGTGAAGAGTGTTAGATTAGACAATGGAACTGAATTCACCCAGAGGGGTTGTGTTGATTTGTTTTCTTCTCATGGGATTGTTCACCAGAAATCTGCTCCTGGTGTTCATGAACAGAATGGGCGTGTTGAAAGAAAACATAGGCACTTGCTTGAGACTGCCATAGCCATTAGGTTGCATGCTGGGTTGCCTATTAGGTTCTGGGGTAAGTGTGTTTTGAGTGCTACTTACTTAGTGAATAAGATGCCATCTTCAGTTTTAGGTTGGAAGTCACCTTTTGAGGTATTGTTTCATGTACCTCCTGCTTATGAGAGACTCATAGTTATTGGTTGTTTGTGTTATGCTCTACAACCAATTGATAAAAGAGATAAGCTTGGTAGTATTGCTAAAAGGTGTGTGTTTTTGGGATATCCTCCCGGTCAAAAGGCATATAAGTTGTATGATTGGGATAGGAAAGTTATGATCATATGCAGACATGTGAAATTTGAAGAGTCTGTGTTTCCTTTCAGAGGAGATCACATTTCTCATAGTGTTCCTATTTTTTCAAAAGAAAATTCTCACACTGTGGTTGATGAAGCCTATGATCCTCCAGTTAGAAATTGTTCTGCTCCTGCTAGTCCCCACTTGGCTGAGCCAGTTCAGGATGTTGAGAATTCCCTTGACACACTTGGTCACTCTACCTCTTTCACATCACTAGAGTTACCATCATCTTCTAAGAGTGTCAATTGCCCTTCTCATCCTCTTCCTAAGAGGACTATTCGCCCTCCTTCCAAGCTCCAAGACTACATTTATCCAGGCTTGCCCAAAAGACATCATTCTGTCACTGATGATTCCACATCCCAGTCATTTGCCGTGTTCAGTCTTCAGAATCTAGCCCACTTATTTGGAGATTATGTGCAATCACTGGTGAATGTTTGTGCAGTTTTTGAGCCAAATAGTTATTCTCGAGCTAAGAGCATAACTGAGTGGGAGAGTGCTATGCAAAGTGAGATTTCTGCGTTAGAAAAAAAAATCAAATTTGGTCTATTATCCCTCTAACTCAAGGAAAGCATGCCATTGGATCTAAATGGATCTTCAAAATCAAGTATAGGCCAGATGGGTTGATTGAGAGGTATAAAGCCAGGTTAGTTGCAAAGGGCTACAATCAGGTGAAAGATAGAGATTATAAACAAACATTCTCTCTTGTAGCAAAGCTCTCCACTGTAAGAGTCATTCTAGCTGTAGCTGCTGTTAAGGGATGGGTTTTACATCAACTTGATGTAAATAATGCCTTTCTTCATGGGTTTTTGGATGAAGAAATGTATATGGTTCCTCCTCTGGGTTATAAGGTACCAGTTGGGCATGTTTGCAAATTGCATAGATCTCTTTATGGTCTCAAACAAGGAAGCAGACAGTGGAACCATGAATTGACTCAATTCTTGATCAAAATAGGTTATTCTCAGTCCAAGCATGATTATTCCCTCTTTGTTAAGAAATCAGGCTCTTCTATGACATTAGATCTTGTTTATGTGGATGACATGTTACTCCTTGGGAACTCTTCGGATGGCATCAAGTTCACTAAACAGGCTCTCCATTCTGCCTTTACTATCAAGGATTTGGGGGTGGCTAGGTACTTTCTTGGCATGGAAATTGCTAGGTCCTCTAATGGTATTTTACTCAACCAGATAAAGTACATTCTAGATATCCTTACAGATGCTCACATGGAATCATGTAAAGCCACCAGTTTTCCCATGCAGCATGGTACAAGATTATCATCCAATGAGTATAGGGCAATGTCATCAGCAGCTAGTGAGTTAGTGTGGTTACAAGGTCTCTTATCTGATATGTGCATCAATGTGTTGCTTCCCATCTCTCTGTATTGTGATAACAAATCTGCCCAGGAGTTGGCAGCCAATCCTTTGTTTCATGAGAGAACAAAGCATGTGAGGCTTGATGCTCACTTCATTCGGGAAATGGTCCAATAAAAGTTCATTGCTACCTCACATGTGCCTTCATCTCAACAGGTTGCAGACATTCTCACAAAGGCCTTAGGTGCCCATCGGCACCAGTTCTTAGTGTCCAAGCTTGGTCTTGTTTTGCCTAGCACAAGCCAAGCTTGAGGGAGGGGGGGGATATGGAATATATGATCATAGGTTATATTGATCATATAATAGAATGTAATTTTACATTTCTATTAGGGGCAAAATGGTCATTTCAGGTCATATCCGCCAATGTAGCTTGTTGCATAAGTGCTGGTTTGGGCGCCATTTTCTGGTGATTTTAGTAGTTGCAACAACCGAGATTCTGGAGCTCAATTGAAGCTCAATACATCCAATTGTTCCTACTTTCTACAGATTTCTAAATGTTTAAAAATTTGGAATTGCTTTTAAATTGTTGACTAGAATTAAGCCTATAGTGGCTACGCCATGTACGTACACATTGGTATACATTGATAGGCGATCAATCAGGTCAAAATTTAGGCTTATTGATCGATCTTCCTACTTTTCATGCTAAATTTCCAGTGGACAAAATCAACGAGGCTCTTCAAAGCCGCTTCATTTTATTTTATTGATTTGAAGTACCAGTATTTATTATTTAAAGCGGCCCTGGTTGATCGACGTGATCGTGTTGGCGGTGTTTGTGGTCTCCGAAGATCCCTCATTGAAGTGGGGGGTGCGTCGTGTGATCCACACTTCCCCATGAGTCGTCTTTGCCTTACGAGGATTTCTACTTTCCGTCTTTCCGGTGGCGAGACATCGTGTCAGCTAGTGTTGTCCCATGCGCTCACTATCCACTTCTCCGCGACGGCTTCCTTCCTCTCGATGTTGTGTCCGCTAGTTTGCTTAGGCCTTGGGTTTTTTCTGGGTTTATTTGGGTGCTCTTTTGTTGTATTTTATGTTATATTTTCTATTTCGTTGTTGTATGTTTAGAGGGCTTGCCGTCTGCCGACTTTGTCTGCCTCTCGAGGTCCGGGCCTGTCCTGCCTCGAATTATTTCCTTATAAAAAAAATCATGCATTGATATTTTATTAATTTTTTTTAATTTTATTATCCAATAATAATAATAATAATAAATATTCGTAATATATAATTATTCATACACTTACCCATTTCTATAAGTCATTTTTTGACATTAGCAAGTATAAAATTGTATAAAAAATAAATAAATAAGATAAACTTGTAGAGATATAGATAATTAATCAAGTTTATAGAATTTTAATCACACATTATACATAATTCATACTTTGTATTATCTCATTTAATCCCATACATGTTAATTATATATAATATGCCACTTTACTATTTATCCACACTTTTTTTAATAGCTTCATGTTTATTACTAAAAATTATAAAATTATTTTTAAAATTAAATATTTTATATAGTTCTATCATCCTAATAAAAAAAAGAAGTAATTTGATCCAAAGGCCGGGACCAATTACTAAATGGCCTAAAGGATTTTATTTGTTAGTGAAGGGTCAAAATACTTTCATAATACCCTAAATACCCCTATTCTAAACCCCAATTAATTTGCCTGTTGGAAACGTTCCCTCATTTCTACCGCCTCCCTCCGTCTCTTCTCGATGTGGCTTCGCTCTTCACCATTGTTCATCGTCTTCATGCTCCTCCACCCGATTTGTTGAATCACACCGCACCGATTTGATGACGATCACGCGCTACGTGCTTTGGAGAAGTAGATCTGGGAAGAGGTTGAGATCCTATGGACTTTGGAGGTCCGGGATGAATGGAATTTCATCGGGAGATCCCAGAATTCCGAGACCAGATCGTCGTCTTCGTCGGAGTTGTAGAGCCAGTTCGGCGGCGAGTGTGTTTTCGAATGGGATGGTTGCGGCGACGGTTCGAATACGAATGGTTAACCTTGCAGTGCTCGAGGAGGCGGATTTGGATCTCGGACTGTCGTCTTTCTATGGTGAGGAAATCGGTGATTCGGTTCGTGATTTTCTGGTGAATTTTCATCTCAACGTGGACTGTCATCGTTGGACTATCACCTTTCATCGGTAAGTCGGTTCGCGATTTGGATCTCGGACGGTCGCCTTTCGAATTGGATTGTCACCATTGTTGCGGCGAGTTGGTTTGCCCTCACGTCGTTTCACCTCAACGTGGTTACAGCTCTCTGTTCATCAACGTTTCTTCTGCTACTTTGGGTGACCAGCCTCCAACTTTCTTCATCAAAAGTAAAAGTAGTTAATGACAGTGGCAATGGCATTCTTTAATCAATGGCATTTCATTAAAGAATATGCTCAGTGGGTGAAATTAGATAAAAGGGGCTTTGTGAGAAAGATAATGTTTTAATTTAATTTTCACTTTTGGAAGTTGTTCCGTTTCATTTAATGGAGTTTTTTAATTTTTGGATTTCAATTCCTATTTTGCTTAATTAACTTTGACTTACAGATGAAATGGGTGAAATCAGTTTGGGTTGCAACCAAAGGAGCTTGAGTTCACAAATAGTTATGGCATAACCCCTTTTTTGTACAGTATTGTTTTTGTAAAACTACATCGGTTGACTTGGACTTATACGCCTGTGTTTGTTTATGGGCTTAATGGGTGAAATCAGTTTGACATCTTGAGTTCATTTGATTGACATATTATAGTGGTGACAGTGTTTATTACACTATTTTTATTTTGGTTACAGTGTCTATGATCGTCTTACCGATTCATATACTAGAGAAGAATTGTCACCACATGTATTTTCATTTGGTTACAGTGTCTATGACTCTATTTTTATAGTGGTGACAGTGTTTATGACCATGTTTTTATAGTGGTGACAGTGTCTATGACCCTGTTTTTATTTTGATTACAGCGTCTATGATCTCATTACCCATTCATTTATTAGAAGAGAATTGTCACCACATGTATTTTGGCTTCTCATTAGCCCCTATAGTGTTTGTGCCTCCCTTGTCGTATGATTTTCCTTTGATTACAGTGTCTTTGACCCTTTTTTCATAGTGGTGACAATGTCTACAACCCTGTTTTTATTTTGGTTACGACTTCTATAGGGTTTCCTTTGATTACAGTGTCTATTACCTTTTTTTCATATTGGTGACAGTGTCTATGGCCCGGTTTTTATAGTGGTGACAATGTCGATTATCCTGTTTTCATAGTGGTGATAGTGTCTATAGGGTTTACTTTGATTACAGTGTCTATGACCCTTTTTTCATAGTGGTGACAATGTCTATAATTTTGTTTTTATTTTGATTACGACGTCTATAGGACTTTCCTTTGATTACAGTGCCTACGCCCCTTTTTTCATAGTGGTGACAGTATCTATGACCTTATTTTAATAGTGGTGACAGTGTCTATAACTCTCTTACCAATTCATATATCGAAGGAGAATTGTCCACCTAATTTCTTTTGGCTTCTCATTAGCCCTTTTAGGGGTTGTGCTTACCTTGTCCTAGGGTTTTTCCATTTGGTGACAGCAATCATCTCTTAACGGCGTACTGTACTTAACATTTTAGGGTTTAGGGTTTAAGATTTAGGGTTTAGGGCCTTGGCCCTAAACCCTAAAGACTTAACCCTAAACCCTAAACCATACTGTACATCACATGTTCTTTTGGCTTCTCATTAGCCCTTGTAGGGTTTGTGCTTCCCTTTTTCTAGGGTTTTCCTTTGATGCGGTTTTTATTTTGGTTACAGCGTCTATAGGGTTTTCGTTTTGATTACAGTGTCTATAAATTTGTTTTTACAGTGGTGACAGTGGTTATGACACTATTTTTATTTTGATTACAGTGTCTATGCCCCTCTTACCCATTCATGTATTAGAGGAGAATTGTCACCACATTTATTTTGGCTTCTCATTAGCCCCTATAGGGTTTGTGTCTCCCTTGTCTTCTTTGATTACAGTGTCTATGACCCTTTTTCATAGTGGTGACAGTGTCTATGACCGTAATTTTATTTTGGTTACATCGTCTATGACCCTCTTAGGCTCTTACCCATTCATATATTAGAGAAGAATTGTCACCACTTATATTTTTGGCTTCTTATTAGCCTCTATAGGGTTTGTGCTCCCTCATCCTAGGTTTTTTTTCTTTGGTTACAGTGTCTACGAATCTGTTTTGATTTTGATTACAGCGTCTATGGCTCTCTTACCCATTCATATATTAGAGGAGAACTGTCACCACATGAATATTGGCTTCTCATTAGCCCATATATGGTTTGTGCTTCCCTTTTTCAAGGGTTGTCCTTTGATTACAGTGTCTATGAACCTTTTTTCATAGTGGTGACAGTGTCTATAAAGCTGTTTTTATATTGGCTACAACGTTTATAGGTTTTTCCTTATGATTACAGTGTCTATGACCCTATTTTAATAGTGGTTACAGTGTCTATGACCTTATTTTTATTTTGCTTACAATGTTTATGATCCTCTTAACCATTCATATATAGAGGAGAACTGTCACCACATGTATTTTGGCTTCTCATTAGCCCTTATAGGGTTTGTGCTTCCCTTTTCCTATGATTTTCTTTTGATTACAGTGTTTATGAACCTTTTTTCATAGTGGAGACAATGTCTATAAAGCTGTTTTTATTTTGGTTACATCGTCTATAGGGTTTTCCTTTTGATTACAGTGTATTTGACCGTGTTTTTATAGTGGTTACAGTGTCTATGATCCTATTTTTCTTTTGCTTACAGCATATATGACCCTCTTAACCATTCATATGTTATAGGAGAACTGTCACCACATGTATTTTGGTTTCTCATTAGCCCCTATAGGGTTTGTGCTTCTGTTGTCCTATGGTTTTTCTTTTGATTACAGTGTCTATGACTTGGTTTTTATAGTGGTGACAGTGGCTATGACACTGGTTTTTTATAGTGATTACAATAGTAGTTACATTTTTATTTATTTTTATTTTGGTGACACTAATTTAAAAAAATCTAAAAAACTAGAAATTAGAAATTAGAGAACAATTGTCACCACATGTATTTTGGCTTCTCATTAGCCCTTATAGGGTTTGTGCTTCCCTTTTCCTAGGATTTTCTTTTGATTACAGTGTTTATGAACCTTTTTTCATAGTGGAAACAATGTCTATAAAACTGTTTTTATTTTGGTTACATCGTCTATAGGGTTTTCCTTTTGATTACAGTGTATTTGACCGTGTTTTTATAGTGGTTACAGTGTCTATAGTTACATTTTTAATTTTTTAACGGAGATTATGCGAGTTAGAACAACTTCTATAATTGCGGGATTATTTCTGAAATTTTAGAAATTAATACAGGGGCATATTTTATAAAAATAGAAGTTCTGGGAGGTTTTTCGTAATTAGTCTTCTTCTTCCCCCATCTCGACAGCTTCTCACGCAGCTTAACAGTGATTTTCGCCGATCTTCCGACGGCTCGTTCTCCTTACACAGAGCTCCGTTTGACGCGTATGACCTATCAAACTGACGAGTGCAATCTCTACTTCAGTGTCGTTGTGTTTATTTTGTCGAAGAAAGATCTTACCAAACGAGACGAATGCTTGAACAGGGGCTGCTAAGCGGGTGTTTCACGAAGCTCCAAGGTGTCCAACAATGGCGGTTAGCGATTTTGTATAAATTTGAGAGGGGTTTTTGCACGAAAACCATCCTTGAGAGATGTAGAACGTGATTGAGCGGGTAGAAGGCTTCGATTTAGGGTCGAACGTGATTTAGGGTGCACGAGAGCTTCGATTCGGCCTTCAATGGAGGAGGGCTCGGTTGTGAGGCTTGGGAGGGTGCAACAGCAGCAGGCGATGGTGCGGTGGTGGCGGCGCTGGCGACGGTGGTGGCGGCGCCGACGATCGTGGTGGTGCGGTGGTGGCTCGAGATCCCCGCGCTCCCTCTGCCTCCAGATTCACTGCTTGTTTTAATTTGGGGAGGAGGGGTGAAATAAAAGCAGGGGCAAAATTGGAAAAAATGGCCTATTTCCTAATATTGCCACCCTTGTGGCCTAAAACTTAACAATTGGACCCAAAATGGCCACTTAGCAAAAAATCCCTAAAAAAAATGCATGTGAATAGTAAATGATATATTTTTTCACAAAGAGAGTATCATTTTAAATTAAGTTATATTGACATGTGTTATGCGTGTATCATTGAATGAGAATATTTAATATTGTTTTAAATTTAACTTATTCTAGTCGACTAATTTTGAATTACTTTTTTTAAAGTCTACATTTCTTATTTTGGACTACTTCCATTAACAAAAACTTTTTAAGAGATAATTAAAATTATATAAATCATTTATTTTTTTATTAATTTTTTTAAAACTTCATACTTATTAGTTATTACTATTAAGTGCTACCTTAGTCAAAAATATGTTACTTTACTATTCATGCATACTTTTTTAGGAGTTAAAAACTATTTAATTATTGTATATAATTTCATAATTAAGACTTATATGCATAAAATTATTTAAAAAATAATAATATTTTATATAGTTTTTATTATTCTAAAACACATGCGTAAGAGACATGTTTTTTTGTTAACGGATGGAGACATGGAGTCTATAGTTATTATTAGGGGTGGGCACAAATCCCGCAAATCCCGATCCCGTCCCGGTCCCGTCCCGATCCCGTCCCGATCCCGTCCCGCAAAAATTATGCGGGACGAAACGCGGGACGATCCCGGTGGGATCCCGCAAATCTCGTCTCGTCCCGCATATAATAATAATAATAATTTTTATAATAATATTATAGAATAATAATAATATATTATTAGTATTATTATTTTGAGCAAATATTATAATTATATTCATAATCTTCCATTTATAAAAATAATAATAATATTTGTTTATAATAATAATATTATTATTATTTCAGCAAATATTATTTATAAATATAATAAAAAATTTCAATTTATAATAATAATAATATTATTATTATATAATATTATAATTTAATTTAATAATAATATTAATTTATAATAAAATTATTATTATTATATTATATCATATTATATTTTTTTCTTGTAAAGTATAATTATTTTATAATAATAACAATAAAAATAAGTAATATTATTTTATTGTATTTTTAATTATAACATGGGATTATTATTATTATTATTATTATTATTATTATTATTATTATTATTATTATTATTATTATTATTATTATTATACCCATTTAGAGTTACAAGAGGCAAATAGCTAAATACGGTATTCTTCCCAATTATCAATCGATAATGAGACAATATCTAGTGAATCTCGTCGCAATTCCTTTCCGTCCTGATCTAGTAAGATAATGTAGCCAAATATGTTGAACATTATAATTAATTATACAATCATTGTATGAATTAATAATAGTATAATAATAATAATAATAATAATATTATTGAATAATATAGTTGAGATGAATACCGTATTCAGCATATTCTACAAAATAATGAATTATGAAAGCATTTTTCACTTTGCAAATTTATATAATATTTTATTATTTTTATATGCGGGACAAGGCCCGTCCCGTCCCGATCCCGTCCCGTCCAGACACCATCCCGTCCCGATCCCGTCCCGAAAAAAAAGTGTCAATCCCGTCCCCTAAAAATTCTGCGGGAGGAGTCCCGTCCCGGCTCAATCTCGTCCCGTCCCGTCCCGTCCCGTGCCCACCCCTAGTTATTATAAAATTAAAATTAGTAAAAAAAATTTAATATTTTTTTTTTATCATTCTAAAAAAATGTATGTAAAAGTAAATGATACTCCCTCCGTCTCGAAATAGATGTCGTTTTAGACTACTTGAGTTGTATCAAAATAGATGTCGTTTTAGGTTTTCTAGGTAAGGGATAGTAATGATTTGTATTGATTTGTGTGTTGTTGACTTTTTAAAAGATTTTGATTGGTTAAAAAATGTAGTGGGTATTTAAAAATAATTAAATTTATTAAAAAAGTTAGTGGAATGATGATGTTGATTGATGGGTGAGTGTTTTATTAAAACTTGTGTAGAATGTTAAAATGACTTAAATTTTGAGACGGAGGGAGTATGTTTTCGGTGATGGACCTTTTTTTAATACTTAAATTTATAATGCACCATTGCAAAGCCCTCGTCTCCTTCGAATCGAATTAACGGCATACTAATACTTGTGAAAGTTGATTAACGGCTAGTCTTGAAAAAAAGGAATTCCTTTGGCAATTAAGGGTTAATTTGATTTTATATAATATACACACTCACACTCACACTCACACTCACACACACTCGTGGGTGTTGTGGTCAATAACTCTCCATCTCTTAAACATGAATAAAATAACTTTAAATATTCACATGGTGGTAGAAAATAGCCAAAACTTCTATTAAATTAGAACTAACTAGTGTAACACCCGCGCCATGGCACGGTTGCGATGGGAAAAAAGAAGAGAATATATAATATTTATTATAAGGAATGACCAAATAAAATATAAACAAATGTTTGGAAAGTATAAAACAACAAAATTATTATTGAACGACATATGTGTTTAGAAAAGGCACAGATTGAGTTGGTGATATAAGCATGAATTATGAACCACATGAGTATAAAAACAACCAAGTGTTAGATTGATGTAGGACTTAAAGCATTCTAGTCATGGCGGAGAAGAAGAAATCAATACATCACGCCTAGAGAAACACGGAAAATACAAACTGACAATTTAACAAAAATACAGAAGGCGAACCCTAAATTTTCATTAAAAAGAACAGGAAAGAGGATGAAACTAAAAGAAAAGGATTTGGGGCTTACAGTTTGCCATTGGCACGGGAACATCCTGGATGTTGAACTACAACCGTCGAGGGTCAAGAGTAGGAAGGAGAGGGAATTCGTGGCTGTCAAGTATCAACCGGCTTCCAATCGTTGGCCTGGCCATTGAAGGTGATGATTCTTGGTCTGACATCGGCAGCAATCCGGGCGTCTGAGTTAGAGTTGCAGATCCAATCGCTCGATTCGGTGTGCGATTGGACAAAGACGGCGAGCGAAATTAGCGAAAAGGCGAAGAAGAGGAGGGAACCGGCAGAGGCAAGATCAAGCTTCGATTTAGGAGAAGAGGAGGCGTCTGGGAGAGAGGAGGTAGAAAGAATGGGAGAAGAGGCGTGCGGGAGAAGGAGGGAACCGGCAGAGGCAAGGTGTGGGAGAGAAATCAACCCTAATCTTTCTTTAGTGCAAATTGTGGGAAAGAAAAACGAAAATTGAAACTCAGTGAGGAAGATGGTGACGGGAGGTGGTCTAACCTCGACGAAGGAAGAAGACGGAGTTCTGAGGCGGGATATCTTCAACGGAGGAGGAAAACGAAGGCATGAGGCGCGAAGGATGCCACGATCGAAGTCGGCGGAGGAGAACTGAACCTTAACAAAGCGTTCTTTCCCAATTGTGAAGAGAGGGAAGAAAATTGAAAGCAAATTAGCAAATTAAAAAAAAAAGGGAAAAAAAGGAAAGAATGTGATTGGTCAAAAGGGAGTGAAATAAGGAGAGCGCACCACGTCAGCGGAAAGTATACGAAATTAAGTAGTTATATAGATATATAGAATATAGATATAGATATAGATAGATGGTTAGTAAATGGGCTAAATATAAAAGGAAATTTTGTTTGAAAGTTTAAAGAGAAAAAGGAAATTGCATAATAAAAGGAAAAATTATGATTGGTTGAAAAGCCTACAATTAATGTGGGGTTGACACATCATAAAAAAAGCTTCTGAATTAATATATTATACAGATATAGATAGATGGTTAGTAAATGGGTTAAATATAAAAGATAATTTTTTTTGAAAGTTTAAAGAGAAAAAGGAAATTGCATAATAAAAGGAAAAATTATGATTGGTTGAAAAGCCTACAATTAATGTGGGGTTGACACATCATCAAAAAATCTTCTGAATTAATATATTACTAGCACAGTACCCGTGCGTAACACACGAGATTTGTAAAATATATTATATTATTTAAAAGATATTATCATAATTTATTTACATTATATATTATAATATTATAATGATATGAAAATGATAAAGCCAAATGATATTAATTTATAAAGACAATAATGCTTATATTATATTAGTATATAATATATATGGCAAAATGTCAATATCTCACCTTTCTAGATAGACACATTTGCATGCACTAATGTAGAGAATATTTTATCGGATGTTTTGCTTTTCAAAGTTAGGATTTATGTACTAATAGTTTTGCCAGATGGATATTTTATACAATTATGTTAAGCTTAAAATACTACTTAATTCGAATCAAAATTGGTTCTAAGTGTTGTATCATTGTATGCATTATTGTTTATAGAAAATCACTTTAAAAAATATTTATTTGGAATTAAAAAAATATTTTATACAAAAAAATTATAAAGGAATAAATCGAACTCATTAATAGAAATAAAATTCTTGATAGATAAACAATGATGTGTGAAAATACATCATCAACAAATTCGTCATAATTACTTCATAAAAATCTAGTACGTGAAGTGAGAAAAATAAAATGCATCACTTCAAGGAACCATAAACTAAAATGCAATGCAGTTGTACGCGAGATCGATGGCTATGGGATTAGGATTGTGGCTTGAGCAGGTTGGGGCTAAGTCATTTTTTTAGGGTCTTCGAGAGTGTGGTAGGCAGACATGACTGAGATTTTGGAGGCAAATGTCATCATTTGGGGTTCGAGAGCTTCTATAGATAAAGAGAAAAGGAAAATAGTGGTGGAGACTAATTGCCTTTCTTTGATGTCGAAGTTGGATATGCAAACCATTTGGATGATATGGGGTTGATGTTGAAAGAGCTTAAAGTGGTGGCAAGGTCTTTCTTGTTGTGTAGATGGGAGCATGTTAGAAGGAGTATTGCCTATTACAAATTGCAAATGTAAATAATTCACTCACCCTATCTAGGATAAAAATTGAAATCAAATTCAAAATACAATTACCAATAAGAAAAAAAATATAGAACAATTGATAGTTATAAGAAGAAAAAGTTGGAAATAATAGAAAAACCTAATGCTTGCAATATGAAAGAAAACCTATTACATTTTCCATATATTTATATATAAGAAGATAGTATCTTCCTATGTATGATTGATAGTTTGGCCTATTCGTTGAGCAATTAAGGCAAAATCTTTAATTTATTTTTTTTCAACAAAGAGATAAGAACGAAGCATTAGATTAATTACTGATAAAGATGAAGATTGAGATTGAAATTTGAAATTCAGATTTGCTTCTTTTTTTTTTAATAAAAATATGGGATTTGATGAATCTTAAAAAAACATGATTATCTATAAAATAAGAATAATTTAATATCAATTTTGAAAATATGATTAATAACCCTTTATGGTAGATTAATAACCCTTTATGGTAAATAAATAAAAGATATCTTTTAAAGATCATTAACGTTTATGGAAATTGATTTACAAAATCTCATTGGTTGTTAATTATAACAAACTTCCCATGGAGATGTGATATTAAGCTAAACCATTGAAAATTGAAAATAAAATTAAACACTCAAAACGGAGTTAGTTGAATTGATAGCTATGTTGATCGATGTTGTTACGTAATTAAAATGAAAATGAAAATTAAAGATTTGGCCTTATTCTCTAATGATCTTTATGTACCTTCGAACATTTTAGTCACGAGTCTTGGAGTAATTAAATTTGTATGAGTCAATTTTAAAATATGAACCATTATGAATAGTGAGATAAAAAACAATGAGTAAGTCAAAAGAACAAATAATAAATTATTGAAACTATCATAATCTATAAAATAAAAAACTTTGTAAATAAAAGATGATAAATGTTTTTACAAATTTGTATTTCGAAAGGATTGTAGAAACTATTCAATTTGAAACAAATACTTTAGGTAATTAAGTAATTAATTTAATTAGTAAAAATTAATTATTTATAAAGGTGGGACCATGATTCACAAAAAGTTGTCACATAAGCCTATTTGTAAGCAAAATGCGCAAAGTGGCATCAACATTTGAACATATCTTCATCTTAGATGTGTGACTTTGAGTAAACCTTCCAAAACTTTTCATAAGCATGAAATTGTCAATACTTTAGTAATCAATTCAGTGGCAAACAAATTAAGAAGATGATCTAAAATCATATATATTTCAATCAAATATCCAAATAATATATTGTTAAGTATATCATATATATGCAGTACGTGCATGAGTTATAAAGAAATGCAAAGAAATAGCTTTAATTAACACACACTAAAAATTATTATCACACAGGTAAGATTTATTTATTTGTATTTTACTTATTTAGGGTAAATAGTTTTTATGGTTACATTAATTATGTATAAATTGGGTATTTATAAATTGATTATGATTTACAAATTAGTTAGCAGTTATAATTTGAGTTTAAATAATTAGATTTATATATGAAAAAGGTAACAAAACATAATCAAATTGCAGTGCCTTTTTTAAGATAATTCAAAAGAAGTTAATAAGAAAAATCGAAAAAAATTATGATGAGATTTTTATTAATTAATTTAATGAGATAATTGATGATTTTTTTTTATATTAAAAGTGAGGAAGACCCGGAATTTTTAAGTGTTAACTGATAAGGATAAGTTTCTACCTACATTATTAATTAGTTAGATTAAAATTAAATTATAAAAGATGAATATTTATTATTAGTCAAAAGTCCTGATTTTAAGGAGAAATAAATATTATGATTATAAAAGGTGAATATTAATTAATTAATTTAATTAGTAAAAATTAATTAATTATAAAGATGGGAAAATGATTAATGAGAATTTGCCACGTAAGTCTATTTGTAAGCAAAATGCGCCAAGTGGCATCTTCAACATGTAGTTTAGTATCATATTAGATTAGATATAGATATATAGATTATATTTGATTCATTGTATAATGAAATTAAAGATGAAATTGTATAAATTATGGACCAATTGAATGGTTAAGGGATCCTAATGCTATATCTTGAAACTATGAGGAATGATTTGGTTAAAGTATATTTGATTCATATGAATTATTCAAACATCGTAAGGCATATTTTAAAATTAATCTTTTCGAAAATTAATTTTATGATAAATTTGTTAAATCGATTTAATAATTAATTGGATTTATTTAAATTAATACTTGGTTAATTTGAATTAATTATTTAGGTGGTTTCATGCATGTTTATCTTTAAAAAATTAAAAAAAATTAAAAATTAAAAATAAGGTGGGGCCACATTGAACAAAAATCTGCCACATAACCCTCATTTAAGGATAATCCGTCATGTGTCCTCCTTTAACATGTGTTTTAGTATTATATTAGATATTAGATATTAGATATAGACTAGTGTAATACCCGTGCCTTGAAGGCACGGGAACTTGATTTATTTTAATTTGAACATCATTTTATATATTTATATAATACTATATTAATATATACACGTGTTTAAAACAAAAATATGTATAAAGTATTTTTTTTATAATTTATAAATTAGTTGGAAAGAGATAAGATACAAATTTTAAAAATGATTTAATAAGGAAATGTATGTAGACGAATTAGTTGGAAAGAGATAAGATACAAATTTTAAAAATGATTTAATAAGGAAATGTATGTAGACGAATTATGAGAATATTGCAATCGGAAAAAAAAAATGGAAACATGTCTCAATATTTATGACAATATAGCCAAAAATTAAAAAAAAAAGAAGGGAATTGATTCAAATCATATTTAAAATAGGAAACAAATATTTTAAAGTTTCCATAATAATATTGACCAATAAGAAAATCTCATTTGAATAAAAAAATTCAACTTTAATTGTGGGCGTGACACGTTAGCAAAATGCTAGCAGAATTAGTAATATATATATATTGCAATCGGAAAAAAAAAATGGAAACATGTCTCAATATTTACGATAATATAACCGAAAATAAATAAAAAAGGGAATGGATTCAAATCAACTTTAAAATAGGAAACAAATATTTTAAAGTTTCCATAATAATATTGACCAATAAGAAAATCTCATTTAAATAAAAAAATTCAACTTTAATTGTGGGCATAACACGTTAGCAAAATGCTAGCAGAATTAGTAATATATATATTGCAATCGGAAAAAAAAAATAGAAACATGTCTCAATATTTACGACAATATAACCGAAAATAAATAAAAAAGGGAATGGATTCAAATCATATTTAAAATAGGAAACAAATATTTTAAAGTTTCCATAATGATATTGACCAATAAGAAAAGCTCATTTGAATAAAAAATTCAACTTTAATTGTGAGCGTGACACGTCAGCAAAATGCTAGCAGAATTAGTAATATTAATAGATAGATAGATAGATAGATAATAGATACTACCTCCGATCCAAAATATATGTCGTTTGACTTTTTAACACGTATTTTAAGGAGCTAAAAACTATATAATATATTAAATTTTTTATTATTATTTTTTTACAATTTAATACTTATTACCAACAAATATTAAGTTGTAAAAAAATAATTTAAAAAAATTTGATATTTTATATAGTTTTTAGTTTCTTAAAATGCGTGTAGAAAAGTCAAACGACATATATTTTGGATCGGATGGAGTAATAGATAGATATATAATAGATATATTGCAATCAGAAAAAAAAAATGGAAACATGTCTCAATATTTACGGCAATATAACCGAAAATAAAAAAAGGAATGGATTCAAATCATATTTAAAATAGGAAACAAATATTTTAAAGTTTCCATAATAATATTGACCAATAAGAAAATCTCATTTGAATAAAAAATTCAACTTTAATTGTGGGTGTGACACGTCAGCAAAATGCTAGCAGAATTAGTAATATTAATAGATAGATTATAAAAATTACTATGAAAATGTTAATACGGTTAATATTTATAAAATTTACAACTTCATTTTTACAAAACATCTCTATCAATTCAATCAAATTAATACTTGAAATTATTTTCATACATTTCCGAAAAATTAAACTATCTATCACAACAACACTATCGGATCCTCTAAACTAAATACGAAGTATGATGCTATTTTAGATTTCAATGCATTCTAATTATAATATATTTATAAACATAAAAACTTGAACAATATTTAGGTAATACATTGTATAATATATTTAAAATAACATAAATCTTGAATAAAACACCTTTTAAGTTGTGTTTATCAAACACTCGTTATTGCATTAAGTTTATAATTTTGAAATCCAAAACGGGAATTAAAAGTGTTAAGGGCAAGTTTGTGGAAATAGATCGAAGGGCCCATTTTGTATTTTATTACTATTTCTTTATAGGACAAAGACAATCTTACTAGTCTTCGTCTTCTCTTATGGGCCCAGTTCTAATCTCTTTAACCAAATATGGGCTGGCTGGCCTGGCCCATTAAACATTGGAGGTACTAATATATAGCCAGGTTAACTATTTTCTGCATATTTTTTTTTCATCCAACTAGTCTATATATGCTACTACTAGTTTACTACCATACAAATATAAGCCTAAAACAAAATATGTACATATATACAAATACATCTTCTTCCGTAGACTATCTCAGAAACACGTCAATGTCGGAATCTTAAACGCGAAGGCACTTGCACATGTTACTTCTTACCATCGATATATAATACTAAAGGAGAAGTCGCCTAAGCCATGTGGCGCCTTCTTCTTTAATGTAGGCATTTTAAATTGATAATTAATTAACTATAACTACTTCATTTATTTAAATAATTTATTAATAACAAAATCTTTACAAATCTTATCCAAATTAAGTATTGAATTTTTATTTTTTATTGTTTATAGTAATATTTTGACCAAATCTTAACAAATGCAAATCAGTTAAGATATGATCATTTATTTATTTTTCTTTAACTTTTAAAAAAAATTATAATATCTTTAGTCCAATTTATTTTTAGTATAAATATTGATTCATCTCCATCTTCGGGCAATATTGTATGGATTATTAACCTTGCTTAATTACGTTGCTGATAAAATCAGAATAGTCATTATATTTATTATAATTGGTCTTAAGGCTCACTATGTTTATTTGTAATTTTTCATTATTTTCATTCATCTTTAATATTTCTTTTTATTTCTTATGGTGATTATATAGTGTTAATCAATATCATCAATAGTATGAATCAATAGTATAATCTTAAAGCAGAAGTTGCTTACGCCATGTGACGACTTCTCATTTAAAGTAGCTTTTCTTTTTTTATTTAGGATTAGATTGAAAATCAATATATTAATTGATTATTAAAGTAGGATTTGTTTTAATTGATTTCTTCTAAATTTTCTCTTACCGATAGGATTTGCCATTACTTCTTCTAATTGGTAGGATTTGTCGTTACTGAGAAGTTTTTGAAATAAAAATTTATCATATTTATCCATTAATAACTACTATTTTTTTTTGTAAGGATAACTACTAAAAAGATAAATTAAAGATTTGATTGAGATCCACTTATTAATATTTTAAATTTAATTATATTTTTTTTTTGCTCAAACCTTTCTTTGAAAATGGTTGTGTTACAGTATAAATACTATCCTACACCCCTGGGTTCATTATTGGTTTTCTATACGTGTTTCAATTCTTTCATCTCTTTTAATCTTTTATGCTTCCAATCTTTTCATCCCCTCTTTAGGTTTCACTTACTTTTTTTTTGTAGGGATTATTCTGAATTGTTTGTGAGTTATTTTATTTATAGTGTTGTGGATTGTTTAATTTGTGAGTTTTTTTTGTAGGATTGTCCATCAGTCCCCATTTGGAATGCTTAAAGTCTTCGTCCGAAGCAGTTCAAGGAGGGCTCCAAAATAATCGGGGTTCCGATCGATGAAGTACTTAAGGATCGGTTGGGGATGCAGATTCCCATTTGCGTCCAAGATGGCACTGAAGAATTACTATTATTTTTTTATTAGGTAAAAATTCGAGTTCAGACACATCTGAAACTCGGATCAAAATTAATTAAGGAGAAGATCAAAGAAGCTGGTAAGCGAGTGAATATCAAGGTGTAAGTTCTACATCCATCCATCCATCCAGGGCCACTCCGAGCATGCCTCCGACGCCATCGACTTTCGAAATCTTCCGAGGATCCGCCTTACATCCCTTGTATAGTTAGCAATAGTTGAGCTCATTTTTGTCTTTATAATATACCATTCATTTGATTTTTTAATGAATTTTTTCGATTCATTATTATGATTAGTAGTAGCCATTTTGCTATAGATTTCAAGTATATGACAAATCATATATAATAGTAATTAATATTTTTGAAATAATTTATTTAAAAATAAATTATTTAAAAACAAATCTTTAAAAGTTGTTTCCTTTTTATACATTAGAAATATACCTCAAAATAAATTTTTTAAAAATAAATTTTTTAAAAACAAATCTTTATTAATTAGCTAGGGTAAAAAATCTTTATTTTTAAAAAAATAATTTTGTTAAGATGGGTAAAAAATCTCATCAAATCCGGTACTAATTTTGAAAATACATTGGGTTTGATCAGATTTTATTAATTAGTTAGGGTGTAAGTTTTGAAAACCTCTATATTTATAGATTAGATTAAAAAATATAGTTGTTTAGATTAGGAAAATTTTGTACCGATCGGAGTTTTGAAAAGAAATTTATATAATAATCATCGATACTCGATAGTATAATACTAAAGGAGAAGTAGTTTTTTTGTAAAAAAATTTATTTAGGATTTGTTACTTATTCGATTAATTACATTAATAATAAAAAAGAAATAGATTTAAAAATTAAAATATTAATGGATTGTTATCCCACTTATCAGGTGGTTATGATTGTTATCCCACTTATCTGATTAGTTTGAAGATATGCCGATTAATTGATTGTTAAAGTATGATTTTTTTAATTTGTTAATTAATTACTCTAATTAATTTAATTAAGTACTCTAATTAATATATAACGATAACAAATCTATGGGAGCCTAAGACGATAATTAATATATGCTGATAGGATTTTTTGATCAGGTGGTTATGATTTCATAAATGCCGATAGGATTTGTTAATTAATTAATTTCAAATCAAATTAATGTCCTTATAAACGATAGAGTAATTAATAATTAATGAATAGAATTAATCATATATACCGATAGGATAAATACAACTAATCATATATACTTATAGGATTTGCCGATCAGGTGGTTATGATTTGATTTTCACACACACACATATAAAGGTAAGGCTCGACTCCCATATATAGATTTCATTTTTACCGTTAACTATATACAGTAATAATTAACAATGTTTAGATTTGAGAGATATTTAAAGTTTAACGCTTACTTACAGAAGTTTTTTATACATTTTTTAATATTAAATGTTTTAATTTAAGAAAACAGATAGTGCGGGTACTAAACTATTACATGACTATAGTTAAACATATGATTTCCACTCCGAGATTAATAGGTTTGTGGTCACGAAATCGTAACGGTTGAATGGTTTACAACGAGCAAAAAACAAAACAAGTAGCGCACATCACACCTTCACATTGCCCATGTTACGAGAGGGCCCTTTTGGCCCCTCTTTGTGATGGATGCCTTTTGTTCATTTATAAAGCCATCAAACACTCCTTCAAGCAATCAATCTCACCTAAAAACCCACAACATGACTATATTATCCACCTTCTCCTCCGTCTTCGTCCTCCTCCTCCTCCTTTGCTCCACCACTATCGCTATAGTTTCGGATACCATTATTACGTTTCCTCTCTCTCAATTACACGCCCCCATCACCACCACTGCCGACTCTAGTTCAGCACAATACCGATATGACCTCCTCCACCGCCTTGCTTCCGCCTCATTAACCCGGGCCCGCAAGAAAATAACTGACTCTACCTCAGCCACCGCACTGTCCCCACACTCGTACGGGGGCTACTCGATCACCCTCGGCTTCGGCACCCCGCCTCAGCCAATTCCGTTCGTCTTCGACACCGGCAGCGACATCGTGTGGTTCCCCTGCACCCACCGCTACCTCTGCTCCAACTGCTCCTTCTCCTCCGGCGCCCCCGCCGCCGCCTCCTTCCATTCCTTCATCCCCAAATCCTCCTCCACCTCCCGCATCGTCGGCTGCCTCAACCCCAAATGCGGCTGGGTCCACAACACCGATCCCCATGCCCGCTGCCCGGCCTGCTCCTCCTCCAACTGCACCCAGATCTGCCCGTCCTACATTATCTTCTATGAATCCGGCAGCACCGGCGGCCTCGCCCTCCTCGAGACCCTCGACCTGCCTCACCGCCGGGTACCTGAATTCCTCGTCGGCTGCTCCATCTTCTCCTCCCGGCAGCCCGCTGGGATCGCCGGCTTCGGCCGCGGTCTTGCTTCGCTGCCGAGTCAACTCGGTCTCGCTAAATTCTCCTTCTGTTTGCTCTCCCACCGCTTCGACGACTCCCGGAAGGCGACCTCCCTTGACCTTGTTCTTGCGGGCGCCAGCGAGAAGACCGCCGGCGTTAGATACACCCCGTTCTTGAAGAACCCCAAGGTCCTCGGAAAGTCGAGGTTCTCGGTGTACTACTACGTAGGGCTCCGCCGGATCACCGTCGGTGGGAAGCGCGTCAAGATCCCCTACCACTACCTGGCGCCGGCGGATCCGGTGACCGGATCTGGCGGGACGATTGTGGATTCCGGCTCGACGTTTACGTACATGACGCGGGGGATCTACGGGCCGTTGGCGAAGGAGTTCGAGAGTCAGACGAAGAGCTACAAGAGAGATCGGAAGGTCGAGGAGTTGACCGGGCTCGGGCCGTGCTTTGACTTATCCGGAGCCAAAACGATGTCGTTTCCGTCGGTGACGTTCCACTTTAAAGGAGGCGCCGACATGGAATTGCCGCTGGCGAATTACCTTGCGCTGGTTGGGAACGCGGCGTGCCTGACGATCGTGACGGACGCCGTCGGGGAGGAGGGGGAGGGCGGCGCCGGGCCGGCGGTGATCCTTGGGAACTTCCAGATGCAGAATTTCTATGTGGAGTACGATTTGAAGAAGGAGAGGTTCGGGTTCAAGAAACAGAAATGCGGGTGAAATCATCGGTTGATTTTACAGTTTCAGATCCAATTTGATTTCATAATAAAAAAAGATTCCAAATTTAGTCATGGAATTGAGTGATTAATGTATAACAGTTCTTCCTCTCTTAGTGTAATTTGACGACATTGCTATCGTAGACACCTCTGGATTAAATGGAATGAAGAAAGAAATGGAAATAGATGATGCAATTCCTCATCGTATTTTTTTTCTCCCAATAGTGGAAGGATAAAGCAATTTCTTGATCATCGTGCCCTATAATGTTACAAAGATTGATATTAAAATGAAATGTAGACAAATTATATTTTCTCCTACTTTTAGCAATATAATCGGCTACATTCTTTATTTTTCTATAACAATTCATAAATTCAATATAATTAAAAGAGGCTGCAAGTAGTCTATCAAGATGACGCATAATTTTGATAGAATGAGTGAAAACATATTGTATTAGTGAGGGCATTTTGGGCATTCTACATTGTCATCTTCTTCTATAAATGAGCTTGTAAACAATCGTTGATGATCAATCAAGAAATCAGTTTGAGTTTGTTACACATTCTCTCATTTTTTCTCTATTTCTTTCATACATTCTATCAAATTTCACATTTGATGCAACTGCTCTCCTTGATTGCCTTTATAACTTCTAAGGTGTCCCCTTCGATGATTACTTTTCGAAACCCTCTAGAGATTGCTAGTTGCATCCCAACACAAATTGTAGAAGCCTCTGTTTGGAGAATTAATCCTTATCGTGTCTCTTGATGAAAAATATCAATAACCTGACCCTCGAAGTCTTTGATAACCCCCCAACTTGGCATAAATAAATGGGAATAATAAGTCGTCCACATTAATTCCTCATTGTATTGTTAATTGGACCATCTTTTCAACTGCTTTCTCAAGATGAGGAAACTAAAAAAAAATATTACTCCCTCCATTCTAAAATATAATAAAATATAAGTTATTTTACTTTACACCACGTTTTTTAAGGTGCTAAAATGTATAAAATTTTAATTTTTTTATTAATTTTTAAAATAATATTATACTTAGTATTAATAAGTATAATATTGTTTTAAAATTTTAATAAAAAAGTTAATATTTTATATAATTTTTAGTTCCTTAAAAAATATTTCACAAATTCAAACGACTTATATTTTAGAAAGGACGGAGTATTTAAATTAGTTTTTGCTTCAAATTTAATTGTTTCTCCTTTTCAAAGATTTGGAGAACTATTTAGAGGGAATTTGTTAAAAAGGACCTTTACCTATAGTTGGTTAACTAGTTGGGCTTCTTAATTAGTTTATTAGGTTGCTTCGGCCTTATTAATTGTTTATTAACTTTCTCGACCTTTTCCTCGGTTACTCCATCGCTCTCAGCTCACGCGTTCTCAGGTGATATCTCCTTCTTCCTCTTCGTTCTCCCATCTCTGTTCTTCGATCTATCCATCAATCTTCGCCGGTTTGTGTCTCCGTCCTCCGATTACTGTCGGCGGTGGCTTTGTCCGTCTCCTCCGGCCGGGTTTTTGAGTTTTCCCCCAAAATCGCATCCAATGTCTTCGTCTCCATGTATGTTATCCTTTTTCTCATCTCGTTCTCATCCCTTTTTATGGTTAGATTTGCTGTTTTTATGTTGTTTTGCATCCTACTCCTTGTTTAATTTTGTGTTTTTTGAACATTTGTGTTGTTTTACTATATCTAGGGTTTGTATGATTTTGAGCTCCTGTTTTCCGTTATGTGTGGTTGATGCCATTAATTTCGGGTGATTCCACTGGTTGCTTGCAAGCTATGGTTGTGTTAGCTGTAGTTCTCTGTTAATTTTTGTTTGTTTTCCATTTTCGGTTCATATATGTTTGAATTTTGTCAGTTTTTTCTTCTCAGTGGGAACGTATATACTTGTGTGGTGTGAAATTGGGGCCATTTCAGTGTTTGTTTGGTAGTAATAATGGTGATTGTTTAGGGTGTGAACTATGGTGTTCCTTTATTGTATTGTTATTTTCTTCGATTCCATCTATAAGTTATGTGAAATATGTGACCTATGGTGTCTTGTTATTGTGTTAGACTATGATGCACCTTCCTAAATTTGGTTGTAGTCTTCTGTGGGGTTCAGGTGTTGTCATCTTTTGGACGTTGATTCCAGTTTGTGCTTATGTAGCTTCTCATGGTGACAATATCTGTCCCTTTGTGTCATCTTCTGTGGTTGTTGATTCCAGTTATAAGTGAGGTGAAATATGTGCCACATTGTTTGTTTTGGAAGGGGTTTGTGTTTTGATTCCAGTTTGTGTTTTGGGCGTGTTTGTCAACATTTCTAATTACATTTATTGTTTATGTTTTGATGACACATTTACATTGATTCCATGTCTTATTCCTACATCATTCCTTCTTACCTTTTCTTACCTGGATTGTCTTGTTATTTTGTTTGATTCCATCTATAAGTTATGTGAACTATGTGAACTATGGTGTCTTGTTATTGTGTTATACTATGATGCACCTTCCTAAATTTGTGTGTAGTCTTTTGTCGGTGCAGTTGTTGTTATCGTTTTGACGTTGATGCCACTTTGTGTTTATTTAGTTCATTTTGTCGACATTCTGTGCTCTTTTGTGCTTGGTTAATTTCTTTGATTCCAGTTACGAGTTAGGTGAACCATGTGTTACATTCTTGCTTTGTCTAGTGTTTTTGTGGTTGTAAATTGTTGTCATGTCTTGGACTTTGATTCCAGTTTGTGTTTATGTAGCTTCCAATGATGACAATATATGTCCCTTTGTGTCTTTGATTTTTCTTTTTATATTGTTTTGGTTGTTGATTCCAGTTAGACGTGGGGTGAAATATGGCACATTGTTTGTGTTTGGAAGGGGGTTGTCTTTTGATTCCAGTTTGTGGTTTGGGAGTGTTTGTCAACAGTTCTCATTACATTTATTGTTCATGTTTTGGTGACATATTTACATTTGATTCCATGTCTTATGTCTACCGCATTCCTTCTTACCCCAGCTGATGTCAAGGACGACTCTCCTTGCTCGGTTCGTTGTTTATTTGTTTGCTTTTCATTTTTTCTTTTTGTTTGTTCTCCTTGTTTTATAGTTTGTGTCATCTGGTGTTTTTGTTCTTATGTTTTTGGTTTTTTCATTGTATTTTTTGTGTGTGTTTGTTGGTGTTTTGTAGGTGTTTCAATATATCCGTGGTGACATGGACACATTTGATGTGAAGTATAACAGATACTATCGTTCGGATATTGTTTCTGTCATCAAAAGGGAGTTGAGTGATGCTGATTGGTCGTCCCTGTCATCTTCTTTTCTCCGGCGCATCATTTGGTTTGCTGACAAGTTGGCATTTGCGCCACAACTTGTCAATTATTTCATGGTTCATGAGTTAAAAACATCTAAAACTATGGAAATGTGGTTCAAACTTAAATCTTCTTGTCTTGTTCGTTTTTCCATGTCTGAATTTGCTGCTGTAACGGGTCTTAAATGTGCATCTGACCATATTTGTGTTGTCCCTGCTACAAGCACTAGGTCTGTCTTAGGGGTGGATAATATAACTTACGATGATTTGATTGACATGCTCTGTAGAACACCCAAGAAGTCACCTAAGAAATTGCTAATTGCCTATGTTTTGGTCATTGATGGCATCTTGTTGCCTCATCGTACTGGGTTTGTTAGGAACCAGATTGTGGCTCTTGCATCTGACATGTCTAAGTTCAATGATTATCATTGGGGTAGGTTAGTTTATGTGGAGACTATCTCCTCATTGATGAAGGTTAATCGTGCATCTCGAACCAAATCCTCCAAGCTTTTGAAGAAAAGTGTTAAGAAGAGTGGTGACAAGGGTGCTAAGAAGGCTGCGAAGGCAAGGAGTGGGTTTAATATGCTAGGCTTTCCACTTGCTTTTCAGGTCCTGTTTCTTATATAACTTCTGTGTGATTTTGCGTGTGTGTGTGTTGTTGTTGTGTGTCTTTTAGTGCGTGTGTTTATGTAGCTTTTCTTTTCGTTTGTTTTTTTTTTTTTTTTTTTGTCATCACAGGTGTGGATGTTGGAAGCTTTCCCCAAGATTCCACCCATGGTCCATTGCACTGCTGTCATTGATGACATAGATAAGTCCTTTGTGAAATGGAGTCTGGCCTCTACTAAGGATGTCACTGCTCGGCATATTCAAATTGGGTTTTTGAAGACTCCCATGGTAATTTCTCTATGTTTTGTTGTTTTTTGTATATTTCTTACTCAATTTTATCTTCGTTATATATATGTGTGTGCAATTGTGTATATATATCCTACCTATGGTGAATTTCCCTATGTTTTTGTTGTTTTGTTGTTTTGTTAGGACAAGATATATCCTACCTATGGTGAATAATTGGATTCTCCATCAATGGCTTTCCATAGTGAGGTTCATGATGCAACTGTTGCTGCCTACCAAGATTGGTTGTCTCATCTAGCTTCGTTGAGGTTAACTGTTGTTACCAACGCAGCCACCGATGATGCTAATCTCCATATTATGTCATCTCCGGGGCTCAATGATCAAGTTGTCCCGTGTACCAATACGGCAGTTGTTGCGTTGTCGCCTTCATCGGTTTCTACAAGGACTCGGTCTAAAGCTGCGTCGCCTCATTTGTCTCTTCCGTTGGCGGGTCCTTCTAAGAAGCGGAAGTCTGGTGCGTCTCCTTCTATTGCTTCTGACCCCCCTCACAAGAAGCGCGCTGTTGGTGACAACTCTTCGATGCCGGGTTCTGGACCTGTGATTCCTGTTCGCCCGTTGTCTCCCCAGAAAGTATCTAGTCTCAGTGGGAAATTTAGCCTCAAGAATGCCATTGCTGCCAGTAAGGGGAAGGGGAAGGCTAGCGAACCTGAGTGTCCGCCCTTGGCTCATAACCACGCCGAATCTCTGCCTGTGAATGAGAAACAAGGTGAAGGTTTCTCTGATGCAGGTGTTGGTAAGGATGCAGGTGATCGTAAGGGTCCAGCTTATGACAAGGATGGCATCAACCTAGGTGGTTCTGATTGTCTCATAAGTATTGAAAAAAAAATTGTCGTTGATTGCTGGTGCTATCTTACGTATTGAAGCTAGATGCATGAACATTAACTCCGTTGTCAGCCGGTTGTACTCCAAGGTTGCTTCCATCAAATCTGATGTTGATTCTCTCAAAACCAAGTTTGAGTCCTTCAAATCTAAAGCTGCTGCAGATTCAAAGAATGAAACTTCGTTTGATGGGGCTTCACCAGTTTTGCCGGTTGCTGTCAAGTCACCCACTGTGTACTCCGACCTTCACTTAGATGAACTTATTGGGATTAGAGATCTCTGCTCGCAGTTATCCGAATACAAACCCTTGTTTGATAAACTCATCCCTGCTGCTACTCCACAGATGACACCTTCGGACGCCCCCCTGAGCCAGCCTTTGCCGACTATACCTTCTGATGCACCGATGACTTTGCCTTCCGATGTTCCAGCGAGTCCACCTTCTCCCTTGAGTAAGAAACCTTCAAAGGTTCTGGCTGTAGGTGTCCCACTTCGGAAGTCAACCCGTGTGGGGAAGGTTGCTGCTGTGCTGGAAACTCCTTTCACTCGAGGTGGTAAGAAGAAGCGCTCAAATCCTAGGAGGCCGAAATACTCATATTATGAATATGATGATCGGAAATGCTTTTATGATATGATATATTCTGACGAGTAAGTTCTACAATTGTTGTGTGTTGTTACATACGTTATCCTTGTCTTTGATATTTTATTCATTGTGTTTATTGTTTGTTGCTTTACTGCAGGGATATTTGTCCTCCAATTGCGGGCAATGAGTGTACGTTGGACAAGAAGTTTTTCTGTGAGCTTGTTGCAAAGCAACATTGGTTGCGTGATGACGTAAGTGCTCTTAACTAATCTGTATATCATTCATATTTTACTGTTTTAGGCTTAGTTTAAGTTTAGCTTCCATGTGTGTGTGTTGTAGCATATAGGAGAGGCCATGTCTCATCTTAGGCATCACATCTATTGCAATGCGGAGAAATACAGTGAAATTGTTATCTTGGATTGCTTTTCGTCTGGAAGATTCAGCGTAAAGTTCTACGAGAAGTTTAAGGAAGGTAAGGTTTCGTTTGGCAATACGATTTTCAAGTATCTTGATGGTTTGTTGCCAAAGTGTTGTGGGAAATCATGGCGTGGTGCAAAGGTTATATTCAGCCCCTTCAACATTAGAAATGAACACTGGGTTGCATTACGGATTGACTTGGCCAAAGGAACAGTGAACGTATATGATTGCAATATCCCGTTCACTTGTGATGCCGAGCTCCATACTCTATTGGAGCCGATCTGTAATCTGTTGCCAGCGATGTTTAGAGAGTCCGGTCAGTTTGCACACTTGGGCGGGGTCATTGAATCTGCTTTTAAGGTGGATAGAGTCCGTGGCATTCCTCAGGATAGTGATGGGTACGTATATGTTTTTATTTGACAATATTTATACATTTATATATATTGCTAACTGTTATAGCATGTTCTAATTTCATTTACATTTGGAATTTCAATTTCAGTGGTAGTTGTGGTGTTTATACTATCAAGGCTATTGAGGAATTAGCTTTCGGTGGTGATGTATACGCGTTTACTGATGACCGAGTCCAAGCGTATCGCGAGAAGATGGCAATTGAACTTTCTCAGAAGTTGTGGAATGTTTCACTTTTGGGTTGATGGGCCTTTTGTATGAATGCTTATAATAGAACTACATTAGAGCTTGTATGCTCACATTTTGTAACCACGGAAGTTTGTCCTTCGTACATTTGGTAGTAAGTATGGGATGTCTAACTGTTTCGCACTTGATCCTACGAGCTTGCATGCTCTCATTTTGTAACCACGGATGCTTATGTGCTCCGTACATTTTGGTAGGAACTATGTGTAGTTTAACTGGTGTCCGGTTGATCTATAGAGCTTTCATGCTCCCTTTTGTGTTCTAATGTTGACATCTAGTTATATATAACTTGAAATAGATGTCTTTCTCCTAGCTTATTTGAGCTATTATTTTGTTTGTGTCCATCTCATTTATGTTGTGGCTTGTGTTTTTTTTATATTTTTTATTTTATGGTTGTTTACCCCCTTTCTTGTCGATCTCAAACAAAACAGGCCATCCTGTGAGGACAACTTTTACTCAATTGATGACAGACCACACTTTGTGTGTTTGTAAGCGTAAACTGGATATATATTCAATGTATATAGATCAGTTAAAACATGATTCCAATGTAGTATCTCAAATGCATAACCTTGTGTCTATATTTAAAGAAAAACACATGAGAATAAAACGAGTTGTGTGATATGTCCAACTTCATCAACTTGTGTCTATATGTAAAGAAGAAACTATGAAATAATTGAGTTTGTGGTATGTAAAGCTATCACATCCCCGCTTGAGTGCTGCTTGATGCCTTGTGTGGACATGTTAGCTTGTTATGCCCTATCCCCTTGCAAACGCCACACTTGTATGTAATGTTTCTTTTCTTCCTTTGGCCTTCAAGAATGGATGGAATCCGAACTTTCCTTGGTCTCCCACTCTTCTTCCGCACTACTGGTGGATTGCATTCGACCCATCTGATTTCGTCTGGAACATACCAATCTTCTTTTGAAGGGACTGGGTATATGGTTTCTTGGTAGGCGATTCTCCAAGCTTGAATTTTGTAGTACTCACTCACAAAATCAGTGATGTTGAGCTTCATTCTTTGAATTGCAGCTATAGCATGGACACACGGCATATGATCTAGATCAAACACCCTGCGGCTGCAAGTCTTTCGTGCTAAGTCAACCACACCAGCAAATTTCCCACCGTTTACTTGGTATTGTGTGTCATTCAGTACTTGCACTTCGTACCTTCCTAACCGCTCATACCTTGCTTGTAGAATCTCCTTGACTTTAGGAGGCAAATCAGTGATATTGATTGATGCACTTCTACGGTCATTGAACCATTCTGCCAGTTTGTTCCTAATATGATCAAATAGTGCAACAACTGGGTAGCCTCGAGCTTCTTTCAATACTGAATTTATACACTCTGCATTATTCGTTGTCATAAGGTTGTATCTGTCACCTTTGAAGTGGGCTCGTGACCATTTTTCGAAATCTGCATCTTTGAGGTATTGCCCAAGCTCGCCGTTGATGTCACATATGGTTTTGAAGCAGCTTTCAAACTCGCTTATAGTGTAGCATTCGGATGCTTTGTTGACATAATGGATGACCCCTCTGTGTTTGAATCTTGCCTTAATGTTCTGCTTCAAATGTCGTGTGCAGATGGCATGTTTTGCAGAAACATATACCTCTTCCATAGCCTTGCTGATGCTTTGGTGCCTATCCGACGCAAAAACGAGCGCAGTTGAATCTGGAATCACAAGAGATAATCTTTGGAGGAACCACTTCCAAGCGTTATCATTTTCTGAGTCCGTCACTCCAAATGCAAGAGGATACACATGTTTGTTAGCATCCTGCGCTGTCGCTGTAAGGAGGATTCCTCTATATTTCCCATGTAAGAATCCAGCATCAACCATTATAACCTATAGAATGGAATTTATAGTTGTTAACCTATATTAAGTATACATATTTATTAGACAACAATTTTTTTTGTGTTTACCTTTCTCATCACATTAAACCCTCTAATTGATGCTCCAAATGATAGGAATGCATATTTGAATTGGTTATTTGTTGCATCAATCTCCAAACATGCATATGTGCCTGGGTTCACTTGTTGTGTCATGTGGAAGTATGATGGCAGCATCTCATAATTTTCCTCCGATGTTCCTCTTATCAAATCTTGCACCAATCCCTTTGCTTTCCATGCTTTCTAGTAGCTCACAGGCTGCCTAAACTCTTTCTGCATTGTATTCTGAATCTGTATAGGATCTGGACCTTTTTTTACACCTTCATACCTTCATCAATTACATATTATTCACCACACAACCCTACTGTATCTTCATATATATATATATATATATATACACACACATATAACTGATATAATGTAATTCACATAAATATCATGATGCATACCTTATCGTCATCTTTGCTGCTATAGATTGATATGATGGTTTCCGATGCTCCTTGCATCTAAGTGAAAATGAACAAGTGTGCTCCCCATTCAGCTTCCTAACCTCAAAGTTTCTCGAATTCTTCACACGCGTAGCCATTACTGACCACTTGCAGCTGGCATCAATGCAGGCAACTCTGTATTTTGTCTGATTTGATTTCTTCATTCGGAATTGGAAGTTCTCAGTAACTGCTTGATTAGCAACTGCAGCCTGTAGATGTTTTTTTGAGCTGAACATCTGTCCTACATAGATGAAATCCATCTCATCTATTTCATTCTCAATTTGCCATTCACTTTGATCTTCATCATTGCAGCTCTGTGTATCTTCCGATGCAACATCAGTCGGAACAATAGCTAAGGTGTCATCTACACTGGTAGACTGCACGTACTCTGAAGACAATGTGATTCCACTTGTTTGCTGCACAGCTTTAGCTATTTCACTCACATTCATCCTTTTCTTTGCTTCAACATGTAATGGCAAAGACCAATCAACTTGAGGTACTTCATTTATGGACAAGAATGCTTTGAGATCGTCATCTTTGCTGATTGTGAATGGAGCTCTCAGTTTTTGTACTGGATGCAGGTGACTTAACCTCAACTCATAAGTTTTTAAGCAGATGTCAAACCTATTACTGATCATTGTCACCAATGCTTCCAAATCAATATTGCTGTCAATCATGAACGCCTTTGACACAAGATCACCAACATACTCACAATAACCATTTGTAACCTTAAATTCGCCTCCAACACAGACAGTCAAAATTTTCAGATCCATATTCTGATAGAGATTCTGCATTCACGAAATAGATCGACACTTCATCATTCCGTTTGTCATCACATTCAGATTCAATTACAAAACGCACAATTGCTTGTTTAACCGGTAATCTGTATTCGAAGCCCTAGATATTGAAATTAAGGACTGGAAAGGGGAAATTGAGATGCAAAAATTACTGTTTTTTCGAAAGGTCTTGATACGTACCTTGGTTTTATATGAAATTGTGGATATCAAGTCTTGTCTCAGTCTATATTGCCTCGTTGATTGCCATTGATGACAAATCTCGAGCTATCTAGGCAATTGCTTTGACAGGAGGCATCAATTGATTCGGATTCGTAGTTGAGTTGGAATCCCGGTGCGTTTTTGCTTTGTTTTCTAGTTACCTTGATCGATTCCGGCTCCTCCAGGTTGATGACAGGTTGATCTACGCTTGATTCCAGATGCTCGCCATTGGAGATTCGGCGGTTCTCTCGACGGATTTGATGGAGTCGACGGTGGTGATGACAGACACGCGCCTGGGGGGTTGAAGTCGCGTGTGTCCTAATTTGGCTGGAAACGAACGCGCGCTTGGAATGGCCTAACCCAAGCTAATTAAGTTAGCTTGTGGGCCACCTACTTAATTAAACATTCCAAACGGGCCTCCTACCAAAATCGCCCAACTATTTAATCATTTAATTTTGGAAAATGTTAAAGATCGATTTTGTAAATCTATCTATTTTTCCTACTTGTCCATTTGGAGAATAAAATAGGAAATCTATTGTTTAAAAAACATTTTAATTCTTCAAAAACTGTTGAGACTGAGTATTTGAGATTTAAAGAGTCACATTGAAAAACAAGGGAAAATAGTGGTTTATAAGAGTATGGTGAAGCTCTACAAATTGGGTTAAACCTTTGTGTTAGAAGGTGAATCTCAGCCCTTATAAACCATGAAAACTTTTAGTTTTGCAAAATACTATGGATTTAGAGAAAAAACACAATTTTTCACCCCAACAGTATCTGCAAACTGATTTGTAAAATAGAGAAATTGATAGAGAAAGGAGAAAAATCTGTAAATTTGGAGAAAGAGTTTTGATCTCTATAATTTAATGTTTTGCTTCATCCTAGGTAGAATTGAATGTTGCAAGACTTCAACCTGCCACGATGCTTCCACCTTCTCTGCTGCATTTGACGGAAGGAGGGGAGTTTTAGGGCTCGACGGCAACCAGCGGCGGTCATCGGCATCGGCTAGAGCCTGGAGCCTGGAGGCGAGACGTTCATCTGGCCTGCGATGGAGGTCGACATAGGAGGGGAAAGGAGAAGGGGCTTTGGTCTTAGGGATCCCCAATGGCAAGTGAGAAAGAAGGTGGGGATAGGACTGAGGGCGGCCATCGAAAACCTGCCCCGCAGTGGCGTCCGAAGAAGAGGGCGGAAGCGAAAGAGAGAGAGGACAAGGGCGTGCGAGAGGTCGAAGAAGAAAGATTAATCCGAAATCTACAAGATTATTTGCACAAGATTCCCATGGAAGGGAGTAGTTGAAGAAGGAGGAGGATGAGTGCACTGTGAGTGGTGAGCGGCGGTATTCAGGAGAGCGTATAGGTAGGGTTGAGGTTTCTATGAATTTATAAAAAGTAACCCATAATTCTATTTTTTTCCAAAACAAAGCCTCCCAATTTACTTTACAAAATGTAATCATTTATTTTTATTTAGATTGAAACACCACAAATCCCTAGACCCAACTTATATCTTAGAATAATTTTTTTTTTACTAAACTATTATAAATTATAAAATGTGCTTAATATATTTCGCAATCAAATTGTGAAAATTAAATTTATAAGAATTCTAAATAGATTAAAAATTCGATAAAATACAATCAATAGCTCACCAAAAAGTTTAAATGATATGAATGTTAGAATTAAATAAAAAAAATGTTAGAAATTAAGTTTAAATGCTAGTTTATGTTAGAAATGTGATTCTAAATGTTATAGTTAAGTTTAAATGAAATTTTTAGAAATGTGGAATTAAATATACTTAATAAATGCATTTATTTATTATAGTATATAATAAATGTAAAAATCTGTAAAATAGAGAACCTGTTGGAGTTAGAGTAAATTTTTTTTAGAGATTTTGATGTTTTAATCTCTATTTTAAAGAATTTTTATCATAACTATTGGGGTTGCTCTTAGTGACTAAATAGATTCTCCATACTTCTTTTACACAATAATAATCCATAGAGCAACTGGTCGTCGTTATTGAAAGATGGGTTGTATTTAGACCTGTCAAAACGTGACCCGACCCGAGGACCCGACCCGACCCGACCCGTAAAACGTGGGTTTTGGCGCAAATATTTCAACCCGAAACCCGAAGCAACCCGAACCCGTTCAACCCGCAAATTTCTGGGTCGGTTTGGGTCGACCTGTGGGTCACCCGTTGGGTCAAGCTTTAAGATAATAAATAAATAAATAAATAACAATTTAACCTAATATTAAAATTTATTACTAATAATAATTAGGATTGAATATTATATTTTTCATCATCAACTTTACTTTATAATTTAACATTAAAATTTGTTATGTATATAAAATTACATATTACTATTGTAGCGACATTAATTATTTTTTCCAATAATATAACTATTATTAGGATAATGTAACAATTTTAGATTTAGGAACTATGTAAATAGTCATTAAAAATACTCCATCTGTTTACTTTTAAATGTTGTTTACTATTCATGTATGGTTTTAAGGATGATAATAACAATATAAAATATCCATTTATATATTATATATAATTTCATACTTCAAAAACTAAAAAGAATGAAATTATAACAAGTAATAAATTTTTATTGATATTTTACAAAATTTTATCATTTTAAAATAACGCGTATAAATAGTAAATGACATTTAAAAAATTATGGATGAGTAGCGCTCTTGACCCGTTGGGTCGACCCGAACCCGTTAAAAATGGGTCTGGGTTGAGCATTTCACGACCCGTAACCCGAAATGACCCGACCCGAAATGGACCCGAACCCGAGACGACCCGACCCAAACCCGACCCGCCCGACCTGTTTGACAGGTCTAGTTGTATTCCATCCATTTGAGTTTTGGACAAATAAAGTAATTTATGATCCTATATGCTTGTGTTCAGAGGTGCAAAAGTTCGGGAAGAAATAGCCAAAAACAAGCAATGATGAAAGCAACCAAAATGTAATGAAAAGAGTAAGAAAGTTTTGCTATTGTCAATACAAACGGTTGAGATCGGTCAATTTTATAGTCCATATGCTTGATTGGATGTGCCAAATTATTTTATTATTTTTCTTAATAAATATGATAGTTTTATAATTATTTTTAACCAATAAAACAACGTGAACTATAAAAGGGGACTATATTAGCAGACTAGAGGATCCTAACCGCAATACAAATTATATTTTACAAAATATAAAAAGGAAGCGATTTTTTTATTTTGTGAAAACGCCGATTTTCATAACAATGGTTTATACAGATTGAGATCGATATACTAAACAATAATTAAAAAGTAGTATTAGTATGTATTATGCTGCTCCATTACACATTTAAATATTTTATTATTAAGGTAATATTTTAAAAAACTATTTGATAAATCGAGAGGTCAAAATGAGACGACTGATGGACAAACACATTTGACCTTATAGTTTTGTTAGTGGAGGCTTTATTATTACTTACTAAAATTTGAAAGTTGATTAAAAAAAAATACAAATACTACCACATGATTGTAATTAGTAATGCCACTTTTTGAAATAAATCTTTTACTATTTATACACCGTGGACAATGATATAAAATATTAATTTTTTTAATAAATATGTCATTATATATAAAAAATAATAATTTTTTTCATTATAAAAAAAATGTAGTACATAAAAAAACAAAAAACTTATATATAAAAAAATTAAGGCAGGGAATGTAATAGACCCCTGAAGATCAAAATATTGAAGCTAACCAGTGAGTGCCTGTACCTGTTCGTAAACGGCCAGATCTCTAGTCATGTTATAATAATACTATATCGTACATAATATATGAACGTTAATCTAGTTGACTTCTGTGTGATAAATACTCCCTCCGTTCCAAAATAGATGGGCTTTTACTTTTTGGCACGTTTTTTAAGAAGCGGAAAACTCTATAAAATATTATTTTTTTAATTAAAATTTTCATACTATTTGATACTTATTACTAATAAGTATCTAATTATATAAAAAAATTAATTAAAAAAATAATATTTCATAGAGTTTTTCGCTCCTTAAAAAGCGTGCTGAAATGTAAAAGACCATGTATTTTGGAACGGAGGGAGTAAACAATAAAGCAAATCATTTCAAATTATGCACTGCCCTTTTGGATAGGAACAACATTAATGAGTAACCATTAATCGATCTACTCTGCGGATCATTTTCGATAATTATCTTATACGAAGTATGTATTTGTTGTCTGGACGGAAATTAGACGCCCAATTTTCTTGCAAAACTTACACCCATTTCCTTTTCTTCTTTTTTTCTTTTTTTTTTTTTTTTTTTTTTTGCTTATTTTAAAGGATGATCTTCCTTAGTTTCTTTTGTTGTTTTTTCTCATTTTTGTTCGGTGATTTTATAATGAATGAATAGAGCTTGACATTTTTGTCTGGACCGAAATCGTTAAGTCTAGCTTTTTTTTTTCCTTCTCCTTCCTAGGCGGCTCGCTGTAGTGTTGTGGCCCATTGCAATTCGCCGGTATGTAACCATCAACTTTTGCAATTTCCGCCCTTTTTTGGGATTTCTATCCAAGGTTTACCTTGGTCCTTACCAGTGAGTCGAGCCGGTCGGCGCAAGTCGATTTACCTAGCACGTGACTATTGTCGACTGGGTCACGTGCTCGGGGTTTGCCGCCAAAGGTGGGTTCCTCGTCGAGCTGGCAAAACCGACCCGAATCCGAAAACCCAACCCAGTCGACTCAAAACCGATTATTCTTAACACCGACACAACCCGCCCATTTTGGACCCGAAATCCGAATGAACCGAACCCGATTAACCCAAAACCCAATAAGACCCGAACCCGTTATAACCGAAACCCGAAATAACCCGAACTTTAAGCTACAATCTAGTAAATTTTTTAAAAATGAATATTGAAATAATGAAAACCCGAGACAACTGAAACCCGATACAACCGAAACCCGAACCCGACCCAACCGATTGACCAAATTATTAGACATTACCCGAAACCCGAATGACCCGAAATCCGACTAACCGAACCCAAACCCGACCCGACCCGCCCGATTGCCACCTCTTTCTTCGTTATAAAAAAAATATCGGATGCATACAATACAATACACAAACTTCATGATTTCAAGTATGGGTGGGCTGCGATTTCAGATCTGAGAGCCGAGAGGAACTGTGGAAGGTCGAACATGTCGACAACAGGTCTCAGACTGAGAGCCGAGAGGCCGGAACTGAACACGACGAGTAGCGATGGGCTGGGAGAACACGAGGGTCACGAGGCGATTTCAGATTGAGATTTGATAGAGTTAGGGTTAGGGATTTGAGATAGAGAAATGTTGGGTTGTTGATTTCAGATATGAGAGCTGAAAGGTAGAGTTAGGGTTAGGGATTTGAGATAGAGAGGGGTTGGGCTGTCGATTTTAGATCTGAGAGTCGAGACTCGAGAGGAACTGTGGAGGATGAGCAGTCAAACACGGCGATGACGGGTCTGAGACTGGGAGGAACTGAAGAGTGAACGCGGCGAGTATAGAGGAACTAAACAGATTGAGAGCCGAGAGGAACTGGTGAACAATTGAGAGAGAAAAAAAACTATATAACTAAAGGTCTGGGCGTGACGAGTGGAAAAAAAAAAAGCAAGGACACCAAGGTAGGGATTCAAACTCGGATTTGTTGGCAGCACCCCTCCCCTTTTGCCTCCCTTGAACCAATTGAGCTAGCATACTTTATTGTTATTTAAGGGATCCTATCTATAGTAGTATTATGCTACCAGATCTAAAAATAAATAAAAAAATTAATCGATTCGTGTCGGGTATCCGACAAGGTGATATTGTCATATCGAACACAAGCCATTTACAACCGTGTTTTATCGATTCTTGTCATTTTCGTGTCGTGTTTTTTCGATTTCGTGTTTTTTCGTGTCGGATTTTTCTGCATACCTCTACTCTCTCTCCCTCCTTGTCCCCCTTACAAACCTTAAATAAAAAAGAAGAAAATAAAATTAAAAATTAAAAATAAATTAAAACAATAAAAATTAAAAGAAGTTTGTGAGAGGGGACAATAGAGAGGGATAAATCTGGGACAGGAGATTCACACCCTGTGAGTAGAATCCCACTTTGAAAAATAGGTGAAAAGTCAAATCAAGATATAAGGAGAGGTAAAACCCCTACACATTGGCTTATGTATCTAAACCACTAATGAGTTCATCCTGATAAAGCTATTTTTGTTTTTAAGCATCATATTCTCACCAATGTTGTTGTCACTGTTTAAAAAATAACATCAAGATTAACTTTAGATAAGATTATGAATAAATTTTTTTCCCAAAAGGATCGGAATTCGAGGAGTCTAGATCTCCTACAACTCCCAATGCACCCCACGTTGTACCACTAAATTATTTCGGATATAATTTTATTTTGAAAAAAAATAAATATATATATTTACATTCTACCTACTTGTATTTACATATTTATAAAATTTTATTGGAAAAATCATGTTTTAAAAAAACATAAATTTATTTTCTAATATTTGATCTTTTAATTTTTTTAAACATTATTTTTTTTCAATAAGAGTTTATAAATATGTAAATATAAGTGAAATGTAAATATATTTTAAATTTTTTTAAGTAAAATTATATTCGAAATAATTTAGCGTGACCCGAATGGTGTAATCATGTAGGAGTTCTTAACTCGAATTCGAGTATATATTTGCCAAGCATTTATGTTGGCCAGGTTGGCACCATCCACCAAAGCATAAATCATGGAGTATTAATTTAAACCCCCAAATCCCACCACACTACCACGGTAGTTTTTGCTTTAGGTTAGGTGAAGGCAATTAACGTTCAACTTACAAGTGGGAGAGCTGAATTCGTAGGAGGCGGCCTTTTTTTAACTCCGTATCTATATGATGGGCATTTTAACCACTTTTTTCGGATGTAGTTTCGGTGGAGTTCCTAAAAAACTCTACCCATAGAGTTAGGAAGATATCAACCACTGATTTTAAAATCAGTGGTTAAAAATCTCCATGGTACGAGGGGGGAGATTTTTTCATGCAGTAAAATATTTGTCTATTTGTTCTCAAAAAAAAAAAATTTGTCTATTTGAATATTTGAAAATCATTAATAACTAGTACTTTTCCCGTACCTTGTACGGGTGAGTATTTTTATTGAAATTTACCGCTTTAGTTCTCCCTCGTACCATGAATATATTTCATTTTATTTGAATTGTTGTCATGTTATCAATTACAACCCTCGTTATAATACAATAACCCTCAGATTTTGTTTTCAGAATATTTTCGATCAAATTTGACACACCACACAAAATACACAACACATATCAATTTTTCACTTAACCTCTACCAAAACTAAAAAAAAATACAAATCAATTTTCCACTAACATACCATTTTGCTTAGTCTACTCACTGTGCCATTGTTCAAAATCTTTAGTTGACATGATGAAGTTTTTTTTCTCAACAATTAGTACTTTGAATTTGACAATACTAAATAAGTTGTTCCACATTTCTCTTGACATTGTAGTTCTTGGCCTAAGAAAACCGAATTTAGTCCTTTATGACGTACACTTTTATATTACACCTCTCAAATTGATCTAAATTATTTGATAAAAAGATAATGTAGGTTTAAATGCATAACTGCATAAACTCTGTATAACTAAAGTATTAAAATTTTGAATGAAGTTGACGTAAGATTAACTCTGTAGCAATATTCAAATGGGTTGAGAAGGACGAAATTGGTTAGATTGAATTTTTTTCGACTTCTTTCAGACACACCTAGGCAAATTAGGAGTATAAGCCTCAAATGAGGAGCAACACAAACAAAAATTTATATGTCGATAGATGAAAGTATCACATATTTTCCCATTACATAACTTACATGAAATTCCATCTAATAAACATTCTAATTGGAATAAACATTGTAATTGGAATTAGGAGTATAAGCCTCATGATTTTAGAAACATTCATAAATAGCAGATTTGTTTGCACTACTATCTGAAACTTGACTTTGAATTTCAAAGACTACCTAATTTTCATTTTTCAGAAAATCCCAGATTAATGTAAAAAAAAAAAACCAAAGAAGGCGATTCCCAGATTAATGTAAAGGCCTAAAACGTAATGAGCTTACTATATATTTAATTGACATGTATGTATATTATACCATGATTGCAATTATGCAATCTCATTGCAACACAACACTATACTGGACTCCCATTATTGTGTCCGATGGGAATTAAGGGGAAGTCGTCGCATTGCTCTGCAAACCCATGATCATCCGTCATGCTATTCAATGACTCGTAAGCCTGGTACACCGAAAACCTGTCCTTCGGTTGAGAAGCATTGCAATTACAGGCGACTTGAAGAACCCGAAGAATCTCATCTTCATGATCCTTGCCGAGCAAATCTACATTGACAGCTTCGCTGAATAAAAATTCAGTTTCATAGATTTCAGCTGAATACAATTCAGTTTTATAGATTACAGATTTATAGTTTGACAGATTTACAAATTCAGTTTTACAGATTTACAATTTTACAGATTTTATACATATTTTATAGATCGAGTCTGAAGGAATGAGAATTTATACAGATTAGTCAATCTTATATGATTGTTATCATTCCTTTACTTCATCTTCCTATTTTTTGTTTAAGTTTGACTAATTAATTTTATACAGATTTTACAGTTTTGCAGATTTTATACAGATTGAACAATTCAGTTTTATAGATTACAAATTCAGTTTTACAGATTTACAGTTTTACAGATTTTTATACAGATTTACATATTAACAGTTTTACAGATTTTATACAGCTTTACAGTTTCACAGATTTTATACAGATTTACAGTTTTACTAATTCAGTTTTACAGATTTTATAGTTTGAAACATATTTGAGACTACAGATTTATAGATTACAAGTCCCTTTTACTATATAATTATAGTTTTTTATGTTCTGTTTTTACAGATTATTGAATTATAATTGCTTGACAGATTTATTTGATAAAAAAATATTTCATAAATAAGTTATGGAATTATGTATCTTGTTTCTCTTCTGTGCCTCCCCTTTTATCATCTTTATCTCTTTCATTTGTAGGTCTATATTGAGATACAACTCATTGGATAGAAATTCATGATCCATACATGGGGAAGCTTCTTTTCTGTAGGAGTTGGTTGCCTCTTACAAAACTGTTTATTTCTTAGTTAGACCATCTTAAAGTGCATCTTAAGAGGTTAGGATCCTATTTTCTTCCTTGAAGGAAAAAGTAAAAGAGAAGTTTAGGGCCACAATTTGGAAGAGTTTCTACATAAGCAATGCTATTGACCAAAATATATAAAGATTCCATGGAATCAAGTAAGGCCAAGAAACCAGTTTTAATCATTAAAAAATAAAGAAGGATGACACTGACATCATGAAGGAAAAACATTATGGGGCACATCACGCACCTCTACCTTCTATTCAAAAGTTGAAAACACCTCTTGTATAAAGAAGAGGCTTCCGAGGATATATATGAGCTCCAACTGAGATATGAAGATCATAAAGACAATCATTAATTCATGGTTAATATGAAGGGTAGTGAAAAGATAAAGACGGTTTTAAGAACCAAAGTCGAAGAAACTACAAATTCTTTCTAGTTCACAAATTCTGGTGCTTGTGTGGTATGTTTTGAAGTAATCTCATACATTTTTCTATTTTTTGGATGTACATGGGTATTTGGATCTAATTAGCTAACAATTAGATAAACCTTCTGTGACCACCCTTAATTATTGGATTCGAATCAGAAATCTTTAGGTATTACCCTCAGACTGAACCATCTTCTAACCGGCTGAACCAACCGAAGATCGTCAAGATGTGTGTGTTTTTAAGCAATTTTATTTTGGATAAATCAGGTTTGTGTGATGTTTGTATTGCCAAGAAAGTGCAATTTCATTCTTTTATTTTTCTTTCCTTCTCGAGACCCAAAATAAAAAAAAAATAAAAAAAAAGGTGAAGAGCGAAGGCAATCAGATTAAGAGGCGTCGTATGATTTCACCTCACACCGACTATCCTTTGGAATTCTTCTTCCATGGAACGGACCATATAGTCGTGGAAGTCATAAGCTGGTGCAAGGTGGTGATTCTACCATATACATTCAGTCATACATAAATGCCAGCACCTATAACAGGTTCATTAGTCAAATAGGGCAAGAAAGTACCATGATGAAGCCCTTGCGAAGTGATAAATAGTCAGACCGAAACACTGAGTTCCCAAATTGTCGGAAGAAGCATGTCTGTCATAGCAACCAAGTTAACATTCATTCTAACAGAAACTAACTTCAGTCTGAACCATTAAGATTTGAGAGTATGAAAGACATATGATTCAATTCATACTGCCCACAGTATGAAGCTGTTCTTTGTTGAAATGTTTGAAGCATGAAGTCTTGTGGTTGCAGTGAACATAGATTGCCTTTGCATTATCGACTCTCTGTTGATCTCTATTGATGTTCATTCACACTATCAGTCATAGTTTTCTTCGGAATAGCCAAAGCCAGACTCCATATAGGATTTTGTGATCTTACCGGTTAAACATTGATCAAGTTCATCCATGTAAGCCTGATCTTGCCATACCCTCCAAGTGTGGATCTATTAGATATACGCGCAGTGATCAATGCAAGCATCGAAGCTATAACAGTAAAGGACTATCCACTAACCTTTACAATTGCCAACAACATGGTCAGGCAGCTATAAGCTATATGTGTCACAGCCATGATAAAGATGAATCTATGCAGCTGTTCAAGACCCTTGTCTGACAGAAATGGCTCGTAACCCTGGCAATTAAACGATCCAAACATGATCACGAAGGAAGAAAATTCCAACACAGGCAGGACTTCAATCTGAAGAACATATAGAGAAACAGCATGCCTCTTTACATGTGTTGCGGTTCAACTCATTCATAGCTCTCCTGAATAGCTTACGCTCCTCAAACGTCTTGTCCTCGGGATCTTGATCAATGTCTGATCTAGAGCAAGGAGCAAAGACACTACTATAGACCTTCGACTCTATACAGATGCTAGAGATTGTTCTAGAGCTCGCCCTCAAAAGAAGAGAGATAAATCCAAGCAGCATTAACTCTGCAGAACCACAATGAGACACCTGCAATGAGTAACAGACTCTAGGAGACTAATCTTTTCAAATTCACCAGGATTCTGTACTAACCTAAATCAAAAGATGCAACAAACATGTTAGTATAATTTCAAAATTACAAACACTAAGGATAAACATGCAGAAATCTTTCAACAGAAAAAAAAAACACTAAGCTTTGATTTGATGAATACAACCTGATGGCGTATGCACTCTCTCAGCATTGAACCATAATGCAAAGCCATGTCAACGCTGTCATAGCTGCATTAAAAGGCAAGCTTGGGATTAGAATTCCAATTAGGCATATCCATACAAGCTGGGATACAAACTAAAAATTTATCCTCACCCATGAAACCAAGTCAATTATGTAGAAGTTCAGTTAGAAAGAGTCACTCACTTTGTTTATCCTTCTCGCCATTTCTTATTTATCCAGTTGAAGGGAAAAGAGTCACTCACATTGTACGATTTTTGAGGATACTGAATGCCTGTTAAGTCCAACATAGCTTCAAATAAAATAACTTGCACCTCGAGACTATAAATGCTAATGTACCAAAAATGAAGTGAAGTACAAAATTAGATGCAATAATAAATGGACACTTAATGTGTCGATTCCTGTGTATATACCCCAAAGCATCAAATTTACTCTGGCTAGAACCAGAATTTGACAAAAATTCCATATAGTTGGGGAATTTTTGTGAACTCGCAATCATAATCAATGCGTCTTTTGAAAAGATTGCAAACCTTTGGACATCGCCACGAGGGAGCTTCCATTAGTACACCCAGCAACTGAAGTTATGTAAAAATTCTTTTCCCATTGTTCCATGATCCAGTCCTACATAATTTTGAGAATTACTCACTTGTGTTGTTTTCTATCAGCTCAGAATATTGCAGTACATATTTACTGAAAACAAAAATGAATGCAAATCATGGGCTCTACCTTGTGCAAAAATGAAGTAGACAATTCATAAATTTGATGTGAGAAGGCAGTCCCAGCATCCATAATTATTGCCCATAGGTTAGAGCAACATGAAATACAGCTTATGTACAAGCCATCTAAACTCCTTCTTTCCACATGTTGCTCCAGTCTGGCGTCAGCAACATTATAATGGTATCTAGCAGTAGACAAATCGAGTACGAATTCAGTAACTGAGAGAATATTAGTAGTGGTAAATCGATGGACATGCATTGATGCAACAGAGAACTTTATCGTTAAAAAACACGACACCCCGAATACACAACACATGTGAACAAAAGATACCTTTGCTTCATGGGCTGCCTAGCATTGTAAACTGATACCCACTGTGTAGCAGGAGTGCCCATGCGCACCTTTATTTTTGGTTGCCCATATACCTCATGGATCAGTAATTATGAATCAATTGCACATATACCTATCAAAATCATAAACATGTTTCCTGAACAAACATAGCATAATCTAATTCTATTATAAAACTAAGAATTTAAAACCCCTAAAAAAATATCAAACATCTATTCAATGCAAACTCTACCAGTTCACCCCTCATTGTATGCAATTACAGTTTCCATTTGCTATCATATTATCCGACAGGTAAGCTAAAATTCCAGAATCACATAAATAAAATCGACAAATTGTTCATATCACTTTAAAATTAATGGCTTGTAAGATGTAGCTGCAACCCTAACGACTAATTTCAACCTAACTCGCATACTGAGATTAAAATAGCTAAACAACAGATCTCTATTCTGCAATTGCATCAGTAGCAATCAATATGGAAGAAACAAAGCCTCCATCTCCAAATTACAAAATAATTTATATACAGGAAACTCCAAAACCACCAGCACAGTCCACTTCCACAAAGAATTAGAGTTTCATTTTGGGTGTTCATGCTTTGGGGATTTAGTGTATAAAATTATCAATTATCAATCTTTTTTAAACAGAAAAACCCAAATTCAAAGGTTGGGATTCAACAAAGGTGGTATCACTTGTAACAAATAGAAATTTTCACAAGCCCTAGCACACCAATTGATCGATTCGAATTGAGGAATACCTACTTTTCGGTAGTCAGCGACAATTTCTCCTCGACGGCGTCTTCGATCGGTGATGGGCTCCGAGGCAGTGGAGGAGTGGATAGCAAGTCCCTCCTAGTCTCCTTGAACTTCGACCGAGCCGCCGATTGCGAATTGATGGATATGGGGCAACCGGAGATCCGGAATGGGGAAGAAGAAGAAGGAGTGTTTCTCTTCCCGTCAAATCCCTTGAGTTCTCCCGTTCTCTCTCTTTTTGTCGGAGGAGATCGCAGCTTCAAGTCGACGATCGATGCATTAACGGGGAGAACGTGGGTTGGGAAGGCAGTTTCTTATCTTTGTGAAGAGGGGGACACGTGGCGCAATTTTTTACAAAGGCTTTGCTTCTGAAATAATAAGTATAAGGGGTGGATAAAAATTTCTAATTTTATAAATTTATTTTAGTAATTATATTTAATTTTCAAGATACTCTATTAATACTTCAACTCTCATTTTTTTCTTTTCATTGGTCGTTTTTTTCATATTATTTATTTGATAAAATTTTATCTATTCTTCTTTTCATTTTTAATTTTCTTAAAAAGTGTAAAATTGGTCAAAATGTCAATTATTTTGATACGGATGTAGTATTTTATTTTATTTTATTACTCGGTAGGAAATTTATTTTTATAAAACTTTATGGTTATCTATCTTACAGGAATTTTCAAAACGTAGTATATCACACGGAAATTGCAAAAGTTTTGATGGTTACATACTGGCGATTGGCGATTCATCCGCTAACGTTAACGTGGTTACGTGGGCATGTGAAACGCGAGAGGCATCCCCTAATTGGGCCTGATGGGCCTATGAGATTGTAGATGAGCAAACTTACAATGGGCCCACTGGCCTATATGAGACTTCCCCCCAGTGAGAGGGCCAGTTGGGGGTTAATTGCAACTTTGCTGTGATTACTTGAAGACTAATTTATATTCCATGGCGTTTCCTGGTGACTGGTATATTCATAAGTGCTTGTTTATAGGATCAACATGAAAAATTAAATAAATTTTGATTTGGATCGAATCATAGATTCTAATTACATTTTTTTTTTAATCCATAAGTAGGGCTATAAGCGTCCATTAAGAGATTTTATTCATAAACATCAACTAGAGTTACATTAAGGGTGGAGGCCCCCAAATGATCAAATTAAGCAAGACAGAGGCACCAAGTACTCTTCGTAGCATTCCTGTAAACTAGGCAAGTTCTATCCTAGAACAAATTGGCAATACACTAACACTGACTTATATGCAAGGCTTGGGTTCTCATTTGGGACAAAAGATTGGCCATTGACGTCTGAGCCTTTAGGCCGGCCGGCCCAGTAGTAGACCAGGATCCGGACCACATCGCTCTGATACCATATTAAATTCCAGTGGGTTATATAACGTGGGGGTCCACACGTCCGAGCGCACAAGACCAGCGGGGTTCCATCCTAAAATCAATTGACAATAGGACGAGTGACCTACTGACTTATAAGCAAGGTCCGAGTTCTCGTGTTTTTCGATGTGGGACAAAGATCCTAAGACATCACAACAAAGCGCCCATTGAGCAAGAACATCAGCAACTCTATTAGCCTGGCGACAAACCCAACAAATCCTCACTTCCCAGGCCGCTTCGGAGATCATCTGTCGACAATCTTTTATGAGATAGAAATCTGGATGCACATAGGGGATTGCCTTGGTGAGTGCATCGCAACTCAATGAGGAATCCGTTTCAATGATTATTCTGGGTACACTCCTAACCTCCTCTCCAGCTTCAGCCCATGGTAGATCGCAAACAGCCCATAGATTCTAATTACTGTCTAAACAAAATAAACAATCAAACTCGTAAGTTATGTTTGGTAAAAGGGTAGTTGATGAGAGTAACTGAAACTGATGAATTATTTGTGTTAAATATATTAATGATTGTTCTAACGAGAACGATAACAGAAAAGAAAGAAATGGAGATTCACGTGGTTCGGCAACGGTGTGTTAGTGTTACCCACATCCACAGGTAGATGAATAGTAGAGTTCTTTATTACGGAGGCAAAGAAGAAACTAAGGCTACAAATTGTGGCGTTTCATGAGTATATGTATATGGACGATCATGAAACCGTAGTCATACTATGAGCTTAAACCCAAAACAGGTAATAAGCCAAAATTCAAGGCATATTAATAATGATTTAATGTTTTTTTTTGAAGCAAGATAAGAGTTAGGGAGGTTCCCGACAAGTCGGGGGCCTTCCTAGAGCGTCCATACGGACGAGATCAGCCAGCAGATGGTCCGATGAGTAGCTATCCTTGTCAGGGTATCCGCAAGCAAGACGAACAATCATGTCTGCCACAATATTTGATTCCATGAAGATATGACGAATAGCAACATTAGTGAAGCTAAGTATGATAGATCGACCCTCGTATCAGATTGTAGCAGCTCAATGTTCCAGGGACATGACCAGTCACACAGAAGAGCTTTGACAACCGTCAGACAATCCCCTTCAATTAGAAGGTTGTCAATATGAAGCTGCTTAGCTTTCAGAACACTCAACCGAAGGGCCAAAGCTTCAACGTAGACAACAGTAGTATTATTGCAAGGGCCGTTTCCCAAGGAAACAATAGCACCACAATCATTCATAATTTCCTAATAATGATTTAATGTTGTGTTTGATAAATCTAGCCTTTGATTGAAACTTGTGAATTTAAAATCCAAAGCTTCAAAAAGCTTGGATGAATAGCCGATAAATAGCTCAGATTTAAAAACTATTTAAACTTAAATCTTATATTTATTTTATTTAAAACTGTATAATATCAAATTAAAAAACTACTAAGTTAGCAGATAATGTCAAACATATAACTTTTTTCATTCTTTTATTTAAAATTATATATTTATTTCATTTAAAACTATATAACCTTTCGTCTCATTCATCCTAACTTATTTATAACAGTTTGTTGGATCGAAAATTGTATGTCCTCGTTCACGAGAATACTCTTAAATTTAATCAGTTTCTACTAATTCTTTCCATCACCTTTTTTTTATATGAAATTTCCATCACTTTTGATCTGTAAAGATATATGCCCTTTATTTTTAAATTATTTATTTAACTTTAAATTACTGAATTATAGTAAGGAAAATCACTTCTTTTTTAAAAGAGGGTGGAATATGTTAACTCTTGTAGACGAAGAAAATGACGTATAAGTACTTTGGAATCATGCCAAATGTACAATAACCTAAATTTAATTTGCAGTAGCATGTATACTATGTAACTACTTAGTAATAATCATTTAGATCATACCCAATCTATATATCTATCTTATATACTAATTATATTGAAAAGAACTATATATCTGTCATATCCTAGTTCATACAAGCTTAATTGGAGTAGTTCATATTTGATATTTTAGCATATAAATTATGATCAATCATATTTTATAATGTATATTTTTACTTTAATGAATTATGATATTTATTATTGAGATTATTGGTTTTTTGAATCTTTTTACTATTGGTAATTAATGAGTATGAAGATTTTAAAATATTTCAATAGAAAATTCTATCTAGTGAGCTAAGGAATATTATATGCTTGCAATTGGGGCAACAACCTATCTAGTGAGCTGAGGAATATTAGCAAACACAATTATATTTTTGGCTTTCTAATTTATACCAATAAAACATATAGATTAAGAGCTTTAATTTAATGGAAAATTATTTTTCAAATTTTAATTATTTTAATCTTTAAAAAATCATTTCTTATATTTAAATTTTTTTATAGTAAATCTTTTCCAATTAAGATTCTTAGGCCTCGTTTGTTTGTGGAATAGGTAATGGAAAGGAAATTAATCAAATTTTAATCTTTAAAAAAATCATTTCTTATATTTAATTTTTTTTATAGTAAATCTTTTCCAATTAAGATTCTTAGGCCTCGTTTGTTTGTGGAATAGGTAATGGAAAGGAAATTAATCAAATTTTAATCTTTAAAAAATCATTTCTTATATTTAAATTTTTTTATAGTAAATCTTTTCCAATTAAGATTCTTAGGCCTCGTTTGTTTGTGGAATAGGTAATGGAAAGGAAATTAATCAAATTTTATATGTAAAATTTATATGATCATTTTTTTTTGTGAGTCTAGAGGACTAGGATATGGTTACCCTATACTAAAATTAGGTAATCAAATGACGGAAAATAAAATATATTTTGTATGGAAAATGAGACAGGAAGGATAATGGTTCATATTGATCAATAAATTTTAACTTAAATATGAACTAGATTTATAAGGTTAACTAGTGTGATTCCCGTGACATATCATGTTTTTTAAAAAGAAATATAGTGAATTAATAGATGTTAAAATTTTATTTATTAAAAAGACTAACAAAAAATATTTTGATTTTAAAATGAAATAGTGAATTAATAGCATATAATTTATAAACTTTATATTGTATTCTGTAAAAGAAAAATTGCTAATTTAGATTTATGGTACATTTCATATTGATCAATAAAATAATATCATATAGAAAATATATAAATTATTAACATTATTCTTTGAACGATAATGTTGGGAGTATGGTGTTTTGACAAAGGCGGATGGCATATATAATAAATTAATTTATAGAGGAATGTGTGATTAGGTTAGGATGAAAGAATAAAAGGATTAAGGCATACACTACCAAAAAAAAAAGTGGCAAAAGCAAGGGTATGCCGTAGCTAATAGAGTGATTTTGGCCACGGTGGAGCTACGGATGAGGAGCACGGTAGCAACGGCAAAGGTCTGCCGTAGCTACACTAAAAAAAGAAACAATTTAGCCACCCACGGTAGCTTCGGCAAATATTTGTCGTGGCCATTGGATAAGAAAAAAGCACATTAGCCAACCACGGTAGCAACGGCTTGGAGGCCGTGGCAAAAAAAATACGAACAAATTCGGATAATTTGCGATGGGAATAGATCTCCCATGGCTAAAATATATATATTTTTTTTTCATAAAAAAGTAAAGTTTTTTTTTTATATAAATAAATTAAAGAGAGGTTTCGGGAACCCTAGTCCACACTTCATCCGCCACCACCTCTCCCTTCTGATTCCCCTTTCTCCCTTCTCACACCATTTATGATCTCCCCTACCTCGCTCCCTCCTGCAATGGAGACCTTTGCAAATTTCTCTTTGCTCCTCCTTCTCATCCCTCTAAGTCCGCACCTCCAACCTCTCCCTCCTCTCCACCACATCGAACCGCCCCACGCTCCTTTACTTCTCCAACCACCCCAAAACCTCACCCTTCTCTTTCTCTCCTCCCACTTCGGCCACCGCCTCAGAGCCAAGAAAGTCGCCTTTGACCCTCCTGCCGACCTCGAGGGCTTTGTCGCCCCCCGCGCAATCGATGAGCCCTCGTTCGAGTCCGAGGAACAAATCGACCACGCCTACGAGGAGCTCTATGGCCTTGCTTATAGCGGAAAGAGTTTTTGGGGAAGGATGTCTATGTGATAGACTCGAAGGTCAAGACGGACAGCAGATTCAGAGTCACGAAGAAGAAAACCCCCGATAGATTCGACGAGCGCGTTATCTAGGTTTCCAAACCCTAACTACTTGTTTCTCCCACTTATGTTATTCATTATGAATGTCGATTGCTCGAATTTGATTATTCGGCAATGAATTTAGGTTTACATTATGAAATGAGTAGATTTGGGGGATGCAATTTCTTCTTGAATTGATACTCAGTGAAATGCTTACTGTTGTTCCATATCATTTGTTTGGTATTTATCTGTCTGATCTAGATTTATGTCATAGATAATATTAGATAGCTCATTGATGTTTGGATGATACATTAGACATGTGGAAATTGGAGTGGATTTTCCAAAACAAAATTTTCTAGTTTTATTTTAGTTGTAAGATGTACTCCGTCTTCCCATTGTTCAAAAGTCCATCAAGTAATCACGAGTCACCATTCCGGTACACCTTTGAAGGCATCCAGAAGATGAGAAAGCCAAGACCTCTTTGTTGTTGATGTTCGGTTGTTCTGAAACTGGAACTGAAATAATTTTCTGTTTGATTATTCTCATTTTTACTTCACTAGCTTAAGCAATAATGAAGATCTATACGAGCACTTCATTAATTTTAGAATGGAGATCAGGTTGTTGATCGATGTTATTGTTATCGTGTTTCTGGTTGCTTCTCTATTATGTTGGGTAATTTGAGATATGCAATGTGTGCTTCTGTTTTTGCATTCAATAATAGCAGAAAGGGATCGGTTAGACTTGATTAAGGAAGAGGTGAGGTTTCATTAACTAGGTTAGGTGCTCCATATTAAACCTCCAACTGCATCTTCTTCATCTCTCTAAATTGTAGTAACAAGTATGAAATTTCAAGGATACGAGGAAGAGGTGTAATTGGAGAAATCAGTAACTAAGAGCCTTTTAGATATTTGTGTGTGGTTCTACCATGAAACTATGATTTCATCCAAAGGGTACTATTAGATGTCTAGATGTAAGTGTGGGATTCCTACATGAGATTAATGGGCTCTTTGGTTTAGAAATGAAAAAAATTGTACTGGAGGGATGGCATAAAATGAAAAAAAAACAAGTGTTTTAAGCAATGTGGGCAGTTGTTGTGGGGTCTTTGCCTGATGTTTAAGTTTGTGAATTGGTTCAAGACTAGGATATAGTCCAATCTTAATAGTCTGTTTTGTTTGCTACCCTATACATTATAGGTCTTTGTCTTTGCAATTTAGTAAGTACTATTAATAGATTAAGAAAAAAAAAAAGTTGCTCTTGAGTTTATATAATTGTATTTAGGATTTTATTGACACGTAAGATTGTACTTTCTAATAGATTAAGAAGGAATTGCTAATCTTCACTCTTGGTATTGCTTACAGAATAGTCAGAAAGAAGCAGTTTAGTAAGTACTATTAAGAAGGAATTACTGATTTGTATGCTTCTGGCTATATTCATTATTTTTTTCCTTTGTCCTTAACCCAGCAAGAGCTGAATCCTTTTCTAGTTGCTTCTAAAGCTATTGTTTAATAGAAAGTACAAAATATTATATACATACCTTTTTTTTATGTAATGCAATTCATTTCTAAAGCTATTTTTTATGCAGTGCGACCGACTCTCTCAGCACTTCTTCCCTCACCAACCACTGACTCTCTCAGCACCACCTCCCTTGATGCCTCTGTCAAAACCACCTGCCTTAGGTATTTCACTTTTCCTCCTTTAAATTTCAATATTAAAGATATAGGGTTTCTTTGGAGGTAAGTGAACTGCTTTCGATTCATTATAGCTAGCTGAAATTGCTTTTCAATTCGAGACCAATGATTTAGGGTTTCTTTGTCAGACATGTAAAATTTTCTTTGAGATTCCACGAAGTTTGTATTCATTACATGGAATTGGGAGCAAGCTCTTATGTAAGAGCTTGCTTTTTCTTTGAAATTCAGGATGCTTTGTGTTAGTGGATATTGTGCTTTCGGCTGTCATGGAAGCTTTTCCCACACCAAGCAAGTTGATCGTAGCTTGCACGGAATATAACACTTGCTGTGAATCTTTGAAATTGCTTTTTCTCTGCTTTGTAAATAAGGAATATAACACTTACACTTGATGTGAATTTTTTTTTGAGCCTATATTAGTTATTGTTGGTGTTCCATTCCTACTTTTATGTTGCCTAGTTGGGATGCCTTGGCTCTTGGAGAGCTTCCCACGTATTTGGATTTTATACATTTTCATTCATTTCGATACATCAGCCTGCTAAGTAAACCTTTTATATCTTCAGGTACATCAGCATGCTAAATCTTCTGCTTCCTTTTTTTTTTTTGGTAAAGTCCTGCTTGCGTGTTTATTAGTCAAAGGTTCAATAGCTTTAGATGCATTTGCAGCTCATTTCTTTCAATTTTTTCTTAGATTCTAGATATTAGATTCAATTTTAACAAGTTCAGCTTTAGATTTTAGATTTTAGATTTTAGTTTAAGTAAAATACATATTTTAGCTTTTAGTTTAAGTAAAATACAGCTGCTTGATATGCATTATTGTGAAGTACCTGGTGTGACTGATGTTGGGTTAATACCAAGTGCTGGTAAATTCTGATCAAGTGCATCATTCAGTTGAAGGAGTTAGCTGAAGGAGTTACCTGCACAGTGCATCATTATTGTCAAGTACCTGATGTGACTGATGTACTGAGCAAGTAACTCCTTGTTGTTTATTGGTGCTGTTTTATTTGTATTGGCTGATATGTGCTTAACAGTTAGATATATATTATATTGGTAAATTGGTTAAAATAAAGAATTAATATTTAAAGTTATTTGGTGAAATTTTGGTTGCATATACATGGATTGGACGATCAAGCCGCTCTTAGCATTAGTTATTTTAAATGATTAAATTTTCTAATGCACTTCTGATATTTGATAGTGTTGTTATTCTCATAAAGATATACCATTCTTTTATGATATTGATTTGATGTTAACTTGTTCTTTAGTTTGTCTGCATCCTGTTTTATATCCAATGACGTGTGTCATGTTCTTTTTTCTTCTTTCTTGATTAAGGTACACAGATGGATTGAGGGATATTGATCCAGATCAGGTACATGGCTATATTGATCCAGATCGTGTTTGACTGCACTTATCTGTGTCTAGGTGATTGTTCCTTTTCTGAATAAATCACCGCAGTAGACGGCACTATTGTTTACATGTGCAAGTTAGTTTTTGAAGAGCTTGTACTGTTTTTTCCTTTTTTCCTTTTTATGCAGCAGGTATGGTGTTGGGAAGATTAGGGAGTATTGCTTGGATAAAACGACATGCAACTTTGAGGCATTTGCAGACACAAAAGAGTTCAGGGCAATGCTTTTAACTCTTCCGCCACCATCAGGTGATTCTTCTCTCAGGACGACAGCTAATGCTGAAATCATACTGCTGTCTTTTAGTTCAGTAAGTTTGGAGTTAGAATTACTATTGTCTTTTGGACATTTTATTCTTGGTTAAAATGTAGTTTTGGACATTTTATTGTATATGTATATTTTGTAATTGTGTATTTTTATTCTATATAAATTATGTAGTTTTTTGTCATTTTATTATAAATGTAAATTTTGTATAATTAATGAAATTTTATTATATAGGTAAATTGTGTGTATTTTTTTTTATAAAAAAAGTATTGGACTTTTTAGCCCGGGTCTAAAGAATCCGGGCTAAAAAGCAGTTTTTAATTTATTTTCCAACCAGACCTTAGCTACGGCAACCCACTGTCGCAAATGTGTCGTGTCTTTCATATGGGGTCGCTTAGCCGTAGCTATGCCGTGGCTAGGTTGGTCGCCACGGCAAGCATCCGCAGCTATTAACATTTTGCCACCGCAGACTTGGCCACCCCTAGTTTCTCATAGCTACGTCCGTGGCTAAATAGGTGTTGCCACCCCATATCAGTTTTTCGCCACGGTAAATTGCCGATGCTAAATTGTTTTTTTTTTGTAGTGATATATAATATCAAAATATAAAACCAATAAAAAATAAAAATAAACATGCTTTCTCTAATCAAAATATAAACAACAATTTAATGAAGGAATATATAAAAAAAAATCATTTATGTCAATATCTATTTCTAATCACCATTTTCATCTAAAAACTTTGTTAATTGTTAATTACATGATAAAATAAATTAATAACAAAAAATAAAAATTAGTGATTGATTGAAATTCCTACGAATAAGCTTAAAAAGACATTTATATAAATAAAAACTGTTCTGTTAATTAAATCTTTATTTTTTTTCTACCTATAAACAAACGAATTAATGTATACCCAACACGTTGTTAGAAAGAATATTATTTACAAAATTACAACCGAACAAAATTAGAAAGACAGTATATAAATCCATTTTGGGTTTGAAACTTTGAAGGAGAACGTCAACCTGTCATTCAGTTAAGACCGAACGTGTACTCGAGACAGGAAAAACAAGGCAACTTGCGGGGAGTTGGATCGAAGAACACAAATCCATGGCTTCTGGATCTCATCAGAATGGCGAAGACGGAGGACGGGTAGTTATTGTAGGAGGGGGAATCGCTGGCGCCCTCATCGCCAAAACCCTACAATTCGATTCCAATCTCACACTTATCGATTCGTAAGCATTCACTCTCTCTCCCTCTCTCCATCTGCACTTTTGTTTAATCGTTCTCATTAATTTACTACTTCAATTCGGAGGAATCAAATTGCTACTTCTTATCACTCAATTGAGTGAATTTTAGGCTTCTTTCCATTTTTTCGTCGCCTGTATCGACTTGTTTGGAAATGGCGAAAACTGTAACCGAAATTCGATACCATTTCTATTTTTTTCGGCCTCAAAGTAACGAAAGTTGAGACCTTGATTGACTGTCTGGGTTCAATTTTTCTGTAAATCACTTGCTGTTGATACTCAAATGGCATTATCAAAAACAATTTTGTGAAACCAGGAAGGAGTATTTTGAGATCACATGGACACAATTGAGGAATAAGGTGGAGCCATCCTTTGCAGAAAGATCAGTTATCAATCATTCAGATTATCTAACTAACGCCAAGGTTATCATATCCAAGGCAGTTTCAGTCACTGAATCTGAAGTCTTGACTGAAGGCGGTGATCGGGTGCCTTATGACTATCTGGTTATTGCCACTGGCCACTCTGATTCTTATCCCAAGACTAAATCTGAAAGACTGGAACAATATCGAGAAGGTGAATATATATATTTAGTTGTATGTTTCTGAACTATTTCCTTACATAAGAGATGAACTAACTTTATCGGAGGATGGTAAGATAATGTACCAATTTTTTCTTACATCTTAGGGTATGATTACTAGATTCATTCAACGGTATAGTGACGATCCTGCGTTGTAGCGGTGATATTAGGATATTGCCCTATCATATCTTAAGCTGTAACAATTTGCTGTTGATTTGCTTGTATATTTGTTTTTTCGAGTGTAGCCTCAAATCTGTTTCCTTGTACTGTGCAGATTATGAGAAGATACTCGCATTTGAATCTATTTTGATTGTCGGAGGAGGTCCCACTGGCGTTGAACTGGCTGGAGAAATTTCTGTTGATTTCCCGGAAAAGAGGGTTACCCTGGTGCACAAGGGACAAAGACTGTTGGAATTTATCGGACACAAAGCTTCAAGCAAGGCTTTGGACTGGCTGACCTCAAAGCAGGTTGAAGTGGTTCTCGGACAGAAGGTTAACTTAGATAATCCAGAGGCGCTTGCCAACGGAAGGTATGAAACCTCAACAGGAGAAACTATTGAGGCAGATGGTCATTTCGTGTGCCTTGGGAAACCGCTGAGTACCTCTTGGCTTAAGGGTTCTTTTTTGGAGGATAATTTGGATGAACTTGGTAGATTAAAGGTTGATGAGCATCTCAGAGTGGTTGGTCACAAGAACGTCTTTGCAATTGGAGATATAACTGACATTAAGGTATCATCTTGTTTTGATTTCACTATAAATTATAAGTCGTCCATTAAGGGTTCTTTTTTTGTACTAAATTTTTTTGAAATGCTGATGCCATAGACCAAGTTATTTAAGTAGCAATAACATGCATTTGGGTTGCACAAACTACCATATTAGCATGTCTTACCTCTATACATCCACAAACTAGACAAGTATCAATTTCAGACATGTGTTCATCTAACATATAAGGAGTATAAAACTAGCATTAGTCAATGTGTCATCGTCTTAGGTAAACCTGAAGACGATGTCCTACATGCTACAGGGGAAACTACTGCTAAACAATCCCAATTCTAACGAAATGTAAGGTGGAATTATTAGTAAGATGATAAAAATCTGGTAAACAAAATTAAATTACTACTGTATCTTATTGTAGTTGCCGCCACCTAATGCGATTGTTTTCTGACGATAACAGGAAGAGAAGCTAGGATACCTGGCGCAGAGTCATGCCCAAGTCGCAGCAAAGAACTTGAAGGTGTTGATGGCAGGAGGGGACGAGTGCAGGATGAAGAAGTACCATCCGAGCTCCATGACTGTAGCTGTTGTTTCCCTTGGCCGTCACAGCGGTGTAGCTCAATTTCCGTTAGTGACGTTGAGTGGATGGGCCCCTGGCTATATCAAGTCCAGGGATCTGTTTGTCGCGAAAACAAGGAAGAAGCTCGGCTTGAACTAACACAGAGTCCTTTTGATTTCATGACAGCCGAGCAGATAGTGTGATAACTTTCTTTACGATTTTACGGTAAAAGGTTCATACATTTGAGTAATAAACCATGTGGAAAATGTGGAGTTATGTACATGTCCTGTTGATCAGTGAACATTAGGTTTCATTTCCATTTGATCAATTCATCTCTCTGAGTGCCTCTTTCAATTTTTTAAAACTTTGATCTTTTTATTGAAGCTGTGGCTGTGTTAATTTTGTCTAATTGAGCAAATGCAGGAGATCTGTCAAACAAACAAAAAAAAAAAAATCAAATTAATGATACTGTACAAGAGAATCAAGGACAATCCCAGCTAAGATTTGGTACACTGATGTTATATCTACAGGAATCATTGAGGTATGGAAAAAAAGATGGTACTTTTAAGCATAAAGGAGATACCCAAAGCATGAAAGCCAAAATGTTGGAGATTTTTTGATGTTAAACCAGTCAAATCAATTTTGGACTGATTTAAGATGCAGTAAACCGTTTGGTAAGACATATCTCAAATGTATACATTGCAGATGTTGAATTGTAGAGCAATATAGTACTCCATCCGTTCGGCAAAACTTGTCGTTTTAGAGTTTTATTTTTGTTCGGAAAAACTTGTCATTTTAGGTATTTTTGCTTCTACTTTACTAAAATGCCCTTGATTGGATTGATGTGTTGTGAGTTATAGATTTTGATAAAGTAAAAAGTAGAGTAATAAATGAGGGTAAATTAGTAAAAAAAGTAGTGTAATTATTAGCTTTATTAAAAGTTGTGTGGAGAGTTAAAATGACAAGTTTTGCCGAACGGAGGGAGTAACACCTAGGGCTGTTATATAAGCTGAGTAGCTCAAGCTTGATCGGATTTGACTCGATAAAAGTTCGTGTCGAACTCGTTGATTTTTTAAACAAGTCGAGTATGAGCACATTTTTAAACTCGGTTTAACGTTCGGTTAGTTCGATTTAAGCTCGAGTAGCTATTGAAGGATATTAACTTGATCCTTATCGGTTATTTATGTATATAGTATCATATGAGATAAGATCGTATCTCTCTTTATCTTGTAACTGTGTATATATATTTTGCCCAAGAGGTTAATGAGCATCAGGAAAAACTCTCCAATTTGAGTTGTTTCATGGTATCGGAGCAGGAAAAGAACTTCCAATTTTTTTTCCCCTAAAGCCTCACGCAAATTTTTTTTTTTTTTTTGATCTCTGTCATAGCTTCGACAATGGTCAATTCAGTTCATTCAGACGATTCTTCATCCACTGATGGGCAAGTCTTTGTCCCTCATGTTAATACCAAGTCTCCATTCTATCTTCATCCTTCCGATCATCCGGGTCTAACAATTTGCCCGGTTTTTCTGAAAGGTGAGAACTATCAGGAATGGGCTACTGCTATGAAAAACGCCTTTCGATCCAAGAGGAAGATGGGGTTCATTGATGGTCGTATTACTCAACCCGATGACAACTCTGAAGACATCGATGACTGGTGGAGTGTAAATTCTATGTTGATAGGTTGGATAGTCCAATCTATTGACTCTACACTCCGATCATCCATTACTTATCCCGATACTGTTCGAGCCCTTTGGAACGATCTGAAACAGCGATTCTCGGTTGGTAACGGACCACGAATCCTTCAGATTCGCTCTGCAATTGCTCTCTGCAGGCAAAACGGTCAAACTGTGGATGCGTATTATGGAAAGCTTACGCTTTTATGGAATGAATTGACAACTTATGTGCCACTCAAGTCTTGTACTTGCGGGGCTTGCACATGTCAGATTACTTCTCATCTTGTCAAGGAGCGAGAAGAAGAACAAATCCACCAATTGGCTATTCAGGAAGAGCGTCAAAATTCCATGAAGAAGGAGCGTGAGACAAAGCTTGATGCAATGGCGTTCGCATCTCAATCTCAATCTGGTGACCCACGATCTTCCAAGGTTGTTTGCTCTCATTGTGGAAAACCTTATCATGATGTGTCGAAGTGTTATAAGCTCCACGGTTACCCAGAAGGTTGAGTTTTTCGCAGCAGCCAAGGGCGTGGGAGCTCCCCGTCTGAAAACGCTCATCAACCTGACGCTGGACGTGGACGCGGACGCGGCCGTGGATCTACGGGTGTTGCCAATGCTGCGGTCTCTGCTTCTGTTGACTTGGGTTTCTCACCAACCACGGTTGATCGTGATGCTCTCGGTAAGGCGCTCTCGCCTGAGCAATGGAACACTGTTCTTCAGATGTTTAATAATCTAAATTCGAAGTCGGATTCCTCTGGTACGTCATCTTCTTGGATTCTTGACAGCGGCGCTTCATTTCATATGACTGGAAATCGTGCCTTGCTACAGAATATTGTTTCTATTGCACCGGTTTCTATCAAATTGCCTGATGATAGATACACTACAGCCGAGCATGAAGGCTCTGTGCTGTTTTCTGATTCTTTGACACTTGATCATGTGTTGTTTGTTCCGGATTTAGATTGTAATCTAATTTCTTCTGGGCAACTCACAGCAAACCTACGATGTATTATTTTTCTGGCAGACATATTTTGTGTCATACAGGATCGCGTTTTGAGGACGGTGATTGGAGTGGGTGAGCAAAGGGGCAGGGTCTACTGGCTACGCACATTGGGCTCATCTGGGCAAGTATGTCATGCATCAGCTTCGTCGTCTTCAAATTCGTTATTTCTTTGGCATCAAAGGATGGGTCATCCTTCACTTTCTGTTTTGTCAGCAATACCTACTGCAGGAGTTGTTAGTCAGAGTCATACAATTTCACCTTGTGATGTTTGCTTTAAGGCCAAACAAACTCGTAGTGTGTTCCCTTTGAGTTCTAATAAAGCTGATGGTTTGTTTCATTTAGTTCATTGTGGTGTTTGGGGACCTTACAGTGTTCCTTCTTCCACTGGTTCTTCCTATTTTCTCACCGTTATTGATGATTTTTCTCATGCGATGTGGGTCTATTTGATGACATCTAAGTCTGAGGTTGCTAGTTTGATTAAAAAATTTTGTGCCATGGTCAAGACACAATTTCATAAGACAGTGAAAACGTTCCACTCTGATAATGGAACTGAATTCTTATGCTTAAAGCCTTACCTTGATGAGCAGGGCATTTTGTTTGATACCACTTGTGTCTATACTCCACAACAGAATGGAAGAGTTGAAAGGAAACATCGTCATATTCTTAACGTTGCTAGGGCTCTACGTTTTCAAGCTTCTTTGCCGATCCAATTTTGGGGTGAGTGTGTACTTACAGCTTGTTACTTAATAAACAGAACTCCAACACCTCTTTTAAACAACAGGACACCATATCAGTTGCTGTTTGGCCATGCTCCATCCTATTCTCATATGAAGGTGTTCGGTTGTTTGTGCTTTGCCTCCAAAATACCTCAAGCCAAGGATAAATTTCAGCCTAGGAGTCGAAAGTGTGTATTCCTTGGTTATCCGGTGGGAAAGCGTGGTTGGCGACTCTATGATCTTGAAACGGATCAGACATTTATATCTCGTGATGTGGTATTTTTTGAGGAAGTTTTTCCATATGCTACTATTGTTCCGGAACACCTCGATATGTCAGAAGCCCCTCGACATCCTGCTGTGTTTGATGGTTCACCAGCCCCCATGAATATCCAGGATGTGGCTGTGTCATTACCAACCTCGACAGACTCATCAGCTACTCCATCAACAGCCGCAGACTCATCATCGGACAACTCTTCCGATGACAGGGGGAGTCAAAACCCCTCACCCGCTGCTGCTGTTCGTCGGTCAGTCAGAGCTCGCAATCCATCTATCTTACTCAAAGATTATGTGTGCAATACTATGTGCCAGTCCGACCCCTCGCCCCCTCTTGCATCATCACCACCTGCTCAATCTCCGTCCTCGGGTACAATCTATCCTATTGCTGCATTTGTTTCTAATGCTAAATTTTCTCCTTCACATATGCAATTCTTAGCAGTTGTGACAGCAGGGACTGAACCTGTAACATACTCTGAGCCAGTTCGACATGCTTCCTAGCGTGAAGCTATGAAAAGTGAGATTGAGGCTCTAGAACGGAATCAAACCTGGGTTATGTCTGACTTACCGCTTGGCAAGATGGCGATTGGGTGCAAGTGGGTTTATAGAATTAAATATAAATCCAATGGTGAGATCGAGCGGTACAAGGCTCGGCTTGTTGCGTTAGGAAATAAACAAGTTGAGGGTATTGACTTCACTGAGACCTTTGCTCCCGTTGCTAAAATGGTCACAGTTCGAGTTCTTCTCTCGGTTGCAGCAATTCGTGGTTGGGAATTGCACCAAATGGATGTGCATAATGCTTTCCTTCATGGTGATCTTGATGAGGAAGTATATATGAAACCACCACCAGGATACTCCGAGCAATTTTCGGGCAAGGTGTGCAAGCTTCAGAAATCCCTGTACGGTCTTCGACAGGCTCCGCGAAATTGGTTTTCAAAGCTTGCTACTGCCTTACGTGCCTTCGGTTTCCACCAGAGTTATGCTGATTATTCACTTTTATCTTTGGCTCGACATGATACTATTCTTCACGTTCTTGTCTATGTTGACGACCTCATTATTTCGGGCAATGATCCTGCAACAATCTCTACCTTTAAGACATATTTGGGAGCTTGTTTTCATATGAAGGATTTAGGCCTTCTAAAGTATTTTCTAGGAATTGAGGTTGCTCGCAACTCTACTGGCATCTTTCTTTCTCAACGAAAGTATGCCCTTGAAATTCTTGCTGAATCTGGACTGCTTGGGTCCAAACCATGTGATTTTCCGATGGATTCTCACCACCAGCTGGCCACGGCTGCAGGACCAGACTTTGACGACTCGGAGAGGTACCGCCGTTTGGTTGGTCGCCTAATATATTTAACGATCACACGTCCTGAGCTCTGTTATTCTGTGCATACTCTATCTCAGTTTATGCAAACGCCAAAGACTGATCATTGGCAAGCTGCTCTTCGTGTCCTTCGATATTTGAAATCTCATCCAGGTCAGGGTCTGCATCTCTCTCGTGGTAGTTCCCTTCGGCTTACTGCCTTCTGTGACTCCGATTGGGCAGCTTGCCCACTCACTCGTCGTTCGATCACCGGTTATTTTATTATGCTTGGGAGCTCTCCTATTTCATGGAAAACGAAGAAACAACCGACTGTTTCTCGTTCGTCTGCAGAAGCTGAATATAGATCCATGGCGGCTACATGCAGCGAAATTACATGGCTGCGTTCCTTACTTCGTTCACTTGGTGTATCTCATTCTAGCCCTGTTCGCCTTTTCTGTGATAGTCAGGCTGCTCTTCATATTGCCGCAAACCCGGTCTTTCACGAACGTACTAAACACATCGAGATTGATTGTCATTACGTCCGTGATATGGTTATCGCAGGTAAGGTTGCCACATTCCATCTTGGCACAGCTAATCAGCCTACGGATATCTTCACGAAGGCCCTAGGAAAACATCAGTTTCAGCTTCTACTTGGCAAGTTGGGCATCATCGATCCACATGCTCCAACTTGAGGGGGAGTATTGAAGGATATTAACTTGATCCTTATCGGTTATTTATGTATATAGTATCATATGAGATAAGATCGTATCTCTCTTTATCTTGTAACTGTGTATATATATTTTGCCCAAGAGGTTAATGAGCATCAGGAAAAACTCTCCAATTTGAGTTGTTTCAGTAGCTCGAATTTTTTTAAATTCGAACTCGTTTATTTCCTAAAAAAAATTAAGTATGAGCACATTTTTAAAGTTCAAGTCCAAATTTAGACTAGGCTCGAGCTCGTCTTGTTTCTAAACGAGCTGAATATGAACGATCAATATTCAGCTCGTTCGATTTGAATAGCAGCCCTAATAACACCTCCATGCATGGCTCCATTACATTTACGTTTAAGCTAAGATTGATAACTTGGGCTTCAATTGAATTGAATCCTTTTTACCGTGGGTGATAAATGGTGATGGGAAACAGGTGGGTAAATCCAAGTAAATCTAAGGAGAAACCAATGGGTGGGGTGGATTTGGGCTCCTGGAAGGTTGTCAAGTCCTGAGATGTAAATGGAATCTCTTTTTTGGGGATGAAACTTTAAAACTACTCTTAAAAAGAAAGGTAAACAGATGAACAAAGTTTTTTTTGTGTGGGGGGGGGGGGGGGGGGGGGGGGAAGAGGGGTACTTTCGTCATTATCTCCCAAAGAAGCAAAAGTCCCAGGATATGATCTTTGACAACCTTTGACTTGACCACTGTCATCGCTACCTGTCAAGTGTCAACCTGCATTTAACGGCATAATCTCAAGAACTCCACCCCAAGTTTCTAATAATTTGACTCCACCACCTCAATCCAGATAATTATAGAAAATCACCTATAAATTAGATTTGTTTTCAAAATGCCACTCATTTATTAAATATCCCATATTTTAGTATTATTTTTTAAAAATAATTATTTGGGCTGATTTAAGTAATAACTTGAGTTTATGTTAGAGCTTATCCACGTTTTATTTAACATTTGCGGTAGAGGAGACCGATAGGATTTTATTGCAAATCTATATTCTTGATATTGCAAATCCAATGCAAATATATTGTTTGAGACATTTATATATGTTCTAACGTGTTTAATTTTTTTTTTCAAGGTGAAATGTCAGATTAAACAATAACATAAATACAATATCTTTCCTTTAAAAACAAATAATATCGAATTAAAGAGTATTTTAGTCTTTCCAAACAAAACAAATAGAGGCTTAATGAGTGAGTGGTCTTTTGAAAACAAATTTAACTTACGAGTGGCTTTCTATAATTTATAATATTATAGGTAATTATATAAAAATACCCTCATTTACAAGTGATTATGTGTAATTTACCCTATTTTATTTCCCTTTCATTTCAAGGCCCAATTTTTTTTTCTTTTTGCAAGAGTAAATTTTATAGAACAACGATAACGTAGTTATAAAAGGCCAATGCTAGTCGTATCACATACAATCTCACACGGCATTATCAAATAACACTTTGTTCCAAACATTGTATATCATACGGCCCCCCAAAGGCGCTGGGTGAACCTCCTCCATCAACCTAAGATAAACATGACGATATGCAAATTGATCAGGCGCGTGCAAAGGCTCCGCTGGCAACCTTGCAATCGCCACAACAAGAGCCGAAACGGTCTTGGAAAGATATTGTGGGTGGCGGTAGTGTGTCACAATATTGAACAACAATCTGCAAAGAATTCTTAAAGGGCAAAGTGAATGTGTCTTTCCAGTCAAGAAAGAATGGTGATCCGGATGTGCTCATCCACGATGATGTGATAGAAGCCCTTGCTAGTGTGTGTGGAAACACTCGGTGGTGTTCAAGCTCCTCGAAACCCCCCCTTCCATTCCCGATCATGGACTGGAAGATCAGGGAGGCCTGGGGCAGGTTCGGGAAACTTCAAGTGATCGACCTCCCCTACGGGAACTTCCTGACGAGGTTTGAATCAGAAAGGAACTGTATGGAGGTGATGTTTGGTGGTCCCTGGTCATTCTTCGGTCGCTGCCTTGCCATCTGGGCTTGGTCGCCGGAATTCCGACCGAAGGATCCTATTAGGACAGTTCCGACGTGGATCAGAATTGTTGACCTTCCATTATACTTATACCAAGAGGATGTCCCGCTCGAGGCGGTGACGGGCCTTGGCAATCCGATCAGGGTCGATAATAGGACAATTTTCAATGGAAGGGGTCGCTTTCCGAGAGTATGTGTGGAAGTTGACCTTGAGGAGCCTCTGAAACGAACAATTGGAATCAACAGGCATTGGTATCTATATAATTGAGTATGAAGGTATCCTCTCTATTTGCTTCGACCGTGACAGAGTCGGACATCTAAGGGTCAAATGCCAGTTTGCAGGAAAGGAGGAAAGAAAGGCGGGGAGGAGGCTGGAAAAGTTGAGAAATCAGTGGAGGAGGGTGGAAAGCACGGTGAGTGGATGGAGGTGAAAAAGAAGAACAACTTCAGGCCCATGAATGATTGTCCTCGTGTTACTCCGGCGTATAATTCAACGTCTTCTGATGTGCCTGTTGAGGCTAATTAACGAATCAGGAAGGAGTGGCGCTTCTAGTACTCCAGGATCAGAATCCACGGAGAAGGAGACTTCAGCCGCGACCGATGTCAGGGTGGGAGGTAGGGGTGTTATTCGAGTCGAACAAGCCGAGTACCTAGGTGCTCATGTTCGGCTCGTTTTTAATCGAGCCGATCCTGATTTTTTTTCACGAGCTTAAAAAACTTGTTGGTATTCGGCTCGCGAGATGTGTAAGGAGCTTGAGCTCGTTTCTGTTCGAGCCGAGCTCGAGCTCGTGAGCTCATTCGAACTCGATTTGAGCTCGTGAATCATATAAACTCGTTTGAGCTTATTTTTATTGAAAGCTCGAATTGAGCTTGATTTAAGCTCGGACAATGTACAAATGAGAAGAATATCTTCAGTGCATTACAATATTACACACATTCAGTCCAACTGATTATTACAGTCATACATAATAGAAGCATAAGTTCATGATGAAACATTCTGTCCAAAGATTATATTCACTCGTTCCAAATTCAGAAAATTTAGTAATTCGAAATCGAAAGCAACACATTCCTAGCTGAGTAAAATACACTCTTCACTTATGAAATCTCTTCAAAGAACCACCAGATGCAAGATCCATCAAGTTGGAATAAGACCTCGAACCCATGATATGATACCTTATGCAATTTCTCTTCTCTTGAAAGTAGATTTGTTCAATTAACTCCCTATATGGCAATATAGTGATAGTATATATTGCTTGCTTCCAACTTAGCAACATCAATCAATGAACCAAAAACCTATATGAATCATGAAATAAACTAACAAATAACTAGCAGTGAAATTAAGTACAACACAACAACAAAATTAACCCATAGGCAGAGAAAGATGAGATAAGAATGCAGAGTAAAAGGGGATAAATAATCAATTGAAAAATAAGCACCAGCTAAGATCTTAATAACCCTAATCAGTTACTGATACAAATCCATATAATATCCATCAAAGCAGGGAAAATCAGACAATCCAAAAGCTGAGAAAGCTAATTTGTAACAAAGCCAAAAACAGATTCCTAACCTAACTTTGCAAAATCAAAAAGAGGGGAAAAGGAGAGGAAAGAACAAACAACCATTCCAACAAAAATAGCAAGCGCTGAAGAGCGACTAGATAACACCAAAATGGCAAACAACTTCAAGTATCATTGTGGATAAATACCCAGAAAATTATTTTTTTTAAAGGAAATGAAAACAAAGGGAAGAAAAAGAAAAGGGGTTTACCAAAGAGATTCCACCGAGACTAGTAAATACCTGAGCATCAGACTTCGAATTCACGACCAAACCAATTAGATGCACAAAGTAGGGGTGTGCAGAAAAACCTGACACGACTAATACAACACAAAAAATGACACGAAAAAACACGAAACCGAAAAAAAACACGATACGAAAATGACACAAACCACTAAAACACGACATTAAACTATTCGTGTTCGGATCGGGCATATCCCCTTATCGGATACCCGACACGAACCATTTAATTTAAAAAAAATAATTTAAAGGTAAGGTGATATGATACTAATATAAAAACATCCATTAAGAATCAATATTGCCAGCTAGCCCAGATGGTCTTGGCCCAAGTGTTCTATGATATCATCACCTAATGAACATCGATCATCGCTGATAACTCTAAACCCAGCACTAAAAGCGGACTCAGAAAGCACAGTAGTTACCGAAATTGATAAAATGCCTCGAGCCATCTTTGATAAGATTGAGTATGCCGACATGTGTTTTTTCCATCATCCCAAAACTTCCCAATTGTTGACTCCACAACCCAACAACACTCCTTCTTCAAGATACACATCAAGCTCCTTTCTAGTTGGCATATGATCATCATTTATTTTGACCCAATGTTCAAATTCGACCCTTCCACTATCAACATGATCTACATTGCCACTAGCATTGATATCATGAACAATATCACCACTTCCACTACTCCTCTCCTTTGCAACATAGTCTTCATAGAGCGAATGCAATTCATTCTTGATACGAGCAATCTTGTTTTGTGCTTCTTCTTCTCCATATAGTTGTGTGAAAGCATACTTTATATATTTCAACTTGTTTCTTGGATCTAAATCAGCTGCTACTATCATAAACAGAGAGCACTCATTCCAATACTTATCAAATTTCTCTTTCATCTTCTTAACCATAATCCTCATGAAATCTCTTGGCTCGTGCGCCATACCATCCAAGATATGTCTAATCTTCCAAATTTCAATAAAATACATCTTTGCAGTTGTATAGTCGCGATCTGAGAAAATTTGGGTTACGTGAATGAAATGTAAATTTTAGTTTTAGATTTACACAAACAAATTCAACAGCTTACAGATTCAGTAGCATACAAAATTTTCAACATCATAGAGATTAAAGATTTTTCAGATTCAAGAGTATACAGATTTTTCAGTAGCATACATATTACAAAATTTTCAGATTCAAGAGCATACAAATTTTTCATCAGCATACAGATTATAGATTTTTCAGATTCAAGAGCATACAGATTGTTCAGCAGCATACATATTACAGAAATCAGAATATAGAATGTACAATTCTAGATTTAACAATAAGCATACAGAAATCATAATGTACAATTCAAACTTGAAATTAAAGAGAAATGAATATTTAGGTTACCTTATAAAAATGGACAAGAACTTGCAAAGGTCACGAGCTACTTCCCAATCCTCGTCAGATGGCAATGAAGAGTATGAAGAGTCTCTGCTTGCATACCGTGCAAAAGCATCTTTGAAAATGAGTTCCCTTTCCAACATATGAAATGTTGAGTTCCGCCGCGTCACACAATCAAGAATCAACGATTTGTTGGTAGGCAATGACATATTATTCACAACTTCAGCCCACTTATGAAGACGAGAAGGGCTCAATGTTCTGTACTTCACACTTTCATGAACTTTCTCAATTGCACTCTTGAGAGGAATCAATCCATCTTGCACCAAGAGATTGAGGATATGAGCACAACACTGAATATATAAGATCTTCCCATTGAAGTAGAGCACACCTCTTCCCTCAAACTGTTCTTTCGAAGCTCGAATGGTTGCATCATTTGAACTTGCATTGTCGAATGTAGCTATGGAGATCTTATCCTCTATTACCCATTCACAAAGACATTCAAACATCTTATCAGCAATTGCAACTCCCGTGTATGGAGGGGGAAACAAGCAAAAATTCAATATACGGTTTGTAACTTCCACTTTGCGTCTAAGAAGTGCCTGATGATACACATACCCTTTCGTCTGATTGGAAGTCCACAAGTCCGAAGTTAAACTAATCCTACCAACATGGGCAAACATCTTCTTCACCTTTGCCTTCTCTTGCACATATAAATGCATTGCATGATCCTTAATAACAACACACCCACAAGGCTCATATTTCGGATTAAGCATCTTACAAAGTGTTACAAACAACTTGTGCTCGGCCATCTTAAAGGGATATTCATGGACCATGATCATCTTTGCTATCATATCTTTGATGGCTTGCTTCCTTGTCATACTTGTAAGGCAAAAGTGACCCACTACCAATCGAATCTTGGCTTAAGATTGATTGCACACCACCACTACCTTTACCTTTCCCCGAGATTTTAGCTTGACGAACAACGCAATTGTCAATATGCCTTTTTGTAAGAAGTCGTTGGGGCTCCCTTGCTAATGGAAAACTTAGCATTAAAATGGTTGTATACCACAATTCTTACCCCCTTTTCCATAATTTCAGTAACATCTTCCCAAACCGAGGAGGTCTTTCTTTTTTGTCTCTTTTTAGCAACTTGATCAGGAGTATCACTCACTGCTGGCACCTCAGGAACTTGATCAATTTCCTCATCAACACTTATAGGAGCTGTGGTGGAAGCCCCCACATCAACCGATTCAATTGGATCTGGAGTCGACATAATCTAAAAACATCAGTTTCATATTTAATGAGAAATATAACAATGAATGTAACATATGCTATATCATACATCCCACTCCCACCAAATTCAAGTCTCTGTACAGTGTACACTAGTGAGGTGAGACTATACATCACACAATGGTGATTGAAGATCAGTTTTTGAGATTGAATAACAACATAAGCAACAAATAATAAACATTACCAAGTTCATCATGAACCAACTTTCTATTAGCTATTCTTCTTCTCATAATAACACATCATTCACCAATGAACACATAATAACACATAAGCAGCAAATAACAAATCTCCAAAGGCAAATAACATAACACTAAATAAATGAAGCTGATAATTAGTGCTCAATCACTACAAAATAACAATATCTCATCAATCTCTTCCCCAAACCATCATTCACCAATGAACGGAACTCCTGAGACCACAACACAAATGCTAGTAAAATAAAACCCTAATTTCATGAGCACATATTCAATACGGTCAAAATGAAACATACTTCCAAATCATATTATAAATAAAATTTTGGGGGTAATTGAACTAACCAGGCTGGAGGCAGCAATTCCGACTTTCGACGAGCCAAGAGGTGGTGTCGAGGTGTGAGATGGGTCTGAGCTTCGAATGGAACTACCGGCGAGAACTGAGGGGTGAGAAAGAGCCAACGAAATAGACGAGAAATCAAAATATAAGTTCCAATCAAAATGGAGAAGGACTAGAGATCATAAGATTTATATCAAACCTGGCCAAGAGACAACGACTTGGACAATGCACCAAGGTCGGAGGAAGAACCATCGGCGAGACGAGCTCTGATAGGGTGATGCTTGAGAACGAGATCTCAGATCTGAGCAAAGTTATGAGAGCGGAGAGCCCTAGAAGGGAACAAACTGAATAAGTGAATGGAGCGGACTGGCTAGTGGTGGCATAAGGCAACGAGAAAGCCTAAAGAGGTTAAATAACATAAGGGTAATTTTGTAATTTCGCATTTAATACTCGCTCGTATTTGAATATGTTTGATCCCGATCCAAGTTTTATACGAGCCGATCCCGAGTGGCTTATCTCACATAACATCCCTAGTCGGAGGGGAGGTGGGGTCACCGGAGAATTCTTCATCACTGAAGAATGGGGCAAATTCTACCAGAGATGTGACCGTTGTGTTGGAGGATACGGAGAGTCAATCTCGGGGTAGCAAAGATATTAATGTGCTGGTAGGATACGTAAAAGTGAATGACCAATTAAAGGAGGGAGACGTTATAAAGCATGGGCACGTGACTAATGAGAAGGGTGAAAAGGTAAAGGGTGGGGGCAATCCTGTCTTTGATGCAGGTGTAGAAAATTCCAAAGATGGGGTCCAGGCTCACAAAGGAAGAATTTGTAAAAGGAAGTAATCTAAAATTTCCAAACCCGGTGGTGTTGGGCCATCATTCGCTATGATTTTGATAGCCCATGAAATCCCTTCGCACAAAGGCCCAAAGAAGAAACCAAAGCATCTCGAGTTACAGGTCCATGCTTTGTCCTGTCCGGTTTGAGAGGATTAGGTGAAGGAAGGAAATAGCCTCGAATGGGTGTTGCAGGAGGTAGGGGGAGGGCTCTCACAAATCCATGGAAGGTTTTAGGGAGAATAGAGGGAGGACGTGATGGGAGAAGAAGAAGGAGTCCAAAGCATCTCGAGTTACAAGCCCATCCATGGAAGATTTTGTATTATCTATTGGTCCCATTATTTTGCCTTAACTAGGAATATCTTATTATAGAATTGTTTTGGTGTGAGTAAAAAAATCTTTCTGAAGTGCCATAAGGTATATCTGTAACCATTGCGCCGTGGATGTTCTTGCTCTCTTCGAGAGTCGGATATCGAGGAATGAAGCGGACAAGGTTTGCAATGAAGCGACTATCCGGAGTATCTTGGGTGACCTTATTGTAGAAGGAGACTTCAACTATATTTTGAGCAAGGAAGAGACGAAAGGAGGAACTGTTATGGTTCATCTCGTTGGACCAACACAAGGGAGCTTCCTTCCAGGGAGGCTGATAACGGATAACATAGTGATTGCGCAAGAGATTATCCACTCTATGAGGAGAAAAAGAGGAAAGAATGGCTGGATTTTCCTAAAACTGGACCTCGAAAAGGCTTATTAATGTCTCAATTGGGACATCATAGAAGATACCTTGAAGTGGACTAGGTTACCAGAGAAGTGGGTGAGATGGATTATGGAATGTGTGAGGAGCTCTAGGATGCAATTACTTTGGAATGGGGAGATATCAAGGCAGTTCGTCCCTTCCCTTCCAGGGGTATTCGCCAAAGAGACCCTATCTCGCCTCATCTATTCATCATTTTCCTTGAGAGCCTGTCCCATTTGGTGAACGAAACGGTTGAGAACGGAGACTAAAACCCATCAAAGTGACTCGGCAAGGGTCTAGTATCTTGCATATGTTTTTTGCGGATGATATTCTGTTTTTCGCTGACGCTTCGATAAGACAAATGAGAGTAATCAAATCTTGCTTGGAGAAGTTCTGTGGTGCTTCGGGACAAAATGTGAGTTTGGAGAAATCAATTTTTTTTTTCATACATGGTAATATTAATGTCGTTCTAACCAACGATATTGAAGTCGAAAGCGGTGTTCAAGCTACCACCGACATTGGGTTGTACCTTGGGATCCCGATTTTTCACAAACGGGTGAAGGGAGTCCAGTTCGAGTACATTGTAGACAAATTCTCGGTGAGGCTGGACGAATGAAAATCTATGTTGTTAAGTTTCGCTAGAAGAATTACCCTCGCTAAATCGGTTCTAGAAGAAATTTTGAGATATTGTATGGATGTGTTGCCCCTCCCAACTAGCCTCTACAAAAGGATCGAAAAGACTATTAGGAGTTTTTATCTAGGGCTCTACGGAAAGCAAAATAAAATTGCATAAAGTGGCTTGGAAGGAATTAACGAAACCAAAGGCATTGAAGGGACTTGGTCTAAAGAACACGGTGTCCTTAAATCAGGTTGTTGTAGCGAAACTTAGCTGGATGTTCTTGACGGAAGAGGAGGGATTGTGAAGGGAAGTCCTGCAGGCGAAGTATGTGGGCACGTCCTTGGGGTCGTCCCCAAACACTTCTCAATTTTGGAAAGGCATCAGGTGGGGTCTTGGGGATCTCATCAAGCTCAATCTGAGGTGGAATCTAGGCATCAGAGTAAGCATTGATTTTTGGAGCGATAGTTGGGTGGATCAGGCTCCTTTAAGCCACCTTTACAGCAGTCCCGTGGGAGACTGCCCCATATGGAGTGTGGCGAAGCTGTGGGATGGAGATCGTGGGTGGAAATGGGAGATCTTTGGACACCTACTCCCCTCTGCTACTCTCTTTAAAATAGCATCTACGGCGTGCAAGGAAGGAGATGGCCGGACAAGCTAGAACCTCACAAAAGACGGAGACTATTTGATCAAGTCGGGATATGAGACCATAGAAATATGGGGGAATGGCAAGGGAACGATGCTGCTTTTTACAAAGCAATCTAGAACATTGGAATCAATGAAAGGGTTCGAATGTTTATTTGGATAGCTAGCAAATGAGGGGTCCTCAACAATATGGAACATGTGAGGCGAGGAATCGGATCTTCGACGGCTTGTCCCATCTGTAAGGATTTTGACGAATCTCTTGAACACCTCTTTAGGGATTGTAGTATTACAAAGTCTTTTTGGATGCAGGTTGCAGGAACTAGGAGTGCAGAAGGAAGCTGGAAGTTACCTTTTGCAGCTTGGATGAGGACGAATGTCCTTTCGAAGGAGAGGATCGGAGAGGGAGCTGATTGGAACGGTTTTTTTCCGGTGGCGATGTGGACATTATGGAAAAGAAGAAATTGCGTCGTCTTTAAGGATGTGTCCCCACTCCTGGTGAGGCCTAATTACTGCTTTAAGCGGTGGCCAAGTACAAGGAAGTTGTGAAGAATGCAAGCGGGGAGACCATGCCGAAGAGGAATGTTGAAAGGCTAATCAAATCTAAAAGGCCGGAGCGGGACTGGATTAAAATTAACCGCGATGGGGCTGGCACCAAGTACAGAGGAGCGGCTGCAGGTGAAGTAGCAAGGGGTGCGGGTGACCAGTGGGTGGGTGGGTTCGCGTTCAACATCGGGTCTTGCTCGGTTATGATGGCGGAGGGATGTGGAGTGCTCAAAGGGTTGGAGCTGGCTTGGAATTTAGGTTGCAGAAAGCTGATTGTGGAGACGGATTAGGAAGTTTTCGTCAAACCGGTGGGGCGGAAGATTAAGTCGTCTGACCCTAGGTCCATCCTGGTGGAGAAGTGTCAAGGCTTCATCCGTAAAGATTGGTACATCCAATTTCGTCATGTTTTTAGGGAGGCTAACTCGGTGACGGATACTCTTGTTGGTTTTGCTTTTGATTTGCCCTTAGGCTGTCATGTTTTAATGGAGCCACCTGCGTTTATTGTTTTGAACTTGGATTCAGATGTGATGGGGACTTCTTTTCCTCGCACATGATTGATTTAACTGTTTATGTTTGATTTAAGAAGTGAGCATGCTCCTAGTTTGGCCACCAAAAAAAATGCGCTAAGAACCATGAGGCGCGTTTCATTGGAAGATTGCTCCAAATTTATTTACTTTGCAAGAAAAGATAGACTATAAATGGAAATGCTACATGTTGAGGGTACCTAAACTCTTCCAGTCATGTAACTTTCTTCCCCCCTTAATCTAGTTCAATCGAGCTCGATCACTATGAATTTGAATTGAGTATCATATGACTCATCTAATAGTTGATTCGCTCACTCATAAACGACTCTATATGTTCAAGATGATTCAAATTTCAAACCCCTTTGACATGGGATATAGCCCCCCATATTCCCTCCATTTCATTCTATTTGTTGTTTGACTTTTCGACATGCTTGACTTTTTCAAAAGCAAAAAACCACACGCTAATAGCATGCATTTAGGTAGGCATAATAGGTTGCATTTAACTTAGTTAAGATGCATTTCATTGATGGATTAAGCACGATTTGCATATTAGTTCTCTATGTTGTCGGAGTCGGAATCTACATGCTTTTATTGATTATTTCAGGTAATGGTGGATCCGAGGAGAAGACATGAGTTGATAACGCATTGGATGAGAATGTCTAGTTGATCGAAGAAGCTTACATGAAGATCTCAAGAGGTCATGAGAAGAAGAAGCGAGCCTAAACGAAGAACAAGTCTGCAGAAGTTGTCGCCAGACATGCTGAACTTGTTTTGCACTTTCTGGAGGTCTCGATTGTTTGATTGACTATTAGGAACATGCGTTGGAAAACTCTTTCAGAGAGCTACAACTTTCCTGTTGAGAAGAAGAGCAAATTCAAGACGGATTTTCCGGGAAAGACCAATGCAGCGGCCGCCACATGGTGTGCAGCGGCCGCCGCCCGTGCCGATGCAAGAGGGAACGCTGATGCTGCGGCCGCCGCATTGGCCTCAGCGCCAGTATTCTGTGTTTTGATAACTAAAAACCCTAGATGCTTTTGTTTTGATTCATGGCCGACTTTGGATCTTTTATAAGGCCAATTTTAGTTTATTTTCCATAACTTCAATTCTATTCTACTCTTTTCATTCATCAGGCAATTAGAGAGAGAGCGATGTTCGCCATGGGCGACTAAACTCTCTTCGTTCTACTTGCAATTTGAAGCTTTATTTGGATTGAGTTGCGAGTTTTTGAATCTTGTTCCTTGTTTCCTATATTTGAATGTTTCAACTTCTTTGTGCTTGATTGTTTATTGTTTTGTTCTATCTTGTCTGGCCAACTTGTTAGATCAAATCAATTGCTAGGGTTTTGTAGATTCCTGATTGCGAACCTTAACCCAAGTAGCAAACTTGTCCCTTTAGGGCTGATTGAAATAATTGGATAGGTAGGAATGTTGGATGTGTTGTTAAATCCCTCTTTAGGGACTGCAAATACCTTGGTTAATCTATGAACTTAAAGCTATCAATTGGGTTAAATCCTTCTTTAGAGACTGTTTGATTGATAAGGGTTTCTAGGACTGATTGGACTAGTAACTATATTAGGTCGGGACAAGGGCATTCATAGGAAGACTAAAAGAACAAGAGGAAGTTACAATATCAATTCAACCAAATAAAGTGGATAGTTTGTAGGTAGAGCGATCTTCTCTAAATTGTTTTGCATCAACTTATTTATAGTTTAGTTTGTTTTCTTTCTTATTTCAATCACCCAAAACTCCCCTTTCTACTAATTGATAAATACACATTGATGAGAAATACTTGATTCTCTGTGGGATCGACCTCTTACTTACTTGCTATACTAGTTTGTAGGTTTGAGTTTTACTTTGATACGGTTTACGCGACAAAAAATCGACCATCAAATTGGCACCGTTGCCGGGGAATCAAGTTTATTTCTTTGTTGTGTGTATTTATTAATTTTTGTTTATATATCTAACTTTGTTGTGAACCTATCTTACTGGTCACAACACCCTTGCTACTAACTTTTTCAAGATGTTGAGATTATCGCAGTTTGAAGGTGAGAATTTTCACCAATACTTCAGGAGATTGCATGAGTATGTGGACGACCTTGGTTCATGGGGTTATCAATTCAGCATCCGAGATATGCTTTTGTGCATAATTGATGGGATGACTGTTGAGACACGAGCGCTTGCTGAGCACCTGAGTAACGGAGGCCTGAAGCGGTTAGGAGGATTGTCGGGGTTGTGGGATTTTTTCTGTTATATGGATTACCATGTTGCACAAGAAGAATTGCTCACCATGCAAGAGCAAGCTGAGAGCAGTAAGAACTTGGAGAATCAGATGAATAAACTCATTCAAATTTTAAGTGCAAAAGGTGAGAAGGAAAGGGACTTAGAAGAAGGAGTTGAAGTCGTAACGGAGGGTGAAAATTCTTAGAAGCGGCAACCGCCGCACTGCTTCTAATAAGCCCCCATCGACGTCTTCTTCTCTTGATTTTGAGAAACCCACCCCACCACCCGTTGAGGCTTTAAAGGATGCAAGAGTGGAAGATCCTATCGAAGTCATTACACTTAGTTCATTCCCTCCTATGTGGTTTCAACATGACAATGACATGCCGAATGAGGAGGAATTGGTTGCAGACAACGATAGTTTCTTAGATGATGGAGGAGATGATCTAGTGCTTCCTGACTTGGAATCTCATGAGTCGACACATGAGGTTACATGTGATGGGTCTCCTACTCCATCTGCAACATCCATTCTGATCTCGCCCATTGATGAACCAGGTCTAGAGCCATCAGTTGAGGCTCAAGAGGTAATAAAGGTAAACTTTTGCAATTTTGAAGGTAATGGTGATTGTTTTAATCCTTTTGATTGTTATTTTGAACAGCCACCAGCGGAACTGTGATGGTGATATCATATTCCTTCTACAGAGAGTCATGCTAGACTCTTTGATAGATTGAAAGGGTTCTTGAGTTCCACATTTTATGCTTTCAATCTATTGTGCTATGATGTTCTTTGTAAGATGTGTGCACAGGAATATGATATGCTACTGAGGGCCTTGACGATGTCTGAGAGATAAGGTCTTGAGATTGAGAATAAGTCAAGCCAATGACATTAAAGAAAGGCGCTTCTCGGGAGGCAACCCGAGGTAAGTTTTCTTTCTCTTTCCTTGTCCTTTTCCTTCACCTTGATTATATTTGATTCACTTTTGTTGTCTTTACTGTTTCATTGAGGACAATGAAAACTTTAAGTGAGGGGGAGAGGAATTCAGTATATAGATGCATATAGGAGATCATATTTCAATTTCTGCATCATGTTTAATTTCTGTAATCATATTTTTATTAATTTTGTTTATTTTCGTATATATAAAAAAAATTCGAAAAAACCAAAAAATAACCATGCATCGCATGCATATGTGTTATTCAAATACCCATCTAGCCTAGTTTGTCCTCTAATTTAAATTTCAAGCATGATCATATATATCCCAGGGAGTTTTGGAAGTTTAGGCCTTGTCTATATTTGATTTTTGTGGAACACGAGCTAGCAAATATAATTGAGCATGTATGATTGAGCTAAAGTATGATTGAAGTCCTAAAAACATGACCATGTGTGAATGTTTGACCTTATTTGAATTCTTTTACTCATTTGTGTGAATTACTTTCCTAGTGTTGCTACCTCTTGGCATTGACTGCAATATCTATTTTTAAGGACCGATGCACATGTTTGATTGCTTGCGGAATTTATGTTATATTTTGAGTCTTTTGCTTGAATTTGTACATATTTAGTGAATAAGGTGGCAATGATTGATGCACTTAGTAACCGGATCTATGCATGACACCCATGGGTATGATTCGCGCAAAACAGTGTTGAAAACTATCCACTAGGAGAGAAAGCTTGATCATTGAGTAACCAGGTTCATTCATGACACCCATGTTTGCAACTTGCGTCAAAAGATGCTCAAATGGACTTCATATTAGTAGATTGAGGTGTTGATAGACCGGGGCTATTCATGACACCCATGTTTGCGCCTTGCGTAAAGGAAGCACCCATGTTTTGCATCAACTTGTTTATAGTTTAGTTTGTTTTCTTTCTTATTTCAATCACCCAAAACCCCCATTTCTACTAATTGATAAATACACATAGCTGAGAAATACTTGATTCTCTGTGTGATCGACCTCTTACTTACTTGCTATACTAGTTTGTAGGTTTGAGTTTTACTTTGATACGGTTTACACGACTAAAAATCGTCCATCAAATTGGCTTCAGTTTATTTTATTTTTTTTTGAAACGGAAAAAATTTGGCCATAGGGCTAAGCTCTATCAGCCAAGAGCATCCTTTCGGATGAGACTACGCAGAAGAGAATCATCAGGTGTCATAGAACCAAGTGAAGCGGATACTAGTCGTGACAAACGATCAGCCAATAGATTAGCTTCCCGGAAAACATGACGAATCTCGACAGAACCAAAGAAGCCCAACGAGACTAGACTGTCTGAGACAATCATATCCGAGTCTCCGGTAGGCTTCCCCAAACCTTTTAAACTTTTTATAATTGTAAGGTTGTCGCCTTCTACTATTAGTTATTGGATATTCAGGTTTTTCGCAGCTAGGATGCCATTCCAGAGCCCTAGGCTTTCGCAACCGCATACCGAGTCTATTGGTGATGGACCCCACCCGCAAGAAAAAAGAGAACCCTTGGAATCACGAATGATAAACCCAAAAGTGCCCTTATTGTCTGAAGAGAGAGACCCATCAAAATTTAGTTTATGGGTGTCTTTTGGCGGGGCTTCCCATTTGGTTCGTTTCCTTTTAGAATTTGATTTTGGTTTAGAAGTGATTGTTGTATCTGTAGTATTATCCTTTATATTTTCACCTATTTGGGAGGTTGTCCAGATGAATTTCTGGTCTTTTTTGAAAGCTATGATCTTTCTTATGTCCGGGGTTAAATTTCTGGTCTTTTGTGATTCTTTCTATTTCATCGTTTGGTAGAAGTCCTTGTAGGTTTCTAAATAATTTGTTCTTGTCCCATATTTTGTTTTCATTAATGAAGTGTTTTATGTTTAGTGATTCATCAATCTGCTGAGTTAATGGGATAAATGTTTTTAGTGGGGACTGGCCCAACCAGAGATCATTCCAGAAATTTATCGCTGAGCCGTCCCCAATAGACCACTGGAGGCCATTTTTGAACAAAGGAATTAATTTTATTAGTTGTGCCCATTGCCATGAGGCGCCCCCACGTTTTCGGTAATTTAGTATTTCATTTGTTTTTAGGTATTTTTCTTTTATTAGTTTAACCCAAGGGTTGTTTGGTTCTGCTAGTATTTTCCAAAGTAGTTTCATTTGTAGTGCTTTGTTCATGTCTTCTGAGCTACGGAGCCCTAGCCCTCCATTTTCCTTTGTTTTACATACATCGAACCAGCTGATTAGTGGTTTATGGTTTGTACCCTTGTTCCAAAGAAATTGTCTGTTGATTCTGTCCAGGTCTGTGTGTACTGCTTTTGGTAACATGAAGCATTGCATTATATGTAAAGGTTTTGCTGAAAGCGTTGTTTTGATCAGTGTACATCTTCCAGCCTCTGAGAGACAATTTGCCTTCCATTTGTGTAGTTGAGATTTCGTATTTATTATTAGATCCTTGAAGTCATCTTTCGTTACCCGTCCTTCAATGATTGGGCAACCAAGGTAGCATCCCAAATTCGGTGTGTGAGCGATTTCTAATTCATTTCGGATCATATTTTTTTGTGATGGTAAAATGTTTGTAGATGTTTGGAATTGGGATTTATGTCGGTTTACACGTTGCCCTGACAGAGCGGTGTAGTCCCTTAAGATTTTGTTGATTTGATCACAACCAGTTTTACTAGCCGAAGCAAAGATGACAATATCATCCGCGAAGGCTAGAAAAGGAATTCTTGTTCCGTCTCTTGTCAATTTTATACCCAGATGGCTCTGTGGTTTAATCGATTCATTGTAAAGACCTCGAGCAAGGATTGCAGATACTATTAAGAATAGATAAGGGGATAAAGGGTCGCCTTGACGAAGGCCCTTTTCGGGGAAGAAGATATCCGTGGGTTCATTATTTACTAGTACTGAGTAAGTAACAGTGGTGATACATTCCTTAATCCACTCTGTGAATCTGTTTGAGAAACCTAATTTGAGCATAGTGGAAAGAAGGAAGCCCCACTCCACCATGTCGAAAGCTTTTTCCATGTCTAGCTTTACCGCCATCCATCCCGTTTTACCTTTTTTCTTAGAGAAAGAGTGGAAGATTTCATTTGCAATTAAGATGTTATCCTGTATTGATCTACCCGAGGAGAAAGCGCTTTGTAGGGGATTGGTTATTTTGGGAATGATTTTTTTTAGCCTTGATGCTAGTACTTTGGATATTATCTTGTATGTTGTTGAACAAAGGCTTATAGGCCTATAGTGCGACGTTGTGGTTGGGTTTTCTATCTTCGGTATAAGAGCAATGAACGTATGGTTTGTTTGTTTTAAAATCCGTCCACTAAGGAAGAAACTCTTTACTGCTTTGATTACAGAAGGTTCTACAATGTGCCTATATTTTTTAAAGAACCCAGCCGGGAACCCATCGGGTCCTGGAGATTTGTCGTTTGCTAGACTGAAGACCGCTTTTTTAATTTCTGCATTTGTGACTGGTCTAATTAGCCAGTTATTATCGTCATTTGTAATTTCGTTTTCTATATGGTTTAGTAGGTTGCTGGGCATCTGCTGTCTTCTTTGAAGTGAGTATCTTTGACTGAAATCATGTTTGATTAGTTTTCTTATTTCATCTTCGCTGTTGATTGTTATACCTGCTGTGGTTTGGATATGTTTTATTATATTTCTATTGCGTCTTCCAGTTGCTATTTTGTGAAAGTATTTGGTGTTTGCATCAATGGATTTTACATGTGTCCTCTTAGCTCGTTGTCCCCAGTATTTCTGTTGATAGGTTAAGAGTGTAGCGTGTTTTGTCGTGAGTCTTTTGATTTTATTGTCTAGATCGTAGTTATAAGCTTTAGAAAGCGTGTTCTGCAGCTCTAAAAGTTGTGTTTCAACTTGTTTTATTTGTCGAAAAACGTTTCCAAAGGTTACTTTGCTCCATATCTTACTCTTTCTTTTCACTTCTTGTAGTTTCTTTGTTAATTTAAACATTTGGGAACCCGACAAGTCAAGTCTCCAAGCCGAGCGCACAACGTTAACGTAGTCCGCTCTTGTGGTCCAAGCCATTTCAAATTTAAAGGGTTGCAATTTTGGCTTTTGGTTATCCATAAGATCTAGAGTGATTTGAGCATGGTCAGATTTCAAGAAAGCGTGGTTTTTAGTGCAGAGGTTGGGAAATTCTTTTAGGATAGAATGACTTACAATCGCACGGTCCAATTTTTCATATATATTATCTGCACCCTTTTCACGTTTTCTCCAGGTGAAGTTATTACCAGTTGTTGGAGCATCGACCAAATTATGGGTGCTTATTATATTTTTTAGTCTTGTAAATCTGTGAGTAGTTGGCGTTCTGCCACCTTGCTTGTCGCTTGGATCTAGAATTTCATTTAAATCCCCCATGATAATGAGAGAGTCCTTTGATTTGCGAATGTAGTCTTCTATAGAACCCCAAAATTCATTTTTTTCATTTGCATAAGGTGTTGCGTAAATAAAGAGGATTTCTATTGCAATGTTAAGTTTCGTATTGGTGTAATCTACTTGGATAATTCAGTCCGTGGAGTTTCTAATAGTGAGGGTTTCATTTTGGAATTGTGATTCCTTCCAGAGAAGGCATAGACCTCCGGAAAGGCCAATTGACGGTTGAAAAAACATTTTGTCGAATCCGGGCTTCCTCCAGCAGCTTTCTGGTGGTGGGTTTATTAATTTTGTTTCTGCCAGCATTAATATTTTAATGTGATCCGATCTAGCAGTAGATTCGATATGAGTCCAGACATTTTTCCTACTAAGCCCTCTGACATTCCAAAAGCTAAATTTCATTAAGAACAAGTTGGGGGGTTTTGGTACCTTAGAGAGTTAGGACCATACTTAAAGTGTACATGGTTATTGCGGTTGTTTGTATAGATTTTGATTTTGGAGCTAACATTTTTAGTGATTTCATGATTTATAGTAATAGTCAAGTAGGCAAACTTTTTGTTTGAAAGGAAATAATTTGTTTGGAGTGTTTCAAATTCTGGCGTTTTGTTTGTTAAAAGACTTGCTTTTGGTTTTCGCATATGGGTAGCGACACTGTCAGAGTTTTGTTTCTGAACAGTCCGACATATAAGGTAAGTTACAGCAATCTGCATGTCCATAAGCAAGGGTGAAAAAATATACAAATCATAGAGGAGAAATTGTTTGAGTATTGTTAATATGTGCAATTTAGACACGGGTATAATTTGCCATACTAGACAAAATAAAGCTGTCCAAAGTTTCAGGTTGACATTTTTGTGAAGAAATGTGAAGAGCATAACCCATGTCTTACCAGCTCTCCTTAGGGTGCAATATATGTGAAAGGTACATGTAAAGTTCCATGGAAGAGAAAAAAAACTTAGACAGCTGCAAACCTTCCACAGGCCTTTAAAATTTTGGTATTGTTGGGTCGATGAGAGGAAGGATATTCCATTCTTATCATTATTGCAGCTGCTCCCCATGCTTAGAACTGTTGTGTTGTAGTTGAGATCCTGGATTCTCTGTGTCCAAAGTGTCTTTTTGTCCATAGTTGTCTCCCATCTTTTCTTGTTGAGAATCTGTATGGGTTGAAAACACAAAATTTGCTCGAGAGACAAGCTCCCTCGAGCAGTCTTAGTACAAAGTTCACAGTTTTGTGTATGATAGAAGAGCGTTTTATGTATTTGGTAGTTAGTCATAGGGTTTGATTCATAAAACTGAACATAAATTCTGAACAAAGTATGCCCCCTTAGCATATTGTTATAAAGGAAGCAGTAAATGAAAACCCAAAGTATAGGTGCTAGGTGTGTTTTTCTTTTTAACTTGAGGGCTATATCTTTTAGGTTAGAGTATTGATCAAGAGTGAAAAAATTAGCAACACTCCGAAAGCCATGATGATCAATATAGCAGTGACAAAGTAGCCAAGTAGGAAGACTTGGATATGTATTTCCAATAGGGTTGAGTGTGATATCAATCCATCCAGGCAAGCCTGGAAACCAAATTAAAGCACACATCTTCACAACTGTCAACAGGCAACAGTGAAAGAAATCCCAAATGTGGAGAGCTAAGTGTGTAAATATTTTAATCTTAAGAACTGTAACCTTTTGGTTTTTCAAGTAAAGAGCAAATATTAATAGACTTGTAATGCTCCTAAATCTGTGATAAGTACTATAACAGCAATATAGTAGACAAGTAAGAAGTATTGGAAATGTATATCTTTTAGTATTAAATGAGATAACAATAACAGCAGTCAAGAAGGAGATCCAAACTGAAGCAATCATTATCTGTATTGTAAGGAGGTAAATTTTTATAGAGTAGATGGTAGAATTAAAAGAGACATGACTTTCTATTACACCCAGACCAGGTTCAGATTCATGAATTTTAGGTGTTTTTTCATGAGTTTCAAAACAGAAGTTTTGAAGACAGAAACAACAGAATTCCAACAGTGTAGTTTGCCAGTACAATGTTGAGATCAAGTAGTTTATGATTAAAATTTGAGTTGGAAGGTGTAGGTTAGGTGGTATCATGACAATGCAAGTTTCTAGCAGTAAATAGGTATTTCTAAACTGAGATTGGGACCTTGCACAAAAGTAGCATGCAACAAGAAAACTAGCAGCTGAGTATTTAAGTAAGAAGTCTTCATGACCAATGCCAAAGCACGTAATCGAGGAGTAAATAAGGTTAAAATTAAATATAGCTATACAGTTATGATTGAAGCTAGCAGTGAAGTTATTTTGGGTTTGTGACAACCTTACTAGTAACAAATTAGAGATCTGATCAGTAAGAAGCAATAAAAGCATGCTCTGGTAATACCATAGTTCATAACATGGAGTTTGATTTATGACTAGAGATAGATTGCAAGCATTTGGAGAAGCAAAGTGAGTAGGATAGAGGCAAACCCATAGCCAATAGCAAGCAATGCTCAAGTAGTTATAACTAACCAAATACCAAGATATTATGGATTTTTCACAATACAAATCAAGATTTTGCCATCAATTAGAACTAGAGTTTTTTTGCAAAAACTATTGGATTAGTAGAGTGTTTTATAGATGGTTCTTGTTTTGAATTAGATAAAAGATCTAGATTGATTCTAACCGGTATTAGACAGTTGTGAAGTTCTAAGTTAGTTGGCAACAGTACTAAGAAAGATTTCAACATTAAATTAGTATGGCTAGTCCGAGAGTGGGATTTAGAACAGCTAGAGTGGGATTCCAGAAAATCAACAGCAGATGATTTTGGTAAGAGTTCTCCATGAACAAGGCAAAAGCACCCATTCATAGAAGAAATAAGGTTAAGAGTAGGTATAGTTGTGCAAAGATGGTAGAATACAGTCATTGAAAAGAGCTTACAAGCATCAGATTGAGCTCTCCCAAAGAGCCTGACATTGGTAGCAAATTGATACTGGGGTTGAATCTGCTGGAACTGATTAAAGAAAGAGCCAAGGTCGAGTTTTCCCTTGCCTTTAACACATTTCAGTGGAAAAGGAAGGTTGGGTTTTTTGTGAGTTGTTTTGGGTGTCGGTGAATCCTCAACGAGGATCCCCTTCCCTTTGATTTGGGTTTTTTTGGGTGTCGGTGAATCCTCTACGAGGATCCCCTTCCCTTTATCAATTTGGTTTGACTCCATTAAAGCAATAGAGTGCAGATACAACGACCAACAATAGAACACAGAGTAATTTTGGTTAAGAGTAACAAGAAGCAATAACAGAGAGTTAGGGGAAAGAGAGGTATTTAATTTTGAAGCACAAAAACTTAAATAGTAGTGGTTGAACTTCAAGAGCAGATGCGAAACCACAAATTCAGCAAGCAACTGTATTATGAGATAGGAAGAGAGGGATTTGAAAGCATACCTGTCACATATGCAAACCGGAGAGCACATAAAGAGATGATGGAAATCCCGTTGACAGAGATCCAAGGCCAACAGACCAAGCCACCCAAGACGTGTTGGTCTTGATGAATGTTGAATGTGATCTCGTGTGATCTGTATGCACATGTTTTCCTTGATATGGATGGACTTGCTCCGCGAGGTAAGCAATCCAAGTGCAAGTGCTTGATTCCGAGATGTTGGTGATAGTTTTGTTTGTCCATGAGGCCTTTCAGATTTAATTTTCTCTAGAAGCTTGATCTGCAGAGCATATGAATATCTATATTGCACGAAAGTTGAGCAAACATATTGATAAAGGTAATACATAGCATAATGTAGGTAGTGCAGTTTACATGTAGGCTGAATTTGACAGGAGAGTTTGGATTCGTGCTTTATGAAAACAATGGGGGTATCAAAAGCTCTCTCATACAAGATGACATCCATTTCAAGATCAAGTTTCCCTTTACCCTTATCACTCTTGAGTGATTTGGAGGGAGTTGTGGATTTGTGGGTGTCACCCGAAGGCTTCCCGCTAGGTTGGGTAATTGTGGGTGTTGATGAGGCCCCATTGGGACCCCCCTTTCGTTTTGGAGGTTTTTGATTTTCCATTAAAGCAAAGTAGTACCGATTGAAACCAAGATCGATGAAAAACACAGCAAGTATTTGGAGGAATTCAAATGCTTTTATGATTATAAAGCTAACAGGTATAAACATACCCTCCATTTTTGTTGTCAGTTTCCAGGTACATGAGTGTCTAAGAAAGGAGTGGAACCAATTACATAATCTGGAAGGAGATTTAATGAAATACTTGTTTGTAATAAATTTAACAGCGAGTTCACTTACAGAAGATATCAAATGAGCATTATACAACTTCAGCTTATGAGTAGTTTCAACACTGTGAACAAGAATGAGAGTTGGCCGAGGTCCCTTGTAGTAATTTTGTGCCTGCAAAACAGTTTGATGATGTTTCTCAAGAGGGAGTCCCCTTTGAGGATAATGAGTATGCAACCCTTGTGAGACAATTGGCTTCAGTATATAGATGCATATAGGAGATCATATTTCAATTTCTGCATCATGTTTAATTTCTGTAATCATATTTTTATTAATTTTGTTTATTTTCGTATATATAAAAAAAATTCGAAAAAACCAAAAAATAACCATGCATCGCATACATATGTGTTATTCAAATACCCATCTAGCTTAGTTTGTCCTCTAATTTAAATTTCAAGCATGATCATATAAATCCCATGGAGTTTTGAAACTTTAGGCCTTGTCTATATTTGATTTTTGTGGAACACGAGCTAGCAAATATAATTGAGCATGTATGATTGAGCTAAAGTATGATTGAAGTCCTAAAAACATGACCATGTGTGAATGTTTGACCTTATTTGAATTCTTTTACTCATTTGTGTGAATTACTCTCCTAGCGTTGCTACCTCTTGGCATTGACTGCAGTATCTATTTATAAGGACAGATGCACATGTTTGATTGCTTGCGGAGTTTATGTTATATTTTGAGTCTTTTGTTTGAATTTGTACATATTTAGTGAATAAGGTGGCAATGATTGATGCACTTAGTAACCGGATCTATGCATGACACCCATGGGTATGATTCGCGCAAAACAGTGTTGAAAACTATCCACTAGGAGAGAAAGCTTGATCATTGAGTAACCAGGTTCATTCATGACACCCATGTTTGCAACTTGCGTCAAAAGATGCTCAAGTGGACTTCATATTAGTAGGTTGAGGTGTTGATAGACCGGGGCCATTCATGACACCCATGTTTGCGCCTCACGTAAGGGAAGCACCAAGACAAGAAAAAAGAAAAGAAAAAAAGAAAAGAAAAAAAAAAGAAAAAAAAAAGTGTCACATTTATTTAGTTGTCTTTATTGTGTCCCGCAAGTAATGACATTTTGATAGATATTTGGTGATATGGTGGTCAATGTCTATGAGCTTAGTGCATTTTGGATTGAGTTGAGAGTTGTACCTTAAAGCCTAAACACATGAGTGAAACACATATTTCTGGTGAGGTTGGATGATGTCTACTTCTAAGCTTTGATCACTGAAATACATGCTATGACGTTTATTTGCTTGGTTTATGTTTTCACCTGCTATGATGTTGCTTTTTGATGAGGTTGAAACTTGAAAGGATTCCCTGTGGGATGCGTTGATTCGTGTTCATTCTATCATTGCTTGAGGACAAGCAAAAGTTAAGTGTGGGGGATTTTGATAGCATGCAATTAGGTAGACATAATAGGTTGCATTTAGCTTAGTTAAGATGCATTTCATTGATGGATTAAGCACGAATTGCATATTAGTTCTCTATGTTGTCGGAGTCGGAATCTACATGCTTTTATTGATTATTTTAGGTAATGGTGGAGCCGAGAAGGAGACATGAGTTGATAACGTATTGGATGAGAATGTCTAGTTGATCGAAGAAGCTTACATGAAGATCTTAAGAGGTCTTGAGAAGAAGAAGCGAGCCTAAACGAAGAACAAGTCTGCAGAAGTTGTCGCCAGACATGCTGAACTTGTTTTGCACTTTCTAGAGGCATCGGTTGTCCGACTGACTATTATGACCATGCGTTGGAAAGCTCTTTCAGAGAGCTACAATTTTCTTGTTGAAAATAAGAGCAAATTCAAGACGGATTTTTCGGGAAAGACCGATGCAGCGGCCGCCGCCAGGGCCGATGCAAGAGGGAATGCTGATGTTGTGGCCGCAGCATACATGCGGCGGCCGCCGCATTTGCCGTCAGCGCACTAAAAACCCTAGATGCTTTTGTTTTGATTCATGGCTGACTTTGGATCTTTTATAAGGCCGATTTTAGTTTATTTTCCATAACTTCAATTCTATTATACTTTTTTCATTCATCAGACAATTAGAGAGAGCGATGTTTGCCATGAGTGACTAAACTCTCTTCGTTCTACTTGCAATTTGAAGCTTTATTTGGATTGAGTTGTGAGTTTTTGAATCTTGTTCCTTGTTTCCTATATTTGAATGTTTCAACTTCTTTGTGCTTGATTGTTTATTGTTTTGTTCTATCTTGTCTGGCCAACTTGTTAGATCAAATCAACTGCTAGGGTTTTGTAGATTCCTGATTGCGAACCTTAACCCAAGTAGCAAACTTGTCCCCTTAGGGCTGATTGAAATAATTGGATAGGTAGGAAGTTGGATGTGTTGTTAAATCCCTCTTTAGGGACTGCAAATACCTTGGTTAATCTCTGAACTTAAAGTTATCAATTGGGTTAAATCCTTCTTTAGGGACTGTTCGATTAATAAGGGTTTCTAGGACTGATTGGACTAGTAACCATATTAGGTCGGGACAAGGGCATTCATAGGAAGACTAAAAGAACAAGAGGAAGTTACAATATCAATTCAACCAAATAAAGTGGATAGTTTGTAGGTAGAGCGATCTTCTCTAAATTGTTTTGCATCAACTTGTTTATAGTTTAGTTTGTTTTCTTTCTTATTTCAATCACCCAAAACCCCCCTTTCTACTAATTGATAAATACACATTGCTGAGAAATACTTGATTCTCTGTGGGATCGACCTCTTACTTGTTATACTAGTTTGTAGGTTTGAGTTTTACTTTGATACGGTTTACGCGATTAAAAATCGTGCATCACACGCCATCCATTTTGAAAAACATGTCACTTTACTATTTATACACTATTTTTAAGAAGCTACTATATAAAATATTTATTGTTTTTATTTATTTTTTATTACATACTCATTACTAATACGTATTGCATATGTTAATTAAAATATATCATTTTAGATATTTGCACACTTTTTAATAAAATAAACAAAAATACACTTATACTAATAATTATTACTCTACCTTTTTATTTTTTCGAAAACTGCAACTAGCATCCACATGATCATTACAACTACAAGGGTATATTTTGATTAAATGAGGGAGTATGAAATTATTAAAAAAAAAGTTATATTTTGTAAATTTTTTATTATTATAAAAAAAATACGTAAATAATAAATGATATGTTATAGAAATGAAGGTAATATAAAATATCGACATTTACAACTTTTTTTAATTTCATATTTATTAGTACCATTTTGTAATTTAATGATTATTGGTAACAAGTACTGCAATATGAAATTATAAAAAAATTTAAATAAAAATGTTGATATTTTAAATAGTTTTTAGCTTATTAAAAATTGTATAAAAAAATACAAATATAATGAAAAGGAGGGAGCATGGTTTAGTTAATGAGAAAAATAAATCAAAAAATAGTTTTTAGCTTATTAAAAATTGTATAAAAAAATACAAATATAATGAAAAGGAGGGAGCATGGTTTAGTTAATGAGAAAAATAAATCAAATAATCCAATCTTAACTAAGTAGTGAACAAATAATCCAATCTATTGTGCAAAACTGCAGTTGTCAAAGATGCAATATGAGATAAGTCACGAGTTCATTCTCTCTTCCTCTTACTTATAAATTATAATGGATCGATCATCCAAGCATTAATAGTGTCTATCTAATGGGGGGAAAAAATACAATGTGAGACGAATGATTCGATTCTAGCTTGGAGTAATTAAGTTTTTTTTCCCCCCCTATATGTTTTGGACAATTCAGAGATAATTACAGTACTCCATTTGATATAAGTAGACTAGAAAATGTAAGGAGTAAATGAATGTCACAAGGTGGAGGTGGTGGTCTGGTGAGTTATCGGTAGCTAAAATATTGGATTGTTTGGGTTATTTCTCCCTTAAATGAGAAGCAAAAGAAAGTAGTTGACGCTGTAATTAAAACAAAGAAGAAGAAGATGACAACTGGGGGTGCAAATCAGATCACGTCATCACTAATTCACTATCAAATCTGATAAATCTGAATTAATTACCCCAAATGCTACCCAGAGGGGCAGTGAGTAAGTACTGCATATACCGTCAGTCGCCAGAGCTCTGACGTGGCCTCCGGTGGCAGTGCCCTCCAACCACGCCGCCGTCTAAATACCTCATCATCTTATCACACCCCCCTCTGAATTAATGCACTTCCAAAATCCCTCTGCTCCTAATCATTTTACTAGCCAGATATGGCTGTCATTTGCACCAGTCACCCTAGCTAGTTCAGATTCCTGCATGCCTCTTCCTTCACTCCCCTCCCTCTATAAATTGGGGTACTACCTCTACAGCAAACCCTACCCTTTACCCCCTCTTCTATTTCTTACTTCAGCAAAATCTGCATTGGTTCTCCCAACCTTGGCTTATAATAAGATGACAAGATTCACGCTCATCTGTTTTGTGTTCCTCTTAGTGGCTGTGGACCAAGTTTCAGCTGCTTCAACTGGTCTCTCTCTTTGCTATCTTTGTGTTCCATTAACTTGGCTCTTCTATTTTTTAAGTTTCTAACATGTAATTTGTGGTCGTTTTGCAGGTTGCACTTCTGGATATGGATGCATCTACCCCAAGTTAGCTGAATATAACAGAAAGGTTGAAGCTTTTTTCAGTGTCTTCGTTCATTTACTGCCCTACTTTTTATTTTCCTGTGTTTTGAGTTTGTTGGTTTTGATGCAGATGCTGATGGCTATGAAGAGGAGCTCAGTTGAGAAGCTGAAGAGAGATGGTGAAGTCAGTGGCTCATCAACAACCAGAGAGAGTGAGCAGACGAGGTTCAATGATGCAGAGTTGAGATCTGTTCCAGCTGGACCAGACCCATTGCACCACAATGGTGGGACCCCAAAGATGCCCAAAAGTTCACCCTGAACCCTTTCTCCCTTAAACTTGTCTGTCAAGCAAAGTCCTGAACCCTAGCCATCCAGAAATTTTGACCCATCTATATAGACTAATGAACTAGTACTGCTCCTTGCTTACCAATGGCTAGTGTTAAGTTTTAGGAAGTGAGTCTCATTTTTCAGTGGTAATGCTGTTAAGTTTCAAGTGTCCAGGCAGGTTACCTTACCTCCCTAGTATGTTTTGATCACTTTTGTGTGCGGCCAGGAATCAAACAATATGTATAGACTTGTTCTTTTGGATTCATCTGACATCCATCTACTTATTTATTAAATATCAGGGCTTTCACTTTCTTTGCTCTGCTCTGAGGTTTTACTGTGTTTAGGCATTTTTTGCATCCACATTCCCCAGAGTTAGAATCAACATTACATCACTTTTTAACCAGTTCTTCTAAATAAAAGATAAAAAAAAAACAAAGAGGAGAGAATAACACATGTTTGATCCAGATGGAATCAAAGGATTTTTTGGACTTTCATACCACTGTAGTATTAGCTATTGGAAAATTTAGCCAAAACTTTGTTTCACTTTGAAGATAATTTAGACTTGACTTGTGTAGATGTTGAAACATGTAGTTCTTAATGCTTAATTGCCTTTTACATTTCTCTTTAATTACACTTTTGAGTAATATAACAATTTTAATGCGAAACAATTTTGGTATAAAAGGAGGCAAAGATTTAAACATTACCCTTCTTAAGACTCTGAAGTTGTAGACTGAGGAACATATCCATACATCATCAACTGTAGAGACAAAAGATCCAACATTGCACAAATAGATCCCGCATCTGAATGGGATTTGTCACCAGCAACAAATTCATGAACACTGTCACCGATCTCGATTAAGCTGATTCCGGGTGTCTTTTGTATCCCATGAGCCTTCATCTTTCTTCTCACCTTGCCTGAACCCTCCCAACTGCCAGCTGCTGCATACAAATTAGCCAACATCACATAGTTCAAATCACAGCCCGGGGCCAACTCAGCTATGTAATTCATCAACATCTCTGCCAAGTGAACATCATCACAGTTTCTACAAGCAGCCAACAATGACCCTAACACAACTTCGTTCGGTTCCATAGGCATTTTAGCAATCACGTTTAGGGCCTCTCGCAATCGCCCTGCACGGCTATATAGGTCTACCAAACACCCATAATGTTCGATTCTGGGTGGGATGCGGTTCTTTCTCTGCATTTGATCAAAGAGCCTAAGCCCCTCGTCGACGAAACCTGCATGGCTACAAGCAGATAGTGCTCCAGTAAAGGTGACCCCATCTGGGATGAACCCCTTGTTCTGCATCAAATTGAAGTATCTTAATGCCTCTTCAGCATGCCCGTTCGAGGCAAAGCCATTGATGATCGAATTCCATGAAACTACACTATGAGTTGACATCTCATCAAATATTTCCCGGGCAAATTCAATGCACCCACAACGACAGTACATGTCGATGAGTGAGTTCCCAACACGAATATTGGACCTGAAATCCTTTCTAACTACAAACCTATTAATCCACAACCCCAAGTTAAGTGCTCCAAGATTAGCACAAGCGGCAATTACCGAGATGATAGTAACATGATCAGGCTCAATCCCACTTAGCTGCATTGCACGAAACCAATCCAGAGCTTCCTCGTATAGACCCTGCTTCACGAACCCACCAATTAACGCAGTCCAAGAGATTGCATCCCATTGAGGCATTTCGTCGAACACTAAGACTGCATCCTCAAGTCGGCCACTCCTCATGTAACCATCAATCATAGTGTTCCAAGTCATCGAATTTTTCACCTCAATCTCATCAAATCTCCTCCTCGCCAAATCCACGAGACCACATTTGGAGTACATATCAACAAGCGCGGTGCCGACCTTCACATTCCCGGCGTCCAGCCCCAATTTCCGAGCGTAGGCGTGGATTGAGGCCCCGAAGGACGCACTTCCGGCGGGAGAGTGGGCGCATCCGGACAGGAGTGTGATGAACGTGACGTGATTTGGCTCGGCGTCGGCAAGCCTCATACGGGTGAACTCCTCGGCGGCTCCGGAGAGATCGCCGGCGCGACAAAGGCGGGATATGGAGGAGGTCCATGAGATGGTGGCGTCAAGGTGTTTGGCCGGTAGTCTGACAGAGAGAGGCTTGGTTTCTGCGATGGCCGCCGGAGAGGGCTCCTTTATGGAGATCGGGAATCGTGGCGGAACGGGCATTTGCATTTTTTTTTGGGATCAAACGGATTCCAAATCTTTATTAAACACAAAAATTTAAATATATTATTTTCGCTACCGATAAAATACTAATGGATCGGAAACTGATGTGTTTAGTGGGCTTTCGTCAACAAAACCAGTGCGAGGTTGTTTGGTGAAGTGCAGGCCCAAATGAATTTGGGCCGAGGAATAGATTAAAAAAAAAAAGATTGGATTATATTATATACACTTGGTCACTTACCCATATTTGTTTTTAGGTAAGAAAATATAAATGATTAACCTTTCGAATTTAGTCTATTTTTAAGTTAAGATTTATTGATCAATATTTTAATCATTACTCTCATTTCCTTATTTTGCATACAAAATTTATTTTCTTTCTCTCATTTGATTACCTAATTTGTGTATAGAATAACCATTTCCTCTAGGTTACTCTAACCATTACCTTCTCTCATTTTCTAGACTTATAAAAAAAAGTGATAATTAAATAGCGAATTTCGATGGCTCTAAACTTGGTACATTTCCCTTCTACTTAAACAAACAAGGCCGACTCTTAATTAAATAGCGAATTTCGATGGCTCTAAACTGTTAATGTGTCTTAATTAGATTGTCATGGTAAGCGAAAACCTCTGCGTTATCAACTTGTTCAAAGGTATTCAAAGTCAATAGTTAGAAATTAAGATGGTCGTTACAATAACTTTCTTTTCGAGATTGTAATTCCTATAAACTAGTAGTAAGTAGGGCTGTTATATGAATTGAACAAGCTCGAGCTCAACTTAAAAAAAAGCTCGATTTAAGCTCGTTCACTTACCTAAACAAGCTGAGTCTGAACATGATTTTAAGCTTGGTTAAAAGTTCGACTCGACTCGAATTTTATGGAATTTCTAAAATTTATTTTAAGCTAATAGGTTATGACTAAGTAGAACTGTTTAAAGTTCGAAAAAAAGCTCGACTCGACCTCATTCATTTCCTAACATGTCAAGCTTTATATATAAAAAAAAACTAATTTAAAAATTGAGTTCGGCTTGGTTCGAGTTCGTCTTAAAAACTAACCAAACTTTAAACATGTCAAACTCGACTTGTTAATCTCAAATAGCACCACAAGGAAGAGGATGTTGCTCCGAGTTTAGAAGTCGACAGTATAAAGTTATGGTTCCGGAGAAAGTATATTTAAAAAGGATGAGAGTACAACCGGTACATACGGATAGGAATCATATGATGATTTTATAAAAACATGGAGTAAGAATAAAAATGATGACTTGCAAACTGACTCGGATCCCATTTTCTACGCCACCAAATTCGATTATGCTCTTATTCAAACTCAAAAAAGAATTGAAAGAGGGACAATTAGGCTAACTATTCTGATATCATATTAAGGTTTGGTTTGAATTGATAACTAGGAATCGTATACATTGTAACACATGTTCTGGTAGTCTAGCACAGAAGCTAAGTGAGGTTTCATCTTAAAATTAATAGGCAATAGGAGTAACCCATCAACTTATAAACTAATACTTGTTATGCTGAACTTTAGATGTGGGACACTTTATCCTTTCACATCTCAACCCAAATACTCACAGTATAGATTGTTTGACTTTTTAATATATTTTTTTTAAGTTAAAAATTGTATAAAATAATTTTTTAAATAAAATTTTAAAATATATTCATACTTATTAGTAATAAGTATATATTTTTTTTATAAATTTTTTTTTTGATATTTTATGGAGTTTTTAGATTTTTTTAAAGGTGATAAAATAGTCAAACGATCTATATTTTGAGACAAAAAAAAACAATCCATTTTTTTTCTTTCTAAAAAACAAAACTTATTAATCGGAAACGATATCTCCACCGCTAATTTTTACTATTTCCACCGCTAATCACCGCATAGGTATGCGGTGGTCTTAATCCACTTTTTTCTAGACCCACCGTATATACATGCGGTGGGTCCGTTGACCGTATACGAACCCACCGCATACCTATGCGGTGGGTTATGGCGACGGTATACATGTGTTGGGTTTTTGGCAATTGTAAAGGGTTGTAGAAGTTATCCAAAACCGTCGCTATAACCCACCGCATATGCGGTGGGTTATGGTGACGTTTTTAGACTGTTATGGCGACGGTTTTGGACTGTATAGCGACGGTTCAAAACCACCGCATACCTATGCGGTGGGTTATTGCGACGGTTTTGAACCGTTATGGCGATGATTTTTGGCATGTGTACGTTGACCCACCGTATAGTATTGCGGTGACCCACCGTATACCTATGCGGTGGGATCGTTGACTGTCATTAAACCCACCGCATATCTATGCGGTGATTAGCGGTGAAAATAGTAAAAATTAGCGGTGAAGATATCATCACCCCTTATTAATTACTCCCTCCGTTCGGCAAAACTTGTCGTTTACTATTCATGCACGCTTTTTTACAACGATAAAAACTATATAAAATATTCATTTTTTTATAAATTTTTTTTAACAAGTTTGTACTTATTAATAATAACTACGAAGTTGTTAAAAAAATTATTAAAAAAATTCGATATTTTATATAGTTTTTATCTCCTAAAAAAGCGTGCATAAATAGTAAAGTGTCAAGTTTTTCCGAACGGAGGTAGTAATTAATTAGACTTATATCCTCAAGTTACAGATTAATTAAGGATGTCGTTTAAGATTCCATTACATTTACTATTTTAATTTTAATCAATTTTTAACTTTTTTTTCTTCTAGAGTTTACCTTTTTTTTTTTAGGAAAGTTTACCTATTTTTCATTTAAAATGTTTTTTTCTAATAAAATATATTTAACATATGCTAGTATTAGACAAACTGTAAATTAATCACTATTTCATTTTATGTAATACTTTGATTTTTTTTATTAAGAAATAATTCGAGAGTCAGGCATATCTGGCAACTCGAGAGGCCGGCGAAGTCGGTAGACTGTCTCTTATGTAATACTCCCTCCGTTCGGAAATATAAGATCTTTTACTTTTTGGCACGTAGGTTAAGAAGCTAAATACTATATAAAATATTAATTTTTTTAAAATTAATTTTTATAACACTTTTATTAATAAGTATTAAAATGTAAAAAAATAATTTTAAAAAAATCAATATTTTATATAGTATTTAGTTTCTTAAACTACGTGCCGAAAAGTAAATGATCTTACATAAACTTTGATAGAGTTAAGGGATGGTAGTTTAATTGGAATATGTTATATATGGTGAGGTCATCAAGTCATGAACCATGCTTCTCCTCCACCCACACCCACTTATCTTCGTCACTTTAATAGACCAAATTATCGATCGTACGTTCGATCTCTTTTAATACTCGGCATAGAATATTTCTAACCGGTTGCAATTGAAAACAGCTACTCCATTTATCTAAATTAAAATATATATATATTGGGGTTAGCCCCGGAGCACAAAAAAGAAAAAAAACAAACTATATCACAATATTATATTAATATTATTCAGTGAAATTTGAAACATTATTAGGTGAAATTTGAAGCATTATTTGGTGAAATATGAAACATTCTACTGAATACTGTTATGTTTTTATTTCCATTCAGTTCAGATGAAAACGTCCCAATTCCACTAAATAATTTGTAAAATTCTACCGAATAATATTTACTTTTTTTAATCATCCATTTCAAATAAAAAAAAACCTCAATTCCCTAAACAATATTGTTAAGCTTGTCGGTTAGAGCCTAACAACCATGAGAGAGAGAGTAAGTAAGGGATGAATATGATTTGTATTGAATGAATGATATTGTCATTTATACAAGGTATTTATACCAATGAACCCATAGAATGTCCTAACATCACTTCCCTTCATATGAAAAGACCTTATCCACAAGGTCTATAAGGTAAAGAAAAATCTGGAAATTGATGTAGGACATGACCAGCTGGTTCCCAAGTAGCCTCTTCAAATGGCAAATTACCCCATTTCACTAGTCATTCCACCACAGGCTCACCATTGGCTAAGTGGTGCACCATGGAATCCAACAAAAACACTGGTGCCACAATCACATATGCAGCTTCATCTGTGCTTGGGAGCTGTGATTGCACTGTGATGGAAGCTCCAACCCTCTTCTTTAGAGCAACCTCAACAGTTGTGGTAAAATTTTCTAAAATAGAGATCAAAGTATCAAAATCTCTAAAAAAGTTTTACTCTAACTCCAACAACTTCTCTATTTTATAGATTTTTACATTTATTATATACTATAATAAATAAGTGCATTTATTAAGTATATTTAATTCCACATTTCTAAAAATTTCATTTAAACTTAATTCTAACATTTAGCATCACATTTCTAATACAGTATAAACTAACATTTAAACTTAATTTCTAACATTTTTTACTAATTCTAACATTCATATCATTTTATGTTTTTGGTGAGCTATTGATTGTATTTTATCGAATTTTTAATCTATTTAGAATTCTTGTAAATTTAATTTCACAGTTTGATTGTGAAATACATTAATCACATTTTATAATTTATGTAGTTTAATTAAAACTAGTATAGTAACCCGCACCTTGTGCGGGATGTCTTTAAATAAGAATTTTTTTTTTTAATTCTCTGTCACCGGTTATAGTAGGTTAAATATTAATTGTTAGATTTTAGTTCTTTGCTTATATATTGGTCAACTAAATAAATTACATTATAAAGTTATGAATACAAATTAAGAAGTACTGTATGCGTACAAACAAATCTCACATTGAGAATGTGAAATTGAAATTAAAATAAATACAAAAAAAATAAAAGAAAGCGAGAAATCAAATTGAGTCTCATCAATAATTTCAACAATTATTGATTAGTCAGTATGATTGTACGAATTTATCCTTTAATAGATACAACAAACATGAGGTAGAGATAAGATACATAGCAAACAACCATGTCAGCAACCGGCAACACACCAATCACAAAAACAGGTACTCTTTTAACTATCATATGCTAATAGCAACTTGGCTTTGGAACTCTTATGATTAATATAGAATATTGGAATACTAGGGGCTCTAAGCGTCCTCTTCTCTGGCAAGATATTAAAATGCTTAGATTTGTGAACAACCTTGATATACTAGCTATTGCTGAAACTAAATATGAAGAAGCTCCTTCTGATCATCAGCTCCTTACTGCTGGCTTTCAGAAATGCTTCTGTATAAAATCAAGCGGTCATAAAGGCGGTATTTGGATCCTTTGCAAAAACAGTAAAATTTTAGATAGCTTTACAATTCTTGAACAAAATCAAAGATATTTTATGATCAAAACTAACATAGACAGCAAGAATATAGCTATCCTATTTGTCTATGCTCCCTCTGTTGAAAATGAGAAAAACCAATTATGGGAGGAGATTTTCTCTTGTGTCAACAATCATAGTCTTCCACTCTTCCTGTTATAATCATTGGTGACCTTAATGACATAGAAAACGATACTGAAAAAATTGGAGGAAATATTCCCCCCATCTCTAGATTTAGAAGGCTTAGAGGTGTTAAGGAAGAACTTAATCTTCATACTATCCCCTTCAAAGGTTCTATATTCACTTGGAGAAAGAATAACTCTGACTATAATAATACCTATGAGAGATTAGATAGAGCTCTTGCTCATCAAGATGTTGTAGCTTGTTTTAAAAATCTTTATGTTCAGCATCACTCCTTCTCTTCCTCTGATCATTGCCCTATCACACTTACAATTGGAAACTTTGAAAAGAAGAAGGGCGCCCCCTTCATATTTGAAATGACTTGGACTTCCAATCCTAACTATGAAGCCATGGTCAAGAAAGTTTGGAGCAACAAGCTGCATGGCTCGTTTGCTTATAAACTTGCTCAAAAACTTAAACTCTTAAAAAGAAACACTAAGAAATGGTTCAAGAATCACACACATAACATAACTAAACAACTCATCAAAACTGAAGAATGCATTCTTCACCTTCAAAAAAGGCTCCCATGGGGAGAGATTTCAAACTCTGAGAAATCCAAATTGTGTAGACTAGAACATAAAAAAATGAGGCTTCTGGAATACAATTACAGATTCTGGAAGCAAAGGGATAAGGTTAGACATGTACAATTAGCCGATAAAAACTCCAAATATTTCCAAGCTGTGGCAAGAGTGAAAAACTTCAGGAAGAACACCTCCACCTTTATAACAAAAAAACGAGCAGACCCTAATTGATCAAGATCAAGTAGCTACTCACATATCAAACGAGCTTGCTGAGAGGTTCATAAGTGCTAATCCTAATCTAGTTCAGCTAGATGATATTCACTACATTCAGAAACAAATCACTGATGTTGAAAACTCTAATCTTATTAGATACCCCATGAATGCTGAGATTAAGAATGTCATTGAAAGTAAGGCAGAAGATAAAACGCCAGGGCCGGACGGTTACCCTCCAGAATTCTTCAAAACTTACTGGCATATAGTAGGAGACTCCTTCTGCAAAGCTATTAAGGCTTTCTTTCATTCTGGCACCTTACAATCAGAAATCAACCAAACCTTAATTGCCCTTATCCCTAAAATTGATAACCCAACTACCATCAACCACTTTAGACCAATCAACCTCTGTAATACTACTTATAACTTATAAGGTAATTTCTAAGATCTTAGCGAATAGATTAAAAAACGTTTTACCCAAACTAATCAATCCTTTCCAAGGAGCCTTCATGGAAGGTAGATCCATTCAAGATAACACTCTTATAGCTCATGAAATCCTCCATAGTTTTCACAAACACAAAGGAAGGAAAGGCTGGATGGCAATAAAACTTGATATGGAAAAGGCTTACGACAAAATCAATTGGTCCTATATTGAAGCTATTCTTAAAAAATTTGGTTTCCACCACACTTGGATCAACTGGGTTATGAAGTGTCTAACCAACACCTCTTTCTCTGTTTTAGTCAATAACACCTCTGGTCCTCAATTCAAACCAAATCGAGGAATCAGGCAAGGCGACCCCCTTGCTCCCTACATTTTTGTCCTAGTCATGGAAAATTTGGCAAGAGAAATGCATAAAGAAGCCCTACAAGTGGACGCTCTTATTGGCATTAAGCTAACCAAAAACGGTATACCAATTCCCTTCCTCACCTTTGCAGATGATACAATCATCTTTGCGAAAGCAGCCCACACAAGCCTCAATACTATTTAAAATATGATTAATAACTTCTCAAACCTCTCAGGCTTAGCGATAAATTATAACAAAAGCTCCCTCCAATGCTCAGCTAATGTTAACCCCAAACTAACTAGATCACTAGCTCAACATATGGGTATCCCAGTGTCAAAAACACTAGAAAAATACCTTGGAATTCCTTTGGTTAATGATAGAATAAAAAACTGTGTATTTGATTAAGCTATCCAAAACCTCAAAAAACAACTCTCTAAGTGGAAGGCGTCTGCTCTCTCTCAAGTTGGGAGAGCCACCCTCGTATAGGCTAATCTAAATTCCAAAACCAACTACCTCATGCAGATTTTTTTACTTCCTAAAGGGATCCTCTATCAAATAGACCAAATCAACAAAAACTTCTTTTGGAATAAGCTACAATCGGAACGATATACTCCCCTTATTATTTGGGATAATATTTGTAAACCCAAACATTTAGGTGGTCTTGGTATAAGCAAAGCTGAGGATCTTAATGTTGGCCTACAGATGAAACTTCTTTGGAAGCTCTATACGGATGAGACCAACATATGTGTTCGTATCATAAAGGAAAAATACCTCCAAACTGAAAGCATAAACCAAAGATCAAACCAAAACACTTCGTGGCAATTTGGGAGACTTTTATCACTAAGGGATAAATTTCACAAAGGTCTCATTTGGATTGTTGGAAATGGTATGATCATAAATGTGTGGCATGACCCTTGGGTTCAAGACCATTCTCTTTCGTCCTTCATTGGTACAAACGATCCAACACTGAAAGTTAGCCAGCTCATAACTAATGGAAAACAATGGGATACCCCCCTCTTGAATTCCTTATTCCCTCCTCAAATTGTCGAAGCTATTAAAAATATCCAAATTCCCTCTTGGGAAACCCCGAACAAATTAATTTGGACTCTGGAACCTAGTGGTCAGTTTACAACTAAATCCACTAAGAAGCTTTGCAACATATCTCATACAAATACAAATGAATACAAATGGATTTGGAAGCTCAACATTCCTCCAAGAATCACGAATCTCATTTGGAAGTTAGCTATTGACGACCTTCCTACTAAACTCAGGTTAAATAAGTATATAAACAGGGTTCCATCGCAGTGCTGTCTATGTAACTCGGATGATGAAGACGCATACCATCTATTCTTTAGGTGCAATTTCACTAAAACACTGATCGCAAATTATGAGCAAATAACTAAGAAAATTTTTGCCACCTTGAGAGAAGATTTGTCCATGATAGAAACGCTTCAAAAGATGAAAGACAACCCTTATTTCAACGACCTATGTTTCTTATGGCAAACAATTTGGGAAGTCAGGAACAACATAATCTTTAAAAATAAACACCCAGAAAAGCATGCAGGTATTATTCAAAAAATTATCGCGAATAAGGCCGCCTGGAACCATTCAGACGAAGGTCATGACACAAAGCAGAAATCTAGGAAAAGGAGTAAGGCAAAGTGGACTAAACCAAAAGGGGCTTTCTGCAAAATTAATGTAGATGGCTCTATCAAGCCCATTGGCATTTGCCAGGTGGGAGGGGTCACCCGAGATCCAAATGGTCATGTTATTGATTTATTTTATTAGGAGATCTGTAAATGTACAATTCTCCAAACAGAGGTTGCAGCTGTGTGTGCAGGTCTGCATCATGCCCACAGGTTAGGACTAAGGCAAGTTATCATGGAAACTGACAATCAAGTGCTGATTCGAGTCATTAGGGGTGAAATCAAAGCTAACTGGGAGATATTGAGACAGCTGGAAGAGATCAAGCTAATGAGGAGTAACTTTATCAAAGTGGAGTTTCAACACTGCTACAGAGAAGTCAATAAGGCTGCTGATTTTATAGCTAAGCATGGTGCTATTTGTAATACTTCTACTCTCCCTTATAACAGGGATCTTTGTACCATCATCCTTTAAGATGATCATGGAGGTGGTTTGCAGTTTATGTAGACCCCTTTAATTGTTTACCTACTGTAAAAAAAGAAGAAGAAGAAAAATGAAAAGGAAGTGAGAAGGGTGATTATATAGTAAATGATGGTGTACATAGGAAGACACACAATTAAATTATAAACAGATAAAGAAGAAAATCATATTTAATTAATTTGTTAAAATAAATATGATTTTATTTTAATCTTATCCATTGAATATCTAAACTAACCAACCAAAATATCACGAATATCTCGATCAACCGATTTCGTATTCAAATCTTAACTGAATTAGATTTAATTAATTAATTAGATTTGCATAGTTATCCAAATAATCCGATATGCAGCTGTGATATCTTAACTGATTTCGTATGAAATCTTAACTGAATTATATTTGTGAAATAGCTTAATTAATAAATAAATTAAAATACCTACATTAAAGGATAAGCCACCACATGGCTTAGGCGACTTATCCTTTAGTATTATAATATTGATTTTGTTATTCTAAGATATAAGTTGGGTTTGGGAATGGGATCTTCACGGTTAAATCGGCTTATCACTTGGCTTTGGAGAGGGGAAGAAAGGATGAAGGTCAAATCTCGGCTTTGAAGGGTACATGGAAGTTCTGGAAAGCGGTTTGGACGGTGCCGACAGTTCCAAGAGTCCGACACATTATCTGAAGAGCTTGTCATGGGATTTTACCTTGCAAGAGGGCCTTGTTTGATCAGCGGGTTCTACAAGAACCAGGTTGTGAGGGTTGTGGCATGACCGACTCGGTTATGCACGCTCTTCTGGAGTGCAAATAGGCTAGATCGGTGTGGGATTTTGCTCCTTTCCTCAAGAGGGCAGGGAAAAAGGTGGGAGATTTTGTTGCATGGCTTGATAATGTATTAGCGGTGAAAGACAAGAGTCTCACAAGTCTTTGGGCTTATATGGTGAGTGGGGTGTGGCAAGCTAGGAATAAGAGAGTGTTCGAGGGAGATGAAACGGACCCGCTTCAGGTCTTTGAAGTGGCTTGTGCTAATGCTGCTCGACATGAGGGAGGGGGGTGCCCACAGATGAGCCACGATGCCTTGCTGGAGGAGGGGAGGAGAGGTGTGCGATGGTATCTGCCGGAGGATGGGATGACAAAGATAAATTGCGACGCGACAGTTTCGACGGAGAAGGGGTGCGGGATGGGTGTTATCGTTAGGAATGATCATGGGGCTGTGGTGTGGGCTGCATCTCGACAAATCCAGTGTGGGGCTGAGCCACTTACAGCTGAACTGGAGGCAATGGTCTGGGCTCTTCAACTCACGAGGGAGGGTGGCTTGCAAGCGGTTGTTGTGGAATCCGATTGTGCTGTTGCTATCCAATTGGTGCAAGGGAGATCATCCTTTCGGGGATCGACGGGGGCTCTTGCGCACAAGGTGTGTAGGCTATCGAGGGATTTTTCCATGTGTAGGTGGAGCCACGTTAGGCGTGAAGGGAACCAGGCTGCTCACTTTCTTGCACAAATGTGTCCAATAGATACTTATTTTGTTTTGTCTGAAATTGATTTTCCTTCTAAACTCTTTGATGTTGTTTTTGGAGATTTGATAATTGTTGAATGATAATGTGCAGTTTTTTATATAAAAAAATCTAAATAAAAATAAACAATTACATTTTGTAAAGTAAATTGGGAGGATTTGTTTAAAAAAAAAATAGAATTATGGGTTAATTTTTGTAAATTCATAGAAACTTCAACCCTAACTATATGCTATCCTGAATACCAGCGCCGCTCACCACTCATCCTTCTTCTTCTTCTACTACTCCCTTCCATGGTAATCTTGTGCAATTAATCTTGTAGATTTCGAATTGATCGTTCTTCTTCGACTTCTCGCACGCCCTTGTCCTCTCTCTCCTTTTCGCTTTCGCCCTCTCTCTCGGACGCTATTGCAAGCCTCGCTTTCGATGGCCGCCCTCAGTCCTCCCACCACCTTCCTTCTCACTTGCAATTGGGGACCCCTAAGACCAAGGCCCCTTCTCCTTTCTCTTCCTATGTCGACTGCCATCGTAGGCTAGATGGACGTCTCGCCTACAGCCGACGCGGATGACCGCCGCTGGTTGCTGTCGAGCCTTGAAACTCCCCTCTTTTCGTCGAATGCAACAGTGAAAGTGGAAGCAACATGGCAAGTTAAAGTTTTACAACATTAAATTCTACCTAGGATGAAGTAAAACATTAAGTTATAGAGATCAATACTCTTTCTTCAAATTTATAGATTTTTCTCCTCTGTCTATCAATTTCTCTATTTTACAGATTAGTTTGCAGGAGTTGTTGGGGTGAAAAAATGGGTTTTTTTTCTTCTAAAATTTCACATTTTTTCTATTTTGCAGATTAAGTTGGGCTTGCTCTTAGTTGGGAAACATGGAACACATGATGTATCCTTGATGATGCTGGCAGTGCTAGCTTGTAAGCTGTTTCACCAATCCTTTGAATTACTTCAAATGGACCATAAAACTGGGCACTTAACTTCAAACATTTCCTCAAGGCCAGTGAAGTCTGTCTATACGGTTGAAGCTTTATGTAAACTAGAGCTGGCAATACCCGACCCGACCCGAGAAAACCGATCCGATTAATCCGATCCGAACCCGTCCGACACCCGAATAATTGAAAAAAAAGTTTGGATCGGAGACCGACCGACTCGATCCGACTTAAGCCCGAACCCGAAAGCAATCTGAACCCAGTAACAACCCGAGCCCGATTATATCTGAATCAACAGACCCGAAATCAACCCGAAACCCGAAATTGCCTGACCTGAACATATCTGAAACCCAAAATTACCCGAACCCAATTATACCCGAAACCCGAGAGAACCCAAACCCGATTATATCCGAAACCAACAAAAATCTTATCTTTTTTCCTAAAATGCTCAAAACAACCTAAGTATTTGATTACTTAATAATGGATTGTAATATTATCATGCATATAGTATAATTAAATACTCAATCCGTCAATTAAAACTTGTCGTTTACTATTCATACACACTTTTTTTAAATGATAAAAACTATATAAAATATTAACATTTTTTTACATTTGTTTTTATAAATTTATAGTTAATTGTAATAAGTATGAAATTATTAACAAAAATTATTAAAAAAGATAATATTTTATATAGTTTTTAACACCTGGAAAAGCGTGCATGAATAGTAAAACGTCAAGTTTTAATTAACGGATGGAGTATAATTTTGTACACCCTCAATTAAAAATGTCCCTTTTAGCATTCTTTTTAAGACACCAAAACTACATAAATTTTAATTTTTTGGTCATTTTAAAAATTTTGTAGTTATGAGTAATAAATATGAAATTAATATTGAAAAATAATATTTTATATAATTTTGAGTTTTTTTTTAAATGTTGTCAAAAGTGAGAAGACTTACATTTTTTTAACGAATATAGTAGTATTGATTAAGAATTGATAAACATTAGCTTAATATATATAGAAGGATAATTATCTCATAGGTAAAAAAAAATTTGATTTGTTTTATCCAATATAATTCATGCGGGTTCGATTTGACTGAACCCAATTCGACCAAAACTGTTGTGACCGAAACCCGATTCACCCGAACCCGTTTAGACCGAAACTCGGTTCACCCGAATCCGTTTAGACCGAAACCCGGTTAACCCGAACCCGTCTATACCGAAACCCGATTCACCCGAACTGAATAGGACCCGAAAACCCGATTGTATCCGATAAAATAAGGCCCGAATATACCCGACCCAAACCCGATAAGACCCGAATTGTCATCACACCCGATATCAACTCGAGTCCGATATGACCCGAACCCGAATAACCCGACCCGAACCCAACCCGACCCGCCCGATTGCCAGCTCTAATGTAAACCATGTTTTCAACCCACAGTGTCCTCTCTGTCTCCTAGCATTAGCAAATAACTTCATACGTTCTTAAGCTTATTTCAATCCTGATTTCAAAATCTGCAATGTTCCTTCTCTTTCCTGCATCCAATCCTCCACAGAAGTTGTCGTGACACTGCTTGCTCTTAGTCCCAGTTGTGGAGGTGAATACTCACACAATGCATGAAAGGGAGACATCTTCAATGTTGTATGATAACATGTATTGTACCACCACTTTGCTAGAGTAATCCACTAAGCCCATTTCTTTGGCATAACCGAAGTCATACATCTCAGATAATTCTCCAGACACTGGTTTACTCTTTCAGTTTTCCCATCTGCTTGAGGGTGATAAGCTGTTGACATTTTGAGAGAAGTTCCCAATTTGTTGAAGAATTCTCTCCATAAATGGCTAGTAAAAACCTTCTCCCTATCAGAGACAATGTCATGGGGTAGGCCGTCCAACTTATAGATGTTATCCATGAACAACTGGGCAACCTGACTTGCTGAGAATGGGTGACTCAACAACAGAAAATGAGCATATTTTGTGAATCTGTCCACTACGACCAATATCACATCATACTGAATGCCAAGGATATGCAGAAGTCCATTCCTACTGAATGCCAAGGAGCCTCAGGAATTGGCAATGGTTGTAATAGGCCAGGATATGCAGAAGTCTCATGCTTATGCCTTTGTCATATATCACATTATCTGACAAACACTTCTATAAAAGCCATTAACTTAGGCCAAAAGAATAAGGACATGTTCTTCTCTCTTTCATTTTTGTTGGGTCTGTGGTGGTCGGGATAGGATGTCGATCAGGCTGGTGCGGGTTTGGGTTGATTGGAGATCCGGCAAGCCTGGATTCTCCTTTTTCTTTCGTCCCCGTCGGAGTTGCAGAACCGAGTCCTGAGCTTGAAGGAGACGGGAATGTAGCTCTTTCCTCTTTCCTTTTTGTTGGGCCTAATTTTTCCTTGTGGGCCAGATCCTTCCTTTAATTCGGGTTATGTCATATTTGGGTCGGGTTCAGTCCTCTTTCTCCTTTTCTTGTGGATCCGGGTTAAAATACTTGGGTTTTCGGGTTAGGCCTGGATCCGGGTTGTGGTTTCGGGTATCAGGCCGGGTTGCTGGAAATGTTTGGGTCATGCTGTTGTTATTGTTAAATTATAAGCGTTAGATGTTATATAGATTGTTAATATTATTATTATCATTTTGTATTATTTTGAGTTCCTTAGAATATATTTTCTGGAATTTTACTATATATATGGTTGTGAAAATAGAATTATTTTGTGACTAAATGTCGGAATTTATTTATGTAATAATTTCGAAAATAATCATGCTGGAATTAATTCTATAACATGATTTTGAGATATTGGTTTCAAGGTTTAAATGTTTAATGTCGAGACTCTTTGTCTTGGTTTGATGATGTCGGTTTTGAGAAGGAAGTTTGGAAAATATTGTTAGTATGCTTTTATCAATGGGTTTGGTTGAAGAATGATTTTAGTTGATGTTGATCGTATCGGAAAGGTTTTGAAAAATGGTTTACCGTCAATTGGTTTTAAGGATATTGAGAACTCGGGCTCGTGTGTGTGAGAATGTTGGTTCAATAGCTTATGGAAATGGCTTGATGATATGTGTATATTGCTTTCGGATTGCTTTGGACTTGCATTTGGGCCCTTGCTTGTATTATCCTGCTGTTCTGCATCTTCAGGTAAGTTCCCTAGGGGGCTTACTCAGGTTGGACATTCATGCCTGTTGTTGCATTTTATGTTAAGTGTTGCATATGCATAAAAGCATGCCATGTAGTATCCTGTTTAGGTTGCACTAATTGAATGAGCATCTGCTTACTTATTGCGTTTGAAACAGAACGGCCGTTATCTGTGATAGTCCTAGAGTCTTTGCTAGGGTCATAGGGTAGCCCAACCTCATCGGGTACCCTGAGTCAATCGAGTCATAAACTTCCTTATGTTATGAGATGCCTGCGGGCTTCATTGTGGAGCGGGTTAGGCATGCGTGCCGCCCGATTATGATGGAATGCATTCACGAGCTGGCCAGTCTCCGCCCTATCGGAAGGGGGTGGAGGTAGGAGAGGGATATCCCATTTGGCATTGTCTTGGGCCCTTTACAGTATTTCTGCACATTATTATACCTAGGGGCATGCTAGTGTGTTTGACTTTCGCACTGCATTAGAGCATCTTTATTAGGTATAGCACATACTATGTGGCCTCAGCGAGGACTGCCGGTCCCGTATGAGTGGCTCGATCTGACTCCTTTCCCCGTTCTTTTTTTTAAGGTATCTTCTGCAGATTTTGAGTGCTCAATGTCTATATGACGGGGTTCCCTTTTGGCGAATCGAAGAATATGGCTAATTCTCTAACTTGGTGTAAATGGTAATAATTCGCTTATGTTTTGGTTTTGACCCGGCTCTGCCGTGACACTTTGTATCTTAACTTTGCTTCCGCTTTACTTTCATTTGAATTAAATTTCGCGACATAGTCTTAGGACATGTTAAGGGTACTCAATGGCTCTTCGAGGTTTTTAGGGTTTGAAATCCCTCTTTCTACTAATTTTAAATGAGTTTGAAACCTCGACCCGTACCTGGATTGCAAGATCCGAACAAGGGGTTTTATCCCTTGAAACGTAACCCGTAAATCATAATTCTGGGCCGTAACAAAGATGGTATCAGAGCGAGGTTGTGCAATTCGGGTACGCAAGGGTCGAGTGTATGTTTTGGAAAAACGCCCATTAATTTCAAAGGATTTGAAAGGATTTTAAAAAGGGCAGAATGAACTTAAGCTGTCTAGCCGAAATTGGACTAAGTAATGAACTTGACTTATCATAAAATATGGAAAACCGACTAAAGAGGGGATCGAGTAGGTAGAAAGACGTTAGACCATCCCTATTGGATGTAGTTGGAAATGGGTAGGCGAAATATTAGCTGGTTCTTTACAGATGGGTTGGAAGTTTCCAAGGAGATGATTATGAGTGTCATTAACTGATTCTATGCTGAGTGCTTGCTATGCTAGAGATCTGATTTGGATGCCCTAACAATGAAATGTTTACTGACTTGTCTGTGCAAACGGGATAGCGGGAGTACCTTTATTTCTATATGGTCAAGCCCAGCTTGTGTGAAACAGCCCCTTACACTATGTCTGTTAACCCTTTGATGGTTCTATTGAGTCTTTCTCCTAGATGTTAGTGTCTTCCACGGGGAATTGGGTTGGTAAATGCATTGTGTCGGAAATCATGTATAGATATTAAGGTTGTCTCAGTAAGTATTGGAAGTTCTGGATGTCACTTTGAGTCAGAAGTAAGGTGTTTCTGGGGTTGTCTTTCCTTGTTTTTTTATGATGACCAACTAGTGTCTTCTTGCCATGAAGAGTCGTACCGGAATCTCACGGGAAAGAGGGGTGATAAGTCAGTCGGGAAAAAGTCAATGGTTGCCCTTAGGGATCTCTGTCCGGTTGTAATGGTGACTCTCTCTGAATTGCATGACATGATTTTATAATCTCCCGCATGTACCTTGCCAATGATCATTAGTAAAAAGCTACTCATGTTATGCCTTGCTTTCCATCATGATTATATGTTGTCATAGCATGTCTACTGGGCCTATTGTATTGCATGTATGATTGATTTGAAGCATGAACCAAATGATGTGAACCTAGGTGATTGTTGTTTTCTCCTGGATTAGGTCCATGATAGTGTGATCAACTCTCCTTTGTATGAGTGCTTGTAGATGATCGTCTTAGCATGTTGAATGATGACGTGTCAATGCTTATTATCCTTTTGGTGACAAAAATCTATAGCATGCCCATCTGTTTTGTATTCGTCAGATTAGTTAATGTTGGTTGTTTTGCAATTAGTATTGTTGTGATTACTTGCGTTTAGACTTGTCAAAACACAACCCGACCCGGTGACCCGACCCGACCGACCGAAATTTTTTGGGTCAAGACCCGGAAATTTTGACCCGGGAATTTTTTTTGACCCGAACCCGAAAACCCGGAAATTTTCCGGGTAATCTGGGTTTGGACCCGGTGACCCGATAATTTTGACCCGATTTACCCGATTGACCCGGTGACCCGGTTGACCCGGTTGATTTATAATTAAATATAATTAAATTTTTTTATATTTAATTAAAATTTATCGCAAAATTATCAAATTATAATTTTTTAATTTAAAAAAGAAAAAATTGGCAAACCCGAAATCGACCCGAACCCGACCCGATCAAACCCGGGTTCTAGTCAACCCGAAAAACCCGAAACCCGTTTTACCCGGGACCCGTTTTACCCGAGACCCGGAGTGACCCGACCCGAACCCGACCGGAATGACCCATTTGACAGGTCTACTTGCGTTAGATGGAGGATATGTGTTAGAATTGAGTCTTGAGAAATGCATGTTTTATTCTAGTATGTGTTGATTTGAGCTCATGTCCCCGTATTCTAGTCATATTGCCATTTCTTAGACTCGTATTATGCATCGTTAAACTTTTCTCATGCCTCTATATCGTTGGAATGTGATCGAGTGACTCTTACGCATCGTTATGATTAAGTGCATGTATGTGTCGCATGTTATGAGGAGCCTTTAGCATCTTGTAGGATCCTTGGTTGTGACTCTTGTGAGTTCATATCTTGCCTGCATTATGTTGTTTCTCTCTCGACCTAGGTCCCTGATAGTGTGGTTCTTCCCTCTTTCTATTACCTTGACATGTTTTACTCATGCAAGTTAGTTGATGTCGAATTCAATGATTGCTTTGCTCTCCGTGATGGTTATTCAAGCATGCTTACATGTTATCGCTTGGTGGTGTTCCTCTATTATCTTGTGATATACTCTCGTACTTGCATGAACATATGACTTTACACCTCGCATGATCACCAACCACGCTATATCATGTTTCATACACGTAGGACGCATGAATGTTGGAATGAATCTAGTCGAACTACCTTGATTATGCTCATGTTCGATGTGTGCTATTAGCATCTTGTAGGGTTTATGCTCCCCAATATGACTTGAAGTATGATCACGATTAGTATATATGAGATAATGGTGCATGATTTCTAAATGATTGTCATTCGATATTGTGATGAGTTAAGGTGATGTCTTTCAGAGCATGCTGACATTCTGGTGATTTATATACTGCTTGATCTTCCTTTTTCTGAATCTTAATAGCATGACCTTGTTGTGTTGACATGTTAATGTGATGAATCTGTTCTACTTGTGTTGCAATATCGATATGCGATAGTGAGATTTGATTTGTACTGACGTACTAACCCCATAACATCTAACCCGTTGATTCTGGACATGTGTGCTTACGTGATGAGTGATGAGAATTCGATTATGCACTTGTGATGCCTTTAGTATGATATAGATATACCTAATGATTCGTAGTATGTTGAGGCTTGTTGTTCCTTTGTTACTTGAGACTCGTTGGCATGTTTATGTTTATGTTAGACGGTTATGTGATGGTTTGTGACTATGATATGATGTGGAGACGTTGATGTGATCTTGTGGCAGTGTGCTGGCATATGTTGAGACTTGTCATATGATGTACTCGTTGAGGATCGATTGGTTATGTGGTTATGCATTGCTTATGGCTTGTGAATCTTGCTCGAATTGAGACTGGTAGATCGATTTGATTATGGAAACTAGGAAGAGAATATGGGGTTAGCCCTTAGAGGTAGATGATTCCACCTCCGAGCTTCTGAATTTGATTGATTGCTATGCGATAAACTGATCTGGTTTTGGAAGATTTTGACGAAATTCTGATCGAATGGATTGTACCTGTTTTGGTGTAAAGTTGCTTAGTTAAACGTCTTATTTGAAGATTTTTGAACGATTTTGATAAAGGACCAACTTGGATTGTAAAAGAATAAACGTTACCGAGAATTTCAACGATTTTGAGGCTAATCTTTATTTTCAATTGCGAAAGCACTTTAGAAACTTTTCAAACCCGGGCAACTCTATGATACTTCACGAAGTGGATACATGCATTTTATGGGGGCGCCTATATTGTGCTTGCTAAGACCTAGTGATGCTATTGTAGAACTTTTAGAGTTGTGGTACTTCCGAAAAGTCAAAGCGAGGATGTGATAGGGGCGCTTATTGCATACTTGTCACGGCCAATTGGAGATGTCACGACCGTGACTAGGATGTTGTGAAAATCCCGGAAGACGCAACCGAGATGATTACAAGATCCTTGGACATGGTCCTTGGACTCATCAATTTCAAACCCCATCCCCTACTTTGTTTTAGTTTTAGTCTCGGGGACGAGACTTGTTTTTAGAGATGGATGATGTAAAGGCCGAATATATTTTATTATTATTTTAATTAAATATACTATTATTTTATTCAATTTGGAAAATTTGGAGAAAACTCATCCTCAAGCACCCAGTGTTGATTTTAAAATTCGTCCGGCATCGTTTTAGAATTTGAATTTTTGACAGAATTTGATTTCGCTTTTGAGTTCCGAGTCTTGATAAATTAATTTTAATTCCGATAATGATTTACAAATTCGATTAAGATTTAATAGTGTCGGATTTTGGGATCGAAAAAGCGGGATTCAAGATTTATTTTTTTTGGTATTCAAAATGGGGATTTTGGGACCACTTCACCTTGTCTTCTACCCTTTTCTTCACCCATATTGTTGCAAAATCTGAATCCTCACTCCTTGCCCTCGGTAGTAGCATCAACAGATCAACACCATCACCTTCCTCACACTTTCCTCCCCACCATTTTTGGTTAAACAACTCCCCACCATCTCCTTTCTTCACCCTTTTTCTTTCCCAGTTATGGCAAGGTGCCAAATTGGCCTTGCTTGGCCTGGTCTGCCACTGCAGATGACTGTTTTCCCCTTCCTTGTTTGATTTTAGAAGCAGACCCTCTTCCCTTTACCCTCCATTTTGATTTCAGAAACCCAGGCCTCGCTCTCCCTTCCTTGTCTGATTTCACACAATGCAGTACACACTCACACCTCTCCTTTTGTTTTCAAAATCCAAACCCCTCAGCAGCTCCTCTGCATCTCGTCGTCCCCGCGAGCCACCACCAACGCCTCAGCAGCTCCTCCGCCTCTTGTCGTTGCCGCGAGCCACCACCAATGCCTCACCACTGTTTCTCCCTCAAAATACAATGATATTCAAGCCCCTCTACTCCTCCTTCGTGTCCGAGCAGCAGCAGCTACCCGACGGCCGAGGATGAGCCTGCACTGCCCAGGAGCACGCCGGAGACGCAGCTGCGCCATCCTCTTCCTCCTCTCCCCCTAATTTCTGAAACTCGTACGGTAAACCTTTGATTTCCCTATTCTTTGGTTCCAACCTGTGTAAAGATGGATTTTTAAGCCTTTCCCACCGTCCTAGGCCAAGAACGAACAACTCCTCCTGTCGACGGAGCCGAATCGATTCCGACGAGCCTCCGATGAAGCCCTCGCCTACCTCGGTGAGCCCCCTTCTTCCATTCGACCTGATTTTCTCATAAAGGTCCACTTTTATAGCATCTCCCTTCGTATTAGGCAATTTACAACGCTGATTTACCTCCGGCGAAGCTGAATCGAGTCCGGTGACCGTCGAACCCCTCGGTGAGCCCCATGTTCTTCTCTCTTTCCTTTTTGTTGGGTCTGTGGTGGTCGGGATAGGATGTCGATCAGGCTGGTGCGGGTTTGGGTTGGTTGGAGATCCGGCAAGCCTGGATTCTCCTTCTTCTTTCGTCCCCGTCGGAGTTGCAGAACCGAGTCCTGAGCTTGAAGGAGACGGGACTGTTACTCTTTCCTCTTTCCTTTTTGTTGGGCCTAATTTTTCCTTGTGGGCCAGATCCTTCCTTTAATTCGGGTTATGTCATATTTGGGTCGGGTTCAGTCCTCTTTCTCCTTTTCTTGTGGATCCGGGTTAAAATACTTGGGTTTTCGGGTTAGGCCTGGATCCGGGTTGTGGTTTCGGGTATCAGGCCGGGTTGCTGGAAATGTTTGGGTCATGCTGTTGTTATTGTTAAATTATAATCGTTAGATGTTATATAGATTGTTAATATTATTATTATCAATTTGTATTATTTTGAGTTCCTGAGAATATATTTCCTGAGAATATATTTTGTGAAAATAGAATTATTTTGTGACTAAATGTCGGAATTTATTTATGTAATAATTTTGAAAATAATCATGCTGGAATTAATTCTATAACATGATTTTGAGATATTGGTTTCAAGGTTTAAATGTTTAATGTCGAGACTCTTTGTCTTGGTTTGATGATGTCGGTTTTGAGAAGGAAGTTTGGAAAATATTGTTAGTATGCTTTTATCAATGGGTTTGGTTGAAGAATGATTTTAGTTGATGTTGATCGTATCGGAAAGGTTTTGAAAAATGGTTTACCGTCAATTGGTTTTAAGGATATTGAGAACTCGGGCTCGTGTGTGTGAGAATGTTGGTTCAATAGCTTATGGAAATGGCTTGATGATATGTGTATATTGCTTTCGGATTGCTTTGGACTTGCATTTGGGCCCTTGCTTGTATTATCCTGCTGTTCTGCATCTTCAGGTAAGTTCCCTAGGGGGCTTACTCAGGTTGGACATTCATGCCTGTTGTTGCATTTTATGTTAGGTGTTGCATATGCATAAAAGCATGCCATGTAGTATCCTGTTTAGGTTGCACTAATTGAATGAGCATCTGTTTACTTATTGCGTTTGAAACAGAACGATCGTTATTTGTGATAGTCCTAGTGTCTTTGCTAGGGTCATAGGGTAGACAGGGATGGCAATTTCACCCGCACCCGACGGATATCCGTCTCACCCGACCCAAAAAAGTGGGTGAAAATCCGATATAAAGCGGATATTAAATGGGTGATGGGTGAATGGGTGATGGATCGGGTCGGATTCGGGTGAAGACATTTCCCACCCGTCACCCGACCCATTATCCGACCCGTCACCCGACCCATCACCCGACTTATATTATATAATTACATTATATATATAATTACCAAAATAACCCCAACCCAAATTCACAATAAATTTATACTAACATATACCTACTGTATTTTAAATATATTGTCATGAAGTTAGTTGTGCAATTTTTATTTCAAGTATGCAACGTTATTGACTCATATAATTAAGATGGAAAAATGAATGCAATGATCTCTTTTTTACCAAGCAATCTACTGTAGTATTATATATGTATTATAAATGTATGTGAATATGTTATGGGTTTATCCAGGAGTTAGTTTATTAAGTTATATGTATTATTCATTGAGTTTGTTTAGTTGTTTATTGAGTTTAAATTTTACTTGTGGATGTTTACACGTATTTAATCGAATATAACTATATTTGCAAGTCATTTATTTATCGAAGTGTTTGACGTATGTTTTTTTATTAATTTTTTTGTTGTTGATTTTGACGAGTTGTATTTCACCAAAATTATCACCCGATCCACCCGAACAACCGGTGGGTGATGGGTGGACGGGGCGGGTGAAATATTTGGTGGGTGATGGGTCGGGTAGGGTGAAGGGTTCTAGGTGGTGGGTCGGGTGATGGAAGTAGATCATCCACCCACCACCCGACCCATTGCCATCCCTAAGGGTAGTCCAGCCTCATCGAGTACCCTGAGTCAATCGAGTCATAAACTTCCTTATGTTATGAGATGCCTGCGGAATTCATTGTGGAGCGGGTTAGGCATGCGTGCCGCCCGATTATGATGGAATGCATTCACGAGCTGGCCAGTCTCCGCCCTATCGGAAGGGGGTGGAGGTAGGAGAGGGATATGTCATTTGGCATTGTCTTGGGCCCTTTACAGTATTTCTGCACATTATTATACCTAGGGGCATGCTAGTGTGTTTGACTTTCGTACTGCATTAGAGCATCTTTATTAGGTATAGCACATACTATGTGGCCTCAGCGAGGACTGCCGGTCCCGTATGAGTGGCTCGATCTGACTCCTTTCCCCGTTCTTTTTTTTAAGGTATCTTCTGCAGATTTTGAGTGCTCAATGTCTATATGACGGGGTTCCCTTTTGGCGAATCGAAGAATATGGCTAATTCTCTAACCTGGTGTAAATGGTAATAATTCGCTTATGTTTTGGTTTTGACCCGGCTCTGCCGTGACACTTTGTATCTTAACTTTGCTTCCGCTTTACTTTCATTTGAATTAAATTTCGCGACATAGTCTTAGGACAGGTTAAGGGTACTCAATGGCCCTTCGAGGTTTTTAGGGTTTGAAATCCCTCTTTCTACTAATCTTAAATGAGTTTGAAACCTCGACCCGTACCTGGATTGCAAGATCCGAACAAGGGGTTTTATCCCTTGAAACGTAACCCGGAAATCATAATTCTGGGCCGTTACATGGCTTCAAAGGCAAGAAGAGACCCATCGACAACAACAACAACTCCTTGAGTGTCAACGTCTAGCCGTAATTGAGGAGGAGAAACGACAACAACAACGTCGCCTCCTTCAGATTTGGATTCTCGAACAACGAGAAGTTGAGGAGGAACGAAAACAAAAGTTGGAGGAAGTGGCCCAACGGCATGCTAATTGGTTTGATGACGCTTGGAGGAAGGCTTATATTCACAAACTTCTTGATAGTCAGCCTCACGCGTCACCTACCTATGAGATCTTGGAGATATCCTCCCTCGACGTGGACGTGATTTTTCTTGACTATACAGCCGACGGAAAGGTAAAGGAGGTTGTTTCAGATACTTTCGTTGGCCAAGAGACTGCACTGCGCGATGATTTTGTTTCGCAGATTCCCGTTGACTCCGACCTCGGAATTGAGTCAACTCAGTCTTGTTGCGAAGCTGACTCGACGAGCTTTCCAACGGTGGGTCAGGCGCTGTCAGACTCCTCCGGGAAGACCTACGAATCTGTACTTAAAGTCGACTGCAGTATTGTGCAGGAGGTGGAGCATGTTGATTCCGTTGACGAGGATGAGGTACTTGATGACGTGTCTCAATAGTTAGCAATTGTACCTCTTGGGCATGTTCATGAAGTTCCAGTTGCTGAGATTTGTGTGGTCATTGATCCTATTCTTATTGAAGATCAAGTCTGTTCAACGATCACGCATGAAGGTGTTGTTTTTGGGGTTCCTATACCTCGAATTCTCCTGGCACCTATTCCACCCATTCCTCCATCATCTTCTTTGAAGGCTGCTGCTCCTTCCTCGCTGATCATCGCCGACTCGATTCGAGGACGAATCGAAGATAAGAGGGGGAGAATGATGCAGGTCAAGATGGCCTTCTGTGGGTCAAACAACGATCTTGATCCAGGTGACGACTCGAGAACGAGTCGATTTCAAATGGAGGAGAATGATGTCATCCTCAAGCGGAAGAGCCTCCACTTTGGGAGTCGTTGAAGAAATAGCGTTAATTATTTTATTATTTATATTTCTTGTTTTTAATATATTCTATTTTTAGTAACTCCTATGTTAGTTGGAGTCTAATTATAGAATTGTTTATTTTTAGTATTTCTTAGTTAGATTAAATAAGATGGTTAGGAGAGTCTATCTTTAGGCTTTCTTAATTATCATATTTTATTATTTCATATATTAGGATTTTAGATTAAGTTTTATCTTCTAGGTTTATTTATCTTTAGGATTAAAAATCTATCTTTATCGAACTAAATTCTATCTTGCACGGTAGAATTGGTTCTTAGCTTTTCTATTTAAACATTGTAGTTCGATTGAATTAAATCAGATTGAATAGAATTGAGGAACCCCTTTATGGATTAAAGGGTTCTCGATTATCAATTCCAAAAGCTTTCGTGTTCTTATGTTATTGTTACTTCAACCAAACCTATACAATCCCATCACCATTCACCTACGTCATCTTCATCCTTCACAATCACCATCACCGTCACCTTGGTTCAACAACACCGAACCCAGCCCCGTCGCCACCGGAAAGCTAGGCGCTTGGCGGAAGCAGGTCCAGTCGCCCGCGCTAGGCGCTCGCGCCCTTGCGCTTGTGCACGGCTCAGTCGATCGAGCGCCCTCGCTGTCTCGTCCTCGCGCTCGCTCCCACCTCGATCGCTCTCGCGCACCAGCGCCCTCGCTCCCAGCAGGCGCTTCTGCACCCTGAGGAGCCCGCTCCTGTGTGCTCAGCGCTGCCTTCAGCGCTGGCGGCCAGCTCCCGTGTCCGCACCGATGAGCCCGAATCCTGTCCCGCGCGCCTTCTTCATCACGTTCCTTTGTTAAAACGTTGTAGCTTAAGTTATTAATTGAATTAGTTAATTAATTCCATAGCTTTTAGTTTATGAATTTGCTAAGCATAAAAAATGCTGCTTTGTTTAGTTTAAGTTTAAGTTTAGTTAGTTATTTGCAATTTCTTTAAGTTAACAACCGTGGTTTGGAATTAGTCTATTAATTAGTTTAGTTAGTTTTTGTTAAATCGAGAAGAAATTCAAGGAGCTTAAGCAAGATCGACGCTTTTGTTTTAGCAATTGACCGGCCTAGCCGATTGTTATACATCAAATGCCTTACAAGATCTAGCTTCTGCTAGTTGCACTTCTGTATCATGTACTGACAGCCCTCGTCTAGATAAGGCATCTGCAACAGAATTGTTCTTACCCATCCTGTACTGAATTGAATAGCTCAAGCCAAGCAATTTCCTTATGGCTTTCTTTTGTAAGTGAGTGGTGACTTGCTGGTCCAGCAAATGTCTGAAGCTCTGGTGATCTGTGATGATGGTGAAGTGGCAGGGCTCCAAGTAGTGACGCCATTTGTCTATTGCATACAATAAAGAAGTAGCTCTTTCTCATAAGTGGACAACAAGAGATGCTGGCCATGGAGAGCTTTACTTATGAAGGCTAAGAGCTTCCCTTGTTGCATCAACACCACACCTATTCCCACATCACAAGCATCTGCCTCCACTTGAAATGGAATAGAGAAATCAGGAAGAGCCAATACTAGCTGTGATGAGAGTAATTCCCTGATTTTCTAAAAAGAGTCATCACTGTCAGGCCTCCAATTGAAAGCCTCCTTATTCAATAGATCAGAAAGTGGCTTGTATATCACCCCAAAATTCCTTATGAATCTTTTGTAATATCCTTCTAATCCAAAGAAGCTTCTCAATTCTTTTTCATTCTTATGGATTGACCATTTCAGAATGGCTTCAATCTTTGATTGATCAATTGCCACTCCCTCTGCAGAGATAACATGTCCCAAATACTCCACCTTAGAGACAGCAAAACTACATTTGGACATCTTTACATACAGTTTATGCTTTCTCATGTTGAGCAAAACTGATTTCAAATGGCCAATGTGCTCACTAATGCAGGTACTATAGATTAGAATATCATCAAAGAATACGAAAACATACTTTCTAAAAAATTCAGCAAAAACTACATTCATTAAAGATTGAAATGTAGCTGGAGAATTTGTCAATCCAAAGGGCATCATATTGAACTCATAGTGTCCATTATGAGTTCTAAATGCAGTCTTAGGAATATCCTTCTCAACTACCCTCACCTGATGATACCCAACTCTCAAATCAAGCTTTGAGAAAACTGCAGCTCCATGCAACTCATCCAACAACTCCTCAATGTTGGGAATTGGAAACTTATCTTTGACAGTGGATTCATTCAATCTTTGACAGTGGATTCATTCAAACTTATCCTTCTTCTTTACTAATATAATGGGAGAGGCAAAGGGGCTTTGGCTGGGTCTAATCAACCATGTAGACAACATCACCTTGATTTGCTTCTCAATTTCATTTTTCTGTGTGGGAGGGTATCTGTATGGCTTAGAGCATATGGCCTGGGTTCCCGGCTTCAGTGGAATGCTATGCTCACATCCCCTTTCCGGAGGTAGGCTAGAGGGTTATTCAAAAACTTCTTTGAACTGGTCCAACACCTCCTGCACTCCTGGTACAGACTTCTCTTGTACACACAACTGAAAGAGTTGGACCACCTCTGAAGCATACTCCAACTGCTGGTCCCTCACCAACATTTGTAATTCCTTCCTTGTAATATGCCTCACTTTTGGCCCTTTGTTGTGGTCCACAATTCCCTACAGCTCTACCCTCTTGCCATCTTTAGAAAAAAGCAATAGTGATATTGTTGTAATCAAATTGACCTGGGTTGTAATTCTTCATCCAATTCATTCCCAATAACAACTCGAATTCCCCAACTTTGAGACCTCGTATGTCGAATGAGTAGCTCTCACCCTACATAGCCCATTTGAAGCATTTACACTCTTGCCTACATAATAATTTGCCTTTATTCAGGCCTTCTACAATCATCAGGTTAGTAGATAACAATTTGAACCCGACTTCTTTGGCAATTAAGGGGTCTACAAATTTGTGTGTGGATCCACTATCGATCAAAACATTGATCATTCTCTTTCCCACATATCCTTTAACCATAATAGACGTGTCAGGTCCTTCATTCCCAGTGAGAGCTCTCACAAAGCTTCCATCCTCCTCATCAACCAGTGCATATTCCTCCCTAGGATTGTCCCCAGAGTCTTCTTCCTCCACTGAATCTGTCCCTTGACGAGTCATGAATTTCACAGTGGAAGGCTTGCAACGATGCCCCACAAAGTACTTGTCCCCGCATCTAAAACAAAGACATGGAGTTCTTTTGGAATCACCCACAGTCTTGGAGCCACTGCGAGGCTGATCTTGATTCCAACTTCCACTTGGTCTCCAAGATGGTTTGCTCAATTTGACCAAGGCTTGGACTGCATCGTTGTGCAATCTTGCAAGTTCCAAACTCCCGGCTAGATCTCGTGGTCCTCCCAGCTTGACCAAAGGTTTGAGTTCATCCTTCAATACGCTGATGTAGCTTGTCACAAAATAGCTTTCTGGTAAGTGAGGATTGTAGGACAACATCTCTGCACGTAACTCCTCAAATTTCTCACTGTAATCCTCCAACTCATCTTGCTGACTTAACTTGTTGAATTCTTCAACAATTTCGACACCCTGTTTCTCACCAAATCGAACACACAAAGCTTCACTCATTCCCTTCCATCTAACCCCCTGTTTCTGCATCAAATAGCCTTGTATCCAAGTGTCGGCCCTATATTGCATATATATCGCAGCAAGTTCTACTTTCTGTTGCTCTTGGATTACAAACAATGAAAAATACTTTTCACACTTCCTCACCCAACTTCTTGGCTTTTTACCATCAAAATGAGGAAAATCAACCTTCGGAAATCGATTCTGACCAGTTAGAGTTCCAGCAAGATTACCTTCATTCCTCATCAGAGGTGGTATGTAAGCGTTAGCATTTGCATATTCTTGGAATTCCCGATTGCCAATTGGTGGAGTTTTTTTCCTGTTGATCCACCGTCACTCCACCAAGATTGCCTTGATTCGTCGTCCGTTGAGCTAGAACTTTCATCCAATCCGTGAGCTGCGCCACCGATTGATCCAATCTGGATTGAAGCTCTCTCTGGAACTCCTCTGTCGAGTTCTTGAGATCCATAATTGCTTGCTGTTGATCGTCTTGCTTCTGAATAGCCTCCATCAATCTCTCGTTCGTGGAAGCTGTGAATTGCTGGAGATGGAGAAGTTGAGAATCCATCTTCTCGCTGGTTTTGAGTCGCGTACCGTCCGCCATAGCCGAGAATCCACAAGCTGCTGATACCACTTGTTAAGCTTGTTGGTTAGAGCCTAACAACCATGAGAGAGAGAGAGAGAGGGTAAGTAATTAAAGGATGAATATGATTTGTATTGAATGAATGATATTGTCCCTTCTACAAGGTATTTATACCAATGAACCCATACAATATCCTAACATCTTACAATTTATACAAAATGTTTCAAATTTCACCAAATAATGTTTCACATTCTCCTAAACAATACTCACATTTCACCGAATAATGTTTCAAATTTCACCGAATAATGTTTCACATTTCATCGAATAATATTTGTGCACAGTGCACACCCTAAGACTTGTGCACAAATGATCCATACACTAGGGTGTGCACTGCGCAGAAATATTATTTGATGAAATATGAAACATTATTCGATGAAATTTGAAGCATTATTCGGTGAAATGTGAGTATTGTTTAGGGGAATGTGAAACATTATTTGGTGAAATTTGAAACATTTCGTATAAATTGTAAGTATTGTTTAGGAAATTGAGGTTTTTTTATTTGAAATAGATGTTAATATTAATTTTATATGTGTTTGATTACATTAATATTAATTTTATTTATTTTTTACAAGTTTTTTTAGTTGTCGATCAAATATTTAGCAAGATTTATTTATTTATAATTAATTTTAGGACTAAAAAGAGTAAAAAATTGGCAAGGAGTGGGTGTGTATTCAAATCTCAAGGTCATGGATTTTAATCTCTTTAGTTTCATTTTTGATAATTTTTTTAAAATTAAAAATAATTATTTAAATTATAAATTTCAAAAAAATTATCTCTTTTAAGTAAATTTCTAAATTCTAAATTGATGAATTTTTTTTTTTGATAAAGTAAGAACTCGAAATCAGATAACCCGATTCTAGATATCTCAATTATAAGTCGACAGATGGAAATTGTCAAAAGTACAATGGAAACAAAAAAAGGTGTGAAGAACATACATCAAATATTCTACAACAATCTAAACAAACTTAAAACTAACTAGTTGGAGATATCGACAAGCTCGATTGAAAAGGCCGGTTAAAAGGGAGAATTGATGCATGTGCTCCCCATCCAACATCTCATAAGTGATCGTATCATGATTTCAACAACCGTGTGGTGTGACGAAACAAAAACAAAAAAAAACAAAATGCATGCTGTTTTAAGTGACTATAATAAATAATAAATTAGGTAAATTATCAATTAATTAATTAGATGGATATATGTTGTTTTTGTTATTTTACTTCCCGAGTTCTCATTTGTTATTTTGCTCCACGTTGGTATGTTCTGGTAGGATCGATCCACTTATTGTATAATAAAAATCAGAGAGAAAGATCAAAGGTGACCTAACTCCCCCAAATTCCATCCACCATCCAACTATTATTTACTTTTCTTCCTCCATAATATATAGTGACCTTGGTAGAGTAAAGGAGATAAAATTAGGGTGTGGTATGAAATATTAATTTTTTTCATATTTAAATTTTCGTATTTTGTAAAATCGTAAAAAAAAAATCGTGATTTTATCTCATAGAGATAATAAAAATTTCAAAAATAAATTCAACGGAATGAATTACATCTTATTTAAGTTTTTTGTTTGACAGACCTTTAAAGCGGTTTGAAAACACTTTTAATGACTTTAAAAGAAACTAGTACTAGTCTTGTTACCCGCGTGTTTCGCGGCTTTTTAATTAATAAATTATATATATATTTTATTATATTTTTTTTTATCTTAGTTGTTACTAATAAATATGATATTGTAATTTTCTTGATATTTTATACTCCATATTATTTTTAAAGAATACAATATGAAATTTTAGGCCTGATAACATGAATAAAATAACAAATTTCTCTTGTGCATTATTTATATTTTTATTAGATATGATTTAGTACAAATATATTCAAACTTCATCATATTAATAAGTTTTAAATTAATGATAATAAAATTAATAAGTTTGAAATTAGATATGAAATTTTATTAATTTGATATATTAATATCGATATATGCTAAAAGATTTGATATAGAAGAATATATAAAATAAAATAAAATGTCACAGTTTGTCAACTATTACTCCGTATTATATGACTAAAGACAAAATAACTCAATATAAAATATTTATAAAATGATTCTAGTTAAAATGATAGATTTTGTAACCACCTAAGATATGATGTTGAATATTTATATTAAAAATTAAATTTAATCTTCAACTAAAATAGACACGTAGGATGAAACGTGGATAAATAGATGGTGTTATCGTTTAACATGGCTTAAATTGATTGGACATTCATTAATTGACGTGTCAAATAAACCCGGTCAGAATGCACCAGAAAAAGGCACGTAAGCGAATCGCACCAGAGCCCGCCACATAGGATTTCAACGCCTCTGTTTTAGTATTATATATTGATATTGATGATTTGTTATCCGTGTTTTTACGTGTTTTTATCAATAAATTGTATTTTATTATATTAAAATTGTTTTTTTTATTAAATTTTATGTGAATATTAAAATAGTTTATGTAAAATTTTGAATAAAATTTTTCAAGCAATCCTAAAAATAATAGGTTTTATAACGACTTAAGATATGAGATTGTCACTTAATATAAATATTTTGATGATGAGATTTTATTGTTCAATAGATAATTAATTAATAATGAAATCATATCATTAGATATAATGAAATAAAATAATCAATCTTAATAACTAAAGATAAAATAATTTAAGGTGCAATATTTATAAAATAACTAATGGTGAAATTATAGATTTTGTAACTAGTTAATTAAGATATGAGATAGATACATAGGATATGATACGTCAATAAAATAGATGAGGTAATTATATCTAACATGACTTAAATATATTAAATCATAATTAATTAACGTCTCAAAAAACCCAAATTATAATTACGGGTCCGTTTGGTAATGCATGTAGATTTTCAGAGCTTTTGTTTTTAATATTTTATAGTTTTAAATACGTTAAATATAAGATTCTAATTTAATTAGCTTTTGAAATTAGATTTTCAACAACTATTCACCCCAACTTTTCAGAATTCTTTTCATTTTCTCTTATTTGATCAGCTATAGTTTGCATCAGCTACTCTATCAGCTGTGTTACCAAACACCTTTCTAGCTTATAAAAATGAGAAAATTTGCCCAACGGGCCTTTTTTTTTTTGCCTCTGTTGAAGGAGTGTCCACCTCCCTTGTGAAATTAGGGATTTGTCCATTTCCCAAAATAGTGCCCCCCCTCCACATAAATGGATCCAATCCGAAACTGAACTCCACCCTTACAGTTACAGATCCTTCGTCCTCCGCTTTCTTCTCTTCCGCTTCCTTCTTCCTCAGATCAGGATGAGCCACTAATGATCTCCGGCTTTGAGATTCTGGCCTCGTTTCCGATCTCAATCTCGATTCCTGGATCTACTATCGATCTCGGATCTTGCCTCGCCTCTGAATCGGCCTCTCGCAGCCATCGATCTCGCCTATCGATCCACTATCGATCTCGCTCGCCTTGCCTATAAATCGGCCGACTTCAGCAGACGGTGCAGCAGTGCGGCCGCCTTGATCAGCAGATGAAGAAATTGGCGGGGAAGCACCGTTGGCGGCTGCACTTCAACAGATCTTCCTCGTCATCATCTTCACCGGATCGAGCATCGTCGATCTCTTCGGATCTGTTGCTGCTGCGCCTGAGAGAGACGGTGAACTCGGGCGCCGTCCATCGCTAGCCGCACGGGGTAAGAAAGTTGTTCTCCAGATCCGAAAATCCTAGATCTATTCTCTCCTACTCTCTTTTTCATAGCTACTCCGGCGTGGAAGTGCTAACGCGAAAAGAAAAAAAGCAACTCCATGTTTTAGCAACTCCGTGTTCAGCAACCTCGGTGTTGAAGTGCTGACGCGGAAAAAGAAGAAGAAAAAAAAAAGCAACTTCGGTTTCAGCAATACGATTTCATTTCAGCAACACGGTTTCAGCAACTCCGGATGTCTAATTGCCGACGCGAAAAAAAAAAAGAAAAAAAGAAAAGAAAATCCAGTTTCAGCAATACGGCTTCAGCAACTCCGGTGTCAAAGTGGTGACGATAAAAAAAAAGAAAAAAAGAAAAAAAAAACCAACTCTGGTTTCAGCAATACGGTTTCAGCGACTCCGATTTCAGCAAATCCGGTGTCGAAGTGATGACACGAAGAAAAAAAAAGCAACTCCGTTTCAGCAACGCGAAAAAAAAAGATAGTAAAAACAAGGGTTGTTGAAACCGAATGTGCTGAAACCCTTGTTTAAGCAACGCGGTAAAAAAAACGAAACAGGGGTTGCTGAAACCGTATGTGCTGAAACAGGAGTTTCAGCAATTCCATTTCAGCAACGCGGGAAAAAAAACTGGAAAAAAAAAACTAAAACAGAGGCTGCTGAAACTGTATGTGTTGAAACAGGAGTTACAGCAATTCCGTTTTAACAACGCGGAAAAAAAAACTGGAAAACAAAAAAAAAACTGAATTAGGGGTTGCTGAACTCGTATTGCTGAAACAGAAGTTTCAGCAATTCCGTTTCAGCAACGCGGAAAAAAATGAAAACAAAACCTGAAATCGGAGGGGGGCATAGGGGGCACGGGTGGGGGGCACAGGGGCACATGGGGCGGTGGATATTTTGCTAATTTGGAGCACTTGGGAGCCATTTTCCTAATAAAGTAAAAAAATTAGGACATCCTAGTAATCGCCCCTATAAAAATTCTAATTTAATATATATTTAACACACTTAATCCATCAACTTCAGCTACTTTATCAGCTTCATCTACTCCATCCATCAGCTCGGTGTTACCAAACTGACCCGGCCTACATCTCTCTTTGCATATCTAGCTATAATTTTGTAAAACATCATAGAGTGTGACATGATAAACAAGATTGTACTTGTTTAATCTATGAATAAAGATTAAAAATTTAATCAATTCAATAAATTTTATCAAAAACTAACACTTATACTATAATTTAAAACTAAATTAATTGATATAGTATTATATATGGAAGGATGATAAGTGGGCATACAAAGCACTGATGGACTAATTAATTTTAAAAAAAAAAGGTCAAGTCGACTCACAAGTGAATGTACTTTCAAGTACAGGTTGAGATAGAGAAAGAGGTCAGTCTCAGACTTTATAATAAAAGTGGGTGCCACACCACACCATTGATAAACCACCATCGTCCATTAACCCTCTACGTCCCCAAATATATTTTGGTCATTGGTCAGCTTAGTGGCGCTCCTCCTTCCTATTCAATTTCTTTTATACTCCGTAGTATAAGCTAGGATTCATTTGGCAACACAAATAAGTGGGTAGCTGAAGTTATAAGGTAGTTTTTTTTTTTGAATGACGTGGGGGGTTTTGAGGTTATCGACTAATCCTTCACCGGCCGAGCATTAACTTGTAAAGCACTCGAGCCGGGTAAACCAAGCGATAAGCCATAAGATAGGCTAAATCAATGCCAAGGTAAATCAAGACATGAGTACGTACCCACTCTAGCACAAATTGCTCCTAGTGGGATTTGAACTCTCGACCTCATGGTAGTGAAGTTATAAGGTAGTTAAAAATGATAGATTAGATGTATATATTAGATACTCCCTCCGTTTCCTTTTAATTGACTTTTTACTATTCAGACACGTTTTTTAAGGTGTGAAAAAATATATGAAATAATAATTTTTTAAAATATTTTTTTCGATAATCTCATACTTATTGGTGATAAGTATAATATTATGAAAAAAATATTACTAAAATATTAATATTTAATATAGTTTTTATCGTTCTAAAACTACGTGCATGACTTGAAAAAGTCACTTAATAGGAAACAGAGGGAGTATATGTTATATTTAACTATTTTATAAGCTAGTAAGTTATTTGGTAAATATAGCCGATAGGGTAGCTCATAAAAACTAGATGATTAGAGAGAATAAATGAATAGATTTGTGAAGTGAAAAAAAATTTTCTAAAAAGGTTGAGGTAAGTAATTGTTGAAAATGAAATTCTAAAAGTTAATTATGCCTTGTTTGATGAGTCAGTTAAAAACTCATGAAGTAGGGTAAATCTCAGTGTTTGGTTGACAGATAAACACATGAATTCAACTTTTCAGAAATTTCAATTCCTTCAAATTAGAGGAAGTTCACTTATCTATGGGGATTAAGTAAGTTCAAATTCCATCATTTTTCCAGTAATTTTTATTCATTTTCCTATTTATATTTTTAAATGTACACCAAAATTTAACCAAACAACTTTTTCTATTCTCTAGAAGTATATTTCATGAGAATTCAATTCTTGAGAAATAGCTTCCTAGAAATTGTACTTCTCGCAATCAACAGAGCCCTTAAACTAAAATATTATCTTTACCTCATTTAAAACTTTCATGAATAGGGTTATAGATAATAAGGTATTAGTATATATAGTCTTAATTGTAATTGTGAGAGTTATCCAATCAATAATCAATCCAATTACTCAACTCTTTCTCTTACCCTCTCTTTCTTATCCCTAAATTCCTTCTTCCCTAATCTTCCTTTCTAATCTCCCTTCTTTCTTTATCAAATTCTCATAATCCCTAATAGAGACATGACAAAGACTTGATAATATTACCAATAGCTTCAAAAAGCTACTTGTCTTCAAACAAAGCTTAAATCTTGCTACTATTTTATCCTCTTTCTTTTTTTTTAAAAAAAAAAATACAACCACTAAAATAATAGTCCTGGATGATAAAATTATATCCTTAAATATAAAAAAATAAACCCTAAAAATATTTTTGAAAAAGGATAAAATCACTATAATCTTTTTCAAATTGAAATGGTTAATTTGTACTTTATGATGACACAAGTTAAAAAAATCTATACCATAGCCAGTAAAAAACGGTCCAATTTTAGTGCAAATCCAAAGTTGTTATGAAGTTTACCATAAATTAAAAAATTTCACATTTTTCCAATAAAAGCGACTAGCTAGCTATTATATATGTATCCTCCACTAACAAAAAACAGGAATTATGCGTCAATGTTGAAAGTTTAATTTGCACTTGTTCTTCTAGTACTTTGCGTAGTTGACTTGTGTTGAATCTTTTGTACTTACTTGATCAGTTTTGAAAAAGAGGTAAATTCCAAGTGCGATTAGCAATACCCAAAATTCCTTACCTCAATTACATTTTACATTGAATTTTACGGCATCACCCGCTATGAAAAGGCGTATATATGCCCACCATAGATTCCCTTGTCGCCCTCTTTCATTTTTCCTATTTTAATTAACCCTTAGTTTAAGCACTTTAAGTTAAGGAAGTCAAATTGATAAACTGTTTTCCTTGATAACATGTGGGTAAATCATACTCCCTCCGATCCAAAATACATGTCGTTTAACTTTTTAACACGTATTTTAGGGAGCTAAAAACTATACAATATATTAACTTTTTTTTTTTTACAATTTAATAGTTATTGCCAACAAATATTAAGTTGTAAACAAATAATTTAAATAATTTTATATTTTATATAGTTTTAACCTTATTAAAACAAGTGTTGAAAAGTCAAACGACATGTATTTTGGATCGGAGGTGGTATAATTTATTTTAAAAATGATTAAACTGGATGTACGTAGTATCCAAGATATAAGATAGAAAATCTGTTTCACTAATAATTTTTGAGAAAATTTGCGTTTTTGACTATCTAGAATGTTCTAATTAGGTTATTAACTAATTAAAAAGTTTTTTTTAGTAATTATAACCTTTATTGAATGTTTTTTTTAGATTAGAGACCCTCGGCCTCCTCTCCGCTTCACCTTCCTCTGGCGATCGGCGATTCCTCCTGGCGATCGTCCTTCCTGTCTCCTTCCTTCTCCGGCAGCGGCTCCATCACCCGACCGCCTTCATCACCGGACCCTCCTCCTTTGCTGAATCCTCTTCCATCTCCTCTCTTCACCTCCATCCGCTTCGCAACTGGTCTACCTCGCCATCTCCTCTCTTCGGCGGCATCGTCGTCGCCTCCATTCGTCGTCGCCGTGCACTTCGCCGCCATCCTCTCCTCCACCATCCTTTTCCTAAACAAAACCCCTACATTGTAGATCTGTGAAAACCCTAAATCGAAGGCCGATTCCGACGATTTGGCATAGACAAATTGAAGATGAATTTCGAAGTACTTCCGGAGTTTCGGTGCGTAGTCACTGAGACTCGCGGTATTAATTGATTCGATGAGTAACCGTTGCAGATACCAGCGCTTCGAATTCGAACTCAAATTCGGATCGGATGAAACTCCGATCTGACTGGAGGGAAAGATCCAGGCCAATTCCTCCTGGCGGTACCTATCCCGCCAAAGACCACTGCAGGTTTAGTTTTATACTGAAATTTTTAATTTTGAGCTTCTCTTCCAAAGGTTTATGAAATTCACTGCTCTGATTACTTGGTTATCTCGTTAATGTTGATATTTATGCAATTAATTTTATGTTTTTTTAGTTCAGTAAATGTGGATTGTGTGATACCTACTACATAGCTCATGTGAAGGATGCCTGTGCATTTCTGGGCGATGGCATGTCCAGAATTGAAGTATGTCTCCTTCGGAACTTTGAATTGTTTACTGGAATTAGTATTTTCCTTTCACTTGCTAAGGTAATTAATGCATTCTGATTCTCTATTGTAGAATTTGGAACCTTTGGTGCATGGAAGAGGGAGGAAAGAGGACTCAATGGATGAGACATATCTTGGGGTGTATGAGCAGCCACTCTATGCTCGCAAGACTAATCCCGTCGAAGGTAAATTCTTGTCTCTATCATCTCCGCTCTTATCTATAATGCTACGGAGTATTTGAAATTTAACATATTAATTGTGGACTTATAGTGATAAGTTTATGCTTTTGTTGAAGAGCATGCTCGACTTGGTCTTTGTATGGTTAACTTTTTGTATTGATGTTCAAAGTAATTTCAGTCAATAAAGGACTTCTGTGGTGCAACTTATTTTGCTTACCGACTAGGCTATTATAGTTGGATTAGAGTCTAGATTACATCAGTAATCGTCAATCGGTGTTGGATTAATTGTTCCAGGTGCTCAATGGATGGGGTTAGTGACAACAATTGCTGTAGAGATGCTGAAAGCAGACAAAGTTGATGCTGTTATTTGCGTGCAGAGGTAGAGGTTTATGCACCTTCAGTTTTGTGATTACTTCAGTTCGTAAATGCCATATAACACCAGTATTTGATATTCTGACATATCAGCTGGCTATCTTTCCTTTTTCAGTGACCCAGAAGATAGGTTCGCTCCAAGGCCTGTTTTGGCCAGGTTTGAAAATTGATCTTATTTATTAGTATTAGGATGTTCAGCTTCGTAATTATTTAGTTTTAAAATATGGTTTCTATTGTATCTCATGAAGTTGATAAGATTAACGGTATACATATTTCAACCAGAACACCTGAAGAAGTAATTGCTGCAAGAGGTGTCAAGCCAACTTTGTCACCAAATCTAAATACACTTGCATTGGTTGAGGTGGGATATACTTTCATTGATCTGGTTGCGCCTTAATCACTATGGAGTTTTGATAATGTCTCTGTTATTCTCTTTATAGTCTACTCACTGGGCTGTGTTTTTTTATGCAAATTCCCTGTAGGTACTTTTGGCTACAATATTCTGTAAGCTTTCATTAAAGGTGTTGACCCCAAGCATCCCATATAATAATTAACTATTTCCTTTGCCCCTACAGCAAATTATTCAGCTTGATCTTTCATATTCCTGGGCATTTGGTGTCAAGTGGTCTCCGAGTGGCAACGCCTTAGCTTATGTAGGTCAGACATTTTTCTGAACAATTTACCAACTGTTGTCTTTCTGTCAATGAAGATGTTTTATCATCTTTTTCCTTTGAATATTAATAGCACTTATTTTTGTAGAGCAATCGATAGACGGCATCAGAACCGTGACTTTGAATTCCATGGTTTTAGATATATGTCATGTTTTAGTGTCCATTTGACTGATTTCAAGTACTTGTCATCAACATCCAGGTTGTTTCATTCACCGACGAAAAACAAGATGTGGTAGATTACAAACGGGCTATCGTATGTGCCTATCATTCGACAGTTCATCAAGGATTGGCTTCGGGCTTGGCCTTGGAACTATGTTCTTTGTCATCTTCAGAAGCTATGCTTTAGCTTTAGCTATATGCTTTATTGCCTTAGCAATGTATTTAATTTAGCCTTACTGTGCTTGACTAAATGATGCTAGCTCTTTATAGATGCAAAATCTTTGAGAAGGACGATTAATTTATTAAATGTTATTATGATTTGGTACACAATCGGTCCCAAACTCGAAAAAAAAAGGAGGAGGGGAGACATATTATATTATGTTATTAGATCCAATCCAATTACAAATGTTATCAATAAAAATGTTATTGATATACAATCGATTAGATTAAACCACTTAGCAAAGTGGCATCATAGTAAACAAAAAAATGTTATCAATAAAAATGTCATCAACAAACAATGTCATCACAAATGATTGAGATTAATAAAGTGTAATCACAAATGTCATCAATGAATAAAAATATAATAAACATGTCACCACAAGTGATTGCATCAATAAATTAAAGTGTAATCACAAACGTGTCATCAGTGAATAAAAGTATAATCGATGAAAATATATCGATATACAATTGATTAAATTAAAAAAAACGGCATTAAACGATTTGACTAAACTAGTGGCATCAAATAATTACATTAGAAAAATGGCATCAAAACACTACTTTCAAAAAGTGGTATCCCATTAAAGAAAAAAATGTCATCAAAACACTACTTTGAAAAGATATGGCATCACGGGAAAAAAATCATCAAAAAATTGTCATAAAAAGTGTCATTAGTAGTCAACCGTAAAAAAAAAAATGGCATCAATGATCAACCAGGCATCATAGTAAACAAAAAAATGTCATCAAAGCTTGAAAAAAGTGGCATTCAAAAAGTGTCATCAAACCATTTCATTAGAAAAGTGGCATCAAAGTGAAAATAAAATGTTATAGAAAATGGCATCAAAACGGTGGCATCACAAAAATGTCATCACTTATTATTTAAAAAAAAAATAATAATAAATAAATAAATTCACATGGGGTGGTCAACGTTGACCGGTCAACGGTCAACGTTGACCGGTCAATGGTCAAATAGTTGACCATTGACCAATTAATACCCGATTTGGAGAATAGACTACCTAATCTAATTTAACAAGTTTGTTATCTAGTTAGCTAATTGAACTTTCTAAATAGCTTACTTACCTAAATCACCCTTAATTTTTCCATTCGTCAAAACTTATCATTTTAGCTTTGTGCATAACTTTTAATAAAATTAATAAATATATTATTTTAATCTAAAATATTAAGCTATTCTTTTACTTTATTAAAAACTACAACTAATAATCCTTTAATTATTACCCAAAAAATCTAAAATTAAGAAATTAAATTTGAAAGTGATTATATATGCACCTCTGATTATAATTTGATAAGCCAAAGGCTAGAGGTTCAAAACGAAAAAAAGTGAAACATAAGTACTTTTTAAATACAAATACACAATTAATAACATTTATAAAATAGGAGCATAACATAGTGGTAAATCTTTTTAAATATAATTAATATAGAAAGAGAAAGGAAAAGATAAGCAAGGATTGGTATAAGGCAACTTTATGATAAGAGACTAAGAGAGTGGTGGTGTATTATTATTATTAGTGCTGATACGCTGTCTTTCTCCTCCCCACTAATTAATTAACCCTTTTAATCTATGTACGGACCCTTTAGCCCTCCACGCACCTTCCTTTTTTTTTTCCCCGGTTCCCACTTTCTTTACTGCTTCCTTATTATTTTTATTATATTAAACTAAAATTGTTAATAATATGCACCAAACTAGCTATAAAATTATTAATTATGTGTAGGTTAAGTATTCTTTATTTAAAAAAAAAAAGAGAAAATCTTAAAAGGAAATGGAGATAAACCATATAAATTGGAAAAGAGAATCCTAAAAAAATTGATAAACCATTAAAAGAAAATTAAAAATGGGCTAAATCAATAAATCAAGTAGAATCTTTACAAAATTGAAAAGATTTAACTTATGTTATCGGGATATATATAGGTTATTGGAATGTTAGAGGTACTAAGAGATCTCTCTTTGACAAGAAATCAACCAACTACGCTTTGCAAACAATCTTGACATTCTTATTTTATCTGAAACAAAGGCCACAAAACCTCCAAATGAAATCTAAATGCGAATCTCTGGCTTTCAATATTCCTACTGTATAGAAGCTTCTGGCCTAGCTTAAAGAAGGCTTATGAATGCTTTATAAATCAAAGATCATGGAAGATTGTAATATCATTGAACAAAATAATAGAGTCATTATGCTTCAAGCTAAGATAGAAAATCATGAATTGGTCATTCTCTTTCTATATATCCTTCAATCGAGCTTGAGAAAGATCAATTATGGGAAGAAAACTATGCTCTAATTCATAAACATCAGCTTCCTATCATCATAATATGCGGCCTCACTTGCTCTAGATTTAGAAGGTTAAAACGTGTGAAAGATAATCTAAATCTACATACTGTACCTTTTAATGGTTCAGCCTTCACCTAGAAGAAAAATAACACAAACACAAATAATACCTATGAAAGGTTAGATATAGCTCTAGCTCATCAACACATTATCTCATCATTGCCCCATCACTCTCGATATTGGCAAACATAGATCAACGAAAGGAACCCCTTTTAGATTTGATATGACCTGGACTACAAACAAAGCTTATGAAGAAATGGTCAAGAAAGTATGGAGTAATAAACCATCTGGATCCTTTGCCTACAAACTAATGCAAAAATAAAAACTTCTTAAACAAAACACAAAAAACTAGTGTAAAAAGCAAACAAACAATATGTCAAAACAGTTAGCCCATGTTGAATTACAAATCAAGAATTTCCAGCTTAAACTCCCTTGGGGGAGGATTACATCAAATGAAGAGGCCAAATTAAAATTGCTAGATTGGAACACAAGAAATCAAGATTATTGGAATATAGTCACAAATTTTGGAAGCAGAGAGCCAAAATCAAGCATCTGTAACTATCGGATTATAATACAAAATATTTCCAAACAACTGCTAAAATTAAAATTTTTAGAAGATCCATGCTCTACTTTGAATCTAACCAAGGACAAATACTAACCGACCAAGAGGCAATTTCTGATGAAATAACCATAGAATGTCAGAGAGATTTATTAACAACCACCAAAGAAGAATTCAACCTGAAGATGTGTGGAACATTCAGCCGCAGATTACTACTGAAGAAAATGGAAACTTGATTGCCCAACCAACTGAAATGGAAATCAAAAATATTTTCTGAGAAATGGTAGAAGACAAAACTCCTGGGCCAGATGGCTACCCACCAGAATTTTACAAAAAATAATGGCATATAGTTGGATCATCCTGCTGCAAAGCTATCAAAGCTTTCTTTCACTCTAGGCAATTGTTAACTGAATATATCAAACCCTACCTTTATTTCACTTGTCTCAAAAAACGGATAATCCTACAAATATTAATCACTATAGGCCCATTAGTATTTGCAATACGATTTACAAAGTCATTTCGAAAATTCTTGCTAATAGTCTAAAACCCATTCTTCCTAAACTAATCAACCCATATTAAGGAGCCATTGTAGAAAGGTAGATCTAAACAAGACAATACACTCATTGTACATGAAATATTTCATAGTTTTAACCGAAAAAAGGGAAAAACAAGTAGATGACTCTAAAACTAGATATGGAAAAAGCATATAATAAAATAAATTGGAGCTATATTGAAGCGGTTCTCACCAAATTTGGTTTTCATAGTATATGGATAAGATGGATTATGAAATGTCTTTCAATAACCTCCTTCTCGGTCATTGTAAACAACATGTCTGGAAAACAATTCAAACTTAACAGAGGAAATCAGACAAGGTGACCCCTTTTCCCCTTACATATTTATATTAGTTATGGAATGCCTCTCTAGAGAGTTACACAAAGAGGCCTTACTAGAAGATGCTCTAGTAGGGATTAAATTAACTAAGAATGGCACCCTCATATCCTTCCTAACCTTTGCAGATGATACTCTAATATTCACAAAAGCAGCTCACACCAGTCTTAATACTGTCCAAAACATGCTAAATAATTTCTCAAACCTATCATGATTAACCATAAACTACTCAAAACGCTCAATTCAATGTTCAGCAAATATATCTCAGACTCTAGGAAGAGATCTTGCACAACATATGGGGGTTCCCATCACGAGAACACTTAGGCATTCCTCTTATAAATGGAAGAATAAAAAACTGTGTTTTTGAAGATGCTGTACAAAATCTAAAAAAGCAACTCTCTAAATGGAAGGGTTCCACCCTCTTACAAGCAGGTAGAGCGGTGCTTATGCAATCAAATCTTAGCTCCAAAACAAATTACCTTATACAAAATTTCCTTCTACCAAAAGGAATCCTAGACAAATTGACCAGATCAACAAAAAATTCTTCTGGAATAAGCTACAACTAGAAAGATACACACCACTGGTAAGTTGTGATAACATCTGCAAAAGCAAACGCCAAGGAGGCCTGGGTATTAAGAAAGCATAAGAACTTAACAAAAGCTTACAAATGAAACTCCTATGGAAGCTCTACACAAACGAGAAGAATATATATGAAAAGTACCTTCAAAAGGATAATATTAGAAATCGATCCAATCATTTCACATCATGGCAATTCGGTCGACTCATTTCTTTAAGAAACGAATTTAAACAGGGTCTCCTTTGGCTAACTGGGGATGAAAATAGCATGAATGCTTGGTCTCACCCCTGGGTCCCAAATCAAGATCTTGAACAATTTAGAAGGAACCATGATCCAGAAATGAAAGTAAACCAACTTTTAACTCACAAAAACGTTAGAATACCCCACTAGTAAATAGCCTCTCCCCCTCCGGAAGTCTCTTGTAAAATTCTAGATATACAAATACCAAACTGGGATACGCCTAACAAACTTATCTGGAAGCTAGACCTAAGTGGAAATTTCACTACGAAATCAAACAAATGCATGACAAATAACGTATCTCAAACATCAAAAGTTCTTAACTGGATTCGGAAGCTAAATCTACCTCCTAGAATAAAAAGCTTTATATGGAAGATAATCATAGATGATCGATCTTCCCACCACTCAAAGGCTTAATAAATATGTTAACCGAGTTCCTAGCCAGTGTAATCTTTGCAATCAAGCGGAAGAAGATGCGGAACGTTTAATGAGAAGTTGTCTATTCACCCGGATAACAAATGACCACTTTGAGATACAAACCAAAAAATATATACTTTCAACATATGAATATAAATGGATCCCAACCTTTTAATATAGATAAAATTTGACTTGGAAACAAAATTTTCGAGGAACTAGTATTCATTTGGCAAACTATTTGGGAAATCAGAAATGAACTTATCTTTTGGAATAAAGCTCCTGCCCCAATAGAAAGTATCATTCGAAGAATCATTGCAAACATATGTGATTAGACCCAAATTGAAAAAGATAATAATAGGAATAAAACTATAAACAAGAGAACTAAAGCTAAATGGAGCAGACCACCTAGGGATGTCTATAAAATCAATGTTGATGGCTCTGTTATTACCACTGGTGTTTGCCATGTGGGAGGGGTTGCTCAGGACTCCCAGGGCCATGTCATTGATATGTTTTACAAGGAAACTGTCAAAGGCTCAATCATTCAAACCGAAGTTATCGCTATCCAGACATGTATGGAGCACACAATTAGGAAAGGACTACAAAGAGTAATAATAAAAGGAGGCAATCTACAACTCATCAAAGTCATTACCAGCAACAATAATGTCAGATAGGAGATTATACATCATGTTCAAAAATCAAGCAACTGGAATCTGCTTTTGGCCTTATTCAATACAAACACTGCTACCGAGAAGCGAATCAAGTAGCCGACTTTATAGTTCGAAAGGGTATCATTTGGGATAGCTCTACTATACTTTTTAATAGGGAACTTGGTACCATCATCCTTAAGGATGATCAAGGATCCAGATTACAACCTATGTAATCGCTCATAATTCTTGTCTACTGTTAAAAAAAATGGAGTATTTTGTTAACCTAGCCTGTATGAATTAGTACGGATTAGTCTACCTTGGGTAAGGGTTAATGAATTTAAATATTTTTTTTATCTTAATTAAGAATTAATGGATCGGTCAATTGCCTTACAATGAAGTAAGTAATTACAGTATTCAGTTATAACACCTCGGAAGTAATTATTACGGAGTACAATATATTGTACTATAATAAATTATTCAATTAAAATGATTAGTTATTGAATTGTATTAATTGATTCAATTATAGTGTGAGTATTTATTTGTGTATATATATAGTGGGTGAATTAACAGATGATTTGAATAACCCTACGCAGAGGGTCGTCAGTAAAAAAAATAATCTAAGATTACAATTACATAAATATTTTAAAATTCAAAATATCTAGAAAATTAAAATTCTTGTTTCTTCAGATCTAAACTGGGGGCTTAGACGGATTGCATGCAAGCCGAGGGAGCAGTAGACATGACATAGTTGTCTTAAAAGACAGTGACTAGCTCATCAATCATAGCATCAAACTAGTATCCTAGGTGAACTTTTTCCAAATGTACAAATTCAATAATAAGATTATATATTTATATTCACATAGCTAAAATGTCATCAAGCACATGTTTACATGGTTATGTCACCGAATTTCGGAAAAGTCAATGTTGATAGACTATTTTTAAGTAAAATGTTTGTTTTGTGGAACGAAAATGAAACAGAAATTCAATCAAGATGCACGAAATTGACCATAACCAGTGAAGCTTTCGTACACTAGGAAAAATGTCAAAAATCTGTTACAAAGCTTGAACTGAACGAAGCTAGCAGGAGATGTATTTATACAGAGAAAAAAGGAAAATGAGTTGGGCAGGCCCATACAGAAAGCCCACACCTTATTTCTACTAGAATGAAAAAAAGACCAGAAACAGAAATCTTCATCGTCTTCACCATATGTTATCACCCCCTCTCAAGTTGGAGATGGTGAAACCAGTCCCAACTTGGTGATGAGAGGATGGAGATGAGTGTTGGACAAATTCTTAGTTAAGATGTCAGCGCGTTGGTGATTGGTGGAGATGTGGTGCAGAGAGATAAGCCTATCAAGGAGTTTTTCTCGCACAAAATGGAAATCCAGGTCTATGTACTTCGTTCTGTCATGGAAGACCGGATTTTTTGCGATGAAGATGGCAGCCTGGTTGTCATAGTGCAAGGCAATTTGCATAATATCAGGCACACTCAACTCATGAAGAAGACTACTCAACCAAGCAAGCTCCGTGCAAGCTATGCGCATAGACATGTACTCCGCCTCTGCTGAATATAGTGACACACACTGTTGTTTCTTGGATTTCCATGAAATGAGAGTGTCACCAAGGAGTACAACAAAACCGCTTACTAAACGGCGTGTGATTGGGCATGATGCCCAATCTGCATCACAAAACGCCTGAAATTTGAAATCAGAGGCACTGCTAAGAAACAAAGCATGCTTCAAGGTTCCTTTGAGGTACCTTAGGACGTGTAAACCATCTGCAAAACGAGTCTCACGAGGGGATTGCATAAACTGGCTAAGATGTTGGACTGGGAAGCTAAGATAAGGTCTTGAATTTGTTAAAAATTGAGCTTCCCAATAAGCTTTCTATCCATAGTAGAGTCCTTCATCAAAACCCCTTGATCTGGTAATAATTTCTCACCCAATTCCAAAGGAGAAGCAACTGGTCTAGAATCCTCACAATCAAACTCTTTAAGCATTTCCAAAATGAACTTCTATTGGCTAAGAAACATGCCATCTGTAGTTCTATTAAATTCCATTCCCAAAAAGAAATGTAACAAGTACAGATCCTTGATCTTGAACTCGGAGTGCAATTCATCTTTCAAGGACTTAATCTCAGCTTCATTTTTGCATGTGACCAATATGTCATCGACATACACTGCTACAAAAATCTCAACTGCATCATTTTTCTTAATGAATAGTGAATAATCGTTCAAAGACTGATGATAACCCTTACTTCCGAGAAACTGAGATAACCTAGCATACCATTGGCGTGAAGCCTGTTTTCAACCGTATAAGGACTTGTTCAATCTACAAGCCTTGTTCTTTCCGCCAACAAACAACCCTTGAGGTATTTTCATGTATACCTCTTCATGTAAATCGTCATGTAAAAAAGCGTTATTTACATCAAGTTGAAAGAGATTCCAACCTCTTTTCAAAGCAATTGTGACAAGGGTTCTAACTGTTGTCATCTTCACCACAGGGGAAAAAGACTCAGTATAGTCTATGCCAAAATTTTAAGTAAATCCTCTAACAACCAGCCTTGTTTTATGCCTATCAACCCACTTGCATCCAATTGCACATTTCATTTTAGGTAGACCCACAACCATTCAAGTATTGTTCAATGCTAGAGCATCAAACTCAGCTGTCATTGCTTCATGCCATTTAGCAAAAGAACATGCATCCTCATAACTATCAAGTTCATTGTCAGGAATCCCATTGAAATTGGCATTGTGATGAAGGGGAAACTGGGCTGTGGATGTGAGAGTATGAGCACAATAATGATGTTCCTTAGGAATTGAATCAACAATTTCACAAACATAATCATTCAAGTAACTTGGTCTAGAATGATTTCTTTAAGACCTGCAAGCAACTGAATTCAAACTATCAACAACTGAAACAACAAACGACACCTGATCAATAACTGAAGGCAAGCTGGGATCGTCAATGAAATTTGGAGACTGCATAACAAAGTCCTGATCACTGAAAGGAGAGCTAGTGTGACAAGGAAACACATGCACTTTCATGAAACACAACATCTCGGGAGACTGGAACTTGTTTGGTGTCCAGGTTGAACACCTTATAGGCTTTCTTACCTGGAGGGTAACCAAGAAATAAGCAAGAACTAGCTCTAGCCTTAAATTTATCTCGACCATTCTTCAGTGTGGATGTGAAACATAAACCTCTAAAGCTCTTCAGTAGACTGCAATCAGGAGTTTTGTTGTGAAGTACAAAATAAGAAGATTGACCTTTTAAAACTCTAGAAGGCAATTTGTTAATCACATGTGCAGCTGTTAAGACACCGTCACCCCAAAATTTCAAGGGCAATTTCGCTTGGAAAATGAGAGCTCGAGCCACCTCGAAGAGATGTCTGTGCTTTCTCTCGACCACCCCATTATGTTGGGGAGTAGCAGTGCAAGTAGTGTGATGAATTATGCCTTTACTTCTCATAAATTCCTTCATTGCTGTACTTGAACCTAACTCAAAGGCATTATCTAATCTGATCACCTTGGCCATATGACCAAACTGTTTTTCAACCAAAGCAACAAACCATGTCATAGCAGTCAATGCAACACTCTTATTGCTCAACAACTGAATCCATGTGGATCTAGAAAAGTCATCCACTATGGTGATGAAGTACTTGAATCCATCATAAGTTGGGGTATGATATGGACCCCACACATCAACATGAATCATCTGAAATGGATAAGTAGTACTGATAGAACTAGCTAGAAGAAAAAGCAAGTCTAGATTGTCTTGCTTTGGCACACACTTCACAATTTGACAACACTTCTTTATTTAAATCACTGGTCTTTACAAAAGGTAACAAACTGAGTTTTTAAAAAGGTAAATGGCCAAATCTGGCTTGCCATACAAGAATATCGTCAGTGACATTATCACTAGCTTTGCAAGAAACATCTATAGTTCTATCAACATGTGAATCACAACATGACTTGTTGTCTTTGATGAACTGAGCAACACTTGAACTTGTACTGATCCACCTTACTTCTGACTTCCCATCCAGATAGTAAAGATGCATATAAGCATCTCCAATGACCATACGCTTAGTCATGGAAAGATCTTGTAAAAAACACTTTGTAGGTGAGAAACTAACAATGCACTTTAGCAAGTCTGCCTACAGACAGCAAATTGCAATTAAACTCGGATACGAACAAAACTTCTTTCAAACTCAAACCATTCAATACATGAACCACACCAACGTATTGAATTAAAGTAATCTGACCAGTAGGCAAAGTAATACTGTAGGGATTATCCAATCTGGTTCTCTCCCCAAATAAAGAAACATCAGAACAAATATGACTTGTAGCTCTGCTATTAATTATACAAGTTGCTTTAGAAAAGAGATGAACAATTGATTTCACAGTACCTGCAAAACCCGAAAAGGCATCATCAACTACAAATGATCCTTTGTCTCTTTTCCCAAGCATCTCCATTAATTGTGCATATTGTTGATGAGTGAGCTCTGGTATAACCGCATCTAAAGCTACTTCATCTTGAGCACAACCTGCAAACCATTTTCCCTTAGTGAACTTCCCATTGTTGTATGGAAATCCATGACGAGTATAACACCTCTCAATACTGTGCCTAGTTTTCTTGCAGTGAGAACAAAACCTCTCTTGTCTCTTATCATCTTTCTTATTGTAACCAGCAGAGCCTGTGCTTCCTGAATTTGCGCCAAAATTTCTTGAAGCTGACCGTGTACTACCAAAACATGAACCAGCAACTGACCCAGAACCCAAACTAGAATTAGATCTAAGTTTGGAACCGGCAGCAAGAAACAAAGACCCATCATCAGCTGGACTCCCATATTGAGGTCCTCGCTGATCTTCCTCTTGCAACAACATTGAGTACGCATCACTCAAAGAGGGAAAATGATTCATCATAAGCAAATTACCTCTTACGACTTTATACAATTCATTCAAACCCATCAAGAATTGAATCAATTTTCGATTCTCATCGTATTTGGCAATTTCTTGCATTGCACTGCAAGTACATATCGGAATTCTTGTCATGCTACTCATTTCATCAATCAAAGCTCTGTACTTAGTGAAATAAGTAGAGATGGAGGCAGTACCTTGCGTAATCGAGACAATCTTCTTCTTGATGTTGTACATATGTGTCCCGCAAACCTTGTCATAGCGATGCTCTAGCTCATCCCAGATACCCTTCGCTGTATCAATGTAAACGAAATTTCTCCTGATTTCTGAATTCAGACCATTGACCAACCATGAGATAACCATATCGTTGCATCGCTCCCATTCACTAAATCTTGGTGCATCGGAAGGGGGCTGCAGTAATATGCCATTTATGAACCTCAGTTTGTTCTTGGCAGATAAGGCAACCTTCATGAATCGTCTCCACTCGCCAAAATTTTTGCCATCAAAGCCATTGGCATTGGCCACCAATTGTAGCCCGGGATGGTCACTTGGATGGAGGAACAAGGGGTCTCTGGAATCTGGAATCGGCGTTGCCATAGATGAACAATCGAAACCCAAACTACAAGATCCAGAGAAATGAAATGAAAAGAACCGCGGAAAAACGAAGGAGTACTGAACAAAATTGTTGTAGGAGGAAATCGAGTTCAAAATATATAATATAAATCAAACTAGATTCGTGCCCCATCAAATAATTACAAGACCTCCTCCCTATGCAGTAGTGGGAAGTCAGGATCGATCCACGAGGAAGCGTGTCAGCGGATCTCAGGTAGCTGTAAATCTCACAGACAAAATAACAGAAAGACAGAAATAACAAAGCAAAGTAAACAAAAGTAAGGACATAGAAGCTACTCGATATCGACGAAAACTTCCCCGAGATCGACAAAGACAGAAACTTTAAAGATGCAAACTTCAAATGCAGAACTCAGATTTCAGTGGAATAAACTCAATAAAATAAAGACTTCCAAAGCCAGGGTATCAACACCACAACGATAACCATGCAAAATAACACATAAAGGCATAAAAGATCATACTTTCCATCAAATAACTTTCGTTATTAATAAATAGGAATATAGAGGCTTTCGCATAAACCCTAATTGTTACTAACCCTTTTCACATAATTAACCCAAGTTGCATTAAGATCACTTTCGCTTCAATAATACAAACATGGATCACCTTCAACTCTCGCAAAAGAATCATGCTCATAGGGATAGAAGACGAATTGCATAAAAAGATCGTACCTTTACCGCATCACCTTACATGGCTACCGTTGGACTCACCCCGACCCTAGAAGTGGGTGGACTACTCGCTCTTCATCGCAATTGCAGACATCTTTGATGAAAAAGAACTAACTTACATTAATAAACTCAACTTACAACCTCTTCTCCTTCTCTCTCTATGTGTAACTAATTGTCTCTGAAATTGAATGAATAAAATCCAGCCCCTAAGGCTTTATTTATAGGCTTCCAACCCTTGCTACTCAAGGTAAGAAAGTCTATCTATATCTATATCTACTTTATCTTATAACATAAAGATAAAACATGGAATAAATGAATTAAATCAACTACGATTATATCTAAAGTGGATAAATCTTCCTTGGACTTGATAGATCTTGATAGATGTGGATAGAATTTGGTCTCGAAAATATCTCCATTGGATTCGGAATAGAAACTTAACAAGAAGTCGGTTATGCTAGGAATCCGCCGCCGTGGGTCCAATCGATATTGACTTGGTTAAGTCGATATTGACCAGTGCTTCCTCGGTTTCTCTTCAGCTGGTCGATATTGACTCCAGAGATGAAAATCGAGTTGATTTGTACTCGATATCGAGTTGAGTTACTCGATATTGACTAGCATGTCTGAGCTCCAGCTTTCTTGAGTCGATTCAAGGACGTTGACTCGATATGGGGCACTCGATATTGACTTGGTTAAGTCGATATCGACCTTTGTTCTTCAGCTTTGTCGATTCTAGCCAACTCTGAGTCGATTTGGAGAATTTCGACCTAAATCTGGTCGATATTGAGTGTGTTTGGTCGATATCGACCAGTCTTCTCAGCATCCTGCTCTATTCTTGAAACGCACTTTCCCGAGTCCTCGTTCGTCGGATTGCCGCATATGACAATGCGTTGGAAAGCTCTTTCCAAGGGCTACAACTCTCATGAAGACATTAGAACTTGAATCAGAATGATGAATGCCGAAAAATGGCCTTTTCTACGGCTGCACCATCCTTAGCTTCTTCACGAGTTTTCCTTTAAGCTCCAAAGTGCGTCCGATTTCTGTGAAATATAACAAAAACTTGTGTAGACTCCATAATTTGGTAAATAAGTGTAAACTACATAGATTCTGTATTATTCTAACCCAAATGCATGCAATGTATGCAGAAAACGATATAAAAGTTACTGTAAAACATGGGAGATTCAACTCACAACAAACACCCCATACTTAAGCTTGCTTGTCCTCAAGCAATACTTTTATTTGTCATTCAGGGGAAGGAATCAAAACTCTCAACATATTAGATTTATTCTTATATATCCCTGCAATCAATTACCATCCTCGAAAAGGTACTAGTGTCACAGATCCATGCATGTGCAAATACACAAAAGCAACATCTACTCACAAAAGGAGGGTAGTGGAAAAACAATTCATGTGACAAAGCAACAATAATCAAGAGGACTTAAATTTAAGCTCAATAAAGAAGTAGATTGGTAAAAGGCTAAAGGTGGGCAATTTTTTTGGCAATGTGGTGCTAATGATCCGGGGAAATGGAGTATTTCCAAACTGAATTTCCACCTTCCTTTTTCCTTTGATTCATCACCTTTCATAATGCTTTTTTTTTCAATAATAATGCTTTTACCTCTCTGACCTCAGCACTTCCTTCTCGCGAGTCGCAAACATGGGTGTCATGAATGACCCCGAATACTTAGTGCTTTGGACTCCTCACATGTGTGTGTCCCATCTCACTGAACTATTATCTCAGGGAGCAGGGTCGATCTACCTTTATCTCCTGAGGTGATCGGATTTTCTTTCACTCATTAAATTTTCCATATATTTCAAACAATTTCCTACCAAACTCCAATAATAATAACAGCACAATCGCCATATAATAATCTCCATAATGTAACATCATTCTCAACATAATCTCCGGATAGGAAATAAGGTAAAGAATGGAAAATATTTAGATCGTGTGGAGCAATAACTGAAATAAGGCATATATATGGCTTTTGTAATGCATAAGCATAGGTGTGGCTAGGATATAACAATGAGCATTATATGGAATTATAAAGTCCTCCATCATCTTATCATGCAACATGTCAAAAGCAATATCAAATTTTACCTCATTTCATGGTTTTCAAGAAAATATGCAATTCATTGTGACTTCCCTTTACTAGGCAATTTCATGTTATATCTCTAATGAATCCAATTTTGCATCCTCGAGTTCAATATAAAGCTTCCATGACATTAATTAAAATTTTCAATGGGGGTCATTTTTTCAAACTTTGGAAAACATGCATGTAAGCACATAAATCAATAATGAATTCCAAAATAGCCATGTATAAGCAATTCAAGAAATAAATTTTAAAAATGCACAAATAATGTTAAATAAAACCAAATATGCATAAAGTAAGCCCTTCCCCTACCCCATACTTAAACATTACAGTGTCCTCACTGTATAAAAGCAAGGGTAAAGAAAGAAACTCACTAGACAGGTGTGCAGGGCTTCAAAAACTCGATTGAACATGCCTGGGCCGAGTCCAATTTAGCTTGCTTCTATCCCCAGAGACCTGAAAATATAGAAGACATATACCCACAATAGAAAAACTAAAAATGTTCAAAACCAAAAACAAACAAAAAGCAGCAATGTCCAAAAGTCCCAAAAAATAAATGTCTATTTACAAGCTCTAGATTTTATAGTCGCTAGGCCGACTTTCTCTATTGAGCTCAAGGTGGCATTTGTAGGGCCCATGTAGGTTGGGCTTCAAATAAGACTCCATTCTTGTCCATCAGCTGCAGTCCGCCTGAATGGATCTTGTTTACCACGAATGGCCCCATCTTTTTCTTGTTGAATTTGTTAGGAAACCAATAATCCTTTGATTTGGAAACATAAAGCTTGTCTCCAACTTCATACTCTTTAGGCTCATCATTGAAAACCCTACATAATCGCACATACCAAGGCAAACCTCTCCCATGTATAGATAGATCTTTAATTGAAATAGGAGAGGAAAGATCCATACCTTGGCTTACTTTCGCAGAATCGGATGTCGGAAGCTCCCGAGGGTCTGGTCGATATCGAGTTAGGTCACTCGATATCGAGTTGTGCTGCTCTTTAGGTGGACTCTCAGTCGATATGGAGGGATATGGGTCGATTTTTTCAAGTCGATATTGAGTAAGGTCACTCGATATTGACTTGACTGGCTCAATATTGACTAGCTTCTGCTCAACAGGAGGAATCGACTCAGGAGATGCAGGTCGATATTGACCAAAGGGGGTTGATATTGAGTTGTTTTGCTCGATATCTGGTGGGGCTGTCTCGGCATAGGGAGGTCGATATTGACCTGTGGTAGTCGACATTGAGTGCCTTTGTGGCTCTGTCGACTTCTCCGGGTCGATATTGACCCCATACTTAAGACCCGGCAAGGCATCCGAAAAATAGTTAGTCCAAATCGACTTACCTGGGTCTATTTCGATTGGATTCTCTGCCTCTTCGTTCAGGATGGCCATGATCTTTTCCACCTGGGCTTCTATATCCCTCTTTTCCAGCTCTTCATGAGTCATATTTCTTACCTTAGGCTCCCCGCAAGTGATGTAACCAGATGAGATAGATTTTACCTCTTCCATTGGACCTTTATGCCTTTCAGTTTTATTAAAGGAATACTCAATTACCTCATCGCTGATGTTGAAAGTAAGCACTCCCTTCCTTACACTTATGTTGGCATCCACCGTCGCCAAGAAGGGCCTTCCTAGAATAATGGGACAAGCAGGGTCATCTGGCATATCAATAACTAGAAAATCAACATGGACAAAGAATTTACCTACTTGTACTGGCACATTGTCCACCATGCCTGTTGGGATGACCATTGTGTTGTTTGCCATATAAAGCTTAGCATCCACAGGCTCTAGGGCACCTATCTTAATATTGGACCAAATATTTAAAGGCATTATACTCACACTGGCTCCAAGATCACATAAAGCATTAAATTTGTATTGACCAAATCCAATGGTTATAGCAAACTTACCTGGATCTGGCCTCTTCTCAAGTATGTCCATGTGGCTGCACTCCTCTGTAATCTCAGCCATTGATCTCTTCTTGCTTAGGATCTCCTTGAGGAATTTGACATAGGATGGCATTTCATTGAGACCTTCTGTGAAGGGTACGGTGACATTGAGCTTTTGAAGCATCTTGATGAAACGCTGAAATTTCCTCTCTGATGGATCCTTTGGAGATTTTGTTGGGAAAGGCAGCTTCTTTTTCTGATTCTGAGCCGGAACGGATGTTGGAGGTGTTGCAGATGATTCAATATTGACTGGAGGGGACTCGATATCGACTGTAGTATGGTCGATATTGACCGGTGGTTGGTCGAAATCGACTGCTGGAGTCGGTTTCGGGTTCACTGGTGCAGATGGGTCGATATTGACTTGGGGGTGGTCAATATCGACTAGGTGTTGGTCAATATCGACTAGGTATTGGTCTATATCGACCTCCTCTGCAGTGCCATCTTTTGCTTCTCCGATCTCTGTTTCGTGCAGTTTGCATCCGCTCCTGAGCTTTACGGCTGCGATGTGTCCGGTCTTCCCCTTGGGATTGGGCTCAGAAGATCCAGGGAGCGAACCTGACTGCCTGGGGACTCCCGCTGGTAGCTGGCAAATCTGTGTATCAATTGATTTCCGCCATATATCATAGTGAGTATATGTGTTGATCCTATCTTTTGCAGCCAAGTCCAGAGAATTGAAGAAGATCTCTTGAACTACGCAGGGTTGCTGTCCATGTGTAAGGCATGATCGTAGCAGATCCTTATATCTTTCCCAAGCTTTTTCCAGCGGTTCCCCAGGCTTCTGTTTGAAAGCTGTAATCTTCTAGCGGAGGAGTGCTATCTTGGCAGGTGGGAAGAACTTGTTGAGAAACTCCTGCTTTACTTCAGCCCATGTCGTGAGGGATCGCGGTTTCAGCCCTTCAAGCCACTTCAGTGCTGGACCAGATAGGGACCAACGAAAGGCCTTCATCAAGATGTACTCCAAGGTGATACCTTCAGCAAGAGTACGATACATGTCAGTAAAGTTTGTAATATGCTGAAGAGGGCATTTATTAAATCTACCAAAGAAAGCATTATTCTTTATTTCAATAAGGAAAGGAGTGCGAATTTCATAGTTATTTTCATGGATTAGAATGGCCGATTCAGGCACTATGAGTGTCGGGTGCATGTAATCCTCTGCAGTTGTTGGGTATTGGGAAAGCTCATCTTCCAATAGCCTCGCACGCTCAGCTTGTCTTGTAGTGCGTGCTCTCTCAGCGGTGAGAGCAGTATCTTTAGCAGCTAGTTCCCTCGTAAGCCTCTCAATCAGCTGTTCCTATGTCTCTGCAGCCGCCATGGCTCTTTTCAGTTTAGCTTGGATGTGTATCAGGCGCTCCGGTTCGTCTAAGGCGTCAAACTCGGGTGTTCGACCAGAACGGCGCATATACATGCAAAGTAACTCAAGAGAAAAGTGAGATCTGACTACCTAAGGCGCGAATGATTGCTTCCCCGGCAACGGCACCAATTTGTTGTAGAAGAAAATCGAGTTCAAAATATAGAATATAAATCAAACCAGATTCGCGCCCCAGCAAATAATTGCAAGACCTCCTCCCTATGCAGTAGTGGGAAGTCAGGATCGATCCACGAGGAAGCGTGTCAGCGGATCTCAGGTAGCTGTAAATCTCACAGACAAAATAACAGAAAGACAGAAATAACAAAGCAAAGTAAACAAAAGTAAGGACATAAAAGCTACTCGATATCGACGAAAACTTCCCCGAGATCGACAGAGACAGAAACTTTAAAGATGCAAACTTCGAATGCAGAACTCAGATTTCAGTGGAATAAACTCAATAAACTAAGGACTTCCAAAGCCAGGGTATCAGCACCACAACGATAACCATGCAAAATAACACATAAAGGCATAAAAGATCATACTTTCCATCAAATAACTTTCGTTATTAATAAATAGGAATATAGAGGCTTTCGCATAAACCCTAATTGTTACTAACCCTTTTCACATAATTAACCCAAGTTGCATTAAGATCACTTTCGCTTCAATAATACAAACAAGGATCACCTTCAACTTTCGCAAAAGAATCATGCTCATAGGGATAGAAGACGAATTGCATAAAAAGATCGTACCTTTACCGCATCACCTTACATGGCTACCGTCGGGCTCACCCCGACCCTAGAAGTGGGTGGACTACTCGCTCTTCATCGCAATTGCATACATCTTTGATGAAAAAGAACTAACTTGCATTAATAAACTCAACTTACAACCTCTTCTCCTTCTCTCTCTATGTGTAACTAATTGTCTCTGAAATTGAATGAATAAAATCCAGCCCTTAAGGCTTTATTTATAGCCTTCCAACCCTTGCTAATCAAGGTAAGAAAGTCTATCTATATCTATATCTACTTTATCTTATAACATAAAGATAAAACATGGAATAAAAGAATTAAATCAACTACGATTATATCTAAAGTGAATAAATCTTCCTTGGACTTGATAGATCTTGATAGATGTGGATAGAATATGGTCTCGAAAATATCTCCATTGGATTCGGGATAGAAACTTAACAAGAAGCCGGTTAAGCTAGGAATCCTCCGCCGTGGGTCCAGTCGATATTGACTTGGTTAAGTCCAAGGTTATTAGGATCGAGATTCTAGGATCGAATCACAATAGGGTATGTGGATCGGATCGTAAGATCCCATTATGGGATCGTAAGATCCTCGAAATATAATTAAATAATAAAATAAAAATATATATAACAAAGTTGCTTAATTTAAAGTTCTAGAATGAGGGAAAAAAATGTTAGTTACAAAATATATTTTGATTTTAAGACATAAAAATCTACATTTACAACCTTAGACATTGTCATATTGGTTAAAAGACTCGAAAACAATTGTCTATAAGCTATTTTTCACGTTCCTTTCATGAATGTGGATATTTAAACACCCTAAAATCAACCAAGAAAACAAAACAAATGTTTAAAAAATACATATTGTTAATAAAAATAGGATCTTTAGGATCAGGTGGGATCGTAAGATCCTATCGATCCATTAAGATTCTAAAGATCCCATTGTAGATCCTACACAAAAAAGATTCTATGCATAGATCCGGATCGGGCCCCTAGGTAGGATCGTAGGATCTTAAGATTCTAAAGATCCTCGGTTTCTCTTCAGCTGGTCGATATTGACTCCAGAGATGAAAATCGAGTTGATTTGTACTCGATATCGAGTTGAGTTACTCGATATTGACTAGCATGTCTCAGCTCCAGCTTTCTTGACTCGATTCCAGGACGTTGACTCGATATGGGGCACTCGATATTGACTTGGTTAAGTCGATATCGACCACTGTTCTTCAGCTTTGTCGATTCTGGCCAACTCTGAGTCGATTTGGAGAATTTCGACGTAAATCTGGTCGATATTGAGTGTGCTTGGTCGATATCGACCAGTCTTCTCAGCATCCTGCTCTGTTCTTGAAACGCACTTTCCCGAGTCCTCGTTCGTTGGATTGACGCATATGACCATGCGTTGGAAAGCTCTTTCCGAGGGATACAACTCTCATGAAGACATTAGAACTTGACTCAGAATGATGAATGCCGAAAAATGGCCTTTTCTCCGGCTGCACCATCATTAGCTTCTTCACGAGTTTTCCTTTAAGCTCCAAAGTGCGTCCGATTTCTGCGAAATTTAACAAAAACTTGTGTAGACTCCATAATTTGGTAAATAAGTGTAAACTACATAGATTTTGTATTATTCTAACCCAAATGCATGCAATGTATGCAGAAAACGATATAAAAGTTACTGTAAAACATGGCAGATTCAGCTCACAACAAAAATCACTGCTCGATCTGATACCATGTTTGTTTTATGGAACGAAAATGAAACAGAAATTCAATCAAGATGCACGAAATCGGCTATAGCCAGTGAAGCTTTCGTACACTGGGAAAAATGTCGAAAATGTGTTGCAAAGCTTGAGCTGAACGAAGCTAGCAGTAGATGTATTTATACAGAGGGAAAAGTAAAATGGGTTGGGCCGGCCCATACAGAAATCTTCATCGTCTTCACCATATGTTATCATAAAAATATCTACCGATTTCATAAGCCGAAATCATGACTGTATACTTAATTAAAGATATTTTAACCGTGCATAGAGTAATGTTGGAAACAAAGAAAGAAAGGAAGGATATGCTGCAAGCATCCAAGCTTGCATTCCTTCCAGCATACATGCTTTATGCAAATTGCTTAATGAGACCTTTACAAAAGTTCAATGTGTAGTGCTCAGCATGTTCATAGCTTGCAGCTGGTTTTCTTCCAAAAAAGAAAAGTTATTTTCTTTCTAATTCAAGCTACTATCTACATCCTACATGCTACAATACTACTTAATGCATATAGATTGTTTTTCGGAAAGTTAGTAGCAATATCTAATTTCTTTTAGAAAAATTGGATACTATTTAGCTAATATATAGTAAAATCTAATGTCCACCATTTTGACTCTTTATTTTTTAAACCGAAAGTCAAGAATTTTTGTGCTAATTTGCATTGGTTGTGTCAACAGATACTCCCTCTGTTAATTAAAACTTGTCGTTTACTATTCATGCACGTTTTTTTGGAATGATAAAACCTATATAAAATAATAAATTTTTTATACTTTTGTTTTTTATAAATTCAAACTTAATAGTAATAAGTATGATATTATTTAAAAAAATTATTAAAAAATTTAATATTTTATATAGTTTTTAACACGTAAAAATGCGTGCGTGAATAGTAAAACACAAGTTTTAATTAACGGATGGAGTATTATTTTATACTTGTCCATATCATGTACAATGACGATTGTACCCTCAGAGTTTTCACCCATTGATATATATACAGGAGTAGGCCTCTGAGATACGACATGGACTCAGTTATCAAAACACTTACATGGTATCAGCTTTTTTTGTGAAACCCTTAAATTTCGTTTCACAACTTTAATCCTCTAGCCGCCGCCGCGCCCAAGCCGCCGCCCCTAGCCGCCGCCCACCCTTGCCGCCGCCACCGCACCCCCCTGTTCTTTCTCTTCCCCCGCCACTCCTTTATTTGCTTTACATTGTCTTCCGTTGTGGACTCCGCGACTCCCCCAAATAACCCTAACCCACTGCCGCCACCACCAAACCCCACACCGCAGCCCCACAACCCTTTCCACTCCGCTCAATCCGTTACTAACATCAAAAATCAAATTCTCCTAACCCTGGACCTCAAGAAGGTTAAATACCACACCTGTGCGGAACTCTTCAATACCGCATTTAAGGGTCATGATGTCATCGCCCACATCAACGACTCTGGCCGTCTAGATGATGTCCTCGAGCCTCTATGGAACCGCCTTGATTCCATTGTTCTAGGATGGATCTATGCCACCATATCCGAGGATGTCCTGATTACCGTCTTCCAACCGAACTCCACCGCTCGTGATGTTTGGCTCCACATCAAGGGCCTATTTCATGACAATCAATCCGCTAGGGCAGCGGATCTTGAGGGCAAGTTCATCAACACCCGTCAAGAGAGCTTCTCCACCGTCTCCGACTATTTCCTTGCCATCAAGGCCATCGCCGATCAACTTGACGACGTCGGCCACAAGGTCAGTGAAGAGCGTCTCATCCTTCAACTCATCAACGACCTCTCCACCAAATTTGACGCCGTCGGTGGCTTGATCAGCAACACCCCGCCACTGTCGACTTTCATGGTGGCTCGCAGCATGCTCTCCAGGGAGGAAAGCCGTCAGGACCGCCCTCAGACCCCTTTCAATGTTCTTGTATCATCCAAGGACTTCATCGCCCCGAACCTTTACCCACAAACCCCTCCTACCAACCAATCCATGTCAAACCAACAGCGCGGAGGCCGCGAGAAAGAAGGCGGCAGCAACAACAACATACGCCGCGACCGCGGATGCAGCAACATGCCGTGGCCGCAGTAGCCTTGGTACCCGCAACCGCCGCAGCAGTGGTCCACCAATTTGACGCCTAGCCCTTATCCGCCTTTGTTGTCCCCACCACCCCCACAACACCCGACACCGACGGGTTACCACCCCTCCTCTGCCATATCCTCCACCAAGCCACACTAGGCGCAACAACCTCACCTACGCCCCGTATGCCACGGCCGTAGCATGATGCTGCGACGACGGCACATGCCGCTGCACCCAACCCCCCTGCGCCCCGTATGCCGCGGTCGCAGCATGATGCTGCACCCGCCGCTGCGCCCAACCCTCCTATGCCCGCTGCCGCTGCACCCAATGCCACCTTACCCGGCCTCGTGCCGCCCCCGCCGCTTCAACCTGCCCCCGTGCCCCCCCCCCCCCCCCCAGTCCCAACGATGAAGACCCGGTCCCAATCCGAGATCTTCAAACCCAATCCCAAATACAACCTCCTCACCCCTTCCAACGAGATATCACATCTCCCTAAATCCCCACAAAAGGCCTTACAGGACCCAAAATGGCACGCCGTCATGGTCGATGAGTTTAGTGCTTTAATTAAGAACGACACGTGAGACCTCGTTCCAAGGCCTCGGGACTCTAACATCATTAACTACATGTGGTTGTTCAAACATAAGTGCAGGTCTGATGGGACCCTTGAGCGTCACAAGGCTCGTCCAGTCGTCAACGACAAGTCTCAAGAGGTTGGTGTTGATTGTGACGAGACATTTAGCCCGATCGTCAAACCCGCTACCATACGCACAGTTCTGAGCATCGCCCTCACCAAGGACTGGCCCATTCACCAGCTGGACGTCAAGAATGCCTTCCTGCATGACAACCTTCAGGAGACTGTGTATATGATTCAGCCGCCAGGCTTCTATGATCGCTCGCGCCCCTCCCACGTCTGCCTTCTCCAGAAGTCTCTGTATGGGTTGAAACAGGTATCAGCGCTTCACCACTTACCTCACTGGGATTGGTTTTCAGGGCAGTCAGTCTGATCACTCCCTCTTCGTGTTCCATTCAGGGTCCGACACTGCCTATCTTCTCCTATACGTCGATGACATTGTGCTCACCGCATCCTCTACATCATTACTGTCTAGGCTGATGACACTACTGCGTTCGGAGTTTTCCATGACTGATCTTAGTTCCCTGAGCTACTTCCTCGTCATCTCTGTGACTCGCACTCGTGATGCGTTGTTTCTTCATCAGAAAAAATACGCCCTTTAGATCGTCGACAAAGCCCGGATGAAGTCCTTCAAGCCCGCCACCACTCCTGTCGACTGCAAGTCCAAGCTCGATGCTGCCTCCAGTCCTCAGGTTGATGATCCTACAACCTATTGCAGTATGGCCGGTGCCCTCCGGTATTTGACATTTACTAGGCTAGACATCGCCTTTGTCGTTCTACAGATTTGCTTATACATGCATGATCCCCGCGAGCATCACCTTCAGGCGCTCAAGCGTATTATCCGGTACATCAAGGGAACCTCTGACTTGGGTTTGCATCTCCGTCGCGGCCGTTTCGACACCCTCACTGCCTACTCCGATGCTGACTGGGCGGGTTGTCCCGACACTCGCCGCTCCACCTGTGGTTTCACATTGTACCTTGGCGACAACCTGGTCTCGTGGTCCTCCAAACGTCAGGCCACCATCTCGCGCTCCAGTGCCGAGGCCGAGTATCGTTGTGTTGCCAACGCTGTGGCGGAAACCTGCTGGCTCCGCAACCTCCTCTGCAAGTTTCGGGTTCCGCTTCGATCAACCACTTTAGTCTACTACGACAATGTCTCCGCCGTTTATCTTTCATCGAACCCGGTTCAGCATCAACGGACCAAGCACATCGAGATTGATATCCATTTCGTCAGAGAGAAGGTCACCCTAGGCTAGGTCCGGGTTCTTCATGACCCTTCTGCACATCAGTATGCGGACATTTTCACAAAAGGATTACCTACTCCTCTTTTTACTTCTTTTCGTTTCACTCTTGCTATTCGCTCACCTCTATCTGCGACTGAGGGAGGATGTTAATTAGCAGATACTCCATCCGTTCGGCAAAACTTGTCATTTTAGCTTATTTCACAAGTTTTAAGGCAATTAACAAATTTACTAATATACCCTCAATTATTACCCTCATTTTTTACTTTATCGAAAACTACAACTAACAAACCATCAATCAGATCAAGGGCTTTTTTGTAAAGTGAAGGGAAAAATACCTAAAATGACAAGTTTTTTTGAACAAAACTAACACCCTAAAATGACAAGTTTTGCCGAACAGAGGGAGTATTATTTTATACCCATTGATATATATATATATATATATAAGAGTAGGCCTCTAACATCCGACAGGGACTCAGCTATCCAAACCCTTAGAGATTGTTCTACAAAAGGCAAGTTAATTAACACAATTATATTGGATATGTACGGCCATGTGGGTATATTTTTTATATTGTATACAAGCAAGAATTTACTATATGTTAGCGTCAAAAATCAAAACGTGGATGATGGGAGGATCGGAGTAACCCACCGTTCGACATGGTTCAAATTCCCTATTTTACATTTTTACTTGATTCACATTTGGGATAGATCCACTCAGATGCTCAAAATTTTTACGATCTTTCGTTAAAAAAAAAAAAAAAAACACGTTGTTTGATATTTTCGACAGATATTATAAGGAGCTACAAATGATATAAAATATAAAAATTTCAAATAATTTTATACTCCCTCCGTTCAACAAAATTTGACGTTTTACTATTCATGCACGTCTTTTTAGGAGCTAAAAACTATATAAAATATCGACTTTTTAAATAATTTTTTTTAACAATTTCGTAGGTATTATTAATAAGTGCAAACTTGTTAAAAAATTTTTTTTAAAAAATGAATATTTTATATAGTTTTTATCATTCTAAAAAAGCGTACGTGAATAGTAAACGACAAGTTTTGTTGAACGGAGGGAGTAGTTATTAATAATATGTATGAAATTAAAAAAAAATATCATTAAAAATTGATATTTTATACTCCCACTATGCCATTTTACATCCCAGGCGACGGACATTCACGAGTCCGTCGCCTGAAATCACACTCAGACGACGGACATTGTTATGTTAGTCGCCTGGCGAATGAAGCCTTTGAACCCATCCCAATCCATATTTGGGCGACCAATATCATCAAAGTCCGTCGCCTGAATGTCGGTTCAGGCGACGAACATATCCAGGCAACGAACAAAGGAAGGAGGATGCTTGCTTGACCATAGGACCCATATACTTCTGTCAGAATAAGCATTCAAGCGACGAGCATAGGGCTATGTCCGTCGCCTGATATAGTGACAAAAGCACAATTTAATATATACATTCAAGCGACGGGTATACGACTTAGTCCGTCGCCTGAGTGTGTGGTAGTTTTTGAACCCTTAATGCTCATTATTCAGGTGACCACATAACCCTATGTTCGTTGCCTGAGATAGGAAAAAGTAAGTCGGTTTTGACTCATTTAATACTAACTTCAATGCTAATCATTCAGGCGACGCCCATAACCCTATGTTCGTTGCTTGAGATAGGTAAAAAAGTAAGGCAGTTGTAGCATATTTAATATTGTTCATTCAGGCGACGAACATAGGCTATGTTCGTCTCTGAATGTTCTTTTTGAATCCGATTTACAGAACCTCACCATTTCTCCACTTATCTCTTCCATATCCATCTCTTCGCCATTTTTCTCCCCCAATAACCTTCTAAGCAAGTCTTTGGCATTTATCAACTTCGTTCCGCCATTTTTAATTAAGGTATGTTCAAATATCTTAAGATTTGTATGGATTTGTTGAATATATGTGTATAAATTAGGTTGGTAGTTGAAATTGATGATGAGAATGAGGTGATAATGAGAATGTGGTTTTACTTAAGATAGATAATGGGAATATGGATTATTTATGTCCTTTTTTTTTTTGTTGATTACGTATATTTGATGTTCAGGTTTGAAATTGATGATGAGAATGTGTTTTAGATTGAAAATATGGATTGAGAGTATGTTCTAGATTTAGAATGGGGATTGAAATTGATGATAAGAATGAGAATGTATTTTAGATTGAGAATGTTTTTTAAGTTGAGATGGAGAATGAGATTGAAAGTGACATATGTTGGATGCAACTCGGATTGAGTATGTGTTTTAGAATGTGGATTGAGAATATGTTTTATATGTTGAAATTGATGTTGACAGTACGATAATGGGTGATAAAAGTTGGATGCAACTCCCTCACGCTCACTCGAACTATCAGTGGGGAATCTTTAATTTTTTGCAAACTATCAGAGCGTATGCGATTAGGAGTGGGACAACCCATTTCCCTTGTCCGTGTAGAAAGTGTCGCAACAAAGAATGGGTTACTGTAGGGGAGATGCACTCGGATTTGGCCCATTTTTGGATGTGGGCTAGATATACAGTTTGGGACAAACATGGAGAGGCACCAGCTGATACGAGAAATGACCAGAGACGAAAGCAAATGTTGGATGACGGGGCATCTTCCTTTGATCATGGTCCTGTTATGGACATTCTGCATGATGCCTTTCCTTATCATGCTGGGTACGATGCACACATGGATGCTGACTAGGCTACTGAAGAACCCGCATTCGAAGATGTCGTTGATGTTGACTATCTGAAATATCAAAGGCTTCTAGAGGCGGCTCAAACACCATTGTTTTCCCACATCAAGTACACTGTTTTGGAGGCCTGCCTAGATTCCATGACGTTGAAGTCAAGGTGTGGGTGGACAGATATGAGCATGGATCTAAATTGCAAACATATGTCAAAGTTTTTGCTAGAAGAAAACCAATATCCAGTTGATTGGAAGAAGTTGAAAAGTGTGATTAAGGACCTTGCATTTCGGTATGAGTTGATCGATGCTTGTGAGTACAACTGTGTATTGTTTTACAAGCAGTACGTAGAGCTAGAATCTTGTCCTAAGTGCAACACTTCGAGATGGGAGACTGAAGAGGCCAGCAGAGGTCGAAGGGTTCCTAGAAAGGTCCTCCGATACTTTCCCTTGACCCCGAGATTGAAGAGACTCTTCATGGAGCTGAACATTGCGAAGAAAATGCGATGGCATGGTGAGCGGGTGAGAGATTCAGAATGGTTGAAACACCCTGCAGATGGTGAGGCATGGAAACAATTCGACATAACATACCCGCATTTTTCTAATGATGTGAGGAATGTTAGGCTTGCACTTGCCACTGATGGGTTCAATCCGTTTGGGCAACAATAGCACCTCGCATGTGATTGTCATGCCCTACAATTTGCCTCCATCGATGTTTATGAAGCGGGAATTCAACATGCTGACTTTGCTGATTCCGGGACCGAAGTCTCTCGGAAAGTGTCTTAGTGTATACATGGAGCCATTGATCGATGAGCTTATACACTTATGGGAAACTGGAGTGTGTATAGTTGATCGACACTCGATGTCAACTTTCACCATGAAAGCAACAGTTATGTGGACTATCGGTGACTTTCAAGGTCTAGGGATGTTGGCAGGAACGACAACAAACGGGTAAAAAGCGTGCCCTACTTGCTTGGACAACACGGCTGCAATGCATGAACAGGGAAGAATGGTTTATGATGGGCACCGACGATGGCTTTCGTCGAACCACCCTTGGAGATCCGCCGCTATGGCATTCAATGGGCAATGCGAGGAAAGAAGATGACCTTATTCTTGGAACGGGGAGCAAATTCTATCACAAATCGATCGGCAAGGGATTCTTATACATACACTCTTCCTTCTTCGCTTTCCATGCAAATTATACACCATCCATCTCATTATACTACTCTCGTATCTGTTCCAACAGGATCAACTTTCCTGTCCTCAGCTCACACCCTGCTTTGAAAGCCCCATACAGTGCGACAAAGAGGGTCTGCTGGACTCACAAATGCACTTTTTGGAGATTGCCGTATTGGCGATATACTCGAGTGAGACATGCATTGGATGTTATGCATGTTGAGAAGAACGTATTCGATAACATCATCGGAACCACTCTTAGCATTGACGGGAAGACAAAAGATGGTCCCAAAGCTCGAGCTGCATTGCAGCGGAGAGGGTTGCGGAAAAGTAAAGCAACAAGGAGAGATGGCAGACTCCCTCATGCGCCGTTCTTAGTGAAGCCGGAGGACATACCAAAGATATTCGAGTGGTTTGCTAATGTGAAGTATCCTCATGGTTATGCCGGAGCTTTGCACAACAAAGTCAACATTCGAGAGAGAAAGTTCTACGGATTAAAGACCCATGATTGTCATGTCATGTTTCAGCGTCTGCTTCCCATTTTCGTCCGCGCATACCTTCCACCTAGTTTTGCGAAGACATTGGTTGCGCTATCGAAATGGTTTCAGAAACTGTGTGCTGGGGAGTTAAGGAAGGAGGATGTACGTCAGATGGAAGATGGGATAGTGCAGATTCTGTGCAACTTGGAGATGATTTACCCCCCACACTTTTGCATAATCATGGTGCATCTTCTGGTTCACCTGCCGCAACAGGTGCTTGAAACTGGACATGTGCATTATACGTGGATGTATCCAATTAAAAGGTATGCTGGTACTTTTATAGTCTCTGGTTGAATTTGCTTTGGTTCAACATCATCATCATCATGGGTTTTGATTTTTCTAGGCAACTTGGCGACTATAAAGATGAAGTCAAAAGCCCCCGTTACCCAGAGGGGAGTATTGCCGAGCATTACATGAAGTCGAGAATGAAGAGATCAGGGCTCACATGGCAGAAGAGATGAGGGCTTACATGGCAGAAATGGACAAGAAGATGTTGGAATTCATGAGTGCATCGACGAGCTCCCAGCCTTCGGTCACCTCGAAAGCGCTCCAGGCTATTCAATCTAATACCGATGCTCCTTTCGTGTCCTCTCAGCCGTCCTTGCAGCAGTAGATGGTATCGGATCCTCTCAAGTCTCACCCCTTTTACATATTATCTCCATATTATCTCAATCCAAATTTCTATTAGACAATTCAAGTACTTTTGTGCATGTGTTGTTAGAATTGGATTATTAATTCTGGATGCATATATTAACTCAATTAGAATTGAATGATTTAATCTATGTGTGTGTTTGGACTGTACAAGATTGGTTTTATGCAGTTTGCATATATGTGATGATTGTGTTTGTTTGATGTGTTGGTTGGCACCTGAGAGTGCCCTTTGAATTGGAATTGTTGTTTGAGACAGGTTTGGTGTGCAAATAATGTGCATATTATAGGTATAAAACGTACAGGGTATAAGCTCATGCCAATTTATTTTTTAAAAATAAAATATCACTCAGACGACGAACATAATAAACAAGTTGGTTGTTTGAATGATAAAAAAATATACCTGAAAGGACTCAGGCGACGGACATATTAAAAATAACCCTTGCTTGATTTATTTTCCTAATTACCAACCTCATTCAGGGGATGACATTATTTATATATGATCGTCGCCTGAGTCCATTAAATATCGTTTCTAATTTCTCCGACCACATTAGAGCGAGGAACTTTTTCCGTCGCCTGAATACCAATGGGCGGGCTTGAAGAGCTTGGGGGTCTGACAATATATTCAGGCGACGAACATGCTTTTGGTTGCTTAAGGTTACTCAAGCGACGGGCAACATAACGCCCGTCGCCTGAATACTCAGGGGACGGTGTCAAGGCGACCACGGGTCAGGCGACGGATGTTCGTCGCCTGAGTGGTCAGGCCACGAAATGCCCCTCTCAGGCGACGAACTGTGTCCGTCGCCTGAAATGTAATTTGGCATAGTTTCCTTAAACAATTTGTCAAAAAGCTAAGTGACATGATGGATTGAGTACTCATAGGGGATGTATCGAGATCGAGTATATAATTAAAGGATAGGGTTTTGTAAAAAATAATACGTTAAAACGGTGAAATAAATAAATATTGTTTGTGCTACATTCATATATATTAGAAATATAGTTATATATGAATATGAATAGTGTAAATATAAGTATATGATTAATATAATATTATTCATATTTAAATAAATAACATCATATTCATATTCACAACCCACAATATATTCATATATTATCCATATAAAATAATATAAATTTTAATATAACACGATATTTATTCATTTCACTATTACATACACCTCATTTTTCACTTCACCAAAACTCTTGCCAAATATGATATATAGTGTATATATAACTTATAAGTGCTTGAATATGAAAATTGATTTAATTGATCTCTCCTACATGATATGAAGATGATCGATTTTCTTGGAACATACAAGGCCTTGACAATTAAATCTAACAAGATGGTATGAATTTCATTATGCATAACTATAGCTCAAAGTACAAATCAATCAAGTATATGAAGTAATTAAGTACTTTATAGTTTAGTGATCATGGGAAACTCAAGAATTAATCCTCCTCCATGATTGTTGTTCACAAAACTCAAGATTTTGATGCTCAACTTTCACGTTATAAATCTAGTTGAGTTCCATCAATTCCCCGAGTTTAATTTATTTTTTAAATTTAAGAAATCACACGTTCAAACTCTTGTGATCTCCTTAAGGTCATGCTTAATCTTCGGCTTATCGATGTCTACGACAATATGATCTGCCTTCGAATCCTCTTCATCGGAGCTAGGTTCTTCAGGGACCACCGCGCTTTCAACCACCTTGAACCGGGCCAAGGAGCCTAGTTCATGGACAGCCTCCGCGATCTGCTCAATGCACGTAACGATCTCTATCAATAGAGACGCTACGGTGGCCATAGGGAGCAGATCCAGGAGGCTGAATCCCTGTGAAAAGCCGGTGTTTTCGAGTAACGATTTGAGCTCCTCAGCCGCGGACTTTGATTCCTTTAGATGGGACTTAACCGAAAGACTTCTTTTCATCTTCTTGACGCCGTGGGAGAGCTCCTTCAACGCCTTCCCTGATTCGGAGCTCAGTCTTATGGATGTCTTCTTGAAATGATCTCGAATCTCCGGTTGCATCTACACATATATGTCGCGTTTATTAGCAAATCTTTACACTAGAAAAAAAAAATTGTTTTAGGAAGTTTTTATGTTGGATGAGGTTAATTACTTTAGAGTTTGAGTTAAGGTAGGTGTTGAGAGCATCAATTTTGTAAGCACATTGTCTTGTTAATGCTCCGAGTTTAAGGTATTGCTTCCATGGATGGCGGAATCTGAATTTACCATGGCCTGGCTCCCATCTTGCTAAGTTAGCCTGTGTAAATTTTGCTCATATAGTAAGTAATCAACCTCAATAATTAAAAAAATGGAATATATTATATATAACAATAACAACATGCCTAGTATATCACGCGATTAAGCAATAAGCAGGGTCTGGAACAGTCTTATATTATATGTACATAAATATGGTTCTCACCATGATATCTTCGTTGTTTTTTGTGGCAAGAACACTCTTATATTTGATGAGCGACGACTTGTTATCCTCAACTTTCTTTGAATCTGAACTATTAAAGTATTCGTCTCCGAATCCTGCATAAATTTTCATTGTTTGTTATAGTTTTTTTCTATAAAATCCAAACACCAAAGGAAAACTTGTGAAATTATAAATGAAAAAAAATTAAGAAAAATGAATTTTAGAATTTAGGGTACCTTCTAAGAAGGTGCCTAGCTTATCCATGTTAGAGGCAACAAGATTGTGCAACTCTGAACCACTCCAAACAGGGCAGATCAAGATGCACACTAAGATTGCAATGCAGCACCCAATGATCACCGTCGACAGCCTCTTCGACGCGATTGCAAACACCTCGTCGTCTCTGAAGCCGGAAATCGCCACCAGCCCAAAGGTTAAGATGAAGATCATGAGTCCATAATCGTACCTCGCCTTTAGCTTCGGGAAAAACCTCATGAACGTCAATATAGCAGCTACATCAATAAACACAAACATCAGCATACATTGATATTCTCTCCGTTAAAAAATATAAGCCTTTCTAGACTCAAAATTATATTTTAGGTTTTTTTATGCATCGTGATACCGGAATTGTTTTTTTTTCTCTCTCAAATGTTATTGGTTTTTAAGGATGGTGGATGATTAATAAAGAGTATAAAATTAATATTTTTATGATTTCGTTAATATACATACGCAATACATAAAGATAGTTATATTTTTGAAAGAAGTTACAATAGAAGTAAAACTTACCCACTATGAAACCTGCTAACATAAGTACAATGGGTTCCCCTGTGCTGCCAAATTGTTCAGCTAAATGGTGGGCCCCCACTCCTGCACCACCAGCAAGGCATGTTGCCACCATCCGATTTATACCTTTTCCTAATGTACCACCTGATATAAAAAAAACAATCCAGCACGTTAAGCAAACTCGTAATACAAAAGCTTAAGTCATTGTGAGAGTTAGTTATACTTATATCATACCTACGGAAAACTCAAAGACGACGACGACAGTGAGGACAGCCCACATTGCGGACACGCCTAGACTGCCGTAGAGAGGATGGAGGTAGTAGAACAAGGAGACCAAGGTGATGGCGGTGCCGACTTTGGTGGCATGGACTAACCTCCTAGGGTCATCTTTTCCTATTTGCTTGGCAGTTTTAGCAAAGTTTGCAAGTTTTGAACATATTTTTCTTGGCATGGCTACCAGAGACCCGAAAGCACGAGCCCCAATTGAGGTGTTTTCGACGTTCTTGGGAGATGAAGAGATCTCCATGGTCTCAACTCTCAATTATATGGAGGAGTAGATTGTTGGTGGAGAGGAAGAGGTGAAGAGAGCACAAATATTGGTGGGGGAGTAAGGGAATGAAGAGTGCTATTTATAAATATGATCGAGAGATGCACAAGGAATAGTTTCTGGTGGCTCTGGGATACTGAGGAATTTTTTTTTTATTACAATAATAAATAAATTAATACAATTTGTGGAGAGCAACATAACATATGTTTTGTTTGATTGTATTATAATAGATTTTATTGTAGTGTGGGAGTCAAAAATAAGCAGCATCTTTATGTTAGTGAAGCATTAATGTTTGTTAAATAAAGTGAACCAATGCAATTTGTCTTGCAACACACACAAAAAAAAAAAGCTGCTTTTTAATTAGCAAGATCTAGGAATTTAATTGATCATGTTGTAGGTTCCAATTTGGGAGCAAAACATTTTTGAATTTTGAGAAATTTAGCATTTTTAAAACTAGGTGGAAATTGGTAATATATGAATGCGCGCAATTCCATTTTAAAAGGAGAAGAAATTACTTGTTAAATGTAATATGTAGTGCTTAGGTGCTTAATTAGTTGTAAAAAATAATTATAATGAATGTATATTTTGTTTGATTTATAAAACAGAAGATTGCTAATATTGTTTTAATATGGAAGACAAGCTAGACTGCTACATACATCATATAGATTATGATTTAGATTTTTTTTAATGAATACGAGAAATATTGTTATTTTAGTCTTAAATCGGAACGCATTAGATCTTGGGATAAATGATGCTTTTGCAATTTTAGATCATGGTTTTGGGATAATAATTTTGGTAATGAAAATTATGAATATATGAAAATTTTAGTCTGTTTAACCCATCCAAATTTTATATTCTGATTCTGTACCATAATATACATTTATCTCGATTTGTGTCACTTGAGCTTGATCAATCCACCAAATCTTCAAAAAAAAAAAAAAAAAGTTATGAACTCATATTGAGTTTTATACGTGAATTTTCTATTCTTTTTTTTTTATTGGGTAAAAATTCGGATGCGAATAATCGCTATCTGATAGCATCCTTGCGGATGAGGTCAGCAAGACCTGGATCAGTGTATAGGGAAGGGTTAGCGGCAACATGAGCAATGTGTGCAACCTTATCTGCTAAACCGTTACCATTACGAAGAATGTGAGAGAACGAGACTTCGTTAAACCCTATAAGAAGTGAACTAATGTCTGACATTATTAGTTCGATTTCCCATGGACATTTGACACTATTCTTGAGATATTTAATGATTATAAGAGAGTCACCCTCAATAATAATTTTATTAATGTTTATTTATATTGCTTTCAGTACTCCTGCTCTAAGAGCCAGAGCCTCGGCCATCAAAGGTGTTTGGTTCCCAACTAGACTGCATCCCATTGCCTCTGGTAGTCCTTTGTCGTTTCTTATTACATATCCTATAGACCCTTGTCGATGAGTAGGGGCGGACCCATCGAAATTCAATTTCATCTTCCCGTTAGGCGGTTTTTTCCATTTGTCAGTCTTTCTGTGCCTTACCGTTTTGTTCTGTGGTTTTTTGTGACTGTTGAGTTCAATGTCGCTCTTACTATTAAATTTTTCCGCTTTTCTCCATGCATTCATACCTGATTCAACCTTTCTTAAGAATCTATCAATATTGGGTAGTTTCTGTTGTTGGAAGATCCAATGATTTCGGATTAACCAGATAGTCCACCAGTGGAAAGCCATTGCTTGTTTTTCTTGGGAAGTTAATTGTCCTGCGATGGTTGCTAATATTGGCCCAATTTTTCTAGATTTCTTAATACAGTCGCTAATTGTCTTTTTGACATTAGCCGGTAGACCGTAGACTGGAGAAGAATAATGAGTATTTACACTCAAAAACGTGAATTTTCTATTCTTATTCTATTACCTTAGCACAAACAATAGACAAATCGTTTAATATAAATCAAAATTTTATGTCAAATTTCTTGTCATATAAGTTGAACGTTATTCCTAGAAAACATCAGGAAAAAAAAAAAAGGAGTGAACAATGTCAAACACTAGTGCTGAAAAAGGAAATGAACAATTACGGGGTTAATGTATTATTAGAAAGAAGCGCAAACAAAATCTCATTTCGACAATTCTACTTATGCTGACTTATCATCTTATTCGTATGTCAGCTATTCATCTCAATACTACGTTTGACCTCAATTTATGATCTAATTTTGCACCAAAAATAAAATAAAATTATGATCTATATTACGTACTTTTTTTTTTTTTATTAGGAAAGGATTCGGGCGAGGAGACTCAACCCGACATGCGACAGCATCCTTGCGGATGAGGTCTAGAAGACCTGAATCGTTGTGAATATCGACTCCCCGGGCAGAGTGGCAAAGGTGTGCAACATTATCAGCCACTCTATTACCCAAACGGGGCACATGAAAGAAAGAGACTTCTTTCAAAGTCGATAGAAGAAGTTGTACTTCAGATAAAATTAGTTCAATTTCCCAAGGGCATTTAGTTTTTATGTTTAAGTGGTCAATGATTATACTAGAGTCGCCTTCGATGTGAATTTTGTCAATATGTAGTTGAAGGACGTGTTAGATTCCCATTTTAAGAGCAAGAGCTTCCGCTTTGAGAGGGTTTTGTTTGCCAAGCTTTTGATAACAGAGCCGTATTGGTTGACCTTTCCAATCCCGGATTATGGCGCCCGCGCGTACTGTCATTGTTTATTAGCGTTGATCCATGAAAATTTAGCTTAAGCGTGCCCCTTGGTGGTCTATATTACGTACTATTGATCACGTGCCCAAAAAATAGACATATTTTTTTTTTATCAGAAAAAATAGACATATTTTGAAGATCACTTTTTTCAAGCATTTTTAAGTTGTTAGAGGGATTGTTTTCCCCCTAAATTAACTTAATTTTCAAATATAAGATGTCTGTGAAACATGTAAAAATTCAAAATTCTGCTATAAAATATAAGTAATTAGTAATGTATATAGACGTAAGTTGGGAATTATAAGTTGACTTGTGAGTGCGGTCTGCATGATGTGCAAAGTGATGATGTGCAAAGTGATGTGTTTGGATCATCCACCTATTCCAAATACTTGAGATCACATTTTCACATATACATTGTGTAATACAGAGAGATAAGTCCACATCATTATTTTTTTTTTAAAAAAAATCAAGATTTATTTTTTAGATAAAGGAAAATAGTATTCAAATTCAAACTTCTAACCAATTAGAAATAGGTTAGAAAGACGGTAAATAATTAAATGAAAACACTTTAATCATTTTTAATGTTTTAACCCTAATATTTATGCATGCATTTAAATTTATGATTTTTTAAAAATTTATTTATATTTATATATATGAACAACATTAGGAAAAAGCTACACATAGCCCATAACGCAATTATTCGATTGTATTGAGTTTATTTTATTTCTTAGGGAATATGGACAGGCAACTATTTAAAACGTGTGATGTACTGATGTGTGCTACCAAATTAATTTGAAAAATACAATAGCGCATTTTGCAGAAATAAAAATGGCAGCTGAGAAAAAGTTTCTGAAAAATAATGAATGTGTTATATTCATAAAAAATATCAATTATAATTGTTTCTCATTATTATGTTTTACTACTTTAATTATCATTAAACTATTATATTACCCACTATAATAAATAAGGCAAAATCGGGTATATACCCATGGAAACTTTATTAATTGGGTATATACCCATCAAAACTTCAAAATTATTTATATACCCATCAAATCATTTAAATTTTATTTCATTGTCCATAATATATTTGATATAATATTATTGAGTGAAAATTAGATTAAAATTTAATTATATACTAAACTTAAATAATTAAAAAAAATTAGAAAATTTATCTATTTACAATTATTAGATAGAAAACATAATTAAAATTTTAATATAAAAGTTAAACTTCAACGTAATTATAATTATATTTTTATCCAATGATTTTATTTTGAATATCAAGTTTCATGTATAAGTTCAAAATAATTAAGTTACAAAAATGAACATAAACCATAGTAAAGAAATAAAATACATATATTTTTAAATGTAAAATCACATCACATCAAAAAAATTACTTAGTTTGAGAGAAATTGAAATTAACGTCTCATTTTAATAATTATTTGAAAGTTAACTAATTTTGATATTTAAATAATTAAATTTTAATAAATTTTACATTTCAATAGTATAAATTAAATATATGATGGACAATTAAACAAAATATAAATAATTTAATGGGTATATAAACAATTTTGAAGTTTTGATGGGTATATACCCAATTAATAAAGTTTTCATGGGTATATATCCGATTTTGCCAATAAATAATGACACAATATTTTGTTTTTTTAAAAAAATGGCAATATCTCGGGGCCCAAAAACTTATTAGCCCAAAAATGGTGTTTATTACCAAGAGTGATAATGTTTAAATAGAAATCCGGCCCAAACGTTTTTTTCTAACTAACAAATAAAAAACGGCCCAATATGATACATGAAAGAAAAGGGAAATTGTAATTCTATTTCGGGTAAAATCCACCTATGGTCCCTGAACTTTAACCAAATGTTCAAACGGGTCCCTGAACTTTATTTTTGTTCATTGAAGTCCCTGAACTTTGATATTTTGTACACATTTGGTCCTTCTATTAGTAAATTCGTTAAACAAGTGTTAAATAATGACATGAAATCGATGTATTTTTGTATATTAATGGCATGAGTTAGGTTATACACATGTAATTGCTTGGTATTTGTTTTTAATAAAGTAAAAAAATTATATTATATGAAAAATATATTTTTAAAAAAAAAATTTTATAATAAAAAAGACTTTCTATTTTCCAACTAATTAAATGGTATAATTTTATGATGATATTTTATTTTAAAGTATTTTAATGACCAAAATTTTCTTATTTAATAAAAAAATAAAATATGTTTTGTTAAAAAATAAATTCTACTTTGTTATAAAAAATAAACTCTATTTGTGTTAACAAAATAAACTCAATTTTTAATTAAATAAGGAAATTTGGGAAATTAAAATACTTTAAAATAGAATTTTATTGGAAAATTATAACATTTTGTTGAAAAATAGAAAGTGTTTTGATAAAAATATATTTTAAAATATGTTTTGTTTTAAGAAAACTCTATTATCTAGGATGACTTTTGAGAAGAAAAAAACTAATTTTTTTACTTTAGTAACACAAATACCGGACAATTACATGTATATAACCTAACTCATGTCATTAATACAAAAATACATTGATTGAATGTCATTATTTAACAAATTTATTAAAGGAATGACCAAATGTGTACAAAATCTCAAAGTTCAGGGACTTCAATGAACAAAAATAAAATTCAGGGACCCATTTGAACATTTGGTCAAAGTTCAGGGACCATAGGTGGATTTTAACCATTCTATTTCTATCCAATAAAAAAAGAAAAAGAAAAAAGGGAAGAGATTTATTCGGGAGACGGCGGATCCAGCGTCACCACCACATGCTCTTCCTCCAACGCCGCCTTCTCCTCCACACCGGCGCCGGCGTCCTTGAATCGGGCGAGTTCGGCCAGCTCCTCGACGGATTTGGCGATCGCGACAGCGGAGGAGACCGCGTCAAGTAGCAGCGAAGCCACCGTCGCCGCCGGCACGACGTCAACGAGGCTGTGCTCGCGCCAGATCGGCTTTTGGAGGAGGGCGGCGAGGGCAGTTGCCGCCAATTGAGAGTGTTGGAGGTGTGAATTGGCGATTGAGGGTGGATGGGACATATTCTTCATCGCCATTGATACATCTTTCAGAGCTTTGCCTGATTCGAGGCTCATCTTCCTGCACTCCTCCTCCATTTGCGCCTTCACTTCCCTCGGTGCCTGCAATTTTGTTTCAATTGATCAGTTTGCCTAAACCATTTCAATAAAATGCAAAGGAAAGATCTGATCTTTGGGGCGCATTTACTTGGTTCTCAGCATGAAGGTAACGGCTGAGAGCTTCAATGGTGCAGGCGAGTTGACGGCTGAGGTTCCCGATCTTCTGGTACTGCTGCCATGGATGTCTGTATCTGATCCTCCCATGTCGAGGCTCCCATTTCGCATAATTCACCTGGATGCATACTAATTTCAGGGATGATGTCCGAATTGAAACTCAATTCTCTAATCCTTAAAGTTAAAAGATGCGTACAAATCTAATGGATGGTGTTCTAGTTGAGGCTAAGTGATTCTTACTCAAATATTTGTATTTCTGAATCCATTGAGCCTGTAAATTCTTGATATACAAGTTCTTCTTTGTTTTATGTGAAGTTCATTCATTCATAAATATATAATCCATTAATCTTACCAGCCGAGTTTGATACCCATGGCCGAGTTTGATATCGATATCGGGTTATACCAAACACTATATATTACAAATGGGGCCATATACTATTATTCAATTTCGTTACATTAATGACATCTCTACATTACAAATTAAGATATCATCAAGATTTGAATATTTGATAACACTAATTTAATCAACATAAAACAGAAAGTGCATATGAGTGGTACCAATGAATCTTCATTGCTCTTTGAATTCAGAATGGACCTAAAACCTTCCATGAACTCTTTCTTCTCTTTGCTCATTCCCTGCCCTGCTTCTCTGAAGTACTCTTCCCCAAATTCTGGCAAAAAAAAAAAAAAAAAAAGGGTGGATCAATTGGTTGGTCAATAAGGCAAGCTTATTTAGTTAACATAAATGCACTCATAAATTCCACTAAGAGTATGACCGAGTGAGGAGAGTTGAATCAGTTTATATTCAAACCTTGTAGGAAGTTGGCGAGTTTGTCAACATTGTTGGCGACGAGATTATGCAGATCAGTGCCCGCCCAGACAGGGCAGATGAGGACGCAGATGGCCACGGCGACTGAGCTACCGATGACTATGGTTGACATCCGGCGGATAGCCTGGTCCCAAACCTCATCGTCTCGGTAACCAGAGACACACACCAGTGAGAATGTCAATATCACAATCATCAGTCCGTAGTCGTGTCTCGCCTTTAGCTCCGGTATGAACCTCATAAATGTCACCATTGCAGCTGCATATATCGGTGCACAGAGGTATATATTTACAGATCACCCACCATAACAGTCCTCACATTGAGTTTGAGTCAAAAGTTTCTATGGATATATCAATTAATATGGGTTTTACCGAGTAGGAAGACGAAGAGTGCGAGGATGAAGGGCTCAGTAGTCTCCCCGGAAAGGCTAGCCAGATGATGCGCCCCAACTCCGAGCATTGCACCAAACACAGTTGCCACCATTCTGTTGACTCCTTTCCCAAGCGTCGCACCTAGTCCAAAAGTACTTAAATAATATCAAACATCATTGACTTATTGTAATACTCCATATGTTACTAAGAGATGATTTTGTTAAGTTCAATAGGCCAAAGGGTGGTTGGATGGTTTGCTTTCGTCATCCGACCCACCATTCAGAAAACCCCATCCAATCCAACACATTACCCACTTCTAGTTTCACCTACCCCGTTAACTCATTATCTAATCGTGAATCAGATGGATAAAGTGAAAATTCGGGTGAACCAAATCCTATAAAATTTAACCAAAAAAACATTTTTTTTTAAAAAGTACATGTAATAATCAACACTTCAACGAGTAAACCATTAGCAATATAAAATTAATTTAATCAAATCAAATAAATAAGATGCATTGTAAATGAGTTCAAATCAAATGAAAGTAAATGTACGTAAAATGAGATAATTTAATATATAAAACGAGATGTATATATATGTGAGAGAGACTATATAATATTTGTGGGTGATGGATCGGGTGGCGGACGGGAATACTTTCACTCGAATCCATTACAACCCTTCACACGCTTTATCAGGCCGTTGGTGAAATGGTTATCCATGGGGTGCGAGTGAAATTATCATCCTAGTTAAGTTGAGGTCTTACCAACGGAAAACTCGAAAACAACTACGACCGTTAAAACAGCCCACATCGCAGCCACACCTAACCCCTCGAACACGGGCTCAAAGTAGTACAACATAGAGACGAGGGTGATGGCGAGCCCTACTTTCACACCGTGTACAATGCGCCTTGGATCATCCTTGCCCAGCTGTTTCGCTCTACTCCCGATTTCGATGATTTGGGTTGCCAGTTTATCAAGCTTGGCTGTAAGCCAATGAGGCGTCGGGCTCGAATGCACCTCACTTGAACACTCCATTGGCATTGCTAATTAACTGATGAAAGGTTGCAACATAAAACACTTAGTGATGGTTTTGAAGAGTCTTAAGGGCTCTGTCAAGTCTATTATATGGATGTAAATGTTCTCTGTGTGTCACACACATATATATATATATATATAATAGAATAATACATAATTAGGAGGGTATTAAGGGAGGGCTTATCTGCAGGACGAGTAGCTATATGGGGACCAAAACACCCGGCCCTTGTTATTTGGCCTTTCGGAACTTGGGAGTTACTCGGAAAGTATGTGTTGTGTACGTACAAGTGTACGGTGGCCACACAACCCAAGCCGACCACGGACCATATATCTAACCGCGTTCCATCCTAAAATAGATAACTAGATCACCGACTTATATACAAAACTTGGTTTCAACGTATTTTCAAGGTGAGATTCATTTTTATCCTTTCACGCCTTTTTTTTAAATGAAGTGGTAATTAAATCTATAGATCGAATTTATGTAAAATGTAGTTACAAAAAGACAAGACAACAAGTCTTATCATAAAATTGAACCACACCTATATACCTGGTATGAAGAGCTCCCAAAAAAAGTTCTTCCTCCAAAACCCCCTAACTTCTCCTAAAGCCCTTGAGTATCTCGACTATCTAGTTACCCTATTCACCCACCTACGGTTCTTGGGTGACTTGCACTTGCACCTCATGGCTATACGTGATTTACAACTTTCAATTACACGTTGAGCCCAAGACTTTGGTATACACGCTTCACCTCTAAACACAACTTCGTTCCTTCCTATCCAAGTGAAATATATAAATGCACAAAAAACCAATAGTTGTACATGCTCGGAAGACAAGTGTACGTTGTGTTGCTTTTTCCTCCCGTGCAAACCAAAGGAGCCACTCTTCAATCCCTCCATCTCTATTTGGCCAACCGTTCCATGCCCATACACGATCCCGTGCTTCCATGATTTTTGGGCATTCAAACCACAAATGCTTTCCTCTAATTTGCATAGGGGGCTAACCGGTCTTAGAGCATAACGGTAAGTGCAACTGTTATAAAATTGTAGGTCGGGCTAGGCAGTTGCGCTAAAGGGATGTATTGAAGATGTGAAAGGATAAAAATGAATCACACCTCGGAAATATGTAGAAACCAAACCTTATATATAAACCGATGTGCTACTATTTATATTGGCAATGGGTTTTAGGCCGGATGTGCTACCACTCCAATAATAAATTAATCATCCTCCATGATTTAATGTTCACAAACTCAAGATGTTGATACTCAACTTTCACGTTATAAATCGAGTTGAGTTAGATCAATTCCGCGAGTTTATTTTTTCTTCAGTTGAAGAAACAAATATGTTCAAACTCTTGTGGCCACCTTAAGATCATGATTTATGTTTGGCGTTTTCGGTGTTGACGACTCACCTTGCTTCTCCAAACCACTATTTTGGAAGTCATCAATGTCTACTACAACATGATCATCCACTTCCTCTTTTTCGGTCTTCGAATCTAGTTCTTCGGGGGACACCGCGCTTTCAACTGCTTTGAAACGAGCCAAGGTGCCTAGTTCATGGACAGCCTCCGCGATCTGCTCAATGCACGCAACGATCTCTATCAATAGAGACGCTACGGTGGCCATAGGCAGCAGATCCAGGAGGCTGAATCCCTGTGAAAAGCCGGTGTTTTTGAGCAACGATTTGAGCTCCTCAGCTGCAGATTTGGATTCCTTCAGATGGGACTTAACTGAAAGACTTTTCATCTTCTTGAAGTCGTGGGAGAGCTGCTTCAGTGCTTTCCCTGATTCGGAGCTCACCCTCATGGATGTCTCCTTGAAATGATCTCGAATCTCCGGGTGCATCTACACACACATATATATATCGAAGTCGATCAACATATCATGTCGCGTTCAGTAGCATTTCCTAATTTGTTTTAGTAAGTTTTATGTTGGATGAGGTGAATTACTTGGGAGTCTGAGTTTAGGTAGGTGTTGAGAGCATCAATTTTGTAGGCACATTGTCTTGTTAACGTTCCGATTTTAAGATATTGCTTCCATGGATGACGGAACCTGAACTTACCATGGCCTGGCTCCCATCTTGCTAAGTTAGCCTGTAAATTTGTCATAGTTAGTAATCAAACTCAACAACAACATTCTCAGTCTATCCCACTTTGAGCAGGGTCTGAGGAGTCGAATATTTTGCTCACCATGATCTCCTCATTGTTTTTTGTGGTAAGTACACTCTTATATATGAAAAGCAATGACTTGTTACTCGTAACCTTCATCGAATCTGAATCGCTAAAGTATTCGCCTCCGAAAACTGCATCAATTGGCAACTGTTTGTTATAGTTTTCCACAAAACTTTGATATAAACAAAGGAAACTTTTTAAACCAGTACCTTCTAAGAAGGTGCCTAGCTTATCAATGTTAGAAGCAACAAGGTTGTGCAACTCTGAACCACTCCAAACAGGGCAGATCAAGATGCACACTAAAATTGCGATGCAACACCCAATGATCACAGTCGAAAACCTCTTCGATGCAATGGCAAACACGTCGGCGTCTCGATAGCCAGAAATCGCCACCAGACCAAAGGTCAAGATGAAGATCATGAGCCCATAATCGTACCTCGCCTTCAACTCCGGAAAGAACCTCATGAATGTCAATATAACAGCTGCATGATTTTATATATGACATAGAAACATTAGCATGTACTTATTGACTAAAAAGACTCTGTCTTCTGCAGGATACACTGGGTAGTTGTTATCGTCGTCAAATACTATAGAGAACTTGCCTACTATGAAGCAAGATAGCATGAGTACAATGGGCTCCCCTGATCTCCCAAATTGAATAGCTAAATGGTAGGACCCCACTCCTAGACCACCTGCAAGACATGTCGCTACCATTCTGTTTATCCCTTTTCCCAATGTTGCACCTGAAAACGTTTGGATTCATATTTTAACAGAAAAGCTTAATAATATATGTATTATAAATGGATGTATTATTACTATTAAACCATTTAACACATATCGACAGAGAACTCTTAGAGGATTCATCTTTTAACAGAAAAGCTTAATAACAAGTGTACCAGAATAAATGGATTTATTATTACTACTAAACTATTTAACACATACCGACAGAGAACTCGAAGATGACGACGACAGTGAACACAGCCCACATTGCAGACAAGCCCAAGCTGCCATAGAGAGGATGGAGGTAGTAGAACAAGGAAACCAATGTGACGGCGATGCCGACTTTGGTGGCATGGACTAATCTCCTAGGGTCATCTTGTCCTATTTTCTTGGCAGTCATAGCAACACTAGCAACTTGTGAACTGATTTTGGCCGGCATGGCTACCAGAGACCCGAAAGCGCGGGCTCCGATTGAGGTGTTTTCGAGTTCCTTAGGAGATGAGGAGATCATCTCCATGCTCTCAAACATGTAAGGCGTGAAGGGCGACCAAAAATGGGTTGGGATTATGTAAATGATCAGTGTGGGGAGTACTGGTATTTATAACATAGAGATATAACGTAACGTAGCAGTGTGATTCAAAGCAAGCATGCATTTTTAGGGCGGGCTTGGATTTAAATGTATATAATGCCTTTACAATTATAAATATTTAAATAATGTTTGATTAGTATAATTTTGAAAATTTGTTTAAAATAATTTAAATTTTAAATAATGGCGTCCTTTCAGACTAGATCCTCAATCTCAACTGGGCACCGCTCAATAGAGAAAGAGGATATGAAACAAATGTGCGTCAATCTGTCAGCGATCTGATTGCCTTCCCGTAACGTGTGGGAGAAATCAATGGCCTCGAAGGATTTGCAGAGGTCGAGAACATCGGTAATCACTATCTCAATAGTCCACAAGCAAGTACAGATCCCTCGCAAGGTGTTGACGAGGGTCATACAGTCTTATTCCACCACAAGGCAAGAGAAGCCCGTCCTCACAGCAGAAAGAAGGCCGGCGTGAAGACTGAGACACTCAGGTTGGATCGAAGAAGCGCTCCCAAGTTCATGTGCACCGTAGGACACTCTACCACGGCTATCACGGATAACAAACTCAACCTGCAGTATGCCGAGACGCGTCCTTAATTGGCTCCCTCAAAATTTATTTAGCTTCATGAATCTCTCCGGCAGTTTCTTCTATTTAACTTTTTTTTTTTGATATATAGATATAACTTCATCGTTCTCTAGAACATATTTTAGAGTTTTTTTTTCGAGATATGATGTATTAATTAAATTAAGATTTTTTGGAGGGATTTATTTAATGAATTAATCTTTTTCTCCATGCTGCATGCATACACGGAACGTACATGTACATTGTTTTTTTCTTTGTCTTTATATGCATATTGTAAATGGCCATGAACTTGCTTAATTTTGTTCGAATTTGTCTCATTTGTGCAAATCCTCGATCACTATATATTATGTTAATTCATGTCTTCATTAACTAATTTAATTGGCTGTGGCATGAATCTCGTTAATACGACAGACTTAAATTAAAGGGCAAATATTTTTTGCATGATTGGCCCTCTTGTTTAAATTTGCATGAAAAAGTTCTTATTAACGAAATCCACAAAGTGAATTTTCAATGGTTGTAGGTAAAGCTTTGAAAATTTCAACGGTAGAATTGCTTTTTTTTTTTTGGTTACCGTTGCTAAAATTAACATTGGAAATCTTTTCAATGGTTTTTAATGGGGTAATCTCCAACATCTTTAAATGTTGAAAAGTCACTACCGTTGAAAATATATTATTGGGGAGTCTTTCCAAGGGTAAAGAACAGTTGGAATTCAATAATTTTTTTTAAACATTTAAACTAAATTGACATTCACAAATAATTATTTAAAATTTTTAATTTTTGATACAACCGTTCTAAATAATTAAAAATAATAAATAATAATAATATATTATTCATACCAATCAAACCACCAAAAATACAATATTTCATTTATCATTATAAAAGTGTAACAATATGTTATGAGAATCAAATGGTGCAATAATTAACTAGTAAGTGCGAAAGATAGTCATAAACTGATGTACAATCCGAACGGACAAAGACAAACAAACTAACAAAACCCAAGATTTAATCTAATAATCTATATACTATTAGAAAAAAAACCCACGACCTGAAACAGATGGAGTGGTTGTAGATCTATCAACGCCCTAACGCAACTCCAACATTGCCAAGCCCAGTTGCAGCCCCTCCGAATACACTTCCACCAACACCAAACCCAACTGCAGCCCATTTGCCAAATGGAAATTGCGCAAAAAGGGCCCTCTAAATGCACTTCCACCGGCACCAAAGTAACCCAGTTGCAGCCCCTCCGAATGCACTTTCACCGGCACTAATTCCCATAGTTCCAAATACCATTATACCAACATCCATGGTGGGGGAAGAGGAGTGCAATTGAATAGGAAGTGTAGGAGAAGTATAGATGACCGGGTTCGTAGAATTAAGTAACACAAATGATCCATCCTTTTGTGGAGGCGGTGGTGGTGCTACACTCGGATAGCTGGCATGTTGTTGCATTAAGATTTGGTGAAGCCTTTGATTATTCTCGTGTTGTTGTTGTGCAAGGAGGTGCTTGATGCTTTCTTCCATTGATCTATGAACATCCTCTTCAATTGGTTTCCAAGATCTGCCAACTGATCAGTAGGAAAGGGATTTGAAGTTGAAGAAGATATTCCCTTCGTAGCTGGGTCATGGAAGTTCTTTGACACAGTGTACAAAGATCCAAGGCCCCAACATCGATCTTTGTATTGTCCACCTCCTGCAGCCTCTACCTAAAATGGAATATATTGACACTGGACCTTGTATGTCAATCTCACCAGAGTGGAATACACTGATTATGAACATTTAATCCCAATGAATAGAGTTGAATACAGTGATACTGGACCTTTAATCACCAGAGTTGAATACAATGACACTGGAGCTTTGATCACTAGATCGAAATGAATACAATGATAGTGGATAATTGGATCGTAATCCCCAATCTCTGATAGCAAGGGCAAAGCTGAAATTGACTTATAATTATTGCATGTATTTTTTTCATTCATCGAACTAATGTTTGCAGGTGGTCCGTAACCAATTGACTTATATATTTCACTATAGCAATTTTGACCTTTTTTTCTTCCCGTTAGGTCGTAACCAAATTCCACATTTGTTGCTACGGAAATAGTGTGAATAAATTTAAAAAAATATTTACAAGTGGATAGGATTAGTTTAGTGGAGGTAAATAAAGAAATTTCAACGTTCCATACCCACCCAAAATAAAAGGAGAAAAGCAGAAGAATTTCAAAAGTAACGCTGAACATATCACTTCTAATTTTTTTTTTGTCATTTCAAATGCTATGTAGATGAATTCAAATGCATGAAGTTAGAATGCGGAAAAATAAAATAATAAGAAGACCGATACTCTTGTAATTCAATAAAAAAAATTGTCAATACAATAGTTGTATATATGAAATATTTCTTCCTACTATGAAATTCGTCAAAATTACATTATAGGAAGGATTTGGTAAATAATCTGGGAACCAAATTTTTACGAAACTATTAAGAAATTATCGTTGTTCCCTTATTATTCTGTGTTGTTCTTTCTCTAACAAATTGTATATCTTGATATACTCTGGATCAATTTCGACTTTTCCATCGACAATATAATTTAAGTCAAATGTATATCCCAGCTTGTGTTGTTGCAGGAGTAAGTCAAGTATAGAATAGAATATGGTTTAGAACGACTCCCCTGTCTCAGCAAATAATTACAAGACTTCCTCCCGTTGTAGTAAGAGAAAAGTCAGGATCGAATCCACGAGGAAACACGTCAGCAATTCTCAGGTAGCTATCAGATTCTCACAGCAGCAGCAGAAAAACACAGAAACAAACACAGAAGCAGAAACAAATAATCCCGGCAAGGGCAGCTAAAATAAAAGCAAAGACAGAAGCAAACAAGCAAAAGCAAGCAAAGCAGAGGTACTCGATAAAGCACGTCGACAACAGCAGACAAGTCGACAGAACAGTAAGTAACTCGACAGAAGCTAATCGACCGAGTCTTGTCGACACAGGTTGTCGATATCGACGACTACTCGACACAGCACACAGATCGACAAAACAGAAAACTCGACTTCAGCAAAAAGTTCTCGACGTCGACAAGTGAACTCGATGTCGACAAGATTTTCCCGAGATCGATAAGAACAGAAATTTAAATGCAAATGCTTTTCGAACACGGAACACGAATTTCGATGAAATAAATCACTAAACTAAAGAGTTCCAAGGCTAGGGTTTCAACACCGCAACGATAACCATGCAAAGTAACACATAAAGGCATAAAAGATCATGCTTTCCATCCAAATAACTTTCGTTATTAACAAATAGGAATATAGAGGCTCTCGCATAAACCCTAATTGTTACTAACCCTTTTCACATAATTAATCCAAGTTGCATTAAGATCACTTTCGCTTCAATAACACAAACAAGGATCACCTTCAACTCTCGCAAAAGAATCATGCTCATAGGGATAGAAGATGAATCGCATAAAAATCTGACCTTTATTGCATCGCCTCACATGGCCACCGTCGGGCTCACCCCAGCCCCAGAAGTGGGTGGACTACTCACGCCTCATCGCAATAAAAGACATCTTCGTAAAAGAGGAAACTTGCATAAAAATAAACCAAAGTTTACAACCGCTCGAAGCCAACTCCGCTCTCGCTTCACAACTCCAACCGGCTGCTCACTCTCTCTCTCTCTCTACTTTTCCTACTTACTTCTCTCTCAAAATTGAATCTAACTGAAATTGAATGCATCAAAACTGAGCCCCCTAGGGCCTTATTTATAGGCTTCTAATCCTTGCTAATCAAGGATAGCAGATATCTATCTTTATCTAAAACTATATCTAAAACTTAATGATAAATAAATAACATAGTGTAATTAAATAAAATAGATAGACTAGGATTATATCTAATGTGTGGACATCTTCTTTGGTTTTGATAGATCTTGATAGATTCGGATAGAATTCGTCGAATCTTGGCTTGCAAGTAATCTCCTTTCTCTTCGGACTTCTCCTCGATCTCGGCTTCTGGAGCTGCTCGACATGTCTTCTCGATGTCGACAACTTTCCTCGACATCGACAACATTTTGGTCTTGAGTTCAGTCAACTCGACTTCGTCTTCCAGTGCTCATGTCGAGTTTCCCACCCGCCAAGACAGCACTTCTCCGCCAGAAAATCACCGCCTTCAAACAGAAGCCAGGGGAACCACTGGCAAGGGCATGGGAACGCTACAAGGAGCTGCTGCGATCTTGCCCTACTCATGGACAACCACCCTACGTCATTCAGGAGATCTTTTTCAACTCTCTTGATCAAGTCACTAAGGACAGAATCAACCACTATACTCGCTACGAGTATCTGACGATGCCACCAAGTGACGCATGGGGTGTGCTAGAAAAGCTCACTAACTACGACAACAAATATGGGGCTCCTACAAACTATGAGGAGAACTCCTACGCCAGGCCAGCACCATCTATGCCACTCTACGAGCCAGCGAAGGAGATTGACCCAGATGTCAGGGAGCAGTTCTACAGAGACCAGAATCGCAAGCTCCTCAAACAAGTCAAATACCTATCTGTCAATCAGCCTTGCATCGAATGCGGATCGCAGCGGCTGAATGCCCACACGCTGGGCAAGTCAGGATGGCAGAAACACACGAGGAGGCAGCTTACGCAGGGGGTCCAAATCGCTATATGGGAGATCAAAGATTCTATCAACCACAGTGGAACCAAGGTCCTCCTAGGAATCCCCCACCCTACAGAGCTCCAGGACATCCAGAGAGGGATCAAAAGAAGGATGATCTGGAGATAATCCTTGAGGAGATGCGCCGAAATCAGGGCACCATCAACAACCAGTTCCAGAGCATCACCACCAAATTTGGAGAATTGGACATCTGGAAAAGGGGAATTGAGACTCAGATGGGACAAATCGCCGCGCAGATCCCACGACCATCCGGCAAGCTCCCTGGGCAAACAGAACCAAATCCTAAAGGGAAAACCGGACATGTCGCAGCTATCAAACTCAGGAGTGGGCATCAACTACACGAGCCAGAGGTCGGAAAATAGCAAAGCAACGCAGAGCAGCAACCCGGGACAGAGCAGAGCCAACTCGATCTCGAGGAGGCTGTGCTCGACATCGAAAAGCCCGTACTCGACCAAGACCAGAAGTTGAGCTCGGACTCCGCTGCGCAGACCAGCAACCCAAAGACGACAACCCAACTCGAGGTCGACAAGCCCCTAGTCGATGTCGACAAGCCTCTGGTCGATGTCGAGGAGCAACAAGCTGAGGTCGACGACTCTGCAGCATCTCCGACAACTGATCTGTCTCCGAAGTAGAAAAAGCCACTGCCTTTCCCTTCAAAAACACAGAAAGATCCCACTGCAGGTAGGTTTACCAGATTTGTTAATATGCTGCAAGAACTGAATGTTTCTATTCCTTTTACAGAACCCCTGCAAGAGATGCCTGGATATGTCATGTTTCTGAAGGAAATCCTGAGCAAGAAGCGATCCATCTCAGAGATCGCAGGCGAATGCAAAGTACTCCACTTCCTTGAAAAGAGGCCTGACCCTGGTAAGTTTTCTGTTACTATGGGTTTTGGACAATATAAATATGATTCTCTATGCGATTTAGGAGCAAGTGTGAGCATCATGCCTTTATCAATCTGGCGGAAGGTCAAGATAGGATGCATGGAACCTGTGGATGCCAAACTATACATGGCGAATAATACAGTAGTCATCCTTACAGGTATAGTTGAGAACGTCCCTGTCCAGGTTGGTAAATTCTTTGTTCCAGCAGATTTCCTTATCATTGACTGTGCTGAAGATCCTACTAGCCCTATTATTCTTGGTAGACCATTCTTAGCTACTGCAGATGCCCGAATTAGTGTCAAGAATAGGTCGCTCACCTTCACCATAGGCGATGAGGTTTTGGATTTCTCTTTTGGTCCTGCAAAGGAGGAAGTTTCATGGCTGGAGGTGAAAAGCATCAGCATCGATGGGACTCAGCAAACAACGGAAGAAAGCTCCAAAACTGTACTTGAGGTCGACAAGCCCTACTCGACCTCGACAAGCGCTCTACTCGACTTCGACAAACCTTTGTCGATCTCGACCACCACCACTGAGCCAGAACTTTGCCAAGAGCCTAAGTATGGGGTCCCTGTACTCGATCTCGACCAGCAGTACTCGACATCGAGTAGACCCAAGCCCAAAAATTTATGTTTTGGGTCCGAACAGGTAAGTTCATGTATGAATTCTACTCCCCCTCAGTCCATAAACAAAGTTTTTAATGATTTAAGAGGAAATAAAACACCATGGCGAGAGAACCTGCAGAAACTAAGAGCTACAAAGAAGAAGAAGAAAGAAAAGGGAGATGATTCAAGCAACCACCTGTCAGCTGAGCTTGCATACTACCATCAGGACCTAGATGATCCAGGAGAAGGGCCAAGCATGAGCGGGCCCCACAATAATGGTCCTTGAGCGCAAACGGTAAAGTCGGCCTAGCGACTATAAAATCTAGAGCATGTATATAAGACTTTATGAATTTTGTTTTTTTTATTATTATTATTGTTTTTTTTAATTTCATTTTTTGGCTTTAAGTCTTTTAAAATAATTCATATGGATAGTCTTGTTTTTGTGGAATCTAATACTTTTTTGATCGGCAAGTATATAAGGATCGCGAAAAGTGGAATAAGAAGTCCCTGAAAACCAGTCAGAATCGACGAAGGCCAAGTCAACGACGACAAGGAGGAGAAGCCCAGAAACTACTCGATATCGAGTAGGCCAACTCGACATCGACAAGCATCAGACACTCCTCGACTTCAGAAAACCACCAGACGCAGACAAAGTTACTCGATATCGAGTAAGAGTACTCGATATCGACAAGGGCCCTACTCGACATACACTGATCAGCCTTCTTCGATGTTTTATCCTGTGAGTTCCTTCCTTTACTCTTGTTTTTATTTCATTTTATACAGTGAGGACACTGTAATGTTTAAGTATGGGGTGGGGGAAGGGCTTACTTTGTGCATATTTGCTATATTTGATCATATTTGACATATATATGCATTATTTCATTGAATTGCTACATGGCTATTTTGGAATACATTAATGCTTTATGTGCTTATATGCATGATTTTCAAAAATTTGAGAAAAATGACCCCCATTGAAATTTTTTAATAATGTCATGGAAGTGTAATATTGAACTCAACGATGCAAAATTGGATTCATTAGAGATATAGCATGAAATTGCCTAGTAAAGGGAAGTCATAATGAAGTGCATATTTTGATGAAAACCATGAAAGGAGGTAAATTTTGAAGTTGCTTTTGACATGTTGCATGATAAGAGGATGGATGACTTTATATTTCCATATAATGCTTATATTGTTATAATTCCTAGCCATACCTATGCTTATGCATCACAAAAGCCATAATATGCCTTATTTCAATTATTGCTCCGCATGATCTAAAATATTGCCATTCTTTACCTTATCCGGGGATTATGTTGAGAATGATGTTACATTATGGAGATGTTATATGGTGTTTGTGTTGATTATTATCATTATTGGAGTTTGGAAGGAAATTGTTTGAAATATATGGAAAATTTAACGAGTGAAAGAAAATCCAATCACCTCAGGAGATAAAGGTAGATTGACCCTGCTCTCTGAGATAATAGTTTGGAGAGATGGGACACATTGTGAGGAGTCCAAAGCACTAAGTATCCGGGGCCATTCATGACACCCATGTTTGCGACTCGCGAGAAGACAGTGCTATGGTTAGAGAGGTAAAAGCATTATTATGAATAAAAGCATTATGAAAGGTGATGAATCAAATGGAGAAGGAATGTGGAAATTCAAGTTTGGAAATACTCCATTTCCCCGGATCAAAAGCACCACAGTGCCAAAAAATTGCCCACCTTTAGCCTTTTACCAATCTACTCCTTATTGAGCTTAAATTAAAGTCTTCTTGATTATCAATGCTTTGTCACATGAATTGTTTTTGCATAACCCTCCTTTTATGAGTAGATGTTGCTTTTACATATTTTGCACATGCATGAATCTGTGACACTAGTACCTTTTCGATGATGGAAATTGATTGCAGGGTTAGATAAGAATAAATCTAATATGTTGAGAGTTTTGATTTCTTCCCCATAATGACAATTAAAAGTATTGCTTGAGGACAAGCAAGCTTAAGTATAGGGTGTTTGTTGTGAGCCTAATTTGCCACGTTTTACACTTAATTTTATATCGATTTCTGCATACATTGCATACATTTGGGTTAGAACAATACAGAATCTGTGTAGTTTACACTTATTTGCAATATATGGAGGTCTACACAAGTTTTGGTTATATTTCGCAGAAATCGGACGCACTTTGAAGCTTAAAGGAAACTCATGGAGAAGCTAAGGATGTTGCAGCTGGAGAAAACGCCATTTTTCACCATTCTTCATTCTGAATCAAGCTTTGATGTCTTCATGAGAGTTGTAGCCCTCGGAAAGAGCTTTCCAACGCATGGTCATATGTGTCAATCCGACAAACGAGGACTCGGGAAAGTGCGTTTCAAGAACAGAGCAGAAAGCTGAGAAAACTCTACTCGAGATCGACTAGACTCTACTCGATCTCGACGAGCCATGGTCGAGCAGACCTGGTCGAGCAGAGCTGATCGAGGACACTGAGTCAGAGAAAACCCGACTCCTGGAACCCTACTCGTTCTCGAGTACCCCTGGTCGAGATCGACGAGCCATGTCCGGAGTCGACGAGCCATGTCCGGAGTCGACGAGCTGTGCCGAGCCGAGAAGCCGAGGACGAAGACGCAGTCCACCTCGACTCGATCTCGACGAGCCCTAGTCGAGATCAACGATCCCCGAGTCCAGATCCGAGCCTGTCGAGTAGAGCCACCCGAGAAGACCCAGTCGACATAGCCAATCTACTCGACCTCGACGAGCCATTGTCGACATCGACGAGCACCGTGAACCAAGTCCGAGTCTATCGAGCGCCAGCTAGCCGAGATGACGAAGCCGAGCCAGTCAACCCTACTGGAGATCGACAAGTCCCTTGTCGAGATCGAGTAGACCTCCAGAGCCGCGTTACTTGACTTGACGTATCCTACTCGACTTGGGATTCCTTGGGCCTGAAGATTGCCGATTCTATCCTAATCTATCAAGATACATCATGAAGAGAAGAAGATCTATCCATGGAAGACTTTAGATATATTTTCCTATTTTGGATTTAATTTTGTTATAGTTTTTATTTATCTTTAAAGTCATAGATATAGTTTTAGATATAGATATAGATATTCTATCCTTGATTAGCAAGGATTAGAAGCCTATAAATAAAGCCCATGAGGCTCATTTTTATTCATCCAATTTCAGTCAGAGACAAGTAGTTCCACAGAGACGGTTTAGGGAGTTCGAAGGTTTTAGGGTTTTGGCATTCGACGAGAGTTGGATTGCCGGGATTGTAAAGTCTTTGAATTTAGTTTAATGCAAGTTGTTTTCTTTCAATCGATGATGTCTGAGTTTGCGATGAAGCGCGAGTAGTCCACCCACTTCTAGGGTTGGGGCGAGCCCGACGATAGCCATGCATATTTGAGGTAAAGATCCGACCTTTATCATGTTTTGAGCATTTTCCTACTTGTTGATGTGTTTATTGCCCGCCTAATAGATATCCATGCTAACAACTTGGATTATAAACATAAAATCAATAGAGACAATTAGGGTTTCTTGAGAGAGTTGTCTAATTGTTGGAAAAGGCGAAAGCTTAATCCTTTAATGCGATTCACATGATTATCTGTTTGGTCCTGCCTTATGCATGTTTGGTTATCGTTGTTGCAAACCCCAATCTTGGAAGTCTTTTACATTAAGTTTAGTCAAAACCCTAAAGCATTTGTTTTTACTTTCTTTTATTTCGTTTTTTAACTCCCTGCCCTCGTCGATCTCGACCACGCCTGGTCGACCTCGACCACTGATCTTTGACCCAGAGTCGCCGTAGCTTACCTGTGTAGGAACTCGACGAAGACCAACTCGACCTAGACGAAGGCTACTCGATCTCGAGTAGATCCTAGTCGAGATCGACCACCGTTGCCGAGTTGTTGTGCCCTGTTCGACTGTCCGAGCTTATGTCGACTAACCCTTGGTCGAGCTCGAGGACCCTGTTGTCGACTTCTGTCCGTGAGATTACACCGCTACCTAGGATCCGCTGACACGTGTTGTTGGAGGAGGATGGTCAAGTATGAAATAAATATAAAGTATAGATCAGACTGACTTCCCTGTCTCAGCAAATAAATACAAGACTTCCTCCCGTTGTAGTAAGAAAAAAGTCAGGATCGAATCCACGAGGAAGCACGTCAGCAATTATTAGGTAGCTGTAAATTCTCACAGAAGCAGCAGAAAGACAGAAACACATAAAAGAAAGAAACAAATAAACCCGGCAAGGGCAACTATAATAAAAGCAAAGAACAAGTAAAACAAGAAAAGACAAAGCGAAACAGCAAATAAAACGAGGACACAGAAGCTACTCGAAGTCGAGTAACTGTCCTCTAGATCGACTAAGGTGGTCGACAACAGAAACTCAGAAATAGAAAACAGAAAACAAAGGCAATCAACTTGACAAGCAAGCTACTCGATCTCGACAAGCAAGTACTCGAGATCGACAAAGGAGAACTCGACACAGAGAACAGAAAGTGAAAATCGACGAAAGAAAGCAGAAAACCAACTCGACCTCGACAAAGGTCCTCCTCGAGATCGACAAGATCTCCTCTGTATCGAGTAACAATGCAGAAAACTGTAAATTGCATAATTAAAGACAAACGCAGATTTTCGACAGAAATAAACTTCAATATATTAAAAGACTTTCAAGGCCAGGGTTTCAACACCACAATGATAACCATGCAAAGTAACACACAAAGGCATAAAAGATCATGCTTTCCATCAAATAACTTTCGTCATTAACAAATAGGCATATAGAGGCTTTCGCATAAACCCTAATTGTTACTAACCCTTTTTCACATAATTAATCCAAGTTGCATTAAGATCACTTTCGCTTCAATAATACAAACAAGGATCACCTTCAACTCTCGCAAAAGAATCATGTTCATAGGGATAGAAGATGAATCGCACAAAAAGATCTGACCTTTATCGCATCGCCTCACATGGCCACCGTTGGGCTCACCCCAGCCCCCGAAGTGGGTGGACTACTCACGCCTCATCGCAATAACAGACATTGATTGATGAAAAGAAACTTGCATAAAACTATATTCAAAAGCCTTTACAATCCTGGCAATCAACTTTCGCAGAAAGCCAAAACCCTAAAAACCTTAGAACTCCTAAACTCTATGTGGAACTAACTAATTGTCTTTGAAATTGAATGAATAAAACTGAGCCCCCTAGGGCCTTATTTATAGGCTTCTAACCCTTGCTATTCTAGGAAAGAAGATATCTATCTATATCTAAAATTATATCTAAAATACTTAAAGATAAATAAATACTTTAAGGAAATAAATCAAAAAAGGGAAAAGATAAATCTAAATAGGTAAGTCTTCATGTGTTGATAGATTGCGTCTTCCATGGATAGACTTGATGGAATCGGATAGATCTTCGGCCTTCGCGCCCAAGGAATCCCAAGTCTTCCATGGACACGTCTCTAGTCGACCTCGAGTAAGGCTCGTCGACCTCGAGTAGGGTGGTTCTTCGAGTGGACTTCCTCGGCTAGATCTGCTCGATGTGGCTCAGACTTGGTCACTGGTGCTCGTCGACCTTGACAAGAGCTAGTCGATGTCGAGTAGGGTTAGGTCATCGACAAAGCTTCCTCGGGTTGGCGTGCTCGACAAGCCTGGATCTGGACTCTGGGCGTCGTCGATCTCGAGTAGCCTTCGTCGACCTCGAGTAAGGTGGCTTGCCGACTAGGTCTCCTCGAGTGGCTCTCCTCGGCAAGCTCGGATCTGGACTCAGCGTCTCGTCGACCTCGACAAAGGGTCCTCGAGATCGAGTTGGGTGGTGTCCTTCCTTTCCGCTCCCGCGAGTTGCCTCATCCCCTGGCAGCGGGTTTTTTCGCGGCAGCGAACGGTCCGCTGCAGCGAGTCTAGTCGCTGGCAGCGAGTGCTCCTGGTCGTCCTCGGCTTCGTCCTCGGCTTCTCTCCTTGTCGACTCCGGACATGGCGTCTGAGCTTTGTCGATCTCGACCAGTGGTCCTCGAGATCGAGTAGGGTCCGGAGCTCGGGTTGGTCGGGCTCTCGATCAGGCTTTGCTCGACCAAGCTGTGCTCGGACATGCTCGTCTAAGTCGAGTAGGCCTACTCGAGATCGAGTAGCCTTGACTCTCTGACTGGTTCCGCTGCTTTGACCTTGTACTTCTGTAGTGTTTTTCCGAGCTTTTCCGACCTTCTGTAGAATTGCTGTAAAATGCCTCGATTTCTGCAAATTAAACAGAAACTGGTGTAGATTCCATAATTTGGCAAATAAACATAAACTACATAGATTCTGTACTATCTAAACCCATATGAATGCAATGTATACAGAAATCGATATAAAAGTTACTTTAAAAAATGGCAGATTCAGCTCACAACAAACACCCCATACTTAAGGTTGCTTGTCCTCAAGCAATACTTTTATTTGTCATTCAGGGGAAGAATTTAAACTCTCAACATCTTAGATTCATTATCATATAACCCTGCAATCAATTACCATCCTCGAAAAGGTACTAGTGTCACAGATTCATGCATGTGCAAATATGTAAAAGCAACATCTACTCACAAAAGGAGGTTTATGTAAAAGCAATCATAAGTGACAAAGCATTGATAATCAAGAAGACTTTAATTTAAGCTCATGAAGGAGTAGATTGGTAAAAGGCTAAAGGTGGGCAAATTTTGGCAATGTGGTGCTAACCATCCGGGGAAATGGAGTACTTTCCAATTTGAATTTCCACATTCCTTCTCCATTTGATTCATCATCTTTCATAATGCTTTTCTCAATAATAATGCTTTTACCTCTCTAACCTCGGCATTGCCTTCTCACGAGTCACAAACATTGGTGTCATGAATGGCCCCGGATACTTAGTGCTTTGGACTCCTCACAATGTATCCCATCCCTCCAAACTATTATCTCAGAGAGCAGGGTCAATCTACCTTTATCTCCGGAGGTGATTGGATTTTCTTTCACTCATTAAGTTTTCCATATATTTCAAACAATTTCCAGCCAAACTTCAAATAATGATAACTATCACACAAACACCATATAACAATCTCCATAATGTAACATCATTCTCAACATAATCCCCGGATAAGGTAAAGAATGAAAATATTTAGATCGTGTGGAGCAATAATTGAAATAAGGCATATTATGGCTTTTGTGATGCATAAGCATAGGTAAGGCTAGGAATTTAAACATATGAGCATTATATGGAAATATAAAGTCCTCCATCATCTTATCATGCAACATGTCAAAAGCAACTTCAAATTTTACCTCATTTCATGGTTTTCAAGAAATAATGCACTTCATTGTGACTTCCCTTTACTAGGCAATTTCATGCTATATCTCTAATGAATCCAATTTTGCATCATCGAGTTCAATATAACTTCCATGACATTATTCAAAAATTTCAATGAGGGTCATTTTTCTGAAAATTTTGGAAAACATGCATATTAAGCACATAAAGCAATAATGCATTCCAAAATAGCCATGTAGCAATTCAATTAAATAATGCACAAGTCATGTCAAATAAATCAAATATGCACAAAGTAAGCCCTTCCCCCACCCCATACTTAAACATTACAGTGTCCTCACTGTATAAAAATAAGGTAAGGGTAAAGAAAGAAACTCACAAGACATGTGTGTAGGGCCTTCTAATTTCGACTGGAGCACCTCCTGAGCCGAGTATTAATGTAGCTTGGTTCTATCCATGACCTGAAAAGTAGAAGACATATACCCACAATAGCAAAACTAAAAGTGTTCAAAACCAAAAACAAAAAACAAAGTCTCAAATGTCCTAAAAAGTCTATGTACATGCTCTAGATTTTATAGTCGCTAGGCCGACTTTCCATTAACGCTCAAGGTGGCATCTGCAGGACCCATGTAGCTTGGGCCTCAAATAAGACTCCATTCTTGTCCATCAACTGTAATCCTCCAAAATGGATCTTGTTCACCACGAACGGTCCCATCCGCTTCTTGTTGAATTTGTTGGGAAACCAATGATCCTTTGATTTAGAGACATAGAGCTTGTCTCCAACTTCATACTCCTTAGGCTCATCATTGGATATCCTTGACTTACCTTTGCAGAGACGGAATCGGGAACCACTGTGTTTGGTCGATCTCGACTAGGGCTAGTCGATCTCGACAAGACTGCAGGCTCTGGTGGTGATCTGGTCGAAGATTCGGAAGTCGACGAAGGACAGGTCTTGTCGATCTCGACAAGCCTGGTCGACCTCGACAACGGTTCCGCTCCTGGTGGTTTGCTCATCGACGAAGGCGGATCTAGTGGAGCCGAGTGGTGGTCGACCTCGACAAGCCTACTCGAGGTCGAGTAGGGTTCTGGTCCTGGAGTCGCCGTCATCGAGGAAGGTGGATCTGGGCTCCTCGTCTGGTGGTCGATCTCGACAAGGGTGGTCGAGATCGACGACGATCCTGGCTCTGGTGTCGTCAGCGTCGAGGAAGCAAAAGCTCAAGCCGTCAAGTGGTGGTCGACCTCGACAAGTCTTGTCGAGATCGACGAGGCCGGTTTGTCTGGTTCGCTGCTTGACGATGCTGGTGCTGGTGGAGTCGCCTTGGTCTGGTCGAGATCGACTAGGGCTCTACTCGATGTCGAGGAGCCTTGGTCGATCTTGACCCCATACTTAGTTCCTGTCAAGGCATCCGAAAAATAATGAATCCACAACGACTTACCTTAGTCCGTGTCGATTGGATTCTCTGTGTTTTCCTTGAGGATTGCCATGATCTCCTCCACCTGGGCCTCCATGTCCCTCTTTTCTATCTCTTCAGGGGTCATATTTCTGACCTTGGGTTCCCCGCAGGTGATGTAGCCAGCTGAGATAGATTTGACCTCTTCCATTGGACTTGTATGCCTTTCAGTTTTATTAAAGGAATACTCAATTACCTCATCGCTGATGTTGAAGGTGAGCACTCCTTTCCTTACGCTTATGTTGGCATCCACCGTCACCAAGAATGGTCTTCCTAAAATAATTGGACAAGCAGGATCTTCTTGCATATCAACTATTAAGAAATCATTAGGGAAGAAGAATTTACCTACTTGTACTGGGACGTTTTCCACCATGCATGTGGGAATGACCACCGTGTTGTTGGCCATGTATAGTCTAGCATCCACAGGCTCCAAGGCACCTATCTTAATCTTGGACCAAATTGTTAAAGGCATTATACTCACACTAGCTCCAAGATCACATAGGGCATTAATTTTGTATGGACCAAATCCAATAGTTATAGCAAACTTACCTGGATCCGGCCTCTTCTCCAATATGTTCAGATGGTTGCACTCCTCTGTGATTTCAGCCATTGATCGCTTTTTGCTCGGAATCTCCTTTAGGAACTTGACATAAGACGACATTTCATTGAGAGCTTCTGTGAAGGGGATGGTGACGTTGAGCTTCTGAAGCATCTTGATGAAGCGCTGAAACTTTTTCTCCGCCGGGTCCTTTAGAGATTTTGTGGGGAAATGCAGCTTCTTTTTCTGAGTCGGAGCCAGAACAGACGTCGGAGGTGCTGCAGACTTCTCTATGTCGACCAGGGGCTCCTCGACATCGACAAGGCCTTTGTCGACATCGACCAGATTGGGCCCAGTCGAGTTGTTGTGTGGTGCAGACGAAGATTCTGGGATTTTCTCCTCGAGGTCGACGAGGCTCTTGTCGAGGTCGACCAGATGTTTGTCGAGATCGACTACTGCTTTGTCGAGATCGACTTGCTGTTCCTCGCTGTTCTGCTGCTTTCCGACCTCTGGCTCTTGCAGTTGATGACCGCTTCTGAGTTTTACAGCAGCGATGTGTCCAGTCTTTCCCTTAGGATTTGGTTCTGAAGATCCTGGAAGTGTCCCTGGCTGTCTAGGGATTCCGGCTGCTAGCTGACCAATCTGTGTATCAACTGATTTCCGCCAGATATAAATTTCCCCAAGCCTAGAGTTGACACCTTGCATCTGAGTATAGACGGAGTTGAAAGATTGCCTAGTCTCTGAGTGGTTCCTCCGTATTTCCTCCAGGACTGTCTGTATATCATCCTTTTTCTGCTCCCTTTCCGGATGTCCTGGAGCTCTGTAGGGCGGGGGATTCCTAGGGACACCTTGGTTCCATTGTGGTTGCTGAAACCTTTGGTCCCCCATGTAGCGATTGGGTCCCCCTGCGTAAGCTACATCCTCATGATGCTCTGCTAGCCTGACTTGCTCTGTGTGTGGGCACTCAGTAGTGGTGTGCCTTTGCGATCCGCATTCTATGCAAGGCTGGTTGACAGAGAGATACTTTACTTGCTCCCTAACATCAGGATCAATCTCCTTAGGTGGCTCATATAGGGGCATGGATGATGCTGGCCTGGCGTATAGGTTCTCTTCATAGGTTACAGTAGACCCATACTTATTGTCGTAGGTAGTGAGCTTCTCTAGCACACCCCATGCGTCACTTAGCGGCATCGTCAGATACTCGTAGCGAGTATAATTGTTGATTCTGTCCTTAGTGACTTGATCAAGAGAGTTGAAGAAGATCTCCTGAATGATGTAGGGTGGCTGTCCATGAGTAGGGCAAGATCGTAGCAGTTCCTTATAGCGTTCCCATGCCCTTGCCAGCGGTTCCCCTTTCTGCTGTTTAAAGGTGGTGATTTTCTGGCGGAGATGTGCTGTTTTGGCAGGTGGGAAGAATTTGTTCAGAAACTCTTGCTCTACTTGGGCCCAGGTTGTGAGTGATTTTGCTTTCAGCCCTTCCAGCCATTTCAGTGCAGGCCCAGCGAGAGACCAGCGAAAAGATTTCATCTTTACATATTCCAAGGTTGTACCTTCTGCAAGAGTATGGCACATATCATGAAAATTAGTAATATGTTCAAGAGGACACTCATTAAATCTGCCGTAAAAGGCATTATTTTTAAGATCTATAAGAAATTGAGTGCGAATTTCAAAAGAGTTTTCAGGGATTAGAATCGCCGATTCAGGCACGACGAGAGTTGGGTGCATGTAGTCCTCTGCCGTGGTTGGATACTGGGCAAGCTCAGCCTGTGCTTGTTCCCTTGCTGCTCTCTCAGCGGCGATAGCAGCATCCTTTGCGGCCAATTCCCTGGTAAGCCTAGCGACTAGCTGTTCTTGTGTCTCAGCGGCCGCCATGATCCTTTTGAGTTTGGAGTGGATGTGTAGGTAGCGCTCCGGTTCGTCTAAGCTGTCAAACTCAGGTGTTTGACCAGAACGACGCATACACCTGCAAACTAACTCAAAGAAACAGTGAGAACTGACTTCCTAAGGCGCGATTGATTGCATCCCCGGCAACGGCGCCAATTTGTTGACTTGCAGGAGTAAATCGAGTATTGAAATAAATGTAAAATAAAGTTCAGACTGACTTCCCTGTCTCAGCAAATAAATACAAGACTTCCTCCCGTTGTAGTAAGAGAAAAGTCAAGATCGAATCCACGAGGAAGCACGTCAGCAATTATTAGGTAGCTGTAAATTCTCACAGAAGCAGTAGAAAGCCAGAAACACAGAAAAGAAAGAAACAAATAAACCCGGCAAGGGCAACTAAAATAAAAGCAAAGAACAAGTAAAACAAGAAAAGACAAAGCGAAACAGCAAATAAAACGAGGACACAGAAGCTACTCGAAGTCGAGTAACTGTCCTCTAGATCGACTAAGGTGGTCGACAACAGAAACTCAGAAATAGAAAACAGAAAACAAAGGCAATCAACTTGACAAGCAAGCTACTCGATCTCGACAAGCAAGTACTCGAGATCGACAAATGAGAACTCGACACAGAGAACAGAAAGTGAAAATCGACGAAAGAAAGCAGAAAACCAACTCGACCTCGACAAAGGTCCTCCTCGAGATCGACAAGATCTCCTCTGTATCGAGTAACAATGCAGAAAACTGTAAATTGCAGAATTAAAGACAAACACAGATTTTCGACAGAAATAAACTTAAATATATTAAAAGACTTCCAAGGCCAGGGTTTCAACACCACAATGATAACCATGCAAAGTAACACACAAAGGCATAAAAGATCATGCTTTTCATCAAATAACTTTCGTCATTAACAAATAGGCATATAGAGGCTTTCGCATAAACCCTAATTGTTACTAACCCTTTTTCACATAATTAATCCAAGTTGCATTAAGATCACTTTCGCTTCAATAATACAAACAAGGATCACCTTCAACTCTCGCAAAAGAATCATGCTCATAGGGATAGAAGATGAATCGCACAAAAAGATCTGACCTTTATCGCATCGCCTCACATGGCCACCGTTGGGCTCACCCCAGCCCCAGAAGTGGGTGGACTACTCACGCCTCATCGCAATAACAGACATTGATTGATGAAAAGAAACTTGCATAAAACTATATTCAAAAGCCTTTACAATCCTGGCAATCAACTTTCGCAGAAAGCCAAAACCCTAAAAACCTTAGAACTCCTAAACTTTATGTGGAACTAACTAATTGTCTTTGAAATTGAATGAATAAAACTGAGCCCCCTAGGGCCTTATTTATAGGCTTCTAACCCATGCTATTCTAGGAAAGAAGATATCTATCTATATCTAAAATTATATCTAAAATACTTAAAGATAAATAAATGCTTTAAGGAAATAAATCAAAAAAGGGAAAAGATAAATCTAAATAGGTAAGTCTTCATGTGTTGATAGATTGCGTCTTCCATGCATAGACTTGATGGAATCGGATAGATCTTCGGCCTTCGCGCCCAAGGAATCCCAAGTCTAGTCGGACAAGTCCTCGTCGAGAAGCTGCTGGACACGTCTCTAGTCGACCTCGAGTAAGGCTCGTCGACCTCGAGTAGGGTGGTTCTTCGAGTGGACTTCCTCGGCTAGATCTGCTCGATGTGGCTCAGACTTGGTCACTGGTGCTCGTCGACCTCGACAAGAGCTAGTCGATGTCGAGTAGGGTTAGGTCATAGACAAATCTTCCTCGGGTTGGCGTGCTCGACAAGCCTGGATCTGGACTCTGGGCGTCGTCGATCTCGAGTAGCCTTTGTCGACCTCGAGTAAGGTGGCTTGCCGACTAGGTCTCCTCGAGTGGCTCTCCTAGGCAAGCTCGGATCTGGACTCAGCGTCTCGTCGACCTCGACAAAGGGTCGTCGAGATCGAGTTGGGTGGTGTCCTTCCTTTCCGCTCCCGCGAGTTGCCTCATCCGCTGGCAGCGGGTTTTTCCGCGGCAGCGAACGGTCCGCTGCAGCGAGTCGAGTCGCTGGCAGCGAGTGCTCCTGGTCGTCCTCGGCTTCGTCCTCAGCTTCTCTCCTTGTCGACTCCGGACATGGCGTCTGAGCTTTGTCGATCTCGACCAGTGGTCCTCGAGATCGAGTAGGGTCCGGAGCTCGGGTTGGTCTGGCTCTCGATCAGGCTTTGCTCGACCAAGCTGTGCTCGGACATGCTCGTCTAGGTCGAGTAGGCCTACTCGAGATCGAGTAGCCTTGACTCTCCGACTGGTTCCACTGCTTTGACCTTGGACTTCTGTAGTGTTTTTCCGAGCTTTTCCGACCTTCTGTAGAATTGCTGTAAAATGCCTCGATTTTTGCAAATTAAACAAAAACTGGTGTAGATTCCATAATTTGGCAAATAAACATAAACTACATAGATTCTGTACTATCTAAACCCATATGAATGCAATGTATACAGAAATCGATATAAAAGTTATTGTAAAACATGGCAGATTCAGCTCACAACAACACGCTTCCTCGTGGATCGATCCTGACTTCCCGCTGCTACATCAGGAGGAGGTCTTGTAATTATTTGCAAGGGACGGAATCTGGTTTGTTGTGATCTATTTATATTTTAATTTGCATTCTCGATTTTCTCCGTACAACATCCGATCATGTCGAGAAGGAGTTGCTCGACAACACCAGAGAACCTAGTCGATGAGCCCACTCAACTCGACGTCGAGGACTTTCCTCGAGATCGACGAATTCCAGAGCACACATCCGAGCCAGTCCGAGGAAGATCTGCTCGACGTCACCAGGCCAAGCTATGTCCGACATTGTTACTCGAGATCGAGTATTTAACTCGAGATCGAGGAGATTTGTGAGCCAGCGTCCGAGCCATATCGAGCAAGGGTTACCCGAGATGCTAAGCCACTGAAGTCGACGACCCTTTTAGGGTTGGGGCGAGATCGAGTATTTAGTTTAATGTAAGTTTCTTTTCATAAATCAATGTCTGAGGTTGCGATGAAGCGCGAGTAGTCCACCCACTTCTAGGGTTGGGGCGAGCCCGACGATAACCATGCGTGTTTGAGGTAAAGATCCGACTTTTATCATGTTTTGAGCATCTACTACTTGTTATGTGTTTATTACCCATCTAATGGAGGTCCATGCTAACAACTTGGATTGTAAACATAAAATCGGTAGATACAATTAGGGTTTCTTGAAAGAGTTGTCTAATTGTTGGAAAAGGCGAAAGCTTAGTCCTTCGATGCAAATTATATGATTATCTATTTTATTCTTGTCTTATGCATGCTTGGTTATCGTTGTTGCAAACCCCAATCTTGGAAGTCTTTTACATACAGTTTATTTCGAATCCCAAAGCACTTGTCTTTACTTTATTTCGTTTTTATCTTCTGTCTTCCTCGATATCGAATTGCACTCCTCGATCTCGAGTTACTGATTCTCGATCCAGCATCGCCGTAGCTTCTGTGTGCAGGTGATCGACAAGAGCCAACCCGACGTCGACGACACTACTCGATCTCGAGTAAGTCTTTGTCGAGATTGACCAAAATTGCCGAGTTGCTGCTGCACTGTTCGACTGTCCGATCTTCTGTCGAGTAACTATACTCGAGATCTAGGACCCCTGTTGTCGACTTTTGTGAGATTTCTCCGCTGCCTAGGATCCGCTGACACGCTTCCTCGTGGATCGATCCTGACTTCCCGTTGCTGCATCAGGAGGAGGTCTTGTAATCATTTGGAAGGGATGGAATCTGGTTTGCCTTAGTTTATTTACATTCTATTTTTGCATACTTGATTTCCTCTTACAACAATACACAACACCATTTGCTCGATATAAAATAAGATTTTTCAAATAATGAATACTTTAAGAGAAAATGATAGGGAATATACCAAAACTTTGGACCTCTTGCAAAAATGACACCCCCCTTCTAAAATTTGCAAAAGTAGCAAATAGGTCCAAACATTTGCAAAAATAACCGGTGGCCATCACCTCTTTTCATAGGTTGCCCTTCCTGTTGAATTGAGCCTTCACCGCTCCGCCTTCTCTCCGGTCATTCCCCGCCCTCCACGAACCACCTCCCGCCACCCAACCACCTGCGTTCGAACCCTCTTTCTCCGGCGCACCCACTGAGCCCAGAACCCACCCGGTTCGTGCCCACCCAACCACCACCGTTCGAACCGCCACCCTCAACCGCCCATCCAACAGAGAGAGAAGCCCGGGAGGCAATTCCATAAGGGAGAAGACAATGAAGAAATTAAAGGAAGAAGCTTTGGAGGAGTTTCGAAGAAGAAGAAACCCCAACCCCCGAGAAATATTGAAGGCGATTGAAGAAGAACAATCCCCCGCCCACGCAGAAAGCAAGTAAGTACTCATCCTCCCTCTATTGAACTCGAAAATTTTGTAGATTGTCCTATTGTAGATAATCAACCAGGTTGGGGAGAAATCGGATTGAAATTTTTTTGAAACCCTAACTTTGTGGGAGTTGGAAGATTTGGGGAAATTGAGGAAGTTGTGATTTTCAAATGGACATGGAAGTCATTGGGGATCTGAAGACGAAAATGAAATTGAAGGTCTGAACATAAGTGAATCGAACTGAAAATCTCGGTTAATTGGTGAATTTTGGAATGGGGAAATCGTTAACGTCACTGATTTTTTACTGTCACACATTTTTCTGTCTCGCATTTTTTCTTTACTGGCACATATTTTTTCTTTACTGGCACGGATTTTTGTTTGACCAGCAACAATGGTGATGTTGTGTCTTTTCGTGTGTGTTTTGTTGTCCTGCTGAGATGGGTATGGAATGATGTTGGATGTGGTAAAGGGGAAGGTGAATGGTAGATGGAATGAGTGCGTATTATTTTAGAAATCGGAAAATTTTTGCGGATTTCAAGATCAGGGGTGTTTAATGACTAATTACCTTCAAAATATAATGCTAATAATGGGTTATACTTGTACATCGTTGTAAGTTTGTTTCTATGTGTTGGAATATGTTGTGATTGAAACCATTAATGTTACACTGGACGATGTCATTTGAGAGTAATGTAGGTTTGTTTCTAGGGTTGTCATATGTGTATTACATAGGTTTTTTTTATTGTTGACACTATTGTGTAGTTGTGTATGTGTGGTGTTTATTTCATTCTTTACTTGTGTGAGTTACCATTTTGAGATTATTTGAACATGTGTATTTGTCGGACATATGAATATGTGAACATTTGTATTCGTGACATTTGTGTAGTTGTGTCATTTGTGTAATGTTATCTGTTTTGACATAAACATTATTTTGACTGGCTAGACGTATGTATATACTGGCTATGATTATTGTTAAAATGGGTATTATCTGAACACCTGTATGACAGATTAAGTAGACAATGAGAAAATTGAAAAGAAAAAAAGTAGCGACGACGTCGAACAACAAGGTATTACCTGTAATCACTTCTCGGACAGATTAAGGGCCTTCTTTTTGTCTTGGTGATGTTAAACATGTCGTGTCATGTGATATTTGTGCAACCGACACTAGCCCTTCATCTGGAAAAGTATTTTAGATGTGTGAGAGACATGGTACGAGCTTCAGGGGCGACTCATCCGGTTTACCATCAACGAATTTTGCCTCGTCACCGACCTCAAATGTGCTAGAAGAAATCGGGACTTTGAGGAGGAGAATCAAAAAGATGACATTCAAAGCTTCTTTGGAAGGGAACTTTAGTACTTCGTAGTGTTTGGTTTACTTGTTAAACATTTAATCGTTTCCACCTTTTGGATGACTTGTATTTGATGACTGATAAGTTATGTTGTGGACAGTTTTTATATTCATTATGGATGGTTGTTGTGAATGTTGCGGTATAACACATTTCATTTGGGTTTAATGGCCGATATTCTTAGGTTGGGAAGTTTCTGAGATAGATAAAATATGTCAGGTGTTATTCTTTTATCGGCTAAGACATCATTGTCACTGGCTAGATAATAGTATTTACTGGCTAGTAAGCATACAACGCAATGGGTTATACTTATACATCGTTGTAAATGTAGGTTACAATGGACGATGTCATTAATGTGTTGAATTATGTTGTGAATGAAACCATTAATGTTACAATGGACGATGTCATTTGAGAGTAATGTAGGTTTGTTTCTAGGGTCAGTTATGTACATTCAAAACCACCAAAACCCCAAAGTATCGTTGAGTTAGAAGCAAACTAATAAAATACTACATTCGACTACGCAAAAGAAGAGTTATCCCACTAGACATCGATTTCTTCACCTTACCACTACACGCTTGCTTATGTCCTCCGACGCTTCCGGTGAAGGAACTATCCTCGAGACGGGTACCTGCTCGTCTATATTATCTTGCTCCTAACGGACCCAAACGACATGCTCTCCTCTATGAGCATTGCCCCCTCCTCCATATCCACGTCGACAACTTTACCTTTCATCTCCGGAGCAACGATTGTCGGTTCTGCCCAGGTTTTCTAGTTTATCTTCCCAGTTGTGTGAATTTCCATGCCAGCTAAATTGTTATCTTAGCCATCCAAATGGTTATCCATGTCATACTCCAAATTGAGATCAAGATACGATATACACCCAACTTTAGTTCAAATTTTTTTTTCCATAAGCATATATAAAGTGGGTGTCTATAGATAGATAAAATTAAATTAATTTCAAAAATTATTTTATTTTTTAATTTTAACAAATAAAAATTGCTGAAATTTAGTTTAAAACAATTAAAATTGGTCTCTCCCCCCCCCCCCCCCTCCTCTCTCTCCCTCTGTAGCCTTTACCTTCCACCGGCTGTGAAGGTGCCCAATTTATTTGCAAAAATAACATTTTGCTACCCCCTTGCAAATTCTACACCCAATGGTTATTTTTGCAAAGTTAATTTTTTTTTGGTATATCCATGAAAATTGTCCATACTTTAATGAGCATATACATTAAAATAAACTCAACATTTTCAATTGTGCCGTTCACATCTACATTAGCCTGAAAGATATGCATTTAACATTAACTAGACCGCAGTTGCTAAGCAACAAAACCAACATCACACACATCCATAAGTTCTCAGATTTTTTATAGATGAAACAAATTGACTTTTCATGTTGCTGCTGGGAATAACGACTTACCTGCAAAAAATGAAAAAAATTAAATGAATACGCCAATTAACATCCTGCCAAAGTTGTTTTATCATTGCTTTATGGGCAAATACTACACAAACAGAAAGACTCCTAGAGAATATGGACTATGTAGATAAAGTTCCTAGTTAAAGCGTACCTGTTACAGATTGAATCAATGAAAGTAATTTAATCAACTATTTTGAGAAGAATGCCAAGACCATTCGTCAAAGATAATTGACGATGAATTATTTTGTCAACTATTGATATGCAAGGTAGTTTCATTCCCGGAAGGTTTATTTCTAATAATATAGTTATTGCTCAAGAAATTGTCCATTCTATGAGGAGAAAGCAAGGTGTGAAGGGATGGATGTGCCTCAAACTGGATCTCGAAAAAGATTATGATATGCTTAGTTGGAACTTCATAGAGTAAACCTTGGAGTGCGCTGGCATGCCGAAAGATTGCGCGGAGAGAATTATGGAGTGTGTCAAAACGTCGAGGATGCATATCCTGCGGAATGGAGAGGTTTCCGAGAGATTCACACCCTCGCGCAGAATCAGACAGGGCGGCCCAATCTCCCCGTACCTATTTATTTTATGTATGGAGAGACTGGGCCACTTAATTATGGACAGGGTGGAGGACGGGAGCTGGAAACCTATCAAGATTACGAGAGACGACCCCTGTTTGTCGCACCTTTTCTTTGCCGATGACATACTTCTTTTTGCTGAAGCTTCCATCACACAAGTCAAGTTGATCAGGGATTGTATTGATACACTACTAAAAAAACAGGATTTAGCAACGGAAAATAACAACGGATTTGGCAACGAATGACCGTGGCTAATCGGTTTAGCCACGGACTCAGCAACGGTCGGGCCATCCGTAGCCATATGCCTCGTGACTAAATTCGGGCCGATGTAGCAACGGAGAATAGCAACGAACTCATACCATCGTGGCTAATTCCGTGGCTGGGTGTGACTTATGAATGTCGTGGCTGTGGCGATGACAACAGCGTCGGAAATGGTCATCGCAAATGTCGTGGCTAATTTTGTGGCTGAGTTCATTGTTGATGTTGTTTCTTGTTTTAAGGTGGGCATCGTTGCCAGGGTTGTGGCTAAATTCGTGGCTTACTTTGTTGCGATTATTTAGATGCGCTATTTATACGATAATATATATATAATGTAATGCGTCCAAATACAAAACACAACAACATACACATAATGTACAACATCCAGATCTACTACACCTAAGAAAAGGCACCATCACATCTTAAGAATCTAGACACTAGTTTGAGAACTTTCGTCTTGTTCTTGCACCCAATGCCTCACACTGGACCAACTAGGGATTGAACTGCAATGAGGGCAAGTATCCATTTTTTCTGCCCAAGTATGAATTAAATGGTCATGTTCAATTACAAAAATATAAAATACAAATCAAATACTCCGTACTAAATTTCGAGCTCACCGGCATCATCGAGAGCACCCATCAGCCATTTATGTTGTAAACGACATCAAAGCCTTCAGCAGCCAGACTGTAACGGCCCGGAATTATGATTTCCGGGTTACGTTTCAAGGGATAAAACCCCTTGTTCGGATCTTGCAATCTAGGTACGGGTCGAGGTTTCAAACTCATTTAACATTAGTAGAAAGAGGGATTTCAACCCTAAAACCTCGACGGGCCATTGGGTACCCTTAACCTGTCCTAAGGCTATGTCGCGGAATCCATTTCAAACAAAAAGTAAAGCGGAAGCAAGTAAAGATACAAAAGGAACCCCGTCATATAGACATCGAGCACTCAAATCTGCAGAGAATACCTTTAAAAAAGAACGGGGAAAGGAATCAGATCGAGCCACTCATGCGGGACCGGCAGTCCTCGCTGAGGCCACATAGTATGTGTTATACCTAATAAAGATGCTCTAATGCAGCACGAAAGTCAAACACACTAGCATGCTCCTAGTTCATAATAATGTGCAGAAATACTGTAAAGGGCCCAAGACAATGCCAAGTGGCATATCCCTCTCCTACCTCCACCCCTTCCGATAGGTGGAGACTGGCCAGCTCGTGAATGCATTCAATCATAATCGGGTGGCACGCATGCCTAACCCGCTCCACAATAAAGCCCGCAGGCATAATATAAGGAAGTTCATGACTCGATTGACTCAGGGTACCCGATGAGACTGGGCTACCCTGTGACCCTAGCAAAGACTCTAGGACTATCACAGATAACGGCCGTTCTGTTTCAAACGCATAAAGTAAACAGATGCTCAATTAATTAGTGCAACCTAAACATGATACTACATGGCATGCTTTTATGCATATGCAACACCTAACATAAAATGCAACAACAGGCATGAATGTCCAACCTGAGTAAGCCCCCTAGGGAACTTACCTGAAGATGCAGAACAGCAAAATAACACAAGCAAGGGCCCAAATGCAAGTCCAAAGCAATCCAAAGGCAATACACACCTATCATCAATTCATTTTCATAAGCTACCGGTCCATCATTCATACTCACACAAAACCCAAGTTCTCAACATTCTTCAAAACCAATCGATAATAACACCGTTTTCCAAAACCTTTATCTCAAGTTAAGCCAACTCATTTTCAAAATAATTTCTCAAATCATACATGACCAAATTCCGACATTAACATTTAAACCTTATAATAAATCTCTCAAAATCCCAATATAGAATAATTCCGGTATTTTGGTTTCCAAAATAACAAATCCGTTAAGAGATATTTCCGAGAATTTGAAACTCCTTTTAAATAATTTGTCAAGCGATACATATTAAAATACACAAGCCACATTTATAATTTAATAACAATAAATCATTTCACCATCCCAATCATATTCTAAAACATCAACTAGTAACATTTTCCAATTAATATTGCTTTTAAACAATTTTTATAAAATAATAAGTTACAGAATTACTCATATAGTAATACTATTCTAATAAAAAAAATAATTATATAAAACTACGAGTACATATCACAACATATAACAAAACAACAATAATAAATAAAAACTAACATTCAAATTTATAACCCAGAAGCCCAAAACTCTCAACCCGTGTGAATAGGCCCACAACCCAGATCCTTCCCCCAAAATCTGAAGCCCAACCCGGCCCATCATTCCATTCTCACATCAACCCGGCCGAAGGAAAACAGGCCCAATTCTCGGCCAGATCCGGATCCAAATAAGCCCAAACCCATCCCCAAAAGCTGAACCGGTTTACTGAAAAAAAAAAAGGTTGAACCGAACCCATGGAAAGAAATAAAAGAACCGAACCTGTCTCCTTCCCAATTCGGTAGAACAGAGCTTGAACGGAAGAAAAATGGCGGAGGAAGAAGGTGAGAAACTCAGGTCTCCGACAACCTCTCAATCCGGTACTCAACCCCCGCTAGACGACTCACTCTCGCGACCACAACCGACTCGAAAGGATTCAAACGAGAACAAGGAGGAAAGAGGAAAGAGATCTCACCGAGGGTTCGAGAGCTTCGTCGGAATCTTCGTCAGAGGCGTGAATCGGCTTCGTCGGAGTCGGATTCGATCAGGATTGGCCTAGGATGAGAGATGAGTAAATAAAAGAGGACCTTTAAGGGGTATTTGGTCGGAATCGAAACGAGAAAGGAGATCGACCTTCGAACTAAAATCAGGGGACGAACGCGGCTCGGCGGCGGCTTCAACTCCGGTGGCTCCTTCGTCGGACGTCGGAACAGGCGAAGAGGAGTGGGGGTGGTTCGGCTCGGCTTCCCTTCAATGGCGGACAGGGGAGGCGTGCTTGTGAAGGAGACGGCGGCGGCTTCGGGGCTGCGCTCAGGCGGACTGCTGTTGCTCGACATTGGCGAATCCGTGGAGGAGGAGGGTGTGGAGGCTTGGAGATGCTGGACATTTGTTTCTTTGAAAATTGAAAGGAAGGGAGCTTGTGAGGGATTGTACTACTGAGTCAAATTGGAAGGCATGGGTTCCTGCAATTTGGCGTGGGTACAAGGACTGGGGGTTTCTGATTTCTGAAATTAAAGGGGGAGCTGTTGCCTGCTACTGCAATCAGACAGAGGGAGGAAGTGTAGTTGGCTCCTTGCCAAGAATGGAGAAAGCCAAGTGATAGGGGGAGAAAGAAGAGGGGTGTTTGTATGCCCAGATTTGGAAGAGGTGAGCCAGAGACTGAAGGGCTGCAATTGATGGATAGAGGGGGGAGAAGACACGTGAATAGTGGTCCCAAGTTTGGTCAAAAGAATACCCGGAATATAAATCCATAAACCCGCTCTCTCGACCTTGTCCGATCCAACTAAAAAGATTTTCAAATTTCAAATTCCGAACTTAATAAGGAAGTCCAATTATCATTTTAAATTTTCACATATAGAAGCGCGATAAAGCATATTTTAAATTTCAACTAAAAATTGTCGGAACTCGTTTCGAGATATTTAGATAAATCAATAGTTCGAGGACAGAATTTTCAAAACTTTCCGAATTTTAGAAGTCGAAACGAATATAAATCACTATTTTAATAATTTTAATATTATTAAAAACAAGTCTCGTCCCCGAGACTAAAAACAAAAATAAAGTAGGGGATGAAGTTGAAATTGATGAGTCCAAGGACCATGTCCAAAGATCTTGTAATTATCTCGGTTACGTCTTCCGAGATTCTCACAACATCCTAGTCACAGTCGTGACATCTCCAATTGGCCTTAACAAGTATGCAATAAGCGCCCCTATCACATCTTTGCTTCGACTTTTCGGAAGTATCACAATTCTAAAAGTTCTACAATGTCATCACTAGGTCTTAGCAAGTACCCTACAAGCGCCCTCATAGAATGCTTGTATCCACTTCGTGAAGTACCATAGAGTTGCCCGGGTTTGAAAAGTTTCTAAAGAGATTCCGCAATTGAAAATAAAGATTAGCCTCAAAATTTCCGATATCGCTCATTCTTTTACAATAAAAGTTGGTCCTTTTTCAGAATCGTTCAAAATCTTCAAATCCAAGATCTAATCAAGTAGCCTTACGCCAAAACAAGTCAAATCCTTTCAATCAAGATTTCATCAAAATCTTCCAACCACCAGATCAATTTCTCGCATACCAAATAATCAAATTCAGAAGTTGGGAGGTGGTATCATCCACCTCTAAGGGCTAATCTCATATTCTCTTCCTAGTTTCCAGAATCAAATCAATCTATCAGTCTCAATTCAAGCAAGATTCACAAGCCACATGCAATGCATAACCACATAACCAACCTATTCTCAACGAGTACATCATATGACAAGTCCCAAACATATGCCAGCACATTTCCACAAGATCACATCAACGTCTCCTCATCATACTAAAGGCCATAATATGCATCTATGCCAAAATCATAACACACATCTCGATATCACACCAAGGTCATAACAGGTACATCCTCATCACAAAGTCAACGAATCAAACTCATTTTCAACACATCAACACAACTAGTCATGTTATTAAGATTCCGTGAAAGGGGAGGTCAAACAGTGTATCAGTCATCGAATGTCAGCATGTTCAGCAAACATCATCTTAACTCAACACAATGCCATATAACGATCATTTATAAATCTGGTATCATTATCCCATATATACAAATCATATTCATTTGAAAGTCATATTCGTGATGTAACATATCCATGAGCATGCTTGCTAAACATATAATACAACATCATGGTTACTACCACATAATATAACATCGCACTTTCACATAATAACACATCATTATCTCGTATATCATATCACAACACATCCTAACATGCTCCTAAAGCAACATAGTAGAGCAGCAATATATCATGATAACATTTGTCACTACAAACTATATTTTAATATTGCATATCAACATGTGATTCCATATCAGGTTCATCATGATCCTTATCTAACATCATGCCAGCAGATACAAATAAATCACAAAATCAAGAAAATTCCTCACATCATACCAATCAAAATAAAACACAATCCCCACTCACCCATCTACACTCTCAAGCCAGATTAATCCTCTCCTAGACTCAATAACACTAACTCCGACAAAATCCCCTGAAGAAATCTCAATTCATTTCGATACTCCAATCTCACCCCTCATCCCATCAAGCACTCTCACACACCATCCACCCCTAAGAACTCAGTCCTATCTCTAACCTCGCGCCCGAGTACCTGCTTACACTATGTCTGCAACATCCACAAAGGCCATTTCTTACACTTCTCACACTTCCCAAGGTTTCACAAGCATCTTGCCCTGCTAATCACACATCTCCTCTAGAAATTCCTCGATCACCACTTAGCCAGCCTATTCCTAAACATACCCCCACCTAGGATTCACCTAGAAAGTTCATCGGGACCACCAAGGATTTCCTCTTATAGATCCCAACTCAACCGGTCTTACCTAACCCAACATCTCTCTCTTCATGACTTATCTCGTAATACCATCGATCATCCTAACCCCTCAAATTCTCCCGCCATTCTTCGACCATTCTACAAGAGAATCTTACCCACATATTCAAAGGAGGGGCAATCAGGAACATCATCACACACACAAGGTATACATCATATCAATTGGCATTTATAATGATAACATCATTAATTCATCATCAAGCATTGCAAATATGTCAACAAGTCTCAATTTACCATCATGCTCAATCATTATTAAAAATCATCATATATGCTCATAATCAAGTCAAGATAGCAAGTTGCATCATAACCTCAGAAGATAACAGTTCAGGCTTTCAGCATTTGCAGCTCATATTTTTGTAGGTACAACAATTTAGATCATGCTCAGCAACTCAGAGTATCAACACATAAAGGCATCATGGTTCATAGCACATTAGAACTATAAGGCGTAAAATTATACCATCACAGACAACAGACAATCAGGCAACAATCATTACCAAGTCAGCACATCAACACGTAAATCTCATCGTCGGGTTAGTGCAATATCGTCACCAACAAATTCAGAAGAATTAGCAATTCGAACAAAGGACACTCTCGCTTGCAAGTCATATCGCACTCAATAATCGCATTCCTCAATACCCGCGTGTCCCGCCGACATAATCGATCCTGAGGCTTGTGAGTCAAGGGCCCACGTTTCCGCCACACAACTCTATCGTTATACAACTTCCTTTCTCTTCCAAGCAGTCGCTCACCAAATATCTCAGAGGAGTCTAAGTTAGCAGAGATAGGGGAGTGACAAGGACGGGAAACCCAATGTTCACTTCGGAACCAAACATAGACCAAGGCTAAAGGACGACAAGACTAGAGACAAGACTTTGACCCGAGAATGACAACGATTGCCCCTACGAAAATCTATGAGATTACAATTTGTGACAAGTAGTAAGGGTTCGTCTCAATCAATCAACCATATCAACCCACACTAACATGTACCTATCTTGAAGATCAACGACATACATGTACATTCAAAAGACACATTCGAGTTCTACCTTGAGGGGCATGCGAGACAAGCTAACAGTCTATCGATTCATGAAAGCCATAACGCCTAGTAGTCTTAAGCGAGATATGCGGGATTTACCAAACGGAGCAAATATCACATATATGAGCAATGCACTAGCGGGGTATATATATATCAACAATCAAGGTCAATGCATCATGATGAGGTTATCGCAACAATCCGACCTAATGTTATACGAGAACACATAAGAGCAGCATAGTATCTATCACATATGGCAACCATGATCATATAATAAGTCAAGAATGACATGCAATCAGACGAAGGGTCACATTCAGAAAGCATAGGTCCTACAGGATGCTAGCGATACACGATGAGGCATGACATAGTTAAGAGTGGCCTAAGAGAACTCAGCACAAGGTTCACGAAGCATGTTTACGCAATGCAGTAAGTACGAAAAGTTACCATCTAGAGATTCATGTCGGAATTCATAAACCTTATAGGATACTACTAGCACATATCGAACATGAACTCATCAAGGCACTTCGACTAGACCCAACCTAACATTCCGATGTCATGTATATGTGGAAACATGATAGAGCGTGGTGTGTGATCATGCGAAGTGTCAAGTCATATATTCATGTAAGCACGAGAGGGCATCATAAAGTAATAGGGAACGCTATAGAGCGATGATCATGTAAACATGCTAGGGCCAATAAGGGCGAATACAACATTTTAAGAGAATAGCAGAAAGGAAGAGTCACACTATCAAGGACATATCTCGAGAGGGAATCAATAATAATGTAGCCAAGGTACAAATTCGCACGACTCGCAACCAAGAGTCCTACGTGGTACTAATGACGCAATACAACATTTTATACATACATGCGCTTGATTGACTAACACAATGATACACAAGAGACCACATTGACATAGTCCAGCGATACAAAAGCATGGGAGGAATGTAGCAGTGCATAATATAAGCCTACGTAACATGACAATATAAGCAGAATACGGGGGCATGTGTCCCAATTTAATAATACTAAATGAGGCACGCATATATCAAGATATTACTTCGATAGCATGGTCACAGATGGAACTACTAATTTAATCAAGCAAGGCCAAGGGCAAATCTAACTAAAATGCCGAGGAGATCATCTTACGGAGCATTCGTACAAGAGGAGTTTACCACACTATCATGGACCTAATTCACGGAAAGCAACATTCATATAGACCCATATCATGCCCTTCATGTTTCTAACCACCCAGTAGTACGATCATTACAACAGGTCAATTAGACACGTGAAACCAAACATAATCATGACAGAAAGCGAGATGCAACACGAGACCTAAACAATGTGACTAGCATGGATACAGAATGTTATACAATCACAAATTTACATTAAGGATCATCACAATACATGTACTGGAAATTACGTATCATATAAGGCATGGTGACATCAAGTTGTAGCACGTGTCAAATAAGGAACTTGCTTCATCAGGGTATCAAAATATAACGATCACACTATCATGAACCTAGTAGAGTAAAATCATGCGGATTCATTTCATGCAACTCACACATCCATTCAATCCTACGACCAATAGGTCAAGTAAACATGCTATGACAACATATAATCATGGTAGAAGCCAAGACATAACACAAGACCTAAGCAAGGTAACCAATCATAGATGCAACAACATGAGTAGCTTTTTACCAATGGGCACTCACATGGTACATGCCAAGATTACAAAATTATGTCATGCAGTTCAGAGAGAGTCACAATTACAACCAGACAGAGATCCCTAAGGGCAACCATTGACTTTACCAACCGACTCATCACCCCTCTTCCCCGTGGGACTTTGGTATGACTCTTCATGGCATGAAGACACTAGTTGATTATAATAAGAATAAGGAAAGACAGCCCCATAAACACCTTACTTCTAACTCAAGTGACATCAAGAACTTCCAACACTCACTCAGACAACTTAACATCCAACCATAATTCCCGACACAATGTGTTTACCAACCCAATTCCCCGTGGAAGACACTAGCATCCAAGAAAAGCTAGATAGACCCGTCAATGGGTTAACAAACATAGTGGAATGGGCTGTTTTACACAAGCTGGGCTTGACAATGTAGAAATAAAGACACTCCCGCTATCCCGTTTGCACAGGTCAGTCAATACACAACTCATTGTTAGGCATACCAAATCAGATCCCTAGTATAGCAAGCACTCAGCACAGAATCGGTTATTGACGCTCATAATGACCTCCTTGGAGTTTTCCAGACCCCTCTGTAAAGAACAAGCTAATATTTCGCCTAAACATTTCCTACTATATCCAATAGGGATGGTCTAACGTCTTTCTACCCACTCGTGTCCCCGTTCGGTCGGTTTTTCTCTTTTATTAAAAGTCGAGTTCATTACTTAGTCCAATTTCGGTTAGGCATCTTAAGTTCATTTTGCCCCTTTAAAATCCTTTCAAATCCTTTGAAATTCACGGGCGGTTTTCCAAAACATACACTCGACCCTTGCGTACCTGAATTGCACAACCTCAGCTCTGATACCATCTTTGTAACAGCCCGGAATTATGATTTCCGGGTTACGTTTCAAGGGATAAAACCCCTTGTTTGGATCTTGCAATCCAGGTACGGGTCAAGGTTTCAAACTCATTTAACATTAGTAGAAAGAGGGATTTCAACCCTAAAACCTCGACGGGCCATTGGGTACCCTTAACTTGTCCTAAGGCTATGTCGCGGAATCCATTTCAAACAAAAAGTAAAGCGGAAGCAAGTAAAGATACAAGTGCCACGGCGGAGCCGGTTAAAACCAAATCTTGAGTGGGTAATTACCATTTTACTAAGTTAGGATATTAGCCAGATTCTTCGATTCACCAAAAGGAACCCCGTCATATAGACATCGAGCACTCAAATCTGCAGAGAATACCTTTAAAAAAGAACGGGGAAAGGAATCAGATCGAGCCACTCATGCGGGACCGGCAGTCCTCGTTGAGGCCACATAGTATGTGTTATACCTAATAAAGATGCTCTAATGCAGTACGAAATTCAAGCACACTAGCATGCTCCTATTTCATAATAATGTGCAGAAATACTGTAAAGGGCCCAAGACAATGCCAAGTGGCATATCCCTCTCCTACCTCCACACCTAACTTAGATGTCCTATGATGAAACCTAATAATTGAGCTTGATCATGTAAACCCTATGATATGTTTGGATGGTTTAGCCTAAGTCTCCTGGAAAGTTTGATTTTTATGTGGTAATTTGACTTGCGATTATAATTGAGCACATATGATTCTAAGTAGAGGTGATTGAAATCCAAATCTATGTCCTAGTGAGATGTTTTCGACCTTATAGGGAATGTTCTTCATATTTTTATATTTCCCTCTATTTTGATGTGTGATTTACTCTTCTTATGTGATTACCTCTTGACATTGATGTGGTTATCTATTTCTTGAGACCGATTATGAGATACTAGTTCATTGCTTATTAAAATTAGATGATGGAGGACTTATATTTTCTTAGCCATACTTTATCCATTCATTTACCTACCTTACATATTATCTTTGCTTGAAGCCCTTTGAGCCTTGGCCTATTCTTTGTTAGCTCCACAAAATTTATTTCTAGCCGATTATAAGCTTGACCCTTTATCCGGGAATTAGGATTTAGAGTTGGTTGGAAATCTATTGAGTTGAGTTTGATGGAGAAGAAGCTAAGTGATGAGCTTGTATGGAGATGCTTTGAGTTAGATTTTGTAAGATGTGCTATATTCCTCACATTGTTCTTGTATTTTAGAGGCTCCGAAAATTTATATATATGTATGATTGCCGAAAGAAAATAAAAGAAGAATGAAAAAAAAATGTTGGCGAAAAAGAAAAAAAAAAGAAAAGAAGAAAAAAAGTGTTTATTAAGAGCCTAGTTTATTATACGTGAGAGTTGGATGAAATTGTTGGTTGAGAAGTATTTTCATGGGTTGATGATCTTGATTGTTGATGAGTTTGGTAGATGTGCTGAATTTTGAGATGAGTTGTTTGGTTGAGTTGAGTTGGAAGTTTAGGAGTCTTGATTCCCGGATTTTTAGCACCACTTTGCCTATATAATTCCATACCTTTTATTTCTTACCAAGCCACATTACAACCCGGCCGAATGATGTCTTCTATGAAGTCTTTCATTGAGCCATAAGTCCTCTTGATGATTTTGATTGCTTTGACATCTCCGGTGGAGAGATTGGTGATATAAATAACAATGTCTATGTAGCTTTTTGCATTAAGGATTGAGTTGAGAGATGTTATTCAAAGCCTAAACACATTGAGAGTTGAGTGAAACACATATATCCTTGTGAGGTTGGATTTCGATTGCTTTTGCTTAGAGTTACTTATATATGTGTGATGACGTTTGATTGCTTGATTCTTTTAGACCACTTGCATTTATGATGTTGCTTTTTGGCGAAGGCAAAGACTTGAAGGATGTGTTGTAGGTAGTGGTTATTGTTTGGTTATTGCTTGAGGACAAGCAAGTCTAAGTATAGGGTGTTTTGATGTCCGCATATTTAGTCTTATTTTACATCATGTTTTCATTCCATTTGAGTCATTTTATTAGCTTTTGTGTCGGGAAAGTGTGTCGTTTGTGTTAGTTTTCGTATTATTCAAGATATGGAGTCTACACAAGCTTTGGTGGTGTTTTTGTAGGTATTGGAGCTGATTTGGAAGAGTTTGGATGCACTTTAGAGCTTAATGAAAAATCATGAATGCAATGGAGAAGCCAAGCAAAAGGGAAAAGAGGTGCAGCTGTAGAAAAGCCTTATTTTCGCCATCCATCACTTTGATTCAAGATCTGGAGCCTTCATGAGATTTGTAGTCCTTGAAAAGAGCTTTCCAACGCATATTCATATGCGTCAATCGGATTAACGAGGACTCGGGAAAGTGCGATTGAAGACAGAGACGAAAAGCTGGAGAAAAACAGAAGTTACTGCATTCGAACAGGTACCTCGATGCCGACACCCAGACCTCGGCGCCGATACCCTGTGCGAATCTGCGCACCAGCAGGATTTTTCTGGCGGACTGATTTAATTGATTTTTGGGCTTTTTAATTAGGGTTTCTATTTTATTCCTTTTAGGATCTTTTAGTTAGATAGACTTAGATAAGATATATTATTTTCCTAAGATAAAATCTCTTTCCTTGGAGATTAAGTCTTATTTTATATCTTTAAATAAAGCCTATTAGAGGCTAATTAGGGGAGAACTTTGACAGATTCATCAGAACATACGCTGAACGGACAACAAGAGGAACGTACGTTTTGGAGTTTTGGGTTGAAGGTTTTGACATTGGTTTTGAGGTTTGATTTTATGCAATTTCAGATTATGTTTAATTCAATTTTCAGCATGTTTTCTATAGCTATGTGTGAGTAGTTCTTCTTCTTCTAAGGTTGGGATGAGCCCAACGATAGCCATGTATGAAAGCTTGAATCTATGATGATTTTATGAGTTTATCATCATCTATCTTGTGCTTAAATCCTTTGCGAAAGTTGAGGACAATTCCATGTTTATGATTATGAAGCGAAAGTGGATTTAATTATGAATTTGGATAGTAATTAGAGATCTTTGACGAAAGTAAAAGGGATCTAATTAAGAAAAGGTGGAGCGAATAGGTTTTATGCGAAAGCCTCTATTCTCTATTTGTGAAGTATGTGAAAGCTATCTTTTGATGATAAAAACATGATCTTTGATTCTTGTGTGGTTTATGCATGGTTGTTGTTGTGGTTATCCCTTGACCTTGGAAGTTCTTTTTATATTGTTTACATCCCTAAAATCTCTTGCTTTTTGCTCTATTTTGCTGCTGGAAAAAAAGACCACTCGACATTCATCACTTCTCTCGACCGTCCCCTTGATATCGACATCTCTAGTCGATATCGACCACCTTTGCTACTGATTTTTTAGTGTTGTTAGATCACATGAACTACTCTAGAAAGTGCTGTCCTCTCTCCAGTGGAACGATCCCGACTTCCGCTATCTACATAGTGGGAATTGAGGTATTTTATTTGTGGTTGATTTCCCATCGTACAACATGCATATGCAACATCTAACATAAAATGCAACAACAGGCATGAATGTCCAACCTGAGTAAGCCCCCTAGGGAACTTACCTGAAGATGCAGAATAGCAAAATAACACAAGCAAGGGCCCAAATGCAAGTCCAAAGCAATCCAAAGGCAATACACACCTATCATCAATTCATTTTCATAAGCTACCGGTCCATCATTCATACTCACACAAAACCCAAGTTCTCAACATTCTTCAAAACCAATCGATAATAACACCGTTTTCCAAAACCTTTATCTCAAGTTAAGCCAACTCATTTTCAAAATAATTTCTCAAATCATACTTGACCAAATTCCGACGTTAACATTTAAACCTTATAATAAATCTCTCAAAATCCCATTATAGAATAATTCCGGTATTTTGGTTTCCAAAATAACAAATCCGTTAAGAGATATTTCCGAGAATTTGAAACTCCTTTTAAATAATTTGTCAAGCGATACATATTAAAATACACAAGCCACATTTATAATTTAATAACAATAAATCATTTCACCATCCCAATCATATTCTAAAACATCAACTAGTAACATTTTCCAATTAATATTGCTTTTAAACAATTTTATAAAATAATAAGTTTCAGAATTACTCATATAGTAATACTATTCTAATAAAAAAATAATTATATAAAACTACGAGTACATATCACAACATATAACAAAACAGCAATAATAAATAAAAACTAACATTCAAATTTATAACCCAGAAGCCCAAAACTCTCAACCCGTGTGAATAGGCCCACAACCCAGATCCTTCCCCAAAAATCTGAAGCCCAACCCGGCCCATCATTCCATTCTCACATCAACCCGGCAGAAGGAAAACAGGCCCAATTCTCGGCCAGATCCGGATCCAAATAGGCCCAAACCCATCCCCAAAAGCTGAACCAGTTTACTGAAAAAAAAAAGGCTGAACCGAACCCGTCTCCTTCCCAATTCGGTAGAACAGAGCTTGAACGGAAGAAAAATGGCGGAGGAAGAAGGTGAGAAACTCAGGTCTCCGACGGCCTCTCAATCCGGTACCCAACCCCCGCTAGACGACTCACTCTCGCGACCACAACCGACTCGAAAGGATTCAAACGAGAACAAGGAGGAAGGAGGAAAGAGATCTCACCGAGGGTTCGAGAGCTTCGCCGGAATCTTTGTCAGAGGCGTGAATCGGCTTCGTCAGAGTCGGATTCGATCAGGATTGGCCTAGGATGAGAGATGAGTAAATAAAAGAGGACCTTTAAGGGGTATTTGGTCGGAATCGAAACGAGAAAGGAGATCGACCTTCGAACTAAAATCAGGGGACGAACGCGGCTCGGCGGCGGCTTCAACTCCGGTGGCTCCTTCGTCGGACGTCGGAACAGGCGAAGAGGAGTGGGGGTGGTTCGGCTCGGCTTCCCTTCAATGGCGGACAGGGGAGGCGTGCTTGTGAAGGAGACGGCGGCGGCTTCGGGGCTGCGCTCAGGCGGACTGCTGTTGCTCGACATTGGCGAATCCGTGGAGGAGGAGGGTGTGGAGGCTTGGAGATGCTGGACATTTGTTTCTTTGAAAATTGAAAGGAAGGGAGCTTGTGAGGGATTGTACTACTGAGTCAAATTGGAAGGCATGGGTTCCTGCAATTTGGCGTGGGTACAAGGACTGGGGGTTTCTGATTTCTGAAATTAAAGGGGGAGCTGTTGCCTGCTACTGCAATCAGACAGAGGGAGGAAGTGTAGTTGGCTCCTTGCCAAGAATGGAGAAAGCCAAGTGATAGGGGGAGAAAGAAGAGGGGTGTTTGTATGCCCAGATTTGGAAGAGGTGAGCCAGAGACTGAAGGGCTGCAATTGATGGATAGAGGGGGGAGAAGACACGTGAATAGTGGTCCCAAGTTTGGTCAAAAGAATACGCGGAATATAAATCCATAAACCCGCTCTCTCGACCTTGTCCGATCCAACTAAAAATTGCCGGAACTCCAATTATCATTTTAAATTTTCACATATAGATGCGCGATAAAGCATATTTTAAATTTCAACTAAAAATTACCGGAACTCGTTTCGAGATATTTAGATAAATCAATAGTTCGAGGGCAGAATTTTCAAAACTTTCCGAATTTTAGAAGTCGAAACGAATATAAATCACTATTTTAATAATTTTATTATTATAAAATTTCCCGGCCTTTACACAGATGCTTTTCACAATTTGCAGACCTGCCAGTCCCCTTTCAAGTGCAAAATCTGCGAAATCATGACAGATTATGCAATATCTGTATGGCAAGTAGATAACATATAGCATAATATTATTTTTGGGATGTATACCTTGGAAGAAAAGTCAGCGAAATCCTAATCAGATTCACCGGGTAGTTGCTGGCTAATGGGTGCCTTCCCTGTGGTGAATAGAGAATTTTTTAGCCGAACATGGGAAGTAATTAAGAGCACTGCTAACATTAAAGATACCGGCATCATCAAGCTCACCGTCGGCATCTTGTGAAATTGATTTTTTTAGAGGACATAAGGCTGCGTTTTCTGGCTCACCTCCTCCTGCTTTTGCGTAACAAGTGATACAATTGTCTCCCTTTTATCTGGATCTCTTCCGAACTGGTGGCGTATTCATCTGCTAGAAAAAGAACAACCCATTTAGCAGATCTTGAAAGTCTGTAAACTCATAATTGAACAAACTCATAATCGAACAAATTACTGATGTGAGAAGACAAAAGCCACACTGATATGCCCTCGACGTCGGAAGAAAAGATACCTCGTCAAGGGAGGAGAGAGACGCCTATTAGAACCTCGACAGTGTCAGAGCTTCGTCGAGCTTCAATGGTGGCGCCTCCAGATCTGAGTGGCTGAGTGTCATTGCGTCGGGGAAAGGACGGTGAAAGCGAGAGCAGAGGAGGAAGAAAAGGGAACGAGCTCAGCTTCGACCTTCAATGGCGATGAAAGCGAGAGCAGAGGAGGAGCGTGGACGGGGCTTCGCAGATCCGAAGACGAAGTTCTCTGGGCGGCGACAGGGCTTCGCAAAGGAGGAAGAAAAGGGAACGCGAAGCCCCTTAAACTCGAGATATGAAGACGAAGTTCGCTGGGCGGCGACGGGGCTTCGCAGATCCCAGGAGGCGGCGGCGATATGGATGAGGAAGGAGGAAGTAGAGGCACATATGAGGAACTTGAGAGAGGAGGCAGGAGAGACACATCTGCCTTTGTGAAACGGCAGATAGAAAATTAGGGTTAGAGCCTTAGATACCGCTTTAAAATTTGGCCAAATTTTTGGGGGGAAATTTACCGCTCAATATACTAATAAGCGGTAAAATAATTTCGGGAGATGGAAATATTTTTTTTCCTTCACAATTGATATCTAGAAAATAAAACTATCATTATAACTATTTATTATACAATATATATTTCAAATAAAATTTTTTTATCAAATTTAATTAGATATCTATATGTTTTTTATAATATTTTACACAACATCATTTAACTAATTCAGTATCCGTACCTTATGAAAAAAATTTAAATATCAATTTTAATATTTATAGGTTTGGTATAAAAGATTCATATAAAAATAATTTATTAGTTAATATGAAGTTTTATTCAATATTTATTAGTAACATATATGAATTTTTCTCAAAACATACTCTTATAGTATTCTAAAAAGAATTTACTAGTTAATATAATGCTTTATTCAACATTTATTAGTCATTTATTCGTTCCATATGTGATTTTTCCTCAAATAATACTCTTATAGTATTTTAATAAGAATTTATTAGTTAATATAAGACTTTATTCAACACTTATTAGCGACTTATATATGAATTTTCTTCAAAACATACCCTTATAATGTTCTAATAAGTATTTATTTATCAATATAAGGTATTCTTAAACATTTATTAGTAACTTATATTAATTTTCCTCAAAACATACTCTTATAGTATTCTAATAAGAATTTATTACTTAATATAAGGTTTTATTCAACACTTATTATTTACTTATATGAGTTTTCCTCAAAACATACTCTTTTAGTATTCTCATAAGAATTTATTAGTTAATTTCAGGTTTTATTAAACATTTATTTGTTACTTATATGAGTTTTGATCAAAACATACCCTTTTTGTATTCTAATAAAAATTTATTAGTTAATGTAAGGTCTTAATAAACATTTATTAGTTACTTATCTGATTTTTCCTCAAAACACAGTCTTATAGTATTCTAATAAGAATTTACTAGTCAATATAAGGTTTTATTATACATTTATTAGTCACTTATATGAGTTTTCCTAGAAACATACTCTTATAGTATTCTAATAAGAATTTACTAGTCAATATAAGGTTTTATTCAACATTTATTAGTCACTTGTATGAGTTTTCCTCAAAACATACTCTTATAGTATTCTAATAAGAATTTACTAGTCAATATAAGGTTTTATTAAACATTTATTAGTCACTTATATGAGTTTTCCTCAAAACATACTCTTATAGTATTCTAATAAGAATTTACTTGTTAATATAATGTTTTATTAAACATTTATTAGTCTCTTATATGAGTTTTTCTCAAAATATACTCTTATATTATTCTAATAAGAACTTACTCGTTAATATAATGCTTTATTACACATTTATTAGTCAATTATTTGAGTTTTACTCTTATATTATTCTAATAAGAATTTAGTAGTTAGTATAAGATCTTATTAAACTTTTATTAGTTACTTATATGAGTTTTTCTTAAAACATAACCTTATAGTATTATAGTAAGAATTTATTACTTAGTATAAGGTTTTATTAGTTACTTATATGATTTTCCTCAAAACATAACCCTGTAGTATTATAATAAGATTTTATTACATAGTATAAGGTTTTATTAGTTACTTATATGAGTTTTCCTCAAAACATAACCTTATAGTATTATAATAAGAACTTATTACTTATTATAAGGTTTTATTAGTTACTTATGTGAGTTTTCCTCAAAACATAACCTTATAGTATTATAATAAAAATTTATTACTTAGTATAAGGTTTTATTAGCTACTTATATGAGTTTTCCTCAAAACATAAACTTATACCATTATAATAAGAATTTATTACTTAGTGTAAGGTTTTATTAGTTAATTATATGAGTTTTCCTCAAAACATAACCTTATAGTATTATAATAAGAATTTATTACTTAGTATAAGGTTTTATTAGTTACTTATGTGAGTTTTCCTCAAAACATAACCTTATAGTATTATAATAAGCTTTTATTACTTAATATAGGATTATATTAGCTACTTATATTAGTTTTACTCAAAACATACTCTTAGAGTATTCTAATAAGAATTTATTAGTTAATATAAGGTTTTATTAGTGACTTATGTGAGTTTTCCTCAAGCCATAACCTTATAGTATTATAATAAGAATTTATTACTTAGTATAAGGTTTTATTAGTTACTTACATGAGTTTTCCTCAAAACATAACCTTATAGTATTATAATAAGACTTTATTACTTAGTATAAGGTTTTATTAGTTATTTATATGTGTTTTCCTCAAAACATAACCTTATAGTATTATAATAAGATTTTATTACTTAGTATAAGGTGTTACTACTTACTTATATGAGTTTTCCTCAAAACATAACTTTATAGTATTATAATAAGAATTTATTACTTAGTATAAGGTTTTATTAGCTACTTATATGAGTTTTACTCAAAACATACTCTTAGTGTATTATAATAAGAATTTATTACTTAATATAAGGTTTTATTAGTTACTTATTTGAGTTTTCCACAAAACATAACCTTATAGTATTCTAATAAGAATTTATTACTTAGTATAATGTTTTATTCAACACTTATTAGTTACTTATGTGAGTTTTCCTCAAAACATAAATTTATAGTATTCTAATAAGAATTTGTTAGTTAATATAAGGTTTTATTAAACATTTATTTATCACTTATATCAGTTTTTCTCAAAACATGCTCTTATAGTATTCTAATAAGAATTTATTACTTAATATAAGGTTTTATTAAACATTTATTAGTCAATTATATGAGTTTTCACCAAAATATAACATTATAATATTTTAATAAGAATGTTTTAATTATTTAATATATGTTTTTTTCAACACTTATAATTTATATAAAAAAATAATTCATAATCATATTTGGGCCCGTCAATGGGCCAATTGGGGAAAATATAGTCATATTTGAGCCCAAAATAAATTAAAGCACATTTAAGCTCAACCGTAATAGCAACGGATTTAGCCACGGACATAGTCGTTGCTAAATGCACGTTTCATTATACGGGCTAATAAAGTAATTGGGCCGATCATTTCTAATGGGCTATTGATCCATGCCGAGCCCATATCATTTGTTCTTCTTTGTTGACTCCAGATTCAGCTACGATTCAAGCCCATTCACCCCATGTCCGACCCGCCTACAATAACCGATCCAAGCCCACTCACCTCGTGTCCATTCCATCGTCGGATTTCTAATGCTGAATAGCCACAGATTTAGCCACGAGGTTGATGTTGTTGCCAAATCAGCATCGAATACAGCCACGAAAAAAGCATTCGTAGCTAATTTCGTGGCTAATTACCACTATCATCCACTTCTTCAGCCACGAAATCAGCCACGGACATTATGTTCGTTGCTATTAGCAACGAATTTGATGATGTGGCATTCTTGGGTGAACACCAGTCACGAAAAGAGCCACGGTCAAGAACAGTCGTGGCCAATGTCATTGCTATTGGCAACCAATACAGCGTCGGCTGACATTCGTGGCTAAAAATCCATAGCTATTTCCTGTTTTTTTAGTAGTGATAGGTTCTGTGGGAATTCCGGGCTAAGAGTGAGTCAAGCTAAGTCTAAAGTCTTCGTCTCTCGGAACGTGAGTGCGGAGCTGAAGAAGAGGATCCAGTCGGAGGGTGGGATTGAGGTGACGGGGGACATGGGCAACTATTTGGGGGTCCCCATTCTGCATAAGAGATCGAGCAAGGCCACTTTCGTCCATATTCTAGGGAGGTTCTCAAACCGTCTCTCGGGCTGGAAAATTAATCTCCTGAGTCTTGGGGAAGGGTGACGATAGCTCGTTCTGTGCTGGCTTCGATTCCCGTCTACACCATGTCTACCTTGCTTCTACCTGACAGTGTTTGCAAGTCCTTGGATAAGTGCTGCAGAAACTTTATTTGGGGCTCAACTGCGGATAGAAGAAGGATGCACAAGGTTGCTTGGGAGGAGGTTACTAGACCTAAAAATCTTGGGGGTCTTGGAATTAAGAAGATGGCGGAACTGAATCTTGCGTTGGTGGCTAAACTGAGCTGGAGACTCCTCAATGATGAAGAAGGGATTTGGGCCGAAGTTCTTTTCCAGAAGTATGTCAAGAATAAGCTCGGCAAGTCGCCCGGAGCCTCCCTGATTTGGAAAAGCTTACATAAGGCGTCGAATATGGTCAATAAACCCCGGGTTAAGTGGCGATTGGGGAATGGTGAGAACATTAGATTCTGGGAAGATAAATGGTTAGAGGAGGTGCCACTTAGCTCTTTGTCTCGTGGGAATCTGGATGGGGTTTCTACGATGGTTGCGGAGTACTGGGAAGATGGGAGAGGCTGGGATTGGCCAAGTCTGGCGCTCAAACTTCCTACGACCTTCACCCTCAAGCTCGCTGCTAAGACGGTGACAGATACTGATGATCGGATTTGCTGGGCCAGCAGCGGCGATGGTGATTACTCGGTGCGCGAAGGATACAGGGCGAACTGCGGGTCGAATGACGTTCGTTCAGCGGACCATTTCTTCTTCAAAAGGATATGGAAGCTAAATGTTATGGAAAGGGTCCGAACTTTTGTCTGGTTGGTCTGCAACTCTAGCAAAAGAATCATGCTCATGGGGATAGAAGACGAATCGCATAAAAAGATCTGACCTTTACCGCATCATCTCACATGGCCACCGTCGGGCTCACCCCAGCCCCAGAAGTGGGTGGACTACTCGCTCTTCATCATCAAGAAAGACATTAAATAACAAAAGAAACTAACTTGCATTGAATTAAATAAAGAAAGCTTACAACCAACAAGACAAATCCGCTTTCGCCTTTCCACCTTGCTTGCTACAAACTCTCTTCCTCTACTCCTACTTAAATGGAATTGATTGTGTTTCTGAATTGGAATAAGATGCCTAATGCTCAGCCCCTAGGGCTTTATTTATAGCCGTCTATTCCTTGCTAATCAAGGATAGAATCTTCTATCTATATCTAAAATTATATCTAAAAGCTTTAATGATAAATAAATGTGATAAAGGGAATCCTCGAGATCGACTAGGGGTGTGGTCGAAGATGACTCTCTGGTGATGTCGAGGACTCCTCCTCGGCATGGACTCGGACAGGCGCTGGGTGGCTCGTCGATCTCGACAAGGTCTCATCGAGATCGAGTAGAGATGTACTCGGCGTCTTCGTCCTCGGCTTCTCGATTAGCTCCTCTTCTCGTCGACTCCAGGTGTGGCGCTGAGGTGTCGTCGATCTCGACTAGGTCTTGTCGAGATCGAGTTGGCTTCCGGAGTCAGGTTGCCTCGGAGTTGGTTTCCTCGATTAGGCTTTGTCGACCAAGTCTGCTCGGACTCTCTACTCGAGATCGAGTAAGGTGTACTCGACATAGAGTAGCTTTGGCTTTAGCTCGGTTTTTCCTGGTTCTGTACTCTCGGATTCTGGATTTCTGTAGTTGTTTTCCGAGCTTTTCTGACCTTCCTTAGAATTGTTGTAATTTGCCTTTGAATTCTGCGAATTAAACAGAAACTGGTGTAGACTCCATAATTTGGCAAATAAACATAAGCTACAGAGATTCGGTACTATCTTAGCCCAAATGAATGAAATGTATGCAAAAATCGATATAAAAGTTACTGTAAAACATGGTAGATTAGGCTCACAACATTTCCCTTTGTTTGATTACCGGATTTATTGAGTCAAGTTCATATTTTGTCCATTTGAGTTAGCCATATTAAATTTATTTTGCCCTTTCTAAAACATTTTGAAAAACTATTTGAAAACCTTGGGCCATTTTCAAAACCACTTCAACCTATCATACTCGGTTTGCAAAACCTCGCTCTGATACCAACTTTGTAACGGCCCGGGATTATGATTCCTGAGTTACGTTTCGAGGGATGAAACCCCTCGTTAGGATCTTGTGCCCCGAGTACAAGTTGAAGGTTTGAAATTCTATCCTAACATTTTGAAGTGGGATTTCATACCCAAAATTCGAAGGGATCGTTGGAATCCCCGGGGAAGTCCCCTGTGCCTATCATAAGTCTAAGCGGGGAAAACCAACAAACATGCAAATAGCAGAATCAAGGTGTAATACAAGAGGGTGCCACGGCAGAGCCGGGTCAAAACCAAATCAATAAGCGTATTTATCAAAATCTAAGATTAGACCATTTCTTTGCAATCGCCTAAGAGAGTGCCCACGTCAGATAAGCAAAGAACAATCATGCTACAAGACAACCTACAAAATATGTATGCAGGGCGGTGTCAGATCGAAGCCCTACGCAAAGTAATCCCAAACCAGCAGACACATACACACGCTAGTCCTAATAAAGATGCTTATAGGTGCAAGGCGGAATATTAACACACTAACATGCTTCTAAGATCAAGTGCATAAATATAATAAGGCCTTTGCATCGAATACCAAGTGGTATATCCCTCTCCTACCTCCACCCCATTCCGATAGGGTGGAGACTGGCCAGCTCGTGAATGCATTCCATCATAATCGGGCGGCACGCATGCCCAACCCGCTCCACAATAAAGCCCGCGGGCATCTCATAATATAAGGAAGTTCATGACTCGATTGACTCAGGACGGGACCCGATGGGACTAGGTTGTCCTATAACCCTAGCAATGACTCTAGTTACTTCACAAATAACGGCCGTTCTGTTTACAAAAGCAATGAGTAAACGAATGCTCAATCATGAGTGCAATCCTAGCAGGATACTACATGGCATGCTTTATTATGAATGCAAGCACCTAGTATGCACATGGCTACAAGCAGGGAGATCTCTTTTCGAATCTGAGTGAGCTCATATAGGAACTCATCTAGCTATGCAGAACATCATAATAGAAGATCCGACATACATCATTCATAATCAGAAAGTATCACCTAGATGCACATCAGAACATATATGTATAAGTCTACGTCTAATCATCCAAGCACTCAAGCATATCATTCAACGGGAATATCGGTCATATCACAATCATCATTCCGTCGAGTTTAATTATTCATCATATTACCACATTCCACGAGACCATCTAATTCTCATAATTCCATTCAGCCACATTCATATTTCCGCAATAATATATACGTCTAGTCATATATCTCAAAGTTCATAAGCTATAAGGTAAACAATACATAACTTCACATCTCATCATGTCGTTAGTCATTCATACATATATGCCATTAGTCCACACAATCATGCTATTAGTCAATCAATCATAACATAACATCATGCTAGTCAGTCATCGAACAATTTAAATTCCCAAGTTAGTCCCGAAAACCGTTTCGAAAACCAAGTTAACTAGTTAGAAATTCCGACCTAGGAAAATGCTCATCAAATTTCTTTGTCGATTTGATTCCAATAATTTATTTTAAATCTCCATTTTTCCAAGGCCATTATTTTTATATTTTAAATGCCATTAATAATCCCAATCATTTTACTTGATAAAATCAGCCTTTTATTAATTTACTCAAAACCGCCATTATTTTATAATGCCAGAAAATCAGACCTTTTTATTTGTAAGATCCAAAAACCGACCCCTCATTTTACAAGAATCAAAACCGACCCCCTCTAGTTCTAAATCCACCAAAACTGAGCCTAATTTTATAAAACAAGCCCAATCTCATTTTCTTTTATAACGGCCCAATGAAGTTAGGCACAAACCCATTTCTTTCTTCCTTCATTTGTAAATCCGGATTCAGAATTAAAAGAAGAAGGTCTCATGGCTGAGGTGGAAGGTGATGTGGCAAGGTGGGACCCGCCAGGTTGAAGAAGGGAAAGGAGATTATTGTTCATCTCCTTCTCCAACTACTCCTTGCGCTCGAAAGAAAATGAAAAAGGAAGAGGGAGCTTGGAAGCTCGACGGTCACAACACCCAACTCCGACCAACTAAACTCGACACCAAGGATAGAAAACAAGAAAGAAAGGAAAGGAGGAGGAGGAGTGCTCACTGAGGGCGTCGACTCGCCGGAAACGTTCGATCGGAGCTCGATTCGGCCTCGCCGGAGTTCCGATTGGGGCCTGCCGAAGATGGGGAAAGCTCCGAGGACCTGGATCGAGGATGGTTCGATGAGAAGTGCGGACCTTTACTAGGTGTTGATCGGAAAGGAGAGGGAGAATGTTACCGGGGATCTCGGATCGAAACAGGGGGAACGGGGCTCGAACACCGACGACTGGGCTCCTGGGCAACTGCTCGGCTGAGGCTTTGTCTCATCGGCATCCGAGGAAGAGGAGGAGAGGTGCTCGGTCTGCTGGCTGCATGATGGAAAGAGGAAGAGCGAGGCGATGGTCGTGGGTGCTCGGGACAGCGCTCGGAAGACGGGAGCCGTTATTGCTGTCGGCGGCGTCGGCTTGGGCTTGTCGAGGAGTTGTTGTTGGGATACTTCTCGATGGAGGAGGAAATAGCGCTATTGATTGCTCAACAGAAACGAGAAAGAGAAAGGTGGGGCGAGGATGACGTCTGGTGGTGGTGAGGCTGGTTGAGCCGCAAGGCTGCAGGAGAAGGAAAGGCGAGGAGGAGTAGGCTGGGTTAAATCGGAGCAGAAGAAGCAGGGAGATTGTACAAGCAGGGGAAGGAAAATGGGAATGGGTTTGGATGTGATGTATGTGTGTTGAAGGGAGCCCTATTCAAAGTCAAAAAGGTTCTTTGGGTGATTCTGTTTTCTTTGTATGAAATAGGAAAGAAGTGCATAGGAGGAGAAGGAAAGGGGTACTGCTTTTCGTCTTCCTTTTTGAAAGCATGAATCAGATATAGAGCTGGCATGGGTTTGTTTTTAGCATTGCCTCAAATGTGGGATAGATATGGGAGAGTGTGTGTGTATCTACGAGCTTGAATTGGATGGGAAGAAAACAACATGAAAGGGAGCAAGGATCATACGTGGTCCCAAAATCCAATCTCAAAATATCCGGAAATAAATTCATAAACCCACTCTCTCGATCTTATCTCGACTCATCCAAAATAAATTTAAAATTTCCGTGGAAGATGTCCCTGTATCAAGTTGATTTTCAAAATTTGTTTATTTTAGGTCGGAAATCCGTTCCATGAGTTTTAAAATCTGATTTAGGGAGTTTTTCGTTAAATTTCACTTTTAAATTCATTTTGATTTTCTTCTTTTTCCGAAAAACTAGGATTTAAAAATCCGAGCATTTACAGGTTGAAGGTTTGAAATTCTACTCTAACGTTTTCAAGTGGGATTTCATACCCAAAATTCGAAGGGATCGTTGGAATCTCCGGAGAAGTCCCCTCTACCTGTCATAAGTCTAAGCGTGGAAAACCAATAGTCATGCAAATTGTAGAATCAAGGTGTAATACAAGAGGGAGCCACGGCAGAGCCGGGTCAAAACCAAATCAATAAGCGTATTTATCGAAATCTAAGGTTAGACCCTTTCTTTGCAATCGTCCAAGAGAGTTCCCACGTTACAGAAGCAAGGAACAATCATGCTGCAAAACAAACCTAAAAAAAATGTATGCGGGGCGGTGTCAGATCGAAGCCCTACGCAATGTAATCCCAAACAAGCACACACATACACACGGTAGTCCTAGTAAAGATGCTTCAAGATGCAAGACGGAATATTAACACACTAGCATGGTCCTAAGGTCAAGTGCATAAATATAATAAGGCCTTAGCACCGAATACCAAGTGGTATATCCCACTCCTACCTCCACCCCCTTCCGATAGGGCGGAGACTGGCCATCTCGTGAATGCATTCCACAATAATCGGGCGGCACGCATGCCCAACCCGCTCCACAATAAAGCCCGCATGCATCTCATAATATAAGGAAGTTCATGACTCGATTGACTCAGGATGGGACCCGATGAGACTAGGTCGTCCTATAACCCTAGCAATGACTCTAGTTACTTCACAGATAACGTCCGTTCTATTTACAAAAGAAAAGAGTAAACGAATGCTCAATCATGCGTGCAATCCTAGCAGGATACTACATGGCATGCTTTATTATGAATGCAAGCACCTAGTATGCACATGGCTACAAGCAGGGAGATCCCTTTTCGAATCTGAGTGAGCTCATATAGGAACTCACCTAGAAGTGCAGAACAGCAAAAGGCAATAACTAAGTTTACAGGAAGCCAACATGTCATAGATGGTCACCTAACACATATATAAGTACTCCCTCCGTCCTAAAATACATGGTCTTTTAGACCTTTGCACATTAATTAAGGAAGCCTATTTATATTTAAATTTCATTATTATTATAGAGGGGATAACTCTTAAATTTTACCTACTATTGTACTTTTTTAGGGGTAATTATTACCCTACCAACCTAAAAGTCCATGTATTTTTTGACAAAAGTTCAAAGCTTAAAAGACCATGTATTTTAGGAAGGAGGGAGTAATATAAATAAGTCTACTCCTAATGTTACTTAAAGCATATAATATCACACACAACTCATCAGATTTATTCACCAAGTTAGGAAAGGTAAGTCACTTTCCCAAGATTTTCCAAAACTCTTCTAAAACCTCAAGTTAGATCAAATCACCATTTCAAACGCTTTCTCAAATCATCCAGAAATCCATTTATAAAACATAATTCTTCAAATCTCAATTTAGGTTAAATCATCTTTATAGAAATAACTCTCAAATTAATTGCCCAAAATCACTTATAAAACATCACCTTTTAAAATCGACTCGTTACTTATTTTATCAAAATAATCTCGACAAGATTAAGGTATTTCCAAAATTCCTCTTTTAAATTTATTAAATCAATTCCCGACTTTAATATTTTCCAAATTCTTTTTCCAATTCAACTCCAACAATTTATTTTAAAGCTCCATATATTTCAAAGTCATAATTTATATTCTTAAATACCCTTAATAATTATATTTTACCAAAATAGTTCCAACCATTTTATTTTTATATTAAACCGGTCCTTATTTGCTTCTCGAAACCAGACCCAAACCCTTCAGATTTGGATGTTTAACAAAAATAGGCCCAAAAAGAATTCAAGCCCAACCATTACCCACCTCTCGGATCCAATACCAACCCAAAACAAAATATAAACAAAGAGGAAAGGAGGCGGGCCCCACACGATCCAAATCAGCGTCTCCTTCCTCTGCTTCCCGAGCGATCCCTCTGCTCTCGCCGTCCTGCACGTCCCCATCCCGACTCCGACCTCACTTGACTCCCTCTGTCGCTCTTGCCTTGCCCTCTCCCTCGCTCAATCGAAGCTCTCGCTACTCGCTCTCCCATCCCCGACTCTCCTCGCCGGACCTCTCTCTCGACCTCCTCGGGCTCACCGGAACGCTCGTCGGAAAATCCATCGCTCCCACCCTCGGCCACTCTCTAGCTCACTAGCGCTATTCCCCGACCACGTATGAACACGAAAGGAGTCGAAAATGACATACGAGTGAGAAGGAGAGAGGATCGAAGCTCACCGAGGGGCGTCGACTCGCCGGAGTTCGTCGGAGGCGCTTCGGACTTCGTCGGAGGCTCGGAACAGTGATTCTCGGCCCTGGGTCGAAGGAGGGAGGTCAAAAGGGGGAACCTTTACAAGTTTTTTAATCGGAAATCGAAGGATTGAAGGTTTACCGGGCGTGTCACCCGAAGACAAGGGAGGAGGCTCGGCGGTGGCGGCGCCGGCGGTGTCCGGGGAGCTCCTGGGTTCGCCTGGCTGCCTGAGGATGTCGGAGAAGTGGCGAAGAACCTCCTGGGTGCTACTCTTGGCTTTTGGAGTATCGAATAGGGGAGGACGAAGCGGTGAATGTGGTGGCGCTGGGGTGGAGGGTAGTGACGGTGGTGGTGCTTAATGGCGGCGGAAAAGAGGAGAAGGAGCTGAGGTTGCTGGCAGCAGACCGAGAGTGAAGAGGGAGAATGGTGAAATCAAAATGGGTTTGGATGCACTGTATGTGTATTTTCTTTGTGTGAAATGGGAAAGAAGTGCACAGGAGGAGAAGGACAGGGGTACTGTTTTGGTTTTCTTTTACAAGTCTGAACATGGCTATTCCTTTTTACTCATTTTATTTCTTTTGTTTTCTAGCTACGACAGCAGCTGCTAAACGATTAGAAGAAAATAGAGGAGAGGGCGGTGGGTAGACCGAATGGCAGTGAAAAAGGGTCCCAAGATGAAATTTTAAATTTACCCGACAATAAATACCGAAATCCGCTCGCTCGATCAATTTGATTTTTAAAACTAGAAAAGGTTGTTGCCATGTCAAATAAATTTTCAAAATTTTACTTTAGGCCAGAATTGGCTTTAAGAATTTCAATTTCGATTTAGTAGATTAAAGACGAGTTTTCCTTGAAATATCCGATATAAATACATTTTTTCCAAAAGTTATGATTCAAAAATCCGAGCCTTTACATCATCCACCTCTAAAAACAAGTCTCGTCATCTTGTAATCCTCTCGGTTGCGTCTTCCGGGATTCTCACAACATCCTATTCACGGTCGTGACATCTCCAATTGGCCTTGACAAGTATGCAATAAGCGCCCCTATCACATCCTCGCTTCGACTTTTCGGAAGTACCACAACTCTAAAAGTTCTACAATATCATCACTAAGTCTTAGCAAGCACCCTACAAGCGCCCTCATAAAATGCTTGTATCCACTTCATGAAGTATCACAGAGTTGCCCGGGTTTGAAAAGTTTCAAAGGGGATTCCACAGTTGGAAAAGATTGGCCTCAAAAATCTTGGAAATTTTCGATCGCGCTCGGTCTTTCAAAATCCAAGTTAGTCTTTTTCACAATCATTCAAAACCTTTCAAATCAAGCAAACCTCTCAAATTCAAAACCATTCCAAAGCTTTTCAAAATCCGAGTTGGTCGCTTCCAAACCCTTTCAAAACCCTTTAAATCTCAAATTGGTCAAGCAAATTCAGAATTCAAGAGGTGGAATCATCCACCTATAAGGGCTAATCCCATATTCTCTTCCTAGGTTCCAATCTCAAAAGCAATTCCAATCTACAAATCCCTAGCCATTACCAGAACCGATATAAACAAGATATGCCACATCATAACCACCAACCACCGAAATTGGCCACGCCAAAACTGTAACATGAATAGAAATCCATCAACATTGTCGCATGCCAGTATATTGGAACGTCACACTCAACATTAGCATTTCATGTTCTACGTGTCAACAAATAAGAATGCATCAAACAGGAATGTCATTTTTGAAAGAGCAACACAAAAACACATCAAGCCTCAACCTTAGCAAATCACATCAGCATGGTTTCCTACTTACCACCACCAATACAACAAAATTGTCATAATAGGGGTTTCAGTCTAATGGGAAGACAGCACGTTAGCACTACAAAATCCATTTCAACAAGATTCAACAAGCCAGGATATTCACCATTTTTATAGCCAAGGACCTAGCTTAAAATCAATTTTGAAATAGCAATGCATAGAGATGTCAACACAATCATGTTTCAGTAATTTAAGTTCAAGTTGTCAATCATAGAATCTGTCATGCTCTCATGGTTCAGCAATAGCAAAGTCTAACAACATAGCAAGCACAAAATATAATCACGGCAACATTTAGCTTAACAGGACATTGCATACCATTATATCAGGATAACATACACCTTACACTATGAACCCTACATGCTACTGTCACTTAGCCCTCAAGTATTTCACGTCAGTACAATATAACATGATTTCACACTAAGTTTATACATCATTATCTCTCATCGTTCCAAAACGGCCACATGCCATAAATCCTAAGATACTGTCATACTCATCAAGTATTGCAGAATATCAGGTATCGGCATAGCAAAACAAGTTACCACATAAACTCATGCTAATAATAATTCGAGCAAAGGTAATATCATGCCAACATCGCAATATCATACTGTCACATATTATCGAGGCACATAATATCATTATGACCAACACAAGTCAGGATTTCAGCAGGTATAATTCACGTTCCACGAGTAAAAGAAACAGGAAAGACTTACCAACACAGAACACCAATCATATCACAAGGTCAGTCACATAGGAACACCAAAGCACTGAAATCCATCCTCATAAGTAAAGGTTAACGAGGTAACGTCCACTACCAGTTCATCATTCAAAGAATCAATATGTTAGTTCTTGGACCTGGGGTTTATGGGCCCACCGTGTTTCCGTTGTGCCTCTCCCGTGCTATTTGGCTAAACGTGCTCTTTTCTACGTCATCGTTCGTCAAGGTATTGCAAGCAACTTTTTAGTTAGCGGAGATAGGGGAGAGACAAGGAGGACAACCCGGACTCCCCACAGAACCAAAAACAGACCAACTGATGATGATATATACGACGAAAAACAAGATCCCAGCCCAAGGAGTGTGATGCCCTTATGGAACTCTATAAGGTTACGAGTGCAACAAGCAAAACACATAGCAATCATGGAGTAAACTAGTCACCTCACTGGGCACTATCATGGACCTATCTAAATGAAAGATGTTAACAGATGGGGGCAATTAAAACATGATCGGGTTCTGCATGAGGCATATGAGACTAGCTAGCAACTTCTCACTTCATATATCTGACAAGCTTGATATGTATAAGAAACATGTATACACGGATGCTCAATAGATTTGTGCGACATAAAGCTCATGCAAAATTTAGCAAGCAGCACAGAGCATTACACATAGGGTAAATAGTTCGTAACAGGTACACATAAGCAGGTCATAATCAATGTGGGATTATATGCGAACCTATGGAGATGTTTCCTATCAATCAGACTAATTCCATGAAAGGATCATATAAAGCTGTATAGAAACCATGTCATGCAACAACAACGTTCTTATGATAGGATAAATGCGGGATGTCGGCATATAATGAGCTATGGTTGGAAAGCAATCCTCCATGATACTAGTAATATATTGTCAAAGAATGAACGCAATCAAGGATAATCGTTGAGGAATAATTTAACACCAAAATACATTTCACGTATATATACATCTACCATGTCGTAGGGTATAACACGCAACTAGATACTCAATTGCTAATTAACACATATCCCAAAAAAATATGAATTTATCCAATTAAGCATCGGAAATGCATCATGTGATAAGGACAACAATTCAGATGAGAACACTCATAAGCATGCCACTAATCATACTTAGCATGAGATAACTCTATGGAGGCATATATAGCATTCTAACTGGACTAACAATATCTAACATGATTGGACAATCATAAGATCATGTAAAGAGAGTATAACAAGGGTATCAAAACCTATGACAAGAGTGGCTACATGAGATGCAAGTTGAGCATGCGATCGTATAAGTTATATCTCTGCATGCATAGATTTTACAAGGTGCTACATGATAGTCACATATATATATGAATAGGATGCATCGAGCAACTCCACATAATAGTGTGACGAGTCATAGAAGTTTAAGCAGGACTATTATTGCACCCAAACATTAGCACATATAAAAGGAATATAAGCGATTGTGATGAAGGAGTCATGCACATATCATAGTGGAAAACAGGACAATGCTTCTAAGGTATCATGCTTCAAAAGAAAGGTATGCTACATTACATATGCAAGGGTAATCATGCGAGTGCCTTATAGCTATCGTGATGTGTGTGTGGTCATGAGAGGTGCCAGATTATTCATTTGCAGAAGCATTAAGAATGTCAAGGGACATGCAAAAACAACATCGAGTGATGAGATGATAGGCACACATTGATAATCACCTAAAGCTTAACATGCGTTGAAAAATAGGCACTAACTCTATAGTGGGGTTTATCAATTCCTAACCAGTTAAAAAGATCGCACATTAGATATGCTGGAATTAATATAAGACCTTGGGAAGTCTATTCCACGAAAGAGCATATCATAATGCAAGTAGGGCATGAATACACACAAGACATATAGGATACTACCGGCACATATCGAACATGAATACAATCAAGGTACTTCGAATAGACTCACCCTAGCATTCAGGTATCATTTATATGCGAAAATATGATACTAACTCATGATACGTATATACGTTCATTCGATTAGCACAACAGTTTGCAAAGAGTCAAATAAGCCACACCGTAATGAGATAGAAGCATGACAGGCATATAGCGGAGTATAACATCTGTCTAAAGCAAGATAGCTAGGCATGGATAGGATGATAGACAATTACGGATCCATGCAAATATCTAAACGGCACATGCACAAAATATCAGGTCATATATCCAGGGAACCACGAAAGAATACCACAAAGTAAAAGAAAATATCATGGGAATAAGGAGGTAAGAATGCTATGGTTTAGCGGACATAAATGCATAAGGAGTAGCAAGAGTGAGACTAACATGCTAAGGGTCACACTATCATGATCCTAATTCAAGAGAGAGAGTAACCATCATGTGAGTTCGTAACTTGCGACATATGTGTTTCATCAATCATTAGTATAATGGTGCGGGAAACCAATGAAATCAAGTTGTGCATGCATGGGGGGGTACGACATGAATACAATGAAGTACGACATGAGACCTAAACAAGGGGGCAAAGCATGGATACAAAATGGAATACAACTACAAACAATGTTCCAAAAAATGCTTGGCGGATCCTTGGCGGTAGGGTAGGATCAAGGGTCTAGGCGGGGTCTAGGTGGATTTCGTGGCGGAGCATTGCTGTTTAGGCTGGTTTTGACGACCTTGACGGCCTTGGCGGTGGGGCGAGTTCAAGGGTTTAGGCGGGGGTTTAGGCGGGTCTTGAAGGGTTTTTTAGAACAGTGACTACAAATCCACATTAAGGATCATCGCCATAATATATGCTGGGAATACCACATCGTGTCGAGTCATGCATATACAAAACCAGAAATTATAGTGGTGTGTGCTCGTGCGGCATGTTAGGTCATATATTCATGAAAGTATGTGAGAAGCATGGAGGTCATCATAGCATGACAGTTGGGTAAGCATGTTGGAAATTAGGCATCATATGAATCAGGTTGAACATCAAGTTGTAACACGCATTCATCAAGTAAAGACTCACACTAACAGGACATCAGAATGGAACGATCAGACTATCATGAGCCTATTTACATAGAATTATGTAGCTCCCTAACATATGACACATACATTCAAGCATTAGTATAACAATGCACATACTAAGTAGATCGGACAGGGATGATATGGGGGCATAACAGATGTAACACGGATCTAAACAAGGGCTAATCATGGACATCAAGACATGCAAGCATAATTTCACACTAAGGATCAATCCGCAAGTCTAGAGGGTAGTACATATAGAATCATACAATCATGGACGAAGCAACTAAGATAACCCGACAGAGATCTACAAGGTCGACTCTGACTCACTTCCATGAACCCCATGACTTGTTTCCCGTGAAATATTTGTGTAACTCTCAAGTAGGGTAGAAAAGGGCTCAAGTAGTAGTAGCGTACTTTAATACAACCTCAAATGTGGTTACCCCTATATCACACCGACATCGCAAGAAAAGCTCAATAAAGACGTTTAGTGGGGTTAGGAAAAGAAGACTGAAGAAGGAAGTAGTCAAGCTTAAGAGATCAAAGGCAATCCCACAAGGACTGGGATCCCGACTCTATAATGGCAGAAGGTCTCCCCCGCTATTCCATTCACATAGGCATTTAACACATGATTCACAGTCAGAATTATCAGCCAGGTCTCCAATTTTAGCAAACAATACTCAGCACAGAACAATCAACAATCAAGCTATCCTAAGGCCGCCCTTCGAGGGGAGACTGACCGGAGGGGCAATCCTTTGGAGTCATGTAGGCCCATCTGTAAAGAAGAAGCTATATTTTTACCTACCCGTTCCCAACTACATCCAATAGGGATGATCTAGCGCGTTTACTACCCCTTCGTTTTCCTTTGTTTGATTACCAAATTTATTGAGTCAAGTTCATATTTAGTCCATTTTAGTTAGTTATATTAAATTCATTTTGCCCTTTCTAAAACATTTTGAAAAAAAACCATTAGAAAACCGTGGGCCATTTTCAAAACCACTTAAACCTATCATACTCGGTTTGCAAAACCTCAGCTCTGATACCAACTTTGTAACGGCCCGGGATTATGATTCTCGGGTTACGTTTCGAGGGATGAAGCCCCTCGTTAGGATCTTGCGCCCCGAGTACAGGTTGAAGGTTTGAAATTCTACTCTAACGTTTTCAAGTGGGATTTCATACCCAAAATTCGAAGGGATCGTTGGAATCCCCGGGGATGTCCCCTGTACCTGTCATAAGTCTAAGCGTGGAAAACCAATAGTCATGCAAATTGTAGAATCAAGGTGTAATACAAGAGGGAGCCACGGTAGAGCCGGGTCAAAAGCAAATCAATAAGCGTATTTATCAAAATCTAAGGTTAGACCATTTCTTTACAATCGCCCAAGAGAGTTCCCACGTTACAGAAGCAAGGAACAATCATGCTGCAAAACAAACCTAAAAAAAATGTATGCGGGGCGGTGTCAGATCGAAGCCCTACGCAATGTAATCCCAAACAAGTAGACACATACACACGCTAGTCCTAATAAAGTTGCTTCTTGATGCAAGACGGAATATTAACACACTAGCATGGTCCTAAGCTCAAGTGCATAAATATAATAAGGCCTTAGCACCGAATACCAAGTGGTATATCCCTCTCCTACCTCCACCCCCTTCCGATAGGGCGGAGACTGGCCAGCTCGTGAATACATTCCATAATAATCGGGTGGCACGCATGCCCAACCCGCCTCACAATAAAGCCCGCAGGCATCTCATAATATAAGGAAGTTTATGACTCGATTGACTCAGAACGGGACCCGATGAGACAAGGTCGACCTATAACCCTAGCAATGACTCTAGTTACTTCACAGATAACGTCCGTTCTGTTTACAAAAGCAATGAGCAAACGAATGCTCAATCATGAGTGCAATCCTAGCCGGATACTACATGGCATGCTTTATTATGAATGCAAGCACCTAGTATGCACATGGCTACAAGCAGGGAGATCTCTTTTCGAATCTGAGTGAACTCATATAGGAACTCACCTGGAACTGCAGAACAGCAAAAGGCAATAACTAGGTTTACAAGAAGCCAACATGCCATAGATGATCACCTAACACATATATAAGTAATATAAATAAGTCTACTCCTAATGTTACTTAAAGCATATAATATCACACACAAGTCATCAGATTTATTCACCAAGTTAGGCAAGGTAAGTCACTTTCCCAAGATTTTCCAAAACTCTTCTAAAACCTAAAGTTAGATCAAATCGCCATTTCAAACGCTTTCTCAAATCATCCAGAAATCCATTTATAAAACATAATTCTTCAAATCTCAATTTAGGTCAAATCATCTTTATAGAAATAAATCTCAAATTACTTGCCCAAAATCACTTATAAAACATCACCTTTTAAAATCGACTCGTTACTTATTTTATCAAAATAATCTCGACAAGATTAAGGTATTTCCAAAGTTCCTCTTTTAAATTTATTAGATTAATTTCCGACTTTAATATTTTCCAAATTCTTTTTCCAATTCAACTCCAATAATTTATTTTAAAGCTCCATATATTTCAAAGTCATAATTTATATTCTTAAATACCCTTAATAATTATATTTTACCAAAATAGTTCCAACCATTTTATTTTTATATTAAACCGGTCCTTATTTGCTTCTCGAAACCGGACCCATATACCCTTTAGATTTTGAAGTTTAACAAAAATAGGCCCAAAACGAATTCAAGCCCAACCAATACCCACCTCTCGGATCCAATACCAACCCAAAACAAAATATAAACTAAGAGGAAAGGAGGCGGGCCCCACACGAGCCAAATCAGCGTCTCCTTCCTCTACTTCCCGAGCACTCCCTCTGCTCTCGCCGTCCTGCACGTCCCAATCCCGACTCCGACCTCACTCGACTCCCTCTCTCGCTCTTGCCTTGCCTTCTCCCTCACTCACTCGAAGCTCTTGCTACTCTCTCTCCCAACCTCGACTCTCCTCGTCGGACCTCTCTCTCGACCTCCTCGGCCTCACCGGAACGCTCGTCGGAAAATCCATCGCTCCCACCCTCAGCCACTCTCTAGCTCACTGGCGCTATTCCCCGACCACTTATGAACAAGAAAGGAGTCGAAAATGACATACGAGTGAGAAGGAGAGAGGATCGAAGCTCAACGAGGGGCGTCGACTCGCCGGAGTTCGTCGGAGGTGCTTCGGACTTCATCGGAGGCTCGGAGCAGCGATTCTCAGCCCTGGGTCGAAGGAGGGAGGTCAAAAGGGGGGACCTTTACAAGTTTTTGAATCGGAAATCGAAGGATTGAAGGTTTACCGGGCGTGTCACACGAAGACATGGGAAGAGGCTCGGCGGTGGTCGGCGCCGGGGGTGTCCGGGGAGCTCCTAGGTTCGCCTGGCTGCATGAGGACGTCGGAGAAGTGGCGAAGAACCTCCTGGGTGCTGCTCTCGGCTTCCTGGAGTTTCGAATAGGGGAGGACGAAGCGGTGAATGTGGTGGCGCTGGGGTGGAGGGTAGTGACGGTGGTGGTGCTTAATGGCGGCGGAAAAGAGGAGGAGGAGCTGAGGTTGCTGGCAGCAGACCGAGAGTGAAGAGGAAGAATGGTGAAAATCAGAATGGGTTTAGATGCACTGTATGTGTGTTGAATGGAGCTCTATTCAAAGTCAAAAAGAGGCTTTTGGTATTTTGTTTTCTTTGTGTGAAATGGGAAAGAAGTGCACAGGAGGAGAAGGACAGGGGTACTGTTTTGGTTTTCTTTTGCAAGTCTGAACAGGGTTCTTCCTTTTTACTCATTTTATTTCTTTTGTTTTCTAGCTACTGCAGCAGCTGCTAAATGATTAGAAGAAAACAGAGGAGAGGGCGGTGGGTAGACCGAATGGCAGGGAAAAAGGGTCCCAAGATAAAATTTTAAATTTACCCGGCAATAAATACAAAAATCCGCTCGCTCGATCAATTTGATTTTTAAAACTAGAAAAGGTTGTTGCCATGTCAAATAAATTTTCAAAATTTTACTTTAGGCCAGAATTGGCTTTAAGAATTTCAATTTCGATTTAGTAGATTAAAGACGAGTTTTCCTTGAAATATCCGATTTAAATACATTTTTTCCAAAAGTTATGATTAAAAAATACGGGCCTTTACATCATCCCTAAATCAGAAATGTAAAACAGAGAGGAGCCAATGAAGATGAGAGATAAGGAGGAAATGCAGAAAAGATACCTTAAATCAGAAGGCATTTAGAGGATCGGGAACTGTTACCTCAACCGATTATAAGCTTCAAAGCAAAATTCAAGGGCAATGAGAGATGCAAAGATAAGTGGATCTCTCGGAAAACTCAAACCTCTAATTCTCTCCATCTTGGTCTAGCGATCTTTGACAAACCTTTTATTCTCTCCATCTTGCTCTAGTGATCCTTGTCCCACTCTCGTCGTCGGTGCTCGCCCTAACCTTCACAATCAATAGAAAAAATGAACAAATTGAAGGGTCTTAATCAGAGATTAAATTTTCAACCCAAATCTGGGTAGATCCACCATGAAGAGAGACAGAATAAAAAGCCAAAGAAATGGAGGGGAGAGGAGTGGCGAGGAAAAGCCCGATTTAAGAGAGGTGAGCGGAGGAAACCGGAAAAGGAAGGACATGCATATCTGTGTGTGTGTGTATGTGTGTGTGTCTGAGAGAGAGAGAGAGAGAGAGAGAGAGAGAGAGAGAGAGGTGAGCGGAGGAAAAACAAATCTCAGAATCCGCCACGTGGATAGTCTGACCGGGCTGGAAAAGCTTTGGCATTTCGAGGGGATATACGTTTAATGAATTAATTTCCGTAGAATTGCTAATCTTATACTCCATACATGATGTTAATATGAAACAATTCTATGGCTTCGGCCTCTCGATTTTCTAGACAAAAGTGTTGTATCGAATTTTCAATTATTACTTTGATTTAAAAATAAAAAATAGATGAGTTTTGTACGTATTTTTAAGTTAATTATAATCCAATTAATATTGGCCTTAATTCTGGTAAAAAGGGCTATTTAGGCCCAGTAGTTTCTGGGCCTTTAAATATGGACTAATGCAACACCCAACAGATAAAACTTGTAATGGGTCATCACTTGAGTGTTTGGATTAAAAATGCATGTATTCTAATGTACTCTGTAATTGTATATTTTTTAGGGGTGTGCATGATTCGGCCCAAAACGTTTTTTTGGGTCGAACCAACACAAACCGAATCGAACCGAACCGAACAGAAGTTTGTCGGTTCGGCTTTCGGTTCGAGAATTTTCATTTTTCGATTTCGGTTCGGTTTGTGTTCGGTTTCGGTTCGGTTTGTGTTAAACCGAATTCTTTTATACACTACATAAATATTTTATATATATATATGTTTTTGAATATTTATATATACACACATACTTACTGTATTTGCATAATGTGGCTACATAATGTGTATACATACATTATATTTAAATACACATATATACACTAGATTTACATACATGTGTATGTATAATATAATAATATATTGTATATGTATATATAATGTATTTGTTAAAATTTTAAATTTTGTATACTTTAAAGTATTTTGGAATATGTACACATATTTTGGAATATATACACATGTTTTGGAATGTGTATATATACTATATTATATATATATTTGTATACTTAAATTTTTTTTAATAAAAATTCGGTTTAATTATGTTAAAACCGAACCGAACACAAACCGAACCGGCAAATAACCGAACCGAACCTAATGCATTCGGTTCGGCTTTCAGTTTGAGAATTTGAGATTTTCGGTTCGGTTCGGTTCAGCCCAGTTCGGTTCGGTTTTAGACTGATGCACACCCCTAATATTTTTGTCGATTTGTACAGGTTTTCTTTTTATTTCTTTTTTTACAAGTTTTTTAGTTATACAATCAAAAACTCATATAAACTGAAGCAAAATAATTATATTATAATAAATGCATTTCATAATCCAAACTTACCCTTAGTCATTCTCTTGGTTCATTTCAGAGAGTAAAACAAGGAAAATTCTGACCGGATGGCTGATACGAATAGGCGGGTTTGGAGGCGGGGGAAGGGGGAGCATTCACGCTTCCTTTCATCTGACAAATCGCCTATATTTGTTCTACTCGTCGATGGTTTCGTTTTGATATATTATAAGCTTCAACCCGATAATCGATTAAAAGTTATGAATGTTTGAAAGTTAAACACGGATTAATTATTTCAAATGTCTTTTAATAAATCACGGTGCTTTTATATTTTACTTAATTTGATATTTTGATAATATAATTAAACTCAAGTGCTTCGAAACAAGAGATTATATTAATAAATTTGATAATTATATAAGATATTAGGCAAGCTTAAAATTTGTATATCTTGTTACATGTTATTGCATGCTAAGAGAACAACATGTTACATATTGACTTTGTAGGTTTCAAACGATATATTTTTAGACGGAAAAAAATGCTAATATAGATTAGAGGCCAAAATGGGTAGTTATACCCTTTTAAAGTTTTTTTTTTAGTAAATGTACCCTTGGAGATTTTGTTTTTGTTATGACAGATTTGCCCTTGATTTGATTGTGACAACTAATCGTAAAATCCCTAATTAATTCTAATTTCATAGAGGCTCATCTCATTTCATCAATACTCGTTCTTTTCCACTCTCCTCTTCAATTAAGTGACACTCATCGCATTGAATCTTCCTTTAAGCACGGTGACTGCGAATACATTGAAGGTTAGTATATTTATTTTATTTGTTTATATGATCGTTACTATAACTTCCATGGTATAGTAAACTCTAATTTGAGAACCCTAATTCAACCTACGGATACAAATTAGGTATGTCAATCGAAGGAACAAATTGAGTAATCGATCGCTACCTATTATATTCACTTCCTGTTAGTTAATTAGGGACAATAATTTAGGTTACAATAATCATTATTTGTTTTTACAATAATTGCATGTTACTTGATACCTTTCGTTATAAGAATTCGGTCATTACAGGAAATCATTCATTACAATAATTGTATGCTACTATAGTTGGATATAGTAATGGGTACAAAAATTCATTCATTACAGTAAATTATTCATTATAAGAATTGTGTGCTACTGTAATTGGTTATATATACTTGGTTACAGTGATTTCTTGTAATTCAACTCTACAAGAGAAATTTGGGTATAGTAATGGGTAGAAGATTTCATTCATTACATGAATTGATTACATGAATATTATTGTATTACAGGAATGTGATTTCTTGTAAGTAACGGATGTCATTGTATTACATGAATATTATCGTATTACAAGAATGATTAAGGTAATTGAAGGTTCGATAATGTAAAACAATGTAATATAGAAATACTCTAGAAGGGGGGTTGAATAGAGTATGCCCGTTTTTCGCAGAAAGTCTCAAGACTTTTGGAGATTGTATAAAACCCTTTGAGATTAAACCTGAATCATAAAGTTAGACAATCGAACCAAGTGCGGAAATAAGGTAAAGCAATAGATAAAGGACACGAGTAATTGTTTACGAGGTTCGCCACGAACTTGGCCTACGTCCCCGCCTAGGGTTCTTCCACAACCCTAGGATTCAAAAGGCTTTATTGATTCGCTTAGCTTAGGATCCTAATAGCTCACCGAGAAGCCTCTCTCCTATACAATTGCAATCTAGTCAACTCACGTTCCCTTGGAGTCCTAGACCAATCTAGAAGAGCCCCACCTCTCTCAGCTATCTAGTACAATCCTCTTACTCTCACAAATCAATATCCTAGTGCAACTTCCCGAGTTACAAACTCTCGAGTAACACTATAAATGAATATATCCTATAAGCTCACAGTGACTCTCAAAGGCTTTGAAATAAACAACAAACTCTTGAGCGCTAGCAGAGAGTACACTTTGGAAGACAGATCTTGCTTGAATGAATGAAAGCTCGTGTAGCACTTGTGTCTTCTGTCTTCATCTTCCTTCTCTATTTATTGGGAAAAATCGGCGCCGAGAATCTTCTCCAACGGCTATTCCTGATCATGGCTATCTTCAAGATCTTCTAAACTTGGAAACAAATGAAGCCATAATCTTTCCGATTTGAACCTTCTCAGCACTTGTCGTAGGGAAGGAAATAATTCAAAAAACTTCCTGAAAGATTAGTCAAGCATATATATAATATAAAGGAAGTATATAATAAGATTAAATAATATTCGGACTTATAAAACAGGTTTTGGATTTCATCAACTGTTAATGTTCCAAGACCTTTGACACAAACATCCTGTCAAGGCCTTTGAAACATTTATTCCGATTTTCATCAAGGGAGGGAGTTATCAATCTCCCCCTTGATGAAAGACAAAACCTGTGCATCCCTGCAACTTAGTCAAGCATAGATAATATAATAGAAATCGGACTAAGTACCTGCAAGGGTTAGACAAATGTTGGATCAAATTTTAAAGCATGCAAAAGCCATCCAACTGAAAACCAAAAATCAAAAACCAAGGTCTTCCAAGACCTTCAAGCAGATAGGTTTTCAAAGTCTAAACAACACCACGGATCATCTCCCCCTTTTTGTCTTTCAACAAAGGGAGGAGGTAAAACAGTCACCAAAATAGTCACCAAATGTTTTAAAAACGTTTCCAAAAACCAGCAATGTATCAAGTTTCAGGGGTGGGATAGGGTAGGGTAAGGTTTAAGCTTCGTCATCCGGAGCATCATCAGTGAGCCTCGTCCACAGTCCTTGCAGCATCTTGGATATCCCGCTCATCTCCGTCATAAACTCCTTTTGCAGCTCCTTGATATCCAGGCGAACATCCTCCAAGCCCAACTCTAGGTTGTCCATGCGTTCATCGAAAGCTGAAGCAGTGGGAAGGACTTTTGAAGTAGTGGCAAGACTGAAGGTCCCTTGGGGAGACCGAGTGATGCCAATCTTTGCAAGGCCCTTAGAGTCGACACTACTACAAAATTGGGCAAATAACCCATAGTATATAACCCTGGCGTGCCATACCTGGTGTATAAAGTGGTGAAACCGAAAAAAATTAATTAAGATGACCTTTATATACCGGATGGTGTAATACCCGGTGTATAAAAGAGCATTTTTTTCATCAAATAACCCCAGAAATAAACGCCCGGATTATATTTATAAAAAAATCCCTAAATCCGGGCTATTTCTAATGTGAAGATAGAAAAGAAAACCGTGCTCGAGCAATTCTCCTCCGCCTCTTCAGTTCTTAATCGTCAATCAGCCCTTTTGCAAACCGCCGGTCACCGTGTTCTTTCTCTTCCTTCCGCTTGACGTTGGGTTCCTCTTCCCGCTGCTCGGCGTTCGCAGCCTCTTCCTGTCGCTCGGCGTTCGCATCCTCTTCCCGTTGGTCTCGTCGTTGGCTTCCTCTTCTCGTCGCTCGCCATTCGCATCCGATCCTCATCCCGATCTTTCTCGAGCTTCCGATCGAGTGGTTTGTTGCTGCCTCTATTGCTTATCCCGACTGTTGCTGCCTCTATTGCCACTGTTGCTACCGTCGTCGGCTTCGATCTCTCTGAAACTGTTGTTTCCATGACAAACTGCAGCACGCGCCCCACTGTTGCTGGTTCAATTGAACCACCAAGAATACAAAAGGTATGTTTTTAATGCTTTTCTTACTCTATTGTATTCAGATTTAGTTGAAATTTTGGTTAATTTGGTATGAATATGTGGTGACCGAAAGTAGTGAGTTTGTCCTGTTGTAAGTGTATTTGTGATGAACTTAGCTTGTGTTGATATGGTTTGATTGTGATGAGTTTGGATTTTAAGGTTAGCCTTAATCTCTCTAGATATTGTTGAATTTGTGCAGAAATTATGACTGATTAGGGTTATATGTGTTGATATGGTTTGATTGCAATGAGTTCAGATTTTAGGGTTAGCCTTGATCTCCCAAAGTTAGATGCTCTTTTATATATTTCATCCAATGATTTTAGATAGTTGCTAAACCTAGGAAAGATTTTGGTTCTTTAATTGAAATTGGTGCAAATAAAAGACATAAAAAAAATTAAAAAAAAAATTTAATTAAAATTTGAAGTGCAATATGTGTTGTTTTTTAGCAGGAGTACATCAACCAATCATCTCTTGCTTCTCAGAAAGAGAAGGGAAAGGTCGGATTTGTTTGTGATTTTTCCCAATAATTTCTGGGTAGTAAAAAAGAGGGGCGTGCAACCCTTTATATTCCCCAAATCTTAGAGGTATTGAGCTTATATGTAAATTTGAATTTTTTATCGTTTCTCTTGACATGTTTGCCCCAAAACTAAATGTGAATAAAAAATTCTAGTATCTCTTTGTTATCATGACCTATAGCATATTCTATTTTCTTTTACTCTGTACTTGTGTTTTGACAAAATTCTAGTATCTCTTTGTTAGATGTTGGTCCTCCTCCACCTCCTAAACATGGACACATCTTGATCTATTCTTATTGGTCTGACAAAAATATGATCAAATCGCCATGATTCGGTCTTGATTTCTTAGCGTCTACTGTATATATACTCTTATCGTGATTATCAATGGTGTATTATGTTAGTTAAAGTCTAATATGATTTTTTTTAATCACATAGGATGCGTCAAACTTGGCTCACTGGCTCCCAGAAAACAATGTCTCAAAGGCAGCCAATCCGCTTTGGGCATGTGCCCAAATATGATGGTAAGAAATTTCAAACTCATAGCACTCAAGTTATTCGATTAGTTAATTTACCTCATTAAGACATGTCTAGGTCTCTGCTCAGGGATCAGATGGTAAGAAATTTCAGGAAAGTTGAATCACGTACAATGTAGTAGTCGTCGATCCTCGCTCATGGCTTCATCAAAAGGTGTTTTTTATATACTTTGTTTAATTTGTGCTGAAATTATGGTTAGTTATAGAAAACTGTGTTGATCAAGGAAATTTTGATTTAGTTTCATTGATGTAAGTATGTAAAATCTGTAATGGAGCTTGTTTGAGACAAAGTCAATGGATCAAAACCACATTCTATACAACATAGTAAATGTAATTTCATAATTGGTGAGCATGTAAATTCAACATTCTTAAAAAGGAACTTTAACATCTCGACTATCTTAAAATGCTCCAATGAATTAAACTAAAAATTTCACGTGTACGTAGTGTCATCCCTAAATGCTTGTTGTTTTATCTCAAATTAATTAGCTACTGATTTTCAATTTTTTTTGCCCAAATTCATTTCTCATATCCCTTTACTACTACAATATCATTGTTGGCAGTTGTTAATTGAGTTTGTTTTTTGTTCATCTTTTTGAGTCTTTTAGCAGATTTGAAGTTTAATGTGTCCTTCTCAAGTACTCGACACATGTAATTAATTAAATGGTAAGGTAAATTTTTTTGCATCTTCTTGTTGTGCTTAGTGGTTGGTGATGTATATTATGGTCTGCACTAGTAGCTTTTGGTTGGTTAATATACTTTTCCACTGTTTGATGTTTGCTTGTCAAACTGTCCAAATAACTATATCTTGGACCCTGAAGATTTTAAGTCTGGAAAATGATCGAGGACAGCTTAGGCATCTTTGATTGTCTAGTGCTATTGGTGATGATAGATCTTCAGGTTCTAGGGAAGGTCTAACTAAGTAAGGACGGTTTGGGCTTGGTGAAGGGATCAGAAGTTATTGCGCCTTCTACCGTGAATGCACTTGCTGGGCAAAAGTATTAAAGGTAAAGCTCACTGCATTTTAGTACGTACTCTATACATATATATAATTACTTTTTTTTTCTACGTACTTATATAAATGCACTTTTCCATCTTTTCTTATTAAAATCACCCCTCCCCAAAAATCCATTGTTGGGTCAGGAAAGTATGTAAATTAATGTTCTTTCTCCACTAATTTTTGTTGTACTCACAAGCCACTAATGTTTTTATTATAGATAGAACTACACGGTGTTAGGCAAGGAATTACAATCAGATGAGTTGACGAGCACTTCTACGATGCTGAAAGGTCTTCCAAAGAGTCACAACGATAGCTTACAGGCAGATGGCATAGAAATGCTTTTTTCTTTTTAGTTTTTTTGCTAACAGATGACATAGATATGCTTGAAGATAGAGATGTCTTGTGATTTCCTTGTTATCTAGCAACATGATGTCATGTTTAATGAAACAAGTGCTTTTGTGTATATTTAGAAATTTATTTTGTTATATTTTTTCATATAAAAAAGTGTTTCATATACATTTTACGATTGAATCCGGAGCAAAAAATCAAAGGGATTGCTGGTTTAGTCAAATGGGGGCATAATTCTCTTTTTAAAAATAAAAAATAAAAAATGACTTTATAACCCGGATCTCCGAGGCATGGGTTATAATTATGGACTATATAACCCGGATAATCAATAAACTCAGAAAATGTATTAACGCACTAAATAACCTGGGTACTCGACCTCCGAGTTATATTGTTACATCAAATAACCCGGATGCATCGGTGTATAATGTGAGTGGGTAACCGCATTACCCGGATAAAATAACTCGTATATAGGATCCGGGTTATATAGTGCACTGAGAATATAACCCGCTGACCATTAACCCGAACCATATCCGGGTTATAAAGGGTCAAATATCCGGGTTATTTTCCCTTATCTGTAGTAAGGCGAACTTACCCATATGACGCTGTTGTTCTTCATTTTTTACATCAATTCCAGAAGCTTTGAAGAGAAGGGTCAAAAGGGTAGCAAAGGGGAGGGGAGAGCCTTTTCTAGCTTTTCTGGCATGAGCCATGGTTCCAAGGATAGTGTTGGCCAGATCAAGATCAAGGCCATTTAAGATGCGGTAGAGCAGGACCATGGCATTGTCAGTAAGGAGTGAGCTAGAGTTAAGACGGGGTAAGACGCATCGAACAATGATGTTGAAAATTATTTTTGCCTCAAGGGTTAGGGATGAGTGGGTGAGTTGCTTTGAGGTGCTGTTGGATGCTTCGGGTAGGAGGTACTTGGCTCAGGCAAGGATGATGCAATTTTCTTTTAAGGGGTGTATTTCAGAGGGTGGAACTGGGCTAGGTAAGCCAAGGAAATCTGCAAAGTCATTGGAGTTGAGAGAGATTCTAACCCCTTTGACAATAGACTCCAAAGACCAACCATTGGTGTCGTGTTTGGCTTTTTGGTTAATGTAAAACAGACGGGTAAGCCGGGGGTAGTAGACGGTTTCAAGGTTGAGAAGGGATTAGGCTGGGGATTTTTTGAGAAGATCAATGCAGGGTAACTTCAAAGCTTCGAAGAACTCAAAATCCAAAAAATCAGAACAGCTAATCCTACGAGTTCGAAACTCATCTACCCACTTACCAGCAGTCTCAGCATCTTGAAACCAAGAGGAGGGCAAGGATTGATTTACCTGGATATATGCAGGTGGGTCGGCATTCTTCCTGCGAGCAATAGTAGGAGCAGCTCTCTTGACAGGCGCTTTGAGACTCCTGAGGGTGCCCTTCCTGGTGCGCTTGGGAGATGGAGGCTTGACAGCAGCAGGGGCTTTCTGCTTCTTTGGAGACGGGGGAGGAGGAGAAGGAGAGGGAGATTCTTCCTCCTCTTCCTTAGACCCCGAGTCCTCATCGGACCCCGAGTCCTCACCGGACCCCGCTTCATCTCCTTCAGCTTCCTCGTCATCTCCAGATCCCTCTTGCTCTTCTTCTTCTTCCTCAGGCTCCTCCTCGGATGGAACCTCCTCGACTTCAGCTTCCTTTCGAATCCTCTCAGCTTCCTCCTCTGCCAGTTTCCTAGCAAGCTCGGCCTCCTCATCGGCCTTTTTCTTCTTCAAGGCTTCCTCCTCGGCTTCCTTGGCAGCATCTCTTTCCAGGATGACATCTATCTCATCTTCCTCCTCTTCCTCGTCCACTTACTCAGCCAAAATCTTCCTCTTCCCTTTATGTTTAGCACTGAGAGGCTTCTTAGCATAGCGCTTTTGAGAGCCCTTGGGAACAGTGACCGTGCTCTCAGCGATGGTGCTCTGGACGACAGTTGGGACAATGGCTTGAGGAGTGGGTTCAGGTGTGGGAGAGGTGGCAGTGGCCTGACGTCCCTTGGGGGTGGCGCCAAGTCTTTTGGGTGTGACAGCTTTCTTTGTTTTGGGTGCCATAGAGGAAATCGGCTAGGGTTTCTTTAGAATAGGTTGAGAGGTTGAAGAAGAAGAAAGTGAAAGGGTTTGGATCAACTTTGAGAGTGTGAAGAAATCGGGTACATAGGTGGGTATAAGTAGAGAGAGATGATGGAGTGATGGGACGGGTTTCCAAGGGAGGGTAATGATAACATTGCCAAGATTTGAAGAGTTTCCAATTCAAAATTCAAATATTCCCATTAAAATCGGACTGAAAAAATTGAGTGAATTAGTTCCAAAATTAAAAATATCTTAACGGTTAAGAATATCACAAAAATGGGCAATTTTGAAATCCGATAAAAAAATATAATTGATTAAATATCTAAAAAGATATTAACACAAAATACATGATCCGATATATGTAATCCACCATTTAGTTCACACACCTTGACATAGTTCTCAAGGGTCTTGACACTAAGTGGAATTTATCTTTCGTAAAGAGAATGCTCCCCCTACGAAAGTGCATCCTTGTTAAGCATCCCAATCTCTCGTCTTATGAAGGTGAACCTGTCCTCTGCCAAAGGCTTAGTAAAAATGTCAGCCCATTGATAATCAGTTGAAATAAACGAAATGGACACATCACCTTTTTCAACATGGTCTCTAATGAAATGATGCCTTACATCAATATGTTTGGTCCTTGAATGCTGAACAGGATTCTTAGTGATGGAGATGGCACATGTATTGTGACACTTAATTGGAATACCTTTGAGGTTGATCCCAAGATCTCGCATTTGTTGAGCTATCCAAAGGATTTGGGAGCAACAGGCTCCAGCTGCAATGTATTCGGCTTCTGCAGTGGATAGAGCAATTGAGTTTTGCTTCTTTGAGTGCCAACTGATCAAAGATGCTCCTAATAATTGGCAACATCCTGATGTGCTCTTCCTATCCACCTTATAGCCTGCAAAATCTGCATCAGAATATCCAATTAATGTGAAATCCTTTTGCTTTGGGTACCATAGTCCAAGCTCCTTAGTGCCATTGAGATATCGAAAGATCCTCTTCACAGCCACGAGGTGAGATTCTTTAGGATCAGCTTGAAACCTAGCACACATGCAAACACTAAACATGATGTCAGGTCTAGTAGCCGTGAGATATAATAAAGATCCAATCATTCCTCGATACTCCTTTTGATTGACACTTATTCCAGTCTTGTCTTGATCTAGAGACAATGTTGAGCTCATGGGAGTCTTGGCTGCTTTGGATTGATCCATCTTGAACTTCTTCAAGAGATCCTTAGTGTACTTGCTTTGGTTGACAAAGATCCCTTTCTTGGATTGATGAACTTGTAATCCCAAAAAGAAGTTGAGTTCTCCCATCAAGCTCATCTCAAATTCACTGCACATGATGTCAGAAAATTCCTTGCACAAAGATGTGTTAGTAGCACCAAATAATATATCATCAACATAAATTTGAATAACCAAAATGTCCTTTTCTTTGTTTTTGATAAAAAAAGAGTCTTGTCGATCAACCCCCTTTTGAATCCTAGGGTTGTGGTACATCTGACTCCGTGGTCCTGTTAGGTTCAGTTACAGCAGTTTATGTCATCTCAACACTGTTGGATTGGACACCAAGGGCTTTGGACGAATCTTCAACACCTTGGGCCAATTCTTCAGTGTTAAGAATCTGTTCCTGCATGTTCCTCTTCTATGTGTTCTTGGTAGCAGCATGATCACCTTCCTCGTTCTCTTCATGGATGTTAAGATCTATATCTGCAACACTTTCACTCAAAGCACCGTCATTACATTCATAAAAAATAACATGTATACTTTCTTCAACTACCTGGGTCCTTTTATTGAAGATTCTATAAGCTTTGCTACTCGTGGAATAGCCAAGAAATATACCTTCATCACTACGTGCATCAAATTTCCCAAGGTTATCTTTTCCATTGTTATGAACAAAACAAGTACAGCCAAAGGGTTTAAAATAAGATATAAGTGGTTTGCGGCCTTTGAAAAGTTCATAAGGAGTTTTCTTTAAGATGGAACGAATAAGACAACGATTCCAAATATAGTTAGTTGTGTTAACAGCTTCAGCCCAATAGGTTTTAGGTAATGCATTTTCTTGCGTTCCACAACCCTGTTTTGTTGAGGTGTCCTAGGAGCAGAAAAGTTATGGGAGATTTCATATTTAGCACAAAACAAATCAAACTGAAGTTGATCAAACTCCCTACCAAGATCACTCCGAATTGACATTATGGGCTCGTTTCTTAAAGTTTGTAACTCCTTACAAAGTTTTGAAAACTCAAATAAGGCCTCTGATTTTTCTTTTAAAATTGCAACCCAAGTATATCTAGAAAAATCATCAACAACAACTAGCATGTACTTTTTACCGTTGGGAGATTTGACTCGCATATGACCACATAAATCCATATGTAAAAGTTCAAGGGATCTAGAAGAACTTACAACCTTTTTGGGTTTGAAATAGCTACGTGTTTGTTTACCTCGTGTGCATGCATTGCACATATCAATACCTTTGAAGTCCATTTCAGGTAGCCCTCTTACAAGCCCTTTGGACACAAGCTTCTGTAGTGTATGTGGACTCACGTGACCGAGTCTCCTGTGCCAGAGCTTTGGATCGTCCGTCAAAGCCTTTAGACAGGTTAAGCTTCCTTGTGCCATTTGATCAGCATTTACGGCGTATATATTGTTGTAGCGATATGCAGTCAAAATAACTTCACATGTATCTTCTCTGCATACTATACATCTTTTCTTGTTAAATCTGACATTGTTACTACTATCACATAATTGAGAGACACTAAGCAGATTATACTTCAAACCATTAACAAGATAGACATCTTTAATACTATGGCTGAAATCGCTTCCAACACTACCAATACCAACGATGTCGTATTTTCCTTTGTCACCAAGAGTGATTGTTCCCGTGGATTGCTCCTTTAGATCATGAAAGAGAGAACTCTTCCCACTCATATGCCTCGAGCATCCACTATCAATAATCCATTTGTGTTCTTTTACCTTGGTGATCTCCTGCAAGACAAACATCAACCTTTGTGGCTAGACCAATAAGCAAATTTGGATCCATTGTTGGGATAAACCATATTTGGTAAAATAGTGCCTTTTGGAACCCAAACTTGTGTTATCCGTTCTTTTCTCAAATGAACAGGAAATGTATTGCGAATAATATATGGATCCTTTCTTCTATAGGGGCAGGTCTCTTTTACATGTTCCTTTCTAGCACAATGGTGACATATAGGAGAGGTTCTGCTTCCTTTTGCCTTTACAAAAGTGGTAATGTGTTGCTTCTTTAAAAACTTTGGATTGTAACCAATACCACTTTTGTTTAGAGAACTTTGTTGCTCACCCAACATCCTATCGAGAGTACCTTTGGATTTGGTAAAACTTATGAGGGTTGTCTGTTGGTCTTGAATCTTATTATTCAGGGAGATCTTCTCGTTCTCTAAGTCATGATGCTGATTTCTTAGAGAGGAGAGATCTTGTTTGAGTTCAGATTTCTCCGAATCAAGCGTCTTGACTTTAATGTCAAGACCTGAATAAGAAGCTTCAAGACTTTTGACCCTCATAGACAGATCCTCAATAGTTCTTTCCTGGTCCACAGTTCTCTTAATAAGAGTGTTAGTTTGAGCAATAAGCTTCTCTTCATTGGCAATCATATTGGAAAGGAATTCCGATAATACCTCTTTTGGACTTGCCATAAGTTCTCTTACAGTAGCTTCAAGCTTTTCATTGTGGGATTCATCTTCTGAGGCCATAAGACAAATATTGGCCTTCTCATCATCGGAGTCAGAGTCGGAATCACTCCAAGTTGCCACCATGGCTTTCTTCTTCCATTTGTCACCCTTCTTGGACTGGCTCTTTGTCTTTTGAGGGCAGTCCTTCACAAGATGATCTGTTTCACCACATTCAAAACAAGACAAAGGTTTAGTCTTCTTTTCATACTTGTTGTATTGAGGCTTACCTCGAAATTTTGAAGACGCTGATCCATCCTTGTTGTTGAATTGCTTCATCATTTTGAGAATTCTAGCAAGGCCTCTTGTGATAAGAGCAAAAAGATCATCCTCATCGTCACCCTCATCTTCGGAATCAGATCCATCCTTGGGCTCATCCTTCTTAGACTTGAGTGCCAAGTTCTTAGTGCTAGCTGGAAGTTCTCCATCGTCTTCATTAAGGATCATCTCATGCGTGATCAGCTTCCCAAGAAGGTCATCAAGGGGTAGAGTGGTGAGGTCCTGTGCTTCCTCTATAGCTGTTACTTTCGGACCCCATTTCTCTTTTGGGAGGCACCTCAGTATCTTCCTTACTTTCTCAACGTTGGTAAAGCTCTTGCCGAGAGAGTCAAGGTTGTTGGTGATTTCTGTTAATCGTGTGAACATGACCTTGATTGACTCATCAGACTTCATCTTGAAGAGCTCATACTTTCGAAGGAAGATGCTGATCTTGGTGTCTTTCACTTGGCTCGTTCCTTCATAGGTGACGACCAGTTTGTCCCAAATCTCTTTAGTTGACCTACAAGATTAAATACGGTTAAACTCATCAGTGTTAAGACCACAATAAAGTAAGTTAATAGCCTTGTAGTTTTTGGAGATGATTTCAAGATCTGCTTGGTTGTATTCAGACTCCTTCTTTGCAACTTTGGTATCATTTGGTCCATCTTTCTCTGGAATCTTCGGACCATTCTCTATAATGTTCCAAAGCTCTAGATCTTGGTCTATGATGAACATCTTCATCAAAGATCTCCAGTGGACAAAGTTGTTTCCTACAAAGAGTGGCGGTCTGCTTGTGGACCTTCCCTGTGCAAATCCTCCGCTTGCTTCACCAGACATGATCGAAAACTCACAAGATTATTAGATCAAAAACAGTGAGTAAAGCTCTGATACCAATTGAAGGTCCGATAATGTAAAACAATGTAATATAGAAATACTCTAGAAGGAGGGTTGAATAGAGTATGCCCGTTTTTCGCAGAAAGTCTCAAGACTTTTGAAGCTTGTATAAAACCCTTTGAGATTAAACCTGAATCACAAAGTTAGACAATCGAACTAAGTGCAGAAATAAGGTAAAGCAATAGATAAAGGACACGAGTAATTATTTACGAGGTTCAGCACGAACTTGGCCTACGTCCCCGCCTAGGGTTCTTCCACAACCCTAGGATTCAAAAGGCTTTATTGATTCGCTTAGCTTAGGATCCTAATAGCTCACCGAGAAGCCTCTGTCCTATACAATTGCAATCTAGTCAACTCACGTTCCCTTGGAGTCCTAGACCAATCTAGAAGAGCCCCACCTCTCTCAGCTATCTAGTACAATCCTCTTACTCTCACAAACTCTCGAGTAACACTATAAATGAATATATCCTATAAGCTCACAGTGACTCTCAAAGGCTTTGAAATAAACAACAAACTCTTGAGCGCTAGCAGAGAGTACACTTTGGAAGACAGATCTTGCTTGAATGAATGAAAGCTCGTGTAGCACTTGTGTCTTCTGTCTTCATCTTCCTTCTCTATTTATTGGGACAAATCGACGCCGAGAATCTTCTCCAACGGCTATTCCTGATCATGGCTATCTTCAAGATCTTCTAAACTTGGAAACAAATGAAGCCATAATCTTTCCGATTTGAACCTTCTCAGCACTTGTCGTAGGGAAGGAAATAATTCGAAAAACTTCCTGAAAGATTAGTCAAGCATATATATAATATAAATGAAGTATATTATAAGATTAAATAATATTCAGACTTATAAAACAGGTTTTGGATTTCATCAACTGTTAATGTTCCAAGACCTTTGACACAAACATCCTGTCAAGGCCTTTGAAACATTTATTCCGATTTTCATCAAGGGAGGGAGTTATCAGTAATGTTTACTTTTATTGTAATATATTGTTGGATTGTATACAAAAACAACATTCCCAGCTTATCCTGCCTGAGCAGGGTCTGGGGGGGCAAGTTGTACGCACTCTTTCCCCGACCAAGTCGAGAGAGTTGGATTGTATGTGGAACGTAATTGACTTTTTTATATATTGGAAAGGATGGATGCAATTGTTCTTACGGTATACTACAATGGACATTGGAAGTTGGAATATGGTGCTTGGAAATTCAATGGAGTACATGAATCTAAAGCAATTATTTTAAAGTTGGATACAAGTTATGAAGATCTAGTTCGAATAATTGTCGAAAGATTCAAACTTAATACAAGTTCGTTCGATATGAATCTCACCCATTTGAATGTGTCTCATCCTTCATTGAATCTGTGTGATGTTAATTGATTACATGAATATTATTGTATTACAAGAATTGATTACATGAATATTATTGTATTACAATAATTTAGGTTAGAATTGATCGATAAATGATTCTAATCAAATAATTTGAAGAGTCACATACGTTACTTGTAACCTAGAAATTTTTTGAAGTGGTAACCTAGAAAATTTCTTTGTTGATATTAATACATTCATCCATCAATCCGCCTGCAGTAATCTAACTGAGTAGTTTTTAAAAGGATAAAGTTTGTTTAAATATCTTCATCCACCAATCCTCTTTAAAAAGATTAAAAAAAAAATAGGCCAAAATTTGATTTGTGAAAATATCTTCATCATCAGTCATTTTACAAAAGGATAAAAATTAATTTTAAGGGTAAATATGTAATATCCATCTTAAAAAGGTATAATTACCTAAAACAAAATTGAAGGAGTACAATTATTTAAAAAAAACTTGAAAGGGGTGTACTCCACCCAATTTCCTCTAGATTAAAAGGCTAAAACGACATCATTTTTTACATTTAAAGAGAAAAAAGATATAACTAATGACACGGTTTTAAAAATAAAATACCAGCATTTTGAACAAAAAAAATATTGTGTTTTTAACTAAAAATATTGTCTTAAACTAAAATATCAACGTTTAATATAAAATTTCATAGTTTTGGTTCGTTAATATGAAGTTATGTGATGGTGTTTTGCCTAGCTAATAAGGCCTTGATCACTCGGCTAGAACCACCTCACTCTTACTGCATTTCATTTTCATTTCTACTGCATTTCATTTGTTCATTTACAGCTGTCATTCTCCCTTGTCTGGTAGTGTAATATGGGCTTTGTCCCATTTGTTTTCATCATGTTCTAGGCACATGGACAGCTGTAGGACAGACTATATATTCAGAGCTTGCATCATTTCCTTTAGAGTAAGGTTTTGGGATTGCAGCCGCCCCTAATGAAAGCATTCAATATCCATCATGACTTTGTCTTATGTTCTTTATGATTCTACCTGATTTTTGATCATGTTTTGCTTGATGCTGCATATTGATCATATTATTTCATTTGGTATCAGAGCTTGAGGGCTTTATTTGGTGATTTACAGCTTACTTTGAGTGCTTTCAGCATAGTTTATGTTTACTACTGGTGGGAGGAATCGACCAGAAGAAAGTTCAACTGAACAGATTGCTAATCAAGGTAATGGGATCCTTTGTTTTTATCTAACTCTGATCATCCAGGGGCTCAACTTGTAGCTATTCCATTTAATGGGAAGAACTACATGACATGGAGTAGAGGAGTCACAATGGCTCTTGGGGCAAAATGCAAGCGTGGATTCATCAATGGATCCTGTGTTAAGCCAGCTGTTGGCTCTGTTGATTTGGAGAAATGGATTCGTGCAGACTACATGGTGAGATGTTGGCTGCTTAATTCTATGACTAAGTCTATTGCTGAGGGCTTGATGTTTGTTAACTCATCCAAAAGATTATGAGGTGAGATTTTGGAGAGATTTGGGCAATACAATGCTCCTCTTATTTTTCAGATTAGGAAGAGACTTGGAAACATTGTGCACGGAAACATGAATGTTCCAGACCTGTATAATGTATTCAAAAGAATCTGGGATGAACTGCAGGTTCAATTCTTGAGAATATGCCAGAGTGTTCTTGTGGAGCTATTACTGCTTGTAAATGTGATTTGAAAAAGAAGCTTGAGGAAATTGAGTCAAGGAACATATTGATGCAATTTCTTGTTAGTATGAATGATAATTATGATGCAGCCAGGAATTCCATCTTAGCTACTGATCCTTTACCAAGCATTAACAAAGCTTATTATATTCTCCAGCAAGTTGAGAGGGGAAATGAAGCCTGAAATGATACATCTGGTCCTTCAGGGATCTCTAATGATTCTAGTGCAATGGCATCTAACAGAGGAGGGAGTTCCTTTCAGTACAAGTCTCCAAGGAATTGAAATAATACAGCAACAATCCTCCATTCAAGAAAGAGTGGAAGGATTGGAGTGAACTGAAGAGAATAAAGCAGAATTCTAAATGTTCTCATTGCAGCATGAAGGGACATGCAGCTAATCAGTGTTTCAAGCTACATGGAATTCCAGATTGGTTCAGAGAATTGAAAGAAAATGAGAGGAATGGGAATGATGGTAGAAGCTCAACAAATACAGCAGGATCAGTTGGTAATCAGATGCAGAACAGTCCTTTAGATGAGGACAATACAGATGGAAATGTTGACTCAACAATGGCCAATGCAGTGTATCAGGAAGTCTTGAAGAGGTTGAGAGGAAAGGGGCAAGCTGAGAGTAGCAGTGGATCTTTTGCAAATTTTGCAGGTACACTCTCTATTACTAATGCCAATATAGCTTCTAAAGGAACATTATCTGATGAATGGATAATTGATACTGGAGCCACTGACCATATGACCCATGATTCTCAAAGCATGTTCAACAAGAGGAAGTTGAACAAGCAGGTCCATATATGGATGCCTGATGGATCTATAAAAACTGTAACTGATGTTGGGATGTTGCAATTAACTGGTGATGTCACATTGGGTGATGTTCTGCATGTATCTGAATTTAAACACATATTATTGTCTGTTGGAAATATTCTTGATGATACTAATATGATAGCCATATTCACAAGGTCTCATTGTTACTTCCAAGACCCTGGATCTAACTAAGGAGGTGTTGCTGACAGGAATCAGAAGACATGGCTTATATAAGATTTGCTCAGAACCATCCTCTCCAGAATCAGTGGATCGGTTTTTTTTGAAAAGTTGTAATAAAATTAGTATGAATTTTGAGACTGTTCATGCCAGACTTGAGCATAGCTCTTTGTCTAAGCTAAAACATTTAAAAATGTTTAGCTCTTTGCAGTTGAATGATTTCCATTGTGAATCATGTGCTTTGTCTAAGCACCATAGACTTCCTTTTCAAAGGAGTTTAAATATTGCCAGTAGGCCTTTTGAATTGATTCATATGGATCTATGGGGTCCTTATCATACTGCTACTTATAATGGCTATTCTTATTTTCTTACTATTTTGGATGATTGCACAAGGGTCACATGGACCTTTTTTATTGAAGAACAAGATGCATGTGTTCAATGCAATTACAGACTTTATGGCTCATGTTTCAAATCAGTTTGGGTGTTCAACCAAGAATGTGTGGACTGATAATGGAACTGAATTCTTGCAAAGGCAGTGTACTGAATTATTTTCTTCTAAAGGTATCATTCATCAGAGATCAGTGCCCTATACTCCTCAGCAAAATGGGAGAGTGGAGAGAAAACATAGACATCTTGTGGAAACTGCAAGATGTTTAAGAATTCATGCAGGGCTTCCTATTAGGTTCTGGGGTGAATGCCTATTAGCTGCTACTCATTTGATCAATAAGATGCCCACAGATATCATAGACTGGATCACTTCTCATGAGAAATTGTTTAAGAGACCTGATACTTATGATGATCTGAGAGTGATTGGTTGTTTATGTTATGCTCCTGTGCAGCATGATAAAAGAGATAAAATGAAGGAAAAGGCAAGAAGATGTGTCTTGCTTGGATATCCCTTTGGTCAAAAGGGTTACAAACTCCTAGACTTGGAAACAAGGAAGGTGTTTGTTAGTAGAGATGTCATATGCAGGTAGGATGTTTTTCCTTTCAAGGACAATCTAGAGAGGCAGTCACCTAATCGAAATGTAACTGAACCTGTGTTACCTTTAGTGAATCCAGCTCTAGATGGAGGGGATAGCTTGCAGGCACCCTTGATAATGACAGATACAAATTCTTCTTCTCCTAATGGACATCAAAATGTTGAAGTTAGTTCACCCTCTTTGCCATCACAGGTTGCAGATTCTATAAGTTCCACTGGGAACAATGACATTGCACCAGTTGATTTTCTAAATGACTTAGATGCCTTTCCTCCATTGAGAAGATCCACCAGAGAGCATGTGGTACCAAGGAGATACCAGGATTTTGTCTACAATAATGAAAGAAACATGTCATCCCTATCTCAGTCTTTTCTGGTTGAGTGCCTTGGTGAAGAGATGCATAATGATCCTGAGATTTTGAAGTCCTTTGCTTGCATGGCTAGTGAGCCAGAGCCATATACTTACAGACAAGCTACTCGGCATCCTAAATGGATAGATGCCATGAATACTGAAATCAATGCTCTTGAGGAAAACAACACATGGGAGCTTACTAATCTCCCTGTTGGACAGAGGGCAATTGGAAGTAAATGGGTTTATAAGATAAAATATAGACCTGATGGCACTATCGAAAGATATAAGGCATGGCTTGTGGCTAAAGGGTATAATCAGATTAAAGGAAAAGATTATAAACATACATTTTCACATGTTGCTAAGTTTGCAACTGTGAGAATCTTAATTGCAGTAGCCACCATTAAAGAATGGCCATTGTATCAGTTTGATGTGAACAATGCCTTCTTACATGGACAACTTGAGAGAGGAAGTCTATATGATTCCTCCTGAGGGATATCCTATAGCTTACAAAGGTCAAGTTTGCAAGTTGAAGAGGTCTCTTTATGGTCACAAACAAGCTTCCAGACAGTGGAACACAGAGTTATGCAAATTCTTATTGAAATTGGGATTTATTCAGTCTTGTGAAGACTACTCCTTATTCATCAAACATGTTCCTTCTGGCATTGTGGTGGCACTTGTATATGTTGATGATTTACTGATTACAGGGGATGATGAATCAGTGATAAAATCCACCAAGGAAGCTTTACACAAAGCCTTTACCATCAAGGATCTTGGTAAGGCTCGACACTTCCTTGGTTTGGAGATAATGCATGATAGAAAGGGCACTCTTTTGCATCAAAGGAAGTACATTCTTGACATTGTGGAGGACTGCAACATGTTGGATTGCAAACCTGCACCTTTTCCTTTACCTCGTGGATTGAAATTGTCCACTGATTCAGGCTTGATTTTGTCTGATCCTGAGAAGTACAGAAGGATTATTGGAAGATTTCTCTTCCTTAATTTGTCTAGACCAGACATATCCTATGCAGTACAGCATCTAAGTCAGTTTATGGTTGAGCCACGACAACCTCACTATGATGCTGCTCTACATGTGGTCAGATATTTGAAAGGCATATTATCAGTGGGGTTAGATTATGCTAGAGACTCTTTACCTATCTTAGTTGCTTATTGTGATGCTAACTAGGCTGCATGCTAGTTTAGTGCTAAGTCTCTTACAGGATACTGTGTGTTCCTTGGTAAGTCTCTTGTTTCATGGAAAACTAAGAAGCAAGTTACAGTTTCCAAATCATCAGCTGAAGTAGAATACAGAAGCCTATCTACTTCTACCAGTGAACTAGTCTGGGTTGATGGTGTCTTACAGAGATTGCATATGTCCACACCTCTTCCTATTCCTCTCTATTGTGATAACAAATCTGATATCACTACTAGAAAACACGACCTTTTTGACGCTTTGTCTTCGACGCTTTTAAAAACTGTCGGGTCAAAATTTAGGGTGCGTTTTCACTTTAACCATTCTCGACGCTTAAAAGCGTCGAAAAGTGTAAAATAAATAAAAAGAGGAGGGCCTTTTTTTAGCACACCTCTCTCTCTCTCCGTCAAACCCTCACAAATCGAAGACGCCTCTGGACTTCCGTTCTCTCCTGCGATTTCACCACCTCCTGGATTTTCAGTTTCTAGTTCTGCAGATGCGAAGCTGAACAATCAAATCCCCAAACTCAAGTTGTCAATCACCTCCTTCGATTTCTACACTTGAAGATACTGAACTTCTTTACCAATCTCTTACTATTCGAAAATCTCCTTCTATGTTCAAGTTCTTTGTGTCTTTTCAGATCTACTTTCTTTCGTTCAATTTCAGGTAAGATTTTTTTATTATTCTCCTTATCTCACTCACAATTTTTTACTTTTGGTGGATTTAGGTCATAATTTGTGAATTTCTTCCAACTTCTGATGACGAATTCAAGATTAGGGTTTTTTCCCCAAATTTCTTTTGTACTTGTGGTGGATTTGGATTCCAATCGTTCTCCTTCAATGTATTTTGAATTCATCGCATAAAAGATTGTGAATTTTGTTTGGTGTTGTTTATTTTATGGTGAATGGAACTTTGGGGCTCAAAATTATGGAATGAATCTCTGTTGTGTTTGGTTTCTATAAGGTACTGATTTCACAATTGCTGTGTTTTTGCCCTTTTCAATTCGATTTGTGCAGATAGAAATTTTGTGGAGCTAGGGTTTGTAGGTGGCGATTGATATGGCCAGCTGATTTGACGTTCGTTGAAGATATGGTGCTTGAGTTGCTGAACCGAAGCCTTGCCGAGATGTGTCGTGCCAGATCCGGTTCGCAAGCACCGAAGGTCGCTTCTAACCCTTACATGTGAGTATCAAACCCTCTCTATTGAATTCATGGTTGAGGTTGTATCTTTGGTGTCATTGTTTTGTATTATTAATGGTAACTTTGTTGTATCTTTGTGATAGTGTGGCCTTTAGAAACCAGAATCTGATGAGTAAAATAAGAGCATCATGTTGTTGATGTTATCCTTCTTGACATAGTGTTTTTCCTTTGTATTTTTTTGTTAGTTTGTTCTTAGTTGAATCTCATTACACAATAGCATCATTTTGTTTAACTCCATGTTCTATGACTTTTATGTGTTGGTTGTGATCGAGGCTGCAATTTGGTTTGTCCATTTAGTTTGGACCATGTTTGATTGTTGGTTAATTATCAATTCTATCCACAATATATTTTATTTCTTATTTTTTTACTTTGTGCTATAGATTAAAAGCTATTATGGACTATACTGAAAGTTTGAACGAAATGGTAATCTAATAAGTCCATTAAAGTTCAGAACTTATGATGAAAACGAACTCATCCAGAAACACTTTCTAGTCTGATTGAGATTGTGGGTTGAATTTGCAAGTCAATGCAAGTACACCATCCAGGATGCAGATGCTCACAATGAATGGGTGAGCAATGAGCTGTGACTGCCTCATCTAATTGGAGAGCAAGTCCCTGGTTGATGAGCTGAAGTTTGACCTTGAGTCTGAGGCAGAAAATGTTGAGGGAGCTGCTACCGCTTCCAAGAAGAAGGTACTTTATAGTCACTTATTTGTCATTTATTCATTTTATGTTGGTTTTAGGAATATTCATATTTTTCTAGAAGGTGTATTGCTCTTATTCATGGTTGTTTTGTGGTTTAGACTAGCATATGTTAATACTTGCATTCTTCGATACAACTTATTCATTTATATTTTTCAAGAAGGTGGAGTCCGATTGTCAGGCGCTTGTGAGCATGTTTCAGCAAGAGGGTCAAGAGAAAGGGGTTCTCTACAATCTTGTCTCAGGAATAAATACTCTGGGGGACTCCTTCGATTCAGCTGTTTGCTCCTACGGAGACGCGACGGGAATAAGATGGCACATGAGTTTGCAACCTTTAGACCTATTTTTCATTCAACCTTTTTTTTTATCTTTTCAAGAACTTCCGGATAATGTCGTATTGAAGGAAATGGAATGAGTTTGATGGTTTGCTGCTCAAAAAAATATTTAGGTCCTTATTAAACATGTGTACATGTATTATTATTTATTAGATACTATTGTATCAAATAATAATACCTATTTGGTATTTTTAGTGCATTTTGAGTAATTTGTTCCTACTATATACATACCAGCTTTTTGGAAACTATGCTAATGAAAATTATGCTAATGGAAAACAGTTTTGGAAAATATATATACATTTAGAAGAAAAATGAAAAATGTGTGATTCTTGACGTTTTAAATTGTCATTGACATTTCAACTTTTTGGTGCTAAACAAATTCCCGACGTTTTTTAATGTCAAGGAAAAGGCGGGATGTGATGGTTAAAAAGCGGGAGAGATGAAATGAAAAACGTCGCCAATATAACATTGGCGATTAAAAACGTAGAAAATTTCCACGTTTAAAAACGTCGGCCATTTCTCGCTTTGGCATTTGCGACGTTTTTTAAAACGTCGAGACATTTTCATTATGAAATCAAACAAAAAAAGAGATAATTTCATTAGTTGTTGTGAGCTGAACCTGCCATGTTTTACAGTAACTTTTATATCAATTTCTGTATACATTGCATTCATTTGGGTTTAGATAGTACAGAATCTATGTAGTTTATGTTTATTTACCAAATTATGGAATCTACACCAGTTTCTGTTTAATTCGCAGAAATCGAGGCATTTTACAGCAATTCTACAGAAGGTCGGAAAAGCTCGGAAAACCACTACAGAAGTCCAAGGTCAAAGCAACGGAACCAGTCTGAGAGTCAAGGCTACTCGGTCTCGAGTAGGCCTTACTCGACATAGACGAGCCTGTCCGAGCAGCTTGGTCGAGCAGAGCCTGATCGAGCAAGCCAGACCAACCCGGCTCCGGACCCTACTCGATCTCGACAAGCCTTAGTCGAGATCGACGAAGCCCAGACACCCCACCAGGAGTCGACAAGGAGAGAAGCCGAGGACGACCAGGCAGGACTCGCTGCCAGCGACTCGACTCGCTGCAGCGGACCGTTCGCTGCCCCGGAAAAACTCGCTGCCAGCGGAAGAGGCAACTCGCGGAAGCGGAAAGGAAGGACACCGCTCTAGTCGATCTCGAGGTCGACTAGGGCTTGTCGAGATCGACGAGCGCCCGAGCCCAGATCCGGAGTCCATCGAGTAGAGCAACTCGAGAAGACCTAGTCGGCAAGCCAGACTACTCGAGGTCGACTAGGGCTTGTCGAGATCGACGAGCACCTGAGGAGCCTTGTCCGAGCCTTGTCGAGAAGAGCCACCCGAGGAAGCCTAGTCGATGATCAGTCATACTCGACATCGACGAGAGCTTATCGAGGTCGACGAGAGCCCAGTGAGTCAAGTCCGAGCACATCGAGTAGATCTAGCCGAGGAGGTCCAGTCGACGAACCACCCTACTCGAGGTCGACGAGCCGTGGTCGAGGTCGAGTAGACCAGATTCCAAAAACTTATCGACGAGACATGTCCGAGTAGAATTGAGATTCCTTGGGCGCGATGGAGTCGATTTAGCCGAAGATCTATCCGATTCCATCAAGTCTATCCATGGGAGACAAGATCTATCAACATCATGAAGACCTACCTTATTTAGTTTTATCCTTTCCTTTTAGATTTATTTCTTTAAAACAATTTATTTATCCTTTCAAGCTTTAGATATAATTTTAGATAGAGATAGATATATTCTTTCCTAGATTAGCTAGGGAAGGAAGCCTATAAATAAAGCCCTAGGGGGCTCAGTTTTATTAATTCCAGATCACAATTCCAAGTCACACACAATTCAATTCTAGTAGAGTAGTTTAGGAGTTCTAAGGTTTTTAGGGTTTTGGCTTTCTGCGAAAGTTGATTGCCAGGATTGTAAAAGGCTTTGAATTTAGTTTAATGCAAGTTTCTTTTTATACATCAATGTCTGCAATTGCGATGAGGCGTGAGTAGTCCACCCACTTCTGGGGCTGGGGTGAGCCCGACGGTGGCCATGTGAGGCGATGCGATAAAGGTCAGATCTTTTTGTGCGATTCATCTTCTATCCCTATGAGCATGATTCTTTTGCGAGAGTTGAAGGTGATCCTTGTTTGTGTTATTGAAGCGAAAGTGATCTTAATGCAACTTGGATTAATTATGTGAAAAAGGGTTAGTAACAATTAGGGTTTATGCGAAAGCCTCTATATGCCTATTTGTTAATGACGAAAGTTATTTGATGGAAAGCATGATCTTTTGTGCCTTTATGTGTTGCTTTGCATAGTTATCGTTGTGGTATTGAAACCCTGGCCTTGGAAGTCTTTTAGCATATTGAGTTTATTTCTGTCAAAAAATCTGAGTTTGGGTTCGAATTCTGCAATTTATATTTTCTGTCTTTCTTGACGACATAGAGTGGTGCTTTGTCGAGATCGAGTAAGCTGTGGTCGATCTCGAGTAGGACTGGTCTAGGTCGAGTTGAAGTTTTCTCTGTTGTCGTCGATTTTCACTTTCTGAAGTTTCTGTTTTTCTGCCTTTGTCGATCTCGAGGAGCTTGTAGTCAAGATCGACCAGTGCTTTGCTTTGCTTTGTTTCGATTTGTCTTTTCCTGTTTTGCTTGTTCTTTGCTTTTGTTTTAGTTGCCCTTGCCGGGTTTATTTGTTTCTTTCTTTTCTGTGTTTCTGTCTTTTCTGCTGCTTTGCCTGTGAGAATTTACAGCTACCTAAGAACTGCTGACGTGCTTCCTCGTGGATTCGATCCTGACTTTTCTCTTACTACAACGGGAGGAAGTCTTGTATTTATTTGCTGAGACAGGGAAGTCAATCTGAACCTTATTTTATATCTATTTCATACTTGACACATCCTCCTGCAACAACATTAGTATAGCCACTCATTCAAGACTAACGAAGTGAGAAAAGAAATATTTTCGATTTAAATCTTTTTCTTTGTTATCAAAATAATTTAGGGCTCGTTTGGTTTAAATTGTGGAAAGGTAAACGGAAAGAAATTGAGTGTAGTCCATTTATAGTTGTGGAAAGGTAAACGGAAAGAAATTGAGTGTAGTTCATACAAAAATTTATGTTTTAAATTGGTTTTGTTCATCCTATCTTATTTTTCATACAAAATATAGCATTATTCTCTTATCTATACATATTTTCCTATCCAAAATTTATATTCATTCCGTTTACCTTCCATACTTATACCAAACGAGCCTAAAGAGGGAAATAACAACAAGAAGCTAGAATAGCAAAAATGAATCCGTAAGTTTTTTCCATTTTCTTTAGCGGAATCGGAAAAGTTAAAAATGCCTTTCTTTTCTAATTGTACAAAAGATTGTAAGTTAATTAGTATCCTTGAATAGAACAATTATGTACCAAAAACATGCAAAATATAATAAAAACATATCTTAATTGACAATGGATGGTGTATGGTCAATTGGTGACAGTTTGATTGAATCAATTTACCACACAAGATGAAGACATTTCATTCGGCAACGTCTAGTCTGGGAGACATGCCCTCACCCCCTCTTGTCCTTTTTTCTATCTTACACCAATAAAATTCCAACAAACATCAAACATGATATGCACCTTGGGCTACTTATGGATTTATGTTTTTTAATTGCTTCGATCATTATTTATCAGTTAATCACTAGCTGTCTCAAAGCTAAATAAAATTACTAAAAGTGATTAGCAATGATTAAAGCAAAATTACGCAAGTTGGTGTACGTGTCTAATGGCCATTGTCTCAATTCAACCAAACCGTGCCTCTTAATTTATGTGATTAATTTGGTTTAAGCCACTACACAAATCGGCATCAAAGTTTTCCCTAATTAATCATTTCGTTAAAGATAGAGAGATGAGAGATCCCTCTCGACTATGTTCTTTAAAGTGTTACCGATCAATGATCATCTCTTTTGTGTTTCGAAGATGGGGGGTTTCTTTATTCGAATTCGTGTTGTTCTATCATTGGTTGAATTGGTTGCATCTTAGGGTATGTATGTCTCTAGACACGAAATCAGAATTACAATCTTGAGTAGGTTGAATTTGTGATATAATTTTATTCAGAATTGGTGTTGTTGCATCAGTGGTTGCATCAAATTGTGCCTCTTTCACTCCCCTTTTTTACTCTCTACCAACTGTGGCAGTCAGAGGCGGAGCTAGGGGTTCTAGGGGATCACGTGACCCCTCCTCATCCGGTAAATTACCTAGGTGTATTCTTCTCATCGATAGCTTCGTTTTGATATATAATACGGCCTAATCCGATATCTGAGTAAAAAGTTATGAATGTTTTAAAATTATAGCAGTATTAATCACTTTAGTTTTATTTCAATATACTATAATACTTTAATATTTTACTTAAATTGACATTCACATATTATAATTCATCTCGAGAGCGTCGAAATCATAGGTTATATTACTTATTTTGAAAATATGGTAAGAAGTTACGCAAATTTAAATTTTGTATATCTAGATATACATTATTACATGTTAATAATATATACAATGTTTATTTATTGCGTTTTATATCTTTATTTTTTCGTTTTTTAACCTTATTTTCGGTTTATATATTTGTAGTATTTTCGAAACCATAGGGTGACACTAATTTGTACTATCGAACAACTTGTGTTTTACGATTTTTTCTCAATCTTATTGTCGACTACTATGGTGACCCACCGCTCAAAACTTTCTGGCTCCACCCTTGGGGTATGTTGTATCATTCACCAGCCCACCCCACCCCTAGACCTAAATTTATGTTTCATTTATTTATTTGTATAAAATGGGTAAGAAATCAAATAATCTAGGAATTATATATATAAAATAGTATTATCTTGATTTGGTTGTAGTTTGTGAAGCAGGGAAAATCTGCACCTCCTAAGCCTAACTGCCTGATATATACTGTACAACGCAGGGCAAGGGACAAATACATACTTTTTAAGTATTTAAGAATCCAAAATATAATACAAAAAAGTAAGAAGCTTACCCACATTGAAGCACACATTATATAAAATAGGGATATATAAATCAAGAGGGTCACATCTATTCTTTTCCAAGTGATCACCTATATATACTTATCGATCCGTTAAGTGATTAATATCATATAATAAACAACTTCTAGAATTTAATCTAAAATATATATGTATTCACAGTTGATCATGATCAGTTGAAGTCTTGAAGAGTACTATCAGTCTTATGAGAGTGGCCGGTACTGTTATGTTTTTGGGGAGATTTGTGATCGATCGATGTGAGAGGATATGATGGTCAATTTTCATAATATATTCATTTTCTATGTTTGGGAAATTATTTGATTTCAAAGCGCCGGCTAGAATTGAAAGATACGGAGTAAGTTAATTAGTTAATAGTCAATTTTCACAATTAATATGCATATATATAATCCGTCATTTCATCAATAAGTGTTGTTTGACTTTTCAGCACGTTTTTTAATGAGCTAAAAACTATAATTATAAAATTATATAAAAAAATAATTAAATTTTTTTTATTTTATATAGTTTTTAGCTTTTTAAAAAACGTGACAAAAATTCAAACGACATTTCTGAACGGAGACTTGTCAAAGGTCAAAGCTAATTAAGGATATATGTATAAACAAATGATTTTACATGATAGTTTGGTAGTAAGCTAAGGCAAGTTTGGTAGCTAGTTGATGAATGACAATCATGAGTAAGTCCCCAACGTAGGCTGTAAGTGGGACAGTTAGTTGGCCAATTCCTAATTGAGTGCGCGCCCAACTTAGCTTTCATGCCTTTTTTTTGTTTGGATGAAGGGTAAAAAAATGTGTGGATATATTTATGTTGGTAGAAAGGGAAGGATTAGGATCTGATGGAGTAGCAATTAAAACAATTTTTCTCACTATTGGTTTTCTTTAGTAGATATTAGACATTTAATACTATCCATCTATGAAAATTTAACATCAATTGATTCATGGGCACATTTATTTATTACGCTGTAATTTATGAATAAATTTGGAACATTAGATTAAACAGATTATTAACCAAGATCTATAATGAAATTTTGAAAAGGAAAATTATTCTCCTGAAACAATATAATTATTCGTATATATAGCTCATACGAATAATCGATCATGTACGTTGTAATAAACAAATAATTTATATATATGAAAAGATTGTTAATACATATGAATAATTAATACGTAACTCATGGTATAAAATTTGCAGTTTATTTGACTTAAATAGGTGATTTAGGGAGACGATTGAAATGTTTGAGTAAGTTATCGTTTCAATATTTTTGGGAAGCTCTTTGCACCTCCCATGTTTATGGATACTAGGGCTGGGCAAAATATAGACCGGACCGGAATCGGACCGGGACCAGACCGGAATTTACGGTCTTTGGATCGGACCGGAACATTACGGTCTGGTCCGCGGTCCAACATATTGCCAAAGCCGGTTTACGGTCCAAACCCGGGACCAGACCGGAATTTCCGGTCCGGATCGGAATTGGACCGTAAACCTGCTTTATTAAAAAAAAAAAAAAGACGTAAAAGTTGAAGAAAGAAATAAACCCTATTTCTTCAAAAATCAAAACAGGTAAGCGGCCGCTTTCTTGTTCTTCTCAGTCTCACACTCTCACGTCTCACCTGCGCTCGGTCCTCCAGTTAAGAAGTTTCTCCATCCTCAGACCTCGGCGCTCGGACCTCGGCTCTCGGCCCTCGGCGCTCGGCGACAGCCCTCTACAGTCTTCACTCTCTTGAGTCCTGACAGTAAGTCTTCCCGACGTTATTTCAATTGTAGATCTAGGATTTTTTGTATATTTTGACCTATTAATGTTGATTTTAGTATAGATTTTGAGAAATTATACATATTCTAGCCTAACATTGAAGAATCTTCCCCCAATTTTAAATCTAGGGTTAAGAAATTTCAATTTGTATTTTGTAGTATTTAGATCTAGATGCGATTTTAAAGGTGAGGTTTAGAGAAATTTCAATTTGTATTTTGAAGGGGCTGCTGTAAATAGGTTAAGGGGGCTGCTGTAAATAGCTACTGTAAATTGTAAAATACAGCAGCCTTTGGCCCTCTACTGTCATACTTATCGGTCCTAACGACTACCGTAAAAACAGCTACTGTAAAAAGTTGTCGTACAAACGGTCCAAACGGTTCTTACGGTCTGCGGACCGGAAAGACCGGGACCATATTGTGAAATATATGATCAAAGATTTCTTTTATACTGCAACAGCAGCAAAGTAATGTAAAATGCAAAGGAAGAATTTGTGTAAATTCAGTGATGAAGCATCACTGTTTCATTGGACTAGAAATGGAAATCTGAGCAGAGGCGGCAGGAGATCTTACTCCCTTTCATCAATCCATAAAACCCTACAAAATCAGTGATTGAGTCCAGCTTATATAGCATGGAATACTCATCAATGATTGGATGATCACAAGAGGACAAAAGTGCAGCTGTAAGCTGTCCTTATTACAGCAGAAATGACAGTAAAATGCAGCTCAAATGAAAATGAAATGAAGGTGAAAGTAAGGACTAAGTATGAGCTAATGATCACAGCAATATGATCAATGTATGCATCCAAAGATGCATGATCATAACTTTCACATCCCCCCCTCAAGTTGGGTTTGTTGAGAATCCTACAAGACCCAACTTGAGAGAGAAGAATAAGTGTTGTTTCTCTCCCAAAGGTTTGGTGAGTACATCAGCAAGTTGCACTCCTGTTTTGACATGCTGGGGATGAACAAAACCTGATACCAGATATTGTCTTATGAAGTGGCAATCAATCTTCAAGTGTTTGGTTCTTTCATGGAACACTGGATTTTCTGCTATATGGATGGCTGATCTGTTATCACAGTATAGAGGAATAGGTTTAGGAACATCAATATCCAGTGCTTCAAGTATGCCATCCACCCAAATAAGCTCACTAGTGGTAGTAGACATGCTCTTGTACTCAGCTTCAGCAGAGGACTTTGAGACAGTATTTTGTTTCTTAGTTTTCCAAGAGATCAAGCTATCTCCTAAGAAGACACAATATCCTGTCAATGACTTTGCACTGAACTGGCAAGTTCCCCAATCAGCATCACAATAAGCTGATAAATTCAGTAATGATGAGCTATTATAAAAGAGACCAACAGCCAGAGTCCCTTTCAAGTATCTCACAACATGCAAGGCAGCTTCATAGTGAGGGATTCTAGGCTCAGTCATGAACTGACTTAGATGCTGGACAGCATAGGTAATATCTGGCCTAGTAAGGTTAAGGAATAATAACCTCCCTATCAGTCTTCTGTAGACTTCAGGATCAATCATAACTTCTCCTTCATCAATAGATAATTTCAATCCCCTTGGAAGAGGAAAAATTGCTGGCTTGCAGTCTAATAAGTGACAATCAGATAAAATGTCAATGACATATTTCCTTTGATGAAGGTGAGTGCCAGAGGCATTTCTAGAGATCTCCAAGCCAAGGAAGTATCTGGCATGACCCAAGTCCTTGATGGTGAAGGCATGATGCAGAGCCAGTTTGGTTTGATTGATGCAATCCTCATCATCTCCAGTCAACAATAAATCATCTACATAGACAAGAGCTGTCACTATACCAGTTTTCACTCTCTTCACAAAGAGAGAATAATCACCTAGGCACTGCACATATCCTAGGCCAGTAAGAAACTTGCAGAGCTCAACATTCCATTGCCTGGATGCCTGTTTAAGTCCATAGAGAGACTTCCTGAGTCTGCATACTTGGTGTGGGTTAGACAGATTGTAACCTTCAGGTGGTTGCATGAAAACTTCTTCTTCTAGATGTCCATGCAAGAATGCATTGTTCACATCCAGCTGATGTAGAGGCCAGTTCTTAGAAGTTGCTAAAGCCAATATCAATCTCACAATACTGAACTTAGCAACAGGAGAGAAGGTGTGTTTGAAATCCTTCCCCTTTATCTGGTTATAGCCTTTAGCAACTAACCTTGCCTTAAATCTTTCCACAGAGCCATCAGGTCTGTATTTGATTTTATACACCCATTTGCTTCCTATGGCTTTCTTCCCTGGAGGAAGATCCACCATCTCCCAGGTTTCATTTGCTTCTAGAGCTTCAATTTCATCTTTCATAGCCTGTACCCAGTGATTCTCCTTAACTGCATGCTTGTAGTGTACAGGTTCATGTATATCTGCCATAAGTGCAAATGAAGAAATAAACTTGGGGTCTCTGTCATGAGACTGATCAAGACAAGTGGCAAGGAAGCTTTGTGAATGGGAAGATTCACTTCTTCTATTTTGACAAATAAAATCCTGCAGGTGTTTTGGTTTGGTTACATTCCTTGATGATCTTCTCAAGGGAGGAAATTCAACCATATCATCAAGGAAGTTAGGACTATGTGTTTGGGCATGTGTCTGGGTATGTGTTTGAGGAGATGGTAAAGAGGGACTATGTGTTGTTGAAGAAGTAGTTGTGTCTGGGACTACCTCATCAACAAAGCTGTGTGTTGGACTTGGTGGATTTGGAATAAAGGAATGAATATAATGTGGTTGGTTACTGTCATCTGTAGCAGGATTTACAAGAGGTAAGGGTGTGTATTCATGAATAATTGGTGTTGGATGCTGTAGCTTCTCTTCCTTAAAGGGAAACATTTTTTCCTGAAAAATCACATCTCTGCTTATGAATGTGATTTTTGATTCAATATCCCAGACTTTATAAGCTTTCTGACCATGTGGATAGCTAAGAAAAATGCATCTCCTCCCCTTAGCAGACATCTTGTCCTTCCCAGGTTGGTTCAATGAAGCATAGCACAGGCATCCTGGCACCCTCAACTCATCATAAGTTGCAGATTTTTTTAATAATACTTCATATGGAGATTTCCAGTTCAAGACTTCAGTAAGCAGTTTATTGATCACATAAGTAGCAGAGAGAATGCACTCTCCCCAAAACTTGATTGGTAATCCAGCATGCAGCCTCATGCTTCTTGCAGTTTCTACAAGATGCCTGTGTTTCCTCTCCACTCTTCCATTCTGCTGTGGAGTATAAGGTACAGTCTTTTCATGAATGATACCTTTCTCAGCAAATAGCTCTTGGCACTGCCTTGATGTAAACTCTGTGCCATTATCTGTTCTTATGCATTTCACACCACATTCAAATTGATTTCCCACATAAGCTAGGAAATCTGTAATGGTTTTGAATACCTGCATTTTATTTTTTAGCAGAAATGTCCAAGTAATTCTTGAACAATCATCTAAGATGGTTAAAAAATACTGGAAGCCATTGTAAGTCAAACTCTTGTATGGACCCCATAGGTCCATATGTATAAGATCAAAAGGCTTGTCTGCCTTGCTCAAACTTCTTTCAAAAGGAATCCTGTGAAGTTTGCATAAAGCACAAGTATCACAATGAAAGTTTTCCAAATCTGTCTGCCTCACAAACTGCAATTGTCTCATCTTTGAAACTGAACTGTGTCCAAGTCTAGCATGTGTTACATCTAAATCACAGCTAGCTTTATTACAAGAAACTAAAGGTAAATCATAAAACTTCTTCTTGACTCCCCAGCTCTTAGCTTGATCCACTGATAACACCTTATATAGTCCATGTCTTCTTTCTCCAGATAGCTTCACTTCCTTAGTTCCAGGGTCCTGAATATAACAAGATGTACGAGTGAATACAGCAATCAGATCATTATCATCTAATAATCTCCCAACTGATAATAAGCTATGCTTGAAGTTTGGCACCAGTAGTATATCATTCAACCATATAGTGTCATTTATCTGTAATCTCCCTGATTCAGTAACTGACTTCACAGTGCCATCAGGTAGCCCTATAAGCACAGGTTTACTGAGTCTCATTCTTTCATGAGAAAAGAGATCAATAGGCATCATGTGATCACTGGCTCCTGTATCTACAATCCATTCATCTCTGGCTTGTAAAGACAAGTTAACAGAACTAGCATAGGTTAATAGATTACCTGCAAAATTGGCATATGCATTCTCTGTTTTCCCTTTGCCTTTCATCCTCTTAAGCACTTCTTGGTACACAGCATTCACCATGGCATTGTCAACTTGTCCATCTGTGTTTCCTGAGCTCTCCTCAAGAGGGCTATTCATCATTCCTCCATTCATTGATCCTGCTGCATTTGCTGAACTCTTCCCTGGTTGGATGTTCCTTTGGCTCTCCTTCAATTCTTTGAACCAATCTGGCACACCATGCAGCTTAAAGCATTGATCAGCTGTATGACCTTTCCACCCACAGTGGGTACATTTAGAGGCCTGCTTGATTCTCTTCAGTTCTTTCCAATCCCTTTTCTGACCTTGTGCACCAAAGGATGCACTGTTTTGAGTGTAGGATCCACTTCCTTGACCACTGTAGGACTGATTCCCCTGAGTAGACTGGTAGCTCTTGTTGGCAGCAAAAGTACTAGCATCAGTCATGCTATTGAGACCACCACTAGATGTTCCACTTCCCATGTCAACCTGCTGCAGAATATAGTAACCCTTGCCCACAGTTGGCAAAGGATCCATAGCCAAGATAGAGTTCCTGGCTGCATCATAACTGTCATTCAGGCTTGCCAACAACTGCATCAGTCTATTTCTGTCTTCCATCTCATTGATCTGTTTGGCCAGGTTACATCCACAGTTCTTCATAGCTCCACAAGAACATTCAGGCTTCCTCTCTAACACTTGGAGCTCATCCCAGTGCTTCTTCAAAGTATTAAACAAGTCTGCAAGATTCATACTCCCCTGGCTCACATTGTTAAGCTTCTTCTTTATACGAAAAATTAAGGGAGCATTGATCTGATTGTACCTTTCCACTATTTCATCCCATAGCTCTCTAGTTGATTCAACACACATCAAACTCTCAGCAATATTCTTATTCATAGAGTTTAATATCCAACATCTCACCATGAAATCTGCCCTTATCCACCTCTGAAGATTCATCCCTTCAGCAGTGGGTTTAGCACAGCTCCCAGTAATAAACCCAAGTTTGCATTTGGCTCCCAACGCCATTGTAATCCCTCTACTCCAAGTCATGAAGTTTGTTCCATCAAAGAGAACAGCTACTAGTTGAGACCCTGGATGGTCTGAATTAGATAGAAATAAAGGATCATTCAAGTTACCTTGATTGTTGACATCTACTTCTGTTGGAACAACAACACTATCTGGATTTGCCATCTTCTTCCTTGCTTAATCAATGCGGAATTCTTCAGATCGTGAGCCTAAGCTCTGATACCATGTGAAATATATGATCAAAGATTTCTTTTATACTGCAACAGCAGCAAAGTAATGTAAAATGCAAAGGAAGAATTTGTGTAAATTCAGTGATGAAGCATCACTGTTTCATTGGACTAGAAATGGAAATCTGAGCAGAGGCGGCAGGAGCTCTTACTCCCTTTCATCAATCCATAAAACCCTACAAAATCAGTGATTGAGTCCAGCTTATATAGCATGGAATACTCATCAATGATTGGATGATCACAAGAGGACAAAAGTGCAGCTGTAAGCTGTCCTTATTACAGCAGAAATGACAGTAAAATGCAGCTCAAATGAAAATGAAATGAAGGTGAAAGTAAGGACTAAGTATGAGCTAATGATCACAGCAATATGATCAATGTATGCATCCAAAGATGCATGATCATAACTTTCACACATATTTATCGGTCCCGGTCCGATCCGCGGTCCAAGATTCAAAAAATTACGGTCCATCGGATCGGACCAGGACCGGAATGTCCGGTCCGGTCCAGACCGGTTGATCAGCCCTAATGGATACGGATGGTATGTATCACTATTCGAAACCATACTAATATAAAGTGTGGTTTGAATGTGGTAGGCAAATGCCAACTTACAAAAATCAAGAAAAAGAGAATTAAGATCAAAGATAGGAGATGACATGACGTCCCATTTTCAGTCCAATCTTCAACTTCTTTTTCTCCAAAGTCAGACATCATCATCTTTCCCAAATTGCAAAGACCCATTAATACTTACAGTAAAGTCGTTCACTTTGCCTAACTTCAACATTACGAAGCCACAAATTAATGAAATGCATTTTACGCGAGTAGATATTTGAGGCTAATATATGAGTACATGCGTTGTAAGTCCAGCACATAATAAAAAAAAAACGTATAGTGAACAACTGATCGGTGGTTAGACTGAAGGGTTGGCGATAATGAAGAAGCAATGAAGAAGACAATTGGGGAAGGGCTAAAAACGTCAATTTTGAGGAAAACGATCTTACGGAAATACGAGGTATGCGTAGACGCAGGGGAATGGAGAAATGACGTCAGGTAGGGTTCTTGATAAGATGCAACCTGATGCTGACACGTGGCTCAATCGTACGCCGACAAAAGCATGGGCCCCCACCCACAGTCCCAGTGTTTTCTAAAATTTGGGCTTTTTTCTGATTGGCTCGGACCTTGACAATCGTGGGAGACAAGATGGGCCCTACCCCCATCTGTTGGATTTACACGCCCAAAAGCCGAAAGGCCCAAATTGATTGCCCTGTAGGCCCCTCCGTCTCTGCCTAGCACGGGCTGACCGAATCTCCAGGCCCCTCTTCGGCCCCTCCCCCCATCTTTTTTTTTTTTATTATTTTCATAACATACATTTTCATTTTTGAAAGGTTAAAAATAAAAATAAAAAAGGAACGAGAATAAACAGCTTTTTTTACAAGTCGACGCGTGTGAGACTGTGAGATTGATCCGCCCGAGGGCTGGGTAATAAGCTGATGAATGAATATTTCTATTGTCAATTGATTTTTCCGATAAAACATTATCATTCTAATATATACTCCATCCGATCCAAAAAAATTGTCGTTTGATTTTTTAACACGTATTTTAAGGAGCTAAAAACTATATAAAATATCAACTTTGTTAAAATATTTTTTTTACAACTTAATATTTGTTGGTAATAAGTATTAGATTATAAAAAAATAATAATAAAAAAGTTAATATATTATATAGTTTTTAGCTCCTTAAAATACGTGTTAAAAAGTCAAACGACAACCTTTTTGGATCGGAGGTAGTATTAGGTAAATCAATACTACCTCCGTTCGGAAAAACTTGACACTTTACTATTCATGCACGCTTTTTTAGGGGATAAAAACTATATAAAGTATCTAGTTTTTTTAATAATTTTTTTAACAATTTCGTAGTTATTATTGATAAGTACAAACTTGTTAAAAAAAATTTATAAAAAAATGAATATTTTATATAGTTTTTATCGTTCTAAAAAAACGTGCATTAATAGTAAACGACAAGTTTTGTCGAACGGATGGAGTATATATTGATTTAATGGTTAGAATAAATATTTATAAGAAAATAGAAGGTGATGAGAAAAAAACTCCCTCTATACACATACAAGGTGTTTGTTATGGATGATTGGAAACCAAGGAGCTAAAAGTCTCCCATACATAGGTCAAAAGCCTCGGAGACTTTCGAGTGTAGAAGTTTGAAGAACTTGAAAGGTTTGAGAATCTAGGTTTGAGAACTTGAAAGATCGGAGAAAATTAAAGATAGGAGTTCATATATATATATATATATATATATCTTTGACTCAAAATGAGACAAGCCCAATCAATATAAATAAAAAAGTTTAAGAATATAAAGGCAACCCAAAGTTGTTATTTTAAAATTCTTATTGATAGATTACATAGGTTTCATATTGTATAGTGGGCTAAAAGCCCGTTAAGGCCCAATACCCGTGTATCCTATATATATGTTATATCAATGAATGGAAACCCTCGAGGAGGACTTTACATCAATTCCGCTATTCTACATGGTATCACAGCCTTTTCTTCCTAACGGAACCCTAAATTGATCCTCCCTCTTCCTCCGACCTTCCTCCTCACCGCCGCCTCTCCGGCCCCTGCTCTCGACAACACCGCGCACAGCGACACCGCCGCCTTCTCCCTCTCCAAGGCCACCGTCGCCGGATCCGCCATCCTCGGATCCCCTGCACCGCCACCCTTCCCCCTCCCTCTCTCGGCCCGCGTCGTCCCCAAGCGCGCCCGCGGCAGCTTCAGCGCGCCCGCGCCGTCCCCAACGCGCCCGTGCCGTCCCCGCGTCTTCCCCAGCGCCCGAGCCGTCCCCAACGCGCCCGCGCAAGGCCACCCTCCCGCGTCGTCCCCATGCATCCATACTCTACCTCTCGACATGCCGGCCCTCACGCCTGTCTGACATCGCCTGATCCAGGCTATGTTCCGCCAGCTCTGCATCACGCCGTCTCCTCTACGCAGTAGACATCTTCAGATTCTTCTTGGTACATGGACACTCGTGCCACCTCTCACATGACGAACTCCTCAGGTAACCTCTCCTCTATTTCTTTTAAGGGCCCTGCCCCCTCTATTATCGTCGGAAATGGTGGTCGTCTTGCTACTTCGGGTATTGGCCACGCCAATTTACAGACCCCAACCCACCCACTACACCTCAACAATGTCCTTATTGCCCCAAAGATTATCAAAAACCTTATCTCTGTCCGTCGGTTCACTACTGACAACAACGTTTCCCTTACGTTTGATCCCTATGGTTTCTCTGTCAACGATCTTACTACGGGGGTTACTCGCATGAGATGTAACAGCACCGGGGAGCTCTACCCTGTCACACCACCTCCTGCGTCCCGTCAATCATGTCCGGTCGCCCTCTCGGCATCGTCGTCCAGCCTCTGGCATGCACGCCTGGGTCATCCCGGCGCTGCCGTTCTAGATGTCCTCCGTTCCCAGAACCTTGTCACATGTACTAAAGACCCACGCTCTGGCTTATGCTCTTCCTGCCAACTAGGCAAACATGCCAGACTGCCGTTTCAACGGTCTTTGACCTCTACTCTTGCTCCATTTGATATCATTCACAGCGACATTTGGACCTCTCCCGTGCCTAGCAAGGAGGGTCACAAGTACTACCTCTTGTTTCTGGATGATTACACTCATTACTTATGGGTCTTCCCGTTGCATTTCAAGTCCCAAGTGTTTCCTATTTTTGCCAGATTCCATACCTACATCAAAACACAATTCCACATGTCCATCAAATGTTTCCAATGTGACAATGGTTGTGAATTTGACAACAGAGACTTTCACTCCTTCTTTGCCGCCAATGGGATCTCATATCGCTTGTCTTGCCCCTATACTTCTCAGCAGAATGGCAAGGCAGAAAGAATCATCAGAACCATTACCAACATGATGCGCTCTCTCCTCTTCCACGCATCTATTCCCCTTCCCTATTGGCCTCACGACTTATCCACCACATGTTATCTCCTAAACATTCTCCCTTCCACTACCATGCAAAATCGCTCGCCAGCTCAGACTCTTTATTACGCCAGCCTAGGTATGATCACCTTCGTACCTTTGGTTGCTTATGCTTCCCTAATCAGTCATCCACTGCCCCCCACAAGCTTCACCCTCGTTCCACCCCTTGTGTCTTTCTTGGCTACCCGTCTGATCATCGCGGTTACATTTGCCTCGATATCAAGACTCACAAGATCATTCTCTCTCGTCATGTCACCTTTGATGAGTCGCGATTTCCCTTCGCGTCTCCCACACCCCCTGTGTCGTCCACAGAGTCTGAGTCGTCTTTCCCTCACTTCATTCTTCCCCAGAGCTCTCCCGGTGCTCCTGCGTCTCCCCCTCCCCCACCTCCCCCGCCACCATCCATCACCAGACCTCACACCCGCAGCGTCTCCGGTGTCTTTAGACCCCGACATATCGTCTCCATGACCGCCGCCCATCACCCCGCTATACACCCCACCTCCACTCCACCAACATCAGCGCCTCCCCTACGCCCGGCGCCCGCCGCAACCCACTTTGCAGCACCCGCCGCAAGAACCTCGCCCCTGGCGGCTCCCCTACGCGCGCCCGCGCCACAGGTTGGCGCGCCCGCGTCCCAGGTTGGCGCGCCCGCGTCCCGTGCTGGCGCGCCCGCGCCCCAGGTTGGCGCACCCGCGTCCCGTGCTGGCGCGCCCGCGCCCTTAGCCTCTCCTACCCCCGTCTTTCCCGACTCCCTTTCACCCTCTGCCTCCACCCAGACCTCCCTCTCCCCCGTTCCCACCTCCCACAAAACAGCCCTCCTAGACCCGAATTGGCAGGCGGCTATGCTCGACGAATACAGGGCCCTTACGAAGAATGGTACTTGGGTTCTTGTGCCTCGCCCTCCTGAGGCGAACGTCATTCGCTGTATGTGGCTCTTCCGTCACAAGTTCCGCTCTGATGGGACATTGGAGCGCTACAAGGCACGTCTGGTGGTTAACGGTAGATCTCAACAGGCCGGTATTGATTGTGATGAGACCTTCAGCCCTGTGGTCAAGCCTGCCACTATCCGAGTGGTCCTGAGTCTGGCGCTGTCACGCAACTGGGGCATCCATCAACTGGATGTCAAGAACGCCTTCCTGCATGGTCATCTGAATGAGACGGTTTACATGTTTCAGCCTCCGGGGTTTGCTGATGCTGAGCGTCCAAAGCATGTCTGTCTCCTCAAGCGCTCTCTGTATGGTCTGAAACGGGCTCCACGGGCATGGTTCCAGCGGTTTGCCTCTCATCTGCTCCGCTTGGGTTTCACTGGCAGCCGATCGGATACGTCTCTGTTTATCTACCGCAGAGGCTCGGACTTGGCTTTCCTGCTGCTCTATGTCGACGACATCATTCTCACCGCCTCTTCTGATGCTCTTCGAACGTCCATCATCTCGAGGCTGAGTGCGGAATTCGCCATGTCTGATCTAGGTCCGCTGTCTTACTTCTTGGGAGTTGCTGTTCAGCGGCATGCGTCTGGTCTCTTTCTCTCACAGAGTAAGTATGCTGCTGAGATTGTTGCTCGGGCTAAGATGGTCAACTGTAATCCCGTCGCCACCCCAGTCGATACATCCAACAAGCTCAGTGCTCATTCTGGTCCTCTGGTTGACGATCCGACATTGTATAGGAGCCTCGCTGGTGCTCTTCAGTATCTCACTTTCACCAGGCCTGATATCAGTTATGCCGTTCAGCAGATCTGCTTGTTCATGCATGCCCCTAGGGAACCTCACTTTCAGGCTTTGAAGCGGATCATTCGGTACATCAGCGGCACACTTGAGCTCGGCACCACCATCACTCCTTCCTCTAAGCTTGACCTTGTGGCTTACACGGATGCGGATTGGGGTGGTTGTCCGGACACCCGTCGCTCCACGTCTGGTTACTGTGTCTTCCTCAATGACACTCTTGTGTCCTGGTCAGCTAAGCGTCAGTCCGTCGTGTCTCGCTCCAGCGCTGAAGCCGAGTACAGGGGCGTTGCCAACGTCGTCTCCGAGTGCTCTTGGCTCCGCAATCTCCTGCTTGAGCTACGATGCCCCTTGCAGAAGGCCACTCTGGTCTACACTGATAACGTCTCCGCCGTCTACCTGGCTAGCAACCCAGTCCAGCATCAACGCACGAAGCACATTGAGCTTGATCTCCACTTCGTCCGGGACAAGGTTGCCATTGGACATGTCCGCGTTCTACATGTCCCGTCCTCCTATCAGTACGCTGATATATTCACCAAGAGTTTACCTAGACAATTGTTCATTGATTTTCGTTCCAGTCTCACTGTACGGACACCTCCCGTTTCGACTGCGGGGGTTTGATAGATTACATAGGTTTCATATTGTATAGTGGGCTAAAAGCCCGTTAAGGCCCAATACCTGTGTAACCTATATATATGTTATATCAATGAATGGAAACCCTCGAGGAGGACTTTACATCAATTCCGCTATTCTACACTTATTTTAATACATCATCTATATACATAGGAAGTATAAAAGATTGGATAAGATAGTTATACTTGATATAAATATCGAATTTTGAAACAAATGTGAAACTCTTAAATCTTGAATAGGTAAATGTATAGATGGGGCGAGAAACCCAAGTGTTACAAAAGATAAGACCAAACTTAGGATCTTATGTAAAACGTGACTAGTATACGATCAACCATCCCTCTATGCACCTCCAAAAACCCAAAAGTACAACTTGCCCATCTATACGCACTCCCTCTTCACCCACAAAACCTCCATCGGACATTGTGCCCCTCTATATAACTATCAACCCGACCAAGAGCTTTGTTCACCACCGTATATCCCATTGCGATTTGCCTTTTCACAACGTAGATATACACGACTTACAACTCTCAATGGTTTGTATAATATACGAACTTGAATTAAAATTTTTATTACTAAATACAACTTTGTTCCTAGCTATCCAAGTAAAAGAGATGGAAGGCTAGGAATTGGAGGGTCTTCTGTTCTTTCAGGCATGTTGACAATGTATTCTTGCCCGAGCAAACACCCCATTCTATACTTGAATTTTTCTGCACCCAAACCATAGTGCAGAAAAATTCATGAAGTGTAATTCGGTCGGTTATCCAGTTACGATTTTAAATTATTTTATAAATAATAGTAATTAAAAAAATATATAGTTGGCACGTGGGAAGGATGGTGTTGTTGATGTGGGATCCGGGTCTCGTGTTAAAGGGCCCAATGGACGCCTAATTTCCGAATATACAAATGATGGTGTTACGTGGCTCTCTACAAACCTTTCACCAGAGGCTCATCCCTTTTTTGCTAAAGCTATTAAGCTGATAAGATCTCATTCCAACTCTATAAAATTCAATCCAATTTGTTTTTATTCAAATCACTTTCTATTAAAACTAAATAGTTCGAAATCTAAAATAGAATCGACTAAAATCATATTCTTAACTGGAAAGCACTTACGTCTACAAATAATCGACACTCAAAACTCAAATTGCCAAAACTCGAAACATGTCGCATCTAAATCAAAATAACTCAATTTACTGAGATACGAAATAACTAAAGCCTTGTTAGTTGTTAAACTTGACTAGGTCCGGTTGGACTAAGAAGTGTTGGAGGAATGTCGTGTGTATGCTCACATACATGAGGCACGAATAACTCATTAACTCAACAAGATTTCATCTCAAAACTAAGTTAATTAGCAATGAAATGAGTAGCTCACCAAGTTTATACGTTGTTCAAAATTAATATTTCAATATTTTCAATGTGACATGCACAACCATATTTCAACAAAAGTATCATGAGATATGATCGAAATCATACCTTATGTATTTTTATTATAGCAAACTCTGTTTTTATGTCTGTTAAGTATCTTAAATATGTCTTATGTGATATAATGATATATGATAGGAAGATGCATGATAAAGTAATTTTGATATGATCATGATTTAAGATATTTTTTTTATTAAGCAAGAATTCGAGACCAGATATACACGATTTAAGATAATTAATTGAACACGTATTATGTGTTTTTTTATACAAGGTAAGATTTTGCTTGGGTTTCAAGTTCTGCTGATCCACCGCTTAACTTCACTTCCATCCTTAAGACATATATCAATTAATAAAAAAAGCCATTTAAATCTATATATTATATATAATAAAGGAGAAGTCGCTAATTGTTACACATGGCGACTTCTCTTTAATCTTAGTTGTGTGAACCAATCACAATTTTTTTTAAAATAATCAATATATGCAGAAGATGAAATTTTCTTCTAACTCTATTTAATCAATATATCTATATACTAGTGTAAGTCCTCTCTCATTTACGGAGAATACATTAATATATTATTATAATATTATAAATAATTTAGATTTTTTTTTGTAGTGAAAACAGAGCAAAGCTCTAAGGGTACAAGTAAGCAAACAAAACAGAGCAAAATAGCAAAACAACAAAACAAAAAGGACTACAATCAAGCGAGGCGGGGAGTAGTCCGTCCCCTATATAAATAATTTAGATAGATTCCAATAAATAATAAAATAATAATCTAAATATAAATCATTTTTCTACCAAAAAATAATATAGAAATAAATAAACTAGCACTTGTCATATACTACATATTTATCTATTAATATTTTTTGTAAGTATGACTATGAAATATTTTTTATTTATATTTATGTCAATTAACTAAAATCTAAATATATATATAGATAGATTATTTTAATAATTTTTCCCCTAGAATCAACCACAACGCGCCACATATGATTCCCCCCCCCCTATAGAATCAACCGCAACGCACCACATAGGACGTTATGCATCGGTTTTAGTATATGTATATGTATATGTGTGTGTGTGTGTGTGTGTGTATATATATATATATATATATATATTGTAGATAGATATATAGATAGATAGATGCATAAGATAAAATTTGACCAAATTTGATTAGATATGGATATATTTTTAGAGGATACTAACTAATTTTAAAATATATGCATAAGATAAATTTTTATTCTAACTCTATTTAATCAATATATCTATATATACATAAGATAAAATTTGAGCCAATTGATTAGATATGGATATATTTTAAGAAGATATTAACTAATTTTAAAGACTTTTATATAAGATAGGATTTTATCTATTTTAGCTATCTAATATATTCTAACTTTTCATATGTTGTTTCATATGTTGTCAATAAAGTATAAATTCATTCATATTTGAGAAATTAGCTTTTCATATATTGTTTTCACTAATATACTACCAAGGAGTAAGGAGAAAGGAGTAAGGAGTAAGGAGAAATTAGCTTTTGTACCAATAAAGTATAAATTCATTCAGAGTTGAGAAATCAGAAGTATAAAAGAAATTAATTAATTGAATAAACGGGTTTTAGTATGAGAATTATTTAAATTAAAAACAAACCGCACACGGTGCGGATACTAAACTAGTTTATCATTAAATATGATAATTTAAGTTTATGGTGCATTGCGCATCTGAAATTCTGGACACTATATTAACTAGGAATTTTTAGCTAAGTGTCCATTTTCTACAATGCATTTTGCAAAATGTCCACTTTTATTTTCCCTTTTGCAAAATTTCCTAACATTACATTTTTGCCCCTCCTTCCCATTCCCTTCCTTCCTTCCCATTTTTATTTTGACTATTGACCGGTCAAAGTCAATGAATTGGTAACACAACTTTGATGACACACGAAAAAAATTTATGACAGTTTTTTTTTTACAAAATTAGTGTTTTTTCTTTACGAAATTAGTGTCACCACCTTTATAAGTGGTGACACCGGTCGATGACTTTGGTGACACATGTATGATGATAAACAAATTTTTGGGTGACAAATTTTTTTATTTTTTTTACGAGATTAGTGTCACCGCCCTATCGCTGTCACCACCCTTATTGCGGTCACCACCTCTATCGCTCTCACCACCCCTATCCCTGTCACCACTCCTATCGCTGTCACCACCACTCCTATCGCTGTCACCATCATCTCTATCACTGTCACCGTCACCTCTATCACTGTCACCACCACCCTTATTGTTGTCACCACCTCTATCGTTGTCACCACCACTCCTATCGATGTCACCACCACTCCTATCGATGTCGCCACCTCTATCGTTGTCACCGCCCTATCGCTGTCACCACTCCTATCGACTATAGTTGTCACCACCACTCCAATCGATGTCACCACCACCCCTATCGCTGTCACCACCACCCATATCACTGTCACCAGCACCCATATTGTTGTCATCACCCTTATTGCTGTCACCACCTCTATCGCTGTCACCGCCTTATCGTTGTCACCACTTCTATCGCTGTCACCACCACTCTCATCGCTGTCACCACCACTTCTATAGCTGTCACCACCACCCTTATCACTGTCATCGATCACCACCCCTATCGTTGTCACCGCACCTATCACTGTCACCGCCCTATCACTGTCACTACCACTCCTATCGCTGTCACCACCACTTATATCACGGTCACCACCACTCATATCATTGTCATCACCCCTATCGTTGTCACCACTCTTATTATCGCTGTCACCATCCTTATCATTGCCACCACCCTTACCACTGTCAACACTCTATTGTTGTCACTACTCTTATCGTTGTCACCACCCTTATCGCTGTCACCACCCACCCTTATCGCTGTCACCATCCCTATCCCCGTCACCAACTCTATCGTTGTCACCACCCCTATCGCCGTCACCGCTGTCACCATCCACCTATCGATGTCACCACCCTTATAACTGTGGTGACACTATCGGTGGTGACATCAATAAATTTTATATGTAAACAATTTTTATATGTGAATATATAATGGGGTGTCCGTGTCACCAATGAATTTTATAGGTAATTTTTTTTTATCATAAATACAAATATCAACCTAATGAGGTGTCACCAATGCAACCTAATTGATGGAGATCCACCGTCGTCCCCCTTATTCGAGGTGACACTCTTGGTGACACATGTAATTCATGGAAAAAAAATAGCGTAATCAAACACAATACGACAAAAAAAATCATGAAAAATATAGTGTAATCAAACACAATATCACCGAAAAATACAATGTAATCCAACAAAGAAAGAAGTTGAAGAGTCTAGTAAAAATCAATCAAAAGTTTAAGGTCATATCCTCAAGTTTGTGTAAGAGTCCAGTAAAATACTGTCAGTGGATCTCCATCAATTAGAGTTCTAACAAGTGACTTAATTCAAGTTCATCAATCGTAACATTAATCAAGGGTAAACGGTGGCAGACAGTGGATCTCCATCAATTACAGTTCTAACAAGCAAGTAGCATGGTAGAAGTTAGGAACCATTTGCTAGAAGTAGAACTGTAGTATTGCCTGGATCACAAAGGCTCACAGTAACATGATCTAGAGCCACAAAACCGCCGTAATCGAAAGGAAATCCAACAACGCATTCTACCAAAAATCAATTATTTTTCCAACAAATATCGACATTGGAAATCAATTTAAAAAGTAATTCAATTCAGCCTGTTTGATTGAAAAGTTCTCGAGCTGTAAAGAAGAAAATCAGCCACCATAATTGCTCTACACAAACACAACGAAGAACCAAATTAATCCATTAGTAATTGGGAGAATTACAATGCTTTAAAACCGAATTCAATCCTAAAAACCAATCACACTAGCAAAAACCCCAAAAATCAGACTAAATCCAAACGATTAACCACAAACAAAGCCAAAACACCTAGGAAACAAGCAAAAACCCTCAGTAATTAATAGGAAAAGCACAAGACGAAGAGGAAGAGGAGGAGGACCTGTTCGACGGGGAGAGAGTGGAAGGCGAAAGCGAGGAGGAGGCGGAGGGCGAAGGATGTCAGTCTGTCACCATCCCTCCCTCTCTCTCTCTGTGATATCTCCATCAGAACGCGCAACGGTAGCAAACAGACACGGTAGAGCCGGCGAAATCAAAAGGAAATCGAAGATAGGAGATTGCACACAGACACGGTAGGGTCGGAGAGGCCGGATCTCCCCTGTCACCACCGCTTGCCATAACCAGATCCGATCTCGAATTTGCCGGAATCGGACTCCTGAAGATTAGCAGACGACTAGGGCGAGAGAGAAGGAATCTGGGAGAGGAGGAACTCTTCGCTTATTCGAACGACCTTGAAGACGAGCCGTTCTTCGAACGGCGTAAACGCGTGGGGAGGCCGCCACCGTGAAGACCGGCGAGGATGAGGAAGATCGATGATTCCACCGGCGCTCCTTTCCTCCTCCTGCCTTGGAACAACGTCCTTCTCCCTCTCCCTCTCCCCCTCTCTCTCTGTGAAATCACCGTCAGAAAGAACGGGAGGTAGAAGTCAAACAACGGAGAGGGTGAGGATAAATTAAATAAGGGCAGGGGCATTATGGGGTTTTCAAAAAAATTTAGGACATTTACTAAAAATTGAATTTAAGTGGACATTTTAAAAAAAAACAAAAATGGGTTGACAAAATGGACATTTAGCCAATTTTTTTTTATTAACTATTACTTTCCCTTCGTTTTTTTTATTTGTCGTTTTTATCGCATATACATGTATTAAAATCAATAAATAAATAAATAAATGCAAGGGGATGGAGTATTTTTACATTTATATATGTACAGTGAACGATTCACGAAGAATCTGGGAAAATTGTAAGAACGATGAAACAAACAAGACGAGACAATTTTTTTAAATATATATTTGACTTACTAATTAACATACGTCTAATAAATAAATACTCTATATATAGTTAAAGTCTTTCAGCCCTAGCTAGCTAGTCGCTCTTGGAATCTACTATAGTATAATTATTATATATATTATTAGAAAATGACCTACTAATAACATCACGTACACTAGACAAATATTATTCTAATCAATGATATTGATATCACAATTTAATAAATATAAATAATATTATAAAGTTAGTTGTATTTTAGTGGCAGCGTTAGTGTTACCTCATTATCGCTACCAGCTAGGGGTGGGCACGGGACGGGACGGGACGGGATTGGGCCGGGACGGGACTCGTCCCGCGAATTTTTTTCGGGACGGGATCGGGACGGGATTGACATTTTTTTTTCGGGACGGGATCGGGACGGGATGGTGTCTGGACGGGACGGGATCGGGACGGGACGGGCCTTGTCCCGCATATAAAAATAATAAAATATTATATAAATTTGCAAAGTGAAAAATGCTTTCATAATTCATTATTTAGTATAATATGTAGAATACGGTATTATTCTCAACTATATTATTCAATAATAATAATAATAATATTATAATACTATTATTAATTCATACAATGATTGTATAATTAATTATAATATTCAACATATCTGGCTACATTATCTTACTAGATGAGGACGGAAAGGAATTGAGACAAGATTTACCAATATTGTCTAATTATCGATTGATAGTTAGGAAGAATACCGTATTTAATTAGCTATTTGCCTCTTGTAACTCTAAATGGGCGGGATGTGTGTGTCGATTTGATGGGATCCTCTCCATTGACTCAGTCTGGAATTTCTGACTTTATGCCTGGTCGTGCTGTTGTTGATGCTGCTCGACGTAAGTGTGTCAAGTATCGAGATTTGTGTACGGCGGCTGTTTATGGTTTCCTACCCTTCTCATTCTCTTCATTGGGGGAGTTGGATACAGATGCGGTTGCATTGCTGAAGCGGATTCAGAAATTCTCGGTATCTCAGGATCCTGGGGCTCGTGCTGCACGTTATATTTTTACTAGACTTGGCTTTGTTATCGCTAAAGGGGTGGGTGCCCATATAGTATCTCGGTTGCCCACTAATTTCTTGTAATATGTTTTTATTATTATAATAATAATAATAATAATAATAATAATAATAATAATAATAATAATAATAATAATAATAATAATAATAATAATAATAATAATAATCCCACGTTATAATTAAAAATAAAATAAAATAATATTACTTATTTTTATTGTTATTATTATAAAATAATTATACTTTACAAGAAAAAAATATAATATGATATAAATTAATATTATTATTAAATTATATTATATTATTATAATATTATATAATAATAATATTATTATTATTATAAATTGAAAATTGAAAATTATTATTATAGTTATAAATAATATTTGCTCAAAATAATATATTATTATTATTCTATAATATTATAATAATAATATTATTATAATATTATAATAATATTATTATTATTATTATAAAAATTATTATTATTATTATTATTATTATTATTATTATTATTATATGCGGGACGGGACGGGATTTGCGGGATCCCACCGGGATCGTCCCGCGTTTCGTCCCGCATAATTTTTGCGGGACGGGATCGGGACGGGATTCGCTATTTTGTCCTAAATCCCACCGGGATCGGGACGGGATCGGGACGGGACCGGGACGGGATCGGGATTTGCGGGATTTGTGCCCACCCCTACTACCAGCAGTGTTCTAAATATCGGATATATCGGCCGATATATCGGCGATATATCGGGGATATTTAGAATCCGCTACGATATCGGGATATCGGATTAAAGATATCGGTCAACGCTAAATATCGGGTCAACGCCGATATATCGGGTCAATATCGGGTTGACCGATATATCCCCTCATTAAAAACGACGCCGTTTGACTGGTTTCATAGGGTTTTTCTTCTTCGCCATTTCACCTTCAGTTGTTCAGTGCCGTACGACATCGCTTTCTTCTCCTTCCGCCGTTCGACACTTCAACAAGACTGCTTTCCACCGCCTCCGTCCTCCTCTACTTCTACCACCTCTCACAAGTCTCCTTCCGTCGCCTTAGGCCACCTTCTCTCCTTCTTGACTCGCCGACTCTGTTGTCTAACTCATTGAATCTGCCTCAGGTCACCTCCTCTTCTTCTCTTCGATTCGTTGCTCGCCGACTCCGCCTCAGGCTGGCCACCTCCTCTTCTTCTCTTCAACTCGCCATCCTCCTCTCCTTCCCCAAGATTGGAGTACACCTCCTTCTTTGTCCTCTGTAAGGCAAGGCCATCTTCTATACTCTTTTGATTGTGCCAGAACTAATTGACTATTGAGACTTGGGTGGAATTGATTTTTGCAAATTGTCGATTGAGATTCTGCAATTGCCAATTGATATTTTGTAACTAGAATGGATTGATGGAAATTGAGAGTAGAACTGGTTACTGAGTGCAAGTGTAGATTGTTTTTTTATTATATTTAAATTTTTATTATGTTTGATTGTTTTATATAATTTATAGTTTTTTTTAGCAATTTTATTTGGTAAATTTGTAATTGCAATATGATTTTTCCATCTTTATTTTTTAATTTTTATGTATAAATATAATATTTATAACTAAAAACTAGGAAAATCGATAAATCCGATATATCTCGATATATCCCTGATATATCCCCGATATATCATTTTTACCTCCGACCGATACGACCCCGATAAGCGATATTTAGACCCTTGGCTACCAGTATATATAGATATCATATATGACATTTATTTAACTTTTTTTTTCTTTCAAAAGTAATTTTGCTAAGATTTTTTATTATTATTGTTATTATAAAAACTGTAGTGCCGTTGCCAAGTGCCAAGTGCCAAGTGCCAAGTGCTTCCCAAACTTCCAACATTGATTTAAAAAACGTTATCAAGCTCCATGCCACGTACCCTCTTTAAGGAGAGTTGTATTATATTTATATCTGTAGATTATACAGTTTTTTAATCTATAAAATAATTGCATAGACATTTAATATGTATTTATGATCTTTTAAAATATTAACAATCAAGTAACAATTATAGTGTATGCATGAATTATATAGTATTGATGTGTACTACCTCTAATTCAAAAGAATGTCGTTTGATTTTTTAACACGTATTTTAAGGAGCTAAAAACTATATAATATATTAACGTTTTTATTATTATTTTTTATAATCTAATACTTATTACCAACAAATATTAAGTTGTAAAAAAATAATTTAAAAAAAGTTGATATTTTATATAGTTTTTAGCTCCTTAAAATACGTGTTAAAAAGTCAAACGACATTTTTTTTGGATCGGAGTGAGTATTTACCAAAAAAATAAAGTATTGATGTGTGTAGAGCAAATTTAACTTATTTACCACAATCAAATTGTAAAAATCTATATCTATATCTTCTATAAACAGAAGAGTTTTGGGTGATGTCTAAGATAAGACATCACCCTATCATTAAAGTAGAAAACGCTCTTTTTGGAGAGCTTGGAAAAACCCTCGTCGGGGCGTAGCCGACCTCCCTCCAACTATGAAACCCTCCTAAACTCAGACCTCTCTAAGAGACCCAAGCCTCCTCCGGGAGTCCTAACCCACTCTCCTCCGGGTGTCTTGAAAACCTTCGGCGCACTTGGCTGCCTTCGACTCCCTTCCTACGCTGTTGGTCTCCGCCGTCTTCGGTAACCCTCTTCCCTATCTCCTCGAATCTTCCGTCGACCGCGGAGGTTTTGTTTCTTTCTGACTTGATTTTCTTGGTCGCCGGTGTTGTCATCCGAATGGGGCTCGGCAACCCCTTGTTTTTTCAACCAATTTCTAGCCAATAAGATTTATTTCCTTGGGCCTTTTGTAGATTCGGGATCTAGGATCTCCTTTACTTAATCGATCTAACCCGATTCGATCAATCGATCTCCATTTTGAGGGCGAGGCCTGAAATTCCTGGTGTCCCTCCATCTGCCTTCCTTAGGGTGGGGTCGTGGATGTCCGGTTGGCCTTTGAGGCGCGAGTGTTGTCTTGTGGTGGGGCTCCTTATCGCCGATGGTTTGAAAATCCCGTTCTAGGTTGCTTGCTTGTTGTGCGAATTCCTTGGTTATGGTGGAATGGGAACTGCGTTCCTTCTATTTCGGGCTCGGGCTTTGGGCCCAAGTTTTCATTGAGCCTAAGGCTGTCCGATTTTTTTATATAAAAACACTCGCGCGACAAGACCTAAGGGAATTAATTATATTTATATAGAGTCTTTACTGTCTATATATATATATAGTTCAGACCATATTTATATCCCAATAGGATTATTCTAATATCCCGAAAGGGCTGATTAAAATCCTGGAAGGGGATCGAACTTCTCTCGTATGTGCGTATAATTAATCCCGATAGGGTTTTTGGATTCTCTTATCTTAGGCAGTGTGCGACTCTAAGGTGGCGTGACTTGGCGATCTTCTCCGTGGATGTAGTTTTGGCTGTCGGAGTCGGGATAGGTTGGGATCGTGGTGGTGTATTTTTGTGGCATCTCTACTACTCGGGTTGACTCCTTCCCTGGAGTTTCGTCCTCACTGCCCACAGGATGATCAGGTGTAGATGTATCACTGGCCTACGATTCTGCTCCAGGGTGGGGCTTGACTTCATTCGTCATCTTCGTCCTCATCTTGTTTGGTCTAGATCTGCATAGTTTGCATTTGCCAGAGTCTTGCACCGTTATATTTTATGTTATGTTTTGTAAACGAGTCTCCGTTTGCCGAGTTGACCGGCATTCGAGTTTCAGGTATCTCCGAACTCGAATTCTTACCTAATAAAAAAAACAGAGTTTTGAGTAACCATCGTATATAGAGTTTATCCAATTATTAGATATTTTTTCCATTCAAGTATCCAATTATTTTTAAATATAGCTACGATCCAAAAGATTAACAAAACTTTTTAAATATAATTATATTTATTAATTATTAATTAATAATAATCTATATTTTAGTAATTCTTTAAAATAATAACAATATGATTAACTCAAAATATAATAGTAATAATAAGGAGATAAAATTATTTTAAATTATTTTTTTTCATGGAAAATCAAGTACTTTATTCCTCAACAGTCAAGTCTTCAAACACAGCATTAAAAGTATTAGATGGAAGATCAAACTCTGAAAAAACAGTGAAACAAATATCCGGTCTAATTTGAGCTAGAAGGTGTGCTGGTTGATTGCCATCCCTACGAACAACACTCCTCTAGCCGATGAACAGATTGTGTTGCCAACTCCCTTCTTTTTAGCTAATTGAAGCCCCCAGACGATCGCCTCCAACTCACCCACTAGTGGTTCAGTGTCCTCCTGAATCCTCTTTGCTGCTGCCCAGACCATCTCCCCATGATCGTTCCCAGCTATGACTCCGATACCGCATCCTTTCACTGCCGCCGACGCATCGCAATTTACCTTGACAAGACCATCATTCGAAAGGTACCACGTAGCGTAGCCTCTACCTTCCACGATTGCCTGTCTCGGTATGCCCTCACGTGAGTGCTCTTTGTGTCACCTAATTCGTTCCCAAGCTTGCTCAACAATGTGCTCCGGGGTTGTGTGAACTCCCTAAAAAAGGCGCCGATTTCTAGTAAGCCACAACCCTTCTATTGTGTACGCCTAGAAGCTCACAACATCTTTATCTCGTATTGCCATTATTCGCTCCACCCAAACCCCAAAATCATTCAGCCCTTTCCCCATCCTTTTCAATGTCGAACATGTCTCCCACACACCTCTTGCCTCCCTGCACTTGTATAAAGCGTGCATTATGTACTCCTCTATCCCACATAAATATCACCACGGTTCGATCGCAACTCCTCTCGCTACCAACTGGCTCTTACATGGTAGAATACCTCGGCATGACCGCCATAAAAGGTTCTAGATACGCGGCAATGCCGAGATACTCCACACAACCTTCCATGCCTTTTGACCCTCCCTCCTTTCATAGGTTTGCCCGCTCCCCTCCTCCATCCTCTTTCTACTCATGATAAGGTGGTACACTGAACGAATGGAGAATGACCCCTCCTTTCTGTGATGCCAACTCAAGGAGTCCTCCATCATTGCATCAACGAAATGTATCTTAAGGATAATCTCCACGTCACAAGGAAGGAATGTTGCCTTCACCGCTTCCACATCCCATCCTCCTCTTTCCCAATCAATGAAATTGAGCACTCTAGTTGTTGACCCCATGTTCCGTGGATTCGCCACCGGTTGGAAAGAAGTGGGTCTTGGCAGCCAGCGGTCACCCCACGCAAATAGGTTTGCACCATTTCCCACAGTCCAGTACACGCCCTAATCCAACACCTCTCGAGCCTTAACTAGACTTCGCCAGGCATCCGGCTCGCTCATTACCCTCCACCCAATCTTTGCCAACAAAGCAAGATTAAAAGCCTCCATATCTCTAAACCAAATCTCACCCATCTCTTTTTTGGCACACACCCTCTTCTAAGACAACCAATGCATTTTCTTTCCGCCTTCTCCGTCTCCCCACCAGAAGTCACACATCATTTGATCAATCTCCTTGCACATGTAAATCGGCATAAACAAATCAGGATATGGTGTACATTAGGATGGCCCGTACCACTGATTTCAATAGTACATCCTTCCCCGTCCTAGATAGAGTCCTCTCCTTCCACCCCTTTAGCTTTTTCCATATCCTATTTCAAACTCTGCTGAAAATGACCTTGTTAGACCTCCCCACCATAGCAGATAGCCCAAGATACCCCTTATGATTGTCCACTTCCACCACACTAATGATCCCATGAATCTCCTCACGGGCCTTCTCACTCACATTCTGACCGAAAGATAGTTCCGACTTTCCAAAGTTTACCTGCTGACTTGACGCCTCTCCATAAGTACGAAGTATGTTCACAATTTATGAGCTCTGTTGGCAGTTCACTCTGGCGAAAAGGATGCTATCATCTGCGAAAAATAAGTGAGAGACTGTCGGAGCCGATGGGGCAATTTTAATTCTATGCCATCTGCCCTCCCCCTCGCTTTTCCTTATAAGACCGGAAAAAGATTCATCACAGATTAAGAAAAGATAAGGTGAAAGAGGATCACCTTGCTTGAGTCCCCTCTCTGGCACAAAAACCTTTGTCGGCGTGCCCCCAGCAAGAGCGGAGAAGGAAACTGTTGTCAATCTTGATGGAATCCCATCTTTTCCATACAAAGGTCCAGGAAGCTCTACTCTACTCGATCGTACGCCTTCTCCATGTCCATCTTGAGTTCCATATAACCCTTCTTCCCCTTCCTCTTATTCTTCATGTAATGGAAAATCTCAAAGGCCGACAAAACATTATCGGTTATGAGACGACCCGACACGAAAGCATTGTGACTTGGTGATATAATCTTGTTCAAACACACCTTCAAACGAGTGGTTAGCATTTTTGAGATAATCTTTTTCAATATATTACATAAACTTATCAGCCTTAGGTCCTTCATCCTAAAGGGTGAAGCAACCTTCAGAATCAAAGCAATGAATGTATGGTTAAGATCATCTGGAAAAGGGGAACCGGCCAAAATATCCAGAACAAATTTTGTTACATCCTGTCCAATGATATGCCAGTAGCATTGATAAAACAGTGCTAACTGTTGTGAGCTGAATCTGCCATGTTTTACAGTAACTTTTATATCGATTTCTGCATACATTTCATGCATTTGGGCTAAGATAGTACATAATCTATGTAGTTTATGTTTATTTGCCAAATTATGGAATCTACACTAGTTTCTGTTTAATTTCGCAGAATTCGACGCAAATTACAGCAGTTCTGAGAAAGGTCAGAAAAGCTCGGAAATCAACTACAGAAGTCCAAGGTCAAGAAGCAGCGGAACCAGTCAAATCAAGCTTGAAGCCCGAGTTTACTCGATCTAGAGTACTGCTACTCGACCTCGACGAAGCTGTCCGAGCACAGGCCTTGTCGACCAAGAGCAGTGTCGAGATCCAGATCAACCCGACTCCGGAAGCCAACTCGATCTCGAGTATAGCTTGTCGAGATCGACAAAGCCTAGACGTCACACCCGGAGTCGATGGAGTTGTGCCATGCCGAGAAGCCAAGGACGGAGACGCCGGGACGACCCTACTCGATCTCGAGGAGATCTAGTCGAGATCGAGGACAACCCAGCGCTTGTCCGAGTCCATGCCGAGGAGGAGCCCTCGAACACACCAGGCAGACGTCCTCGATGAAACACCCAACTCGACTTCGAGTTGCCTAGTCGAGATCGAGGAGCCAAGGAGCCGTGATCCGAGCCTGTCGAGCAGAGCCACCCGAGAAAGCCGAGCCACCATAGTCGACAAACCATGGTACTCGATATCGAGTACTCTTGTCGATATCGAGTAGCCCAGTTTCTGGAAACGTGTCGCCGTGAGCTGTCCGAGTCGAATTGGAGTTACTTGGGCACGAAGGAAGTCGAGTTGGCCGAGATTCTATCCGATTTGATCAAGTCTATCTATGGAAGAGAATTTCTACCTACATTACAGATATTTTGCAAACTTTAGATATAGTTTCCTTTAAAGATTTATTTCCCTTAAGCAATTTATTTATCTTTAAGCTTTTAAGTAGATATAGATAGAAGATTCTTTCCTTGATTAGCAAGGAATAGAAGACTATAAATAAAGCCCTAGGGGCTGGTTTTTCATTCATTCAATTTCACAGACAATTCCATTCAAGTAAGTAGGAGTAGAGAGAGAAAGTTTGTAGCAAGCAAGGTGGAAAGGCGAAAGCGGATTTGTCTTGTGGGTTGTAAGCTTTCTTTATTTAATTCAATGCAAGTTAGTTTCTTTTGTTATTTAATGCCTTTCTTAATGATGAAGAGCGAGTACTTCACCCACTTCTGGGGCTAGGGTGAGCCCGACGGTGGCCATGTAAGGTGGTGCGGTAAAGGTCAGATCTTGTTATGCGATTCGTCTTCTATCCCTATGAGCATGATTCTTTTGCGAGAGTTGAAGGTGATCATTGTTTGTGTTATTGAAGCGAAAGTGATCTTAATGCAACTTGGATTGATTATGTGAAAAGGGGTAGTAACAATTAGGGTTTATGCGAAAGCCTCTATATGCCTATTTGTTAGTAACGAAAGTTATTTTGATGGAAAGCATGATCTTTTGTGCCTTTATGTGTTACTTTGCATGGTTATCGTTGTGGTGTCGATACCCTGGCTTTGGAAGTTCTTTATTATATTGATTTATTTCGTCGGAATTCTGAGTTTTGGGTTCGAGAAATTGCAATTTACATTTTCTGAGTTTTTAGTCGATACAGAGTAGAGTCTTGTCGATCTCGAGTAGACACTGGTCGAGATCGAGTTGGCTTGTCTATATCGAGTTGTCTGTTTGCTTTGCTGAGTTTCTGTTGTCGACATCTGTAGTCGATATCGAGGACAGTTAGTCGATATCGACCAACTTCTGTGTCCTCGCTTTTGTTTCTGCTTTGCTTTGTCTTTTCTGTCTTTGTTTCCGTGTTTCTTGGTTTCTGTGTTTCTGTTGCTTTTCTGTGAGATTTATAGCTACATAGGATCCGCTGACACGCTTCCTCGTGGATTCGATCCTGACTTTCTATAACTGCATTGGAGGAGTCTTGTATTTATTTGCGTAGGCCTGAATCTGGTTTGATTTATTTTATTATATTTCATACTTGATTTCCTCCTCACAACACTAACATACCATCCGGGCCCAATGCTTTTGTTGGGTGCATAAAAAGAAGGGCAGATTTTACCTCCACTCCAAAGAACGGACTCAAGAGCTCCAGATTATCCTCCTCCGATAGCATTGTCGTGATTCCACGCGTAGCCGTGTCTGGGAGTGTGCTCAACTTCGAATTGAATAACTTCTCAAAATAACCTATCGCCATATTAGCCATACCCTCCCTACTTCTCCACTACATGCCTTCATCATCCACCAATCTAGTCAGAGAATTCCTCTTCTGCCCCCCGATGGCCTTTTGATGGAAGAACTTAGAGTTTCTGTCTCCCAATTGAAACTGATTCGCTCTTGCCCTTTGAAACCACACTAACCCCTCCTCCTCCATCAATCTCTCCTCCTCCCTATTTATCTCTCTTCTCCGTTCCACCATCTCCTCCGACATAACCATCTTATGCATCTCCCGCGGTCGTTCCCTCACCTTACTTAACTTTCGAAGGATGTTGCCAAAAGTGATTCTATTCCAATCCTTCAAATCCTTCATGCAACTCGCAATCTTCCCCGTCAACCTTCCCTCTTTTCCTTGCTCACTCGGATTGTCCCAGCAATTACGCACCACATGACAGCTCCCATCATGTTCCGCCCAAAAGGCTTCGAATCTCGCAGGCCTCTCGCCCCTGCGTTCTTACCCCCATTCTATTTTAATTCGAAGTTTATACACCATTATGAGAAGATGATCCGATCCTTGTCTTTGAAGATGGACTGAGCTAGTCCCCGGAAACTTCTCAAGGAAATCTGTATTGCAAGCTACGTAGTCTAACCTTTCCTGGATAAAATCCTCATTCTTCCTCCCATTATCCTAAGTGAACTTCGGCCCCGCGAACGAGACCAAGCTCAACCCTCCGTAATCCAAGGCCTCCCCGAACTCCGTCATATAATCCACCCCATGAGTTAAACCACTCGTCTTGTCCTCAACACTCAAAATTTTATTGAAATCTCCCATAACAATCCTGGCCTCTCTCAGCTCATCCACCATCCAACGTAGTAAACCTCAAGTGTGGTGCTTTTCCATTTTCCTTGTCCACCCATAGAATCCGGTGAACCTCCATGCCCCCCCTTCCGGAGAAGTGACTAGCGCATCTATGTGGTGGGAGGCGTATGTTTTAATTGTCATCTATGTCTCCTCATCCCATAACAAATAGAGCCCACCCGACTTCCCAATGCAGTCCACCGTAAAGCAATTTCGATAACCAAGTTTGATTCTCACCTCTTCCATCCGGTTTCTCTAACGCCCATTAGACACACGATTCTAGGGACCTTCCCTCCTTACTAGATTAGTGAGTCTAACAACTACACCAGTCTTCCCCAATCCCCCGCAGTTGTAGCTTAGAAGACTCATAATCCCTCGATTAGAGGGGCTCCCGCCCACTCCAGCCGCAACAAGTGCATGGTCTGCGTTCTCTTGTCTTCTTCGCTTTTCCATCTCGTTTCTGTCATTCGTCTCCATATCCTTAGTTTCTTTGTCAACCTCCTTTCGTTTTCCCTTTAGGTTTCACCCCTCTTCTGTCCAGCCCTAGCTATTCTCTTCCACTTCTTTCCCTCCCCCTTCCCAACCCCTAGCTTCTGAATATTTTCTCCTTTCCTCCGTGCATTCTCCTCCTTATTTTCACCCTCCCCTATATTTAGATATGTCCCTTGCACCTCCCTCACCTTTACCCACCTCTCTTGTGAAAACATCATTTGTGCTCGTTTCCACATCTCCCTCATTTCCTGTTTTCTTATTTTTGCACTATTTCCCTCCAAACTCAGCCCCTCAAAGATCACAACCCCTTCTTCATCCATTCTATCATCCTCCTCTCTCACTTCCCTCTCCCCCACCCCTCTAACATTCCCTCTCACTTCCTCCTCCAAGATATCCGCTAGCGTCCGCCTCACTCCCTTCTCGTTTCTCATCTCCCCGCTTCCGACTCCCTCACCCTCACGATCAGCTTATTTACCAGCAGCTCCGTGTGTGCCCGCTCTTCCCCCCAACCCTCTTTCCTGCCCTTTCTTCACCGGAGAGACACGTAACCATTCACTGTATTCATGTTGGCCTGGTTGTGCCCCACGGTCGCAATCGGATTCCACATGGCTCAAGCAACGACACACATAGCAGAAATTCGGCAACCGTTCGTACTTTAGGTCTACCCACATCCGTTTTCCCTCAACTCGCATCAAGATTCCTCTTGGGAGAGGTTTGCCAACATCCAACAACACCCGTATTCGGAGGTACTTTGCACATCCAGAAATCTCATCCTCATCGATCTCAATTGCACCTCTAAAAACTTCCCCAACCGCCCTTTCCATCTCCTCCGTCATCATATGTAGTGGTAGAACATATACCCTAACCTAAAACTAAACCTTATCAATCACGATTTTTGACGGTTGTTCCACTCCTGGTTCTTTCATGGCAAAGAGTGCTTTATCGAAAGCCCATGGACCTCCTCACCTAAGTCTATCCTTATCTACTTCATTTGCAAATTAAATTATGAATAGGTTCCGTCATATCTCGCGAAAGCCGAAGCCATTCTAAGGTGCCACATCCCCTTCATGGTAGCCTGTAAAGCATATGAATTGAACGATCTACTAGAAAGGAGAGATCCCAACAGCACAACTGGTCCTTCTCTCACCTCCTGTTGATTTCCCCCATCCCCCACCATAATCTCACGTCCCTCTTCCTTAGTGAGTTTCATGTTCCCCGATCTTCTACCCTCCATAACCCTATCGGTGAAACAACACAAGAAAGCTATTCAAATCTAACCTGTAACAACACTTACGCAGTCACGGTGAATCCGCACGCTATCGGTGGGGATGCCTAGGCTCTCAGTGCTGTTGACCGGCGAGGAGAGAATCGATCGATGAGCATCAAGGGACTCTCGCCGGAATTCGCCTCGCTTCGCCCTAGGGTTTTTTCATTATTGCAAATATTAGATATTCTCCTAGCGTATATGGTGATTAAAATTACTTTAAATCATAAGGAGTCAAGAGACGTTAAAAATAAATTATTAAAAAATTATTGTTCACACTTAAATATTAATTCTACACAAATAAGTTCTTCATAAGCTTTATATTTTTTACCAATATTTTTATAATAATCTACACAAATCAAATCTATCAAACTTTATTTATTTTCACAGTAGTTATAAAAATTCATATCTAGAGGTCCTTAATTTGAATAATACATACCAATCAATTATCTATCAAACTTTTTTATGTTTTTTTTATTTCTCTACACTGTACTGTGTTACATTATCACTAATTTGACAAAAAATTAAAAATTTAAAAAATGCGTCATGGCACAGGAACTATATGTTAGGTAATCAAATGTAATGGGTGTAATGAAATGTAATTGGGTTAAGGGTTTAGAAGGACTGAAAGTGTATTGAGAGTGTAGAAGGCCCAAGTCAGTGGTTGTAGCCTTCATAAGGCATTACGGGCATCAGTTGGGAGTCATCTATGAATCAATGAACAAACTCTATCTTCTTCTATCTCTCGCTCTCGCCCTAAGCTCTCTTCCATGTCTTCCCCTTACATTTCCAATCAATATGTCATCGTAGAACTAGGATCCTAACAAAGTGGTATTAGAGCCATTCAGTTCTTCTTACCAAAGACGCACAATTGGAGTCACATATTCGTCGATTAATGGCAAGCTCCGGCCAGCAGAAGTTTCAGTTTCTCAGGGAACGGGAGGAACGATCCATCCTCATCAAGATCAAGTTTAAGCTCTACGAAATTTCAACAGAAGTGTTGTTGGAGGTGTTCTCTACCCGTGGCAACATAAAAACGTTAGAAAATTTCAAATATGGAGAAGAATTCCATTCAAGGGTTTGCTTCGAGGATAAAGATTCGGCAACTCGGGCACTCAATTGGTACAATGGAAGATGCATACACGGTTTATGGTGCGAATTGGAACTATTTCAAGGATTCCAAGTTAATGATCGATCGAGAAAAACTGAAGTTCCGACCCAAGAAACCAAAGACGTGGAACTCGACGACAGCCCAATCACTCAAGAGTCACCAAGAAGTGTCCGGTGGGAGGTCTAGGCGCCTTTGGGCAGTACTGCTGGTAACTCGGGAGTCGAATTCATCGACGGCGGGGTAAGCAGGATTGGAACCCCAAATCAGACAGTTCTTGAAGCCTTCAAAAAGGAGAAGCGACGCACGCAGACACTAGATTTCGCAATTGTTGATGAATTGCAAGATTGTCAGGAGGTGGTCGGAGCCCCGATTGCAGACATGAATCGAGAAAGTGTTAAGCTGCCAAAGAATTTTTAAATTCAGTATGAGTCTTCATAGGAGGATCATTGGATGAAACCTTCCAGACCTAGAGATCAACGAGATCAGTGAAGACCCACAAAGTCGACAAGAATCTTGAACGATAACTTCTAATCCTTCAGAAGTAGTAATCAATGTAGTTGCATTCAAGGAAGTGGTTCAATTGGTGAATCCATTGATTGAGTGGATTGAAATTAGAATAGCCAATTCGAAGAAGGTTAGCAAGATTGAGTTTGGGTTGAACTCAATTGATTGTCTTTTTATTGCACACAACTTGTTTGTGGAAATGTCTACAAGGAAACATGGGTCAGTGAAATCATTAGCAGTGAAGGATAAGAGCTCAAACCTTAGCAGGTGCAAGCCAAGAGTTGATGGGTTTGGTGGTGAACTAAAGCAAAATTCAATCACCTTGCCTTATGATAGAGGGAAAGAGATGGTAAGGTCATGTGGTTGGGACATTCCAAATGGTTGTTGGTCTGCAGATTTAGAAACAGATAACGACATGAGTTTTGTGTTCGATTCCGGCATACTCGGATGGATATTTGATTCAGGTGGAAACTATGGGAGTTATGGACAAAGTGCTATAATGAAGCCCGGAAGTAATGGTGTGTTTTAGAGCTCAGAAATTCAAGCTGCTGAACAACTGTTGGTATGGAGAGCTCATAGAATCAAAACCTTTGTTTTTTATCCAGGAGGGTTGGTGAACGAGGTGCAACAAGTTGAGGCCTACAAGAATGATACATTGAGGGTTGTTTTGATCTCTGCTGTTGTAAAGGCATGGGCAATTTTTTTTTCAGATTTGCTGCAAATTAAACACTAGAAAGTCTAGAAGTGTTGGGGCAAACTTTGGAGAAGTACCTCAACCTACCGGAGGAATGAAGTAACTCATGTTAAAGTCCGGATTGCAATTTTGTTGTCATGGTTTTGCTGAATTTTGCTGTGAAAATGAAAAATCAGATTGCCCATGAATTGGTTGGCATGGGTTGCCGATGAATCAAGGAGGAAATCAGTGAGGGTCCAACTAACAAACATAGTGTAAATGAATTAACTATTTTTGGACTTTACTACAGGACTAGTCACATAGTGTTCTTTTATTGGACATTAGTAGTTGGTTTTACTTTTACTTGAATAAGCTTTGAGGACAAATCTTGTTCGGGGGGGAGTATTGTTAAGTAATCAAATGTAATGGGTGTAATGAAATGTAATTGAGCTAAGGGTTTAGAAGGACTGAAAGTGTATTGAGAGTGTAGAAGGCCCAAGTCAGTGGTGGTAGCATTCATAAGGCATTCCGGGCATAAGTTGGGAGGCATCTATGAATCAATGAACAAATTCTATCTTCTTCTATCTCTCGTTCTCGCCCTAAGATCTGTCCCATCTCTTTCCGTTACATTTTCAATCAACCTGTCGTGGTAGAACTAGACATGGCCACGGGTCCGACCCGCCGGGTCGACAACTCGGGGAGGGTGACCCTAACCCTAACCCGCGGTTCGGATGGGTCAACGGGTTAGGTGACTAGGCGGGTCGGCGGGTTGGCGGGTCGGACTGTCGGGTCGGCCATGTGGCACCAAATCGGGTACCCAACGGGTTTTGCGGGTCGACCCTCCGGGAATGACAAGTAGGGTATGAGGATCTATATATAGAGAAAATAGAGGTATATAGCTCACTTTCGATGTGGGACAGAAATATGAGATATGAAAGAAAATGTGAGAAATTGATATTTAAGTATATGATGTAAAATGTAATGTAATTAAAGTCTTTGGATTATATGGTGGAATATAATGTAATTTAAGTATTTGGATTATATGATGTAACATATAATATAATTAAAGTGTTTACCTGTTAGGATTTAATGAAATGAATAACACATGGTGATGAAACATCATGATACAATATATCAAGTTATGTTGGATTAATCTTTCTATTTAATTTAATTGATAGTTGTGTTGATCCATTAATCAATCATAAGTATTTTATTTTACTTGCATTATTATGTTAATTTCTTGATCAATGATTTCAAATCTAGGTTCTTCTTCATATAGATATGTTAAACTTTCTCATTTAGAGTTGAATTAGCCACATGTTGTGTATACACTTAATGATGATGTTATTAGAATTACATACTTGGGTTGCTTGTTATGACATGAAAAGACACATTGAAAAAGTATTGCCAATATTATATTTCATTCTTGTGTTTGAAAATCCGAAGTTCTATATCATTTTGAAAATAAACGAAAACTCGACATTAAGGACAGTATACAAGTGTAACGGCTTTATCAATAACAATATTTGTATTATTTGAAATTATATCATAAAGACTCCTAACTTAGTATCATATAGAATGATATAGAATGATTTAATAGTGGATCCACCAAATAACACAAATGTTTAAGGTATTTTGTTAAACTTCACACTTTCTTGTTACCCGTTCGTTAGTTATTTCTTTCATAATTGATAGGTAACATATATATTTTTAAAATAATATTTATATAAAGTGTAGTACTAGTGTTTGTATATGATAAAATTTTATAAGTATGGATCAACATGAAAAAACCGAATGGTAGAGATTGAAGATATGGTGTAGTTTCTACCCTTATTCTTGTCCCACATTGAAAACTAGAGGAAAGGGGGGTGCTAAGTCTATAAAAGGAGAAGCATTGGGTGTAGGCCTGTCAAACAGGTCGGGCGGGTCGGGTTTGGGTCGGGTCGTCTCGGGTTCGGGTCCATTCCGGGTCGGGTCATTTCGGGTTACGGGTCGTGAAATGCTCAACCCAGACCCATATTTAACGGGTTCGGGTTGACCCAACGGGTCATGAGCGCTACTCAATCATAATTTTTTAAATGTCATTTACTATTGAGGGAAATGCACTAACTAACCCCTATCCGGTTCCGTTTGCCCCCCATAACCCACTATCCAAATAATTTGTAAAGGGCTAACCCTTCCCCTTAAAAAATTGTAAGTCAGGCGGTAAACTTACCTGGAGGAACCGGTGGAGAAATTAGTGAAGCCTCTCCTTTTCTTTTCTTTGCCTCTCTCTTCCCCCAAATCGATGGCAGAAAGACAAGGAGGAAGGAGGAAGGGATCAAGCAACCTTGGTGGCGGAATCAACTCGAGAGAGACGGAGGCGGAGGCATCGGCGAACAGCACCACCACCACCAGACAGGCGGCGCCGTCGATTCTCGATCTGTTCGGTTGTCTTCCGCATTCCGCAGTCGTTCCTCGACTCAGACTCAGCACCACGCGAAAGGTAAGCGCCATTCCCTTCCTTACTGAGTTACTTCCTCCTTGTTCGGTTGTTGTCATCTTCCCCGACTCACCAGTGAGCTCGTCCTTGTTCATCTTCTTCTTCTTCCAGCAGCACATGAGTAAATTGAAATTGAAATTGAGGAGAAGTATATTTAGTTCGAAATATGTTTAGCTCCCTCCTTGAGTCCTTGTTCATCTTCTTCTTCCAGTAGGTAGCAAAACTCGTCGATGGTCCGCTTTCCTCCAACAGTACCATATTCATTCCTCTTACTCCCTCCTTCATGTTCCTGTTAGTCGGTCACTCGTTCGAGATCGATTAGAACTGTTGGCTGCTACGGGAGTGTCTTGATTGGAAATTTTTGCTTGCTTAGAAATTTGTTTGATTACAACTGCTCACTTGCTCGAGATTGATTAGAATTTTGCTTGCTAAGAAATTTATACAACTTGACATTGTAGATTTTTTCTTTGATTAGAAATTTGTATAGCTTAATTATGAAAGTTAGAAATATGTAGAGCTTGAAATCTAAGGATTGTGAGATTTTGGATTTGTGAAATTGAAGAATTTTGCTTGAATTTTTTAGTACAGATTGGTGAATTAAGCTATTGTAATCTGTAATCTCATGAAGGTTGTATCTTCTTTGTTACCTTGTTTGTGGATTTTGTTGTGAAGATGTCCTAGCTTCTTGATGTGTTATTGGCTTATTGCAGACTTTTGCAAGTGTTCGATTCGTGTTTACCAATACCTTTTAAGCTGAGCCTAGGATATGTCTATTGCTTTTGAGGTAATCTTTCCTTAATGTTAGTTGTTTAGTTAGCTCACCAAGATTGACATGAATTGCGTTGCTTTGGAAGCAACTTATAAGTCAACTTCAAATGATTAATCACTCGAAAAGTAGGGCTATTCCATCAATTGCTTGTTTCTTGCATAATTTGATTCAGAACTCTATGGCATGAATTTGAGTTTTATTGCATTTATTTTTCTAATTTCTTCTGGTTTTTTATATATGCATTGGAGTGATCTAAATTCCTTATTAGTTGAACAGCTGCAAGCAGAAGTGTAGTTGAACAACTCATGTAAAATGCATACCATTAGGTGTCATGTAAAATGCATTATTTGTCATGTAAAATGCATTATTTGTCATGTAAAATACATTATATGTCACATAAAATTCCAAATAAATGCAAATGACAATACACTTTAATAGCAACAAGCTTGACGTGACGATCATTGTTGAACCGGTGGCAGACAGAAAAGAGGTAATTCTTAAATTTGTTATGTGAAATCTAACATGTATCTTCCAGCTTGTGTCTCTACTCCTAGGCCCTACTTTAAGTGGGATTACACTAGGTTGATAACATGTATCTTTGTCTTATGAGAGGTTACTGGTGGCAGCCAGAAAACTATGAAATGCCAGAGTTTGTTCGGTCTTAGTTTTTGGAAAGGTGGGTGATCTAATGAAGAAAACTGTGAGGAGAGGAGATTGAGTGATCTAATGAAGAATGGAGGAGACACTCCATATGTGACAACATTGACATCTCCTGCAGCTTTCTTCACTCCTCCAGTGACTCCTTCAGTGGGATCTTCCCATAGCAGAAGCAGCAGCAGCAAGATGATGAGGTCATCTTCATCTTCCTTCCCTCCACCTAAGTTCAAGTTCTTGAGGGATGCAGAGGAGAAGCTTCAAATCAAGAACACCAAGAAAGACATTGAGGGATGCATAGGTATGTAGCAGTAATCTAATGCAAGTGGAAGGTTTTTTTTTTGGGGTGTAATCAATGTAAACTGTGATCTGTGTGGATTTGTACTGGGACATATTGTATGGGGGGTGATTCAAGATATGAATGTATTATAAAGGGCCAAATCTCTCTTTCAAATGCAAACCATTGGGTGTCAAGTAAACAATTCACGTGTTTACTACATGACACATACATAGATCAACATGTCACATGTTTATTTAGACATGACAGACAACAAATTAGCAATTCAATTTGTACATAGTTGCCTTAATGATTTTCATTTAGTGACTACAAAGAGTTCCGTTTATGAAAACTCAAACAAAGAAACATGCTAATCCAAGCACTTATGCCACTAAATTTCGTGATTGTAGCACCAAAAATAAGCCATAACCCATACTGAATTTACATGTCACCCATACCGGATTTACATGACATATAATGTATTTTACTTGACATATGAATTTTTTTACTTGACACCTGAATTTGAGACATATTCTATTCATTTTTTATGATTAAGAATTTCTTCTGCTAGACTTTTTTTTTTTAACTTGGTTTCAAATTCAACCTTGGATGATTTTTGTGGTAAGTCCGCTCACTCTGACTGTCATGTGAAGTGACGTAGGTGACATGTCAAACCTATTACCTGTCATGTTAAAACTCATCTTATGATGAATTCATAAGAAAGATGAAGTGGCTTTTGATTTATTTTGATATGAAATTGACTAATGAATAATAAGCCTATGTGAGAATTGAAACCACATCTTTCTATGAGATGAACTTGAGGACCTCCATGAACACGAACACAAAAAATGGCAAACTAAATGCCCCAAATCTCTCTCTCTCTCTCTCTCTAAGAACGGAGAAGGAAGGGGATCGGATTTTTCGAGCGTAGCCCTTTCGAGCGTAGTCCACAAGAACGAAGAAGGAAGGGGATTGGATGTGATTTGTGATTTGTGTTACTTTTTCCCTTATATGGACATGGCAAAATCATTGTTGTTTCATACATAATTCTCTGCACTTGGTACATCAGATCGATCAAAGGAAATCCTGCATACATGACATGAACTGCTATTAACATGTCATTCAAAGACGATATACATGACATGGATTGCTATGAACATGTCATTCAAATACGATGTACATGACACGAGAAAAGCGCATACTTAAAGCGCTTGGGAGAGAAGCGCTCGGACTTGACAGTAATGCAATCAATTAAAGATAAAACTAACTAAAAATCAGTTACAAAGAAAAATTTTATACATAATTTTAGATTAGCCTATGCGGGATTTGAACCCGCATCTTTGTGCATGAGCACATCGCTCTTCCATTTGAGCTAATAGGCTAACATTGTGATGCTATATACTGCTATTTACTAATACTTTACCTCTTCTTTCACACAACTACCAACTAGTATGAAATATGAATCATAAAACCAAACCACACATGAATTTCACATGCTTATTATCACATATCTACAAGGAACTTCCCTAGCTAGGTTGTATGATTGTATCATGAAGAAACAAACCTTCCAACAATATATGAAATCAGAATCACAAATGGAAGGAACAAACCTTCCATTTTCCCCAAAACTCTTTGAACGACGCCAATGCAGCCATGGCATATCATCTCAACCTTGAGGACAACCGTCTGCATTCCAACAATATATGAAATCAGAATCACAAATGAGAGCTTGGTAGTTTAGATGTTAAGCCATTAGAATTTAGATTTCCTACAACCAACATAAGCTTACCCAATCCCTCAAATTGGCAACAAGAAACATATGCGTGACTTTGCACTCAAAATAAAAAAAACTAACTTAAGAGACCAAATAACCAATACCATTATACCAACCATCTATAGGTGAGACATCAGATCACTAGTAAACATAACTATAGGTGATCTCAATTCAGTTGTAAACATAAACCATGATATATAATATTCATGAACGAGCATCATCAATTTTCTGTTTTTCACAGACAGAACTATAAGGATTTCACATGATAGTTTGGTATCCATAACAGTGAGTTCGGAATAGTCCGATACCATTTAACTTGTTATAACAGAATGTTGATGCCAAACGACTCATAATCAAGAGGCACTATCTTTTGATTTTAACCAAACATAGATGTTGGATAAGGCATCTGCTTCAAGGACAACACAGGTCCACAAACCACATGGTAGAATAATAGATCTATTTTACAGGCAACTAGATTTACAGAGAAGCAAAACTAATCAGACAGCACAAGTTAGAGACAACTTACACTACTTTCAGTGAGGTGCAGAGGTGAAACATTTTCCAAAATGTATATTCAATATCCATTTGTTGCCACTACAATAACCTACAAAGAGTAAAAAAAATAAAGATAGATTATAGAATAATCAAGATTCAAAGATGACATGATCAAAAATCAAGTTATTGTCAGTCATTTATGAACAAAGGAAGTGACAGTATCATTCAAGATGAATATCACACCAATTTCTCCATTTCCTTAGACAGAAATTGAGCAGAGAAAACTATGAATTTGCATCAATGAAGAAACACACAAATGAAATCCAACGGGAAAAAAAATTATTATGAAAAGGAAAAGGAGGAAACCTGAACATGACACAGGCGTATAATACCCAAGAACAGCCTCAGAATGAAGATAGAGCTAAGAGGAAGAGAGGAAGAAGACGACGCTCCCTCTCCGATGTCGACCTGAGACACCAAACCCTAATCCCCAAATTCATGCCATAGAGTTCTGAATGGCGGCGGTGAGAGGTCACCTATGAGATTCATGCTGTGAGGAGCAATCAATGTCGCTAGGGTTCCAGTAGTGAAGGCGGAGAGGAGCGAGGGGAGCGAAAACGTTGTTGCCGACGCCATCGAGCGACTTGAACCCTTCCTTCGGATCGGAATCCTAGTCGCCGCCCCCGACCCCCTTTATTCTGCCTTCTTGTGGTCGCCTCAACCATGGCACCCGAGCTCGCCGAATGAGGCGTCGTCTTCCTCCTCTGTTTCCCCTTTCCCCTCTTTTTTTTTTCTTCCCTCTTTCCTAGCTCCCCTGAGTTACCGGCTACTGGTTGCAACCTTCACCCAGATATCCGGTTTTGTGCAATTTTTTTTCGGATTGGATTAGCCCCGCAAGGATTTCCCAAAAGTGGGTTATTTTTGCAAATCCCCCTTTACTATTTATACATGTTATTTTAAAATGATCAAATTATGTAAAATATCAATAAAAATTTATTACTTGTTATACTTTCATTTTTTTTTAGTTTTTGAAGTATGAAATTATATATAATATATAAATTGATATTTTATATAATTATTATCATCCTTAAAACCATACATGAATAGTAAACGACATTTAAAACTAAACAGATGAAGTATTTTTAATGACTATTTACATAGTTCCTAAATATAAAATTGTTATATTATCCTAATAATAGTTATATTATTGAAAAATAATGATTAATGTTGCTAAAATAGTAATATGTAATTTTATATACATAACAAATTGTAATGTTAAATTATAAAGTAAAGTTGATGATGAAAAATATAATATTTAATCCTAATTATTATTAGTAATAAATTTCAATATTGGGCTAAATTGTAATTTATTTATGTTTTTATTATCTTAAAGCTTGACCCAACGGGTGACCCACAGGTCGACCCAACCCGACCTAGAAATTTTCGGGTTGAACGGATTCGGGTTGCTTGGGGTTTCGGGTTGAAATATTTGCGCCAAAACCCACGTTTTACGGGTCGGGTTGGGTCGGGTCCTCGGGTCGGGTCACGTTTTGACAGGTCTAATTGGGTGCTAAGTCTCACATTGCCATTGCATATTAGTTTATGTAATATTATGAATTATTCTAAGAATAATTTATATAATTTACATAATAATTATAAATTTATTTTATTAAAAATAAATTTTTAAAAATAAAATATTTTAAAATGGCGGGTTGACCCGGCGGGTCGAACCGGGTCGGACCCGCCGGGTCACGGGTTATCTTTTCCCCGACCCTAACCCTGACCCTCAACCCGAGCCGACCCTTGAACCCGTGAACCCTGACCCGTCGGATCACTGATCCAGCGGGTCACGGGTCGACCCGCCCGACCCGTGACCCATGGCCATGTCTAGGTAGAACTAGGATCCTAACACTTTACTAGTAATACCTTTAATAGTGTAAAATTTGAATTAATAATAGTCTATAATTGTGAAAATGTTAGTAGCTAGTATAGTTCATTATCCATTCAATTTGATAAATTTTATTAATAGGATATTCAAATATATTTTCTCGCATTATATATGTGAGTTGTATTGATACCTGCACTTTATGTGTGTTTTTAAGGGATAATTAGGTTAATATACTATTTTCAATTTTTTTTTATAGGTAATTATATCAATGAAAGTATTTTTCCATACTTGTACCTTTTTATTTTTGATGATTGATTTGACTCTATAGATAACTTTCTTAAATCACGCTTAATTGACTTTTTCTTCCTAAATTAATTACAACTAGGGTTAATCGCTCAGTACCCAGGTTTTTCTCATCCATCAATTTATTTTGATGCTTTTTCTAGATTCAATTGAAATCAAGTTACAAGATTAAAGGTATGTGATTATGTCTTTTATGCTATAATTATTGTGGTATATTTCATATTTATTTGAGATTATTACTAGTATGCTCTTCGTAATAATGTATCGGGTGAGCTTTAATTGACCAATCAATTACCGGCTAATCGAGACTTCCATTGGTATGGCTAATCAAGACTTCCATTGGTATGGCTAATCAAGACTTCCAGGCTAGTACAAATATAGACATTATGAATTCATGATTGATATATTAATACAATTAATCTTTCCAGCCATGATTACAAGTATATATATTTAATACCAAAAAAATACGGCTACCCAATAATATCTCTCCCTCATCCACACACTTATTTTACCGACAAGCTACAACGAATTAGTTACAATACTGTGACAATATTGATTACAAGCAAAGTTACAATTACTTAGTTACAATCTATTGTGTGTATTTATAACCTATGATAAAGAACCTTATAATTACTTAGTTACAATCTATGGTGTGTATTTATTGTAACCTATTGTAACAAATGAAAATCTTACAATTACTTAGTTACAATCTATTGTGTATATTTATTGTAACATATGAAAACCTTAACAATGAGGTTAATTACGTTTCAAATTACGTACAAGTAATTAATTAAAAGTAATTTATTGTAACCTACGAAAACCTTACAATTACTTAGTTTCAATAATTAAGATTTCAAGAATAATAAGGTTTCAAGAATAATGGTTACAATAATTAAGTTTATTGTAGTACTCCAGGGTTACAATCGGTTACAATATGTTACAATCAAAATTGAATTACTTGTAACCCTAGACAATTCACTAGATGATTAACTGAACCTCTAATGGAAGAAGTATCGTATGTAAGTACAAATCAATAATCCGAATAATTTTCCTTTTCAAAACGTAAAACAATCTTATCTACAATCTAAACCATCTTATCTATATCTATTTACTTTTATTTTAATTTTAAAAAGATCAAATTCTACGTTAAGGGTATTTAAGTAAAATTCACCCTAAAAAGGTATAATTACTAAAAAGAAAAACTAAAGGGTATAGTTACCCAAAAAAAACTTGAAAAGGATATATTTTCTCAAATTTTCACTTTTTTTTATTAGAATAAGAGTTTTGTTAAAGAAAATTATGAATATAAGCAAATTTTAGTTTATCCGGCCCATCTAGATTTTATTTTTTTTTGTTCCGTGCTTGTATTGATGTGATCAATACTTGGAGTTTTTTAATGAGATATTGACCATATGCAAGAGATATAAGATGAGGGTATTTTAGTAATGGGAAAACTAATTAAAATACCCCCACCTTTTGGGTTATGGTAAAAATATACCCTCAACTTTCAAATGTAATAAAAATATCCCGACCTTTGAGGGTAGTGGTAATATATTACCAAAAGTTTTTTCACGAGTAAAAAATGTTGAAGTCTGCGTGATTTTTTTTATAAGGGTTTTCTTAAACAATGTCTTTAGGGAAAAAAAATAAAGAGCTTGACCGGGTTCATACCCAACGTCTTTTCCTCCCTCACATCTTTTTCCGTGGTCGTCTCTTGAATTGGCTTCCAGCTAGGTCATGATTCCCCTTGAATGTCAGTCTTCCTCCCTCGTGATCGACTATCTTGAGTTATCTCTCTCACATCTTCTTCACCTCTGATTCGTTCACTGACTTGGTTGGGTAAGTTTTTTTTTCCCTCTTCGTTGTTGTCGGTTTGGTGTTAGAAATAGTCGGGTTGTGTTAATTTAAGGCAATTTTGACTAGATTAGTTGCTTGGTTGAATCAATTTCGTTTTTCCGATTTAATTTGTTATCGTTTTATTTATTTTTTTCCTAAGGAAACCGTTCAAGAAAACCCATTTTTCGTGTTAATTTGTAAAAAAAGGCTTCCACATATGCTGTCTTGTCAAAAAAAAATCCACATAAGCTGCATTGTCAAAAAATTTGACCCGTGAGAAAACATAGGGTAATATATTACCATCACCCTCAAAGGTCGGGATATTTTTATTACATTTAAAAGTTGAGGATATATTTTTACCACACCCCCAAAGGTGGGGGTATTTTAATTAGTTTTCCCTTTAGTAATTTGGGATATAAGTTTAGGGGCATTTCAGTCATTGTAAACTTAGCTATTGGGTATAAATGAGCACAAGTTGTAATAGGAGAATCAATTAATTCAGTTGAAGAAGTTGTGACAAATCGTTTCTTTCTCAACTTCACCTTCTTCCTTTGTGCTTCCATGGAAGTTTAGACGTGAGATCTTTGTTCCAACAAGGTTCTTTACACGGTATCAGAGTGCACAGTGTACAATCCCTCGCTTAGAACCTTTTTTGAGAGGATTTAGGTGACGATCTCAATGGGAGAGAATCTCGTTGTGCGAAATCAAGTGTTCGGAGAAGTTGGATTTGGAAGCGGCAACATGAACGATCCACTTTTCCTTACCAACTCTGTTCACCCTGGTGCACAGCTAGTTGTTACTCCATTTACCGACCTCAACTTTCCGAGCTGGAGCCGCGGGATAAAAATGGCGCTTGGAGCAAAGTACAAGATTGCGTTTATTGATGGAAGTTCAGATCTAGAGTCAATTCCACCTGCGGACATTCAGAGGTGGAAGCGATGTGATTATATGGTAAGATGTTGGATTTTAAATTCAATGAATGTCGATATCGCTGAAGGTTTCATGCACGCTGATTCTACCAAGGAGTTGTGGGACAAGATTGTTGACACGTATGCACAAACAAATGGACCTCTTCTTTATCGGTTGAAGAAGAGTTTGTGTAATTAGGTTCAAGGATCACTGAGTGTCGCTGATTATTTCAACAATATGAAGAAACTTTGGGATGAAATTCTTGCTCTCGAAGGAGTGCCTAGCTAAGTGTACTTGTGGAGCGAGAGCAAGATGTACCTGTGATATGTCCAAGAAGATGGAAGAAATGGACAATTGAAACAAGCTCCTTCAATTCTTCATGGGATTACGTGGAACGTATGATAGGGGAGAAATCAAGTTTTGTCTACTGTTCCTCTGCCGACAATGAATCGTGCTTATTATCTTGTTAAGCAGGTTGAAGTTGCAGGGGGGAGAAACAACAATGAGTCTCTTCAAGATGGAAATGCTTTTGTGGCAGGCAATTCAAATGATAACAAGAAGTCTTTCAAGAAGGATAAGGCAGACAAGTTGTGTAGCCACTGTGGGATGAAAGGCCACACAGTAGATGGATGTTTCAAAATCATTGGCTATACTGATTGGTTTAAGGATCCAAAGGGGGAAAAATCAGCTAAATCAGCTGCTAATCTAGCAGTGACTTTTGATTATCCCTTGGATGATATTGATGAAGATTGAAGAGTTATCAGAGGAAGGTACAGGTATGGATATGACACTCGTCAATGTTGTCTGTCAGGAGGTCCTAAAAGCCATGAAAGGTCGTGGTGCATCATCCAATTGTGGAAGTACTTCCTTTGCTTTGCTTTCATCTAGTCACCGGGACTTAAATAGTTGACTTGGATCATTGACTAGAGAGCCACTGATCATATGATCAATGATGATAATTTGTTGAAACGAAAATGTGTATTAGCCAAACCTATAAGGGTGTGCTTACCTGATGGAACTATCAGAAAAGTTACGGATGTTGGAGATATCAGTTTAGCATCAGAAATTTTGTTGAAGAATGTGTTTCATGTGCCTAATTTTAAAAACAAAATTTATGTCCGTAGGGAAGATAAGAGATGATGCTGATCTTGGTGTGACTTTTAAGAAAACAAAGTGTGTTTTTCAGGACCCTAAGAGTGGTCAAGAAGTACTCAGTGCAGCAAGGTTAACTGGAAGGTTATTCAAAGTAGCATTGAAGACTGAGGATGGAAGGTCTCATTATGCTGATCATACTGTAAATAGCACAAATAAGTCTATTTTTGATATGAAGAAAAAGGTTCATATCCATGTTTAGCATGCTAGGCTAGGCCACATTTCCCTGTCAAAGCTAAGACATGTTAAGGGATATGCTTTTGTTGACAGTGATAGTTCATTTTGTGAGGCTTGTATTATGGCCAAGCATCATCCCATCATTTTTACTGTAAGACTAATGCAAAATTCAATTTGATTCACACTGACTTGTGGGGATCTTACAAAGTTCAAAGTAGAACTGGTGCTAAGTATTTTGTCACCATCTTGGATGATTATAGCAGGCTTGTTTGGACATATTTGGTTGTTGACAAGTTGTAGGTTCCCAAAATTATGTGTTCATTCACTGCTGTTGTGGAAACTTAGTTTGGGACCACTGTAAAAGCTGTAAGGAGTGATCACGGATCTGAATTTTTTAGATGTTCAAATTTCTTTGTGAACAAAGGCATTGTTCACCAACACACAGTGCCCTATGTGCCTAAAAAAATGGATGTGTTGAGCGCAAACATAGAACTTAGTAGAGACCACTAGAGCCATTTGTTTGGTTGTCAATCTGCCCTTGAGATTTTGGGGAGACTGCATACTGGCTTCTACACATTATTCAACACGATGGCTTCATCTGTCATACAATGGGAGTCACCTTATGAGAGATTGATGGGTAAGACTCCTGATTATAGTAGGCTTAGAGTCATTGGATGTCTTGTTTTTGCTTTTGTCAACGGAGCTACCAAGGACAGGTTTGCATCTAAGGCCAGAAAGTGCATCTTCTTGGGTTATCCTCGGGATCATAGACCTTATGGAGCCTACACCTTCCCCACCTACCCCTTCCTTGCCCTTGGTTAACCCAGCTAATTCCCTTGACCATGACTTACCTATTTCTCTTATCTCATCTCTTGTAGCTAGTCCCATTCATATACCTGATGTTGTTGATTCATTTGATTCAACTTCATCCCATAACCAAGGATCCTCTGAGATATATGTTTCAACCCAACCCCGTAAACCTCCTCTCAGACGATCTACAAGACAATCTCATTTGCTTGCCTATCTTAAAGATTTTTATTTGTCCTACTACTTATAACTCTCTTTCAACCTCTTTTTTGTCAACTATTGTTAATGATCCAGATTTTTATCCTCCAGATCTTTAGCCAATGTTTTGTCCCTCAAAGAACCCTTGACATATGCTCAAGCCAAAGATGATCCTTTGTTGGCAGATGCAATGCAAAAGGAGCTTACTTCTCTTGACGTCAATGACACTTGGTCTCTCACGTCTCTTCCATCGGGTAAATCTGCAATCGGATGTAGGTGGGTGTATAAGATCAAGTTTCAGCCTGATGGTAGTGTTGAGAGGTTCAAGGCATGTTTAGTTGCAAAAGGCTACAATCAGATTAAGGGAAAGAATTTCAAGCACACTCTCTCTGGTAGCTAAGTTCACCAAAGTGAGATTGTTGATTGTCATTGCTACTAAAAAAATAGCCTATAATGAAGTTAGACATCAACAATGTCTTCCTTCATGGATTTCTCGATGAAGAGGTGTATATGCACATCCCAGAAGGATATTCTAAGAGTTCTTCTCATCAAGTTTGCAAACTTAAGAGGTCCCTCTATGGCTTGAAGCAAGCTTCTTGTCAATGGAATGTTGACATTTCAAGATTTCTTGTTAGTAGAGGGTACTGTCAATCTCCTTTTCATCACTCTTTGATTATCAAGTCAATTCCTGAAGGTTTGGTTGCAGTGCTTGTTTACGTCGATGATCTATTGCTCATAGGGGACAGTGTCACTGAAATCTCTGATCTTAAGATAGCCCTTCGTATAGTTTTTAGGTATTTCCTCGGCTTGGAAATCTCAAGGACTTCACAAGGCACATTGTTGAACCAACGAAAAATATGTCTTGGAGATATGACAAAATACTCAGATGGAAGATTGTAAAGTTTCTTCCTTTCCCATGTCCCGGGGTTTGAAAATCACAATTGATGGTGGTGAAGAGCTAATTGATCCAGAGAAATATCGTCATCTTGTGGGTAGATTGTCGTATTTGAACATGATAAGGCCCGATATCTCTTACGTTGTTCAACATTTGATCCAGTTTATGAATTCTCCTCACATTCCTCATTGACAGGAAACTCTTCAAGTTGTCCGTTATCTCAAGGGCACAATCAATCTGGGTTTGTTGTACCCTACTCAGAACCGCATTGATCTTAACGCCACTTGTGATTTCGATTGGGGTAATTGCCTCTTTAGTGGACGGTCTTTGACTGGTTTTTGTGTGTTCATGGGAAAAGCCTTAAATTCTTGGAAGACCAAGAAGCAGACCACAGTTTCTAAGTCTTCTGATGAGGACGAGTATAGAAGCTTGTCAAAGACCTCAAGTAAACATGTCTGGATGGATTCCATACTCACTAGCTTAAATTGTTCTATGCCTAAACCAATTCCCCTTGTTTTTGATAGCATGTCTGCAATCACAATTGTGGAGAATCGATCATGTTCTAGATGAACGGACAAAACACATTTGCTTGGATTGTCATTACATTCTAGAACGATTTCTGGAGGGCTTCTTGTTTCCAACCTTTATGCGTTCTCAACTACAGCTGGCATGCATCCTAACTAAGCCTCTCGGTCATGATCAACACCAATTTCTTGCACGCAAGCTTGGTCTCGTTTATTCCACTCCTCCAACTTGAGAGGGGGATATTGACCATATGCAAGAGATAGGAGATGAGGGTATTTTAGTAATTCAGGATATAATTTTAGGGGCAATTCACTCATTGTAAACTTTGCTATTAGGTATAAATGAGCACAGGATGTAATCGGAGAATCAATTAATTCAATTGAAGAAGTTGTTACAAATCGTTTCTTGCTCAACTTCACCTTCTTCCTCTGTTGTTCCATGGAAGTTTAGGCGTGAGATCCTTGTTCTAACAAGGTTCTTTACATGAGAAAGGAAGAACATATCCGCTTATTTTTTTTATTTTAATGTTTAATAATTACGTGAATTAAAATATTGATTTTAGATTTATGGAGTTAAGTTACCATATATTATAAGAAAAAAAATAAAGAGATAAAAGGTTGATTGATAAGATAGATTTTAAACATAATTTGTTAAAGTAGAGATATATTACTAAAAATAAAAGTTTTTATTTAAAAAAAAACGAAAAGAGATTAGGAAGAACTATAAACGATTTGTAGTCCATCCTAGAGCATCCTTTTGGATGAGAACTTGCAGGTCTAAATATGTGTTAGGGTTGGTGATAGTGGTTGAATTACCTAAAAGGGCCAATTTGTCTACTGCACTATTAATTTCCCTAAACACGTGATGAATGTGAACTGTTTGAAACCGACAGAGGTCTATCAAGGAATCGGAAATGATCATTTCGACTTTCTATGGGCATTTTCAAATACCTTTAAGTGCATTGATTATGCAAATGTTATTCCCTTCTATTTCGATGTTCTGAATATTAAGATCTAATGCTTTTCAGATTTCCTCCCCCAAGGAGCTCTATGGGATGCTGGCACCCTTCATTGAGACCCAATTAGCTTCGTGATGCACAAAATCAATTGTGGAGTTCCCGTTATCCCGGAAGGAGCCGTCAAAATTTAAATTGAAACTTGAGCCTTTTGGTTTTTCCCACATAATGCCTTTTTTCCTTCTATATATTTTCATAACCAATTGAGTTGTTAGAACAAGTAGACATAGACATTGCGTTTGTCTCTTCCTCGTCAATTTTAGCTATATTCCAATTCAAGATCTGTTGTTTGATAAATTTGATAATATTGTTGTCAGTACTAGCCTCGTTTTTTAAAACTATTTGATTTCTAAAGTACTAGATACTCCACTAGATGGTTGCCATTATACCTGTCTATGTCTAAAAATTTACATAATTTCTCGGTGCCGAAAAAATAAAAATATTTGTAGTAGGATAGATACATTTACATAATTTCTATTTTATATAAATAAAAATTTACATAAAAGAATATTTTTTTATAGAAAGAGAATTTAACCTTTATGATTTTATAATTATTAATTAAATCAAAAATATTTTTTTATAATTATTATTTATCTTTAAGAGAAACTAGTAAAATTCCCGCACCATGACGTGATTTTTAGTAGATAAACTTTTAATAACATAACAAATTAATATTATAATATATTAATAAAATTTAGGATAAAATAACGAAGGTAGACTTGAAATCTTTAAGAATATGGTAAAAATGTTTACCATAAAGTTAGGCTTCATTCAAAAGGTTTTAAAATTAAGATATTATATTGATATAGATTATTATTATAATATATAAAGAGATATATATTAATGACATTAGATTTAAGTCAATGTTTTGAATTAAACCCAATGAATAGTAAATGGGTAAAAAAATAAAAGGGGAAAAATGTAAATGTACGAAAGAGAAGAAGAGGGAAAAAAAAATAAGAGAAAAATGTCACTAGTAGAAACATACTCATTGATGACATTTAAACAATGGCGTTTTTAATGAAATGCCATTAAAAAGCTATTTAACGGTGTTTTTTTAACAAAAACGCCATTATTTTATTCAATGCAGTTATTTAATATATAACGCCACATATTTCATGGCGTTTTTAAACGCCATTAAAACTATGTGTGAAACTATGGCGTTTTTCTTTTAGTGGGGAAGGAACTAATGGAAGATGGTTTACTGATTTTTCTAAACCAATATCACCGAAACCTAGATAGTGTTCTATATGGGCTAAAGAGTTTCTTTACTGAATGGGAATGATGTTGTGTTACTTATTTGGTATCTTTCTATAATATGTAATTGTGTGTATAAATTATCAAGTTATTTTAATACTCATGTATGTCTTGTTACAAATGAGTTAGATCTTCTATGTGGATTGACTTCTAGAAATTCTTATAATGGATATTCAAATTGTTAACAGAGATTGAAGTATTCATTGCTCCATTGGAACAAGTTTCCATTTTTTCCTTCTTGGGTTAATACAATTCAGTTTTATACATTTCAAGTTTTTACTTTTCAGTTTTATGTTGTATTTACTGGTTGGGTTAATGCATGTCTACTCATTCCTTTTGTTCAAAAATACTAATTTTTCTTAGGTAAGAAGATCATTCATATTAGATGTCCGTTAGCATTGATAAAAGTTGGGTAAAATTAGATAAAAACAGTGATGAGTATCGAGAAGGGGTTAAACAATTTGTTAATTATTCAAAGAGGCGTGGAAGGAATCCAGAAATGCTTATATGCCCTTGTGCAGTTTGTCGTAACCTTAGCCGGCAAACTGTTGACGATATGGAGGTACATTTGTTGCACTATGGCGTTGATCCTGGTTATGATATTTGGTGTGCACATGGTGAAGAGGTTCCTTTTGACGAAGTGTTAGATGGTGAATGTTTTGATCCTTCTGATGTGGACTATGAACTTTCAAACGTGCTTCAAATGTATAAGGATGCTAGCTTTTTTGAAGAAGCTGGAAGTCTACGAAGTAATGTCACAGAGGAAGATTATAAAAAGAAAGTGGAAGATGCTGAAGTCCCTCTATATCAAGAATGTAAGCAGAAATATACAAAGCTGTCAGTAACCCATTCATTTTAGCATCGCATGCAAAACAAGTGTTCTATTATAGAGAATCTGAAAATTCTAGTTGGTATGTGGTGTTAAAAGCTCCTCCGAGAGGCTTTCATGACTTAGAAATGTTTGACGAGTCTGTTTTTACATCTTATGTTCCTTTAGATGTTTCTGCACTTGATGTAAACTGTTGGGAAAGTAATGAAAGTTAACTTTGATGTGTAACCTTTTGTAATCTTGTATTTTGTTTTAATATATGGAAGTTGTATGCTTAGTAAAAATGTTGCCTTATATTTGACTTTGTAAATGCTTACATAAAATAGGTGTTTTTCTGAAAGACTTTTCAGGGATTAGAGCACTTTTCAACAGACCAATCAACATAAATGACTGAGGTATGATTATGCATCTGTATTATTACTGTATATTGTAGAACACATATTGTTTATTTGTGAATATCCATTTTCATGTTGGCAGAAGACTAGTGACAGAAAGAGACGTAAGGGAAATGTAGCTGAAGTTGAGATCGGGGGAAGTTCTTTGCAAAGTGCACAAACCACCAATGTGCCTCAAAAAGTGAGGAAAACAAGAGGTAGGACATGTTTGCAGGTTATGGCAACTGGGGCAAAGGATAAAAAATTAGTTGAGTGGAATGCGAGGGGAAAGCCCGTTGGAGATGTATCGGTGAAGTTCTCATCTACTATGGGGGTGATAGTCCGTGAACAAGTGCCAATTAATATTGAGACTTGGCATGGAGTTAGTGATCAAGCGAAGGAAAGTCTTTGGACACTTTTGAAGGTAATTTTAGTTATGTTTCTTTAATTCTCATCTACTATCAGTTCTCTACTGCAATCTACATGTTTCTTTAGTTATTTTCCTTTGCACTTATTTTGACATGGAGTTAGAACTCAAGCTAGTGGCTTATAGACAAAGCTTTGATATTTTATAGCAAAAACACTTGGCCGATGTGTGCTTCAAGTTGTTCGTCATGCAACAAATGGGGAAGCTTTGGAGATCTTGGAAATCTGAGCTTTCAACTAAAATTAGAAAAATCATGGAATCAAGATCAACTAATGTAGAGCGAACAAGTCAACTTGCTAACTTAAGGCCTCCTGATGTGTCCTTAGATGAATGGGATCAGTTTGTTAAAAGTCGAATGACTGAGAAATGGCTGGTAAGTAATCTCAGAAAATTAATTAAGTTTATTTTGCAGTGCATTTTATTGAAGCTTTAACATGACTAACATTTATTCATGTAGGAAAAAAGTACAAAAATGAGAGGCATAAGGGAAAAACAGATTGTGAACCACACCTTGAGTCGAAAAGGATATAGTCGTAAGGAAGATGAGTATGTAAGTGATACTTCGAATTTTCACCAGTTTGAATTCATATTTCTGCGTATTTAGTTTTTTCTTTGCTTTAGTATGTTTATGACTTCCCATTTGCAGAACAAACTACACCCAGAGAAGCCTTTGACTAAGCCAGCACTATGGATTGAAGCACATGTCTCGAAAAAAAAGACAAGCGAGGCTAATGCAACCAAAATTGTAAGCAATTTCATTTGGAAGGTAACACTTGAGTTTACATATTCCAATAATTACATTTCACTTTGTTTTGTGTATTTATTTTTTGTAGGATGCGATAAAAAGAAAATGGATGAGGCTCCACCTAATGATGATGGGGAGGAGATTTTAACTCAAGTACTCGGTAAGGACTATCCTGGTCGTGTTAGAGGTCTTGGAGCGGGGGTTACGAAAACCAAGTTGTATGCTCAATCACAAAGGGAGTATAAGTATGCTAAAATGGAGGCAGAAGTAAGCAAAATGAGAGCGTGGAAGACAAAAATAGAGGCTGTATTATCTTCCAAACTTGGAATTACCTTGGATGACGATGATGACATAAATGATCATGATAATGATGAAAGGCGGGAAGATTCACCTGTTGAACATTCCAAGGTAAAATATTCATGTGTATATTTGTATAGTCTTTATCCTTTTTTTATATATATATAATCCTATGATGATGCTTAGTGATATTTTATTTAATTCGTAGGACAAATTCCAAAGTGGTACAGTTGAAAGTGCAAGTGTAGGGGTTACTACAACTCCGCAGGTACATAGCATTTTCCTTTTGAATAATTATACCTTTAACTTGGATAACTATGTATACTTTTATCTACCTCATTCATAGTCGCGACAAGGAAGCATAGATCAGCCTTCGATCAATGACAAATGCAAGTTGTTCAATTGGAATGGTAATTGAGAAGAAGTGGCAAAAGGATACATCTCAGCTGTAGATCCAAAAGCATCTGTGCATGGATACATACTTGGCCCAGATTGTTATAGAGTTTTCATTGAAGAAGTGATGGTGGAAAATGCTGAATTTTATCGCTATGAGCCAGAATTTACGAACCTTGCAGATTCCATTGGTAGCACAATAGCTTGGCCGATCAAATACATTGTCCTTGATTAGGTAATTATGGTTTTGTTTTGTCCATTGTATTTGTATGTCATTGTTAATGATTCCTAGTCTTAAAGTTGTTACTTTTAAACTTGATTTCAGTAGTTGGATTAGCTTTGCTCTAGTTTTACACCATTTTTTGTTTGCTGAATTCAGCCACTAACGGTTTCTACCCTCAGCTGAATATATGACTAAATACTCTATGATTCAGTTTTAAAGTAAGTTCTAATCTTGGAAAAATATTCTATATATAATGTTTAGGTTTATAGTCTTAGCTAAATGGATATACACTCTATCATTTAGGTTTAAAATTTTAGGCTTTTTAGGAACACGGAGTTTAGGTTTACAACATTCGAGTTAATTTGAAACTGGTCTTGCATTTGTTTAAATACACCTATACTTGTTTTTTGGTAAAAAAAAATTTGATATAACATAAATCATGTACATCCATCTTTTCATTTTTGATATAGTCTTTTATATGCTAGATTGCTAATGAAATAATAATAATTTTGGAGTAGGATGTGAAGTTGAATTTGTAATTTGAGTTACCACATTTGTGATATGGTCTTTCTAATCATGAGTTTTTTTAGTCTTATTGTAACTTATGTTAGAACTTTTTGCCATGCCATTTGGACAGAGACATGACATCAGTTGAAGCCATTAAGACTCTTTGTCTGAACTTGTTGAATATGAAGTTAGATATCTCGACTATTAAGACTCATCTTCGTATAATGGAGTCATTTTGTATAGTGCATATCAAAGTTGTGCATCTGATAAATTTGTGAATAGATCCTCTTGATATGTTATTAGACCTATCTTCTAAGAATATTTCAGTAGATGTGATCTTTTTGTATAATGATGTGGATGGTAGAACATCTTGTAAGAATATTTGATAAGATGGAGTTGAATGTTTTGTGGTCATTGTATGGCAAATGTGAAAGGCAGGTTGTGTCTGATGTTTGTATGAAAAATGTGAACGACAGGTTTGTTCTCACAAATGCGCATTTACGCCCTGGTTTAGTAATCCTTATTCATGGCGTACCTAAAACGCCATAAAATAGGTGTTTTTTTTTGGTATTACAAACCCTTTTAATGGCGTTTTTAAAATGCCATTAAGTATATACTCATTCATGGCGTTTTTAAAACGCCATTATATATGGTTTTCTTGGATTACAAAAATATATTTCATGGCGTTTTATAAACGCCATGAAATATATTCTCATTCATGGCGTTTAAAAAACGCCATTAAACAAGTGTTTTTTGGCTTACTAATCCTTATACATGGCGTTTGATAAACGCCATAGAATATATTTTTCATGGCGTTTCAAAAAACGCCGTTAAATAATGTTAGAAAGCATGACACCCGTATAGACGGCGTTTGGGGATGGCGTTTAAAAACGCCATAGAATGTCTTCCATGACGTTTTTCCAACGCCGTTGATGACTATATTTCTACTAGTGTGTGATTAGTTGAAAAAACCTTAAATTTAGAAAGTGTTGACACATTATTAAAAAAATCTTCTAAATTAAAATATTATATAGATATAGATATATAGATAAGGAGATAAAGAGATCCCGACACATGTAGAAGATATGAGGATTTTTCTTTGCTATATAAGCATTGATGATTGATGATGATTGATCTCTTGTAACAATATGTAGGGTTTTTAGTCTTCGGGTGTTTTAGGATATTTTAATCAATTATAGAGACCGGAATCTAATTTAATACATCTTAATCGGTATATTAAGGAAAAAGAGTACGTACTTAGGTGAAGTGTGAATTAATTAAGCAATAGAGTAGCTTTTATTTAAAAAAAAAAGAGTACGTAGTAGCTTTTATTTTAAATAGATAAATAAATTTATTTTTTATTTTTTGATAAACAAAAATAATAAATAGATTTAGACATTCTATATATAGAACATGTTCTAATAGAGTTTTAAACAAACTTAGTTTTAATATTCAAATAATAAATCAATTATTATACCATATTATTATAAAATATTAATAAATTACTCTCTTTTATCTAATAAAATAAATAAATTTCATTATTTATCATTACAAGTTTTAGTGAAATTAATAATGACTATAAATAATATAAAATAAAATTGCAGCAAACTCCATATATATTATACTTACGTATGCTAGCGGTTACCGATCTCATTGTCAAATGGTTTTTAGATGAAACCTCATTAGATTTGTATGTTGTTCTTATCTCCCTCACACGACCTCCCTCCAACTTGTCTTAGTCCCACGGAGCCTATCCGAACGCACTATATATTAACTAAATCATACACACAATGACACAAGACCAATAAAACACCAGGTGGAGTACACACAAAACCAATAAGATTTCATCTTGAAAAAGTAGAAAACACTTCCATAGGCCATATGGGATATATATTTTATATTTTCCACAACGTAGAAACCACTCCCATATCACAATACTGTTGCCCTGTAAGAATATTTCGATATTGACAAAAATAAATAAGTAAATATATATCAAATACCAATATATTTATCACAAAACAAAAGTTTATGTGAAGTTGTTTTATAGCTATAAAGCGTGAAAAATCGACATCACCAAAGGCCCCAATATGAAAGTGATATATGAAGAATGCAATAATTCCGTTATTTTGTGGTCCAATTAATGGTGGGAGTAGCCATGCATTTTTGCACCCTTAATTCATTAATTAATATATTAAGCCTTGTGGCTTCACACTTAATTAAATTTATACTCCAATAATATATCCTATATACCTACTTCTTACCTAGCTAATCTTCCAAAAATTAAACCCATAATTAGAAGCATATGTTGAGTTAATTTTGGTACTTTTCACATTTAATCACAAATTTGGGGTTCGAATCAATGGAATGAAGTACTTTCTTTGGACCTAGCATATAGTATAGTGTGAGGTGGATATATTTAAGGGAAAACTAATTAAAATACCCCCACCTTTGGAGGTACGGTAAAAATATATTCTCAACTTAGTAATAAAAATATTCCGATCTTTGATAGTAGCTAGTGGTAATATATTACCACGATTTTTCTCACTAGTAAAAAATGCTGACAAGACATCCTACGTTGATTTTTTACAATGTTTTTTTTAACGGTTTCCTTAGAAAAAAATAAAGAGTTGGATCGGGTTCATACATCACACCTTTTCCTCTCTCCTATCTTCTTTCGTGATCGCCTCTTGAGCTGTCTTCCGGGCAGCTCATAGTTCTTCTTCATTGATAGTCTCCCTCCCTCGTGGTCGACTATCTTGAGTTGTCTCTCTCACATCTTCTTCCTCTTTGATTTGTTCATGGACTTAGTTGAATAAGTTTTTTTTCCCTCTTTGTTGTTGTTGTTGTTGTTTTCGGTTTAGTTTTGTAGTTGTCGATTTGGTGTTAGGAATAGTCGTGTTGTGTTAATTTGAGGCAATTTTGACCGGATTAGTTGCTTGGTTGAATCAATTTCATTTTTTTCGAGTTTAATTTTGTTGTCGGTGCATTTTTTTTCCCTAAGGAGACTGTTTAAGAAAACCCATTTTAGTACTAATTTGTAAAAAGGCTTCCACGCAGGTTGCCTTGTCAAAAACAAAATCAATGTAGCATGTCTTGTCAACATTTTGGACCCATGAGAAAACTCGTGGTAATATGTTACCACTACCCTCAAAGGTCGGGATATTTTAATTACATTTGAAAGTTGATGATATATTTTTACCATACTCCCAAAGGTGGGGGTATTTTAATTAGTTTTCCCTATATTTAATCACTAGTTTCAACAAAAATAAAAATAAAATCAACATCAATAATTTCTTCATTGCAATATATCCTTGGCAAGACAAGTTTTATGTACGCAGTGGATACAAGGGAATCTAATATTGTTGCACTCGTCTTGCGTAAAGTATGATGAAGGTTTAAAAGTCGATCCATAATTTGATGTTCTCGTCTGAAAGGATTTAGAACACGCACGACTCAACGCCGATTTTCTTTCTAATTCCTTTCATTACTTCCAAAAAAAAGCTCTTAATTATAATTATTCATATATATATATATGTGTTGTCTTTTATTCTAAGTTTCTAGTGGTTAACTGAATAAATTTGTAGGTACGGGAATCGGGATCCAACAAACAATTGACGCTCCATAAATACTTGAATTTTGGATTGTAATATATATATGGACTTTTCATGGATCAACTACTTAAAGCAATCGATCAGAAAATTTATCACAAACTTATTTGTGGCGCCGGAAATGCAGCTAACGGCTGTCAAGTAATGCACAACATTAAATATTGAAGAGCTTGAAATTGATTAAAATCAGTACTATTATGTATTGATAGAGCGACCTTATTGATGTGCATGCAAAATATGTATTTTTTAATTAATATTTTAATAAACTCAAAAATATAGAGTACCGAATGGGATAGTTCTACATGTGATAGTTCTACATCCGAATCAAGTACTCCCTCCGATTTTTAATATAAGGCATTGGGATTTTGTGCACGTAATTTAAGGAGCTTAAAACTATATAAAATATTAATGTTTTTTATTAATTTTTTTTACATTATAATACTTATTAGTAATAAGTATTATAATGTAAAAAAAATTAATAAAAAACATTAATATTTTATATACTTTTAAGCTCCTTAAACTACGTGCACAAAATTCCAATGCCTTATATTTTCAATCGGAGGGAGTATTGTTTAACCAGGTAGTTCTACATCTCGCATTTGAATATTGACTCTTCACAAAAGATCAACTCTATATTTTCAAGAGAATTTAAACGCTTAAATAATTTTTTTTTTTATGAGATATTTTATCATAAGAAGTGTTTACTTTGGAACTGTCAGCAGTATTGATAACGGTTTTGAGGAAAAGTAAGCTATCAAAATCAGAGGCTTTCGGGATTGGGAGTACGTTGACAAATAATATACGCACGTAAAAAAATACATATATATAAGAGAGAAAATTTGCGTCAAAGGCGCAAATTTTGGTCCAATTAGCGAAATATACACACTTTTATAAAAATTAGAAAAGTATACATCAACCCTAATCCAATCCTTATCCGCGTGCCCACCCCCACTTTTCTCTGAATTTATTTCATCCTCTCCCTCCCCGCTCGTCCTCCCGACGCCGTTCGTGGCCAGATTTGGGGATCTCAGATCTCAGATCTGAGATCGAGAGATGGCGAGAGATGGTCACGTATCCTCCAAACGAGGTCGTTCCCTCATCCCTCTTCCGCTCCTCTTCCTGTCGCCTCCGCTCCTCTGACGTCACTCCCGACCACCTCCACTCCTCTCCTGTCGAGCGCACCAACGCCGACGCCAAATTGGACCAGATCTGGCTCCGATTTCGGCGGTGCGGTTTTGACCGGCACCAGCGGCAGCTTCTTCAGGATCGACGGTGCGGTTTCGAGTAGCGGTTTCGATCGCAACTCATGGATTTCGAGCGAAAGGCAGCAACGAGGAGACGCCGGATCTGGACTGATCGAAGACAACGAAGCTCCAATTTCATGTCAGCAACGGAGATTGAAGACAACGGAGGTGCGATTTGGATTGTGTTTTTGATTCTCAGATCTGAGATCTGAGATCGAGAGATGGCGAGAGATGAAGAGCCTGCTACATGTATCACTATCACTTTATTCTCCGCTCTGTGTGCGATTTGGAGGTGCCACTCTCAACTCTCAATTCTCCGCTCATTTCATGTTCTAATGTCCTTGCTCCTCTTGTAATTGGTTTCTGCATTTATTCATTAATTGACATAATTGTGTTCTTGAAATTCATCTACTCTGATGACTGCTACGTATTGGAGATTTAGAATTCCATGGAGAAGCAAAAGAAACTGTCTGTTGAATGTGAATGTCAACCTGTTAGCAATTCTTTGCTCTATGTGATTGCATTTAGCCCTTCTTGTATTTGATTACTTGGTAGAGGATGGTGGCAAGCAGCATTTTATGCGCGCATCTTCTTCTTCTAACAAGTCACGACTGCTCCAGTTGACTGGCCTTTAACAAGCTCTAGTGGTGCCCTCTTGTAAATGAAGTCTAGTACCGATTTTTTGGTAGTGGCTTTAGCCACCAGATTCGTTTTGGTAGTAGGTAGATATTGTTTTTGGTAGTAGGTAGATATTGTTTTTGAGTGTGTTGACATCGTTTTTATGCGTATTTTCATGCGCTGACATCGTTTTTATATGTATTTTTTAGTGTTGACATTGTTTTATGAGTATGTTTTAGCGCTGACATCGTTTTTATACGTATTTTTTAGTGTTGACATCATTTTTAGTTGGATATTATATATTTAGGTATATTTATATAATTGAGTTCTTATATAATTGATTGTGTATGTTGACAAGCAGTATAAAACTTTTGATGATACTATTTCTTGTTGACCTTTATATTAATAATTAGATTAGATCCCCCAATTATTTATAGGATGGTTTGCAAACTACACGTATTTTTTTTGTGAGTAATGCAATTTATCTCCAATTTAGTTTAATGCTGACATCGTTTTTAGTTTGATATTATATATGTAGGTATATATGTATGCTTGAGTCCTTAAAAATTGGTTTATTTTTTAGTGCTGACATAGTTTTTATACGTATTTTTTAGTGCTGACATCGTTTTAAATTTGATATTATATATGTAAGTATATATGTATCCTTGACTCCTTAAAAATTGGTTTATTTCTTAGTGCTGACATCGTTTTTTATACGTATTTTTTAGTGCTGACATCGTTTTCATGCATATTTTTGTGTAGGTATATATTTGCTGACATCGTTTTTGTAATATAAGAGATGGATGAGGAAAGAGGTCAGCATTGTCGGCGTCGAAAAATTCTTTGTTTTAATTGTTTACCGTTATTCTTTGTTTCTCACTACCAAAAATAAAATAAAATATTCGTTTTTTTATATGTAGAACACTCCTTTGTCTCTTTGTTCTCCCCCTTTTATATTTTTAATGACTTAATACGTCAAATATATTGATCTTCGATGTCATCATTGTCGGCGTCGGCATCCTCGTAGAGGGTGTGAGCAATGCTGACGTCAGCATTCCCGACGTCATTGTCGTCGGCGTTAGCATTCTCGTAGACGGCGTCAGCATTGCTGATGTCAACATTTCCGTCGTCGGCGTCAGCATTGACGCGTGGAACAAAAAAACTTCCTTGTAAACGGTGTCAGCATTGACGCGCGAAAAAAACACAAAAAAACCTTCCTTGTAAACGGTGTCAGCATTGCTGACGTCAACATTCCCGACGTCGGCGTCAGCATTGACGCGCGGAAAAAAAAAAACAAAACTTCCTTGTAAAACGGTGTCAGCATTGCTGACGTCAACATTCCCGACGTCGGCGTCAGCATTGACGCGCGAAAAAAAAAACAAAAACAAAAACAAAAACAAAAACAAAAAAGCCTTCCTTGTGAACAGTGTCAGAATTGCTGACGTCAACATTCCCGACGTCGGTGTCAGCATTGACACGCGAAAAAAAAAAAAAAAAAAACCAAAAAAATCTTCCTTGTAAACGGTGTCAGCATTTCCGACGATGACGTCAGCACTGACGCGAAAAAAAAAAAAAAAATGCTGACGTGGAGGGGCACAGGGGGGCACGCTGGAGGGGGGCGCAGGGGCACATAGGAGGGACAAGGGTTGTGTATAGTTTTGCAAATTTTCAAAAATCTTGTATATTTGGCTAATTTGGCCTTCATATTTGTATATTTGGCAAATCACCCCTATATAAAATGTAATAACTTTATATATGAAATGAGTAAAGGCCGTTAAGGAGATGTCCCTCGCATTTGGGGCTATGATGGAATACACAAAGAAAGCAACCCTTTGTGAGGTGAACTTATAATATATGTAATGTAACTGCTGTCTGTCACCGATGGAAAGAAATCATTCTCTGCAGATACACTCATCTTTGTCAATTACTTACTATACGTACCTACGTACTTGTGTTAAGTTGGTTCCTATAATTAATTAATTAATTACCAACAAGCAAGCACAACGAGACCTTGAAGTTAAGATAAGATAGATTGATAGCTAACGAGACCTTGAATTGTCTCTTCACATGATATGGATAGCGAGGAACCTTAATTTTGCAATGGTGGGCATCCCATCCCATCCCATCCCCACTTTTATACAAGCTATATATATAGAGCCCACCTTACCCCTTTCCATCACATGATATATAAAAGTGATGGTCGATTCGATTCAGTAGACATGTCTAGTCTGTCGAGATGTTAAAAAGTGATCAATTGATGGATTAACTAATTGTTATGTTAAGAAAAACCATAAAGAGTATGGTTAGACGAAAATATATAAAGGAAAACCAAAGAAAATAAAAAACATCTGATCAAATAAGATACAATCAAGTCGAGATGCAAGGATGAACATAAATTGGAAATTGATAAAACATTGAAGAGTCATCAGGTCATGCACTTTTTAATGTTTTAACCGTACGTATAGTAACTCTTAAAAATTTATAAGGGTTTTCATATATCGTAGGTTTATTTTGTTCTTTGATTGTAATTGCGCCCCACTTCACCTCTACCGTACCCAAAATTTACACCAAATTCATGGAGGTGCACATGAGTTCATTTTGTTAGGAAAATAAAAATCTATTAAGTAAAATGAAATTTTAAACCATTCAAGGAAAGCATATTCAATTATGTTATAGTTGGAAGACGAGGAAGACAGAAAGCTAGAGATAGAGATCATGAATTTGGGAAAAAAGTGAATGAATGTTTATTATGCAATGAACTGAGTATTTATAGAGTTACAATCAAGAATGAGTAACAAACTGTAACCACTTCTAACAACTCAATTACAGTGGCGTGTACAAGCTCTAACATCAGCTGAAGTGTAATGTTCATTAACCCCCCTCAAGCTTGGGGTGGTACATGCAAAGCTTGGACAGTAAGAGCACTGCTAAGTTGAAGGAAGAGTCTTGGTTAATACATCTGCTAGTTGGTGAGTTGTAGGAATGTAGGAAAGTTTAATAAGGCCTTCAAGCACCTTTTCACGAGTAAAGTGACAATCGATTTCGATGTGTTTTGTCCTCTCATGGAAGACAGGATTACGAGCAATCTGAATAGCATAATTGTTGTCGCAATGCAGTGTCACTAGTTGCAGAGATTCAATACCCATCTCATGAAGCAAATAAACAAGCCATGTGACTTCTGCAAAGGCATGTGCAATTGCACGATACTCAGCTTCAGCGGAACTACGAGAAACCACTGACTGTTTCTTGGATTTCCAGCTGATGGAGATGAGCCAAGAAGAAGAATATAACCTATGACAGATCGACGAGTGGAGGGGCAAGATGCCCAGTCTGAGTCAGAGTAAGCACTGAGGATGTACAAGAGTGTCACAACCATTAAGAAGAATGCCACAACCCACAATGTCTTGAACATATCTCAATGTGTGAAACACTGCATCAAGGTGATCAGAACAAGGGGCCGGCATGAACTGACTCAAAGTCTGGACATCAAAACACAAATCAGGCCTAGTACGAGTTAAAAAGTTGAGCTTGCCGATGAGACGTCTGTACATAGATGGATCACTAAGGGGTGTGCCAGAATCCGGGAGGAGCTTGCATTGTAAAAGAAGTGGTGTGCAAACAGCTGGAGATTATGCAAATCAACCTCAGCAAGCAGCTCTTGAGTAAACTTTCTTTGAGTAAGAGTAATGCCATTCGACATGTAAGAAGCTTCCAATCCCAGGAAGTAACTCAACAAACCCAAATCTTTTATGCTAAATTCCTTATCAAGGAAGGCTTTCAAATGTTGAATGCACTCAATATCAGAGCCTGTGATGAGTAGATCATCGACATAAGCAGCAACAAGAGTGATCAAACTATCATGATTGTATATTAATAGAGAATAATCATTCTTCGACTGAACAAAACCAAGAGATGCCAGTGAAGATGACAACCTATGAAACCATTGTCGAGACGCATGTTTAAGGCCATAAAGACACTTTCTCAGTTTACAAACAAGATGATTTGGATTAGGGATGCCTTTAGGCATCTTCATATAGACATTCTCATACAAATTGCCGTGTAGAAAGACATTATTCACATCCAATTGGTGAATAGGCCAATGTCTGTAGGCTGCAACTGAAATAAGAGCTGACTATGCGCAGTTTGCATTTTGACAACCGGGAAAAAAGTTTCATGAAAATCAATCCCATACTTTTGTTTAAAGCCCTTAGCCACTAATCTGGCTTTATACCTCTCGAGAGACCCATCACCTTTAAGCTTGACCTTAAACACCCATTTGCAACCTATGGGTTTTTTTACCTTTGGGCAAGGACACAAGATCCCAAATACCATTAGCATGTAGTGCATCCACCTCTTTTTTCCATAGCCAATACCCAATTTGGATTTTTAGAGGCTTCAAGGTAAGAAGATGGTTCAACATAAGAAGAAAGGGTAGTAATGAGAGCAAAATGGGACGAAGGGAGGACATCAGAGGTTACCAAGTTAATTGACAGTGCAGTCGATGGAGGCTTGTATGTGTAGACATAATCCTTCAGGTAAGCAAGAGTGGAGTGGCCTCTGTTGAAACGACGTAATGGTGGTGGTGGTGGAGGAGGGGTAGGAGAAGTGGTGACATCTGAGAGGGTCTCGGTAATAGGAGGATCACCAAGTGTAGTAGTCTCAGAAGGTAGGAAGATGTGATCAGGGTAGTCGACAGTGAGTGTAGGCAATGTAGTTGAATTGAAAGCAGACATATAATGAAAAGGAAAGTGTTTCTCGTGGAAGTTTATATCTCTAGAGTGAAAAACATGCTTGGTTTGAAGATCCAAAGCAACATATGCCTTCTTGCCAAAAGCCTAACCAAGAAAGACACAAGGTGATGCACGAGATTTAACCTTGTCCCTCCCGCGTTTAAGAGTACAATAAAAGGCAAGACAACCAAAGGCTTTGAAAAAGTTGTAATTGCAATTGGGAGGGCGATTGAAAAGTAGCTGATAGGGTCTATTTTAGTTATATATTTGCATATTATATTATGTCATATTCACGCATATTTTATAGTTAAATTGGAATTATTTGGTTTTCGGAGTCTACATATGTGTTTTTATCTATTTCAGGCATTTTGGAGCAAATTCGAAATAAATTTCAGAGATCCAAACGAGGTACGAGGTGTGCACATTACGGGTTGACAATATGGATCAAGACCGCCAATTGGGCTGTCCGAAGTCGATCGGATGAGAGGAGCCCACATCAAGTTGCCGCATTTGTTGTGTTATATTACTTTAGATAGAGTAAATTAGATAGATAGAATTACATATGTTAGATATAATATATTATATAAATTAGGATAGTTTAGTTGGATAGATTAGGATAGAATATTTATAGAAAGTTTATACATTATATTACATACATTCATACGGTAGAGACAAGGGGAATCGAGACGAAGGACGAGAAGCCGTGTATACGGTGATTTAATTTCCCTCTAATTATATTATATAAAGTATTTAGTTTTCAACTACACTTTCGAGACTTGGTTGGTGGTTTGTGATTTTATAATTCAAGTTATTTTTCCTCTATAATTCTTTTAACTTCTTTGTGTGATATTGATTATGTTATTGATGTTATCTTGATTAGCTACCTTGATAATATTGATTTCTTGCTAGGATTTAATACTTTCGTATTTGTGTTATTTCCGCAGTAGCACGCATAAGATTGTGGATTCCGTGTTTGAAGCATGATTATGTAGGGAGTTGACATATATCTTAAACATTGATTTACCGTGTTTAATTGATGTTATTTATATGCTCAAGTTCTTGGGACTATTTTCTATCTCTTTGTTAAATCTTGACCGTGTTAAGGTTGCATTGAGGTGTAAGGGATTAATTGGACTCGTAGGACTTTTAATCTATTTAAACCAAGACGGGAGGAATTCGTAGGAAAAGATAATAACTTAAAAAGGATTCGATGATCAATAAAACCAACCAAAGTCGAGAACTTGTAGGTGGAAATTTAATTAAACGCTTTTCTTCTATCCTTTATTTACTTTTGTCAATATTATTTTCTTTTATTTTCATTCATAAAAATCGTTTCTTTTATGTTGATAAATACACAATATTTAAAAATACTTGATTCTCTAGGGTTCGACCCCTTATTTGCATACTATACTAGTTTGTTTGTTTGGGATTTATTTTTGGCGAGGTGAATCAACGACTTTCCCTCCGTCAGTAGCTCATAGGGAGATTTATTGTGAAGGGAAGCAAGAGGGGTTCGATTGATCAAGAAGGTTGTTGTGAGCACACAATGGCCCCAGTATTGAGAAGGAAGGTTGGATTGGAAAGACAAGGCCCGAGCTACTTCAAGCAAATGTTTATGTTTTCTCTCAACAATACCGTTTATTTGAGGAGACTCAAGACAAGAGTTCTGATGGACGATACCCTGATCACAATAAAAGGCACGAGCATAAGCATCAGCAAACTCAGGGGTATTGTCTGAGCGTATGACTTTAATATGGGTATGAAATTGGTTGATCACAAGAGCATGAAAAGATTTAATGACAGTGAGAGCATCAATCTTATGAGACATCAATAACAACCAAGTACAACGAGAAAAATCATCGACAATGGTAAGAAAAAAAACAAAAACCATTGTAAGTGGGGACTTTGTAAGGGCCCCAAGTATCAATGTGTATGACATCAAAAGGAGCAAGAGCTCTAGTTGTAGAAGTGTGAAATGGTTTTCTATGTTGCTTAGCTTGAGGACAGACTTTACAAATAAGAGTAGATTTAGAATTACTGAGAAAAGGGATGTGTTTAAGCTGATCATACGCAGGATGACCCAACCTGCAATGTCAAAGATCAATGATGGTATCAAAGAAGCCAGTTGAAGATGAAGCAGCAATCACAGATGACCCAACAGAGGACGGAGAAAGATTTGGTGTGGCCGGATTATCCAACACATACAAGCCTCGATCTTCTTTACCAAACAAAACTTGCCTCTTCATCAAAGGGTCCCGAAGGTAACAAGCATCAGCAGTGAACAACACATTAGGGCGAAGGTTTTTGGTGAGTTGACTGATTGATAACAGATTAAAATAGAAATCTAGAACATGGAGAACATCAGTAATGGTAAATTGAGAATTGAAATTGGAAGTACCAAGGAGTTGAACACTTGATTTATGGCTATTAGGTAAGGTAATCGTGGTGCAATTAGAAGGTGTCTGAAAAGAGGATAAGAAAGAAAGGTTTGGGGTGATATGATATGTTGTACCACTGTCAATGATCCAAGAAAAAGTATGGCGAGAAGAAAGAAGGCAGAAAGCACTACCCGGTAAGAAGGCACCGAAGCTTGACGATTGAGACAGTGAAACCTTACCCAAAAGAGATAGCAGCTGATTGTATTGATCTGCAGAAAAAGAGAACGGGCCATTTGCAGTACTAGCACTTGATCAAGATGATGAACCAAAACTCGAGCCAGGCAATCCCGAGTTCGGGGAATCAGAAGTAGTGGTAGTTGTTGTATGATTAGATCGAGAAGACTGAAAGTTCGGTGGATAGCCATGAAGCTTTTAGCAGCGATCGATCTTATGATTGGTCTGCTTGCAGTGTTCACAAAAGAGATTATTCTTCTTTGTCGATTCTTTTTTAGAACCTTTCTGGGATGACTGAGATGTGGAGCGATTGTCCCTGTTATGACCATTCTTGGAGGATTGCTGAGAAGCAAGAGCAGTGGAATCAAGATCCACCTCCGCATCCGGAACGTGAATCGCTCGTTGTTCCTCCTCTTGGAGCACCATTTGATAAACATCATCAAGCGTAGGAGGATGATGAATCAACAGAATATTACCACGATCAGCAGAATAAGAATTGTTCAATCCCATGAGGAATTTAACAACCTGTTGATCTTGGAGAGTTTCAGCGATAATAACTTTTGATCCACAAGAGCAGACTTTATCATCAAGAGGCACCATGTATTCATCCCAGAGTTTCTTCCTTTTAGTAAAATAATCGAAAATGGAGGAAGTACCTTGAGCAAGAGAACTGAGGTCACGTTGAACCTGATACACTCGAGTACGATTTGGTTTGCCAAATCGTGAAGCTAATTCCTTCCAAACTTGAGAAGCAGATCGACAATACAGGATGGATTCGGCGATGTCCTTGCTCACCGAATGGAAAATCCAAGAAAGCACTATATTGTTGCATCTTTCCCACTGAGTGGAGAGAATCTGATTATCAACGGGAGGCCTGCAAGTACCGGTGACGAAACCGAGTTTATTCTTTGCAAGAAGAGAAACCTCGGCCGAGCGACGCCATTGATGGTAATTGTCACCTTCAAGTAAGTTCGTCGAGAGGATGTAACTTGGATGATATGAGTTGTGAAGGTACATACGGCTCGCTGAGAGGATCCACCGGTGATGGTGGAGGGAAACGCGGATCTGGAACTTGCTGAAACTCCATGGAAATGCAGCGGAGAAGCAAGGATCGAATATCCTAAACTGATACCATGTTATAGTTAGGAGAAGAAAAAGACAGAGAGATAGAGATCATAAATTTGTGGAAAAACTGAATGAATGTTTATTATGCAATGAGCTGAGTATTTATAGAGTTACAATTAAGAATGAGTAACAAACTGTAACCACTTCTAACAACCTAATTATAGTGGCGTGTACAAGCTCTAACATCAGCTTAAGTGTAATGTTCAACAAATTAAACCTCGATTTTGTACAAAACTGAAAAATGGAAAGTTAATGTTATAATATAAAGTTAAGAAACCAAATTGTAAAAATTATTTACTATGTTTTAATTTATAAATCACTTTTTTAATGAAATAAAATGGTTAAAATTTAAATTTAAAATTTGAAAATGTCATATATTTTAATTCAATTTGACAATACTAAATCTGAAATAACCTGAATAAAAAATAATTTGTATATATATATAACCGAACTTGATAAAAACCGATATATGAAAATGTCATATATTGATATCAGGGGTTTAATGAAAAATCAAGCTTTTATTCAAACTCCAAATCGGTAAAAATGATGTCAAACAAAGCAACAAAAAAATCAAATTTAGAAACAAAATAGAGTGGATGCACCCCGACCTTAGGAAAGCAAGAAAATGAGCAGCTTGATTACCCTCCCTCTTTACCCAGCTCCATTTGCATCGTTGAAACTCACGAGCGAGGGACCCCGCCCTGTGACCCAGTTGGCCAACCACACGCCTGAAGATAGCTCGCCCCTGCACAATTTGCATTGCCTGAGCGCAATCGGTTTCGATGATCACCGAGTAAGTTCCTTTGTCCTTTTCCAATTTCAGCGCTGTCAACATAGCCTCAAGCTCCGCACACAGAGGATCCATCCCATCTTGAATCTGCTTCGCTACTGCCCATCAAAAAGCCTCGTGGTCATCCCGCGCTATCACACCGATTCCACATCCCCTTGAGCCTCCGACGACGCATCACAGTTGATCTTTACGAACTCGTCCTCTGGAAGATACCATCATACATACTCTCGTTCTCTGTCCGGCGCTTGAGCTGGTGGACGAACTTGCTTGACATCTCCCCTGTGCATCTCCAATTTCTCCAAAGCACTGTCGGCAATGGATTCAGCAGTGATAGACACCCCTTCGAAGTAAAACGTGTTTCTTGTGTGCCAAATTCCAGTTACAGCATATGCCCATAAGCACTTCGACTCCCAATCTTTCCCCTGTAGCATAACGTCTGCCCAACCAATGAAGTCAAAAGCTCTTCGCCCTCTTTGCTTGATCTCTGGGAGGAGCTTCCACACCTCTCGAGCTCTCGGGCAATCCCACAATGTGTGCCACATTGACTCTTCCCTCCCACAGTGCTCACACCAGGGTTCCAGTGTGATCCATCTTATCGCTAGAGCCCCCCGACCAGGTAGAATACCCTTGCAAGCACACCATATAAAGTTTCGAATTCGAGGAACAACCCGCAGTTTCCAAATTCTTTCCCATAGATCTGCTCCCCTATCCCCACTGGAAGTCTCTCCATTGCTCTCAAGCTGGCGTCGTTCCTCCACTTGCAGATGATAGGTGCGCCGAGCGAACGATAAAGTTATCGTTCAGTGTGTAAAACCATGTCAGCGTATCCTCCGATCCGGGGTCATCCAAATGGATTTTTAGAATCATCTCCATGTATTATTGAAGAAATGCTTTGCGAACAACGCTCTCATCCCACCCACCGACCCCCTAGTCTATAAAATCGATGACTCGGGTGAATTCTCCCCTTCTACTCGGGTTCCCAATAGGCCTGAACGACGAGGGCCTTGGAATCCATCTATCTCCCCATGTGTATAGATTGGCTCCATTTCCAACCGTCCAGTAAACCCCTCTCTCCAAAACCCTTCTTGCACTCATTAGACTTCTCCAAACATAGCTCACGCGGGTTACCACCCACACTGGCCTCAAGGAAAGATGAGTGAAGGAAGTACCGTGCTTTGAGGATCCTAGAGAGCATATCTCAAAATCTCATTCCCCCTTTCTCCTTCGAGTTGCACATTCTTCTCCATGATAACCAGTGCATTTTCTTTCCGCCCTCTCCATCTCCCTACCAAAAATCGCACATCATCTTCTCTATTTCATGACACATGTAGCTCGGTATCGCCTGCACCACCGACTTAAGCAATACCTTCTTACCAGCTCTCGAGAGAGTCCTCGCCTTCCAACCCTTAAGCTTTTTCCCTATTCTATCACTCACACCGCTAAATATAACTTTTTTAGATCTCCCAATCATCGTGGGGAGTCCCAAGTGTTTCTCGTGCTTTTCTACCTCCACAACACCCACCAATCCCTGAATCTCCTCCCGGATCTCAGCACTCACATTCGTGCTGAAAGATACTTCAGACTTTGTAAAGTTAACCTATTGTCTTGATGCTTCTCCATAGACACGGAGCATGTTCACAATTTCTGAGCCCTGTTGACAGTCTGTCTTTGCAAAGAGATTACTATCGTCCATTAAGAATAAATGCGAGACAGTCGGAGCCGAGGGAGCAATTTTGATACCCTGCCACTTCCCCGCATGCTCACTCTTTCATGATAACTTGAAAATGTCTCAGCACATAACAAAAACAAGTAAGGTGAAAGGGGATCACCTTGTCTAAGCCCCCTCTCAGGCACAAAGGTCTGCGATGGAGAGCCCCCAACTAATGCAGCAAAAGTCACCGACGTCACACATCTTATAAGTAGTCTCAGCCAATCTTGATGAAAACCCATCTTTTCCATGCAATGATCCAGGAAGCTCCATTCTACTCTGTAATACGCCTTTGCCATATCAAGCTTGAGCGCCATGTATCCCTTCTTTCCTCTTCTCCGGTTCTTCATGTAGTAGAATATCTCAAAAGCAGATAACACATTGTCTGTAATGAGCCTCCCTGGTATAAATGTGCTCTGACTCGGAGAAATCACCTTAGTAAGACACACTTTAAGGCGAATTGTAAGCATCTTGGAGATGATCTTAAACAACACATTACACAAACTTATCGGCCGGAGATCTTTCATCCGGAAATGAGTTGAGACCTTCGGTATCAAAGCTATGTACGTGTGGTTAAGACCCTCCGAAAAAGGGACAACAGCCAAATTATCTAAAATAAAATATTTTTAAGCAGAGTAAAAAAAAGGCGTGGCTTTTTTGTAATTTAAAAATAATGATGATTTTATAAACTGTCTTTTTATATTTCTTAAATTTAAATTTATAAGTTGAAAAGCTTTAAATTTAATTTTCTATACATTGAAATTAATAGTTTGACAGCTAATTATATTTATTTTTGAAGTTTATATTATTCTTAGTTTATAAAAAATAATTATGGTTTTTAAATTTATTTTTCCTAATATAAATTAGAAAATGTCTTATAAAACTTTGACAAATCAAGACATGCTTTAAAAATGACCCAATGTTATATCGTTGTTGGTGCATGCCCGTTAATTTTTAATACTATCTTAGTATCAAATAACTAAAGGGGTGATTATTTCGATGTTCTAATTTTTGGACTTTATTAGAAAAATGTCTTTCAAGTGCTCCAAGTTAGCAAAATGTTCACCGTCCCCTGTTCCCCTGTGTCCCCCCCCCCCCCCCAACGCGTGCCCTCTGTGTCCCCCCTCCGGTTTTAGAATTTTTTTTTTTCGCGTTGCTGAAACGGAATTACTGAAACTTCTAATTCAGCACATACGGTTTCAGCAACCCTTTTTCAGTTTTTTCCCCAATTTTTTTTTATATTTCCGCGTTGCTGAAACAGGAGTTTCAGCACATTCAGTTTCAGCAACCCTTATTTTAACTTTTTTTTTTCCCGCGTTGCTGAAACAGAGTTGCTTTTATTTTTTTTCGTGTCATCACTTCGACACCGGATTTGCTGAAATCGGAGTCGCTGAAACCGTGTTGCTGAAACCCTTGTTTTAAAAAAAAAATTCCCGTTGCTGAAATCGTGGTTGCTGAAACCGGGGTTGTTGATGTTAAAGCCCCGGTTTCAGCAACATTGTTGATGCTGAAACCCCGGTTTTAGATGCTGAAATTGTTGCTGAAACCGGAATTGTTGTTTTTTTCTTTTTCTTTTTTCGCGTCACCACTTCGACGCCGGAGTTGCTGAAACTGGTTTGCTTTTTTTTGCCTTTTTTTTCCGCGTCAGCACTTAGACATCGGGGTTGCTGAAACCGGAGTTGTTGAAACCGTGTTACGGGATATAAAATTTAGCCTATGCGGGATTCGAACCCACGTATTTGGGCGTAAGCACATCGCTCTACCATTGAGCTAAGAGGCTTTTTAAGGAGATTTAATGTAAGGAACATCAAAATTCATTGCAGTCTGCATTTCAGCAATTTCTGAAACCGAAGTTTTTTTTCCCCAAAAAATGCCAAAACGCTTAAAAAAAAAGAAGTTTTCTTCAAAAAAAATGTTGAAATATATGCTTGTGTGTAAGATATAGTAATTCATACAATTTTATAAGAATTAATTTCAACATTTCAGCATAACAAATTAATTTCAACTTTTTTCAATTCATTATATTTTCAAGCATATCAATTCCAAGTTTATAATCACAATCTTAATAATAGTGGCATATTCCACATTGAAGTTCGCATTTTAACAAATGCTGAAACTACATTCCGTATTTCAGCAGTTGCTGAAATTGCCAATATCCAAACCTAAACTATGTAAAACATATTCTGATAAGTGGCATCACAAATCAACAAACTATGCGCTCGGTAAATGGATATGATGGTTCATAGTTCATACGAGTTGTAAATATAAAATACAGTACAACAAATTCTGCACTGGATGAAAAAAACGTAACTCAATGCACAAATTTGTATGTTTGGAAAGTAATGCCAATTGCCAACTAAAATGAATCATGGAATAAATACTTGAGAAATAAAAAGATTTACCTTCGATGAGGCCAACCCCGACACCAGCACCACAACCGATTCCGAAAGCAAAACGCAGAGACGAAGCCATGAGGGAGACGGATCTGCTGAAACGCCGAAAACGCAGAGACGGATATGCTGAAACGCAGGTAATGCCGTGAAACTCAGATCTGGGCGTGGAAGGTGACAGATCTGGTTCAGAAAGCCGGAAAATCAGGTCATCGTCAATCTGGCACCACGACGGTGCAACAGTGCCGCCTAATCTCCAACCACCGTCGATCTACCTCGTCATCATCTTCAAATATTTCAGCAAATTCCCTCCGAGAAGAGCATCGCTTCAAAATTACAGTCACAGAACGTCTCAATTAGAGTCCCAATTTCTTGAAATTGAAAGCTTTCAATTCCGCCATTGGTCGCATCTTCCGTCGTGAGAGACACGCCCGCCATTGCTTCATCTGCCGGACACCGAGCCATTCGTTCGTCCAGGTAGATCATGTCGTCGTCAATTCCAATCATCTCCGATTAAAAGCGCATATGAAACACATCAGATCAGACAAAGGGATTTCGACATATGGAACAAATCAGATCAAAAAGGAAATCGACATTGAAATTTCCGGATCTTCGCATCAACAGACAGACGGAGAGAGAGGGAGGTCGCTACCGCTAGAATCGAGGCCAGAGGAAGGTAACCGGAGATGAAGCCATGGGAGACAGGTCACCGTGGGAGATGTTTTCGATCCCGGTCTCTTCTTCCCCTAATTTCAGCAGACGACGCGCGACCAGATGAGAAGGCGGAGCGGCGAGCGGAGGAAGACGAGGCGGCGGAATCGAAACCATGGCCTTTGTACTGTCAGATCGGTGGAAGAGGAAGGGGCGAGGACGAGGATGGAGGGAACTCTGAACCTGACGATCCCGACCTGCTGTAATCGAGCGTTTGAGAAGGAGGGAGGCGGAGCAAGTGGGGGGGGGGGGCACAGGTTTGGATCGGTGGACTTTAACCTTATATGTAGAGGTCCGTGAACATTTGTTAAATTTGAGCAAAAAAATAACATGTTGGACACATTTTCTCAAAAGTAAATAACTTAAAAATTAAACCACCCAAACAAATTATCAAATGAAAAAATAAATAAATTAGCATAGAGATAAATTTGATTTCTCTAGCTAGATTAATGAAAAGGAATTCTCCACTCTCATTTTCAGCTTGATATACACAGTATCAGTGAAAATCGTCTAGTTCAACACCGTAGTCCATTTTTATGGTCCCTTAAATTTTATTGGCTGATAAGCATTAAAATAAATTATAAGGTACAAACACTTAAATAAGAAAATCATAAGAAATTTCAATTTAGCCAATGAGATAATTTGGACTACGATATGGACTATAATAGTGGACTAGACGATCCTCGTTGACACAGTATATACAGGCCCGGCCCTTGGGGAGGGCAAGGCGAGCGACTGCCCTGGGCCTCCAATTTTACGGGGCCTCATTTTTTTACTAATTTTAATATATATAATAAAATATTTTTAAAATTAACACAAGTGTTTGTTGGCGTGGTGGTTGTTGAATTGTCACGGGGCATGCATGTTCTCTTACGGTCACGGGTTCGAATCCCAGATTTAGCACAACTTTCAACACTCTAACATTTTTTTCTATTGGTTAGGCCACCCCACCTATTTCTCTTCATTTATGTAACTAATTTCGAGGCCTCAATAAATTTAATCAAGTCATAGAGTATGAAATTATTAATTCAAATTTAAATACAACTAATCTTTTAGCTTCATTTTATAATTATGTCATCCATGAACAATTTTAGTTTTATTAACATGGACATTCAAGAAAAAAAGCTTCATTGTCATAGCTATATTTATATTAATTGAATGGAATGAAATAGCATGTTTCAAGGAGTTTTAGAATATATATATATATATATATAGAAAAACATTTGGGTTTTGTGTTTAAAATCAAATGACATAAATTTAAACGTGTAGTATATAAATTATTTTTAATTGCATAACTATAAATTTTATAGAGAAAAAGATTGATAAATATAGCTTGCGTACATAATCTGTACTATGGATTAAAACATTTTGTATAAAAATTTTAATATAAATTTTACCGGTGATTTTCTTAAAAATTCTTATTTTAAAGAGTTTTCTATAATTTTCCTTAAATATCAACAAAAAAATCTAAATTTTTTTAACATACTCGTCCTTAAGATATAAAAAATTTTATAAATTACATATAAAATTTATAATTTATAAAATTATGACTCGGGCCTCCAAAATTAATTGGACGGCCCTGACTATATATATTTGGTAAAGCAAACAGGCCACATTAATCATCATAACTCATATTTATACACACATAATAACAAAGTTGTTCCATTGTAATGAAACCAAGGAATCTTCTAATTATCATACTACAGTATTAATTAATTAATTAATTAATTAAAGGAGATTAGTCACTAAAATACTCATGGACGATTGAAATTAAACCACATGTTACCCAAAATCCATCCACGCATGAACAATTGAACACGTGGACGTTTAATTATTATTTTTCCCAAGTAATTAAACAAATCCTTTCTTTGATCCCATTGCGGAGATCTATCTATAAGCAACTTTAATTAATTTCACTATTTTGTTCTCTTTTCACCAACCAAAAAAAAGTAACCAATAGTCAATTTGATATTTGTTTTAATTATATAATTTAAAGTTATCCAATCAAAGCAGGTTGAATATATATCTCTCTCTTCAAATTCTGTTGAATTAGCTGTCACGAACTAATTAGCTAGGTTCATCAATTATTGTTAGTTTTTTAAAATTAGTGATGACCTATCTCTATCTTATTCGTTCAATTCACTAAAAAGATGAAATATTTCATTCTCTCTCTATTTACTTTTTCGAGATTTTTTTCTGCTATTTGTTTTTAAAGATTTTTAACTCCAAACACCGAAATAGTACTCTCCCTTTTTGAAGTTAAAAATCTTGAAAAAAAATAGTGAATAAAAAAAATCTTTAAAGAAAATAAATAGAGAATGAAATATTTCATCTTTTAGTGAATCGAACTAATAAACAATGTGGCAAAAAATGTACTACATGTAGTGGCTCTGCCAGAAGAAAAAAAAAAAATGTACTACATGTAGTGGCTCTGCCAGAAGAAAAAAAATCGAAAGGGAGATATGACCCTACTTTGAATAGGTAAATAAAGAGTGGCCATTCTGGAGTTCGAATCGGGGACCTATGGGTACTATTCACAAGTCCTTTTCGGTGAGCCATTCCGGAATGGTTGAGATATGACCATACCAACTATACTAATTAGCACGTTATATAATCTATTACCCCCCCCTTTTTTTTTTTTTTTGATTAGGTAAAAATCCGAGGTCAGATATACCTGAACCTCGAGGGTCGACAAGTCAGCAGACGGATAACCATCATAAACAAGCAAATACAAAGAAGGTGCAGATTACAGGCAAAAACACTCTACAAGGCGAAACAAAATTCAACTAAACCGAACGAGATGGGGACATAGACGACGAACGGAGCCAAGCACAACCCCAGCCTATCCCGACACCTGTGGGCACTGAAGACGATCCTCCAAGGAAACAGCCTTCCGGGAAAAGGAGACGCCTCGATACACACTACCACGACCCCAGCCTATCCCGACACCAAACAGCCAGAACCCCATCAACCGGAAAAGAGAATCCAGAAACGCCAAATGTGAAGCTCACTCCGCCTGGACCGAAAGCACCAAAAACCCTAGCGGGATTTAACGAACCCAACAGGAATAATTTAGGAACCCTATCGAGATTTATTTAATTAAAGTTATTAATTATACATATTTAACTTTATTTATATGTAAATACATATATTTTCCTTCGGGCTTTCTTAGGGCCCAAGGACTTTTCCTTGGGCCCAAAGCACAATGATAAGCCCATCCAAACAGGCCCAAGGGCAAGGCAAGGAAACGTTGCCAAACTACAACCCAGCAAAGAATCAAGGGCAAGCCTGAACAAAGGCCGCCGCCGACCAGACCGAGAGGATGAGGGGAGAAGACGCTCGGGGTTGGGAGCGGAGCCAAGGCCAAACGGAACACCGGCAACAGGCCAGCGGGACCGTACAACCAAGAAGAGCCGCCACCAGCGAGGTCCGGGAGCATGAAAGGAGGGGGTTGGAGTTCCTACCCCGGGGAGTAAGAAGCCGGAGACGACCACGGCGAGGAGGACCCAACAGCGCTTCCACCAAAGCGACACCACGGAGCCCAACCGAGGGGAATAAACATCCGAGCACAGTAGGAGATGGATGAGATGAGGAGGAGGGTAGATGGCCGCACAGTAAAGCAAAATCCGACCGAATCGGAGAGGACAGCCACATGAAAGACGAAGGGATGGGAAAGATTAGGACCCAAAACACCCGAATTGGAGAGAGATAGATGCCGGAATGTTCAATTTACAACTCCAGACGCTCTTTCGATCACGTTTGTGGAACCCAAACCTCACAAGCCGGCTTCTGAAGACCAAATCGGCCTCCGAAGAGGGCGAATGAGGAGGTTGGGGTTGGGAGATAGGGAGAGTGATGACGACACAGGCCAACATGCCATGGTCCGACGTGACTGAAACCCAACCTCCGGAGAGGATGGGACAGCCACCGACGAGAGGCTTCTCGTTCGAGAAGGAGATTTGACCTCTGAAGAGGGATTGTGAGCCTCCGAGGAGGGTTTATAGCCTCCAAAGAGGGATTGTGAGCCTCCGAAGAGGGTTTATAGCCTTCGAAGAGGGGTTGTAGCTTCCGAAGAGGGGTTCACAGGCCCTACGAAGGTCCCCGAACTAGGACCCCATCAGGGTGAGAGAGAGTTTTTCCATCATCATCTATTTTTGTTCAATGTTGAATTAATCTATTACCCTTTAAAAGTTTTTAACCTTTATATTACAAAAAAAAAAATTACAAAAATACATATTTTTTTATTTTACTTTTCCTCCGAGCTAAAGGGGGGTTCGAGTCACCTCATGCAGAGGCGGATCCAAGGGGGGCATGTGGGGGCACATACCCTCACCCTCATCCGACAAACCTCCTTTATGGCTATATATATATTTATGGAAGGATATAGATGCTCAGTAGTGCCAGCTCAAAACTCGTGGTTACAAGCTAAGCAGATGGGTTACACTTGTAGGGCTAAGATGTGGTTGTTAGGCCTAGTTGAGCTTGGATATAAATAGAGTTTTCCCTCTCCTTGGTAAGTTTGAGTTCTCTGATTTTACAGAATTGTAAACACACAAAATATCTGGTTCAATCAATGAGAGTTTTCCACCATTTTTGGTTTTGAATATGAAGCTTAACAACTTCATATGGTATCAGAGCGGGACGATTCCTTCACAGTTTGGAGTTCTTGATCAGCAAAAGCTTCGATTTACAGATACAACGTCATCGGTGTTTAGATCAGTAGTAGATCGCTATGGGAGAAACTTCCATGTCGGTTCTTCGAGGCCAAGAGCAGCAGCTTCAGATCGTGTCAAACGATCCTCTTACTCTCACAAATTCAGACAGTCCTAGAACATATGGCCTTGGGAGCGAAATGCAAGATAGGTTTTATTGATGGATCTTGCGCAAAACCGATAAACGACAACAACATCGGTCAGTGGTGGACTCGAGCTGACTATATGGTGCAATCCTGGCTCCTCAATTCCATGGAACTAGCGATTGCAGAGTCCTTCATTTACGCATAATCAGCAAGGGAGCTTTGGCTTGACATTGTTGAGAGGTATGGACAATGTAATGGTCATTTACTTTACCAGTTAAAGAAGAATTTATGCACTATGAATCAAGGAACTCTGTCTATAGGAGTGTATTATGGGAAAATTAAGAAAATTTGGGAAGAAATTGCTCAATTGGAAGGAATTCCTCAATGTACTTGTGGGATAATGTATCAGTGCAGATGTGTGATTAAACAAAAGCTTGTGGATATGGATGCAAAGAACAAGGTTGTTCAGTTTTTGATGGGGCTTGATGATGAATATGAGGGAGTTCGAAACCAGATATTGGCCACAAATCCCATGCTGAGTATAAACAAGGCATTCTATATGGTGGAACAAGTCGAGTACAGTAAGAAGGGTGATTCATTGATTCCAGGTCAAGATTCGAAGCAAAATGATGAGGCAAATGCATTGAATGCTAGCAGGCAGCAAACTTCCAATTGGAATAAAGAGGAATCAAAGAAGTACAAAGATAATTCTAGAAAATGCAATCATTGTGGAAACAAGGGGCATCTTAAAGAGAATTGTTTCAAGCTCCATGGATATCCAAGCAAGTGTGATTATTGTGGAAATAAAGGTCATCAGAGGGACAATTGCTACAAGTTACATGGATATCCAGATAAAGGGAAGTCCTTGAGAAAGTCAGGAAGGTTTGGTAGAAGTTCTGCTAATGCAACAGATGCTCAGGGAACTGACGACAGTCCTTTGGACAGTGGCGCAAAGGAGTCAAAGGTGGACAGTGCTTTTATGAATGCATTTTGTCCAGAATTCATGAAGATGATAAAAGGAAAACAAGTAATTGCAGACACAGAAGATTGCTATGCAGTTGCAAACTTCTCAGGTAATTACAATCCATCCCGATCTTTTTTGATTGAAAAGATGATTGGTAGTCAGTTTTGGATAGTTGACACATGAGCATTAGATCATATGCTTTTTGATCATAATATGATGGATTTTTCTAGCAAAATCAATAGACCTATTCAAGTAGCTTTGCCCAATGGTACTGGAATTTTGGTTGATACAGTTGGAATAGTGATTTTTAGTGCAATGTTTACACTGAAAAATGTGCTTCTCGTGCCTTCATTCAAGCCCAATTTGCTTTCTATTGGGAAATTGCTTGAGGATAAGGGCTTGATAGCAATATCCAGTGCTAATCAGTGCCTTTTTCAGGACCCTACCACTAAGGAGATAGTGGTCAAAGGGGGATCGTGTGAATGGACTGTATATCATCAGGGTTGGGCATCAAGAAGGGAAGAGGCATTCACAGATAGACAAAGATCATAGTGTGAAAACTGTTGAGAATTATAATAAGACTGTTAGCTTGAATAAATGCAATGAGCTGGAGTTGACTCATATTCGGTTAGGACACATTTCTTTGACCAAGTTAAATCATCTCAAACATTTTAGGCATCTAAAATGTAATGATTTCTTTTGTGATAGTTGTGTATTGGCTAAACATCATCGATTTCTTTTTGAAAGAAGTGCTTCTTTAGCTGATAAACCTTTTGATCTTGTGCATCTCGATTTAAGGGGTCCCTATAATATAAACGTGCTACAGCAGATGGCTTCAAGTATTTCTTAACTGTTCTGGATGATAGAACTAGATACACGTGGGTGTATTTGTTGAAGGATAAGCTGCAAGTGTTGACAACCATTCAGAATTTCCTAGCCTATGTCAAAACTCAATTTAGAGTTGTTAAACGGTTTAGGAGTGATAACGGATCTGAATTTGTTCAGTCCAGTTGCAAGAAGCTTTTTGATGCTAGAGGTATTGTGCATCAAAGAAGTATTTCAGGGGTGCCACAACAAAATGGTCGGGTAAAAAGGAAGCATCGACATCTTATAGAGACTGCATGAGCCATGAGAATACATCAGTTGCCTATCAGATTCTGGGGTGAATGTGTGGTTGCAGCAACTTATGTCATCAATATTATTCCCAGTTCTGTGTTGCAATGGCATAACCCTTATGAAATGTTATTTGACAAGGAGGCTAAATATTCCGACCTGCGTGTCTTGGGTTGTTTGTGTTATGCGAAAATCAGATAGGATAGAAAAGATAAATTTGGGGCTCAAGCTATTAAGTGTGTGTTTCTTGGGTATCTAGTTGGCATGAAGGGATACAAACTGCTGAATCTTGACACTTCTAAATCCATATACAGTAGAGATGTAGTTTTTTGTAAAGAGTCATTTCCTTTCAAGAGGATGAATGGTCCTCCTATTATCCATCAACCTTCTCTTCCTTTTATCAACCCTGCAGATGATGTGGATATTGTTACTGACACTCAGCCTATTGGGTCTATTAGGAATCAAGACACAGAGGAGGGATCAATTGACATCAGCAGTCCCGTGGTTCCTAAGTCTTCTTCTAGTGAATCCCATCATGAAAATGCTATTGTCAGCTCTTCATCTGATAACATTTTTGTTCCTATTTGATGATCATCAAGGCAGAGACAACCTCCTCAGTTGTTATCTCAATACTACTGTCCTACTCTTGATCAGAATATGAGATCTGTGTCTCCTTCATTCATGGTTACTGTAGCATTTGATTTGTTAGACTTCTCTTATGAATATGTTGTTTCTCTGAACAATGTGTTTGCATTCAAAGAGCCTCAAACTTACAAGGAAGCTTCTGGTGATCCTAAATGGATTGAGGCCATGGAGAAAGAGGTTAAAGCCCTAAAAGATAATAATACATGGTGTATGACAGATTTGCCTCAGGGAAAACGGGCAATTGAAAGTAAGTGGATTTTAAAATAAAGTATAAACGTGATGTTACAACCGAGATATTCAAAGCAAGGTTGGTGGTGAAAGGTTTTACTCAGATCAAGGATAAAGATTACAAACTCACGTTCTCTCCTGTGGCAAAACTCACTACAGTCCGTATGATCCTTGCATTGGCCACTTCTAGGCATTGGAATGTTCATCAATTGGACATTAACAATGCGTTTCTTCATGGTTTCTTAGATGAAGAAGTATATATGAAGCCGCCAGAAGGGTATCAAAAGGGACAGCCTGTGCAAGTTTACAAATTGCTTCGATCCTTGTATGGGTTAAAGCAAGCTTGTCGTTAGTGGAACTTAGAATTTTCAAAGTTTCTCATCAAATTAGGGTTTAAACGGTCCATGTTTGATTACTCTATGTTTGTTAGAGGGGCTGGCCATCATCAGACGATTGTTGTGGTCTATATTGATGACCTTTTGTTGACAGGATCTGATGAAGAATTCATTTTACACATTAAGGCAGAGCTGCACAAATTAAGCCTTTACTATAAAGGATATAGGTTATGTTCGGTATTTTTTTGGCATTGAAGTGGCTAGATCAGCTAAGGGTACCATGTTGAATAAGCGGAGGTACATCATGGATATCCTTCATGACACTCAACTGCTTGATTGCAAGCCTGCAGTTTTTCCATTGCCCAAAGGATTGAAGCTCTCAGTTGATGATGGTGATTTGCTTCCAGATCCTGAGGTGTACCGAAGATTGGTTGGTCGTCTACTCTATTTGAACTTAACTCGCCCAGATTTATCCTACTCTGTACAACACTTAAGTCAATTCATCAGTGAGCCACGGGTTCCTCATCTTCGGGCTGCTTTACATGTGGTGAGATATCTCAAGCACACGGTTGATCGGGGTCTATATTTCCCATCTAGTTGCTCTAAAGATCTCATTGCTCGTTCACTCACTGGGTATTGTGTACTATTTGGGTCTTTCTTGGTTTCATGGAAAACCATGAAGCAGAGAACCGTTTCAAAATCATCAGCAGAGTCCGAGTATCGGAGCATGTCAACCACTGCCAGTGAGATTGTTTGGCTGCACAATTTACTTGTTGATTTTTCCATCAGTGTTCCTTGTCCTATAACTCTTTATTGTGACAACAAGGACGCCCAGCACATAGCTGCTCATCCTGTTTATCACGAGCGCACGAATCATCTCAACATCGAGTGTCATTACATAAAGGAACACATTGAAGAAAGCTTGATCAAGACTGCTTATGTTTAGTCTCACCTTCTGCTTGCAGATGTACTTACCAAGCCATTGGGAGAGGTTTAACATGGAACTCTTTCGTTCAAGTTAGGCATTGCTGAGTCTCCCCCATGTCCAACTTGAGTCGGGAGGGGTGGGGGTATGGAAGGATACAGATGCTCAGCAGTGCCTTGAAGACGACTGGCCGGAGAGGGCTTCTTGAAGGCCGGTTGGGACAATCGAGACGTTGGCTACCTCCTCTGCCCACTGCCATCATTCTCCGGAAGTCCTCCGCGTTTTACGTAAATATATATTTTTTGTTTTTTTTTTTAAACTAAGAAATAAAAAGTATCCAATTAACACTTGAAACGCGATCTCAGACCGCGTTTCAATGACGTATCTACAAATTTTGTATATTTATGTAAATAGTTTCAATGTGTGAATTTATCCGTAAATTTTTATTTTTTAATGAATATTTTGAAAAAAAATTCTATATAACAAGGCCAACAAAAATACACACATTAAAATGAAAATATATTATATTACATAATATCAGTAGAAAACTTAAAATAATTATATAGTGGAAGAAAGAAAGACAAGAAGATATTTAGAATTAATGTTGAAGGGGCCCCTCCTAGCTTCCCTTGACCATATATATATATATATATATATATATATATATATTCTACAACCCTTACGGTATACCTTGTACACAAATCTGGATCGTTGATCTTTATGAAATAAATGGTCATGATTTTGCCACGTAATTGGGTTAGTTTTTAAAAGAAAATTAAAAAAGGAAGCCCAAATTCTTATTTGAGGGATGTGAAGCGCGTGTAACCCATTGCATAAAACCCTTGCCCCGCCTCTCACCTCTATCCATCCCCTACCTCTAAAATCCCTCCGCATCTCGCCTCCATTCCTTCCTCCACATCTCGAGCAGGTGGTCGGGCTTCGTCTTCATTTGTTTCGACTTTCAATGGAGGCGAGTCGGAGGCGCGGCGCGACGCGACGGGAAGGGGGCGATTGAAGAGGGCGGCGAAGGGTGATGGCGGTGATTGAAGGCGGTGCTAGGATCGGCTCCTCCTCCCCTCTTGCTCAGATCCGGGCGTTGCTAGGGTCGGCTCCTCCTCCCTCTGGCTCAGATCCGGGCGGTTCAATAACCTTCTTTATTCGGTTCTTCGTTTCGATTCACCTACATTCTCCTTTCTGTCCTCCTTTTCGATGTGGGGGTGGTTTGTGTTTGTGTTAGGGGTCGGTGAAATCGGGTTGGTTAGATCGGTGAAATCGGGTTGGTTTGTGTTTGTGGGGCGGGATGGGTGGTTAGATCGGTGGCGGGGGTGGTTGGGTGGGTGGCGGGAATGGGTGGGCTGGCGGTGTGGGGGTGATTTGTGTTTGTGTTAGGGGTCGGTGAAATCGGGTTGGTGGATAGGGTTTTCGATACGCATAATTTTGATTCATTATTGTCAATTATTCATACGTATGTGTCAAATTTTGGTTACGGGTGATATTGAGTTGGTAAATTATTCGGTGAAATCTTATTTATTATTCAACAGAATATGGACTCTTCAATTTGGAAACAGTATAAAACAAAACATTATTCGGTGAAATGTGAGACATTATTCGGTGAAATAGGAAGAATTATTCGTATAAATTGTAAGTATTGTTTGGAAATTTGAGATTTCTTTTATCTGAAATTAATGGACAAAAAAACTAATCATTATTCGGCAATATGTGTCAAATTATTTAATGGAATTGATAAATTTTGATCTGAATTGGATGATAACATAACATTATTCGGTAGGATGTGAAACATTATTCGATGGAATTGATAAATTTTTAAACAAACGAAATTATTCGGCAGGATGTGAAACATTATTCAGTGGAATTGACAATTTTTTTAACAAACGAAATTATGTGAGTCCGGCAATAAATCACCCATAATAATTTTTTTCACAAAATAATTAATATTCTCAACAAAATTAGCTTAAAATAAATAAAAATAAATAAAAGAGGGCATTGAGTTACACGTACAAAGGGGAGAAAGAGGAGAGAGTGAGTGGGTTTTTTAATGTGGGTCCCACAAGTTTTTTCACCAAAATAAAAAAAAATCACTTAAATCATGGCCATTCCATCCATTCCGATAGATCAATGGCCCATATTTGTGTATAAGGTACACCGTAAGGCTTGTGAACACAAGAACCACACCCCATATATATATATATATATATTTATTTATGTTATAATAATAATAATAATAATAAAAGGAAAAAAAAAAAAAAAAAAGAGAGGAATTGTGGATATCAATCGCCATTGGAGTAGCAGCATTATGAGAAAGGAAAGCTTGGGTGGAGGGAGACGTTTCCTCGTTCTTGAGCTGTTTACATCTCGTCTGCCCCACTTTTCACTCTCCCCTCTCCCATCCATCTCTCTCTCTCGATCTCTCTCTCTTCTTCAGTTTGCAACTTATAGAAACCAAATTACCCCTCCCTCCGCCCTCTTTTTTGGGTTTTCTTCCTTTCATCCCTCCATTTTATTTTTTAATTCAAAATACGTGACATATTATAAGAAGCCCCCACATCCCCTGCCATCAAATGATTTGAAAACGAAGGTCTGAGTTCTTTCTCTTTTTTTTTTTAATCTCATCCAAGGTACCTCCTCCCCTCCTCTCACCTTTTCTTTTAATTTTTCCCCTTTCATTTTTCTCATTATTAATTAATTAATAAAAAAATCATATCTCATATATATATAGTTGTAAGCAACTGGGCAACTGATCTGTGTCACAGACCTTACCTCCCTCTTATCTCCATCTCTTCCAGTATCTCTTCTTTCTGTATTCAGTATTTCAGTGTGTGTGTGTGTTTGAGAGAGAGTGTGTGCAAATATATATATATATATATATATATATATATATATATATATATATATATATATATATATATATATATATGAATTCATTCATGTGACAAAACCAAACTTAATATTCCAACCTCTCCTGCTGAAGATTTTTGCCTCTTCCATCTACTAGAGGACACTTTTAGATACCTATAGCCATGTGAGTCCTTTTTCTTCATCTCCCCCACAAGATATTATAATCCAATCTTTAATCCCTATCTCTCATCAGATATTCACATATGTTTAATTCATTTCCTAATTCCTTTTAATCTTATCATCTTGTCTAATTAATTAATACCTCATATCATATATATGTTTCATTTATTTTTTGAAAATTTGCAGGAGAGTTGCAGAGAGGTCAGTAGGAGGAGGAAGACGAATCCCATATATATAAAGCATCAACATGGGATATTTGGCGACGGAACTATCATGTTCTGAACCCAATTCCTTTTTCCTTTTTCCTGTTTTTTTATTTAATTCATTTGTAGGAATTTAAATAAAAAAAAAAAACCAATTAGAAATTGGAATATTTCCAAACCCTATATAAAAAAATCAAGAACTGCTCTGCAAAAGAATCCGATGATGGCGACGTACTTCAATGGCGGTTCAGAAATCCAAGCCGATAATCTCCAGACGCTTTACCTAATGAACCGTGGCGGCTACGCCGGCGCCTACTCCTCCGACGCCTCGCAGCCGACTCCCGGAGTACTCTTCCTCAACAACGCCGCCGCCAACAACTCCGCCTCCGCGCTCGCTCATCAGGGCTCCATCCACCACCACCACCACCACCAGCACCACCTCGTCGGGATCCCCCTCGCCGGAGACGATCCTGGCCGCCCATCCGTCCACGAGATCTCCTCCGTCGGATCCGCCGCCGCCGCTCTGCATGGCCAGCTCGTCCCGCGCTTCCACTACAACCTATGGGGCGGCGGAGGCGGCGATCCATCTCCATCGGGCGGCCACCAGATCCCCACCGCCATAGCCATGAGCGGAGGGGGCGGAGAATTAGGGTCTCCGATGGGGTTCAGGCGGCCAGCACCGGTAACTATAGCAGCAACGTCATCAACATCGTCACTCGAACACCACCACCACCAACACCACCACCAGCAAGGCGGGCTCTCCTTGAGCCTCAACAACTCCTCCCCTCATAAGAACGCAGCGGCCAGGCCAATGGCGCTGGCGGTGCTGTCGCCGGGGAGCGGGACCCCCACGTCGGGATCCGGAGTTTCTCACGGTGGAGCCCCGAGTATGATAGCCGGGTCCAAGTTCCTCAAGGCGGCTCAGCAACTGCTTGATGAGGTTGTCAACGTTGGGAAGGCTATCGACTCCAAATCCGACGGGATCAGTGCTAAAGACAAGGCCAAGGCAGCCGTCGTAGGGACCGGTGATGGAACCACTGGTGGCGGAGAGAGTGGCGGTGCAAAGGGCTCCGCCGCTGAGCTTACCACCGCCCAACGGCAGGAGCTTCAGATGAAGAAGGCCAAGTTACTCAACATGCTTGATGAGGTAAATACTAATGTAATAAAATTTAATTCACCCTACTTTTTTTGTCACATCATTTTTTTTTAATATTAAAATTTTAAAAATTAACATTTTATAAGGTTTTTACATTTTTTTTTTTTTAAATTTTAAAAATGAATTAAATTTTGATACCGAGTAGGACTATAGCTTAATTAATTTACAACTAATATTAAGTTCATTAACTTCAACCTCAGTTTAATCAATGTGTAAAAAAACATTAATTTTGTCAAATAAGGGGTACGTTGTATTAAATTTTTACTGTCCAATAATTGGATCCATAGGAATTGAAATTATTTTTGGGTGACAAAAGTAAAATAAATGCATCAGGCATTACTTGTCCACACCCTCTTTTTAATTCCGTCCAACTTTGATTTTTATTGATTGGAGGGGTGGGGGCGAAATTGAAAGCCACCAATAGAGGGTTTGGTGCGGGGAGCCCAGCCCGGCCCGGGCCCACCCATTCCCCTCTCTCTCTCTCGTGTATACGTTAATGCGGATGGCCCATTTTATACACTCCAATCCATATAAGATAACACAAAGTAACAAAGACCTAGTAAATATATAATCCAACCCAAACAGTAAAAAAAAAAAAAATCAAGATTCTGAAGTACTATATGTGGGTGTAGGTGGAGCAGAGGTACAGGCAGTATCACAGCCAGATGCAGATGGTGGCGGCGTCGTTCGAGCAGGCGGCGGGGGAGGGGTCAGCCAAGTCGTACACGGCGCTGGCGCTGCAGACGATATCGAAGCAGTTCCGGTGCTTGAAGGACGCAATAGCGTCGCAGATAAAGGCGACTAGGAAAAGCATGGGAGAGGAGGAGGAGGACGACGAGGGTGGGGAGGGGAAGGCGAGGAGCCGGCTGAGGATGGTGGACCACCAGCTGAGGCAGCAGAGGGCGCTGCAGCAGCTTGGGATGATGCACCACAATGCCTGGAGGCCTCAGCGCGGCCTCCCTGAACGCGCTGTTTCTGTGCTCAGAGCTTGGCTCTTTGAGCACTTCCTTCACCCGTAAGTTACTGCCTCACAAGTTTATTGGTTTTATAATAAAACCTCACTTTGATAGTTAAATTCTCCGATCTTGATATGTCTGGTAATAGATATCCAAAGGATTCGGATAAGCACATGCTCGCTAAACAAACAGGGCTCACGCGGAGCCAGGTATGTGTGTGTCGATTTTGAACAAACATATGGCATAACACATATATAGATCATGTTGGACGAGATTATGAAACACACATTGTGCAGGTTTCAAACTGGTTCATCAATGCTCGAGTTCGGCTATGGAAGCCGATGGTGGAGGAGATGTACGTCGAGGAAATGAAGTCTCAGGAACAGAATGGTTCCGACAACAACCACGCCGCCACCACCAACAACAACACCAACGATCACAACAATGACGCAGCGTCACCGAAATCGCTTCACTCCCGCCAAGGTCACAATCATAGCTTTAACCAAAACCCTCAGGAGCTTCTGGCCCCAAACGATGTCGTATCCAACCCTGGAATGACTACGATGATCTCCCCTTCATCCTCAAACGGGCCCCTTCAGGGCTTCTCGCTGTCGGAAATGGATCCGATGATGGCCCACCGGAGCCCTAAGAGGCAGCGGATGATGATCAACTCCGACGTCATCCCCACCACCACCATTCTAACCACAATGGACAAGATGGAGATGAAGCCAGGCGGTCGGGACCTCTTCCCGCCCGACCTAACCGGGTTCGGGTCATACCCGATGGGCGAAATCGGGTCAAGGTTCAACCCGGAACAGCATCAGTACCACCAAGGAAACACCGTGTCGCTCACCCTGGGCCTCCCCCACGACTGCGACCAAAGCCTCTCCCTCTCGGCAAGCCACCAACAGAGCTACTTCCCCGGACACGGCGGGCAGGCCGTGCAGCTGCCGGCCGCCGGGGGAGGCTACCAGGAGATGAACGATGTGCAGAGCCGGAAGAGGTTCGCCGCCCAACTGTTGCCGGACTACGTGACGTAGTGCTTACGTCATCAGTATTTTAATGAAGCAATTAGATGTGGATCGACTTATATAATGTAATGATATGTAGCTTCTTCGTGAATCCGAACGATCTCGATCTCTATTATGTATAGACGGTGCAGGGGGTGGTGATGAACAAGGAAGAGATGGAATAATTAATCAGATCGACGTGGATTGGTATAGGAGAAGATGAAATTAAGTTTTACAGTAATTAATTAGTGTGTGTAGAAAGGGGGATTGGTATAGGCTATGGGGGGTTATACTAAAATTTTATTTAGGGTTTTGCCCATATATAGAATTATATATTAAATTAATAGTAGGGGTTGTGCAAGTGTAAGAGACTTTTGGTTTGTAAGATGTAATATTAATTGCAGATTGTATATTTATTCCTCATTAATTGCACAAATGTGACAAAGGGCTTGGGGGGGTCGATCGGTACATGGGCTCCGGCCGGGGAGATGTCGAGGTCGCCGGAGTAGATATATTATATATATGCACCACAGTCGACGGCTGCTTGATGGTCGATGTTCTTTTGATCACAAATTAATTTTATAAGACGATGTGTTCTCTTTCTTCTCTTCTTCTGCATTCTTTGATTACAGATCCCAAACACCAAACCCTGAATCTCTAATTCTCAAAAATCTCTCTTATCTGAAATATATATAGGCTCGATCTCAAATCGCTTTCTGTACTTCCGCAAACAAATTGCTTGTTTCTCTAAAGATTTTTTATGGAACCAGGCACAGAAACTGGTTGTTAAAACTCAGATTTCGGATCTAAACCCTAGAACAGATATAATGAAGAGCTAAGCACAGAAATACGAAAGCGAGAGAGGACACAGAGATTGTTTACGCAGTTCGGTTACCCTACTCTGCGGAGCCTCAAGAGGGAGAGACTCAAACCCATGAATCCACTAAGTATGATCGAATACAAGACATGGATGCAGATGATAGACAAACGGAAAGAAACCCTAGATCTAGAGGCTCAGGCAAGCAGGTAATCAAGGAGAAACTCGAAGTATAGGAACAGATACTCCCTTTCACTCCATCTGAGAAGACGAAGACGAACTGAAGTTGGTGAAGAGGCCGAGGTTGAGCACAAAGATAAAGTATCCCCTCAAGAAGTATACTTTATCTTGTTTACTTTGGATGTTTAAATCTTCAAAATGCTCAAAAGCTCATCGATACACCGCGAATCCGGATTACGGTAGTGCACTTCCGAATCGAGGTAGTGCCATGTCCGAATCGACGTGAAAGTAGACACTGGAAATCGAAGGCAAATCAAGGTTAAGGTCACCACGTTCATAACGACGTAATTAATGTCTTAAACTCTGATTTACGGTGCATTTAGTTCTATGATGCTCGATATACAATCATACATTAATTTTAATTTTGGTTAATCGGTATATGACGATTCAAAATCGAGCACAAACACTTTTGTAACGTAGCTTTTCTCCAATTGGCGGTTGCTAGTTAATTAATTTTATTATGAATATAATTATTGACGGCATAAATTTACTTAATTTTTGAGATGGTTAACTGGGTAATTATAACTGAAATTAATTAATGATAAAGCTTCACTTTGCTGGAGTAGGATATGGATATTAGGAGTCCAAATCCCGTACAACTCTACATACGGTTGTATGTGTGACACAAAAAAATCTTCATAATCTAAAAACAAATCTCAAACTCCAAAATCTTCATAATCTACAAAAACTCAATCTACAGTCAAACACACCCATAGTCATTAAATCAAAGGAAATGAAAACATTCATATGATTAACTAAACTATCTATCTATCTATCTATCTATCTATCTATCTATCTATGTGTGTGTATAAATAACCATTCAATTAGTAAAAATGAAACCATATCATATGTTTCATTTCACAATTATTCATAAGGAGATTATATATTGTGTAGTCAATTTAATATATTAGCTAAATCAACTTCTTTTCCTTGGAATTTTCATGTTTTGGAGCAACCTTTTTAACTAAATTAAGAGGTGTATATAGTCCATCCTCATGGAGGTCGATGAGCTCTCTCCTCGTCGCCCGAAGAAATAAAAATGGAATACCCTAGAGTAAGCATCGCTCAACAAATGGAGATGAATTGGAACCCCATTAGCGCACATTGAAGCTAGTAACAGTGGCAAGGAGTTGTTTTCAAATCGACGAGAAGGGATAATGCAAGGGAGCCCTACAAGTTATTTCCCGACATGCCTCGATCTGTGTCTTGGTATATACGCTTGCTCTCCCTCGTTATTTTGAATCAAGATTTCACTTTCATATGATCGAGCAACGGAAACTCTCACTCCATATCACGCACACATTATGCTCCCAAGTTGCCTATAAACTGATGTTGTTAGGTTTAAACTAACGTACAGAAGAGTAATCTATGTACAAATTCTGGACCAATTCAAACCACAAAAAGTTTTAAATCCCCAACTCTGATGAATTGAAATATTTTTCAAATTATTTTTTGAATCCCTTCTACTTTCACCCCAAAACATCCACAATTGCCATGTTAAGAAATTGAGACCCCATTAATGTTCACCAAATATAGGCCCATTTTGATCTAGAAAGCCCAGTATAGTTTGTGCATAAGTCCACATTTGCCCTGACAAGAAATTGAGATCCATTAATGTTCACCATATATAGGCCCATTTTGATCTAGCAAGCCCATTATAAGTGAGCCCAGTATAGTTTGTGCATAAGTCCATATTTGCCCTGACAAGAAATTGAGACCCATTAATGTTCACCAAATATAAGCCCATTTAGATCTAGCAAGCCCAGTATAGTTTGTGCTGATCGGAGGCCCATATATTGCCATGTGCCTGTATTACATTTGAGATCTGCTTATTTTATAACTGCAGAAAACCACCCTTAAAATACACCACATTGCACAGAACCACCCTTTATATTCATAATTACCGAAAACCACCCTTTAAAACTGCTATGTTTGCAAAGTAGCACCCATTCACCTTTTTCCGTCTACCCATCGTTAATACGTATCCTCGTTCATTTTTTTAATAATTTTTAGCCAATTTTTATATTAAAAAAAAAAACAAAAATTATATAAGGGCTGCTTCTTCCTCCTTCGACCTTGTCAAGTTTCAACAACAATGGGATCTTCGACATCAAAAAGTGGCTAGCTGGCAACAAGAGGCTCCAAGGAATCAATCTTCGAGGACAACGAGCGGATCTCTTCTTTTTTTTGGTGGTTGTACTGTTGTAGGGGGAAAAGAGATGGCGTTTTGTTCTTCGTCAGATATGAGACTATAGATCTCAGGTCTAGGTTAATTAAGTACAAATTGGGTATGAAAATCATGAGAATTGAAAGCTTGTTCCATTAAGAGTGAAAGCCCTGTCCCAAATCGGTCGATTCTTTATAATTTTGTGAGTTGCAATTCTAGGGTTGGATGGCTCAAATTGATTATGGTTGCAGAACAATACACGAAGATGCTATACAGGGTATTTTCCTTTCGATTGGTCGGGGTGATAGTAAAGGGAGGCTAGAGGGAGTAGATAATGGTGATGAACCTTGGTGGTGGCATGATGTTCTTACCAGATCGAAAACAGTAGGTGGTGGGGGACCAAAGGGGGTTTTCAAAGTTGTCACTAATTTTCTCCCACGGAGGGACGTTCCTAGTTTAGATGGAAACTTGTAGTTGGATGAGTTCAGGTATTGTGTTTACAAATTAGAGGTGCAGAGATGGCGATGGTGGGGTTGAGTCCCATGAAACTCATCACTTTGGCAGCTTGGCTTCTCTCACACCAAAGGCTAAAGTTGTGTTCTTTTTTTTTTTCCTTTTTTAAAAAAATAAAATTTCATAAAAGTGGGGAAATGACATTAAAACTGATTTTTTAAAAAAGGGTAAAAGAGTAATTTCGTAACTTTAACAGCAATTTGGACGGAAAATGAAAAGGGGTGGTAATTTGATAACGGAACTATTTTAAAAGGTGGTTTTCGGTAATTATTAATATAAGGGGTGGTTTTGTGCAATGTGGTGTATTTTAAGGGTGGTTTTCTGCAGTTTACCCTATTTTATAAGTTGTATCCCACCCGGCAAATGACCAATTGCCTAAATATAGTTTCATTGTGAAATTAGGCTAAATATATGTTGGGTTACATTCATTTTACATTTTTACTGATTTATAAGGTCGGGCGACATGTAGGGCTTCATCCCACCCTTAACACTCTGTTCGACTTATGTGGTTTTTAGGGGAAGGAAGGGGTGAAATTTTGAAAAAGGGAAATGAAGGGAGGGGAAGGGGGGAGGAATTTCACTTTCCCCATCAACTTCCACCCTTTTGGTGGGTTGTAAAATTCTACATAATTGAGCAGTTATTCAAATTTCAGATTTCTTCCCTTCCTTTAAATTGTTCACCCAAACACATAATTTACTTTCCCTTCACTTCTCATTCTAAAAATCTCACCAAATCCCTCCATCTAAATAGGGTGTAATACCTATATTCAACTTACCTTCTTCAGGTGTAAGTCAATATGAGACTACCATTTCTGATCCTGGTCAGGTGGGTACTAGGGGTATGTTCACAACTTCTGGTGACTTTAGTGAGAGTAGCACTCACTTGAAGTTGGTCCATGGATAAAGTTAAAATCGCAGCTTGGAACATAATGGGTTTGAAGGATCCAATTAAGAATAACTTAATAATTCCTTCTGCTTTGAAAATGAGATTGCTCTTATTGGTTTGCTTGAAACTAAAATGCTATTAAGAAATATAGAGAATGTAAAGATGAGACTGATGCATGGGTGGAAGTGTTGTATGGATGGAAATGAACATGTGAAGGGTAGGATTTGGGTTACTTGGAATCCGGATGTTTTTGATATAGAAGTGTTAGAGATTCACGAGCAGTATATACATTGCATAGCTGAATGCCGTGATAAAACCTTTAAGTTTGATGTCACCTTTGTCTATGCATGCAACTTGAGGCCAGAAAGACGACCTCTATGGGCTGCAATGAGAAGAATTTCAGCTATGACAGCCATTCCCTAGACAGTTAAGAGAGACTTTAATTGTATTCTGAGTGTGGATGAGAAATGGCACTTGAGGAATGTGAGTTGGTAGACTTCCCTTTTACTAGAGTTGTTCTCACGTGGAATAACAATCAAGTTGGAGATGCAAGAGTGGAAAGAAAGTTGGATAGAATCCTGGTGAATGACAGATGGTCTGAACTGTATGTGTAGTCAAAGGGATACTTTGGTACTCCTAGCTTCTTGGATCACTCCCATGCAGTGACAAGTTTGCATAATAGAAAGTCGAACAAGAGGTATCCGTTTAAATACAAAAATTTATGGGGAAAGGAGCAGGAATTCCAGGACCTTGTTAAAGCAGCTTGGCTGATTGACAATGGAGGATCTAAGCAGCTTAAGTTAGTCCGAAAACTTAGAAATGTCAAAGAAGCCTTAAAACCTGGGACAAGGCTAGGTTTCCGGAGCTACAAACTCAAATCAATTTGAATAAAGGCATAATCCATGAGCTTTACTTACAGTTGCAAGAAAAAAGAAGTGACGCTCAACTTGCTATTAAGGTTAAATCGGCAGAAGAGGAGCTAAGGAAAAGTGTGGCTAGGCTGATCATCTTAACCACCCAAAAAGCCAAGCTTCATTGGTTGACAATGGGCAAGGAGACATCCTCAATGTTTTATAGGAGTGTGAAAGAAAGAAGATCAAAGAATGCAATTGTGGCAATGAATGACGATAGAGGGAGAATTATGGATGATGATGCAAAATCAGAACCCATGTGATGAATTTCTTTACCAATCTCCTATCCTATGGAGTGGATACAGAGCAGTTTCCAGCGTTACCTCCAGGGCAACAGTTGAGCACTGATTGTGCTGCTGAGCTGATTAGAATTCCAAGCTTTGGTGAGATTCGGAAAACTATTTGGAGCATAGGAAGTAACAAGTCTCCTGGGCCAGATGGGTTTGGTAGCCAAATGTTCAAAGATGCATGGCATATTGTAGGGAAGGACACGTGTGAAGTAGTTAGAGAAATCTTTCGCAATGGCAAGATGCTCAAAGAGATCAATGCAACTTTTATCTCCCTCCTCTTGAAGGTTCAGAATCCTACTTTAGTGAAAGATCTTCGGCCTATCTCGTGCTGTAATACAGCTATGAAGATTGTTTCTAAGATAATAGTGGGAAGATTGAAGAGTAGATTGAGCAACTTGATTTCTGACAGTTAGGGAGCTTTTATACCAGGACGTGCCATTTCTCATAAATGTGTTGTGGCCCTTGAAGTGGTGAAAGGCTATGGTACTAAGAGAGTTTCTCCAAGGTGTACAATCAAAGTGGATCTGCAAAAAGCTTATGACTATCTGAGCTGGGATTTTATCAGGGAGACCCTTATCTACTTCAACTTCCCCAGTAATCTTGTAGAGATCATTATGGAGTGTGTCACTGCCCCATCATTCTCTATACTGATTAATGGATCTCCTGAAGGCTTCTTCCCTGGTAAGAGGGGCCTCAGACAGGGGGACCCTCTGTCTCCTTATCTATTCGTGCTATGTAAGGAGATTTTGAGTCGTATGCTACATCAAGCTATAACTGATCCTTTATTTAAATTTCATCCACGCTGTAAGCAATTCAGACTCTCTCACCTAGCCTTTGCAGTTGATCTATTCTTGTTATGTCGAGTAAATTTGGATTCTGTAAGAATTCTGAAATTGTGTTTAATTAGATCAGTTTTTTGCGGTCTCTGGCCTGAAAGCTAACAATGAGAAGAGCGGAGTGTTTGTTTTTGGGGTTCAGGACAGTGTTGCTAGCGTCATTGTTCAGCAGCTTGGCTTTGTGCAGGGGTCCTTGCCTATCAAATACCTAGGCATCCCTCTTCACTCCAGAACAGTCATGGTGCACGAGTATGGAGACCTTTTTGGCAAGATTGAAAAGCAGATCCAATCATGGACAACAAGGAAATTATCCTATGCAGGGCGCCTCCAGCTTGTTAAATCTGTGTGCACTGGAGTCTGCACCTTTTGGAGTCAAGTTCTTACCTTGCCTAAGGGGGTAGTGCCCCGAATTGAGAGCCTCTGCAAAACGTTCTTATGAAGTGGTAGTAGTGAAGGCAACAAGTTTCTGGTAGCGTGGAAGTGTGTTACTAAACCATTCAGTGAAGGCGACCTGGATATCAGGGAAATATTGGCTTGGAACAAGAGTGTTCAAGCCAAGCTCGTGGGAGATCTGGCTCTGCATATGCCTAGTATCTGGTTACGATGATGTGAGCAAAATCACCTGAAGGGGGCCGAGTTGTGGGACATCTCCCCTAAGGTAGATGACACTTGGGTTTGGAAGAGGATCCTCGACACCAGAAGCGAGATGATGGGTGTCCTACCGCATGATAGTTCTGATCAAATTTCCATGCAGCAAGTCTTGACAGCTAGAGGAGGTATTTCCTTCTCCAAAATGTATGACCTGCTTAGAGATAGAGAGCAGCCCATCGCTTGGGTGAGTTTTTGTGGAAGAAACTGCAATGTAGAAAATGGGCATTCATCGTCTGGTTGGCTGCGAGGAATCGTTTGCAAACGGGACATCGAGTGAAGCACTGTAAAGGCGAGGATTCAGTTGTTTGTGTGTTCTGTTGCCGTGAGGAGGAGACTGCTACCCATCTATGGTTTAGTTGCCCGACTATGCAGCAGGTCTTAGCGCGAGTCATGAGCTGGGTAGGAGTGGGAGGAGGATTCAGTTGTTTGTGTGTTCTATTGCAGATTTTCTACTATTGAAGCATGGCTTCAATGGTTCAGTGATGAGCAATGGGCACGCCAGAAGTCCATCCCATTTCAGGTTAAGCTTCTAGCTTTTCAATCCATTGTGTATCATACCTGGATGGCTCGGAACAAGGTTGTTTTTTGTAATGAAACCTTTAACCCGGATGTTTATGTTACAATCATTATTACTAGTTGTAAATCCCGTATTTCCGCGAAGTGGATCGAAGTGCAAGTCACTCACGGAAAGGACATGGATTAGAACTCTTTTAAGCATGTAGGTTGGTCCTTTTGGATTCAGTAGGAGTAAGTAGAAGTCTCTGGCGGACTAATACATGGGGACATAGGGGTTCGTTGGGATTGACAACTTGATAGTTTGGTGTTCTTGGTGGGCATAAGGGGCTATTTTGGTATACGGATCCTTATCTACGGATCCCTTTTTACATGAGACCCTTTTTTGTATGGTCTCATCTTTTGTAACTTTGGTGTTATCACCACATCTCTGTATTTATCTTTTCAAGGTGTAGGTCAATCTTGAGCAAATAATCTATGTCGAACCTTGTTGAATCTAACTCTGATACTTTCTGAAATTATGTGATAAATTATTAAAGTGAACAAATATGTGTTAAGATTGTATCAGTTTTAAAAACGAAAACAACATAGATGTTAATATTTAAAATCTATCAACTAAATCTCCCCCTTTTTGTGTTTTGTTTTGTTTGATGTATCTAATCAAGAGAACGGTAAATTCAAACATTTGACTTGCATTGTATTGTTATAATTACATCAAATGTTAAAATCATATATCTGGCCCCAACTTAATTTCCTCTGAATGTCTCCTTTGAAGTTAGCTCGCAAGTTATCCCTTTTTCAACCATTAATTAATTATTTAATACCTGAATAAGCCGTGATATTTGAATGTCTAACTTACTAAGTTCATACAAATAGGTGTAACCAAATTTGGACTAGTGTAGGAACATGTTACATATAGACGGTGGGCACGAAATGGGACAATTTTATTGAAATTTCTAGATTTATTGTTAGAGACTTTTTAGTACCATTCAATATAATTATGTGGTCGTCGTCAAGAGTTAATTTCGAATGGAGGATTAAGTAAATAACCAAATTAAGCACAATAGTTTATTGGTTGGACTTGTATTTGTATCAAGAGTTGAACAATTGATTAATCTAGCGATTAAAAGTAAATGTGTGTACTTAATTGTAAGCTTAGTGTGAATTAGTATCAATTTTCAACTACTGGCCGGTAATGTATCATCAAACTTTGATGAAATTAAAGATTGTATTTTGTTGGATTATATATGATTATTACGTCTAGGTTAATTGACATATATAAGTGAATTATGAAGGTACTCATCAACAAGTTTATGGCCGGATTATATTTGGGATTATGGGGCATTTACCTCTCATAATATAAGACTAGGTCAAAATTCCTAACCCTTAAAGCTATATTACAGAAAACCACCCTTTAAATATGGGTGTTTTCACTTAACCACCCCTTAAATACAAAATTACAGAAAATCACCCTTTAAATGATATTTGTTTACAACTCACCACCCATTCAACTATTTTCTTTAATTTATCATTAAATATATTATATTTTAATATTTTTAAACTTAATATGATTGTAAATATATTCATATTTTTAATTTAAGGGCTCAATCATATTTTAGAGATTATTTTATTTATTTTTAAAAAATAATAATAAATATAACCTAGAATTATTATCTTAATTTATGGTTGAAAATTTTTATAAATTTTAAAAATATTATATAAATTACTCTTATTTATTTATATTTTAAATAAGAGTAATTTACATAATGTTTTAAAATTTTATAAACATTTTCAAACATAAATTAAGATAATAATTCTAGGCTTTATTGATTATTATTTTTAAAAATAAATACAATTATCCCTAAAATATAATTGGCCCCTTAAATTCAAATTTTGTATATATTTATATTCAAATTTGAGTTTAAAAATATTAAAATATAATATATTTAATGATAAAGTAACAAAAATAGTTGAATGGGTGGTGAGTTGTAAACAAATACCATTTAAAGGGTGATTTTCTGTAATTTTGAATTTAAGGGGTTGTTAAGTGAAAAACACCCATATTTAAAGGGTGGTTTTATGTAATTTTCCCTAATCTAAATTAAGATTAAAATCCCTTTAAGATTTATAATTTGATGAGGTGAATTTTTTTTTTTTTGAAAATCATTGGATAAATTAAAATTTTAAGCTTTGTCAATAGATTAAATGAGTGAAATATTGTTAGGCACCCATAAAATTGTTTTCTTAATTAAAAGTTGCGGAAAAGTTTTCTCATGCGGACCACTTTGATTTTTTTTTTTTTTTTCCCAAATATGCCTTAGGTGGGCGAGAGGTTGAGTTAGCAAGGAATTTTCATACTATTTGCGAAAACAATTCAGATTACTAGCTAAGGGCGTGTTTGACAACGAGATTGGGGTAGGTGGATGGGGATGGATTTTTGGGGTGGAAGGGACGGGGATGAAATTTTGGGGTGGACGGGGTGGAGATTTGAAGTCAGATTAATCCCGTTCGTATTTGGTTGTTGGTCAAAGTATTTGGGGATTAAGACATCCAAAAAGACATAAATACCCTTACAATTACCCACCCCCAATCACCTCCACCCTTTTTTTTTTCTAGGTGGAAACAAAATCCCAAAATTTAGGGCGTGTTTGGCTGGGGATGGGAGTGGGTGGAAGGGGATGGGGGTGGGCATTAGGTTTCGTGCCTGCGTGTTTGGTAACGGGATGGAGGTAGATGGAAGGGGAAGGAGATGGGATTCAAACACCAAAAACCATGGTGGGAATGGAACCCAGAAAAAGGAGGATTGAGGGGATGGGGATGGGAATGTCCCAAATTTGCCTCCATCATCTTCAACCTTTCTCCCTCTCTCCTCCCCTACCGCCACCACTAACCCTCACCTAAGTCCTCCTCCTCCGATGCCCTTGCCGACCGACCACCACAACCGCCTACCACCGACGTTGTCGCCCACCACCGCCGTTCCTCTAAATCCCCTAATACCACCTCCAACCCCTGTTTCTGATACCCTGTCCGTTCCCCTAAATCCCCTAATTTCTTCACCGCCGCCTGATTTCACTCTCCCGGCACCCGTCGAGGATCAATTCACGCCTCCGGCAAATGAATTACCGTTTCTGCAATCGCCGGACGCGTTCCCAATCTTCTCCCCACCGCCACAAGAAGAACTAACGCCACCATCACTTCCATTGCTGCTACCTCCAATCCCTGTTTCCGACACCCCGTCCTTTCCCCTAATCTCTTCACCGTCGCCTGATTTTACTCTCCCGCCACCCGCTGATGAAAGTCAGTTTATCATCTCTACTCCCACATCCGGCCGTTTAACCAAAGAGAATTTCAGAGACGATTGAAGAAGATGAAGAAATCCCTTTTAGGGTATTGGGGGCATTTTCATCATCTTATGTGGGTTAGTGGGGGCGATTTGGACTTTGTTCACTTCTCCATCCTCATAACAATCAAAATACAACCAAACACAAATGAGATTAAATTGACTTCAAAACTCCACCCCGTCCACCCCGAGATTCCATCCTCATCCCTTCCACCCCCAAAAATCCATCCCCATCCACCTACCCCATCCCGTTGCCAAACACGCCCTTAGTGTTTCATTTCCATCCCCATCCCCTTCCATCTCCCTCCATCCCGTGTGCCAAACATACGAACACGGTTCCCAAAATCCACCCCCATTTCTTCCATCCCCTCCCACCCCGGCCCCCAGCTAAACACGCCCTAACTCTCCTGAATGACAACTCGTACGTACTATGTGACAAAGGGATGTTTTGGGGTGCATAGATCTCACAAGTCCTATAAGAGATTTAAGAGACCGAAAATCATAGAAATTATGAAACACCTTAAAATATTTGAATTCTTAGGGCACATTGTTATACATGAGACTAGTATAGTATCCATGTTATGCACACCATATTTTGTATAATGTTTCTTTTTTTTTATATATAAAAACGTACATGAATAGTAAATGGAATATAAAAATGAACGAAGTATTAAAATATTTGTAATTAAAATTATGTATAATAATATTTACACTTAAATCCTAAACCCTAACTATCACTATACAGTAGAGCTGGAAATAACCCACGGGTACCCACTCCACCCGCTTTACCAGCATTAATTTTGATGGCGAAAACCCGCAAAAAAAGTGGGTGATGGGGGGTGCGGGTGATGGATGGATTATGGGTGAAGATTTTTCACCCATAACCCGCCCCATCAACCCACCCATTAACCAGCCCCACAAACCCGCATAAAACCCTAATATATATATATATATATATATATATATATATATATAAAATGTGTGTGATTTTACTATTTTACCCTTTTCAAGTTTAACTTCTACAAAAAACCCTAATCATTGATTACTGCTTTGCCCACCAAATTTCAATTAGAATTGATATAGTCTCGGCTTGCTCTTCCACGTTAAAGCAAGGGATATACTGGATTAGTATATGATTAGTATAGAGATATATACCCTTCCACTTTCAAATTTCATTTAGTTTGTGATTTCAGTGCTTTGTCGATAAAAAATATAAATATATAAATCCATCCATTTGTAATTTTGAGTTAGAATTGGACTTGATTTGGTGGGATGCTAACTTTTTTCCTATTCTTCCTTTTTATTTCAGTTGATGGGATGCTTCTAAACTATCTATTATCAACTAAACATAGGTAGTTAAATATATGTTACAATACCAATTTCAGGTAGCTGCTATCACTTCCTCCCTATTGAGTATAAATAAACTTCTTTTTTGTTTTCACCACCCGATATTCCCATTTTTTTAAGCATTTTTTAGGGAGTCCTATCAACCTCAAATTCACTAGGCCAGTTTGACGTTCTAGACACAGGCAAATTTCGTCTCATGAAGAGGGTTTTGGACTCCTAATAACTCTAGGCACGTACATCCGTCCCCTGAGGTTTGTCCCTTGTGCAGCGCACCTAGAGCACTTAAAACACGGACCAATTGAACCTCCGTCCCTTGATTGACATCCAATTCACCGGCCCACGAGGACATTGTCAGAGATTTTATGGTTCAGGCGACCACTAAAGTTTGTGTCTTGATAACGGAGGGGACGAACATAAGGTGAAGTAATGTTGTGTCTTGATGAACATTTGGTTAGTCATGTTGTCTTGATGGACATCGTTTGTTGGTGCCCTGAGAGTTTTGGAGATCAACTTTTGGTTCAAAATGTTTGTGGCTTCAGTTAATAGAACGTAGTCGTTTTAGGTTAGGTTTGTGGCTTGAGTTTAATAAAAATTAACAGCATATACGCTGCATTTTGTGATGCTCCCTGTCTGAAACCAAATGTAACCCAAAAGAAACAACAATGCATTCAACATAGAGTGCACCAGCACCCATTTCATACATAAAAACCTGCCATTTCATATATAAAACCTGCATACAAGGCAAATGTAACCACCAACAGTACATATTCCATACATTAAAACCTGCATACATTGTTCATACATACATTAAAACCTGCCATAACATCATTGTTCATCAACCAACCCATTCAAACACCCATGTCAGCAAAACAAACTACCAAAGTACTTGAGTTGAAACACAAACGGACATAAAGTTTAGAAACACCATGTTCAAACACCAACTGCACTTACAAGTCTAGAATTGTGACCCAAAAGTTGCACAAACTAACCCAAAAGTGAAGCATAGAAACTGTGCAAGCTGCAACCAAGTTCGTGTTAATTGTCACCTACCTAGATCGCCAAGTGCTCAAACCTGCACTTCGGTAGGGAAGTGTCGAGCTATCAGCCTCTCAAAGTGCTCCATTTTGTCCTTCATCTGATCATATTTGTCATTGGCTAGCTTGGCGTTCTCCTCAGCCTTCCTTGCTCGCTCATTAGCCTCCCTAGCTTGGTCTTTCAGCTCTTGTCTTTTTGCCGGGTCTAGAGTGGACCAATCAGCCCCTCGCTTCCTTGGAGGCTTCTTGACAGCCGCGCCCATCCCTAAATGAAAGCAAAGAATGTGAAAATTACATAGATATTAAGTTCATAAAATATGATGGTAAAGTATGAAATTGGTTCCTAAAATATGATGGTAAAGTAAAAAAATCAGATTTCATGCTCTTATAGTTGGAATTCATGGTGTAATGCAGCTCTTAAATGATGTAGAGTTACGAAAATAAGCTTGTAAAGTTCCTAACTCAGATTGAGATGAATGAAATTATATATAATTGAACTCACTTTGAATCCTTATATATTTGCATATATAACTGATAGTAATGATAATATATATACTCATCAAGTTATATATATATAACAGATCAATTATTAAACTCATTTTAAAGCCTTATCCTAAGTTGGTTTACCTCGTACAGAAGTGCCCCTCCTCTCTCCAAATGCCTTGACGATTATCTCACACTGAGTAGCTACTGGTAGGACATCATTGTCTTCTTCCTCTGGTCGCGAACTGCAATAGTCGTCAATTGCCTGCTGCATAATTTTCTGGGAACAGAAAGAAAACATTAGCATCCTACACAATAAAATCATCCAAGGAACTCAACAATGACATCCTACAAGTCAGATATAGATAAACCGTTAGTACACACTCACCACAGTCGACTCGTCTTTATCGTCCTGGAGGTATTCGCCTATTGAAGCTTGCACAAAAGGGGCCAAGTGTCCGTCCTTGTACAATTGCTCTGCCCGGTAGCACACAGGTCTAGGCCCTGAGTGGTGCTTGATAGGCTTGGGATTCTTAGATCTGTTGAGCTTGTTGCGGTTGCTTATTTCCTCCAAAAACACAACAACATATAAACATCAGAGAACAGTAAACATATGGAAACAGTTAAATGGAAAATACACAAAAAAAGCTAACCAGTTTTTCAGGGGCAAGGAACTCCTTCTCGACAAGGTAGCGCCATTGCTCAGGACAGAGTTTGAACTCAAGAGGTATGGGTGGACCATGCTTCAAGAAGTGGGAATGACACTTGTACTTCCGACTACGGTATCTTGATGCTGCTTGAGTCTCAATATACTTCTTCAATTTTTCATCATTAGGAGATACAACGTACATAGTCTACAAAGTGAAAATGAGAGAACACAGAACATGAGAGATGGGCAAAGCAAAGTGAAAATCAACAGATGCAAGTGAAGAAAACATGGCATTGCATTCAGAACACGTAACAACTAACCATGGGAATGCAAGTGAAGAAAATAGTTTAATGCATTCAGAACACATAACAACTAACCATGAGAATGCAAGTGAAGAAAACAGTTTAATGCAAGTGAAGAAAGCAAAGTGAAGAAAACAGTTCCTACATTATCATATATCATTATTAGATCCTGATAATGCAAGTGAATAAAGCAAAATGAACAACTACCATTCAGTTAGAATGCAAGTGAAAAAAGAAAATGGTATTTAAGTGATGAGCAATTGAGAATGTGAAACAGTCAAGATCAATCTCATATGAAGGTGAAATGAAGAATAGAAAAATGAACAAAATGAAAGAGGGAAAACCATTATGTATTTCCTCATAGTTTGTTACAAGTGAACTGAATGAATTGACAGTGGAGAGAGTTTATGTATTTATATACAATGACACACATGACACTACAAGTGATCTCATCCATTGAATTCTAACAAACTCTTTAACTAACTTTGCATAGTATAGCTGCATTTTTAACATTAACTCCTAAGAAATTGACAACTAACAAACAACAAATACCAATCTCATAACACATTATACAATCCAGCAAAATAAACACCTCAATTTATTGACAACAACTTGTAAATCAACATACAAAATAGGACAAGGGAAGAGAACAGTTGCTTACATCTAGGTAAGCAGCAAGTGTATCCTTGTGCTTCTTCTCAAGCTGCTCGAAGGAGGAGGCTAGCATTGGCACGTGTGTCTTCACATCAGTCCCTATATCTCTAATCAGCAAACTGTATTGGTTGAGCTCGGGGTGTCCATGGAACTCCGACCACGAAATCTTTATCTTTCCAGTGACCCTCACTATCTGCATAGTCTTGTTACTCACCACAGTCCTTCCTTTCCCTACAAATCATGAAGACAACGATTAGATAAGCAAAGACACATACAAAGCCTACCATTTGGGGAATCAGAAAACCCTAACACAAAGATAAACCCTACAAATCCATATTCTCTCTGAAATCATCAAACAAAGATAAAAATTGGGGAATCAATTAAACCTAAAACATCTGAAATTAAAAAAACCTAACCTCTTATTAGTAGATAGACTTCCTGGGGTTCTTCCTCAGCCTGTTCTCCACCGACGTTCAGAGGAGGGGGTGGAGGGGAGGTCGACGGAGCCCGTGAGGCACTCACTGACAGAGAGGAGGCCGGAGGGGTTGATGACCGAGTTTGTGCGCCACCGACAGACGGAGGAGAGTCCAGAGGGGTGGTGGACTCATCTTCCGCTGCAGCCACTAAAAGAGGGGGAGGCGCCTGCCAGGTGGTGTCCGTCGGTGTTGGAGAGGAGGCCATGGTTGTCGGCGAGGAAGAGTCGCTCCGTACCAGCCGTCTCTTCGGGGGTGGTGGCTTCCGAGGAGCTGGTGGCTTCCGAGGAGCTGGTGGCTTCCTAGGGCTCCTCCGAAGTGGTGGTGACGCCGGCTGAGTTGGCCTCGGAGGTTGTGGTGGTGACGCGTATAAATATAAATTCATATCTTTCATGAAGGTTATATAAAAGATTATAACTTTTATGAAGGTTATTTATATGTGTTATTTATATGTGTTGGTGTTGATAATAACTTTTATGAAGGTTATATAAAAGATTATAACTTTTATAATTACATATAACATTAGGTATAAAAAAATATGAACTCGTATAAATATAAATTCATATCTTTCATATTTGTAACATTTGTTCTAGTTTTTATACCACTTATATATTTAAAAATGAAATTCTAGTATTTGGTTTAACCGATCATCTATAAAATTAGAACGAATATACGATATAAAACTAAAACCAATGTATCTTGGTAAGAAACGACATCTCATATCTCGATCTCAAACAAAAATTAGAAAATTCTGACATCTTCATCTAAACGAAATTTAGAAATCTCGGCCTTGATCATATGTTTTGCTTCATTCTTCGTCCTCGACGTCTTCCCCGTCCTCGACGTCTTCACCTTCCTCGCCTTCTGTTTCAATCCCATACTCTTCGGAGGCTTCTTCTTCAGTTTCGACCTCTTTGTTTTCCTTAGCTTCGGTTTCTTTGCTCTCTTCTTCATCGTCGCTCTCTTCTACATGGCTGAATAGCTGGAGATCAACGGCAAGGTTAAAATGCCCAGTAACGGCAGGGGCGTCCTCTTGATAGGCTTCATCTCCGCCTGGAATGATATCACCTTCGATTGTCGCCAAGGTTCTAGCATCATAGATGTTCCTATGTGACATTACATTCACCACCTTCCATCCATCGCCCACCTTTGGGTCATCAACATAGAACACTTGCTTTGCCGTGGTTGCCAAACAGAATGGAGAATCATCATACCAACTGCTTTTCGTGTCAATAGATAACATCCCATGATCGATCATATGCGTGATACCGAGATTGTTGGGATCAGTGTCATACCATCTGCACTTGAATAGCACCACTGGCATGTTGTTGGCGTACAACAGTTCAACCACGGCTTCAAGGATCCCATAATAGTCGTTGTCCTCTGTACTTACCTTCACTCCACAATTTTGGGTAAGCAATTTTCTATCTCTGTTCCACGACACGAACTTCACCTCATTCACAACACAAGATGAGTAAATCCTATGGAGTTGGGGTTTTCTCGCCAAATTAAGAATCTCTGGTTGAACAGATATAGCCTCATCTCTTTGTTGTCCATAGATCTGTAAATAAGTGTCCATTACTTAGTGCAACGATGACAACAAACCATTCAAACCCATGAATAACATAACTACGAAGAATGCTTACCCATCCGATGAAATAGCGATGGAAATGCAACCTGCGATCCTTGTCATTGTGATCTGGATAATGTTTTGTGTAGAGCTCCTCGTGTGTGTCTAAGTAGGATGACACTTCATCACAATTAAGTAAGACTTGCTAATGAGCCTCTAGAATATCCTCTCCACTTAGTCGTGCACATGAATTATATCCTTGTGGGCGCACAAGCTCGGAAACAACAGAAATATTGAACACAGAAGGAGTAGTGGTTGATGTCCCTTCCTGACCTTCTCCAACCTCCAAGTACAAATTACAATAGGTCACTGCCTTCTGCGATGTAACGTGTGGTAATGGTCCCTTCTGGGTAACGAGGGTTGACGACATATTTCTTGTATGCGCCAAGTTGTCTGAAATAGGATGGGTGTAATTTCAATGCGACGAAATGAACAGAAGATATAAATTAAATGAAATTTAAGATGAGAGTAAGAAATGTACCGTTCTATTGGATACATCTAGGTGTAATGCACAGGGCAGGTGAGCAACACTTGGCGAGGAAGATGAACTAGGAGATGGACCATAATGGTGAAGAAGTGAGGAGGAAAAATCATCTCAAAGCTGCATAGAATCTGTACTATCTCATCTTCCATTAGTCGAACTTCCTCTTTCCTTAATTCCCTAGAACTTAATTTCTGAAACCATTTGCATAGGGCCACTAAAGTCGTGACAACGGAAACTGGTAAGTACGGCCGAATAACGATTGGAAGATGACGTTGAAGCATTACATGGCAATTGTGTGTCTTCAATCCGACAAACTTTTTCTCTCGTACACTTACACGACTTTTCAAACATCCAGCATAACCATGAGGATACTTCACTTCACCAAACCATTCAAACACCTCCTCAAGATAATTTGACCGGACTGTGTATGTTGTAGGAGGAAGTTGACCATTACCCCTTGCATGTAGAGACTTCCGCACCCCTCTTTTTCTTAAATCTGCGCGGGCTTGGGGACCATCTTTGGACTTTCCTTCAATACAGAAAATGGTTCCGATGATGTTGTCAAACACATTCTTCTCAATGTGCATGACATCGAGACAATATCTCACTTTCGTTTACGGCCAATAAGGCAATCTCCAGAATATGGATCTATGAGTCCAACAAAGTATATTTCTAGAATTGTACGGAGCCTTGAACTGCTCATGCGAACTGAGGGTGGGGTACGTGCAGCTGATATAAAACAAATGATAGAAATGATATAAATAAATGATAGTAACGACAGAAAGAATGATTTAAAGCACTGATGTTTTTATGGAAATGATATAAAGAATGATAAAAAGAATTTTGTACCTATCAATTCGTCCTAGGAGTTCCTTCCCATCAACGTCAAGCGGCCTTGACCGTAGCTCAGATTGCCCATTAAAAGCATGACCTGCTGTCCGCCAAGGATGGTTTAACGAAAGCCATCTACGGTGACCATCATAGACCATTCTCCCACATTCGAATGTTGATGAGATATCATCCAAACAGTTAGGGCATGCTTTATAACCCTTAGTGGCTGACTTTGCTAGCATCCCTAAACCAGGAAAGTCACTAATAGTCCACAACACAGCTGCTTTCATTGTGAAAGTTGATTGCGAGTAACGATCAACCGTACAAACTCCAGTGTGCCATAATTGAAGAAACTCCTTCTTCCTGCACATCGATGGCGGTAAATTATATGGAAGTAAAATGACAGGCCATGTACTGTGTGAAGTTGTCATATTCCTAAATGGATTGAATCCATCGGTTGCTAGACCAAGCCGCACATTCCTCGCGTCATGAGAGAAATGAGGGTACAGTCTATCAAATTCTTGCCAGGCTTCCCTGTCGGCCGGATGTTTCAAACATCCATCATCTATCACCCGTGAGGCATGCCACCGCATTTGCTTTGCAACAGCTTTGGACATGAACAACCGTTTCAGCCTAGGAGTCAAAGGAAAGTACTTTACCACTTTCCTAGCGACCTTGCATCCATCATCACCTACATGTGTCTTCCACCTTGAAGTATGGTATATGGGACACACTTCCAGATTCGAATACCTCTTATAAAACAACACACAATTATACTGACAAGCATGAATATCCACATAACTCAATCCGATATCCTTGCACACCTTGCGAACCCTTTTCCAATCCGGAGGGAAGCTGTGACCTTCCAGAAGCATGTCATTGATCCACGCACAATTGTCATCCACACACTTATCAGACATCCCATGTTTTGCCTTTAGCTTCATTGCCCTCAAAATAGCACTCAAAATAGTTTCCTTACATCCGTCAAACAACGGAGTTCGAGCTTCCACTAACAGCCTCTCATATTTTTCATAATCGTCGTCCACCACGTCCTCAAAATGAACTGAACCATCACCTGCCCCGTATCCGGCATGATACGGGAAGTTGTCATGAAGAATGTTCATCACCGGATCAACGCTAGAAGAACTTGAAGCCCTTTGCTCCAAATATCGCGTTCTGGCAAGGGAGAAAGTCGGCTCCACCAGGGCTTCGTCATGTTTGTCCCAAACTGTATAACATGGATCCATACCTCTCTTATACAAGTGTGAGAACATTTGTCCAGGTGTCACTGGGTCTCGACCATTACGACAATGGTTGCACGGACAATGAAAATGGGTCCTCCCTGTTGCTTTCTCGATCTCATGGACAATTCGCACAAACTCGATTATCCCATCAACATATTCTTTAGATAGAAATGGAAGTTGCATCCAACTCTTATCCATCATCTTTGCACAACCCACTCCCTATTAAGAAATATATCCACCATAAATTCAACACAAACACACATATTTGCTATATATGCTCCAATTTCACAAATTAAAGTTTCTATGAACACAAGCACACATATATACTATATATTACATATGTGAATCAACACAAACACACCTATGTCAATCCCTTGCTCAAATTTGCATTCTTTTTCAAAAGAACCAAAAATTCCACAATTTCAACCCTAGCTCAACATAGACACATATTTGCTATATATTATATATATAATCACAATACACAAATGATTTAAAAATATATCACAACACTAACATCAAATGTCACCAATCCTTCTTCAAATGTAACAAATTTGGGGAGAATTTGTGAATTTTTTTTTAAAGATCCACCATGAAAGAGGATGAAGAGGAAGACAAAGCTCTTGGCTGCTCCCGTATACCCAACACAACAATTCAACCTTAAACATTTAAGGTAACAAGTACACATTCATTAATGCGGTGGTTGGAAAAGTTGAATTCAAGGGACGAACAAATATTTGTTTATCCCTTGAATGAGGTCAACGTCTGGTCAACTGCATGACACGTGAGCTTGTTGAATTGGGCTGGATCTATGTGATTCATATTCACTTCCCAGGTAACGGCCCATTGTATTTGTAAGGTCAAACAAAACACACTTGAAGCAACAAATACATACAAATCATATAATACAAAACCTACTTTACTTGATGCTAAGTTCAACAAACCGATATCCGAAATGTTATGTTCAAGAAACCGACATAGTAGCTACAATACCATACAAAAGCCTTAAGTCTGAACAGTCTACTTGCCTTCTTACCAAATCCGACTACGAGAACGAAAACATTACATGAATTAACACACGATTACATAAGGTGGAAGCCATGCCTACTTCTTCGCAAATGAAACGACGAGTTCTCCTAGCTGACAGTTGCGTTCGATTAGAGCCCGGTTGCGCTCAGTTAGCTCCCGGTTGCTCTCCATTAGACACCGGTTGCGTTCTTCCACTTCATGGAGCCGCTCAATTAGATTCTGGTTGCGCTCGGTTAGATCCTGGTTGATTTCTACCATCTGACGGAGCAATGGGTTCTCGCTACTAGTTGCATCATCCTCCTCAGCAGCCGTGACATGAATCTTCTCCTCTTTTCCCCTCGACACTTCCTCCATCTCTTCACTATAAGGAGTCCACTACGAATCATGACATTATATTCATAAGCATGGCATTATTCATACAATGTATCATGATGATTTAAAGGCAAATAAGTTCATTTTAAGAGTCATATGCACCAAAGGAACAAATCAACATCCATGTTTTAGAAAATGAATATTCCTATGAGCAAATAAACATTCGATCTAGAAATACAATGCACCAAATTCAGTCATGAACGAATTACATTCATCTCCACCAATGCACCAAAACAACATTCGATCTAGAAATACAATGCACCAAAACAACATTCGATCTAGAAATACAATGCACCAAAATCAGTCATGAGGGAACAAAGAAGCTAAGGCCAAAAAATTCTTCTCCAACAACATCAATCATGAATGAATTACATTCATCTCCACCAAAATCAGTTCTTGCCTTCATTACAAAGTAAATTAAAAGCAATTTGTTTACCTGACGTTCGTATGGCTCATCCCCTCCAATCCATGGGTACTTTTCTGGACAACCGCTCGGCCAACTACCGGAAGTGTCTGACATGCCTATGGACGGAACAACATGGAGTATAAGCAACAGAGAGAGGGAATCAATGAACTGAATTATGTAGAATCTGTTAACTTGTTCAACTGATAGTTTGTTACAGCAAGAAAGCTCAATTTCAGAAATCCGGTAAGTGTGTGAAAATGTGATGACTTGACACTAAATCTGTTAACTTGTTCAACTGATAGTTTGTTAGAACAATATAGTCTGAAAATGTGATGACTTGACACTAAATGTTAGTATGACAGTTAGAGGCTTTTATCAAAAACTGGTAAGTGTGTGCTGTTTGTGTTCTTCTAGAGTCAAGTCCTCGAATCTGTGTGGGTTTGAGTGTGTGTGATCCATGAGTCCAGTTCCAACATAAACAAGAAAGCTCAATTTCATAAATCACTGCGCCGAAATGCTAAAAGAATAAAATGGATGTCATGCATAAGAGGCCAAATGAATAGATTGTCACTTTGTCATTGTTTTAGCAGATTGATTATAAACAAAATCCTCAATGGAAGCCACCCAAGCCAAGGAGAATCCTCAATGCAAGGAAAGAGATGAGGTCGAATTGAGCAATGATGAAATTGGGGATGAAATTGGGGTTTTTCTCGTTCTCCTACAACTACAGGTTCTAATCCTTCGAATTGAGAAATGGAAGACACCCAAAGCCAAGGAGAAGTAGCAGCTAGCTCAAAGGAAACATATTTGGATGAAACCAATGGAGGCTAGGGTGATTTGGGTTTCGGATCTGGAATCACAGATCTGGAATTCTAGTCGAACCAAAACAAAAACCAATTAATCAAACAGATCAATCGAAAGGAAGGAGAAGACTCACCTGATCGAGCGCGACGGCAAGTGCAGAACAATGCAAGGAAGTCGAGGAAGAGATGCCAAATACGCCGGTCCTCACTGTCTGGAATAGAGGATGCAAAATAACCTCACTGTCCGGAGAAGACGATTTATGCCAAACACGTATGGAGTCCCATGTTTTTTTTAAAGTACAGTTGAATCAAGGGACGAACATATATATGTTCGTCCCTGTAATGATGATGGTACGACTGCACCTGACAATCCTCGATCATTCACCATGTTTATCGATGGGTCAACGGCTTGGTCAACCTCCACTTAGTATTCAGGAGACGAACTTAGTAATTGTTCGTCTCCTGAAAGGATCCCTTGGATGGGTGTACATCCGGTCCTATTGTAAGCGACGACCCAAGCTTTGTTTGTCCCTTGAAGTGCATTCAGGAGACAACAAAAAAGTCGTTTGTGTCTAGAACGTCAATCTGGCCTAGTGATTATTGCATGAGGCTCTGCCGTTGAGCAATCTCAGCCCTCAGGCAACCCTAATGACGAAGAAAAAAAGAGAGGGTGTGGCACCAAGCACACCTCAACCCACTCCTGTTGTGAACAATGAAGAAATGAAAAACGAACCTGACAAAATGGAGTGTATCAAGACCATAGCTGAGGAAAGTGAAGAAGATGATCTACAGGAAGAACAAACTGATGATGCAAGAGAGTAACTACACCAAATCTCAAGAAAGATCAGATGAGAGGGAACCTGGAGGTTCAAAAATAGAAGAGTGCCAATTCAGAGTCTATCGAGAGGAAGGGTGAAGGTGGAGCTAGCTCATCTTGCATCCTCAAACTTGAAGGGCATCAGTTGAAAGAAAATTATATATGCATTATATTAATCACCTTAGAAATTAGGCAATGTAATCAGTTGTGAACAACTAACAAGCTGATTTTTCAGGCGATATTCAAAATAGATAATCTTAAGTCTCAAGGATACAAAAATAAGAAGGGTGTTATAAATAATAAATGATGCTTTAACCTAAAATTCAATTTATTCAAGTCTCTAAGATCTCTGCTCGATATCATTATGCTACAACCTGTCTTATTTGGGATAAAATGATGTAAATAAACAGACTTGAATAAGAGGGAGTAGGTACCGAATCAGGTTCATTCATGTTTTCTTCTAGTACTTCATCCACAATACCCTTAGTTTGTCGTTCACACTTATCTTGAAAATCCTTGCTTACCAAGCTGTTAAAACCAAAAGCTTTCATTCTGGTAGAATTAGATGCTATTGTGTATATCTTCTGTTGTTCATATTCTGAGATGAACTTACCGAGAAGGTTTGTCGTTCTTCCCCATCTATACAAGACATCATAAAGTAGTAGTATTGAAGTTGATATATACTCCCTCCGTTAATTAAAACTTGACGTTTTACTATTCATGCACGTATTTTTAGGTGTTAAAAACTATATAAAATATTAACTTTTTAAATAATTTTTTTAAATAATATCATACTTATTACTATTAAGTATTAGTTTATAAAAACAAATGTAAAAAAAAGTTAATATTTTATATAGTTTTTATCGTTCTAAAAAAGCGTGCATGAATAGTAAACGACAAGTTTTAATTAACAGAGGGAGTATATAACAAAGCACATTAGTTTCATTAATATCATGTATAACATGTATTATCACATTTATAATGTCCAAATCGTAATAAACCATATGAAATGATGCTCCAAAGACACCCAATTATTAGTAGTAATGCACTTATATGGAAACCATGTTAACATTTTTTTTATATATATATTTCGAAAATAGACCCAACAATAAATTAAGCTATAAAATATTATATTTTAATATTGGCAAGGGACAAACACCATAAACTCCAAATATTAATAATTGCATTTGCAACAAAGCATATTGGCAAAGGAATATAGAAATGCAGCAAATCCTAGTGCATTAAAATCACTTGTTGTCAAATTCTAGTCAAAGAATGGATTTATAGATCATATAGAGATTAGAGAGATTCAATGCAATGCTCAAAATCTCTTGCAATTTCGCATCTTTAATTAATTTGCTTCTATTCATACTCTTTACTTATGAAAACATGAATGTTCATCACCGAAGAGGCAAGTAATTGTGACTTTTAGAAATAGGCAAAGTAATTGTGACTTTTAGAAATAGGCAAAGATCAATTAAGGTAATGTTGTATGATTAGTAGGTGGCAAGTGCTATACAACTCATGAAATGAAGCAATTACGGGTGTATGATAAGTAGGTGGCATGTTCTTCCAAATTCTAATATATAAGGATTATTTCATTGACTCAAATTTAATAAAAGTCTGATAATTACACATAATCAAATTAATTCTAGTATAGTTTAAGTACTCTACATCCCCGTCAAACTAAGCCCTAATTCAATTTTCATGACCCAAATTCAATAAGAAAGTAATTGATAAAAAGACAATGAATCGACTAAATAAAGCATTATAGGAACTGATTCAAGCAAAATAGCAACTAATTCAACATCTTAGATGACCAAGCTTAAGAGATTGCCCTCCGAGAGAAGCGTAAATGAGTATACCGTCGAAGCATCTCCAAACTCGAAGTCGGATCTGAAACTATAATTTTAGAAAAACTTTGATTTGCACTAGTCTCGAGGAGTGTGTTACATCTTTTCTTATTTGTTTTCCCGTTTATGCTCTTTATTTGTTGTTGCTATTATCCTATAATTTATTTCAACAAAGAAATATGTCTCTGTGGCTTATATATTCTTGACAATTGTTAATGATTATTGTAAAGAATCGCTTCCAATTAATTCTCCACGTTGAGCACACACATCTCAAGTACAAGAACCCTAGATCTCAAGCATCGGAAAAGAGAGTTTGTGAAATGAATTTTTTAGATTTCTTCCTACTGAAAAATCAGTTATAACTAAGGTTATCTATCTCTATTTATCCTAGCTATTGAGCCCCAGCTAAACTGTCCACTTAGAGCATCTTTAACCATGATACTCTTATTGAGTATCATAACTTGCTTTTTGTCAATTCTCTCTCATCCACCTCATTTTAATATTTGAAACTCCACAACCATGGTACTTGACATTATCTTATTTCACCTTTTGCATCAAAATTGTTTTTTTGTAATTTTTTTAGGTAAGTAAAAATCAAATGGGACCCACTATTAATATTTAATTGGGTAATATTCTATGGTATTGTGTCATATTGAGTATCATAGGTATGATACTTGAACTCCCTTTTTCTTTTGGGTTCTTTTAAAAATATGACATCTTCTTACATTTCCTTTTATTTTTATTCTTATGGTACTTGGAGTACCACCATTAAAGATGCTCTTAACGTCTCTGTTTGCCATCTAACACTTCAATTACCTCTAACAAACTCTAGCTAATATAACCATCAAACTAATGTAATACAATTTAGCTACCAGACCATACATACTCCTTCGTAAATATAAGCAATAGACATGGTGTCAAAGTAGATCATCTAAGTGGCCTCAATTACTCTCTCTAACCAAGTCATTTAGTATTTCCCTCTCAAATCTCTGACTTTTTTTATTACAATTATCTATTTAGGATTGTTGTTGCTTAGCACAGTTTTAATTTTTTTTTTAATTATATTTGTAGGGAGTTAGTGGTGCCATGTGAGTTTGATACATCTTTTGAGGTAAGTTATTGTAGTCCACATACAGAATTATTCGTCATAGGTTAATAAACAATACAAACCTCTCAATAACATATTAGAAGCTGCTTCGCTTGTTCAATAATCATTAATATAAGGGGAAGCCGCTAATCCATACTGATGCAACCATCACTCAAGCTCCGATCATTCTACAAATAATTGTCCACTCATTTACCAATTGAAAATATGGGTAACTCAATTTTAATATGCTCATTGTTATTAGTGATCATTAGCACAATTTGTGCTACACTTTCCATTGAGTCTGACAGAGTCGTAAGTTTTTTTCAAGGGAGAGAGATTGTAACACCCTATTCCACATCGGATATAATAAAGATATTCAAAGTGATTTATAAGTGATTCAAACTCTACATATGTCATGAGAGCTCTTCCTTTTCAGGCTCTAAGTAAAGACAACGGACTTGAGAGAACTAGGTGACATGGTCTGGCGCTTCTTGAGACTCTAAGTCTTAAGAGTCACCTCCGAGTTCAGAATGATTTTTTATTAATGCAAATTCAAAATGAGATAATCTCAAGCTCTGAACTTACTTTTTCTCTGCTACCTTAGCTTTAGAGTTCCATTCCAGTTTTTCATTTTTCACCCACATTTGTGAGTCACAATCTCAGGCTTAAAACTTGCTTTATTCTATTTTCCTTTTTATTTAATAAATTATTCCATTATTATTAATATTGTTTATTTATGTGTTTATTTAATAATAAAATATTGCAAAATGCTTAAAATTAAACACATACAATATGAATATTATTTATTCGATTTTTACATCCCAAACATATGTAAGATGCGTGCGTCTCTATATGTAGATAAAATTAAAGTACATTCAAAAATACTTTTTTTTTTTAATTTCAAAAAATGTCAAAAAATTCCTTTTTTTTTTTTTGATAAGGAAAAAATTCGGGTGGTGGTTAGCCAACCCGATAGCATCCCGAAGGATGAGATCACGAAGATCTGACGGAAATACAAACAAAAGTACATCAAATGACATCCATAACAAACCCGGAAAAACCACAAACCCGAAGCAATCCAGCGGACACAACATTGAGAGGAAGGAAGTCCGACGTGGCGAAGTGGATAGCGAGCGCATGGGACAGCACCAACTGACACGATGTCTCGCCGCCGGAAAGACGGAAAGCAGCAATCCTCGTAAGGCAAAGACGACTCCTGGGGAAGTGTGGATCACACGACGTTCCCCCCACCTAGATGAGGGATCTTCGGAGACCACATACACCACCTACACGATCACTTCGATCAACCAGGGCCGCAGAACTGCTCCTCAACCGAAACTAACCACGAACCAACAACTGGACACCCAAACAACACAAGGAAATGAAGCACAGCCGCGAGAAGGACGAAGAGCGAGAGAAGATTCCGGAATTTAATTTAAATATTTTTATTAATTATATATATAAATATATAAATAAAAACCTCTCTTATTTTTCCTTTTTTGTTTGTTTTTGTTTTATTTTCCATATAGTTCGGGCTGCCCCCGGGCCCAAGGCTTATCCTTGGCCCAAAGGAACAGCCCGAAAAAACAGTACGGAAGCAAAACCCTCCACCCAAGTTCCAAACAAAGAGGGAACGACGGGCCGGGAAGAAAGCCAACAAGAGCCACCGGAAAGGCTGATAGCACACGCCGGAGGCGGCACCAAACAACCCAAGCGGGGGGAGGGGAAAGCCCCTGCCTTCCAACAACCATGGGAAGACAAGCGTGGTCCAGGCCGACACCCGAGGGTGCATCTCCAAATCGCAGCCGCCGCCCGGCCCCGTCGACGGAGAGAAAGGAGGGGCGAGCACAACTCCACCGCAACCGCCCTGCACCGACGACGGTGAGAAAGGAGGGTGCAACACCTGTTCGATTGCAGTTTCACATGGTAGGTCGGCGGGATCGGGAAGGGCGGAACGAAAGCCATCCGAAAACCAACCTGTGAGGAAGAAAGATGGAAGGGGTTGCACAAATCAGGGCCAACCGATTGCACAATAGGGGTAAGAAGATTCAGAACGACGAAAGCCCCAAAACAATTTTGGCATTGGATCGAAACCAAAATCGGAAAAGGGGACCTAGGGTTTATCAACTAGCCGTCTACAACCGGTAGTACACCGGATCCATGAGGCGGTGGCATCACAGAGCCATGATGGCGGTCGAAGCCTGCGTCACAGTGCCTAAGGCTCTCCGAAGAGAGATTTGGGCTCTCTGAAGAGAGATTTGGGCTATCCGAAGAGAGAGTTTCGATCAAAGGAAGGCCATGGTGGTGGCCCTGGTGGGAGGACGGCGGCGCACTCCAAGCAGAGATATGGTGGTGGCCCTGGTGAGAGGTCGAGGGCGCTCGATCTCCCTTTCGGAGGAGAAGAGTTTATAGTTACAGTACTTACAAACCCAATTTACGGAGTATTGTTCTAATGGCAACGATGAACGCTCAACATCACCATGAATTAAGGGTGGTGATAGGATTCATTTTGGGTTTTAGTTTTTTGGTTTTGGGTTTTTGCTCAAAGAGAGCGTTTCGTGGTAAAAAAAATATATATAATAGCGATGTAACGCAGCGCCCAACCAGTGGTCCACGTGGCATATGTGGCAACACATCATGGATTTTCTTTTCTTCTATGTATCCAATTTTATCGGATGTCGCCGAAGAGACTATTTTTTTTTCTTCTACCTGCCCCAAAACACAACACTTTATTTTCTTTTCCATTCAAACAATGTTGTTTTGGCTCATAACAGCTTTTATTGCGCACGAACCCCACATATGTACCCAGTGGTTGCATCATGAGTATGTGTATTCTGAGCTATTGCAGGTGGGCCTCTTCTCCCGCTCGAAACCCTTTCCTCTTTTTTTTTTTTTTTTTTGAGTTTGGCAGACATAAGACCGTAGATCATGCTCTTTGTACTCCCTATAGTTGGTTCATAGGCCGAACAAAGGTTGGAATTTGTAAATATTCCAAACATATCCAGAGCTCTTCTTTTCCGGTGAGGATCCTCTAGTCTGCTATAATGGTCCCTTATGTAGTCCGTCTTCTCTTATTCGTTGATAAGAATTATAAAAACTACCTAATTTAACAAGAAAAATAATAAAATAATTCGGTACATCTAATCAAGCGCATAAAGGACCATAGTTGCGCATACTAGAAGATCCCCACCACTTCATTTCTAGCAGTTCTTTTGTGATGAAAACTAGCCAATTGGAGCATGACACGTGGAAATAGATGAAAGTCCACCCAGGATATATAGTTGAATTTAATACTCGGTATCCAATGTACCAATATAGCCCGAGTGATTGCCTTGACCTTTTTGTTTTCCTATTTTGACCGTTGACTAAAAAAAATAAACAAATTCCATATTTATTAACCCTAAATATATTAGACGAAGTAGAAATTTCACAGCACTTCATCAGCCCAGAAATTCGATCTCCATGTGTTGGTGTCAAGGTTCTATCGGGCACGTCGGCATTAAAGCTACCTATATGTGTATTGTGGGATGCATCAAGAGTACACTATCGTACTTAGCAGAAAGTAGAATGAAACGAATATAATCCATTCAACTGAATATATTCATTATTAACAATTCCAATTTAAAATAGATTAAATGATTTAATCAAACAAAAAAAATCGCATTAATATATATGACATTTTACGGGGATCCAACTGAAACACTATTAGATGGTCCCGGAATCTCGATTATATATAGGATGACTCGTTAACAGTACTAGTACACGGTGGTCTTGTATAAACGTTTCATGAAATATACGGAGTATTTATATTTCACATACTTATATTTATCTGTTTATAAATTTTTATTGAAAAATTAAAAAATATATTTTCAATAGGCAGTCGAATTCGATCCTAGGCCTATCGGAAGATTGGGCCATCCTCCTGTGTGATATTCGTAACAAGCTTCTGAACATCATGAACGCCGTTGGAACCGTGAGTATCGTTCCATCGAATCTCAAGACAAGAGCAGATCCTAAGTGACGCTTCTTATGATCCTTAGTGTTCGAATATTTCGAACGGTTGAAAGCTTCTCGCTCTCTATAGGATTTCTGATGAAATTTACGTGTTTTTTTCTCTTCACCCTCGCCCTAGTGATGGACCATCTCCTTGAAGAGTGATGTTGGACGATAGATCAGTAAGCTTCAGGCTCACATCAACCCGATTGATTAATCTTTTTGAAGATATACTTGATTTAAGGGCCATAATTCTTATTTTATATGTAGATAAAAGTTCAAAAATTTATATTTATAATAATAATAATAATTTACATAATTATATACATTACCATTTAGTTAATTTCTTGATTGTTTGAAATAATTAGACAACACACAAAATAAATTAAAGTAAAAACTTAATATAAAACATAAAAATCCCCCTTATTAACAGTTACATAAAGGGTCAATGTTTTAACGGTCTTCATTTAGCATAGGTCTCTCCTTTTGTACGTGTAGTTTCAATCTGTGTTGTGCTTTTTTGGTTCACTTTTGGTTGTATTGTTTTCAGCAGTTAGTCCGTCTGCCAATTTGTCAGTCTCTCGGGGAGTCAGGTCTGTCTGGCCCAAGAATCTTTACCTTATCAAAATAAATAAATAAAATAAAGGGTCAATGCGTATACAATAACATAAAAGGTCATAAATACAAAAAACGGGATTTTTCACAAAATCATTCACTAGTCACTACCATGTGTGCAAAAGTATTAGATTATCACTTTATTTATCAGAGTGTAGTTTATTATAAAATAAATTATAAATAAGGTGACAATTGAGCATCTTCTCAAGTACTAATTTTTACATATAAAAAATAGGATTTTCTCTTTAGGTTTTATCATTTGTAACTATTTGGGAGATCCTATTAAGACTGGGAGAGCTCAGCTGAGTCAGAGATTTTAAAAGTTTTAACTCTCAAGCTTAGTATTAAGATGATAAAGGAGTTGGATCTATCACGTATTCTAATCAATGGACACAACCTAGCGGTGATCAATATCCTCAAAGGTACTAACTGGTCATATCTATAGGAGATTGAAATTCTTATCACCAATATTCGTCTCAGTTTGCAACAATTCGAGATGATAAGAATCTCTCACGTCTTATGTGAAGTCAGCAAATGTACGGATCGCATTATAGGCCTCTTTCAGACCAAGACTATGTTGGGGCCGCTACAAGATACAAATCTCAACATTTGCATCTGAAAGGATGTCATTAAATGGTAGTTTAAGAGCTAATCACATCCAAAACTTTACCCGTGTAAATAAAACATATTTAAAAAGGGGTGATTTTTTGAAAGAAAATCATTTTTTAAAAATATTTTATATAGAACCATGGAAGTAGTCCAGTACAGCAGAGTCTAGAAATAGACCGGTGGAGGGGCTTGGTCAAAGGCTTTAAAGAGCGCCTCTAACAACTACGCTTTACTTGGGCTGTTGGGCCCATCACCATGTGGCCCATGCTTTTCTCTTTTTATCAAGCTTCAAAAAAAAAAAAAAAAAAAAAGAAAGAGGAAATATCCCTAGCCGGTGTTTTTGAATTGCTCAACATCGTTTATGTATAGTGTTTGACGCGATCAATTTATGCTGTTCGTTTAACAGGTTTATTATCGAATTGTTTGAGTAGAGATGACGTTCTCTATGGCTCTAATACACTTTATTAATGAGTAAAGATGGGTCGTGCAGGTTGAGATCCTCTAGTCCGTTAGTATGGTCCATTATATAGTCCGTATCACTTGATTGAATGCGCCGGATTATTTTATTGTTTTTCTTAATAAATATGATAGTTTTATAATTGTTTTCAACTAATCAAACAATGAGGACTATAAAGTGGACCATATTAGCGGACTAGAGGATTCTCACCAAGGTCGTGCAGATGGTCCATATGGAGTGTTTCGAGAACTACAGTGGTATATTTGTTAAGAAAAGAGGGGGAAATTGAAACCAAAGGTGAAAGGAGAGGGAGGGAATAGAAAGTGAGAAAAAGATGAGAAAGAAAAAAATGTTTTTCATAAAAAAAACTAGAGAGAAAAGAAAATAGAAAATAAAGGAAGTTTGTTTTAGAGAATGGTTTCCTCAATATGAAAATGAAAATACATGATTTGGTTTCTATAGTATGTTTTGACGGTTTTTCGTCTGTCGACTTATCAACCATCGAAATTCAGGTTTCTAATCGCGAATTGGGGTTGTATTGTACATCTTACTATAGTAAAGATTTTTGTACAAATTGATCTATGGTCAAGGAGGAAGTGCGGGAAGAGAGACTCTGACTCAGACGACGAGACAGTAGATTTGGGAGAGGGGAAGAGAAGGGAAAGTGGGACTCATCAAAGGTTACATGACACGACAGTATAAGCCTTTGGCTTTGAAGATCGAGACAAAGGTAACCGCGATGATCAGACGGATACCCGATGAACACACATGGAGTGGAGCGCGGGTGAAGTTTGTGTGGGGCGGTAGAGGACTGGTTTGGAAAGCACAAGCACCCGGAGGTACGAAGGTGATCATACCTAGGAATAGTGCAATATAATGCCTGAGTGGGTGAGCGATGCTGAAGGGTAGTAGAAGGTAGGATGTTGAGGAGATAACATGTCGTTAATAAGGCGTGAGGCTAATAGGCAAGGGGAATGGATGCGTTAAAAAGGAGAGAACGCATTATGTTTGTTATTGTTCGAATGATTCTTTCGACCTTGCCATTTTGTTGGGATATATAGGGGCATGACAGCCGATATGAGATGCCATTTGTGGTGAAGGAAGGGGGAAAGTCGTTGTTATCAAATTCACGGCCATTGTCACATTGAAAGCATTTGATGGATATGTGAAATTGAGTTTTAATGTAGGCATGAAACTTGACAAAAATAGGAAACACTTGGGACTTGAATTACAATGGAAAAACCCATAAAAAAAAAGAGTGTAATCATTAAGAAATAAAAGGTAGTACTTGTGACCATCCTTGTTAGGAACAGGAGAGGTCCAAATGTCACTATTAATGATATCAAAAGGTGCAAAGGTTGAGTTCAAAGACCGCTGAAACGACAGTCTTGCACGTTTTCCTAACTGATAGGAAGAACATAAACTAGAGCGAAGCTCTTTATTACATTTGAAAAGACTCTCATAACGAAGGAAATCTAAAATGGCTGCACTGGGATGGCCAGGGCGTGCGTGCCACAGATTGGAGGACGATGCCGAGAGGGCGACCGGACACGATTGACTGGACGGTTAGGGAGACGAAATAGGATAGAGATCCCCGATGCTGTTACATCTCTGGCGAGTAACCTCCGTAGTAAGATCCTTCACAGAGAAACCAAAGGTATCAAACATAAGAGAAACGTTATTGTCAGTAGTGAACCGACGGACAGAGATAAGGTTTTTTACAAGCTTTGGGGCAATGAGGACATTATTAAGGTGTAGGGGGTGGGTTGGGGTTTGTAATGTAGCGTAACCAATACCCGAAGTAGCGAGGCGACCACCATTGTCGATGGTAATAGAGTGTGCAGGATCCTTAAAGGAAAAATAAAAGAGAGAGTACCTGATGAGTTCGTCATATGGGAGGTCGCACCAGTGTCCATGTACCATGAAGAGTCGGGAGGTGTCAGCTGCATAGAAGAGAAGGCGTGATGCACATCAATCGGAGCGTAACCCTAATTAGACGAAGATGGATAGGCCTGATGACCAGCATGCCGAGGAGCCGGAACCAGCAAGCCCGCTCCCTGCTGGCTTTTGGGATACGGGCATGGGGGGGGGGGGGGGGTGGAACGTCGGGGGCGGATAGTCGTAGGGTATCCACTGCGAGTTGAAGCCGGGGACCGGAGACAAGCTCGGACAAGGGCCAGTCTCCCACCCGTGTTGCGGCCGCCGCCCAGAGCTGTGGCCGCGGCCTCGCTGCGGGGAGGGCTCCTGGCCACAACTGGAGGCAGGAGGCAGGCAGTGGGCGTTGTCTAGATCGCTGGAGGACACCAAGGTGGTTTTCTCCTTGGCGACGTCTGTGGTCTGACGGTGGAGACGAGTCTCCTCCAGGATCAGCTGAGAGCAGGTTTTCTCGAAGGAGTGCAGTGGTTTGGTCTGCTGAATATGGGTGGCAGCAGCATTGTATTTAGAAGGGAGACCCAAAAGTACCTAGGGGACGAGGCGAGTGGCACTAGGTTTGGAGTCAACGGCGGCCAATTGATCAGACACGGTTTTGAGTTGCTGACAGTAGGCGGTAATGGATGGGAAATATACACGCTTGCAACTTGAGAACTCGTGCTCTAGGTAGACGGCACGGGTTGACTTCTTGTCTTAAAAGAGATTCCGAAGCTTGGTCCAAGCACCCATGGCGTTGTCTCCGGTGTCAAGGATGGTGGTCAATAGATCTTTGGAGATGGTGTTGTAGATCCATTAAAGAACAATGTTGTCGAGTTGAGCAAAGAGATCACCGTCTTCAGTGGTGGGGCAAATGAGCGTGGAATCGATATGATAGAGGATCTTATGAGCTTTCACATGTGTCTTGAAGAGTTGAGACTATGTGGTGTATTAGCCATTGTGCCGAGAGAGACAGAAGTGGTAGAAGTGGGGTAGGGTGGCGGCGGAAAAGGAGGAGGGCAGCGGCGACGGTAAGAGGCCGGCCGGCGGTGGTGTACGTGAGGTAGGATCAAATTAGGGTCTCGTAAGGAAGAAAGGCTGATACCATGTAGAGAGATATCAATCGATGTAAAATCCTCTTTAGGGTTTCATTCCTCATAATGTCAATATATATAGATTACAAGTGAGTAAGGTTGGGCCTGAGCCAATAGGCCCATACACTATACAATATGTGAATATGTAATCTATCAGTCATGTCTTATAAGAGATGACTATCCCTCGACAGTGTTAGAAGGTCTTGAGCACCTTGGCCGATTAAATCACTACTGCATACACATCCCTAGATTCTTATCCTTCTATTGGTATATTGATAAAGGATTTTCAGTCGCCTTAAATCCTATAAAATAAATCCGACTAACCTAACTAATGTAGTTTGGCAAGTACGGGTCGATCCCACAGAGAGCCAACGATTTGTATGCAAATCAGAGTGTGTCAACAAGAATAAGAAATAAAGAGGGGGGATTGTGATGATTTGAAGTAACAAATTAAGAAACAAATTAAAGTAGACAGAAGTAACAAATGAAACAGATTGAGGAAATAAATATAAGAAAAATAGCTTAGGTCAACCAATCTTAGCAATCAGGTTTGTTAATTGATCATTGAAATCGAATAGATAACTTCTTCTGGAATACTTTGTTGTGGAAAGACTATGTCTTTTGAATCCAATTCCTTATCAAATCTAGTTAACAGGACAACCAGACCCTGAAAACCCTAATTATCAAACAATCTTGAAACTATCAAGATTCAATTCAATAATCGATGGAGCTTAAAGGAAATCAACAAAGACAATCGACACGCACAACCAGTTATTGTATCAATTGCAAATCAATTCTCTATACAAATCCCTAAATCAACCAGTTTCAGAGATTTATACTTTGCTACTCAAGAAAATAGATAACTCAACTAGAAATTACCTATATCTAGCTATAGATTATCATGAAAAGACATCAGTTGATCAAACTAACGGAAATTCGCGAAAACCCTAAACAATCTAAGCAAAGAATTGATAATATTCAAAGAAGAGTATTAAGATAGAGAAATCTCACAATGAAATTGCAAACCTGAAATTTCGATTAATTTTCCCAAGCAAAGAGGTTTAGTAGTTTATGGATGAAAAATCACAGAAGGTCTCCAATGGTTGCTTCCAAGCCATTCTGTTCAATCCCCAAAAACAATAACAAAAAGCCCCCTTGTGTTCTACACCAGAACAACGTTTCATGTTCCTAATTAATTCCAAAAACAAACTAAAATAATTAACTTTCAGAAATTAACCAAAGTAACGTCTTTCTTGAATAACTCGGGCTCGCCACCAAATAACTCGGTCGAGTTTGTCTTGCTCCATCCGAGTTCCTGTTCAACAGTCAACTTGATGTCCAAATTTCTCTATTTTAAGGCTGAATTTGAAAAGTCGTAAACACGAAAGTTGTAGGTCTTCGAATCCTCTATCCAACAAGTATAAGTACGCCCCGATCCGATAAATACAGCCTTCAAACGACTCGTTTTAGTGCAGCGTCGCCAGCTTGGACAACTCCAATCCTTTACATGTTTAGCTCATCTCCTCGGCTCTCGTGCTGTTCTATTCTCGTCCAATCTTCCAACATTGGCTCGAGCTTAGCTTCACCTCTTTACAATCACCTGAAATCATGCACAAATCTCGTAGATTCCAACTCTAATTGAAACATAATGAAAACATGAAAACTACTCTAACTCATGCATTTTACCCTACCTAAACACATCTAAATGCTTATATTAACACTACCTAAATGTGCATGATCATATATCTTTATGTGGAAGATGTGAAATTATACACATCTCATATTGATAATATGAATAGTCAAAACCTTGCATATAAGTCAATGGGTTATTCTTCCTAATGTCAATTGGTTTTAGGATGGAGCCCCATTGATCTTGTGTGCTCCCGATCGATTTGGTTAGCGCATGTTGCGCTCGGACGTGTGACCTGCACGTCGTATGGACCACTGATGTTTGTTGTGGCTATCAATCATGTTTTCCATGAGTGCGCGCACGAAGCACTTATGGATTGATTCTCATTTCATTCGGGAATTAATCTGTGATGGCTTGATTTACACAGTTCATGTTCAGTCTTGTAATCATCTTACTCACGAAACCTTTGGGTGCTCTTCAGTATTTCCCTCTGTCCTGCAAGTTGGGTCTCATGTTTCATCCCTCTCATCGAGCTTGAGGGGGAATATGGAGATAGCTTGACTGCAGTAGTGTAACTGTTGTCTAACCATAGTTAGATATGATTAATAGATAGGTTAGGCGGTTAGTAAGTAAGTTGTTGTGCATAGGCGGTGGAGTGTTGCTCTATAAATAGCGAGTTAGCTGTCATTGTAGAAACCGATTTTACACATTACAGAAAATGATTTCCGCATTCACAACCTTTCATCTTCCTCCATAGACAAGGAGGTGTGTGCTTTGTTTTTGGTCTGGTTTTTTGTTCTTTTTTTGCTTTTGATCTATTTACATCTAGATTCAAAGGTGTTCTGAATCTTCATATTGTTTCCATATATGTTGGTGTCTCTGCTACAGATATCTTGTCTTTAATAGGTGGTTTTGTGTAATTTTAAATTTAGCATGTGGTTAAATGAAAAAATCAACATTTAATTAATGGGTGATTTTATATAATTTACCCTATATTTTATATATCGTCAGACTTGTTAGTATTCGACTCATTGATATCTATTAATTGTAATTATCTCTATTTACCAGTCAAACATATTAATAATATTATGGATTGGGCTATATACGTACATCAAGTGCAGGTGCTATATGCACTTCAACAGACGGATCCTAAATCTTTTTCCACTATCATATGACACATGTCCAACAATCATTGCAATTTGTGAAAAAATATACGGGCGGATTTAGGATCTGTCCGTTGTAAAATAAAAAAAATTATTAGGAGGGATCATTGATCCGATCTGTCCTAATATATTAAAAAAGCAAGAGAGAGGGAAGAACTTACGCTGTACTAAAAGAAGAAGAAGAAGAAGAAGAAGAAGCAGCAAATGCAGATCTTGGATTCGCCCTTAAGATAGATACTTAAAAAAAACAGCTTCCTCTTTTGATAGCACAGATCATGGATCTATTCGATCTATAAGACTCCAAAACATGGATGGATCTAGTATACGTCCGTATATTATTTTTCATAACTTATAATGTTTATTGTATATGTGCCTGATTGTAGATGAAACGAATCCATGATCCGTCCGTTTGTAGTGCACATAGCAACCGCACCAAGTGCATATATCCACCCGTACGTTACCCGTAATATTAATAGGGAGGCAGGGAGCTAGTCGATCAGTACTGGCCTAGAACCCCTAAAGGCTAAATCCACCCCTTACCCTAGACCCCAGTTTTGATCTATATAATTAAGTTAGTTGACTAATCAAATTAATTTGTTTCAAGATTTGAGAAACACTCAATTTGATGAAGAACACTCTAACAAACTCAATTGAATCAATCCAAGAACCTCATCTGTACAATACATTGCTGGCGGTATTTATACAGAAGCTCTAACAGAAATCTAACAGAAATGAAAGAAGCGGAAATGACCAAAATACCCTTGACTATGTAAACATCCCTTATACTCTACATACCTCCCTCAAGATGGAATTGTGGATGCAACCACAAGGCCAAGCTTGACACACAAGACATGGTGTTGATGTGCTCCAAGAGGTTTAGTCATTATGTCAGCAGTTTGAAGCTGTGTAGAGACATGAGCTGTAGCCATGAAGCCTTGTTGGATGAGTTCTCTGATAAAGTGGCAATCTATACGAACATGCTTAGTTCTTTCATGGTACACTGGGTTGGATGCAAGACTCTGGGCAGCTTTGTTATAACAATACAAAGTGACAGGAAGAGGTATGGAAATATGAAGATCAGATAATAGACCTTGAATCCATATCAGTTCACTTGTTGTGTAGGACATTGCTCTATACTCACTCTCTGCAGAGGATTTGGAGACTACCTTTTGCTTCTTGGACTTCCAAGACACCAGAGCCCCTCCAAGAAAAACACAGTAGCCAGATAAGGACCTTCCTGAGTCTGGGCAATTTCCCCAATCTGCATCACTGAATGCAGATAGTTTGAGGTCTGAGATGGCAGGATAAGCAAGAGTAGCATTGAAGCTTCCTTTTAAGTATCTTAGGAGATACAAAGCAGCTTTCCAGTGAGGTTGTCTAGGACACTGAATGTATTGACTCAATTGCTGAACTGTGAAAGAGATGTCAGGTCTAGTGAAAGTGAGGTAGAGCAATCGTCCAATTAACCTTCTATACAATTCAGGCTCAGGCAGCAATTCCCCTTCATTAGTAGATAACTTGGAACCTCTTTGCATAGGAAAAGATGCAGTCTTGCACTCCATCATGTTAGCATCCTTCAAAATGTCCAAGATATATGTCCTTTGATTCAAAAGAACCCCTGTAGAAGATCTAGAGATTTCCATTCCTAGGAAATATCTAGCTGTCCCTAAATCTTTGATTGTAAAGGCTTTGTCAAGGGAAAGCTTTGTAGACACAATTTCATCCCCATCATTTCCCATAAGCAGCATATCATCAACATACACCAAGGCTACTGTGAAAGAGCCCTTTACTATCTTGGTAAAAAGAGAGTAATCATGCAAAGACTGAACAAATCCCAGTTTGCCTAAGAATTTTGTGAGTTCCATGTTCCACTGCCTACTAGCCTGTTTTAATCCATATAAGTATCTGAGAAGTCTGCAAACTTGATCAGGAGCTGTCTTGTTGTATCCTAAAGGAGGAGTCATGTATACTTCTTCATCTAAGAACCCATGAAGAAAGACATTGTTGACATCTAATTGATGTAATTTCCACCCTTTAGCAGCAGCAAGAGCTAATACAATTCTGACAGTTGAGAGTTTTGCCACTGGAGAAAATGTTTGCTTATAATCTTTGTCTTTTACTTGATTATATCCCTTAGCTACAAGTCTTGCTTTGAATCTGTCCACCTCACCACTAGGTTTGTATTTAATCTTGAAAATCCATCTAGAACCAATTGCCTTTTTGCCTGGAGCCAAATCTGTAATTCACCAAGTGTGATTTGATTCTAGAGCAGCAATCTCAGCATCCATAGCAGCTTGCCACCACTCATCATCTTTGGCCTGATTGTAGGTTCGAGGTTCAAACACAGTGCACACATTGACAAGAGATTGTACATAAGAGGGTGTCAAATGGGCTAGATGTTGAGTGGAGAACACTGAGAAGGATTGTGACTGAGATTCACTTCTGCTTGGCAAATCTGAGCAGATGTAGTCATTGAACTTCTGAGGTCTGTGAATGATTCTCTTTGGAGGTAAATCATGAATCACTGGACTGGGAGAAGGAGGAATACCATCTGGCATAAGAGAAGTAGAGTGAGCACTGTCCTGGGAAGCAACTGAAGAAGTATTACTGACAACAGTACCATGATGCAAATCATGAATAGAAGAAGGGCCGATAGCAGAACTAGGGAGGAGGTTTTGAATAGGCAAAGTGAACTCAGTTGAAGCAGGATTAACACGAGGGAGAGCAGTACTTTGGCCAGGCATCCCAGTTTTGCCATGCACATCTCTGTAAGGGAACACAAGCTCCTGAAATTTGACATGTCTGCTAATCAGCACAGACTTCTTGTCTAAATCAAAAACTTTGAAAGCCTTTTGATCAGGAGGGTAACCTAGAAATACACACCTTCTAGATTTAACCCCAAATTTATCCTTAGGATCATTAGGTTGATAGGCATAACACAAGCAGCCCACAGTTCTCAGATTATCTAAAGAAGGAGGCCTCCCATACAACATTTCAAATGGTGACTTCTAGTTCAATACAGCTGAGGGCATCTTATTGATCAAATAGGTGGCACTCAAAACACAATCACCCCAGAATTTAATGGGCAAATTGGCATAATGTCTGATGGCACGAGCAGTTTCTATCAGGTGCCTATGTTTCCTTTCAACTCTGCCATTTTGCTCAGGCACCCCTGGGGCAGATTTCTGGTGAGTAATACCATATTTCTCAAACAATTCAACACAAGATATCTGAGTAAATTATGTACCATTATCAGTTCTAATAACCTTGACTGAGGCACTGAACTGATTGTGAACCATATTCAAGAAAGCAACAATCAATCTGTACACCTGAGTTTTATCTTGAAACAAAAATACCCAAGTAGCTCTAGTGTGATCATCCAAAACAATGAGGAAATATCTTGCCCCACACAAATCAACTTCCCTGTAGGGTCCCCAAATATCCATGTGAACCAAATGAAATGCAGAAGGAGCAATGGATTCACTTGTAGAAAAGGGTAGCTTGTGAAGCTTAGTCATATCACAAGAATCACATGTAAAAGTACTGAAATCACACCCTTTACAAGCATCTAAGTGTTTCATCTTGGACACAGAAAGGTGCCCAAGCCTTACATGGAACAAATCCAGGTTCTCAACTTTATTACAACTGCTCCTATGAGCTTGATTTAAAGAGACAAAAGAACTTGAATCGCAGCAATTTCTGCATCCAGTATCAGCATAGCTATCTCCAGCTCTCAAGTAGTATAAGCCTCCACTCTCAACACCTTTAGCAACCAAGGATCTAGTTGTAAGGTCCTGTAATATGCAAGAGATTGAGTTAAAGCTGAAGTTCATCCTCTGATCCTTTAACAGTTTAGAGACATACATAAGGTTGTGCTGAAACTGAGGTACAAATAGCACTTGCTTCAACTGTAAATCCTTTGAAAGAACAACAGTGCCTGACATCTTAACCAAAATAGATGTTCCATCAGGCAAACCAAGAGAAACCAATTTCCCTAGACTATGCAACTCAGAAAAGACAGTTTTATCAAAAGCAACGTGATCTGTGGCACCCGAGTCCACAATCCATGAATACTTATCAGCTTTATGATTTCCAACTAAGAAAGATAAGCTCAAATTACCTGCAAAGTTGACAAATGAATGATTGACTGAGCTATCAGCTTCATCCATTTGTGCTTTGCCTTTCATCATCTTTACAATTTCATGAAACACCGCATTGACCATGTTCTGATCTGGCTTCATGATTTCACTGTGCAGAGGGCTGTCAAACTCCATTTGCTGTCCCTCAGTGTTAGCAGCAAATCTGTTGGAGCTAGTGCTTCCCTTTTCAAAGTGCCTTTCTCCTTCCTTAGGACCCTTGAACCATTCTGGATAGCCTACAAGCTTAAAACAGTAATCCTTAGTATGTCCTTTCTCTTTGCAATAGTCACACTGTCTCTCAAACTTTGCTTTCTTATAATCCTTCTTGAACTGTTCAGATCCCTTTCCCTGTGGTGCTCTATTTCCAACTGCAAACACAGTGCTATCAGATTGATCATTTCTTCCCACATTCAAGGCATTCACATCAGTCTGTATCCCAGTAATCCCTTTTTGACGCTCAATTTGAACTGCCATTTGAAAGACCTTGTTCAGCCCTGGCATTGGATCCATAGACAGGATGTTGTTCCTAAGATGCTCATAAGCCTCATTCAATCCCATCAAGAATTGCATGATTTTGGCTTTGTTCTCTCTATCAACAATCTTTTTTCAGAATGGAACAACTGCAATGACCAATGCCTTCACAGCTGCAAATTGGTAAAGGATCTAAAAACTGTAACTCATCCCAAATCTTTTTGAGTTTTCCATAGTAGGCAGGAACTGACAAATTATCTTGCCTTAGGTATCCAATTTCACGTCTAAGCTGATATATGAGAGGATCATTTGACTCATAAAACCTCTCCCTAATTTCATCCCAAAGCTCTTTCGAGGATTGAACATACATAAAATGTTCTCCTATCTCGATATTCATGGAGTTTACAAGCCAGCACATGACCATATAGTCGGCTCTACTCCAGTTCTCAAAATCAGCACTATCTTCCTCAGGCCTGACACAAGATCCAGTTATAAATCCCAATTTTGCCTTAGCGCCAAGCGCCATTCGCACAACTCTACTCCAACTGGTAAAATTCGAGCCGTTGAACAAATTCGACACTAGCTGCATGCCTGGATGGTCGGAATTTGACAAGAAATAAGGATTGATATGCACAGGGTTCATACCTTGCACGAATTCGCCAAACTGGATCGGATTTTGGCCAATTCCTGGAATTCCATTAGCTCCGAGGTTGTTGATCCCTCTTCCAAATCTGTTAGCTGGAGGTGTGACGAATATGCCTCTTCCAGCTCCGTTTCCGGATCCGACGCCACCATTTCCAGATCCCGAGCCTTGATTCATTTGATTGCCTCCTCTCCCGGCCATGTCGAGAGAATGATTGAAGCAGAAATTAACGACAATTGTCGAGAGATGCACAGATCTTCAGAAAACGCAACACTTGATCTCAAGGAGATCAAGCAAGCTCTGATACCATTTCAAGATTTGAGAAACACTCAATTTGATGAAGAACACTCTAACAAACTCAATTGAATCAATCCAAGAACCTCATCTGTACAATACATTGCTGGCGGTATTTATACAGAAGCTCTAACAGAAATCTAACAGAAATGAAAGAAGCAGAAATGACCAAAATACCCTTGACTATGTAAACATCCCTTATACTCTACAATTTGAGTTTGACCATTCTCGTAATTTCATGGCATATATGTTTTCGGTTCTACCGTTCTATTAGTTATTTGATTAGCTTCAAATTGAAGTAGTTTAACTGTCTCAAAACATATTGACTTTAACTAAAACTTTACCCATAAAAAAACAAATTAAGGTTTCTAAAAGGGAAGCATCTCTCCGATCCTTTTAGACTCCCGAAAGCAAAGGGATAAACGAATGAATAATATAATAATTGTGACATTTTATGTAAACAATCATAGTTATCAAAATAAATAAATAATTAATTAGCTAATTAATTCGAAGTAAACAGTTGTGAACGGCACCAGACCAGTACCGGCTTATAAATGTTGACTATTTAAAATATTTTGCAACTGGTATGAGTTTGAACTTATTAATTATAATATACATATATAAATGACTTTCAACTGGTACGTCGATGTAGAAGTGTATATATATATATATATATATATATATATATATGCATATATCGTTATCGAAAAGGTCGAAACGATAATTGAAGCGAGTGCCCATTGGATATCAATTAATTACAAACGTTGCAAGATGCAGGTCGGCCCTATTTCATGTTCCCATTGGATCTTGTATCTCCTATTTTAACGTTTTTAACTAAACGAGGGATGTCTCTGACTTTGGGATTCTTAGTTGGGGTCGTAGAGTTCAGAATTGGGACTAGATGGGGTTGAAGTGGTGTTTTCAGGGTGACTTCATATCTGGAAAGGAGCTTCCTTGGAGTTACGTCTGCACTACTAACAGGCGATAGGTTCCTGCGGTACCACTAATCCGCGGTATTAATGTTCAGTGGTGCTTGGTTTCGTTTTTCACCGGTGCCCTCAAATTTTTGAGAATATTTCTGCTTAGATTTTTTTTTTTGGTTTTGCTTTTTCTTTTGCTTGTAATTCGTTGCGCCCGTTTGTTGTTTATATATTGTACTCTAGAGTATGGGTTCGTATGGGACGGGGTTAATAAACTGACTAAAATTATAAACAGGGTAAAAATTTATAAACTGTTAGTAAAAGTAGTTAAAAAATTATGAAAAAATATAAACTCCGTATGGGGAGAAAAACAGTTTATTTGTAAAAAGTGGAGTTTATTTGGTTTTTATTAGGGGTATTGTGGTACTTTCAAACCAAATAAGATAAAAGAGAAGGGGTAAAATAGTAATTATGAAATATAAACCTCAAAATAAGCTTCAATCGGAAGCTTATTTATAAACCCTTTTTTTAACTGACTAAAGCTTATTTGTTGTTCCCATACACCATTTAAACCTGTTTATTTTTTTAACAGTTAATAATTTCACGTTTTTTAGCTTGCTTATATGCAAGCCATACACAGCCTATGTTTTTTTTAGTGTTCGGAGTATGTTTTAGGCGGTTTTCGCATACAGTTCCATCCGTCGGTCTCTCGATAATCAGGCTTGCTTAATTTTGAATTTTTACTTAATCAATAATAATAATAATAATAATAATAATAATAAGTCAACCGCAACCTACCAGTTACAAATTTATACTATTAGGTTATCTAATTACATTTCCTTGTCCGATATTCTTGGAGGCGCGCAGTGGCATTTTTTCCAGAATAAAATACAGGTATATCGATCTCAGTCACGTAAATACATTTTAAATTTCAAATTAAGCATTCTCTAACCTATGACTAAAGGATAATTAAATTTACTATTTGAAACTGCTTAGTTTGCAAAATATGAAAAACGACAATGTTTAAACGTACACTGAGTATAAAAAAAATGGTTAAATTTCTGTATGGCTGATCAAAATCTTATTTGAATTAGACTAGCTAGTTGAGCATGCATATATTATATTCCTAATTCGATTTGTATCATTTTTTTTTTTTTTTTTTTTTTTGAGCAAAACCAAATCATCTATTATTTAGCATCATCTAAGCATAACAGTTTCATTTCATAAGGCATACGTTCACCCTCCAAATAGCAGACAGTAGTAGCCGGTCTTAGCTTTGCAAACGCGTCCGCCACTCGATTTGCTTGTCTTCGAATATGGCTCCATCGGCACTCCGCGAATCTACTTGCAAGCCGGTGTATTTGCCTCAGCTGCTGGCCCAATTCACCCTTAGGGAAGGACTTTTGTTGCAGCAAGTTCATCACTTGCACACAATCACTCTCAACCCAAACTCTTGACAAACCTTGCTGCAGACTAAGCTCGAGAGCCCACACTAGCCCCTCCGCTTCCACCAAGTCCACTCGATCAGCATATTGAACAGTTTTCGCAGCTGCAAATACCAGTCCCCCTTCATGGTTGCGGGCAACACACCCAATCCCACTCCCCTTTGTTTCCTCCACAGCTGCATCGCTGTTGATTTTGACGAACCCATCCGGCGGTTTCACCCATTTAACATTCTCAGTTGTTGCTGCAGCTGGCTGCCGAACCGGTGCAATCTCCCTCCATCTATTGTATTCAGCTATCCTCTGTGTCACTAGTTGTTCCAGTTCATCCACTTCCATTTCGACTGACTCAAATATGCGTTTATTCCTCGCCATCCAGATAGCCTCAACAATATGCACCCACTTCTGAATCCATTCATGTCGTCCCGTTTTCAGAACCAACTCGAAACATCCCAGCACATTTGGAGCTTTCCCAGATAGCTTACCAATCGGTAGAAGACGACTCCATACCCTCTTTGCACTTGGACATTGAAAGAGGACATGGATTTCATCCTCGCGCGCAGAGCAAAGGCTGCACAGATCGCTCTGGACCACTCCTCTCTTTTTCAAATTGCTCATACATGGTAGTACTCCCTTGCACGCACGCCATAGAAAGTTCCGAAATCTCGGAGCCGCTTGCACCTCCAACCGGTTGAGTTAAAAAATTTAATTTCTTCTTCCAAGATCAAGCATTCAAAGTTCAAACATATAAGTTGATATTTTAGAGCATCTCCAACCGGTTTCCTAATTTGGAAGTTTTTGGAGAATTTTAAAATATTTTTTAGTGTAACAGATTCTCTATCACATTCTTCAAAATGGGGAAGCAGCAGAAAAAATAGAGAGAATTTCCTAAATCTGCAGTATTTTCCAAACTAAATGATTCTTCAAATCATCAAAATATATAGGGAAGTCGTTGGAGTTAAAGCAAAAATAATTTGAACAGTACTATGTATTTTTTGTCTCCATTTTAGGAAAATTTTAGGTAAGCTGTTAGAGACGGTCTTTACAATCCTTATGCTTCAAACTGAGCTTCATTTACCCGATTAGTTGTCTTAATTACATGTTCTACATGTAAATTAACTTTATATCATATATTTTTAAAGAACTGAAAATTATATACTACATCCGATCCCCAAAGGATGTTGTTTGACTTTTTAACACGTATTTTAAAGAGGTAAAAACTATATAAAATATCAACTTTTTTAAAATTATTTTTGTACAACTTAATATTTGTTGTTAATAAGTATTAGATTATAAAAAAATAATAATAAAAAAGTAATATATTATATAGTTTTTAGCTCCTTAAAATACGTGTTAAAAAGTCAAACGACATCCTTTGTACGTGGATCGTGGATCGGAGGGAATAAAATATTAGTATTTTTATTCATAGTTTTAAAACTTAATCTTTATTACTCCCTCCGATCCAAAAAGAATGACGTTTGACTTTTTAACACGTATTTTAAGGAGCTAAAAACTGTATAAAATATCAACTTTTTTTAAATTATTTTTTTACAACTTAATATTTGTTAGTAATAAGTATTATATTATAAAAAAATAACAATAAAAAAGTTAATATATTATATAGTTTTTTAACTCATTAAAATACGTGTTAAAAAATCAAACGACAACCTTTTTGGATCGGAGGTAGTAGTAATAAATATTAAATTTATTTTAAGAAACTAATTAATGCTTTATACTATCGTTTTTAGCTCCTCAATTCAAGTGCTGAAAAGCAAAATTTCTTAAACATTGTAGGAGTATAACAAAACTTAATTGCTAATTTGTTTATCCAATCAAGTTTTCTAGCCAGATTTAGAGGCTAAAAATAAAAATTGGCCTATAAACAACTGCAAACTGAGCTACATTAGAACTATATATATATATATATATATATATATATATATTAATATATATACCACCAATCAACGAGTACAATTCAATCACAAAGTTAATTAGATTAAATTTAAGTTAAATGAACTACATACAATTGTGTATTTGTGTGATTCTAAATCAAAATTATAAAGCAACATACCCTCAACGATGGATCATCTTATAACCTTGATCACCAAAATCCGATCGGAAAACCCCATCAATTTGATCAATTGATGGATCGATTATGATGGATAAGATGGAAGCAAATGTGGAGGAATACAAGGCGAGTTCTTCCAAACCCTAGAATGAGCCCTCAATATCTCCTTTGCCCTCTCCTTTGTCTTTGCGCTGCAGTCCACCTGCATCACCAGGCACAGCTTCGCCACCACCCCCACCTGCACCATCTCCGCCAGCACTCCCCCGTTGGCAGCATTCTTCGACACCGACCCCAGTATCCTCACCGCCCTGTCGCTCACCGCGCTTGACACTCTCAGTATCCTCTTCGACACCACTGCCAGGCCCGCCCCGTGGCCCACCAGCCCCGCCCGACCCTCCGCGCACCCGCACAGCTGGTCCAGCACCGCCATCACCAGCTCGCACACCCGCTTCTGCCCCGCCCCGTCTACGAGGATCTCGATCAGCGCCTCCGTCGCCCCCGCGTTGACCGCCTTGACTCGGTTCCTCCCCCACGGGTTCAGCTCCATTAGCAGCTTCAGGGCCCACTTGGTCGCCTGCAATGCCACCCGGTCGTGATCTCTTAGCAAGGTCACGATCGCCGAGAACAGCTCCGGCTTCACCGCCGTCAGGCTGCCCGGATCCGCCGCGGTGTAAAGCGATTTCAGCAGCTTGATGGAGCTGAATCGGGAGCTATCGTCGTCGGCGTTGACCGATTGGAGGAACCAGGTGAGGCGATCGACTAAATCCTCGCCTCTCTCGGCCGACATGATGGACTTGAGCTCGTCGTCGGAGGCGTCGATATCAGCGAGGACGGCAAGAGCCTCGACGGCGTCGTTTCCGGTGGTGGAGGGGTTGAGTAAGAGAGATACGAGGGAGTTGAGGCGGTCGAGAGCGGAGGGTTTGACGGTGGGGGTGGGGATGCGGGAGAGTGAGTGGAGGGTGCACCAGGACTGGATGAGGCGGCGGAGGGTGTGGTTGGGGGTTAGGTCGGCGGAGGAGAGGGGTTGCTTGGTGACGGGGCAGACGGCGGGGGAGTTCTTATTCCGCTTGTTGCGGAGCCAGTGGTCGATGGAGGGGCGGTCGAAGGAGATGCCGGTGGAGAGGGTGACGGGATCGCGCATCAGGTGGAGGGAGATCGGGCAGAGGAAATGGGAGGGGACATCGATGGTATCGAGTTCTTCGTCGTCCATGGCAAGGTAGCCGGATCGATATAGGTGTAGAAATATACTATAATGGATTGGATGGGTGGAGAAGATGAAAAGTAAAGAGGGGTTTTATATATGTCCGAATTTAAAGACGGAGGGATTGAATGGATTGATGGGGAAAGTAATTAAAGTTGGACCAAAATTTAATTTAATTTACAAAAATCAAACATGGATCGATGGAGGGGATCGGATGTGGGGATCGATCTACTTTTGATTAAATTACGTAAAAGTCAAAGCTGAATACAAATGGGCGATTTCGATCAGTAGCTGGATTTACCTGGCAGCTACCCAATCTACGGATTTATTTCTTCCAATTATTATTTCATTTTTTATTATGTGGGATAATTTAGGGAAATATGTTTTTTTTAATAGTAGTTAAAAATTAGAATGTGTTTACGCATAAAAGATCCTCCACACTGATGATGATGATGTTAGAGAGCTTATTGTTCAAATGGATGGTACAAGAATTACAATTAAGATTATTCTTAGCTATGAAATATGCAGCTAAGTTGGCCTCTCTGAAGTAGTGTAAATGCACCGATGAGAATACTGTTTTGAGTCTTCCAATCTTTTCAATTACTTTGAACATCTCCCATGGTATCCTTGAATTGTCTGCAAGTGACTTGATTACCGTCAAGCTATCTCCTTCAACTATGATATTCTTTCTGCCTCTTCTCCTGGCTAGATCTAATCCCATACAGAACACAAAGAATTCAGTTACAAGTACCGATCCCTTTGAAACCTGATGTTGGAAAATTGCCATTACTTTTCCATTCCAGTCCCTAACAATACCCCCAATTCTACATTCACCGTTATTTTTAACCGAGTCATCTACTATTTTGATCACTCCCCTAGCAGGTTTACACCAGTTTATGTTCCTACCTTGCTGTTTCTTCCCAGTGGATACTAACTTTGTTTGAGCATCCTTCCATTCATTTATACTCCCTCCGTTAATTAAAACTTGACGTTTTACTATTCACGCACGCATTTTTAGGTGTTAAAAACTATATAAAATATTAACTTTTTTAATAATTTTTTAAAATAATATCATACTTATTACTATTAAGTATGAATTCATAAAAATAAATTTTTAAAAAAGTTAATATTTTATATAGTTTTTGTCGTTATAAAAAAGCGTGCATGAATAGTAAACGACAAGTTTTAATTATCAGAGGGAGTACTTTTTATGGTTTTTTGCACGATTGCAGTGGCATTTTTCATTTTATTATTTTTTAATATGACTGAGTTTCTTGCTTCCTAGAATTTTTTGCCAAATAGCACAAATCTCGTCAAAATAGGGGTTAATTTTCCTAATTTGGTTTAGATCTATTATTGAACTAGTTGGATTTCTAATTCCCACAAATTGTCTATGAACAGACTAGTTCATATTTACTTATTATTGTCCTTGTTACCAGGCATTTTAAGAGGAGACGGGAGGTGTCTTCTTCTTCTAGATTACATAGAGAGAAGAATTGATCAGGTACTTTGTTGATGAATTTATTTAGTCTTACCTTTGTTGCTAGTCCATCAGTAACAATTTTCCAAACAAGATTGCGGGTTTGGGGAGGGATATTAAGTTTCTATATCCATTTGTAACCTTCCGTGCCGGTATCATTATTGTTGTCGGTGTGAAAGGCCGATTTTGTTGCGGGTTCGATTTTTTGAGGATAAATTCCCTTTTAAAAATTATGATATTGTCATTTATGTACCATCTACCGATGGTCTTCAATTTCCTTTGGTAAGTCATGCTGATTCATCGGATTTATTGTTATCTAACAGTGATCAGCCCTCTATTGTAAGTATTAAGTAATGACTCTTACACCCATCCAAATGTGTCTCAGCATAGCAATGATGTTGATAGTGATTCAGGTGAGTCCTTTACTTATATTGAGATCTCAGACTATGTACCTACTGAGAATACAGGCTCTGAAGGACAATCTGTTCCAAGTTTGGATATACAACCAAGAAGGTCTAGTAGGTTACATCCGATCCCTACCAGATTAAAGGATTTTTTGTGTCCATCTCTTCAAATGAGTGATTCAATATCTCAAAGTTTCTTATATGTTGTTTTGGGTGATACTAATAGTTTTTCAAATGAGTTTGTTAGTTCCTTTGTTAACATGATACATGTTCATGAACCACATACTTATACTCAGGCAAAAAAGGATTCCAAGTGGATTGAAGCCATGGACAAGGAATTACAAGCATTAGAGAAAAACAGAACATGGATATTGACATCAATTCCTCCTAGCAAAACACCAATTGGATGAAAGTGGGTCTTTAAGCTCAAATACAAGCCAGATGGTACCATTGAAAGATATAAGGCAAGGTTGGCTGCCAAAGGGTACAGTCAAATCAAAGATAAGAATTACAAGCATACCTTTTCTCCCGTTGCTAAATTTACTTCTGTTAGATCCATATTAGCTCTTGCTAATATCAAAGATTGGCCAATTCATTAGTTAGACATTAACAATGCTTTTTTACATGGTTTCTTAGACGAAGAAATCTATATGAAACCACCAGATGGATATGTTGAGGCTAGTCCAGGCCAAGTATGTCTTTTAAAAAGATATTTATATGGACTGGAACAAGCTAGTAGACAATGGAATGTGGAACTTACTAAGTTTCTGGTTTCATTGGGCTATGTTCAATCCAAACAAGATTATTCTTTGTTTATTAAAACTGTTTCCAAAGGTATTGTGACTGCTCTTGTGTGTGTAGATGATTCACTATTCACAAGGGATGATGAAGATGTGATCATCAAAACAAAAGCACAATTACATAACAAGTTCACTATCAAGGATCTTGGACAAGTTAGATATTTCTTAGGCATGGAGATAATCCTGTGTTCCACACAAAAACACAATTACATAACAAGCTCAACACCTTGCAGCTAATCCTGTGTTCCACGAAAGGACAAACACATTTGAGAATAGATTGCCATTTCTTTAGGGAAAATCAACAAGAAAGATTTCTTGTTACTCAACACATTCCTTCTGCACTTCAACTTACAGATTTGATGACAAAGGCACTTGGAGAAGCTCAACATAAGTTCCTTGGAATCAAGTTGGGAATGGTCTTTGAGACCCCTTCTCCAACCTTGGGGGGGGGGGGATGAGATATAGAGACAAGGGCATTTTGTACTATTTAGAAGTCATTTGTAACTAGGAAGATTGGAGGGATGTTAGCTATATATACACGCACCCTCTAACAGACATTCTAACAATTTCTTCTTCTTCTTCACTCTCTCTCGCTGTAAACTCTCTAATCAGGTTGTATTCTTGGTTTCCGTTTGATCAATACACAAAGTTTAAGTTGATTTAGGTATTAAAATTATATATGGATTGGAAATTAGGAACCATATATGAGTTATATGTTAGACTTCACTTCCATACATTAATCCACACACTAGGCTTCTAAAAAAAAATCCACACACTAACACGTACAATTCCAAATAAATTAAAAACAAATAGAAAATGGGAGCGCCGAAATTTGAAGCACTGAAGCTTAATTAGGATGGAAGATGGCAGAAAGTAAATAAATTAAGTTGGGAGTAAAGTGTTCAAAGTGGCCGACTTAATTACGGCCTTCAAGGCTCAACAACCATTCTATATACATATATACTCCGTTATATGAACGTACGCACAACAGCACAGTTGTCATTAACAATTCGTTGGTTTAATTAATTATTTAATTAAGAGATCGATACTCCGTATAATCTAAGTGCCGGGTTCTAGCATGCATGCACATATATAAATCATTAATGTCCCACCTTGCATTTAATTTTATCTATGATTTACTGTGTTTGTATTCTCTAAAAAGTCATAGCATTTAATTAGTTTTATCTAATTAAGATTTTGTGTCTGTCTATATATATACTCCGTATAAAATAACTCATCCCAAGTTGTTAATTCATTCAATGTTAATTATATTTTTCGATATTATCTTAGACTCGTTTTATTCTATTAATTAGCTAGCTAGTATATGTTATCCTATTTCCTAATTAAACCAACATGTTGTTCCTTCAAGTTGATTAGTATCTCAAAGCATGCATCTAAGAGCAACCCAAACAGGATCTCTAAAATAAAGGAAAGTGAAGAATTTAGAGAAAAATGAGTGTTTTTTGCTCCAACAGCTTTTGTATATTCATCTGCAAAATAGAGAAGTTTAGAGGGAGACTACATTTTTCTCTATATTTGCAGGAAAACAAACACACTCTAAAGTCAAAACATTAATGTAAGTGTTTGGATAACTGAGTCATCACCGAGTGTTTGGATAACTGAGTCCTCACCGGATCTCAGAGGTCTACTCCTGTATATATATATATATATATATATATATATATATATATATATATATATATATATATATATATATATCAATGGGTGAAAACCCTGAAGGTACGTACAATCGTAATTGTACATGATATGGACAAGTATAAATAATATATTGCTAACATCCTCCCTCAGTCGCAGCTAGAGGTGAGCGAATAGCAAGACTGGAACGGAAAGAAGTAAAAAGAGGAGTAGGTAATCCTTTTATAAAAATGTCCGCATACCAGGGCTGAGCAAAATCGGTTCAAACAGAATTTTTCGGTCAAACCGAACCTAAATAACCGGAACCTAACCGAACCTAAGGCTTTCGGTTTAGGTTTTCGGTTCAGAGATTTTTGATTTTCGGTTTTAGGTTCGGTTTGTATTCGGTTTATGTTTAACCGAAAAAAACCGATATTTTATTAAAAAGGAAATATCCTTACATTAGGTCAATAGAGAGGGGTCTGTGTATTTCTCTGCTCTCGCCTCGCGCCTCCCAGACAGAGTCATCCCTATTCCCTCCCAGTTCTTCATCGCCTCTTTGGCTCTGTGCAGTGTGCACCGTCGGCTTAGTGGCTCACCACTCCAGGCTCCAGACCCGCGCGCCGCCGGCGAGCCATCAACCCATCGGCTCCGCTCCGGTATGTTCTCACTTCTCACTCTCCTCTCTCCTTGCTCGACTTCTCTTTCTCGATCTCCTCTGACTCCTCCCTCACCCTCACTGTAGTCTTTCATTCTCGTGGTGACACTGGCAGCCGGCTTCCGTTCCGGCGTTCACCCTTCAACAACTTCAGGCTTCCATTAAACGCTTCAACAAGTTGAGCCCTAGACCCTAGTGCCCTACGGCCTAATCGATTCAGGACATCAGGCATCAGTTCATCACTCATCAGGTAATCTCCCAACAAGTTCAGCCCTAGTGTGAATTGGAAATTGAAATTGTTGTGTTGTTTACTTGTTTAGTGTTTAGGGTTTGTTTTTCTAATTGAAAATGAAAATCTGAAATGATGTTATTTACTATTTAGATTAGGGTAAGTTCAGCCCTTTTGCCCCTTTGGTATGTTATGTTCTAGATTCCAGAATATGGCTCAATAAGTTCAACCCTTTTGATGAAATGTTAGGTAGCTTAGTAGATGATTTGGAAATCATATTTGTTGATGCAATAATTTTTCTTCGTTGAATTCAGATTGGTTGTCAATCCGTTAAGGCCGAATTTGGAAATCAAAACAACGGATAGGCTTTCAAGCAATGTAAGTAAATAGAGTGATTGTATGTGTGATTTCTAATTGTTTGATGGGAGATTGTCACATTCAAATTGTTTGGTTTCCGAATTTATAATGTCTGCTGTCTATGATTTTCATTATTTGTATGTGTGAAACTTGGAAGTAGTCTAGTAGTAATGGTATTATCTAAGTTTGTATTTGTTATTTTCTTTTGTAGATGTCGAGCTCCAAATCCAAAAGGCGTAGAACCCCAAGGAGTGATCCCAATAATGAAAGAGAAAATTTGTGCCGCATGCACAAATATTTGCTCCAATTACAGGAGTATCCTAGCTTTTGAAAAAATTACAAAAGAGTCCATTACTGTTAGCCTAATTAAAACTGAACTTCCGAATCAAATCCCTAATAGCGTAGATGTTCATCATCCTCCATCGACATCCCTCATCTCCGACCTCCTCCTCTGTTTGACCTCGATTTGAAATCGAAGAAGCGCCTGGAATCTGACATCTCCGAAGCCACCAGTGTGGGATCTAATCGCCATCGGCGATTAGAGACGACAGGAACTGCGGGACTGGCGGCATCTCCCCTTTCCTCCTCCTCGCTCTGAACGACGCTCTGCTCTCTCTCGCGTCAACAACGACGCTCTGCTCTAGAGACGACAGGAATGGCGGGACTAGCGGCATCTCCCCGTCAACAACGACGATCTGCTCTCTCTCTCGCGTCTGGTCGCGCCCTGCAGCAGGAGCCTTGCTGTTCATTGTCTTCATTGTCTGACCTCCGCCCTCTCTTCATCTCCACTCGCATCCTTCCAAGATGATAAAGTAAGTCTTGTTGTTCATCCTTCCACCCTTTCTTCATCTCCACTCGCAGCCCAGTTCTTCCTGCAGCAGGAGCCTTGTTTTATTTTTCATCAATCTTTGAATGATTGCAGCTGTGGAGCTTGTGTGATTATTTAGGGTTGGTGTTGGGTTTGGATTTTGATGCTTTTTTATCCTAATGGAGAATTATATGGTTAATTCTTGGTTTGAATTTTGAGCTTTGTGAATTGGAAATTGAGATTCAGATGGGGAAATACATGCCTTCTAGGTGTTCAATAAAATATCTAGGAGATAAATTTCTCTTCATTGTTTATGGTTTCGAATTCGATTTCACTTGTGTTCGGTGTATGTTTGAAGACAATGATGGACCAATGAGAAATGATTCAAAGCATACAAGTGTATGCTTCATAATACATTAAAGCGTAAGGTCTAGAGGTATACTAGTTTCTCTCTCTCTTTGAAAAAGCTTGTGAATGTGATTAGTGTGAGGTGCAGTTTGAGTGTTGTCATTAAAAAAGAAATAAGGGTTGTTTTAGTGCTTTTTTTGCTGCTATAACGAAACAAGAAATAGGGGTTGTCTTGGAGCTTTTTTTTGCTGAATATTTGCTGCTGTAGGGGGGTTCATGTGTATTTTATTTCTGGTTTCAAAATAAAGCAAGAGGTAGCTTGACTGATGGGCAATTAGATTTATTTCTGTTGTAGAGGGATTCATGTCTATTCATGTGTATTTTATTTCTGGTTTGAAAATAAATCAGGCATAGAAATGATCTGTTTGTATCATTGATGGTTTTATATGTTTTTGTCCTTAGAAACTGAATCCTTGTCAAATTATATTTATTTGGAGACAACTGAATCCATGGTTACTGAGTTGCATTCATGTCAGCAGGCGAGGAGTGAACGGTGTCAACACATGATTTTGACTGATTGATTCATAAATTTGAAATGACAAAACTAGCTACTGATATGCTTGGTGTTGGCATAATGACTTCTATAGTAGAGTTTTGAAATATGTTTCAAAGACTTTGTCAAGTTGTGTTTTGAATAACTGTTATCCAGTAGTGTTTTAAGCTTTGATTATGTTTTGCCTTGTATGTCAGCATTCAAGTTATGTTGCTTATAAAAAACTATTCCAGTCGTGTTCTTATAATTTGACAATGATTTGTTGTTTGATATAGGTCTAATTTAAAAAAGAAATGTCAAGCATCCCTGCAACTCATTCAGTTAACACTGCTGACATCTTTACCCCCCTCCTCCACCCTATTCTACTTTCGGCTTGAATTTTGACTGTTGGGGCTCTCGATCAGACCTTGATTTCGTCGATTCGAGGCTCGTGGCGGTGGTGTGATGTTCGCTGCGAACCTGGGTCCTCATTGCCTCTCGCCCTCTCGTCTGCTTTATTCTGCAGTGGTGTTTCCGTCGCAGAGCTGGTGGCGCCAACGTTCAGAGGTATGTTATTGCATTTTTCTTATAGTGCATCTATTGTATATGTTTGAAGGTGTATTCCTCCTCTTTACTGACTCTGTATTGTTTTTTTTTGTTATTGAAGAGAGGTTGCAACAGAATCCATTGTCATCTTTCTCTCTCTCTTTTGACAAAACTTGTGAATGTGAAAAGAGGGAAGTTCATCTTTCCTGTCCTCTCCGTCCGTTCTCGGCGCGCAGGCCGGCGAAGCCAATCCGGGAGCGCAACTCCAGATTTGGGCCGTGTTCTATATTTCGGACTCTTCATCACCAAAGTATGTGCACTTCCCTCTTTTCACTCCAGAATTGTGATCGATTGAAGCCTGATATTACTAGTGTAGGGTCGATTGTTGAGTATTCTAGACTCTGGTGTCAATTGAAACTGAGCTCTAAATGTTAAACAGATTCTAAAAGAAGATTCATCCAAACTTGAGCTTTGTGATCCTCACTGAGCAAAACTTACAAGACTTTCTGATTGCTTCATACCTCATCTAACAAGGAGTTTTCTGAGTTTTCAGTCTAAAAAAATAGGAGTGCTGACATCTGCTGTTATGGTTTATGTTTTCTGAGTTTTCAGTCTCAAAAAATGGAGTGCTGACATCTGCCTCCCAATAGATATAGACAGTGCTGATATCTGCCTCCCAATATTGGTGTTTTGTAGTCTTTCCTACATGGTTATATATTTGGTATCATTTAATTCTTCTTTTCAAGTTCAAGTAGTTTGATCTCCTTGGGGGAGTTATATAAATTACATGGTTAATGTACCAAACAGGCAAGCACCAACTTAATCGAAATCTACTTGCGACATTTTGCCTTGTTCTCAACTTGAAAACAAGTGTTGTTTTGTTGATTAGGGGAAAGTGCGTTTATAAATACTAGGTAAGGCCTTGAACTCTCTGATTCGAGAACTTGAAAACATGACGTAGTACATGAAGAAATTTAACCAAAATTTGAAGATGTCTTAAGAAGCCTATTCTATCAATTTCTATGACAGAACAACAGATCATGGATCTTTTTTCATAAAGAACAAAATTTATAGTTCAACAAATCCTACAAAATAAGCACCTAACAAAGTTGGCATAAAAAATGAGATCAATCACATACTACAAAATATTTATATATGATGCCACTTACCGTTTATCTCTTTCAAAAAATAAAAATTCTAAGTATACTCAAGAAAAACAACATCAACTCTGGAGCTTGTTCTAATATTCCTAACATTCTAGCAAAATCCAGAATTGAAATTCGACCCATGGGTCATACACTCATACCCATCAACTAAGCAAATATTTTTCATTCTTTTTTTTAACAAAAATATTGGAAATGTGGAATAATGATCACTGGTTCAAGGAGAGTACCTCGGTAGGGCGCCTGCCTTTGCAGCTTCTTTAAGATTCCTCAGAAAAAGGTTGTCTTATTACTTGGCGTAGGCCATGCTGCAGCAGAGGTTGTCTGTGTGATTTTCTTCTTGTTCCATACTGATTTTCTTCTTGTTTCTTGTTTTATACTCTTTTATACTGATTTTGGTTCTGCAAGCATATTTCTGTTTTATGTAAATTTAACACTAATTACTGATTTCTGCTTGGAGACTGTGAAAGATGAATCGAACTGTGCTTTCTTTTGATTATTCTAGGTTTAGAAAAATATTGAAGATGAGACTTTTAGACTTTGTTGTCTGTTGTTTCCTTGTTTTTTTTTTCATGTATCCATTAATTACAGATTTGCTACATAAAAAGCAACAGCAGTTGTGACCTCTGCATTTAGGGGATTTTGGCCCTTTAGATATGATCATATGAATCTTCAAGTCCAAATATTACTTGTGCATTTTCTGTTATGAGAAGGATGCAAAATAAGCTCTTGTTTCTCTTTATTTTCCTCTTAATAATCCTGCAAGAATCTCCTGTTATCTGCATCAGTTACTCAATTCAGATCACAGATTGTGTAGATAAGATCGTTGGAGAGTGCCTCTTGATATTACTGTTGGATGTATAGCCATTTTGGGTCTTCTTTTCCTAAATAACAGTTACTTGGGATCTGCTTGGCCATGATTTTGTATCAAAATTATAAATCAGAGAAACGAAAGGGGGTTAAGTGATTTTGTTTATATTAAAATTACAAGGAAATGAAGGGGGTGTGCAGTGCATTGTTGCTGGCTAATGGGTACTATTGTGTTGTTCATCTTCTTTAGCCCAACACTCTCCTTTACCCTTTACTCATTTTCTTTCTCTTTATTTTTGTTTCTTTTTAGGTTAGATTCTTCATTGTACCAAGCTTAATTTTGTTTCCTCTTGTGCTGACAGAGGTTGCTGTAGAGGAGAGTTGTGGCTAGTGTGAATGCAGGGGACAATCTTCTTATCAATTTCACTGGAGCAGGTCATATTTCTTCTTTTGTGCAGATTGTTCGTCGGATTTACTAATTTACTAATTTCTTATCAATCTCACAGGAGCAGGCCATGGACTCCAAGGGGCAGTTCCCTTGCTGGTTCTGTTTTGTCCTTCTTGAATGTACGCCCTTTAATTTCTTCATCCCAATTACCTTTTTAATTTGCCCTTTATTTTGCTACTACACAAATTTATTTTTTATGCTCTTAGATAGAGAATGATGGATTCCAAAAACAACTTCTGATTTGTGAATATGTGCCCACTAGCTGCTGCTGAAACAGAATGCAAGTGGCTACAAACTGCACAAGGGCTGCTTAAAGTTAAAAAGCATTGTCACCACCTTAGTTATGCAAACTTGGGATTGATTTTGTGCTGCGTCTGGAGGCTTGAACTGGGTGCTTGGGACTGGTCTTTTCAAGTTAACTTGGAGTCAGCTGCACAAGGACGGATTTCAAGTCATCTCCTAAGGAGCCTTGTTCTTCTCCGGAAAGACTTGGAATCAGCTTTTGATGATGATTTAGACAGCATTTTCGACATCTCCAATATGAGAAGTTCACTAGGGAAGCAGAAGCAAGGCACCGAGATAGAGCTTAAATGGGTAACATTCATCTCCATGCTAAACGGGTAACAATGAGAAGGAACTAGAGCAAGCATGTTAGCGTCTTTCTTCGACGGAAGAGCATGTTAGCGGCTTTCTTCGATGGAAGAACATGCTTAAAGGAACTAGAGCAAGAATGTTAAAAGGAATCGGGAGTAGTTTCATGTTTTGTTCAAATTACAAACGAATGTTTGTTTCGATTGTGTATGAATGATGCATCTCTTAAACAAGTTATTATGTATCTCTTAAACAAGTGCAGTTTTAGTTTGAATGTGCAATTTAGATCTTAAATGTGCAATTTTAGTTTAAAAAGTGCTAATATAAAACTGAAAAGTGCAATTTTATAACTCAAATACAAAACTGAAAAGTGCAATTTTATAAATTTATGTTTGCATAACATAAGTTTATATTTGCACAACACAATATTATATTTGCACAACATAACCTTATATTTGCACAACAATATAAAATTTCAAAAAGTGCAATTTAGAACTTAAATGTGCGATTTTAGTTTGAATGTGCAATTTAGAACAATTTTATTGTGTAATTTTAGTTTGAAAAAGTGCAAATATAAAACTGAAAAATGCAATTTTATAACTCAGATACAAAACTTAAAAATGCAATTTTATAAATTTATATTTGCACAACATAATATTATATTTGCACAACACAATATTATATTTGCACAACGTAAACTTATATTTGCACACAAATATAAAATTTCAAAAAGTGCTGACACAGGAAAAAAGATGCAATTTTAGTTTGAATGGGAAATTTAGAACTTAAATTTACAATTTTAGAAAATTTATATTATAACATAACATTCAGATAAACAATATAACCCTACGACCAAACTTGTATATGTAAATTTAACACTATTTACTGATTTCTGCTTGGAGACTGTGAAAGATGAATCGAACTGTGCTTTCTTTTGATTATTCTAGGTTTAGAAAAATATTGAAGATGAGACTTTTAGACTTTGTTGTCTGTTGTTTCCTTGTTTTTTTTTTTCATGTATCCATTAATTACAGATTTGCTACATAAAAAGCAACAGCAGTTGTGACCTCTGCATTTAGGGGATTTTGGCCCTTTAGATATGATCATATGAATCTTCAAGTCCAAATATTACTTGTGCATTTTCTGTTATGAGAAGGATGCAAAATAAGCTCTTGTTTCTCTTTATTTTCCTCTTAATAATCCTGCAAGAATCTCCTGTTATCTGCATCAGTTACTCAATTCAGATCACAGATTGTGTAGATAAGATCGTTGGAGAGTGCCTCTTGATATTACTGTTGGATGTATAGCCATTTTGGGTCTTCTTTTCCTAAATAACAGTTACTTGGGATCTGCTTGGCCATGATTTTGTATCAAAATTATAAATCAGAGAAACGAAAGGGGGTTAAGTGATTTTGTTTATATTAAAATTACAAGGAAATGAAGGGGGTGTGCAGTGCATTGTTGCTGGCTAATGGGTACTATTGTGTTGTTCATCTTCTTTAGCCCAACACTCTCCTTTACCCTTTACTCATTTTCTTTCTCTTTATTTTTGTTTCTTTTTAGGTTAGATTCTTCATTGTACCAAGCTTAATTTTGTTTCCTCTTGTGCTGACAGAGGTTGCTGTAGAGGAGAGTTGTGGCTAGTGTGAATGCAGGGGACAATCTTCTTATCAATTTCACTGGAGCAGGTCATATTTCTTCTTTTGTGCAGATTGTTCGTCGGATTTACTAATTTACTAATTTCTTATCAATCTCACAGGAGCAGGCCATGGACTCCAAGGGGCAGTTCCCTTGCTGGTTCTGTTTTGTCCTTCTTGAATGTACGCCCTTTAATTTCTTCATCCCAATTACCTTTTTAATTTGCCCTTTATTTTGCTACTACACAAATTTATTTTTTATGCTCTTAGATAGAGAATGATGGATTCCAAAAACAACTTCTGATTTGTGAATATGTGCCCACTAGCTGCTGCTGAAACAGAATGCAAGTGGCTACAAACTGCACAAGGGCTGCTTAAAGTTAAAAAGCATTGTCACCACCTTAGTTATGCAAACTTGGGATTGATTTTGTGCTGCGTCTGGAGGCTTGAACTGGGTGCTTGGGACTGGTCTTTTCAAGTTAACTTGGAGTCAGCTGCACAAGGACGGATTTCAAGTCATCTCCTAAGGAGCCTTGTTCTTCTCCGGAAAGACTTGGAATCAGCTTTTGATGACGATTTAGACAGCATTTTCGACATCTCCAATATGAGAAGTTCACTAGGGAAGCAGAAGCAAGGCACCGAGATAGAGCTTAAATGGGTAACATTCATCTCCATGCTAAACGGGTAACAATGAGAAGGAACTAGAGCAAGCATGTTAGCGTCTTTCTTCGACGGAAGAGCATGTTAGCGGCTTTCTTCGATGGAAGAACATGCTTAAAGGAACTAGAGCAAGAATGTTAAAAGGAATCGGGAGTAGTTTCATGTTTTGTTCAAATTACAAACGAATGTTTGTTTCGATTGTGTATGAATGATGCATCTCTTAAACAAGTTATTATGTATCTCTTAAACAAGTGCAGTTTTAGTTTGAATGTGCAATTTAGATCTTAAATGTGCAATTTTAGTTTAAAAAGTGCTAATATAAAACTGAAAAGTGCAATTTTATAACTCAAATACAAAACTGAAAAGTGCAATTTTATAAATTTATGTTTGCATAACATAAGTTTATATTTGCACAACACAATATTATATTTGCACAACATAACCTTATATTTGCACAACAATATAAAATTTCAAAAAGTGCAATTTAGAACTTAAATGTGCGATTTTAGTTTGAATGTGCAATTTAGAACAATTTTATTGTGTAATTTTAGTTTGAAAAAGTGCAAATATAAAACTGAAAAATGCAATTTTATAACTCAGATACAAAACTTAAAAATGCAATTTTATAAATTTATATTTGCACAACATAATATTATATTTGCACAACACAATATTATATTTGCACAACGTAAACTTATATTTGCACACAAATATAAAATTTCAAAAAGTGCTGACACAGGAAAAAAGATGCAATTTTAGTTTGAATGGGAAATTTAGAACTTAAATTTACAATTTTAGAAAATTTATATTATAACATAACATTCAGATAAACAATATAACCCTACGACCAAACTTGTATATGTAAATTTAACACTATTTACTGATTTCTGCTTGGAGACTGTGAAAGATGAATCGAACTGTGCTTTCTTTTGATTATTCTAGGTTTAGAAAAATATTGAAGATGAGACTTTTAGACTTTGTTGTCTGTTGTTTCCTTGTTTTTTTTTTCATGTATCCATTAATTACAGATTTGCTACATAAAAAGCAACAGCAGTTGTGACCTCTGCATTTAGGGGATTTTGGCCCTTTAGATATGATCATATGAATCTTCAAGTCCAAATATTACTTGTGCATTTTCTGTTATGAGAAGGATGCAAAATAAGCTCTTGTTTCTCTTTATTTTCCTCTTAATAATCCTGCAAGAATCTCCTGTTATCTGCATCAGTACTCAATTCAGATCACAGATTGTGTAGATAAGATCGTTGGAGAGTGCCTCTTGATATTACTGTTGGATGTATAGCCATTTTGGGTCTTCTTTTCCTAAATAACAGTTACTTGGGATCTGCTTGGCCATGATTTTGTATCAAAATTATAAATCAGAGAAACGAAAGGGGGTTAAGTGATTTTGTTTATATTAAAATTACAAGGAAATGAAGGGGGTGTGCAGTGCATTGTTGCTGGCTAATGGGTACTATTGTGTTGTTCATCTTCTTTAGCCCAACACTCTCCTTTACCCTTTACTCATTTTCTTTCTCTTTATTTTTGTTTCTTTTTAGGTTAGATTCTTCATTGTACCAAGCTTAATTTTGTTTCCTCTTGTGCTGACAGAGGTTGCTGTAGAGGAGAGTTGTGGCTAGTGTGAATGCAGGGGACAATCTTCTTATCAATTTCACTGGAGCAGGTCATATTTCTTCTTTTGTGCAGATTGTTCGTCGGATTTACTAATTTACTAATTTCTTATCAATCTCACAGGAGCAGGCCATGGACTCCAAGGGGCAGTTCCCTTGCTGGTTCTGTTTTGTCCTTCTTGAATGTACGCCCTTTAATTTCTTCATCCCAATTACCTTTTTAATTTGCCCTTTATTTTGCTACTACACAAATTTATTTTTTATGCTCTTAGATAGAGAATGATGGATTCCAAAAACAACTTCTGATTTGTGAATATGTGCCCACTAGCTGCTGCTGAAACAGAATGCAAGTGGCTACAAACTGCACAAGGGCTGCTTAAAGTTAAAAAGCATTGTCACCACCTTAGTTATGCAAACTTGGGATTGATTTTGTGCTGCGTCTGGAGGCTTGAACTGGGTGCTTGGGACTGGTCTTTTCAAGTTAACTTGGAGTCAGCTGCACAAGGACGGATTTCAAGTCATCTCCTAAGGAGCCTTGTTCTTCTCCGGAAAGACTTGGAATCAGCTTTTGATGATGATTTAGACAACATTTTCGACATCTCCAATATGAGAAGTTCACTAGGGAAGCAGAAGCAAGGCACCGAGATAGAGCTTAAATGGGTAACATTCATCTCCATGCTAAACGGGTAACAATGAGAAGGAACTAGAGCAAGCATGTTAGCGTCTTTCTTCGACGGAAGAGCATGTTAGCGGCTTTCTTCGATGGAAGAACATGCTTAAAGGAACTAGAGCAAGAATGTTAAAAGGAATCGGGAGTAGTTTCATGTTTTGTTCAAATTACAAACGAATGTTTGTTTCGATTGTGTATGAATGATGCATCTCTTAAACAAGTTATTATGTATCTCTTAAACAAGTGCAGTTTTAGTTTGAATGTGCAATTTAGATCTTAAATGTGCAATTTTAGTTTAAAAAGTGCTAATATAAAACTGAAAAGTGCAATTTTATAACTCAAATACAAAACTGAAAAGTGCAATTTTATAAATTTATGTTTGCATAACATAAGTTTATATTTGCACAACACAATATTATATTTGCACAACATAACCTTATATTTGCACAACAATATAAAATTTCAAAAAGTGCAATTTAGAACTTAAATGTGCGATTTTAGTTTGAATGTGCAATTTAGAACAATTTTATTGTGTAATTTTAGTTTGAAAAAGTGCAAATATAAAACTGAAAAATGCAATTTTATAACTCAGATACAAAACTTAAAAATGCAATTTTATAAATTTATATTTGCACAACATAATATTATATTTGCACAACACAATATTATATTTGCACAACGTAAACTTATATTTGCACACAAATATAAAATTTCAAAAAGTGCCGACACAGGAAAAAAGATGCAATTTTAGTTTGAATGGGAAATTTAGAACTTAAATTTACAATTTTAGAAAATTTATATTATAACATAACATTCAGATAAACAATATAACCCTACGACCAAACTTGTATATGTAAATTTAACACTATTTACTGATTTCTGCTTGGAGACTGTGAAAGATGAATCGAACTGTGCTTTCTTTTGATTATTCTAGGTTTAGAAAAATATTGAAGATGAGACTTTTAGACTTTGTTGTCTGTTGTTTCCTTGTTTTTTTTTTTCATGTATCCATTAATTACAGATTTGCTACATAAAAAGCAACAGCAGTTGTGACCTCTGCATTTAGGGGATTTTGGCCCTTTAGATATGATCATATGAATCTTCAAGTCCAAATATTACTTGTGCATTTTCTGTTATGAGAAGGATGCAAAATAAGCTCTTGTTTCTCTTTATTTTCCTCTTAATAATCCTGCAAGAATCTCCTGTTATCTGCATCAGTTACTCAATTCAGATCACAGATTGTGTAGATAAGATCGTTGGAGAGTGCCTCTTGATATTACTGTTGGATGTATAGCCATTTTGGGTCTTCTTTTCCTAAATAACAGTTACTTGGGATCTGCTTGGCCATGATTTTGTATCAAAATTATAAATCAGAGAAACGAAAGGGGGTTAAGTGATTTTGTTTATATTAAAATTACAAGGAAATGAAGGGGGTGTGCAGTGCATTGTTGCTGGCTAATGGGTACTATTGTGTTGTTCATCTTCTTTAGCCCAACACTCTCCTTTACCCTTTACTCATTTTCTTTCTCTTTATTTTTGTTTCTTTTTAGGTTAGATTCTTCATTGTACCAAGCTTAATTTTGTTTCCTCTTGTGCTGACAGAGGTTGCTGTAGAGGAGAGTTGTGGCTAGTGTGAATGCAGGGGACAATCTTCTTATCAATTTCACTGGAGCAGGTCATATTTCTTCTTTTGTGCAGATTGTTCGTCGGATTTACTAATTTACTAATTTCTTATCAATCTCACAGGAGCAGGCCATGGACTCCAAGGGGCAGTTCCCTTGCTGGTTCTGTTTTGTCCTTCTTGAATGTACGCCCTTTAATTTCTTCATCCCAATTACCTTTTTAATTTGCCCTTTATTTTGCTACTACACAAATTTATTTTTTATGCTCTTAGATAGAGAATGATGGATTCCAAAAACAACTTCTGATTTGTGAATATGTGCCCACTAGCTGCTGCTGAAACAGAATGCAAGTGGCTACAAACTGCACAAGGGCTGCTTAAAGTTAAAAAGCATTGTCACCACCTTAGTTATGCAAACTTGGGATTGATTTTGTGCTGCGTCTGGAGGCTTGAACTGGGTGCTTGGGACTGGTCTTTTCAAGTTAACTTGGAGTCAGCTGCACAAGGACGGATTTCAAGTCATCTCCTAAGGAGCCTTGTTCTTCTCCGGAAAGACTTGGAATCAGCTTTTGATGACGATTTAGACAGCATTTTCGACATCTCCAATATGAGAAGTTCACTAGGGAAGCAGAAGCAAGGCACCGAGATAGAGCTTAAATGGGTAACATTCATCTCCATGCTAAACGGGTAACAATGAGAAGGAACTAGAGCAAGCATGTTAGCGTCTTTCTTCGACGGAAGAGCATGTTAGCGGCTTTCTTCGATGGAAGAACATGCTTAAAGGAACTAGAGAAAGAATGTTAAAAGGAATCGGGAGTAGTTTCATGTTTTGTTCAAATTACAAACGAATGTTTGTTTCGATTGTGTATGAATGATGCATCTCTTAAACAAGTTATTATGTATCTCTTAAATGTAAAGGCCCGGATTTTAAATAATAAATTTCAATAAATAACATAAATGGATTTAAGTCAAAAAAAAATATAAGATAAAATAAAATAAAAATTCGGATATTCGAGAAAACTCGTCTTTAAATTACTAAATCGAAATTGAAAGTCTTAAAACGAATTCCGACCTAATCTCTACAATTTGTCCTATGTTTGACCAATTTTCCTATCCAACTCATCTCCTCCTCCTTTGGGCAAAATCTTATCTATGCTTTCCCCTTCACTTCTTGTTTTCAATTGTTGGCTAGCAAACAAAAAAAAAAAAAAACCAGATTTGTTCCATAACATTAGATTTTGACCACACATTTCACTTTCAAAGAAACCCAAAACCCACAACCTTATCTTCCTTCCATTGTAAATCTCACGCCGGAGCTCCACCCCTCAGCCACCGGCAGCCACCTCACCTCCTCATCCTCTTCTTGGGCTGCCGCCACCAGCACCACCAGCTACTCGGAGATCCTCCGAGCAGCAGTTATGTCTTCCGACAGCCGCGACCACAGCCCGGGAGGAACCTGTCTTCAACCCCGGCCTCCCTTCCCGTTTCCGACATCCACAGGAGCACCCAAGAACCCCTCTTTTGAAGCCGGAACCCAGCAACTCCGCCTCCTTCTATCCGAAGTCCGAGCAGCAGCAGCCACCACCGAGTGCGAGCACCTCCCCTTCCCTGTTTTGAGTTCGAGTAGGTAATTCCTTCGATTCCCCTTGTTCTTTGTCTCGAATCTGCATAAAGGCGGATTTTCTAAGCCTTTCCCGTCGTCCTAGGCCAAGAGCCCCCTGGTTCCGACTCCGGCGAAGCTAATCGAGGCTCCGAGCACCTCCGGCGAGCCCTCGCACCCGCATCTAATTTCCTCGGTGAGCACTCATGTCCCTTCTTCCTTCTTGTTGTTTCTCTGTTGCTGGGTGACGGGTTGAGTGGTCGGAGATCCGCCAATTGCCGGCGAGCTCCTCCTCCTCTCCTTCTTCCTCCGTTTTCCGCCGCCGGCCGGCCTGGGGAGCTTCTTTCTTTCCCCGTCTTTTCTTTCGTTGGGAGGTTGAAGAGAGCTCTGTTTGTGTTTTTGGGAGAGAGAGTGTGAGTTGGGCCTAATTCTTGGGCCGGATCCGGTTTCTGTTCCGGGTCGGGTTCCATCCGGGTCAGTTTTCTTTTGAGTTCAGTTTGGGCTTGTGGGAATTGGATCCAGTTTGGGCATCCTCTTGGGCTGGATCCGAATTTTCAAGGGTTGTAGGCTGATTCTTGGGCCTATTTTGGACAAAATATGATATAGATGTATAATATGTGTTATGCCTTGTAAAATACTTTCGATATAAACCTTAGCTAATTGGAGAAAAAGAATTTTAAGACTTATGAATATATTTTGTGAATATATTAGATAAATGGGATAATATATTATATCATATTATTGTTGAGATTTAAAAAATATAATATTTGTGGACTTGAATTTTAAAAAGAAAGAAAAGAATTTGGAAAAGGTTTTCAAGGTTGAAAATTATTTTGATGACTGGAGAATTGATTTAATAAGATTAAAAGGAGGATTTTGGAAATATACTAACCTTGTCGGATTTGTCTTGAAATAATAATAAAATAAGTTGATGAAAGAGTAATGTTTCATAAATGGATTTTTAGATGATTTGAGAAATTATTTTGGATATGAGTTGACCTAAATTGGGATTTAAGAGTTTGGAAAATATGGTTGGTATGATTTTGTCAATGAGGTTGATCGGGAGTGAATGATTTTGGTTGATGTTGATCGTATCAGAAATGTTTTGGAAAATGGTTTTACTATCGATTGGTTTTGAGAATGTTGGGAACTTGGGTTCTGTGTATATGAATGTTAGCCCGATAGCTTATGGAAATGGCTTGATGATAGGTGTGTATTGGCTATTGCTTTTGGATTGCTTTGGACTTACATTGGGCCATTGCTTGTGTTATCTTGCTGTTCTGCACTTCCAGGTGAGTTCCTATATGAGCTCACTCAGATTCGAAAAGAGGGATCTCCCTGCTTGTAGCCATGTGCATACTAGGTGCTTGCATTCATAATAAAGCATGACATGTAGTATCCTGCTAGGATTGCACTCATGATTGAGCATTCGTTTACTCATTGCTTTTGTAAACAGAACGACCGTTATCTGTGAAGTAACTAGAGTCATTGCTAGGGTCATAGGGTAGCCCAGCCTCATCGGGTACCCTGAGTCAATCGAGTCATGCACTTCCTTTTATTTTGAGATGCCTGCGGGCTTATTTGTGGAGCGGGTTAGGCATGCGTGCCGCCCTATTATGAATGAATGCATTCACGAGCTGGCCAGTCTCCACCTATCGGAAGGGGTGGAGGTAGGAGAGGGATATACCACTTGGTATTCGGTGCTAAGGCCTTATTATATTTACGCACTTGATCTTAGGGGCATGTTAGTGTGTTAATATTCCGCCTTGCATCTAGAAGCATCTTTATCAGGACTAGCGTGTGTATGTGTCTGCTTGTTTGGGACTATATTGCGTAGGGCTTCGATCTGACACCGCCCCGCATACATTTTTTTTTTTAGGTTTGTTTTGCAGCATTATTGTTCCTTGCTTCTGTGACGTGGGAACTCTCTTGGGCGATTGTAAAGAAATTGTCTAACCTTACATTTCGACAAATACGCGTATTGATTTGGTTTTGACCCGGCTCCGCCGTGGCACCCCCTTGTATTACACTTATTTCTGCTAGTCGCACTATTTCTGATTTCCACGCTTAGACTTACGACAGGTACAGGGGACTTCCCCGGGGATTCCAACGATCCCTTCGATTTTGGGTATGAAATCCCCCTCTTGAAAACGTCAGTCTAGAATTTCAAACCTCGACCCGTACCTGGATTGCAAGATCCGAACAAGGGGTTTTATCCCTTGAAACGTAACCCAGAAATCATAATTCTGGGCCGTTACAAAGATGGTATCAGAGCCGAGGTTGTGCAATTCGGGTACAAAAGGGTCGAGTGTATGTTTTGGAAAACTGCCCACGAATTTCAAAGGTTTTGAACGTGTTTTAAAGGGGCAAAATGAATTTAAGATGTCTAACCTCAATTGGACTAAGTAATGAACTTGACTTGTAATAAAAGAGGAAAACCGACCAGATGGGGTTCGAGTGGGTAGAAAGACGTTAGACCATCCCTATTGGATGTAGTTGGAAATGGGCAGGCAAAATATCAGCTTGTTCTTTACAGATGGGTTGGGAGACTCCAAGGAGGTCATTATGAGTGTCGTTAACTGATTCTATGCTGAGTGTTTGACATGCTAAGGTCTAATTGGTAAGCCTAACAATTAAACGTGTACTGACTGATCTGTGCAAACGGGATAGCGGGAGTACCATTATTTCTATATGGTCAAGTCCAGCTTGTGTGAAACAACCTCTTCAACCATGTTCTATCGAGTCTCCCTCCCAGATGTCAGTGTCTTCCACGGGGAATCGGATCGGTAAACACGTTGTGTCGGAAACAAGTATGGATATAAAGGTGGTTTGAGTGAGTGTTGGAAGGTAGTTCTTGATGTCATTTTGAGTCGAGAGTAAGGTGTTTATGAGGTTGTCTTTCTTGATTTTTATGATGATTAACCAGTGTTTTCCTACCACAAGATTCGTACCGGAGTCCCACGGGAAAGAGGGGTGATGAGTCGGTTGGGAAAAGTCAATGGTTGCCCTTAGGGACCCCTGTCCGGTTGTAATTGTGACTCTCTCTGAATTGCATGGTATAATTTTGTAATCTTTGGCATGTACCCTGCGAATGATCATTGGTAAAAAGCTACTCATGTTGTTGCATCTATGATTGGGTACCTTGCTTAGGTCTTGTGTTATGTCTTGACTTCTACCATGATTATATGTTGTTAAAGCATGTTTACTTGGCCTATTGATCGTATGATTGAGTTGATATGTGAGTGCATGAAATGAATCTGCATGATTTTGCTCCACTAGGTTCATGGTAGTGAGATCGCTAAATTTTGATACCCTGATGAAGCAAGTTCCTTAATTGATACGTGCTACAACTTGATGTCACCATGCCTTATATGATACGTAATTTCCAGTACATGTTGTTGTGATGATCCTTCATGTAAATTCGTGATTGTATAACATTCCGTATCCATGCTAGTCACATTGTTCAGGTCTCGTGTTGTATCTCGCTTTCTGTCATGATTATGTTTGGTTCGCGTGTCTAATTGACCTGTTGTAATGATCGTCCTACTGATTGGTTAGAAACATGAAGGGCATGATATGGGTCTATATGAATGTTGCTTTCCCTGGATTAGGTCCATGATAGTGTGATCAATTCCTCTTTGTATGAATGTTGATAGATGATCATCTTAGCATGTTGGATGATGACGTGTCAATGCCTATTATTCCTTTTGTGACAAGAATCAATAGCATGCTTGTTTGTTACGTATACATCGGGTTAATTATTGTTGCTTAAACTCGTGTTATACATCGTAAAACCTTCCTCAAGTTTCTAGATTGCTTGAATGTGATTGAAGTGATTTCTTATGTGCCGCCATGATTAGTTGCATGTATGTATCGTGTGTTATGTTGAGCTTTTAGCATCATGTAGGATCCTCGGTTGTGACTTGTGCGAACTTGTATCTTGCCTACGCTGTTGCTGATTTTCTCTTGAGCTAGGTCCCTGATAGTGTGATTCCCCCTCTTTCATATCATCCTAGGTGTTTTACTCATGATTAGAATGGTGTTGAATTCGATGAGCGGCTTGCTTCTCGACTCTCGTGATGGTTTATCCTAGCATGCTTACATGTTATCGCTCGGTAGTGTTACCCTATTGTTCTATGACATCCTCTCGTGCTTGCATAGATGTATGACTTGACACCTCGCATGATCACACACCACGCTATACCGTGATTCCGCATACGTATGACACCTGAATGTTAGAATGAATCTAGTCGAGTTATCTTGGTTGTGTTAATGATTGATAAATGCTAGTAGTGTCTGGTAGGGCTCATGATTTCCAATATAACTAACTAAAGGGATCACTTGTTGCACTTGTTCTATGATGTGATGACTATTGTACTATATATGTACTCTATGATGGTTCGCTCTTAACATGATTATAATATGTCGCCAATGATGCCCTTCTTGTTATTTTGATGATGCCTCATGTTTCGTGAATATTATGTTGAGCTCCTCTTAATGACTCTTGACTATGGTTGTATTACATCATGTATCGCTAGTATCGTGTGGGACTCATGATTTCTAAATGTATCTCGTCATATGATTATGTGCCATGATTGACCTATTATATGATCATTGTGTTAGATGAGGTAGTTACTATGTTGCTATTATGTGTTCTCGTATGATGCATACACCAAGCTCGTACATTGTTCACATATGTGATAATTGTGATGCTCAATAAATCCCACGTATCCTGTTTAAAGTTGCTGAGCATATCTGTTTCCATGGAATCACATACTACTAGTTATCTCACATGCATCCGTGTAGGACTTGACTGTGTCTTTTTGGAATGAATACGCATGCTGTTCTCCCTTAGATAGGTACATGTTAGTGTGGATTAATGTGACGGATATGCTCCATGATGAACTCGTGTTACTTGTAGCGATTATAACCTAATAGACTTCCATAAGGGCATTGTTGTTATTCTCGGGTCAGAGTCTAGTCCCTAGTCTTGTCATCCTTAGCTTTATTCGTGGTCGTTTCCGAAAGGAACATCGGGTTGTTCACTCTTGTCACTCCCCTATCTCTGCTAACTTGGACTCCTCTGCGATATTTGGTGAGCGACTGCTTGGAAGAGAAAGGAAGTTGCATAACGATAGAGCTGTGTGGCGGAAACGTGGGCCCATAACCCACAAGCCTCATGATCGACGTTGTTGGTGGGAAAAGTATGTTTTGAGGATTGCGACCATCGAGTGCGATATGACTTGCAGGCGGGAGTGTCATCCGTCTGAATTGCTAACTTTTCTGAATATGTTGATAACCATGTTGCAATGCTTTGATGGTGAAGTTTATGTGTTGGTGTGCTGACTTGATGATGACTATTGCCTGATTGCCTGTCGTCTATGATGATATGATTTGATGACTTATAGATCTCATGTACCATGATGTCTTGACTTATGGCTTGAATTCCTTGCCTGTAAAATGTGAACTACATATGCTAAGAAGCCTGAATTGTATCCGATAAGGTTATAATGCAACATGTTAGCTTGACTTGATTATGATCATATATGATGTTGCAATGATTATTGAGCATGACGACAATTTGAGATTTATTGTTACAATTTCAATGTTTAAATGGTGATATTGATATAAGTGCTAGTTGATATGATGTGGTCCTTATGTGTAATAATGTCCATGATTGCTTCTTCTTTGAACTTGTGAGGGGGATTGTCTTGACGAATGGTAGAAGAGTGGTGAAAGAGCTTGAGTGGTTAGGATGATCGATGATGTTATGAGGTAAGTCGCAAGAGTGAGCTTTGGGAATTTTGAAAGGCGACGCTTGGTGATTTTGATAAGCTTTTGGGTGAACCTTAGGTTGAGGTACGGTTGTGAATAGGCCGGCTAGATGGTGATCGAAGGATTTCTAGATAACTTGTGACTAACAGGGCATGATGCTGATGATATCTTGGGAAGTGTGGGAAGTGTAAGAAATGGTCTTAAGAAAAGTGATGATATAGTGTGAGAGGGTACTCGGGTGCGATGTTAGAGATAGGAGTTGGATTCTTAGAGGTGGATGGCTAGTGAGAGTGCTTGGTGGAATGAGGAGTGAGATTGGAGTATCGAGATGGATTGTGACTTCTGTAGAGGATATTATTTGAGCTGATGTTGGTGAATCCAGATGAGGTTGGTTTGGTTTGGGAACTGGAATCGGGCGAGCGGGAATTGCATTTTATTTTGACTGGTGAAGATGTGAGGATTTTCTTGATTATGTGATTTATTATATCTGCTGGCATGATGTTAGATAGTGACCATGATAAAACCTGATATGGAATAACATTACATGTTGAAGCGCAATGTTAAAATCTAATTGGTAGTGACTAGTGTTATCATGAGATATTGATGTTTTGCTATCCTGTTATGTTGTGTTAGAAGCATAGTAGGACGTGTTCTGATCTGATGTATGAAATAATGATGAGTACGAACTACGAGATAGTGATGTGTTACTATACGGAAGCATGATGTCTTATTATGAAGTAGTAAGCATGATATTATATTATATGGTTGGCAAGCATGATTATTGATATATTAAATGATGAATATGACTCAGAGCATGAATATGACTCGTATATATATATATGAGGTAATAGTGTATGTCTGCCTAATGACTAAATGATCGTTATATGGTGTTGTGACGAGTTGAGATGATATCTGGAGAGCATGTTGACATATTGATGTTGATATACTGCTTGATCTTCCCTTTTGCTGAATCTTACTAGCATGACCTTGTTTGCATTGATGTGGTTATGATTAGTTTTGTTTCATTGACTTATGATGAAATCCCGTTGTGGCTATCCTTGCAAATACAAATGTTTGATGTGATAAATCTGTTATGATAATGCTGGATAGAAATTGGATAGGATGATTATGTGAATTTATGCGCTGAATGAGATCCCTTGTTGTGACTGACCCTACTATGATTGCGGTATTGATATGCGATAGTGAGATACCTTTTATGATTTATGGTGTGATGTCGAGACGTTGTTATGATCTTGATATGTTGTTGAGATGCACCTTATAACCTTTAGTGTGATTTTGAGATACTTGATGTGATCTTGTGACACTGTGTGGGTACATGGTTGAGACTTGTCGTATGATGTGTTGGTTGGAGATTGGTTGGTTTGAGCTGTTATGCATTTGTTATGATGTATGAATCTTGCTTGAATGGAGATTGATGGATTGATTTGATTCTGGAAACTAGGGAGAGAATATGGGATTAGCCCTTAGAGGTGGATGACTCCACCTCCCACCTTCTGAATTTGATTGTTTGGTATGTGAGAAATTGATCTGGTGGTTGGAATATTTTGACGAAATCTTGATTTGAAAGGATTCGACTTGTTTTGGTGTAAGGTTGCTTGATTAGACGACTGGATTTGAAGAGTTTGAACGATTTTGAAAAAGGACCAACTTGGGTTGTAAAAGAATGAACGATACCGAGAATTTCAACGATTTTGAGGTTAATCCTTATTTTCAATCATGGAATCCCTTTTGAAACTTTTCAAACCCGGGCAACTCTATGATACTTCACGAAGTGGATACAAGCATTTTATGAGGGCGCTTGTAGGGTGCTTGCTAAGACCTAGTGATGACATTGTAGAACTTTTAGAGTTGTGGTACTTCCGAAAAGTCGAAGCGAGAATGTGATAGGGGCGCTTATTGCATACTTGTCAAGGCCAATTGGAGATGTCACGACCGTGACTAGGATGTTGTGAGAATCCCGGAAGACGCAACTGAGATGATTACAAGATTCTAGACATGGTCCTTGGACTCATCAATTTCAAACTTCATCCCCTATTTTATTTTGGTTTTAGTCTCGGGGACGAGACTTGTTTTTAGAGGTGGATGATGTAAAGGCCCGGATTTTAAATAATAAATTTCAATAAATAACATAAATGGATTTAAGTCAAAAAAAAAATATAAGATAAAATAAAATAAAAATTCGGATATTCGAGAAAACTCGTCTTTAAATTACTAAATCGAAATTGAAACTCTTAAAACGAATTCCGACCTAATCTCTACAATTTGTCCTATGTTTGACCAATTTTCCTATCCAACTCATCTCCTCCTCCTTTGGGTAAAATCTTATCTATGCTTTCCCCTTCACTTCTTGTTTTCAATTGTTGGCTAGCAAACAAAAAAAAAAAAAAAAACCAGATTTGTTCCATAACATTAGATTTTGACCACACATTTCACTTTCAAAGAAACCCAAAACCCACAACCTTATCTTCCTTCCATTGTAAATCTCACGCCGGAGCTCCACCCCTCAGCCACCGGCAGCCACCTCACCTCCTCCTCCTCTTCTTGGGCTGCCGCCACCAGCACCACCAGCTCCTCGGAGATCCTCCGAGCAGCAGTTATGTCTTCCGACAGCCGCGACCACAGCCCGGGAGGAACCTGTCTTCAACCCCGGCCTCCCTTCCCGTTTCCGACATCCACAGGAGCACCCAAGAACCCCTCTTTTGAAGCCGGAACCCAGCAACTCCGCCTCCTTCTATCCGAAGTCCGAGCAGCAGCAGCCACCACCGAGTGCGAGCACCTCCCCTTCCCTGTTTTGAGTTCGAGTAGGTAATTCCTTCGATTCCCCTTGTTCTTTGTCTCGAATCTGCATAAAGGCGGATTTTCTAAGCCTTTCCCGTCGTCCTAGGCCAAGAGCCCCCTGGTTCCGACTCCGGCGAAGCTAATCGAGGCTCCGAGCACCTCCGGCGAGCCCTCGCACCCGCATCTAATTTCCTCGGTGAGCACTCATGTCCCTTCTTCCTTCTTGTTGTTTCTCTGTTGCTGGGTGACGGGTTGAGTGGTCGAAGATCCGCCAATTGCCGGCGAGCTCCTCCTCCTCTCCTTCTTCCTCCGTTTTCCGCCGCCGGCCGGCCTGGGGAGCTTCTTTCTTTCCCCGTCTTTTCTTTCGTTGGGAGGTTGAAGAGAGCTCTGTTTGTGTTTTTGGGAGAGAGAGTGTGAGTTGGGCCTAATTCTTGGGCCGGATCCGGTTTCTGTTCCGGGTCGGGTTCCATCCGGGTCAGTTTTCTTTTGAGTTCAGTTTGGGCTTGTGGGAATTGGATCCGGTTTGGGCATCCTCTTGGGCTGGATCCGAATTTTCAAGGGTTGTAGGCTGATTCTTGGGCCTATTTTGGACAAAATATGATATAGATGTATAATATGTGTTATGCCTTGTAAAATACTTTCGATATAAACCTTAGCTAATTGGAGAAAAAGAATTTTAAGACTTATGAATATATTTTGTGAATATATTAGATAAATGGGATAATATATTATATCATATTATTGTTGAGATTTAAAAAATATAATATTTGTGGACTTGAATTTTAAAAAGAAAGAAAAGAATTTGGAAAAGGTTTTCAAGGTTGAAAATTATTTTGATGACTGGAGAATTGATTTAATAAGATTAAAAGGAGGATTTTGGAAATATACTAACCTTGTCGGATTTGTCTTGAAATAATAATAAAATAAGTTGATGAAAGAGTAATGTTTCATAAATGGATTTTTAGATGATTTGAGAAATTATTTTGGATATGAGTTGACCTAAATTGGGATTTAAGAGTTTGGAAAATATGGTTGGTATGATTTTGTCAATGAGGTTGATCGGGAGTGAATGATTTTGGTTGATGTTGATCGTATCGGAAATGTTTTGGAAAATGGTTTTACTATCGATTGGTTTTGAGAATGTTGGGAACTTGGGTTCTGTGTATATGAATGTTAGCCCGATAGCTTATGGAAATGGCTTGATGATAGGTGTGTATTGGCTATTGCTTTTGGATTGCTTTGGACTTACATTGGGCCATTGCTTGTGTTATCTTGCTGTTCTGCACTTCCAGGTGAGTTCCTATATGAGCTCACTCAGATTCGAAAAGAGGGATCTCCCTGCTTGTAGCCATGTGCATACTAGGTGCTTGCATTCATAATAAAGCATGACATGTAGTATCCTGCTAGGATTGCACTCATGATTGAGCATTCGTTTACTCATTGCTTTTGTAAACAGAATGGCCGTTATCTGTGAAGTAACTAGAGTCATTGCTAGGGTCATAGGGTAGCCCAGCCTCATCGGGTACCCTGAGTCAATCGAGTCATGCACTTCCTTTTATTTTGAGATGCCTGCGGGCTTATTTGTGGAGCGGGTTAGGCATGCGTGCCGCCCTATTATGAATGAATGCATTCACGAGCTGGCCAGTCTCCACCTATCGGAAGGGGTGGAGGTAGGAGAGGGATATACCACTTGGTATTCGGTGCTAAGGCCTTATTATATTTACGCACTTGATCTTAGGGGCATGTTAGTGTGTTAATATTCCGCCTTGCATCTAGAAGCATCTTTATCAGGACTAGCGTGTGTATGTGTCTGCTTGTTTGGGACTATATTGCGTAGGGCTTCGATCTGACACCGCCCCGCATACATTTTTTTTTTAGGTTTGTTTTGCAGCATTATTGTTCCTTGCTTCTGTGACGTGGGAACTCTCTTGGGCGATTGTAAAGAAATTGTCTAACCTTACATTTCGACAAATACGCGTATTGATTTGGTTTTGACCCGGCTCCGCCGTGGCACCCCCTTGTATTACACTTATTTCTGCTAGTCGCACTATTTCTGATTTCCACGCTTAGACTTACGACAGGTACAGGGGACTTCCCCGGGGATTCCAACGATCCCTTCGATTTTGGGTATGAAATCCCCCTCTTGAAAACGTCAGTCTAGAATTTCAAACCTCGACCCGTACCTGGATTGCAAGATCCGAACAAGGGGTTTTATCCCTTGAAACGTAACCCAGAAATCATAATTCTGGGCCGTTACATTAAACAAGTGCAGTTTTAGTTTGAATGTGCAATTTAGATCTTAAATGTGCAATTTTAGTTTAAAAAGTGCTAATATAAAACTGAAAAGTGCAATTTTATAACTCAAATACAAAACTGAAAAGTGCAATTTTATAAATTTATGTTTGCATAACATAAGTTTATATTTGCACAACACAATATTATATTTGCACAACATAACCTTATATTTGCACAACAATATAAAATTTCAAAAAGTGCAATTTAGAACTTAAATGTGCAATTTTAGTTTGAATGTGCAATTTAGAACAATTTTATTGTGTAATTTTAGTTTGAAAAAGTGCAAATATAAAACTGAAAAATGCAATTTTATAACTCAGATACAAAACTTAAAAATGCAATTTTATAAATTTATATTTGCACAACATAATATTATATTTGCACAACACAATATTATATTTGCACAACGTAAACTTATATTTGCACACAAATATAAAATTTCAAAAAGTGCTGACACAGGAAAAAAGATGCAATTTTAGTTTGAATGGGAAATTTAGAACTTAAATTTACAATTTTAGAAAATTTATATTATAACATAACATTCAGATAAACAATATAACCCTACGACCAAACTTGTATATTTTAATTTGAACAATTTTTATATTTTGTTGTCTTATCAATATTTTCTTTCATCTTACATCAGTATTTCTTTCATCTTATTAATTGATGTTGTGGAAATTGTAAAAGTATGATATGCAAATATAAATTGATGATATGCAAATATAAGATTAAAATATGCATAAATTAATTGACGTTGTTCAAATAAGATTATTGATATCTCATACTTAGATTTTAATTTTTAATAAATAAAAATAAGTTGGGAAAATACAAATTGATGTTGTGCAAATGTATGATTATAATATGCAAATATAAATTGATGTTGTGCAAATGTAAACGTAAGATATGCAATAATAAATTGATAATATGCAAATGTAAGATTAAAATATGCATAAATTAATTCAGGTTGTACATATATAAGATTATTGATATCTAATACTTAGATTTTAATTTTTAGTAAATAAAAAAAAGTTGGGGAAATACAAATTGATGTTGTGAAAATGTATGATTATAATATGCAAATATAAATTGATGTTGTGCAAATGTAAAAGAATAATATGCAATTATAAATTGATGATTTGCAAATGTAAGATTAAAATATGCATAAATTAATTCACGTTGGGAAAATATAAGATTATTGATATCTAATACTTAGATTTTAATTTTTAGTAAATAAATATAATTTGATAATACAAATTGATGTTGTGCAAATGTATGATTATATTATGCAAATATAAAAATGTAAAGGTATGATATGCAATTATAAATTGATGATATGCAAATATTTACGTACCCTTTAAGTTTGGGAAATACCCTTTAAGCTCAAACTTCTAAAATCCTCTAATAAAAGAAATGGTAAAAGATAAAACGTTTGCACATCAACTGCTAAATGTCAACATTTAAGCTTAATGTCAACATTTAATAAAAGATAAAGTTTACAAATAAGATCATTCTCAAAATTGATATCATATTACATGAGATGATAAGCTCAAACTTCTATAAATTGATGATATGCAAATATAAGATTATATATGGATAAATTAATTCACGTTGTACATATATAAGATTATTGATATCTAATACTTAAATTTTAATCTTTAGTAAATAAAAATAAGTTGGGGAAATACAAATTGATGTTGTGAAAATGTATGATTATAATATGCAAATATAAATTGATGTTGTGAAAATGTAAAATTATAATATGCAATTATAAATTGATGATATGCAAATATAAGATTAAAATATGCAAATATAAATTCATGATATGCAACTATATGATTTTAATCAAAATGAGATTTTAGTTGTGCATAATCATTACAAGCTACTAACACAACATCTCACTGCATTTTACATTAGAAGCCATTCAACCAACACCTTATATTGAGCTCAACTAATATTTGTCATCAACATCCGAGGTTTGCATAGGTACTACATAATAGTATCACAACTGGTATCTCTTTTATATTGATCACTATTAATTTCTTTTTAGTTTCAATACAAAGAGTAGTAACTTCATAAATTTCAATCTAAATTTGTGCCGAAGGCACAAATTTTACTTAATTACATCAAATGTCATCACTGTAACAGATTTTTACAATAATTCAATTCATTCTAAAATCAAAAATCAGATTTTGGTTGTGCATAATCACTACAAGCTAGTAACACAATATCTCACTGCATTTTAGCATTAGAAGCCATTCAACCAACACATTAGACCGAGCTCAACAATCACTTGTCAACAACACTAGTTTTTTTGCATAAGTATTAATTAGTAGTAGCACAACTATTCTTTATTTTAGACTTATCACTACTAATTTATTTTTAGTTTCAATACAAATAGTAGTAACTTCATAAATTCCAATCTAAATTTGTGCCGAAGGCACAAATTTTAATTCATTATATCAAACGTCAGCAGTGTAACAAATTTTTACACTAATTCAATTCATTCTGAAATCAAAATGAGATTTTAGTTGTGCATAATCATTACAAGCTACTAACGCAACATCTCACTGCATTTTACATTAGAAGCCATTCAACCAACACCTTATATTGAGCTCAACTAATATTTGTCATCAGCATCCGAGGTTTGCATATGTACTACATAATGGTAGCACAACTGGTATCTCTTTTATACTGATCACTATTAATTTCTTTTTAGTTTCAATACAAAGAGTAGTAACTTCATAAATTTCAATCTAAATTTGTGCCGAAGGCACAAATTTTACTTAATTACATCAAATGTCAGCACCGTAACAAATGTTTACAATAATTCAATTCATTCTAAAATCAAAAATCAGATTTTGGTTGTGCACAATCACTACAAGCTAGTAACACAATATCTCACTGCATTTTAGCATTATAAGTCATTCAACCAACACATTAGACCGAGCTCAACAATCACTTGTCAACAACACTAGTTTTTTGCATAAGTATTAATTAGTAGTAGCACAACTATTCTTTCTTTTAGACTTATCACTACTAATTTATTTTTAGTTTCAATAAAAAGAGTAGTAACTTCATATATTTCAATCTAAATTTGTGCCGAAGGCACAAATTTTACTTCATTATATCAAACGTCAACAGTGTAACAAATTTTTACAGTAATTCAATTAATTCTATAATCAAAATCAGATTTTAGTTGTGCATAATCATTACAAGCTAATAACACAACATCTCACTTCATTTTACATTAGAAGTCATTCAACCAACACCTTATATTGAACTCAACTAATACTTGTCAACAACATCCGAGGTTTGCATATGTACTACATAATAGTAGCACAACTGGTATTTCTTTTATCCTGATCACTATTAATTTCTTTTTAGTTTCAATACAAAGAGTAGTAACTTCATAAATTTCAATCTAAATTTGTGCCTTCGGCACAAATTTTACTTCATTATATTAAACGTCCGCAGTGTAACGGATTTTTATAGTAATTCAATTCATTCTGAAATGAAAATCAGATTTTGGTTGTGCATAATCATTACAAGCTACGAACACAACATCTCACTGCATTTTACATTAGAAGTCATTCAACCAACACCTTATATTGAGCTCAACTAATACTTGTCAGCAGAATCCGAGGTTTGCATATGTACTACATAATAGTAGCACAACTGGTATTTCTTTTATATGGATCACTATTAATTTATTTTTAGTTTCAATACAAAGAGTAGTAACTTCATAAATTTCAATCTAAATTTGTGCCGAAGGCACAAATTTTACTTCATTATATCAAACGTCAGTAGTGTAACAGATTTTTATAGTAATTCAATTCATTCTGAAATCAAAATCAGATTTTGGTTGTGCATAATCATGACAAGCTACTAACACAACATCTCACTGCATTTTACATTAGAAGCCATTCAACCAACACCTTAGATTGAACTCAACTAATACTTGTCAGCAGCATCCGAGGTTTGCATAGGTACTACATAATAGTAGCACAATTATTCTTTCTTTTATACTGATCAGTATTAATGTCATCAGTGTCAGCATCTCCGATGTCGGCATCAGCGTCAGCGCTGACACGGAAAATGTTAGTGGTGTTCGCAATGTTAATGGTGACAGTGTCAGCAGTGTCAACAATATTAGTGCTTACACAAAAAAAAAGCGTTGGCACAAAAAAAAGTATCTTCGACGTCGGCGTCAACAGTGTTCGCAACATCGATGTCGGCGTCAGCCGACATCTCTGATGTCAGCGTCAGCAGCGTCAACATCTCCGATGTCAGCGTCAGCCGACATTAACGTCAACGATAATACGGAAAATGTTGGTGGTGTTCACAATATTAGTGGTGACAGTGCCAGCAATGTCAACAATGTCAGTGTTAACGATGTCAGAAATGTTGGTGTCAACAACATCGGGTTTGACATTAATGCAATTTTAAAGCCTCTTATGTCAATAAATGGTAGAGCGATGTGCTTATGTGCAAATAAGATATATTAATGCAATTTTAAAATACATATGGATTTGCATATTCTTCCCATAAGGTTTTTTAAGCTTGCATAACATAATATTATATTTGCATATCATAATATTCTATTTGCATAACATCGGGTTATAGTTGCATATCTGAAAGTGCTGACATGTAATTTTTTTTTTTTAAAAAAAAAAAAAATCTTAAGGAGTTGACCGGTCAACGCTGACATCTCTAATGTCAGCGTCAGCAGCGTCAACATCTCCGATGTCAGCGTCAGCCGACATTAACGTAAAAGCTAATACGGAAAATGTTGGTGGTGTTCGCAATGTTAGTGGTGACGGTGTCAGCAGTGCCAGCAATGTCAACAATGTCAGTGTCAACGGTGTCAGAAATATTGGTGTTAGCAACATCGGGTTTGACATTAATGCAATTTTAAAGCCTCTTATGTCACTAAATGGTAGAGCGATGTGCTTATGTGAAAATAAGATATATTAATGCAATTTTAAAATACATATGGATTTGCATATTCTTCTCATAAGGTTTTTTAAGCTTGCATAACCTAGTATTATATTTGCATATCATAATATTCTATTTGCATAACATCGGGTTATAGTTGCATATCTGAAAGTGCTGACATGAATTTTTTTTTTTTTAAAAAAAAAAAAAAAAAATCCGAAAGACTTGGTCAACGTTGACCGGACGTTGACCGGTCAATGGTCCAGCGAGGGGGGGCAGAGGGGGGCAAGGGGGATGGACACTTTTGTAATATATTCAAACATGTGGATACTCCTTTAATTTAGCTAATTTTTTTGGATATTTTTGTAAACGTCCCATAATGAAATCGATCAGCTCACTCAACCGGAGTCAATAGACCTGCGTTCACATGGCTCAGAAAATTACTTGGGAGAGGAGGTCGAATACAATGAGGAAGATGAGGAGAATCCTTTGGATACAGAGGACCCTCGTCTCTTTTTTGAAAGTGAAGGGAAGATGGAAGAGGTCCAAGAGGATGCGAAGAAAGATAGGAAGTATTTCAAGCAATCAACAAAACGTGCCGATTTCTGGACACAGTACAAGTCTTACAAAGACAAAGAAGGGCATATACGGGCTGAATGTGTTTATTGCAGTAAGACTTTTGCAGCTGATCTAACCAAGAATGGCACGAGCAACTTGAGAAGCCATTACAGTGGTGAGAGGGCTTGTAAAATGAATCCGAAGAACAAGACCAAAGGTACTCAATCTAAACTTGTTTTAGATAAAATTAATGATATGGGAAGTTGCAAAATGAGAGCTTGGGTGCTAGATCAGAAAACAAGTAGAATGAAATTGGGGAAATGTATTATTGGTAATGAGGTGCCATTCTCATTTGTGGAGAAGTATGAGTTTAAGGACTTTGTAGCATCTGTATGCCCTGAATTTAAGATGCCTTCGCGGCATACTATAGGTCGTGATTGTCATAAGATATATGACGATGAAAAAGAGAAGTTGAAAGTTTATTTAGTGAAGAATTGTCAGAGGATTTGTTTCACTACTGATACATGGACCTCTATTCAAAATATTAGCTATATGACTTTGACGGCTCATTTTATTGATAATGATTGGAATCTGTAGAAAAGAATTCTGAATTTTTGTCCAATTAGTAGTCATAAGGGGGAAGATATTGCAAGAGCAATTGAAGATTGTCTTAGACCTTGGGGTTTACTTGAGAAGGTGTTTGTCATCACTTTGGACAATGCAAGTGCTAATGATGTTGCATGTAATACTTTGCAAGAGCTTCTGTTAGCTAATGAATGTGCCATTTATGGGGGCAAGTTTATGTGGATAAGATGCTCTGCTCACATTGCCAATCTTATTGTCTAAGATGGTTTGAAGATTCATGACAAGTGCATTGATAAGGTTAGAAGAGTTGTTCGTTTTGTAAGGAGCTCTCCAGCTAGATTGCGCATGTTTAAAGAAGAAGGTGAGAAATTAGGAGTTCAGTGTAAGTCTTCTCTAATCTTGGATGTTTGTACTAGATGGAATTCAACATACATGATGTTAGATGTTGCTATGAAGTATAAGCAAGTGTTTCCTAGGTCAGATACCCCAAAAGATGCAAATGGTGATTTAATTGGCCGCATTACAGCAGAAGAGTGGGCTAAGATTGAGAAGATTAGGGATTTCTTGGAAGTGTTTTATGAATTCACAAACACTGTGTCTGGTACCTCTTATGTGACAGTGATCAATGTGTTCTTTTTTATTGCTCAAATTGTGGTTACACTAAATGAAAGGGCGGAAGGTGTAGATCCTTTTTTCAAAGCAATGGCACAAAAAATGAAAGAGAAGTGTGACAAGTATTGGGGTAAGGTAGAGGAGATGAATGGGTTCATGTTTGTTGGTATCATTCTGGATCCAAAGAGAAAGTTTGATGGATTGAGATTGCAGCTGCATGACATATATGGGCGAAAGACCGGAGAAGAGTTGGCCATCCATATGAAGAATGTTGCAAAAGAGTTATTTGATGAGTATCGAAACATCTACTCTCTTCCATCTTCAGAAGTTGTCACTGGACAAGAGCAGAATAGTAGGGTGTGTTCAAGAAGTTCAGCTCCAAGCATCTTGAAAAGCCTAGATTCTCGATTAGAACAGCTTGATGAATCTGATGGGGCAATATACGCAACTGAGTTTGACCGATACTTCCATGAGCTACGAGTACGTCCTAGTGAATGTGAAGATGTTTTGATATGGTGGAAGCTGAATGAACACATATTTCCTATTATGGCACGAATAGCACGCGATGTATTAGCCATTCCAGTCACTTCGGTTGCATCAAAAGCAGCCTTTAGCATTGGAGGGCGTACTCTTGATCATTTTCGAAGCTCATTAGGCTATAAGGTCAAATCTTTACCTTGAAAATTTCAGTTTTGTTTACTATTTTACATAGAAATTTGCTCTTATACGTATATGAAGCTTTTCTTGTGTATATGAATAGACGGTTGAAGCAATTATTTGCACACAAAACTGGATTCGTGCAAGTCGAGCTATCGAAGAGGTTGATCCAGATGAAATACAAACATTAAGAGAGACAGAGGAAATAGAAGATGGTATTTCATTTTACTACCTTATTAGTATTATTTGCATTTTGCAATGCACACAATAATTGAAATATTTGCTTGTTTACTAACTTCATTCCTTTTGTTTCTCTTTTAGAGTTGGAAAAATTGAGGATATCGACTTGAAGTCTTGAAGATCGGCTTAGTCAACGCCCAACAAACACTTGGAATCCTTTTCTTTATCTTCTCTACTTTTGTTCGATTTTCCTATTGCCTAATTATTAGCTTGTTATGTTCAGGAGACCATGACCTTATCTTTTGAAGGATAATACTCTATTAGTCTATTATAAGTCAATTGCTACATGAATTTGAATTGTCACTTGTTTTAGGTTGCCCATGTGCATTTTGCTTAATGAACAATGAAGTTTAAATCTATATTTATCATGTTTCATTTCATTTATCATGTTTAATTTTGCTCAATTGTTTGCTCATGTTTGGGAGTATGGGACTGTGCACAACTTACTGTACATGACTGTTTTGGGAGATTACAACAGAATATAGATTTGCACTGCACTGCAGGGCTGTTTATTTGCATTATAGAATACAGAAAACAGATTTACATGGCTGTTTTGGGATATTATTTATCAAGCTTTTCTTGGGACTGTTTTGGGACATTACATTACAGATTACAAAATACAAATTTGCACTTTGCAGGGTTGTTTATTTGCATTACAGAATACAGATTTGTAGGGCTGTTTTGGGATTGTTTTGTGCATTTTTTTTATTTCGGTTCGATTAGGTTATAACCGAACCGAACCTAAACCAAACCGGCGTTAAACTGAACCAAACCTATTAGTTTAGGTTCGGTTTTCGGTTTTCATTTTGGAGATTTTCAGTTTTAGGTTCGGTTCGGTTTGGCCAGGTTCGGATCGGTTTTAAGCCGATGATCAGCCCTACCGCATACGATGTGCAGAAGGGATATGAAGAACTCGGACCTGGCCTAGTGCGATGTAACGACCCAGAATTATGATTTCTGGGTTACGTTTCAAGGGATGAAAACCCTTGTTCGGATCTTGCAATCCAGGTACGGGTCGAGGTTTCAAACTCATTTTAAGGTTATTAGAAAGAGGGATTTCAAACCCTAAAAACATCGAAGGGCCGTTGGGTACCCTTAACCTGTCCTAAGACTATGTCGCGGAAACCATTTCAAACGGAAGTAAAGCGGAAGTAAAGTACAGATACAAGTGCCACGGCGGAGCCGGGTCAAAACGGAGTCAAAAGTACAAATCCAAAACAATATAATCAGAGTCTGGTGAAGTCTATAACTCCAGCGCTGACTCTCCGCCGACAAAATGACCCGCGCAATAAGCAAACAGCACCGATAGGATGAACATAAATAATTCCTAAAAAAATTGATTTGGAGCGGGATCAGATCGATGCCCACTTAACTCTGCATCCCAACCATAAGCACACATATACGCTATACCTAATAAAGACGCTCTAATGCAGTACGAAATTCAAACACACTAGCATGGTCCTAGTTCATAATAATGTGCAGAAATACTGTAAAGGGCCCAAGACAATGCCAAGTGGCATATCCCTCTCCTACCTCCACCCCTTCCGACAGGCGGAGACTGGCCAGCTCATGAATGCATTCATTCATAATCGGGGGGCACGCATGCCTAACCCGCTCCACAATAAAGCCCGCAGGCATATCATAATATAAGGAAGTACTCGATTGACTCAGGGTACCCGATGAGGCTGGGCTACCCTATGACCCTAGCAAAGACTTCTAGGACTATCATAGATAACGGCCGTTCTGTTTACAACACATAGAGAAATAGAATGCTCAACGATCAATGCAACCTAGCATGGTACTACATGGCATGCTGATCATGAATGCAACACCTAGTATATCATGCACTTAAAGCAGGGAATAGCTCTATTCAATCTGAGTAAGCTCCGAAGAGACTTACCTGAAGATGCAGAACAACAATATAACACAAGCAAGGGCCCAATGCAAGTCCAAAGCAATCCAAAAGCAACACACACCTATCATCAAGTCATATAACAGAAGCAGTTCCGGCATTTTCTTCCAAAACCTTCACTTTAATGTTTCGCGTAATTTAAACATTTATAAACATTTCCACCATAAAACCATCTTTATAAATCCCATTTATAATCAAACCCGTCAATCACTTTAAAATCCAATTTACAAACACATCTAATAACATACACTAAATAATACGTAAAATATAAGAAATCATCAAATAAATCAATCCATTTTTTTATAACCCAATATCCCAACATAAACTGACCCAAGGAGTAGCCCAGACCCGCCCCACCATAACCTGAATAAGGAGCCCGGATGGAGAGATCCGAACCCGGTAGAAATTAGGCCCAAATTGAGACCCAGTCCATCTCTCATACTCTCCCTCTCTCGAAACTTTAGAGGAACAAAAGAAAGGGGGCCCTCAGGCGCTGATGTGGCAACGCAGTGGGTCCTGCGGCTCATCTTCAACCCAATTCTCAGGCCCCTGTTGGAGACGGAAAGGAAAGGGAAGAAAGAAGGGGCAGCGGCGGCTCCGGCTCACTCTCTCTCCACTCCCAAGCTCACTCCCCCTCTCGAACTCACCTCCCCACCCTCGCTCGACCGCTCCACTCTCTCGCGACTGCTCGCACTGACCCGCTCTCGCGCTTCCCCCGTCGGAGCTCCTCGCTCGTCGCCGACTCTCCCTCTCCGACGCACTCTCGCTACACTTGCGTCCTACTACTCCCCGGAATCAAGATTTCAGTGGCACTACAAAGCCTTAGACTAGGAAAACAAAATCGGAAGGGATGAGACTCACCGAGTGAAATCAAAAGCGAGGCTCGTCGGAGGTCGATGCGGCTTCGCCGGTATCGGAATCGAATGAGGTTGCCTGGGTCGACAATGGAAGGTCAAAAAGGTGGAACCTTTATCGAGTTTAAGAGCGAAATGAGAGGCGGGGGCTTACCATCTTCGAATCTGGAAAACAGGGCTCACAAGAGGGGGAAGGGCTCGACGGAGGTGTTGCCGGCGGCTCCTGGGCTTGAACCTCAGCCGGCTCGTGTTGCTGGTTCCGAAGGAGGAGGAGTGAAGGAGCAAGTTGGCTGTGGGCTCTCCTCTCGGCTAAACAGAGCGAGGGAAGGGATGCTGTCGGAAAGAGAAGCAAAGGGGGGGAAAGGGCAGCGCAGTGAAGGTGGTTGTGGTGGCAATGGGGAGAGGAGAAGGGGAAAGTTTGTGTGTTTGGGTTGTTTTGAAACCAAATGAGAATGAAGAGGGGAAAGGTGCGGCCTGCAGTGGCTGGGCATGGGAGGATTTGGTGTTGTTGCAGTGTTCCTGTCGACACAGAAGGGGAAAGTGGAGCTGGATTCTGAGCATTTGGATAAGAAGGAAGGAAGATGACAAAAGGAGTCGAATCACTAATGTGGGAGAAACAATTGGTCTCATTGATGCACTTCAAAATACCCGGAAATAGACTCTAAAATTCGTTCTCTCGACCTTATTCTGACTCGTTCGACTTTGATTTGTAACTCATTATCGGAATTAAATTAATCTATCCAGGCTCGCAACTCGAAAGCGGAACACAATTTCATATGAAAATCTGTTTTAGAATAATGCCGGAATTGTTTCGAAAGATTTTAATTTCGTTTGAGTAATTTAAAGACGAGTTTTCCTTAAAATATCTGAATTTATACAAATATATATTTTTTCGTCTTAAATCCATTTATATTATTTATTGAAATTTATTATTTAAAAATCCGGGCCTTTACATCATCCACCTCTAAAAACAAGTCTCGTCCCCGAGACTAAAACCAAAATAAGGTAGGGGATGAAGTTTGAAATTGATGAGTCCTAGGACCATGTCTAAGAACCTCGTAATCATCTCGGTTGCGTCTTCCGGGATTCTCACAACATTCTAGTCACAGTCGTGACATTTTCAATTGGCCTTGACAAGTATGCGATAAGCGCCCCTATCACATACTCGCTTCGACTTTTCGGAAGTACCACAACTCTAAAAGTTCTACAATGTCATCACTAGGTCTTAGCAAGCACCCTACAAGCGCCCTCATAAAATGCTTGTATCCACTTCGTGAAGTATCATAGAGTTGCCCGAGTTTGACAATTGAAAAAGATTGGCCTCAAAATTGTTGAAACTCTCGGTAATTTTATTCCTTACAAATCAAACCTAATCCTTTTCAAAATCGTTTAAATCTTCAATCCAACTTTAATCAAGCAACCTTACACCAAAACAAGTCAAATCCTCTCAAATCAAGATTTCGTCAAAATCCTCCAAAACCAAATCAGTTTTCCACATAACAATCAATCAATTTTAGAAGCTCGGAGGTGGAATCATCCACCTCTAAGGGCTAATCCCATATTCTCTACCTAGTTTCCAGAATCAAAACAAGCTATCCGTCTCAATTCAAGCAAGCTTCACAAGCTATAAGAAATGCATAACCAATAACCAACCAGTCTCCAATCAGTACATCATATGACAAGTCGCAAACATATGCCAACACAGTGCCACAAGGTCACATCAACATCTCTACATCCTACTACGGGTCATAATACATATCTCAACCACATAACAAAATCATAATAAATGTCTCGACATCACACCAAAAGTCATAAAAGTATCACCTCATCATAGAGTCAACGAAACAAAACTCATTGTCAACACATCAACACAACAAAATCATGCCATTAAGATTCAGCAAAAGGGGAGATCAAGCAGCATATCAATCAGCGAATGTCAGCATACTCACTAGACATCATCTTAACTCCTCACAACGCCATGTAGCGATCATTTAGTCATTAGGCAGACATGCACTATCACCTCATATATACAAATCGTATTCATGCTCTAAGTCATATCCATCATTTAATATATCAATAATCATGCTTGCCAACCATATAATAACACAGTATTACCTCATGTATCATATCACAACACATCCTATCATGCTTCTAAAACAACATAGCAGAGCAGCATAATATCATGATAACATTTGTCACTACCAACTAGATTTCAATATTGCATAACAACATGTAATATCATTCTAGATCAGATTCATCATAGTTTCTATCTAACATCATGCCAGCAATATAATTAAATCACATAATCAAGAAAATTCCCACGCCATACCAGTCAAAGTAAAATACAACCCCACTCGCCCATCTCCACTCTCAAGCCAAGACTAATCCTCTTCTAGACTCGCCAACCTCAACTCAGTCAAAATTCCCTAAAGAAATCCCAATTCATCCCGATGCTCAAATCTTACCCCTCCTTCCGCCAATCAATACCACACCATCCACCTCTAAGAACCCAACTCCTATCTCTAACTGCACATCCGAGTACCCTCTCGTTCTATGTTCTCAATGCTCTCAAAAGTCATTTCTTACACTCCTCTTACTACCCAAGACATCACAAGCATCACCCAAAAGCTCATCGGAAACCACCAAGTATTGTCTCATGTACATCCCAAAACTCACTTAATCTTACCTCAGTCAACATCCCTCTCTCGCGACTTACCTCATAATATCATCGCTCATCCTAACCGCTTAAATTCTTTCACCACTCTACCAAATGACCTCACCCACAGGTTTAAAGATAAAGGAATCATGGAAATCATCGAACATAAGGTCTACATCATATCAATTTGCATTTATAACATACATCATGGGTTCAACAAGCCTTAATTTTTACCATCATGCTCAAAATTATAGCAAAACACCATATATGAACCTAGTCAATTCAACTTAGCAATTTTCATCATAACCTTATCAGATCACAATTCAGGCTTATCAGCATTTACAGTTCATATTTTACAGGCAAATGAATTCATATCATGCTTAGCAACTTAGAGTATCAACACGTCAAGACTTCATGACACATTAGAACTATAAGGCATCCAATCATATCATCATAGATTACAGACAACCAGGCAACAATCATCACCAAGTCAGCACATCAACACATAAATCTCATTGCTAGGTCAGTGCAATATTGTCATCAACAATTTCAAAGGGGTTAGCAATTCGAACGGAGAACACTCCCGCTTGCAAGTCATATCGTACACAGTAACCGTAATTCTCGATGCGTGCCTGTTTCGCCGACATCATAGATCCTGAGGCCTGTGGGTTATGGGCCCACGCTTCTACTGCGCTGCTCTATCGTTATCCCACCTTTCGTTCTCTTTCCCATGCGATCGCTCGTCCAAGTATCGCAAATGAGTCTAAGTTAGCAGAGATAGGGGAGTGACAAGGACGGGTAACCCAATGTTCCTTTCGGAACTAACATAGACCAAGGCTAAGAACGACAAGACTAAAGACAAGACTTCGACCCGAGAATAGCAACGATGACATTATGGAAGTCTATTAGGTTACAATTGTGACGAGCAAAATGGATTCATCATGGAGCACATCAGTCACATTAATCCACACTACCATGTACCTATCTCAAGTAGAACGGCATGCACATTCATTCCAAAAGACACAATCAAGTCCTACACTGATACATGTGAGACGAGCTAGCAGTTTATTACTCCATGAAAGCAGATATGCCAAGCAATTTCAAGCAAATTATGCGGAATCAGTAATGATCATGCAAGATTCGAAGTCATATGGGATTTAATGAGGATGACATGTATCATGTAAACGATCGAATGTACAAGCATGATACACACACCAACAATTGAGTTCAAACGTATCATGACGAGGTATATCATAGCAAGCAGATTAAGCATCATACGAGATCATATAAGAGCATCATAGTAACTATTTCATCTTAACACCCTGGTCATATAATAGGTCAAGTATGGCACGTAATCATACGACGAGATGCATTTAGAAGGCATAATCTTACATGATACTAACGATACATGATGCGATACAAACGGGGTCATGAGTCATTAAAAGGGGTTCACATAATATTCACGAACATGAGGCATACAAAATGATAACTATCACATTATGGAACATGTACCACATGTAATCATCTAGCGAGTCGTTTTGGGAATCATAAGCCCTACAGGACACTACTGGCACATATCAAATCATGACCATAATCAAGGTAACCCGACTAAATGCATTCTAACATTCATGTGCTATGCGTATGTGAAATCATGGTATAGCGTGGTGTGTGATCATGCGAGGTGCCAAGTCTTACATTCATACAAGCACGAGATGATATTATAGAGCAATAGAGGAAACACTACCGAGTGATAACATGTAAGCATGCTAGAACTAATCATCACGAAAATCAAGTCAATCATCAGGTTCAACATCAATCTAATTTGCATGAGAAAGACATATTAAGGTGATAGAAAGGGGAAATACCACGCTATCAAGAACCTAGTTCAAGAGAGGTTCAGCAATAATGCAGACAAGGTATAGTTCACACGAGTCACAACCAGGGATCCTACATGATACTAAAGGCCCAACATAACATACGATGCACGCATACACCAATCATGACGACATGCAAGAATTCCATTCAATCACATCCCAACAATACAGAAGCATGAGGAAGGTTTTTTTTTTACGATGAATAACACGAGTACAAGTATTGAGCAATATGACTAGAATACGAGAACATGAGTTCAAATCAACACATAACATGATAACGCATGCATTCATCAAGACTCAATTATACCACATAATCTCCATCCAACGCAAGTAAGCACACAACAATTCAAATTGCAAAGCAACCAACGTTAATTAATCTGACGAATACAGAACATATGGGCATACTATAGATTCTTGTCACAAAAGGATAATAAGCATCAAGGCGTCATCAGCTAGCATACTTAAGAGATAATTTACACGCATTCATACGAAGAAGAGTTTATCACACTATCATTGGCCTAACCAAGGAGAAGGCAACTATCATGTAGGTTCATATCATATGGTTCATGCTTCAAATCAACCATACAGGCAATACAATAGGCCAATTGGACATGCTATGACAAGATATAATCATGATGGAAAACAAGGCATAACATGAGTAGCCTTATACTAATATGATCATTTGCAAGGTACATGCGGGAGACTACAAGATTATGTTATGCAATTCAGAGAGAGTTATCATTACAACCGGACAGAGATCCCTAAGGGCAACCATTGACTTTTCCCAACCGACTCATCACCCCTCTTTCCCGTGGGACTCCGGTACGAATCTTGTGGTAGGAAAACACTGGTTAATCATCATAAAAATCAAGAAGGACAACCTCATAAACACCTTACTCTCGACTCAAAATGACATCAAGAACTGCCTTCCAACACTCACTCAAACCACCTTTATATCCATACTAGTTTCCGACACAACGTGTTTACCGACCCGATTCCCCGTGGAAGACACTGACATCTGGGAGGGAGACTCGATAGAACATGGTTGAAGAGGTTGTTTCACACAAGCTGGAATTGACCATATAGAAATAATGGTACTCCCGCTATCCTGTTTCCACAGATCAGTCAGTACACATTTAATTGTTAGGCATACCAATTAGACCTTAGCATATCAAGCACTCAGCATAGAATCAGTTAACAACACTCATAATGACCCTTTGGAGTCTCCCAACCCCTTTGTGAAGAACAAGCTGATATTTTGCCTACCCATTTCCAACTACATCCAATAGGGATGGTCTAACGTCTTTCTACCCACTCGAACCCCATCTGGACGGTTTTCCTCTTTTATTACAAGTCGAGTTCATTACTTAGTCCAATTTCGGTTAGGCATCTTAAGTTCATTTTGCCCCTTTAAAACACTTCCAAATCCTTCGAAATTAATGGGCGGTTTTCCAAAACATACACTCGACCCTTTTGTACCCGAATTGCACAACCTCGGCTCTGATACCATCTTTGTAACGGCCCAGAATTATGATTTCCGGGTTACGCTTCAAGGGATGAAAACCCTTGTTCGGATCTTGCAATCCAGGTACGGGTCGAGGTTTCAAACTCATTTTAAGGTTATTAGAAAGAGGGATTTCAAACCCTAAAAACATCGAAGGGCCGTTGGGTACCCTTAACGTGTCCTAAGACTATGTCGCGGAAACCATTTCAAACGGAAGTAAAGCGGAAGTAAAGTACAGATACAAGTGCCACGGCGGAGCCGGGTCAAAACGGAGTCAAAAGTACAAATCCAAAACAATATAATCAGAGTCTGGTGAAGTCTATAACTCCAGCGCTGACTCTCCGCCGACAAAATGACCCGCGCAATAAGCAAACAGCACCGATAGGATGAACATAAATAATTCCTAAAAAAATTGATTTGGAGCGGGATCAGATCGATGCCCACTTAACTCTGCATCCCAACCATAAGCACACATATACGCTATACCTAATAAAGATGCTCTAATGCAGTACGAAATTCAAACACACTAGCATGCTCCTAGTTCATAATAATGTGCAGAAATACTGTAAAGGGCCCAAGACAATGCCAAGTGGCATATCCCTCTCCTACCTCCACCCCTTCCGACAGGCGGAGACTGGCCAGCTCGTGAATGCATTCATTCATAATCGGGGGGCACGCATGCCTAACCCGCTCCATAATAAAGCCCGCATGCATATCATAATATAAGGAAGTACTCGATTGACTCAGGGTACCCGATGAGGCTGGGCTACCCTATGACCCTAGCAAAGACTTCTAGGACTATCACAGATAACGGCCGTTCTGTTTACAACACATAGAGAAATAGAATGCTCAACGATCAATGCAACCTAGCATGGTACTACATGGCATGCTGATCATGAATGCAACACCTAGTATATCATGCACTTAAAGCAGGGAATAGCTCTATTCAATCTGAGTAAGCTCCGAAGAGACTTACCTGAAGATGCAGAACAGCAATATAACACAAGCAAGGGCCCAATGCAAGTCCAAAGCAATCCAAAAGCAACACACACATATCATCAAGTCATATAACAGAAGCAGTTCCGGCATTTTCTTCCAAAACCTTCACTTTAATGTTTCGCGTAATTTAAACATTTATAAACATTTCCACCATAAAACCATCTTTATAAATCCCATTTATAATCAAACCCGTCAATCACTTTAAAATCCAATTTACAAACACATCTAATAACATACACTAAATAATACGTAAAATATAAGAAATCATCAAATAAATCAATCCATTTTTTTATAACCCAATATCCCAACATAAACTGACCCAAGGAGTAGCCCAGACCCGCCCCACCATAACCTGAATAAGGAGCCCGGATGGAGAGATCCGAACCCGGTAGAAATTAGGCCCAAATTGAGACCCAGCCCATCTCTCATACTCTCCCTCTCTCGAAACTTTAGAGGAACAAAAGAAAGGGGGCCCTCAGGCGCTGATGTGGCAACGCAGTGGGTCCTGCGGCTCATCTTCAACCCAATTCTCAGGCCCCTGTTGGAGACGGAAAGGAAAGGGAAGAAAGAAGGGGCAGCGGCGGCTCCGGCTCACTCTCTCTCCATTGCCAAGCTCACTCCCCCTCTCGAACTCACCTCCCCACCCTCGCTCGACCGCTCCACTCTCTCGCAGCTGCTCGCACTGACCCGCTCTCGCGCTTCCCCCGTCGGAGCTCCTCGCTCGTCGCCGACTCTCTCTCTCCGACCCACTCTCGCTACACTTGCGTCCTACTACTCCCCGGAATCAAGATTTCAGTGGCACTACAAATCCTTAGACTAGGAAAACAAAATCGGAAGGGATGAGACTCACCGAGTGAAATCAAAAGCGAGGCTCGTCGGAGGTCGATGCGGCTTCGCCGGTATCGGAATCGAATGAGGTTGCCTGGGTCGACAATGGAAGGTCAAAAAGGTGGAACCTTTATCGAGTTTAAGAGCGAAATGAGAGGCGGGGGCTTACCATCTTCGAATCTGGAAAACAGGGCTCACAAGAGGGGGAAGGGCTCGACGGAGGTGCTGCCGGCGGCTCTTGGGCTTGAACCTCAGTCGGCTCGTGTTGCTGGTTCCGAAGGAGGAGGAGTGAAGGAGCAAGTTGGATGTGGGCTCTCCTCTCGGCTAAACAGAGCGAGGGAAGGGATGCTGTCGGAAAGAGAAGCAAAGGGGGGGAAAGGGCAGCGCGGTGAAGGTGGTTGTGGTGGCAATGGGGAGAGGAGAAGGGGAAAGTTTGTGTGTTTGGGTTGTTTTGAAACCAAATGAGAATGAAGAGGGGAAAGGTGCGGCCTGCAGTGGCTGGGCATGGGAGGATTTGGTGTTGTTGCAGTGTTCCTGTCGACACAGAAGGGGAAAGTGGAGCTAGATTCTGAGCATTTGGATAAGAAGGAAGGAAGATGACAAAAGGAGTAGAATCACTAATGTGGGAGAAACAATTGGTCTCGTTGATGCACTTCAAAATACCCGGAAATAGACTCTAAAATTCGTTCTCTCAACCTTATTCTGACTCGTTCGACTTTGATTTGTAATTCATTATCGGAATTAAATTAATCTATCTAGGCTCGCAACTCGAAAGCGGAACACAATTTCATATGAAAATCTGTTTTAGAATAATGCCGGAATTGTTTCGAAAGATTTTAATTTCGTTTGAGTAATTTAAAGACGAGTTTTCCTTAAAATATCTGAATTTATATAAATATATATTTTTTCGTCTTAAATCCATTTATATTATTTATTATTTAAAAATCCAGGCCTTTACATGCGACCTTCTCTCTGACGAAATGGATGTCAATCTCGATATGCTTCGTCCGCTGGTGCTGAACCAGGTTGCGGAGCCAGCAGGTCTCAGCCACGGCGTTGGCAACGCCACGATACTCGGCCTCGGCACTCAAGCGGGAGATGGTGGCCTGACGCTTGGAGAACCAAGAGACCAGATTATCGCCAAGATACACTGCGAAACCAGATGTGGAGCGGCGAGTTTCAGGACAACTCACCCAGTCCGCATCGGAATATGCGGTAAGGGATTCAAAACGGCTGCGACCGAGATGCAATCCCATGTCAGAAGTGCCCTTGATGTACCGGATGATCCTCTTGAGCGCCTGAAGATGATGCTCGCAGGGATCATGCATGTATAAGCAGATTTGCTGGACGGCGAACACGATGTCTGGCCTAGTGAACGTTAGATACTGTAGGGCACCGGCCAGGTTGCGGTAGGCTGTAGGATCCTCAACCTTAGGACCGGAGGCAGCATCGAGCATGGACTTGCAGTCGACAGGAGTGGTGGCGGGCTTACAACTCGTCATTTCGGCTTTGTCGATGATCTCGAGGGCATACTTCTACTGATGAAGAAACAACGCAGTAGGAGTACGAGTCACAGAGATGTCGAGGAAGTAGCTCAGAGAACCTAGATCAGTCATGGAAAACTCTGAACGCAGCAGGTCCATCAGCCTCGACAGAAGGGAAGTAGAGAAAGCTGTGAGCACAATGTCATCGACATATAGGAGAAGATAGACAGTGTCAGACCCCGAGTGGAACACAAAGAGGGAGTGATTAGACTGACTGCCCTGAAATCCAATGCCGGTGAGGTATAATGCGAATCGCTGGTACCAGGAACGAGGCGCCTATTTGAGCCCGTAGAGAGACTTCCGGAGAAGGCAGACGTGGGATGGGCAGGAGCGATCATAGAAGCCTGGTGGCTGATGCATATAGACAGTCTCTTGAAGGTTGCCGTGAAGGAATGCATTCTTGACGTCCAGCTGGTGGATGGGCCAGTCCTTGGTGAGGGCGATACTCAAAACTGTGCGGATGCTAGCCGGTTTAACGACCGGGCTGAAAGTCTCGTCACAATCAACCCCAACCTCTTGAGACTTGCCATTGACCACTAGGCGAGCCTTGTGACACTCAAGAGTCCCGTCAGACCTGTACTTATGTTTGAACAACCACATGCAGTTAATGATATTTGTGTCCCGAGGCCGCGGAACGAGGTCCCACGTGCCGTTTTTAATTAAAGCACTAAACTCATCCATCATGTTTGCGTGCCTGTTCGGGTCCTGTAAGGCCTTGTGGGGTGATTTGGGTAAAGGGGATATGTCTGGGGACGGGGTGAGAAGGTTGTATTTGGGGTTAGGTTTAAAGATCCCGGACTGGGACCGGGTCTTCATGGATTGGGCGGGGGGTGCAAGCGGAGGCAGGGGGTTAAGTGAGGCCGCTTGCGGAGGGGATGGGGGGGGGGGGGGGGGGTAAGGCTGCTGGGGCTGCGTCGGGCGCCGCCAGGGGGTGGTTGCCCGCAGCATGGGGTGCTGCGGCCGTGGCATATCAATAGCTGCGGGGGGCTGCTACGGGCGCCGCTAGGGAGGGTTGGGCGCGGCCTGGGGTGCTGCGAGCGCATCAAGGTGTTGCGGCCGCGACACATCAATTTCGGCAGGGGGGTTCTGGTGTGCAGGTGGTGGCCCGGACGCGGCCTGTTGAAACAGGTAGCGCATGAGGAGTGGGAATGCGTCAGAATCGGGTGGTGCAGGGGGGTTGGGAACAACCGCACGAGGTAGGTGGTGAGGCGAATGGGAAGGTTGCTCGTCGAAAATCACATGACGCGAAGTGACAACCCGATTGGTATCCAAGCGAAGACAACGGTAGCCCCGATGGTGTGGGGAGATACTCAAGAAGACACATTTGGTGGATCGTGGGGAGAGCTTGTGAGGGGCGGTGGCACTCATGTTGGGGAAATAGAGACATCCAAACACTCTAATGTGATTGTAGGAAGGGTAGAGCTTGTAGAGTGCCAATGTTGGGATGGAGTTGCCAATTGCTTTGGAGGGGAGTATATTGTGGAGATTGGTGGCCATGTGAAGTGCCTCGACCCAAAAGGAGAGGGGGAGAGAGGCGTGATGTAGGAGGGTTTGAGTTTTGTCATTGAGGGTGCGGAGGATGCGTTCCGCTTTGCCATTTTGTGGAGAGCTTTGAGGACAAGAGAAGCGGAGGGCTATCCCCTGTTGTTGACAAAAGGAGCGGACGACAGTGTTGTCAAACTCGCCTTCCATGTCGCACTAAATAGACTTGACAGGCAAATTGAATTGAGTGCGGACAAATGTGTGAAAATTGATAATATGACTCTGTGTTTTCGATTTGTGGCGTAGGGGAAAGACCCAAAGAAAATTGGTAAAATCATCTAGGACAACCAAATAATATCGAAAACCACTAGCATTCGAAATAGGAGATGTCCACAAATCACAATGTATAATATCAAATGGTGCAAAAGTAAGTGTATGAGAAATGCTAAACGGGAGACGCTTGCTCTTGGAGATTTCACAGGAAGTGCAAACGCCAGAGGCTTTATTACAAGAAATTAAATTGCTAGAGCAGAGACATTGAAGCACGTGGTCGCCAGGGTGACCAAGACGAGCGTTCCACAAGTGAGAACCAAGGGTGACGAAGGCGGGGAGTGCAGTGGGGGACGACTGTCGAGCAGCGGTGATAGGGTAGAGATCTCGAGAACTATTGCACCCTATAATTGGGGTCCTCGTACGAAGATCCTTCACAAGAAAACCAAACGGGTCAAATTGGACAACCACGTGATTATCGGTGGTAAATTGACGAACAGAATTGAGGTTTTTAACAAGGTCAGGGGCAAGTAGGATATTGTTGAGGCAAAGGGAATGGCCATTGGGGAGGGTTGTGTGACCCAAACCGATAATAGGAAGAGATTCGCCGTTTCCGACATAGACAGACGGTAAAGTGCTAGAATTAAAAAACAGTTTGTAGGTTACCTGGTGCGTTCATCATGTGAGAGGAGGCCCCGATATCCATATACCAGTTGTCGTCCGGCTGCTGAAGTCCAATGGAGGAGAAGACAGCAAAGAGATTGGTGTGCGTAGGGGTTGACGGGTGCTGCTGAGAGGCGTACAACGACGGGGAGGGGGCCGACCGCTGTGGTTGACGCTTTGGAAAGACCAAGTCAGGCGGAGGGTAGCCTTCCCATGTCGGATAGGGGTAGGGAGGCGGATTGACAGTCCAAGATTGTGGTTGCTGCAGGTACCAGTTGCTTGGCGGCGCCCGCGGCATGTTGTTGTGGCCATGACCGCGACGCCCGCCGCTGTTGTTGTTTCCGCCTCTTTCGCGGCCTCCGCGCTGGTGGGGTGGTCTGGCCTGGGTTTTGGGGTTAGGGTCCGGTCTGGATTGGGTTTGGGGGACATGATCCGGAGCTAAGAAATCCTTGTAGGACACAAGGACCTAGGAAGTAGGGGTGTGCAGAAAAACTCGAAACCGAAAACACGACACGAAAAAACCCGGAACCGAAAAAACACGACACGATAATGACACGAACCGAAAAAACCTTGTTGTTAATGGTTCGTGTTCGGTTCGGCAATATCACATTGTCGGATACCCGACACGAACCGTTTAAATTTTTTATTTTTAGATCTGCTGGTATAATACTTGTATAAAAAGTATCCCCTGAGTAACAGAAAGCTCTACTAGCACAGTTGGCATACGGGATGCGGCAAGACTGGGTAATAACCCAACAGATCCGAGTTTGAACCTTGCCTGCTGCATATTTTTTATTCCCAATTTCCACACAGTACACAATAGCCCTCTCTTAAATGTATGGATCAATGTATGGATTTATTTTATGTATAGTGTGAACTTTATGTAATTGTATTTATGTTATTTTATTGTATTGTATGCACAAAATTACACAAACACAACACACACCCACTGCATTACATACACAATTACATTTACAGTAGGTGGCTAGGTGCTCAAACTCCTGTACACCAAGAAGAAGAATATAGTTTGGCATATTTCTGTACAAGTGTACATGACAGTACACTGTACATCAAGCCGGAAAAAAAGAGAAGGAAAAGGCCTTTACCGTGTCGGATCGGATAACACGGGTATCCGACACGGAACCGGATACCTTAACCGTGCCGGATACCCGGTTCCTGGCGGTTCGTGTACGGTTCGGCATATTGCTCTTAAACGGTTCCGGGTATCTGACACGATTAACCGTGTCGTGTCGGATACCCGGTAACACACACCCCTACTGGGAAGGACCCTGAGGGCGGCCCTGACGGCTTTCCTCCCCGGAGAGCATGCTGCGAGCCACCATGAATTTCGGCAGTGGCGAGGTGTTACTGATCATGCCACCGACGACATCAAATTTGGTGGAGATTCCATTGATGAGTTGAAGGACAAGGCGCTCTTCGCTGACCTTGTGTCCGACGTCGCCAAGTTGGTCGGTTATGGCTTTGATGGCGAGACAGTAGTCGGAGACGGTAGAGAAGCTCTCCTGACGGGTGTTGATGAATTTTCCCTCAAGATCCGCTGCTCTAGCGGATTGATTGTCATGAAAGAGGCCTTTGATGTGGAGCCAGACATCGCGAGCGGTGGAGTTGGGTTGGAGGACGGTAATCAGGACATCCTCGGATATGGTGGCATAGATCCATCCAAGAATGATGGAGTCAAGGCGGTTCCAAAGGGGCTCGGGGACATCATCCGGACGGCTAGAGCCATCGATGTGAGCAATGATATCGTCGCCATTACAGGCGGTGTTGAAAAGTTCCGCCCATTTGTGGTATTGGACATTTTTTGAGATCTAGGGTTAGGGGAATTTAGTTTTTTATGTTAGTGGCGGATTGGGCGGAGTGAAAGGGGTGTTGCGGCTGCGGTGGGGGGTTAGGGTTGAGTGGATTGGGTGGAAGGGGGTTATCCTCGACGGTAGACATCGGAGAGGGTCGGGGGTGGCGGTGGAAAAGAGATGCGGGGAGAAGGAGGTAGCGGTGGCGGCTGTGGGGAGCGGCAACGACTTAGGGGTCGGCAACGGCTCGGAGCGTTGTCGGCTTGAGGCGGCGGCGATGTGTGTGCGGCGGCGGCTAGGGGATTGTAGCGGTGAAACGAAAAATTAGGGTTTCACAAGAAAGCTGTGATACCATGTAAGTGTTTGGATAACTGAGTCCTCACCAGATCTCAGAGTCCTACTCCTATATATATATATCAATGGGTGAAAACCCTGAAGGTACAATCGTAACTGTATGTGATATGGATAAGTATAAATAATATATTGCTAATAATTAATTGATTTGGGAGAAAGAGGGAAAAATTTATTGATCCACCCTTTCTTTTTTGGTAGGATCCACCATTTTTGGGAGGGAGAGGAGAAAAGTTTTGGGAGAAAGAGAAGAAAAACATTAATTCATTTGGGAGAGAGGGAAAAAATTTGTATTTATTATATTATATAATTAATGTAGAAATTTTTATATAATAGAGAAGCTGTTTGAGTTTGAGTGTAAATTTTTTAGAGATTTTGATATTTTTATCTCTACTTTAGAGAATTTTTACAAAATCTATTGGGCTTGCTCTAAGTAACGGACCAAGAAAAAATTTTGGATTTTTTTGGTAACCGTCCAAAATAAGGGGGTTGTTTTGCAAAATGTCCATTTTCATAGTGGCTTTTGCAAAATGTCCTAAATTGACATTTTTACCCCTAGCTTCAATACCCTTCTTTTTCCTATTGCTGAACGCCAATTTCTTCTGAGTCACGGAACGACGAGGAGGAACACCAGTTTTTTCACCAGGCCTCCCCGATCTCCCTGATTTCGAAGATTTCGATCTCGATCTGAAGCAGCAACGCCAATTTCTTCATCAGGCATCGTCGATTTCGCCATCAGTCTTCAAACCTGAACGAATTTGTGCTCGGCTATAGCACTGTAATCCCGAATTCAGATTTCAAATGAGGTAAATATCGAATTTGTGCTCTTTTGTTGTTTGATACGTGAATATTGTCATTCATTTTGATCTTAGTTGATGATTTTCATCTCAGTAGCAAATTTGGTGATTTTTGTACTATAACCCCGAATTCTGTTTTTGATACATGTGTTTGAATTACAACGGATTCCTGTCATCACAGTAGCTAAATCCAATTTGATTATGATAGATGTGTTTGAATAAAATTGGATGCCTGTCATCACAATATCTAACTTTGATTTTGATCTCAGTTTGAATAAACTGGATGCCTGTCATCACATTAGCTAATTGCAATTTGATTATGATAGCCGTGTTTGAATAAAATTGGATGCCTCTCATCACAATATCTGAGTTTGATTTTGATCTCAGTTTGAATGAAATTGGATGCCTGTCATCGAAGTATCTGAGTTTGATTTTGGTCTCAGTTTGAATAAAATTGGATGCATGTCATCACAATAGCTAATTGCAATTTGATTATGATAGCTGTGTTTGAATAAAATTGGATGCCTGTCATCACAATATCTAACTTTGATTTTGATCTCAGTTTGAATAAAATTGGATGCATGTCATCACATTAGCTAATTGCAAGTTGATTGTGATAGCTGTGTTTGAATGAAATTGGATGCCTGTCATCACATTATCTCAGTTTGATTTTGGTCTCAGTTTGAATAAAATTGGATGCCTGTCATCACAGTATCTGAGTTTGATTTTGATCTCAGTTTGAATAAAATTGGATGTCTGTTATCACAATAGCTAATTGCAATTTGATTATGATAGCCGTGTTTGAATAAAATTGGATGCCTGTCATCATAGTACCTCAGTTTGATTCAAATTGTTCCATCAGAATATATATGTATTAAACTTAAGAGATGTCACCAGGGAACAACTATAATGGATGTCAATCCGCTAACAGTAAAATTTGGAGGAGAATGGAAAATGGAAGAAGATGATTTAGTGTTTGTTGGGGATGTGTCATCAAAAGTAAAATTTAGATAAGTAAATGTATTTATGAATTTCAAAGCTACATTGTCCCAACTACAGAAACGTATGTGATAAACTAAACAAATGCCCATTGCTTGGCGAAGAGATCAGCTGCAATCCTCTCACGATAGGCCTAAACATAGTCGTCATTGATAAGATCCATGTCACCATCAAATACAAGGTGCTCAATGTGCTTTATGGTGTAAACCCCACACCTACCCCTACATAATAAACACACAAAGAAAAAGTGAGCAGATGTAATCTAATGAAACAGAAAATAAATAAATAAAAAGAATAAAAAGATGGTAAACAGAAGGTACCCTTTTTCATTTTGCTTCAAACCCGATACTCTCTCAGCAACAAAGGGAATGTCATCAACATCAGGAAACACACCACTCTTCATCATTAGAATAGGAAGCATTTAGCAAGTCTGAGCAAGCTTCCGAGCTATAACTTCCTCTTTGTAGTAATTACACTGGCAGTCATACACAATAATGTGCTTCGAATCCAACTGAATCTCACGTGCAACCCAATGCTTGTTATCAATATTAAAAGGGGTGTAGACCTTCTTGACACCTTCCCAAGGCTTCCCACAAGGAGGAGAGAGACCAATGACATTAAATCAGGATCGTACGCCCCAATCTTGGTAATAAAAATGGTGTCTAATATAAGACTGCTTGAATGTTGATCATGAAAGTCGTGAAGGCGCTTTCTCAAATGATAAAGTGATTCATCGATATGCTGTGAAAAGAAAAAGAATAATTCTTAACTGTAACCACACTACTGTCACCAACTGTAATCAACAAGAAAAACACATGTACATAGGACCAAATAACACAAAATATGAACTTACAACATCAAGAAGCCAGCTGCCCTTCCTCACCAACTCAGTGAAAAACGACTTGTTCATGTCAGCATTAAACCCATAAATCATCCCATCACGCCTACAAAAACACAAAAAATATAAAAATAAAACCAAAGATAAATAAAATTATAATAGGAAGTAGAAATATAAAAAAGAGAAGATAGATAAAAAAAAAACAGATAATTACCCAAGAGATCTAAAGCGAGTATAAAAATCAGTACGAGCCTCTTTGGTTAGAAAAGAGTTAATCGGTTCTTTTGGAAGGCGAGGCTTCTTTGGTTTACACGGATTTGTATAAGGAGTATGGACTACAGGGGCAGTTTTTCCAACCATATGGGAACGCCGTAACGGAACCTCTTCTTCTTCATCTGACGGTACGAGCTGCATAAAATTAGTGATGTTATGAAGTAGACTCTCTGTAGCAGAAACATTAACATCAGCAGCAACACTTTCATCATTCACATCAGATGAATAACCAAGAATGACACCAACACCAGAACTGTCTTCAACTGCATCATTTGAAGCACCAACATCAGTATCATCATTAACAATGTCACCAGCCACCTCTTTTGCCACACCACTGTCTTTATTGAACTCAAGTGAAGAAAGAACAACAGTAGGAGCAACAATGTCACCAGAACCAGAACTGTCATTAATTTCATCAGTCGAAACAACAACAACAGTATCAGCTCCAACACTGTGACCAGGCACATCTTTTGGCACATTAATATCAGCAATCCACTCTTGTGAAGAAAGAACAACTTTAAGAGCAACAGAAAGAGCAATATTGGTGTAATCTGATAGAATAACTACAGTGGGAGCAACACTAGAATCATCGGTTCCATCTGTTGAGATAATGACTAAAGTAGGAGTAACAAAGCCACTGTCATTAATTTCATCAGTAGAAGCAGGAGGGGAAGCTTCAATTCCACCATGTGACACAACAGTTGGAAGCACACCACTGTCAGCAGGAACACCACTGAGATTAACCTTATCATCTGAAACACCCACTACACTTGAGACAAACACATCAAGAACAGGAACATCAATGTCACCAGCTTTAGCCAGAGAAGCAAGGACTTCAGCAGTAGCAATAACACTGTCATCAGCAATCTTATCAGGGGAAGGGAGTACCATGTCATCAGCAAAAGGAAGAACACTGTAATCAGCTTTCTCCAGTGACTCCAGATCTGTCCCATTAGTAGTGCAATCAACATCACCATCTATTGAAGTTGACGCATTATTGATGGACGAACACAATAATCTGCAGGGTCAGACTCGTTGGAAGTATCGTTGTCATCCGTTTCATTTAAACAGCTAAAAGAATACCCATGCTGAGAAATCTGAGAGCAGTTCTCCCTAATCCCAGCCATTTTAGGCTTGAGAGATGCATCCAATTCTTCACGAAACTTTTTTAGAGCGGCTTCACCGTCATCATTAGAACGATGAGATTCTAGTGAAGCAATTCTCTGCTCAAGTCCAATGATCTTAGAAACATACTCCTTCAACTTGATTCAATCTTGTCAAAGGATGCCCTAAAATATTTGATAATTCCTTCAATAAATTCAGCTTTTCCAAACAAATCTTTAGCCCAACCAGGAAGATCATCACATGCAGGAATAGAAGAGGAAGGCAAATCAGGAGCAGACTCAGACTTAGGGGCACTAAACTTATCACCTGTAGGAGGAACAGGTCTAGGTAGCTTAAACTTGGATTTCTTTGGCTTGTCTGCATGAGCTGGAACTTTGTCAACCTTCTTTGCTTTTTTCTTTACTCTTAGAGGGAGATTGGCTCTTTGAAGATTGCCGAGATGGCATCACTCGTTGCTTCTTCTTCATAGGCTGATCAACAGCAACATAGCTTCTCAACTCTCTCTTCTTTACCACAGGAGCATCACTGCGCTTGGACCGTGTAACCACTGCTTGCTTGAGAGGAACAGGACTGGAAGCAGTGCGCGTGGACCGTGTCACACCTGCCTTCTTGAGAGGGACAAGACTCTCAAAGTCAGACGTGGCATCAGTGGCAATTAACTTCTTTTTCCCCAATGGTGACTTTCTGACTAAGTCCTTCTTTCGAGTAGGAAGTTTAAGAGAAGGGAGAGTAGCATCAACTCCACCATGAAATATGAGACCTCCTGATTGCCTAATAACATGAGCTTCAAGACGTAACTTTCTAGCAGATACTACATCACTGTCATCAGTACCCAACCCCACGAAAGAAGAAACAAATGAATCAATGGCGTCATCAGAGACTTCATCAGAAAACGAGAGTTGAAGGCCATTCATAAACTCGGCATAAATAGGATAGACAGTAACACCCTAGCAAGAGAACAAGAAACAACAATACACAATGACAGTTAGGAAATGGAACAATGAACTGATATAAAAATAATAAAACACAAGAAGAAAAAGGATGCTTACCAAATCTTTTGAAAAACATTCAGCACACTTGTCATAATTAATGCAGAAATCAACATTTTCACTATACCAAACAATAGAGGCAGGTAATCCTTCACAAAATGCAAAGTTACAACATGTCATCGAAGCAATTTGAGGAATTGCTTCTAAAATCCAAACCTGAGATCAAAACAACAATAAGGACAAAAATTAGAATAAAAGAACAATAATATAAAAATAATAGGCATACACAATAAAAATTGGAACTTAAAAGTAAGTAGAAGGGAACTACCTGAAATGCCAAGGGATAACCGAAAACATTGTAGCCAAACCTCTCACCTCTTTTGGCTTGTTCTGATCGCATGCCTTTCTTCAAAAAAGACAATGTTTCCAAATAGACAAGACGTCCAAAAGGATACAACGATAATCTGACCAAATCAGAAACAAGATCAACATACTGTTGACGGACATTATAGTTTTTCCTCTGGGGGAGCAAAACACCCTCAATCAGTAATAGGTATGCTAAGGATAGTTTCTTCCGAGACACCTTTGGTTCCTTTTTAAAAATTGCAATAAGACCATCCAAACTGCACTCAGAAACACCAAAAAACTCCTCCATATCAACTTGAGGAGAGGTAGACTTATCAGAACCATTATCTTCACAAACCAACCCGGTTATACAACAAAACTCAGCAAGCGAGAACATTAACAAATGTCGTCCAACTTTAAACCACATTTCATTCTTTTTCTTAGTCTCCACTTCATGTAGCAGCATTTGATGGACAAGTTGAGAATAGAAATACAGGCGATCACCAGCACGCACAATTGACCCAAAACAGCCATCAATGAGGGCAACCCAATCAGATGAAGACAACCCCTCCCGAATGATATCAATAACAGCAGGCTTTGAGTATACATTAAGATGTGCATGAAAACGCTTCTTCTCAGGGATAATGAACTTAAATCCAGCAGAATCAAGCGGAAATGATGTCTCCAAAGGAGAAGGTTCACTAAATAGCACAATATCTTTACCTGAACAACATATCAAATTCAAACTTAAATAAATAAAAATGAAATGTCACCATATGGAAGATAATGTCATCATAAGAGAAACATACCAGACTGTAACTAAAGAGATAAACTACTACCACCAAACATGAGAATTATCAAATACATAAATATACAAAAGTGAAAGAACAAGGGCATAAAACAGACTGTAATCAAACAGATAAACTACTGTCATCAATCATAAGAAATATATCAAATACATAAATACACAAAAAACAAAGAACAAGGGCATCCTAAAAAACAGTGTAAAGAATCCTGTCATCACAAGGACATGTGGTGTACAGTATGGTTTAGGGTTTAGGGTTGAGTCTTTAGGGTTTAGGGCCAATGCCCTAAACCCTAAATCCTCAACCCTAAACCCTAAAATGTTATGTACAGTACTTCATTAAGAAATGAGGGGTGTCTCCACACGTAAAGGTGTCACCAAAAGGACAACCCTATGACAAGGGAATCAAATACCCTAAAGGGGCTAATGCTAAGCAAATACTCTGTCAGTAGGAGTAATGGTGTCACCAAAAGGACAACCCTATGACAAGGGAATCAAATACCCTAAAGGGGCTAATGCTAAGCAAATACTCTGTCAGCAGGAGTAGTGGTGTCATCAAAATTAATTGTGTCACCAAACGGATACCCCTAGGACATGGGAAGCAACACCCCTAGGGGATAATCCTAAGCAAAGATACATGTGTGGTGTAAAGAATCCTGTCATCACAAGGACATGTGGTGTACAGTATGGTTTAGGGTTTAGGGTTGAGGATTTAGGGTTTAGGGCCTGTTATGTACAGTACTTCATTAAGAGATGAGGGGTGTCAGCAGGAGTAATGCTGTCACCAAAAGGACAACCCTATGACAAGGGAATCAAATACCCTAAAGGGGCTAATGCTAAGTAAATACTCTGTCAGCAGGAGTAATGGTGTCATCAAAATTAATTGTGTCACCAAATGGATACCCCTAGGATAAGGGAAGCAACAACCCTAAGGGGCTAATGCTAAGCAAAGATACATGTGTGGTGGAAAAGAATCATGTAACCAAAAAGAATGGAGTCACCAAATGGATACCCCTAGGACAAGGGAAGCAACAACCCTAAAGGAGCTAATGCTAAGCAAAGCTTAATGTGGTGTAAAACATTAAAATAGTGGGAATATATGGTGTCGCTAAAAGGATAATTCTAAGCAATGAGTGGTCTCCCACTATGAATGGACATAGAACAGATTGTAACCAAACATATAAACTACTGTCACCACGCATGAGGAATAGATGAAATACATAAATACTAAATTCAAAACAAAATCAGTCCAAGGAAGAAATAATGCATCATATCACAAACTCAGAAATCTTATAGAAAACACAAGAATCACAAAACAGACAGAACAATGGCTTACAACATCCTGGAACCAAAAAGGGAAACTACTGTCACCATGCATGTAAAATTGATCAAACAACTGTGCATAAATGCTAAATTTGAAACGAAATTAGTTCAACAAACAAACAATGCATCATATCACAAACTCATAACCCTTACATACAAATAAAAGCAAAACACAAACCCTAACCGTTGCTTAACATGATAAAATCACAAAAACAAAACCAAATTAAACAACAAACTGACGACAACCAGAGAAGAACATGCAGGAAATGGAAGAAGATGTCCAAATGCAAACAGAAATTGCAAAACCCTAAACAGAAACCGATTTCATTTGAAATGACAGTGAGCAGTACCTGATGACGACGCCATTAGAAGCACATAGAGCGACACGAAAACAGAATGGGAGATGAAAGCAGCAGAGCAACCGGCGAAAATCAGAGAAACGGAGGAAGGAAAACCGACGAGGAGTGAAACGGCGTGGAATCGTCTGGAAGAGAGACAACGGTTTCGTGCGGATCGAGAGCCGGAGAGAGAGAACGGGAATGATGATGGAACCACCTGCAACTGACAATGGTTAAAATATAAGGGCAGGGGTATTATGGGGTTTTAAAAAATATTTAGGACATTTAGCAAAAAATCTTTTTAATTGGACATTTTGCAAAAGGAGGTTGATAAAATGGACATTTGGCTAAATTATTTCAAAAATTTTAGGGCGCTGAAATGAATAATTTTGTTTTTTTTTAGCATTTATATATGAATTTTTTGCTTGTTTAGATATGTTATGAAAAACCTTAAATTTGTGTTTAAATAATTATTTTTAGTTGAAAAAAATTAAGAAAAACAAAAACTATCAAAAAATGAGAATTTGTTATTTCTACATATTAAAAAAATTTGTTTAAATATATTGAAAAAAATCTTAAATTTGATATTTAATTAAGCAGTTTTAGTATAATGAAACTAAGAGGAAAAAAATTATTAAAAAGTGAGGTTAAAAGAGTTTGAACCCGGTCTCAAGACAGTAAGCTCATAAAAATTGTTTTTTTGATTCTTAACTCTTTTTAAACTTTTTTATTCTTAAAATTAGTAAAAAATTGTTTAAAAAACATTAAAAGAAAATATCGATTTTTCTTTCGGAGTAGACGGGCTAAGTTGGCTAACGTCACCCCAAGCCCCCTAGGTTCGCCAATGTCTACTAACGTCTTCTGTAACGCTAGCTTGTAGAAAATAAACGCGAGTTGAATTGTTTGAAAACAATGGACATTTTGTAGGGGTGGGCACGGGACGGGACGGGACGGGATTGGACCGGGACGGGACTCGTCCCGCGAAATTTTTTCGGGACGGGATCGGGACGGGATCGGGACGGGATGGTGTCTGGACGGGACGGGATCGGGACGGGACGGGCCTTGTCCCGCATATAAAAATAATAAAATATTATATAAATTTGCAAAGTGAAAAATGATTTCATAATTCATTATTTAGTATAATATGTTGAATACGGTATTATTCTCAACTATATTATTCAATAATAATATTAATATTAATATTAATATTAATATTAATATTAATATTATAATACTATTATTAATTCATACAATGATTGTATAATTAATTATAATGTTCAACATATTTGGCTACATTATCTTACTAGATCAAGACGGAAAGGAATTGAGACGAGATTTACCAATATTGTCTAATTATCGATTGATAGTTAGGAAGAATACCGTATTTAATTAGCTATTTGCCTCTTGTAACTCTAAATGGGCGGGATGTGTGTGTCGATCTGATGGGATCCTCTCCATTGACTCAGTCTGGAATTTCTGACTTTATGCCTGGTCGTGCTGTTGTTGATGATGCTCGACGTAAGTGTGTCAAGTATCGAGATTTGTGTACGGCGGCTGGTTATGGTTTCCTACCCTTCTCATTCTCTTCATTGGGGGAGTTGGATACAGATGCGGTTGCATTGCTGAAGCGGATTCAGAAATTCTCGGTATCTCAGGATGCTGGGGCTCGTGCTGCACGTTATATTTTTACTTGACTTGGCTTTGTTATCGCTAAAGGAGTGGGTGCCCAGATACTATCTCGGTTGCCCACTAATTTCTTGTAATCTGTTATTATTATTATAATAATAATAATAATAATAATAATAATAATAATAATAATAATAATAAAATAATAATAATAAAAAAAATCCCACGTTATAATTAAAAAAAAAAAATATTACTTATTTTTATTGTTATTATTATAAAATAATTATACTTTACAAGAAAAAAATATAATATGATATAATAATAATAATATAATAATAATTTTATTATAAATTAATATTATTATTAAATTATCATATTATATAATAATAATAATATTATTATTATTATAAATTGAAAATTATTATTATAGTTATAAATAATATTTGCTCAAAATAATAATACTAATAATATATTATTATTATTCTATAATATTATAATATTATTATTATTATCAAAATTATTATTATTATTATTATTATTATTATTATATGCGGGATGGGACGGGATTTGCCGGATCCCACCGGGATCGTCCCGCGTTTCGTCCCGCGTAATTTTTGCGGGACGGGATCGGGACGGGATTCGCTGTTTTGTCCTAAATCCCACCGGGATCGGGACGGGATCGGGACGAGATCGGGACGGGACCGGGACGGGATCGGAATTTGCGGGATTTGTGCCCACCCCTACATTTATGGTTGAATAGAAATTTAACAAAAGTAATAAAATTGGATTTATTATGATTTGAAAAAAAAATAGTAAACAAATTAAGAAAGAGGGGCCGGGTTGACTTGGCCCATATATGTCTCTATATCTATTATTCATTAGGGGTGGGCATAAATCACGCAAATCCCGGTCTCGTCTCAGGCCCGTCCCGGTCCCGTCCCGCAAAATTTATGCGGGACGGGACGCGGGACGATCCGGCGGAGTCCCGCAAATCCCGTCCCGCACACATAATAATAATAATAATAATAATAATAATAATAATAATAATAATAATGTAATACTCCGTACTATACTACTGTATATATTTATATATAATATTAGGATATAGAAATATATATATATATATATATATATATATATATATATATATATATATATATATATATATATATATATATATATATATATATATATATATATATATACACACACACACAACTTAAAATAAAATAAAAACAGTATTTTGAATAACAACAGTAACTCAAAATAATGTAATACTATATATAAATATATATATAATATTAGGTTTGCGGGTACCCGCGGATGGGCTTGGACACCACTTCCAACCCGTTAAGCGGGCTTAGCCCGGCTCGCGCCGCAACAACGGGACAATACCCGTCCCGTTTGATATGAAAAATTATACATATATATTTATTACGCATTTGAGAATCGCAATATATACATGAAAATTTTGAGTTTTTTTATAATTATTTTATTTGAGGGACAAGGCCCGTCCCGTCCCGATCCCAGTCCTGTCCCGCAAAAAATATGCGGGACGACCTCCGTCCCGTCCCGTCCCGTCCCGCGCCCACTCCTAATATTCATAGATATGGAGATAATATGTTAAATTAAAAAAAATTAATGTTTGGGATTAAAAGAAAATTTTAAAGAGAAAAATTATTGGTTTGTAATATGATTGGGTGCAAATACTTATAGAACAAACGAATATGAAAAAAAGGAGAATATTAATGTATCCGGAAAAAAAACGATTGATTTCTATCAATAAATTTTAATATAAAAAGATTGCCAACATATATGAACAATTATATTATATCAAACGAATAATTATGATATTATCAATGAATAATTAGCTAGTTTATTCACACTTCTTTACGTAAATTCGTTATTGCCCCTTCAACTTTATATAATCGAACACATACGCCCCTAAATTTTAGCGCACTCGTTCCACTTGAACATACTTTTTTGGGGTATTTGCAAAACTAACCTAAAAACTCAGTTGAGTTCCAGAGGAGAAGAAGAGACGGACATCAAATAGGCCACACAACCCGAAAATGGATATATTGGTTGTAGTTAGAGGGGGAAATTGGGGGAATTGGGGGATTGACAAAATTGGAGGAATTGGGGATTTTGGGGGAATTGGGGAAATCGGGAAACAGCTATGTGGAATACGAAATAACAAGAGTAGGGCGACTTGTATATGTTTAATCTTGCGATACCTTTGAACATTTAATGGATTTGCCGACACTTTGATTTCTGTCATGTTTGTAGTAGTCACATGTCATGTTTATAACTCAACCTGTCATGTTTGTAGTAGTCAGGCGAGGTATGGTTTGCGTAGTGTTGATCAACGAAATTTCGTATTGTCGATGCGCGACTGACATTTTCACCCCATTGTGCAGGCCATTTATGCTGCAAAATTGGAGAGAGAAAGAAAAGCAACATGACATTTATTGCCCATCACTATCACCCATCTAAAACCCTTTCTCTCTGTGCCTCTCTCCATTGAAGAGCTTTTTTATTCTTTGATTTCTGTCTTCTATCTCTCTACCTTCAAGGGTGACAGGATCTCCATGGGAGCTCGAATGGTGTGAATCGTCGTCGGAGCACCGCTTTGGTGTCTTCGTCCTTCACCTTAATGTTTTCCTGGTTCTAGTGTGGACCTCCCCCCTAAACCCATGCGGTAAAAAGAGAGAGGATAGAGGGGATAAGACAGAGACAAAGATAGAGGGGGGAAGAGTGAAGGTAAGGGGGAATTAATATAATTTGAATTAAATCTTAAGTTTCAGAGAAAAACCATCGAACCATTAATATAATTTGAATTAAATCTTAAGTTTAAGAGAAGAACCATCGAAGGAGAAGCAAGTGATCGAGCTGGGGTTTATTTGCAGTTTGACGTGTAAGCAGTTATTTTTAACTGGACACCAAAAGCAAAACGACATGCCATCTATTGGAACCGACTGGACAAGAGTTATCGGAGAAACAAATTCACCATCGACTTCGGATAGAAAATGGGTAAGTTTGCTTTCAATAAAAAAAATCAGAGAGAGAGAGAGAGAGAGAGAGAGAGAGAGAGAGAGAGAGAGAGGTGAAAAAGAAAAGTAAAGTTGGAGATGAGAGAGAGAGAGATTAGTGAGGATAAGACAGAGAGAGAAAAGTAAAAGAAAGTCTGCATTGGAGAAAGAAAGCCTGCAGAGGAGAGAGAGAGATAGAGAGAGAGAGTATGTGAAAAAAGAAAAGTAAAGTTGCAGAGGAGAGAGAAAGATCAGTGGGGATAGGACAAAGAGAGATGGAAGGGTCATCTCTCCTCTACAACTTTAATGTTGTTGTTTCACTTCGAAGAAGAAGCAATTGGGTGTGGGTTTATTTGCAGGTTGACATGTAAGCAGTTAGTTTTCACTGGACACCCAAAGCAAAACGATATGACACATATTGGAATTGACTGGACATGAGTTATTTGATAAACAAATTCACCATCGACTTCAGATAGAAAATGGGTAAATATGCTTCAGATTTGAGGGAGACACCTCTCGCATAACCTTTATCGAAAGCAAACTTGCCTATTTTCTATCCGAAGTCGATGGAGAATCTTTTTCTCCGATAAATCTTGTCCAGTTGATTCCAATATGTGTCATGTCATTTTGCGTTAGGTGTCCAGTTAAAATTAACTGCTGACACGTCAACCTGCAAATAAACCTCCGCCCAATTGTTTTTTCGAAGTGAAAGAGTAACAATATCTTTTTATGCCCTCTCACTAACACTCTACTGATCTCTCTCTCCTCTTATACTTCACTTTTCTTTTTCACCTCTCTCTCTCTCTCTCTCCCCTTCCTTTTCTCTACCTCTCTGAGGTGTCACAGCTGGCCCCCACACAATGTCCAGCTGTCCCCCACCTGTTACCTACTGCCCAGGTTTCCCGGATAACCGATTTCACCCAATTATAAAACGGGCTGAGTTAACCTTGCAATACTTTATGTTTTTTTGGTTAGTTTGTACAATTCTCTCTACTTTTTTTTCCTCTTCAAGACAAAATAAAGAACTCGAAATATTAGATAAATAGTTGTTTGATAGATGAAGATGAATAACAACGTAAAAAAAAAGTTACGCTTAGTGATTTAAAAAAATTAATTGTCCATATAATAAGACCTAATTAATTAAATGTCCACCATCCAATATATTTTAGTTAAATGTCCACCGATCACCCCCTATCTGTTGTCCACTTTCTTCACTCCATCCCCCCCCCCCCCCCCTTTTCTTTATTGAATTTTTATACAGACATTCGAACAAGGACTGCTGACAAAAGGACTATGACAGATAGCAGGCAAACTTACTATTGAGATTGTAACTATGACAGATAGCTGACAAACGAAACTATGACAGATAGCTGAAAAACGAAACTATGACAGATAACCAACACACCGAACTATGATAGATAGCTGACAAATGGACTGTTGATAAAGAAAATTCAGCATTTATTATGACTAAAAAAAAATTCAGTATCTCTTTTGACAAAAAAAAAAAAAAACAGGCCAAAATACTCGACACTTGTAATTTCAGCATCTCTTTGACAAAAAAAAAAATCTTATTACAATATAAGCAAGTTCCTGAATTACAACATCTCTTTACTCATGACAATATGTACCCAAAAAAACTCAGCATCCAAGTTCCTTCATTTTTGAAAACATATCCATGAAGCAACAAGGATTTGAAATGCGGATGGAGTTGGAAGAAAAAGGAAGAGAGAGAAGAGAAGGCATACGAGATCGAGAGCGCAAGCAAAACCGCCTTCGGCCTGAACGAATGAGTACCGACCGTGCGAATCGAGGATCATCCCGAAGAGCGAGAACATTCTGGATGCCATTGGATTTGATGGTTTAGAGGGGATGGTCGATCTTATCAACGGGCATGTTCATGCAAGTGAGATGCATCATGGTCTTACCGCAAATCATTTTCTGCATCTTGTTTGTTATTTCAAGGGGGTGACATCGGTGGTGGATCCGCCGACGCCCCAGGTTGTCGACACCACTTCGAACTTCAAAGGGAAGAATTCAAACAAAAACACCACACGATTCTCTTACTCCGTCACCCTAATCTTCTCTATAATCTTCGAATGTTGACAAACGGACAGATGATTTGAGTTCAACATTGTTTGAGGAGTCTTTTCTGTCCAATGAACATTTGTTTAATTTGGATTTTCCAGTGGACATTTGCTTTTTTTTTTTTTTGGAAGTGAGATACTACCTCTGTTCAGAAATAGACGTCGTTTGACTTTTTAGCACGTTATTTAAGGAGCTAAAAACCATATATAAAATATCAATTTTTTGTAATTTTTTAATATAATATAAATACTTATTAATAATAAGTATCATATTATTAAAAAAAATTGTTTAAAATGTTCATATTTTATATAGTTTTATCTCGTTAAAAACGTGCCAAAAAGTCAAACGACATCTATTTCTGAACGGAGGTAATAAGAATTAAGAAATCCGCCAACAACCTGGCTTTTTTTTCCTAGAGCGTCCGAATGGATGAGAACGCGCAGTTCTAAGTCATTGACCAGGTTATCATCGGCAAAGATACTGTGGGCCAGACATGCAATCCTGTCAGCTACAATATTAAACTCCCTGAAAATATGACAAATAGCAACATTATAAATTGTGGAGAGGTCAATAATCGTATCGGCCATTAACCACTCAATGTTCCCGGGAAAAGACTAATCACTCAGGAGAGCGTTAATAACCACAAGACAGTCTTGTTCGACAAGGCGTTTTTCACAACCACTACAGGAAAAGCGGGCCATTTTCGACGCTTTTAATGGCCATTCTCGACGCCATAAAGCGTCGGAAAAATCAATTTCGACGCTTTAAGAAAACGTCGGTAATTTTTGCGTCACGAATGATCATCAGTCAGTTTCGACGTGAGTTTGTGTCGGAACCCATTTCGACGCTTAAAAGCGTCGAGATTGGCATGCCATTTTCGACACCCTAGAGCGTCGAAAATGGCTCATTTAATATTTACCTCCCAACCAATCTTGACACCTTAGGGTGTCGAAAATGGCTTACTACTATTTTACTGTCAGCACTTTTCGACACCATAGGGTGTCGAAATTGGCACACATATATATTTTTTTATTTTATTTTTATTATTTTTCTTTCTCCTCTGTTGGCATATATGTATATATGTCACTGCTCCATAGAAAAAATAACCAAAGACTTGGACAAAAGGATTATCTTTCATTGAAACATTGTCCAACAAATTCTAAGAAGTTAACAATTAGAAACTTGGTTTCCACAATATATTAATCATGCATAAGTATTTGGATCAACAACGTACAAAAAGGACATCCAATGAGGCACCACCACTGTTAATCATGCAGTTTCAGTTTGTGGGAGAGGAAGAACATGGCCCTGTCGGTTTCAGTTTGTGGGAGAGGAAGAAACTGAAACTGCAGCTCAACTACTTTTCCACAATATATTAATCATGCAGTTTCAGTTTGTTTTCCATATGAAAGATGATTTGAGTAGCTAGATGATCTGCTCTATCCTCCATTTTAGGGATCTTTCCTCTATTTAGTATCATCAACAAAAAGGAGTACTTAAGCTCATCCTGGCGATTGCAAAGAACAGGAACCCTATTTCGACCTGAAAGAGACACCAATCAGCCAAGGGTCAGATCCACATGAGTTTACTGATTGCAAAGAACAATAACTTATTTTCATAAATCAATTTCAAAGAAATTGAGACACATTGATATTTTACATGTAGGAAAGCATGGCCATATGAAAAACATGGGCATCTCACAAAGGAGGTCTAGAACATAGCAAAAAAGAAGTTTGAATTAATAGACCACCCAAGTATTATACTTTGAATTTGAATAAAAAGGCCATGGGATACTTTTAGTCATTTATGAAGGAACCTGAATTTTTTTCATAAGGCACATGAAAAAGGGAAATATGAAAGAGATCCAAAATCAACAGACCACCCAAGTATTATACTCTTACTCTCCCACAAAGCTACAGATCCAATTAAAAAAGGGTGTGAATTTTTTTAACAAGGCACATGCATCATGACAGTACTTTATAAGCTTTAAGATTACAACTTATACCTCTTCAAGGGATATTAGTCACATTTGATCCATGCTTTCCTCCGAATCACCACTAGTAGAAGCGACCTTCATACAAAAAAAAAAAAAAAAAAGAGGTTAGAAATGAGAGGAACCGAAATTGGATTAGGAAATACAAAACAAATCATTATGAAAATAAATAGAACCTGAGAATCAGCCGCGTCCAATGTGGCACCCTCCATAAACTCTTTAACTCTACCGGTACGAATTGCATTTAGAGCTTCTAGCATCATTTGGTTAGATTGATCTACCTTTTCTCGAAGCTCTTGATTTTCCATTTTAAGGCTTGTTACAGCAGCTTCATTTTCCATTTTCAAGCTTGTTAAAGCAGCTTTATTATCCACCTCCATCTTTGTTAATTTTGATTTCAAATGCTCTACTTCCATAGAGTTGTTCATGCTCGTGGCACCACCTCTTGTTTGTCTCAAGAAAAAGGACACCCCAAAAACGTCACTTTCTTTCACTCCTAACCCAAATCCGACTGGCCTCTTAGGTTTTCCATCTTCATACATAAGCCTCTCAAACACGACATTTTCGATTTCCACCTTATCTTTTGACGAGCCCGGTTTTTTAAGATGTTCTTGAACTTGTTCATTTGTGTTGCTTTCTTTTACTTCTTAGATTGCAGGTTAGATCAACTGGGATTGTTGTGCTTTATGTTCATGATGACAGGTCAAATTGAAATCATGTCAAATTCTGTATGCATTCTTTTTAAGTTGGGAGCTGAAAATAAAATCATAACTTTTCTGTACCACCCTGATAGGTTAACTTCACGTTTACATCATAACCATATATACTCACTTGATGGATTAAAACAATGCATCTTTATAAGTGGATTCATGATATAGACAGGACTGTTCATGAATAATTACCCAGAGGTGGTAACTCCTCTTTTGTTTAATTAGACCATTTGACAGGTCAATTTATTCAAATGTGTAGTTTGAAGTTTCATTCAATTCTTAATCTTTCACAACCAGAGTTCCTGATAGAGATATGTCCAGACATTGGATTCCATTTGCAATGTTTTCTATCCATTTTGACTATATTTGTTTCTATGGCATCACTTTCTGCCAGCTAAGTACATCATTGTTTCACTTGGTAAGACATCATCATGCAAGATAAGCTCTTTGTGAAAGTATTATTCTTCATTTCTTCTCTTGTGAAACAACCAACTATGTTGCAACACAAGATTCAAAGTACATCATATGCAGGCCATCTCTTCACTAAAAAAACTACAATTTCACATTAACACATTACACAACAAAACAGATAGATAGATAGATAGCATTTTCATATAATTAATAGAATATGTGCACATAAATTCTAGCCATATCCAGCAAAGCAAACCACACTATTCCTCAGATGCATATACTATAAATAAAACAGTTCTTAGTCTTCTTACAATGAACTAAAGAGGGAAATAGTTTATCAATTACCCAAGATCAGGAGGAAGTCTGAAGCCAGCAGTTCGTATGCGCTTTAGAGAATGAAGCTGCCACAACACACAACATGAGTAAATTCACCACAGGTTTCAATATAGACACAAAAGGTGAAGATAATGGTTCACAAACTCATTTCTATGAAAAACTAAAAAGAAAGACGGATGTCATTATTGCCAAAATTACTTCGTGTAGTGAGCAACAAATAGTATGTATTCAGCATCAAAGAGCTAAACATAGACTTCACCATTCATTGTCTCATGCTTCACAAGTGTGTATTTAATCCAAACTGGACATGTGCCAGAGGTGTTTCTGAGGGGACCATGTGATGTGAGCTCTTCATCAACACATTACACAACAAAACAGATAGATAGATATACACAAACATGAACACAGCACAAGCGATCACAGTCGAGAACAAAATAAAGCTGAACGGAGAAATTGCAACGAGAAACCTCACCGGTGAGAAAAAGCGTATGGGCACCGCCACAGGCGACGTCGCGGAGGCTATCAAAACTAGAGCACACCACAGGCTTCCATTGCGAGTCCAAGCTCCCAAGCCCTAACCTCCCGTAGTGACTGGCGCAGGATCTACGCCACATTGCGATCGCAGGAGGAGTTCATGGAGCAGAAGAAGAAGATTGAGAGAAGGAAAATCTGACACTAGACTAATCTAACACTAGACTATCAATAGGTGAAGGTAAAACTCACAGAAAAGCAGAAATCGATTGGAGCAGAAACGCAGATCAGGTCGGAAATTGGGCGGAGATTGGAGCGAGGGAGACGAAGACGGAGAGGAGGCAGGGGAAAGTGCTCAGAGTGGAGAGATCGACTGCCGATCAGAGGCGGATCGTTATGAGAGCTGTCCCAGCTCTTGCTGGGTAAAAAAAAAAAAATTAAGTAGGTTAATTTTTGTTTTGCTGGGTGACTTTTGTTGGCCCAATATTGAATCAACCCATATAACTAATTCATGAAAATTGAAACCGGATACTTTTCTTTATCTTTCTTAAATTGTAGCTTTTACCCACTGCCCAAAATGTTATGATTGAAATTTTATAATCTTATCAAACCACAACAATTCCAAACTCTATTCACTTCTATAACGCGCGAAAATTAAATATACTGCAATGTCTACAAATCAGGGTTTAGGACACCACGCCGATATGAACGTGGCACTCGAAACCTTGATTTTCTTTCAATTTCCGGTGCTACTTCCCCGTCGATTTAGATGTACACTAGCGTAATTTGAATTTGCGGTATATCTAACAACACATCTTCTATAACCTATTATTATCACAAATTAGGTATGTTTTTAGACTATATTCTTAGTATTTGTATATAATTATTAAATTTCAAAGTTAGGGCTTTTTAATTGCTTGATAATTTGATTGTTTAGACTTATTTATCTACTAGGATAAATATTTTTTCGCTCACCTAACTTTTATACACTAGATCCGCCACTGCTGCCGATGGGAGGCCTTCTCCGGTGGGCGGTGGGAGGCCGTCTCCGGTGGGCGCGATTAGGGTTCTTCGGAGGTGTGAAGCAGAGAGAGAGAGAGAGGGGGGCACGGGAGTCGGGGAGAGTGAATCGAGAGAGAGGGGCACGGGAGTCGGAGAGAGAGAGGGGCACGAGAGTTAGGTTAAAATTTTTAGTGAAGCCATTCTCGACGCTTTAGGACGTCGAGATTTTTGTTAATTTCGACGCCTATATCCTTCAAAAAAAATCAATGTTCAGAGCGTCGAAAATTTTCGACACTTTTTAAAAGCGTCGAAACCAAAGCGTCGAAAATAAACCGCTTTTCCTGTAGTGAACTCAGAGCTTTAGTTTTTAAGACGCCCATGCGAATACCATAGTTTCGATATGATCGCGAAGAACAAAACCGTAAGTTCATTCTTCCGACTAACAGAAAGAGCCGTTGAAATTTAGTTAGATGAATCCCGGAGATGGTTTCTTCCAAGATTCAGACCGTCTACTGTGCTCACTACTTACGATAGTAACACCTGAAGACGTTGGGTTAGAAAAATGGCTAGTCACATTGGAAGACTGAAGATCACTGCTAACTTGAGATTGGTGCTGCTACGTAATTTTTTTAAAAGGACATGTAGTATATAATTTGGTGATTTTTTTTAAAAGGAATGAAACATGTTCAATTTATAAGACACAGCTAAGATGCTAAATATCGACAGATAAATTAATCGTCATAAAAAAAATAGCGGTCAAATACTTACAAGTTACAAGTAGAGAATATTAATTTACAAATTAATTTCAAGTTTCAACAGTTTGGGCGTGGCAGATCAGATGACAGTGTGGATCAGAGGCGCCCATCCCCTTTCACGGATTTCTTCCTTCTCTTATTCGATTTCGCATTTAATTTCCAATTGAAATTATATTTCGATCATCTCCGTCTTTTTAAAATTCACACAGACGGCGAACCGTCAAAGTACAATCAAAATACAGAAATACAGATAATAAGCGAAGTGAAACAAGCAGAAATAAACAACTACAATGAGACGATCCAAGAAGGCCAACTCTAAGAAGGCTGAGGAAGCCGCCGAAGAACGAAGCCAAGCACCACCGAAAAGTGGCACCGCGGGCCAGCGGTACAGCAGGACTCTATCTCCCGTGGGTAGTGCAGACGAACTCCAAGGAAACTCAATCCCGGATACGGAGTCGCCCTGAGCGCACCACCTCGACTCCAGTCAGTCCCGACTCCAGACTCCACACTCCCCAACCAAGCACAAGACCTCCTAGAAACATCGGTAGTAGAGCCGCAAGCTGCTCGAACAAAACGCCAACAAAATTTCACCTACAAGAATATCGTCAAGCCCTTGCGGGATTTAGTAGAACCCTTTCGGGTGGGTTTATTCACATCCTTTCGGGATTTAAAAGAGCCCTTTCGAGGCGGGATTTTTAATAGTGTTATATATATATATAAAGGTTCGACATTTTATTTTTTATAAATTAATTAAAAAAAATTCCTAATAAGAGGGACTTATTATCGGGCTGCCAATAAGAGGGACTTATTATCGGGCTGCCCCGGACCAAGGCTTTGCCTTGGGTCCAAAGGACAAGCCCGAAAGGGCACTCAACGCTTCATCAAAGAAGCCCCAACCAGAGCCTTACGCCACCACGACAAACCAGAGAATGGCAACGATGAATGCCCAACTCGAGGAATCACCAGGATGAGGATTCCCAAGCGCGAAACGACGCGAGATTGGACATCGAGAGCAAGCGACGGACACCGACAAGCCTCCACGGCAGAGCACAAGGAGGCCGCGGCACCATCGGCAAGCCCAGACAGTGAATTTGGAAAGAGGGAAGAGGGAATAAAATCCTAGACATTCCAAAAGCCCAATTTGTAATTGAGTTTGGTCGACATCTTCATATGAGTTAATAGATCTGAATTATACTCCTACCAAGAAATCAACAAAGAGCGGCGAGCAGCCAACAGCGGCTGCGGCACCACCAGACGCCAACGGCGGTGAGAGGTGAGGGACAGACACCACACCAACACCACCGAGGGGGGAGAACCCAAGGCGCGACAGATTATCCAAGCCCAAATCGAGACCGAATTTGGGGATTTTCCTTGAGGAAAATCACAAACTCAACCTCACAAAGAAAAGGAGGGAGAGTTGAGAAGAACTGCAGTGATTTTCAAGCCTTCGAAGAGGTGCTTTCGGGCCTCCGAAGAGGTTGTTTTGAGTCTCCGAAGAGGTGGTTTCAAGCCCCGGAGAGGCGGTTGTGCCATGGTGTTTCTCCAGATTTTCTGTCAAACTCCGACGGGATGAAGGAAGAGACAGAGTATACGTTGTATTACCGGCGGCGGTGTATCATCCCCAAATTGGGGTTTTTTCACAAACCCTCCTAAGAGAGCGGCGATTACACGGAGTAGATGCTATTATACTCTTAGGCCGACCTTGTTTGTGTGAGGAGTAAGAAATATAGAAGGGAAATCAATCATAAGAGATAGGATTACTTATGTTCAAATTAGGTAATTAAATTGAAGAAAATGAAAAGCGGCCAAAAAGAGAAGACAACGGAAAAAAACCCTTTACCCAAAAATGAACGCGCCTCACAAGAACAATCACGCACCCCCAATCTTCGAACCCCTGAATCGATCGTCTCCCCAAATTCTAACCCAAATCTTCATCTTCCTCTTGAGAACTCTGCAACAACTTCAATTTCTTCCCCCAAATAAAAAGATTCTACTCATATCGGCCTCGAAAATCAAAAAACCCTGATTTTCTCCTTAACCCTAGCACTCTCTCTCCTGAATCAATTAACATGAACTCCCTGATTCATCTACACAATTTGTGTTCCCAACTCCGTATGTGTGATTTCAAGCACCAATTTGTGGATCAGTGGCCATCAAATCATAGCAAACTACTCTCTTTCTCTTGGTCTTTGGCGTCCTGCCTCGGGGCGGTGAGGATGAAGGTGCGAGGATACAAGCATCGAAAAAAGAAGATGAAGGCATGTGAGTATTCTAATTTCCCTCGCCTTTGGAGAGTGCTCTCAGCGGTACTTGTTCTTCTCCGGCGGTTTGGGGGATCCCTGTTTCCCTTTGGTGTCCCTCAACAGTGCCTTCGGCTTCTGGCGACAGTATTGTTGTTGTTGTCTCTATTTGGCTCTCTGCCAACCATCAGGAATCGCGGCTCTCCAATAGCGCTCTGCCAACCATCAGGAATCGCGGCTTCCAGCTTCCGGCGGTGGCGTTGCCTCTATTTGGTTGTCTGTCAGCAATCAGGTTATATTTCTTCTCCTTAATCTCACACCTTAGACTCTTCGGGATAACCTCCTACGAACTCTTCGGGATACCCTCCTACGAACTCTTCGGGATAACCTCCCGCAAACTCTCCGGGATAACCTCCCTCAAAACCTTTGGGATACTCTCTCGACAAATCATATATAATAACCATCTGCAATGTTGGGTCCTAATTCCGACCCTAACTTACTCGAGCAGGTTCACTGCTAATGAACATACCGCTAATAAATATCACAATTTTACAATTGCTCTGTCTACTGCGAATGACCATGATTGGCGTGTATGGTACAACATTATCTCTACTCCTATATTTTCCAATATTGCAAAAAACAAGAGTGAACTCATGATTTACAAGATTTTGCTATTCTGCTTAGATGAATCTGAATTGAACTTTGCCTAGCTGAATTTCTTTTAGTCTTTGCTGTTAAGACCATGAGAACTTTGTATTTTAAGATCATGACTGAATCCCTACTGGGAAAATTCTCTGCACTTGGAAATAAGGAATGGTCAACCTATCAGACTAAGTACTATTATCAATACTATGATTGTTTTCAACCTTATTCTAGCAACAACCTTATTCTATCCGAATCTTCAACTCTCAGCAACTCCACCACTGTGTGCCACTATATGCTTTTTTTGCACTGTCACCTATGCCATGGTAAATATTACTCAAAACAGAACCCACACATATCACCTTATGTATGGCCTTTTTTATGGAATGAGACCAAGATGCAATTTATTTTGTCTACTCTCTATATTATCCATGATAATTTGTTTGCAATATCTAATCAATGGTCTTTGCTGAAGCTTCAAACCAAGATAAACATTTGCAAAAAAAAAAAGGGATGTATACATCAGAATGCAACAACCTTTATATCAGGTTTAACTTATATTAAGTTGCACCCAACTTTGAACATGCCTTTTAGCTTTTTTATAGTTAAGTTGAGCTTATACTCATCACCTTATAGATATATCAAACTAAAGCATCCTAACAAGGGCAAGCTCAACCTACCCACCTTCTATGCTGAACTTGTTAAGTTCAACTCCCTAAGCAAACCGAGCCCTGACTGCATCCCCTTTGGTTCTCCAGTTGTGTTTGTGATCATTGAGCTCCCTAACCATATAACTTTAATTATCATTCAAGCATCCTTCTATGTTTCTGAACATATTTACTTCATAACAAATCGCTGTTCATACTTGCTTAATATCAATGAATCATGTTTATCTTATATAATCTTGTTCTTGAATTCATCCATGCTTTGCTACTTTTTTTATTAATCATTATAGGTTAACTCCACTCCCTAATCACTGGATTTTGCATAGGGGTAGATATTCTATCCTTGTGAAATGGATAAAGGTATCAAAATTGTTACTAATTATCTGCAGGAAGCTTGCAAAGCCTCCCTATCCTCACAGTTTACAGGACGCACAAATCATCACAGCAACCCCAGCTGAAGAATTCAATCGGTACTAGACAAATCGAGTTCTCTTGCTCTCTCCAAGTGTTCAACCCCTGCTTGAGATCAGCTATCTTCAGCACTTACCTGGATCAAGACCAATGCATTTTAGGATTTCTCAATCTTCTATGGACATCTCATCCTAAAACCTCTACTTTACCTATGAGAAATATTATTTATGACCATTATAAAATGCACTACTTAGATTGCCTGACTACCTGTTGCATGATCTGTTCTTTTATAAGAACACAAGATCACGTTTACAGTTGGTGTTCACATCACTATTACTATTACAATGCTATTATGATTTTTCGTATCTTTGATTTCAACTTTAGCCACAACTGCATTAACAACATTCAAGTGAGTTACTCTCTCGACTTTCTGCTTGTTAGCTTTCATTTGCAGACTTACAATGGACAACTAAAGGTCAGAAAATTTGCTCAAAAATATGAGTACCATGCAGAACCCATCAAGTTCTACTCCATACACAACAGCTGTACACTACAAGCAATTAACATACTCAAGGACCACAGGCAAGAAAACTTAGAGCTTCATTTGCATTCATGCACTACCTTTCTAAGTTGTTATTGTAGAAAGACCTTCAACCCACTTATTTATAACTTCTATGATGCTCCTGTATACTCATTGTCTTGGATTTCTTCCTTGCATTCTCCGGATATTTATGTACTCGAACCTACTATATGGACAACAAACATGTACACCTTTAAGAGATTTGGCTGTCATATAACCCCTAGATTGATCCCTAAATATATTAGCATACTTACTTGTCTCAGTTACATTTGTTGGGTTGAGTTTGTTCCTTTGCCCAGTGAACCACTATGTTACATTGTCAAACAGAGACACTATAAGCTACATAAATTGCATTATTTGGCTCCTTGGTTTGAATCCTTTCTTCTACTCAAACAATTACTAACTTGCTTTATAAACCAGGGACACTATACACTTCTTAAGAAAGGATTTTCTCTGAACCGCCTAAATAAAATAGGCATTGGTGCCAACACTCAAAATTTACCAATCACTCGTTACATACAGGATACGACAACTAAAAAAAACAACTCAGAATTATATCTAATCCAAGAATCGCCAGGGTTTGTATTTCTGCATTACACACTCACTCAAACACTCCTAGAGATAAAAAAAACCTATAACAATGACCCGAAATCAATCAAAATGCACATTAACTGGCGAGTCTTTACTTTTTTAAGTAAGATTCTAACCTTTCTAAGTACCATTTCTCCCACAATTGGTTATAATGAAGTTTAGCTTCTAGAGTGTAAGGGGCCTAAGTAGAAAGAACGTTTGGACTAACATTGAATCTACCACTAAAGCAGAACACATAAAAATCCTAATGCTAGCCGAAACAAAATTAACAAATCCTCCTCTGGATAAGTGCTGGAGGAAACCGGGTTTTGATAAAATGTTCCTATGTCCGTCAAAAGGACTAGCAGGAGGATTATGCCTTCTTTGGAAGGAATCCCTTTTCCAGAATGAAACTTTTACTATTAGAAACTCTACATACCGTATCATCCAGGCAGACTACACGAACACAGCTCTTAATATTAACATCGAAATTTTATTTGTTTATGCAATACCTTATGCAAATGAAAAAAACTCTTTCTGGGCCTCACTCTCAGACTATATACGCAATGCAAAGGGCGATCTTATTATATCGGGGGACCTAAATGAAATATTAGAGCCGAACGACAAAAAGGGTGGAAAGTTTCCATCTGCAAATAGATTTACAAGACTACATGATATTATTAGTACTTACAACTTGGTAGACTCCCCTACATGTGGAAACAATTACACTTGGAGAAAACACGAACATGGTAATGACAATATATTTGAAAAACTAGACCGCGCTGTGATTAGCCACTCTATCCTAAAACAATTTCCTAACCTATGCACCAAAAACCATGCCTTTTTAAAATCAGACCATGCACAGATTACACTGGACCTCATGGATAACCTTAAACCAAAATTACAGCCTTTCAAGTTTAAAATGGCATGGACAACGAAACCAGAATATGAAGCTATTGTGCGCTCTACTTGGAGGCTTGACTCTCCCGGCTCTCAAATGTTCAAATTAACAAAGAAATTGCAAGAGGTCAAAAGGAAAAGCAAGATTTGGAGCAAAGTAACGTTTGGAAACGTCTTTTGCCAAATTATACAAGTAGAAACAGAATTACTGGAATTACAGAAAAATCTTTGCAATGCCTACAACCAAAACCTGGATAACAAAATCAAAAGGCTCACAACAAAGCATACCTCTCTCCTTTCCTTCCAACAAAAATATTGGGGGCAAAGGGCCAAAATGATACACGTAAAATCAATTGACGCTAACAAAAAATACTTTCATAAAATTGCGAATGGAAGACGAAACAGAAACATAATAAAGCACCTTCAAACCACCGCTGGTATAACACTCAGCAGTGAAAAAGACATTAGAGAGCTAATCAAGCAGGACTTCAGCCAGAGATTTTCACAACAACCTAGGCAACAAATACCAAGCAATTTACTCCATCATGTAGGAAATGAAATCTCGAACAAAGATAATGACTGGCTGACCCGCCAAATCACAAATTCTGAAATAAAGAATGCGGTTTTCAGTCTTGCCAATGACAAATCCCCAGGACCTGATGGGTTTCATGCCGGATTCTTCAAAAAATACTGGCACATAGTTGAACCATCCGTCATAAAGGCGGTCAAGAGCTTCTTTTTGAGTGGAAGAATTCTAAAACAGACAAACCACACGTTCATAGCATTAATACCGAAGATAGACAACCCGACAACAACATCTCACTATAGGCCTATCAGTCTATGCTCAACAACATACAAAATTATATCCAAAATACTAGCATAAGACTAAAAAGGTTGGCAATCAAAGTGCCTTCTCTTCTGGCAGATCAATACATGATAATATCTTAATTGAAAATGAAATATTCCACTCTTTCTGAAAGGAAAAAGGAAATTCAGGTTGGATGGCAATGAAGCTTGACATGGAAAAAGCTTTTGATATGGTCGACTGGAACTTCTTACTCTCCACCATGCTTAAACTTGGTTTCTCACCCAAATTCACGGAATGGATCAAATAATGTATTACAACTGTAACATACTCAGTATTAGTAAATAATGAACCCACGGATATGTTTTCCCCAAGTTGGGATTACGTCAGGGATGCCCGCTCTCACCATATCTATTTTTAATAATATCAGAAATTCTAGCTCGAGGGCTACAACATGAATCAGAAAGGCCGCAAAGCCATCTAGGAATCAAACTAACACGCGATGGTACGAAAATCCCCTTCTTAGCCTTTGCCGACGATATTGTCATCTTTGCATCAGCAACCAAAACCGGTTGTGACCAAATTAACAAAGTACTTCAAGAATACTCATCTTTGTCAGGACAATGAGTGAACAGGCACAAATCTCAATTCCAAACATCCGGAAATGTTTCAACCACACAAAAAATCTTATTCGAAATGAGCTTGAAATAGCACACACCCCCAAATTTTGGAGCTATTTGGGATGTCCGATCATTGAAGGACGAGTGACGAAGGAAGAATTTAAAGACTTATTAACAAGAACTAAGTCACAGCTACACAGATGGAAGGCGAATTGCCTCTCACAAGCGGGTCATTGCACCTTGATCAAAACGACGCTAGCAGCTAAACCTTTACATATAATGCAATGCTTTATGCTACCCAAATCTATTCACACAGAACTTGATAAAATCAACCGAAACTTCCTTTGGAACAAGGGTCTGAATCACAAACCCCTCATCAGCTGGGTTACATTAATATAGGAAAATTGAGGACTTGGTCTTCGCAGCTCTGAGGACATGAATAAAGCCCTTTAGATTAAAATTACTTTGGAAACTATTAGCAGAACCATCTAGCCCCTGGGTCAAATTAATCAAAGAAAAATAACTCAAAGATCAAAACATTCTGAATTACAAGAAGCATGGGACCTCTTCCTGGTAATGGACGCATTTAATAAAATTATTACCTTTATTCAAGCAAGGTCTAAAATGGTCTATTGGGGATGGCTCATCCATTAATTTTTGGCGGGACATGTGGCTAGGCTCCTCGCCGCTAAATTCACTAATCTCGGGAGCACAAAAAATTGACGAAACAATCAACATAAATTGTTTCCTAAAACAGAATAAAACATGGGACCAAGATAAATTACAAGCAAATCTACATAACGTCATTCCAAATGACATATTAGAAGTAATCAAAACAACCCCAATACCACAACACATCCATGTTGATAGACTATATTGGAAATGGAGCAAAAATGGCTGGTTCAGCACAAAGTCTGCAATTGACATGATACATGGACACAAAAACCATGAAATTTCATATATAAACTGGGTTTGGGGGCTAAAGATTCCTCCTAAAATAAAATCTTTCCTTTAGAAAATCCTTAAGAACGGAATACCCACTACGGTTAAACTGGCATCTCGCCGTCTTGGTATTCTGACGAATTGCCCACATTGTGACTCCTGCTATGAAGACCTTAACCATCTACTATGGGACTATCCTTTTTATAGGGAAACCCTTATTGCACATAACCCAGGTGCCTTTATGAAAATCCTGGGCTGTTTCAACAAAGCGGAACACCTCAACGACACAATCTGGGATATCAAAAATACAATTGGGGAAAAATGTTTTGAAGATCTTGCCTTTGTTTGGTGGGGAATTTGGTATTTCAGAAACAAAACCATCTTTGAAAATATAAACCTAGACCTAAGGCGTATCTTATCATTAGTAAAAGAACAAATATTTATCTGAAAAAAAGCGTATTCGGGTCCACCGGATTACTGCGCAAATGACAAAAACATGTCCAAAAAAGTCGACCAACCCAGATTGAAATCAAAAAGAAAAAGAACCAAATGGGAACCCCCTCCAAATGGAACTTATAAACTGAATTTTGATGGTTCTCTCTCCCCTGATGGTAGGGACACGTATGGCTTCATCCTTCGGGATTCCGTTCATGCTCCTATTTTCAGTGGCTCAGGAACCTCACCAATCGCCCGCAAGCCGCAAAAGAACTGAAAATCATGAACCTAATCATTGAAGGTGATAACTTAACGATTATCAAAAGTCTAAAAGGTATGGGGAAGCCTACTGGAGACTCTGAAATGATTGTCTCGGACAGTCTAGTCTCGCTGGGCTTCTTTGGTTCTGTTGAGATTCGTCATGTCTTCCGTGAGGCAAATCTGGTGGCTGACCGCTTGTCCCGTATTGTCTTTACTTCTAACAGATCTATGACTCCTGGTGATTCTCTGTTGCGTAGTCTCATCCGCAAGGATGCTCTTGGCTGATAGAGCTTAGCTCTATGGTAAAATTCTTTCCGTTTAAAAAAAAAATTGAAGAAAATGAAATAAATTTTGTATGAAAAATAAGGAAAGAGGGGCAATGGTTAGAATATTATTCAATGAATCGTAACTTAATTTAAACTCGATTTGGAAGATTAGTCATTACTTTTCCTTATATCTAAAAACAAAGAAGGGGTTAATATTAACTAGATGAGTTATAACCGAATGGATTACTTTTTTGTTTTAATATATTAGTAGATTGATAGGATGGTGTTGGAATAGGTTTGCCTCACAATAGAAAAAAAATTTGAAGATGGTTTGAACAAATTTTGTATGAAAAATAGGGAAAGAAGGTGTTGTGAGGAGGAAATCGAGTATGAAATATAATGAAATAGATCAAACCAAATTTAAGCCCACGCAAATAATTACAAGACTCCCTCCAATGTAGTAAGAGAAAGTCAGGATCGATCCACGAGGAAGCGTGTCAGCGGATCCTAGGTAGCTGTAAATCTCACAGAAAAGCAAACATAAGACAGAAACAAAGGAACAAAGAAAGAAAGACAGAAATAACAAGTGAAGACAGAGAATAAAGCAAACACAGACACTGCTCGATCTCGACTAACAGCTACTCGAGATCGACAAAGGACAGTAAAAACAGAAACTTCAGATTCGACGACAGAAACAGAAACTCAACTCGATCTAGACCAAATCTCCTCGAGATCGACAACAAGGCAACTCGATCTCGACTAAGCTTTCCTCTAGATCGATTAAAAACACAGAAAGTATAAATCGCAACTTCGAACACAGATTCGCAGATTTTGACAGAAATAAACTCAATATATAAAGAACTTCCAAAGCCAGGGTATCAACGCCACAACGATAACCATGCAAAGTAACACACAAAGGCATAAAAGATCATGCTTTCCATCAAAATAACTTTCGTTACTAACAAATAGACATATAGAGGCTTTCGCATAAACCCTAATTGTTACTAACCCTTTTCACATAATTAATCCAAGTTGCATTAAGATCACTTTCGCTTCAATAATACAAACAAGGATCACCTTCAACTCTCGCAAAAGAATCATGCTCATAGGGATAGAAGACGAATTGCATCAAAAGATTGTAGCTTTACCGCATCACCTCACATGGCCACCGTCGGGCTCACCCCAGCCCCAGAAGTGGGTGGACTACTCGCTCCTCATCGCAATAGCAGACATCTTTGATGAAAAAGAACTAACTTGCATTAAATAAACTCAAACTTACAACCTCTTCTCTCTGTGTGTAACTAACTGTCTTTGACTGAAATTGAATGATCCAAAAAACAACCAACGCCTAGGGCTTTATTTATAGCCTCCTATTCCTTGCTATTCAAGGATAGAATATATCTATCTATGTCTAAAAAGCTTAAAAGATAAATAAGTGTAATTAAAGAATTAAATCTATAAAGGGGAAATAAATCTAAAATAGGTAACATGTGTTCTTGTTGATAGATTTCTCTTCCATGGATAGTTGTTGATAGATGTAGGATAGATCTCGGCCATCTCGGACTCCTTCGGCTCCAAGGACTCCCAAAGCGCGTAGGAAAGCAAACCGCGTAACACGGCTTCGGACACGGCGTTCCTCAATCTCGACCAAGACTCCTCAAGATCGAGTAGAATTGGTCGTCGACTTTGCTGGCTAGACGTCTCGGGTAGCAGCTGCTCGATCAAGCTCGGACATGTGTTCCTGGCTCCTCGAGATCGACGAAACAACTCGAGATCGAGTTGGGTTGGCGTCGAGGATGTGTTGCTGAGTAGCTCCTCCTCGACATGGACTTGGACTGGCGCTGTTGGGTCCTCGATCTCGACAAGCTTCCTCGAGATCGAGTAATGGTGGTGCTCGGCTTCTCCGTCTTCGGCTTCTCGACTTGGCACAGCTCGTCGACTCCGGACATGGTGTCAAAGTGTTGTCGATCTCGACAAGGTGTACTCGAGATCAAGTTGTCTTCCGGGAGTCGGGTTGTGTCTGGCTCAGCTTCTCGATCAGTGCTTAGTCGACAAGGCCTGTGCTCGGACACATTCGTCGAGATCGAGTAGAGTGTACTCTAGATCGAGTAAACATGGGCTCCTAGCTTGATTCGACGTGTTCCGCTGCTTTTTGACCTTGGACTTCTGTAGTTGATTTCCGAGCTTTTTCGACTTTTCTCAGAACTACTGTAATTTGTCTCGAATTCTGCGAAATTAAACAGAAACTGGTGTAGATTCCATAATTTGACAAATAAATATAAACTACATATATTTTGTATTATCTTAGCCCAAATGCATGAAATGTCTGCAGAAAACGATATAAAAGTTACTGTAAAACATGACAGATTTAGCTCACAACAGAAGGGCAAATGGTTAGAATATTATTCAATGAATCGTAACTAGAACTCTATATTGCAATCTATTTTGGTTTTCTGTTGATCATCCACAAAGTTTCACATGGTATCAAAGCAAAGGGGCTTTGTCTGATCGTTTTTTGTGATTTTTTCCTCTGTTTGTCGAAGTTTCGCTTGGTGTGAGATCTCGCTTGGTGCGAGGTGATTTTCAGCGTCGGATCTTGGTGATCTGAATAATTGGTGTCGGAAATGGGGGATGGGTTCTATATCGGAGGTCTTGCAGACAGAGGAGTTAATATAAACAATAATGATCCTCTCAGTTTGGCAGATTCGGACAATCCAGGTGCGCAATTGGTCTCATTTCAGTTTTCTGGTTCGAATTTCTTGGGATGGAGTCGGGGAATTCAACTTGCCCTAGGTGCTAAGAACAAAATAGGATTCATTGATGGATCTTCCGAGAAACCTCCAATGGGATCGGTTGATTTACAGTGGTGGATTCGCGTGGATTATATGGTGAGATGTTAGGTGTTAAATTCAATGGTTAACACAATCTCAGAGAGCTTCATGTATGTGGAGTCGGCCAAAGAACTTTGGGCAGAAATTTCATAAAGGTATGGTCAAACTAATGCTCCCCTTATCTTTCAGTTGAAGAAAGAGTTGATTCATGTCACGAACGGGGATAAGACCATAGCTGAGTATTTTAACAAACTGAAGAGGATTTGGGATGAATTACAAAGTGTGGAAGGGTTTCCTAGTTGTGTGTATGGTGCAATAGCAAATTGTTCGTGTCAATTGGCAATAAAGGTTTATGAATTTGAGGGTCGAAATCGTCTAATGCAGTTCTTGATGGGGTTGGGAAACAACTATGAATCTGTGTGTAATAGTATTTTAGTTACCGATCCTTTAACGATGCTCAACCTAGCATATTATCTTGTTTAGTAGGTTGAGGGTGGTAATGGAGTTTCGAATGGTTCAAGTATTTCTCAGTCAGAAAATATGGATTTAGTAGTAGCGAGGAAAGGGGATAGATTTCAGAGTTCCAAGAAAGACGGAAGAAAAAAAATAAAGACAAGGACAAGATTTGCTACCATTGAAGAGGTAAAGGCCACATCATGGACAATTGCTTCTAGTTACATGGGTTTCCCGAGTGGTATAAGGGTCCAAGAGATGGCAAGGTTGTGGCTAAGACCATATTTATCAGTGAGCCCCATCCCGGACTCATTATTTACTTTTTAATCGCCACATCAGCTGATGAGCCCCAATTCAACTTTTCACCTTTTTAGACAATTATTATTGAGCCCGCTTCCGAGCTCTTAACTCTATATATAAAGCTGCTATTATTATTATTATTATTATTATTATTATTATTATTATTATTATTATTATTATTATTATTATTATTATTATTATTATTATTATTATTATTATTATTATTATTATTATTATTATTCATAACGTCATATTTTAGTAATAACAAATTTATAGGGAAACAATGGGTTAACAAATAAAATTTTCATGGGTAAGAAGTGGAATATGGGTATTTAATCTTTGAATTTTTTTTAAAAAAAAAAACATATGCAAAATGGGTATCTATGGGTAGATAAAAATAAAATACATTAAAAAATAATTTCTTTTTACATTACAGAAAATATTCAAAAAACGATTTAAAAAAAAATTCACATTGCTGCCACGTGGCGTGCTTTGATTGGGCCAAGTGGCAGCCTGCATAACCCCACATTCCCTTGCTAGTACTTTCCACTTTAATTTCAGCATAAAAAAAATAAAATAAAAATGTGGGCATGGCCTGCCTTCTGATGCAACGAGCCGGGCTCAACTGCAAGAGCAAAATTTCGGGGCTCACTTCTAGATCACCTTTTGCCCTCTTTTTTATTTTTCTTTTTTGTTGACTTGGCTTATTGGTGAGTCCAAAGGCTCACCAATAAACATGCTCTAATAATGTGTTTGAAGCTTTTGATGGTACCTTGGAGTCACCTTTAGAGGAAGGAGATAACAAGGGACTTTGCTTTAACACATCTAGCAATGTAGGTCCTAGCAATGGTGGTAAGTTTGATAAGTCCTTAGTGAATGCTTTGTGTCAGGAGTTGCTGAAGGCTATGCAGGATAAGAGCCAAGTTAAATGTGTAGTAACAAACATGGCAGGTAACTCTTATCGATATAACATGGCTTTACATGCTAGATTTTCAAAAGATACTGATTGGATTATTGATACTGAGGGATCATATGACTGCATATGATTATTTGCTAAGAGATAGGAAGTTGGTATTTTGCTCCAATGGTCAAATGTGTATTTTGTACATGTTATGAGCTGAATCTGCCATGTTTTATAGTAACTTTTATATCGTTTTCTGCATACATTTCATGCATTTGGGCTAGAATAGTACATAATCTATACAGTTTATGTTTATTTGCCAAATTATGGAATCTACACTAGTTTCTTATTAAATTCGCAGAATTCGAGGCAATTTACAGCAGTTATGAGAAAGGAAGAAAAGCTCGAAAGTCAACTACAGAAGTCCAGGGCCAAGGAGCAGCAGAACCAGAATTGAGCAAGGAAAGCTGGAGAAATCCTTTGTCGATATCGACTTCTTCTAGTCGATGTCGAGTTGGCCACATATCGAGCAGAGAACCAGACATCGACAGGTGAAGCCGGGAGCTGAAGATGTTACTCGATATCGGGGACTTTACTCGATATCGAGGACAACCCAAGACGATTTCTACCTCTGAATCCGAGATCGACGAAGCTGAGCGGACAAGAATACTCGAGTGCAGAACTTTACTCGATATCAAGTATTTAACTCGATATCGGCCAAGATCATAAGCCGCACCTGTGCTCGAGGAAGCGACGCTGGATCGAGAAGCCGAAGAGAGGACATACCGAGCACCATGTACTCGATATCGAGGAATTTACTCGATGTCGAGTAAACCAGCATAGCATGTCCGAGCCAGTGTCGAAGAGAAGTTACTCAAGAAGACAAGTGAAGCCGAAGTCAATGACGAAGTTACTCGATATCGAGGAATGCTTTTTTGGGCCGCATTACTGTTGGGATGTCCGAGTCGAGTTGGGCTTGCTTGGAGACGAAGTTGTCCGATTCTATCCACATCTATCAAGACTTATCAAGATCTATCAACTCCATGGAGGATTTACCTACTTTAGATATATTTCCTTTTTGGATTTGATTCTTTTATTCCATTTTTTAATCTTTAAGTAAGTAGATAAAGAGATATAGATATAGATAGATATTTCCTTCCTTGATTAGTAAGGGTTGGAAGCCAATAAATAAAGCCCTAGGGGCTGGATTTTAGTCATTCAATTTTAGTTAAAATTAGTTACATAGAGAGAGTAGAGGAGAGAGCTTGTGGCGAGAGAAGTTGGAAAGGCGAAAGCAGATTTGGCTTCGATTGGTTGTAAGCTTTCCCTAGTTTATTTAATGCAAAGTTATTTCCTTTTATTATTGATGTCTTTCTTGATGATGAAGAGCGAGTAGTCCACCCACTTCTAGGGTCGGGGTGAGCCCGACGATAGCCATGTGAGGTCATGCGGTAAAGGTACGATCTTTTTAAGCAATTCGTCTTCTATCCCTATGAGCATGATTCTTTTGCGAAAGTTGAAGGTGATCCTTTTTGTGTTATTGAAGCAAAAGTGATCTTAATACAACTTGGGTTAATTATGTGAGAAGGGTTAGTAACAATTAGGGTTTATGCGAAAACCTCTATATTTCAATTTGTTAATAACGAAAGTTATTTGATGGAAAGCATGATCTTTTATGCCTTTATGTGTTACTTTGCGAGGTTATCGTTGTGGTGTTGATACCCTGATCTTGGAAGTATTTTAGTTTATTGAATTAATTTATCGAAATCTGCGTTCTGAGTTCGAAAAGTTACAATTTCAAGTTTCTGTCTTTACTCGACGTCGGGGAGTTTTTGTCGATATCGAGCAAATCGAGGAAGAGTTGTCGACATCGAGTTGTCTGCTTTGATTTCTGTTTTTGTTTGTCGATGCTGAGTTTCTGTTGTCGCTGAGTTTAGTCGATATCGAGGACCTCTTAGTCGATATCGAGTAGGTTCTGCTTTTGCTTTATTTTCCACTTTTCTTTGTTATTTCTGTCTTTCTGTTTGCTTTTCTGTCTATGAGATTTACAGCTACCTGAGATCCGCTGACGTGCTTCCTTGTGTGTCGATCCTGACTTCCCACTGCTGCATCAGGAGGAGGTCTTGTGATCATTTGCAAGGGACGGAATCTGGTTTGCTTTGCTTTATTCGTATTCTATTTGCATTCTCGATTTCCTCATACAAAAAATTGGCATCGTTGCCGGGAAAGCAATCATTCGCGCCTTAGGTAGTCAGATCTCACTTTTCTTTTGAGTTACTTTGTAGGTATATGTGCCTTTCTGGTCAAATGATATCATGCATTTAGGTAGGCATAATAGGTTGCATTTAGCTTAGTTAAGATGCATATCATGCATGATTTAAGTAGAATTTGCATATTTGCTTTCTTTGTTGGTGGAGTCGGAATCTACACGTTTTTATTGATTATTTTAGGTAATTGTGGATCCGAGAAGGATAAATGGGTTGATAACGCATTGGATGAGAATGTCTAGTTGATCAAAGAAGCTTACATGAAGATCTCAAGAGGTCCTGAGAAGAAGAAACGAACCTAAACGAAGAACAAGTCTGCAGAAGTTGTCGCCAGACATGCTGACCTTGTTTTGAACTTTCTGGAGGCCTCGGTTGTCCGATCGACTATTATGACCATGCGTTGGAAAGCTCTTTCAGAGAGCTAACACTTTAATGTTGACGTCGAGAGCTGATTCAAGACGGAATTTCCGTGAAAGACCAATGCATCGGTCGCCGGATAGTGTGCAGCGGCCGCCGCCAGGGACGACGCAAAAGGAATTCTGATGCTGCGGCCGCAGCATACATGCGGCGGCCGCCGCATCTGCCGACAGCGACCAGACGCTGCGTTTTATTAAATGAAAACCCTAGAACCTTTTGATTTCTTTTATGGCCGACTTTGATGTTTTAAAAGGCCAAGTTTTATGTTATTTGAAGAACTTCTATTCTACTCATTCATTCATTAGATTAGGATTCAAGACGATTTCAATTGGAGAGAGAGCGATGTTCGACATGGGCGACTAAACTCTTTTCGTTCTACTTGCAATTTGAAGCTTTATTTGGATTGATTGTGAGTTTCTGAATCTTGTTCCTTATTTCCTATATTGAATGTTTCAACTTCTTTGTGCTTGATTGTTTATTGTTTTGTTCTATCTTGTCTGGCCAACTAGTTAGATTAATTCAATTGCTAGGGTTTTGTAGATTCCTGATTGCGAACCTTAACCCAAGTGGCAAACTTATCCCTTTAGGCCTGATTGAACTAATTGGATAGGTAGGAAGTTGGATGTGTTGTTAAATCCCTCTTTAGGGACTGCAAATACCTTGGCTAATCTCTGGACTTAAAGCTATCAATTGGGTTAAATCCTTCTTTAGGGACTGTTCGATTGATAAGGGTTTGTAGGACTGATTGGACTAGTAACTATATTAGGTCGGGACAAGGGCATTCATAGGAATCATAAAAGGACAAGAGGAAGTTACAATATCAATTCAACCAAATAAAGTGGATAGTGGTAGGTAGAGCGACCTTCTCTAAATTGTTTTGCATCAATCTGTTTATAGTTTATTTTGTTTTCTTTCTTATTTCAATCACCCAACCCCCCCCCCCCCCCCCCCCCTTTCACTAATTGGTAAATACACTTTGCAAAGGAATACTTGATTCTCTGTGGGATCGACCTCGTACTTACTTGCTATACTAGTTTGTAGGTTTGAGTTTTATTTTGATACGGTTTACGCGACTAAAAATCGTTCATCATCAAACACCTAAGTTTGACGCCTTGGACGAACCGGAGCACCTTATACACGTCCATGCTAAACTGAAAAGAGAGATAGCGGCTGCAGAAACACAAGAACAACTGATACAGAGGCTTCGAGTTGAGTTAGTCACCAAGGATACTATTCTCGCCACTGAGCGAGCAGGCGGGGAACAGGAAGCTGCGCGAAGGAGGCAATTGGAAGATGAGCTTGCCCAGTACCCAACCACTGCAGAGGATTACATGCACCCGACTCTCGTCGTGTCAGAATCGGCTATTCTAATCCCTGAGAATAACTATGAAATTCGCACTCCTTTCTTAATAGAAATTAAACATAATGCTTTTCATGGTAGATTTAATTAATGCACTCTTCAACATATTACCAACTTTACTAATATGTGTCGTACTCTTGCTGAAGGTACCACCTTGGAGTACATCTTGATGAAGGCTTTTCAGTGGTCTCTGGCTGGTCCAGCATTGAAGTGGCTTGAGGGTCTCCATCCACGATCCCTCACAACATGGGCTCAAGTAAAGCAGGAATTTCTCAACAAATTCTTTCCTCCTACCAAGACAGCGCTCTTTCGCCAAAAGATTACATCTTTCAAATAACAGCCTGGAGAGCCGCTAACAAAGGCATGGGAACGCTACAAGGATCTACTGTGATCCTGCCCTACACATGGACAATAATCTTGCATCGTTCAGGAGATCTTCTTCAACTCTCTTGACCTGGCTGCTAAAGATAGGATCAACACATATACCCATTATGAGTATATGACAATGCCGCCAGCTGATGCATGAGCTGCCCTCGACAAGGTGAGCAACTATGACAACAAGTATGGGACTCCAATCAACTATGAGGAGAATGCATATGCCAGGCCAGCCCCATCCATGCCTCTCTACGAGCTTGCTAAGGAGATCGACTCAGATGTCAAGGAGCAATATTACAGAGATCAGAATAGGAAGCTCCTCAAGCAAGTAAATTATCTTTCTGTCAACCGGCCCTGCATCAAATGCGGATCACATAGGCACACCACTACTAAATGTCCACACACAGAGCAAGTCAGGTTGGCAGAACACCATGAAGAGGTAGCTTACGCAGGGGGTCCCAATCGCTATTTGGGGGACCAAAGGTTTCAGCAACCACAATGGAACCAAGGTGCTCCTAGGAACCCCCTGCCCTAAAGAGCTCCAGGACATCCAGAAAGAGACCAGCAGAAGGATGACCTACTTGACGAAATGCGCCGGAATCAGGGCACCATCAACAATCAGTTCCAGAACATCAATACAAAACTTGGAGAAATTGATTTCTGGAGGAAATCAATTGATACACAGATTGACCAGCTAGCAGCAGGTGTCCCCAGACACTCAGGTACGCTCCCTGGATCTTCAGAACCAAATCTCAAAGGGAAAATCGGACACATCGCTGCTGTGAAACTCAGGAGCGGGCACCAACTACGCGAGCCAGAGGTCGGAAAACAGCAGGACGACGGAGCTGAACAACAAGTCGATATCGACCAGACCTTGGTCGACGTCGAGGAGAGGCAACTCGATATTGAGGACAATGAACTCGATGTCAAGGAGATAACTGGCCACCCTTCGTCTGCACAACACATCAACTCGAAATCGACTACAGTAGTCGATATCGAGGAAAAACCAGTCGATATCGAAGAGAGCCCAGTCGATATTGACCCATCTGCAGCAACTCCGACATCTGTTCTGGCTCTGAATCAGAAAAAGAGGTTGCCTTTCCCCACAAAATCTCCAAAGGACCCAGCAGAGAAGAAGTTCCAGCGCTTCATCAAGATGCTTCAGAAGCTCAATGTCACCATACCCTTCACAGAAGCTCTCAATGAAATTCCATCCTACGTCAAATTCCTCAAGGGGATCCTAAGCAAGAAGCGGTCAATGGCTGAGATTACAGAGGAGTGCAGCCATATGGATATACTTGAGAAAAGGCCAGATCCAGGTAAGTTTGCTATAACCATTAGATTTGGCCAATATAAATTTAATGCATTATGTGATCTTGGAGTTAATGTGAGTATAATGCCTTTAACGATATGGTCCAAGATTAAGATAGGTGCCCAAGAGCCTGTGGATGCTAAGTTTTATATGGCCAACAACACAGTGGTCATTCCAATAGGCATGGTGGAAAATGTGCTAGTATAAGTAGGTAAGTTCTTTGTCCCTGCTGATTTTCTAGTTATTGATATGGTGGAGGACCCTGCTTGTCCACTTAATCTAGGAAGACCCTTCTTGGCGACGGTAGATGCCAACATAAGCGTAAGGAAGGGAGTACTCACTTTCAACATCAGCGATGAGGTAATTGAGTATTCTTTTAATAAAACTGAAAGGCATACAGGTCCAATGGAAGAGGTAAAATCTATATTAGCTGGTTACATTACATGCGGGGAGCCTAAGGTAAGAAATATGACTCCTGAAGAGCTAGAAAAGAGGGATATGGAAGCCCAGGTGGAGAAGATCATGGCCATCTTGAATGAAGAAGCAGAGAATCCACTCGACACAGACCAAGGTACGTCGATTTTGACTAACTATTTTTCGGATGCCTTAACAGGATGCAAGTATGGGGTCGAAGTCGGATAAAATTCCTCGACATCGACGAATTTAGTCGACATCAACCAAAATCAGAACCCTCCACCAGCAACTCCCTCGCCGAGCAGTCAAACAGAAGCCGGGAACTCCTCGATATCGACAAAATTGGTCGATATTGACCAACCATCTTCGTCCTCGACTTCACCTTCATCGACGAGCAAGCCACTGGAAGGAACGAAGGACTACTCGATATCCACCACCTTCCTCGACACTAGCATCCTCGAGCAGCAGCCCACCAGGAGCCGAAAACTGTTTCTGCGATGGTAAGCCAAGGTATGGATCTTTCTTCTCCTATTTCCATTAAAGATTTATGTATACATGAGAGAGGTTTGCCTTGGTATGTGCGCTTATGTAGGATTTCCAATGATGAGCCTAATGAGTATGAAGTTGGAGACAAACTCTATGTTTCCAAATCAAAAGATCATTGGTTTCCCAACAAATTCAACAAGAAGAGGATGGGGCCCTTCGTGATGAACAAGATCCATTCTGGAAGACTGCAGCTGATGGACAAGAATGGAGTCATGTTTGAAGCTCAAGCTACATGGGCCCTGCAAATGCCACCTTGAGCTTAATAGAGAAGTCGGCCTAGCGACTATAAAATCTAGAGCTTGTAAATAGACAATTACTTTTTGGGACTTTTGGACATTGTTGCTTGTGTTTTTTTGGTTTTGAAACTTTTAGTTTTTCTATTGTGGGTATTTCTCTTCTACATTTTTCAGGTCCATGGGGATAGAAGCAAGCTAAATCGGACTCGGCACATGCATGTTCACTCGATATTATGAAGCCTAGCACGTCTGTCTAGTGAGTTTCATTTCCTTACCCTTGTTTTTATACAGTGAGGACACTGTAATGTTTAAGTATGGGGTGGGGGAAGGGCTTACTTTGTGCATATTTGACCATATTTGACATTTTACGGGCATATTTGAAGTTTATTTTTTTGAATTGCTTATACATGGCTATTTTGGAATTCATTATTGATTTATGTGCTTACATGCATGATTTCCAAAGTTTGAAAAAATGACCCCCATTGAAAATTTTTGATAGTGTCATGGAAGCTTAAATTGAACTCGACGATGCAAAATTGGATTCATTAGAGATATAGCATGAAATTGCCTAGTAAAGGGAAGTCACAATGAAGTGCATATTTTCTTGAAAACCATAAAAGGAGGTAGATTGAATTGATATTGCTTTTGACATGTTGCATGATAAGAGGATGGAGGACTTTATATTTCCATATAATTCTCATTATTTATATCCTAGCCACATCTATGCTTATGCATCACAAAAACAATATTATGCCTTATTTCAATTATTGCTCCACATGATCTAAATATTTTCCATTCTTTACCTTATTTACATCTGGGGATTATGTTGAGAATGATGTTACATTATGGAGATGTTGTATGGTTGTTGTATTTTCATTATCATTATTGGAGTTTGGTATTAAATTGTTTGAAATATATGGAAAATTTAACGAGTGAGAAAAAATCCGATCACCTCAGGAGATAAAGGTAGATCGACCCTGCTTACTGAGATAATAGTTTAGTGAGATGGGACACATTGTGAGGAGTTCAAAGCACTAAGTATCCGGGGCCATTCATGACACCTATGTTTGCGACTCGCGAGAAGGCAGTGTTGAGGTTAGAGAGGTAAAAGAATTATTGTTGAAAAAAGCATTATGAAAGGTGATGATTTAAAAGAAGAAGGAACGTGGTATGAAAGTTTGGAAATACTCCATTTCCCCGGATCATTAGCACAACATTGCCAAAAATTGCCCACCTTTACCCTCTTACCAATTCTACTCCTTATTGAGCTTAAATTAAAGTCCTCTTGATTATCGTTGCTTTTCAGATAAATTTGTTTTTGCATTACCCTCCTTTTGTGAGTAGATGTTGCTTTTTATTGCAAATGCAAGGATTTGTGACACTAGTACCTTTTCGATGATAGTAATTGACTGCGGGGACATATGAGAATGAATCTATGATGTTGAGAGTTTTAAATTCTTCCCCTGAATGACAATTAAAAGTATTGCTTGAGAACAAGCAAGCTTAAGTATGGGGTGTTTGTTGTGAGCTGAATCTTCCATGTTTTATAGTACCTTTTATATCGTTTTCTGCATACATTTCATGCATTTGGGCTAGAATAGTACATAATCTATGTAGTTTATGTTTATTTGCCAAATTATGGAATCTACACTAGTTTCTGTTTAAATTCGCAGAATTCGAGGCAATTTACAGCAGTTCTGAGAAAGGAAGAAAAGCTCAAAAGTCAACTACAGAAGTCCAAGGACAAGGAGCAGCAGATCCAGAATTGAGCAAGGAAAGCTGGAGAAATCCTTTGTCGATATCGACTTCTTCTAGTCGATGTCGAGTTGGTCACATATCGAGCAGAGCACCAGACATCGACAGGTGAAGCCGGGAGCTGAAGATGTTACTCGATATTGGGGACTTTTACACGATATCGAGGACAACCCAAGACAATTTCTACCTCTGAATCCAAGATCAACGAAGTTGAGCGCACAAGACAACTCGAGTGCTGAACTTTACTCGATATCGAGTAATTAACGCGATATCGACCAAGATCAGAAGCCGCACCTGTGCTCGAGGAAGCGACACTAGATTGAGAAGCCGAAGAGAGGACATACCGAGCACCATATACTCGATATCGAGGAATTTACTCGATGTCGAGTAAACCAGCATAGCATGTCCGAGCCAGTGTCGAAGAGAAGTTACGCGAGAAGAGCAGTGAAGCCGAAGTCGATGACGAAGTTACTCAATATCGAGTAAATTACTCGATATCGAGGAAAGCTTTTCTGGGGCGCGTTACTGTTGGGTTGTCCGAGTCGAGTTGGGCTTGCTTGGATACGAAGTTGTCCGATTCTATCCACATCTATCAAGACTTATCAAGATCTATCAACTCCATGGAGGATTTACCTACTTTAGATATATTTCCTTTTTCGATTTTATTCTTTTATTCCATTTTTTAATCTTTAAGTAAGTAGATAAAGAGATATAGATATAGATAGATATTTCCTTCCTTGATTAGCAAGGTTTGAAAGCCTATAAATAAAGCCCTAGGGGCTGGATTTTAGTCATTCAATTTCAGTTATAATTAGCTACATAGAGAGAGTAGAGGAGAGAGCTTGTGGCGAGAGAAGTTAGAAAGGCGAAAGCATATTTGGCTTCGATTGGTTGTAAGCTTTCCTTAGTTTATTTAATGTAAAGTTATTTCCTTTTATTATTGATGTCTTTCTTGATGATGAAGAGCGAGTAGTCCACCCACTTATAGGGTCGGGGTGAGCCCGACGGTAGCCATGTGAGGTGATGCGGTAAAGGTACGATCTTTTTATGCAATTCGTCTTCTATCCCTATGAGCATGATTCTTTTGCGAAAGTTGAAGGTAATCCTTGTTTGGGTTATTGAAGCGAAAGTGACCTTGATACAACTTGGGTTAATTATGTGAGAAGGGTTAGTAATAATTAGGGTTTATGCGAAAGCCTCTATATTCCTATTTGTTAATAACGAAAGTTATTTGATGGAAAGCATGATCTTTTATGCCTTTATGTGTTACTTTGCATCAATGTTCCACAAAACGCTTGGCGGATGCCCGACGGAGAGGTGGGTTCAAGGGTCTAGGCGGTGTAGGCAGGGTCTAGGCAGACTTTTTATTTTAACATGTATTTTTACTTGTAAGTCATGACAAAGACCTAATAAAGGCTATATAAATTAATAAACTTTAATAATCTTCATAGTCCATATTGTTCAAGCTTTTCCAAAGCCAATAAGCATAAACCATAACGGTTCCTGTTCAACCGGGAAAAAAATAATAATATAAAATATAATCAAAGTCTAAATCAACCTAGAAGTTGTATAATAAAACTTAAATTTTAAAATATAATCATAGTTGCACATTAATCTTCTAGACTTTTATATATTCATTTGGGTTAAAACCTTTGAATTTGCTTTTTTTAACTAAACCGCCTAGACCCGTCGTCGTCGATGACGATGGTGATGACGATGACGATGGTGATGTTGTCGACAAGGGTAAGAAGGTTGCTGATGATGACCTCTCACGGGCTAAACAGTACGAGTCCAACAATAAGTCTGTGCGAGGCCATCTTCTTAGCCATGTCTCGAACCCTATTTTTTATCTGATCTCTTATCATAAATCTGCAAAACTTATTTGGGATCTGCTGGAAAAGAAATATGGGGTTGACGATGCAGGGAAAAAGAAATATGTTGTTGGAAAGTTTATGCAGTTCAAGATGGTCAATGATAAACCAATCATGGACCAAGTGCACGAGTATGAGAATTTGGTGCCTGACATACTCTTTGAGGGCATGAAGATGTGCGAGATCCTGCAGGCTAATTTTCTGATCGAAAAGTTTCCTGACTCGTGGGCTAGTTATCGCAACCATCTGAAGCACAAAAAGAAGGATCTGACCCTAGAAGAGCTCGTCGGTCACATGAAGATCGAAGAGGCTAATCGCCTCAAAGACAAACCTAAGCCTAAATCCGCTGATACTGTGAAGGCTAATCTGGTTGAATCTTCTGTGAAATCTGACAGGTCCAAGCAGGGAAACAAGTCTGGAGGCTCTAAGCCAAACATGAAACCAAAAAAGGGTCAGAAGTTCAAGAAGTCTGGCAATCAGTCGGACAAGCAGCAGAAACAGAGAGGCATTGGGATCGGCTGCTATGTTTGTGGCAAACCAGGCCACAAGGCTTGGCTTGCCGAAACAGAGAGGCATTGGGATCGGGCTGACATCCAGAACCAAGGACAGCAGCAGAACAAGCCCGCAACTCCAGCCCAACAACAACCCAATGTTGTCGAAGACAACAACCAGCTGATAGCAATGATCACTGAGGTCAACCATGTGGGCGGCCAGGTCGATTGGCTCCTGGACAGCGGAGCTACTCGACACTTCTACGCCAACAAGGACCTGTTTGCTGAGTTTGAGGATGCTACAGACATCGACCAGGTCTACATGGGAAACTCAAGCATCTCTCCAGTGCTAGGCAAAGGGAAGGTTGCACTCAAGATCACCTCAGGGAAGTCTCTTACCCTAGTGAATGTGCTTTATGTTCATTCTCTGTGCCGAAATCTGATTTCATGTAGTTTCCTTGAGATAGCTGGAATTAAGCAAGTGACTGATGCTGGCAAAATGGTTTTAACCATAAATGGAGAATTTGTAGGAAAAACTTATAGGGCCGATTTTCTATATGTGCTTGAGACCATGATTGAGAATAATGAGAATGCGTCTACTTCTACTTATATTGCTAAGTCTGTTGATTTATGGCATGCTAGACTAGGACATGTGAATGCAAAATCTGTATGTCAATTGCATGATATAGGTTTGATTCCTAGCCTATCAAAACATAACCATAGCAAATCTGAAATATATGTTGAGGCCAAATTTCACAAACAACCTTTTAAAACGGTGTTAGAAAGGACAACTGAATTGTTGGAGTTAGTCCATTCTGATTTGGCTAATTTTAAGAACACTGAGAGTAGAGGTGGCAATTGCTACTATATAACATTTGTGGATGACCATTCTAAATATACTAAGGTATACTTGCTTAGGTCTAAAGATGAAGCAGAAACCATGTTTTATGTGTATAAAGCTCAAGTAGAAAACTAATTAAATCGAAAGATTAAAAGGCTTAGATCTGATAGAGGCGGTGAATATGTAACTTATTCTTTGAGAGAATTTCGTGAACAAAATGGTAGTATTCATGAATTTACAGCTCCATATAGCCCACAACAAAATGGTATTGCTAAAAGGAAAAACAGAACTTTAAAGGAAATGATGAATGTTATGCTTTCTAGTTCTGGTTTGCCTGATAATATGTGGGGGGGAGCTGTATTGTCCGCAAATCACATTTTGAATAAGGTACCTCATAAGAAGCTTGACAAAACACCTTATGAACTTTGGAAAGGGCATCCGCCTAATATGAAATTCTTGAAAGTGTGGGAGTGTCTAGCTAAGGTGGGGTTACCTTCGTGCAAAGTTGTTACTATTGGATCTAAGACTTTTAATGTAATTTTGATTGGTTATGTTGAAAACAGTGCTGCATATCGTGTTATGTGTTTGAGTGATCGTACCTTGTGTGAATATCGTGATGCTGTTTTCTTTGAGCATGTGTTTCCTTTAAAGAAATCTGCATTGCCTGCTAATGATTCTTCATCTCATGATGCATCTTCATCCATGCCTAGTATTGTTGTGCCTAATGCTCATGCTGATCATGATGAACCTAGGAAAAGTAAAAGGCGTAGGAAGGAAACTAGTTTTGGTCCTGATTTTATGACTGCTTTTCTAGTTGAACTGAATGATTTAAATGAACTAGATGAGACGTTCATTAGGCTTCATATGATAGAAGATGATCCTAAGACCTATGATGAGGCAATAAGTTCACTAGATTCTAGTTTCTAGAAAGATGCTATTAACAGTGAGATAGAATTTATTATATATGACTAATCACACATGGGAACTAGTTGATATGCCTAAAGGAAATAGAGTCATTAGTTGTAAGTGGATCTTTAAGAAGAAGCTTAAAGTAAACGGCTCAGTGGATAGATATAAGGCAAGACTAGTTATAAGAGGATTCACTCAGAGATATGACATTGACTTCTTTGACACTTATTCTCCTATTACAAAAATTCCTACCATTCGTGCATTGTTTGCTTTGGCTTCTAGCCATAAAATGCTTGTTCATCAGATGGATGTTAAAACAACATTTTTGAACGGTGATCTAAATGAGGAAATTTATATGGAACAACCTCGAGGGTGCATTGTTCCAAGACAGGAAAACAAAGTGTGCAAGCTACAGAAGTCACTGTATGGACTCAAGCAAGCACCAAAGCAATGGTATGAGAAGTTCTACACAACTATCCTAAGCTTTGGATTTGAGGTAAACGGATCTGATGCATGTGTCTATTCTAAGAGGTTTGGTGATGATTGCGTGATTATATGTTTATATGTGGATGATATGTTGTTATTTGAGATGAAAGACATGGGTGAAGCTGATGTCATTCTAGGAGTTAAAGTAACTAGAAAAGAAAATGGCTTCATTTTATCACAATTCATTATGTAGAGAAAATGTTGAAAAGGTTTGATAAATTTGATGTTGTGCCAGTTAGAACTCCTTATGATTCTAGCATGCAATTGAAGAAAATTTTTGAAATTGGTGTGTCCCAAAATGAGTATGCTAAAATAATTGGGAGTTTAATGTTTCCGATGAATTATACTCGGCCTGATATTGCATATGTTGTTAGTAGACTCAGTAGATATACCCATAACCCAGTAGTGAGCATTGGATTGCACTTAATAGATTATTGAGATATCTTAAAGGCACATTTGATTGGGGTTTACATTATGTTGGTTATCCCCATGCTTTAGAGGGATACTGTGATGCAAATTGGGTCACTGACAATGATGAGGTTAGCTCCACTAGTGGTTATGTGTTCACTTTATGTGGTGGTGCCATATCATGAAAGTAATCAAAACAAACTTGCATTGCTAGATCCACTATGGAATATGAGTTCATAGCATTAGATTTAGCTGGTCAAGAGGCTGAGTGGTTGAGAAGCTTACTGGCTGACTTACCTTTGTGGGGGCATAAGACCCCAACTATTTCTCTACATTGTGACTCACAATCTGCTATTTGTGTAGCTAACAACAATACTTGCAATGGTAAGAAGAGACACATACGGATTAGACATGAAGCTGTGAGACAGCTGATTGCTACCGGTGTCATTTGCTTTGAGTATGTTAAGTCCGAGAGGAATTTGGCAGATCCGTTGACGAAAGGGCCGAACAGAAGGATGGTCCTTAAATCGTCTAAGGGAATGGGGCTCAAACCCACGTGAGCTGAGATACACCATACCCATTCCTAGGACAGGTGTATGAGAAAGGATGAGTCTAGAACTCTTAATGAGTCCGTAGCCCATAGTTGGGTGGTCCTATTGAGAAGGACTTGATGGATTCACCGAAAACTGTAGAGGTTGAGCTTTGTGCTCTTAATGATACCATAGCCCTACAAGGGTTGTCCTACTGAGAAGGACTTGATGGAATCACCTATGAGAGTGTGAAGGGTTACTCACCTTCTATGGAAGACTAGGGTTGTCTTTCTAGAGCACTCTTCAGCACCCAAGGTATGAGATGACTATTACAGTTGACAGTTATATCGCGAAACCACCAGGGCAGTGGTGAAGGTATGTGCTGTTGAGGTCAACTCGCAAGTCTGGAAGTTCAAGATTCGTTCACTTCTATGACATGCGAGATACTCAACTTCACTATGTGTTGGTTCAAGATCCGTTCACCAGCATTTAAGTACTTGCTCCACGAAACCAGCTCAGAACGATTTTTTTGTTTTAAAAACCCCAGTTCCTCACATTTGTGGGGGACTGTTGAAGAAATGTTGATGTGGGGGTTTTTTCAAATGTGTCTTTTGGACTTCTTAAAGTCCCACATTGATTACAAAAGGGGTTGAAGGGTTGTTTTTAAGGAGGAGCTTTTCAAAGGGTTATTGAGAGTTGGGATATGAGTCCTACACGCGCGCACCACCACCACTGTCGTCGATCCGGTCCGTGTTCGTGACACGTGCGCGGTGTGGTGCTGGTCACATGCGCGGTGTGTATCCTTGGGGGGCGACGCCTGTAGCCGACCTGCACCTCGGTGTCGGGGCGATTTCTCTTTTAAGGCAGTGGTCTTCTTTATACCACGCCATAGCTTTCAAACAATTAATTAGAAACTATTTTATTAGAAACTTGAAGAAGACTTTTGTAATCAGGAAGATTGGAGGGTTGCTATATACACGCATCCTCTAACAACCATCCTAACTACTTCTTATTCCTCCTACTTTCGCTGTAAAACTCTCTCTATTGCAATCTATTTTGGTTTTCTGTTGATCATACACAAAGCTTCACAAAAACTGAAGTATATTAATCACTTTAATATTATTTCAATAAACTATATTATTTTTAAAATCATATGCTTGGATAATTAAGGATGAGCTTTGTTTTCCAAAGAGATCCTTTTTCTTTGGGAAAACTAATTAAAATACCCCCACCTTTGGGGGTATGATAAAATTATATCCTCAACTTTCAAATATAATAAAAATATCCCGACCATTGAGGGTGATGGAAATATATTACCCTGTGTTTTCTCACGGGTCAAAAATGCTGACAAGACAACCTACATGGATTTTTTTTTACAAGACAACATACGTGGAAGCCTTTTTTTTTACAAATTAGGACAAATTTGGGTTTTCTTGATCGGTAACAAATTTACTCGAAAAACGAAATTGATTCAACCAAGCAACTAATCTAGTCAAAATTGACTCAAATTAACACAACACGACTATTCCTAACACCAAACCCTTGTAAAAAGTTAGCGTAGGCTGCTTTGTCAGCATTTTTTATTCGTGAAAAAACTTGTGGTAATATATTACCTCTACCCGCAAATGTTGGGATATTTTTATTAAATTTGAAAGTTGATGATATATTTTTACCATACCCCCAAAGGTGGGGGTATTTTAAATTTTTAATTAGTTTTCCCTTTTTCTTTCATATTATTTATATAATGTTCTTATATTTTACTTATATTTATATTAATCACATACTACGTACTATAAATCATCTAGAGAGTTTCAAAAGGAGCGATTTTATTATGTATTTTGACAATTAGATAAGAAGTTACGTAATTTTAAATTTTTGAATTTGGTTACACGTTATTACATGTCTGAAATACAAAAGTTACATATGACTCGATGTTTATTATATTGTTTTTCATGTTCTTTTTTTTTCTTCTGCTGTTTCATTTATTTATTTTTCTTTTTTTGTTCGGAAAAAATGACGATGTTTTATCCTAAACCAACATCAGTTTATCGTCATATTATGTAGATTTTTATTATTAATTTAAATTAATAAAGCAATGTCGTTTTAATCCAAAACAACACCAAATATATTGACGATACAATAACATAAGTAATATTTACAATGCCATGAGTAAATAAGAGTACGTGATCATAAATAAGGTTTTCCGCTATACAAATAGAACTTCGCAGACACGCCACGGACATGGAAAATGGGCGGACAAGAGTCAAGATTCAGTCTCAAGGTCGCGGTATTCATAAATGAGAAGCCATCCGCGGACCATATACGCGTCTAGATTTGGAAAACCCCACTAAGACTCCTACATCGCCATGTGGCACTACCAAGCCAACACTTGGCCTAAACCAACAACATATATATGTCAATCATACATGAAGGGAAACATGTAAGGAGGATTCCAACTTTGCCTATAAATACTGGAATTAGGGGTCGATTTAAGGGGTCGAAAACTGGGATTTCTAAGGGTTTAGGTCGGATTCCTTGGCTTTGAGTACCTCTTTTCAAGCGGGATTGTTCCAAGCCAGTAAGGACCGACACATGATGTAGTCCAAGGGAGGACGGTAGTTTGTGGATCTCGCTAGCTCGGATCGGCCTAGGTTGTACTATGAGGAGAGTAATCTCGTCACACGTCTCAGGTAATCCCAATCACCAGAGGTCGCCCGCGTTCTATTGGATCTCGAAACCCAACAAGATTCTAAAATCGGGCATCGTATATATGATCGTGTGATGTATGTATGTATGTATGTATGTATGTATGTATGTATGTATGTATGTATGTATGTATGTATGTATGTATGTATGTATGTATGTATGTATGTATGTATGTATGTATGTATGTACGTATGTATGTACGTATGTACGTATGTACGTACGTATGTATGTACGTACGTATGTACGTACGTATGTATGTACGTAAGTATGTACGTACGTATGTATGTACGTATGTACGTACGTATGTATGTACGTACGTATGTACGTACGTATGTATGTACGTAAGTATGTACGTACGTATGTACGTACGTATGTATGTACGTATGTATGTACGTACGTACGTACGTACGTACGTCCGTATGTATGTATGTATGTATGTACGTATGTATGTATGTATGTATGTATGTATGTATGTATGTATGTATGTATGTATGTATGTATGTATGTATGTATGTATGTATGTACGTATGTAGGTATGTATGTATGTATGTATGTATGTATGTACGTACGTATGTATGTATGTATGTACGTACGTACGTACGTACGTATGTATGTATGTATGTATGTATGTATGTATGTATGTATGTATGTATGTATGTATGTATGTATGTATGTATGTATGTATGTATGTATGTATGTATGTATGTATGTATGTATGTATGTATGTATGTATGTATGTATGTATGTACGTATGTACGTACGTATGTATGTACGTACGTATGTACGTACGTATGTATGTACGTAAGTATGTACGTACGTATGTATGTACGTATGTACGTACGTATGTATGTACGTACGTATGTACGTACGTATGTATGTACGTATACATACGTACGTATGTACGTACGTATGTATGTACGTACGTATGTACGTACGTATGTATGTACGTATGTATGTACGTACGTATGTATGTACGTATGTACGTACGTAAGTATGTACGTACGTATGTACGTACGTATGTATGTACGTAAGTATGTACGTACGTACGTACGTCCGTATGTATGTATGTATGTATGTACGTACGTACGTACGTACGTACGTATGTATGTATGTATGTATGTATGTATGTATGTATGTATGTATGTATGTATGGATGTATGTATGTATGTATGTACGTATGTAGGTATGTATGTATGTATGTATGTATGTACGTACGTACGTGTGTGTGTGTGTGTGTGTGTGTGTGTGTGTGTGTGTGTATGTATGTATGTATGTATGTATGTATGTATGTATGTATGTATGTATGTCGGGTTAGGACCATTTCTTATAGTGAAAACCAAAAGGACTAATCCTATTGGCTACTTTTTAACAGTGGACCCCTCCACTTCTCACCTAAAATCGAACCAAAAAACCAAAAATTACATAGAATAGCCACTATTTTAGAATTTTAATTTGTGCATTATTTTAAGTTATCTTTAACATTTCGCATTTATCTTATTATTATTAGTGATCTTGCAATTTGGTATCAGAGCCTAGTTAATTAAAAATAAATCTGTATTTATCTATAAGACAATCTGGAGGTGTCTATTAATTGCCCCCATTAGACTTATCCTCATGCTTTACATTTAGATATAAACGATAAGCATTTTGGAGCAATTTTAAATGCCATTTCAGAACAACTTATAGATCTAAAACTCGAAGTTAAAAAATTAGAACAATTATATATTGAGATTAGACGTAAAAAATTAGAACAATTATATAGGCGAAGTACATCACTCAACAAATCTAAAAGCCATTAACGAAATCAGCCATCAGGTAAGCCTAACATCAGGAAGTGAAATTAAGAAAGGAGATCCTTTTAAATACAGTTATCCATTTAAAAAATCCAAAAAGAAGTTTTCTACTAAATTAGATAATATAAAGAACAAGGCAACGATAGAAGAAGATCAAGACGAAAATCAAAACCATCAAAATGAATCAACATCCAATTTGACAAATAAAGAGATTTAGCACTAAGTTAGATGATCCAGAATGGAAGATGACGGAGGAAAAACATGTGGTTGATATATCCGCCAAAAAAAACTCAAACCTATAGCAAGTATAGCAATAAGCAAGAGGTCGGTCCACAAGGAAAGTTATAATTCCAGTTTGATTTAATTGTCAATCAAAGTAACCAATTTGGGGGGGTTTTGTGTATGAAAGTTTCGTCTTTTATCAAAGCGAAGTAAAGAAAGCAAAGTAAATGAATTTGATTTAGACAATTAGGAGAAGCAATTCTACCTACAATTTTCTACTTTATTGGATTGAAGCGATCCTTGTAACTTCTTCTCGTCCTTTTAAGTTTCCTATGAATGCCCTTGTCCCGACCTAACATAGTTACTAGTCCAACCAGTCCTAGCAACCCTTATCAATCGAACAGTCCCTAAAGAAGGATTTAACCAAATAGCTTTAAGTTCAGAGATTAGACAAGGTATTTGCAGTCCCTAAAGAGGGATTTAACAACACAATCAACTTCCTACTCATTCAATTAGTTCAACCAGCCCTAAAGGAACAAGTTTGCCACTTAGGTTAAGGTTCATAACCAGTAATCTACAAAACCTTAGCAATTGAATTGATTCTAACTAGTTGCGCGAGCTAGATAGAATAAAACAATAGACAATCAAGCACAAAGAAGTTGAAGCATTCAAATATAGGAAACAAAGAACGAGAATTAGAAACTCACAGTCAATCCAAATAAAACTTCAAATTGCAGGCAGAATAGATGAGTTTAGTTTCTCATGGAAGACATCGCTCAAAATCTCTACAGTGTCTGATGAGCGAAAGAATAAAATAGAAGTCCTAGAAAAATAACTAAATTCGGCCTTATATATGATCCCAAGTCGGCCATGAAACAAAATATTAAGATCTAGGGTTTTTAATCTCTACAGTGTCTGCTGCTTCCTTATGCCCGCTACGGCGGCCCCTGCTGCGGCCGCGTCATGCATGCAGCGGCCTAGATATCCTGTTTGTCGGTTCTTCTTGTCTTTCTTCGCGGGTATCTCCACTTGTCTTGCGTGTCTTCCTTCCTTGCTTCTTTCCAATGTTTCTTGTATTCCTCTTCAAGATATTGCATTTTTCAAACGTGTTCCGATTCAATATGCAAGATAAACACAAATTTGCGCAGAATCTGAACTCTTCTAAAATAATCTTAAGATGCCATTTATCAACAAAGTATGAAAGAAATGCAACCTAACTAAATGAAAAATGCCGATAATGCCTGTCTAAGATATGCATTATTAAATTCCCCCACACTTAACCTTTGCTTGTCCTCAAGTAATGATAGAATGAACATGAATCAATGTATCCCACATGAAATCCCTTCAAGTTTCAACCTCATCAAAAAGCAACATCATAGCAGGTGAAAACATAAACCAAGCAAACAAACGTCATAGCATATATTTTAGTGATCAAAGCTTAGAAGTATATATTATCCAACCTCACCAAAAATATGTGTTTCACTCATGTGTTTAGGCTTTAAGATACAACTCTCAACTCAAACCAATCATGCACTAAGCTCATAGACATTGACCACCATATCACCAATTCTCTACTGAAATGTCATTACTTGCGGGACACAATAAAGACAACAAAGTAAAATGTGACATTTTTTTTCTTTTCTTTTGTTTTCTTTTCCTTTTTTTTTCTTTTTCTTGTTTTGGTGCTTTCTTTACGCGAGGCGCAAACATGGGTGTCATGAATGGCCCCGGTCTATCAACACCATAACATACTAATATGAAGTCCACTTGAACATCTTTTGACGCAAGTTGCAAACATGGGAGTCATGAATGAACCTGGTTACTCAATGATCAAGCTTTCTTTCCTAGTGGGTAGTTTTCAACACCTTTTTGCGCGAATCATACCCATGGGTGTCATGCATAGATCCGGTTACAATGTGCGTTAACCATTGCCACCTTATTCACTAAATATGCAAAAATTCAAACAAAAGACTCAAAATATAGACATAAACTCTACAAGCAACAAACATTTGCATCTGTCTTTTAAAAATAAATATTGCATTCAATGCCAAGAGGTAGCAACACAAGGAATTCACACAATTCAGCAAAAGAACTCAAATAAGCCCAAACATTCTCACAGGGTCATGTTTTGAGGACTTCAATCATACTTTAGCTCAATTATATTTGCTAGCTCATTTTCCACAAAATTCAAATAAAGACAAAACCAAAACATCCAGAACTCCATGGGATTTTTATGAACATGCTTGAAATTTAAATTAGAGGACAAACTAAGCCAGATGGGTATTTGAATAACACATATGTATGCAATGCATGCTTATTTTTTGGATTTTTCTATTTTTTTTAAATTCGAAAATGCATAAATAAATAAATTAAATTAGACAAAAATTAAAAAAACTCAACAGAAATTAAATAAACTAACTACTATAGAAACTTAAACATGTTGTGCAGAAATTTAAACATGGTCTAAGAAATGACAGAAATGACATAATATACATATAATCTTTCTCCCCCACACTTAAAGTTTTCAGTGTCTTCACTGAAACAATACAGACAACCAAAATAAAACATAAAAAATTCAGAGTGAAGGAGTCAGAACTAACCACTCACTGAGGCGGCGGCTAGTACGGTGGCGACTGGTACGACGGGATATGGGGATACTGCTGGCGGAGGTAGTAAGACTGCTCTCTCCGCATCTCCTCCATGTGATAATTCGTCTCCCGAACATTGCGATCGATGTCATGAAGAGTGAACTCGAAGGAGTCCTAGCGCATGGACATACGGTGGAACTCGGTGAACATGTGGTCCCGCCAGGGGTCATCCTCAGCAAAAGAAAAGCGAGGCCCCTCAGAAGAGCCAACAGCGTGTTGTGCATCCCCCATATGATAGTCTGTTAGTGCAGGGGCGTCCTCCTCAGCGTCGTAATCATCATCCTCATCCTGATCCTGATCAGCTGGGATGTATAGGGTGGTGTTCCTAGGGCCATAAGGTAAGGCCCTAGGAAGGCGCAGTCGGTGTTCTCCATGCCTCCCCGACTTCCAAATCCAGTATGCATCACCAAATCCCTCAATCAAGAAAGCCCTCCTAAGCTGCTCCGTTGTATAGGTGTACCCACCAGACATGAGTGCACCGCACTGTGCAGGCTCCAGAAATTGGTAGGCGATGAGGCTAATCATACCTCCCAAACCAAACCTCTCTGTCGTCTTCCCTTGAATCTTCAGGCAGCTGTGCACAAAGATCTCAACCCAGTCTGGCGTACCACGAGACTGGAGAGCAAGGCTCCACAACCAGGATACATCACCAGCATGCACTTTGTTCACGTCGCCTTGGCCGCTGAAAGACATGGCCAAGACCTTGTGAACCAGACGGAGGCATGGGTGGACGAAATTGTAGTTGTACTCGCCCTTGTGTCTGTCAAATCTAGTTCTAGTTACCGCGTACCAGACATCGTGGCGTTGCTTCTCTGACGCCATCAGATACCAATCTTAGGTGGGTGCCCGAGTGATCGATTCCAAAAAGCTATCTCAGCTGGTCATGCGTGCAAGTGTGGGGCTAATCCAGCAAGTTGAACTGAATCCTCGAATTATCCACACGCTGAAACGTGGTCAGAAACTCTCATGCCAGGTCAAGATACATGGGGGCACTGCAGTCTATAAATGCCCTCAAACCACCATGACTAAGCATCCGACGTGTAACGTCCGACATGCCTAATGTCTGTAAGGAATGGATATGAAAGAACTTCGTCTGTACAAATCGCTTCGAATCGAAGCCCTCATATGCTTTCTTCTGTTCTTTAGTCACATTCCTCAATCGGCGCACCATTCTTATCATATCTCAGCAGTGATATTAACCTAAAAAAAAACTCCAAAATCCAACAACAAACCTCCAACACAACCCAAGCTAATTAACAAAATCCAAATCAAACTCCACACACCTCAAGCTAATAAACCAAATCCACAACCAAATTAGCCCTCTAACACAAATATTTCTCAAGCAAACCACCACAAATCAATTCTTCAATCAACACCCCAAATTAAAAATTTCCAAATCAAACCAAGCACAAATATAACCACTTCTCAAACAACCACACAAGAGCTCAATAGATCTCGAGAATTCAACACCAAACAACACCAATCCAAACGAACAGAATCGAACCTGGCGGCGGCAGGTGAAGCGGCGGGCGCAACAGGGAGGCGGCGGCCACGACAGTTGGGTCGGCGGTGGGGTCGTACGCTGAAGTAGGCGTGGCCACGGGTTACGGGTCAACCCGTGACCCGCCGGGTCCGGGTTGCCGGGTTGGCGGGTGGGGACGGGTAGCGGGTTAGGGTTAGGGTCGGAGAATCCATGACCCGTGACCCGGCGGGTCGACCCGCTTTTTCAAAAATATTTTTTTTTTGAAAAATTTATTTTTAATAAAATAAATTTATAATATTATGTAAATTATGTAAATTATTCTTAAAATAACTCACAATATAATACATAAACTAATATGCAATGTGCAATGTGAAACAAATAAACCTCATCCTTCTCCTTTTATAGACTTGGAAGTCTTCCTTCATTCCCCTCATTTCCAATGTGGGACAAAGGCTTTGTCCCACATCGAAAATATGGAGTTAGAATGAGAAGACATGTGGCTATATATATGTATCCCATTACCACATTTCTTCCACTTCACTTGTTTCCTACATTTCCTAAATTGGAAATTAAGTTGGAAATGAAGTTTGAGAAATATATTCTCATTTTTTTTTCTCTTACATCACACAATGAAATTATTGTGGATGAAAGAATTAATATGGAGATATAATCTTCCTACATTTTTAACACTTCATATGAAAGTGATAAAATGTGTTGTGAAGATAAAATCTTTACATATTATTTATTTATTTATTTTTAATAGTCATCATTTTTTTAAAAAAAAGATTTTTTTTTAAAATAATGTAACCCGCCGGGTCGTATGGGTCGACCCGGCGGGTCAACGGGTCGACCCGAACCCGTCAACCCGTGAGATTTACGGGTTAGGGTTCGGGTCGGCCAACCCTGACCCTTGACCCGGCGGGTCCGACCCGTGGCCACGCCTACGCTGAAGCGTCAGAACCGGCGTAGATCCATGGTGTCGAGCGCGGATCCGGCCAAGAGGAGGTGGGGGAGTGGCTAACAAGAAGAGAAAAGAGAAAACTTGGGCTGGTTATGGTGATTTCGAAGGTTAAAGAAGAAGACAACAATGGAAGTATTAGGGCTCTCTGATGGTGGCGGCGGGAGAGGAAGAAGAGTGAGGTAGGGTTTGGAAGAAATATGTCCTGTGACCTATCATGTATGTATTTTATTTTTATTTTTTATTTTTTTTTCTGGGAAATATGGGCACGGGTGTGAGAAGCGTCGGCCGTAGCATGGATGTTGCGGCCGCTGCAGCGGGGTAGGCCGGGGTTTGAAGTGCGACGACCGCCGCCAGTGGAGTGGTTGTGGATTCTCGTTTCCGTCCTTTTTTTATTTTTTTTTATTTACTACCTATGTCAACTAATCCTAAAATAATTTAGCTAATGAAAACTACCTAAGAGATAATAAAGATGAAAAAGAAAGAAGAACTTACCTCAGGTTGCCTCCTGAGAAGCGCCTTTGTTTCAAGTCGTTGGCTCGACGTGATGGTCCTTTAGTGGCCTAATTGGTTTGTTCAGCAAGCACCAACTCCTCTTCTTTGTTATGCGGAATGTTCTCAAAGTATGGCTTAACTCTATGACCATTGACCTTAAAGAGCTCATTAGACTTAGGATCATAGAGTTCAATTGCTTCGTGAGAGAAAATCCTAAAGATGGTGTAGGGTCCTTCCCACCTTGATCTAAGCTTTCTAGGGAAGAGTTTCAGGCGTGATTTGTATAGAAGGACCTTGTCTCCTATTGGTAGTTCTTTCCGCAGGATGTGTTTGTCATGCCAAGCCTTGTTCTTCTCCTTGTAGATCACTGCATTATCATAAGCATCGGAACACAATTCCTCCAGCTCTTGCAATTGAAGCTTTTTGAACTCACCCACTTCATCCAACCTCATATTGCAATTCTTTACAACCCAATACACTTTATGCTGACGTTCCACAGGGAGACGACTTGCCTTTCCAAAGACAATTTGATAAGGGGACATACGAATGGGAGTCTTATAGGCCGTCCGATAGGCCCAAAGAGCGTCATTCAGCAGTAGACTCCAATCTTTCATGTTAGGTGCCACTGTTTTCTCCAGAATGGTCTTTATCTCTCTATTTGATATCTCTGCTTGACCATTGGTCTGAGGATGATAAGCAGTGGACACTCTTTGTATGACATGGTATTTCTTTAACAAGGAAGTGATCGTCCTGTTGCATAAATGTGTCCCTCTTTCGCTAATTATAGCCTTACGCACCCTAAATCTTGCGAAAATGGTGTCTTTCAAGAAATCTGCAACTACTTTAGAATCATCAGTTCTGGTGGCCTTTGCCTCCACCCACTTGGAGACATAGTACACCACAAGCAAAATATACACATTCCCAAAAGAACTAGGGCAGGGACCCATAAAATCGATACCCCAAACATAAATAATTTCACAAAATATGACAGTTGTTTGTGGCATTTCATTCCTAGTAGATATGTTCCCAACCCTTTGGAATCTATCGCATGATTTACAGAAGGCATTAGCATCCCTAAATAAGTGAGGCCAAAAGAAACCTGCTTCTAAGACTTTCCTAACAGTCTTTTGAGGACCAAAGTGGCCTCCACATTCATGAGCATGACAAAAAGTAAGGACATATTATACCTTATTGTCCGGCAGACACCTCCTGATTACCTGATCAACACAATGTTTCCAAAGGTAGGGGTCATCCCAAACATATAAGCGAGAGTCATCTCGAATCTCGTCCTTTTGAGATTTTGTGAATTTCGGTGGAAATTCTCCCGTGACCAAGAAATTCACCATATTGGCAAACCAAGGCCGAGGAGTATGGACACCAATCAACAACTCAGGAATATCAAAACTTACCTCGTTAGATAGGAGGGAAAGAGATGGAACGGGGGCCTGAACAGCATGCGGCAGCCGCGGCATATAAGTTGCGGCTGCAGCAAGATTGTTTGGCCGCGGCCGCGGCATAGTTGCTGCGACCGCAGCACCCTCCGTTTTTGTAGTTTCCTGCAGCTGCGAAGAAAAAATGTGAGTTAAATAAAACACTGTATCGTCAGGGAACTCACCGTGAATGGGTCTTTGATCTTCCGGCTTGTCCTCTCCTTGGACAAGTCTGCTGAGGTGGTCCGCTACTAAGTTTTCTGCACCTTTCTTATCTTTGATTTCAATGTCAAATTCATTTAAAAGTAAAATCCAACGAATCAATATTGGTTTCGCTTCTTTCTTAGTCAATAAATAGCAAAGAGCAGCGTGATCAGTGAAGAGAATTACCTTATCTCCTAGGAGATAGGAGCGAAACTTCTCTAGTGCAAAGACTACAGCCAAGAGCTCTTTCTCAGTGGTTGAGTAGTTCCTTTGCGCTCCATTCAGAGTCATGGATGCATAGTAGATGACATGAGAGCTCCTTCCTTCCTTTCGTCCCAAGACAACACCCACAACATAGTCGCTAGCGTCACACATAATCTCAACAGGTTGAGACCATATGAGTGCTTGAATTATTGGAGCGCTAGTCATGCGACCTTTACACTCATCAAAGGATGCTCTACACTTGTCATCAAACTCAAAAGCTAACTCCTTTTTCAGTAAATCACAAAGAGGGGCAGAAATCTTAGAAAAATCCTTAATAAACCTGCGATAGAACCCTGCATGGCCTAAAAAGGAACGAATTTCGCGCACATTGGTGGGGTAAGGCAGAGACTTAATGACATCAATCTTAGCCTTTTCCACCTCAAGACCCCTACTAGAATGCCTTGTTCAACCATAAAATGACACTTTTCAGAATTAAGAACTAAGTTGGTGTCCACACACCGCCTAAGCACAAGTGACAAATGATGCAAGCAAGTATCAAAATCATCTCCGTGCACAGTGAAGTCATCCATAAATACTTCTATAAAGCGCTCGACATACTCAGAAAATAGGCTTACCATACACCGTTGGAAAGTCCCATGTGCGTTACATAACCCAAAAGGTATTATGCGATATGCAAAAGTGCCAAAGGGGCATGTAAATGTCGTTTTTTCTTGATCCTCCGGTGCTATTGGTACCTGAAAATATCCTGAGTAGCCATCTAGAAAGAAATAAAAGGAGCGGCTGGCAAGGCGCTCAAGCATTTGATCAATAAAGGGGAGGGGGAAGTGGTCCTTGCAAGTAACTGCATTCAATTTACGATAATCAATACAAACTCTTTATCCAGTTTGTACCCTGCTAGGGACCAATTCACCATCCTAATTTTCAACAACAGTAATACCTCCCTTCTTAGGGACAACCTGAGTAGGACTCACCCATTTGCTATCAGATATGGGAAAAATAACACCTGCTTAAAGGAGCTTCAGCAGCTCCTTCTTAACTACTTCCATCATTGGTGGGTTGAGTCGCCGCTGAGGTTGTCTAGATGGCTTGGCATCCTCCACCAATAGTATCCTATGTATGCATAGGGTAGGACTGATGCCCTTAATGTCTGCTATCTTCCATCCTAACGCCTCCTTATTCTCTTTTGGAATAGTCACCAATCGCTCTTCCTGGTCGAAGGTCAATTTGTTAGAAATAATGACAGGCAAAGTATCATTTTCACCAAGAAAAGCATATTTAAGGTGATTAGGAAGTTGTTTCAATTAAACATCAGGCACTTGGATAATAGATGGAAGAAGCTTTTCAGTAGGCATGGTCAGCTCGATGCGGTCTCCCCTTGGGGGCACATAGGTGGGAGATCGATGGTCTAAAGCTACTATAGCCTCCTGCAAATTAGATGACAATACATAATCTCTAGAAATTTCATCTATAGAAGCCTGTAAAGCAACTTCCATCTAATTAACACACTCCAAATCAAAGAAATCTTGTGCCATAGTATCAATAATATCCACAAAGCATAGAGAAGGATCATCAGATGGAAATTTCATGGAACCATAAATATTATATTCAACTCTTTTACCTTCAAATTCCATAGTAAGAGATCCTAAATAGACATCTATCTTAGTCCTAGCAGTTTTCGGAAAAGGTCTGCCCAATATAATAGGGCGTTCATTGTTAACAGGACCCATGTCAAACACAAAGAAATCAGCAGTGAATATCAAGTTGTCAACCATAACCAAGACATCTTCGACAATCCCTTTCGGGTAGATAGTAGATCGATTAGCAAGTTGAATTGCTACCCGAGTATCATTCTGAGGTCCCAACCCCAAAGCACGATAAACATTAGAAGGTAAAACATTAATAGATGCTCCTAGATCTAACATGGCTTTGTCAAATTTAGTATCACCTATACCCCATGGAATAGCAAACATACCAGGGTCACTACACTTCTCAGGCATACGCTTTTGAAATACAGCAGTGACATGTTCGCTTACCTTCACCTTTTGCTTACCTTGCAGCTTCTGGTTCCGCTTGATAGTGAAAAGTTCCTTCAAGAACTTAGCATATCTATGAATGCTTTTAATCAAATTAAGTAAAGAAATGTTTACCTCACACTTACTGAATGTCTCGAAGATCTCCTTGTCGTTCTCATACCTTCGTGTATCCTTCAAGGATTCCGGGAAGGGCAGAATTGGCTTTTGAATCTCAATGGGCAAAGAGGAAGAAGGAGGGGAAGAAGAGGAAGGAGAAAGAGGAGAGAAAGAGGAAAGAGAGGAGAAAAGTGGAATATGCGTACCTGAAGCTGAAGGCTCGGCGGGCACACTGGCGGCAGGCGCCGCATAAGGCTGCGGGCGCAGCTCGTTAGATTGGCTGCGGCCGTGACATGGTTGATGCGGTCGCCGCACCGTAACCTGTCCGTCTTCTCCTTCTATCACCTCTATCTCCTCGTCCATTATTTCCTCGTCGTCCTTTTGAGGTGTGACAACCAGTTCCTTGCCACTCCTAAGCGTTACAACATTGATATTCTCCTTCGTTGGGTTCTCGATGGTCTGTGATGGAAGCTTTCCTGAATTGTTTCCCTCTTTAGCACTTAAGATTTGAATGAGCTGACTCATTTGATTCTCAAGATTAGTCATCCGATCGGATTGCTGCTTCTCTAGATTTGCAATCTGCTCTGACCGTTGTTTCTCATTCTTCAAGACCAATCATGATAGTTTCTGTAGTGGATCCTCGCTAATTGAAAGAGGCCTTGCCTGTTGCCCCCTTGCTGATTGAAAGAGGCTTGGTAGTTTCCATAGCCTTGCTGATAGCCTCTATTGTAATTGTTGTTGTTGAAATACCCAGGATTTTGTTGTAGGGAGGAAATCGAGTTCAAAATATAAAATATAAATCAAACCAGATTCGTGCCCACGTAAATAATTACAAGACCTCCTCCTGATGTAGCAGTGGGAAGTCAGGATCGATCCTCGAGGAAGCACGTCAGCGGATCTCAGGCAGCAGCAGAATCTCACGAACGGTGATCGACCACAGTGGTACTCGACCTCGACCAAGGGTGAGTCGACAGGGGTCAAGCACATGCGAATCCGAGCAACAGAAAGATGCTGGTCGTGGTCGACGTCGACTAGGCGTACTCGACGTCGAGTACGGTCTGGTCGACTTCTGGTTCCTGCAGAGATACAAAAACAACAGCGATCTTACTCAATCGAGAAATCAGTGGTCGACGTCGACCAAGGGGTGGTCGAAGTCGAGTAGGAACAGTAACTAAAATAAAGAACAAAGCTTTCGGCTTCGGAATAAAATATGTAAAAGAACTTCGAAGATCGGGGTTTCAACACCGCAACGATAACCATGCAAAGTAACACATAAAGGCATAAAAGATTCATGATTTTCATCAAATAACTTTCGTTATTAACAAATAGGAATATAGAGGCTTTCACATAAACCTTAATTGTTACTAACCCTTTTTCACATAATTAATCCAAGTTGCATTAAGATCACTTTCGCTTCAATAACACAAACAAGGATCACCTTCAACTTTCGCAAAAGAATCATGCTCATAGGGATAGAAGACGAATTGCATCAAAAGACTGTGCCTTTACCGCATCACCTCACATGGATACCATCGGGCTCACCCCGACCCTAGAAGTGGGTGGACTACTCGCTCTTCATCATCAAGAAACTCATTAAAGATTTCAGGAAAATAAATTGCATTAAATAAACCAAAGAGAACTTACAACCAATCGAAGCCAAATCCGCTTTCGCCTTTCCAACTTCTCTCGCCACAAGCTCGCTCTCTCTACTCTCTCTATGTGACTAATTGTAACTGAAATTGAATGAATAAAATCCAGCCCCTAGGGCCTTATTTATAGGCTTCCAATCCTTGCTAATCAAGGTAGGAAACTATATCTATATCTAAACTTTCTATCTAATAACATAAAGATAAAACTTGATAAATAAATGAAATAAATCTAATAAGGAAATAAAGCTAATGTGGATAAATCCTTTCCATCTTGATATATCTTCTCTTGATTAGATAAAATATCTTGTCCCTTTCCTTGCGAGTAATCTATATTCTCCATACTCCACTCTATCTCAGACTCGGACTCGGCCACTGGATCGTACTCGACTTCGACTAGAGTTAGTCGACGTCGACTAGAACTTTTCCTCCTGGGTTGCACTCGAGCTCGGACACCTTCTGGACTCGACATGTGTACTCGACTTTGACTAGCCGTGGTCGACGTCGAGTAGAGCTGTCAGCTTTCAGCATTCTGCTCTGTTCTGTTCTTGAAACGCACTTTCATGTGTCCTCGTTTGTCGGATTGATGCATATGACCATGCGTTGGAAAGCTCTTTTCAAGGGCTACAACTCTCATGAAGACATTAAAGCTTGATTCAAAATGATGAATGGTGAAAATTGGTCTTTCCTCCAGCTGCACCATCCTTAGCTTCTTCATGACTTTATTTTAAGCTCCAAAGTGCGTCCAATTTCTGTGAAATACAACAAAAACTTGTGTAGACCTCCATAATTGGCAAATAAGTGTAAACTACATAGATTCTGTATTATTCTAACCCAAATTCATGAAATGCATGCAGAAATCGATATAAAACTAAGTGTAAAATATGGCAAATTAGGCTCACAACAGATATCCATTATTGCCTTGCCTAGGCCTTTGTTGAGAGAAATTCCCAATGGCATTCAAATCAACATTAGGATCTTGTAGAAGCGGGCACATTTCCATAGGATGAGTTAATTGATTGCAAAGACCACATCAGTCTGAAGTGCAGCCAATTGTAGAAGCGGGCACATCAATGACCAAGGGCTCTGCCATATCAGTCTGAAGTGCAGCCACATGGGCATCAACAGAGAGTACTCCCCTAGCACAAGGGCTCTTGTTGAATTGTCTATAATACTCAGATAGCTCCTTAAACACATCCCAAGCTGCGGAAGGCGTCTTGTTCAGCATGTTTCCTCCACAAGCAGAATTCATTGTTTTGCGCTCTATATCAGTCAACCCATTGAAGAGAAAGAGAACCAGATCCTTTTGAGAGTACCCATGGCATGGGCAGCTGGCGCAGAGCTTCTTGAAGCGCTCAAAGTACTCATGTATAGACATTGTCGCGTGCTGCTCAATGCTGCTGATTGACGTTTTCAAAGCATTAAGCTTTATTGCAGGGAAGTACATCTATAGGAAGACTCTCTTCATCTCAGCCCAAGTAGAAATAGATCCAGGTGGTAGGTAGGAGAACCATTCATTTTCCTCATCCTTCAAAGAGAAGGGAAAAGCTCTCAGCTTGTGGGGGTCCTCCCCACTCAACCCGTGGAATTTGGGTAGAAGATGAATTATCCCAGACTTCAGCTCAAAGTTGACTCCTTCTACTAGCGCAGGAAATTGGATCGCCAGGGGTTGCTGTGCCAGATCAGGAGCAGAAAGCTCCTTAAGAGTGCGGTTTGCGTCGTTAGCCATCTCTGTTGTAGTTTCTTCTTGATCAAAAGGGAGTTCGCGAAAGCAATCACGAGTTTCTCGCCTTAGAGCGGCAATGGTCCTTTCAATCTATGAATCAAATGGTAACAAAAAAGAATTAGTAGCACGGGTATGGACCATATAAGACGGTCCACACCAAGATCAACACTAAAAACACACAAGAATTAAATAAAATTTCCCCGGCAACGGCGCCAAATTTGATGGAGGGAAAACCTGTCGTTGATCCGCCAAAGAAAACTCAAACCTATAGCAAGTATAGCAATAAGCAAGAGGTCATAATTCCAGTTTGATTTAAGTGTCAATCAAAGTAACCAATTTGGGGGGTTTTTGTGTGTGAAAGTTCCGCCTTTTATCAAAGCGAAGTAAAGAAAGCAAAGTAAATGAATTTGTTTTAGACAATTAGGAGAAGCAATTCTACCTAAAATTTTCCACTTTATTGGATTGAAGCGATCCTTGTAACTTCTTCTCGTCCTATTAAGTTTCCTATGAATGCCCTTGTCATGACCTAATATAGTTACTAGTCCAACCAGTCCTAGCAACCCTTATCAATCGAACAGTCCCTAAAGAAGGATTTAAACCAATTGATAGCTTTAAGTTCAGAGATTAGTCAAGGTATTTGCAGTCCCTAAAGAGGGATTTAACAACACACCCAACTTCCTACTCATTCAATTAGTTCAACCAGCCCTAAAGGAACAAGTTTGCCACTTAGGTTAAGGTTAATAACCAGGAATCTACAAAACCTTATCAATTGAATTGATTCTAACTAGTAGCGCGGGCTAGATAGAATAAAACAATAGACAATCAAGCACAAAGAAGTTGAAGCATTCAAATATAGGAAACAAAGAACAAGAATTAGTAACTCATAATCAATCCAAATAAAGCTTCAAATTGCAGGTAGAATAGAAGAGTTTAGTTTCTCATGGAAGACATCACTCAAAATCTCTAAAGTGTCTGATGAGTGAAAGAATAGAATAGAAGTCCTAGAAAAATAACTAAATTCGGCCTTATATATGATCCCAAGTCGGCCATGAAACAAAATAATAAGATCTAGGGTTTTTAATATTCAAAACTCTGCGCACCAGCGCTGACGACCAATGCTGCGGCTGCGGCATATGCTGCTTCCTTATGCCCACTGCAGCGGCCCCTGCTGCGGTCGTGACATCCTTTTTGCCGGTTCTTCTTGTCTTTCTTCGCGGGTATCACCACTTGTCTTGCTTCTCTTCCTTCCTTGCTTATTTCCAATGTTTCTTGTATTCCTCTTCAAGATATTGCATCTTTCAAATGTGTTCCGATTCAATCTGCAAGATAAACACAAATTTGCGCAGAATCCGAACTCTTCTAAAATAATTACAAGATGCAATTTAGCAACAAAGTATGAAAGAAATGCAACCTAACTAAACTAAAAATGCCTATAATGCCTATCTAAGATATGCATTATCAGAAGATGAAATTACAGAAATAAAAAGTCATTGAAACCAACTTTATGAACCAAGAGGTCATGAGTGACGACAAGTCTGAAAAGAACTCAGATGAAGAATCTGTGTATTAGCAAATGGGATTAATTAACCTAAAAGACATGGAAAACATTCCCATATCTAAAGTCCAAAGAAGGTTAAATGAAATTTAAAGACAAAGAAGGTTGAAGGAGAATGAAAATGTAGAACAAAATGAAGCTAGAAGACACCTAGGTTAAAGCCTTAAGATTTTCTTGAGAAGAAGGAAAGATTTGGAGAAAGCATTTTGCCAAACCCTAGACCAAATCAAAGAGAAATTAACCTAGCTAGATCCCATAAGTGAAACAGGTTATAAATTAAACCTAGATGGTGTAAGGAATAGGCATTAAATCATATAGTTCTGGAAGAAAAGTACGATGAGTGTGTATTAAACATGAATGTAGGTTGGAACTCTTCTCAATTCCTTAATTACATAGAACATAGTTTATATGGATGTATTGTCGACTGGTATGGAGCTATTGGTGATGAACCAAAACAAGAGCTTAGGAATTTGGCAAACCCGGCCCAGTAACGATATTCACATTTATATGTGATTTGATAGAAGACAAATTCATTGGAGAAAAAGAAGATGAAGATAATGAAGCTTTAAAATGGCAAAGAACTTTAAACAATCTTGAAATCTATAACATGAAATATGTTGATAATTACATAACAGAATTCGAGAAGTATTATTATAAGATAGGGAAAAACAGCAGTAATATGCAAATGTTCTTTGATAAACTTCATGCCCCAATTAATGAACAAATAAGTGAAGGGTATTGAGAGTTAATTAAAAATGGAGATAAAGATACTCTTGGTAACAGAATTTCCTATGTTAGGAAATTGGTCGAGAAAAAATGCCGAGACGTAAGAAGCACCCAAAGAATGAAAAAACAATTCTTAACTTGTTGGGAGACGCCAACAGAATGAGGATGTAATAATAGAGATTGCCAAGGAAAAAGAAACTATAAGAGAAAAAGTTTCAATAAACAAAGAGGTGAAAAATATTATAAGAAGTATTATAAAAAACCATTCTCTAAAAATAGGAGGTTGTTCCAGAAAGCCTCGTTCTGTCCTGGGAAAAAAGAAAAACTGCAAGTGTTGGGCATGCAGAGAATCCGGTCATTATGCTAATGAATGCAAAGATAAGAAAAACAATAGACTAGCAAAATAGGAAGTTTGGATTATGTCGAGCTATATGAAGATGAAGCAGTAGACCTAGCCCTAAGAAATAACAAAGGGATAGTATAAATAATAGAAGAGAAACTTGAAGAAGAAATAGAATATGAAAATGAGTCAATAGAAGATGAAGAGATAAATGAAATGATGGAAGGAGAATCTCCTAGTCAGTTCTCTGATGAATATGAAATGACTACTTTAGCTCAACTTCAGCAAGTTGAAACCTCTATTGATGAAGAACAAGTTGAAGAAATGACGAGGTCAAGGGTTGATTTCCCGATCATCGCTAAAGAACAGTTTGTTAAAAAATCATTATTCTCTAAATATGCTAAATATGTTTGCGAAGAAATGTATGGAGATGTAACTGTCAAGAATAATGAAAATCAAGCAACTGAAGTAAATTTAATCAATTGGGCAAACATTCAGCAACATAACAAAGATAAGAAATTTAAATATATTTTCATATGTGGCATCCAAGTAATTATAACTCCGTTACAAGACTATGGAAAACATGTGCAATGCATTAATTTTGTTTGTGACATTAGGCATAAAAAGTTTAGTGATCAATGCATCAGTGGTATAGTCTGTAATTTGAGTCAATGAGCAGTTTCTTGGATTTGTAGACCTAACTATTATGTTAGTCTAGAAGATCATTATGCATCTAAGTTCTTAGCTATAAAATTGTTAACAGAAGGTATAAGTATGCATAAGGGAACTTGTCCTTTACAATTAAAGTGGAAGGTAGTTTATAAACTTGAGAATACTACAAATCCACCACAAAAATGCCATATAGTGGAAGCTGAGAAACACGAGGTTGTAGGTCCAAGTAAAGAGGTTGTACCTGTTAAGCTAAGACCTGATCAAATAAGACTTAAGACCATTTGGATAAACGCATTTGATGTCTTGTTTACATTGATGATATCTTAATATTCTCTAAAACTATAGAACAACATAAGCATGACTTGAAAGCTATAACTCAAAAATGTATTGACCATGGAATCATTTAAGGAAAGAAAAAATGCATTTATGCTGAGCCTGAAATTGAGATTTAGGATTAAAGATTAAAGCAGGTAAAATTGTTTTGCAAGAACATATTCTATAAGAGGTAGAAAAATTTCCTGATGAAATCAAGGATAGAAAACAACTAGAAAGGTTTCTAGGTTGTCTTACTTATGCTTCTGATTTTATTAAAGATCTAGCCAAGTTGAGAAAACCTCTACAGGTTAAATTAAAGAAAGATCAAGTTTGGAGTTGGACTCACTTAGATACTAAAATAGTCAAAGAGCTGAAAAGAAGATGTGAAAAACTTCCAATATTGACTTTACCTAATGAAGAGTATGAGCTAGTTCTAGAAACAGATGCTAGTGATTATCATTGTGGAGTTGTTTTAAAAATAAAGAAAGATAACAAGCTTTGCAGGTATAGCAGTGGCAGCTTCAACAAATCTGAGTATAATTACACTGTCATAGAAAATGAGATTCTTGCAATTTATCTTGGAATCCAGAAGTTTTTAATCTTCTTAGCTCCTAAACCTTTTACGGTCAGAACATATTGTAAAGGAATATTGGGTTTCATAAATAACAATATTGATAATATGAAAGCGCATGGGAGACTCCTGCGTTGGCAATTAGCCCTTAATTAATTCACTTTTACCATTGAATATGTGCAGGGATCGAAAAATTCTCTAGCTGACAGATTAACGAGAGAGTTAGGTGATGGATCAGAGAAATCAAACTCGGTGGGAAAATCCGTCGTGGACTATTACAAGCGAGACACAGAGCGGTTATACGAATGTTAACCCTAGAGATAATTATAAAAGTTCTCCAGCTACTCCAGGAAGACATCTGTAGAAGATCGAGAATGAGAGATTTCGAAAACTTCTACTGGATTGTAGGAATGAGAGATCACGATACTCCAGCAAGGAGAAGAGAATGGTGTAACCATTTTTGTGTAAACAATGGCGCCGGATTGGGAGGATTATCATTACCCATCTTGCCAGATGAAGATGCAGATTACTTAAAATCATGGAAATATGGAATGTGTAATGGAATCTACAATTACAGACGACCATGGCCAAAGAAAGAAGAAGAGAGCATTTTGTACAAGGACTTCACTAGGTTCTAGAAGGAGGTCTTCTTCAGAGCAGCAAAATTTGAAAAGATAGAAGATATAAATTGTTGTCGTGTGGTCAGTCCCTCCATGGATGTTAGCCAGGGAAAAACCCGGCTACCACATTACCTAATCTTCCTACTATAAAGGGAAGACTACTGGTACATGAAAGATCCAATAGTGGAAGGAAGAATCGACGTAGTGAGGTATACATGGGAGGCAAGAGCAAAAGGAATCTTTTACAACTACTACAGCATCACCAAGTATAGACACTGACTGTGGGATATTCAAAGTTGGATATACAACCTTCATCATAACCCCACAACTCAAGTCATTAATGTAGCAAACCATAAATAGGACTGAATCCATCGAGCTTTACTTAGCAGAAATAGAGGCCGGTCACTTTTTAGATAAAAGAGGGCATGAGAGGATGATCGATTTACTGATTTCATGGGATCAAGAATATACTGAATGATTAATGCTTGATCTCGATCTAGACAACGATCAAGATCTAGAGTTTTATAATACTCTAGACCTAGTTCAAGATTACAATGATGATGACCTGGAAGCCAATATGGGAGACGAAGGGGTCCAGAACTTGGACAACTGAAAGCCATCATCGTCCACCAAGCACAATTATTGTACTTTCTAATTTGCTCTTGCTTTTACCACGTGAACCTGTAAAATAATGGGTGTACTGTGTGCTTTTACAGTGTGCTTTATCAGGCCAACCTGTATGCCACTTAGTCGTTGGAGAGGCATCCAATGCCCTTCAAGTAGCTCTATATAAAGGGCTCTCCTCGGACTTCTCAATACATAGAAATCCAAAGAGAGAGAAAACCATATGAGAAGAGAGAAAGAGTCTTGTAAATCAGAAAGAGAAGTAGAAGCTTTTGAATTTGAGTAGATTGGTGTTTCCATCACTCTAAGGTTCAAAACCCTTCAATGGATCTTCTGATATGAGTGTTGAGTGTGTTTAAGTTCTAAATTAAGAGTGCTTGTGTGTTGTAATATTTCCCAGATTCAATAAAGTTTGTTTTTAAGAAAGGGAAATCTACTTAATTGAACACTATGTTCTGAATACTTTGTTTTCTTGATTCAAATCCCTTCACCCTCTCAAAATCAAAACCAAAAGCTATAGACTATGGTCTGAGGTAGGAAACGAAACAGATCTGTGCTCAATCTGAACTAAGGGAGGCCTGGTTGAAGGCTAGCCACATCTAGAAAGTCGGAAGCTACAAGAACGCCGACGGTCCAGAGTAACTACGTTCAGGTATGGGTCAAACCTTTTTAGCTTAAAGTTTTAGTTGCAGAGCGTGGTGGGCTTAAAACCACAGAAAAGTTATTATGCATAATATAGTTAGTAGATTGTGGTAGTTAGTACCACTAAAAGTCATTTATAAATCTTCGTTATTTCGGTTTGATAAAATTATAAAAAGTTTGAACAATTTCGTAATTTCTATAAAGCTTGGGTAAGTTGCAATTTACTATCAAGATTGCCCCACATGTGAGCCCTACAGTATCAACCAATCAAAACGCTTCTCACGGTTTCTACCACAATATTGGTTTTCACCAGAGCACGACCCAATATATATATTATCGATTTTGCTACTTTATGTACCAAGAGCATATGATAAAAGTACTAATTTAAGAACTTTTTTTCTTATTTTTAATTAATTTAGCTTTTCTTTTAGTTAGATTCATATATAGGGTCGATTATTTTTTTGTTTGAGAATCTTTCCAATTTGAAATGTTATCCTACGTCGTAAGGGCATAGAATAGATATACCGAAATATCATATACCGTTAGAGGGCAAACTGTAACATTTTCCGCATTCGCATAGCCGCAAAATACTAGTACCGACTATTGAGGCATGTCAAAAACCATTTGCTTCTTATTTTGATTTCATTAATCATTTCATTATTTGGTAAATGACATGCATCCGACAGTTATATATACATATATGATTATATATACAAAGACAACAATAGCTAGAACTACAAGTCCAAATCTATGTGTTGGTTAAATGCAGTATACATATAAATAGTTGTTCCATAGTGCGTCAGATCTAAATTTTGAAATATTTTGGTCGAGGTCACATGAATTGACAACAATTGTGTTCATTCATACTAATCAACTTTAGCACATGCATTACATACTATCTAAATTTTTATTTTCTTTTTACATATTTATAACAACGATAAAAACTATACAGTAATATTTTGTTTTCATTTTTTTATGAAATTATTTTAAACTGTGATATTTTATATACGGAATAAAAACAAATACATTGGTCGAGATGATACTGACAGAGTAGCTGGCCGCCCCTAGCTTAGCATCTTTAATTTGGGTTTCGATAACCCAATCAAAAGAATCATATGATATCGATCTTTTCCGTTTATCATTTATTATGCGTCTTTCTAACTTATATAAAGAGGTATAGAGTAACATATATACTACTCCCTCCGTTTCAAAATAAGTGTCTTTTGTCTTTTTTCTGCACGCTTTTTGATGAGATAAAAACACTATAAAATATTATTTTTTTAATAATTTCATACTTAGTAGTCATAAGTATGAACTTATCAAAAAAAAATTCATTAAAAAATTAATATTTTATATAGTTTTTACCTCATTAAAATACGTGCAGAAAAGTCAAACGACTTTTATTTTGAAACAGAGGGAGTAGATCTTATAAAAATAATACTCCCTCCGTTTCCTTTTAAGTGACTTTTTCAAATCATGCACGTAGTTTTAGAACGATAAAAACTATATTAAATATTAATATTTTAATAATATTTTTTAATAATATGATACTTATCACCAATAAGTATGAGATTATCGAAAAAAATATTTTAAAAAATTATTATTTCATATAGTTTTTCACACCTTAAAAAACGTGCATGAATAGTAAAACGACAATTAAAAGGAAACGGAGGGAGTATTAAAATAATTTAAACTTTGAAAAGTCAAACGACTTTTTTTTTTTCACATTAAACTTCTTAATATTAGTTAGAAAAATGGTTTTTACTATCAAGCTAAGTTGCACTATAAAAGGGGTGATGGATAATCAGTGGGGGCTAAGGGTCACGTGCCCCTCCTCTCATTTGACGAATTAGCTAGGTGTATTCTCCTCGTCAATAGTTTCGTTTTGATATATAATACATTCTAATCCGATATCTGAGTAAAAAGTTATGAATGTTTAAAAATTAAAGTAATTATTAATTTGAACAATAGAGAACAATCAAATTGGACAAAATTTGGTGGTGTTCATCACTGAAAATGGAGCTTCCATTGAGCTCAAGAAGGTGTTTGTTACAAGTGAAAACCTCTACTGTTTTGGCGCTCAATTCACACCCAAATACCAGACTTGTTGTACACGGGTGAATTGACCGATGTATATCCCTCACATAAACCAGAAATTACAACATTTATATGATCAAATATCCTATGATCATATATTCCATATCCCCCCCCCCCCCCAAGCTTGGATTAAAGTGGAAAAGACAAGTCCAAGCTTGGATGACAAGTATTGATGTTGATGAGATCCTAAAGCCTTTGTGAGGACGTCTGCTAGTTGCTGTGAAAATGAGACATGAAAGGTAGAAATGAACCCCATCTGAACCATTTCCCTTATGAAGTGAGCATCCAGCCTCACATGCTTTGTCCTCTCATGGAACAAAGGATTAACAGCCAATTCCTGAGCAGATTTATTGTCATAATGCAGTGATATAGGAAGAGAAACATCCACACATAAATCAGACAAGAGACCTTGCATCCAAACCAATTCACTTGTTGCAGTTGACATGGCCCTGTACTCACTTTCAGTTGAGGATTTGGATACCACTCTTTGCTTTTTGGTCTTCCAGGAGACCAAAGAAGAGCCTGAGAAATCACAGTACCCTGTGAGAGATCTCCCAGTGTCCCTACAATTTCCCCAATCAGCATCACTGAAAGCCTTTAATTGAAGAGAAGATGATGCAGGAAAGGAGAGAGCCAAATTGAAGCTTCCTTTCAGATATCTAAGAAGATACATAGCAGCATTTCAATGAGGTTGAAGTGGGTTTTGAATAAATTGACTCAACTGCTACACAGTACAGGAAATGCCAGGCCTAGTAAGAGTGAGATATAAGAGTCTCCTAATGATCGTTCTGTATGCTTCAGGGTGATCAACAGGTTCTCCTTCAAGAGATGAGAGTTTTGTGCCATGTTGCATTGGAAAACTGGTAGCCGTGCAATTTTCCATATGAGAATCCTTTAAAATGTCAAGGATATATTTCCTCTAGTTGAGCAAGATACCAGTGGAAAATCTGGCAATTTCCATTCGAAGGAAATATCTAGCAACTCCTAAATCCTTGATGGTAAAATCAGAGTGAAGGATTTGCTTACTAAGAGTGATTTATGTAGAGGAGTTCCCAAGAAGTAACATATCATCCACATAGAGAAGAGCCACAGTCATGGAAGCACCAGACTTCTTCAGAAAGAGGGAATAATCATGCTTTGACTGAGAATAACCCAACTGTAACATGAACCTAGTCAATTCATGGTTCCATTGCCTACTTGCTTGTTTGAGGCCATAGAGAGATATGTGCAACCTGCAGACATGACCAGGAGGCACTTGATATCCTAGAGGAGCTACCATGTATACTTCCTCATCCAAAAATCCATGAAGGAAAGCATTTTTGACATCAAGTTGATGCAAAACCCATCCCTTGACAGCAGCTAAGGCTAAGATAACCTTTACAGTTGAGAGCTTTGCTACATGAGAAAAGGTTTTCTTATAATCCTTGTCCTTCACCTGATCATAGCCCTTTGCCACTAATCTAGCTATGTATCTCTCAATAAGACCATCTGGCTTGTACTTAATTTTGAAAATCCATTTGGAACCTATAGCTTTCTTTCCATGAGGGAGAGGGGTAACGAACCATGTGTGATTCTTCTCTAGAGCTGAGATCTCATTCTGCATAGCCTTCTCCCACTCTGAGGTACCCTTGGCTTGGGCATAACTACCAGGATCATACACCTCACAAACATTCACTAACGATTGAACATACTCTGATGATAAGTGAGCCAGATTCTGAAGAGAGAATCCTGAAGTCTTGAAGGAGGGTGAATGGTCCTCTTAGGAAGAGGAGGAGGACCAGTGATGCTACCATGAGAAGATGAAGATCCTGGAGAAAATTGAGATGGTGATGATAAGTGACCATCAGGAACAGAAACTACATGAGACCTGCTACTGTCATGTGGGGAAGATACAGAAATGGAAGGGTGAGTATGTTGAGGAGGAGAAGTGGCATTGTCATGAGACTGATTGAATTGAATGAACCCAGGTGTGTCAATATCATCAACATACTCAGTACTAACATGTTCCCTTGGGAATGTGGGAACATTTGGAGATAAGGAGTCACCTTTGAAAGGAAAAACAGATTCCTCAAATTTCACATGTCTACTAATTATGATGACTCTCCTATCCCAATCATATAACTTGTAAGCTTTTTGACTAGGAGGATAACCCAAAAACACACATCTTCTGGCAATGGGACCAAGTTTATCCCTTCTGTCATTAGGTTGTAGGGCATAACATAGGCAACCAATGACTTTAAGCTTCTCATAGACAGGTGGAACATGAAACAACACTTCAAAAGGAGACTTTCAACCCAATATAGGTGAAGGCATTTTGTTGATTAAGTAAGTGGCCCCTAATACACAGTCACCCCAAAACCTGATAGGTAGACCAGCATACAGTCTAATGGCTCTAGCAGTTTCTAGCAAATGCCTATGTTTCCTTTCAACACGATCATTCTGCTCATGAACACCAGGAGCTGATCTCTGATGAATAATACCATGAGCAGCAAACAAATCAACACAACCTTTTTGGGTGAACTCGGTTCCATTGTCAGATCTTATGCATCTCACAAACAACTGAAACTGTGTGTCAACCAAAGCTAAAAACCTGGTAATGCAACCCAGCACTTGTAGTTTATCTTGAAGTAAATAAACCCACGTGGTTCTAGAATGATCATCTAAAATGGTAAGGAAATACCTAGCACCACATATAGAGGGAGTTTTATAGGGTCCCCACACATCCATATGCTACAAATGGAAAGGGGTTGTAGCTAATAAAGAGCTTCTATCAAAAGGCATTTTGTGAATCTTAGCTAGTGAACAAGTATCACAACTGAAATTGCAATCCTTGTCATCCTTGCAAAGAGGTAAATGTTTCATTTTAAACCAAGACATATGGTCAAGTCGAGCATGAATAAGAAACATGTTATCAACATTATTACAGAGCACCCTATGAGGAGCTAAAACAGCATCAGACTTATCTCTTCCAAATGAAGTATGAACTCTGTAAAGACCTCCTTCTTCCCATCCTTTGATCAGCAAATTCTTAGTTATATGGTCCTGTAGGCAACAAGACATCTCATCAAACTTGAAGACAAGTTTCTGATCTTTAAGAACTCTGGAAACAGATAGCAAATTGTGACAAAATTTAGGCACAAATAATACATTCCTGATCACAAATGTATCTTATAGTCTAACAGTTCCACACCAGTTCACTGAAATGTGAGAACCATCAGGCAACCTCAAAGACACAATCTTAGACAAAGGAATGATCTCAGTAAAAAATTCCTTTATCAAAGGCAATGTGATCAATTCCCCTGAATCAACAATCCAGGCATGTTTATTTCCTTTATTAGTTCCCACAAGAAAGGACACACTGAGCATACCTGCAAAATGAACCATGGCTTGGTTCACAGAGCTCTCAAAATGGTCAATTGTGCTCTTCCCTTTCATCATTTTGACAACCTCATTGTATATAGCATTCACCATTGCATGATCAGGTCTCATCTCTTGAAAACCATGATCTAAAGGACTGTCATCCTGAGGAACCTCAAATTGAGCAACAAACTTCCCTTGTGATTTACTTTTGTCATCCTTCTTTGGTCCCTTGAACCACTCTGGATAGCCTACCAATTTGAAACAATAATCCTTGGTATGACCCCTCTCATTGCAGTAGTCACACTTGCGTTGAAGCTTAACCTTTTTAAAATCTCTTTCAGCATGTTCAAACCTTGACATATCCCCTTGTTTACCATAACCAAACTTGTTTACAGCATTTGCTTCAGCTTCAGATTGCTGAAACTTACTCACAGCTAAAGCAGTGATATCACATGGAATTACTGAAGTTACTCCTCTAGATCTCTCCAACTGAACTGCGATTTGAAACACCTTTAACAGGCCTGACATGAGATCCTTTGATAGAACATTTCCACGTAATGGCTCAAACACATCATTAAGCCCCATGAAGAATTGCATTACCTTGGCTTTCTCTTCTCTCTCAATGATTCTCTTAAGTAAACCACATGAACAATTCCCAATATCACCACAATTGCAAGTGGGAACAACATCCAAAAGCTGTAATTCATCCCAAAATTTCTTTATCCTACCATAATAGGCACCAACAGACAAATTCTCTTGCCTCACATTCCCTAGATCACGACGAAGCTGGTATATCAACGGATCAATATTCGATTCACAAAATCTCTCTCTGATTTCTTTCCACAACTCAGCTGCAGATTCGACATACATGAGTGTTTCTGCTATTTCACTCGCCATCGAATTCATCAACCAGCACATGACCATATAGTCGGCCCTTTCCCATTTCTCAAAATCCTCACTATCCACAGGAGGTTTCACTACGCTTCCTATAATAAAGCCTAATTTCTCTTTGGCTCCAAGAGCCATTCAGATTCCTTTACTCCAGCTTGCAAAATTCGAGCCATTAAACACTGTATTGACAAGGTTCATACCTGGATGATCTGAGTTTGAGGGGAACAAAGGATTATAGTGCACCATATTCGTTCCTTGATTCAGATCCCCAAATTGGAGTCCTTTGAAAACGCCAAATCCTCCTCTCCCAGTACTAGGGGTAGAAGGCGTCACCGAGATGAAGTTTCCTCTTCCTCCACCTCCTCCATTGACTGCATCAGCATAACTTTGTCCACCTATATTCGGTGAACCTCTCCCAGCCATGAGAGATCAGAAAACACGAGCGATTGACAACTAGATCTGACGACAAATCTCGACGATCAACCAGCTTTAGACCACGAATTACCAATCAAACAGTTACGAATCAGATCGAACAATTATAACCCATCATTTTTACTCTTTTATAATCAAAGTGGGCGGGACACTCCCATACCAAATCTCTCAACACGCCCCCCTCAAGTGCGACTCGCACTTGACAACGAACTCATGCCGGATCTAGCCGAACCCGGTTCTGATACCATTTGAACAATAGAGAACAATCAAATTGGACAAAATCTTGCGGTGTTCATCACCGAAAATGGAGCTTCCATTGAGCTCAAGAAGGTGTTTGCTACAATTGAAAAACTCAGCTGTTTTGGCGCCCAATTTACACCCAAATACCAGACTTGTTGTTAGGGGTGGGCAGAAAAAACCCGAAACCGAAAACACGACACGAAAAAACACGAAACCAAAAAGACACGATAAGATAATGACACGAACCGTCAAAACACGACATTAAATGGTTCGTGTTCGGATCGGGTATATCCCCTTATCGGATACCCGACACGAACCGTTTGGTTTTTTTTTATTTTTAAATAGGAAAAACGTAATATTATGAATATGCTTTGCTAGATGAACAAAATGTTGAAATAGCTCAGATGGCAATGGGCTCTTTTGCAGACGCGGTAGGAGGCTGAGGTTCGGAGTTCGACTCTCCAACCTTACGGGTTTTTTTGCTTCTTTAATATTTTTTTTAACTAAACCCTAAAACATCTCCAGGTTATCTTTCATTCAGTTTTTATCACGCCTCCGCCCCTCTACTCTCTACTCCATTCCTCTCTCTCCTCAACTCAAAGATTCAACTTCTTCAACCCCAACTCAAATTCATCTCTCAAATTCAAATTCATTATCAAACAACCTTCTTCAATCTATCTCAAATTCAGATCTGGCTGGATCTCTCCATCACTGACGAGATTTCTATGGCCGGATCTTCTCCTTCAACCCCTCTCAAATTCAGATTAGGCTAGATCCCTCCGTCTCTGGCGAGATTTCTTTGGCCCAAGCGTCAATCGCCACCAAATGTTTGTTGTCTCCTCTGGCGCCTACTCCACCACCGCTCAAACCTCCGCCACCAGATGTTTTCCGTCTCCTCCTCCGGCTACTCCACCACCGACCAACCACCGCGGATTCGGCAACTGCCTCTCCCTCCGCTTACACCCACACTCTTCCAGGTCGCCGAGAAGATTTTCAAGTTTGCTCCCTCTCCCTTCTCTTCGATGGCTACTGTGTATTAGTATTGTGTCCAATAAATTCAGGGAAAAAAACAAAAATTCAACAAACGGTTCATGTCGGATTACACGGGTATCCGACACGGAACCGTTTCACATTTCGTGTCGGATACCCGGTATTAATCGGGTCGTATCCGGATCGATGTTTTCGATGTTAACGGTTTCGGGTACTCGACATGGTTAACCGTGTCATGTCGGGTACCCGGTTATGCACAGCCCTACTTGTTGTACACGGGTGAATTGAGCAAAATACCCCTCACATAAACCAGAAATTACAACATTTATATGATCAAATATCCTATGATCATATATTCCATAATTAATCACTTTAATTTTATTTCAATAGACTATAATGCTTTTATACTTTACATAAATTAACATTTACATACTGGAATTCATCTCAAAAGCTTCGAAATGAGAGATTATTATACTAATTATTTGGACAATTAAATACTCTCTCTGTTCGGCAAAACATGTTATTTACTATTCACGCACGCTTTTTTAGAATGATAAAACTATATAAAATATTCATGTTTTTTATAAAAAAAAATTTAACAAGTTTGTACTTATTAATAATAACTACGAAATTGTTTAAAAAAACTATTAAAAAATAGATATTTTATATAGTTTTTATCTCCTAAAAAAGTGTGTGTGAATAGTAAAGTGACATGTTTTGCCGAACGGATGTAGTAATAAGTTATACAAGTTTAAGTTTTTTACGCCTAGGTATTATATGTTAAGAGTACAACTAAGTTTGAAATTTTTACGTCTAGTTGTACATTGTACGCGTACTATGCCCCCTCCGACAATTTTCTAGCTCCGCAACCGTGGATAATGTTTTGTTGGTTCAAATTAGACACAACCATTTCGGAATGGCTCACTAAAAAGGACTTGTGGGTACACTCACAAGTCCCCGGTTCGAACCCCGGAATGACCGCTCTTTATTTACCTATTCAAGGTTCAAAATTAGACACTTGGCTAAAGTGGTGGGCCGGTGGCTCAATGGTCTTATGGACAATGTACCACGGAGTACTAGGGTAGTTCATTTATAGACACAAATCTTTTGAGTTTTTTAACATTTCATTTCTTATCTTTTTAAGCCCAGTTTTATTTATAGATTTTAATTAATAATGATTTTGTTACGCAAATAAACAAAAATCAATAATATATTTTCTTCATTACATTAATGGTGAAAAGTATATGTTATTAAGAAAAAAAACAAGTGAGAAATTGTATAGAGCCATATCTCAATGGAAATATTAGTGCGGACATTAACAAACAAGAAGCATATTTACGACAATAATTGCACCAACTATTGAACTCCAATACACTATTTTGAGAAGATATGGAGACTACGATAACTCGACAACAATAAACCACTGGACCTAGAAAAAGTATTACATGGACGTACGAAAACGACAAAAACCCATTTCAATATCAATTTCGACAGGTTGAAACCCCCTTTAGGTTTGGCTTCAACTAGCTTTGCTATTAGTGAACATGCTAGTTTTTTCCGTTTTCTGGCTTTTTGCAATGCGGTTCAGTATTCTCGTATATGACTGAAGCCTTAGCACTTAACTCGAGACTTGTGGAAGCTAGAGATTTGAGTCTATGACCAATGTTCTAAAAGGCGCTAGGCGGCCGCTAGGCGGTGGGTGGACGCCTAGCGCCTAGGCGGTTAGGCGGGTGCCTAGGCGGCGCCTAGGCGGACTTAGAACAAACTTGATTATTTCCTTATATTTTGACGAATAACACTTGTCAATAATTCATATAATGTAATAATAATCCATAATATCACTCATAAACCCAAATTTGTAGTAGTTAACTAACACTAAAGTAAATAAACGCAAAAGTACATGTTTGACTAACAACTCTAAACCTCCTAAAATCCAAAACTATAAGTTCGACTGAAAAGCAAATGCATCCCGACATGGGGGATAAAAAAACCCTAAGTCAACTAATCATATGCTTAGAAGCGCAAATTGAATAATCGTTGGACTAGGCGGTGCCTAGACGGGCCCAGGCGGCGCCTAGGCGGGCCCAGTCGGGACCAGGCGGTGCCTAGGCGGGACTAGGCGGTTCCTGAACGAATTTCCGCCTAGAGGTCTGCCTAGGCTTAAAAATTCCTAGGTCCCGTCCCGCCTAGCGCCTAGGCGGCGCCTAGGCGCGATTTTTAGAACACTGTCTATGACATATTGAGGTTGAAGGTGACAGTCTCACGGTCATCAAGTCAATCACCGGCATTTGACAATGCACTTAGGAGATCGAGATGATATTTATGAACATCCAATTTCTCTTCCAATAATTTGAGTGGGGAGTCTTATTCTCATGTCTTATATGAAATCAATCAAAAAAGCAGATAAGATAGCTTAGCTCAAACACTCAATGGACCAAGGGATTCTCACATCACATCTGAAGTTCCTATTCTTTATCCAAAAGAAAGTAATGAGAGGTATATCAAATCTTCTGACACCTCCTAAACTCTTTTCTTCTTTTAAAAAAAATATATGGTGTTCTTACATACACCACAATTCTTTCTTCTTAAACGCACATCAATTTCAACGTGCAAACATTTTTAATTAATTAACACGTTTTTTTACTTCATTAGCCCACTGCAAACTCATTTATGGTGTATTTAGTTTCTCCGAAAATGTATAATAATAAATAATTGATGTAGCATAAGACATATTTGCCGGTGTACTCATGTGGCCCAATAGCATAATGGACATATCTTGCTCACCGACCCAATCAGATAATGCATCTTTTGGGCCCGAATTAAAAACTAAATAAGCTGATGTGGCCCATTTGCCTAATCATAATATTTTTGAAGATTTTTTTTATCTAAATAATATTTTTGAAGATGTACTACTAGCTACGCTAAGGGGTACGTTGAGTTTGAATTGGTAAGCTCGTTTAATAGCTTTTCGGAATTTATTTATGAGAAGTTAGTTAAAAAAAAAAAAAGATATTTGTTACATAGTGCCCAAACTTCTTAAGAATTTCGCGACCAATTTCATGTTGAAGCCATAAGATTTGAACAAATTTCTTATATTAGCCAAATTGGTTTAAAACCTTTTAGAATTTAGGTAAAATCACAAGATAATCATAAAAATATTTTTTTTCACACAACCACCCAATCCTGGTTTTTTATTGGCCTAAATACTCTAATGACCATTTAACTTTTATGACTAGGACATTTATCCCCCTAAACATTAACTCAGTTCAACTCAACCCTTAAACTTTTAGAATCGGGACAATTAACCCCTTAAGTGTAATTTTATGTAATGTAATCCTCAAAATTAATCCTAATATTATTTTATTTACTACTTAAATGAAAATAAATTAATAAAAAAAATTTGGAAATAGTAAGGACTATTTTTCTAAACTTTAATTATTTTAAATATATATAATTGATGCATCGATTACATTTAATGTTATTTTCTCAATGAAAACCTTATTGTTTCGGTTTCATAATGAATTTTATAAAAAATATTAATTTAAAATTTATATGGAGTGATTAATAGGGTCCAATAAATTTATTTAATCCATGCAAAAGTAAGTTTATAAATTATCACATAACAGTTTTACATTAAATAATTATAAATAAAGAGAAGATTCATTGATATTTTCAAAAACTATTGTTAGTCTTGTTTATATTTTATTAATAAATTTTTTTTTACCATTGGCATATATATAAAACTTTATTCGACCCTATTAATCACTCTGTGTATATATACCCAAATTTGAAAATATTTATAAATTTGTAAAGCAGTATATGAATTACTGTTTTATTTATAATATGATTAATGTAAAGACCGGGAAATTCTAGAATAATTAAATTATGAAAATAGTGATTTACAATCATTCCGATTCCTAAGATTGAGGAGATTTACAATTACTTTCCGTGAGCTATTGGATTTATTCTAAATCTTTCGAAACAAATTCCGGCACTAATTAATTGAAAAATTAAAATATGTTTATTCTGCTTTCATATGCGAAAATTTAAAACAATATTAAGAGTTCTTTATTAAATTCGGAATTTGAGAATCCTTTCGAGTCGGGATGAAATCGTGAGAGTAAGTTTCGGGATTTAATTTTTGGGTCTTTTTGAATTCGGATTTTAGGACCACACTACACATTTGCCCTCTTCCTTCCATGTGACCCGAGATTCCTCTGTACTCCCTCCTGTTCACTACCCATTTTGAGCTCAGCATTAGCACTCTCAATTACCTTCATCACCTTCCTGCTCTCCTAATTTTGACAAAGAGCCAAAATCCAGCCCTTGCATACCCGCCAGGCCAAGCACTGCCTCTCCACCTTTCTGATGATTTCAGGGATCAATATCCCTTACCCCCCCCCCCCCCCCTTCTTAATCGAATCCAATCTGATCCCTTGCCCTATTTCAAAACAAATTGGCAGGGACCGGTTGCTGTGAAATGAAATCAGGAGACCCTCCCACCCTTTCTTTTGGTTGCACAAATTGGAGACCATCTCCTTTCACCACACAACACCATCAGCCTCTTCCTTCTCCTCCGGTTCAGAGCAGCAAGCAGCCATCACCGCTAACACCAGCCACCACCACCATCGCCAATCGCATCTCCTCTCCTGTTCATTTCCTGTCGGGCAGTAACAACACCTCACAGCTCCTCTTTCCTCCTTCTGTCCAAGCCAGAAGCTGTTCCCCAACCTATCCGGCGAGACGAGCAGCCCGGAGCCCCCGTCGAAGCCGCGCCGCCGAGTCTTCTTCTCGCCTGTTTTCTTCGGTTTTGATCGGTGAGTCATCCGACCCGGTTTTCCGACGCAATAGCTGCGTAAAGAGCTTCATTTAACCTCCCTTCATCCACCCCAGGTCCGTCGGAGTCCCTTCCACCATCGCCGACGCCGAATCGAACCCCGACGGACTCCTGCCGGCGAGAACTCCGAACCACAGTGAGCACCTCTTCCCCCTTTTAATCTTTACCGCGTTGGTTCCTTTTGCTTGGGTTGGGGTCGGGGAGGGATTTCGATCGGAGTGGGGGTGGTCCGAGTCGAGAACTGAGCTCCGGCGGTGGCCAATCTCTCCTCCCTTCTCTTCCGTTTTCCGTTGACGTTGTCTACAGCGTCTCTTCCTCCTGTTCTGTTGATTTGGGGAAGACAGGTGAGGGATCCGGCCTTTGCTTTCTTCTTTTCATTGGGCCGGGTTGACCTTTGGTACCGGGTTGAGCTTTTATCATTTGGGGAGCCAGATCCGGATCCGGGTTATGTCACATTCAAAATGGGTTTTCAGTTTGGGAGAGGGTAAAAAACCGGATCCATCCACTCTCTTCTATTTCGGGTCGGGCCTTTTCTTCTGGGTTGGGCCATGGGAGATTGGGCTGCTGGGATTGTTTTAAATATGTTGTTGTGGTTATGTTGTTGTTGTGATTATATTGAGTTTATTAAATTATTATTATTATATTAATCCTGATTTTAGTGATAAATATGTTTTCTCCAAAATCATTATATATTGTATATTTCTTAAAAGAGTAATATTAATTGGAATATTTATATATTATAGTTATGAGATGTTTTTAATATGAGATTTAGAAATGGTAAAGTAAATTGGTGATTTATTATATTAAATATTATTTGGAGTATGCATAAAATGTTGTTTAGAAATGGGATTTTAGGAATTTGTAAAATGACTTATTGGCTTGGATTTATTTTGGTGTATTTTAGATAAATATTGTTGGTTAAAATATTTAAAAAGGGTTTTAGGTTTTTGAAATGAAAAATGCCGGAATTGCTTCTGTAAAATGATTTTGAGAAATTAGCTTTAAGGATTTAAATGTTTAATGTCGGGATTCTTTGTCTTGGTTTGATTGGAAGAAAATGATTTTGGTTGATGTTGATCGTATCGGAAAGGTTTTGGAAAATGGTTTTACTATCGGTTGGTTTGACGATGTTGAGAACTTGGGTTTCGTGCGTATGAATATCGGTCTGGTAGCTTATGGGAATGGCTTAATGATAGGTGTGTGCTGCTTTTGGATTGCTTTTGGACTTGCAATTGGGCCCTTGCTTGTGTTATATTGCTGTTCTGCATCTTCAGGTAAGTCTCTTCGGAGCTTACTCAGATTGAATAGAGCTATTCCCTACCTTAGGTGCATGATATACTAGGTGCTTGCATTCATGATCAGCATGCCATGTAGTACCATGCTAGGTTGCATCGATCGTTGAGCATTTTATTTCTTTGTGCGTATGTAAACAGAACGGCCGTTATCTGTGATAGTCCTAGAGTCTTTGCTAGGGTCATAGGGTAGCCCAGCCTCATCGGGTACCCTGAGTCAATCGAGTACTTCCTTATATTATGATATGCCTGCGGGCTTTATTGTGGAGCGGGTTAGGCATGCGTGCCGCCCTATTATGAATGAATGCATTCACGAGCTGGCCAATCTCCGCCTGTCGGAAGGGGTGGAGGTAGGAGAGGGATATGCCACTTGGCATTGTCTTGGGCCCTTTACAGTATTTCTGCACATTATTATGAACTAGGAGCATGCTAGTGTGTTTGAATTTCGTACTGCATTAGAGCATCTTTATTAGGTATAGCGTATATGTGTGCTTATGGTTGGGATGCAGAGTTAAGTGGGCATCGATCTGATCCCGCTCCAAATCAATTTTTTTAGGAATTATTTATGTTCATCCTATCGGTGCTGTGTGCTTATTGCGCGGGTCATTTTGTCGGCGGAGAGTGAGCGCTGGAGTTATAAACTTCACCAGACTCTGATTATATTGTTTTGGATTAATACTTTCGACTCCGTTTTGACCCGGCTCTGCCGTGGCACTTGTATCCTTATTTTGCTTCCGTCTTGCTTCCGTGTGAAATGAATTTTGCGAGTTAGTCCCCAAGACAGGTTAAGGGTACCCAACGGCCCTACGATACTTTAGGGTTTGAAATCCCTCTTTATTACTGACCTTTGAAATGAGTTTGAAACCTCGACCCGTACCTGGATTGCAAGATCCGAACAAGGGTTTTCATCCCTTGAAACGTAACCCGAAAATCATAATTCTGGGCCGTTACAAAGATGGTATCAGAGCTGATGTTGTGCAATTCGGGTACAAAAGGGTCGAGTGTATGTTTTGGAAAACCGCCCATGAATTTCAAAGGATTTGAAAGGATTTTAAAAAAGGGGCAAAATGAACTTAAGATGCCTAACTTAAATCGGACTAACTAATGAACTCGACGTGTAATAAAAGAGGAAAACCGACCAACGGGGACACGAGTGGATAGTAAAGGCGCTTGACCACCCCTATTGGGTGTAGTTGGGAACGTTAGGCGAAATACTAGCTTGCTCCTTACAGATGGGTCTGGAAGATTTCAATGAGATGATTATGAGTGTCACTAACTGATTCGATGTTGAGTGCTTGCTGTGCTAGATATCTGATTGGTATGCCTGACTATTAAATGTGTACTGACTTACCTGTACAAACGGGATAGCGGGAGTCCCTTTATTTCTACATTGTTAAACCCAGCTTGTGTGAAACAACCCTCCACTATGTTGTTAACCCTTTGATGGTGCTATCGAGTCTTCCTCCCAGATGTCAGTGTTTTCCACGGGGAATCGGGTCGGTAAACACATTGTGTCGGAAACATGTATGGATATTAAGTTGTCTGAGTGAGTGTTGGAAGTTTTGATGTCACTTTGAGTCAGAAGTAAGTTGTTTTTGTGGATGTGTTTCCTTATTCTTATGATGATTAACCAGTGTCATCTTGCCTTAAAGAATCGTACCAAAGTCCCACGGGAAAGAGGGGTGATGAGTCGGTGGGGAAAAGTCAATGGTTGCCCTAGGGATCTCTGTCCGGTTGTAATTGTGACTCTCTCTGAATTGCATGACATAATTTTGTAATCTTTGGCATGTACCCTGTGATTGCCCATTGGTAAAAAGCTACTCATGTTGTTGCATCTATGATTGGTTACCTTGCTTAGGTCTTGTGTTATGTCTTGGCTTCTACCTTGATTATATGTTGTCATAGCATGTTTACTTGGCCTATTGATCGTAGGATTGAATGGATGTGTGAGCTGCATGAAATGAATTTGCATGATTTCACTCTACTAGGTTCATGATAGTGTGATCGTTACATTTTGATACCCTGATGAAGCAAGTTCCTTATTTGATACGTGCTACAACTTGATGTCCCCGTGCCTTATATGATACGTAATTTCCAGTACATGTAGTGTGATGATCCTTAATGTAAATTCGTGATTGTATAACATTCCGTATCCATGCTAGTCACATTGTTTAGTGGTCTCGTGTTGCATCTCGCTTTCTGTCATGATTATGTTTGGTCTCGCGTGTCCAATTGACCTATTGTAATGATCCTACTACTGATTGGTTAGAAACATAAATGGCATGATATGAGTCTATATGGATGTAGCTTTTCCTGAATTAGGTCCATTATAGTGTGGTAAGCTCTTCCTTGTACGAATGCTCCGTAAGATGATCTCCTCGGCATTTTAGTTAGTGTTGCCCTTGGCCTTGCTTGATTAAATTAGTAGTTCCATCTCTGACAATGTTATCGAAGTAATATCTTGATATATGCGTGTCTCATTTAGTATTATTAAACTGGAACACATGCCCCTGTATTCTACTTATATTGCCATGTTACGTAGGCTTATATTATGCACTGCTACATTCCTCCCACGCCTTGTATCGCTGGACTATGTTAATGTAGTCTCGTTTGTATCGTTGTGTTAGTCAATCAAGCGCATGCATGTATCAAATGTTGTGTTGAGCCATTAGTGTCATGTAGGACCCTTGATTGTAACTTGTGCGAATTTACATCTTGCCTACATTACTTTTGATTTTCTCTGAGCTAGGTCTCTGATAGTGTGATCCTTCTCTTTTCCTATCATCTTAGATTGTTTTACTCACCCTGATTAGATTAATGTTGAGTTCGATGATTGACTTGCTCTCCGTAATTGGGTAATCCTGGCATGCTTACATGTTATCGCTCGGTAGTGTTACCCTATTGTTCTATGACATCCTCTCGTGCTTGCATAGATGTATGACTTGACACCTCGCATGATCACACACCACGCTATACCATGCTTCCGCATACGCATGGCACCTGAATGTTAGAATGAATCTAGTCGAGTTATCTTGATTGTGTGCATGTTCGATATGTGCCAGTAGTGTCATGTAGGGCTTATGATTCCCAATATGACTCGCCAAATGATCACGTGTTGTACTTGTTCTATGATGTGATGATTATTGTATCGTGAATGTGCTCTATGATGGTTCGTTCCTAGTATGATTATAATGTATCGCCCATGGTGTATTTCTTGTTACTTTTGACGATGTCTCATGTTTCGTAAATATTATGCTGAACTCCTCTTGATGACTCTTGACTATGCTTGTATCACGTCATGTATCACTAGTACCATGTAGGACCCATGCTTTCTAAATGTACCTCGTCATATGATTACGTGCCATGCTTGACCTATTATACGATAATTGTGTCAGATAAGATAGTTACTATGTTGCTCGTACATGTCCTTTTATGGTGCATACACTACGCTCGTGCATTGTTCATATATGTGATAATTGTGATGCCTATTTAATCCTGCATATCTTGCTTAAGTTGCTAGGCATATTTGCCTTCATGGGATAATAGACTACTATCTTGTCTCGCATGCACCCGTGTAGCACTCGAATATGTCTTTTAGGAATGAATACGTATGTCGTGCTCCTTGAGATAGGTACGTGTTAGTGTGGATTAATATGATTGATATGCCCCATGATGAAATTGTGTATGTTTGTCACAATTGCAACCTAATGGACATCCATAAGGGCGTTGTTGCTATTCTCGGGTCAGAGTCTTGCCTCTAGTATTGTCGTCTTTGGTTGTGGTACGTGTTTGTCCCCGAAAGGAATTTGGGTTGTCTTATCTTGTCACTCCCCTATCTCCGCTAACTTGAACTCCTACGCGATACATTGAACGAGCGACCGCACACGAAAGAGAAAGGAAGTTGCATAACGATAGAGCTGTGTGGCGGAAGCGTGGGCCTATAACCCACAAGCCTTAGGATCGACAATGTTGGTGGGACATGTACGTTTCGAGGATTGCAGCTATCGAGTACGATATGACTTGCAGGTGGGAGTGTCCTCCGTTTGAATTGCTAACTTTTCTGAATATGTTGATAACCATGTTGCAATGCTTTGATGGTGACGTTATGTGTTGATGTGCTGACTTGATGATGACTATTGCCTGATTGCCTGTCGTCTATGATGATATGATGTGATGCCTTATGGATCTAATGTACCATGATGTCGTGACGTGTTGCTACTCTAAGTTGCTAAGCATGATTTGAATTCCCTTGCCTGTAAAACGTGAACTACATATCCTAAGAGACCTGAGTTGTATGCGATAAGGTTATAGCGCAACATGTTAGCTTGACTTCAGTATGTTCATATATGATGTTTGCAATGATTATTGAGCATGATGATAAATTGAGACTTGTTGAACCCATGATGTTATGTTTATGAGTACTAGTTGATATAATGTAGACCTTATGTTTGATGATTTTCATGACCGCTTCTTCCTTAAACTCGTGGGTGAGGTCATTGGTAGCGTGGTTGATGAATGGTAAAAGAATTATAAGCGGTTAGGATGATCGATGGTATTAGGAGGTGAGTCGCGAGAAAGGGATGTTGGCTTAGGTAAGACTGAGTGAGCTTTGGATTCATGGGAAGCAAGGTGGGTGGTTTTGATGATCTTCTAGGTGATGCTTGTGATGTCTTGAATAGTATATGAAGTGTGGGGAATGACTTTTGAGAGTATTGAGGATATAGTATGAGAGGGTTCTCGGGTGTGAAGTTAGGGACAGGAGTTGGGTCCTTAGAGGTGGATGGTGTGTGAGAGTGCTTGGTGGAATGAAGGGTGAGATTGGAGTATCGAGATGAATTGTGATTTCTTTGGGGAATTTTTGTCGGAGTTAGTGTTGTTGAGTCTAGAAGAGGATTAATCTTGGCTTGAGAGTGGAGATGGGTGAGTGGGAATTGTGTTTTATCTTGACTGGTATGATGTGAGGAATTTTCCTAATTTTGTAAATTATTTATATCCGTTGGCATGATGTTTCATTATGTTGTAGTAAGTATGATAATGTATTATATGGTTGACTAGCACGACTATTGATTATGTAAATAATGAGAATCACTTGAAGCATGATCATGATTAGTATATATGAGATAATTGTGCATGATTTCTAAATGATTGTCATTCGATGTTGTGATGAGTTAAGGTGATGTCTTCAGAGCATGCTGACATTTTAGTGATTTATATAATGCTTGATCTTCCTTTTTCTGAATCTTAATAGCATGACCTTAGTTGTATTGATGTGGTTATAATTAGTTTTGTTTCATTGACTTATGATGAAATTCCGTTGTGGCTAACCTTGCAAATACCAATGTTTGATGTGATAAATCTGTTATGATAATGCCGGATGGAAATTGGATAGGACGACTATGTGAATTTATGCGTTAAATGAGATCCCTTGTTGTGACTGACCCTACTATGATTGCAGTGTTGGTATGCGATAGCGAGATACTTTTTATGATTTATGGTGCGATGTCGAGACGTTGTTATGATTTTGACATGTTGTTGAGATGCACATTATAACCTTTAGTGTGATTTGGAGATGCTTGATGTGACCTTGTGGCACTGTGTGGGTACATGGTTGAGACTTGTCGTATGATGTGTTGGTTGGAGATTGATTGGTTTAAGCTGTTATGCATTTGTTATGACATATGGATCTTGTTTGAATGGAGATTGATAGATTGATTTGATTATGAAAACTAGGAAGAGAATATGGGATTAGCCCTTAGAGGTGGATGATTCCACCTCCTGAATTCTGAATTTGATTGATTGTCATGCGGTAAACTGATTTGGGTTTGGAGGATTTGACGAAATTTTAATCGAAATGATTTTACTTGTTGGTGTAAAGTTGCTTGGTTAAACGTCTTATTTGAAGATTTCGAGCGGTTTGAAAAGGAATTACTTGAAAATTTAAAGAATAAACGTTACCGAGAATTTCAACGATTTTGAGACCAATCTTTTCCAATTGCGGAAATCCCTTTTTGAGAATTTTCACACCCGGGCTTATATTATAACGCTTCGCGAAGTGGATACAAGCATTTTATAGGGGCACATATAGAATGCTTGCTAAGACCTAGTAGAGACGTTATGATTGCTTTTCGAGTTATGATGTGACCGAAAGGTCGGGGTAAGGGTGTGATAGGGGCCCATATCACATACTTGTTACGACCAATTGGGAATATTATGATCACGTCAAGGGTGCTGTGAGGATCTCATACGGGCCCTATGAGATGCTTACATAATCAATGGCATGATCCTTGGACTCACCAATTTAAAACTTCATCCCATGTTTTAGAGTGATTTTAGTCTCGGGGACGAGATTTGTTTTTAGAGGTGGAAGATGTAAAGACCGGGAAATTCTAGAATAATTAAATTATGAAAATAGTGATTTACAATCATTCCGATTCCTAAGATTGAGGAGATTTACAATTACTTTCCGTGAGCTATTGGATTTATTCTAAATCTTTCGAAACAAATTCCGGCACTAATTAATTGAAAAATTAAAATATGTTTATTCTGCTTTCATATGCGAAAATTTAAAACAATATTCAGAGTTCTTTATTAAATTCGGAATTTGAGAATCCTTTCGAGTCGGGATGAAATCGTGAGAGTAAGTTTCGGGATTTAATTTTTGGGTCTTTTTGAATTCGGATTTTAGGACCACACTACACATTTGCCCTCTTCCTTCCATGTGACCCGAGATTCCTCTGTACTCCCTCCTGTTCACTACCCATTTTGAGCTCAGCATTAGCCCTCTCAATTACCTTCATCACCTTCCTGCTCTCCTAATTTTGACAAAGAGCCAAAATCCAGCCCTTGCATACCCGCCAGGCCAAGCACTGCCTCTCCACCTTTCTGATGATTTCAGGGATCAATATCCCTTACCCCCCCCCCCCCCCTTTCTTAATCGAATCCAATCTGATCCCTTGCCCTATTTCAAAACAAATTGGCAGGGACCGGTTGCTGTGAAATGAAATCAGGAGACCCTCCCACCCTTTCTTTTGGTTGCACAAATTGGAGACCATCTCCTTTCACCACACAACACCATCAGCCTCTTCCTTCTCCTCCGGTTCAGAGCAGCAAGCAGCCATCACCGCTAACACCAGCCACCACCACCATCGCCAATCGCATCTCCTCTCCTGTTCATTTCCTGTCGGGCAGTAACAACACCTCACAGCTCCTCTTTCCTCCTTCTGTCCAAGCCAGAAGCTGTTCCCCAACCTATCCGGCGAGACGAGCAGCCCGGAGCCCCCGTCGAAGCCGCGCCGCCGAGTCTTCTTCTCGCCTGTTTTCTTCGGTTTTGATCGGTGAGTCATCCGACCCTGTTTTCCGACGCAATAGCTGCGTAAAGAGCTTCATTTAACCTCCCTTCATCCACCCCAGGTCCGTCGGAGTCCCTTCCACCATCGCCGACGCCGAATCGAACCCCGACGGACTCCTGCCGGCGAGAACTCCGAACCACAGTGAGCACCTCTTCCCCCTTTTAATCTTTACCGCGTTGGTTCCTTTTGCTTGGGTTGGGGTCGGGGAGGGATTTCGATCGGAGTGGGGGTGGTCCGAGTCGAGAACTGAGCTCCGGCGGTGGCCAATCTCTCCTCCCTTCTCTTCCGTTTTCCGTTGACGTTGTCTACAGCGTCTCTTCCTCCTGTTCTGTTGATTTGGGGAAGACAGGTGAGGGATCCGGCCTTTGCTTTCTTCTTTTCATTGGGCCGGGTTGACCTTTGGTACCGGGTTGAGCTTTTATCATTTGGGGAGCCAGATCCGGATCCGGGTTATGTCACATTCAAAATGGGTTTTCAGTTTGGGAGAGGGTAAAAAACCGGATCCATCCACTCTCTTCTATTTCGGGTCGGGCCTTTTCTTCTGGGTTGGGCCATGGGAGATTGGGCTGCTGGGATTGTTTTAAATATGTTGTTGTGGTTATGTTGTTGTTGTGATTATATTGAGTTTATTAAATTATTATTATTATATTAATCCTGATTTTAGTGATAAATATGTTTTCTCCAAAATCATTATATATTGTATATTTCTTAAAAGAGTAATATTAATTGGAATATTTATATATTATAGTTATGAGATGTTTTTAATATGAGATTTAGAAATGGTAAAGTAAATTGGTGATTTATTATATTAAATATTATTTGGAGTATGCATAAAATGTTGTTTAGAAATGGGATTTTAGGAATTTGTAAAATGACTTATTGGCTTGGATTTATTTTGGTGTATTTTAGATAAATATTGTTGGTTAAAATATTTAAAAAGGGTTTTAGGTTTTTGAAATGAAAAATGCCGGAATTGCTTCTGTAAAATGATTTTGAGAAATTAGCTTTAAGGATTTAAATGTTTAATGTCGGGATTCTTTGTCTTGGTTTGATTGGAAGAAAATGATTTTGGTTGATGTTGATCGTATCGGAAAGGTTTTGGAAAATGGTTTTACTATCGGTTGGTTTGACGATGTTGAGAACTTGGGTTTCGTGCGTATGAATATCGGTCTGGTAGCTTATGGGAATGGCTTAATGATAGGTGTGTGCTGCTTTTGGATTGCTTTTGGACTTGCAATTGGGCCCTTGCTTGTGTTATATTGCTGTTCTGCATCTTCAGGTAAGTCTCTTCGGAGCTTACTCAGATTGAATAGAGCTATTCCCTACCTTAGGTGCATGATATACTAGGTGCTTGCATTCATGATCAGCATGCCATGTAGTACCATGCTAGGTTGCATCGATCGTTGAGCATTTTATTTCTTTGTGTGTATGTAAACAGAACGGCCGTTATCTGTGATAGTCCTAGAGTCTTTGCTAGGGTCATAGGGTAGCCCAGCCTCATCGGGTACCCTGAGTCAATCGAGTACTTCCTTATATTATGATATGCCTGCGGGCTTTATTGTGGAGCGGGTTAGGCATGCGTGCCGCCCTATTATGAATGAATGCATTCACGAGCTGGCCAATCTCCGCCTGTCGGAAGGGGTGGAGGTAGGAGAGGGATATGCCACTTGGCATTGTCTTGGGCCCTTTACAGTATTTCTGCACATTATTATGAACTAGGAGCATGCTAGTGTGTTTGAATTTCGTACTGCATTAGAGCATCTTTATTAGGTATAGCGTATATGTGTGCTTATGGTTGGGATGCAGAGTTAAGTGGGCATCGATCTGATCCCGCTCCAAATCAATTTTTTTAGGAATTATTTATGTTCATCCTATCGGTGCTGTGTGCTTATTGCGCGGGTCATTTTGTCGGCGGAGAGTGAGCGCTGGAGTTATAAACTTCACCAGACTCTGATTATATTGTTTTGGATTAATACTTTCGACTCCGTTTTGACCCGGCTCTGCCGTGGCACTTGTATCCTTATTTTGCTTCCGTCTTGCTTCCGTGTGAAATGAATTTTGCGAGTTAGTCCCCAAGACAGGTTAAGGGTACCCAACGGCCCTACGATACTTTAGGGTTTGAAATCCCTCTTTATTACTGACCTTTGAAATGAGTTTGAAACCTCGACCCGTACCTGGATTGCAAGATCCGAACAAGGGTTTTCATCCCTTGAAACGTAACCCGAAAATCATAATTCTGGGCCGTTACAAAGATGGTATCAGAGCTGATGTTGTGCAATTCGGGTACAAAAGGGTCGAGTGTATGTTTTGGAAAACCGCCCATGAATTTCAAAGGATTTGAAAGGATTTTAAAAAAGGGGCAAAATGAACTTAAGATGCCTAACTTAAATCGGACTAACTAATGAACTCGACGTGTAATAAAAGAGGAAAACCGACCAACGGGGACACGAGTGGATAGTAAAGGCGCTTGACCACCCCTATTGGGTGTAGTTGGGAACGTTAGGCGAAATACTAGCTTGCTCCTTACAGATGGGTCTGGAAGATTTCAATGAGATGATTATGAGTGTCACTAACTGATTCGATGTTGAGTGCTTGCTGTGCTAGATATCTGATTGGTATGCCTGACTATTAAATGTGTACTGACTTACCTGTACAAACGGGATAGCGGGAGTCCCTTTATTTCTACATTGTTAAACCCAGCTTGTGTGAAACAACCCTCCACTATGTTGTTAACCCTTTGATGGTGCTATCGAGTCTTCCTCCCAGATGTCAGTGTTTTCCACGGGGAATCGGGTCGGTAAACACATTGTGTCGGAAACATGTATGGATATTAAGTTGTCTGAGTGAGTGTTGGAAGTTTTGATGTCACTTTGAGTCAGAAGTAAGTTGTTTTTGTGGATGTGTTTCCTTATTCTTATGATGATTAACCAGTGTCATCTTGCCTTAAAGAATCGTACCAAAGTCCCACGGGAAAGAGGGGTGATGAGTCGGTGGGGAAAAGTCAATGGTTGCCCTAGGGATCTCTGTCCGGTTGTAATTGTGACTCTCTCTGAATTGCATGACATAATTTTGTAATCTTTGGCATGTACCCTGTGATTGCCCATTGGTAAAAAGCTACTCATGTTGTTGCATCTATGATTGGTTACCTTGCTTAGGTCTTGTGTTATGTCTTGGCTTCTACCTTGATTATATGTTGTCATAGCATGTTTACTTGGCCTATTGATCGTAGGATTGAATGGATGTGTGAGCTGCATGAAATGAATTTGCATGATTTCACTCTACTAGGTTCATGATAGTGTGATCGTTACATTTTGATACCCTGATGAAGCAAGTTCCTTATTTGATACGTGCTACAACTTGATGTCCCCGTGCCTTATATGATACGTAATTTCCAGTACATGTAGTGTGATGATCCTTAATGTAAATTCGTGATTGTATAACATTCCGTATCCATGCTAGTCACATTGTTTAGTGGTCTCGTGTTGCATCTCGCTTTCTGTCATGATTATGTTTGGTCTCGCGTGTCCAATTGACCTATTGTAATGATCCTACTACTGATTGGTTAGAAACATAAATGGCATGATATGAGTCTATATGGATGTAGCTTTTCCTGAATTAGGTCCATTATAGTGTGGTAAGCTCTTCCTTGTACGAATGCTCCGTAAGATGATCTCCTCGGCATTTTAGTTAGTGTTGCCCTTGGCCTTGCTTGATTAAATTAGTAGTTCCATCTCTGACAATGTTATCGAAGTAATATCTTGATATATGCGTGTCTCATTTAGTATTATTAAACTGGAACACATGCCCCTGTATTCTACTTATATTGCCATGTTACGTAGGCTTATATTATGCACTGCTACATTCCTCCCACGCCTTGTATCGCTGGACTATGTTAATGTAGTCTCGTTTGTATCGTTGTGTTAGTCAATCAAGCGCATGCATGTATCAAATGTTGTGTTGAGCCATTAGTGTCATGTAGGACCCTTGATTGTAACTTGTGCGAATTTACATCTTGCCTACATTACTTTTGATTTTCTCTGAGCTAGGTCTCTGATAGTGTGATCCTTCTCTTTTCCTATCATCTTAGATTGTTTTACTCACCCTGATTAGATTAATGTTGAGTTCGATGATTGACTTGCTCTCCGTAATTGGGTAATCCTGGCATGCTTACATGTTATCGCTCGGTAGTGTTACCCTATTGTTCTATGACATCCTCTCGTGCTTGCATAGATGTATGACTTGACACCTCGCATGATCACACACCACGCTATACCATGCTTCCGCATACGCATGGCACCTGAATGTTAGAATGAATCTAGTCGAGTTATCTTGATTGTGTGCATGTTCGATATGTGCCAGTAGTGTCATGTAGGGCTTATGATTCCCAATATGACTCGCCAAATGATCACGTGTTGTACTTGTTCTATGATGTGATGATTATTGTATCGTGAATGTGCTCTATGATGGTTCGTTCCTAGTATGATTATAATGTATCGCCCATGGTGTATTTCTTGTTACTTTTGACGATGTCTCATGTTTCGTAAATATTATGCTGAACTCCTCTTGATGACTCTTGACTATGCTTGTATCACGTCATGTATCACTAGTACCATGTAGGACCCATGCTTTCTAAATGTACCTCGTCATATGATTACGTGCCATGCTTGACCTATTATACGATAATTGTGTCAGATAAGATAGTTACTATGTTGCTCGTACATGTCCTTTTATGGTGCATACACTACGCTCGTGCATTGTTCATATATGTGATAATTGTGATGCCTATTTAATCCTGCATATCTTGCTTAAGTTGCTAGGCATATTTGCCTTCATGGGATAATAGACTACTATCTTGTCTCGCATGCACCCGTGTAGCACTCGAATATGTCTTTTAGGAATGAATACGTATGTCGTGCTCCTTGAGATAGGTACGTGTTAGTGTGGATTAATATGATTGATATGCCCCATGATGAAATTGTGTATGTTTGTCACAATTGCAACCTAATGGACATCCATAAGGGCGTTGTTGCTATTCTCGGGTCAGAGTCTTGCCTCTAGTATTGTCGTCTTTGGTTGTGGTACGTGTTTGTCCCCGAAAGGAATTTGGGTTGTCTTATCTTGTCACTCCCCTATCTCCGCTAACTTGAACTCCTACGCGATACATTGAACGAGCGACCGCACACGAAAGAGAAAGGAAGTTGCATAACGATAGAGCTGTGTGGCGGAAGCGTGGGCCTATAACCCACAAGCCTTAGGATCGACAATGTTGGTGGGACATGTACGTTTCGAGGATTGCAGCTATCGAGTACGATATGACTTGCAGGTGGGAGTGTCCTCCGTTTGAATTGCTAACTTTTCTGAATATGTTGATAACCATGTTGCAATGCTTTGATGGTGACGTTATGTGTTGATGTGCTGACTTGATGATGACTATTGCCTGATTGCCTGTCGTCTATGATGATATGATGTGATGCCTTATGGATCTAATGTACCATGATGTCGTGACGTGTTGCTACTCTAAGTTGCTAAGCATGATTTGAATTCCCTTGCCTGTAAAACGTGAACTACATATCCTAAGAGACCTGAGTTGTATGCGATAAGGTTATAGCGCAACATGTTAGCTTGACTTCAGTATGTTCATATATGATGTTTGCAATGATTATTGAGCATGATGATAAATTGAGACTTGTTGAACCCATGATGTTATGTTTATGAGTACTAGTTGATATAATGTAGACCTTATGTTTGATGATTTTCATGACCGCTTCTTCCTTAAACTCGTGGGTGAGGTCATTGGTAGCGTGGTTGATGAATGGTAAAAGAATTATAAGCGGTTAGGATGATCGATGGTATTAGGAGGTGAGTCGCGAGAAAGGGATGTTGGCTTAGGTAAGACTGAGTGAGCTTTGGATTCATGGGAAGCAAGGTGGGTGGTTTTGATGATCTTCTAGGTGATGCTTGTGATGTCTTGAATAGTATATGAAGTGTGGGGAATGACTTTTGAGAGTATTGAGGATATAGTATGAGAGGGTTCTCGGGTGTGAAGTTAGGGACAGGAGTTGGGTCCTTAGAGGTGGATGGTGTGTGAGAGTGCTTGGTGGAATGAAGGGTGAGATTGGAGTATCGAGATGAATTGTGATTTCTTTGGGGAATTTTTGTCGGAGTTAGTGTTGTTGAGTCTAGAAGAGGATTAATCTTGGCTTGAGAGTGGAGATGGGTGAGTGGGAATTGTGTTTTATCTTGACTGGTATGATGTGAGGAATTTTCCTAATTTTGTAAATTATTTATATCCGTTGGCATGATGTTTCATTATGTTGTAGTAAGTATGATAATGTATTATATGGTTGACTAGCACGACTATTGATTATGTAAATAATGAGAATCACTTGAAGCATGATCATGATTAGTATATATGAGATAATTGTGCATGATTTCTAAATGATTGTCATTCGATGTTGTGATGAGTTAAGGTGATGTCTTCAGAGCATGCTGACATTTTAGTGATTTATATAATGCTTGATCTTCCTTTTTCTGAATCTTAATAGCATGACCTTAGTTGTATTGATGTGGTTATAATTAGTTTTGTTTCATTGACTTATGATGAAATTCCGTTGTGGCTAACCTTGCAAATACCAATGTTTGATGTGATAAATCTGTTATGATAATGCCGGATGGAAATTGGATAGGACGACTATGTGAATTTATGCGTTAAATGAGATCCCTTGTTGTGACTGACCCTACTATGATTGCAGTGTTGGTATGCGATAGCGAGATACTTTTTATGATTTATGGTGCGATGTCGAGACGTTGTTATGATTTTGACATGTTGTTGAGATGCACATTATAACCTTTAGTGTGATTTGGAGATGCTTGATGTGACCTTGTGGCACTGTGTGGGTACATGGTTGAGACTTGTCGTATGATGTGTTGGTTGGAGATTGATTGGTTTAAGCTGTTATGCATTTGTTATGACATATGGATCTTGTTTGAATGGAGATTGATAGATTGATTTGATTATGAAAACTAGGAAGAGAATATGGGATTAGCCCTTAGAGGTGGATGATTCCACCTCCTGAATTCTGAATTTGATTGATTGTCATGCGGTAAACTGATTTGGGTTTGGAGGATTTGACGAAATTTTAATCGAAATGATTTTACTTGTTGGTGTAAAGTTGCTTGGTTAAACGTCTTATTTGAAGATTTCGAGCGGTTTGAAAAGGAATTACTTGAAAATTTAAAGAATAAACGTTACCGAGAATTTCAACGATTTTGAGACCAATCTTTTCCAATTGCGGAAATCCCTTTTTGAGAATTTTCACACCCGGGCTTATATTATAACGCTTCGCGAAGTGGATACAAGCATTTTATAGGGGCACATATAGAATGCTTGCTAAGACCTAGTAGAGACGTTATGATTGCTTTTCGAGTTATGATGTGACCGAAAGATCGGGGTAAGGGTGTGATAGGGGCCCATATCACATACTTGTTACGACCAATTGGGAATATTATGATCACGTCAAGGGTGCTGTGAGGATCTCATACGGGCCCTATGAGATGCTTACATAATCAATGGCATGATCCTTGGACTCACCAATTTAAAACTTCATCCCATGTTTTAGAGTGATTTTAGTCTCGGGGACGAGATTTGTTTTTAGAGGTGGAAGATGTAAAGACCGGGAAATTCTAGAATAATTAAATTATGAAAATAGTGATTTACAATCATTCCGATTCCTAAGATTGAGGAGATTTACAATTACTTTCCGTGAGCTATTGGATTTATTCTAAATCTTTCGAAACAAATTCCGGCACTAATTAATTGAAAAATTAAAATATGTTTATTCTGCTTTCATATGCGAAAATTTAAAACAATATTCAGAGTTCTTTATTAAATTCGGAATTTGAGAATCCTTTCGAGTCGGGATGAAATCGTGAGAGTAAGTTTCGGGATTTAATTTTTGGGTCTTTTTGAATTCGGATTTTAGGACCACACTACACATTTGCCCTCTTCCTTCCATGTGACCCGAGATTCCTCTGTACTCCCTCCTGTTCACTACCCATTTTGAGCTCAGCATTAGCCCTCTCAATTACCTTCATCACCTTCCTGCTCTCCTAATTTTGACAAAGAGCCAAAATCCAGCCCTTGCATACCCGCCAGGCCAAGCACTGCCTCTCCACCTTTCTGATGATTTCAGGGATCAATATCCCTTACCCCCCCCCCCCCCCCCCCTTTCTTAATCGAATCCAATCTGATCCCTTGCCCTATTTCAAAACAAATTGGCAGGGACCGGTTGCTGTGAAATGAAATCAGGAGACCCTCCCACCCTTTCTTTTGGTTGCACAAATTGGAGACCATCTCCTTTCACCACACAACACCATCAGCCTCTTCCTTCTCCTCCGGTTCAGAGCAGCAAGCAGCCATCACCGCTAACACCAGCCACCACCACCATCGCCAATCGCATCTCCTCTCCTGTTCATTTCCTGTCGGGCAGTAACAACACCTCACAGCTCCTCTTTCCTCCTTCTGTCCAAGCCAGAAGCTGTTCCCCAACCTATCCGGCGAGACGAGCAGCCCGGAGCCCCCGTCGAAGCCGCGCCGCCGAGTCTTCTTCTCGCCTGTTTTCTTCGGTTTTGATCGGTGAGTCATCCGACCCTGTTTTCCGACGCAATAGCTGCGTAAAGAGCTTCATTTAACCTCCCTTCATCCACCCCAGGTCCGTCGGAGTCCCTTCCACCATCGCCGACGCCGAATCGAACCCCGACGGACTCCTGCCGGCGAGAACTCCGAACCACAGTGAGCACCTCTTCCCCCTTTTAATCTTTACCGCGTTGGTTCCTTTTGCTTGGGTTGGGGTCGGGGAGGGATTTCGATCGGAGTGGGGGTGGTCCGAGTCGAGAACTGAGCTCCGGCGGTGGCCAATCTCTCCTCCCTTCTCTTCCGTTTTCCGTTGACGTTGTCTACAGCGTCTCTTCCTCCTGTTCTGTTGATTTGGGGAAGACAGGTGAGGGATCCGGCCTTTGCTTTCTTCTTTTCATTGGGCCGGGTTGACCTTTGGTACCGGGTTGAGCTTTTATCATTTGGGGAGCCAGATCCGGATCCGGGTTATGTCACATTCAAAATGGGTTTTCAGTTTGGGAGAGGGTAAAAAACCGGATCCATCCACTCTCTTCTATTTCGGGTCGGGCCTTTTCTTCTGGGTTGGGCCATGGGAGATTGGGCTGCTGGGATTGTTTTAAATATGTTGTTGTGGTTATGTTGTTGTTGTGATTATATTGAGTTTATTAAATTATTATTATTATATTAATCCTGATTTTAGTGATAAATATGTTTTCTCCAAAATCATTATATATTGTATATTTCTTAAAAGAGTAATATTAATTGGAATATTTATATATTATAGTTATGAGATGTTTTTAATATGAGATTTAGAAATGGTAAAGTAAATTGGTGATTTATTATATTAAATATTATTTGGAGTATGCATAAAATGTTGTTTAGAAATGGGATTTTAGGAATTTGTAAAATGACTTATTGGCTTGGATTTATTTTGGTGTATTTTAGATAAATATTGTTGGTTAAAATATTTAAAAAGGGTTTTAGGTTTTTGAAATGAAAAATGCCGGAATTGCTTCTGTAAAATGATTTTGAGAAATTAGCTTTAAGGATTTAAATGTTTAATGTCGGGATTCTTTGTCTTGGTTTGATTGGAAGAAAATGATTTTGGTTGATGTTGATCGTATCGGAAAGGTTTTGGAAAATGGTTTTACTATCGGTTGGTTTGACGATGTTGAGAACTTGGGTTTCGTGCGTATGAATATCGGTCTGGTAGCTTATGGGAATGGCTTAATGATAGGTGTGTGCTGCTTTTGGATTGCTTTTGGACTTGCAATTGGGCCCTTGCTTGTGTTATATTGCTGTTCTGCATCTTCAGGTAAGTCTCTTCGGAGCTTACTCAGATTGAATAGAGCTATTCCCTACCTTAGGTGCATGATATACTAGGTGCTTGCATTCATGATCAGCATGCCATGTAGTACCATGCTAGGTTGCATCGATCGTTGAGCATTTTATTTCTTTGTGCGTATGTAAACAGAACGGCCGTTATCTGTGATAGTCCTAGAGTCTTTGCTAGGGTCATAGGGTAGCCCAGCCTCATCGGGTACCCTGAGTCAATCGAGTACTTCCTTATATTATGATATGCCTGCGGGCTTTATTGTGGAGCGGGTTAGGCATGCGTGCCGCCCTATTATGAATGAATGCATTCACGAGCTGGCCAATCTCCGCCTGTCGGAAGGGGTGGAGGTAGGAGAGGGATATGCCACTTGGCATTGTCTTGGGCCCTTTACAGTATTTCTGCACATTATTATGAACTAGGAGCATGCTAGTGTGTTTGAATTTCGTACTGCATTAGAGCATCTTTATTAGGTATAGCGTATATGTGTGCTTATGGTTGGGATGCAGAGTTAAGTGGGCATCGATCTGATCCCGCTCCAAATCAATTTTTTTAGGAATTATTTATGTTCATCCTATCGGTGCTGTGTGCTTATTGCGCGGGTCATTTTGTCGGCGGAGAGTGAGCGCTGGAGTTATAAACTTCACCAGACTCTGATTATATTGTTTTGGATTAATACTTTCGACTCCGTTTTGACCCGGCTCTGCCGTGGCACTTGTATCCTTATTTTGCTTCCGTCTTGCTTCCGTGTGAAATGAATTTTGCGAGTTAGTCCCCAAGACAGGTTAAGGGTACCCAACGGCCCTACGATACTTTAGGGTTTGAAATCCCTCTTTATTACTGACCTTTGAAATGAGTTTGAAACCTCGACCCGTACCTGGATTGCAAGATCCGAACAAGGGTTTTCATCCCTTGAAACGTAACCCGGAAATCATAATTCTGGGCCGTTACAATTAAGAATCATAATTTCTATTTATTAAATTCAAAATAAACTTAAAATTATTATTTATTTATATTTTAAATTTTTTTGTTTATTAATTAAACTTTTTTAAATATTCAAAGAGGTCTATAATTATATTTAAATTATACGATTAATCGATAACCTTTTTTTTTAAATTTAGGGAAATTTAAAGAAAAAAGTTATCTATGACAAATAAAATGGATCAAACACATATTTTAAGTTTTTAAAATATTAACTTTTTTTTAATAGATAACTTTCTTTGTATATAATTTTTTTTATATAGTCAAGCTTTAATAGTCAAATTTGAGTTTAAAAATATTAAAATATAATATATTGAATGATAAATTGATGAAAATAGATGAAGAGGTGGTGAGCTGTAAACAAATACCATTTAAAGAGGGTTTTTTTTTTTTTTGTAATTTTGAATTTAAGTAGTGGTTAAGTGAAACTACTCATATTTTTTTTTCAAGAGCTGCTCATGACCACAATTGTGTTTACCATGTGCTCCTCACTAAATACCCACTTTGCATCATAGTTGATTCATTCCTTTGGATTTTTTATTCATTCCATGGAAAGATACCTAACAAAATAACAAAACACTCTGCTTGCAACTCAAACTAGTGGTGGTTTAGGATAACACACATCCGAAGATATGAACAAGGCTTTACAACTCAAACTACTATGGAAAATTTTAGCAGAACCAAGCAACCCTTGGGTGGTGTTAATCAAGGAAAAGTACCTCAAACAAAAAGAGCTTCTATACTATGACCGGAAGGGGTCAACCTCCTGGCAATGGACCCAATTGACAAAACTAATTCCTCTTTTCAAGCAAGGTATCCGTTGGTCAATCGGAAATGGTCAGAATATCAACTTCTGGCTTGATCATTGGACGGGAAATGCACCCCGTATTACTTTATTAACCCATCCTCACCAAATGGACATCACCATGACAGTAAGCCAATTTATAAAAGACGACAAGACTTGGAACTGTGACAACTTGAAATGTCTGGATGCCTACAACCTACCAAGGGAAGTAATCGAAAACATCAAACTGACACCCATCCCCAAACACATACACATGGATAGGCTAGATTGGAAATAGAGCAGAAATGGCTGGTTCTCTACCAAATCTGCAATTGACATGTTGGGTAACCTAAAACATCACCGAAAATCAAACATGACATGGATTTGGGACCTAGACATACCACCAAAGATCAAAACCTTCCTTTGGAAGATCACAAACAATGGTTTACCAACTACCTCTAAATTAGCTTCAAGACGATTAGGGATCCCTATTGATTGCCCGCTATGCGACTCAAATTTCGAGGACATCCCTCATCTGTTATGGAGCTGCCCTATAACAAGGGACACCGTACTCGCAATAGATCCAGTTTTGTACAGAAAAAACGATGATGCATTTAATGACGACTCTAACCTCAACAAAATACTACAAGACATTAAAAATAATTTGGGTAAATCCCACTTCTCCACTCTTGCCTTTGCATGGTGGGGAATCTGGTATTTCAGGAATAAGACACTATTTGATAAGATCCACCCAGATGTACGTTGCATAAAATATTTCGTCAATGACCAAACCCGAAACACATAACCAAAACTACAAGTAAACGAAGACATAAAACAAAATGGAAACCCCCAGCGGCAGAAAAATATAAACTCAACTTTGACGGGGCACTTTCTCCGTCAGGTTCTGCCTCTTATGGCTTTGCGATTAGGAACCACTCGGGAACCCTGATCTATTTTGGCTGTGGTCCTTGCTCGATCCCTTCCGTTGCAGGAGCCGAAAGCTATAGGGCCTGGCAAGGTATCACGACCGCCTTAGACCTACAAATAAAGGACCTAGAAATTGAAGGTGATAACCTCACTGTAATCAACAGCCTAAAAGGTCTTGGGAAACCTCCAGGAGACTCTGGAATGATTGTCTCAGACAGTCTAGTCTCGTTAGGTTTCCTCTCGACATATAAGATTCGTCATGTCTACCGTGAGGCAAACAAAGTTGCGGACCGCCTATCGCATCTGAACTTTTCCATACACAGCCATAATAGCCCTGACGATTCTTTGCTCAGTTCCCTCATCCGCAAGGATGCCCTTGGCTCTTAGGGCTCCCCTAAAGCCAAATTTTTTCCTTTTCAAAAAAAAAATTGGCGGTTTTCTGTAAATTTTCTGAGAAAATAACATTAAATATAATACATGCATAAATTATATATATATATATATAAAATAATAAAAGAAAAATAGTCTTCAATATTTCCAATTTTTTTATCATTTTATTTTCGTTTAAGTAATAAATATAATACTATTATGATTAATTTTGATGATTGAATTAAATAAAATTACACTTAGGGGGTTAAGTGTCCCGATTCTAAAAGTTTAAGGGCTGAGTTGAACCGAGTTAAAGTATAAGGGGTTAAATGTCCTAGTCACAAATTTTCAAGGGCCATTGGGCTATTTAGGCCTTTTTTTTTTAAAGTTAACCACAAACATTTATATGTTGTATAGTGCTACACAATAGTTGCATGATAAATGAGTAAATTATACAAAACAACGAAAAATAATTATAGTATTTTTTAAAAAGAAAACTTTAAATTTTGGAAAAAAAGTATACATAATCACCCAATTTAGTTGGTTGTTTTCAAAGAGTCATTAATAATATTTCTAATGTTTTGAAAAGATTTATTATGAGATAGTATATCTAGTTATCCATATATATCTTATTTGTTAAGTATAAAAGATCTCATTAGTTACATAGAATTTCCCATTGTATTTTCTACTATAAACTCTCAAGAAGTCAATGAAAAGAATCAAACTTTTTCCCTCTAAATCATTCTTCATGGTATCAGGCTTTTTCGATCCTCTAAACTAAACCCTATCCTTTTCCGCCGCCGGCTCTATCTCCATCAACACCCTTCCCGCCGGCGCTAATGGCCACCCCACCAGCAGCTCTCACGCCTGCTTCACCTAACTACCTTAACCCTTCCGATCACCCGAGTCTCTCTATTTGCCCAGTGGTTCTCAAAGGGGACAATTATCAAGAATGGCCTGTCACTATGAAAAACGCCTTCTCTGCGAAATGCAAGGATGGTTTCATTGACGGATCCATTACCTAGCCGGCTGCAACTTCCTCCGATCATCAATATTGGAGGCCTGTCAATGCGATGCTCATCGGTTGGATTGCTCAGTCCATCGAGCCTTCTCTCCGCTCTACAGTTACTTACTTTTCCACCGTCAAGGAGCTCTGGGATGATCTCTCTCAACGGTTCTCTATCGGCAACGGCCCTCGGAAAACAGAGTGACTCCAACCCGAATTGAAATTGGGAATTGTCCCCTTCTTCCGACAGAACAGACGCCGGAAAACAGAGAGGAAGAAAGAGGATACCCAGGCTTGCCGGCGACGACTCCTTCCGACCCCAAGCTCATCAAACCAGACCGACTCGACATTTCGACCACCCTGACCCCGGAAAGACTCAAACGCGAGGGAAAGGAGAGGAAGAAAAGAGGGATTACCGAGATCGGCGCGATTCCGACAAGCTCCGGCTGCAATGGCGGATCCGGCTGAAATTTTCGGGAGGGAAATGTGGATCGGGCCTAGGAAGAGGTAAAGCATGAGTACGAGCTTGATTGAAAGGGATTAGAATGGAAACAAGAGAGAAAGCGTAATGAACCTTCACGGGAAACAGGGCGCGCTCGCGGCTCCGACTGGCTCCGACGACAAGGGAGGGTGCTCCTGGGTGTCACAGGACGTCAGTGGAGGTGCTAAGGTGCTTGGTGAGGACGGCTGGCGAAACAGGAGACAGAGGTGCTGCTGCATCGAATCGACTCGGAGGAGGAGTTGCAATGAAGAATGGGCGGAGTCTGGATGAAATGAAAGGCTGTGTGTTTGGTTTCTTTTAAATCGAAAGGGGAAGTAGACCATGGGAAGAGCTGGGTTCATTTTATTAAAAATAAAGAGGGATGGCTCCCTTCTGTTGTTGCAGACGGAGCAGAACATGGGAGAAGGGAGAAGGAACAGATTGAGCAGAAGGGAAGTGCATGAACCAAGGATGGGTTGGGATTCAACATAAAGAGGGGAGAGATGCTGGGAATTGGGATTTAAATTGACAGGAGGGGTGAAACGTTGGTGCTGCCTCCTTTGAACTAGCCACAGAGAGAGGTCTGAATTGGCGTGGTGAGGGATTGACATCTTGCCAAAATTGGAGGCGGAAGCAGGCCTGAAGAGTTGAAACTGGAGATGTGGGTCTAGCCAAGAATGGGAAGGTTGTTTCTCTGCAAACAGATGCCAGGCTACTCAAACAAACCGAGAGAGATAATGGGAAAAAAAAGAAAAAAAAAAGGAAGGAAGTTGTCCTTACAAGACCGAAATTTCAAAATACCCGAAAAAAATATATCTCGAAACCCGCTCTCTGACCTTATCCGACACAACTCAAAACGATTTTTCAAATTTTCATATCTGAGGTTACTAATGAAATCCGAATACTATACTCAATTTTCGCATAAGCAAGCGGAATAAAACATATTTTAAATTTTCAACTAAATAATGTCGGAAATCGTTTTGAAATATTTAGAATAAAACCAATAGTTCAAGGACGGAAATTCCAAACCTCCCAAATCTTAGATATCGGAATGACTATAAATCACTATTTTAATAATTTAATATTCTAAAATTTCCCGGTCTTTACATAAGAGGTGCATTGCCTGTCCAATGGTCCAGCCAGAAGTTTATGTTTTGTCCGTTTCCAATTGACCAGCGGATTCCTTTTTTGAATAAAGGTATTAATTTGGTCAACTGGGACTACTGCCAGGAAGTAGCCCCCATTCTGTTATAATTTAGAAGTTCTTATTATTTTAGATATTTTTCCTTAATTATTGTTACCCAGGGATTGTTAGGTTCTGCTAAAATTTTCCAAAGCAATTTAAGTTGTAAGGCTTTGTTCATGTATTCTGATGTTTGTAGACCCAATCCTCCCTTGGCTTTAGATTTGCAGATCTCAAACTAGCTGATTAATGGCTTGTGTTTTGGCCCCTTGTTCCAAAGGAAATTTCTATTTATTTTGTCGAGTTCTGTATGTATTGATTTTGGTAATAAGAAACATTGCATCAGGTGCAATGGTTTGGCAGATAATATTGTTTTCATCAGAGTACAACGACCCGCTTGGGAGAGATCGTTAGCCTTCCAACGCTGGAGCTAAGCTTTAGTCGTATTTATTAATTCTTCAAAATCTACTTTGGTTGTGCGACCACTAATGGCAGGGCATCCAAGATAGTTCCCTAGGTTAGTTGTATATGCAATTTCCAATTCATTACCGATAAGCTGGTGTTGGTATCTTTCTACGTTTATTGATGTTTGGGATTGGGATTTATGTCTATTTACTCTTTGACCTGAAATCGATAAGTATTCCGTAAGTGTGTTGTTAATCTGATGACATGCTGTGAGTGTTGCGGAGGCAAAGATGACAATGTCATCTGCAAAGGCCAAGTATGGAATTCTTGTTCCGTTTCGTGTTATTGTTATTCCTAAATGGCTTTGGGCTTTTGCAGATTCTAGTTGTAATCCCCTACCAAGTATTTCTGATAGAATAAGAAATAGGTCCGAAGACAGTGGGTCCCCTTGTCTAAGTCTTTTTTGGGGTGTTATTAATTTTGTGGGCTCGTTATTTACCAGGACCGAGTATGTTAATGTAGTTATGCATTCCTTGATCCGACCCGAGAATCGATCAGAGAAGCCAAATTTGTCTAAAACTGCAAGCATGAAGTTCCAATCTACTAAGTCAAAAGCTTTTTCCATGTATAGTTTTTCTTTGAAAAAGAATGAAAGATCTCATTTGCGATTAAAATATTGTCTTGTATGGCCCTTCTTGATGTAAAGGCACTTTCTAGCGGGTTAATTATTTTGGGGATTAGTTTTTTCAGTCTGGTGGCTAGAATCTTGGAGATGATCTTATGCATAGTAAAATACAGGCTTATTGGTCTATAATGGGATGTGGTTGTAGGGTTTTCACATTTTGGAATGGGTGCGATGAAAGTATGATTAGTTTGTTTGAGTATTCTCCCACTAAGAAAGAAGCCATTAACTGTTTTGATAACAGCTCGTTCAATAATATGCCAAATTTAAAATAAAAAAAAAACAGCCAGAAATCCGTCGGGTCCAGGTGATTTATCGTTTGCTAGACTGAACACTACCTTTTTAATTTCTGAATTTGTAATCTGGCGTGTTAGCCAATTGTTGTCGTCATCGGTGATTTCCTTATTTATGTTATTTAGCAGGTTGCTTGAGTGACGACGTCGTGGTTGTTGGGAGTAGCGCTTTGAAAAGTCATTTTTGATGACCTCTCTTATATCATTTTCATTTGTTAGCGTGATCCCAACTGTTGTCTGTATTGTTTTTATGATGTTTTTATTCCGTCTTCCTATAGCTATTTTATGGAAGTATCTTGCGTTAGTGTCTATTGATTTTACATGGTTTCACATTGCTTTTTGTCCTCAGTATTTCTGTAGGTAGCTTAATAGAAAAGCATGCTTGGTGGAAAGTCTTTTAATTTTGTTTCCTATGTGTATGTTGTAACAGTTGTATAGATTTTTTGAAGTTGGAGTTATGTCTCAACTTGGTCAATTTCTCGGAAAATATTTCCAAAGGTGACCTTGTTCCAGGGGTATCAAAACGCCATGCATGACGAACAAGGGTTCCAAAATAAGACCTAGTGGTCCAAGCCATTTCAAATTTAAATGGTTGTAACTTAGGCTTCTGGTTATCCATCGGGTCCAGTGTGATTTGTGCGTGATCAGATTTTAAGAAAGCATGATTCTTTGTATATAGATTTGGGAATTGTTGAAGCAAGCGAAAAAATAACTAGAGCTCTGTCAAGTTTTTCATAAGTGTTGTCCAGTCCATGGGGTTGTTTTCTCCAAGTGAATTTGTTTCCCGATGTCGGTGCATCCACCAAGTTATGTGTTGTAATGAATTCACTTAGTCTTCGAAATCGGTTTGTATTGGGGGATAAACCGCCCTTTTTATCATCAGATTCACGTATCTCATTCATGTCTCCTATAATTATTATTGGATGCTTAATGCTTTGAATAGTATCCGAAAGGGAAGACCAGAAGGCCTCTTTCTCATTTTCATGAGAAGGTGCATAAACAAATAAAATTTCCATTGTCACTCCTATAGAGTTGTTTGTGTGTGTTGCTTGTATTATTCTATTATTCGAGTTTACAACTGTGAATGTCTCGTTTTGAAGATGAGCTTCCTTCCACAGAAGGCAGAGACCACCAGAAAGGCCTGAAGAGGGATAGAAATGCATTCTATCAAAGCCCGGTTTTTTCCAGTAATTTTCCGGTGGTGGGTTCCGTATTTTGTTTCAGCTAGCATCAATATTTTAATGTTGCTCGTTCTGATTGTTGATTCAATATGGGTCCAAACGTTCCTTCTATTTAGACCCCTTACATTTCAATAACTAAATTTCATTGTAACTTTCTTTAAGAGAATTGGTTAATCTTTTGTTGCAAGTCTTTGATTCTTTGGTTTGTAGTGTTTGTTTAGTATGCTCAAATATGGGTTTTGTGATAATTTGTTTATGAAGAGTAGTCTTAAAACCCGTCCTACAATCTGCAAAGTAACTGATGTTAACCTATAACAGTTGGGTGTAGAAGAAAGATTGGTAAGCTGTTTTAGCATGGTCATAACAGTAGTTATCTTTTCTATTGGTGGAATTAATCTTTAACAGTCCAGTCGACAAACCCTTCTGAAGTACATATTGGCTTGTGACAGAAAATCTGATAATTGTGTTATGATCAGAAGCATGAGGCTTTGATCCCTTGTTATGATTCTGTGTGCTTGGTTCCATGACATAGTCTTGCAAGTGGAGTAGAGATTTCAAGAGCTCGAGAGAGGTGAGCAAAGTCAGTGGTAGAATGGTCAATGTATCCACAACAATATAGAAAGGAGTTAAACTGCTAGGATGTTTCGATTTTGTTTATGATCGATTTAAAATAATATAAACTCAATAGAGCAAAGATGATGATGTATAAGAATGTCAGCAAGCCAAGATAGCATGTCATGGTAAGATTAAAAAGCCAAAATACAGAGCATAAGGTTAAGCAAGCATAACAATGATGATAATGACTAGCGGTAAAGTAAATGGGATAATGATGACATAACTTAAGATAAGAAACCAGCAGCCAAGTATTGAAGGTGACCATGAGCAAATAGAAATCATTATATAACTTAATAATGCAGATTATTGTGAAGTGCAAAGTGTACATGGACATAGTTATTGAGCAGTAAGGTGAAGATAATGCCTTCATATAGGGGGCTTTGTAATACAGGTACCTACGCATGTTTTCGCATAGAATTTAGTTCATCAAAATGGATAGAAAGAGTAGATAAGATACTCAGGAGAGCCAAACAGACTCTGACAAAACATCCACTGATCAAAGTAGGTGATCTAACATGAAATTTATACCATTGATCAAGCATGTGTAGTAGACAAAACTTAGGATGAAGTAGAATTCGGATGTGGTTAAAGAGATCAAGTGATTTATACTAGGGGTGGGCACGGGACGGGACGAGACGGGATTTAGCCGGGACGGGGCTCGTCCCACGAAATTTTTACGGGACGGGATCGGGACGGGATTAACACTTTTTTTTCGGGACGGGATTGACACTTTTTTTTCAGGACGGGATCGGGACGGGATGGTGTCTAGACGGGACGGGATCGGGACGGGACGGGCCTTGTCCCGCAAATAAAAATAATAAAATATTATATAAATTTACAAAGTGAAAAATGCCTTTATAATTCATTAATTTGTATAAGATGTTGAATACGGTATTCTTCTCAACTATATTATTCAATAATAATGATAATAATAATAATAATATTATTATAATACTATTATTAATTCATACAATGATTGTATAATTAATTATAATGTTCAACATATTTGGCTACATTATCTTACTAGATCAGGACGGAAAGGGATTGAGACGAGATTCACCAGATACTGTCTCATTATCGATTGATAGTAAAGAATAATACCGTATTTAGCTATTTGCCACTTGTAGCTCTAAATGAGTATAATAATAATAATAATAATAATAATAATAATAATAATAATAATAATAATAATAATAATAATAATAATAATAATGCCATGTTATGATTTAAAAAAAATATTATTACTTATTTTTATTGTTATTATTATAAAATAATTATACTTTACAAGAAAAAAATATGATATGATATAATAATAATAATAATTTTATTATAAAGTAATATTATTATTAAATTATATTATAATATTATATAATAATAATATTATAATTAATTATTATTATAAATTTAAATTATTATTATAATTATAAATAATATTTGCTCAAATAATAATAATATTATTATTATAAACAAATATTACTATTATTATAAATGGAAGATTATGATTAAAATTAAATTTATAATATTTGCTCAAAATAATAATACTAATAATATATTATTATTCTATAATATTATAATATTATTATTATTATTATAAAAATTATTATTATTATTATTATAATATGCGGGACGGGACGGGATTTGCGGGATCCCACCGGGATCGTCCCGCGTTTCGTCCCGCATAATTTTTGCGGGACGGGATCGGGACGGGATTCGCTATTTTGTCCTGAATCCCACCAGGATCGGGACGGGATCGGGACGGGACCGGGACGGGATCGGGATTTGCGGGATTTGTGCCCACCCCTAATTTATACCTTAGAAAAAAAATATCAAAAGGCATAAAAGTAGATGTGGAGTTTAAGTTTATGGGATCAGAAGTTATAGCATAATATCACAGTAATATTTTTAAAGAGTTATAGTAAATAAAGATGCAATTTGTTTGTCTTTCAAATATATATTTGGACTTGGTGAGCTGTGAGTCCAAAGAGGTATTACTGATTTTCCTTTTTCCCTTCTCGTTGTGAGACGATCGGGGGGAGTGGATGATGTTTGTATGGGGGTCGAACATTTTCTTTCCTTTGGTTTCGATGGGTGATTGGGTGTCGCCCGAAGGCTTTCCAATTTGGGTGTCGCTCGAAGGCTTCCTGATTTGGGTGTCGCTCGAAGGCTGTAAAGGCCCGGATTTTAAATAATAAATTTCAATAAATAATATAAATGGATTTAAGTCAAAAAAAAAAAAAAATAAATAATAATAACAAGATTAAAAAAAAATGTTTCATCCCGCTTCCATATGTGAAAATTTAACATAATATATTTGGTGTTCATTATTTAATTCGGAATTGAAATTTTGAAAATCGCTGTGAGTTTATTCGGGATTTCTCGGGTGAGCGGGTTTCGAGTCTATTCCGCTATTTTGAATTCTTTGGCAGGGGACCATTTCTTAAATTTGTGTTATGTCTCCTTTTCCTCTTTGCTCTCTCTCTGAGCTGCGATTGGAGCCTGCAGTCTGTATCTTTGTCCTCTTCTTCCTTGTTCAAACATAACCCACATACAGCTCATATTGCTGTCTTCATTTCTCACACCCAGCTCTAACCAAACCCACAAAACCCTCCCCCTATCTCCATTTTCGTTGCCTGCAAACGCCAGGAACCACCTCCGCTCTCCTTCCCCGAGGTCTGGCGACGTCGAGCCATTGCCGGCAGCAGCCAGCGTCTCCACCCCTTGAGCTCCACCAGTAGCCAACCCCGCCAGCAACAGAGCGCCACCGGAGCCTAGGCGCAGCACCTCCCTCCCCTGTCTCGATTTGCCGGACCATCGGCCAGCCAGCAGCTCCTCCTTCCTCCGACATCTGCAGCAGAAGAAGAAGACGCCTGAGCGCCGCCTGGGAGCCGCCACCGTCGCCCTCGTCCTCTTTCCCCTGCTCTCGCGTGAAAAACTCGGTAACAGCCTTGTCTGCCCCTCTTTTGGTTCGAAACTCCGCAAAACTTCACCTTTATTCTATTTCTTTCCGTCCCAGATCCAGATTTCTCGATTCCGACTCTGATGAAGTTCAATCGTGTCTCCGACGATGTTCTCCGGCGAGTCGAAACCCGGTGAGCTTCTTCTCCTTTCTCCATTCTATTCCGTTTTGAGTGCTTCGGTGTCGGGGAGAGCCGGTGAGAGTGGCCGGATTTGGGGAGACTGCCGCCGGCGAGGCCCTGTCCTCCATTCTTTCCCTTCCGTTCCGTTTCTGATGAAGCGGCGCCTCTGTTCGTTTACTTGGGAAGGAGACGGGTTCAATTGAACCGGTTCTTTTTTTTTCTCACCTGGTCGGTTCGGTTTTATTTAAAAAGGGAGGGGTCCGGTCCGGTTTGGGGGAAATTAGGGTTTAGAGGTGTTGGGCCTATGTGTCTTGGGCCAGATTGGTTTTGTTTTAAAAGAAATGGGATTTTGGGCTTATTTTGATAAAAGGTGTTAATAATATGAGTTTTAAGAGGTTTATATATTCAAGTATATAAATATTAAATAGATGGAAAATAATATAGAATATTATTATTGAGATTTAAAATATATTATTTGGACTTGAATAATAAATAAAAAAAAAAAAATGGAAAATGTTTTCAAGGTTAGAAATCGATTTAGTAAATTAAGAAAAGGATTTTTGGAAATGATCTAACCTTGTCGGAGTTGTTTGATAAAATAATAATAGTAAGTGGATTTAAAGGATAATATTTTATTAATGGATGTTGACCAGAGAGGATTTGGGAAATTGTTTTGAAAATGAGTTGACTTAATTTGAGATTTAAAAGTTTGGAAAATGTGGTTGATACGATTTTATCAATGAGGTTGATCGGGAGTGAATAATTTTGGTTGATGTTGATCGTATCGGAAATGTTTTGGAAAATGGTTTTACTATCGATTGATTTTGAGAATGTTGGGAACTTGGGTTCTGTGTATATGAATGTTAGCCCGATAGCTTATGAAAATGGCTTGATAATAGGTGTGTATTGCTTTTGGATTGCTTTGGACTTGCATATGGGCCCTTGCTTGTGTTATATTGCTGTTCTGCATCTTCAGGTAAGTCTCTTCGGAGCTTACTCAGATTGAATAGAGTGATTCCCTGCTATAGGTGCATGATATACTAGGTGTTGCATTCATAATCAGCATGCCATGTAGTACCATGCTAGGTTGCATCGATCGTTGAGCATTCTCTTTTCTTTGTGCGTATGTAAACAGAACGGCCGTATCTGTGATAGTCCTAGAGTCTTTGCTAGGGTCATAGGGTAGCCCAGCCTCATCAGGTACCCTGAGTCAATCGAGTACTTCCTTATATTATGATATGCCTGCGGGCTTTATTGTGGAGCGGGTTAGGCATGCGTGCCGCCCTATTATGAATGAATGCATTCACGAGCTGGCCAGTCTCCGCCTGTCGGAAGGGGTGGAGGTAGGAGAGGGATATGCCACTTGGCATTGTCTTGGGCCCTTTACAGTATTTCTGCACATTATTATGAACTAGGAGCATGCTAGTGTGTTTGAATTTCGTACTGCATTAGAGCATCTTTATTAGGTATAGCGTATATGTGTGCTTATGGTTGGGATGCAGAGTAAAGTGGGCATCGATCTGATCCCGCTCCAAATCAATTTTTTTAGGAATTATTTATGTTCATCCTATCGGTGCTGTTTGCTTATTGCGCGGGTCATTTTGTCGGCGGAGAGTGAGCGCTGGAGTTATAGACTTCACCAGACTCTGATTATATTGTTTGGATTTATACTTTTGACTCCGTTTTGACCCGGCTCCGCCGTGGCACTTGTATCTGTACTTTACTTCCGCTTTACTTCCGTTTGAAATGGTTTCCGCGACATAGTCTTAGGACAGGTTAAGGGTACCCAACGGCCCTTCGATGTTTTTAGGGTTTGAAATCCCTCTTTCTAATAACCTTAAAATGAGTTTGAAACCTCGACCCGTACCTGGATTGCAAGATCCGAACAAGGGTTTTCATCCCTTGAAACGTAACCCGGAAATCATAATTCTGGGCCGTTACAAAGATGGTATCAGAGCTGAGGTTGTGCAATTCGGGTACAAAAGGGTCGAGTGTATGTTTTGGAAAACTGCCCATGAATTTCAAAGGTTTTGAACGTGTTTTAAAGGGGCAAAATGAATTTAAGATGCCTAACCTAAATTGGACTAAGTAATGAACTTGACTTATCATAAAATATGGAATACCGACTAAAGAGGAGATCGAGTGGGTAGAAAGACGTTAGACCATCCCTATTGGATGTAGTTGGAAATGGGTAGGCAAAATATTAGCTTGTTCTTTACAGATGGGTTGGGAGAATCGAATGAGATCATTATGAGTGTTATTAACTGATTCGGTGCTGAGTGCTTGCTATGTTAGAGATCTGATTTGGTATGCCTAACAATGAGTTGTGTATTGACTGACTTGTGCAAACAAGATAGCGGGAGTGCCTTTATTTCTACATTGTCAAACCCAGCTTGTGTAAAACAACCCCTTCCACTATGTTTGTTAAACCATTGACGGGTCTATCTAGCTTTCCTTGGATGCAGTGTCTTCCCCGGGAAATTGGGTTGGTAAACACATTGTTTCGGGAATTATGGTTGGATGTTAGGTTGTCTGAGTGAGTGTTGGAAGTTCTTGATGTCGCTTGAGTTAAAAGTGAGGTGTTTATGGGGTTGTCCTTCCTTATAATCAACTAGTGTCTTCTTGCCATGAAGAGTCGTACCAGAGTCACACGGGAAAGAGGGGTGATAAGTCGGTCGGGAAAAGTCAATGGTTGTCCTTAGGGATCCCTATTCGGTTGTAATGGTGACTCTCTCTGAACTATATGACATGATCTTATAGCCTCCTGCATATACCTTGCGAATGACCATTAGTATAGACTGCTCATGCTATTACATATGTGATTGCTTAGATTGCTTCAGTCTCGTGTTGTGTTTGGCCTTCTATCATGATTGCAGGTCCTTATAGCATGTTTACTTGGCCTATTGATCGTATGATTGATTGGAAGCATAAACCACATGATATGAACCTATATGCTTTTCGTCTTTGCCTGGGTTAGGTCCATGATAGTGTGATAAACTCTCCCCTGTGCAATTTCCTGGAGATGATCTCCTTAGCATGCTAGATGATGATGTGTCGATGCTCCTTATTTCTTTTGTGACAAAAATCTATCGCATGCCCATCCATTTTGTATTCGTCAAATTGAATAGTGCTGATGATTTTGCAAGTTGATATTGTTGTGTGTTACTTGCGTGGGATGGAGAATATGAGGTTTAATTGAGTCTTGGTGAATGAATGTTTCATCCTAGTATGTGCTGATTTGAACTCGTGTTCCCGTATTCTAGTCATATTGCTCCATACTTAGACTCGTGTTATACATCGTAAGAACCTCCCTCATGCTTCTGTATTGCTGGAATGTGATTGAATTGATTTCTTGCGTGTCGTCACGATCAGTGCATGCATGCATCGTATATTATGTTGAGCCTTAGTATCATGTAGGACCCTTGGTTATGACTCGTGTGAATTATATCTTGCTTGCATTATTGTCGATTCTCTCTCGAGCTAGGTTCCTGATAGTGTGGTTCTTCCCTCTTTCTATCACCGTAACATGTCTTACTCATGCAAGATAACTGATGTTGAATTCGATGATTGATTTGCTTTCCGTAATGGTTAATCATAGCATGCTTACATGTTATCACTCGGTAGTGTTTCCCTATTATGTTATGAATTCCTCTTGTGCTGGCATAGATGCATGATTTGGCACCTCACATGATCACACACCACGCTATATCATGTCTTCACCTACGTAGGACACATGAATGTTAGAATAAATCTAGTCGAATTACCTTGACTGTATTCATGCTCGATATGTGTTACTAGCATCATGTAGGCCTTATGATTTCCAATATGACCCGCTAAATAATCACGTGTTGTACTTGTCCTATGTTGTGATAACTATCGTATCATTACATGTGTCCTATAATGGCTCATTCCTAACATGATTATGATTTGTCGCTCGTGATGTCATTCTTGTTACTCTGTGATTCTCCTCTTGCTACCCTAAATATTATGTTGAACTCTTTAAATGACTCATGACTATGCTTGAATCACATCATGTATCGCTAGCATCATGTAGGACCTATAATTTCTAAATGTATCTCGTCATATGATTACATGTCATTCTTAACCTATTATATGACCCTTGTTGTTAAATGTGATGATTACTATGTGACCTTATGCATTCTCGTATGATGCTTAGTTGATTACTATTATGTACCTCGCCATGCTATGTTGGTCTCATTGTGATATGTATACCATGCTCGTTCATTTTTCATATACATGATACCTGCCATCTCGTTAAACCCCACATGACCATTACTAGCTCCGCATAATTTGCTTGAAATTAGTAGGCATCTCTGGTTTCATGGAATAATAAACTGTTAGCTCGTCTCACATGCATCAGTGTAGGACTTGATTGCGTCTTTTGGGATGAATACGCATGTTATTCCCCTTGAGATAGGTACATGTTAGTGTGGGTTATTGTAATTGATATGCTCCATGATGAATTTATGTCTGATTGTCACAATTGCAACCTAATAGACTTTCATAAGGGCATCGTTGCTATTCTCGGGTCGAAGTCTTGTCTTTAGTCTTGTCGTTCTTAGCCTTGGTCTATGTTAGTTCCGAAAGGAACATTGGGTTACTCGTCCTTGTCACTCCCCTATCTCTGCTAACTTAGACTCATTTGCGATACTTGGACGAGCGATCGCATGGGAAAGAGAACGAAAGGTGGGATAACGATAGAGCAGCGCAGTAGAAGCGTGGGCCCCTAGCCCACGGGCCTCAGGATCGATGATGTCGTCGGAGCAAGCACGCATCGAGAATTACGGTTACTGTGTACGATATGACTTGCAAGCGGGATTGTTCGCCATTCGAAATGCTAACCCTTTTGAACTTGTTTGTTGACAATGATATTGCACTGACCTAGCGATGTGATTTATGTGTTGATGTGTTGACTTGATGATGACTGTTCCTAATTTCTATGGTGATATGAATCGATGCCTTACAGTTCTAATGTGTCATGGTAACTTGATGCGTTGATACTCTGAGTTGATAAGCATGATTTAAATTACTCGCCTGTAAAATGTGAACTGTAAATGTTGATAAGCCTGAATTGTGATCTGATAAGGTTATGATGAAAATTGCTAAGCTGAATTGACTATGTTCATATATGGTGTTTTGCTATAATTTTGAGCATGATGGTAAAAATTAAGGCTTGTTGAACCCATGATGTATGTTATAAATGCAAATTGATATGATGTAGACCTTATGTTCGATGATTTCCATGATTCCTTTTTCTTAAAACCGTGGGTGAGGTCATTTGGTAGAGTGGTGAAAGAATTTAAGCGGTTAGGATGAACGATGATATTATGAGGTAAGTCGCGAGAGAGGGATGTTGACTGAGGTAAGATTAAGTGAGTTTTGGGATGTACATGAGACAATACTTGGTGGTTTCTGATGAGCTTTTGGGTGATACTTGTGATGTCTTGGGTAGTAAGAGAAGTGTAAGAAATGACTTTTGAGAGCATTGAGAACATAGAACGAGAGGGTACTCGGGTGTGAAGTTAGAGATAGGAGTTGGAGTCATAGAGGTGGATGGTGTGTAGGAGTGCTTGGTAGAAGGAGGTGTGAGATTGAAGTATCGAACTGAATTGGGATTTCTTCGGTGGATTTTGTCGGAGTTAGTGTTGTTGAGTCTAGAAGAGGACTAATCTTGGCTTGAGAGTGGAGATGGGTGAGTGGGAATTGTGTTTTATTTGACTGGTATGATGTGAGGAATTTCCTTGATGATGTGATTTATTTATATTTGTTGGCATGATGTTAGATAATAACCATGATGCATCTGATATGGAATGATATTACATGTTGTTATGCAATACTGAATTCTAATTGGTAGTGACTAGTGTTATCATGGTATATTGATGTTTTGCTATCCTGTTAAGTTGTTTTAGAAGCATGTTAGGATGTGTTGTGATATGATAATATATGAGATCATGATGTGTTGTTATGCGAAAGCATGGTGTTATATTATGTGGTGATAAACATGATGTTATATTATGTTGTAGTAATCATGATGTTGTATTATATGGTTGACAAGCATGACTATTGAGATGTTAAATGATGAGTATGACTTGGAATGTGAATATGATTTGTATATGTATATGAGATAATGGTGCATGATTACTAAATGATCGTTATATGACATTGTGATGAGTAAGATGATTTCTAGAAGAGCATGTTGACATTTTGATGGTGATATACTTCTTGATCTTCCCTTTTTATTTAATCTTAATGGCATGACCTTGACTGTATTGATGTGTTGATAAGTAGTTTTGTTCCGTTGACTTATGATGAAATTTCGCTATGGCTAACTTTGCAAGTACCAATGATTGACGTGATAAAAACGTTATGCTAATGCTAGATAGAAATGGATAGGATGACTGTGTGAATTTATGCGTTAAATGATATTCCTTGCTGTGACTGACCCTACTATGATTGCGATGCTGATATGCGATAGTGAGATATCCTTTATGACTTTTGGTGTGAAATCGAGCCATGTGTTATGATGTTGGCATATTGTTGAGATGTGTATCATGGCTTTTAGCATGGCGTGGAGACATTGATGTGACCTTGTGACACCGTCTTGGCATATGTTTGAGACTTGTTGTATGGTGTACTAGTTGAAGATTGGTTGGTTATGTGGTTATGCATTTCTTATAGCTTGTGGTTCTTGCGTGGATTGAGATTGATAGATTGATTTGATTTTGAAACTAGGGAGAGAATATGGGATTAGCCCTTAGAGGTGGATGATTCCACCTCCGAGCTTCTGAATTTGATTGATTGTTATGCGGGGAAACTGATTGGGTTGTTGGAAGATTTTTACGAAATCTTGATTTGAAAGGATTTGACTGGTTTGGTGTAAAGTTGCGTGATTAAACGTTGAAATTGAAGATTTTGAACGATTTTGAAAAAAAAAAAAAAAAGAAAAAAAAAAAAAACAACTTGGATTGTAAAAGAATGAACGATACCGAGAATCTCAACGATTTTGAGGTTAATCTTTATTTTCAATTATGAAATCCCTTTAGAAACTTTTCAAACCCGGGCAACTCTATGATACTTCACGAAGTGGATACAAGCATTTTATGAGGGCGCTTGTAGGGTGCTTGCTAAGACCTAGTGATGATATTGTAGAGAGTTGTGGTACTTCCGAAAAGTCGAAGCGAGTATGTGATAGGGGCGCTTATCGCATACTTGTCAAGGCCAATTGGAGATGTCACGACCGTGACTAGAATGTTGTGAGAATCCCGGAAGACGCAACCGAGATGATTACAAGATTCTAGACATAGTCCTTGGACTCATCAATTTCAAACTTCATCCCCTACTTTATTTTGGTTTTAGTCTCGGGGACGAGACTTGTTTTTAGAGGTGGATGATGTAAAGGCCCGGATTTTAAATAATAAATTTCAATAAATAATATAAATGGATTTAAGTCAAAAAAAAAAAAAAATAAATAATAATAACAAGATTAAAAAAAAATGTTTCATCCCGCTTCCATATGTGAAAATTTAACATAATATATTTGGTGTTCATTATTTAATTCGGAATTGAAATTTTGAAAATCGCTGTGAGTTTATTCGGGATTTCTCGGGTGAGCGGGTTTCGAGTCTATTCCGCTATTTTGAATTCTTTGGCAGGGGACCATTTCTTAAATTTGTGTTATGTCTCCTTTTCCTCTTTGCTCTCTCTCTGAGCTGCGATTGGAGCCTGCAGTCTGTATCTTTGTCCTCTTCTTCCTTGTTCAAACATAACCCACATACAGCTCATATTGCTGTCTTCATTTCTCACACCCAGCTCTAACCAAACCCACAAAACCCTCCCCCTATCTCCATTTTCGTTGCCTGCAAACGCCAGGAACCACCTCCGCTCTCCTTCCCCGAGGTCTGGCGACGTCGAGCCATTGCCGGCAGCAGCCAGCGTCTCCACCCCTTGAGCTCCACCAGTAGCCAACCCCGCCAGCAACAGAGCGCCACCGGAGCCTAGGCGCAGCACCTCCCTCCCCTGTCTCGATTTGCCGGACCATCGGCCAGCCAGCAGCTCCTCCTTCCTCCGACATCTGCAGCAGAAGAAGAAGACGCCTGAGCGCCGCCTGGGAGCCGCCACCGTCGCCCTCGTCCTCTTTCCCCTGCTCTCGCGTGAAAAACTCGGTAACAGCCTTGTCTGCCCCTCTTTTGGTTCGAAACTCCGCAAAACTTCACCTTTATTCTATTTCTTTCCGTCCCAGATCCAGATTTCTCGATTCCGACTCTGATGAAGTTCAATCGTGTCTCCGACGATGTTCTCCGGCGAGTCGAAACCCGGTGAGCTTCTTCTCCTTTCTCCATTCTATTCCGTTTTGAGTGCTTCGGTGTCGGGGAGAGCCGGTGAGATTGGCCGGATTTGGGGAGACTGCCGCCGGCGAGGCCCTGTCCTCCATTCTTTCCCTTCCGTTCCGTTTCTGATGAAGCGGCGCCTCTGTTCGTTTACTTGGGAAGGAGACGGGTTCAATTGAACCGGTTCTTTTTTTTTCTCACCTGGTCGGTTCGGTTTTATTTAAAAAGGGAGGGGTCCGGTCCGGTTTGGGGGAAATTAGGGTTTAGAGGTGTTGGGCCTATGTGTCTTGGGCCAGATTGGTTTTGTTTTAAAAGAAATGGGATTTTGGGCTTATTTTGATAAAAGGTGTTAATAATATGAGTTTTAAGAGGTTTATATATTCAAGTATATAAATATTAAATAGATGGAAAATAATATAGAATATTATTATTGAGATTTAAAATATATTATTTGGACTTGAATAATAAATAAAAAAAAAAAAAATGGAAAATGTTTTCAAGGTTAGAAATCGATTTAGTAAATTAAGAAAAGGATTTTTGGAAATGATCTAACCTTGTCGGAGTTGTTTGATAAAATAATAATAGTAAGTGGATTTAAAGGATAATATTTTATTAATGGATGTTGACCAGAGAGGATTTGGGAAATTGTTTTGAAAATGAGTTGACTTAATTTGAGATTTAAAAGTTTGGAAAATGTGGTTGATACGATTTTATCAATGAGGTTGATCGGGAGTGAATAATTTTGGTTGATGTTGATCGTATCGGAAATGTTTTGGAAAATGGTTTTACTATCGATTGATTTTGAGAATGTTGGGAACTTGGGTTCTGTGTATATGAATGTTAGCCCGATAGCTTATGAAAATGGCTTGATAATAGGTGTGTATTGCTTTTGGATTGCTTTGGACTTGCATATGGGCCCTTGCTTGTGTTATATTGCTGTTCTGCATCTTCAGGTAAGTCTCTTCGGAGCTTACTCAGATTGAATAGAGTGATTCCCTGCTATAGGTGCATGATATACTAGGTGTTGCATTCATAATCAGCATGCCATGTAGTACCATGCTAGGTTGCATCGATCGTTGAGCATTCTCTTTTCTTTGTGCGTATGTAAACAGAACGGCCGTATCTGTGATAGTCCTAGAGTCTTTGCTAGGGTCATAGGGTAGCCCAGCCTCATCAGGTACCCTGAGTCAATCGAGTACTTCCTTATATTATGATATGCCTGCGGGCTTTATTGTGGAGCGGGTTAGGCATGCGTGCCGCCCTATTATGAATGAATGCATTCACGAGCTGGCCAGTCTCCGCCTGTCGGAAGGGGTGGAGGTAGGAGAGGGATATGCCACTTGGCATTGTCTTGGGCCCTTTACAGTATTTCTGCACATTATTATGAACTAGGAGCATGCTAGTGTGTTTGAATTTCGTACTGCATTAGAGCATCTTTATTAGGTATAGCGTATATGTGTGCTTATGGTTGGGATGCAGAGTAAAGTGGGCATCGATCTGATCCCGCTCCAAATCAATTTTTTTAGGAATTATTTATGTTCATCCTATCGGTGCTGTTTGCTTATTGCGCGGGTCATTTTGTCGGCGGAGAGTGAGCGCTGGAGTTATAGACTTCACCAGACTCTGATTATATTGTTTGGATTTATACTTTTGACTCCGTTTTGACCCGGCTCCGCCGTGGCACTTGTATCTGTACTTTACTTCCGCTTTACTTCCGTTTGAAATGGTTTCCGCGACATAGTCTTAGGACAGGTTAAGGGTACCCAACGGCCCTTCGATGTTTTTAGGGTTTGAAATCCCTCTTTCTAATAACCTTAAAATGAGTTTGAAACCTCGACCCGTACCTGGATTGCAAGATCCGAACAAGGGTTTTCATCCCTTGAAACGTAACCCGGAAATCATAATTCTGGGCCGTTACAAAGGCTTTCCTGATTTGGGTGTCGCCCGAAGGCTTTCCGATTTGGCTGTTACCCGAAGGCGAATGAACAATCAGTTGATCATAGTAAATATATTTACAGTAGCTTAATGCACCAATCTGTAAAAAAAAAAAAATCAAGCAAAATTCTTCAATTTCGCATATCTAAAATCTCACAATCCTTAGATTTCAAGCTCTACGTATTTCTAATTATCATAATTAAGCTATACAAATTTCTAATCAAGCAAAAATCTTCAGTTTTAAGTTGTACAAATTTCTAAGCAAGCAAAAATTTTCAATCAAGGCACTCCTGCAGCAGCCAAAAGTTCTAATCAATCATGAGCGAGTGAGCAATTAACAGGAAGATGAAGGAGGGAGTAAGAGGAACGAACCTGGTACTGCTGGAGGAAAGCCGAACATCGAGAGTGTTGCTGCCTACTAGAAGAAGAAGATGAACAAGGACTCAAGAAGGGAGCTAAATAGATTTTGAACTAAATATACTTCTCCTCAATTTCAATTTACTTATGTGCTGCTGGAAGAAGAAGAAGAAGATGAACAAGGACGAGCTCACCAACGAGTCGGGGAAGATGACAACAACCGAACAAGGAGGGAGTAACTCAGTAAGGAGGGGAACGACGCTTACCTGTCTCGTGGTGTTGAGTCTGAGTCGAGGAACGACTGCGTAATGCGGAAGACAACTGAACAGAGAATTATCGGCACCGCCTGTCTGGTGGTGGTGGTGCTGTTCGCCGATGAAGCCTGAGCTTGAGGAAAGGAAGGACGAGGAGTGTTGATCCCCTTCTAGTCGCCTACGCCTCGCCTCGAGGGTGATGCCTCCGCCTCCTTCTCTCTCGCGTTGATTCCGCCACCAAGGTTGCTCCCTTCCTCCTTCCTCCTTGTGGATCCCCTCCACTCTCAATCTCTCTCTATCTGGTTTTCTTCCATCGATTGGGGCAAGAGAGAGGCAAAGGAAAGGAGAGACAGGCTACCCTAATTTCTCCACCGGTTACTCTAGATAAAGAATATCGCCTGAGGTGCTATTTTTTAAGGGGAGAGGGTTAACCCTTGCAAATGGTTTCAGATAGTGGATTATGGGCGCAAAGTAATCCGGATAAAGGGTTATTTATTACAATTCACTCTAAAAAAAAAGACTTCATATATTATTATTTTTCCTCTAAAGGTTAGCTAGCCTAATAGCTATGTAACTTGTAACGGATCAATATCAAAACTTGCACTAATCCACACCAATGGCCCCTTGTCGTAGTGGTAAGAGAGAGGTAACTCTTTTAAGAAGTCAAGGGTTCAAATCCCAGTATGCTCAAGCCTTCATTGGCTTGGATGAACCTACCTGATGACTTGCCCACTTGGCTTGTCCGGTTCGTGTCTTGAATTAGTAGTGCTTTTTTATGAACTTAATACACGTTATAACCTAAACTCAATTAACACTTAGGGGCCGTTTGTTTAGAAGAAGGGAAAGGAAAGTAATCGAATCCTTTAATGGGAAGGGAAAGTAAACAAAAACCGTTAAACTCAAATTTCGTTTGGTAGGTGAAGCAAAAAGAAAGGAAATAATTTATACCCTCTCTAAAATCATCCCTCCAAGGCAAAATCCCTCTTCTACTTCCTCCCTGATATACAACATTGACACATCTGTTACTGTAGTCATCATCCTTATAATTCATCCTCCCTGTTCACAAATAACATCCAATGCAGCTTTGGCTCCGGTACCAAATCCTTAAAATTGATCTAAATTGAGGGAGATATGAAGGAGGAAATTGATCTAACCGGTGCACCCAATGTGATCCGAAATTTTCGAAGAAGAAGGGGGAAATTGATTACAGAGAACTCAGCGGAGAGAAAGAGAGAGAGTCGTTGGGGCCTCAAGGCAGGAGATCGTTTCAACCATGGCGGTTTTGTTGATCTCAACCTCATAAGAGCGGATGATGAAGCTTCCTGGTATGACAAGCCGTGGTCGGCGAGGCTGCCGAGCCGGAGCCATTAGCCTGAGACTGGGAGGAGAGAGAAACGGCAAAATCGGAGGAGGCGGTCGGCGAGGTGCAGAGGAGCACGAAACGATGGCGTTTCGCCGCCGGTGAAGATCCGGTGATGGCCGCATCCAGCACTGCGTTAGGGTTTGGACCTTGTCGGCCACATTACATAATCCCTTCAATATCTCTCGTCAGTCGCCACTGTTCTCCACCGACGGTTGGTTCCCGTCAAAATGTAGGAGATCCATTTGAGATTGGGCAAGAGGAGTAAAAGGGCTAAATTTTCAGGGGTAATAAATGTGGTTAATCATTATAGGTCTGCAAAGTAATCAATCCTTTGGATATCAAAAACAAACAAAGTTAGGATGGAGTTGGGGTAAGATTCCTTTCTTCTTTCGTATTTTTAGGCAAACAAACAATCCCTTAGTTATATACCATATATATTCTTGCCATGGTCACAAATGGCCCCGACTGACCCAAAATAGTGTTCACCTTTTACCTCTCAATGTTCTTATTGGGATTTTTTTTTTCCAATTTCTTCTAAGAGAAATCACATATTTAACTTGCAATTTTATGGGTTTTAAAAATATTTTTAGCAATTTTCGTTTTTTTAAACGAAAAAAAATTCCAAAAATTTCACCCTTATCACAAAAACCTTGATTCAATCATTGATTATGGTTATTAAATTATAATTTTAATACGGATTATACTCATATTTATTTTTCTTTTCTGTTCGGATTTTTGCAAGCCAAATAAAAAAAAGTTACCAATTAATTTTGATGGTCAGTTAAATTAACTATAGATAATCCGACAAATGGAGTCGCGAACTTAAGCAACCAGTTGTCCCCACTCATAATCTATGTGTAATATTCGATATGGACGCTTATTACCCTCTTTCATTGCGTCACTTACTCACTTCTTTGTTCAATCAATATATACATTCACAAAAAATCAAAAAAATATATACATTCACAAACAATAAGCAAAAAGATGGAACTAGTTGTCTCCTCTACTTGTCTAGAAAGTAGAAAGTCCCTTCATCGGTTAATTAATCTCAAAATAGGAAAATTCATTTTATATTTTCTAGTTTCAGTGCATTAACTTTTAAGATCAATACATTAAAATACTTTTTAAATGAAAAAAAAATTAATATATTTATAAAAATCTTTAACAAATTGAAATGGAGCTTCTTAGTAAAACACAATTCCATTAAAAAAAAAGGGAAAAAAAGACAAACTTGGCCATGTATGGAGCTTCTTAGAACCTGATGCATTAATTTGATACTTTTCACTCTTTATGATAGTGTTATAATCCCTAAATCTATGAATGCAGTTTTTTTTATCCTAAAAAAATGAGTTTGCTATTTAAAATAGATTAACATGCATACAAGATTAATTTAACCGAAAAAAAAATCATTTCATTTCGACATTCTTAAAATCTATACGATCAGTTAAGCTAAGAAAGAGCGGCAGTCTTTTTCCAGTGGCAAAGCCTAAATCTAAGACTTGAAAGAATCTTCTACTGGTACATGGACAACTGTGTGATTTTTCATTTTGATTTATGTCCGTAAATAATTTGTCTACTTTAATTTATAGATCGGGTCACATGGGCTAAGAAATTCAGGGTGGCCTGGGTACTACAAATATGCTTAACATAGGTAGTTAGGTACAACGGTTCTTTTAGACTACTTTTTTATTATTATTATTATTAGGTAATAATTCGGATGAGAAAACCCTATCTGAAAGCATCCTGCCGGATGAGGTCAAGAAGACCCGTGTCATTGTATAAATTCGATCCCCTTGTAGAATAGCAAAGGTGTGCACCCCTATCCACATCCGACATTACTAGTTCTATTTCCCAGGGGCAGTTAATTTGGGCACGTAAAAAGTCTGTAATAATCTTTGAATCCCCTTCTATAATTAGGTCGTTGATCTGTAGTTCTTTGGCCTTTTCCACCCCAGTCTTAAGGCAAGTGCTTCCGCCATAATAGGAAAATGACCACCAATAACTTTACCCCCGATGCTAATGGGATTGCCCATCCAGTCCCGAATAATGTAACATATAGAATTTTGTGAGGCCGATATAAATGATCCATGAAAGTTTAATTTGTACTTACCCAACAGAGGCCTTTTTCAGTAATTGATCTTTTTAGTGTTTCTAGAATGGTTTTTCCCCCATTATGGATAGAGGGATCCCTATCCTCATTTTTATTCGAGTTCATCTTACATGCTCTTTTCCAGTTTCCGATATTTTCCATTACTAACGTCTTAAGACCCTCGGTAGAAGGGATGTTGGTATTTCTGAAAATAGTTTGGTTCCTGAACAACCAAATTTTCCATGTCCCTGTTTTATGATAGAAGTGTGTTGATTTTTTGGGATATTTCCCTAGAAAATTGCTGCTGGAAGTTATTGAGGGGACATTCTAGAAAAAGGTGAATATCATCTTCGATGGGCGATTGCAAAAAATACATGTAGTAGGTACAACAACACCCTTTTGGGATAAGCGTGTAGTTGTAGGTAGGCCTCGTTGTTTAATTCTCCATAGGAAGTTTTTGATTTTAGGTGCGTCGATTTTCCAAATCCAGTTAAAGCCATCAGATGTTATATGTGGGTTGTAAATAATAAAGTTATAGACACTCGTCATTGTAAATCAACCCTTTTTAGCTGGCCACCAGTATAGCCTATCCGCAAATGGGGTGATTGATAAGGGAATTTTTGTGATTTCCTCTATAATAGATTTTAGGAGAATTGGATCAAGCTTCTCCCTCCCCCATTTTCCTCTCATTATGTACTCATTAATAGTATCGTTTGGGTTTATGTTGTGCTGAGCGTCAATCATATCTATCAGGGGCGTCGTTGTTACCCATTTATCTTTCCAGAAGTTGATTGATTTCTCGTCACCCACCGACCATATGAATCCTGATTTGAATTTGAGAATCAAAGAGCTTATAAGTTTTGACCATTGCCAAGAAGCGTTTCCACTTTTAGTACAGTTAAGAATGTGACATTCTTTCAGGTATTTGTACTGTATAATTTTAACCCAGTTATTTTCTGGTTCCGCTAGAATTTTCCACATGAGTTTTAATTGGAGCGCTTCATTCATATCTATAGCTTTCCTTAATCCCAATACACCAGCTGCTTTTGATTCACATATTTTGTCCCACCTAATGAGCGAGCTATGTTGAGCATCTTTGTTTCAGAAAAAAAAACTTTGTTAATTTGGTTGATCTGATCATGTACCGACATAGGAAGCATGCATGAAGATTTGCATGGAGTACAGGGGTTTTGATGACAGATTAGTAGCAATTAGAGTTGCTCTGCCTTGATGTGATAGTGCATTTGCATGCCATTTACTAAGCTGATCTTTAGATTTGTAGTTTAACTCACCGAAGGTGTCCTTATTCACCCGCCCATTAATGATTGGACAACCCAGGTATTTTTCTAGACCTCGTTCCAGTGGGATATTAAGAATACCTTCCAGGTCTCGTGCTCTAGTCCTATGGATTCCCGGGGTGGTTTGGAAGGATGACTTATGGTAATTAACTTTCTGCCCGGAGAATTTACAGTACTCCTAAATTATTTCTTTTACCTTTAAGCAGACAGTGTTAATTCCTTTAGCGAATATGATTATGTCGATCTGCGAAGGCGAGAAACGGGATACAGGGACCCGAGTGCCCAAATTTGAAGCCAACATTGTTATGAAGAGATTCAGCATCTGCTTGACGTAGTCTTCTAGTAGGTTTGAAGGGTTCCGTAGGTCCATTGTTAACTAGAACCGAGAAGGAAACCGTGGTCACACATTCCATTATTATGTTCACAAATCGCTGATGGAACCCGAATCTTTGGAGCATCAACGTTGTAAAATGCTAGTCTACTATGTTATATGCTTTATCTATATCGAGTTTTATTGCAGTACATCCCTTAAAACCCTTTCTCGGTCGGAAGGAGTGGAAAATTTCACGTGCAATGAGGATATTGTCTTGAATTGCTCTATCAGAAACAAAGGCTCCTTTAAGCAGATGAATAAGTTTTCCAATGATCATTTTTAATCTTTTTATTATTATCTTGGAGATGATTTTGTAGATGGTAGAAAACACACGGTTGGAAGTTACAATTTGAATTGTGTTGCGGTTCATGCATATACACACACAGTTGGCAGTTGCAATTAATGTTAGGCTCGCAGCCCTGCTTTTTAACTAGAATATCATTGGTTAATCAAGGATATATAATTAGCAGTAAGCAGGTAGCAAGAATCATTAATCTTTTACGGTACTTTATTAGTTACTATATATATATAGAGAGAGAGTATAGATCATATGAGAACAAGCCTTATTGAGTAACATGAGAACAAATCATGAGCGTTGATCTATAGAAATGGATGGCTAAGAAAATTACACTTTTTTCCTTTTTTTATATATAAAAACAGTGGGTCCCACTCGCTGAAATTGCTTCACTCTCTCCTCACGGGCGCGTGTTTCACATGGATGGTAGTTGAGATCCATTTTCTGGAAAGTGGTACACGTTTCAAATTTTTTTAAAACAAAATTAAACCCTAATTGATAGCATAATTTGATTTGGGAAGATTTTGTAATCCAAAATTTCCTAAAAACTAGGTACTACGTTATTGCAATTGGAGTTACAGAATTTTGAACAAAATTCCGATCTTGGTCGTTCGTTGAGTAGAGGAAGAGAAGTGCGACGTTTTTTTTCATGATTTCATCTACGGTTGGGAAAGAGTGCAGTGCAATTCCATGGATGCAGATATTTTCGTTTAATTAGTTTCGTTTCTACTTAATTAGTCTCGTTTGTGTTCGAGGTGTACGACCAAGGAGGGTTCATTTCAAGAATAGTTTATCCGAGTACAAGGAATCGAGTCAAATGAGGTTGTAGTTGTTATAGGGCAATAATCAATTATGTTGTGTTTGATTTCAATTAGTATAGGTTGTTTCTGATGAGTTATTGAGATTGGGTTTTTATTCGATTATTACTGCGCATTATTCATTTGTATAAAATGGTTTTTCCATGTGGTTTTCATATTTTTATTCAATAAGTGTTGTATACAAAGTTGCAATTACAGTTTGTTTTTGTGATTGATATAGATTTTGAAAATGGACGCGATTGGGATGTTGATGCGAATGACGAGGTAGATGCTATGGAATTTTTGTTTGAGCAAGCAACAGTTGACGATTTGCATGTCGGAGTTGAGCAATCACAGTCTCCGAACAAAACAAGATATTGGTTGCCTACTTGTGACGAATCAGTATCACCATCGCTTGGGAAGCGGTTTCCAACTGTTGAGGCGGGGATTGCGTTTTACCGAAAGTATGGGGCCATAGTTGGGTTTGACACTAAAAAGGGTGCATCACGGGTGGTTGATGGGACTTATATGCATCGTTACATGTGGTGCAATAGGCAAGGATATTGTGAATCAAAAAACGCCAAAGGAAAACATAAACGACTATCTAGCCGGGTTGGATGCACTGCTCATATATATCTAAAGTTTAAAAGGTTGGATGGTTAGGATCGTCATAACCATACCTTTTTGGAAGAGGGATCTAATCAGTTTCTAAAGGCTCATCGAAAGTTAGATTTCGGCCACCAACGTTTCATGATTAATTGTGCTAAGGCAAATTTGGGTCCGGCTATGACCCATCGGCTAATGAAGGAAGCAAGGCAGGGATCTATCCATGGAGGGCCAATGATTCAAGATTTGAAGAATTTCAAGCGTGACGTGATGGCGTATATATCAGGAGCTGATGCGCAAATGATTATCGATCGGTTCATGCTGAAGAAACAAGCATCATCTGCATTCTTCTTTGACCATGCTGTAAATGAGAAAAATCAGCTTGTTATGTTATTCTAGTGCGATCCCATCGCGGGGGGGAATTACGCTGCATTTGGTGATGTCGTGTCATTCGACGCAACGTACCGAACAAACAAGTAAGTGGATACCCCCCACCCCTAGCTGTATAATGATGTTCATTTTCACTATTGACATTTGTTGGTTATCATTATGTAACGATATGGTTGTGTATGGTATAGGTATAGTATGGTTTTTGCACCATTTACCGGTTTGGACAATAACCGAAAATCAGTCACATTTGGGGCTGGATTGTTATTTCACGAGGACAAGCCCTCATACAAGTGGCTTCTCGAGAAGTTCCAATCAGCAATGTGCAAGGATCCGATGGTGATTGTAACGGATCAGGATCCATCATTGAGGGAGGTCATACCCGTTGTGTTTCCGAACACGCGTCATCGTTTTTGTATGTGGCATATCATGATGAAGGTTCCGAAGGAGGTAAAATTTAACACCTGCTATATATTTTTTACAAACCATTTGTGTTGAACATGTTGTTTCAACTGTCAATATATTAGGTAGAGGATTATGCAGTAACATCACAGGTTTTTACGAGATATTATTCAGGCTTACTATCTACTTATTCAATCGTATGCAAGTATATACATTGGTGTGCATTTCATAATCTTCAAGTTCACTTATGATCTTGTTAACATAGTATTTATATTCGTATTTTCCAGTTGTTTTACTTAGTCCGACCAAAACTTTCTAATTTTGGTGTAGTCATCGTACAAATCGAATGTGGGTTATTCGATGGTATCGCTAAATTATGCGATCCTATCTATGTATAATTATATAGTATCAGTGCGTAGCCAATATTCCGAAAATTTTATACCACTACTAGAAAACTTCAATTAGACATCTGTTGTCAACATATGTCGTTCAAAAAAATCTCCGATCTCTTTGTGCGTGTAGTAAAAGATCCAAACTTTTCACATTGGTTTTAAGCAGATGTCTTTTCTTAATTAGAACCCCTAAATTTTGGTTATGACATATTCACTTGTTGATAAATATCCATGATTTGTCATTTGAAAACATGTGAAGGTGTCCTCCTAAAGCAAAAAGTGACATTTACATCTTTATTTATAAAATAAGTAATGTCATAAGACAAGATAGACAACGGTTTTTGTTTTAGTGATTACGTTTATAATCATGTCCGATATATAATTTATGATTTTATATTGTTTTAATTTAACCGACCACATGAAATATAGGCATAACTGATGTCGTTTCCCACATTTATATCAGTTTTTTCAAAATAAAATGATGTTGTTGCTGCAATAACACATCGATTTATTTTGTAGATAACGATGTTATTTTGATAAATATATATTAGTTTATACATCATTTTAATGTTCAAACTGGTGATGCACAATAATTAGATGAATGAGCTGATGTGTATAATTATACTGGCATCTGTTTGCATAAACCAATCTAATGTTAAACATATGAACACACTACAATTTTCATATATAATCCGATGTCTTTTATTTGGATACACAACACGCTTTTGTCAATAGAACATCGCATTTTGTTTGTTCTTCTAAATGATATGTCATTTAATGAAAACATGTACACATAAATACTAGAATTATATTGTAACATTTACAAAATACGATGTCGTTATTCATAGCCACAAAATTGGCTAGCCATATCTAAAAAAAAAGGTAAGGCTAGCACTATCTTCACTTGAAGTAGGAATTTGGTCATATGTCTAATTGAGGTAGAACCATCTTCACTTGCACGACATGTGGAGGAGTGGAGGACATATAAAACTTTGGTTGCTGGGAAATGATGCCTTGCCTTCTAAAGAAAAAAAGAAAAACATAAATAAATCCAGAAATATGACCACTTTCAAATGTTTCAAAATATAGATCAATAAACACAAGTCTATAAATGAGAAGGGAATATCTAAGAGACCGGTTTTGCAATGAATGAACCGATAAATGCACTATCTCGTCAAAATATTTCACCTACATTCATCTCAGTGCAATATATTCACATTTACACTATCTAAAAATTCATAATCAAAGAAGTGCAATCAAACAGAGAAGAATATTTAAACATGAACTCTTAAGTTATTCATTTATCCTAATCATTTTCAAATAACAGAAGTGAACAATGGCAATTTGATGCCCAAATAAGTGAACAATGGCAATTTCAAAGGACCAGTTTCCTCCTTTCCGAAAACATACAGATTTGAGAAGAGAATAACATTAAGAGAAGAAGAGAATAGCATTCAGCCAACTTAACCATTTAAATAATTCATGAAATTTAAAAGAGAAGGCAATAACAAATGAGCAAGATATTATCATCAATAGAAAGTAACCTAATCATGAAAGCCATCTAGGCATCAGCCATAATGTTTATGTTTTGTTCTCAATAGATAAGGATGTAAAAAGGGATTAAACAAACATCATAAAAGGCCAATTTGTTGAGAAGAGGAAAAAAGCCCCATAAGTTTCAGTAGCTCTTGCTAAACTAGGTTCAACACAAATCACCTTTAGCTTAGATCAAGCAAGCAAGGACCATTACATGACAAGCCAAAAATAAGTAAACAACCCCTAACCAAAATATTAAAACCAAGGCTGATTCCTTCTGATTGATTAATATTAGAGAGATTGTTTCACCTTCAGCTTGATTTTTCTCAATCCTAACCGTGGGAGAGATGAATTTCTGGATCAAATTCCGATATTTATATATCTACTGGGTGTGTGGAAAAAACTCTATAAAAATTTAACCTTTGATTTGAAGATTTAGGGGAAAGGATTTTGTTTATTTGATTATACTTTGCCTTCCATGTTTTAATGATGTACACAAAGTGTTTGACAAAATGCCTATAATAAGGTTTCTAATTATTTCAGATATTTTTAAAAAAATTACACATTGTATTTGTTATATGAGATATGCAAATGCGTTATTGTTGATAGAGAGATCCAAAATAAATCTAAGTTTAATTGATTAGAAATGAATTTGATCTTAATTAAGTGTTATCATTATTTGGAACTTAAAATTTTGGGTAGGGTAAAGAAAACACTCATAGAAGTGCTAGGTTGCTTTGTTCATAGATGAAGCTAAAAGCTATCTTATTAGAATATCCAATGGAAGTTCACAACTTGTGGAATTTGACACAAGTGAGGCTGCTTTGCAGATTAATGTTCTTGTAATGGATACACCTTCATTGATCTCTATACAGAGAATTCATTGATTTCTGTTAAATCCATATCTTAAATCAACATCGTATCGTCGCCGCCAGTCTCCGGCTCGCTAACTACACCGCCCAAGAAGGTTTCCAATCAACAATGAGGTAAGGCTGAATCTTGTTAGCTTTTTATTAATGCTTTCATCCATTCTTTCATACTTATTACAAGTATATCATTCAACGAAACCACTGATTAAATGTCATGTAAGAAGGGAGATTTGAATAAGACGACATTGCGTTAAATTTGCCATTTTTTAATAAGCTGAACAACAATATACGTATATCTCATCAGATGGGGTACGTTATGATTGTTAGAAATATATATATGACATCTATACACTAAACAAACAAAGAATGTTTTCAAGAGAAAAATAAATAAGTGGTTGATTTTGTAGTCTTTTCTATGTTCTTTTCATTTAATTAAAGTTGTAAAATTTGATCAATCTTTGGACTGTTCACGTAGAGGAAGTCCACACGGGCTTAGCTTAGTCTTTATTGCTTATACAACAGTGCCGTCTAATATCTGCTAAGATAGTGTCATGTCCATTAATGATTGACTGGGATTTCAAAGATTTGAAAAAATAAATCCTTTCTATATAGAGGAACATGTGCAATGAAAACTTGCATGTAAAACAAACCTTTCAATATACTGTCAAATTTTACAATCTCTAATCCACAAAAATGTATGAAAATCATGGAATGCCAATAGAAGAAAATCAAGAAAGCATGATTTGAAACTCAAGGAAGTCAAAGAGCACAAGCATATACTAAAATTTGAGATAATGAACATTTGAAAAGTGAAATTACCTATTTTTCTAAAATAGCCACAAAGCATACATAATTGTTAATTCCTATCCTTCACCAACTTCTTCCCTCGCCATCTTCTTGACCAATACATTTACACTTTCAATTTGAATAATTTTTTGAAAAAAAAAGCATTATAAGATGTTATAAAATCTTTTTACATCCGATACATCAACGATTTAGGTGAAATATAAATTTGGATTTGGATCAATACATTTTCACCACAGTAGCACAATCTCTCATGTGATTCCTAATTAATATTCTATATAAAGTGTTTGATTAATCAATTAAACCTTTTTGTTATATACTTTTTGTTTAATTAATCATTTTTATAACTCGAACAAGTAGCTATGTATCAATCAACAGCATTGATGATTGATTCAAAGCCTCCAACGCATGGATTACAATATTTGCATCATGACAGTACTCCTAAATTATTTCTTTTACCTTTAAGCAGACAGTGTTAATTCCTTTAGCGAATATGATTATGTCGATCTGCGAAGGCGAGAAACGGGATACAGGGACCCGAGTGCCCAAATTTGAAGCCAACATTGTTATGAAGAGATTCACCATCTGCTTGACGTAGTCTTCTAGTAGGTTTGAAGGGTTCCGTAGGTCCATTGTTAACTAGAACCGAGAAGGAAACCGTGGTCACACATTCCATTATTATGTTCACAAATCGCTGATGGAACCCGAATCTTTGGAGCATCAACGTTGTAAAATGCTAGTCTACTATGTTATATGCTTTATCTATATCGAGTTTTATTGCAGTACATCCCTTAAAACCCTTTCTCGGTCGGAAGGAGTGGAAAATTTCACGTGCAATGAGGATATTGTCTTGAATTGCTCTATCAGAAACAAAGGCTCCTTTAAGCAGATGAATAAGTTTTCCAATGATCATTTTTAATCTTTTTATTACTATCTTGGAGATGATTTTGTAGATGGTAGAAAACACACGGTTGGAAGTTACAATTTGAATTGTGTTGCGGTTCATGCATATACACACACAGTTGGCAGTTGCAATTAATGTTAGGCTCGCAGCCCTGCTTTTTAACTAGAATATCATTGGTTAATCAAGGATATATAATTAGCAGTAAGCAGGTAGCAAGAATCATTAATCTTTTACGGTACTTTATTAGTTACTATATATATATAGAGAGAGAGTATAGATCATATGAGAACAAGCCTTATTGAGTAACATGAGAACAAATCATGAGCGTTGATCTATAGAAATGGATGGCTAAGAAAATTACACTTTTTTCCTTTTTTTATATATAAAAACAGTGGGTCCCACTCGCTGAAATTGCTTCACTCTCTCCTCACGGGCGCGTGTTTCACATGGATGGTAGTTGAGATCCATTTTCTGGAAAGTGGTACACGTTTCAAATTTTTTTAAAACAAAATTAAACCCTAATTGATAGCATAATTTGATTTGGGAAGATTTTGTAATCCAAAATTTCCTAAAAACTAGGTACTACGTTATTGCAATTGGAGTTACAGAATTTTGAACAAAATTCCGATCTTGGTCGTTCGTTGAGTAGAGGAAGAGAAGTGCGACGTTTTTTTTCATGATTTCATCTACGGTTGGGAAAGAGTGCAGTGCAATTCCATGGATGCAGATATTTTCGTTTAATTAGTTTCGTTTCTACTTAATTAGTCTCGTTTGTGTTCGAGGTGTACGACCAAGGAGGGTTCATTTCAAGAATAGTTTATCCGAGTACAAGGAATCGAGTCAAATGAGGTTGTAGTTGTTATAGGGCAATAATCAATTATGTTGTGTTTGATTTCAATTAGTATAGGTTGTTTCTGATGAGTTATTGAGATTGGTTTTTTATTCGATTATTACTGCGCATTATTCATTTGTATAAAATGGTTTTTCCATGTGGTTTTCATATTTTTATTCAATAAGTGTTGTATACAAAGTTGCAATTACAGTTTGTTTTTGTGATTGATATAGATTTTGAAAATGGACGCGATTGGGATGTTGATGCGAATGACGAGGTAGATGCTATGGAATTTTTGTTTGAGCAAGCAACAGTTGACGATTTGCATGTCGGAGTTGAGCAATCACAGTCTCCGAACAAAACAAGATATTGGTTGCCTACTTGTGACGAATCAGTATCACCATCGCTTGGGAAGCGGTTTCCAACTGTTGAGGCGGGGATTGCGTTTTACCGAAAGTATGGGGCCATAGTTGGGTTTGACACTAAAAAGGGTGCATCACGGGTGGTTGATGGGACTTATATGCATCGTTACATGTGGTGCAATAGGCAAGGATATTGTGAATCAAAAAACGCCAAAGGAAAACATAAACGACTATCTAGCCGGGTTGGATGCACTGCTCATATATATCTAAAGTTTAAAAGGTTGGATGGTTAGGATCGTCATAACCATACCTTTTTGGAAGAGGGATCTAATCAGTTTCTAAAGGCTCATCGAAAGTTAGATTTCGGCCACCAACGTTTCATGATTAATTGTGCTAAGGCAAATTTGGGTCCGGCTATGACCCATCGGCTAATGAAGGAAGCAAGGCAGGGATCTATCCATGGAGGGCCAATGATTCAAGATTTGAAGAATTTCAAGCGTGACGTGATGGCGTATATATCAGGAGCTGATGCGCAAATGATTATCGATCGGTTCATGCTGAAGAAACAAGCATCATCTGCATTCTTCTTTGACCATGCTGTAAATGAGAAAAATCAGCTTGTTATGTTATTCTAGTGCGATCCCATCGCGGGGGGGAATTACGCTGCATTTGGTGATGTCGTGTCATTCGACGCAACGTACCGAACAAACAAGTAAGTGGATACCCCCCACCCCTAGCTGTATAATGATGTTCATTTTCACTATTGACATTTGTTGGTTATCATTATGTAACGATATGGTTGTGTATGGTATAGGTATAGTATGGTTTTTGCACCATTTACCGGTTTGGACAATAACCGAAAATCAGTCACATTTGGGGCTGGATTGTTATTTCACGAGGACAAGCCCTCATACAAGTGGCTTCTCGAGAAGTTCCAATCAGCAATGTGCAAGGATCCGATGGTGATTGTAACGGATCAGGATCCATCATTGAGGGAGGTCATACCCGTTGTGTTTCCGAACACGCGTCATCGTTTTTGTATGTGGCATATCATGATGAAGGTTCCGAAGGAGGTAAAATTTAACACCTGCTATATATTTTTTACAAACCATTTGTGTTGAACATGTTGTTTCAACTGTCAATATATTAGGTAGAGGATTATGCAGTAACATCACAGGTTTTTACGAGATATTATTCAGGCTTACTATCTACTTATTCAATCGTATGCAAGTATATACATTGGTGTGCATTTCATAATCTTCAAGTTCACTTATGATCTTGTTAACATAGTATTTATATTCGTATTTTCCAGTTGTTTTACTTAGTCCGACCAAAACTTTCTAATTTTGGTGTAGTCATCGTACAAATCGAATGTGGGTTATTCGATGGTATCGCTAAATTATGCGATCCTATCTATGTATTATTATATAGTATCAGTGCGTAGCCAATATTCCGAAAATTTTATACCACTACTAGAAAACTTCAATTAGACATCTGTTGTCAACATATGTCGTTCAAAAAAATCTCCGATCTCTTTGTGCGTGTAGTAAAAGATCCAAACTTTTCACATTGGTTTTAAGCAGATGTCTTTTCTTAATTAGAACCCCTAAATTTTGGTTATGACATATTCACTTGTTGATAAATATCCATGATTTGTCATTTGAAAACATGTGAAGGTGTCCTCCTAAAGCAAAAAGTGACATTTACATCTTTATTTATAAAATAAGTAATGTCATAAGACAAGATAGACAACGGTTTTCGTTTTAGTGATTACGTTTATAATCATGTCCGATATATAATTTATGATTTTATATTGTTTTAATTTAACCGACCACATGAAATATAGGCATAACTGATGTCGTTTCCCACATTTATATCAGTTTTTTCAAAATAAAATGATGTTGTTGCTGCAATAACACATCGATTTATTTTGTAGATAACGATGTTATTTTGATAAATATATATTAGTTTATACATCATTTTAATGTTCAAACTGGTGATGCACAATAATTAGATGAATGAGCTGATGTGTATAATTATACTGGCATCTGTTTGCATAAACCAATCTAATGTTAAACATATGAACACACTACAATTTTCATATATAATCCGATGTCTTTTATTTGGATACACAACACGCTTTTGTCAATAGAACATCGCATTTTGTTTGTTCTTCTAAATGATATGTCATTTAATGAAAACATGTACACATAAATACTAGAATTATATTGTAACATTTACAAAATACGATGTCGCTATTCATAGCCACAAAATTGGCTAGCCATATCTAAAAAAAAAGGTAAGGCTAGCACTATCTTCACTTGAAGTAGGAATTTGGTCATATGTCTAATTGAGGTAGAACCATCTTCACTTGCACGACATGTGGAGGAGTGGAGGACATATAAAACTTTGGTTGCTGGGAAATGATGCCTTGCCTTCTAAAGAAAAAAAGAAAAACATAAATAAATCCAGAAATATGACCACTTTCAAATGTTTCAAAATATAGATCAATAAACACAAGTCTATAAATAAGAAGGGAATATCTAAGAGACCGGTTTTGCAATGAATGAACCGATAAATGCACTATCTCGTCAAAATATTTCACCTACATTCATCTCAGTGCAATATATTCACATTTACACTATCTAAAAATTCATAATCAAAGAAGTGCAATCAAACAGAGAAGAATATTTAAACATGAACTCTTAAGTTATTCATTTATCCTAATCATTTTCAAATAACAGAAGTGAACAATGGCAATTTGATGCCCAAATAAGTGAACAATGGCAATTTCAAAGGACCAGTTTCCTCCTTTCCGAAAACATACAGATTTGAGAAGAGAATAACATTAAGAGAAGAAGAGAATAGCATTCAGCCAACTTAACCATTTAAATAATTCATGAAATTTAAAAGAGAAGGCAATAACAAATGAGCAAGATATTATCATCAATAGAAAGTAACCCAATCATGAAAGCCATCTAGGCATCAGCCATAATGTTTATGTTTTGTTCTCAATAGATAAGGATGTAAAAAGGGATTAAACAAACATCATAAAAGGCCAATTTGTTGAGAAGAGGAAAAAAGCCCCATAAGTTTCAGTAGCTCTTGCTAAACTAGGTTCAACACAAATCACCTTTAGCTTAGATCAAGCAAGCAAGGACCATTACATGACAAGCCAAAAATAAGTAAACAACCCCTAACCAAAATATTAAAACCAAGGCTGATTCCTTCTGATTGATTAATATTAGAGAGATTGTTTCACCTTCAGCTTGATTTTTCTCAATCCTAACCGTGGGAGAGATGAATTTCTGGATCAAATTCCGATATTTATATATCTACTGGGTGTGTGGAAAAAACTCTATAAAAATTTAACCTTTGATTTGAAGATTTAGGGGAAAGGATTTTGTTTATTTGATTATACTTTGCCTTCCATGTTTTAATGATGTACACAAAGTGTTTGACAAAATGCCTATAATAAGGTTTCTAATTATTTCAGATATTTTTAAAAAAATTACACATTGTATTTGTTATATGAGATATGCAAATGCGTTATTGTTGATAGAGAGATCCAAAATAAATCTAAGTTTAATTGATTAGAAATGAATTTGATCTTAATTAAGTGTTATCATTATTTGGAACTTAAAATTTTGGGTAGGGTAAAGAAAACACTCATAGAAGTGCTAGGTTGCTTTGTTCATAGATGAAGCTAAAAGCTATCTTATTAGAATATCCAATGGAAGTTCACAACTTGTGGAATTTGACACAAGTGAGGCTGCTTTGCAGATTAATGTTCTTGTAATGGATACACCTTCATTGATCTCTATACAGAGAATTCATTGATTTCTGTTAAATCCATATCTTAAATCAACATCGTATCGTCGCCGCCAGTCTCCGGCTCGCTAACTACACCGCCCAAGAAGGTTTCCAATCAACAATGAGGTAAGGCTGAATCTTGTTAGCTTTTTATTAATGCTTTCATCCATTCTTTCATACTTATTACAAGTATATCATTCAACGAAACCACTGATTAAATGTCATGTAAGAAGGGAGATTTGAATAAGACGACATTGCGTTAAATTTGCCATTTTTTAATAAGCTGAACAACAATATACGTATATCTCATCAGATGGGGTACGTTATGATTGTTAGAAATATATATATGACATCTATACACTAAACAAACAAAGAATGTTTTCAAGAGAAAAATAAATAAGTGGTTGATTTTGTAGTCTTTTCTATGTTCTTTTCATTTAATTAAAGTTGTAAAATTTGATCAATCTTTGGACTGTTCACGTAGAGGAAGTCCACACGGGCTTAGCTTAGTCTTTATTGCTTATACAACAGTGCCGTCTAATATCTGCTAAGATAGTGTCATGTCCATTAATGATTGACTGGGATTTCAAAGATTTGAAAAAATAAATCCTTTCTATATAGAGGAACATGTGCAATGAAAACTTGCATGTAAAACAAACCTTTCAATATACTGTCAAATTTTACAATCTCTAATCCACAAAAATGTATGAAAATCATGGAATGCCAATAGAAGAAAATCAAGAAAGCATGATTTGAAACTCAAGGAAGTCAAAGAGCACAAGCATATACTAAAATTTGAGATAATGAACATTTGAAAAGTGAAATTACCTATTTTTCTAAAATAGCCACAAAGCATACATAATTGTTAATTCCTATCCTTCACCAACTTCTTCCCTCGCCATCTTCTTGACCAATACATTTACACTTTCAATTTGAATAATTTTTTGAAAAAAAAAGCATTATAAGATGTTATAAAATCTTTTTACATCCGATACATCAACGATTTAGGTGAAATATAAATTTGGATTTGGATCAATACATTTTCACCACAGTAGCACAATCTCTCATGTGATTCCTAATTAATATTCTATATAAAGTGTTTGATTAATCAATTAAACCTTTTTGTTATATACTTTTTGTTTAATTAATCATTTTTATAACTCGAACAAGTAGCTATGTATCAATCAACAGCATTGATGATTGATTCAAAGCCTCCAACGCATGGATTACAATATTTGCATCATGAGAGCTGATATGTGCTTACTATTGTTGTTTACTCATCAACTTGATTTTGCCATAAACGGGCTTCTATCTATGAACATGGTGGAGACATTCATCCTAGCTTTTGAGCTTGATAACACAGTGCTACGAAACAGGGAACAAAGAGGCTTGTATGCATGGTTGATCCATTAAAACTTATCCAATAACTGTAAATTTATTGTTGTTGTTACTAGGAGTTTAAGGCTATGTTACTCTTCTATCACTACTAAAAAAACAGGATTTAGCAACGGATACTTAGCCATGAATACTGAGCGTGGCTATATTCGTGGCCAATAGCAATGACATTGGCGACGACTATTAATAGTCGTTGCTATTTTCGTGGCTGGGTGGCGTCTTGGTATGACACATCTTCAAATTCGTGGCTAATAGCAACAAATATAGATCAGTGGCTGGTTTCGTGGCTGGAATGGTCGACTGGACTGCTAAATAGCCACGAATATAGCCACGACCGTTAGATTCGTGGCTGTATTCAAAGCTGGTCCGGCCACGATATTATATCCATATTTGAATTCGTGGCTATTCGGTCCAGCAATCGTTAAGCATTTGGCCATGTAATATGGGCTTGGTTTTAAATAGGCCGGATGACTTAGTATCTCTCAATTTTTTTTAGATTGAATATGTCCATTCAATAGGGTGTTAGTGAAACCAGATGTGAAAGCCCATTAGCCTATTAGAATTCAAAGCCCAATAAGCCCATAGAATGAAAGGGTATTAATGGGCTTCATTAGCGACGACTGCATCCGTGGCTAAATCCGTGGCTAATACGGATGTTGTCAAAATTCAATGCGCTTGTACTGTACCCACAGATGGGGCGACACGCGTCCATTCCCTGCATATTTATGGTTGAGAGTATTTAATGGGGCCGGCCCACTTTGCATATTGTCTTCTAGCTCTATAATCCACTTGCAATTTGGAAGGCTTGGCAGTGGTGGATCATCAGTCCGGCCTCAGCTCTCTGTTCATGTACGAGGTATGTAATTTTTTTTTTGTTTAACTTTAGTTACATACTATATATATAATATATACTTCGTATTACATATATATATATATATATATATATATAATATATACTTCGTATTACACATATATATATATATATATATAATATATATATACAAATGAAAAGGGTTTTATGAAATGGTAAATAAATTATATAATGGGTATATGGAAATGGTGTATAAATTAATGGGTATTATTTTGTTATTGAAGAAATCGATTGAAATGGGTATTATATATACAAATGTGAAAAGGTTTTTTTGAAATAGTATATAATTTGAAGAATATATTTGTAAATGTGATATGTAATAAAAAAATTGGTTGTAATTGATACATGTATATATATATGTTCAATTATTACAATATATATTTATTCAATATATGTTTAATTCAATATGTAGTTTATTATTAATTTATTATGATTATAGTATCCATACAGATCGATTGATCGAATATGGGCGATCGTTCCTGGATGTATGATATGTACTTGGAGGATCGTAGAGGATTAAAGCCTGAATACTATGCAGGGGTGGATGAGTTTATAAATTTTGCTTGTTCTCAAACTTATTATGTCGATGAAGGTAAGATAAAATGCCCATGTCGGAGATGTGAGAATTGTTATTTTGAGAAAGCAGATGATGTGAAGGATCATTTATACCATCGTGGGTTTATGTTTGATTATTATCGTTGGACGGCACACGGCGAACCTATTGGACATCCAAATCATGATCAGATGGTAGGGGGCAACCCGTGGGCTATGTATGATCAGTTAACTGGAGAGCAAAGAACGGTGTTTGACATTGCAGGGCCGAACTTTGTTCCTCCTTCATGGTTTAGTGTTAATGTCGATGGTAATCATGATGAATTCCAACCAGTTGAAGTGAATGAGGTCGATGAAATGAATGAATGAGGTCGATCGTGATGGCATACTTACGGGAAGAAATAGCTAATTTCTCGGTGCACTACTTCCCGTCGCATGTTCCTTCCAAATTGAGGAGACCCGCCAGAAATGATGTCTTCGAGGGTGAAGGTTGTGCCTTATCTATTTTCAATCACACCGGCGAGGGTAGGGGGAAGGAGACAATAAGGTGGTTGAGTGAAGAGTAAGAGTGGAAGGCCGCCCACACATATGTGTTGCTCAACTGTCCGGAAGTACAACCGTACATTGAGTAAGTAAACAAACCGAACACACTTCTCATCAATTTATTTATATATATATGACTGAATTTACTTACCATTACTTACTTTATTATGTGTAGGATGTTTGAGAGTGACATGGGGGATAACGTGGGAGATGACCTCATTGAAAACGAATTCGCGAATTGGTTTAAGAATTATGTAAGTGTTCGTAATTATACAAAATTCGATCTCATACGCCATTGTATATTATATTGCATATGTAGTTACTTCGGAACGTGATTGTTTGATAGGCCTTAGATAAAGGACGTGGCTTGGGACCAACTGATCTTTTATGGAGTTTGGCATGGGGACCTAATGTGAAAACAAGAAGTTGGCCAAGATACTTTGTCAATGGCTATAAGTTCAACCATGTAAGTTTATCTAAGAATATCTGATTCTGTTATTGAGAAAATATATCCGTCTTACTTGCTTTCAATATGGTTTGTTATCTGGCATTTATCAAGCTTTGTTATTTTTTGTTATCTGGCATTTATCAAGCTTTGAATGTATGGTTTGTTATCTGTTTTTTTTCTACCTTGGTTTTTCTACTCTAGATTGTTATCTTGCATTTGTCAACCATGATATGGTTTGTTATCTGGCATTTATCAAGCTTTGAATTTCTAGGACAAGTTTATCTGAGAATGGTTTGTTATGTGGGTTGTTATCTGGTATGGTTTGTTATATCTGAGATTATCTGATTCTGTTATTGAGAAAATATATCCGGCTTACTTGCTTTCAATATGGTTTGTTATCTAGCATTTATCAAGCTTTGAGTATTGTTTGTTATCTGGCATTTATCAAGCTTTGAATGTATGGTTTGTTATCTGGTTTTTTTCTACCTTGGTGTTTCTACTTTGGATTGTTATCTGGTATTTGTCAACCATGATATGGTTTGTTTCTGCTATGGTCTGGCTGGCATACTTTGTACTCCGTTTTTTCCATCTGTTCCTCCTTAGCCTTCATGTTTCATTCTTTTTCTTTGAATTTCTAGGACAAGTTTGAGCAGCTGCTTGAAGAGGAAATCGTTGATGATGATGACGTGTCTGAGAATGGATCCCATTCTGTTGACACAGAAGCTGTGTGGCTCAAGGCAACAGGTGGTGCAAAGCGAGGCCGGGTTCTTGGCATGGGATCGGAGTCTCAACGAATTTTGAAATCAGCGTCGTGTCTGCAAACTGGTGCCCAGGTATCTGCATCTGCTCGTTCTGGCAAAATGAAGGATTACGTGCTGACGGAGCTCTCCACCTTCAAGGAAGACATGAGGAAGGAAATGGTGGACTAGGGGGATCATGTGCAGACCCAGGTGGCCAGAAACCTTAGGGAAGAAATCTCCTCAATTGGCGATAGAGTGCAGGAACAGGTAAGCACAAGCGTAAGGCAGGACATGACAGCCATTGGGAAGCAACTGATGGGTGAGACTAAGAAGGCAAATGAAGAGTGGCAGGAGAAGCTTCTCAGCACCATGATGCAGCTCTACAAGGGCAAGGGCAAACGCCCAGCAAAGTAAGTTGGTGTTTTTCTGGTTTTCAAATGGTTTGTTGGACGTACTTGTCGTATTTTGGTTAAAACTTGTGGATGTATTTTGGATTGTCGAACTTGCGGATGTATGGTTGATTGTTGAACATTGGTGACAACGTTGTGTATGTATATAGCACGAACTTTATGTGCATGATGTTCACTAATCTATTTGGGAGCATTAGATATAACATTATATATATTCTCAATCATATAAATAGCGCATCCAAATAATAGCATAAACGTAAGCCACGAATTTAGCCACAACCCTGGCAACGATGGCCACCACAAAACAAGAAACAACATCAGCAACGACTTTAGCCTCAAATTTAGCCACGAACATAGCAACGAATCAACAACGGAACAAGCAACGCACATGACCAGTTAACCGCCACGAATTCAGCAACGGAAATAGCCACGACCAAATTAGCCACGACAATTTCCGACGCCGTGGTCGTCGCCACAGCCACGGCAACCATAAGTCATACGCAGCCACGACATTAGCCACGGCTACATGAGTTCGTCGCTATTTTCCGGTCGATAAGTCGGCCCGAATTTAGTCACGAGGCATATGGCCACGGATGGCCCGACCGTTGCGGAGTCCGTGGCTAACCCGGTTAGCCACGGACATTCGTAGCCAAAATCGTTGCTATTTTCCGTGGCTAAATCCTGTTTTTTTAGTAGTATATTTCCAGGACATGAGGTCCAAGTGTGTTTGTAATCTTTACATACTAAAAGATACAATAGAGAATGCATGGTTCATCAATTCAGCGTTATCAACAGAAAGAAATAGTAACTGAAAACATCCAGTATGGCAACAGAAATTCAAACCTTAGCATTTTGCCCAAATTTTTTATTGAAAATGCCAATTGATTCAGAGCCACACACATCGTGAGTCATCGGGAGTCAGGACATCAACATTAATCCAGACATTTTCGCCAGGCACAAGGTGGGACTTCTCGGAAGCCCTGGCCAATATCTTCTCGGTCATCATCAATGCAATTTTCACCTAAGCCATTCATCATACACACGAAATAAATTTCAAGAAATTCACTGTCACAACCTGGCTAACAACAAGAGAAAGTGATCGACTGGGAGAAGAAACCCTAACCGAGCCGATGGCGGAGGGCTTGTGCTCGGTTTGTTGACTAGTCGTAAGGGATACGATTTTGGAGGTCCGTGTTCTCCTGGACATCTTCGGAGCACAAATTTGAGAGGACGATGCTGAGAAAGAGGAGAACGAAGAGAGGTTGGCATCGTTTTGGATGTAAACGGAAGAAAAAAATGACCGATAGTGAATTAGTGATACTGAAGGAAACGCGAAAACCGAGAGGGCGGCGAGAAGTGGGAGAGGCGCTTGTACCTTGGAGAGGAAGCTCATGGGAGATGAAACAATGGATGCCGCGAACGCTGGAAAGAAACCCTAGAGGAGAGGAGGTCGTCGTGTGCGCAGAGGAGGAGGAGAACAAGCGATGGAATCCGCAAACACCATAGCAGAAAGAAACCCTAGAGGAGAGGAGGTCGTAGTGTGCGCAGAGGAGGAGGAGAAAAAACGATGGGGAACGTCTTCAATCTTCACCAATTTCGCCCTCTCAATCAGATCTGGAGAGTGGGAGGGGAGGGAGAGGCGAGGGATTTGGGGGGGAGAGTGGGTAGATCTGGTTGTGGCGAAGACACTGGCGGTGATGGAGAAGGAGGAGGAGGAGATGGTGCTCTGGGATGGTGGCGGCGAGGTCTTGAGGGAGAGGGAGGGTTAGAGAGAACGGGGAAGGAAAGAGTTATTTGGTTCGGAGGAAGAGAGCGCTTTATGTTTCCCAAAAATATTGAGCGGGTTTTCAAATTTAGATAACCCTCCCAAAATTTTCTAAGTCTTTCAGTTTCGCGCGTTTTAATTTTTTTTGAATTAATAATTTTTCATCTGTCAAAATATTTAACTGATGTCTAATATTTTTTCAACTTCGCAAATTTAAAAGCTGATATAACAGACTAATTTAACATCTGTTGTTTATTTGACAGACTTAAATCACATGATGTCTAATTAGAGTATTCTAGTAGTGTACTGTAGTTGATTTACGTGTGTAAATAAATTTATGACGCCGTATATGATGTTATGAAGTTTGATTTATAATAAACAGGTACCAAAAGAGATTTGTCGTATTAAGGAGTTTCGGAAGCAGATAAACAAATGTGTGTGGAGCTACGAGATAATAGTTGATGAATTCGAGCAGATGTGGAATGCAATGATAAAGGAGTTCTCTCTAGAGAAAAACAGTTGGCTTACCCTTATGTATAAGTTGAGATCCAATTGGATCCCAACTTACTTCAGAGAAGTACCGATGGGCGGGTTGATCCGAACAACTTCCATATCTAAGTCAGCAAACAGTTTCTTCGCTCGCTATTCTAGCAGACATTTTAGCCTTGTAGAATCGATGATGCATTTCGACGGTGCTATGGATGCTCAGAAGCATGCTCAAGCTAAGCTGGAAATGGAGACCGATACTTTTGTTCCAAGGTATGAGACGCGTCTGCGAATTGAGAGACACGCAACTTCTGTGTATATGTTGAAGGTGTTTGATAAGGTCCAGAAAGAGATTTCTGAGTCGGTAACTTATTGCAATGTCATCAGTGAGGTAGTTGCTGGAGCTGGGAAAACACACGTGGTGAAGGAGGATGATGTTGGTACTTTTGAAGTAACATATGATGCGGTAAGCCAAATTTCCACTTGTAGATGCAATACCTTCCACCGTATTGGTATCCCTTGCGAACATGTTTTTGCAACATACAAGTTCATGGGTTTTAAAACCATACCAGATGCGATGGTGAAAGCAAGGTGGACAAAACAAGTCAGAGCATTGGCAAGTGTGTTTGTTGGGGATGAAGTACTCAAACAATCAGCCGCGATGGAGGCAAGAAAGTTGCTGGTCAACAAGCTGTGGGGTAGCATATACTCTACTGTTGGGCTTGTCGAGGATGATACAGATCTCATAAAGGATTTTCTCCAAATGCTTGAGGCCAGGAAGCCACATTACATGGAGAAGCTCTCTGAATTTGCATCTGTTGTACCCAACAAAGCTGCATATGTTGAGAAGTATGTTGGGGTTAAGCCTCCCGATGTAGTCACTGTTGAACCCCCACCACAAGCGAAGAACAAAGGACACCGATTGAAGGGTGCACTGGAGAAAGCGACCGAGAAAACTTCTAAGTCGACCTTGAGGAAGTGTGGTAGATGTGGAATATGGCTTACCATGATAAGAGGAATTGCAAGGTCAAACTGCCCGGCAAGGGGAAAGGGAAGGAGATAGTCGAAGTTGAACAAGATGAATTTATAGAAGATTCGACAATTGAGGAAGACTCCGATGATGAGTGACTGCCCAACTGTTTTATGTTGGTTTATCTATTTATAATCATTTGTTTCATTTCAAATTAGACAGGCTCAATATGTTGGGTGTTTTAGGGTGTTTTGAATGCTGGATAGTAGTTGACTGCTTTCGGAACTATATTACCCTTTTTATTAATTAACATTGCTTCTAGTTATATTTTATTAGTTGGTATTTAACCTTATTTCATATTAACTTATGATTCGGTTTTCAAATTTTATTCAGATATATCAAATGATTATTCGGATATAAAACTGTAATATTGACTGGAATATTAATCACCGTTTAAGTTTCAACTGTTTTGAAATATTATTCAGATCCATGAAAGGAGTATTCGGATATACCCTCAGTTTATTCGGGTATATGGCAATATTATTCACCAGGATGAATGGATTAATCCATTGTGGGTTATACGACTGTATACATACATTATTCAATTGTATCATTGGATTATTCATAGATAACACCAGATAGAGCAAATCATACCAAGTATCCATACGTTACTTAAGCAAGACATTGTTTCCGACCGTAACTTATGAACTATCAAAATGATTAAAAGCTTCATATTTACCGGTTCAGTGACTACTGCTTTGAATCATTATTCAAATTCATGAAAGGATTATTCATATATACCCCCATTTCATTCGGGTATATCGCATTATTATTCACCGGGATTACTGGATTACTCCTTTTTGGGTTATACGACTGTATCAAAAAATTATGCAATTGTATGGTTGGATTATTCACTGATAACACCATAAATAGAAAATTCGATCAAGTATCCATACGTTACTTACGCAATATCAAAATGATTAAAAAGCTTAATATTTATATATTCTTCCATGACCGGACTTAGCAAGTCGATCCAAAAAAGGGAATTGCAAGTTCCCCTAACTTAAGTCTACCACACATTCCATGAAGGTCCCCTAACTTAAATCAACCACACATAAAAAGTTCTTAATACTACCGTCCAAGTTCCTGCTGGATGTTCTTGGGAATAAACAACAAAACACAAAATGCACTTATAATATCGTGTAGCCGAACAACACAAAAGACATCAAGATCCTAATCAGGCAATATTTTTGATCTCGTGCCTGAGTCATCCCCTATAATGGTCTTGTAGTTGATGTACGTTGCTCCCTTTGGGAATGCACTAAGGACCCTGTCTTTCTCATCATTCATGGGTGAAGTCAACAAGCAATGTAAATACTTCGATTGTAGTGAGTTCATGTTCTTCCGACTTCCACCTTTGAACCCGCATTTCCAGGACACGTCCCCCTTGTATGTCTCCATATGTCTCATCGCATATATTCCCGAATCCTTTCCTCCCTGTTACAACATCCACTCCAACTTTAATACCTTTGGGCAATTAACTTTGTCGATTTTTTTTGCTAGTGGTGCCCCATTATGGTCTTCGCGTAATACACACGCTAACATTTTGCGCTGCATCGATCACCAATGTGTTCGTTAGAAAGATTATATATTATAGCAGATTATTCATATAAATATATTATATAAATCATGTTGACGGCACGTAATGGAAATTTACTTAATCTACATATTTACCAGCCTCAAGAACACATGTAGATAGCTTCTATCATAGTCCGCTTCCCTTGCCTTCGAGGAGTCTAGTATCTTTGCAGTACCTCTTTTGAGATGGAAGCATATCACATAGTATTCCCCTTTGTCATATATTGGGAACATTATCTGCGGGTTAAACAGAATGAGTATCAAATATACAAATATACCACATCCCCACTGATTATTGATCGAATATTTGTATATATATCATATGTTTGTCTGATTTTCTATACACATACCATATCCAGCTCGCAAACTTTCAATTCACCGTTGGCAACTGCCGCGTAGAATTTCATTGTAAACTTAATTGACAAGTCTTCATCCACATCCTCACCTAGTGGTATGGCTATGACGGTACCGTACTACAATTTCAATTGAATCTTAGAAATTAACTATGAGTTTGATATGGAAAATAAAATATCATAATTAAAACGTATTTATTATGAAGTAGTTTACCATTACACTTGGAGGCACGAAGTATACATATGGTGAATTGGGACTTCGCTTTGACTCTCCATGATTCAAAATCAATGCCCACTCGTCTATCACCTTCATTGGTATGTTGTCCTCCAGCAGCGCCATCATGTGTTCGTTGTTCAGCGTAAAGTCGACCCACACAGTGCCTACTCCCTTGGAATGAGTGAACAAGATTATCCTGTGCAATAGTCAGACAAAATCACACAAAATTCAAATATACATTTATGTGTAGTTAACTATAACTTCGAAATGATTTTCAAACTGAAGTTACTCACTCATGTTTTAGTTCCTTTAGTACGTTAACCATCATTGTCTGCTCTTTTCTGTTTTTTTGATCGGGGTCAATATGCCTGCAAATGTATGGGCTAATCTCCGTGAGTGAAGGTTTAATCCCTCGCCGTGGACGAGGTGTGATGTCGACCCCTTCAGTTGTAGTATGTACTGCTTTTCCCTATCAAATCATCATAAGATTCTTAGTCCATATACAACGTGTTATCACCCAATATATATTCACCAGTTCACTTCTTATAATCATCACATATACTCACCTTATCCATTGATGTATGTGGAATCAATCTAACAGACATATCACGTCTTACCACTTCCTTCCCCTAAAGGCAACAGGGCAATATAAACGAATAATTGTTTGTTTGTTCATGAATAATGCAGTTTTTTATATGTTTCCGAACATGACCATCTAAATTACCTTATTGGTTGGAGGATTCAGACCTCTCCGTGTTTTGGGGGGTGGCATTTCAGACTCAATTGTAACTTGGATTTCTTTACCCTGCGAAATTGCTCAACCACAAACTTAGTTACTTTGATATATTCAGTATGTGTTTTTTTTCGTTCGTACACTATGTAGGATGTATTGAGTACCTTATTAGATGGGGCTGCAGACTTGGTTACCTCCAAATTAGCATGTCTTTCTTCACCCTGCATTCACAAGTAGGATGTTAGATTTATGCCTATATATACCAACATTATGCAACTGTATATGGGTACCGTATTCGGGGGTAAGATGATATTATGCATATGTATTGGTATCTTTTTGTTGAGGTGATAAATACATCCTATTCGTATATTGAAATGTAATACCTTATTCGATGGGGCTGCAGACTTGGTTACCTCCAAATTAGCATGTCTCTCTTCACCCTGCATTCACAAGTAGGATGTATTTATTACCTCATCAAAAAGATATTACATTTCAATTGGTAACAAAAATAATATCATGTTGGGAAATATTACAACTTGTACCTCAGTCGCGAGCCATCAATTTCCTCATCCATATGCTCACTCCTCAGTTGGTCAAGTACAACAACAACCGGATCCTTCACCCCCAGCTCACATCCAGGAACACCTAGATTAAATATTGTTGGTCTTTTGTTCATTTCTGCTACTAGTTCAGCCCTTGCTTTCAGTGCATCGTCGATCTGTTGCATAGTTCTCAAGAACTTTGGATCGTTGAAGAAAGATTGTGTCCCTTGTGACAAAGAACTTGTTACCGGGGTTGGTGATATCCCATCTAACCCCGTCTCATCTGGATAACCTCTCCCAAGAATGGAGTGCCCTAACTCATAGCAAGCTTGTATTGAGGGCTCCGATCTCACATCATCTGGAATGTTCATCATCATGTCCGATCCACAAACTCCTTCATCTTTAAGCTCAATTCCAGCGCGACATTGATCAACCCCTCGTATGTACCTGCAATTCAAAATAAATACATAAATATCACAGTTACCCACGAATAATAGTTAATTACGTACCGAATACCTATTATTTCAAACAACCGGTACTGATTAGTATACCAATACATATGCATAATATCATCTTACCCCCGAATACGGTACCAATATACAATTGCATAATGTTGGTATATAGGCATAAATCTCACATCCTAAATCGTCATGACATATAAATACCAATTGACCCGTTCCATATACTAATTGATAACAACTTTTCATACCTCGTTTCTAGCACCCGAACTCTCAATTGCTTGCACTTCCAATGGTGGATCTATTCGGCCTTTACCGAATCCCCCACTTGCCATTTCATTTTTCTCCCTCATGGACAATAAAGTGTCCATCCAGCCTTTCAAAACTGGTATGAGTCTAGGCACGTTTCTTTCTCCTTGATTGACTACCCTGTCGACGTACAAGAGCTGCGGTTTTCAGAAATGAATACTTGGTTAGAATGTAATAACTTATACTTTCCATAATAGAACGCACTAGTACAATGGATACATACCACTAAGAATAGAGATGACCCTTCGAAGAACCCCTTTCTCTCTGATCCAAACTTCAATATCGCCTTCACCAAACTCGTGAGCACAAGCTGACTCCAATTAACCCCCTTCACTGAGTCAACACTGTCCATTCCCCTGACTAAACGTTGCGTCACTCCGCCGCTCTGTTGGTTGCTGCCTATCGTACTATCGAACAAAACCATGAAATTCTGTACGAACCGCAGACCGCCATCAACCTCACTCAATATTGCATTACCCACTTGGGCAGGTCTCAGATAAGCATACTGTTTTTCGAATTGTGACCTCCATACATCTAGAACATCTCTATTTTCATTTTGTCCCTTCATCACCACTGGCTTACCCCCAAGAGGAATTCCGAAGCACCTATGTACATCGACATTTGTTAGTTCTATGCTTCTCCCGTCGTCGAACTCGATGCTGCACTTATGAGGATTGAAGTGGTCGACTAGCCAGGAAGCCAAGGAGAGTGGTTCCTTCTTCACCTCCAAATCCAACAGTGTGCTGAAACCAATTTCTTCCAGCGTTCTAAGTTGCCTCTCATTACCAGCTTTTTGCTTCAACTAATGCATTGCATCGACAAATGTACTTGGGGATGATCTGGTATCCAATGGTTGATACATTGCCATTTTACCCCTTGTATTCAACCTCTGTTTTTTCGTCACTTCCGGATGGGTCGTTTCAGGTTCTGGGGCTTCAGGTATGGATGGTTCGGTGGGTACTTGAGCTGCCGTAGTTGTTGCAATCGAGTCATCTGCATCAATTAAACACCGTTTAGGCCATGTGTACATATCATACAAATCCTACATACTCATTATTACATTCTAATACATTAATTACCTTCAACCACTGCTGTGGTGTTCTAGGTTTTCTTTGTCCTTGCCTTATGTATTTGTGGTGGATCTGTTTTCATCTTCTTCACGCCCGCAACCTTCGTTGACTCAATCACGAAGTCATCCTCGCTTTCATCCTAGTAAACAACTCTTTTTCTTGTTGATCGATCGGAATATGAATCTGACTCCGAACTCTTTCCACCCTTAGTTGTGGCTATGACTTTTCCTTTGCCTTTAGTAACTTCATGTAGAGTGAGTATCACCATTAATATTATTTCAAAAAATAACCAATTATAGATGAATAATTCTGACCATAAAACCGAATAATGTGTGAATTCAGTACCAATTGTACGTTACACATATCATACATATATTATGTCTACATTTTACAATGCTATTTAACATGTTATAACTTTTATTTCAGACAACCGGTAATGAATACCGTCTACAGATAACGATGCATAATCTGTTGGTACCCCTTCTTAAAATACACCTATGCACTCTTATTCGGAAATTGAGCAAGTTTATACCCTTAATTCAATTCGACATTCTCTCATATGTATAAGTAATATCCATTTACATTGAGATATCATTATGCAATTGCATAATAAAGTGATATACCCGAATAACCCATCCCACCCTTATCGATCACCCAAAATCCCCAATCAAATTTCAACACAAAACCCCAATCACCAACAACAAAACCGAATTTCCCCATCCCAAATCCCTAATAAAAAACGCCATCCATCATCAACAACCAAATACCCCGAATTTCACCCTAAAATTTCAACCTGTAAGCCAAAAATTACCGAAATTAGTTCACCCAAGTAAAAAACTTACCCATTTTTGCAATCGAATAGCTTCAAATCGGTGGTGGATACCGACGATTCCTTCAAAACACCAATCTACAGAGGTGGAAGAAGAGTGGCTTCGAATTGGCGTCTCGCTCCTCCAACAGCGGTGGTGCGCAGCCGTATCGCTCCTCCAACAACTTCAGATCGGCGCCGCTTCTACCGTCGGTGTTGTTCGGTCCGAAGAGCGTCGCAATGGTCAACCCCCTTCCACCGATCGGAGTCCCTTGCGCTGGCGTCCAACTCACTAGGAGAATCGGAACCCTAGTCGAGATTTTGGGATTTCGCTATCGCCCTCTCCACTTTCTCTTTCTTCGATGTACTGATTTGTCAATGGTGGGGGTAGGAGTAGGGTTGGGGAGGTTGTTTACACGCGCATAGTGGTAGCTTCTTTATTGTAAATCATCATTTTTTTTTAATCAATAATGTCGAATAATCTCAGCCATCCGATTCTCCTAAATCAATGGCCTACAAGTGTTCTCATGTTACTCAATAAGGGGTGAGTACCATGAACCACCCTATATATAATATGGATCATGTATATATAGGGGTTGGTTCCGGTGTACTCAGTCCTTAACGTGTATCATGTACACAAATCTGAGCCGTTGATTCCCATAGAGGAATCTGAGCTGTTGGTTCCCATAGATGATTATGTTGTTGAGTATGAATGATTATGCACTAGTATATGAATGATTATTCAGTCGTATGAGTCTGTTTTGTAGGTTAGTCATTTTGATTATTCGATGGTATCACTATATTATTCGATCGTATTGACAGATTATGCGATGGTATTGCTTTATTATTCAATGGTATAGTTTAATTATTCGATGGTGTTACAATATTATTCGGTAATATTATTCGATGGTAATATATACTATTGAATAATAAAGCTATACCATTGAATAAAGCTATATCCATGGTAATATATACTATTAATTATTCGGTAACATATTCAAAGAAATTGGTAAAAAAAAAACACACATTCCATTGAGTAAATATTCATAATTCAAATAATAATATCAAAAAAATCACCAATTCTACTGAATGATCAATATGGGCATGAATAATATAAAAACCCTTAAGCTCAATGTGGCTCCAAATGATTTCGAACTACAAAAAAAAACACTACATTCCACTTAATAAACATATATAATTCAATGAATAATATCAAAAAACCTACCAATTCCACCGAATAATAAAACTGGGCACAAACAAAACGAAAACTCTTAAGCTCAATTGTTATCGTAATTTTTTTTTTCGCAAAACATATGCAAAGTGTGTGTCTATAGGTAGATAAAAATGAATTACATAAAAAAAACAAAAATATTTTTTAAAATGGCCGAAAATAACAAAAAAAGCCAAAAAATTACTTCCCCCGTCACTATTCACAGCCCCCCTTCTCTTTTCTTTTCTCTTTTCTTTATTTTGATTATTATGAGCCTTTGATTTGATTTGATCCAAAGGCCGAGATTTGTGTACATGATACACAATAAGGCTTGTGTACACATGATCCATATTATATATATATATATATATATATATATATATATATATATATATATATATATATATATATATATATATATATATGAATTTGACATATTAAAAGCAAAAACATTGGACCTAAAAGTAGAAACCACTAGCTATCAACAATATGCATATGCAAGTAAAGTAAGCAATCTCTACTACTATAAAAGATTGGGAAGGAATGCACTGTTCCTTATACAAAAGTTACATTAGCCGTTGATTTTGTGCTTTTACAAATGATCAACCCACAGAGGCAGCTGATCAACGGTTGATATGCTTCCAGTGTATATTGGCATATTTATCCCTCAAACCTTCAATTTGAAATTGTTTATTTTTTTATTTCAGTGCCCATTTTGGTCTATTCATCTAATTCCCTTTGCCCCATCTCAGACTCTGCGTCTCTCCTCTCCTCTTCTGAGCAATTCATCGTAATGGTCGGAGAGATGGCCTATCTTCTCTGTGTTGGTTGGTGATTCCGACGCCTGCCTTTGTGTGCTCTTCACACACGTCCCTGCGATTCAAAAAGAGGATGGTCGGAGAGAGGGCCTATCTTCACACACGCCTGCCTCTGTGCGAGTTTTGCACGAACTCTCCGAGGACGACGACGGCGGCTTGAGGAGCTTTGGCCTGTGTGATTCAAAAAGAGGGCAGCAGGCACGCGAACACCTTCGAGGACGTCGCCACGAGGGCACACGGGGACACCGCTACTTAGGTATGCTCAGCCTTCCCAATCCCGATTCTTGACCTAATTTTTTATTTCACTTGACTTAAGGTTAAGAATTGGTCTTCTCAATTTCATTCCTTAGGTACTCTTATAGTCTTATGAGGAAGTATTTGAAGTGTCACCTTATGGTAGATACATAGCTTATACTATGTATGATAAGAATAGTGCGTTCTTTGTGCAATAAACAATAAGTTGATTGGGTGCTTCCTACGTTTGGTTCCGTAATAATGTCCATCTTTTTCCCATGTATTTTTATGCACTAAGTAGATATCAATTGGATTGTTGAAATGGGAAATTTGTAATCAGATGTAATTAGAAAAGTTGGTAAATTACATTCTCTTTTACAAGTACATTAGGAAGTTGAGTTGTCAAGTATGTTGTAACCATCATTAGACATAATTTACATGGGTCTACCAGAAGGCTTACTAACATGATATATATCACTGATTTGTTCAAGTTCCACGGTAAATTGCTTATTCATACTTGATCTATATCACCCCCACCTTCATTTTTATGAAGATAATGATGTGTTATTTAGAAGTCTACAATTTGTATACTTTTGATCAGTTAATTGTCCTACAGATTATGCACTTCTTTCTTACAAAAAGATACTGGCCGGGAATTCCCCTAATACATTAGTGAGGAATTGATTTTTACTCCATATCATTCTTTTGCCATGTGCACCTTTCAACGTTTTTCATCCTTGTCAAATTCGGTTTAATCGGAACTACCAAAGGTCCCATGTTTTATCTTATCCTCCTAAATCTTTGAGCTGAAAAGGGAAATGTTTTATTGCGAAATAGATTGCTAAAAAGGAATTGAAAGAACTTAGTTAAGCATCAAGTTTTTCCTACACACTATTTGTAAACATTTATCAAGTTAAAATGCCTTGACCTTTACAGTTTCCAACCATATTTCATGTCCCATTTAATTCTGAAGATTTGACTTGTATTCTTGACTGTTTTATGCAAGTCTGGAGATACTTGAACTGCTCATTTTGTTGCTGTTTGATTCTGTCATTTCTTGTATACCTGGATTTGTTATTGACGTCGTTCTTCAATTTCGGTTGGGGTTTTTAATCCCTCTCTCTGTTGTGCAAAGGTGTGTGGCATCTGCAGTTGTTTGCAAGCATCCGAAAAATGGCGAATTTTTATCTCAAATCCGCTTCTTTAGCTTAATGTTGAGGTGATTTGTGCCCCAAACTTTGAAATCGTTCTTTCATCTACCTTTAATTGGATGTTCAATTTTCAGGTTTGATTGATTTTTCTAGGATCTATAATTTTAGGTCTTCTAGATTAGGGCGATTGACAATGGGGGTAATTGAATTCAGCACTCGGGAAGTTTGAGGAGACGCCAAAGGAACAACGACTCTGAGCAATTGAAAGAACGGGGAGTGCGGCCATCAGTTCAGATTGGATATGTTGGTCTAATTTCCCCCCCTTGTCCTTTATTTTTCCTGATTTGGAATTTTAGTTATTGGTCAAGTTGAATTTGGGCGTATCAACTATAAGAATTATCAGTTTGCATTTATCCCTCTTTGTAACTCCCTTCTCCAAATTCAAATCACAATGTCTGTCAATCCATTCTCTGATTGTTACAGTTGCTATTTCTTTCTTGGTTTTTTTAATAATATCCAGCTTTGATAATTTTGTTTAGGGCTTTGTTTAGGCGTGATTTTGCCTTCTTCGAACTGCCACTGCTGCTGTTTTCTGATTGTCTTTTCTTTGGCGTTCTCTATTTGATTCCCACTGATAGCAATAATTCATCATCATTACGTATTTTTTTAGTGCGGTTTATTAGTTTTACCTGTTCTTTAGTTTGTAATATACAATTGTTTTTTTAGCTCAACAAGTAAACACCACTGCCCAACAATTGGAGCACAAGCCATCTATTTACAGCTTGTATAGGTCTGTTAACAAGCTTAATCTAAGTTGGTTTTCGTGAGTACATATATCAATATGGATCTCTTTTATACAATATAAGCCATATTTGATACCACTGTATAAAATACGGAGTATATAATTTATGTTAAAAACAAGTTTTGGTTGCCACACAAACTCTAGGGGAAACCGGAAACAGGTGGTTCCAAGGAATTGCTGATGCTGTTAGGCAATTTACATGGTTGTTTGAGGCGAGTCCATGAAACTTTCCTCGTATTCTTATACCTCGCTTAAATGTGTAGGCAATAATAAGTAGACACAGTATTATTCATGCTTAGCAATTTCTATCCCTTCAATTGTTTATAGGATGCCAGGACCAAGGATGTTGAGAATATCCTCATCTTGTCTATGGATTATCTGTACCGTATAGATTACATGGAATGATACTGTCGAAGAGGCTGGAGTCTGCATCCTTGTCAAAAGGGACATTTGAAAGATTCCTCAAAACTATTGGGTGTAATTTTGCATTATTGTTTATGATGATTCATGGTACTCTGGGTTTCTTTTTTTTATTAAAAAAAACCCAGGAAAATGACATTGAGAAGTAAGCATTTGTAGGAAGTGTTGCTAAATTTTGGGATACTGTGAGTGTGTGATAATCGGCCTGTTGATTGGTTAATTACAGGCTGTAGATCAGTGATTCTTCACATCCCAATCAACTGCAACTCTCCTCCAAGCAACTGCATCACCTGTTTATAGGCAATCTCACTGTCAATGCTTGGAACCAGCTGCTTTCCTTGCTTTTGTTACTCATTAGTGCCTTTTTTTACCCAATTCTTTCTTCATAAGAGCGTCTATTTGCTTGTGTTGTTGCAGGTCTAGCAGCGATGACGAATGTGCAGATATGGACTAGAATAGCCTTGGGTTCGGCCTTGTACCTATAGACTTCATGTACACCATGAAATGCTCAACAGATGTGAACTTCATCAAGGGCCAGCTCTGTCGCTATGGGAACATTGAACTCAGTCCTGCTGCCTGCGTCTTAAACTATGGACAGGTTAGCTTCTTCTTCATGTTGTTTCATTGTTTATTTCAGCTTCTCTACCAAAGTGAAACACATAAAGAATATGTACTAACTTGCTCTCATCAAATAGGGCCTCTTTGAGGGAGTGAAGGCGTCCAGAAGGCAGGATGGTTGCCTTGGGCTTTTCCGTCCTGAGCAGAATGCAATGTGGATGCAGATGGTTGCCGACAGAATGTGCATGCTCTCCCCTTCACTTGAGCAGTTCATTTATGCTGTGAAACAGAAAGCTCTTTCCAACAAGCGCTGGGTAAATTACGCTTTTTTGTATTGATCCTTATCTTTTTTATTAATTGTGTAGGCATGTAGAGTTCTATCTTACCCAATCAATGAAAATTTTAGATTGCTCCTCCTGGTAAAGGTTCTCTTTATATGAGACCTCTACTTCTCGGAATTGGTCTGATTCTATGAGTGGCTCCCTCTCCTGAGAACACATTCATTGTCTATGCTGCACTTATCCGCAACTATTTTAAGGCAAGCATTCACTTTATCTGCATTAACCCTAAAAAGATTCTGAATAGACAACATTGTAGGCTAATGTGACGTACATTTTCTCGCATTCAGGAGGGAACAGATCCTTTACACTTGTTTGTCGAGAATGAATTTGATCATTCTTTGTTCATTTTCCATTCAATTCAACTTAGATAGGCACTTAGCCAACTGATATCTAAATCATATCTTGAGAAGTTATCTCTTGCTTAGATATGTAATACGATGATTGTTTCTAGTTGATTCCTTGCAGGAAATCAATTTTACACCTCGACTTGGAGAATTTCCCTATACTTGTTTACGTTCATATGCATCGTTCACATATATGCTATAGCCCGTTTTATTTTCTGCATAGTAAAAACTAAAAATTTGTATGAACTAGCATATCAAAAGTTGTAATGGAAGCATTAAATGTATTCTTGTTTGTTGATTTTTTTTACATCTATTGACAGATTTTGAGTTTGGGAAGCTGCAAAATGGGTCGCACGTCTGTGATCTGACTTTATACGACCCAAATCCGTACTGCTCAATTTGACAACAGAGTGGAAGAAAACAGGTACTTGCAATGCAAGGAGTTGGCAATGGAGTCTGCCTTTCTGTTGCCGATGATGGAATCTGACAGGGGTCCAAATTTTTCCAATGAATGTTTGTATTGTATGGATTCCTTTCACCTTTACTACATTATTCTTCTTTATACAAATGCCTTAATACCGCGTGCGAAGCACGCTTCACGGCCTAGTATATAAAATGCAACTGCAATCTAGCTATCTCGATAAAGCCTGCCTTTGCAGCTTCAACTTGATCAATTGGCATACGTACATGCACGTACCTGAATTTGTCTCTTTGGAAGATCGATAAACCCAAAGGCCAACACTTTTTTGTTTTATTTATTATTATTATTTTATGGAAAATTATACTCCACTAAGTAATCCCAATTTTAGAGTGATTGTGAAAACTTAAGGTTGTAAAAACAGTAATCAGTACATGATGAGTTGTAAATAATTAACAACTCCAACATATCGATTTCAATGAGTTTTTGTTCAATAAAACAATATTAGGCCCCGTTTGGTACGAGTGTAGTAATCGGAGTGAGATCATGAGATTGATTGTAATGTCCTCCTTGAGGGTTTCCATTCATTGATATAACATATATATAGGTTACAAGGTATTGGGCCTTAACGGGCTTTCAGCCCACTATACAATAGGAGACCTATGTAATCTATCAAACCCCCGCAGTCGAAACGGGAGGGGTCCGTACAGTGAGACTGGAACGAAAATCAATGAATAACTGTCTAGGTAAACCCTTGGTGAATATATCAGCGTACTGATAAGAGGACGGGACATGTAGAACGGGGACATGTCCAATGGCAACCTTGTCCCTGACGAAGTGGAGATCAAGCTCAATGTGCTTCGTGCGTTGATGTTGGACTGGGTTGCTAGCCAGGTAGACGGCGGAGACGTTGTCAGTGTAGACCAGAGTGGCCTTCTGTAAGGGGCATCGTAGCTCAAGGAGGAGATTGCGGAGCCAAGAGCACTCAGAGACAACGTTGGCAACACCCCTGTATTCGGCTTCAGCGCTGGAGCGAGACACGACGGACTGACGTTTGGCTGACCAAGACACAAGAGTGTCATTGAGGAAGACACAGTAACCAGACGTGGAGCGACGTGTGTCTGGACAACCACCCCAATCCGCATCAGTGTATGCCACAAGATCAAGCTTAGAGGAAGGAGTGATGGTGGTGCCGAGCTCGAGGGTGCCGCTGATGTACCGAATGATCCGCTTCAAAGCCTGAAAATGGGGTTCCCTAGGGGCATGCATGAACAAGCAGATCTGCTGGACGGCGTAACTGATATCAGGCCTGGTGAAAGTGAGATACTGAAGAGCACCAGCGAGGCTCCTGTACAGTGTTGGATCATCAACCAAAGGACTCGAATGAGCACTGAGCTTGTTGGATGTATCGACTGGGGTTGCGACGGGATTGCAGTTGACCATCTTAGCACGAGCAACAATCTCAGCAGCATACTTACTCTGTGAGAGAAACACACCAGACGCATGCCGCTGAACGGCAACTCCCAAGAAGTAAGACAGCGGACCCAGATCAGACATGGCGAATTCGGCACTCAATCTCGAGATGATGGACTTTCGAAGAGCATCAGAAGAGGCGGTGAGAATGATGTCGTCGACATAGAGCAGCAGGAAAGCCAAGTCCGAGCCTCTGCGATAGATAAACAGAGACGTATCCGATCGGCTGCCAGTGAAACCCAAGCGGAGCAGATGAGAGGCAAACCGCTGGAACCATGCCCGTGGAGCCTGTTTCAGACCATACAGAGAGCGCTTGAGGAGACAGACATGCTTTGGACGCTCAGCATCAGCAAACCCCGGAGGCTGAAACATGTAAACCGTCTCATTCAGATGACCATGCAGAAAGGCGTTCTTGACATCCAGCTGATGGATGCCCCAGTTGCGCGACAGAGCCAGACTCAGGACCACTCGGATAGTGGCAGGCTTGACCACAGGGCTGAAGGTCTCATCACAATCAATACCTGCCTGCTGAGATCTACCGTTCACCACCAGACGGGCCTTGTAGCGCTCCAATGTCCCATCAGAGCGGAACTTGTGACGGAAGAGCCACATACAACGAATGACGTTCGCCTCAGGAGGGCGAGGAACAAGAACCCAAGTACCATTCTTCGTAAGGGCCCTGTATTCGTCGAGCATAGCCGCCTGCCAATTCGGGTCTAGGAGGGCTGTTTTGTGGGAGGTGGGAACGGGGGAGAGGGAGGTCTGGGTGGAGGCAGAGGGGGGAAGGGAGTCGGGAAGGATGGGGGCAGGAGAGGCGAAGGACGCGGGCACGCCAGCCGGGGACGCGGGCGCGCCAGGTCGGGGCGCGGGCGCGCCAGGGCGGGGCGCGGGCGCGTCAGGTTGGGGCGCGGGCGCGCCTGCTTGGGGCGTGGGCGCGCCATCTTGGGGCAGGGATGTTGGCGTAGGGGATGTGGGGTGTATGGCGGGGTGATGGTCGGTGGTCATGGAGACGATCTGTCGGGGTCTGAAGACACCGAAGACGCTGCGGGTGTGAGGTCTGGTTGTGGGGGGTGGCGAGGGAGGTGGGGGAGGGGGAGACACAGGAGCACCGGGAGAGCTCTAGGGAAGAATGAAGTGAGGAAATGGTGACTCAGACTCTGACGACGACACAGGGGGTGTGGGAGATGCGAAGGGAAATCGCGACTCATCAAAGGTGACATGACGAGAGAGAATGATCTTGTGAGTCTTGATATCAAGGCAAATATAACCGCGATGATCAGACGGGTAGCCAAGAAAGACACAAGGGGTAGAGCGAGGGTGAAGCTTATGGGGGGCGGTGGATGCTTGATTGGGAAAGCATAAGCAACCAAATGTACGAAGGTGATCATATATGGGCAAAGCAGAATACAGTGCCTAAAACGGTGAGCGATGGTTGAGAGTGGTAGAAGGGAGAATGTTGAGGAGGTAGCATGTGGTGGCCAAGGCGTAAGGCCAATAAGGGAGGGGAATGGATGCGTGGAAGAGAAGAGTGCGCATCATATTGGTGATGGTGCGGATGATTCGTTCGGTTTTGCCATTTTGTTGCGAGGTGTAGGGGCAGGATAAGCGATAGGAGATCCCATTGGTATTAAAGAAAGTGTGGAAATCTTTATTGTCAAATTCACGGCCATTGTCGCATTGGAAACACTTGACAGAGGTGTGAAACTGTGTTTTAATGTAAGCATGGAATTTGGCAAAGATAGGGAACACTTGAGATTTAAAGTGCAAAGGGAAAACCCATAAGAAGTGTGTAAAATCATCCAGAAACAAAAGGTAATACTTATGACCCTCCTTGCTAGGCACAGGAGATGTCCAAATATCACTATGAATAATATCAAAAGGTGCGAAAGTAGTGTTTAAAGAACGCTGAAACGGAAGTCTGGCATGCTTGCCTAACTGACAAGACGAACATAAACCAGAGCGGTGCTCTTTATTACAAATGACAAGACTCTTAGAACGAAGTAAATCTAAAACTGCAGGACTGGGATGACCAAGACGAGCATGCCAAAGACTGGATGATGATGCCGAGAGGGCGACTGGACTTGACGGGCTGGATGGTGAGGGCGACGACACAGGATAGAGCTCCCCAGTGCTATTACATCTCAGGCGAGTAACCCCCGTAGTAAGATCCTTCACAGAGAAACCAAACGGATCAAACTCAAGAGAAACATCATTGTCAGTGGTAAACCGACGGACAGAGATAAGGTTTTTGACAAGTTTGGGGGCAATAAGGACATTGTTTAGGTGCAAAGGGTTGGTAGGGGTTGGTAGTGTGGTGTGGCCAATGCCCGAAGTAGCAAGGCGACCACCGTTGCCAACGATAATAGAATGAGCAGTACCCTTAAAAGAATGAGATGAGAGAGTACCTGAGGAGTTCGTCATATGAGAGGTAGCGCCAGTGTCCATGTACCAAGAGCCGTCAGGAGGTGTCAGCTGCATGGAAGAGAAGGCGTTGTGCACATCAGTCGGGTATGCCTGATCGGATGATGGACGGGGAGCAGGACCCAACAAGCCCTGCTGGCGGTTGAGATATGGGGCAGGTCCACGAAACGACGCACCGGGGTAGCCATAGGGCATCCAAGGAGGGTAGCCAGGGTTGGGGTACCAAGAGGGGTGGCGGTTATCATGTTGCTGCGGGCGCCCGGTGCTGCGGCCGCCGCGGCCTAGGTCCTTGCTGATCGTTGGTGCGGCCTGGCTGGAGGGCGAGTTGCTCGATGATGTCGCTGGATGAGACCAACGCCGTCTTGTCTTTGGCGGCGTCGGTTGTCTGACGTTGAAGGCGAGTCTCCTCCAGGATCGGTTGAGACCGGGTCTTTTCGAATGTAGGGAGAGGCTCTGTCTGCTGAATATGAGTAGCAGCAGCGTTGTATTCGGAAGGGAGACCAGAGAGAACCTGAAGAACCAGACGGGTGGCACTGGGTTTGGAGTCGACAACGTCGAGCTGATTAGCCAGGGTCTTGATGTGCTGACAGTAGGCAGATATCGACGGAAAAGAGGAAAGCTTGCAACCTGAGAATTCGTGCTCGAGATAGACAGCACGGGTGGACTTGTTGTCTTGAAAGAGATCCTGAAGTTTCTTCCAAGCTTGCAAGGCGTTGTCTTTGGGGTCAAGGATAGTGGTCAATAGATCTTTTGAGATGGTGTTAAAGATCCATTGAAGAACAATGGTGTCAAGTTGAGCGAAGAGATCGTCGTCTTCGCTTGCAGGACGGTTAGCGGAGGAGTCGATGTGGTGGAGGACTTTATGAGCCTTAACATGGGTCGTGAAAAGGTGCGACCACATGGTGTAGGTACTGGACTCATGATCAAGAATGATTGGGATGCAATTTTTGATGTTGGAGATGGTTAGGGCGGAATGGTAGGGTGGCTTAATAGGGTCGGTAGGTTGTGGGTTAGCCATTGGGACGAGAAGGGAAGGCTAAGGGCGGTGTGCGGAAGTGCTAGCGAGCGAGAGAGAGAAGGAGGGGGTCGACGGTGGGAGTGACGCGGACGCGGGGGGAATGGCGTGGGCGCGCTAGGGGGTGGCGCGGGCGCGCTAGAGGGTGGCGCGGGCGCGCTAGGGGTTGGCGGACGGTGGGAGAGAAGGAGGGGGGGGGCCGACGGTGGGAGGGCGGCAGCGAGGAGAGAGAGAGAAGGAGGTGGCGGCTAGGGTTAGAGAAAAAGAATTTAGGGTCTTTGGATCTTAGGCTGTGATACCATGTGAGATCATGAGATTGATTGTAATGTCCTCCTTGAGGGTTTCCATTCATTGATATAACATATATATAGGTTACAAGGTATTGGGCCTTAACGGGCTTTCAGCCCACTATACAATAGGAGACCTATGTAATCTATCAGGAATGGGAATGTAAATCAGAATCGGAATAAAAAATGGGAATAAGTCATTACAGGGGCATGTTGTTTGGCATGATTCGGGAATGACGAATTAACAAATTCAACCTAAAAATCCCCAAATTTGACATATCCAATTAAAAAACACATAAATTCAATCTATCAAATTAAACTTAAAATTAAACAAATTTAATCTTTCAACTTCATAAATTCATCATCAATATACACCAATTTGGCAATTTTGCATCAATTACAGTCGAAAGAGCTGGGAGGTTTGGGCAGTGGTGGGTGGAGGTCAACTGCAGTACAAGAGGAGAGGATTGGGCGGTGGCGGTGTTCGACTGCAACAAGGATGGAGGGACGGGGGTGGTGACGCCACCATCAACTGTCGACGGAGGGACGACGGCGACGAGGCCGACGGTGGCGGATCTGAACGCAGGTGGCGATGGAGGCGACGACGGAGGCGGATCTGGACAGGGGACGACGGAGGCGATGAGCGCAGATCTGAACGGAGGGAAGACGGAGGACAGATCTGGATGACAGCGATGACGCCAGTGATGAGGGAAGATCTGGACAGGACGGAGGGGACGACGGAGGCGATGATGCCGACGGAGGCGGATCTGGACGGGACCGCGGAGATGAACAGAGGTGTAGATGGAGGGATGCCGACGGCGGCGACGAGGGCAGATCTGGACGGGGAGATAGATTTGGACGAAGGTGGTGGCGGCGATAGGACGAAGCTTGCAGATAAGGAAGAGCTCGGCGAGGGTTGTGTTGGTGGTAAACTGGTAATCAATGATTCCCTACCTTTGTGGGAGGGATGAAATCAACCCTCAAAATGAGAATGGATGATTACCGGTAATCATTCCGATTACAAATTTTGAGCTTACCAAACACTAAACTTGGAATCGATGATTCCGATTACCGAATTTTGATTCCCGGTAATACATACCAAACAAGCCCTTATAATAGTTAAAATAGTTTAGAGATCGGAAAAATGGTTTCCTTATAAGATGAAAACAATATTATGAAACATCTGTACTGAAGTCTGTTGGGACTCGGATCTGGAGTCATGTGCACACATGCGCTAATAGGCTAGCACACAAGCCGAGCGGGGTTCCATCCTAAAATCAATTGGTAATAGGAGGAGTAACCCACTAGTTTATACGCGCTAATAGGAGGAGTAACCCACCCTCAATGTGTCTTCTTGGGCATCTCCCCACACCATCGAGGCTACCGTTGTCTTCGCTTGGATACCAATCGGGTTGTCACTTCGCGCCATGTGATTTTCGACGAACAGACCTTCCCTTTCGCCACACCACCCACCCCTGTTGTCCCCAACCCATCCACACCACCCAATTCTGATGAATTCCCACCCCTCCTACGCTACCTATTTCAACAGGCATCATCCGGAACCAACCCCCCCCCCCCCCCCCCCGCCCAAACCCCCCACCTTCAAACCTAACCCCAAATACAACCTTCTTACTCCGTCTCCCGACATATCTCCTCTCCCCAAATCACCCCACAAGGCCTTACAGGACCCGAACTGGCACGCCGCCATGATGGATGAGTTTAGTGCTCTTATTAAAAACAGCATGTGGGACCTCGTTCCAAGGCCTCGGGACACTAATATCATTAACTGCATGTGGTTGTTCAAGCATAAGTACAGGTCAGACGACACTCTAGAGCGACACAAGGCTCGCCTAGTGGTCAACGGCAAGTCGTAGGAGGTTGGGGTTGACTGTGATGAGACATTCAGCCCGGTCGTCAAACCGGCTACCATCCGCACAGTTCTGAGCATCGCCCTTACTAAGGATTGGCCTATCCATCAACTTGACGTCAAGAATGTCTTCCTTCACGACAACCTTCAGGAGACTGTGTATATGCATCAACCGCCAGGCTTCTATGATCGCACCCACCCATCTCACGTCTGCCTTCTCCGGAAGTCTCTCTATGGGTTGAAACAGGCGCCTCGCGCGTGGTATTAGCGGTTCGCCACGTACCTCACTGGCATTGGATTTCAGGGCAGTCAGTCTGATCACTCCCTCTTTGTGTTCCACTCGGGGTCTGACACCGCCTATCTTCTCCTGTACGTTGATGACATAGTACTCACCGCTTCCTCTACATCGCTCATGTCTAGGCTGATGACCCTGCTGCAATCAGAGTTTGCCATGACTGATCTCGGTTCCCTGAGCTACTTCCTTGGCGTCTCTGTGTCACGCACTCCTACTGCCCTGTTCCTTCATCAGCAGAAGTACGCTCTTGAGATCGTCGACAAAGCCGGCATGACGTCTTGCAAACCCGCCACCACCCCTGTCGACTGCAAGTCCAAGCTCGACGCTGCCTCCAGTCCTAAGGTTGAGGATCCTAAGGCCTACCGCATCCTGGCCGGTGCTCTCCAGTATCTGACATTCACCAGACCGGACATTGCCTTCGTCGTACAGCAGATCTGCTTATACATGCATGATCCCCGCGAGCACCATCTTCAGGCGCTCAAGAGGATAATCCGCTACATCAAGGGCACCTCTGACATGGGTTTACATCTCGCTCGCAGCAGGTTTAACTCCCTCACCGCCTATTCTGACGCTGACTGGGCGGGTTGTCCTGAAACTCGCCGCTCCACATCTGGTTTCGCAGTGTACCTGGGCGACAATCTGGTATCGTGGTCCTCCAAGCGTCAGGCCACCATCTCCCGCTCGAGTGCCGAGGTTGAGTATCGTGGTGTTGCCAACGCCGTGGCTGAGACCTGCTGGCTCCGCAACCTTCTCTGCGAACTCCGGGTTCCCCTTCGATCGACTACGCTGGTCTACTGCGACAATGTCTCCGCTGTTTACCTGTCGTCGAACCCGGTTCAGCACCAGCGGACGAAGCATATCGAAATTAACATCCATTTCGTCAGAGAGAAGGTCGCCCTAGGCCAGGTCCGAGTTCTTCATGTCTCTTCCGCACATCAGTATGCGAACATTTTCACAAAAGGATTACCTACTCCTCTTTTTACTTCTTTTCGTTCCAGTCTTGCTATTCGCTCACCTCTAGCTGCGACTGAGGGAGGATGTTAGCATTATATTATTTATACATGTACAGTTATCATTGTACCCTCAGGGTTTTCACCCATTGATATATATACAGGAGTAGGCCTCTGAGATCCGTTAAGGACTCAGTTCTCCAAACACTTACACTTTGTTCATATTATTGATGTGAGACTCTTTTGTTCTCACATCTTTCATTCTCTCAACAATTTATCATATATATGTACGTACATAACTATTAACTAGTATACGTTTGTGACTTCCTAAATTTAAAGGTACTTCCTGCACTTTCATGATAAAATTACGACTTCACTCCCACTCTTCTTCTTCCTTTTTTTTTTTCTCTTTTTTGCGAGGAACTCTTTTTCTCTCAATCTTGTTAAAAACACTCTTAATTAGTGTGTCGTGTACTCATGATGTAGGGCAGGGCCGGAACTGAGAAATTGATTGCTTGAGGCGAATTACGAAACTTGTGCCCCTCACGATAAAAAAAAACAAGGCATCAAAAAAACATATAGCTATTTAATATATGTTATATAAGTGTAGTTACATTTCAGTTTCAAAAATATATCAAACCCCGAGACTATTGATAAAAAAACAATATACATCAAATCTCGAGCAAAAAATTATAATATTAGGATATGCCTTTACTTAAATACCACCCGTCTCGCAGTCTTGGAGGCAAAAGTATCAATTGCTTTCCCATATGCACTACCTTACAAGTACTAAATGTTATTTGTCAGACACAATTCAAATCCAAATCATAAATCCTACAAATTCAATTCTACAACCCTAATTCCTAAAATCATACAAAACAAATTCAAATCCTAATTCTAAATCATACAAATTCAGCAGGATGCAATCATACAAAACAAAATCATACAACCCTAATTCTACAACCCTAATTCAATCCTATATCCAAAACAAAATCAACCATATATCCAAAACAAATTCAAATCCTAAATCATACAAATTCAATTCCAAATTCCTAATTCCTAATTCCAAAACCCTAATTTCGCACTCTTAAATCCAAAACGAATTCAAATCCAAATAATTCGACCAACATAGGATGAAATGGAGAAAGTATACCTGATTTCGTCTTCAACCATTCACTTCAAGAGACAAGACCAATGGAGGCTTCGGGCTAGCGGTGGCGATGCGATTTGCGAAGACGGAAGAAGAGCGAACTGCAACAGTGTCTGCGAAGACTTGGCTCACGGCCGCTGGCGCTGGCGGGATGTGGTTGCCGGTTGGAGGGAGAGGCCGACGCAGCGACGCCGGGGGCGGGAGGGGAACTGTCGAAGAGTCGAAGAACAAGCCTGAAGCCCTCCCTCCTGTAGTCCCGTCGAACAGTCGAAGAAGAAAGTTCTTGCGAAATGCGAATCGCCTGCTAAACGCAGCGTTTCCATTCCATTTTTTTTTCCCGAGCGTGCCCTGCCGGCCTGCCCTACATCAGTTCCGAATTTTTTTTTAATATATATATATAATATATAATATATGGGGCCCCTGGGCCTATAGTGCCCGAGACCAACGCCTCTTGGGCCTGTAGTCAAGTCCGGGCCTGATGTAGGGTATCGGTATAGATACCATATTACTTCTAATGGGGAATTATGAATTAATCAATATTAAAATCAGTCTCTTTTCTCCTTATACTCCTACAGTCAAGCACGGAAGGAGGGGTGGGCTGAACTTTGTTACAACCCACCGCAATTTTAACCCAAAATATATATAATATAGCTGAAGTATAGATAACACAAGGTAGGAAATGTATTAGTGGTATTGGCCTTGGACTGTAAATCTCAAGCACTGCGTTCGAATCCCTCCCATAACAACCCAATGCCAATCCCCTTTTAATCCCTCCCATAACAACCCAATGCCAATCCCCTTTTCTTCATTTTTATCAATTTGTGGATCTACTTCTATATATTTTATGACCGTATATATCTCCCTCTCTGTTCCTTTAACCTTTTACAAACTTTAATCTTCTTCCTCTCTAAACCTTATATTTATCTTCTTTCTTAATCTTTGTCTTTTTCAATCTCATAATCCCTACTAGAAATTATATATATATATATATATATATATATATATATATATATATATATATATATATATATATATATATATAACATAGTGATGGTCGATTTTGAATTGATCGATTAAAAAGAGATAAAGTGTTCAATAATCAATATCATATATAGATATTTTAAAATGACCATACCCATTACAAGTGCCACAATGGCAGCTCAAAATCGATCAAAATATGAGGTTCAAAAAAGAAATCAAAATTCCTATACGTAATCAACTCACCACGCCCTCTGTGATCACTCCTTTTTTTAAATGGATGAAACGAAAACTACTTCATTTTTAAGCAAACATGAATTGGGAAAAAAAAATAAAAATGTCACCCACCGTTCAATTGGTATGTCCAACTACAACTAATTAATATTCCAGACTGTCTAGCTAGGGAGATGAAAAAAGTTGTTGCCCCTTATAATTGATAGTGTCTTTGTGACAAGTGACGTACTTAGGTAGGTTGGCTTGGTCCTAGTCGATCTCAATCCATCCATAAAAATCAGAATCTCTCCTTAAAAGATAACATTCCGATGTATATATATATGGACCAATATATGAAATATTGTGGGGGCATGTATATTGTCCATTCCAGCATATCATAGTATCATACGCCATAAACTGTACCTATAAGTTTAAGAGCTCGTTTGGTATAAGCATATGCAGGTAAAATGAAATTGAAATTAAACAAATTTTGTATCAGAAAATATATCTAAATGAGAAAATATTTTTATTTTTTGTATGAAAAATAAGATACGAGGGATAATGATTAGAAGAGTATAGGGGGTATGGTTACCCCCTGTTCAAATGAGTGATTGAAAGGGAAGGAAACAAAACCAATTTTGTATAATAAGTTGGGAGAAGAGAGTAATGATTTAATTTTTTAACAATGTCTTAGGCCTTGTTTGGTTACAGTGTTCTAAAAATCGCGCCCAGGCGCCGCCTAGGCGCTAGGCGGGACGGGACCTAGGAATTTTTAAGCCTAGGCGGACCTCTAGGCGGAAATTCGTCCAAGAACCGCCTAGTCCCGCCTAGGCGCCGCCTAGACAATGCCTAGTCCCGCCTAGGCGCCGCCTTGGCCCACCTGGTCCCGCCTAGGCGCCGCCTGGGCCCGCCTAGTCCAATAATTATTCAATTTGAGCTTCTAAGCATATGATTAGTTGACTTATGGTTTTTTTATCCCTCATGTCAGGATGCATTTGCTTTTCAGTCGAACTTATAGTTTTGGACTTTAGGAGGTTTAAAGTTGTTAGTCAGACTTGTACTTTTGCGTTTATTTAATTTCGTGTTAGTTAACTGCTACAAATTTGGGTTTATGAGTGATATTTTGGATTATTATTACATTATATGAATTATTGACAAGTGTTATTCGTCAAAATATAAGGAAATAATCAAGTTTGTTCTAAGTCCGCCTAGGCGCCACCTAGGCACCCGCCTAGCTGCCTAGCGGCCGCCTAGCGCCTTTTAGAACATTGTTTGGTTAACAATTCAAAAACCTAAGAAGTATATATATATATAATTCCTTCAATTTGAAGAAAGTTCACTTACCTAGTATCCATAGGTAACTTCAACTTTCCATCTTTTTAATTAGAAATGGAAGTTAAATTTCTTCAATTTCACTTACCTACTACCCCTAGTAAGTTTAACTTCCACCTTTTTAATTTAGAAATTCTCAATTCCTCAATTTAATCATCTATGATAAAAAAATCAATCAAACATATTTTCACAATTCTCATATGAATTGAACTTTATAAAAATTCATTTCCCATGAAATAAGTTCCGGAGAATTTCAATTTCCACATCAAACCAAACAAGCCCTTAAACTATAAATGAACTACATTCATTTCTTTTTCCTTTTTATTTTCAAAATTTAAACCAAATAAAGTTCATTGCCAAACGAGGGTTAATTATATTAGGCTCTTGGAGTATATAAGTTGAATAAGGTTCTAGCCCAAAATTCAGTTGATATTATGTTAGATAGAATATAGGTATAGGCCTAATTCCAGTAATAGCGAATGCAACCCTAACGGGTATTATTATCTCTGACATGGTATCAGAGCTTTCTTTAGGGTTTTCTAAATTTTTTCCTTATCCTACCATCGATCCTCTCATCCTTTATAACCTTCTTCCTCCCTCTCTGTCGCCAGCCATCCTCTCCATGTCGTCGACCCTCACTCCTAGGTAGAGTAACTCACCCACCTACATAACATGGGTGGATTTCATTATATTTTCGATGTGAGACACAATTTACCCAGTCAAAAGTTCACAACTTGTATAATTTATGATGATAGAATTGCGATCTAGTTGGAGAATATAGTTATCAATCGACAATCGGTATGATTGTGATAGCATTTGATCATTGACGACAAGTTACGCTAGTTGCGTAGCGAGAATCCGAGGCTGCAGATTAGCATCAAAGATATAAGATCGATAAAAATTGAAAGGAAGGTCGATCCGTGATGTTGGCTATTGTTTAGAGACGTCGACGAAGAGATGTGTGGCAGTGGACACATAGCTAAAGGAAGGAAGGCGTGGAAAGAAAGAACCATATGCTCGTTTATCTTTAGGCCTTATAACTTTTATTCTCATCCAATCATACAAACAGTATCTTAAGGAGATAAAAGTGCAAACAAACATATAGATGCATTTTGGTCATGCTTTGCCCTTTTTTTCGTACCACTTCATCACTTCCTAATATAAATGGAAAGCTGTTATGCAGATCCTATTAATGCTTCACTCGGTACATCACTCGGTGAATCACTAAATTGTTTAGGGTTACTATACATACAATCAATTTTTTTTTACCAAATGTACAATCATTTTACCGACTTTAGATATCGGAAAACTTCTGTCAACACTGACTTTATGTACGTGTTAGCAAAATAGACATTTTACCAACACGAAAAGTTAGTTTCGACAAGTTTTTTTTTCAAGCAAAAAATATTTGCTGCCACCGAAAGCCGGGAGTTATTTGGGGTATAATTTCAATTTGAGAAAATAAATAAATTGTATTTGTGTTTTGTACACTTATATTTACATGTTTATAATTTTTTTATTATGAAAAAAAAATGTTTTTAACATATATACAATTACAAGATGGCTTATATTAGTTTATAATTTTTATATTTTTATAAAACGTGATTTTTGATATAAACATATAAATATAAGTATATAAAACACAAATATAATTTTTTTTAAATTTAAAATAAAAATTATACCCAAATAATTGAAGGGAAAATGACTAAAAATAATACTATGAACTATCTGTCATGAACTACTATTAATTCGAACTTTAAAAACTACTGAAAATAATATGAACTATTTCACATTGAATCAATTTTGATATGAAGAAAACAATTCCGATCAATTTATCAGCCAAACTTTCGATATGTAAGAATTTTAGGCCTTAAAGCCTTAAAATTGGATTTTTTTTTTTAGTCACCCACACGAACCCTCCAAGACCGATCAAGGGTTCGTTTGGTTATGCATGTAGCTTTTCAGAGATTTTGGGTTTAATATTTTATAGTTTTAAATAAGTTAAATATAAGCTTTTAATTTAATTAGCTTTTGAAATTGGATTTTCAACAGTTACTCACCCCAATTTTTTAAGAATTCTATTTATTTTCTCCTATCTTATCAGCTAGTTTGTATCAACTATTCTATCAGTTGGGTTACCAAACACTTTACTAGCTTATGAAAATTCGAATTTAACATATATTTAACACACTTAATCCATTATCTTCAACTACCCCACCAGCTCTGTGTTACCAAACTGACCCCAAGACCTAACCACTGCCTCAACATGAAGAGCAAATAATACTTTCCCTAAACTCTTTCCATCTACTTAATTTCTCAACCTCTTCTTCCAGTTTCTTGTTTCTCTTCGGTGAAAGATCAAATTCAATCTAGCTAACTAGATCTTCACTATCTTAGAACAATTAAAATCTCTGGTACAGTTTCGACAGTTTTTTTTTATATAAGGCAAAAATTTGGGAGTGAACAACTTTGGTCTAACCACTGCCCAATAACGTCTTGATGATGATTCAATCATGAATTTGAGAGGGATTCATGATGAATGTGAATGAAGAAGAACGGGGAGGGAGGGAGAGAGAGAGAGAGAGAGAGAGAGAGAGAGAGAGAGAGAGAGAGAGAGGAATCTTGTACACATTCAATTCCAATCAGAAAAATCTGTTTACAACATATAGTGTAATGGCCTTTTGTACTACTCTACAATCATCCACGTGGCTCACTTAACACCTCTAATCTCTAACAACCCCTAACCAACCGGCCAACTGACTTAATTTATAAACTCTCCAACACTCCTCCATCTTAGAGTTACGTAAATTGATTAATAACTCCAAGCTTGTTAATAACTTCGTGTGCTACATGCACTTGATTCACCACCTTGGTGAAGATATCAACTGGTTGGTCTTTGGCGTAGATGTACTTTGTATCAATTTCATGATTCATCACCATGTTCCTAACCAAATGACAATCGACCTCTATATGTTTGGTCCTTTCGTGGAACATGGGGTTCCTTGATATGTGCAATGTTGCTTGATTGTCACAAAACATATCCACAACATGAGTTTGATCAACTTTCAAGTCTTTGAGAACCCTGAACAACTAGATCAACTCACAACAAGTCATTGCCATTAGTTTGTACTCGGCCTATGCGGTAGACATTGACACGAATGACTACTTCTTTGTCCTCCATGAGATCAATGACTCAACTAACATGAAGGAATACCATGTGAGAGACTTCCTTGTTATGGGGCATGCTTGCCAATTTGCATCACAGAATCCTCTTAACTCCATATCATATTTGCTTGAAAGGAGAATTCCTTGTCCTGGAGCTTTCTTAACATACCTTAGGAGATGTTTTACTACTTGCCAGTGTATCACACAGGGCCTTTGCATGAACTGAATTAAGATATGAAACGAGTATGTAATATATGGATGGGTAACAGTTAGATATATATAGATCAATTTACTTACTATCTTCCTATATAGCTTTGGTTTATCAAACACCATTCCCTCACTATTCAATTTGCAGTGCACATCCAATGGAGTAGCTAATGGATTTGCATTCTCCATTCCAACATCTTCAAGCAACTCCATAGCCATATTTCCTCTTATTCAACCATATGCCTTCTTGAGTTTGATCTATTTCAATTCCCAGAAAATACCTGGTGTGACTCAAGTACTTGACCTGAAAGTGCTTGTGTAGGTGAGCTTTTACCTTTTCAATTTCTTCCTTACGGTTCCCTATGATGATCATATAATCAACATATACTAGGAGAGTTGTAAATATCCCACTAGTTTGCTTAGTGAGCAAAGCTTGACCAGCTTTTAGATTGCACAAAATCCTCCAGTTTTATCACTTGAGAAAACTTATTGAACCATTGCCTTTGTGCTTGCTTCAACCCATATAAAGACTTATTAACATCCCTCTAGGTGTCTCAGAAGACAAAGAACTTTCAAACTCTACAAACTTTGTGTGATCAACATCAAGAGTGTTAGGTGGATCAAGTAGAGAAGCTGGGTAGGGAATAGGGTCCACCTCTGTAGGGGCACATGATGGTTGTGTGGCTTGCTCAATTGGAGTGTCGTAAAAATGACAACAATGATCAATCAACTCTGAGATAGATGGAGATGGGTTCTGTGATACACTTTTTGTGTGTAGTTGAGAGCAATGGAAGATGTGCTAAAAAAACACAACATCTTTGCTGATTTGGCATTTCCCAAACTTTCACATTGTACACTTTGTAACCCTTTTGAGCATAAGGATAACCCAATAAGATGCAAGGATGTGATATAGGATAAAAATTTTGGTGTCTGGTTCAGTGGCAGTAGAAATGTAACATAGACAACCAAAGGTTCTTAGATGAGAGTAATCTAGAGAGGTGTCATACAGAACCTCATGAGGAGATTTATTTTTTAGAAGAGGATTAGGAAGTTTGTTAATGATGTAGGTAGTAGTGAGGATGCAATCACCCCAAAAGTAAGAAGGTACAACAGATTGGATCATTAAAGATCAATCAATGTCAATGATGTACCTATGTTTTCTCTCATCCCGAGAATTTTTCTGTAGGGTGGCTTTGCAAGAACTCTGATGGATAATGCCTTTGTCATGAATAAAGGAGTCAATAGAAGCATTGAAGAACTTGGATCCCATATCACTTCTAACAATTTTGACAGTTGCCTGAAATTGAGTTTCAACAAGTTTGATGAAGTTCTAAAGAAGAGAAGAAACTTCAGTTTTGTGTTTCATAAGGAAAGTACATACACCTCTACTTTTGTCATCAACAATGGTTAAGAAATAACGAAAACCATGAAGAGTTTGTTGCTTATAGGGACCCCAAACATCACAATGTAACACTTGAAATACGCAATCAGCATGAGAAGTACTGTAACTAAAAGAATTTCTGGTTTGCTTTGCCATGGGGCATACAGAGCATAGATTATCACAAGCAACATTAATGTCATTCTGTAAAGGAGAAATCTATTTGAGCTTAACAAAAAGGGCATGTCTAAGCTTAAGGTGCCACAAAGCAATGGTGCTTGTAATGCAATTATTGTGTTTAGGTAAGAAAATAGGCAAAGGATTGAAATCTATATGAGGTATAACAGCTACACTATATGTGAATATATATTGTTGAGGGTGGTCAGATGTCAAGATCCATGTAGTAAAGCCCACTATTTGATTACCAAATGAAATTATCTTAATCTTTGCTCGATCCTGGACAAGGCAAGAATCAAGTTGCAAAATGACATTGCAATTTAGATCAATGCATATTTTGCTGAAAGATAGAAGATTATATTTGAATTAGGAATGCACATAACATTATGTAAGGTAAGGTTGGCTATCTTTAAAGTTCCCTTGTGGGATATTGGTGACATCTAGGAGTGATGTGTCGTTGATCCTAGTCCCAAATGCAATTAATAACCATAACTCAAGCTAACCAATATATTAGTATAACGGACAAGTAGGGGTCGAACCTATATGGAGGACTAGATTTGTGTATCCAATGATGATTTCAAGCAAACAATAATAAAAGTAAGATGAAGAAAGCAAACAAATAAATAAAAGTAGTAATGATTGCAAAGTGTTACCAATATGAGGAAAACGCTTCACCTGCAATTCTTGACAATGGTTGGGGTTCATGCAATTCAATTGATATCAATAGTTATTCCAACTTTGGTTTAAATAGATTGATATCCCTCACATGCTTACCAATCCCTTACACCATATGCGATCCTAAAGGACTCTTAAAACACACAACAGCATAAAATCCCAAAGTGCTTGGCCAATTGGTAACATCAAATCTCAATACAATTAGAATGTAAAAAAGAGTGCAAATCTCTTAACCCTAATCTCATAGAAATTAACATTCAACCAATAGTCACTATTCTACATAGACAATTGATGCTTTCACGTGATCAATTATCTATTGCTTGCTACCATGGATTAACTATTCTCAAGAAATCATTAATCACTAGCAAAGATGCAAATTTTCTCAAGGTGGTCAATCAAGAGAGAACATGTGCAAATAAGAATTATAAGAACAAAGATAATAAAATTACTAATGAATAACAATATGAAATCAAATCCTCACAATTCAACCAACCATGTCTTCGAATCACATGCGAAACTATGAGTTTAGCAACTCATAATCTACCAAAACAATCAATGGAAAGTTATTGTATATTTTCTTCCTAATTCGTCCTCCTCCTCTCAAACGATTGAGAATAAGAGTAATATAGCCTAAAAGTGTCGGCTAAAACCCCTAAAATGTAAAATAATAATAAACTAATTAAAATATAATCGGACGAAATCGGATTTGCTGAATCGGACGAAATCGGATTAACTCTGGCTCCGCGATTCTTCTTTGTCTTCGACATTCTTCTCCTTAGCTCCCTTGATGATCTTTCCTTTTCCTTTTTATGCTCAAAACCAACCTCTTCTACACATCTTAATTCTCCCTTCAAGCTCGGATTGTAAAACTACAAAATAAATGAAAAATAGTGTAGATTCCAAACTCGAATGCCCAAATGGATAACAACGGGAATTAACTATAAAACATGCAAGAAACCTACCTAAATGCACCTATAATATGCATTATCAGATATAGGTGAAGTGCTACCATCAGGCAAATGAATGAAGGTGTTAACAAGAGGTTGTAAATTGGTGAAAAGGGATATATCATAAGCCATATGATCGGTGGCACCACTGTCCATGATCCCAAGCTTTGAAACAATAGAGGCATGAAGATAAAGTTTGCCTGCTAGATGAGATTCATAACTAGCTGAATTTGAGTTTCTAAGAACGGATATGAATTTTTTCACCAATTGTTGATGGTCTGTAGAGAGTTAAGCCATTTTCATGGAGCCTAGATCTTGAAATGCACTCAATAAGCCTTGTGAGGAGGTGGATACAGAGCCAGTAGCATTTTCTTTGTAAGAACTCTTGCCATCTCTAGATCTCTTGAACTCCTTCTTCTTTAAATCTTGACATTTGCTCAGTTGTGGCTTTTCTTTGCTCTTGGAGTGCCATTCAGGGAATCCAGTCAACTCCCATCACTTCTCCATCTTGTGGTTACCATTGTAGTGTCCACACTTATCACGACGAGCTTTTGTATGTCCAGAGTTAGCCATGAGAGCAATACCATATGAAGAGTAGGCTTACTTGATCTTCTGCTCAGATCAACTTGAAGCAAAAGAGAATGTGCAGTGCTCACATTTGGTAATGGCATAGTACTTAGAATCTGACGTCGACCATTATCATAACCAACACATTTACACACAATTGGACTTGCAATCGAAGCCAGTTGCTGCCACTAGCTCTTTAGCTAAGTAAAGTATTCAGTTAGATGGGCAGTTCCTTGCTCACAATCAAAGATTTGTTTCTTGATATGATATATCAAAGGACCATTTTTCTATCCATAGCTATCTTCGAGATCTTTCCACATCTCCATTTTTATCTCATACTCATCAATGGAGTTATAAATCTCCTTTGAAATGGTATTCAAGATCTAAGAGCAGACAATATCGTTGCAAAGATTCCACTGTAAGAGATTCTCATCGGTTTTCACAATTGAGCATCAAGAATCCATACCTTGTTCTTGACCGAGGGATATTTCAACATTGATCTCCTCCATCTTCGATAGTTGTCACCAACCAGCTGAATTGTGGAGAGAAAAAGGTCGAAGTTGTCCCAAGGATGGATGAACAATGGACTCTGAAGATGAGTCACTATAATTCCATCACTTCATCGTTTTTTCTCTAGATCGTTCACCATTTGGTGTCGCCATGAAAGGACTGATTGGAGAACTTTAGAAAATGAGGAATCAAAGGGCGAGAGATGGACACTCTCACAGATCCAGCAACATTTGCTCAGATACCATGATGATGATTCAATCATGAATTTGAGAAGAATTCATGATGGATCTGCTGATTGTGAATGAAGAAGAACAAAAAAAAAGCGCGCGCGCGCGAGAGAGAGAGAGAGAGAGAGAGAGAGAGTTGAATCTTGTTCATATTCAATTCCAATAAGAAAAATCAATTTACAACATAGAGTTAATGACCTTTTATACTACTCTACAATTATCCGTGTGGCTCACTTAACACCTCTAATCTCTAACAATCCCAAACTAACCAGCTAATCGACTTTATAAACTCTCCACACTACTAGAATTTTGTTCATACACATCAGACTTTTGACATCGGTCAGAAAAACGCATGATTTTAAAAATAACTATAACATCTGTTTGAAAATTTTCGATTTTACTAAACTAGATACATCGGTCTTATTTTGTACACAATGTTAAAATGTCATTTAAAAAAAAATTGAAAACACACCTATAATATTTAGATGAATTTGAGGCGGTAAAATAGCTAGTTCCAAACACTTAGCCAAAAAAAAATCCTAATTTCCTATACCTACCCTTTATTCTCCCTCTCTCTAGTCGATCTCACCGGATCTCTCAAGAGTCAAGACGACACTCAACTCCTCTCTTGCAGTCATCCCCGCCACCGCCACCACCACCACCACTGTTGCCATCGTCATCACCATCACCGCCACCATAGCCGCTGCCACCAGATCTGAGATCTCCTTTTCTCCCTCCAGATCTGAGATCTCCTCTACTTCTCCTTCTCTCCTTCCAGATCTGAGATCTCCTCTTTCTCTCGATGTTCCCCGAAACCCCAAACCTTACCACTCTTTCTGACTGGATCTGAGATCTCTTAAGACCCATTCTTCCACTCAAATCCTCTCCCTCTAGATCTGAGATCTCCTCTTCCTTCGATGTTCTCCCAAAACCCCAAACATTATCACTCTATCTTTGTTCTAGGAATCTCCATCTCTAGATCGAAGATGGGGAAGAGCTGCTCTCCATGCATCTTATCTCTCGTCTTCGTCCTCTTTTTCTGTCCGTCCCATTCCTTCTACCTCCTCGGCGTAACTCCTTGCGATTTCGATAGGGTTCGTTTTTCGTACTTCTCTCTTTTAATTCATTCATCTTTTTTCTTTCTTTTTTTAATTGTAATTGAATGTTCTGCTATTGATTTGCTAATTTCTTCATTCCTCGTTTTTCTTACTTCTTGCCCTTTCGCACTTTGCGGAGCAAAATCTTGGTGCTCAGATCATAGAAATAGATACATCTAACTCAGAGCTACATGACAAGGTAAATCTTTGCTTCAATGTTAAAGTTTCAAGTCTCAAATTTCTGCAATATGTTTTTCATTCTTGTTGAGCAGAACAATCAACTTGTTATCTTGATTTTGTTTCACTGTTCCATGTAATTTTTGACACGTTGCCTCATTCCTGGTAATATCATACAAATGTTGTTGTATATGGTGCCCGTTTAGAAATTAAGGATCATGAGACATCACCGAAGAAGGTACTTTCTGCAGATGTATGAACTTTTCTACTTGGATGAAATGTAAAAAGAATAATTTGTATGAGTTTATTTTGATTTGAAAACAATGCTAAAAAAAAAAGAATCAGAGATAATTTTGCTAATGCCTAGAAAATTTGATGAATGTCACTAAATGAGAAACAAAGAGAAATATAAAAACTGATTGGCTATGATTGCAGGGGACATTGAAGCTTGATTCTTCACCACAAGCTGGTGTTGCTGATATAAGTTCCATAGACAAATTTGATTTTCGATCCCAACGGCAAAGCACTGGTGGCTGGAGGACTACAAAATCAAAGGTTTGAATTTGATTGAGTGATGCCTAATTTCTCTAGTGGGTCTAATCGATTTGTACAATGTAAGCTTCTTTCCTCTTTCCCTTCTCTCTTGTTGTATTTACTGCTACTTTGTAAATTTTTTGCTTTACTGCTCGATTCAGATATGTTTGTGAATTTTTACCTCTTAGAATCTAATTCTTAGTTTTCTGATTCTTGGTTTTGTTTGTGAATGTTTTACCTTTTAAATACGAGGTTTTGTTTTCTTTCAAACAATTAGAAATTGGACAATCACAGTAAGTCATACTCATATGTAAAATTGAAGAGAAGAGATTGGAGAGAAGACATTGGACAATCAAGGTATTTCATATGTGAAATTGGACAATAACTGTTTTGGACAAGGTGCTTTAAATCAGATGGTGTTTTGCTGTCATATCTGCATTGGTGTCTTTCCTGTCATATGTGAATAACCATGTATACTGTTGGGGTCTTTAATTCAGCCCTTTGCTGAATTTTCGAGATGGAAAAAAAATTGCCTCATGGTGGAGGCAAATTAAGGAGTTTTATTTTTGATTGGTAAGAAGATGAAGCTGATCTTCTAGATGGAATGAAATTAAGGAGTTTTAATTTATGATTGGTAAAAAAATGAGGATCAAGTTTACTTGTCAGTTGCCATCTGTGTTATGTGATATTGGGAGTTTTAATTTATGATTGGTAAAAAGATGAGGATGTAGGTCTCCTCGGTCCAAGAGTTCAAGAAAGAGTCTAAGATGATATGGCATATTGCAGGGCCAACCATCTTCACTGCACTCTGTCAGTTCACTGGGTGCCCTCACTCAGACCTTTGTCGGCCTTGTCGTGAGCTTTAGTTGGCCGCTGTCTCCATCGAGAACTCTTTCATAGTCGGCCTTGCTTTCGGCGTCATGGTAATTACCCTCTTCAAATCAATTTTGTAGTAGTGGCTAATTAAATTAGCTAGCTTATAACATAAAATGTATGTATTGTGTAGTTGGGAATGGGAAGTGCGTTGGAAACATTGTGCGGACAGGCATTCAAAGCAAGCAAGATTCGAATGTTGGGTGTGTATATGGAGAGGTCATATATATGTCATCTTGGTGACTATTGCCATATGTCTAACTCCCATCTACAATTGGTCTCCTTCGATACTTGAGCTGATTGAGGAAACCATTGAAATCTCTGAGGCTGCTGGTATGAAAACCCTTCTTAAATCATTTAGAGTTAGATTGTTGTTGTTAGACTGTAATTAAATAGTGAACTTGAATGGCAGAGAAATTCGCGTTGTGCATGCTTCCTCAGCTGTAGCTTATGCTTTGAACCTCCCAATCCAGAAGTTCTTGCAGGCCTAGAGGAAGGTCTAGGTGATGGCGTGGATCTCTGCTGTCATGTTATGGTATCTCTCTCTCTCTCTCTCTCTCTCTCTCTCTCTCTCTCTCTCTCTCTCTCTTCTTAGCCACTAACCACTCTTCTTTTATATTATGTCTTTTGTCCAATATTATGATCCAATCTCATGGATTGTTTGCAGCTTGGAGTTTTAGTACCACTTGATTCTCATTGTCATCATTTGCCATCTAAAGAATCCTTTGATTCTTCTTCATGCCATCTCTATATGGTAAGATCCTCCGAAATCCCGCCTGGTTGCATTTTTTTTTTATGTCGCGCTACATTGTTGTCAATGCAGATGATTCTTGTGCAGCATGAACAGATAAACCAGCTTGTGCAACATCTTCTAGTGTGGTAGTCCGCCCATCTCCTCCTATTCCTGGGTCTCGAGGTAATTGCTCTTCCCGTTCTGTTTGGTCTCTCCCTCCTTTTCTTGGTGCATCGGAATATCATGTGTCTCTTGTACGGAGCTTAGTTTTGTAATTTGAATGAGAGCTAAATGTGTGCTTCTTCGCTGGATTCCTCTGAAGTTTTGGGTTCCTTGAGGTGTTGGTTGTGGCTGCCCGGTTCGGGTTGGGTCGGACATGGTGCTGGTGATACACTGATACGTTTGTACTGCCGGCGGTTATGTAAAGGTGTTGCGAGTTGCTGTTTCTTGGGTGGTGTCTCCCTCTCGCTCACACTTCCTTGACCCTTGCATATTTAGGAAATGGGTTGAACTCGCTGTAGAGTTTCGGTTGTGCTGGTGGAAAGTGGGAGCTGTCTTTGTTCCGGGCTGCTGCTGGTGTAACATGGCTGATGTTGGGGATTTGTTTGTGATAGCAGCTATGGCGGTGGGGATTGTGTTGGTAGAATTGTGTACTGCTGATGCATGATACGTTGATACACTTGTCCTTATGTGGATTCATCTCTAATATGTTTTGTAGTATGATGTAAAAGACTTTAAACATAGGATTCGAATATTGACGTATTTAATCTTATTATAATAAGCATTAGATTTGAATCTACTTTCGTTATTTCATCATGTACGACTATTTTGGATAATGCATCAGGGATTTGATCCAATTTTGATAATTTGAGAAATAACATATTAATGGATACAAACGGTAATCAGATGTCATTTAATAACATAAAAAACGATTTAAAAATGTATTGAAACACAACAAAGCAACTAATAAAATTGATGTCTTTAGGGAAATTATACATTGGTACACATAAAGAAATTGATGTTGTAATCTTTTTTGACATCATTTCTTTCAAATATATTGATTTAAATATATACATATAACATTGTCTTTATAAATATTGAATGTTGTATATTGTATTTCAAACGAAATAACAAGACAAAATACAAAGGGAAAATTAATAAACACGAAATGAATCGCATATAACTGATGTAAATAAGTTATTACAACATTGTTTTTGGAGAAACTATCGATGTTAATGTGAACTTTTGTATTGCTCTTCATACATTTAGGTAGCTAGAAATACACAATAATAAGGGTTTAACACTAGGTGAACCAATCAAAATGTAACTATATTCATGCATTTAAGTCGATATTACAAAGAGAAACGATGTTATAAATTATTATAGACATCGGTTATAAATCGATGTGGTAAAGTTTGGATTTTTAACACCACCCACTAACACGTCGAATTTTTTTTGATTAACATCGGTTTATACCCGATATCTATGAACAGAATTCTAGTAGTACCAACACGTCTTTATGGACAAAAATCCTCGAGTTCGGTAGAGCAACTTGCAAAAGTGAAGGATAAAGACAAGATTATATGAGCTAGCCTATCTACAATCGGATTACCTTCCCGAAGGATGCGGTTCCGACACTGAATATACATGTACTACGAGTCTACGATATACTTTGTTAATTCGGTTTGACGTACCCCCTTTATCTTATTGATTAATAATCTTACACCACCGATTTGGAAATAAATTAACTAGAGATAAGTTAAACATTTGAAGTCAAATACGGAGTATATGGACAATAAAAGGTAAGCATATGAGAATATGACATGAACTCGTTCCAAATTAATTTATTATGTCAAACTCCGCATCATTTCAGTTGATTAGTTAATTTAAAGCAAGTATAATTAATATTTTTTTGAAGTCAATGGCAATTAAGGATTGTTAGTTAATGTATTCGATGCCCTTAAGCCCAATAACATCAATGGTAATTCTTAAACTCCCGGAATTTTCGGCTAGCCAGTAGCCAGTATAAAAGATAGTCGAGTTAAGTTCGGATCCAAAAAAAAAAAAGATAGTCGAGTTAAGTTTATTTTGTTTTTTATTAACACAAAAACTTAAATTAGTGTATACAATTTGCCAACCAAAAAAAAAAAAAAAAGTGTATACAATTTTCATAATATCTTATATTTTGGTATTTATTTTCACTCTTATCAAGTGCAACCGATTTGAGTTAATTAAATGATTCGAGCATATATCTCAACTCTTTAATTATAACTTGCCTAAGGCAATGCTATGTGTTTATTTCCCTATGTCTTACTTTCATATATGTTGCATGTAATATGTTATGTGCTTGTATCATGTATGTGTGTATAATGAGTATACATATAACATATATATAATACGGAGTATATAATATATACACTTAGGTATACATGGATGCACAGTTGTAGTTAGACTCGAATGAGTCGTATTGAGTCGAGAAATCAACTTGATCCTCTAACGAGTCTAATGGACAATAGTGGAGTATAGTGTATAACATATAGTATATTATGTATGTATAATATGTATGATATATATATGTTAGAGAGGATATTTGAGTGTGGGCTTAGGCCATGTCCTGGATTGAGTTGGAACGCTGTGTTTTGAAGCCTTGCTTATCTTGAGACCCGGTTACCTAGCTATTTAAGCTCGCTTTTGGTTCCTGGATGCTCAGATTAGCCCTCTCTCGATCTCTCCTCCTTCTCCTCACATACGCTCTCAAAGGGTTTCTAGGGTTTGCGTTACTGACGGAAGGAAAGTCGTTGATTTACCTCGCCAAAAATAATTCCCAAACAAACAAACAAGTATAGTATGCAAGTAAGGGGTCGAACCCTAGAGAATCAAGTATTTCTAAATATTGTGTATTTATCAATATAAAAGAAACGATTTTTATGAATGAAAATAAAAGAAAATAATATTGACAAAAGCAAATAAATGATAGAAGAAAAGCGTTTCCACCTACAAGTTCTCGACTTTGGTTGGTTTTATTGATCATCGAATCCTTTTCAAGTTATTATCTTTTCCTACGAATTCCTCTCGTCTTGGTTTAAGTAGAGTAAAAGTCCTACGAGTCCAATTAATCCCTTACACCTCATTGCAACCTTAACACGGTCAAGATTTAACAAAGAGATAGCAAATAGTCCCAAGAACTTGAGCATATAAATAACACCAATTAAACACGGTAAATCAATGTTTAAGATATATGTCAACTCCCTACATAATCATGCTTCAAACACGGAATCCACAATCTTATGCGTGCTACTACGGAAATAATACAAATACGAAAGTATTAAATCCTAGCAAGAAATCAATATTATCAAGGTAGCTAATCAAGATAACATCAATAACATAATCAATATCACACAAAGAAGTTGAAAGAATTATAGAGGAAAAATAACTTATATTAGAAACTCACAAACCACCAACCAAGTCTCGAAAGTGTAGGCGAAAACTAGAAAATTAGTCACACATGGCTTACCTAAACTTTCTTCTCTTCTATGGTGATTTCTCTACTTGGAATTAATTAGAAAACTAACCCTAGAACATCCTATTTATAAGCCTAATGTCTTCCATAAATAAGGTAAAATATAGATAAACTAGATAAAAGCTTCCTAAACAAACTAGATAAAAGATAGAACTTTCTTAATTTAACTCAGCGTCGGATTCCGCTGGCAGCGAAAATTTCCGCTGGCAGCGAATGGACTCAATCAAGCTCCTGTTGGATTTTCGCTACCACACTCGCTACCACACTCGCTGGCAGCGAATGTCCATGCCTTAGAATATTTTCACGCTTCCTCGGATCCCTTGTCGGCGAAGGTTTCCGCTGTCGCGAGCTGCTCTTCCCGCTGCCGCGAGCCCATCTTTCCGCTGGAGCGAGTTGCCGAGTCTCCGTCGCCCTGGTGATTCTCGCTGGCAGCGACTTTTTCCGCGGCAGCGAGTGGCTCGCTGCAGCGAGTCCAGTCGCTGGCAGCGAATGCTGCCTGGTCGGCCGGTCTGACTCGACTCGTTGGCAGTTCACTGACAGAGAGACTCGCTGGCTCCTTGACATGCTCCTGCTGACTCCACTCGCTGTCAGCGAGATTCCATTCGCTGGCAGCGAGTCATGCTCAAGCCACCTTCTCGCGCATGTTGTTGCTGACTTGATTCGCTGAAGCGGAAAGCTATTCGCTGTCAGCAAAAATCCAACAGAACACCATCACGTAGATCTTCGAAAGAGCTTTCCAACGCATGCTCATATGCGTCGATCGGACATCGGAGGCCTCCGGAAAGTGCGTTACAAGTTCAGCTCGCCGGGCGGACAGCTTTCGCGACTCGCCCTCGTTTTCGCTCTTAGACCTCGATTTCGTTCTCCGTTGCTCCTTAGGTTGTTCCATTCTCTTTGGGACTTCTTCCTTAAGCTCTCCCAAGTCTCGCTTTAGCCTCTATTAGCTCCGTTCCTTGTGCTCTTTGCCTCGGATCTACGAATCTACATAAAACCATCGAAATAGCGTAGATTCCGAACTTTTTCCACAAAACGAGCACTAATATAATTAACACTGAAACATGATTATATAACAATGAAATGCAACTAAACTAACCTATAATGCCTATTGGAAACATGCCTTATCAGTTACCAAGCTCGAAGTTCTTCCCGGCGATTGTGAAGACGAAGTTGGTGGTTAGTCTCGATGATCTCTTGGTGGTGGCACAGCGAAGCTCCTGGCTTGGATTGCTGCTTCTCTCAAGTTTGGAGATCTAGGGTTTAGGAGAATCGAAGAGTTCTTCGATCTCTGGTTATCCCATACAGGGGGGATCTTTCTCTCTCGTTATCTCTGATACTCATACATGCTAGACCTAGGGTTTATCTTTGCATTGCTTGATTATACCCTCTATTGAACGATTACTTAGTGGATTCATCTTATTCTTGAGACCCTGAGGACGTACGTAGGCAATTTTTGCCGAACCTTGTAAAATCTTGGTGTTCATTCTTGCATGATTGATTGAGTATCTCATTCTATATCACTCGCTTCCGCTCAAATCGTTTTCGTTACCTCGAATCTCGGTTTTCAACAACTTTTTTAAAGATGGGTCAAATAGCAAGCTCAAAGTCGGAGAAACATACCCTAATTGGACTGGGTTTGATACCATGTTAAACTCTAGGAATCCTCGATAGGGTCGTACGAAACGGGACTCGTGTTGGGTTTATTTTATTTTTTATTATAAAATCGAGATCTACCAATCTAACACAAAAACTTAAGTCATTATGTAGGTGTTTTACCCTTCCTTATATTTTCGTGTTTATTTTTAGTCCAATCAATCTGGGATCCTAACTTGGCCACTCAAGTGCAGCCAATTTGGCCCGATTGACACTTGACATGAGTCAAGCATCTCAATCTTTGTATAGATTACTCAAAGACAGGTGAAGCATCTCATTCTTTTATATAGCTTGTCCAAAGACTAGTCTAGTATCTTTATCGCTTAATAGCTAGCTAATGCCAGATAAACGGACTTGAACCAGTCCGGCTCTGATACCATTTTAAACTTCGGAATCCTTGATCAAATCGTATGAAATGAAAGTCATATCGGGTTTATTTTATTTTTTTATTATAAGATCAGGGTTTACTATTCTAAAAAAAAAATTAAACCATTGTATAAAAATTCTATCATCCCTTATATTTTAATTAAGATTCATTTTCACTTCACAATCAAGTACGGGTCCAAACAATAATTGAAAGGGAGCACAGAAAATTCAGAAATTAAGGATCGATCGGTGACTAATACGTAGCATATACTCCGTAGTTTTCAATTAAGTTAAGAACAAAGGTCAACAAACGTAATTATTTATGGTTATTATCATAATTATATGATCTAGATAATTATGTAATGGCTTCTCATCATGGTAAGGACAACTTAAAATTCTCAAATAAGATTCTTAGCTCAAGAAGTATAAATTTGATACTATGAGTAATATTCTCCTCTTTAATTAGAGTCTTAAACACTACTACCTCCATCTCGTAAAACTTGTTGTTTTGCTTTTGACACGTTATTTTAATAACGGTAAGAACTAGGATAAAGCTATCGGAATAGAAAAAACTCTCTTTTGGCCCCCCTGTTCTTCCTCATTGTGTTTCTACTTTCTTCAGGTGGCTCTTGTCGATCTTGCAACGGCTGCACTAGACAGTTTGTTGTGAGATCGACTAAAACCAACAACAAAGCTCAAATGTATTCTAAGCCCAACCTATCAAACTCTAAATTACTTCAAATCTTCAGTATTACCCTAGCTGTCAACATTAAGCGCATTCAGATTTCCAAAAAAATCTTTCCTCTAAACTTTACTACGAATGATGCCCAGATTCAAGCGACGCATGCGTCCTTGGGTGAGGAGCTTCACAACCTTTACTACCAATGCATTAATCTTCAGTATGGATTAATTGCATGTTGCTGTTTCCAATCGGAAATGGCGCTTTGGCTATCCAAACTTATGCTGGAACTTTTAACCAAAACCAACAGATTTCCAAAACTTCTACTAAACAACCTTTACTACCAATGCATTACTCCTCTGAGCTCTGCCCCTCCCATGGATGCAAACCCACAGGCCTTGAGCCACATTGCTGACCCATATTCTGTTCCTGGTGTCAAAGACCTCCACAGCAAACTCTCTGAATTCAGTTTGGTTGGACGTTTTGTCCAATCACCTGTTCATCTCAAGCAAGTCACTGGAAAGATGAAGGTGGAATGGAAGAACCTTAAGGGCAGCTGGGGGATTGACTCAATAGGAAATGACTGGTTCATCCTCAGGTTTGCAAACAGAGAAGACATGGCTATGGTTTGGAGCAACAGACCATACCATGTGCAAGGATCACTGATGGCTATCTACCCGTGGACAGACACATTCAATCCTATGGAGGAAGATACCATTAATGTTGATGTTTGGGTAAGAATTCCTGGCCTTCCTCGTCAATTTTATACAGCTGAAGCCATAGCCTTTATCCTAGCCTTTGGTGGTGTTGGTAATTTGACTAGAATTGATCAAGTTTCCAATATCAGGAATAAACTCAGATTTGCTAGAGCCTGTGTAAATGTTTCCCTAATGTCTGAGCTTGCTACCTTTGTCCACATAAGGAAGAATGATAATGAATCTGTCAAACTTATGATGATTGCCCTCTTAATGCCCCTCGACCTAGGAAGTTCAACCTTGTCCTTGAAGAAAATCCAAATGTTGACCTCCTTGCTCTCCCTGCAGCCTTTACCCCCACTAGAAATGATCCTAGACTTTTCAACATGCCAAGCACCATCCCCCAGTATCCCCCTATGGAACCTGAGGCTCATGTAGCTCAGGTGATGCAACCAAGAGCTGGAGATTTTGGTCTCCTCCCTACCTCCAATCCCAGTAACTCCAACCCAAGTACACTACCTCTCAGCTTGCTAGCCCTTCATATCCAAATGATTTGATTAACCACCTCATAGCCCTCAACAATGCTCATGTGGCTAAAATGTCGGTTGAAGCTGCTACCACCCCTTTTGTGATTGCTCCTTCCATCCTCCAATCCATTATGAACACCTCTAGCCCATCAAACACCACTGCTCCCACATACATAACTGAGAATGCTTTTGAGGACCTGATCAAAGCTCAAATGAAGGGAAAAATGATAGATACTGGAGCTCAATCTGAAGAATCAAGGCTCTCCCTCAAATCTGATAGCACCATGGTGAAAAAGATGGGGGGCATCATCATCAAATCCCCTGAAGATGCTGAGATGTCCCAATCTACTGAACAGAGTAAGAGGAAGGATGAAGAAGAATGGAATGAAAACAATCCTCCAACTACCAAGTAGTCGAAGAAGAAGAAGGTTTAATGATGATGGCCAACTTGATCCAGGGTCTTTTGTTTGATATCCATAGTGATTACAATCACATGAATAATACTAGGCGGTTACATGCCTCCAACACCCTGATCATCCACTATGCTGCTACTGAACTTTTTGCTATGTCTTTGGATTATGATGTTTTTCAGTCTTTGGTCTGGACATGGTTTTGGTGGCTTCTCCCAGTTTACTATCCTGGCGGGAGTCACATTTTGTGCCTTTTTTGGCTAACCTACCATTCCCAGTATATCTCTATAATATACATTAACTATGTCAGCTTTAATTATGTTCACTATCTTGCTATCTCGCCGAGTTATTCTATTATTGCCTTGCCTCATACTAACCACAGGCTCTCACTGGAACATTCGAAGTCCAATGAAGGCAATCACTATAAGTATTCTCCTAAAAACTCACAACAAATCTCGACTGCTCTCCCCACTAAACCTTCTGCTGGTTTTCTAGTGGTGGACAGTCATACCAAAACTTCTCAACAACAATTCACAAACAACCTTCATATCAAAAATTCCTTAAGAGATACAGATTCAAATCAATACAGAAGCAGCTATAAGCACAATCCAGAAGCTCACAATACAAATTTTGGAGTGCAAGTAGTCACTACTTGGAATAGGCTTACATTTACAGGTAACCATAACTGCTCATACTTTCTACAAAAACATATCAATGCTCAGCCACGTCAAAATAAGAATATCAAGTGTAAAGTTCAATTTAATCCTGTTACTCAGTTAGTTGACTGCACTTGCCAGAATTGGAAGTCCAGGCTCAATCAAAAGCTATGTAGCATAGCTACTAATCCCCCTTATGATTAGAATTAGCTACTGGAATATAAGAGGCTCGAAAAGACCACTTCTGTGGCAGGAAATTAAACTTATCACAAGCAACAGAAAGCTTGACATCCTAGCTCTTACTGAGACGAAAACTGGGGAACCACCAACTGATCACCAGGTGCTTACCTCGGGTTATAACAAAGCTCTCTGCATTCCTTCAACTAGCACCAAAGGTGGGATATGGATCCTTCTCAGAAACCATTTAACTCTTGATAAGTCCACTATCCTAGAAAAACATCTTAGATTTTGCATGATCAAAGTTAATATAGATCAATTGGAACTAGCTATATTCTTTGTGTATGCTCCTTCAGTAGAAAATGAAAAGGATGCCTTCTGGTCTGAGGTCACCTACTCTATACGAAAAACATAAACTTCCTTTCCTAATCATAGGAGACCTTAATGATCTAGAACATAGAACTGATAAGCTTGGTGGGAGCCCTCCCTTACCTTATAGATTTCGCAGACTTAGAAACTTAAAAGATGATCTCAATCTTTTCACAATCCCTTTCACTGGCTCACCTTTCACCTGGAGGAAAAGCCTCAAAAATATCCCAAGCAATACCTATGAGACTTGATAAAATGTTAGCAAGTCATGATCTGATCTCCCACTTCAAGACCCTCTCAACTGAGCACCTACCTTTCTATTCTTCTGATCACTGCCCAATTGCTATACAATTAGGTTGTCAGAATATTTGCAAAGGAACACCTTTCAGGTTCGAGATGGAATGGGTTGGCTACCCTGTGATGGAAACCATGGTGAACAAAGTATGGAAGAATAAGTTAACTGGTTCCTTTGCTTACTCATTCATGCAAAAACAGAAGCTCCTAAAGAATAACATCAAGGTCTGGTGTAAGCACAGTAGCTGTAACAATATCCAAAGACAATTAAAAACTGTTGAGGACAACATTCAGAAGCTTCAATCTCAACTCACATCCAACGAAATGGGGAAGCTCACAAGATTGGAAAATAAGAGAACAACTCTCTTGGACTTCAACCTTAAATTCTGGAGACAGAGGGCCAGAATTAAGCATATTAATCTAGGAGATAGGAATACCAAGTACTATCAGTCATTAGTAAAAGTTAGGAACTCAAGAAGCTACACAACTACATTCACAACTAAAGATGGAAGAGTTCTCACTGATGCCAATGAAATCAGTAATCAAATCACACTGGAAATGCATGAGCGTTTCAAACCACAAAATGGATCACCTATCTAAAGTGACCAGATTGCTCACATACAACCCCAGATCACGCCTAGTGACAATGCTACCCTTACCACCATCCCTTCTAACAAAGAGACAAAACGCCAGGGCCAGATGGATTCTCCCCAGAATTCTACTTAAGGTATTGGAAGATTATAGGATCTTCATTGTGTAAAGCGGTCAAAGCCTTTTTCCACTCGGGTAGTATGTTGGCACAAATCAACCAAACTTTTATCGCTCTCATCCCCAAGGTAGAAAATCCACAAAATATTAACCATTATAGACCAATTAGTCTTTGTAACACCATTCATAAAATTATTTCTAAAATCATAGTGAATAGACTAAAACCTCTTCTAGATAAACTAATCAATCCTTTCCAAAGTACTTTCGTTGAAGGCAGGTTAATTCAAGATAACACCCTTATAGCTCATGAAATTTTTCATAATTTTCACAAGCAAAAAGGAAAAAAAGGATGGATGGCTTTAAAATTAGATATGGAGAAGGCCTATGACAAAATTAACTGGGATTACATTAGAGCAGTCTTAACAAAGTTTGGATTTGACAGCCGCTGGATAACCTGGGTGATGACCTGCATCACATCTACAACCTTTTCAGTTCTAGTCAACAATCGTCCGGGAACTCAATTCAGACCAGGGCGCGGTATAAGACAGGGTGACCCCCTAGCCCCCTATATCTTTATACTCATTATGGAAAATTTTGCAAGACAACTAATAGAAGAAGCAAATTACGAAGATGCGTTAGTTGGAATCAAACTAACCAAAAATGGAATGCCAATCCCCTTTCTTACGTTTGCAGATGATACAATCATTTTTGTGAAAGCTTCTCACAAAAGTCTACACACCATTAAAAATATGCTTAATAATTTCTCTAATCAATCGGGATTAACTATAAACTACAACAAAAGCTCATTACAAGTCTCGAGTAATATAGGTTCAAACCTAACAAACTCCCTTGCTCATGATATGAACATTCCCATCTCCAAAACTATAGAAAAATATCTAGGAATCCCACTTGTCCGGGGTAGAATCAAAAATGAAATATTCAACGATGCAATTCAGAGTCTGAAAAAACAGCTATCTCGCTGGAAGGCTAACTCACTTAGTCAAGCTGGACGAACTTCTCTCATTCAAGCTAACCTTAGCGCTAAAACGAACTATCTAATGCAAAACTTTCTATTACCGAAAGGCATCTTATACCAAATTGACCGAATTCATAAGAATTTCTTCTGGAACAAACTAAATTCAGAAAGATACACACCTCTGATTAGCTGGGAAAAAATCTGTAAACCAAAACATCATGGTGGCCTTGGACTCCAGTTGGCTGAGGACATGAATATAAGCCTTCAGATGAAGCTTCTCTGGAAACTCAGCAATGAACCAACGAATATATGGGTAAAAGTTATTAAGGAAAAGTACTTACAAGAGGATGGTCTAATGGAAAAATCGAATCAAAACACCTCCTGGCAATTCGGTAGACTACTATAACTTAGGGAAAAATTCACACAAGGCCTGCACTGGATCGTGGGAAATGGTGAGCGTATTAATGTTTGGCGTGACCCATGGATACCAGATCAGAACCTCTCTGGCTGGCAACAACTACTTGATCCGGAGCTCAAAGTTGACCAACTTATAAATGCAAACAAGGAATGGGACATTCCTCTCCTCAGACAAGTCTTCCCTACGGATATAATCAACAAAATAACTAGAATAAAGATCCCTACCTGGCCATCGGCTGACAAACTTATTTGGAAATTTAACACGGATGGGGAATTCTCCACCAAATCTGTAAGAACTAGGATTACCACTAACAACAACTTTAAAAGTGAATATAATTGGATCTGGAAACTGCAACTCCCTCCTAGAATTAAAAACCTTCTTTGGAAAATTACAACCAATAACCTTGCCACGAAGGATAGACTGAACAAATACTATAATCGAGTACCATCTAACTGCAGCCTCTGTAACAACAACAATGAAGACAATAACCATTTTTTTTTTTATTGTCCCCTAACTAGGACAATCATTTCCACTTATGAGCAACTAGTAGGAAAAAATAAACCTCTTATCCCGAACCAGTGCAAGAATATAGATGATCTCCTCTGGGGAAACCGGGACAAGAAACAACTAGAAGAACTTTGCTTCATTTGGCAAAGGATCTGGGAGACTAGGAATGATCGGATTTTTAAAAATAAACAGCCTATGAAAAGTACTCAATTAGCACTTAGAGTTAAATTGGACATAGCTGATTGGCATTCGGCCAGAACCACCACAACTCCAAAACCTTGCTATAACACAAAGAGAAAACAAAATTCCAAATGGATGAAACCTCCAATAGATTTCTAGAAAGTTAATGTAGATTGATCCTTTATGCCCACGGGCGAAAGCAGGATTGGGGTGATTGTGAGAGATCACAATGGTGTTGTAGCTGATATACTGTAATCTGAGGTGGTAGTTGTATCTGCTATCCAAACAGAAGCTGTTGTGTTTTGTGCAGGTTTAAAACTAGCTTTAGATAGAGGGATGAAGCAAATCATAATAGAGGGGGACTGTCTAGAAGTAATCAAATCCATCAACGACAACTATCATCAGAGATGGGAGATCTTAAGGGAAGTGGAACAGATCAAGAATCTGAGCTCAAGCTTTGACAAAATTGAATTCAGACACTGCTACAGAGAAGTTAATCAAGCTGCATATTTTATTGCTAAGTCTAAAATCAGTTGTAATATAGGTAACCTCCCTATCTTTAGGGATCTTTGTAACATCATCTTCTTAGATGATCATGGTGAAACCTTACCGAGGTAAGGCACACCTATATTTTGTCTGCTGTAAATTTTTTTTTGATTTTTTCAAGTCAAGCACGTAGTTTTAGAACGGTAAAAAATTTATTAAATATTAAAAAATTAATATTTTATAGAGTTTTTAGCTACTTAATAAACGTGTCAAAAAACAAAACTACAAGTTTTGCGAGATGGATGGAGTATTTAATTACTCCTTTAACAAAAATAAGAATTCATGAGCAAATTTATGTGTTCCACTCCTTATCAAAGATTCTGTATAATGACATCGATAATATATATCTAACTCAACATGAGTAATAGAAACTACATCTTAATTACAATAAAATAATACCACTAGTATCCTTCAAATGATCCACCAATCCACCATTGCCAGCTATTAGATCATCCACATTGGGAGCATTAGGGTTTTTAAGACAAAAATAATAATTAAATAAAGGGCGGGGGTGAATAGTTTAAGAAATGATGTTGATAGTTTCTTAGAGAAAGACCAACAACTTCTCTAAAATAGAGAAAATGAGAGATTTTAGGGAAAAAAAGTCATTTTTTCTCCCCAACAGTTTTTCTCAGCTCATCTCTAAAATAGAGAAATTGATGGAGAGAGCGAAAAAATCTCTAAATTTAGAGGAACGGTTAGAATCTGTAAAATTTAATGCGTTCACCCCTTTCAATGCCTACTTATTTATTCATTGGTTGTTGCATATTGATTTAATGAAGTTATTGGAATTTTATTTATTAAATTATGAATTTATGCATCTATTATAGTGTATAATAAATGTATCAATTTGTATAATAGAGAATCTGTTGGAGTTGCATGTAGTGTAAATTTTTTAGAGATTTTGTTATTTTGTTCTCTATTTTAGAGATTTTTTAGAGAAACTGTTGGGGATGCTCTTACTTAGCAACTCAGCAACAAACTCAAGAAACCCAAAAAGAGGCGATGGTGGAGAGTAATAAAAGGAGAGAGAGGAAAAAAATAGTGGGATTATTCAATTAATTTAATTGTTAAATTAAATAGGTATAGTATTAAAATGGGTTATATGGATGTGGATTGAAAATAGAGTTGAGTTTTTTAAGGAGAGAGAAAATGATAAAGGATGGTTAAGAAATCTAAAAAACCTAAACCAATGCGAATGCTCTAAAGGAAGCTAGAACATTATATTTGCTTTTAGCTTTATTAATTGGTAGATGGTGAATATTTTAGGGTTTGCTATTGACACGGCCATTATTTTTCATCATATACATATATTCTTATTTAAAGTCAGTGATGATAAAGATTAAACTGTCACCGATATTCTGTATTAGTAATGCTATAACAAAGTTTCTTGAATTGATGTTTTGCAGGTGTCGGGGATTTTTTTTTTCTTTCAAAAGACCACACATTACCATTTTTATGGGTAAAAAGTTATTAAAAAATCTTATGTTTTCATATTCTCTTAATTATTAAAAAGGAGAGGGATAAGGTAGAAGTGACACATGCGAAAATTGATAGTTTTAACAGTTTATATAGATATAGATATAGATAGCTTCTTTTTTGGAACAAAAAAATCATTAAAAAAAGGTATTTTTTTAAAAATAATTTTTTTCATTTCTTCAATATTTTTTAAAATTTGTAAAACTGACAAAAAAAACTATTTTAAAAAAAATAATTCAAAAGTTTATTTAAATTACAGTTTTTAAAAAAAAATTTAATTTTTTTTTGTAAACTTGATACAAAATTGAAAAAAATCCTGAATTTTTTTTCACCAACCCCTTTACTGTCCATGGAAAAAATAACTTCGATATTTCCTCAATTTGGTAAAAAAAAAAATCATTTTTGAGTGTTAATTAATTTTATTTACAAAATAAATCATTTACTTTATAAAAATGTATGTGTAATGATTAGTGGATTGTTTTTTCGATTCGAAGTGAATTGAAGAACATAAAAAATTGTATAAAAATTAGTATATATATATATTCAACGTATATTTATTGATTTTTTTAAAACTGATTAAAAATGGATAAAACGAAATATTTTATTGAACAGATGAATTACATTTTATACAAAAGTATAAAATGTTAACTATGGTCGAGAAATATAAAAATGTAAAATAAAAAAAATTACTATAATACTATATTCATTTTTATCTACATGTAGACATCAATTTTGAGCATGTTTGACTATATTTAAAAAAACATCTTTGATTATAAATATGCAAAATATAATCCGAAAAATTGAATTATAATTATGAAATAATTTGAAATCATAAATAATACTAGATTCAATATTTTTTGGTTATATATAGTTCACACTATTTCATTTATAAATAATAGTATTACTTTAATATTAATATTTTAATAATAATATATGAATATTATAATAAACTTGAGAATGGAAATAATTGTTCGGGAGGGGTATATTTGTAAATTGAGTGAGTATGAAAAGATGTGTTTTGGGATACTATGGATCCTATTAATAACGTGGGAAAAATGAGAATGAGATGTTAGGATAGATGTGACGGAAAGAGAAAAACAAAATATTAGCATTCCTAATATCTTTAGTATCTATTGATAAACATGACCTAATAAGTTTGACACCTTCTAAAATCATGCTTAGAAAAAAATTATGTTAAGTGCCCTTTCACATCAACATTTAATCAAATTAGGCAGGACATACACACAACGACTCAAATCATGGTGTTGCTAAAGAGGTGTGTCCGTACAGTCAATGCTTTATGGTAGTGTAGTTGGTTTCCAATGTATATGGATTGGGAATATTACTGTAATTTGTGAGACTGTAATGGCGTGTCATCTTGTTGGAAATATTCTTTTATGCTTAAGCACATACTGTATAATTAAATTATCAGAATGCACTAGCTACCATATTTAGCAGTTGTACGTTATTAATGATATTTGAACTCCTTCCGTTATCTCTAATTTATAAAATGTGGGTGATTTAATCGGATACCCCTATAAATAGGCGGCATCTAAATTCCCACATAACCTAATACAGTAGTAATTAGCACTAATGTTATGAGTCAACTTCGAATCAATCCAACTGGAACCCAACAAAATTTTATTTTATATAATTTCAATTTTATAAATATTTTCCTAAATAAACCAAACTAGCTTTTTTAAATTATATTTATGAGATTTAAACATTACTAGTATTATTTAGAAAATAGTTATCAGAGTAATACATAAAATGCTTCTTCTTTTTTTTGACAACGAGGAAAGGAATTAGAGACTAAAGACCAAACACAGGTCATCCTAGTTCTAGAGCGTCCTTCCGGACGAGAACATGAAGCTCTGAATCTTGTAATAAATCTTCGTCGGCAGGGATACAGTAGGCCATATGAGCGATCCTATCAGCAACTGTATTGGATTCCCTGAAAATATGACGAATAGAAATCGAATTAAAAGAACTGACTAAATGAATAACATCAGTCACCAGCAAATCGATGACCCACGGGCATTGCCAGATACCCAAACTGGCGTTGATGACCATCAAGTTATCACCTTCGATGAGAAGGTTTTCCACCCCAAGTTGTTTAGCTCTTAACATTCCTTCGAGGAGGCCCAACGCTTCCGCAAAAACAATTGGGACACCCGGGCAAAGACCAGAACCGCAGCTAATTTGACCGGCGAGGTCGTTACGAATGATGAATCCGTAAGAATCGTTACCACGGTTATCGAAAGAACCGTCAAAGTTTAGTTTGCAAGAATTTGGTGGCGGAGATTCCCAGAGTATGGATTTGCGAAGCCGTTTAGGGATGACTTTTCTGTCATAGTTCGATTTTAGATTCATTGGATGATTGTTCAAAACTTCATCCGAATCAGTGTTAAACAGTCGGGCTTGTGACCATGTTTGTTTAGTTGTAAGCATGAAAACCTTTATTTGATGTAAATCAATGCGGACATTATTGCCAAACATAGAGTTGTTCCTATGAAAGGCGAAGGCCACATTTATCATGGCTTGAGGACCAATATTTGAGTGAATGTTGTTCAGAGCAACATCGTATCTATTAAACTCAAACAGACACAAATCAATAGTTGGCACAGAGACGTTAAGAGTGCATAGTAGTTTTTTAGTCGTGGGACAATCTATGAGGATATGATGGGTTGATTCGTAAAGGCAATCACAGAAAATAAAAGGCATCGGAACTGAGATATGAGATCCTTGTAAACGTTCTTTTGTGGGTAGACCATCCCATGAGATTTTCCAGAGGAAGTGTCTAACTTTTGGTAGGACGTCAAGTTTCCAAATCCAAGGACATTTGAAAGACACTAGTTTGCTGTCGTTGGGTATGAGTGAAGTAGCTGATTTGGTTGTAAACCAGCCAGTGGAGCTGGGACCCCAATACAAACGATTAGTAACCCGTGTGACAAGTAGATGGATGGTACTTAGGTTACTGATCACCGAGTTCGGTAGTAAATGTAAGAGGTCCTCTTGTAGGAGCTCCTTGTTCCAAGAACCATTTTGGAGAATAAACCGATCAACCTTCCAAAAGAGCTGATCCTCAGAAGGAGGAGTAAGCGAAAAGTCCAATAAACAAGAATCATAAGCCCATCTGTCATACCAGAAACGGACAGTGCGGCCGTCCCCCACGCACCAGTGTAAACCAGAAGCAAACAACGGACGCAGAGGCAACAACTTTGCCCACTGCCAAGAGGAGGAACCACGATGAGAATAAGAAAACATATCTGTTGTTTTAAGATATTTTCAAAGATGACTTTGACCCAGACATTATGCGGTTCAGCTAAGATTTTCCCCAGTAGTTTCATTTGAAGGGTTGTATTCATAGTTTCAGCCTTGTACAGACCAAGACCCCCATCCAATATGTCATAGCATATTTTGCCCCAGCTAATAAGGGGCGTAAAGACAACTTGTTTATTCCAAAAGAAAGACATGTATACCTTATCCAGCTCGATTAAAATTGATTTAGGTAGCATGAAGGATTGCATGATAAAAAGAGGTTGAGATGCCAAGTTAGGCTTAATAAGAACTTTCCTGCCTTCCGCAGATAGTGTGGACGCCTTCCATTTAGAAAGTTGTTTTTTAGACTTAAGAACCACTTCAGCAAAAGTGTCTTTGTTTACTTTCCCATTGATGACCGGGCAACCAAGATATTTTTCTATAGCAACCATGTGATCGATGCTCAGATAAGACTTAAGAGTTGCAATGGTTGAATTTTGAACATTAGAAGAAACCTGGAAACAAGATTTATGATAGTTTATTTTCTGACCTGAAATCTAGCAGTAACGAGCCAAGGTGGCGAAAATTTGCCTAGCCGCTGAATCTGAAGCTTGGGAGAAAATGATGATATCATCTGCGAAGGCCAAGAAAGGGATCTTGACGCCAGTTTTTTAGAAGGATAAGCCTAGGTCCTTATGAGAGATTGCGTTTTTTTGTAGTGTACGTGCTAGGATCTCAGCAGATATGATGAAGAGAAACGATGACAAAGGATCACCTTGGCGCAAACCTCTTGTAGGAAATAATTGATTAGTTGGCCCATCATTAACAAGTATGGAGAAAGATACAGTCGAAATACATTCTGTAATCCAACCAACAAAAGTCGGATGGAAATCGAAACGGTCGAGAATTCCGTACAGAAAGGACCACTCTACACGGTCGTATGCTTTCTCTAGATCAAGCTTGATGGCCAGTAAACCTGCCTTACCCTTCTTCTTTCTAAAAGAGTGGAAAGCTTCATGAGCAATCAGTATGTTATCCTGAATAGAACGACATTTAGGAAAAGCCCATGCAAGGGGTGCACTAAACGATCAACTATCGAAGCTAATCGATTTGCAATGATTTTAGCAATAATTTTATGCGTAGTTGAACATAGACTTATAGGTCTATAGTGATTAACCAATGATGGTTAGTTGGTTTTAACAACTTGCCAGATCTGAAGAAACTCTTTATTGCTTTTGTAACAAAAGTACCGACAACGCGCCAATATTTTTCATTAAAACCCGCCGGAAAGCCGTCCGACCCCGGTGCCTTTTCAGGTGCAATAGAAAACACCGCTCTCCTAATTTCTGCATTAGAAACTAGAGCAATTAAAGCAATATTATCCGAAGCAGAAACATCCTCATGTATGATGTCTAAGTCTGACCCGATATTGTGATGATGGTGGTTATATGAGGCGAATCGTCTAGAGAATTCACATTCAAATTCTAGTTTGATTAACCCATTGTCCGACAGGTGTAACCCATCCGCAATTGTTAGCGTTTTTATGATTTGTTTATTCCGTTTGATGGAGGCAATACGATGAGAATAACCCGTATTTGTATCGAAAAGTTTAACGTGCTTAATTTTTGCTCGTTGTCTCCAGTAGGTACGTTGAAAGTCGAGTAGGCGTTCATGCTTATTGAGTAGTTGTAGTTGAATTCTATAGTTAGGAGAAGATCCATCGATAAGAAGGAGTTGTTGCAGCTGAAGCAAAGCAGCTTTCGAATCCTTGAGTTGTTTTAGAACATTGCCCGATGTTTCCTTGTGCCATTTTGTGGCTAACACTTTTAGTAGTTTGGTTTTTTTGACTAATTTGAACATAAAAGACCCCTGGCAGTCTAGCCGCCAAGCTTGCTTGACCATATTGTCAAAATCCCTGCGTTTAGTCCAAGCTAATTCGAATTTGAATGGGCGATTATTGAAAACAATAGAGTGTCTAAAATCGACTAAGATCAGGCCGTGGTCTGAAGACGTGAAAGGGTGATTAATAATAGACAACTTGTCTATATATATATATATATATATATATATATATATATATATATATATATATATATATATATATATATATATATATGAAAACATAATACTCTATAATTTCTAATTCTCAATATTATTTATTTATACCCACTTTTTTTTTACTATTTATACCACATATCTTTAAAAAAAACATACGCCTCTTGACACAAATGTATAACTCAATAAGCATATGGTCTATTTTTTTAAAAATGAAAATCGGGATATATGATGTATAGATGGTAAAAAACAAAGGTTTAAATAGCAATATCCTATTATCGCCACCCATATCAGTTATCACCAATCATCATCAATACTATATATTAAAACAGAAGTCGCTTATTATGGCTGTGTATGGCTTGCATATAAGCAAGCTAAAAAACGTGAAATTATTAACTGTTAAAAAAATAAACAGGTTTAAATGGTGTATGGGAACAACAAATAAGCTTTAGTCAGTTAAAAAAAGGGTTTATAAATAAGCTTCCGATTGAAGCTTATTTTGAGGTTTATATTTCATAATTACTATTTTACCCATTCTCTTTTATCTTATTTGGTTTGAAAGTACCACAATACCCCTAATAAAAACCAAATAAACTCCACTTTTTACAAATAAACTGTTTTTCTCCCCATACGGAGTTTATATTTTTTCATAATTTTTTAACTACTTTTACTAACAGTTTATAAATTTTTACCCTGTTTATAATTTTAGTCAGTTTATTAACCCCGTCCCATACGAACCCTATATGTATCGCTCTGTCATTAGTATATCTCAATTCTTATTGGATATCTGCTACAGGCCCGGAATTTCCGTCGATAAGGAGGTTGATATTGTTTTGGTTGATGGGCATAATAAGCCCCTTCGGTCGGCGGATTTGCTCATTTATTCTTGGGACAAGGTGCGGGACGTGTGTGTCGATCTGAAAGGGTCCTCCCCTTGACTCGGTCTGGGATGTCTGATTTTGTGCCCGGTCGTGTTGTTGTCGATGTTGCTCAGTGTAATTGTGTCAAGTATCGAGATTTGTGCACGACGGCTGGTTATGGTTTCTTACCCTTCCCCTTCTCTTCGTTGGGAGAACTGAATACGGATGTTGTTGCTTTGCTCAACCGGATTCAGAAATTTTCATTATCTCAGGATGTCGGAGTCCGTGCTGCAACTTATATTTTTACTAGACTTGGTTTTGCTATTGCTAAGGGAGTGGGAGCCCATATAGTATCTCGGCTACCCACTAATTTCTTGTAGTATGTAATAATAATAATAATAATAATAATAATAATAATAATAATAATAATAATAATAATAATAAATATTCTTTTGATTTCATTAATTATAAAAGTATACAGATTAATTTTTTCTAAAAATTGTACCTATAAATCACAAGAGATAATAATATTGTATAATAATTACATTATTTTATAATTTAAACTTTAAAATTACAATTGTGCAGGAACTACTACCTCCATTTTTTTTTTAAATGTTCTTTTACTTTTGAGGCTATTTTGGCATAACCGATGGGAGCTTCGATGTAAGGAGGGTTTGAAGGATTAGAACCGACTTACTTTGGGGAATGCTCTTAAAAAGTTCAAGAGGGTGAGAGAGCAACTTCGGGAGATTCACAAAATGTGAAAGTCGGGGAGGACTAGTGAAGTGTAGAAGGGAATTTGAGCGGGAGGAGGGACATCGAAGTGTTTGAAGGACTAGAACCGACTTACTTAGGGGAATGCTCTTGAAAAGCTCAAGAGGGTGAGAGAGCAACTTCGGGAGATTCACAAAATGTGAAAGTCGGGGAGGACTAGTGGAGTGTAGAAGGGAATTTGAGCGGGAGGAGAAAGGCTTATGGAGGAGGAGGGGCTTTATGGTTCCAACTGGCAAAGGTTAACGAGTTTAAGTGGGGGGAGTAGGAATTCAAAGTTCTTCCATCAGAAGGATAGATAATGGGAGGAATAAAAGGAATACTTTGATTCAACTGGTGGATGACGAGGGATGGAGTGGATCAAGAGTCAGGAGGGTATGGCAAGGGTGACAAATGACAATAATTATTTTGAGAATATGTTTAAGCCAAAACTATGTGCTCTCTTGAAAACGGCTTCTCAATGAATCTCGCAATTGCATTTGGAGGAGGACAATTTGAGCTCTTGCTTCCGTACGTTCTCTGGTAAAAAGTTAAAGTCTGTCCTTTTTTTTAATGCATCCCACTACATCCCCTTGTTTCGATGGTATGTCAACACTATTCTACGTACCAATGCTACTGAAATATTATAGGGCCCAAGATTACAAAATTCATTCTTGATATTACGGCTAGTACCCCATTTCTAGATGATCTTACATAGATAGCTTTGATTCTAAAGTTGTCTTCTCTATTTAGGATGAAGGACTTTCCGTCAATAAGCCTATGTAATGTGCTTTAAAAGATCATCTTGAAGATGCTGACAAATCATTTGAAGGTGTGTCTCAACAGCCTATTGATATCTTCTACTATAAGAAGAATAGGATGAAGAGGAAGAAGGTCAGGGTACATGTCGCTCAAGCTTGACATAGAGAAAGCGTATAGGGTAGAGTAGAGCTTCCTAGACCATTGTATGGAGAAGATAATTTTTCATCAAGACTGAGCTAGGGAGGATGGTAATGAGATGCGTGTCTTTGGTTTTGTTTTCGGCATTGGGGGGTCTCTAGCTATCACAACCGTTCGTCCTAGAGAGAGGGCTTCAACAAGGTGATTCTCTTTCCCCTATTTGTTCTTGTTATGCGTAGAGACTTACTTGGGCATAATTAGTAGGAGTACTTAGGAGGAAGGAACTAGGTAAGTGATGTGTGGAATTAAAATTGCTTCATCGACTCCAAAAGTGTCTCACTTATTTTTCGAATGATAGTATCAGTTTGTGGAGAAGTGTCAGGACAATAGGAAAACTTTGTGAAGTCTGAATTATGTTTTAACGAACATGTGAGTGTTGATGTTTGAGAGGAGATTTAGGTGTTGGTTGGTGTGGCGGAGGTAGAAAAAGATGAGAAATATTTCGGGCTTCTGGCAATGATTGGGAGTTAATAAAAAAAAAAAAGAGGTGATCTTTAGTTGTGTATATGGAAGAAGTTAAAAGGTTGGAAGCTATTGCGCGGGGGGGGGGGGGGGGGGGGGGGGTTGAAATCGGTAGTGCCAACGATACTAATATACACTATGTCTTTCTTTGTCTTGACGAACTATATGTACATGCAGAAGGTGTGTTGACAACTGAGGAAATGTGATGAATGAATCAATTCAGAACATCACATATCGAATAAGAGGAATAATTCTCCAAGAAAACAAGCTTTCAATTGAAGAAGAAGATGGAGAAATGATACTGTTTCATCAATACAAATAAGCTCGGGTTATAAACTCCCTCCAACAGACTCCCAACAACCTTGAAGAGGAATTACAAAAATACCCCTTTTATTTTGATATTATTCCCAAACTACCCTTATGTCTATTCTATGTTAAAATGTACACTAAGATGTACATTATACTCCATATCCTCCCCCCCCCCCCCCCCCTCCTCAAGCTAGACTTGAAAGAGGAATAACAAGTTCGAGCTTGGAATAGAAAAACCTGTGTTAAGCAGCACCAAGAGCTTTTGTGAAAATGTCAGTTGTCTGCAGATTTGTAGGCACATGAGAAGTTTGTAAGAATGTTGTGAGCTGGATCTGCCATGTTTTACATTAACTTTTATATCGATTTCTGTATACATTGCATTCATTTGGGTTTAAATAGTACAGAATCTATGTAGTTTATGTTTATTTGCCAAATTATGGAATCTACACCAGTTTCTGTTTAATTCGCAGAAATCGAGGCATATTACAGCAATTCTACAGAAGGTCGGAAAAGCTCGGAAAACCACTACAGAAGTCCAAGGTCAAAGCAGCGGAACCAGTCTGGGAATCAAGGCTACTCGATCTCGAGTAGGCCTTACTCGACCTAGACGAGCATGTCCGAGCAACCTTGGTCGAGCAGAGCCTGATCGAGCAAGCCAGAACAACCCGGCTTCGGGCCCTACTCGATCTCGAGGACCACTAGTCGAGATCGACGAAGCCTCAGCGCCACGCCCGGGGTTGACGAGAAGAAGAGCTGGTCGACAAGCCGAGGACGACCAGGCGACACTCGCTGCTAGCGACTCGACTCGCTGCAGCGGACTGCTCGCTGCCGCGGAAAAACTCGCTGCCAGCGGAAGAGGCAACTCGCGGAAGCGGAAAGGAAGAACACCGCTCTAGTCGATCTCGACTACGCCTTGTCGAGATCGACGAGACCCTGAGTCCAGATCCGGAGCCCATCGAGCAGAGTCACTCGAGAAGACCTAGTCGGCAAGCCAGTCTACTCGAGGTCGACTAGGGCTTGTCGAGATCGATGAGAGCCCAGTGAGCCAAGTCCGAGCACATCGAGTAGATCTAGCCGAGGGAAGTCAGTCTGAACTTTATTTCATATTTATTTCAATACTTGATTTACTCCTGCAACAACAAATTGGCGCCGTTGCCGGGGAAGCAATCATTCGCACCTTAGGTAGTCAGTTCTCACTGTTTCTTTGAGTTACTTTTCAGGTGCATGCGCCGTTCTGGTCAAACACCTGATTTTGACGCCTTAGACGAACCAGAACGCCTATTTCACATCCGAGCTAAACTACAAAGAGCCATGGCAGCTGCTGAGACACAGGAACAGCTGGTCGCTAGGCTTACCAGGGAATTGGCCGCAAAGGATGCTGCTATCGCCGCTAAAGATGCTGCTATCACCGCTGAGAGGGCAGCAAGGGAACAAGCACAGGCTGAGCTTGCCCAATATCCAACCACGGCAGAGGACTACATGCATCCAACTCTCGTCGTGCCTGAATCGGCGATTCTAATCCCTGAAAACTCTTTTGAAATTCGCACTCAATTTCTTATAGAGCTTAAAAATAATGCCTTTTATGGTAGATTTAATGAGTGTCCTCTTGAACATATTACAAACCTTTCTGACATGTGCCGTACTATTGCTGAAGGTACAACCCTGGAATATGTCAAGATGAAATCTTTTCGCTGGTCTCTCGCTGGGCCTGCACTGAAATGGCTGGAAGGGCTGAAAGCAAGATCACTCACAACCTGGGCCCAAGTAGAGCAAGAGTTTCTGAACAAATTCTTCCCTGCCAAAACAGCACATCTCCGCCAGAGAATCACCGCCTTCAAACAGAAGCAAGGGGAACCGCTGGCAAAGGCATGGGAGCGCTACAAGGAACTTCTGCGATCTTGCCCTACTCATGGACAGCCACCCTACGTCATTCAGGAGATCTTATTCAACTCTCTGGATCAAATCACAAAGGACAGGATCAACCACTATACTCGCTATGAGTATCTGACAATGCCGCCAAGTGACGCATGGGGTGTGCTAGAGAAGCTCACCAACTACGACAACAAGTATGGGTCTACTGCAACCTATGAAGAGAACCCATACGCCAGGCCAGCACCATCCATGCCCCTATATGAGCCACCTAAGGAGATTGATCCTGACGTTAGGGAGCAATACTACAGAGACTAGAATAAGAAGCTCATCAAGCAAGTAAAGTATCTCTCTGTCAACCAGCCTTGCATAGAATGCGGATCGCAAAGGCACACCACTCCTGAGTGCCCACACACAGAGCAAGTCAGGCTGGCAGAACACCATGAGGATGCAGCTTACGCAGGGGGTCCCAATCGTTACATGGGGGACCAAAGGTTTCAACAACCACAATGGAACCAAGGTGTCCCTAGGAATCCCCCGCCTTACAGATCTCCAGGACATCCGGAAAGGGAGCAGAAAAAGGACGATATACAGACAGTCTTGGAGGAAATACGGAGAAACCACTCAGAAACTAGGCAATCCTTCAACTCCGTCTATACTCAGATGCAAGGTGTCAACTCTAGGCTTGAGGAAATTGATATCTGGCAGAAATCAGTTGATACACAGATTGGTCAGCTAGCAGCTGGAATCCCCAGACAGTCAGGGACGCTCCCTGGATCCTCAAAACCAAATCCTAAGGGAAAGACTGGACACATCGCTGCTATAAAACTCAGAAGCGGCCATCAACTGCAAGAGCCAGAGGTCGGAAAGAAGCAGAACGACAAGGAACAGCAAGTCGATCTCGAAAAAGCCGTGGTCGAACTCGACAAGACCCTCGTCGATCTCGAGGAGAATCTGCAAAAATCTTCGTCTGCACCACACAGCAACTCGACTGGGCCCAATCTGGTCGATGTCGACAAAGGCCTTGTCGATGTCGAGGAGCCCCTGGTCGACATAGAGAAGTCTGCAGCCCCTCCGACGTCTGTTCTGGCTCCGACGCAGAAAAAGAAGCTGCCTTTCCCCACAAAATCTCTAAAGGACCCGGCGGAGAAAAAGTTTCAACGCTTCATCAAGATGCTTCAGAAGCTCAATGTCACCATCCCCTTCACAGAAGCTCTCAATGAAATGCCATCTTATGTCAAGTTCCTGAAGGAGATTCTGAGAAAAAAGCGATCGATGGCTGAAATCACAGAGGAGTGCAGCCATCTGGAAATATTGGAGAAGAGGCCGGATCTAGGTAAGTTTGCTATAACTATTGGATTTGGTCCATACAAAATTAATGCCTTATGTGATCTTGGAGCTAGCATGAGTATAATGCCTTTAACAATTTGGTCCAAGATTAAGATAGGTGCCTTAGAGCCTGTGGATGCTAGACTTTACATGGCCAACAACACGGTGGTCATTCCAACATGCATGGTGGAAAATGTCCCAGTACAAGTAGGTAAATTCTTCGTCCCTGCTGATTTCTTAATAGTTGATATGCAAGAAGATCCTGCTTGTCCAATTATCTTAGGAAGACCATTCTTGGCGACTGTGGATGCCAACATAAGCGTAAGGAAAGGAGTGCTCACCTTCAACATCAGCGATGAGGTAATTGAGTATTCCTTTAATAAAACTGAAAGGCATACAGGTCCAATGGAAGAGGTCAAATCTATCTCAGCTGGCTATATCACCTGCGGGGAACCCAAGGTCAGAAATATGACCCCTGAGGAGCTGGAAAAGAGGGACATGGAAGCCCAGGTGGAGGAGATCATGGCAATCCTCAAGGAGAACACAGAGAATCCAATCGACACGGACCAAGGTAAGTCATTGTGGATTCATTATTTTTCGGATGCCTTGACAGGGACTAAGTATGGGGTCAAGATCGACCAAGGCTCCTCGACATCGAGTAGAGCCCTAGTCGATCTCGACCAGACCAAGGAGCCTCCACCAGCACCAGCGTCGTCGAGCAGCAAACCAGAGGAGCCACCCTACTCGAACTTGAGTAGACTTGTCGAGGTCGACCACCAGTACCCTACTCGGCCTTCTTCGACGCTGAGACAACCAGAGCCAGGACCAGCCTCGTCGATCTCGACCACGCTTGTCGAGGTCGACCACCAATCAGGGAGCCCAGATCCTTCTTCCTCGATGACGAAGCCACCAGGAGGAGAAGGCTACTCGAGATCGAGTAGGCTTGTCGAGATCGACAAGCCCACATCTTCCTCGACGGCACCTTCCTCGACGCTGCAGACACCAGGAGCAGAACCCTTGTCGAGGTCGACCAGCCTTGTCGATGTCGACCAGCCCCTGCCTTCATCGACTTCTGAATCTGCAAGCCGACCACCACCAGAGCCTGCAGTCTTGTCGAGATCGACTAGCCCTAGTCGAGATCGACCAAACACAGTGGTCCCCGATTCCGTCTCTGCGAAGGTAAGTCAAGGTATGGATCTTTCTTCTCCTATTTCCATTAAAGATTTATCTATACATGGGAGAGGTCTGCCTTGGTATGTGCGATTGTGCAGGATTTCCAATGATGAGCCTAAGGAATATGAAGTTGGAGACAAGCTCTATGTCTCTAAATCAAAAGATCATTGGTTTCCTAACAAATTCAACAAGAAGCGGATGGGACCGTTCGTGGTGAACAAGATCCATTCTGGAGGATTGCAGCTGATGGACAAAAATGGAGTCCTATTTGAAGCCCAAGCTACATGGGCCCTGCAGATGCCACCTTGAGCATTAATGGAAAGTCGGCCTAGCGACTATAAAATCTAGAGCATGTACATATAACTTTTTAGGACATTTGAGACTTTGTTTTTTGTTTTTGGTTTTTAACACTTTTAGTTTTGCTATTGTGGGTATATGTCTTCTACTTTTCAGGTCCATGAATAGAACCAAGTCTTACTCGGCCAGGGGATGCTCCATTCGAAATTTTGAGGCCCTGCACACCTGTCTTGTGAGTTTCTTTCTTTACCCTTGTTTTTATACAGTGAAAACTGTAATATTTAAGTATGGGGTGGGGGAAGGGCTTACTTTATGCATATTTGACATATTTTGACATTATTTGTGCATTATTGCTTTAAATTGCTACATGGCTATTTTGGAATGCATTATTGATTTATGTGCCTATATGCATGTTTTCCAAAAATTTGAGAAAAATGACCCCCATTGAAAATTTTGATTAATGTCATGGAAGCTTATATTGGACTCGACGATGCAAAAATTGGATTCATTAGAGATATAGCATAAAATTGCCTAGTAAAGGGAAGTCACAATGAAATGCATTATTTCTTGAAAACCATGAAAGGAGGTAAATTTGAAATTGCTTTTGACATATTGCATGATAAGATGCTGGAGGACTTTATATTTCCATATAATGCTCATATTGTTAAATTCCTAGCCTTACCCATGCTCAGTGTTCTAAAAATCGCGCCTAGGCGCTAGGCGGGACGGGACCTAGGAATTTTTAAGCCTAGGCGGACCTCTAGGCGGAAATTCGTCTAGCAACCGCCTGGTCCCGCCTAGGCGCCGCCTGGTCCCGCCTAGGCGCCGCCTAGTCCAACGATTATTCAATTTGAGCTTCTAAGCATATGATTAGTTGACTTAGGGTTTTTCTATCCCCCACATCAGGATGCATTTGCTTTTCAGTCGAACTTATAGTTTTGGATTTTAGGGGGTTTAGAGTTGTTAGTCAGACATGTACTTTTGCGTTTATTTACTTTAGTATTAGTTAACTACTACAAATTTGGGTTTATGAGTGATATTATGGATTATTATTACATTATATGAATTATTGACAAGTGTTATTCGTCAAAATATAAGGAAATAATCAAGTTTGTTCTAAGTCCGCCTAGGCGCCGCCTAGGCACCCGCCTAGCCGCCTAGGCGCCAGGCGGCCACCCACCGCCTAGCGGCCGCCTAGCGCCTTTTAGAACATTGCCCATGCTTATGCATTACACAAAAGCCATAATATGCCTTATTTCAATTATTGCTCCACATGATCTAAATATTTCCATTCTTTACCTTATCCGGGGATTATGTTGAGAATGATGTTACATTATGGAGATTATTATATGGTGTTTGTGTTGTGATTATTATCTTATATGGAGTTTGGAAGGAAATTGTTTGAATTATATGGAAAATTTAATGAGTGAAAGAAAATCCAATCACCTCAGGAGATAAAGGTAGATTGACCCTGCTCTCTGAGATAATAGTTTGGAGAGATAGGACACATTGTGAGGAGTCCAAGGCACTAAGTATCTGGGGCCATTCATGACACCCATGTTTGCGACTCGCGAGAAGGCAGTGCTAAGGTTAGAGAGGTAAAAGCATTATTATTGGGAAAAGCATTATGAAAGGTGATGAATCAAATGGAAGAAAGAATGTGGAAATTCAATTTGGAAAGTACTCCATTTCCCCGGATCAAAAGCACCACATTGCCAAAAGTTGCCCACCTTTTAGCCATTTACCAATCTACTCCTTCATGAGCTTAAATTAAAGTCCTCTTGATTATCAATGCTTTGTCACATGAATTATGTTTTGCATAACCCTCCTTTTGTGAGTAGATGTTGCTTTTACATATTTGCACGTGCATGAATCTGTGACACTAGTACCTTTTCGAGGATGGTAATTGATTGCAGGGACATATAAGAATGAATCTAAGATGTTGAGAGTTTGAATTCTTCCCCTGAATGACAAATGAAAGTATTGCTTGAGGACAAGCAAGCTTAAGTATGGGGTGTTTGTTGTGAGCTGAATCTGCGATGTTTTACAGTAACTTTTATATCGATTTATGTATACATTGCATTCATTTGGGTTTAAATAGTACAGAATCTATGTAGTTTATGTTTATTTGCCAAATTATGGAATCTACACCAGTTTCTGTTTAATTTGCGGAAATCGAGGCATATTACAGCAATTCTACAGAAGGTCGAAAAAGCTCGGAAAACCACTACAGAAGTCCAAGGTCAAAGCAGCGGAACCAGTCTGGGAATCAAGGCTACTCGATCTCGAGTAGGCCTTACTCGACCTAGACGAGCATGTCCGAGCAACCTTGGTCGAGCAGAGCCTGATCGAGCAAGCCAGAACAACCCGGCTCCGGGCCCTACTCGATCTCGAGGACCACTAGTCGAGATCGACGAAGCCTCAGCGCCACGCCCGGGGTTGACGAGAAGAAGAGCTGGTCGACAAGCCAAGGACGACCAGGCGGCACTCGCTGCCAGCGACTCGACTCGCTGCAGCGGACCGCTCGTTGCCGCGGAAAAACTCGCTGCCAGCGGAAGAGGCAACTCGCGGAAGCGGAAAGGAAGAACACCGCTCTAGTCGATCTCGACTACGCCTTGTCGAGATCGACGAGACCCTGAGTCCAGATCCGGAGCCCATCGAGCAGAGTCACTCGAGAAGACCTAGTCGGCAAGCCAGTCTACTCGAGGTCGACTAGGGCTTGTCGAGATCGACGAGAGCCCAGTGAGCCAAGTCCGAGCACATCGAGTAGATCTAGCCGAGGGAAGTCAGTCTGAACTTTATTTCATATTTATTTCAATACTCAATTTACTCCTGCAACAACAAAGAATCCTTCTTGAATCAACTCATGAATGAAGTGACAGTCCACTCTTATATGCTTACTTTTTTCATGAAAAACAGGATTTACAGCCAGATGTTGGGCAGACTTGTTATGACAAAAGAGCTTGATAGGTAAAGAAGCATCAATATGTAAATCTGACAGTAAACCTGTCATCCAAATCAATTAACTGGCAGCATAGGACATTTGGGCTTCTTAGAATCCCTCTTAGACTAATCAGAAGAACTTGCAGGTTGTTTTTCCTGAGATAACTGACCAAATTGTCCCTTTGAATCAGACTTCCCAGTGTTAGAAAAACTCCTTCCCACAGCTAAAGCACCTGCATCACTTGAGGAGCCAACAGAAGAGGCACCATGTCCTCTTTCAACCTGAACAGCAAGCTGAAACACTTTGTTAATTGTTGGAAGAGGGTCCTTGGTAAGAACAATATTTTTTAGGTTCTCAAATCCATCATTAAGACCCATAAGAAACTGCATAACCTTGGCTTTAGCCTCAAATTTTCTTTAGTACACCACAACTGCACTGCAACATAACACTACGGTCACATGCTGCAATTCCTTCAAGAACATGTAGTTCATCCCAGATCCGTTTAATCTTGTTATAGTAAGCACCGACAGACATACTTTTTTGCTTCAAATTGCACAAATCCTTTTGCAATTGATACACAAGAGGATCATTTGATTCAGAAAAACGTTATTTGATCTCATCCCATAATTCTTTGGAAGATTGAACGTACATCAGACTCTCACTTACTTCACTAGTCATGGAATTCAATAACCAGCATATTACCATGTAATCTGCTCGAATCCATTTCTCATAATCATCACTTTATTCGTCAAGTTTAACACAACCACCAGTGATGAATCCAAGTTTAGCCTTCGCACCCAAGGCCATTCGAACACCTCTGTTCCAGCTCGTAAAATTCAATCCATTGAACAAGGTAGAGACGAGTGTCATACCAGGATGATCGGAGTTTGCTAGGTATAGAGGATTCACATTAGCACCATTGAATTGCTGATTGAGATCCCCAAACTGCAAACCTCCAAACACAGGTGGAGCTGTCAGACGAATCAGATTTTGTTGGCTAGCATTCTGAATGGGAGGTGATACATCATCACCTCTACCAGCACCAATTCCCGAATTCTGTCCAATCAATGGAGATCCACGACCTGCCATCTCAACAAGCTCCAAGATCCAGAGAACCAGAACAAACCACAAGCAGAAGCAACAAAAAATACGAACAGAGACAATAGAAACACAGATCTAGCTCCAGCGCTCTGATACATTGAGGAAATGTGATGAATGAATCAATTCAGAACATCACAGATCGAAGAAGATGAATAATTCTCCAAGAACACAAGCTTTCAATTGAAGAAGAAGATAGAGAAATGATAATGTTTCAGCAATACAAAAGAGCTCGGGTTATAAACTCCCTCCAACAGACTCCCAACAATCTTACAGAGGAATTGCGTACAGAAATACCCCTTTTATTTTGATATTATTCCCAAACTACTCTTATGTCTATTCTATGTTAAAATGTACACTAAGATGTTCATGTTAATGTTCATGGTTAAGCAGGCGATGGAGAAGCTCGACCAACATAAGGGGAGAGTTTGAGTCGCCGATGTAGCAGCAACAACCCCCAAAGGGATGAAGGGAGTCTACTAGATGGTACCTCCTGAAAGATGGCTATGTCAAAATAAATTACAATGCATCTTCGGAGGCCACAACAGGGTGTGGTGTAAGAGCGATTGCTAGAGATGCCTATGCGTCTATTTGTTGGGATGCATCGAAAGGATATGTACAGAGGGGACAAATGCATTGGTTGCAAAGCTCGAGGTTATTCGGACACTACAGATTGCGAGGGACTGGAGCCACCTCTTTTGTTGTAGAGATTGACTGTGTGCAAGCTTTTCACCAACTGCAGGGGAAGACTTCAGGGGAAGACTTCGTATAGAGAAGTTATGGGCAGACCGCATGCTAGGACACAAGGCAAGGTCACTAGCAAGATACTTCCAAGCCTAAAGATGGAGCTAATTAATCAAGAGAGAGGGTAATTATCAAGCAACGCACTATCTTGCACGACTTAGGCCAGAATCTAGGGGTGTTATTCAAGCCAAACGACCCGAGTTTGACATGTTCAATCATGGTTCGTTTGTTAAACGAGTTTGAGCCGAGTCGAGCCCAATTTTTAAACGAGCTTATATTTTTTTTTATCAAGTTTGGCTTGTTTAGGAAATGAACGATCTCGAGTACGTCGAGCTTTATTCGAGCTTTAAGTAGTTGTACTTGGTCATAACATATTAACTTAAAAGAAATTTTAGAAATTTCATAAAATTCAAGCTATTCGAGCCTAAATCGAACTACCCGGGCTTTCAACCGAGCTTAAAATTATGTTCAAGCTCGTCTTGTTTATATAAGTGAACGAGCTCGAGTCGAGCTTTTTCGAGCCGAGCTCGAGCTGTTCACTTCATATAACATCCCTACCAGAATCTCATCTGTTATTGTTTTCTGAATTTGATTTTCCTTCAAATAATTTATTTGACATTGTTTTTGGAGATTTGGAATTTGAATGAAAGGCTTGCGTTTTATCCATAAAAAATATATTAATTAAACAATTATTATTCTATATAATATTAAATTTTTAAAAAAAATGTCAAAAAAAAAATTAAAGTTTTAAGTATATTAATTCAAATAAAAATTTACGGACTTTTCTTGTTATGGTATACTATTCCCTAATTTGTCCGAGAATCATAGTATCCAATTAAGGTCGGCTGGCCATTAATCGGTGCACTAGATTACATAAATGTCGGATTCCAAAAAATAAAAATTACTTAATTTGTTTATTTAGTTATGTTAATCCAAGTAATGGAATTGAATGAGATTCCGTCTTTATTGTTTTCCACTGTCTTTTACTTTTCTCTGAGTGGAAATGAAGCAAAGGCCCTCATTGTTTGGTCGGAAAGTTTTGTTTTGACATTTATTAATTAAATTCTTACACTATATATTTCCTAAAATCACTCAATCCTTGCAATTTTTCACTTTTTCAATGGAAAAATAAATCTCAAATACCTTAAAGACGTGTTTTTAGTCTCTTTTTTTTTAAGAAAACTAACAAACACTTAATAATTTAATATTCCATTTTATTACTCCACTTTATGAAAATCTATAATAATAATAACTAGTATAATCCCCGCGTCATGACGCGATTTTTTACAAATAAAATCTTACTAATATATATTAAATTAATATTATAACATAATTATGAAAGTTCAGATAATTAAATATTTTGAATTAAACTCATGGATTGAAAAAACGATTAAAGTAGTATATATAGATATAGATATAGATTACTAATATTAATTTTATATTTTCTTATTATTAATTTTATGTTTTGAATTAATCCCATTGTTTTTTTAGAGGAAAAAAACTACTAAAATTATAATTCAGACTAACATCAATGTTTTGAATTAAGGCCAATAGTTAGTAAAAGTAAAGAAAAAAAAGAATTAAAAGAAAAAGAAGAAAAAAAAGGGTGATTTTGGTAGAGGACCTTTTTTGAATATTCAATTAGGCACCTAGCCCCTAAATCAATTTAATTAGTTTTACCGTAGACCCCTTCCCAATAGGATGGGTTGGTCAATGGTCAACCGTTTGACCATTGACCGGTCAACGTTGACCAACCCATTTTTATGCCAACTTTTTTTTTTTTTTTTTTTGATGCCAACTTTTTTTTTTTTTAGTGATCCCATATTTTACCGTTTTGATGCCAAAATTTTACTATATTTTATTTTCACTTTGATGCTACTTTTTTATGTCAATTTTTTGATAATATTTTTTTTACCGTGATGCCATATTTTTGATGATATTTTTTCAAAGTAGTATTTTTTATGACATTTTTTTCTTTAATGGGATACAAATTTTTCAAAATGGCATCAATGGTCAACGTGACATTAGAGTAAACAAAAAATGTCATCAAAGTTTAAAAAAAGTGTCATCCAATAATTTAATTAGAAAAGTGGCATCAGAGTGAAAATAAAATGTAATAAAATTTTGGCATCAAAACGGTAAAATATGACATCACAAAAAATGTCATCAATGTTTTAAAAAAGTGGCATTAAAAAAAAAGCATCCAATCATTTCATTAGAAAAGTGACAATAAGGTGACAATATTTTGATTCCACGTTTTAAGCTCTTATGCCATCAATTATATAAAATTGTCACCACAAAATGTTGGCATCAAAACGGTAAAATATGGCATCACTAAAAAAAAAGGGAAAAAAAATGATTGGTCGAGACTCCTAAAATTCCTCTAAGTTTGACACGTCATCTTAAACTCTTCTAAATTACGTAAGAGTTTATATAGATATAGATATAGATAATAATAACAACAACAACAATTATGTATATTAATTATTGAACACTAAAATAATAATAAAAAAATTATTTTTAATTAAGTAGAATCAGACTATAAGTATGAGATATATAATGAAAACGGATAATGGTGATCAGAAAGACAGAAAGTGAAGACACCAACGTCGGAAGCCTTTAAGGGCAGGTGAGTGGAGGAGGCATCTTCAAATTTGCCAGTTTTGGGATATGATTTTAGTAATTCGCTGCGTTTAAATCCAATCCCAACCCACGCCAGTATGCCAAGCTAGGCCCTGTCTCTGAAGCTGAACGACACCGTTTTAGTTGGGAGGAGACAACCAATGGAGGGAAGAAGGCCACCGTGTTCATCTTCTATCCGACGCCACTCCACCGTGTTTTCACATCAGTTAATGTGTGTTTGCCAATATGACTAATATGGAATAAAAAAATTCAGATCAAATAAAAGCATGGAATAAATTAATGGGTACAGTACTACAGTATATAGAAAGTTTAGATATATAACTTTATAAATTAATTACTAGCTTAGTGGTAAGAATGACTCGTAGTGACTAGTAAGTCACGAGTTCAAATGCTCCCTCCCAAAAAAAAAAAAAGGTTTTTCTATTCTATGCTCGGGGCATAGGATAATAAGCTTAATTGGGAAAGTTTCTCCAAATTTAAACTATTTTTAGTCATTTTTAACATTGATTTTCTAGGGTCATTTATTTTTTAGTAGGGAATCTTTCCCGATTAAGGTTCTTAGGGTATAGGATAGAAAGACTGAAAAAAAATAAGTACTTTAAAATTATCAAAACAAATATTTATTATAAAAAAAATTCGATCTTTGTATCCTATTTCTTAAAGAAATAGAGTAAGAATCTAAATTGAGAAATATTTTCTACCAATAAAAAACTCTAAAAATCTAGTTTCAAATGTGGCTAAAATATTTTAATTAGAGAAATATTTTCCAAAACATGACATTTAAAAATATCAAAACTTTGATGTAATTTCTTACTCTCTCCATTTTTTATGAATTTTATTATTTATACATGACTTAAAAATCACATTAAATATTATTTTTTTAAAAATATATATAATTTCACAGTATTTCTGTTAAAAAAATATAATTACTTTTAAATTTGTGCACACATATTAAAAAATCATTAAAATATTATTTTTAAATATATAAATATATATATATAAATATATATATATATATATATATATATATATATATATATATATATATATATATATATATATATATATATATATATATATATATATAATTTCATACTACTTCTATTAAAAAAATATAAGTACTTTTAAATTTGTGCACACATATTTAAAAATCATTAAAATATTATTTTTATACCCCTCTTTAATTATCCATAACTTTGAACAACAAATAGCATTTAAGAAAAATAAATTAAAAAAATAAAAATTTGCATATCCCAATGCTCAAAAAATCTAAAAGGACTTATATTTCAAAATAAAATTTTGAGCTTAAAAAGACTTACATTTTTTGACTGAATGAGTACATCTTAAATACCAAAAAAAAAAACGAAATCGGATATATACTTATAATTTTATAAATACCTGATTAATTGGGTAAATATCTATTAAAACCTCAAAATTGGGCTGTCAAGTCATTTGTATTTTTTACATAATATATTTAATTTATACTATGGAATGTAAAATTATATAAATTTAACTATCAAACTTAGTTAAATTTTAAATAATTATTATAAAAATGAGTAATTAATTTAAAATTCTCTCAAATTAAGCAAGTTTATAATGTAATGCAATTTTACACAAATAAAATATATATTTTCCTCCTTTACTATGGTTTATGGCCATTTAAATAACTTAATTATTTTGAATTTACGCACGAAACTTGATATTCAAAATAAAATCATTGGATGAAAAATATAATTATAATTATGTTAAAATTTAAATTTTATGTTAAAAAATACTACGTGTATAATTAAATTCTAATCGCATTTTTATTATTCAATAGTACATTAAATATATTATGAAAAATTAAACAAAATTTAAATGATTTGCATAAATATATAAACAATTTAAAAGTCTTAATAAGTAAAGACCCAATTAATTAAATTTTCATGGGTATATACCCAGCCATTTCGCTAAAAATTCTGCATCAATCGTGTAGCATTGTCTAGTTTCCCTTTTAACATTTTGCAAAAGCATATATTCTCAATTACATCAGTATAATAGAAATGAGCTCAGTATGCCATTTTCCCTTCATCCCATCTCAGTGTATATATAAATACAAATAATAAATTGTTTTTCTAAGAAATAACTACTCGTATTAAAATAAAATAAAATAAACAGTGAAAGCGGTGGGGCCCGGTCATGTGGGGACGGGGCAGCGACCTATAAATACGCTGCTCCCGCGCTTCCCTTTGTATTCGGCATCCACCATTCTCCCTTTCAAATTCATACCTTCTTCCTCCCTCTGCAACCTGCAAACCCCCCAAAATTAACACCAAATTCAAATTCACTCCACAACTTCTTAAGGTAATTTTCAATTCTACCTTTCTCGACTCCAATCAGAGCGGGTCAAAAGACTGAATTTTTTCAGATCAATAAATAATTTTGATCTTACTGGTTGCTAATGTTTTCGATCAGATCAATAACTTTCTTGGAATTTGTTTATTTTCTCTTGCAGAGTGAATTCGGAACACACCAATCGAAAACAGTTGAAGAAAAACAGAGCACCAGTAGCTCTGTAATTTCGGTTACTGCAAAGATGCCAGCTTGCTTGATCAGGAGCCTCGGTTTCGCACTCCCTGCGGCCTCTTTAAAGATGGAATTCGACGATCTCCTCCTTCCTCAATCCACAACACCCCCACTCAAAAGGACTCTCTCCGCCGACATGTCTTCCGAGAAATGGATGTCTGATTCCGGCATCAAGAAGGTCGCATCGGCGGAGAACCTCCACGACATGGATGACAGGGAAGCGTTCGAGGAGATATCGAAGGAGGAGGAAATGGAGGAGAGGCCGAAGCAGTCGGATATATGGAGCTCCATCCTCTCCCAGAAAGCAATCGAAGAAGAAGGAAAACAGGGGAGCGAACCCCCGCCGTATGTTCACCCTCTGGTGAAGCGATCGGCAAGCACCCTCAGCGAGAAGAGCCTCGAAATCTGCACCGAATCGCTCGGCTCCGAGACCGGCTCCGACGGCTTCTCCTCCTATACTCCCTGCGAGGTCGACTCCGAGCACGACGAAGTGAAAGACATTGCCGAAGTCGATGTCGAGGAGGAACCAATTGCGAAAGAAATCGCAGAGCCTCTGCAACAGGAGGATGAGGAAGAAGTTAGGGTTTCTGCTATCCGGTGTGTCAGTGCGATAAAGAAGGGGGCTTTTGTGGCGGCAAGGCCATTTCCGCCGCCGCTGCCGTCCCTGGCGCACCGCGGGGACGGATCCAACGTCCAAATGCGGTCTCACCGTGAGGACGGAAGGCTCGTGCTGGAGGCCGTCTCAATCCCTACCCATGCCTGCCTCAAGGCTGAGAGGCAAGACGGTAGACTACTCCTCCTATTCTCTGGTAGTAACACGTCAGAGTCCGAACTATCTGACGTGGATGCTGAAGAGGAGGATGACGATGAGGAAGAAGAGGAGGAGGAGGTAGCACTCTACGACGAATGTGATCGACAACGAGACGATCTCATGGAGAAAGACGAAGAGGATCAAGAAAACGACTCCGATGAAGAAGAGGAAGACGAAGGAGCGGAAGAATACATGTCCTTGGGAGGCTACGGCGGTGGCGTAGGGCACAAGTTTCTCGACCTGACGAGGAACAACGGCACGCCTCCGTGGGCAAGGAGGCTGAACAAGGTGGTGACGACACTCGACGACGACGAGGAGGAGGACGACGAGTATATGGGGCAGTCGCTGATGAACCCGTACGTGTACTCGTGGAGGAGCAAGGCGGGGCCGGCGGTGGTGACGGTGGCAGCGCAGGGGAAGAAGCAGCAGGATAAGGAGGAGAGGGGGGTAAACAAGCTGATGCAGGTGGACCGGCACTACGGGAGGTCGGCGGTGGTGGAGGTGGTGGTGGATGCAAAAAGGGCGGGAAAAGGAGAGGAGGATCTGGTTCCGTTATTCCTAAAAGGGTGCAATCTGCAGCAGCAGCAGCAACCAGCCAAGAAGTCGTTGTTGATGTGGGGCCCACGCTGCATTGCTACTTAATTCTAAAACAAGATTGAAGTGAAGAACGATTAATTAAAGGTTGGATCGGAGGCCCCACCATTATTAATTACATGAATAATTTATTAATTAATCCGCCACTGTCACTGATTAAGGTTATGATCAAATTAAATTTATAATGAGATTAAGTTGTTGGCCGTTGATTTACTTGCTACTACTAGTACCTAGCTAAATCTTGCAAGTTGATTATATAGCTAGGGTTAATTAACTATGTTTCTTTTTTCACCCCTCATGGAGTGTTATTTTTCTTCCTAGCTAGTTTGTCCGATCGATGTGGATCTATCTAGGAAGTGTTATTTGTTTCCTGTCCGAATAAACTTTGTAAAGAGATCGAAGAAGTTGCCTACTTGAATATTAATCTACTCTTTTATTAACTTATATGAATTTTCATGTTTGCCTGCAAAGGACACGGGCATCAGGGTCACACGCCCAAGCGCACATGTGTTAATTAAGTCGAACACACAAGTCGAGTGAAATTACATTCTAAAACCAATTGGTATCAAAAGGAGAAGCTCATTCACGTATGTGCAATGCTTGAATTCACTGTATAATCAATGTGGATACTATCCCATATCACATATTCTCAACACATTGGTAATATATAATCAAGTATTAAAAGAATATTTTCACCTCAATCACATCTCTCAACATTGTCGATCAAAGGTGATGATATTTTTTTAATACCTATCCAAAAGGTGGGTTATTTTAATTAGTTTTGCCTTGTTTTTTTTTTTCACCAATCACAAGACCGTGCATCACAATTAGGTAGGAAATATAGATTCGCTTGAGAGTGGCTTTATAAATCTTCTATGAAATATGAAATCGTTTGTGACGTATAAGAATCGACCTTTTAAATGAGTTATACAATATTTGATTTAGATATAAAATCACTTACTCCTTGAATTTGTAAATAAAGAGTGATCATATCCGGGGTTCGAATTGGGGACCTTTGAGTACTACCCGCAAGTCCTCTCCAGTGAGCTATTCCGAAATGGTTTAAAATCACTTACTCCATCAAACTAGCTAGCTACATTATGACAAGAGAGAGAGAAAGACAATTTAATAATTTTTTGTTTGATGTAACTTAGATTTTTCAAATCAATTCATCACATTAATTATATAGCGCGCGATCATAAATACTAATTTACATATGAACTAATTTTCAGCGTTGAGAAAAGATTATCATACTCGCTCATAACATAAAACAACTATCGATCATAAAATAGTTAACAAAATACTTTAGGTTGATTAATTTAGATGAATTTTATTTTTATGAAAATCTATATATTAATTATTACTCCGTATTTTTTAAATCTTTGTGGATAGACTAAATAAGGAAAATCTTATTTGATAAAACAAACTCAAAAGAGTTTGGCAAAGATGTTTTTATGGAAAGCAAATCCTTTTTGTCTTTGCATTAGGTTGGGTTTGTCTTGTTCGGTTTTTTGTATTTCTTTTGTGTCTTTCAAACGATTAGGAAAACACCCTTTTGATATAGTCGAAGAAAGAAGTTTTATGTGCAGAAAATTTTCCGTGATATTTTCAGCCAAAAAGTGACTAAATCGATCCAAAACTAACCAAATCGGCAGTTTTCATGGTGCATAAAAACTGAGTAATTTTGGTTTTAATGTTGTTCTAAACATATTTTTATATTGTATAGAACATAATGAGAATGCAAACACTAGCTATGACCCTAAAACTCTACTATGACCGGAATAGATATTGGATTTGCTGTTAGGGGTGTTATTTGAGCTGAACAAGCCGAACTTGGCATGTTCAAACTTAGTTCGTTTGTTACACGAGTTCGAGCCGAGCCGAGCCTAATTTTTAAACGAGCTTTTTATTTTGTTCAAGTTTGACTTGTTTAAGAAATGAACGAGTTCGAGTCGAACTTTTTTCGAGCTTTAAGTAGTTCTACTTGGTTATAACATGTTAACTTAAAGAAAATTTTAGAAATTCTATAGAACTCGAGCTATTCAAGCTTTATTTGAACGAGCCGAGCTTTTAACCGAGCTTAAAATTTTGTTCAAGCTCGACTTCTTTAAATAAGTAAGCGAACTCGAGTCGATCCCGATCAGCCGAGCTCGAGTTGTTCAGTTCATATAACAACCCTATTTGCTGTTATTGTTATTGTACATATCTTTTGCAAAATGAGATGGAAGTTATAAGTGGATGTGTATGTAGTGTGGTTAGCTTTTAGAAAACGCTAATAGTAGCAAAAAAGAAAAAGAAAAAAAGGAAGCTAGAGATGGACCACTTTAGATGTTTGGATCGGGGTAGGGGGCACGACCACTCACTTCATCTTTCTTTTGTTCCAACTCCAACTTGTGTGTTTGTGTATAAATAAGCATGTATAGTTGTATATGCTTTCTGATTGTGACTGAATATGTACCTGTACCATGGAATTTATAGTATTATGTATACATTCACAATACTTTGTACATACACGTATATGTGACATCAATCACTTCATTCATTTGGATTTTGATTTTTTTTTTCAGGATTAATCTCCTAATTAAACTTGACAATCGATCAAGATAATCATCCAACATATCACTTTATAATAATTTTTTGTTGATTAATAGACCATTGATGTAGATATTTTGGATTTAACTTTCACAACAATGTTTGCAAATATATTTCCTCTTCATATTTTTTAAATTTGTATGTAACTAGTATGATCCCCACGCCATGGCGCGATTTTTTATAAGTAAAATATTACTAATATATTAAATTAATATTATACCATAATTGTAAAAGTTCAGATAATTAAATATTTTGAATTAAACTCATGGGTTGAGAAAACGATCAAAGTAGTGTATATATATATATATATATATATATATATATATATATATATATATATATATATATATATATATATATATATATATATATATATATATATATATATATATATATAGAGAGAGAGAGAGAGAGAGAGAGATTACTAATATTAATTTTATGTTTTCTTATTAATAATTTTATGTTTTAAATTAATCCCGTTGTTTTTTTAGAAAAAAACTACTTAAATTATAATTTAGGCTAAGATCAATATTTTGAATTATGCCCAATAGTTAGTAAAATTAAGGGAAAACTAATTAAAATACCCCCACCTTTGGGGGTATGGTAAAAATATATCCTCAACTTTCAAATGTAATAAAAATATCCCGATCTTTGAGGGTGGGGGTAATATATTACCCTGTGTTTTCTCACGTGTTAAAAAATGCTGACAAGACAGTCTATGTGGATATTTTTTTACAAGACAACATACGCGGAAGCATTTTTTTACAAATTAGCACTAAAATTAGGTTTTCTTGATCGGTTTCCTTAGGAAAAAAAATGATAACAAATTAAACCCGAAAAACAAAATTGATTCAACCAAGCAACTAATTTGGTCAAAATTGTCTTAAATTATCACAACACGACTATTCCTAACACCAAACCGACAACAAAACTAAACCAACAACAACAACAACGAAGAGGGGAAAAAAAAACTTACCCATCCAAATCCGTGAACGAATCAAAGGGGAAGAAGATGTGAGAGATACAACTTAAGATAGTCGACCACGAGGGAGGAAGACTGACATTGAAGAGGAACCATAAGCTAACTGGAAGACAATTCAAGAGGCGACCACGGTCCATGGAAGAAGATATGAGAGAGGAAAAGGTGTTGGGTATGAACCCGGTCCAACTCTTGATTTTTTTTCCTAAGTACACTGTTCAAGAAAACCCTTATAAAAAAATCCATGTATGCTGCCTTGTCAGCATTTTTTACTCGTGAAAAAACTTGTGGTAATATATTACCACTACCCGCAAAGGTCGGGATATTTTTATTACATTTGAAAGTTGAGGATATATTTTTTACCATAACTCCAAAGGTGGGGGTATTTTAATTAGTTTTCCCTAAAATTAAATAAAAAAGAGAATTAAAGGGAAAAGAAGAAAAAAATTAGAATTAAAGAAAATCAAAGAAAAATGGCAAAAAAAAAAATGATTGGTCAAGACTCCTAAAATTCCTCTAAGTTTGACACATCATCCTAAACTCTTCTAAATTAAGAGTTTATATAGATAGATTGTTTTTTTTAGAAAAAACTACTTAAATTATAATTTAGGCTAAGATCAATATTTTGAATTATGTCCAATAGTTAGTAAAATTAAATAAAAAAGAGAATTAAAGGAAAAAGAAGAAAAAAATTAGAATTAAAGAAAATCAAAGAAAAATGGCAAAAAAAAAAAATGATTGGTCAAAACTCCTAAAATTCCTCTAAATTTGATACATCATCCTAAACTCTTCTAAATTAAGAGTTTATATAGATTTCTACTTAATTGAACCTTAATGAAAATATGGTATGGGACTGAGTGTCAACCCCTGTTTAGGAGGGTTTATCTGGATATTAGAGAGTTCCTACATATCCTTTAATTAAAGCATCGTGTTTGTTGTAGCGTGTCATGTCGCATGATTGGACTACTGTTAGAGATCATATGTGAATGAGACCAAAAGTGTCTCAAGTCGAAAGTTGAACATAACGAGCCTTAGTATATGAGTCGGTGATCTACTCCTTCTATTGTCAATTGGTTTTATGATGGAACCCCCAATCCCGAGTCCCAACGGACTTTAGTATGGTATCAAAGCGGTTAGCCTAATAGCTCGTCTTTCGATCCTGGTCTGGGTTACCAGTATGTGAATAAACCCAAAAGTGTCCCACATCGAAAGTTGAACCTAACGAGCCCTAGTATATGAGTCATTGGGCTACTCCTCCTTCTATTGTCAATTGGTTTTATGATGGAACCCCGCTCGACTTATGTGCTAGGCTACTAGCGCATGGGTGCACCTGTGCACACGACCCAGATCCCGAGTCCCAGTGCATAGACTTTAGCGGCTTAGCCCTTCAAACTCTACTTAATTATGGTTGCACATATTTTTTATTTTATCAAAGTAATATTTTTGATAATCGGTTAGATATTACTCTCATAAGAATTTCTATCCTAACCACTATGGTTGCATATCTTTTCTATCCTAATCACTATGGTTGAACATCTTTGCCGTTCTGTCAGAGGCCTCAACATCTACAATAACATAGGTCTTCAGAAACTCATTCTTGATCTCGGTAGGTCCTACCATCTGAACTCTTACCTAACAAAAAAAAACTATGGATTGGATTTACTTGCATATATGTATAAATGACTAAATGAAAGAAGCGTATTCTTCTCACAAACTACGACGTTTTACAAAGTAAGTAGCTCATTTACAACCTCGCCTTGTGTTGACGAAGAATAACAATCATCCCGATCCAAAGGCCAAAACCACTAAACATTTATTCAAGTAATTGATGTAAACATTGCTTTCAACAGATTCTTGAGATAGACGGGGAAATATATGGATTGCAATCGGATACAGTCCTACGTACTCGTATTTGGCAAGATAAGGAGGCATCTTCAATTCTCTATGGGTGGACTCAAATTCAAATAGTGACAACGTCGGTATATTATCAAATTCGGATTGGGCTAACAAATTGAAAAGCTTATGTAAGGGACTAATGGTTAATATTATATCTCAAAACAAATGGGCAATGACAAAAATAGTGCACAATCCTATATATCGTTTTTCTTTTTCTTTTTATTCGTCGATATGGGATTGTGGGATAATCTTACACAAGTAGAGAAATAGCTAGAATAAGTGGTTAAATTTCCTAGGGCTAGAAATATGTGGGATTGTGAGAGACTCGATGTGGTCTTATGTATGCGTATAGTTCGTGATTAAAACGGGCACAAAGAGGTAGAGCTAACAGGGAATGGGTTAAGCTTATTGGGATATATGCAGGTACGGAACTAGAAATTAAAATTCGGAAATTAAGTAGGCTAAATTTTTCTCATACGCATAATTTTATTAACAAAACCCTTAACTTAATCTCTCACTTACGATTCCACTACATGCAATCCAATCCAATGTATTTCCTACAATTCCCACAATTCCTAACTAAACATGGTTATTAACGATGGATAAGATCATTGGATAATGGGGGTTTTCTTCTTCTTTATTGTGTATATGGAGATAAGATCAAAATAAGGAGAATCCCCAACACGTTATAACCGAATTGAAAACCATCCCCATAAGATTTTATACTGAGTAGACTGAGTTACATTTTATAAAACCTGCAAAATTTACACTTTTCTGCCTATTGCTGTTGACTGATGGTACCACAAGATACTATTCTTATCGAACTCCTTTAGAGCTCCCCCACTCTCTGCTTTGTTAGCCCTGCCCTGTGATCATTACACGAGGAAGAATATATCGCAACTTTTTTATAAAGCTATAAGATTTTCTGATCGCATTTGTCGCCACAAAAAAGGATATACTAGGTTTCCCTCTTTTTTTCACACTTGATCTTTTAATACATTCAATCCTTCGTCGCCTAGGATGTGAATATCCATCGTTTTTGTGATGGAAACCAAGATAGAAATACTATACTCAGCTATGGTCAAGGAACCGCAACAAACAAAATGGGGAGCCCTTATATGTATCCAAATAATATATAAGAATTTTGGGTTCCTGGCCGGAGGGGGGGTTCAAGATGATGGGATGATTTACACTGTCGCACCAAAAAACAAAAACCTCCTGCATAATGCACAAGACGAAGACACAACCTCTATCACACATCTGAGATCTCACTAGCTTCCTGAAAACACTGTTATCTCAATAACACCTTGTAGCCTACCCGTATTGCGAATGCAGCCTAAAATATGTGGAGCCAAAAAAAAACAAGGGGATAAAAAACTAATCAGAAGAAAACCCAGCTACCTCAGCTTCACGGGATGCAAAACCTCTACTAGCCTGCCACTCAAATGTACAATGACCATATTCTAAGACGACCACATCATTTGCCTCTCAGGACACTCCGTGAAGCTGAAATCTTACTGTACCTGCCTGCCTGCGTGCATGCGTGTGTTGTGTTGAGATTTCAGAGCTGCAATCTTCCTTGCTCGGATGACCCCACCAAGTCCGGGCTGAGTAGATGGCATCCTGTATAATAAGCTTTGACGTTTTTTTGCCCGGGATACAGATCATAGGCTCCAGACAAATGTATATACAGGAGTACAGCACCCCCACTCTGTGATAACCCCGACTGAGAGGGGGATTAAGCATGATCCTGAAATAAATATGTTGCTTTACCTCCTCAAGGACCCCCTTCTAAATCCAAGCAAGAGATCCCCGATCATTTGCCACTGGGGGGCGACCTCTTGTCGGTGTTGGTGGCCGGTTTGCATTTAGCTCCTGTTTTGAAATAAAGACCAGAAAGAAAAAGGGGAAAAAAGGGAAGATGAATGGGTATCTGACAGCATTCAAGTTGGCAATAAGTTCAACTTCATGAGGATATATTAACCTGCATCCATGTATCTTCTATCTGATGTTCAGGTGAAGTTTCCGGTGAGGAAACCGCTGGTGGCAAGGGGTGGATAAGTTTTGGAACCACCACCAAATCCCTACCTAGCACTAAAATAGCTCCCGCATTATTTGCAGTTCCTACAAAACAGGCAATAGGATGCTCTTAGCAGACTCTCTAGATAGATACTAATGCCTCATCTGGTAGACAGAAAATAGATTGGTAAAAGTGCGCGGTGCAGGAGATGTGAACAGGAATGAACATACCACAGTAGTTGGTTGCCGAAAAGAGCGTGATCAAATGCCCCTGAGCAAAACGTTCAAAACCATCCATTACACATTCATGTGCACGCACAATCAATTGGAGATCATTGTTGTTGCAGAATTCCATGACACGATCAGGCTGGAAGCACAAGATGCACACATATATGATTATCCAATGAATATAGAAGAGAATGAAGATGAATGAAGAGCTAATGAATTATGCATTACAGGGAAGTACAGAACAGCAACCGAATAATATTGCACTATGTTATACATGGATTTTATTTTGTAAGATATGGAAATTTTCTTGCATTAACATTTAATAACAGTGTCTAGCATCATTAATTGAAAAATACTGATTGAGAATACATACCCCGAAAGTGACAAGACCAGGACCTCTGGCATTTGGTCGCAATCCTTCAACACTATCATTCTCTGTTGGATCAGACCTGGAAAATAAATTAATTGAAAAAGCTTAGCAAGTCAAAAAATAAATAAGCCCATCCTAAGAATCATATAATTGAAAGCTGGCACTAACCATAACAAGTCCATTAGAATGATTGATCCAGCTTCCATAGTGATTGGACGCTGAATATTTTCAATTTGCTCTAGATGATTAATTGACCTTCCAATACCACCATGCATACAAATTATTTTCTTCTCAATGAGAGCAGCCAAAGGAAGCCAGTTGAATAATCGATTTATTCGATGCCATGCCCAGATCCCATCTCTCTCCCCCTGCTCAATATATCAGAAGAATATGAGAATTATGCCATTCAGAAACACTTTCTTTTTAAGACGTGGTCAAGACCATACCATTCGCTCAATGCACTCAATTCTAAATCCAAAAAGAGCATTAATGTCTGCCGCTTCATGATTTCCTCGAATTAAATGTACATTGTAGGGATACTCGACCTGAAATACATTATGCAAGAACCATTTTAGAACATAATTTATAACTAATTGAAATATAGATGCACACTCAAAAATCCAACATTGCTTAAAGAAGTGATTTGATACCTTCAAAGCAAGTAGAAGGATAATGGTCTCCAAGCTATGCTGGCCCCGATCAACATAGTCTCCTAAGAAGAGATAGTCGATATATCTGATAAACAAAACAAGTATAATTATAACTTTTTAAAAGAAAACATGGTAGAGAATGCAGTGGGAAAAGCCTTCTCAGTAAAAAAAAAATGATTACGAAGTATCAAGAATCAAGATGGCATATATTAAGACATGATCATTTATATATCTTTTGTAAATCTGAGTATCTTGTTGGGCACTCAAGATATCACTTACGATATGTCTCCTGCAGTTGATGGAGAACCATACTCATCAAAAAGCCTCATGAGATCTCCAAACTGTCCATGCAAATCACCGAAGATTTTAATAGGAGCCCTAAGTTGAATCACAGTTGGTTCACTGGAAAAAATCCTTTCAGCACTGTCACAAAGCTCTGCAATCTCGCTGCAGTCCAGAAAGAACTGCCGACGAACTGGAGGCTTCCAACCACGAGGCTTCAGAAGATGTGCAATAACCTGTTCATGGATCATATTATCAATAGAATCAAATAAGCAAAACAGTGAATCACAAAATCATAAAATTGAAAATATATATATAAAAAAATCAACAATATGGTCAACCTATAGATAAGTAAAATCAAGAAGCTAATCTATAAGGTAAATGAATTTGGGTAAGCAAATCAACAAGATTACTGAGATACAAAAGGGACAGCGAGTCAGGGACTGGCTACTTGGCTAGAGAGATGATACAACATTATTAAAAGATAATGCTATGCTTAAATGCTTAGACTAGCAATGTAAAAATTCTCAAAAACTGCATTAGAATTCAGAAAGACACCCAGCAGTTTGCATATTCCAGACTGACACTCTGCATAGGGATTCACCGACAAACACAAGTTTGTTTGTTCTTTCATATTTACTTTATATAAGTCAGCCCAAAAAGTTACCTTCTTTGGGACAGTGTTGATGGACATCTGCCGATCCAACAGCTTCCTAGCTGCAGTAGCACTTTCTGGTGTTCCATAACTGACCCGCCTACCCTCATTCTCAAACTGATCAATCGAAAGTTGTCTAACCATGCCACCCAAAGCACCACCAGTCTCTGCAGCAACAACAACCTGAAACGCCCAAAACAGAATATATTCATACTGTTCCAAAAGCAGCTTTGAAACAATGTAAACTAGTACTGGCAAAACAAACAAAAAATTAAAGCTTGATACTGACAGCTCGATGATGCAGTCTAACTCCAGGTGCAGGTGTGACGTTATTTGTATCAGAGTCCGGCTTGATCAAGGATGACATCTGTTTACCACTTGGCGTTGCCTCAGCCCCTCTGTCTCTGTCTGGATGTTCAACTTCACCATTAACCTGACGTGCTTTAGCCAGTGTATCCTTAATAGCTTCAGCTTCTGCAGCTGAAGCTTCAACCAAATACTCAACACCTTTGCTAAGCCTCCTGCAAAGTACTAACTCGGTTAGCATATGTTGGAACTCAGCCTACACCTATTGTACTTCTACAAAATGAGGCAATCTCTTACCTGGATGATTGAATCATAGCATTTTCATGGCTTATATCAGCATACATATCACCATTTACTGGAGGGGCAACAGGATTCCCAAGTACAACTGAACCGTCATGAGCAGCTTCAGGCCCAGATTGCCTAGTTCTGTCATCCGCAAAGCCATATCTCCCAGGCAAGCGCGGAGATAAATTAGATGCAGCATCTGCATCAGCATTTGTATCAGCCGCAGCTATATCTTCAGCAATCAGCAAATCATCAAGCAATACCCCTGCACAGATATAATGAAAAATCATCAAGCAGTGCCCCTGCACAGATATAGCTTAATAAATCGAGGGTGTAGGGAAAAAGAGGACTACTGCTTAAGCATGAATCTGCAGACAAATACATCTTAACGAATAAAGATTATGGATCAACCAATCAATATCAAACACTGGATAAAGATGAACTATGTAACGCATAAATCAGCAGACATTAAAGATTACAACTGAGCAAATCATCAAGCCTTACCACCACGTAAACCACCATATATAAATATCAGGTCACCAACTGCAGCAGCAGCATGCCTGCAGCGTCTAGTTAATTCAACTGAAGCATCACCCCCAGCTGCATCAGCACTGTATCGGCCTGTCCTAGGACTAGTGACAACTGACTTTGTGTCACACCATACTCCAGCTGCAGTGTCCAACACTACAAACAGAGAGGCAATAGCAAAAAACTGTCAAGACTACTTAGCATTGTTAAGCATTGCAAAAGGTAGAAATACCCTTGAGGAACTTAACTCGAGGAAAGAAATAGACCACCACAAACACATTCTGATAAACAATTCATCCCCTTGTCAACTCTACCAGATCTATAGATAAACAACTCAAGAGTTGACGTCCACATCTCAAAAACATGAAAGGTAATGGCGTTTACAATGATTCTAAGTAATCAATATCAAAACAGCTTTTTTTTCTGGTCTTAACAATATCAAAATTACTAAATTGCAATTGAGTTGAAGGACATTTGCATACTTAAGGAGTTGATTGTTTAATACAGTACATATTAACCTTTGGCCTTTACATCTTATGCTATTGTAGGAAAATGGCTTGCCTTTAATACAAAATCAAAACCAACAATACAAATAGAACATTCCTGTCTTTGACACATTAATCATATAGGAGTGTAAAAGGAATAATATGAACATACAGAACACTTCAATATCTAAATTAAAAACCACAAAGCAACAGCAAGTTCTGATTCAAAGTCAAGAAAACAACAGGAAACACTCGCGAACCAAGATCAAGAAAATAAATATGAGCATGATGTGAAAATTATATACCAGCAACACTTGATGAATCCTCAACCATGCGCCCCCCACCAAGTGCCCCTCCAGAAACATGCAACCGGGCATTAACAAAAACCTGTCATTTATAAGTTTTAGACTTCTAGTTACAAGTCACAAAGAATACCCTACAAATATTAAGAGAAGAAAAAAAAAGCTCACCGCAGCATGCTGGTATCTTGGCGATGGTGAAACACCAGGAGCAATTGCCCATTCCCATCGACCATCCCTGTGTTTAGCAAGTCCATATGCACTTGGTAATGGCTGCACAATCAAAACAAATATAAAAATATATGTGTTTCTGCATTTTAGACAGGTATCTTAGCTTATAAAAGAAACATTCTTTGTTTTGTGACAATTGTTGGGCATAACATATATTATTGAACGTTTCACAAGTTTTGACATTTAATAGATAGATTATAGTATAAAAAGAGGAAACCTTTAAAAATATTCTAACATATATGATTGAAGTAATATGCTTAACATTTTAAGTGCAATTTTTGTTTTATTTGTTAACTACTAGTTAATAAATACAATTAGATAAGGAATATGGAAAACCCTTTCAAACTCTTCTATAATTGAAGAATGACTTATTGTTACAAGAACCCAATCACATATATTGGACTGAGCTACTAAAGAAGTTCAACAAAATCCAAACTCAGTATTTCTCAATTCCAAAGCTTAAACTCACCACACTATTTGCATCCCTTCCTCCACAAAGCAGAAGAAGGCCATCTGATCGTGCACTTGCAGTTGCGTACCTGATCAACATCAAATACAATTTGTATTTGAGATAAGATAACTACCGAAATATAATAAACCTGTTCTCAGAAAAACAAGAACCGAGTTGCTGAAAGCCTAAAACTTAATAAATGAAGTTTAAAATTAAGGTGTTTAAGACCTGTAAGATAAATGCAAAAAGTGTTTGGCAGTCTGCAAAACATCGAGTTATGTTTACAAATGCATGCAACTTCAACACATGACCCCCAAGAAATGCCAAGAACACAGAGTTTTTGAGCTGTAGGTTTGACAAGTAAATAGCAGAAAGTTCCAAGCAAAACACTCATCTAGTTGAAAAAAAAAAAAGTCTGTACACATGATACACCCCTGTCCAAGGAGCTCTTCCATTCAATATGGTAATTGGCATTGGCAACAACTAACAAGATGGGTTTTGAATGAAATCCAGGTTTCAGTTTCTGACCAAAAGATAATGAACTCACATGACCGAGAAGAAGCTTACTTCAAAAGTTTGAAGGAAAGAGCAAACATTTAATTTAAAGAAACTATCTCGAATACTATAGCGAATAAATGTTTGTGGAAAGGTTTAAGCCTTTATCTTAACATTATATAATAGATAATGCCATCCATTACAGTATCATCCAGCACTCAACATAAAGAATCTTGAAAATCAGAGCTAAAAAAGAACTGGTTTCCTTATGTTGGAGGAAACAAATCTCTTTCTACAGCATATTTTTCTTCATATTTTCCAGCCATGGATCGTATACTAGAAATCAAGTATTGGATCATATACTAGAAGGAAATCAAGTATCTTCAACGAGAATTGAATGGTACTCCCTCCGATCCAAAAAGATTGTCGTTTGACTTTTTAACACGTATTTTAAGGAGCTAAAAACTATATAAAATATCAACTTTTTTTAAAATATTTTTTTACAACTTAATATTTGTTGGAAATAAGTATTAGATTATAAAAAAATAATTTTAAAAAAGTTAATATATTATATAGTTTTTAGCTCCTTAAAATACGTGTTAAAAAGTCAAACGACAATCTTTTTGGATCGGAGGTAGTAATAAACGGAGCTAGAAAATCATTAATGGTGTAAAAGTAATTCTTATATATTCTTTGCTTTAAAATCTGAAATAACAGGCCTTTGGAATTGCCATATAACATAAATATATCAATATCAATTTTTTCAGTTAAACCCTACAATTTATTCTATAACTATAAGCGAAGAAAATCCAACTCAAATATTTTCAAAAGGTTTCTTCTCAGCACTGTAGGTGAGAGGCAGATTCTGCTTGAGTCATGACAAATTTCAGTCTAAATATGAATATATGTGAAGGGAATATAACAAGTACTTAAGTAGCATATGACATGGTAGTACAAATTACAAAAGTGGCAACAAATATGATAAAAAAAAAAAATTGCAAAACATATACTCCTTTCGTTTCAAAATTGAAGTCATTTTAGGATTATGCACAAGTTTTAATAAAACACTCAACCCTCAATCAACATCATCATTTCACCAACTTTTTCATAAATTTTAGGCGTAACTTCATAAAACCACCCTTTATTTCACCTTTTGTTCACAAAACCACCCGTTATTTTCTAAATTACACTTAACCACCCGTTATTCATGGAAACCTATCAAGTCACCACCCATTTTCAATTCTCTTTGTCAGCAGCTCTAAAATGATTGGTAAATGACTATATTACCCTTAACTATATATAAACCTATTTCAAGAAACCTATCAATTTCCCACCGCCGGTCTATTTGAAGAGCACCAGGAGAGATGAAGCCTCTTCCTTCCGGCTTCCGTGTTCTATGATTTTGGTTCGAGGATGACATACTTTGTCCTCGTTAAATGCTAATGCGCAATCTTTGTTCAACGATGACGAAATTGAGAATCAAGACCGAATAGCCGATGATGATGAATAGATGTTAGTTCGATCTATGAGATTTTAATTTGGGTTTCAAAATTTCCACGTAAATCGTACCAATTTATTGAATTTAGGTTTAATTTAGATTTCATTTTGGGTTATTTAATTCATATTTCATAGATTTTTTGGTTTCAATGTTTCCAACTGATTTAGGTTTATATAGGGGTGGGCATGGGACGGGACGGGATTGGAGTAATCTCGCGTCCCGTCTCGCATATTTTTTGTGGGACGGGATCGGAACGGGATTGATATTTTTTTTTTCAAATCTCACCGGGACTTGTCCCTAACAGGACGGGATGGGATCGAAACGGGACGAGATTTGTCCCTCGTAAAAAAAAATTAAAAATTAATCCAATTAACTCTACAAATACCAAACAATAAAGATGTCAAACCTTACCAAATCCCATTACAATATTAAAATTCTTACATTATTTGTTATATGTTTGCCGAGAGCTACCAATAAAATGGAATGATGGATGTTTGCCGAGTGCTGCCAGCAGCTCTAGGGTACTGCTTCTTTTTAGTAGTATTAAAATTCTTATTTGTTATATGTTTTTAATCTTGTGTTATTATTTTAAAATTTAAAGTTCGGGTTTAAATAAATGTTAATATATAACATAAATATATTCTTTTTTTTTTAATTTTAATTATATATATATATATATTATTTTTTATATATATGCGGGACGGGCGGGATTTGTGGGATGCGAACTCTTCGTCCCGCGTAATTTTAGCAGGACGGGATTGAATTTTTTTTTTTTCTAAATCCCACCGGGATCGGGACGGGATGCGGGACGGTACGGGATTTGTGGGATTTATGCCCACCCCTAGGTTTATATAGGGTTAAGGGTAATATAATCATTTACCACTCATTTTAGGGCTGCTAATGGAGAGAATCGAAGATGGGTGGTGACTTGATAGGTTTTCATGAATAACGGGTGGTTAAGTGTAATTTAGAAAATAACGGGTGGTTTTGTGAACAAAAGGTGAAATAAAGGGTGGTTTTATGAAGTTACGCCTAAATTTTATTGTTTTTTAATACCAACTACATTTCTTAACCAATCAAAACTTTTAAAAAAGTCAACCCACACATCAATACAAATCATTACTATCCCCTACCTAGAAAACCTAAAATGACATAAATTTTGATACAACTAAATTAGTCTAAAACGACTTAAATTTTGAGACGAAGGAAGTATTAACTTTAAAAACTTTTTCTATTGATAAACTGAATGGCCAACAAAAATATTTAGTCATATTAGAACCTCCATCATATAGAATAAAAGTAGATTGCGTCTTTACATCCCCCTCCTTTTACAAAAACAAATTTAAAGATTTTACAGGATAAAAAAACTGTGAATTTCATATATCATAACCTACCCAAGATCAACAATTTTACAGCAGTGTCTTTGCCACTGTATTTTATCAATATGACATTACCCAAAAATACTAACAATAAATTATGTTCAGAACTCAACATCAGAATCATTATAGGGTTAATCCATACATCTCAAAACATGTCTTCAACACTAACCCATGAGCTGCAAACATTCTTTGGACCAAAACATATAAATATCAGAGAAATATACAAAACCTAGAACCCTATAAAGACTTAAATATCAAATTTAAACTGGTGAGGACGTCTAGGTGATGTACAGCCTTCAAAATCTAAAAGTTCACAGCAGACAATCAAAATAAACAGCAAAAACAGCAATGAGATTACATTCGGAGATGGGGAACTAAAGCAGCCAAAGGAACCGAGCTTTTCATAGATAGTTTATAGGTCTCATTGTCACATTACAAGGGGACAAACTTTATAGAAACTTACATGCATGGAGGAGGACCTTCACCTTCAGGTTCCAACTTCCTCCACTCATATGGTTTAGCAGCTGTATCCAAGGCCCAAACATCAGCCAACGGTCGCTTCCCTGTGAAGCAATCATTAGAAAAAGGAAAAGTTAAGACTCATAAATATTCTCATGGCACACAAATCTCACCATCTACACTAGATAAGTGACCAACCATCATTTCCACCAATAGTCATGAGGTATCTTTGTCCCACGAGAGCCATAACATGTCCATAGCGTGGTCCTGGACCAGGACCTTGGACAACAACCCTGGGAAAATGAAGCAGAATTTGTATGAAGCGGCTAAAATGACAACAATTACACAATACAAGACCAAAGACAAGCACTATAAAAAGAAAGAGAATCATTATTTAGTATTGAACCTATGCCATCGGGGTTTCGGCTGAGTTAAGTCAAGAACATGAAGATCCTCTGCAGACAAACCTGCCGGACCTATTCCACCCTGCAAAATTAGAAAGAGAGTGTCAGAAGATTAAAAGCAAAACATCAGATCCAAATTAAAAGAATAACCAAAATGACACCAAGCACAGGACTAAATATACGAACCTGGATAACCACCATAGTTCCAACGGCAGTAGCCACATGAGCAGCCCTTGGAGTGGGAGCTTCTCCAACGGGATTAATCCTAAAGAGGTTACAGATATTAGCTACCATCGACTTAACAGAGTGAAGCCTAAAGAAGAAAGTAGCTCACACAAAGACTGTAGTAGCAGTAGTAATATCTATGAAACAAACTAAGAAAATACATCCATAACATATCCCCAGCTTACCTAGACCACTTATTAGTCAATACATCATAGGAATGAATGTCAGCGGTAGCACCAGCTAGTCCTGCAATTCATGAAGGCAAGAGTCTTATAATACATTTCTTTGTTGTAACAACATACTATAACAACTTTACATTATTTAACAAAAATAGACCTTTCTGTCTGCAGAATACATCGAAGGATAGGCATAATTGCATAAATAATACTATGAAATATGAAATTTAATGAGAAATGGAACTTCGTGATAAAAAGAAACATAGCTATTGAATGAGTGGAACTGGAATGAACTAACACCTATTGGAGTCGAGCATCAGTATTGAGTATCCAGTCACAAAATATGTTTTCCTTGAACGGACACTTCCCCAACTTAATAACTGGAGATCAAACTACTGCAGTTTGTTGAGGGTATCGATTCACATGTTAAGAACTCAAGAGTCAAAACAAACTACAGTAGCAAGAACATTAAGTTCAATTCATGAAATCAAGAGTAGTCTAACCAAACTAGTACTGACTAACCAAACTATGAAGATAGATTTTAGCCGCTACCAACAAATATAGGATATGGACTACAGCAAACCAACATAAGCAGCTAAATTAAGGCAGCAGAGTAAGATTTATCATACTGATGCCAGCGCTTCCAGCTGACGACGGAGTCCCCGAAGCCGCAGAGTTTCCTTCAAGTGCTGTGGCGCCACCGAACAATATCAATCTCGGTCCAATGTACCCAGGCGCCCCCTCCTCCCCTACAGGAGGCACAGCCGTGAGCGTGTGGCCACACCTAGGCCCAGGACCATCCTCCTTCTTCTCTATAACAGCATTCACGGCAGTATAGGTCGGCGCACACCGAGGGCCCACCAGAGGAGAGTGCTGCGGCGACGGCGGACTTGATGGCGGCGACGGCTGAGAAGAAGAAGAAGGCGAAGACGCCTGGGACGAAGAAGATTGGTCGGATTCCTTCTCCATCGGAGTTGTAGAAGGAGAGCTATGGTTCTGCACTGGATCTTGATTGGCCTCCGAAGACATCGAAGAGTCGACCTCCATGGATTGTATTCCTACTGTGAATATAAAAGCTTAAGGATCAAGATGCTTCTCCCTGATCGTAGATTGAAATCAGACAACTGCGCATTTCGGATCAGCAGGTGGGGCCAACAGCTATCAATCGCCTCATAAATTGCCCCCACAGAGTTTATCCCTTGGCCACGGAACAATCGAAACCCTAGCTCAACTCGATTTCAAATTGAATTGTTCCAGCGCCGATTCGAAAAGGCGAATTGCAAGTGAGAGGAGGATAAATCTTCGCGAGGGGTTTCTCTCCCTCCCTGTATCCGTTGTCTGGGAAAAATCCGGGAGAGCGTCGAAGTAAATCGCAAGATTCGCGACCTCCCACCCTCTCTCACTCTCTTTTCCTATTTCTCTCTGGATTTTTTATTTTTTTTCCTTTTTGCCCGGACGTCTGAGACTCTCTCTCTCTCTCCCCGCTCACTTGGGCTGTCAAATTACCAATAAGGCAAAATTTTATTACTCCGTATTCTATAGGCTTATCTTATTAATGCATATAATGATTGCTCTTCCTTTCAATACTTTGCGGAGTAATTCGGAATAATAATAATAGTACTAAAGTTTTTTAAGGAAAAAATGAAATTATATACTATACGGTAAAATTTGATGGGGGGGCGTTTGTGGACTGTATAGACGGTGATTCCAGCGCCAGCCACCGTTGACGACGGAACGCCGTTATGATGCGGTGGGAGCAGGGGTCACCGGGTCAGGGACTTTTTTTTTAAGGGAGTTACTATTGATATGTGAAAATCTCGCATAATACACGATATTGGTCACAGTTTCAAAAACGATAGGAAAATTATTTAAATACAACTAAAAAACGGGTTTACAAAAAAACTTCCACTAACACAGCTTCTAAAATCGTGAGAATTTTTTTTTAAATCTTTATACTTTATTCGACTGGAGAACATCTTTTACGGTTTGTGAAACCGTAGCCGGGTTAGTTTTTCATGGTTTACAAAACTGTGACAACTGATTTCCTCACGGTTTTTAAAACTATAGCAGTCACCGTGTAGAAAGCAAACCGGTTTTTTAATGGCCACAAAAATATGGGAGGATGGACATAATTTTCTCTAGAATACTGGTACTAGTTTTGAAAATAATTTAATCGGTTGGATTGGGAATTTGGGACCTCGAAATAACTAGGGCAATACCCACACTTTTGTACGGTTTTTTAATATTAATTTGAATGGTATTAAACATGTAAAAAAATAACTTATAATTAAACATTAAACCTAAATATCAATATATTATATATATTCTTTCATTTTTAAACCTTAAATAAATTTTGTATTAACACCTGTTCAACTAATTAATTTATATCAATATGTTTAATCAACTACAAATACAAGAAATATAATGGAGTAATATATCCATATTTAACAAACACGGATAAAATCATGTAAAAATATATTGATATCTACTGAAATTTGGTAAAATAATAATATGTAAGGATATATTACTATATTACTCTTGTAAAAACATATCGATATCTAACTAATCTGGATAAAATCTTATCTTAAGCATGTATTTCTCTACTGATTAAGTAGAATTGGATAAAAATATAGTATAATCTTTTCTTTATCATATACTACCGGAAAAAAAATCGTTGGTTGAGAAAACTACGACTAAGGAGAATGATATGGGACCTTATAAGACTCCCGGGTTGGATGGTTTCCAACCCGTCTTCTACCAAAGATGTTGGCATGTTGTTGAGAATATAAAAAGTTGAAGTTGTGGGATAGATCCCACATTGATTAAAAATTGAATCCAAGTCTTGCATATAAGTCGGTGGGCTACCCCACCTAACACCAATTGGTTTTAGGATGGAACCCCACTCGGCTTGGTTGGTGCGCGTATTGCGCTTGGGCGTGCGTTGCCCCCCCCCCCCCCCCTCACGTCGTATATCACCCACCGTTATTTAACACATGTCGTCGGACCAGTTGTGGTTAGAGAGGTGATGAACTTCTTTGAGAACAAGCGGATGCCGGAAGATCTCAATGAGACCCTTATAGTGCTCCTTGCAAAGGTTGGGAAACCGGATCATATTAAGCATTTTCAACCGATCTCCTTGTGTAATGTTCGTTACAAGATCATATCTAAAACTATGGTACTGAGATTACAAAAGGTGATCGGGGATATCGTGGGCCCAACCTAAGGAAGCTTTCTCACAAAGAGAGTTATCCAGAACAACATAGAACAACATTGCTCTCGTCCAGGAAATTGTTCACTATGTTAGGAAGAAGAGAGCGGGGAAGAAGTGGATGGTTTTGAAGCTTGATCTCGAGAAGGCCTACGATAGGTTGAGATGGGACTTCATTGAAGACACTCTTAGGGTGGCAGGCTCTATGGATGATTGGATTGATTGGGTCAGTCGGTGTGTGAGCACAGTTAAGATGAGACTTCTTTGAAATGGCGAAATCACTCCTAGCTTTTAGCCTAGTGGAGGGGTGAGATAGGGATATCCGATTTCTCCTTATCTCTTCGTTCTGTGTATTGAAAGATTGAGCTACATGATATTGGAAGTCGTCGCCAAAGGAGAGTGGAAGCCGATTTGCTTGTCCAAATGAGGCCCTCCGTTGTTGCACATGTTTTTTTTGTAGATGGCATTATATTGTGTGTTGAAGTCTTTCCGGGGAAAATGAAAGTGATCAAAGGCATTCTTGAGAGGTTTTTTAAGGCTTCAAGCTTGAAGATCAACAAGGAGAAATCGAAAGTCTATGTGTCCCCGAATGTTTCGAATGAGTTGAGGTATAGGATCAAAGTATTGAGATGTTTCACCATCACTAATGATCTAAGTAACTACTTGGGGGCTTGGCTTTTAGCACTAGAATTACCAAGGAGACTATCGACCCCCTCATCGAGAGAATTTCAGCTAGGCTGGCAAATTGGAAGAGTAGAACTCTCAGTTTCGAAAGAAGAATTACCCTTACTAAATTTGTGCTCTCTTCGATACCTATTTATACCATTGTTCTATGCTCTTACCAAGGTTTACATGCAAAAGAATTAACAATTTGTGTCGCAATTTTCTTTGAGGTGACAGAGACGGAGCCAAACGCTTGCATCTTGTCTCGTGGAACGATATGCGCCAATTGAGGCACTTGGAAGGGTTGGGCATTCGGGATATGGAGGAGATGAATCTTGCTCTGATTGGCAAGCTCGAGTGGATGCCGGTTTGTGAACGGGGAGAATCCATTGTGGGTTGAGACTCTTCGGATGAAGGATTCGGGAACATTGGTGGCGAATCCTTAACACATTTGGAATAGCATTCTCGCAGGGATTCATGAGGTGGTTAACAAGGGGGTGAAATGGGTTCTAGGTGACGGATAGGACATCCGATTTCGGGCAGACGGGTGGCTTATGGATGAACCACTGATGAATTATGCGTCGAGGAGCATCACCTCGACCAAGCTTGAGATGGCGGTAGCCGACTTATGGATCGAACATGATTGTTGGGAGTGGGAGAAGGTTGTTGATGTCCTCCCAACTGACATTTGAATCACGCTGTCGAGCACGAGTGTGAACGATGGCAGGGAAGGTGATTGTCTTAGTTGGAGATTCACGGACACTAGTAGATACTCGGTTGTCTTCGCCTATCAGATTATGCGAGGGTGGCCTGCTGGTTGTAAAACCAACAACCAGCATGTTTATAAGGCTATTTGGAAGTTGGCGATCCATGAGCGAATCCGGGTTTTTGCTTGGAGATGAATGAAAGGGGTTGTCTTGACTAATGCGGATTGAATGCGAAGACACATTACTAATATGACATGGCGTGGGAGATGTCTTGACAAGGAAGAGACGTTGATCCACCTATTCAAGGATTGCAAGGAGGTCGGTGCTTTCTAGAGCAAGCTGCGTGCTAGCTAGTTGCAAATGGACTTATACGACACCCCATTCGTGGCATGGATAAGAGGTAACATTTCTAACATTCCCATGTTAGCAATGGCCTTGCTTGGAATGAAAGTCAATTATATCCCTTGTTTTTATTATTATTTTACTTAATCTAATCAATATTAATTAATTTTTACATGTTTTTCAAAAGTAAAAAAAAACTCTATAAAATATCTTTTTTTTAAATATAATTTCATACTTATTGGTAAAAACACTATATAAAAAGTAGATATAATTGATGTTTTATATATTTTAAAAAGTGTATATTACTAAAGGGCTCCTTGAAGAAAATAATTTTTTAAAGAATGATACTTCATATAGTTTTTATTATTCCAAAATATGTTCACTATTCCACACACATTTTTAGAATAATAAAAATTATATGAAATATTTTTTTTATTATTTTATTCAATTAGCCCTTTAGTAATTCACATTTTTAAAACGTATAAACATAAATTACACATCAATTTTTATAGAGTTTTTTTGTAAGTATGAATTTTTTAAAAAAAATAATATTTTTGATATTTTATATAGTTTTTTTTTTACTTTTGAAAGACATGTCAACTAATATCAATTGAATAGAGTAAAATAATAATAAAAACAAGGGGTGTAATTGAGTTTTCATCAAAAATACTTAAACATTTAATTAACAGAAATTGGGCAATGGGTGTAACTTTGCAAAGAAATTAATGGTTTTAACAGGTAGTTTTTTGTAATTTTGCCTAATAACAATAATGATAATAATAAGAATAATAATTATTATTTTTTATTATTATTATTATTATTATTATTATTATTATTATTATTATTATTATTATTATTATTATTGATGAAAAGGACTTGCATAAAATTAGCTGGAAGCCTCATAACAAATTGATCTCAAACCCCTTTTTAATAGTAAAACCAACTCTATGAAATATAAAGTCACCATTATCAGACCATGCCCCATGACTTTTCGTAACCAATTGAACCCGCTTCATGAAACCAATAGCGTCATCTCCCAGTTCTCCAAAAGTACAGAACGCAAATGCCAGGAAACAAAACCCCTTAACCGCACAAATATCTATGTACTTCTTCTCCTTTCGTTCGATGGCTTGAGAGACTGCCTTACCGGGTACAAATGAATAATTGGCTCTAGTTGTGAATGGTGAAGCCCCAACCACATCCACACAAGTGTCTCTACCCTTGTCCCACCCATAAACCAACAAATCTCCTAGCCTCAACTCAGTACAATTCTCATTGCTCATACCTGTATGCGCTTCCTTATGAACTGTGATGCCCACTTTGTAACAAATGTCAGCCAAAACATCTCGGACCATGTTGTGTCGGTACTTCGTTCCGATGCCTCGACTGCAATGTAGAGCTTGATCTCCAAATGGGTCCATCCTGTCAAGCTCACAACTAGGACAGGTCGGATAGCCACTAAACATAAGGATCGAAAGATGGTATTGGAGGACAGAACGATATTTAATAATAATAATAATAAAATGAAAATGAAAATGAAAATAAAAAGACATTATGTATTTTAATACGTCAAGTACTCTTCGTAAAATCTTGCGTATGATAAGGTTAAAGCTAGTGATAACATTTTTGGACAAATTGATTCCATTGGAGAAATTACAATATAGTGGGGAAGGAAGAGGGTAATCCAGAAGCGCGACGTGTGTATTCCTTTTTTTTTCTCATGAGTTCAGAGGAGTCCCAATCAAGCCATCCATCATCGACTCCACCCTAGAATCCGCCGCTGATGCCACCAGAGGGTAATCTGGAAGTGATGCAAACTGATGGGTCGTCCAGCGGGGAGCACTCTACTTCACCAAGAAAGACCGACTCTAAAAAAGCTCCCCTTGTTTCCTCGCCAGAACCGAAAAAGTCATGGAAGGATACATTTGTGTGTGTGGGGGGGGGGGGGTGTAGCCCAACCTCGCACATCGATAAGCAATGAGTTTCTCAAAGGAAAGGTCAAGGTGTGGTTTCCGCTCGGGAAAGGAGGCAACCCCGAGGTCCATATAGATGAAGACGTCATTGATGCTCTGGCTAGCGTTTGGAGGAATTCAATGGTGGTTTAGATGCTCGGAAATCAAATCCTCTTTCATGTGATGGATAGAAAGATCCGAGAGCTGTGGAATAGATTCGGAAAACTTCAGGTTGTGGATCTCCCATATGGTTATTTCCTAGTGAGGTTCGATTCGGAACAAGGTTGCTTGGGTGCTTTATTTGAGGGTCCATGGTCGGCGTTTGGGAGATGCCTGGCATTGAAAGTGTGGTCACCATATTTCAGACCGAAAGACCCGATCAAGACGATCCCGTCATGGGGCTAGGATCATAGACCTTCCCTTATACCTATATGAAGAGGATGTTTTGCTTCAAGTCGTTGTTGGGTTGGGGATCCCAATCAGAGTGGACAATAGAACCTCCTTCGTTGGTCGAGGATGTTTCGCTAGGGTTTGTGTCGAAGTCGATCTAGAAGAGCCTTTGAAAGGCACGATTGGCATCAATGGCCATAGGTACTTGGTAGAGTATGAGGGTATACCGTCATTCTGCTTTAACTGTGGGAGGGTGGGGCATTTAAAGATTAATTGCCCCTACTTGAATTGTAAAGAAAAGTCTGTTGGTGCTCAAAATGTCCAAGAGGAGGTCGGAACGAAGGGCTCAGCATCAAACCCTGGGGTTGGTGAACAAAGCAGAGGGAGGTCAAGTGGATCCCATGGTGAATGGATGGAGGTGAAGAGGAGAAAGAAACCGAAGAATCGTCATCAGACTAGCCCCTCCACATCTCCTTCTCAGGTTACTGTCACCACTCTCAAAGGGCCGCTCGGAGGGGGGTCGAAACCTGGCATACAAAAAGAGGGATCGTCGGGGTCGAGATCGGCTGATGAGGAGAAATTTACTTAGGCCAAAAAAGAGGCGTCGGGATCGGGATCGGAATGCCTGGAGACGTTGAGATGAACGTGCCGGAAAAGTTGAATGTTGCTAGGGATCCTTTGAAGAGTCAAGTGATTAATGTGCAGGAAATTATTAGGAGACAACCAGTAAAGAGGAAGTTAATGCTAGTAAGAAAATCGATTTTGCCTCTGGCAAAGGAAATCGGGAGGACATCGAGTTGGGAGACAATCCCAAAAAGGACCGTGCCAAGGACATTAATGCTGTTGGGGATGTAATCATGGGCGATGAGAGTTTGGTGGTTTTGATTCAAGATAACCCGGTATGCAAGACTAGTGGAACTGTGGGCGGAGAGCACATGAAGCAGGCCCATAGAGAAGAAATTAAAAAGAGAATAAAGGCTAAAAAGCCCAAAGAGAATAAAGGCTAAAGACTTAATTGACCTAGCTAATCTTATTGATTGCGATTTCACTGGTCAAGAGTGTACGTGGAGTAAGGTAATCGTGGGAGGAAGGGTTGTCCATAAGCGTCTCTGATAATGCATATTTCGTATATGCATTATAGGTATTTCTTATTGCAATTAGGTAGTGGTTTTGCTATTATTTGAGTCTAATTTCGTATATTGCTTGTGAACTATTCGAGTTTGGAATCTACGCATTTTTAGTATTTATTCTGCAGAATTAAATTCCGATACTTGAATGGACTTTCGAAGAGCTTAAGAAATATGTTTTGGAGCATATGGAGGCAAATGAGGAAGCTAGAGAGGAGCAAGGAAGCACGACATTGGAGTTTATTGAAGTGAATTAAGGAAATTCGGACACTAGATAGGTAGGGCTGTTATCTAAGCCGAACAGCTCAAGCTCAGCTCGAAAAAGCTCGAGCTCGGCTCGTTCGGAATGGGTAAACAAGCCGAGCCTGAACAATATTTAAAGCTCGTGTCGAGCCCGAGCCGAGCTCGAGCCGAGCCCGAGCCGAGCCCGAGCCGAGCTCGAGCCGAGCCCGAGCCGAGCTCGAGCCGAGCCCAAAAGCTCGAGTGTTTTAATTTCCCAAATTACCCCTAAGGTTATTATAATGGGGTGCCGCGTTTCATCCTTCAGTCTTTCACTGTTGCCGCCTCCCTCATCCAGCGTTTGCCTTATCTTTCTATTCTCCAAATCTCCAGTTCATGGCCTCCAATTTTCACCAAATCGTCGGTAAGGAACTCTTCAGGTCAGTGCTTCCTCTCTCTTCCCCCTTCACCCTCCTTCCGGCGGCGACAATTTGCTGGTCAGGTAAGTTTCCCACACCTTCCAGTGACGGTTTTCTAGAGTCGAGTTGAGTACCAAACCCTTGAGTTTCAGATCCGGAGGCAGTTGCGGCGGCAAGCGTCGGAGAAGGTGTTGGATATGAAGAAAGTGAAGAGGAGCATGCCCTCGAGTTGGAGATTTGGAGGTGTCGGCGGCGACAAGTGTCAGAGAATGGGATGGATCTGAAGAAGGTGAAGACGTTGAGTACCATGCCCTCCGGTTCGAGATCTGCTAGGGTTCCTTCCTGGCTTCAAGTCCCCAACCAATTTCTTCATCTCATTCCCTCGTTCCTGTTCGTTGATTCTTTGATTTTGCTTCGATTTTGTATAAATTAAGAGTTGGGATTACTTAGTTGTTGGATCTTGTTTTTGTTTTGTGATATTTGAGGGTTTTTGCTTCGATTTAGTATAAAATTAAGAGAGTTGGGATTACTGCTTCTGTAATTTTGCATTTGGTTATGCATTGTTAAAGGGTTATGGATTTGTATTTTGGTAATGCATTGTTAAAGGGTGTTCTGCTTTGTTTTAGGTCTACTACTGTAGATTTGCATTTAGGCTTCAAGCTACCAACCGAGCTCGAACGAGCCTGAACGAGCCCAACTGACGAGCTCGAACGAGCTCAGGCTTGTTCGTTCGGCTTGTTCGAGCCTTAACAAGCCGAGCTCGAGTTTACCCTTGGGCTCGCGAGCCGAGCTTGAGCATCAAAACAAGCTCGAATAATTTTTGGGCTCGAGCTCGGCTCGGCTCGTTTCCCGTTCGAGCCAAGCTTGAACAAGTCAAGCTCGGCTCGTTCGGCTCGAATATCACCCCTATAGATAGGCGACGCCTGCCGCCATTTGTACGACGCCTGTCGTGGGCCAGTTTCCAACAATTACGATTTTGGATCCGAAACCATTATTTCTTATTTTATTCCTATTCCTATTAGGGTTTGGCCGACTCTTTGAGAGGCTTTATTAGGTTATTTCAGTTCTATTCATTGTGTGGTTGATAATTGTGAGACTATGAACACAATTTGAGAGAGAGAGAGAGAGAGAGAGAGAGAGAGAGAGAGAATTGGCCTATGAGTTGTTAAACTCATAGTTTCGCCTATGATTCGAAGACATGGTTGTTTGGATTGTGAGGATTTGATTCTATATATTTAGTTATTCATATTTATAGTTATTATCTTGTGCTTAACTATCATATTTGTGTTCCTTTCTATACTTGATCACCATGTTAGGAATTGCATCTTAGCTATGAATTCGTTGTTGTTTTCTCGATAGCAAACAAAGGTATTGAGATAGTGATGTTTCTTTGTCTTTGTAGTGAATGATTTCAATTGATCTATGTTGAGGATATTCGATTAGGGATGAGTTCGGTATGCGTCTATTAGTCTTAATTGCGTTGAGTCAATGTGTCCATTGGTCTTGATTACTTGAGTCTTTAATGTTATTCTTTAGTGATATTGAATAAGATGAGTGAATCTCTGCGGATCTCTCAACTTTAGTCAAGTAGACCTATGAATATGAATAATTAATAGTGTTTGGGGGTAAAATTTCGTGTTTGATTAAAAGTTATCGTGTGAGCTCCTGAAATTATTTTTTTGTAGAAGCTTTCACGTAATACATTATATATTGAACACGAATACAAGTTGGTCGACAAATAATTACGATCGAGCGAAATATATGCGGAGTATGCTACATGTCAAATACATTTATCCAACAAGCTCATGAACTGAAGCTATACATTCAATACAGTAATTGAGTTTGTAAGATACAGTGGCGGTTCATCCGTTCCTTGCTAGATCGTATAGCCTGTGGCTTTGTCAGTCACTCGGTTTTAAATGCGACAAATGACTCCAGCTTCATCGAGCTCTCATAAGTGATTGTTTAGCTGAAAAATTAACCAATTTCAATCATTACATGAGAGATCAGACATGCGTAGAAAAAAAAAAGATCTAATATAGATATACTATATTCCTTTCAAGTGCAACTAAATGAATGCCTGGAATTTATATGAGGCTCAAATCAACATTCATGGGCTGAAAAGTGGCCTAGCAACTTGCTATGCTAGAAAAGGAATAAAGTAAAGAAAAGAAGTAGTAGAAAAGTACTCAGAAAAAAAAGCCCTTATACGTCATACGTGAGTTCTAGAATGAAAATATTGCAGTGAGGTAAATAAAAATCTATCCTTATCTACTAAAAAAAAGATCAACAGTTAAAAAAAAAAGTGATAGAAGATCAGCTAGAGAAAGGAAAAAATATATCTTAAAAGGAAATAAGATATATCTTCAGTTCCTCTTTTCCCCTATAAAAGATAGCCAAGTCTAGGGTTGAAAGAGAAAAAAAAACAGACGCCAGAAAACACAAAAGACGACACAGCAAAGAAAAAAGGTTGCAGAGAAAAAGAAAACAAAGGCACCAATACGTCCAGCATAAAGCAAGGAAGAGAAGAAGAAGAGAGCCAACAAGGTAGCTCTCCCTCTATGCGTGGGGATTCCTATTGATTCTTGAAACCCCACCCTTGCAAACCCTCAAGCTTTCGCTCGTGGCTTAGGCCCTTGCAAACCTTGCAGGCTTTCGCTTGTGGCCTGGGTCTCAGAATCATCAAATTGCCCCAAGTCAAGCCGACATGCTGCCAAAATCGATTCTCGAAACCCCGCCCTTGCAAACCCTCAAGCTTTCGCTCAGGGCTTAGGCCCTAGCAAACCTTGCAGACTTTCGCTTGTGGCCTGGGCTTCGGAATCATCAAATAGCCCTAAAAGAGGGCGAAGCGCTGCCTAAAGTCATATTCTAATTCATGCTGGATTTTCCCTAAACTAGACGGCCAAATCAAGCAAACAAATTGCAAGCAAATTCAGTCTCACACAACAAAGTCCTCAAGGCAATAATTTTCCTAGGGAAATCAATAATTTTCCTAGGGAAATCAGGGTTTTACCCTAAAACAAGGGTGAATTTCTGCAGAGAATTCCAAAGCTAAGCTACCAGCTTCAAGGAAAAAAAAAAACACAACAACAAAACTCACGCAGATTTTCTATTCAAGCTGAATCTGTGCAAATTGGCTAGCAAAGCCCCCAAATCAAGTAAAAAGATATAGAGAGAGAAGCTGATTGCTGAAAAGTATTAGCAAAGCAAGCCAATCAAGCCAACAAACCATCAGTTGCATATATCAAGCAACTTCTAATGAGATTGGCCTAAATCAAGGGGGCCGATACAACTCATCTAACGACAGGCCAAAAAAGCCTCAATGCTCTAATCCCCAAAATACACTACCTTAAACAAATCATGTCAATCAAGGCAAGCACACAAGTTCACGTTGTGACAGAAACTAAAAGAATCAGCAGGCAGAACATAACAAAAGGAAAATTCAATCAGTAAAAGACCGAAGCACAGTTATATTGGCCTAAATCAAAGCAAAAGGGAGAGGGTTGAATATACCTGTCCTTCGTCCCTCTTGAAGCTGCCCGGCCTAGTTCTCCTGCTCCTTTTATTGTCCATCCATATCAAACAAGTCCCAAATCTTCCTTGGTCGCTACCAAATTGCAACTAATTCTAAATCAAAATCAAGTTATTGACTACCACAAACTGATTTTCCAATTCATTGAAAAGAGACAATAGGCAAGGCGAAAGCTTGGCATACAAGGCCAAGAAACCGAGGCGGGGGGGGGGGGGGGCTTCTCTAGCGTTGCACCCACATTCGTCCTGGCTGTGTTGCCTTGCTGGCTTCTCGTTGAGACTCTCTGGGCCTCAGCCCTGAGTCGGCCTCCTGTTTCAGCTTTCCCAAACCCAAAAATTCCCAAATGACAAATCGTTCACAGCCGAGCGCAAATCACAAAGGAGGGATTGGAAGCGAACCTGTCACACCCTCTCTTTGAAAGAACTCGTTCATTTTCAACTGGCGGCCATGTTGTGAGCCTAATTTGCCATGTTTTACAGTAACTTTTATATCGATTTCTGCATACATTGCATACATTTGGGCTAGGATAGTACAGAACCTATGTAGTTTATGTTTATTTGCCAAATTATGGAATATACACCAGTTTCTGTTTAAATCGCAGAATTCGAGGCGTTTTACAGCAATTCTAAGGAAGGTCGGAAAAGCTCGGAAAACAGCTACAGAAGTCCAAAGTCAAAGCAGCAGCAGAACCAGTCGAATCGAGCCGAGAAACCAGACTACTCGACCTCGAGTAGCCCTTACTCGATCTTAACAAAGTATGTCCGGGCACAGCTTGTCGACCAGGAGCCTGATCGAGAAAGCCAGACAAACCGACTTCCGGACCCAACTCGATCTCGACAAACCCTAGTCGAGATCGACGAAGCCCAGCGCCACACCCGGAGTCGACAAGGAGAAGAGCTGCCCGAGAAGCCGAGCACATCCCAACTCGATCTCGACTAGACCTGGTCGAGATCGACAAGCCACCCCGAGCCAATCCGAGGAAGAGTCCTCGACACCATCATAGAGAGTCATCCTCGACCAATCCTAGTCGATCTCGAGGACTCTTAGTCGAGATCGACGAAGGCCGGAGACCAGATCCAGGCCTGTCGAGGAGAGCCACCCGAGAAGACCTAGTCGGCAAGGCCACTCTACTTGATGTCGACAAGAACTACTCGAGGTCGACGAGCACCGGGATCCATGTCCGAGCCTGTCGAGGACTAGCTAGCCGAGACGAAAATCCAAGCCAGTCGATCACTTTCCTACTCGAGGTCGACAAGGCTCTTGTCGAGGTCGACGAGGATTCCCGAAGCTGTGCGACGCGGTTTGATCAACTCTACTCGGATTGGGAGTCCTTGGAGCCGAGGATAAGCAAAGTCTATCCGATTTATCCACATCTATCATGAAGAAGAGAGTTTTATCCACTTGAGACAATTTAGATATATTTCCCTATTTTTAGATTTAATTCCATTATAGCTTTTATTTATCTTTAAAGTCTTAGATATAAGTTTTAGATTTAGATATAGATATTCTATCCTTGAGTAGCAAGGAGTAGAAGCCTATAAATAAAGCCCATGGGGCTCAGTTCTATTCATTCAATTTCAGAGCAAGACAAGTAGTTCCACAGAGATAGTTTAGGGAGTTCGAAGGTTTTAGGGTTTTGCCATTCGACGAGAGTTGGATTGCCGGGATTGTAAAGTCTTTGAATTTAGTTTAATGCAAGTTGTTTTCTTTCAATCGATGATGTCTGAGTTAGCGATGAAGAGCGAGTAGTCAACCCACTTCTAGGGTTGGGGCGAGCCCGACGATAGCCATGCATATTTGAGGTAAAGATCCGACCTTTATCATGTTTTGAGCATTTTCCTACTTGTTGATGTGTTTATTGCCCGTCTAATGGAGATCCATGCTAACAACTTGGATTATAAACATAAAATCGGTAGAGACAATTAGGGTTTCTTGAGAGAGTTGTCTAATTGTTGGAAAAGGCGAAAGCTTAATCCTTTAATGCGATTCACATGATTATCCGTTTGGTCCTGCCTTATGCATGTTTGGTTATCGTTGTTGCAAACCCCAATCTTGGAAGTCTTTTACATTAAGTTTAAGTCGAAACCCCAAAGCATTTGTTTTTACTTTCTTTTATTTCGTTTTTACTCCATGCCCTCGTCGATCTCGACCAAGCCTGGTCGACCTCGACCACTGATTCTCGACCCAGAGTCGCCGTAGCTTACCTGTGCAGGAACTCGACCAGACCTCCTCGACCAAGACGAAGGCTACTCGATCTCGAGTAGAGCCTTGTCGAGATCGACCACCGTTGCCGAGCTGCTGTGCCCTGTTCGACTGTCCGAGCTTCTGTCGACTAACCTTAGTCGAGCTCGAGGACTTCTGTGGTCGACTTCTGTGAGATTTCTCCGCTACCTAGGATCCGCTGACACGCTTCCTTGTGGATCGATTCTGACTTCCCGCTGCTACATCAGGAGGAGGTCTTGTAATTATTTGCGTGGGCAGAATCTGGTTTGATTTATTTTGTTATATTTCATACTCGATTTCCCTCCTACAACAGGCCACTCGTTCCACAGCTCCGCTCAACCCGTTTTCACTCAAATCCAAAAACTCGTTTTCGTCCAAATCCGAAAACCCTGAAATTAAGAATCCTAAAAACAAATAAATAAAACAAACTCAGAAATTGAGTATCAAATGGGAGGTTGAGGTAGGAGGGGATTCGAAATTTGTGGCCTAGATATTTCGGAATTGGAGAAACCCTAATTTTTTTTTTACCTGAGCAAAGGTCCGAAGTAGGACTTGTTCGGGCCTCTCGGTGAGGTCGGAGCCTTGACCTCTCCTTCCTGGCTTTCTTCTGGTAGCCCGAGCCTCAAATTTCCGAGCGGCTATCGATGAATGAGCAAGAGAGGAGTTGAGCTGCTGATCTCGCTTCAAAAAAAAAAGGGGGGGGGGGGGGGGGGGGATGGACGAAGAAGAAGGAGGTCGAGCCTGCAAAGATTAAGACAGAAAGAGGGTCTTTGCTTCTGTTTTTAAAAAAAATTGGGCTGGGTTTGATTTAACAAACAAAAAAAAAAAGATCTGGGCTCGGCCTTAAAAGCAAGTGGTGACTTTTTGTTGCTAATGAAGAGTAGCAATTGTCAAAACACATACATGTTTCATATACCAAAATAAATGGAACTGGGCTCGGTTTTTCTTTAAAAAAAAAAAGGAGAGCTTGATGGGTTTGATTTGATGAAAGGAAGTGGATAGCTTATAAAAAAAAAGGGGCTGATCCACCAATAAAAATATATGGAATTTGGAAATCATCAAAAGGGGAAAATTCATGCATGCTCTCGGCATACCTACAATAAATTTATTTAACTTGTCAAATCAACCATAAGAATTAAAATTGGCGTAAATCTGAAATTGAGTTTAACAAAAATTATAACGTTAACTCGTATAATTTCATTGCCACTTTATTCTAGCGGCCCGTTTTCCAAAATTGACTTCTAAACGAGGAAAAAGAAAACGGAGTCAAAACACTAAATCAAATTTTCTCCAAATTCAAACGGTTCTTGAAAAAAACTACGTAAAGACTTGACGCCTCATATCGGCTACGTAGGTAACCCGATATTAAATTCTAAAAATATATCGGGTACAGTCGTCAACCTCTAAATTCACTTGTCGATGAATACGAGGTCAAAGTCCAACCAAATTAAATAATTGGTTCCTAAAAGAACTACGAGTGATTTGATCCCGTTCCAAACGGGTACGTAGGACACTCGACATAAAGCTCAAGCTCGTCGGGTTCAATCACCAGAACCCAAAAATTAAATCAATTCAAATATTCTGAACTACGTAAGGCTCGATTCTCTTCCAAGAGATACGTAGGCAACCCGTTAAAATTCGGGTGCAGCCCAAATCACCAAAACCACTTAAGTCTTGGTGTTGATACGACTTCGAATCAAGAGGATAACCAAAAGGGGTCGAACTCAAATTATAAAAAATTAAATAAAATATGTTTTACAATTATTCGCGCATTTTTGTTCAACAAATAGATCAATCCGAGGACCATGAATTCCAACCATTGTGAGAGAATGACAGGTGAAATGTTCTTTATACTTTGATATCAATCTATTTGCAATCATAAATCTGGTTACTTTTACATCTTTGTTACTTGCTACAAATCATTGCTTTGTCATAAGAGTCTTTGCTTAGAGTTATTGAATAGGAAATCGCTTCTCCTTGTGGGTTCGACACCGGACTTCATCGCTATACTAGTAGTTATTTGGTTTATCAATTAATTGGTAGCCTAATCTATTGGTTTTGTGTTTGAGTTTGGATATTATTACTATTTGGCAAGGGGCGAAAGTGCCAACGATGTTCTCCACCCAACAAATTCTTGGCACCGTTGTCGGGGAAAAGAAAGGAGTTTGCTTTTCTTTATCACTTTCAAAAACTCTTTACTTTGAGTCTTTTGTGTTCTTGCATGGTTCAAACTAGATCTTCTAATTCATTGCCTTTGTTTTTTGATTATGAGATTGAAAGATCTCTTAGGTTGAAAAGGAAGCTTGAGTTTGATACAAACGAGGAGATGGCAGATGATGTTGTTGATCCACCAAGAAGGACCTTGGGAAATCTAAAGCAACTTAATTTAAGTGCTTAACCACTTGCAATTAGTCTTCCCGATCTCCCTTGGGGTTCAAGATTTGAGTATAAGTCGAATTGGTCTTCTATTTTGCCCTACTTTCATGGATTGCCTGGGGAGGAACTAAACAAGCACCTTGCTACCTTTGTGAGCATGTGTTATAGTTTTAGACCCCAAGGCCTGAATAACGACCAGTTGATGTTGAGAGTGTTCCCCTTTATCTTGGAAGATTCTGCAAGCGATTGGCTTTAATACTTACCCCCAGAAAACATTACTACTTGGGTGCAATTGAATAAACCTTTCCTGCAAAAGTACTTTCCTGCGATTCGCCTCAATAAACTTAAGAAGGAGTTGTCCAGTATTGAGCAATTACCTACGGAGAGTCTTTATGAGTATGTTGAGTGGTTCAAGAAGCTTAAGGGTAGTTTTCCTCAACATGGTATACCTGAGGATGATTTAGTGTTATATCTTTATGAAGGCTTGCTTGATCCCAATAGGAGTTTCATCAATGCTACTAGTCAAGGAGATATTTTGGATAAAACACCTCAGAAAGCAATGCAGATTTTTGAATGGTTGGCTAATACATCGCAACAATATGTGAGCCATCAAGGAGTTAGAGGAGTTCATAAGTTGGATAGTTCGAGAGATGGACACAAGGATGATATCGATAGGCTTATGGAGATAGTGAATAAGATGGCTATGCAAATGAATCAACTTCATCAGCCTAGACCTGGTGGTGTTTGTGGAGATCCAACTCATCTGAATGATAAGTGTCCCTTGATCTAGGAGGGCACCGCGGAAGTGAATGTTATGGATTATGGACCTCGCCGCAACTTTGGTAACAATTATAATCAGAGCTACAATTCAAACTATCAAAGTGGATTCAACGGTAGAGGCCAGCAGCAACAAGTTCCTTTTAAGAGAGGACAATTTGAGAATCGTCCTATAAACACTCAACAAGAAGATAGAGATGAGACATTGAGGTTGTTATTGGACAAGATGAGTGTTCAAGAAAAGTTGCTTTGTGACGGAGGGAAAACCTGTCGTTGATCCGTCAAAGAAAACTCAAACCTATAGCTAGTATAGCAATAAGAAAGAGGTCGATCCATAGGGAAAGTTATAATTCAAGTTTGATTCAAATGTCAATCAAAGTAACCAAATTGGGGAGTTTTTATGTGTGAAAGTTCCGCCGCCTTTTATCAAAGCGGATTGAAGCAAACTAAAGTAATTAATTGTAATTCAGACAATTAGGAGAAGCAATTCTACCTATAATTTTCCACTTTATTTGGTTGAAGCGATCCTTGTAACTTCTTCTCGTCCTATTAAGTTTTCTATGAATGCCCTTGTCCCAACCTAATATAGTTACTAGTCCAATCAGTCCTAGAAACCCTTATCAATCGAACAGTCCCTAAAGAAGGATTTAACCCAATTGATAGCTTTAAGACCAGAAATTAGCCAAGGTATTTGCAGTCCCTAAAGAGAGATTTAACAACACATCCAACTTCCTACTTGTTCAATTAGTTCAATCAGCCCTAAAGGAACAAGTTTGCTACTTAGGTTAAGGTTCACCATCAAGAATCTACAAAACCTTAGCAATTGAATTGATCTAACAAGTTGGCCAGACAAGATAGAACAAAACGAAAAACAATCAACCACGAAGAAGTTGAAGCATTCAAATATAGGAAACAAGGAACGAGAATTGGAAACTCACAATCAATCCAAATAAAGCTTCAAATTGCAGGCAGAATAGATGAGTTTAGTTCCTCATGGAAGACATCTCTCAAATTTCTAAAGTGTCTAATGAACATAAGAATAGAATAGAAGTAGTGAGAAATAATATAATATTCGGCTCGTTTTAAGTAGCATAATTACTTATTTGCCCTTAGGGAGTTAGGGTTATGTCACCCTTTTTATAAAACCCTTGAGTTGAGCTATTGAAGAGCAGCACTTCACCGCCTCCAGCCTCATTCCTGTTCGTCTACCCTTCCAACCCTTATTGATTCAATCCTTCTTCCTCACTCTATTCCTATGAATTTAGCGAAGCAGAGGGCCAACGACTATAGATCTGAGCTCTACCCGTTATGCCGAGGTCGCCTCCGATCAGCCCCCTCTATCTACCATCTCGTATGTACCCTTCTCCTTTCTTCCCCTTCATCTCCCCTCCAGATCCGAACTAGTTCCAGTAATTTCTTTCACTTCATCTCCCTCTCTAGCATTGATTCATATCTCGGAGAGTCGATGTTCCTCTTTGCTATGAATCCTAGGGTTGGAGCACAAGAAGACACAAATTAACCGCAACCATGTCCCTTATTAACCAGATAATTGATTCTTGTATGAACCCTAAAAGATATACTTGATTTCCTATATTTTATTTCTTACTTTCTCTTTCAATTTCAAGTTAGCTGCCAAACTAATTTGCTAAATTCTGTTTTTTCAGAAGTTCCTGCCAAATTGTAAGTATTTTATATTCTTTATCTTTGATTACTGTCCCTTTCTTTTTTTCTAAATCCCTTAATTTCAGAATTGAGGCTCTCTAAATCCCCTAATTTTGATTTTTGTTGACAGATTATTACAAGTGTTGAAAATGACAGTGGACATACTGCATATGTGAAGTTTTTTTAATTTCAGTGTAAATGATCTCACCGATTGTGTAAACAATTTGTTTGCTTGGGAAAGCTGCAATAGTGTGAATTTGTTTCAAATTTTAAGTTAAAGTTTTCTGGTTGTATGAATGTGGTAATGCTTTCCTAAAACAACTAGTAAGTCTATTGATTTCATTTGTTCAGATTTAGGGTGATTAACCCAAACGAGCTAAAAACGAGCTCAAAATAAGTACAATAGAAAAAACGAGCCCAAACATCGAAAACCACCCCGAACAAAATGAGCTTAAAAACGAGCTTGGAAACGAGCTCGAGCTCGACTCGAACAAAAAACGAGCTAAACGAGCTCGAGCTTGCTTGACTACTCGCGAGCCGAATATGAACACAAAACTAAGCTCAATAAAAATCAGGCTCGAGCTCGAGCTCGGCTCGATTAGAAACGAGCTGAACATAAGCACCTTAGTACTCGACTCGAATAACACCCCTGGGGGGAAGTAGACCCTTGGCACAAGAAGCGTCGCCCCTCCCGGGAACAAATGGAATCAAACACGTCTCAAACCTCGTTCTACAGAGTAATCCTCCGAAGTGATCAACTTCTGCGACTCCGACTTCCCTTAACATATGAACTAGCCTTGGAAGATGCTCAGGGGAGGGTCATCCTCCAATCCCGTTTGTTCCAAGAGCACAACGTCATGGTCGGACGAGATAACAACGGGATCTATTAGCTAACCGAAGGATGTGGGGATTTCGTCACCGCAAATCGCGTGCGAGTGGGGGCCGTCCTTAAGTTCACCAAGGAAGAAACAAGAGCCGGATACGAGGTTTCCGTGGTCGACCCAGATCCTGAGAATGAAGAAGTCTCCCCAGCCACGTAAGATAATCGGTCTGTATCATAAAAACTTCTTCTCTAGAAGGCCCGATTCCTCCACAACTACGTTAAGAAGGTGTAAGTGGATCTTTTCCTCGCTAACGTTAGCGTTGTTGTCGACATCTCTCCTCTTCGATTTCCGCTTGCCGTTGAAGCCAAAGGCGGCGCCTTTGTGCCTCTCGTTGTTGCTCTAAAGCTTGTTGTTGTTGCAAAGCTCGTCTCTGCAACTCTCGGCGACGTTGTTGTTGTGCAGCTCAAGGATCGAGATCATCATCCCAATCTCCCCAGATAATGTCAATCATTGAATCAAATCGTAAATAACATCAAAAAAAAAAAACAAGAACTTGCGAAACCTACGACTCTGATACTACTTGATACGTTTGGAATCCCCGATCCTTCGACTGTGGGTTCAGGATCAAGAACCCCAAACTGTTGATGGGCCGATCTTGCAATTATCCTTGCTATTCTCGATGTTTACAATTAATTACAATAAGGACTTGAAACTATTGTGAAAGAAAGGAAAACAAACAAATAAAAACTAAGTAAAAAGGCAACAGCAAAACAGCGATAGAAGCAATGCAGCAACGACGACGCTGGGATGGCCGCGGGGCGGCCAAAGAAGCCACGGGGCGGCCCGGACAGTGGCGACGGTTCAGGGCAGACTCAGCGACAGCTTCTCTGATCAAGCGACGGTTTCTCAAGATGGGTTTCTCTTATGTTCGTGGTTTGGGATTGTGTTTAGATCTTTGTTTGGTATCGGATGAGCAAGAATATAAATTGATTGCGAAGGCTTTTGGATTGGGAAATGGGAATCGAGAGAACCTTTTAATCCTTAAAAGGGTTCCTCAATTATAATTCCAATCTAATTTTTATTAAATGTAAAACATGAGTTTAAATAGACAATAGACCATTTCACCAAAAAAAAAAAAAGACAATAGACCAATCCTATCTTGTGCAAAAGATAGAGTTTGATAACTAAAGATAAATCAAATAATCTAAAGATATGTAAATCTTTGCTAAGATAAGTAAAACTAACTAAGGATAGAAAATTAACAACCTGGTGGAAAAGGAATTACCTAGATGAGATATTTTCCTTCCACCTTATTATTTCCTAATTGCATAAAATAAATATATCTAATTAATTAAAATTCGAAATTAACTAAATAAATATGTGGAAATTCGTCTAAACAGTGACAGCTGTAAAGATGATGAATTTCGGCCATTCTCGAGGTCGATTCTGGAGAAACCTTCAACAGAAAAGTTGTAGATCTTTTCGTCCTCGTTCCAACAAGGTATGGTACGACCTCATCCAATAAATATGGACTCCGAACGACCCATTTTATTGAGACGTCGATATGTTGTCAACCCATTAAGAACGAACTCAAACATGAACATTAGATCACCTTGCTCCTTTGAACCTTATTCCATGGTGGAGCCTTCTTCCTCCTTTTGAGGATGACACTCTTCGCCATCAATAGCCCTCGAATCGGTCTTGAGAGCTCGCCTGGATCAAGATCATTGTTTGACCCACAGAAGGCCATCTTGATCCCTATCATTCTCCCCTTCTTAGCTTCGATTTCAAAAACCCTCGAGAATGGCCGAAATTCATCATCTTTACAGTTGTCACTGTTTTGACAAATTTCCACATATTTATTTAGTTAATTTTGAATTTTAATTAATTAGATATATTTATTTTATCCAATTAGGAAATAATAAGGTGGAAGGAAAATATCTCATCTAGGTAATTCTTTTTCCATTAAGTTGTTAATTTTCTATCCTTAGTTAGTTTTACTTATCTTAGGAAAGATTTACATATCTTTAGATTATTTGATTTATCTTTAGTTACCAAAACTCTATCTTTTGCACAAGATAGAATTGGTCTATTGTCTATTTAAACTCATGTTTTTTTACATTTAATAAAAATTAGATTGAAATTATAATTTAGGAACCCTTTTAAGGATTAAAAGGTTCTCTCGATTCCCAATCCAAAAGCCTTCGCAATCAATTTATATTCTTGCTCATCCGATACCAAACAAAGATCTAAACACAATCCCAAACCACGCACATAGGAGAAACCCATCTTGAGAAACCGTCGCTGGATCAGAGAAGCTGTCGCTGAGTCTGCCCTGAACCGTCGCCACTGTCCGGGCCGCCCCGCGGCCATCCTAGCGCCATCGCTGCTGCATTGCTTCTGTCGCTGTTTCGCTGTTGCCTTTTTACTTAGTTTTTATTTGTTTGTTTTCCTTTCTTTCACAATAGTTTCAAGACCTTATTGTAATTAATTGTAAACATCGAGAATAGCAAGGATAATTGCAAGATCGGGTCATCAACAGTTTGGGGTTCTTGATCATGAACCCACAGTCGAAGGATCGGGGATTCCAAACATATGAAGTGGTATCAGAGCCGTAGGTTTCGCAAGTTCTTGTTTTTTTTTTTCTTGATTTTATTTACGATTTGATTCAATGGTTGACATTATCTGGGGAGATTGGGATGATGATCTCGATCCATGGGCTGCACAACAACAACGTCGCCGAGAGTTGCAGAGACGAGCTTTGCAACAACAACAAGCTTTAGAGCGACAACGAGAGGCACAAAGGCACCGCCTTTGGCTTCAACGGCAAGCGGAAATGGAAGAGGAGAGGTGTCGACAACAACGCTGCCGTCAGATTTGGTTTCTCCAAAAAGGGGGGCAAGGGTTTTTTAGAATGCCATACAGAAATCTTCACCACTCTCGAAAAATAACCATGGGAACCGAAGACCCCCCGAGGGCATTTTATCGTTTCATCACCCAAGGGGAGCAGTTACAGAGATTGCGGCTGCCCCAATTATACGGGCGATTAGGAGATGAGGCCCACGAGCTCGTCCACCTATGGTCAACCTCATGTCAAGATTGCGAAGTCGGTGTCGAAAAAGACGACGAAGGAACGCATTAGTACACGAGAGGGTGGGCGGATTTCACCTTCACAAACCGCGTGCACGTCGGATCCGCTCTCCTTTTCATCTACGAGGGCGACTCGCACTTCGAGGTAGACGTGTCATATCGTGATCCCCCCTCGACCGCGGACGTTGGTCCAGCTCAACGAAGACGGGTTCCTAGAAATAGGGGACATCCAAGGTAATAAAACCGACTGATGGAAAGTAAAGAAGCACGGCCTGCGGCTAACTTTTTCCTCCCTAGTTAAAACACAACCGACAAAAATAAAGTCTTTTGATGTAGTGTCTGTCATTTTCCAGAATAACTATAAGGGCTCTCAATCATGAAACCGACCACACGGGTCACCCTTTTTCCAGATGTCCTCCTTCCGGAGGAACCTTTCTTGGAAAGGAAAAAAGAAAATATGCGGAAACAGCCAAATAAGGCATGACAAATCTCCGAAAAAACAGAAAGTAAATCATACATAAAGAAGGAAAGAAACCCTTATATAAATATGACTCTAGTAGAGTCTTAAACCACACCACCCATCCCGGAAGGACAACAAAACTCTCTCCCCTGAAAGAAACGAGATGGTTGCCGGTAACTCACTCGAGCCCGTCTTCTCGGTCACAGGAAGAGGTCCAAGAGATTTCCTTCACTGGGTGCAAAATGCTACGTTCACACAAAGGATGCCACTATCGGCCTGCTTTGAGGCGGAGTTTGGGCTACAAGGCGTCGAGAGGATCTCACTGACCAATGGACGAGGAAGACGGGGAACAAGCGTCCGAGTAGAACGAGATGATGCCAGGGTACTCTGGCTCACCCAAGGATGGAGTACCTTTGCAAGGTCAAGAGGCCTCCAGGTAGGAGGGGCTGTGACGTTCAGCTACCTCGGCAACTCGCGCTTCAAGGTTTGTGTCCTGCTGTCGAAAGACGTTGGAACTTTCGAAGGCGAAGACTGTGGGACCACCGAAGATGAAGGATAGAAGAAGTATCCCTTCGCGTATGATGTAGCCTTGGTAATATCCGGTAACGTTATGTTAAAACTATTTCGCGAAAAAACTTGTGTTTGTAAAAACTGGAAACTCAATCCCTAAGCAAAAAAACGCGGTAATCTATTGTTCTTCAAGCAAAATAGAGAACGTGGGCACAAAAGCGACCACGTTCGAGTTTTCCACGTGAATCACACCGCGAACACATTAAAACAAAATAAGGCACAAAACGGAGTGCCGAAGTTTGTTCTCCCCAAAGAAACAATGATAAAAAGACCAGCATCCAGAAAAAGAGTTTACAAGCCATCACCACTTATGTCCACATTCTCGTCTTCCTTCATGTCCTAATCCTCCCTATCCTCGCTCGAGGGGAAAGGTTGAAGAGGGACGCCCGGGTTCTCCGCGGACTTCCGCACGCTTTGATGAATCCCGGCCTTCATATCCATGTAGAAGCAGTCCTTGTATCTGTCTTGAATGAAATCCTGCCCGACCTTTTCATTTAACCATTTCGGAACCGCGCTTCTCATAAAGTCCAGGTCGTTCGGGGTCCTCAACCAGTCGTCCACAAGCTTGGTGCGGTTGTGCGAAACGTCTAACCAAGACATAATGATATCTCCATCCATCCGGGACCGGTACCGCTCTAGCTCGATCGCGCGACGTTTGGATTGCAAGACCGCCTTGCTTCGCTCCTCATTCGCCGCAATCAACTGAGCTTCCAACTTGACAGCTCGGGCCTCGGCACTAGATTGTAGGGAAGATAGAGACTGCTGGGAAGACTCGAGCTGGGCTTGCACCATCTCCAAATCCTCGGCCAATTTACTACCATTTGCCTTCTCCGCGGCTAGGGCGGTTTCCCTTTCTTCCACATGCGAACGAAGGGATTCAACCTCGTTCCGCGGCGTCTCTGCCTCCAAAAGCCTCTCTTTCATCTGCTCTAAGCTCTCCTCCAGGCCATGGGCATGTCGGACCAAGCGAAGATACCGTCCCCAGCCGCTGTGGGTGAAGACGCGTCCCTGATTACAAAGAAAATAGAGAGTTCAGGAAAACTCCCAATGGGAAAAACCAAGGCAAACAAGTAATGAAAGTTACGGAGCACGACTCACTTACCCAATTGCACCAGCGTTCTTGCTCCAACGTGAACTGTTAATCGGTCAGCTGGTCCAGGTATCGTAACTCTGCCACCCCGAGCTCCGGGGGGAAGGCCAACTAGTTGAGGACATCTGAGTCAAAGCCGGGCATCCGGTACGTCGGGCGGTTGTTGACATCTACGTGGAAGACCGACACGTCCCAATCGACTCCTTCTCAAGCCGGGAAAGGACAAGAGGTTCTTCTTCGGAGGAACGTTCAAAGTTCCCGCCTCCGTAGGAGAAATAGGTCGAGGCTCCACAGGGGCCGCCAGAGGAAGAGGATGAACATCAGCAATCGGAGAAGCCTCAATATCGATAACTGGTGGCTCAGGCTCTGCCAGGACAACAGGAGAGGAAGAAACTACGATCACAGTCTTCTCCCTCGCCGCCCTCTTGCTCTTTGGCTTGGGAGCCGAAGTCTTGGGGCGCTTCAGGGCTCTCATCACGCCTGTAGGTATCTTCTTCTTAGCAAAAGAAGGGGGAGCGGAGGACATCTTCGCAACATCCACCATTGTCTTCAACTCTAGAGCGTCTGAGGAACCATGAAAAGGACGACGACATCAGCACAAAACCAATAGCGCAAGAAGAAGCGAAAACAAAAAGTGTTCCCCAAATTAACTACAACCTATGCGCGGACGAGGGAGACTCAAGCCTGCCATCTCCAGCCGCAAAGGAGACACCACATCTCTTCACGAAGGTTTCGTCCCCAGTACGAACCTCCGCTCGACCTCTTTCAGATCTGTAACAACTTTCTTCTTCACACGCGTATACAAACGCGGCTCGGTGTGGAAATTAAAGATTTGACGAGAAGGGTCGCTAACTAAGAACCCCTTGTGCCTCCATTCCGGTTTGCTGGAATTTCGTTCAACTATCGAGACGCTAAGCTTAGCCTGGTAGAAATTCTTATGGGTGCCTCCATGACCCAAAGTGAGCATGTTGCTAAGGAGTCCCAGGGTCGGTTGAATCCCGATCTCCAGGCAACGCATAACAAAAGAAGTAAAAAACAGCCAGCTATTTGGCACCAATTGGGCGGGGCTCAAACCACAAGCTTTCAAATAACGCTTAAATAGATTAGGGAGAGGAAGCCGAAACCCTGAACCAGACTCTCGATATAGACAACCAAGCACCCCGGATACGCGTCCAGGCTCCCTCCGCCCTTCACCGGAAGACACAACACTACTCCCTCTGGCCAGGGGAAGACGAGGGCAATCACGCCTAAGTCATCCAGGGTTGTGAAAGTCCCTCCTCCGCGGTCCTGAGCATTGGACGGAGCGATAAGAATCACCCTTTGCAGTAGAACAGCCAGGATTAGACCCGCGACAGACGGCGAAAAGTCTTTCCTAAAAGCGCACGTCGCCAATACCCCCTCATCATATAAGGCTGGGCGGAAATCCCCCAGCACGGACGAAGAACGGCGCTCCGATGGTAGGTAGACAAGGCCGGACATCAGATCAGTACGGGAATCCCACTCCTTGTAGGAATGCTGAGACTCAGGGGATTCCAGTATCGAGTCAGATCCCGACGACGAAGCGCCGTCGCCCGATCTAGAAGATGCGGATTCCGCGGGAGAAGGGGGTTCGTCGCGTACGCGACCCGGAGAAGAATAGAAAGAGGGATCTGCGGGGGTTTTTGGTTGGCGAATTGTGATCCACTTTATTTAGTTGAAGCGATCTTTGTAACTTCTTCTCGTCCTATTAAGTTTCCTATTAATGCCCTTGTCCCAACCTAATATAGTTACTGGTCCAATCAGCCCTAGAAACCCTTATCAATCGAATAATCCATAAAGAAGGATTTAACCCAATTGATAGTGATGATGCCCAAACATAACGGAAAGAGGAAGAAAAGGAAAAAGCAGTAAGAGGACTGGAAAAGTAGGCCGGAACGGACGCCCTGACAAGTGATCCGCGGATGAAGGCCGCATGCAGCTCGGCCAGATGTCACGCATGCCCACCACCCACGCGCCCTTCCCCTTGGAACACGTGGCAACCATACTTCAACAAGTGCCAAAAAGGAAGGAACACTCCCTAGGGGGGAATGTGAGCACGCACTATAAATACGAGGAGACACTCTAAATTCAAGGCTTTTTCGGAAAACTCAAAGAAGGGTCTTGCCCTGCGGAGATCAGGGGATGAAGTCTAGAAACAAAACTACTTAGCTAACCGCATAAGTGCCAAGGATCCATCGTAATCGCAGAGCAGGTTGGCTTACAGGTATCATTGTTGAGAGATTACTCAATCTCGATGCCCCGACTTCAACCCTTTCATTCCGTTTTAGAGCAAGAACTCATTCTCTCCGAATAGCCTTGATGAAATCGACGCCCGAAGGGTGGAACGAGCTTTAGGAAAGACTCGGCGACACCCGTTGCTGGTCATCTGTTGTCCGCGGATGACTGGAATGGGGTAAGACCGTCTTGAATTGTGTGGTCATCCCGACACCGGCAAAGGTCCTCCCCCTTAGGATAGTAGCTCAGAGGGACCGTTTTCAAGGGGAGGAACTTCAGGTAAGTCCATTGACCACTTAAATCTGAACACGTGCCCCCCTTCCATGGAGATGTGGGGTGGGGTCCGCTCTCGAATGCGGTTTTATCAGATAGCTTTAAGACCAGAGATTAGCCAAGGTATTTGCAGTCCCTAAAGAGGGATTTAACAACAAATCCAACTTCCTACTTATTCAATTAGTTCAATCAGCCCTAAAGAAACAAGTTTGCTACTTAGGTTAAGGTTCACAATCAGGAATCTACAAAATCTTAGCAGTCGAATTGATCAAACAAGTTGGTCAGACAAGATATAACAAAACAATAAACAATCAAGCACGAAGAAGTTGAAGCATTCAAATATAGGAAACAAGGAACGAGAACTAGAAACTCACAATCAATCCAAATAAAGCTTCAAATTGCAGGCAGAATAGATGAGTTTAGTTCCTCATGGAAGACATCTCTCAAATCTCTAAAGTGTCTGATGAACGTAAGAATAGAATAGAAGTAGTGAGAAATAACATAATATTCGGCCTTAAGAAAAGTCTAAGTCGGCCAAAGAAAAAAACCAAACAAAGAAAACTAGGGTTTTCTTAAACAAAACGCTGCGCAGACGACCAGTGCTGCGGCTTCTTCCAAACCCCGCAACATAATTGATCGGCCGCGGCCGCAGCGTACGTGTTGCGGCCGCTGCATCAGTCTTTCACCGAAATTCTGTCTCGAATTTGCTCTTCTTGTCAACAGGAAAGTTGTAGCTCTCTGTAAGAGCTTTCCAATGCATGGTCATAATAGTCAATCGGACAACCTAGGCCTCCAGAAAGTGCAAAACAAGTTCAGCCTGTATGGCAACAACTTCTGCAGACTTTTTCTTTGTTTATGTTCGCTTCTTCTTCTCAGGACCTCTTGAGATCTTCATGTAAGCTTATTCGATCAACTAGACATTCTCATCCAATGCGTTATCAACCCATGTCTCATCATCGGATCCACGATTACCTGAAATAATCAATAAAAGTGTGTAGATTCCGACTCCACCAACATAGAGAGCTAATATGCAAATTGTACTTAATCCATGCATGAAATGCATCTTAACTAAGCTAAATGCAACCTATTATGCCTACCTAAATGCATGCTATCAAACTCCCCCACACTTAACCTTTGCTTGTACTCAAGCAATGATAGAATGAACATGAATCAACGCATCCCACAAGAAATCCCTTCAAGTTTCAACCTCATCAAAAAGCAACATCATAGCAAGTGAAAACATAAGCCAAGCAAACAAACATCATAGCATGTATTCCAGTAATCAAAGCTTAGAAGTAGACATCATCCAACCTCACCAGAAATATGTGTTTCACTCATGTGCTTAGGCTTTAAGGTACAACTCTCAACTCAATCCAAAATGCACTAAGCTCATAGACATTGACCAAAATATCACCAAATCTCCACCGAAATGCCATTACTTGCGGGACACAATAAAGAAAATAAACAAAATGTGACATTTTTTTTTCTTTTGTTTCTTTTTTTTACTTTCTATTTATTTTCTTGTCTTGGTGCTTTCCTTACGCGAGGCGCAAACATGGGTGTCATGAATGACCCCGGTCTATCAACACCTCAACCTTCTAATATGAAGTCCACTTGAACATCTTTTGACGCAAGTTGCAAACATGGGTGTCATGAATGAACCTGGTTACTCAATGATCAAGCTTTCTTTCCTAGAGGATAGTTTTCAACACTGTTTTACGCGAATCATACCCATGGGTGTCATGCGCAGACCCGGTTACTAAGTGCATCAACCATTGCCACCTTATTTCACTATATATGCACAAATTCAAACAAAAGACTTCAACTATAAACAGAAACTCCGCAAACAACAAACATGTGAGTCGGTCTTAAAAAATAGATATTGCAGTCAATGCCAAGAGGTAGCAACACAAGGAGAGTAATTCACACAATTGAGCAAAAGAATTCAAATAAGACCAAACATTCTTACATGGTCATGTTTTGAGGACTTCAATCCTACTTTAGCTCAATCATACATGCTCAATTTTATTTGCTAGCTCATGTTCCACAAAAATCAAATATAGATAAGGCCAAAACATCCAAATCTCCATGAGATTTATATGATCATGATTGAAATTTAAATTAGAGGACAAACTAATCCAGATGGGTAGTTGAGTAACACATATAGATGCAATGCATGCTTGTTTTTGGATTTTTTTTTTCAAGTGCAATATAAGTATAAAAAGAAATACGAAGACATAAATAAACATGATAGCATAAATAAACATGATTTGCAAACTCTATCTATATGCAATGCAATCCCTCATCCACACTTAAACTTTTCATTGTCCTCAATTAAATATAAAAGACAACAAAATAAAATAAAACATAGAGGAAGTAGTGAATGAAATACTCACAATGTGGTGGATGGGTCTCTATAGGTCGGATCTGAGCATTGCAGCGGCCTTTCCTGAGAGGTTAGTCTATCCCAAACCAAAAAAACTATTAAATATCTGATGGAAAACCTAATTTATTGAAAAACTAACTAACTAATGAGGAATCGAAATAACTAAATTAGAAAACTTACCTCGGGTTGCCTCCCGAGAAGCGCCTTGTTTCATGTCGTTGGCTCGACGTAATGTTGAAGTTCAAGACACTAATCAAACATAGTCAAAGCCCTCATCAACCTGTCAAACTCTTGTGCACAATTAACAAACAAGTATGCACTACAAACAAATAAATTGAAACTAAATATTAATATATTTAAGAACCATTTCAACTTATTGTATTCATAAGCTTGACAACCCACACAGGGTATATAATACCACCAATTTAATTCTATTGGTGGCTTGTCAAAGTAGCAGTTAAATGGATCAACGTATCCACCAATATTCTCTCTAGTGTAGGAGAGAACCTTTACTTGCTCTGTAGCCTCAGCAGTAGGCTCTAGATCAGAATCATCAATGGGGGAGCTAGGGATGATCTCGTCAGATGGAGTGTGGTCTTCCTCTACCTTCTCAATGTGATTTTCCACCATGACCTCAAGAGGTGCATGCCATCAAAGATGATCCATGTAGGAGAAAAATTCCCACATCTCCGAGAGTCCCATATCTAATAAACCCCCATCACTCATGCGCTCAGCAAGACTCCGTGTCTCAGAAGTCATGCCATCAAAGATGCATAGAAGCACTTCCCTTATACTAGCTTGATATATATCCCTTTGAAAAAACATCGTTAATGTACTCCTGCAGTCTTATGAAGTATTGATGAAAACTCTCTCCGTCTAACTGCAATAACCTCACCTTCAACATATGTTAGTAGCACGAGTGCGGACCATGTAAGTGGTCCACACTAAAAATCAGCACAAAAAACACACAAGAATCGATAAATTTCCCCGGCAACGGCGCCAAATTTGACGGAGGAAAAACCTGTTGTTGATCCATCAAAGAAAACTCAAACCTATTACTAGTATATCAATAAGCAAGAGGTCGATCCACAGGGAAAGTTATAATTCAAGTTTGATTCAAGTGTCAATTAAAGTAACCAAATTGGGGTGTTTTTATGTGTGAAAGTTCCGCCTTTTATCAAAGCGGATTGAAGCAAACTAAAGTAATTAATTGTAATTCAGACAATTAGGAGAAACAATTCTACCTACAATTTTCCACTTTATTTGGTCGAAGCGATCCTTGTAACTTCTTCTCGTCCTATTAAGTTTCCTATGAATGCCCTTGTCCCGACCTAATATAGTTACTAGTCCAATTAATCATAGAAACCCTTATCAATCGAACAGTCCCTAAAGAAGGATTTAACCCAATTGATAGCTTTAAGACCAGAGATTAGCTAAGGTATTTGCAGTCCCTAAAGAGAGATTTAACAATACATCCAACTTCCTACTTGTTCAATTAGTTCAATCAGCCCTAAAGGAACAAGTTTGCTACTTAGGTTAAGGTTCACCATCAAGAATCTACAAAACCTTAGCAATTGAATTGATCTAACAAGTTGGCCAGACAAGATAGAACAAAACAATAAACAATCAAGCACGAAGAAGTTGAAGCATTCAAATATAGGAAACAAGGAACGAGAATTAGAAACTCACAATCAATCCAAATAAAGCTTCAAATTGCAGGCAGAATAGATGAGTTTAGTTCCTCATGAAAGACATCTCTCAAATTTCTAAAGTGTCTGATGAACGTAAGAATAGAATAGAAGTATTGAGAAATAACATAATATTCGGCCTTAACAGAAGTCTAAGTCGGCCAAAAAAAAAACCAAACAAAGAATACTAGGGTTTTCTTAAACAAAACGCTGCGCAGGCGACCAGTGCTGCGGCCGCTGCCGCGACTTCTTCCAAACCCCGCAGCATAATTGATTGGCCGCGGCCGCGACATACTTGCTGCGGCCGCTGCATCAGTCTTTCAACGAAATTCTGTCTCGAATTTGCTCTTCTTGTCAACATTAAAGTTGTAGCTCTCTGTATAAGCTTTCCAAAACATGGTCATAATAGTCAATCGGACAACCGAGGCCTCCAGAAAGTGCAAAACAAGTTCAGCATGTATGGCGACAACTTCTGCAGACTTTTTCTTCGTTTAGGTTCACTTCTTCTTCTCAGGACCTCTTGAGATCTTCATGTAAGCTTATTCGATCAACTAGACATTCTCATCTAATGCGTTATCAACCCATGTCTCATCATCGGATCCACGATTACCTGAAATAATCAATAAAAGTGTGTAGATTCCGACTCCACCAACATAGAGAGCAAATATGCAAATTGTACTTAATCCATGCATGAAATGCATCTTAACTAAGCTAAATGCAACCTATTATGCCTACCTAAATGCATGCTATCACTGATTCAAATGGCTAAGGAGATTGGTGAATTGAAAGCGAAAGATTCGGGAAAGTTACCATCGCAGGTGGTAGTGAATCCGAAGGAGAATGTTAGTGCCATGATCCTTAGGGGAGGTAAACAAGTGAATGTGCTCACTAGGAATGTTGAAGAGAGGCCTAGGGAAGAAGTTGATTTGGGAAATAAGGAGGACGAGATGGAATTAGAGACACACTGCATAGACGACGCCCACCGCCCCTCACCACGGCGCCCGCCTCCGCCTCCAGTTACGGACCCGAATTCTGACGTTGTTCAATCCCCAAAGAAATCTTCTAAAGAGTGGTCTTCTGAGATTTCAAGACCTGCACCACCCTTTCCTCATGCCTTAAGATCTGATCGTAAGTGGGAAGATGAACAAATTCTTTATGACACATTTACTCATTGTGAGGTAAATATTTCACTTTTCAATTTGATTAAAAACGTGCCTCGCTATGCGAAATTTTTGAAAGAGCTATGCAAGATGAAACGCAAGCAAATGATGTGAAAGAAGGAAAAGGTAAGTTTAAGTGAAAATGTTTCTGCTTTACTTCAGAAACGATTGCCTGAAAAGTGCGAAGATCCAGGTATGTTGTGCAATAGGTAATGATAGCTTCACCAAAGCTATGTTAGACCTAGGTGCTTCAATAAATGTTATGTCTTATAACTTGTACATGTTTTTGGGTCTCAATGCATTATCCGAAACTGGTGTTACTATACAACTCGCTGATCGTTCTGGTATTAAGCCTAAAGGAGTTGTTGATGATGTTTTGGTAAAGGTAAATGATTTGATATTTCCGACTGATTACTTCATTCTAGACATGGAACAAGGTACGCTTGAAACCCTGATTATCTTGGGAAGACCATTCTTGCGAACGGCCAAGACTAAGATTGATTGTTTTGAAGGTTCACTAACTATGGAGTTTGATGGTAGAAAGATTGAGTTTTCTATATTTGAGCATATTGTTTCTTCTGCCTATGATTATGGAGATGTTCTTGACTCTAATGAAAGTAATCACATGAATGAATCAAGTGGTTTGTTATATGCTTCTATTGAAACTGAATCTACGAATCTTGAGTTTTCAAACAAAGATGAAATTGGATTAGGGAAAGATGACATTGAGAGGAAAATTGAGAATTTGTTTAAGTCACATGACAATGTGTCTAATTCAAATGATTCTATTGCTATTCCCTATGAGAAGTCGATTCCTAACAATGTTGAGGTTTTTGCAATTGCAGGGCAACCTCCAGGAGTAACTCATTTCAAGAAGGAATCGATGGAGGCAATTGATGGATATGTTGGAGAAGTTCCTAAAGTTCCCCCTCTGGTCTTGAGAAGGATAAGTGTGGAGGATCTTGATGGAATAACCTGATCAAGAAATGCATCACATCGAGCCAAAGACGTGAAGCAAAGGTGCTTCTTGGGAGGAAACCCAAGGTAGTTAGGTAGTATTATTTCTATTGTGCAAATAGTTTTCAATTCAATAAAGTAGAATCAATCGTATCGCTGAATTGCAGAAGCTACGGTAAGTTCAAACCTGTGTTGGAGTTGAGTTTTGTTTGATTTGGGGTGCGGAGTCAGATTCTGTGGACACGACGCCTGCCCCCCTGTCCACCCGACGAATCCGAAATTTGGTAAACTTGGAAGGGAAGTTTCTATCTTTCTTATTTTTGGTTATTTTCGTGCTAGGTTAGGATTTTTTTCTTCTACCTTATTAGGATTAGATTATTTTCTATCTACTTTTAGGGTTAGATTATTTCTATCTATCTTAGGTTAGTTTATTTTATCTTTTATTTATTTTTCATCTATCTTAGGATTAGATTTTTTCTTTTTAGGTTAGTTCCCTTATTTCCTAGGATTAGAGTTTCTATCTTTTTCTATTTTCTATCTATCTAGTTCTAATATTTTCTTTTTCTTTTTTTCTTTTTTGATAGATTTTCCCTCCAACTCACCATATATTGTTACTCCCTATTTTGAATCAACCAAGCTTGCTCAAGAAATCTACAAAAACCCAAAAGCCTACTTGAATCCATTCCAAAAACCAAAAGCCTTGTGTTTCAATTGATTATATTCACCAAATCACTTTTCATCATTACCCTACATCCACAAAATTCAACCTTTTTCATACCATTCCCCTACCTATTACCTAAGAACCCTTTGAAACCAAGTTGTTCGTGAAAGTTTCAAGTTGGAGGAGTGTTGACGTCGATTTTCCTACGTTTCTACACGGATTTGAGGTTCTGAGTACACGACGCCCGCCGTGCCTAAAACGAGCCCGTCTTTTAGTCGTTTTCGTGGTTTTTCTTTGGGTTTTCTCTCAAGTGAGATATGTCTCGTGCTCCTAAGATGGATGCTCCAACCTATTTGTCTAGAGTTGAGAAGGAGCGTTGGTTCCAGGCTCTAGCTAAGGGATGTGAGTTACTAGTCGACTCGATTTTTTCATCTGGAGACATTGCAGAGACTTGGTCTTCGTGGTCCAGTATCTTTGTTGCTGTATAAGGGAGGTCTAGCCAACTTTATATCGATGAGCGCGCCGACTTATCCTGTTTTGGTGCATGAGTTCATGTCAACTCTGGATGTGTGATCTGATAAGGACATATGTTTCATATTACTTGTACTGAATGCTCGATTCAGAAAGAATTTCTATCTCTTCCGTTGGGATTGCATATACCTTGGTCTAATCCTTGGTGTCGGAGCTTGTCTGCTACCACACCTGCTGAGACTTGGGCTATAGTTTCAGGCCATTCTGGAGGGACCGAGAACTTTCATGACTATTTGATTACGCACCCTGCCCTTTCGGCTATGTCACAGGGTGTTGACCCCAACATTCTATGGTTCTGCTGATCCGACGATTATTTCCAAAAGGATGTGGATGTGGTTGTATTGTTTGACGCCAGAGGCCGAGTATGTATCAGATTGGATAGAGTTATTTCTAGCTGCTTGCGCAGGCGCACTTCGAAGGAGAGATCATACGAGTGCCCATATTGTTACTTTTGGAGGATTGATTACTCTCATAACACGATATATGGGTATGAATTTGAGCTCCCTGTAACCCTTGACATCGCCTTTTTATTATGGCATGTCATCCTTACTGAGCGCTCGTCTGATTGAAAGGTTCGTCCGCCTTGACAGTAGCGAGTGTTTCCGTTGGTTATCTGACGCGAAGGGTGAGCACTGAGCACCATCGGTATCTTTCAGTGCATTTACCCGTTGGCCCTACTTTGGCTTCTTTTTGTGTTCGTCATGTTCCAGCACCTGCTGGGATGGTTGTGGACCCGTCCTCTTCAAGCAGATTTCTTCTGGGAAATGAGACCGATGATGATTCTGATCTCCCCACTGAGAGTAGTTCTCTGTTTGAGCTTATGCCGACCCTTGACAGTCGCTTGACGAGAATGGAAGATCAGCATCTGAGATGTTTTCGTAGACTACATGAGCATTAGTTGATTCTAGAAACGAAGATAGAAGAAATACATATATGTCTTCTGAAGCCCTGGGCGTAGATATTTCAAGACATCAATCAGCGATCTGGACCCCAGACCCCGCCTTCACAGTAATTGGTCAGTCATTTGCTTCCTTCAAACCTTTTATTTTTATTTTTCATTGTTCCTTTTTGTGTTTCTATGCATTGAGGACAATGCAACGTGTAAGTTGGAGGGGGGGGGGGGGGGGGGGAGGAGAAGTGAAGTGAATTAGTTAGGTTAATTCATGTTTGAATTTCCGTTTTTGAATTTTTTGTTATTTCCTATATGTTATTTCTTGGGGATTGATAAATACACCGCTAATTTTTACTGGATACACCACTAAGCTTCGCAACTCCCTGCGGACCGAGCTCCGCTACCTCTTGCGAACCTCACCAGGCATCGGGCCAAATACGCCCTAAAAGGACATCGACAAAAGTTCCGCAAGACATTGTGGAAAGAGGTCCGCGTTAGGATGCGGAGTCCCTAACCTATATGTCAAAAAAAAAAAAAAAAAAAAAAAAACAAAACTACGCAACCTAGTGCGGAACTTCCCACTCCAAAACAATGGCACGTTTGCAGCCTGTCTAGTAAACTTTAGGACAACTGTCAGTACCAATTCTCACTTCTTTGGGAAGCAATTGATCATTTATCATCAAGTCATCTTTCCCTTGAATACCTTCCATATTGCAGTAGAAGTTAATGTCTTTATATTGCAAATTTTATACACGAACAAGTTGACCACTCTGAAAGCTTGGGCCTTGAGAAGAATTTATATAATGTTTACTACATACATTGCTACCCTGGACGTCTGCAAAATTGTAAACAATTGTGAGCTTCTATTTTATTCAAGTGTTAGGTGTGTTTTGCCTTCTTTCTGGATCAACTAATATGCTGAATATTTATTTGTTTTTGGTTTAGGCTGGGCTCCATATGCATACTTCAACATGCTGACTGAAACAAATAATGGTGAACTGCATTCCACTACCAATCAAGCAACTATGTTCCACCTTGAGTACAACCAGGAAACGGTATGAGGCGAGCGAAAAGATTGACGAGGATATGGCTGGGCTCCTACTCCACCTCTGAGGCTGCTGCTAGGGCTTATGGCGCCGCCCTCATCTACCTCAAGGGCTCCTCCGCCAACCTTAACTTCCCCATCGACCACCTCCCCTTCCCCATCCCCAATCCTGATTCAATCATGTCCCCTAAATCCATCCAAAGAGTCGTCGTCGCCGCCGCTACCATTAATATTGATCCTCCTCCGCCGCCTCCCTCATCCCCATCGATTTGAGTACGAGCAGCTCCTTCTTCAATCCGCCCCCACCCAACATGATTGTCGACTACGAACACCCCACCGCCGACATCCCTCTTTGGAACTTCTGCTGATTAATTGCAGATCGATTCAGTTAATCCTTTATTAATCATATTCATTCATCAAGATAAGAGGGATTAATATACAGTTAATCCTTTATTAATCATATTCATTCATCAAGATAAGAGGGATTCGATATTAATTTGGCATATTGATAGAGTTGGGAAATGAATGAAACACTGACCGACATATAGAGTTGGAAGTTCCGCACTAGGTTGCGTAGCTGGTTGAGTAATTTTTTTTTTTATATTTTTTTACATATAGGTTAGGGACTCCGTATCCTAACGCGGACCTCTTTCCGCAACGTCTTGCGGAACTTTTGTCGATGGCCTTTTAGGGCATGTTTGGCCCGATGCCCGGTGAGGTCCGCAAGAGGTAGCGGAGCTCGGTCCGCGGGGAGTTACGAAGCTTAGCGGTGTATCCAGTAAAAATTAGCGGTGTATTTAGCTTTTTCGTATTTCTTTTATGTTATAGAAAATGTCAAAAATGAAAAAAAAATTGAAAAATAAAAGAAAAAAAATGAGTCTTGTTTATTGTTTTGCATATTGTGTTATCAAAGATTTCCATCTAATTTGAGTTTGTCCTATTTTGACTTTATGCTGGCATGATCTTATCCTGCAAATTGGTATTTTATGTGAAATGGTGTTGTTAGATACACCGTAAATTCCTCATCAAAAGTGCACGTCGAAATTAACGTGCAAGTCTTTCCAATTAATTATCACGCTAAAAAAAAAATTTAACCCACTTCAACCCTGCACGTCAATTCCGACGTGCAGGATTTGGGGTGTATTTAGTCTGCACGTATGTGAAATATGATTAGGCATATGTAATTGAGCATGTATGATCTAAGCTTGGGAATATATGCTTGAAATTCAACAAAAATTTGTCCTAGTGAGATATTTTTGGCCTTATAAGGGATACATCTATATTCTTTTTGCTTTTCTTATGTGATTTACTCTTCCTATGCATTTATCATTGGATATTGCTATGATTATCTATTTTCAAGGCCGATTGTATACATGTTTATTGCTTGATAAGTTCAAATGATAGAGGCAACATTTTAACCACATATTTATCCATGTCTACCTTATGTTATATCTTGCTTTGAAGCCAATTTGACCCTTTAGCCTTTTTATTGATAGCTCTGCAAAATTATTATTCCTAGTCTATGATAAACATTACCCTTATTCCGGGGGAATTGAGATTTTGGGTGGGTTATGGAATCTATTTTGGAGATTGAGGAGAATGAAGCTAAAGTGTGATGTTATGGTTTATGGTTTTGAGAAGATGTAATGTTATATGCTTACTTATTCCCTCATTTTTATGCATTTGGTTTTCATATATTTTGGGCTCAAGAGAAAAAAAAATCCAAAAAAAAAGAGAAAAAGAAAGGAAAAAAAATAAAAATAAAGAGTCATTTATTTTATTTTTGCATAATGAGGAAGAATTGGATTTATTTTGGTTAGAAGTTATATTGTATGGGTTTTGAGACTTCATGATATGTAAGATGATATGTGAGATGATGATATGATGAGTTATGAGATGATTTTGGAGTTTTAATGCTGATATTGAGAGATGTTGTGCATTTGTGAGCTTGATGTTATTGAGTTGGTTTGTGTTATGTTGGGAGTTTTGGAATCTTATTTTCCCGAAATTTATTGCACCACACGACCAAATATAATTCCTTGCACTTATGTTACTACCAAGACCCATTACAACCCCGCTGAATGGAATCTTCTATAAAGGTTTCCATTGAGCGAAAGTCCTCTTGATATCCTTATTTTTTGCATTGACGTATCCGATGGAGATTTTGTGATATAAATGTCAATATTTGAGTTGATGCTTGCATATGGAATTGATGTGAGTGTATGCTTAAAGCCTAAACACATGAGAGTGAGAGATACACATTTTGCCACCCCAAAATTCGCCACGGCCCTATTTACCGTAGCTAAGCCGAAGCTAGATGCCTTTTGCCACCCCTTGAAGCCCTTTTGCCACAGCTTTTTACCGAAGCGAATTTCATTTTTTTTTTGTAGTGTTTTATCATTGGTAAGGTTGAGTTTTTAAGCATGCAAGCAACTTGATCCCATATATACATGTTATGACGTTTATATGCTTTGATTATATTTGCACTATTAATAATGTTTCTCTTGATGAGTAAAGTTATGAAAGAATTTCCTGTGGGATGCGTAGATGATGTTTTGCTTTATGGTTGCTTGAGGACAAGCAAGAGTTAAGTGTGGGGGGATTTGATAATGCATAGTTCATATAGGCATTATAGGTATTTCTTATTGCAATTAGGTAGTGATTTTGCTATTGTTTGGGTCTAGTTTCGTATATTGCTTGTGAAGTATTCGAGTTTAGAATCTACGCCTTTTCAGTGTTTATTCTGCAGAATTACATTCCGACACTTGAATGTACTTTGGAAGATCTTAAGAGACATGTTTTGGAGCATATGGAGGCAAAGGAGGAAGCTAGAGAGAAGCAAGAAAGCACGACACTGGAGTTTATTGAAGACAATTGAGGAAAGTCGGACACTGCATAGGCGGCACCCGCCGCCATTTGCACGGCGCCCGCCGTGGGCCGGTTTCCAGCAATTGCGATTTTAGATCCGAAACCATTATTTCCTATTATTTTATTCCTATTCCTATTAGGGTTTGGCCGACTATTTGAGAGGCTTTATTAGGTTATTTCAGTTTTATTCATTGTGTGGTTGATTATTATGAGACTATGAACACAATTAGAGAGATAGAGAGAGAGAATTGGCCTATGAGTTGCTAAACTCATAGTTTTGCTTGTGATTCGAAGACATGGTTGTTTGGATTGTGATGATTTGATTATATTTATTTATTCATATTTATAGTTATCATCTTGTGTTTAATTATCATATTTGTGTTTCTTTCTATGCTTGATCACCATGTTAGGAATTGCATCTTAGCTATGAATTCGTTATTGTTTTCTCGATAGCAAACAAAGGTATTGCGATAGTGATGTTTCTTTGTCTTTGTAGTGGATGATTTCAATTGATCTATGTTGAGGATATTCGATTAGGGATGAGTTTGGTATGCGCCTATTAGTCTTAATTGCGTTGAGTCAATGTGCCAATTGGTCTTGATTACTTGAGTCCTTAATGCTATTCTTTAGTGATATTGAATAAGATGAGTGAATCTCTACGGATCTCTCAACTTTAGTCAAGTAGACCTATGAATATGAATAATTAATAGATCAATCCGAGGACCATGAATTTCAACCATTGTCAGATAATTACAGGTGAAACTTTCTTTCTACTTTGATATCAATCTATTTACAATCATAAATCTTGTTACTTTTACATCTTTGTTACTTTCTACAAATCATTGCTTTGTCTTAAGAGTCTTTGCTTAGAGTTATTGAATAGGAAATCGCTTCTCCCTGTGGGTTCGACACCGGACTTCATCGCTATACTAGTATTTGGCATATCAATTGATTGGTTGCCTAATCTATTGGTTTTCTGTTTGAGTTTGGATATTATTACTATTTGGCAAGGGTTGAAAATGCCAACGACGTTCGCCACCCACCAGTCGCGATAGGGTTCTTACTAATGTTTCGGGTTGTCTCTCTTTGCCGGAAGCTAGAGTAAGACACCTTCTGAGATATTCTTTAGACCATTATCCTCTCTTGCTAGAATTGGATCCCCGGATTCGCATGAACCGTGATTGTCGACCCTTCCGGTTTGAAGGAGCGTGGACTTCGCATCCAGACATTTGGGAATTTATTGAAGAGAAGTGGCCCAAAGATGCTCCGGTGGATGTAGCACTTGGAAGTTTGAAAGAGGAATTGATAATCTGGAACAAGAAGGTTTTCAGTAACATCTTTTTGAGAAAAAAAATTACCACTAGAAGTGCTTGGGGAGGTTCAAAAGGCTATTGGGAGAGGGGTTGGGCAGATGGCTTCTGAGCAAAGAGCTTCATTTGAAAGAAAAAATTGACGAGGTGCTCGAACAAGAAGAGTTTCTTTGGATGCAAAAATCCAGGGAGACTTGGCTTGCGTGCAGTGAAAGAAATACTAAGTATTTTCACACCTCGACAATTGTCAAGAGAAAGCACAATAGAGTGGATGGCTTGTTCAATTACAAAGACATTTGGGTGGAGGATAAGTCGGACCTTAAGAACTTGGGTGTGCCTTTCTTTGAGGATTTATATACTGATGAGGGAACTAGCAGTAATTGGGATAATGTCATGACTGATTTTCCAGAGAGGGCGGAGAGTTGGGAAGGGATCAGCGGTGTTCCTATGGAGATGAAATTTGGAATGCCTTCAAATTTATGGGATCCTTTAAGGCTCTGAGAGTGGACGGGTTCCAACTGATTTTCTTCCAGAAGTACTGGTCTACTGTTGGCCCTGCGGTGCAGGAGCTGATTCAAGATTTCTTCCATACGGGTAAGCTGTCGATTCTTTAAATGATACTCAGATCACTTTGCTTCCGAAGATAGGTAAGTCGGAGTACATTAGTCAGTTCCAAGGCATTAGCCTATGTAATGTTTGCTACAAGGACATCACTAAAATTATGGCGAATCGCCTTCAACCTTTTATTGATAAAATGGTGGGTTCGACGCAAGGGAGTTTTCTCCCGGAAAGGCTGATTTCCAACAACATAGTGGTTGCGCATGCAGGAGATTATTCACTCTATGAGAAGGAAGAAAGGAAATAAGGGATGGATGTGCTTGAAGTTGGATTTAGAGAAGGCCTACAGCCGCCTTAACTGGGATTTCATCGAGAATACATTGGGTTAGGCTGGATTGCCTCAAAAGTGGATTCTTTGGATCATGGAGTGTATTTGAAGCCCGAGATTCTGGGTTTTGTGGAATTGTGAGGTTTCGAGGCAGTTCATTCTATCGAGAGGTATCCGCCAAGGTGGTACCATCTCTCCCTATATCTTCATCTTGTGTATGGAGAGACTATCGCATCAGATTTCGTTCTTGGTTGATTCAAGTAGTTGGAAACCCATTAAGCTCTCAAGGAACGGTTCTAAACTCTCGCACCTATTTTTCACCGACGATATCCTTCACTTTGCGAAGGCATCGGTTGGACAAGTCGGTGTCATTAAGAATTCCCTAGAGGAGTTTTGTGGGATGTCAAGCCAAAAGGTTAGCCTTAGCAAGTCTAGATTTTTCGTTTCTCACAACGTAGAGCCAGGTCCGGTGAATGCCATAACTCAAAGGAGTGGAATCGATGCCACCAATGATCTGGGTCATTATCTTGGGGTTCGTCTGTTGCATAAAAGGATCAAAGGGTTGGACTTCGATTTCGTTATTGAAAAGTTTTCAAGGAAACTGGCGGGATGGAATGCTAACTTGATGAGTTTCGTTGGAAGAGTCACCCTCACTAAATCAGTTCTCGGTGCTCTGCCTGTTACTGTATGGGAGCTTTGATGTTGCATGTAAGTGTATGTATAAAAAGATGGATAAATTGAGCAGGAAGTTTATTTGAGGCTCTACGAACACAAAACGAAAGGTCCACAAGATTGCTTGGGGGGAGGTGGTCAAGCAGAAAAACCTTGGTTGCCTTGGGGTAATGTCCATGAAGGAGCTAAGTAAGGCGCTCATAGCGAAATTGAGTTGGCGGTTCATCATGGAGGATAGAGGAACTTGGAGGAGCACTTTGATGGAGAAGTATACCGGGACTGCGCTCAGGCTTTCAACTACTGCTTCACATGTATGGAAGGGCATTAGACGTGGCCTAGGAGAAATTACGAGTCCGGGACTGAGGTGGAATATCCAGAACAGAGAAAGAGTGGATTTTTGGAGAGATTGCTGGACTGAGGATGAGCCTTTAAGCAAATTGATGGGTTTCGATGACGGGATGTTTCCAAAATGGAAGGTTGCGGATATGTGGGACTCAGAAAGAGGCTGGAAGTGGGAAGTTTTCGTACAACTGCTCAACCCGGGAATACTGTTGAAGATGTCGGCAGTGGGTTACACCTCCGATGAAGACTTGCCTTGCTGGAAATTCAAATCGGATGGGGAATACTCCGTTCAATCGGGCTACCTTTCCGTGTGCGGATGGCTAAACATTTCGAATAATGATTCTAACTTCTTTAATGCTATTTGGAAGCTCAAAACAAATGAGAGAGTCCGATGTTTCATTTGGTTATGCTATAAGGGTGGAGTTCTCTCCAACTTGGAAAGGGTAAGGCGGGGCTTTGGCACCTCTTCCCGTTGTCCGATTTGTGGTGAGTTCGAAGAAACTCTCGAGCACTTGTTTAGAAACTGTGGTACTGTGAAGAACTTTTGGGTGCAGGGCAGAGGTGAGAGGGACATTGTTTGGGATTGGGGCAACCCGTTCACGTCTTGGCTTAGAGCTAATATATTGGTGACAAACTGTATGGGTGAGGATTCAGAGTGGAATGTTGTGTTCGCCATCGGTCTTTGGAGAATCTGGAAGAGGAGGAACCACATCATCTTCAAGGGTGGCGCTGGCTGGTGATCCCCTTTTGTTGGTCTTCCTGCATGGAATGGGCAAGAGATTACAACAAAACCATGAAGAAGCTGGTTTCGTCCACTGCCAGCAGTCATAGGAGACAAAGAGGAACCGGGTGGATGATCCCAGAGCCTGGATGGATAAAAATCAATACAGATTGCGCGTGCAAAGACGGGCTAGGAGCTACTGCAGGCGGAGCTGTTAGAGATGAGGAAGGGAAGTGGATTGGGGGTTATGCCACTAATCATGGTATATGCTCTGCTCTCATGGCGGAAGGATGAGGAGTCCTTAGGGGATTAGAGTGGGCTTGGAAAGTTGGATTCAAAAGAGTGGTGATTGAGTCGAATTCAGAAGTTTTCGTGAGATTGGTATCCAATCGGATCAAGGGCTCTCACCTTTGATCCGTAGAGATGCCAAGGCTGAATCCAGTTGGATTTAGCCTGGTCGATCGATGCCAAGGCTTCCTCCGTAGAGATTGGGAGATCTAATTTCGTCACATCTACCTCGAGGCGAATACTTTTGCCGATGATGTGGCTAAGTTTGCGCTTAACTTACCTTTTGGTTTTCATAGCTTAGAATCCCCCCCTAGTGGGTGTGGATGTTTTTGTTGAAGAAGATGATAAAGGGGTGTTCAGTTCTGTGGACAACCCCTTACCATGACTTTGTTAGCTTTTATTTTATATTAAGGGGTTTGTTCCCTAGTTTGCTTACCAAAAAAAAGTATAGTGGGACATGAGTTTTGAAAAAAAAAACAGAGAGAGAAAAACAAGTTTTCTAAAACTTGAAAAGATGGGTGATATTTTATAAAGGAAAAATAACCAAAAATAATCTCAACTATCCATATTCAACCAAAAATAATCCAATCTTTTAAAATAACTAACTAATAGCCAAACTATTGCCTATATACCATAAATGACACTGTACAACTCAATTTTGGTCCTTAATTTTAATTCCAAAATGTTTCTAACTTTAGAAAATACACAAATGCCATCTCCCCCCCCCTACTCCCCAAAGTCATCATCCGCGCCATCATTGCCAACAACAACCCCGACATCGACCTCAATACACCCAATCCCTTGCTGTGGCATGCACTATTTCATCACCCTAGGCTACCTTCTAGTCTGCTACCATTGCCAATCTCATCCCAGACTTTGACCCCAACACACCCCCGAGGACGAGCCCAACCCCTCTTATGGTAACTCATCACCAACCTCGGCCCCGAATTCGACCTCAACGCACCCAACCCTCTTGTGTTGCAAAGGAAGAGTCAATACTTGCAAGACTTGAGCTAATTTGATCTTTTGAAAGATAAATCGCATACAATTTGAAGGTCAAAGTCAATAATTTATCCTATCAATTAGAAGGATTCAATCCCATATAAAAAGGGGAAATTTTTAACTTGATAATTTATGGAAGTGTCTAAAGGTGATGGGGCAAGAGACATCTTTGTGGCTCCATTACTCGTCATTGCTTAGATCTCACAAATCTCAAACACTTTCAAAGGAAGATCTTCAAACACCTCTGAAGGAGTGGCGACCAACTTTCCCCAAATCAAATTTCAACCCATTAGTTACGATCTGAACCTCAATTTCAAAAATGAGGAAAGTGAAACCAAAGAGAAATGAACTTACATATGTATCATTTTTCAAAACTAAACAAATTCCTAATTGGGATGATGGGATCGATCACGAATTAGCGACGGCGGCGGAGACAAATTGCAGATGGAGGTGAATATGGGTTGGTGTTTCAGTGTAGAGGGTGGAGAAAGAACGCTTAAAAGAAAGGGGTTTGGGGAGGAGGGTGAAGTTGCAGAAGTGATAGGGTGAGGGGGTGGGCTGGGGAGGGTATTTTATGTATTTTGGAAAGTTTGGAACATTTGAAATTAAAATTAAGGACAAAAAATTGAGTTGTATTATTTTTGCTATAAATCAGCTATTTTCAAACGTTGGATTATGTTTTGCCGATTAGAGATAGTTGGGATTATTTTTGGTTATTTTACATTTTATAAATATCCTATAAATAGGGAATGAGTGCAATTAATTGGAAAGTAAAGTGGATTGGTTGTGCTGAGTAGGCAAAGTCAGGCCGAAGAATGTTTTAGATACCACCCTGGTGGTCTACCACCTTCTAAATTAGGAAGGTATAGGTGAGTTATGTACGGATGAGTCATTAATATTTTTAATAGATTTAAAAACAAATATAAATTACACTAATTTCCCATAATTTATGATATCTTTTAAAAAACTATTCCTAAATTGTAAAATTATAATAAAATGCCCATATTCATAAGATTTTTTCAATAAACTATCCATCCTCTAACTCTATTAAAAAAAATTGGTCAATAACTCTATTAAATCTTGTTGTATTATTGTCTATATTAAAATTGGTCAATAACTTCATTTCTTTTATATAGATAAGGAGTAATTGAGTTTTTCAATAGAGAAAATGGTGCGAAATAGATAAAATTTTGGGCTTATTTGCAAAAAACACCTAGCAGCCCATTTAATGTACAATATAGACCCGTCTACCCCAAGCAAATAAAAACGCCGGTCATTTGGAACTGTTCACAACCGGGTGTAGCAGGTGAGAAGGGGGAATGGTGCAGCAGCGCAGAAGTGATGCTCGCCGAAGAAGAAGAGAGGGGAGGCGTGTTGTAGGAGGAAAATCGAGTATGCAAATTAAATAAAAAGTAAAGTACAACAAACCAGATTCCGTCCCTTGCAAATAATTACAAGACCTCCTCCTAATGCAGCAACGGAAAGTCAGGATCGATCCACGAGGAAGCGTGTCAGCGGATCCTAGGCAGCGGAGAAATCTCACAAAAGTCGACAACAGGGGTCCTAGATCTCGAGTACAACTACTCGACAGAAGATCGGACAGTCGAACAGCGCAGCAGCAGACACATGCGTTCTTGGTCGAGATCGAGTAAGTCTTACTCGAGATCGAGTAGACTTATCGACGTCGGTTTGGCTCTCGTCGATCACCTGCACGCAGAAGCTACGACGATTCTGGAATCGAAGATCAGTAACTCGAGATCGAGGAGTGCTATTCGATCTCGAGGAAGATAAAGAATAAAAACGAAAGAAAATAAATGCAAAGGCTTTGGGATTTCGAACTAAATTGTATGTAAAGGACTTCCAAGATTGGGGTTTGCGTCAACGATAACTAAGCATGCATAAGGCAAGAATAAAACAGATAATCATATAAATCGCATCAAAGGACCAAGCTTTCGCCTTTTCCAATAATTAGACAACTCTTTCAAGAAACCCTAATTGTTTCTACTGATTTTATGTTTACAATCCAAGTTGTTAGCATGGACCTCCATTAGATGGGTAATAAACACATAACAAGTAGTAGATGCTCAAAACATGATAAAAGTCGGATCTTTACCTCAAACACGCAGGGCTATCGTCGGGCTCACCCCAACCCTAGAAGTGGGTGAACTACTCGCGCTTCATCGCAACCTCAGACATTGTTGAATGAAAAGAAACTTGCATTAAATCAAACTGAAGAAAGTACAACCGAACAAAGCCAACTTGCTCTCGCTCCTTTGCTCCACTCGGCCTCACTTTCTCTCTCTACTACTACTTCTCCTACTGAAATTGAATTAATAGAAATCCGCCCCATGGGCTTTATTTATAGGCTTCTAAACCTTGCTATTCAAGGATAGAAACATCTATCTATATCTAAAACTATATCTAAAAGGCTTAATGATAAATAAAAGCAACAACATAATTAAATCTAAATAAGGGAAATATATCTAAAAGGTCTTCAAGTGGATAGATCTCTCTTCATGATGTAACTTGATAAAATCGGATAGAGTTCGGCAATCTTCAGCCCCAAGGAATCCAACTCCGAGTAGGATAGATCAAAACGCGTTACGCGGCTTCTGGAAGCTTCCTCGATCTCGAGTAAGTCTACTCGATCTCGAGTAGAAGTGCCGTCGACTGGGCTAGCTCGGCGTCTCGGGTTGCTGCTCCTCGACTGGCTCGGACATGGCTCCAGGGTGTCCTCGATCTCGACTAGACAACTCGATCTCAAGTTGGGTGGTTCGTCGTCTTGGCCTCCTGGTGTTGTCGAGCAGCTCCCCTCGACATGCTCGGATGCCGGCTTCCGGGTTCTTCGATCTCGAGTAGGTTTACTCGATCTGGAGTAGAGTGTAACCCGGCATGTCTTCGTCTTCGGCTTCTCGATCAGCTCCTCCTCGACCAGGCACTCCTTGGACATTTTTGGTCGATCTCGAGTACAAGTACTCGATATCGAGTAAATCTCTCAGCTTTCTGCTCTGTTCTTAAAACGCACTTTCCTGAGTCCTCGTTCGTCGGATTGACGCATATGATCAGGCGTTGGAAAACTCTTTCCGAGGGCTACAACTCTCATAAAGACCTCAAAGCTTGATTCTGAACGGAGAATGGTGAAAAATGGCCTTTTCTCCAGCTGCACCATTCTTAGCTTCTCCATGAGTTTCCTTTAAGCTCCAAAGTGCGTCCGATTTCTGCGAAATATAACCAAAACTTGTGTAGACCTCCATATATTGCAAATAAGTGTAAACTACATAGATTCTGTATTATTCTAACCCAAATGCATGCAAAATGTAAAGAATATGGAACTAAAATATGCATAAGGACATGGTTACTTTGGAGATTTCAAATCACCGCATACTTAGACTTGCTTGTCCTCAAGCAATAACCAAACAATAACAAAGACCTACAACACATCCTTCAAGTCTTCCCCTTTTGTCAAAAGCAACATCTCAAGTAGTAGCAATGTAAGACAAGTGAATTTAACGCGTCATCACACATATATGAGCGATCCATAGGCATAGGCAATATAAATCCAACCTCACAGGGATAATGTGTTTACACTCAGCTCTCAATGTGTTTAGGCTATGTATATCGACTCTCAACTCAATTCCATATTCAATCTCATAAACATTGCAATTTAAATATAAATCCACTTCGCAACCAATTATGAAAATGCAACAAGAATTATCGGGAGGACTTCGCTCAATAGAAGTCTTCAAAGAAGATTCCATTCGGCGGGGTTGTAATGGGGCTTGGTAAGAAATAATAAGGTATGGAATTATTTGGCCATGTGGTGCTTAATAATATTCGGGAATCAAGACTCCTAAATCTCCAACATAACCAAACCATAACTCCTCAATCATATGCATCAGTCAAACTCCCCAAATTTATCTCAATGAAGTATGTAACCTTTCAAACTTTCTCAACCTCTCCAAAGTATGTATCTTGCGAATAATGAAAGAAATAAGGTAAATTTGGCTCATGCACTTTATTCACAAACATATATACTTTTTTTTCTTTTTTTTGATTTTTTTTTCGAAAATAAAAACAAAATAACACTAATAGTGCATTTATAATGCATAAAATTAAACATGAATGCATAACATAGAAATTAAAATTTCACCATGTAAAACCAAAAGCAAGACTAAAACATATAATAATGATAATGAGCCCTTCCCCCACCCCATACTTAAAATATACAGTATCCCCACTGTATAAAATAAAAAACAAGAGTAAAGGAAGGAACTCACAGGATAACACATTGAGGATGGCACATTAGTGTATGTCGAGTAGATATGCTTGTCGATCTCGAGTACAGTGTACTCGATCTCGAGGAGCTTCGTTTGCGTCCAGTGGCTTCCGAAGTTGAGGAGCTTTTGGTGGCTTAGTCGATATCGAGTTGGCCTACTCGACATCGATGAGTTTCTGGGCTGCTCCTCCTTGTCGTCGTCGACTTGGCCTTCGTCGATTCTGACTGTTTTTCAGGGCCTTCTTTGTTCCACTTTTCGCGATCCTTATATGCTTGCCGACCTAAAAGTGTAAGATTGTACACAAAAACAAGACTATCCACATGAAGTATTCTAAAATACATAAAACCAAAACCAAAAACCAAAAAGTTCAAAAGTCCCAAAATTCATAAAGTTTTATATACATGCTCTAGATTTTAGAGTCGCTAGGCCGACTTCTTCTTTTGCGCTCAAGGACCATTAGTGTGGGGCCCGCTCATGCTTGGCCCTTCTCCTGGATCATCTAGGTCCTGATAGTAGTATGCAAGCTCAGTTGACAGGTGGTTGCTTGCATCATCTCCCTTCTCTTTTCTCTTCTTCCTTCCAGCTCTTAGCTTTCGCAGATTTTCTCGCCACGGGGCCTTACCTCCCCTTAAATTATTGATAAATTTCTTTATGGACTGAGGGGGGGTAGAATTCATACCTGAGATTACCTTTTCGGACCCAAAACAGAAATCTTTGGGCTTAGGGCTAGTCGATGTCGAGTACTATTGGTCGAGATCGAGTACAGGGACCCCATACTTAGGCTCTGGGCAAGTTTGTGGCTCAGCAGAGGTTGTCGACATCGACAAAGTCTTGTCGAGATCGAGTAGAACCCTTGTCGAGATCGAGTTGCTCTTGTCGACCTCGAGTACAGTGCTATTGCTTTCCTCCGCTGTTTGTTTGGTCCCGTGGTTGCTGATGCTTTTCACCTCTAGCCATGAAATTTCCTCCTTTGCAGGGCCAAAAGAGAAATCTAAAACCTCGTCGCATATGGTGAAGGTGAGCGATCGATTCTTGACACTAATTCTGGCATCTGCAGTAGCTAAAAATGGTCTACCAAGAATAATAGGGCTAGTAGGATCTTCAGCACAGTCTATAATAATGAAATCTGCTGGAACAAAGAATTTACCAACCTGGACGGGGACATTCTCAACTATACATGTAGGGATGACCAATGTATTGTTTGCCTTGTATAATTTGGCATCCACAGGCTCTATGCATCCTATTTTTACTTTCCGCCAGATTGATAGAGGCATGATGCTTACACTTGCTCCTAAATCACACAGAGACTCATATTTATATTGTCCAAAACCCACAGTAACAGAAAACTTACCAGGGTCAGGTCTCTTTTCAGGGAAGTGGAGTACTTTGCATTCGTCTGCGATCTCTGAGATGGATTGCTTCTTGCTTAGGATTTCCTTCAGAAATTTGACATATCCAGGCATCTCTTGTAGGGCTTCTGTAAAAGGAATAGAAACATTCAGTTCTTGCAGCATATTAACAAATCTGGTAAACCTACCTGTAGTGGGATCTTTCTGTGCTTTGGAAGGGAAATGCAGTGGCTTTTTCTGCTTCGGAGCCAGATCAGACGTCGAAGGTGTTGCAGAGTCGTCGACGTCGGCTTGCTGTTCCTCGATCTCGACCAGAGGCTCCTCGAGATCGACTTAGTGGTCGAATTCGACTTGCTGGGCTGCGCAGTGGAGTCCGAGCTCAGCTTCTGTCTCGAGGTCGAGTACACTCTCCTCGAGATCGAGTAGACTTTGCTCTGTCTCGAGTTGCTGCTCTGCCTTGCCTTGCTGTTTAACGACCTCTGGCTTGTGTAATTGATGCCCACTTCTGAGTTTGATAGCTGCGACGTGTCCGGTCTTACCCTTAGGATTTGGTTCTGTTTGCCTAGGGAGTTGTCCGGATGGTCGTGGGATCTGTGCAGCGATTTGACCCATCTGGGTCTCTATTCCCCTTTTCCAGATGTCCAGTTCTCCAAATTTTGTAGTGATGTTCTGGAACTGGTTGTTGATGGTGCCCTGATTCCGACGCATCTCCTCAAGGATGAGCTACAGATCATCCTTCTTTTGATCCCTTTCTGGATGTCATGGAGCTCTGTAGGGTGGGGGGTTCCTAGGAGGACCTTGGTTCCATTGAGGTTGATAGAACCTTTGATCTCCCATGTAGCGATTTGGACCCCCGACGTAGGCTACCTCTTCATGTGTTTCTGCCATTCTGACTTGCTCAGTGTGTGGGCACTCAGTAGTGGTGTGCCGCTGTGATCCGCATTCGATGCAAGGCTGATTGACAGATAGATATTTGACTTGCTTGAGGAGCTTGCGATTCTGGTCTCTATAGAACTGCTCCCTCACATCTGGGTCAATCTCCTTTGCTGGCTCATAGAGTGGCATAGATGGTGCTGGCCTTGGATAGGAGTTCTCTTCATAGTTTGCAGTAGACCCATATTTGTTGTCATAATTGGTGAGCTTGTCTAACACACCCCATGCGTCAATTGGCGGCATCGTCAGATACTCATAGCGAGTATACTGGTTGATTCTGTCCTTAGTGACTTGATCAAGAGAGTTGAAGAACATCTTCTTAATGACGTAGGGTGGTTGTCCATGAGTAGGGCAAGATCGCAGCAGTTCTTTGTAGCGTTCTCATGCCTTTGCCAGCGGTTCCCCAGACTTCTGTTTGAAGGCGGTGATTTTCTGGCGGAGGACTGCTGTCTTGGCAAGTGGGAAGAATTTATTCAGAAACTCTTGCTCTACTTGGGCCCATGTTGTGAGTGATCTTGGTTTCAGCCCTTCAAGCCATTTAAGTGCAGGCCCAGCGAGAGACCAACGAAAAGCTTTCATCTTGACATATTCCAGCGTAGTACCTTCAGCAAGAGTACGGCACATGTCAGAAAAATTGGTAATATGTTCAAGAGGACACTCATTAAATTTGCCATAAAAAGCATTATTTTTAAGCTCTATAAGAAATTGAGTGCGAATTTCAAAAGAGTTATCAGGGATGAGAATCGCCGAATCAGGCACGACGAGCGTTGGATGCATATAATCCTCTGCAGTGGTTGGGAATTGGGCAAGCTCAGCTTCTGCTTGCCTTGTGCGCTCAGCTTCTTGTTCCCTCGCTGCCCTTTCAGCGGCGATAGTAGTATCCTTTGCGGCTAGCTCCCTTGTAAGCCTTGCGATCAGCTGTTCTTGCGTCTCAGCAGCCGCCATGGCTCTTTGTAGTTTAACTCTGATGTATAGAAGGCGCTCTGGTTCGTCTAAGCCGTCAAACTCAGGTGGTTGACCAGAACGGCGCATACACCTGAAAAGTAACTCAAAGTAGACGTGAGATTCAACTACCTAAGGCGCGAATGATAGCTTCCCCGGCAACGACGCCAATTTGTTGTAGGAGGAAAATCGAGTATGCAAATTAAATATAAAGTAAAGTACAACAAACCAGATTCCGTCCCTTGCAAATAATTACAAGACCTCCTCCTGATGCAGCAACGGGAAGTCAAGATCGATCCACGAGGAAGCGTGTCAGCGGATCCTAGGCAGCGGAGAAATCTCACAAAAGTCGACAACAAGGGTCCTAGATCTCGAGTACAGCTACTCGACAGAAGATCGGACAGTCGAACAGCGCAGCAGCAGACACATGCGTTCTTGGTCGAGATCGAGTAAGTCTTACTCGAGATCGAGTAGACTTATCGACGTCGGTTTGGCTCTCGTCGATCACCTGCACACAGAAGCTACGTCGATTCTGGAATCGAAGATCAATAACTCGAGATCGAGGAGTGCTATTCGATCTCGAGGAAGATAGAGGATAAAAACGAAAGAAAATAAATGCAAAGGCTTTGGGATTTCGAACTAAACTATATGTAAAGGACTTCCAAGATTGGGGTTTGCGTCAACGATAACTAAGCATGCATAAGACAAGAATAAAACAGATAATCATATAAATCGCACCAAAGGACCAAGCTTTCGCCTTTTCCAACAATTAGACAACTCTTTCAAGAAACCCTAATTGTCTCTACTAATTGTATGTTTACAATCCAAGTTGTTAGCATGGACCTCCATTAGATGGGTAATAAACACATAATAAGTAGTAGATGCTCAAAACATGATAAAAGTGGGATCTTTACCTCAAACACGCAGGGCTATCGTCGGGCTCACCCCAACCCTAGAAGTGGGTGAACTACTCGTGCTTCATCGCAACCTCAGACATTGTTGAATGAAAAGAAACTTGCATTAAATCAAACTGAAGAAAGTACAACCGAACAAAGCCAACTTGCTCTCGCTCCTTTGCTCCACTCGGTCTCACTTTCTCTCTCTACTACTACTTCTCCTACTGAAATTGAATTAATAGAAATCCGCCCCATGAGCTTTATTTATAGGATTCTAAACCTTGCTATTCAAGGATAGAAACATCTATCTATATCTAAAACTATATCTAAAAGGCTTAATGATAAATAAAAGCAACAACATAATTAAATCTAAATAAGGGAAATATATCTAAAAGGTCTTCAAGTGGATAGATCTCTCTTCATGATGTAACTTGATAAAATCAGATAGAGTTCGGCAATCTTCGGCCCCAAGGAATCCAACTCCGAGTAGGATAGATCAAAACGCGTTACGCGGCTTCTGGAAGTTTCCTCGATCTCGAGTAAGTCTACTCGATCTCGAGTAGAAGTGTCGTCGACTGGGCTAGCTCGGCGTCTCGGGTTGCTGCTCCTCGACTGGCTCGGACATGGCTCCAGGGTGTCCTCGATCTCGACTAGACAACTCGATCTCGAGTTGGGTGGTTCGTCGTCTTGGCCTCCTGGTGTTGTCGAGCAGCTCCCCTCAACATGTTCGGATGCCGACTTCCGGGTTCCTCGATCTCGAGTAGGTTTACTCGATCTCGAGTAGAGTGTAACCCGGCATGTCTTCGTCTTCGGCTTCTCGATTAGCTCCTCCTCGACCAGGCACTCCTTGGACATTTTTGGTCGATCTCGAGTACAAGTACTCGATATCGAGTAAATCTCTCAGCTTTCTGCTCTGTTCTTAAAACGCACTTTCCTGAATCCTCGTTCGTCGGATTGACGCATATGACCATGCGTTAGAAAGCTCTTTCTGAGGGCTACAACTCTCATGAAGACCTCAAAGCTTGATTCGGAACGAATAATGGTGAAAAATGGCATTTTCTCCAGCTACACCATTCTTAGCTTCTCCATGAGTTTCCTTTAAGCTCCAAAGTGCGTCCGATTTCTGCGAAATATAACCAAAACTTGTGTAGACCTCCATATATTGCAAATAAGTGTAAACTACACAGATTCTGTATTATTCTAACCCAAATGCATGCAAAATGTAAAGAATATGGAACTAAAATATGCATAAGGACATGGCTACTTTGGAGACATCAAGGCGCCGAGGCGGTGATGAAGAGAGGGGAGTCGACTAGTTGCTCTGTAGGACGACACGGTGGGGCTCCATCGGGTTGCCTATCTGTTCCGCTCGGCCTTCAGCGGGTTTTGACGCGGTGCCGCCCACTCCTCTCTCTCCATCTCTTGCATTCGTCGGTAGGCAACTGCTCTCCCGTAATCTCCCACGTCTTAATCCTCAAATCTCCTCTTAGATCTCTTCTTCTTCTTTGATCTCGAATCTTACCTCTTTCTGCTTGTTTTATTCAAACCGTGATTCGAATTTCAATCCGCCTCTGCTACGAATCGAGATCGGAATTTAGGGTTTTTTTTTTGTTGTTCATTCTTTGATCGATGCGTTATCGCCATGAATCCCGAATAGTAAGTCCTCCCTTTGTATATATGTCTGTTGTCTAATTGGATTTATTTTGATTCTAATTATGTATTTTGAGCCTTTTTGCTTTGATCCATTTCGTGGTGGTGTTGATGTTCTTGTGCCTTCCGGACTTCAACTTCTTGGGCGATGAGGGCGAGGAATCGAGACATGAAACGGAAGAGGAGGTGAGTGTCTGGGAAGGGGAGAAAGCTCGACCTGCCATAGTTCCATGGTTATGGGGAAGAAACTTAATATGTCCTTTGTAAGTGCAAAAATCCGCACCATAGATCTGAGGAAGATCGAGCTCCGTTGTTGAGAAACAACCCTGCGAAAAGACAAAGAACGAGGTCGGGGCGGGGCTTGTCTCCCATGGAGGACCCTTCGACGCTCAAGTCAGTCATTGTCCGTCCTGAATCTGAATCTATCTCCTCATATTTATAGTAGTCGAGTATTAAATAAAAAAAACGGTTACGATATTTAATAGAAGAAACTGTTACCGTGTTTAATTCGATCAAGGCCATTTAATGCATGAAACCGTTACCGCATTTAGTAGAAGATTTGTAATTAGGCCAAATCTTCACGGAGGGCGGCAACGGATTTCAAAGTGGCATCCTCGGCCCCTAGTCCCTCCTTCTGCCTTGACCTCAACGGCGGCGTAGGATTCCGTGGGCGCGCCTGCCCTATCGACACCGATCGTAGTCCGGTAGAGGCTCGATGAAGGCCCAACGATGATGGCGTTGAAACGCGACCAACCATAGGTGGCCAGCGGTGCGGTGTACTGGGCGACCACCTGGAGAGGCGGCGCGGTGGTCTTACGATCTTGTAGAGAGCGGCGGCGGCGGCGATTGATCTCTAGACGACATCCTTGGCATTTAATTTGAATTCGAGGAGGCGGAAAACACTTACAGTGCACATCGACGGCGAGTCGGCGACCGAGCATCTCTACGATGGGGGTCGTGCCTACCTAGATTTGGGGCTGGAATCTTCCTCGTGCGTAGACCGCCTCCCTGGCATCTTTCGACCTTCGGTGGACAAGGCGGCGATTTGGTGGAGCCACGACGTCGGAACGGCAGCCTGCAGAACGCCCGCGAGTTGTAGCAACGACGTTGTAGTGGAACGACGCGGTGAAGGGCTCATGGTCTCGCACCGGTCAATGCATGAGGGATCCGGCATGTCCCTGGTTGTGCCCCTAACACCAGTCAGCAACACAGACGAGCACTCATTGTGCCCTTGATACCCGGTCACGGTGGTAGGACCTTTAATCTTGTTGATTAGGGTTCCGATCTTAGGGCTTTTTGATCGGTCCCCACGGACGACGCCATTGACCAGCATCAATGCGGTTACCGTTTCGCCTATTGAATGCGGTAACAGTTTCATGCATTAAATGGCCTTGACCGAATTAAACACGGTAACAGTTTCTTCTATTAAATATCGTAACCGCTTTTTTTATTTAATACTTGACTACTATAAATATGAGGAGATAGATTCAGATTGAGGACGGACAATGACTGACTTGAGCGTCGGAGGGTCCTCCAAGGGAGACAAGCCCCGCCCCGACCTCGTTCTTTGTCTTTTCGCAGGGTTGTTTCTCAACAACGGAGCTCGATCTTCCTCAAATCTATGGTGCGGATTTTCGCACTTACAAATGGAGCCGTCCGTGGGGACAGATAAAAAAGCCCTAAGATCGGAACCCTAATCAATAAGATTGAAGGTCCTACCCCCGTGATCGGGTGTCAAGGGCACAATGAGTGCCCGTCCATGTTGCATGTTAAACGGTGTTAGGGGCACAGCCAAGGACATGCCGGATCCCTCATGCATTGACCGGTGCAAGACCGTGAGCCCTTCACCATGCCGTTCAACTACAGCGTTGTTGCTACAACTCGCGGGCGTTCTGCAGGCTGCCGTTCCGACGTCGTGGCTCCACCAAATCGCCACCTTGTCCACCGAAGGTCGAAAGATGCCAGGGAGGCGGTCTACGCACGAGGAAGATTCCATCCCCAAATCTGGGTAGCCACGACCCGCATCGTAGAGATGCTCGGTCGCCGACTCGCCGTCGATGTGAACTGTAAGTGATTTCCGCCTCCTCGAATTCAAATTAAATGCCAAGGATGTCGTCTAGAGATCAATCGCCGCCGCCGCAGCTCTCTACAAGAACCGCACCGCCTCTCCGGACGGTCGCCCAGTACACCGCACCGCTGCTCACCTATGGTTGGTCGCATTTCAACGCCATCATCGTTGGGCCTTCATCGAGCCTCTACCGGACTACGATCGGTGTCGATAGGACAGGCGCGCCCGCGGAATCCTACGTCGCCGTCGAGGTCAAAGTAGAAGGAGGGACTAGGGGCCGAGGATGCCACTTTGAAATCCGCCGCCGCCCTCCGCGAAACCAAGCGAAGAAGACGATCTAATTTGATGAAGATTTGGCATAATTACAAATCTGGCCCGGAACTCTCACAAATTGAAAAATTGGCCCGATCTTTCCAAGTAATTACCGAACCGGTCTAAACTTTTAAGGTTACAGATGTTCGTCCTTGCAGACTCCTATTTTCGTTGGATTCAAAAAGAAGATGACAAGGGGCAAGATCGCATAATATTAAAGTCAAGTGTTCCGAAATCAGGAAGTGCTCAAAACCCTTTCCTCCCTCTTAATAAATATGATTTTTACTACACCATGTTTTATGCTTCCTATATTTACTTAATTAGTTTCACACGTATTATTCTTCGTTAATGACTAACTTTTGTATATGGTTGGTGCTTTCAAGTGGGTGCAAACGAGAAAGAAATCCTATGAATAGCACGGATCAGACACTCGATGTCAATAAGGAAAAAACAATCGCCGGTTACGGCCATCGGAAATCGCCACTTACGTCCACCGGAATTCGCCACTTACGACCACTCCAAATCGCCACTTAAGGCCAACGAAATCGCCACTTACGGCCACTCTGAATCGCCACTTAAGGCCAACAAAATCGCCACTTACGGCCACTCCGAATCGCCCTTTAAGGCCAACGAAATCGCCACTTACGGCCACTCCAAATCGCCACTTAAGGCCAATGAAATTGCCACTTACGACCACTCCAAATCGCCACTTACGGCCACTCCAATTCGCCACTTAAGACCAATGAAATTGCCACTTACGGCCACTCCTAATCGCCACTTAAGGCCAACGAAATCGGCACTTACGGCCACTCCGAATCGCCACTTAAGGCCAATGAAATCGCCACTTACGGCCACTCCTAATCACCACTTAAGGCCAACGAAATCATTGCTTACGGCCACTCCGAATCGCGACTTAAGGCCAATCATAGCCACTGATGGTGAATAGCCAACTACGGGTCAAGCGACTAACATCTACGGCAAAATCATCGCTCACTCGGTAAACTTCACCATGTAGTTTTTTCGGCTTCCTTCATCATTGAGACATGAAGAAGAAACCCGAGGGGCAATTGAGATGGGGAAAATCCCGTCATCATAGTACAAGGGTGCTATGGTCTTTTACCAATATCGAATATTCAATACTACATTGACCAGCATCAATGCGGTTACCGTTTCGCCTATTGAATGCGGTAACGGTTTCATGCATTAAATGGCCTTGACCAAATTAAACACGGTAACGATTTCTTCTATTAAATATCGTAACCGTTTTTTTATTTAATACTCGACTACTATAAATATGAGGAGATAGATTCATATTGAGGACGGACAATGACTGACTTGAGCGTCGGAGGGTCCTCTAGGGGAGACAAGCCCCGCCCCGACCTCGTTCTTTGTCTTTTCGCAGGGTTGTTTCTCAACTACGGAGCTCGATCTTCCTCAGATCTATGATGCGGATTTTTGTACTTACATCCTTTTTGCACTTTTAAGCTTTCCCTTGAACTCTATAATATGTTCTTCATTTGCTTTCTCTAATCAACTTCCACTCTAAAAGAATGTTACAATCAGAATCTTCAATTTTCAGGGCAATCATCAGGAACAACTGTGACATTTGTTATTATTGAAGGATGGGTTGTATATGTGGCTTCAGTTGGTGATTCTCAATGTGTAGTTGAGAGTGTTGAAGGTGAAATACATATGTACCTTCAGTGTACAATCCTACTTAATTTGTTCTTTAAATATTTAATCCTTTTTCAACTTCTCCTTTTGATTTGCAATGTTGTGCATACAACGAACAGGAACATGTTCTTGTCAAAGAGCTGGCTTCACTCAGGAAATCTTCCAAAGAGCATTTGGTTTCTACTGATGGTAAACCACTATAATTTAATGTCTTCATTTAGTTGTCATTACAAATGGGTGCCTATGCAAAGTATTTATATTTTATATTTCTTATTTCCTCACTGGACCAAATTCTAGATAATATAGGCAGAAGTAAGACAAAAACGCAGCAGAAGCATCCCTTGAGGCAGAGGATTCGACATGCTTCATCACTTTGGAATTACATCAAGAACTTCCTCTGGTAAGTCTATTTTATTGATCTTTTTGTGTTGCATTGTGTTCAAGTGTGCTCGTCAATAATAATATGTTGTTCAAGGTATTTTTTTTCTAGTAGAACGTACAACTGTGTAAATCAATCTCATCAAATGAACCCCTTGACTTAGTGTTCGTTCCATTATAGTGCCACTGCCTTGCTATGTCTCTACTCTCAGAATCTTGTGTCATTTTGATCAGTACCGATATGAGGAGATCTTCCTAGAAATGTTTTAACAGCTCTGCGAATTATACTTTCTTGTTCCTTGACTGATTCCTCTTCATCCATGCTTCTGAATGTGTATTCTTTCCACAAGTGTTCCGTTAGATCAAATCATTCTCTTCAAATTAACAGGAAGGACAATCTCAAGAACGCTTTGCTTCAGTCAGCACATGCATGACACTTTCCTTGCCCTGTAACACAACTTTGTCTCCTCCATCTTCTTGGTACAGGTTTGGAACAAGAAACTTGACTGAATTGTTTTATATCTTTACTTACATGTCTAAGGTGTCTTCATAGCTACATGTTGTCCCAAACTACCGAATTTTCAGAGGTCAGAAAGAAGATATGATTTATAGACAGTACCCCTCTCACAATTTGGTGGATTTAAGGTTTGAACATTCAAATGTATATCTTCTTGTAGAAATTATCCATTTAATTAGATGCTCGTGCGTTGCAAGTATTTCACTCTCCATGGATCAGTTATATCTTACTCCTTTATTTATCTTGATGCTCTTTAAAATCGGTAAAAAAAAAATTATATCTTATGATATAACATTCCATGACAAATAATTGAGTTGATAGCTCTTGTAGTTCATGATAAATCATACCAACATCCTGAAAATTACAATTTATATGGGTTTATTCAACTTTACTAAGATGTGAAATTCTTAATAAGAATAAAGAAACAACGGGCTCTCATCGAGTTGCCTCTGGTCCGTAGGATAACAATTGGTAGAAGATATACATCCTATTGGTAAAATATTTTGTAACTATTGGTAGGATTTAAATACCTTATTGGTAAGATGATAATCTAATCACCAAGTATAACCCTACTGATATGGTATGATGGTAATGGTAGGATCACAGGACGATAATGGTAAGGTGTGTTGAAAGTAATGATAAGATAAAAATACCCTATTGGTAGGATGCTGCTGTAATCAACGAAATTTCTAAGTGTAGCCCTAATGGTTGGATGATGATGGTAAAATGATAGGATGATAATGGTAAATTACTTTTAAACTAATGGTAAGATAAAAATCTCTCTTTTTGATCAATTGCAGAACTTGCAAATTAAGATTACAAATTCAAGCGCTATTTTTGTTTCCTGCGAAATTATCACTTCTTGATGTCTAGATTATCATAAGGACCAATTGAAAATAGCCTATTAGCTCAATTGGTATAGCGTTGTGTTTGCACACAGAGATGTGAGTTCGACTTTCACATAGGCAAATGCTGAGTATGTGCTCATAAATCTCTCTGAACTTATACAATTATGAACCTGACAGAAAATATATATACTAATGGTAGAACAAATTTTTGAACATGGTAGGACAAATTCATAAATCTCTATGAATTTATACCATTATGAACATGGTAGGAAATATATACACTAGTGTCAGGACAAATTTGTGAATCTAGTAAGATAAATTTAAGAATATCTCTGAACTTATAAAATTATGAACTGGTAGGAAATATATACACTTGTGGCAGGACAAATTTGTGAATTTGGTAGGATAAATTTATGAATATCTCTGAACTTATAAAATTATGAATTGGTAGGAAATATATACACTACTGGCAGGATAAATTTGTTAATCTGGTAGGACATTTTTATGAATATCTCTGAACTTATAAAATTAGGAACTGGTAGGAAATATATACAGTAGTGGTAGGGTAAATTTGTGAATCTAGTAGGGATAAAATTATGAATATCTTTGAACTTGGTTGTGGCAGCAGAAAGTTATAACACAAGATCTTAATAAATTTGACAAATGTAGTTGCGTTTCCTGTAGCAATAACATCATGAGGGCAGTGCTTGATCATGCTTTCTATGGGGATTTATTTCTGTCCTAAAGTGTTGGAAAATATCTCGTGCCTATTGTTTATTTATTTATTTCAAGTTTATTCACTCAGATTTTATGAATGTATTCCCGCTTCTCTTGCCCACATGAAGACAAGGCGTTCTCCATTTCAATTATGTTGTGGATACTGAATCAATTATGTTTTGTCCTGATATTTTCAGGACAAGTATTTGATGAGTTACGAGGTAGTCGACAATGAGCATAGACTTGTAGCATCAATTTCATTTCCATATAACATTTTCTGAAAATTTTGGAATGAACATAGGTTGATGATTGGTTGTGCCAAGCTCCCACTCCCAGGAGCCCACCAACCGCCGAACACAGCCTTCAGATAAACCCTATCACCTAGGGTACGACACGGGAACAGAGGTTAACCTGGGGGTAGTTATGTTATAATAAAGAGGAACAACTACAAAGTATAGGTACAAGATCACTTACCCATCGTTGCCATTGTCACCGGACAAACTTCTTGCACTTTTTCAAGTATGAAAGAACAGTTGTACACTATTGGTAGGACGGAAATATTCTATTGGTAGGATGGGGACTATATCGTTTCCTGGGATGAACGGGCAAATTTTTCCCCGTCCTTTCCGCTTCTCTCCTACTCTGCCTCACTTTTTGTAGAGCATGTTATGTTGTTTCAGATCCTCCTCTCAAGCTTATATATGTTCTTGGGGGACACCCATCAATGTAATCATTTCATTTTCCCCTCATAAATGCTCACTCTTTCCCCAAAGGAGGAACCCTGTTTTGGCGCCAAAACTGCACTGACAGCCCGCCAAATCAGCTACAGTGAATCCCCTCTAAATTCTCTCCAAAATATCTCCACGTATGGAAAGACGGGTTTAGCCTATTGGTAGGACCAATTCATTCTATTGGTAAGATGTGCAGTGTACAGTTTTCTGAAATGAACGGAGGATGCCTTTTGGTGCCACATGTCACTGACAGCTAGTCTAGGTTTGCAAACATTTTTTTTGCTTTGGTCTAGTTTTGCAAATCTCCCTTTTCAATATAAAAAATAATACATTAAGATTTAATAGAGTTATTGGCCAATTTTTTTTTTAATAGAGTTAGAGGATGGTTAGTTGATTGAAAAAATCTTATGAATATAGGCATTTTTTTTTATAGTTTTTCAATTTAGGATTAGTTTTTTAAAAGATATCATAAATTATGAGCAATTAGTGTAATTTGTATTTGTTTTTAATTTTATGAAAAAGATTAATGACTCATCAATACATAACCCACCTACTTTCCTAATTTAGAAGATGGTAGATAACGAGGATGGTATCTAAACCTTTCTCTCGCTAAACCTATTTTCTCTCAATAAGGTGACAAATGGGGGACCACTTGCTTGCTTAAGATTGGAGGGCTCCATCTATATATGGGGGTGAATTAGATCTTGGAATTGTAAGCCACGGTACTACCTACTTACACTGTATACGATTAAAACGTCTTCCTCAATTAATTTTGATGTTACCGTATTGTACGTTGGATTGGGAATTTAGGATCTCTATTTTATAGATACGAGATAACTAGTTCATGGGATCTCCATTTTATAGATACGGGATAACTAGTTCGGTTTTTTTTATTAAGTAAGAATTCAAGATTAGCCAAACCTGATTATCAAGAGGTCGACGAATCAGCAGACGGTTTCCGCCTAAACATACAATAAGAACATAAACGACGTCATAAAACAAGTAGAAATAACTCTACAACGAGAATGATATAAGAAGAAATACTCCCAACAGTTGCGGACGACAGCGATGAACGAAGTCAAGCCCCACCAAACAGTAGAACCACGAGTCAGCGGTACAGCAGGAATATATCTCTTGTAGGAAGTGCAGACGAAACTCCAAGGAAGCTCCTTTCCAGATACAGAGTCGCCTTGAAAGCACCACCTCGACCCCAACCAGTCTCGACTCTCAACTTCACGCCCCAACCAAGCAGAAGATCTCCTAGAAAACGCCGAGAGTAGAGCCATACACCGCTCGTGCAAAAATGCCCAAAGAGTTAGCCAACCGGAATTTAGTCAAGCCCTTACGAGATTTAGTTCAAGCCCTTAAGAGATTTAGTCAAGCCCTTTCTGGCTTTTATTCGAATCCTTTCAGACGAGTTCCTTTATATATATATATATATATGGTGTGGTTCTGGTGTTCACAGCCCTTAGAGTGTACCTTGTACACAATTATGAGCCCTTGATCTATAGTGAATGGATGGCCTAGATTAAAAGGGGTTTTTTCTTCTTTTTTTTCAATGAAAATGGTGGGACCCGCTGTATAAAACCGCTTACTCTCTCCACACTTTCTTAGTGGCGCGTGTATTGCATTCTGAAGGGGCCCACTGCACTTTTTTTTTAAAAAAAATTGCATATCACGTTTTTGCCTATCAAATTGGATCCAAATTGGGTCTTTAATGCTAATCGGAAAAATAAAAAAAATGGGTCTATTAAATCATTTTTTAATTACCGGGGATTAAATTTTCTCAATTTCACAGAATAATTTGTTACATATTGTCGAATAATTTTTTTTTGTCCATCAATTTCAGTTTTTAACGTGTACTCACGTCGGTTAATTTTTATTCATTCAATTTTGAAACATTATTCGGTAAAATAGTTATATTTTTTCAGATAAAAAAAATAAAACACTCAAATCAGAAATATTATTCGGTGCAATGATTGGTTTTCATTAGTAGCTTGATCAACTAACGTGTCTTTATTCGGTGAAATATATATATTTTTACCGCTCTAGACCAACGAATAACAAACCATCAAAGAAAAACATTAATTAAGATGCTGAGTAATTTTTATTCAATCGATCACTTTTAAAACATTATTCGGTATAATGGATATATTTTTCGGGGAACCGTAACAACAAACTCAAATTACAAATATTATTCAGTGAAATAGTTGTTATTCGATAATAAGTTGAACAATAGGGTGTGACTTTATTCGTTGAAATTTATATTTCTTTTCTACTCTAGATCACCAAATAATAATTACAACCAATTTCATATGTAAAACAAAACCCCTTAATCCCGACCCGAATTGAAAGAACTCACGGTATTCGAACAAAATAGGGTAGCTTGATCTCCCAGACAACAGCTCCGACGAACTCGGTAGAGGCTCTCAGTGACCCAGATCTCCGCCCCCATCTCTAGCTCCGCTACCCACCTCTGCCCACCTTTGTACGGAACTCGAACATATGGAATTGCTTGATCTCTCGGACAACAACTTCAACGAACTCGGACGAGGCTCTCGGTGAGAGCTCTGCATTACTGGCCTTCTTCGCCGCACAACTCGAATCAGCGGCCAACTACGGTTCCGACCGGAAATTGAAGCAACCCGACAATATTGAGTTCCTCCAGATCTAGGGTTTGCGTTCACGGCGGCACTCCCTGGCTCTCTCCTGCCATTGTGGAGAAATCGTTGAAGCCATAGAAGCCCGAAGAAACAAGCGAGCGCAGCTTTCGAGGACTACAATTAGGAATTAGGTTCTTACCCCTTACGAAACCGCCACTCAAAGCTCCGCCAAATCGCCGCCAGTCACCGCCAATCGTCGGTCTCGCCAGCATCAAGCCCTTTGCCCATAATCGCAGCCTCGCCGTCTATTCGATTCTCTTATTGAAAACCAGGAGCCACCACACCTCCTCCCTTCTCAACCCCGATGCGACACCACCTCCACCTTGCCTCTGATCCAACCTGACTCGCCTCCGCCTTGCCTCACCGCCTCGCCTTGGCCTCGAATCCTCGCCGGGAACACAAAGACCCTCAATTAATCACCGGCTCCACGGGGTGCACTGGAACGAAGAAGAGATTGTGTTTCAAATGAAGACGACGATAATATTGAGGGTTTTAATTCTAATTCACCACACGCGCCCACGCACCTCCATTATAGATTAGTTTTGATTTTTTCTTTAATTCACGGGGACACGTGGCGAACATCTTATCCATCCATTTCATTCCAATCAATGGTCCACAATTGTGTACCAGGTACACCGTAAGAGTTGTGAACAAAAGATCCATACTCTCTCTCTCTATATATATATTAATATTAATGAGACGCTTGGCATGCAAGGCCAAAGAAAAGCATCAGCCGAACAATGATGGGAAAAGACAACACGAGTAAACCGGGGAACTCAAACCGCCCACCGGCGGAGGGAGGCCGGAAAAGCGAAGATCCAAAGGAGAAGCCTAAGACAATCCGAGATCCACATGAACAAGCCAGCGACTCCTAATGCAACCAAAGGAAGTTGACAGCGAGAAACTGAGGCGTGTCCACAACAGGGAGAAACCCATGCCAGGCCGAAAGACCCGAAGACGAAGCCCGGGGGAGCGACCCACACCCAAGCCATCGACGACGCATTCAGACCGATTGGAGGAGAGACGCACCCACCACAACTGACAGGCCTAAAGTCGTTATGCCAGATCAAAGTAAATTCCTAAGATGCAAACTATAACAAGTATAGTAGGTAAGTTAGGGTCGAACCCACAGGGAAACAGAATCAATTGTAATAGCAAGTATTATTATCCAAAAGTAACCGATTCAAGGGGGAGTTTTGTGTGTAAGTAATGGTGACAGAACAAGTTGCAAGTAAAGGTTGCGAATATATGACGGAAAGGTATCACACCAGGTAATTATCCGCACAACAATTGAGATGGTTCATCATCGCATTCTATGAGTCTCAAGTTCTAATGTCCAGTAATTGTTCTCAATTCAGATCGTGTAATAGCTTTTAGTCCTACCAGTCCTAAAAGCACTTATCACCAAATTACAAGGGAAAACCTTCACCGAATAATAAAGCGATAGCATTCAAACATGAATTATAATGAGATACAAGCGATTCTAACAACCCGTTAAAATAGCCTGTAATCGAATCTCCTTCACAATCTACCACAACCAACCCGCGTATGGTGATTGTGTTTGCTACAATGAATCTACAACCCCAAACCTGGAATTGGAAACCCTAGCAATATGACTAGTATCGATAAACCTAGGTGATCAATCCAGATTAACCAATAATAAGCAATCAAGCAATAAACTCAGGAGATCGAAACAATTAACAAAGGACAAACAAGAGTAGAATACTCACAACCAAATCAATTGAAGGCTTCAAAGAACCAAGTGTAACAAAGGAGAGTTAGTTCTCCATAAGGTTTGTGAGATGAAGAAAAGGGAAAATACGTCTCTGGAAAATAACCTAAATCTCTACTGCTGCCTTCTTTGCCATAATATAACCTAATAAAATCGGGTTTAACATCCCGTAAAAATATAAAAAATATAATATTAAAACTAATAAGATAGGGGAAACTCGGATAGGAATCCAACTCCAGGGACCGACGCGGCCGCGTCAGGTAGCAGCGCGGGCGCGCCAGCCTTTGACTTGCTTCTTCTGTCTGGTGAATCGACGCGGCCACTTCCTCCTAGCAGCCTGGGCGCTCCGGGTAGCAGCGCGGGCGCGCCAGATAGCAGCGCGGGCGCTGCATTGGTTTTTCCCGAAAATTCCGTCTCGAATTAGCTTTCAACGTCAACATGAAAGTTGTAGCTCTCTGAAAGAGCTTTCCAACGCATGGTCATAATAGTCGATCGGACAACCGAGGCCTCCAGAAAGTGCAAAACAAGTTCAGCATGTCTGGCGACAATTTCTGCAGACTTGTTCTTCGTTTAGGTTCGCTTCTTCTTCTCAGGACCTCTTGAGATCTTCATCTAAGCTTCTTCGATCAACTAGACATTCTCATCAAATGCGTTATCAACTCATGTCTTCTCCTCGGATCTACCATTACCTGAAATAATCAATAAAAGCGTGTAGATTCCGACTCCGACAACATAGAGAACTAATATGCAAATCATGCTTAATCCATCCATGAAATGCGTCTTAATTAAGCTAAATGCAACCTATTATGCCTACCTAAATGCATGCTATCAAACTCCCCCACACTTAACCTTTGCTTGTCCACAAGCAATGATAGAATGAACATGAATCAACGCATCCCACAAGAAATCCCTTCAAGTTTCAACCTCATCAAAAAGCAACATTATAGCAGGTGAAAACATAAACCAAGCAAACAAACGTCATAACATGTATTCGAGTGATCAAAGCTTAGAAGTAGACATCATCCAACCTCACTAGAATTGTGTTTTCCACTCATGTGTTTTGGCTTTAAGATACAACTCTTAACTCAAACCAATCATGCACTAAGCTCATAGACATTGACCACCATATCACCAATTCTCTACCGAAATTTCATTACTTGCGGGACACAATAAAGAAAATAAAATGCAACAATTGTTTTTTTTTTCTTTTCTTTTCTCTTTTTTTTCTTTTTCTTGTCTTGGTACTTTCCTTACGCGAAGCGCAAACATGGGTGTCATGAATGGCCCCGGTCTATCAACACCTCAACTATTAATATGAAGTCCACTTGAACACCTTTTGACGCAAGTTGCAAACATGGGTGTCATGAATGAACCTGGTTACTCAATGGTCAAGCTTCTTTCCTAGTGGATAGTTTTCAACACCTTTTTGCGCGAATCATACCCATGGGTGTCATGCATAGATCCGGTTACTAAGTGCATTAACCATTGCCACCTTATTCACTAAATATTCACAAATTCAGCAAAAGACTCAAAATATAACATAAACTCCGCAAGCAACAAACATGTGAGTCGGTCTTTAAGAATAGATATTGCAGTCAATGTCAAGAGGTAGCAACACTAAGCGAGTACTTCACACAACTGAGCAAAAAATTCAAATAAGGCCAAACATTCTCACATGGTCACGTTTTTAGGATTTCAATCATACTTTAGCTCAATCATACATGCTCAATTACATTCGCTAGCTCATGTTCCACAAAAATCAAATATAGATAATAATCAAAACATCCAGAACTCCATTGGATTTTTATGAATCATGCTTGAAATTTAAAAAAGAGGACAAACTAAGCCAGATGGGTATTTGAATAACACATATGTATGAAATGCATGCTCTATTTTTGGATTTTTGATCTTTTTTCTTTTCTTTCTTTTTTAAATACGAAAATAAACAAAAATTAATAAAAATGATTACAGAAATTAAACATGATGCATAAATTTAAATATGATCTCCTATATGCATCTATATATAGAATTTCTCTCCCCCACACTTAAAGTTTTCATTGTCCTCAATGAAACAATAAAGACAACAAAAGTAAATCAAATATAATCAGGGTGAAGGAAAAGAAAAAGGAAAAAGAAAGAAAAACTTACCTCGGGTTGCCTCCCGAGAAGCGCCTTTGTTTCAAGTCTTTGGCTAGACATTTTAGTTGTCCATTTAAGACTCATTCAGACATCGTCAGTGCCCTCAGCAGCAAATCAAACTCTTGTGCACACCATCTAGGTAAGCGGGCACTACATACGAATAAGTTGAAGTCAAAGTATGTCCTCAACTCCTCATATGTCCGAGCGTGAATCTCCGCCGCGGGTATGTAGAACCACCAATTCAGTTCCATTGGTGGTATATCGAAGTAATGAGCCCAAGGGTCGACATAATCACCAACCTTCTCATCATTGCAGAGGATATCAGTTCTTTGCTCAGGAGCCACATGAATCAGCTCCGGACTTTGTTCCTTGATAGGCGAGCTCGGGACAATCTTATCGAACGAAGGAGACAACAAATCAAATGGAATCTCATGTGTCGACTCATGACACTCCATGTACAGAAGCATTGTACTCTCCTCTTCATCACTAAAGAAATTGTCATCATCTGCAAACATATCCTCCTCCGCCAAAACATTGTCATGCTCATAGCTCAAGGGTATGGGAGGTAGCGGAGTAGACTCAGATGAACTCAATGAGGGAGGAATAGGAAGCACGCAATAACCTTCATCTTCATGACTTTCTGAGCTTCCCTTAGGTGTGACAAACAGGTCCTTGCCACTCCCTAGGGTGTTCGTGGTGAGGCTCTCTATCAGGTTAACCACCGGTTGAGACGGTAGTTCACCTGCTTCACAAGTTGGTATCTCATTCCCCACTTGGACCATTCGAAGCACTCGTTCATCTAGTTCAGCGATCTGCTGACACAATTGCTCATTCTCCACGTAAGAGACCTTGAATAGATCATCCGATGGTGCGTCAAAGTAATCCATTGGTTGAGGTTCCAGTGCAAATGACACTTCCTGCAAGGCCTGATGACCCATGTAGCAGATAAGATCCCAAATTCCCATCAAACCTAACCTTGCTAGACTTCCTCCGCTCATATATATAGCACGTGCCTTTGTCTCAGCAGTCATTCCATCTACAACGCAGACAACCATATCTCGCAAACTATCATGGAAACCCCGCACATTGCGGATGTCCACACACCTCTGCAACCTAGTGAGATATAGGTGAAAATTTTCACCTTCGAACTGCGATAATCTCAACATGTTAAACTGTTAGTAGCATATGTGTTGTGAACCGTAAGATAGGTTCACAACAAAAGTTAGTAGCTAAATTAACACACAAGACAAACAACAGTAGCACGACTGCGAACCATGCAAGAGGTTCGCACCCAAACAGGTAATAAGACAAACAAGAACAACGATAATCCGTCTCCCCGGCAACGGCGCCAAATTTGACAGGCCTAACGTCGTTATGCCAGATCAAAGTAAATTCCTAAGATGCAAACTATAACAAGTATAGTAGGTAAGTTAGGGTCGAACCCACAGGGAAACAGAATCAATTGTAATAGCAAGTATTATTATCCAAAAGTAACCGATTCAAGGGGGAGTTTTGTGTGTAAGTAATGGTGACAGAACAAGTTGCAAGTAAAGGTTGCGAATATATGACGGAAAGGTATCACACCAGGTAATTATCCGCACAACAATTGAGATGGTTCATCATCGCATTCTATGAGTCTCAAGTTCTAATGTCCAGTAATTGTTCTCAATTCAGATCGTGTAATAGCTTTTAGTCCTACCAGTCCTAAAAGCACTTATCACCAAATTACAAGGGAAAACCTTCACCGAATAATAAAGCGATAGCATTCAAACATGAATTATAATGAGATACAAGCGATTCTAACAACCCGTTAAAATAGCATGTAATCGAATCTCCTTCACAATCTACCACAAGCAACCCGCGTATGGTGATTGTGTTTGCTACAATGAATCTACAACCCCAAACCTGGAATTGGAAACCCTAGCAATATGACTAGTATCGATAAACCTAGGTGATCAATCCAGATTAACCAATAATAAGCAATCAAGCAATAAACTCAGGAGATCGAAACAATTAACAAAGGACAAACAAGAGTAGAATACTCACAACCAAATCAATTGAAGGCTTCAAAGAACCAAGTGTAACAAAGGAGAGTTAGTTCTCCATAAGGTTTGTGAGATGAAGAAAAGGGAAAATACGTCTCTGGAAAATAACCTAAATCTCTACTACTGCCTTCTTTGCCATAATATAACCTAATAAAATCGGGTTTAACATCCCGTAAAAATATAAAAAATATAATATTAAAACTAATAAGATAGGGGAAACTCGGATAGGAATCCAACTCCAGGGACCGACGCGGCCGCGTCAGGTAGCAGCGCGGGCGCGCCAGCCTTTGACTTGCTTCTTCTGTCTGGTGAATCGACGCGGCCACTTCCTCCTAGCAGCCTGGGCGCTCCGGGTAGCAGCGCGGGCGCGCCAGATAGCAGCGCGGGCGCTGCATTGGTTTTTCCCGAAACTTCCGTCTCGAATTAGCTTTCGACGTCAACATGAAAGTTGTAGCTCTCTGAAAGAGCTTTCCAACGCATGGTCATAATAGTCGATCGGACAACCGAGGCCTCCAGAAAGTGCAAAACAAGTTCAGCATGTCTGGCGACAATTTCTGCAGACTTGTTCTTCGTTTAGGTTCGCTTCTTCTTCTCAGGACCTCTTGAGATCTCCATGTAAGCTTCTTCGATCAACTAGACATTCTCATCAAATGCGTTATCAACTCATGTCTTCTCCTCGGATCTACCATTACCTGAAATAATCAATAAAAGCGTGTAGATTCCGACTCCGACAACATAGAGAACTAATATGCAAATCATGCTTAATCCATCCATGAAATGCGTCTTAACTAAGCTAAATGCAACCTATTATGCCTACCTAAATGCATGCTATCAACAACGAATGTCAGATCGACCAATAAGAACTCCAAAACATAGGGCTAAAAAGAGGGAAGAAGACATAAAAATCCGACCACTGACCACAAAAGGGAGGCAAATAGAAGAAGACAAACAAAGGACGAGCGGGCTGGGAGGTGCAGAAGGAGGACTACCGAGACCACCGACGAAACCTCCAAAACTAAACCACCTAGAGGAAACCGAAAATGGTGAGGAAGAGCCACCGACCGGTGACAGAGCAACCCAACCTCACCATAATTAGGCAAATGAAGGTGGATAAAGGAGAAGTCCCAATGGAAATACCCCAAAGTATTATTGGGTATTTCAGTTTTAATGAAAATAAATAAATTTTCTTTATATTAAAATAGGAGAGATCAAGTTAAGGTTAAGATGTATTAGTTCACATAAAATATATAATATTTTAGAATAGTTATACGTACTATTCGACATAAAATAAAAAGAATCGATTTAAATAGATAAAATATTTTCTCATTATCAATATTTAATTCATATAAATTAAATTAAATAAAATTCGGAAGTGTTTATTATTCCTATTGTATACATGTATCCGTCATTCAGCTAGATCTCCAAGTCAGCCCAACACCACACCAGCCCAACAATCGCACACGGAGAAAGAAGCGGATTAGATTTTATTCTTAACAAACATATATCTTTTAAAAATTGATGTTGAATAGACGTTAATATCAACACACCAATGCAAGTGCAACCAAAGAAATGTGTCTATTAGTCACTTGGTAAAACGAGTATAGAACTCATTCTCTTTATAAAGAGATTATATATAGAATCGACATTAAATCAGTAGGCTAAACCACTCTCATACCGTATAAAGTTCGATGAAACTAGTGATCGAGAGTCTGAACACTTACATATGTATATATCTATATGTAATAAAGTCGACACATAATCTCAAAAAAAATTCATTATAAAACCAATGAATAATAAAAAAGTCATCGGTTTATAATCATAATTAAAAGGTTTTTCATGTCTTTTTTCTAACATTGAAGTACAGTAAAAACCCTCTATGAGGCCGAAAGAACGCGTTGGCCCAAAGGAGCCATGTGACCCTAATTTCATCTCCTTCAACCCCAATCTCTGCAAATCATCCTCCCTAACTATCAATTCCGACCTCATCACTCCAATTTCGATCTCGATTTGGGGTGGGTTTTATAATCCTGACTTTGTACCCTTCGTCCTAATCTTGCCTTCCTCCTCAATTGGTCCGGGTTTTCAGTTATGCTCGGATTCCCAACTTCTTTGTACCTGGTTTCTACCTCCAATTTGGGGTTTCGACTCCTCCTTCACCTTCTCCTGCCTTCGGTCATGTTTCCGCATCTTGCCTGGGCTCCTCCAAAACCTTTTTCTCTTCCACTTGTGGTATTTAGTGGTGTGCGTCGTTGGTGGGTTGGGGGCTTGAGCATGTATGCTAGTCCCCTCCGTCACCGACGTCGTCACTTGCTTCTTCTGGTCGCCAGGGTTTGTCGCCTGGATATATGGGCAATTATACGGTTCTTCTTTGCCCTTTTGGGGGAAAGAATGAACACCCACAAAAAAAAACCGAATGGTTTTGATCAACTCCCGAAAGGGTTTTTCTAAAACTTCGAAAGAGCCTAAATATTGCAAGGGCTTGACAAAAACCCCGAAAAGGTTTGAATAAACAAATTTGTTGAAATGAATATTGCCGAAAGAGTTTGAACAAATTGCTCGAAAGAGTTTGAATAAAATCCGTAAAAGGGTTAAAATAGATTTCCACAACGATTTTAACAAAGCTCTTTTACGCCCTAACAACCCGTTAAGGCTAAGTATACAATATTAGAGTAGTAATACTTTCGGTTTAATAGTAATAACATGGTGCAGTCTGCTTGGGCTTTGTGCGACTTTTCTCGGATGTGTCTTGGCATTCTGCTACCTCGATGGGATTTTGGCAGTCCGAGTCATGATAGGTTGGGATTGTGACAGTGTGTACGGGGCGACTTCGCGTACGAAATGTCTCATTGGTGTCATACGGGCTACGGTACTATCTTGCGATGGTGCTTGACTTCGTCTGTAGTTTACATCCCCACCTTGCTAGTCGTGGGTCTGCTTGGATTCGTCTGTGTTGGGGGTGTTCTGCCTATTCTGACGATCTTCCATCGGTCGATTCGTCGGCCTCTCAAATATCATACATGTCTGATCTCGGATAACTTTCTTATAAAAAAAATAAAAAATAAAAAATAATTATAATTAAAAAACAAATACTGAGCTAAAATTTGTAATGCATTAATAAATAAAATTTTGCAATCAAATTTAATAAAATTATACAACACTATTTTATTTGATGGTCCTTTAAAACATGTTCTAAAGTGGTAAATAAATGGCTTGACGAATGGCTAATAAAAAAGCCCTCCAACCCCGGGGCGAAGAGTGCTCAAACAAAGCAAAATCCTTCTTCTTCTAGCCTAGCCCTGCTCGATGTCTTCAATGTGCGTTCGAGCAGTCTAAATATTTCGAGAAAGAGGGTTAGGAAGAAGAAGGATCCACATGTTAGAGGACTTCTCGGTAGGAGACATTGGGAGGTTACTTGGCTTGCTTGGGTCGGTTTGGTTCCGATCTGCAAGAAGTTCAGGGATTTGGGGGAGGTCTTTCGCGTTAAGGGGATGCGCGACCGTTTAGGGAGCCCTTGGGGTGTGGGGCTCGACGTTGTGGCTCAGGTTAGTCTGTGCTCAGGGGATGGTGGTTTTGGCTTGTAAGTGCTCGGGAAAGGCGGTCTTCGGGCAATTTGTTTTACATGACTTGGAGGGCATCTTTGTTGCTCCTGTTTCCCAGGTATTACAAGTTGTTTCGTTGCGAATCAATTTTTTTCATAAACTCTGTGTGCTATTCATCTACTTGATTGTACTCAGGAATCCCTATAAGTTGTTGTTTGTATTGCCTTGCTTATTGTTGATATTTCAATTATTCACCATCTATTGGTGTTTAGAAAACCCGATGCTCAAGGTTTCCTCTTCACCCCTTACCCTCCGATTTTCGGGCCTTTAACAAACTGTGGATCTTGGGGCTTCTTTTGCTCCTTTCTCCAGTTTTGATATAGAAATGTTTGTCTTAAATCTGGTCATTGAAAATTTGTATATGGGTATCAAGACTATTTGGTTTCCTTTGCTTACCAAATCATATAAGTGCTTACAGAAATTCAATTTGGTGTTTATGCTTAATATCTATTGGTCTGATGGTGAAGCTCCTTTCTTCCAATCAGAGACTGAATTATTGAGCCCTGCTTGTTGGTCTCAAATTAACCTCGAAGTTTCATCATATACACTTGTTGTTGCTCCTCATTTTTCTTTAGATATGTTTCTTGGGTTTGTGAAGATTGTTTTATATGATTATCACCCTTGAGCTCTCGGATACTACTTTGTTGTGTCAGCTTCACAAGTACATAAAAATACCTAATCGGTCCGAACAAAGGGGTTGAAGTGTTGCTCACCTCTTCATCTCATACCTCCAGAAAGAGTTTAGAACAAACGATGTTCATAGCAACCCCTGATGGTCTTGCTACCACTCCTAATGTGGTTTTGCTTTTCATGGTATATCCTTTTGATCTACTAGTCTCGATTGGGTCTGAGGCCTTTTGGGTTATACTCTGCTTTACATACATTTGTTGTCAAGGTTAATCATTCCGTATTTAGGATTATATCCCTTATGATGCATCTCTGAGGGCTGGTATGGTTGGCTGGAAAATCATCTTCTGCAATCTCGGGGTGGTGAAAATTAGGCATGATTATGATGTTGAGCTTGTGATCATTAGTATCGTTATGCAAAGTCTCACTGAATTGTCGTATTCTCATATTGTTGCTCTCCTTGTTTCTTTTATTAAGATATTTGGATTTGAGCAGCTAGGTTTATATGATCCTATCATCTCCTACCCCCGTTGTTGCGAATGTGATTTTCTTGATAGCTTCTTCGCAACTCCTTACCTGAAGGGATTAAGAAAATATTATCAGATAATTATATTATCTCTTATTCTAATCCGATCTATGGAGGTGTGGTTGTCTGCATCTCTATCCTTTAGTTTACATAATTCGTTAAAATTCATCTTGTATAATGTATAATATGTTGTGGAAGATACATGACTGCAGGGATGTTATGTGCATTTTGTTGAGTAGGGGGTCCTATTTTGCTTCTCTTTTGAGCGCTCCAGGAAGCCAATGGTGTAAGCTAACTGAAATCGGTTCTGTTGACCTATGACACATTGATCTTTCTCTGGTTTTTATGGATTTGGTCTATCTATGTATTACGGAAAAACATGATACTTGTATTAGATCACGTGCCCATCATAATATTTGTATGGTTTATTTTGCCTTTCACTTAAATTATGTCGCCACATTACAGTACATATCATTCATAAAGGATTATAATGATCCTATTTGGTTCTTAGTTTATTGCAAAGTGTCTCATACATATGAATGGTTCTTAAATTGTCGGATATGGTTAAGTAAATCTCTAAGCATCTTTATGACGTTTTGTTTTACCCGCTCAATTCTTATGACTTCCTTAGATCTCAGATTCGCTCTTCGTTGCCCCTTGTGGTTACATTACTCGGTGGTTATCTCTTCTTGGCTTGGGATTTTTATGTTGATAATCTTTCTGCTAAGGTTATGTGTCTTTACTAGCATACGTAAGGTGGATTGGTTTGCTCCACCTTTCTTAATTATCTTTCGGGTGGGGATTGTTGTTGTTTCTGTTCGGACCAATTGAGTTTGAATTGCATCACAAGAGTTTGGTTGCTACTGCTAAGTGGAATTAGGATATTAAACAAAAAATTTTGCACTCCTTTGGTCCTTTATTTTTGCAAATTCATCAACTACATCATCATCTAAATCAATATCTCAGTAAGCTGGTTTTTGGTATGAGGATCTCTACACATTGTCCTCATATCCCAGAAAGTTATAAATGAAGATCGCCTTTTGGAACTCTAAGGGTATAAGGGAAAGAACATTCTGGACGGAAATAGATACTCTGTAAAAACAACCACATTTAATTAATAGCTCTCGCTGAGACAAAATGTGAATCCATTCCTAATGATAAAACGTGGAAAAATTGCGGTTTCGACGAGGCTATCTGGTCACCTGCCACAGCTCGCTCGGGTGGTCTTGGTATTCTTTGGAAATCATACCAACTCTCAAACGAAATTATCACGATTGACATCCATTCACCACGTATTATTGGTCTTCGGTATGAGAATATAAACGACATGTTTAGGTGTCTTCTTTGGTTTGAGAATATAAACGATATTATCACGATTGACATCCATTTGCCGCGTATTATTGGTCTTCGGTCTTCGGTATGCACCGCCGACTCCTCGGGATAAAGATCCTTTCTGGGACTCATTGACTTCGATTGTGAGAGATTCTCCTATTTCTTGTGTTGTGATATGAGACTTAAACGAAATTTTATGTCTTGATGACAAGTGCAGCGGAGCTCATCCCCGCCCCTCCTGATTCACTAGGCTTCTATAATTTAAAAATGATTGTTCGCTCTTGGATCTTCCTTCATTCGGTAACCCTTTCACATGGAAAAAGAGCCCTAACAAGGAGAACAATATCCATGAAAAGCTGGATCGTGTGCTAGCACATCACCAGATTATCCAGAAATTCCCTAATCTAATTACTTATAATGGGGCCTTTTCGTCATCTGATCATTGTCTTATATCTATAACTCTTGACAGCGGCTCGGTCTTTAAAGCTCCTCCGTTCAGGTTCGAAAACGCCTGGATTCAGATGAAGGACTTTCGAAACATTATTAAACAATCTTGGCGAGCCTCTTGTCCGGGCTCGCTTATGTATGAACTGATGTTCAAATAGAAAAATTCTAAAGAAAAAAGTTAAGGACTTGAATAAACATACCTTCGGGAATATTTCCCGCCAGCTACATAATGTGAAAAATGAACTGATTCAAATTCAATTTGCCCAAATCGGGGGAAATATCCGATCAAATAAAAATAGAGAAAATATTCTTATTACTAAAAAAGAAAAACTCCTCTTGTTCCAAAAAAAACCTTTTGGCAACAAAGAGCTAAGGCAAAGCATCTCAAGCTTTCGGATTCTAATACATCGTATTTCCACCGGGTTATGTTTGGGCATACACACAGGAAACAAATACGAAATATTACAACAACAGAAGGCACATTGATTATAGGCGAGGTGAATGTGAGAAATGAGATTAAGAATGACTTTCAAAAGAGGTTTACCAAGGAATCGACTGCTGATAGTCTGTTACAGGAAGTGTTACATCTAATCCACTCTGCTATAACTTTGGAGGAAAATGAATTTCTTATTCAGATTTCGGCTAATTAAGAAATTAAAAAGGTAGTGTTCAACCTTGAAATTAATAAATCACCCGACCCTGACAGCTGAATTTTACAAGAACTATTGGGATAGTAGGTACTTCCGTTATTAAAGCAGTAAAGGATTTCTTCCACTCTGGGAAACTTTTAAAACAAATTAACCATACTTTTATCTCCCTCCTTCCCAAGCGTGAGAACCCCACCAACACTAGCCATTATCGTCCAATTAATTTATGTTCTACGATGTACAAGATAATATCAAAAATCTTAACAGAAAGACTCAAGTCTGTTATTGGTAGGATTATCCACCCCCTTCAAGGAGCATTTGTGTCTGACATATCTATTCAAGACAATGTGCTGGTGGCTCATGAAATTTTCCACCCTTTCAGATCCCGAAGGGGACGCGAGGGTTGGGTGGCAATAAAATTAGACATGGAAAAAGCTTATGACAGAGTCGACTGAAATTTCACAAAAAGGGTATTAGAAAAAGCTCAGTTCATGTTAACAATGGACCCACTGACATATTCTTTCCAACCCATGGACTTAGGCAAGGGGACCATCTCTCCCCTTTTCTTTTCATCTTTGGTGCTGAAATTCTCGCTCGGAGACTTTCTGCTGAAGCATTTTCAGTTAGCAACCCGATTGGCTTTTCTTTTGGTAGAAATGACCCCCATATTCATTTCCTTTCTTTCGCAGATGACATTATCCTCTTTGTTAAAGGAAGCGTGGAGGGAGGACAGAAAGTAAGAACAATAATTGATGCTTATTGTAAAGTTTCTGGACAAAAAGTTAACTACCATAAGTCGAGTTTCCAAACCACTAAAGGTATATCCAACACTAGAATCGTTGAACTACGAAATTGTTTGAATATTAACAACGAAAATTCGCTAGAAAAATATCTCGGTTGTCCTATTATCAATGGTAGAGTAAACAAAAATGTGTTCGAAGATATTGTCTGTAAGTCTAAAGAACAGCTTTGCAAGTGGCGTGCGAGCGCCTTATCTCATCAAGGTCGCGCGTTCCTCATCAACTCAAACCTGACAGCTAAACTGTTGTACATTATGCAGAACGTTATGCTACCAAATTCAATACATAAAGAGCTAGACCAAATAAATAGGATTTTATTTTCTGAAATAAAGATCTTCATTATCGACCCCTAATTAGTTGAGAACTTGGGATAGGGTATGTCGCCCAAAAAAATGCGGCAACTTAGGCATTAGAAAAGCAAAAGAAATGAACGAGGCCCTCCAAATGAAGTTACTATGGAAAATATTGGCAGAGCCCGATAATGGTTGGGTAAAGTTGATTAAACACAAGTACCTACCATCTACTTCCATCTTTGAGTATAAGAAAGGTGGGGATATGTCCTGCCAATGGGCGAAACTAATCTCTCTAATTTTCAAATTTAAGTCCGGTCTTATTTGGTCAGTTGGAAATGGAAAAACTATCAAAATTTGGATATATAACTAGATTACAACTTCCGCCCTGCAATCTTGGGAAGATTGTCCCCAAAACATTAACTCAAATGAAAAGGTTAGCGACTACATTCTGGGTGGTAGATGGTGGTCGGAGAAACTTCATAATGTGCTACCCACAAACATCGTCAAATAGATAATGGATGTCTCGTTGCCCATATCCTCCTTTGAGGACTGCTTATACTGGTGGCCAGATAGAGTTGGATGGTTCACAACGTCGAGTGCTTACAAGCTTATCACTTTGCAACAATCATGAGCAGCTGACAATAATGCATGGATTTGGAACATCGACGTTCCGTCAAAGATAAAAAAAACTTTATATGGAAAATTTTCCAGGATGGCCTCCTGACTGCTTCGAGGCTTGCTTCACGGGGTGTTTCCGTGCCCTCCACTTGCAGCCTCTGTAATGGTGCGAACAAGGACGAGGTTCACATCCTAATCGAATGTCCTTTTGTTCGTTCTCTTCACCAATTCACTCAACGAATTAACTCAACTCTTGTTAACATGATATGTCAAAGTCGGAATATAAAACCTATTATTTCTTTCTTAGGGAGCAACCTCAGTGTTGAGGCTAAAATGGAGCTTGCTTTTGTGCGATGGAATAATTGGTACAATCGGAACCAACTCGTATTTAGGAATATTCTTATCCCTCGGTGGTCTACCACACTACCGTTTATTAAAACTCAAATTCACAATTGGTAAAAAAAAACTTACCAACTAGAATCTGGTCTAGAATCAGATCATACATCACTTAACCAAGAAAACATTCACCAGGGCAAAAGGAAAAAGAGTAAGTATACTAAATGGCGTAAACCTCCAATATGAATCTTCAAGCTGGATTTTGATGGCTCTTCGCTATCTAATAACGACAGCTCGATGGATGCAGTAATCCGGGACTTGGAAGACCGACTTATCAACATAAGCGTTTAGAAACTTGCTCTCAAAGTCCACTCAAGGCCGAGGCGCTAGCGTTAAAACTAGGAATTTGACAGGCCACCCATCTTCGTATTGAAAAAAATCCACATTGAGAGTGACTCCTCCATATCATAAATCACGTAAATTAACAAACTCCATGTCCATGGGAAATTGAGCTCCTACTGTCAGATGTGAAACTCCTACTATCGACTATGAAAGAAGTTTCCTTCTTTTATGATCCCCGGTTGGGCAATAGAGTGACGGATAAGGTTTTACCACTCTGCCTGGCGTGTCGATATTCACAACAACTCTAGTCTTCTTAACCTCATCTGAAAGGAATGATATTGCCTGGTAAAGCAAGGTCACCCGAATTTTTTCATAATAATAAGGAAAATTGGACAAAAATAATACCAAGTATCAACTTTTGGCAAAAAATAATACGAACTTTGAAATTGACCGTTTCATATACGAACTATCGCCCTATTAACCGAAAATAATACATATGTGTATTCCGGTGAACTTTCCGACCAAATACGCCACGTGGACGCCGGAAAACACACATGGTATAAATTTTTGCCACATCACCAAACTTGTAAGTTATGTCATGTCATAAATTTTTTTTTTCAATTTTTTTTAAAAAAGAAAAATTAAACAAATAAGCAAATAGCTACAGTACCTTTCGAAACAATGGAATCGAGGGTGGGCGTCTTCACTTTCTTCTCAATGTTATCTGCCCATTCTCTTCTCCATTGTTTCGAAAGGTACTGTAGCTATTTGTCTATTTGTTTAATTTTTCTTTTTTTTTTAAAAAAAAATTGTGACATGGCATAACTTACAAGTTTTGTGACGTGGCAAAAATTTATGCATGCCATGTGTGTTTTCCGGTGTCCACATGACGTATTTGGTCGGAAAGTTCATCGGAATACACATATGTATTATTTTCGGTTAATAGGACGATAGTTCGTATATGAAACGGTCAATTTCAAAGTTCGTATTATTTTTTGCCAAAAGTTGATATTTGGTACAGTATTATTTTTGTCCAATTTTCCTAATAATAATAATAAAAAAAAAAAAAATCCCCTCCGACAGTGCAAGTGGGAGGGAGTCTGGAGATGGCCGAACCTCCGCTTCTTGTTTTCTCACCCAAATAAAATCCGTTCGAAGCTCCCATTACAGCCCTCTTATGCCCCTTTCCGACATTCAATTTTGAACATCTCTCTCTTTCTCTCTCACCCAATCCGCCATAGCCACATCTCCCTCTGTCTCTATACGTGCTGGATTTGAGCATCAGAGTGATCTGCATTTTGCACTCTATCTCTCCCTCTATAGCTGTGGTAAATGGACAATTCCTTGTCTGAAGGTGCGTCAGATGCGGCTCAGTCTCCTCTTCCAGACGACGATCAGAGAGCCTACTTAGTACCTTACAGGTATTTATCTCTTTCCACCACCTCGCTTGAGCGTTCAGTTGAAATTGCTCTTTTTGTTTAAAAGTATTAGATTCGGTACCTGTTCGATTTCTTAATTTGGGAGCGGAGTTGGTGCATTCGATGTGATGAAGCCCGGTGTTGTATTGCCTTTTGATTTTCGACACTTGATTTGTTTCAAGATCTGGATTCCAATCCACATGACTGACTTGTCAATTTGGGACTTTCTGGGGGACGGGGTTTGGGATTTGATACGTGAAGGTGGTGGAAGGAGGCCCAAGATTCGTTTTCTACGTCCACAAGTGGTTTGAATGGGAAGAGAGGAGCTTTGTTCTTGGCGTCACAAGCATCCCAGTACGCTGGGCCTATGAAGCTAATCAACAACATATTCAACTCGGATCTTTTGTTTAATTTGAGGAGAGATGAGGATTCTGCACAGAGTTCCCACAATGGCGAGATTGGGGCATCGAGGCGTGACTATGCTTTGGTCTCGGGAGAAATGTGGTTGCAAGCACTCAAATGGTATGGTAGAATTTTACAGTGGCTGTTTTTAAACTCGATTCAAATTGGACTATGTAAAATCTAATTGCATATGCATGTTTGGAGTATTGAACTTTTCCTTCATTGAAAGCATGAGATTCCAAATGGCACCTTTGCATTTTGAATGGTCTGTACTCCTGCACTAAATCAGTTTGCAGCTCTTTAACAAGAGAACTCTGGTGAATCATTTTATGAATCACTTGTTTGCTTCTTCGCCAATGCATCTTTCTGAAGGTTTATGATCTGTAGGTATTGTCACAGTGGATACACATTTCATTTTTAATATGTAAATGTGCAATGAATTGTCTGGTAGGTACCTTAGAAGGTTTTGTACCTTTGATATGAATCAGTTCTTAAAACAGCAGTGAGTATATCAGTTTCCCTGAATACCAGCTATCAAGTTCAAAATTTGTCATTTCTTGATGTTCTCACTTAGCTCATCATGGAATTAACTTGGTCAGTTGATCATAGTAAAAACTCCATAATGTCTGCTTGTATAATTTTGAAATTTAAATGTGCAGGCATAGTGATTCTAGGTCCGCTATCAAGCGTACAGGAAGTCTTTCATCCGGGGAGATTGACGTGGGAGATGTGTATCCTTTGCAGCTCAGGCTGATTCTTTTGCGGGAGGCTACTTCTTCAGGAATAAAGATAAGTAAAAAGGTAAGGCGAATTTTGTAATTTCTTATTCCCAGCATATATGATCTGATTTTGTAATGATTTTATTCCTGTTAATCTGCAAAGCATGGAACATGAATAATACGTAGTATTGTTTCCCCCCCCCCCCCCCATTATGCTTCTTTCCAGTTTAGTTGTGTGTGAAACCTGTCATACCATTATCAATAGACAAGTTTTTTGTTCTGAGTGATCACTACGATTGCTTTATTTTGTTCTCAAATACCCTTCTTATTGTTATTTCTTGCATGAATTTATGCAGGTAAATTTTATAGTACAATTTACCCCCTACACATTCCTTTTTATTTTTCTATTTATGTTTTCACCATAAAGTTTTGCACTCCATTTGTTGATAATTTGTAGGATTATAGCAAGGTTATCATCTTGTCATTTACTTTAATACAGGAGTTGTACTATTCTCATTCAAATATGTTATTCCAGAGAGGTCTACTACTTATTCTCTACTGGATATTCCATATTTGTGGTACAATTTTGAGCTGCAGCATGGAAAATCAGGTTGTGAATGAGGTGGTTGTAATTTGTAAATGTAAATTGTGACGTTAAAGCATGGAAGAAAGCTGACCCTAACTCACATTGAGTCTCATACAGTTGTGACATTCTGTCTTATATTGTTGCACATTTGTTACTAGGATAATGCTGATGCACTTATTTTATGTGATCTGTTTCCAGGATAATGCTGTTGAGCTGTTCAAAAGGGCTTGCAAAATCTTTAATGTTGATTCTGAACCTGTGAGTAGTCTTTCTAGTCGTGTGCCAGTGTTTACAGTATATCTCAAAACTATCACATCTCCATATGAGATGAATGCACTCTGATAAGCTCAAATTCCACAGCTACGAATATGGGACTTTTGTGGGCGAATAAGCATGTTTGCTTTGAATGAGAAAAATGATTTTGCGAGACAGCCTGATCAGGAGGTAAGTGGTTGTTTTTTTTAATTCTCTCTCTCTTACCTTGCATAGGCTTATTCCCTTCCATCTGTAGACGTTCTTGATCATTATGGCAGAATTGACCAATTTTGTTATGAAGTCCCTTTTTAACTCATGCTATATGCCACCTAACCAGAATTTATGTCCTTGCAAATTTGATACGTTTGATATTACTACTTAACACTTACTAGTCTACTAGATGTTCCTGCTTCTAATATTCTTTATCTACTGCAGAAGTGGGGTTCACCTGAGTGTTTTGGAAATAAATGTAGCAAATGAGGACTTCAAGCTTTAAATAAAGAAGTTGCATGGAACAATGACTGTGCTCTTCAGTCTTCACTTGCTTTGAGGCCTGTCCTTATAGTGCTTTCATGAATCTAATAGGACTTTGCATTTGATCATTGATTCGATTGAGTCTATAGGATTTAACTTCTTATAAGTATTTCTCTAAGAGGGATCTTCATGCGATCTCTTTCAGTGGTCCATTGATTTGAACAGCAAATGTTGTTATAGTACCAATTTCTTAGTTATCATAGTTTTTCATGTTACCTGTTGTTTACTTTGCTTCTATAAAATGATTTTTACAGTCTTTTGTGCTTGTTTAATGAAGCTGTAAGTTCTTGTCCTGTTTCTTTCAGATTCCATTCGAACTGCAAATATATGGTTTGTCAGATTCGATCAAGTGTAGAAAAGTGAAAATGGAGGATAATTCTGCACAGAATGCCAGTTTAGGAGGCTCCTCTTCTAGTATGCCCGTTATGATGAATGGAAGCACTTCCAATGGTTACTGCTTTCCTCGAACCAACACTTCTATCTTAAGAAGCAGATCTTTTGAATCTGGGTCGTTGGGCTTGACTGGCTTGCAAAATCTTGGAAATACCTGTTTCATGAATAGCGCTCTTCAATGTTTGGCCCACACACCAAAGCTTGTGGACTACTTTCTTGGCGATTACAGTCGAGAAATTAATCATTCTAATCCACTTGGCATGAGTGTATGTCTTCAATGTTATGTTCTACTTTACTAGTATTTTTTGAAAGATTTGTTACTGGGAGGGGGTTATGTTTTCTTTTCTGCATGTAAACATTTTTTTGTACATGTTGACCAATTTCCTCCTTAATGTCATATGTTGGGGACAACGCTTATATAATGGCAGGGGGAGATTGCTTCAGCATTTGGAGATCTTATCAGGAAGTTATGGGCCCCTGGAGCTAGTCCGGTGCCACCAAGAGTATTTAAGTCGAAGCTATCTCATTTTGCTCCCCAATTCAGTGGCTTTAATCAGCATGATTCACAGGTTAGTGAAGACATTACATTATGCAGCTTCATAGTGAATGTAGCTGCTTCATGTGAAAAATTAATCAATGAAATTTTCCCTTTCAAAGACATAATCAATGCTTGTTGAACATAGGAGCTACTTGCATTTTTGTTGGATGGACTTCACGAAGATCTAAACCGCGTGAAATCTAAGCCCTATTTTGAAATCAAAGATGGAGAGGGGTGTCGAGATGAGGAGGTTGGTGATGAGCATTGGCGAAATCACTTGGCTCGTAATGATTCCATCATTGTTGATATTTGTCAAGTGAGTATTTTTCTATTTGACTGGCATTATATGAATCATTTTTATTTTCTCAACATCTCAATGTGATAAATTTTAATCAGTGATTTTTTTTCAGAGTTTATAGTGAACCAATCCCCTTTCTTGAGTAGTATTTCAAACTTAATCCCTTACTGTATAATTGAAGTTCGTGGATAGCATGCCAAGGGCTTTACTCAGAGCAGTCTGGGCTGAATGGTTTAATTTATTGCAGGGCCAATACAAGTCCACATTAATTTGTCCTATCTGCAAAAAGGTGTCTGTCACATTTGACCCATTCATGTACCTGACACTGCCACTGCCTTCTTCAACAATGCGGAGCATGACCTTGACAGTCATGTCTACTGATGGTAGTTCTTTGCCCCTTCCTCTCACAGTTGCTGTGCCCAAGTTTGGAAGATTGGAAGACCTTATGCATGCTTTGAGTGTTGCCAGCTCTTTACCTGATGATGAAATGCTATTCGTGGCTGAGGTAATGTTTATCACCTGTGAAAATAGCTTTTAGATAGGCAGCAAGTGCTTGTATTACATCTTTTTTCTTTTAAATCTCTCAAGCAACAGTTCTCTGCAGATTTACAACCATAGTATCATACGTTTTCTTGAAGATCCTGCTGATTCATTGTCCTTAATTAGAGATGAAGACTGTTTGGTTGCATACCGCTTGCCAAAAGTTACAGATAAATCATCTTTAGTTGTGTTTACGCATCAGCACAAGGAAGAGTAAGTGCAATTTCCTATTTCTTAAATTATCTGATCCAGTATTTCCTCTCTCATCTAACATCTCCTGAGGTGCTATGTAACATGCTATGAATTACTGCTCTATATTTAAATGTTGCTGCGTCATGTACCTTATGCTTGACATGTATACACTTGGAAAGATTACCACGTTCAGACCAAACTAAATTGGAAGTCTTTGACTTATTATCCAAGCAGCTCTTTGTGTATTATTTCCCTCAGATATGCTGCCTCTCTCATGTGTAGTGTTTAGATTAAAAAGCACACATTTTGTTGGAAATGAATATGGTACACTCTACTCATGGGAGAAACTATTTCCTTTGATGCAAAAGACGTGTATTTCCTTTCCTTTTTTATTTAGATGTTTGCGAGTCATTTTTTTCAGTCTTGATTTTTTTTTTTTAAAAAAAAAATTAAGATGGCAAAGATCAGTTGTATCTTTAAGAAAACATCTCCTTGTTGTGCGTCAGTTATGGTTTCTCTAAAGCTCGTTATGCAACTGAAACCAAAAATTGACTGTGCTTTCATCTTCAAACATTGGCACACTTCTGTTAGCCTGATGAGAACTTGTATTGCCAGGCATTATTATCTTGGGAAGCAAAGCTCAAGTTGGAAGGCATTTGGAATTCCTCTGTTGGTGGGAATTCATCATAAAACTAGTGGATCTGATATACATAACTTGTATCTTAAATTGCTTAATCCATTCATCATGCCTAGTAAAAATGACTTGGATGATCATGATACCTCCCAAAGCAATCCAGCTGAAGGAACCGCCGAGGTGGAGGATGTCATCACTTCTGAGTGTGATGAAGATGTTAAACTTCTTGAGGCTGGGGAAGTTAATTCATCCATCAATACAGATTTTGAGTTTTTGATAGCAGATGAGAAGGGAAATATTCAGGACTTGAAGCTAGAAATGACTGAGCCCATTACAACGGAGGACATGCCAATGCCACTCTATTTGGTTGTACACTGGCCAGAGGAAAAGCTTCAGTTATACAATACTCTTCTCCACAGCAGGCAACCTGATGTCTTGAAATCAGGAGTGTTGGTAAGGAAGCCACAAGAGTCCGTATCCTTGTACAGTTGCCTTGAAGCATTCTTGAAGGAGGAGCCCCTTGGGCCTGAAGACATGTGGTTAGTTCTATGCATTATTTAATTTTATATCTTCCTTGATCTTGTAGTAGTTTATTGTATTTTGGCCATGTGAGTTTGCTGGATATGATCTTTATGCTTTTTTGCTACTTAAAGAATACATTGTTCACGGGTTGTTAAGTACATGGTCATATTCCGTTGAAAGCTTTTAGTTGTTCTTCTCGGGAAGGATGCCTAAACACATTATGCTTCCTGACTATTATGCTTCCCTGGCATTATTTTTCTTTTAGGTAGTTTGGGGTATGTCTGAACTTCTGCTGCTTTTGTTTTTTTTCAAAAGTGCTTAAATCTGTGCAGCAATTAGCTATGTAAAATGTTAGAAGCTATCTGTTGAACATTCTTTTCAGCGGAATGGAGATTGAAAATACAAAAGAGAAGCTTTTGGATTAGTTTTAGTAGAAAGCTTGTTAAATCTTCACTTGAACTTCCCAAAATATGGGAGGCGCTTATTCTTAGATCCTTGGGTTTCATCTTGTGCGGATTCATGCTGCATATTTTCATAGTAGAACGTCTGTTGTTGCTTGCTTTTCTGCTGAAGAGTCTAACTTAATGCTTATATTCTCATGTTTTAGGTATTGCCCCAAGTGCAAGGAGCACCGACAGGCTACCAAAAAATTGGATCTTTGGAGAATACCAGAAATTTTAGTCATCCATTTGAAAAGGTTCTCATACAGCAGATACTCAAAAAGCAAGCTGGAGACATTTGTGGACTTCCCTGTTGATGATCTTGATCTTGCCTCATACATTGCCTACAAGGATGCCAACACGTCTTGTCGTTATATCCTCTATGCAATGAGCAATCATTATGGAGGTTTGGGGAGTGGTCACTATACTGCTTTTGTCCATGTAAGTTATGCCTTTTCTAGTCTATGCTTGACATAATAATGTAAACATGTATGGGGTCCTTGACTCTGCCGTCTCTATGCAATGAGCAACAATTATGCTAATGTTGTTTGGGGAAGGTTTCCTGGTTCCTACTCTATCAGCATTTGTCATTAGTCCTCATGGAAAGTCTATGTTCAGGAGGATAGTTAGGGCATTAACACATCCAATATGTTTAGAAAATTTGAATACACAATATTACAATCTATATTTCTTTTCTCTCTGCACTTTGCATTTTTGTTGTTTAATTTCTATCAGGTCACTTTTCCCTTTGATGAATGTATGATTCTAGAAGTGTAGCTTGGCCGTTTTTCTGAATGATCATATAGCTCTGAAGGCTTAGCATATGGAATTGATTGCTGGGATGTCTTTTGTGGGTCATCTTATAGTTGACGATTGTGTGTATATCATTTACCGAATCTGACTAATCTCTAGTTTCATTTGATGTAGCATGGTGGTGGCCAATGGTATGACTTTGATGATAGCCATGTTCATCCCATCAACAAGGAGAAGTTAAAAACTTCAGCTGCTTATGTTCTTTTCTACCGAAGAATCACAGATTCCTAACAAGCCAATCATATGCCCAGTGCCCTGATTGATACTGACAGTCGGTACTTATGCCATGGGTTTCATTGACAAACCATTTGTTCATTTTCCATTTGATTCATGCCTCCTAACTGCAACTATCACATTCTTTTTTCTCTGGCAACGTCTCCTGAGCATACAAGGTCTCTCTGAGGTTGATTACCCGACGCCAAAGTTGGATACCATCATATTCATCCTCCAAAATGTTGCTGCCCGAGGTTGACTGCAATCACAACATTACCTAAACCAGGTGAGTTTGATCCAGAAAGAGAGCGCGTCTTTACATATATTAGTCTTTGTAAAGAAAGTAGCGCTACTAATTCCTACCTTCCATTTACATGCTACCAACTATATAGTATAGTAAGGCGCAGATTTCGCCCCCTCAATCAATGTATTCTTTGTTTTCTCCCCAATAGTGAAAGATACGTCATATTCTTGAATTGATTTCTTGTGATCCCTCCTTCCCCTACCTAGTTCCCTTGATCTCCCAATTTTACCAGTCATTTAAATAACTTGAGTTGCATGAAATCTGTTATTGCTATCCCATGTCGGGTGCTTGATTGATTTTGATATGAAAGACAGCACTACTGTACATTGTAGGATTGTACTAGTATTTGGTACATTGCAGTGTATTTTGGTTATTGTAGTTAGAAGCACAGCTGTATGGAAGGAGCTCAAACAGTTCTCCGTGTTGAGCGTACGACAAGGTGCGAATACCCTTTGTGCTCTTTCTTTTTCTTCCCAATCACAGAGAACTTGTGATGTTGATTCTCACCAGATGGACATGGAAGCGCGCACAGGTTCTTAGCATCTTTGGAGATGGTTGTTGGACGGGCGCCTTTTTTTTAGTGTCTTGGCATTTATTCTGTTTCCCATTTCATTCGATGAGACGACATGGAATTACTTCGAATAATCGCACAAATGGGAACCCTTTCGGGTTTGTTTGCGATATAAGTTTCTTATGAGATGTTTATCAATACATTACACAGTATAAACAAATCACAAATGTTGTGTTTTCTTCTTCAAACTTGCCTATTTCCCTCCATTTTGGTTCCCCTTTTCTTTGGAACAAAGAAGCTTTGTAGCTTTCAATAAGTACAACGGTCAAGTCGAAGTGCCGTGGAGAATAAAACAACATAGCGTTGCTTTTGAGTCAGCACGACGTCGTTTCAATCAGTTGGTTTGTCAAACAACCATGTTCAGTCACTAGCGAAATAAATGGGAAAAGATGATACATGCAACATAAGTAGCTGACAATTAATGGGACAGGCTTGAAACATGTAGCTATATGCACCCGTGCAGGCGAGAAAAATTAATTTATCTGTAACAACATGATTATTTGTAGGGGTGGGCGCTGGACGGGATGGGGTCGTCCCGCGTCCCGTCCCGCGTAATTTTTGCGGGACGGGATTCATTATTTTTTTTTCAAATTCCGCACGGGCCTTGTCCCTCGCGGGACGGGACGGGACGGGACCGGGACGGGACGGGTCCCGTCCCTTAAATAAAAAACATTATAAAAAAATTCTTAAATTCCGATATATTTTGCGGTTTTCAAAGACATAACATATATATGTTTAAAATATATTTAAATGATTTTATAATTTTCTTTATATGTATATATATAGACATACTAATACACAATATATACAAACATACTAATACACATATACACTGTAAGTGTAATTTTGTAAAAGTGGTGTACATATACACTGTATAGTCCGGAGTATATTATATACACACACTGTAAAAGTTTATATATACAATATATAAAATGAGTATATAAATACACAGTATAATATATAATATATAATTTATATATAAATATAAATATAAATATAAATATAAATAATGCGGGACGGGACGGGATTTGCGGGATAAGGAATCCTCGTCCCGCGTCCCGTCCCGCATAATTTTTGCGGGACGGGATTCACTATTTTTTTTTCAAATTCCACCGGGATCGGGACGGGTCCGGAATTTGCGGGATTTGTGCCCACCCCTAATTATTTGTATATATGAATAATCATGTTGCTATAAAAAAAACTATTAATATATATATATATACATATATATAATTAAAAATTATATTACGTCAAACGGATAATTATGATGCTACTTATAAATAATTAGTTTGTTTACAGTCCATAATGTAAGAGGTATTAATTCACATCGGATACATCCTCTATTAAAAAAATATGGATCCATAATTTGATCAAAATTACAATTTAACATAAACGGATCTCGCAAATCTCAACATTTAACCGGAAAGCTTAGTTCCTACATTTAATCATTAAATTATATTTTCTCATTAACTTGTGTTAAAACTAAGAGTGATATATCAAGATAAAAATGTGATATGGCTATTAAAGGTAGGAACTAATATTATTAATTTTGAGCCGAGAACGACATACTCCAAACAAATAAGTTAAATGAACAATTAAAGGACGGTAAGAAATAATTAGGCATATATTTATAAGATGTGGATCATTAAGAATCACCCACAAAACTCTTAGCACCTAAATCACCGAAAGTGAGTCTTCACCGAATATTTAATCCCAATAATTAATTAAGGCAACGTACGTTAGGCAGCATTTAAGAATTAGATTAACACCTAAGATCAAAACAAGCAAATTTGAGTTTTTTTCCTTGATAAAATATATGGTTAGAATGTATAGATATTTGAATGAAGTTTATGAAAAGGACAAAAAGATTGACGGATGATATATCTAGTTAATTAGCTTGGTAGATATATCATGAACGTGGCATTTATATTAAATAAAAAGATAAAAAAAATTAGATTTTCTCCATCCATATAAATAATAAAAGTTATTTGGTATTGTAAAACTTCATTTACTATGCATCAACTTTTGCCTATTAATAAGATAAATTTTAACTCTCCGCTTCTACTGCACTTCTTTTATGCTACTGTATATTTCTATTTCTTTGTTGTATGTTTATCTCGAGGCCCGGGTCTGTCCGACCTCGAATTATTTCCTTATAAAAAAAAAGATAAATTTAAGGGTGATTTAGGTAATTAGGCTATTTAGAATCTTCAATTAGCTAATTAGATAAGAAACTTATTTAATTAGATTAGGTAGTTCATTCCCCAAATAGGGTATTAAAGTCGATGGTCAACTATTTGACCATTGACTGCTCAATGAGTTGACCAACTCATGTGGAATTTTTTTTAAGCGATGACATTTTTGTGATGCCATTTTTTTACCGTTTTGATTTAATTTTATTTTCGCTTTGATGATACTTTTTTAATGGCATTTTTTTTTCAAACCTTGATGACATTTGTTGTGTACTGTGATGCCACGTCGACCATTGATACCGATTTTTTTTTTTTTACTATTGACTACTGATGACACTTTTTTAAAGTCAAATTTTTGATGATTTTTTTTTACCGTGATGCCATGTTTTTTCAAAGTAGTGTTTTGATGAAATTTTTTTTTCTTTAATGTGATGCAGCTTTTTCAAAGTAGTTTTTGATGCAATTTTTCTAATGTAATTATTTGATGCCACTTTTTTAATCAAATCGTTTGATGCCACTTTTTTTAATTAATCAATTGTATATTGATATAATTTCTATTGATTCTAATTTTATTCATTGATGACACATTTGTGATTATACTTCATTGATGCAATCATTTATGGTGATATTTTTATTACATTTTTATACAATTGACACAAGAGCATAAAATGTGATTAAACTTCATTGATGAAGTCTTTTAACGATGATCTCATTGATGACATTTATGATTAAACCTCATTGATCTCAATTATTTGTGATGACATTGTTTGTTAATGACATTTTTATTTATACAATTGATAACATATGAGCATAAAATGTGATTACACTTTATTGATAAATTTTTTTTGTTGATGACACAAAATTGAAAGTATAAAATGTGGAAGTTGCACCAAGCTGTGGAACGAGTTCACCAGAAAGATTCGCATTTCCAAACCGCCATATTTGGAACTTTGGAAGCATTATCACTTTCCACTCCATTAGGAAGTATTGAACTTACATTCGTGTAACACTGTTACCTGTTATCGTTGTCACAGGTAATATGGAACCAGGTGCAAGGATTGACAAGGGCATATGATGCATCCTCTTTTGCTAAACAGAGCTCATGACAATTCAGGGAGGGAAAGCCTTCTAGGTGGGCAATCGTAGAGATCGATTCGCGGTCTCTAAATTAATCCTCAGTTCATTCACGTCTAAGCCTCTGCGAATGAATCAGCAAAACCGCCAGTTGCGAAACAACCCTTCATTGCCAAGCAAAGGAAAGAATGAGATCAATCATGTTCTTCACGAGCATCTGAGCAAACCAGTCATAATCACCATATCAATCGCAAATGGCACAACAACACGGAAATCTTCATTGGCGCCCTCACACCACCTCTCACCGTTGTCTAGCCGCGGCAGGATCGCGATTCGTACGAAGGAGATCGCAACCGATTGAAATCCCACAATAAAAAGGAAAGGTAAACAACAGACACAATTGGTCGTAAGAACCACTACGAAGCAAAACAGAGATCGAGTAAATTGGGAAAAATCGCGATCACCGACTCAAGAGGGTCAGGAAAATCCTCTAATCCTGTTCGCGTTCTTCGTCGGTGGCACATGGAGTTCTTAATAAACAGAGGTCCACGCAAATCACGAATTCGACGCTGGTGAGGAAGACAATGAAGGCGGTGACGGCCACGGGGACGTCGAGGGTTTCTCGGTCGAAGAAGGAGCGGCCGAGGATGACGAGGGGTTGATCGGAGGGGTGGAAGAGGTAGAGTAAGGTCCATTGGAGAGGAGGCGAGAAATCGCGCATGGGAGGAGGAGGATGAGGGGGGAAACGAATGAAGGGTCTAACACGCCTAACAAACTTTAAACCGGACCTAGCATGCCTAAAAAAACTTTTAAAGAGACTGATTAACTAATTAAATGTTAAAAATGGTACAAAAATATCAAATTTTCTCTAAATTTTAAACAACTTTTTATTTTTTATAAACTAATTACGTTCCATAAGCCAATTATTATTTTTTCATTACTTGAAAAACACTCTTTTTAAATTTTATATATATAAAAAACTAACAAACCAAGCCTTAACTTTTCTCAATAAAAAAAATAGTCGTAGTCTTTTAAAAATTTTAATTAATTTTTTTAGTTATTTTGTTGTGCAATTAAATTTTCAATTTGAATAATATATTACGTTATAGAAATTATTCAAATAGGATAAATTAATTAATCTATATCTATATCTATCGACTATCTATCTATCTATATATACTCTTAATTTAAAATACTTAATACTTATGTTATGTTTCATCATTTCCTTAATCCTCTCCTTTCACTAATTACGTTTTTTTTTGCCCATTTTATTATTTTTTATTCTTCTCTTTACCCCTTTAAACCATCAACCTTTTTCTTTTATTCTTAACATATTTACTAAGAGCTTAATTCAAAACATTGAATTCACTCTAATCTAACTATCTATATATACTCTTAATTTAAAATACTTAATACTTATGTTTCATCATCTCATTAATTCTCTCCTTTCACCAATTAAGTTTGTTTTTGCTCTATTTTTTTTATTCTTCTCTTTACCTTTTTAAACAAATCAACATTTTTCTTTTATTCTTAACATATTTACTAAGGGCTTAATTCAACACATTGAATTCACTCTAATATAATGATTGGGATTAATTCAAATTTATTTCCTAACTATTGGGTTTAATTCAAAACATTGAATTTAATTATTGGTTATGACACAACACATTAAAACAAAGTTACAATGATATTTTTATTATTATTACCAGGTGATTTAAAATATCTATATTTATGTATTATACTTTACATGAGATTTTTTTTAAAATTAATTTTCTGAGAGAATTATAAGATACATTTATGGTAATTGTTTTTATGATTTTTATCTTAACTTTTATTAATATTTTATAATATTTTTTATATTATTAATATTTTAGTTTTAAAAAATTGCAGCATGACGCGAGAATTGTACTAGTAAACTCTTAAAGCTGAAGAGTTTATGATGAGATATTCTTCTTATCTTCAATATAAGGATTTCGATTTTTAACCAATTGCGCTTTTCCTTTCATTTATTTTGTTTTAAAATTTTATTTTCCTTTCATTTTTTATTCTTCTTTCATCTTCTCTTAAAACTAAAGAGTTTATGATGAAGTGTTCTTCTTACCTTCAATATATATAGAGATTCCAACCAATTGTGCTTTTCCTTTCCTTTTATTTTTGTTTTAAATCTTTTTTTTCCTTTTATTTTTTTATTCTTCTTTCCTCTCTTCTCAAATCACATTATGATCAATTGATCTAATTGCACTTATTTTTTATTTAATTTATTTTTTTTAATTCTATTATATTCATTTCATTTCATTTAATACAATTTTTTTTGTTCTCTACTATAGGGATGCTTTTTTTACAGTAGGCAAACACTGGAGCTGCTGCTAGTACAGTAGCCTAACTCCCAGATCATCTTGAAGGATGATGTTACAAAGATCTCTATTGTAGGGGATAGAGTGTAAATTACAAATTACTCCTCTTTTGGCTATATAATCCGTACTATTGTTCGCTTCTCTAAATATGTGTCGGATTTCAGCTGAGGAAAAATCAGCTGCAAGTCTGTGGATCTCTTCAATTTGATGTAGTACTTCCCACTTGGCGGTTGCTCTCCCCTGACTACTTTCACCGGGATCTGATTGTCACTTTTCAATATAGTCTTCCTTAGACCCTTCTGTTTTGCTCTTTAAAGACCTAAAATCATTGCAGAGACTTATGTTTGGATGATTGAACCAACATTAGCTTCTTGATAAAAAAATATCGATAATCTGCCCATCAGAATCACAAATGATTCCCCCAATCTGACTCTTGCCAGAATGGGTAAAAGAACCATCTACATTAATTTTGTAGATAGTTCTTGGACATCTAAATCTAGCTCTATGATTCAAAATCTTGGGGTTGTGTACTCAGGATTTTCTTCACAGATCCGGTAGTGAAAATTCCTTCCGGATCGGGTCTCCAAACTAGTTTATCTCGAGTCTGCCGCTGGGAGATCTTAATCTTTAAAATCCTGTCGATAATCCCTTGGGGGAAAATTTGTCTTAGCACTTCTTCTTTCCATAGCCTCCTGTCATTGATAAGAGTTTCAACAGTCATGTTAGGGTCACTTGATCCTCTATAAGCCTTGAGACTAATCGAAGGGATCCACTGGTCTTCCCACACATTGATGGCCGAGCCATTACCAATAATCCAAAGTAGTCTTTCCTCAAATTTTTCCCTTACAGTAAGGAGTCTTCCAAATTTCCAAGACGTTTCCTTTTTTTGGAAATTTCTTATGCTTTCTTGTTGGAGATATTTCTCCTTTATAATTTGAACCCATATACTATCCTCATTCTTATACCAAGACCTCCTAATGATTTTCTCTTGCATATAGTGTCCCAGCTAATTAGGGGTATGTATTTATCTGTTGGGGATTTGTTCCAGAAAACATTCCTGTTGATTTGGTCCATCTGGTTAAGAACTCCTTTGGGGAGCAAAAAATTCTGCATTAAGTAGTTAGTTTTTTAGCTAAGGTTTGATTGGATAAGAACTGTTCTACCTGCTTGGGATAGAATTGATGCTTTCCATTTCGAGAGTTGTTTTTTCATATTCTCAATTTCATCATCAAAAACACTATTTTTAATTCTTCCATTGACAAGGGGGATTTCAAGGTATTTTTGATGGTTTTGGAGACAAGATTACCCATATGGGTTGCCAAATCTCGAGCCAGATTGGAGTTAACATTCCTAGAGCATTGGAGAGAACTTTTACTATATTTTATGGTTAGGCCTGATAGATTATAGAAGTTATTTATCATGTTTTGAATCGTATTTAAACTGGTATGAGCTGCTTTTGCAAAAATAATGGTGTCATCAACAAATGTTAAGAAAGGATTAGAAGTGCCATTTTTGGCCTGTTGTATACCTATTAATGCATCCTCAAGGAGGGCTTCCTTATGTAGTTCCCTAGATAAACCTTCCATTGCTAGAACGAAAAGGTAAGGAGCTAAAGGATCACCCTACTGATCCCCTATTAGGTTTAAAACGGGGGCCATGTGTATTATTAACAAGGAAAGAGAAAGATGTAGATGATATGTATTTCATAACCCAGTTGATCCAAGTTTGATTGAATCCAAATTTTTCAAGGACTACCTTAATGTAACTCCAATTTAATTTATCATAAGTTTTCTCAATGTCTAACTTTAGAGCCATCAAGCCTTTCTTCCATTTTTGTTTATGGAAGGTATGAAAAATATCATGAGCTATTAAAGTGTTGTCTTGAATCGATCTTCCTACCACAAAAGCCCATTGGAAAGGATTAATGAGTTTAGGAAGAATCGGTTTCAAGCGATTTGTGATTATTTTTGAGATAATTTTATATATCGCATTACAAAGCCTAATTGGTCTATAGTGGTTGATAGAAGTAGGGTTATCAATTTTTGGGATAAAAGCGATAAAGGTTTGATTCCTTTTAGATAACATTTGACCAGAATGGAAGAAGGCATTGACGATTTAGATTAGGATTGGCCTATGATGTTCCAATAGTGTTTGTAGAATTCTGGAGGATAACAATCAGGTTCCGGGGATTTGTCTCCAGCCATGCTGAAGAGAGTATTTTTTTTTATTTCTGCATTAGTGGGCGGGGAGATGAGCTTAATAATTTCTTCATGCGTTACTTGGGTTTTTATATTCCAAACTTGGTTAGCAGAGACATTGGGTTGGTTGGTGCCTATGAACCTTTCTGCCATTTCTGTCGTAATGTGATCCAAAATCAGGTCTTGATCTGTTAAGATTACATTCTGTTTTGTTGTAAAGGATGTAGTTTGATCTTTTAAAATTTTTTATTCTAGTTGTAACTTGATAATATTTCGTATTTCTATCACCTAACTGAAGGTTTTTAATTTTAGCTCGTTGTTTCCAGAACTTGTGATTTAATTCGAGAAGTCTATATTTCTTGTGCTCTAATCTTGCTAGTTTGTTTGCATCCATTGTCAAAATATTTCCCCAAGGCAATCTTTCTTGGAGAGCTTTAATATGAATATCTATCCGGGAGAGTTGTTTGTGATGTTGTTTGGATTAGCTTTACACCATTTTTTAATATTATGCTTTAACAGTTTTTGTTTCTGGATTAGCTTGAATATGAAAGAACCTCTCATCTTATTACTCTAAACTTTTTTAATTATGGTTTCAAGAGCATCAATATTTGTGGTCCAATCCATTTCAAATCTAAAAGGAGATCCTTTTCTTTTAGCTTGAGAGCCAATTTGAAGAGAGATCACGGTGTGATCCGAACTAGAGAAAGGATGGTGTTTAATACAGAGGTTGGGGGAACCAATTTAAAATCTATTGGTGAGCTAGCATTCTATCTAAGCGTTCATATGTGTTGTTGACCAACAATTTTTTTTTCCTCCAAGTGAAGGGCGAGCCCGAGAAGGGGAGAGTTTGCAATCCTAGACCATCCTTAATGTTTCTAATTCTTATAAATCTATTGATATTAGGAGTGATGCCTTCTACTTTTTCTGTATCAGCTTCAATATCATTAAGATCTCCTATTATAAGAACTAGAAGCATATACTTATAGATCATTTGGTACATTTCATTCCAGAAATCATCTTTCTCACCTTCAACCGAGGGGGCATAGACAAAGAGTAAGAGCAATTCATGCTTTTCTATGGTTGTTTCAAACAAAATAGCTCTGTGACGTAATTCTAGAATTTGACTCACCTCTTCTACTTTTGTTTTTTGAGCAGCCATATTCCACCTTTGCATCCAATTGCCTTAAAACAAACGGCTTTGTGAAATGCAGAGCTCTTGATTTGAGCATCCGATGGGCGTAATTTTGATTTTGTTTCTGTTAAGACTAGAACATCAATGTCATTCACAAATCTGAAGTGATTGATTTGTTGCCACAAAAGTGGCCTTTTGGCACCCCTTACATTCCAATATGCAATATTAATCATACAACTAATTACAATAGTAGCCTTTCTTTTGCTGAAGTTTATAAGAGAGATTACAGAAAGTATTACTTAATCTGTAACTCACATTCCAGCAGCTAGTCGATTTTTCCTTAGTGTTTTTGGCATATGAGATTCTTATTGGATTTTCCATAGCAATGTTCCTGTTCTTTCTGGCATGTTTGCTTCTTCTCAAAGTAACCTTCAAAGTTTAGCACCTCTTATGTATCTTTCTTCGGATGTGGGGATCTTGTTTACCTGTAATTTTTTCCTTTACGAGAAAACTTGTTTTGGAAAAAAAAAAATTGGTAAGGTTGGGGTAGCATACCATCCATTGAAATCCATAGATTCCTATGGGTTTTAGCTAGATGTACGTTTTTTATGAGTATAGGGATTAGAGGTATACCTGACAGCAATGGAGTGCTGGTATATGAAGTTTTGCATAAGCTTTTACCTTTATCAAGAGAATTAAGGCAATCTTCAAATTTGTTCTGACAACAATCAGTCAGCTTATTGTTTTTGCATTCCATGTTCAAGACTGGCCAATTCCTATCAATATTATAACACTTCTATATAACAGGAGGAGAATTGGAAGTAGCATCATAGAAGATAAATATAGTTGAGACATAGAAAAGTTGCGCAAAGAGAGAACATAGCAAAGGACAACAGTTGCAACTACAGGGATGATGACAGCAAGATAGACATGCAGATGACAAAACTTGCAGCTTATTAATCTGTAAAGAGCTATGACAACATAAATGGAAAGCATATATCTAATAGCACTACAAATACCGAAATACGAGAAACATTCATCTAAGTTTGGAGTGGAGAATTCCGTTTGATGCAACAGATGCTTATAATATAAACATTAGCATATATATATATATATATGCTAATAGAAACATTAGCATATATAAACATTAGCATATATGCTTATAATTCAGTCGGAAGATAGAAACATTAGCATATATATATATATATATAAATATATATAGAGTATGGATCAAATGTTAACAAGTCTTATTGTGTTTTGTGTTAACAAATCTGAGGCATTGATTAATAAGAAATGAAAGGCTGAGATTTTTTCAATATTTTAATTAATTATAATTTAATATTAAATAAATACACGACCACGCCCATAAGAAGAGCGTGTGAATACAAACCTTCTTCAAGTTATTAAGAGAGAGAGGACTTCCGATGGTCTTAAGGTTTCGGCAACCAGGCGGCGGCGAAGTGGGTGAGATTGGAGGAGGGAACGACGGCGACGAAGCGAGCGACAGATACGATGGAAGGTGTGTTCAGCCGGTGTCGAATCGAGGGCAAGATCGGAGAGTTTCGAGCAACGGCGAAGTGGTAGAGATTGGAGGAGGGAACGACGGCGGCGAAGTGTTCTCCTACTCTTCCTGATCACTGACACTCGCCTTGGTTTTTGTTAGTCGTTCTCCGTCTCCCTCGCAACCCTCCTACCTCGCATTGAAGGTCTTCGCTCTTTGATCGTTTGATTTCAACTTCCTGATTACAATTATTCATGTACTGCTTTTCTCGATTTCGGCATGGAATATTGCCTTGGCGAGTTGGCGTACTGCCCTTCTCAAATTCCTGATTACAATTACAGTAGTATTTCTCTATTTCTATCCTACTCTAATTCATTTATTATCTTATTAAAGAGATCAAATTCAATCTCATGAACTGATCGGTTATTCGGAAAGTTCAGAGTAACTATTCGTTGATAAATAGAAATTATTCATATGTATAGGGGCAATTAGACGTAGGTTTGTTGAAATTCAAACTCTGTCTAAAATTGTTTATAAATTTATCGACTAGTCGACAAGTTCAGAGTTACTATTCGTTGATATATAATAGCGAATTATTCATATGTATGTGGGTAATTAGATCTAGGTTTCTTGAAATTCAAACTCTGTTTAAAATTGTTCATGAATTTATCAAATATTCGGCAAATATAGAGTCAATATTCGTTGATAATCTGAAATTATTCGGTAATTTGTTCGTTATTATTCATCTAACATATAGTGCATTCACTGGTTTTTGTATTACTTTGTGTAAAATTGTTTATGAATTTATCGACTATTCAGCAACTTCGGAGTCACTATTCGTTGATAATAAAGAATTATTCATTTGTATGTCGGTAAATATATGTGGGTTTCTTGAAATTCAAACTCTGTGTAAAATTGTTCATCAATTTATCTACTATTTGACAAGTTCATACTCACTATTCGATGATAATAAGGAATTATTCATTTGTATTTGGGTAATTAGATGTAGGAAATCAAGAATTACATTTACATACTCTTTGAACCTAGCGAATAATGACTATCGACTTAACGAATAATTACTATCAACCTGTGAATAGTTGCAAAATTGACCAACCCTTTTGTTATTATCTAAACGATAACTCCTCTTTACAAACGAATAATAACGATCAATTTAATGAATAATTACTGGCAAAAATTATCTAACAAGGTATTACGTTTAAAAAAAAAGAAACAAAGAAAAAGAAACAAAAATTACAACACACGCGCGGTTAAACACTAAATTAGCAATGGGACCCACGCTGTTTAAAATAAAATAAATAAGGAAAAATTGGATTAATCTCAACTCTCCATTTCATCACAATAAAGGGTCCAGATTTGTTAACACAAAACACATTAAGGGTTGTTAACACTAGACCTAACATGTCTCTCTCTCTCTCTCTCCACACACACACACACCAAGATTTAGAGCCAAGAGGGGTTTATGATTAATCACTACAAAAAAAATATGGGACTTTTTAGCCCGGGCCAGAAGAAGCCGGGCTAAAAAGTAGTGTTTTTTTTTATTTTCCAGAAATAACTTCGCAATGGCAACTTGCCGTCGCTTTGCCTCTAGCCACGGCTGTAGCCGTGGCTAGACTCTTTTGCCACCGAAGGTTTCCCCACGGCTGGTTTGCCGTGGCTATAGCCGTGGCTACTACCCTTTGGCCACGACATATGGACTTTCAGCCACGGTAAATAGCCGTTGCTAAAAAGTTTTTTTTTTTGTAGTGAATCTTATATGTCCTGATGCCTTCGATTCTTTCATTTCTAGGAGAGAGATGAGAGGCTGATGAATTCCCACTGAAATCACCCTCCTTGACGTACATCAGTTTGCGGGAGGAGTGCTATCATTGGATTGGTATGCTGATAAATCCAGTTGCATGCAAGGATGCGAGCCTGCAAGGAGGGGAAATTTAGACCGAAAACTTTGAGCTTACAGTGGACAGATTTAAAGAGGTTGTACTGAGATTTGTAGTTTGAAAGTTTGGGTATGGTTTGTTTTTAAAGTTTGGAGAAGCCTGTGTTTAGATTGAAGGGCTGAAAACTTCGAGTGGAGTCCAGCGGGAGGCCATGACAGCCGCCAGAAGCACAAGAGCCTCAGGAGCCGAGCATAGAGATGGAGAAACAGATCCACCGGAGAGGGGAGATTCTGATGATGGGTTGTGTTTTCATGGATAAAAGGGCGGGTAGGCACAATCGTCAGAGACGCCATGCTGGAGAAGATGGGGAGGTTGAGCGCCCGCCGGCAAGGAAAGAGCGTCGCCGCCAAATTAAAGTAGTCTTCGGTGGAGGAGATGAACACCTGCACCAGAAGGGAGGAGAACGTCGCCAGGCTAACATGACCAGACGCTGAGGAACACCCAGACCCCTGGAACCAAGCCGCCCACACCCAGCCAGAACCAGAAACCGCCAAGAGTCAGCAAGAAAGCAGCCATCCGACCAACACCGACCGTAGCAAGATCCGCACAGGAGGGAGGCGCAGCAGGGAAGTTCAGCTTTCCATCTCATCTTCCTTTTTTTTCCTTCTTTTTTCTAGTTTCTTTTTTTATTTTGTTTGAGATGAATCTCAAATCACCTATTTCTCTCTTCGAATTTGGATTATGGAACTTGAGAACTCGATTGAATTTGGGTTGCAGATGGATCTGCCTTTTAGGTCTTGGCTGAGATTGAGAGATGCGGCGACTAGGTTTTTTATTAGGGTTGATTTTGAGAGTGTTTTCAAAAAAATATTACCATTTGATCTACTATAAGGACGCGTTCGAGGAAATCTTCTCTTATTTATATATTTTGGTATATTATGTTTTGGTTTCTTTTGCAGCACCACTATCGATTAAGGTAATGGTTTCGTTCATTTTATTTCAATTCAAATTTTCATCCAATCTAAATTCTTGTGATTAACTTCAATAAATATTTTATGGATTGCACTTTTTTTCATAATTATTGTTATTTGTTAATTCATCAATTATAATGTAGGATGATTTGCATAGATATACCAAAACAAATCATCTTTGCAAAAATGTCCATGGGGGGTAAAATTTGCAATGGGGTAGCAAAATGTTAGATTTGCAAATGTTTCACACCTGGTAGCAGGTCACTTGGCCAAAAAAAAAAGATTCAATGATTTGTGGGGAGAGACGGGAAATGTGATTGTGACAAGTGGCTTAACTTAAGTTTTAATTTTTTTAAACTCATTTTTAGCCATTTTATTTGTTAAAATTAGGGATGTTATATGAGCTGAACAGCTCGAGCTCGGCTCGGGCTTGGCTCGAAAAAGCTCGAGCTCGGCTCGTTCGAAACTAGTAAACAAGCCGAGCTTGAACAAAGCTTTGGGCTCGAGTCGAGCTCGAGCCGAGCTCGAGTTCGAGCCCTCGAGCTCGACTCGAGCCGAGCCGAGCTCAAAAGCTCGTGAGTCGTGAGCTTGACAAAATTGCTCCATAAAGTTGCCTTAAGGCAAATAAGGCCCAACTATTTTTGTTTGGAAAATAAGGCCCAATTGTTTTTTTGAATGGAAATAAGGCCCAATTTAACCAAAGCAAATCATGCGTGTGTGTCTCTCTCTTACTAACCCCTCTCTCTTGTTTGTATTGGTGCGAGAAAACCTAGCCGCCCCCAATTCATTTCTACTTGCTTCTCTCTCCTAGCCTCCCCCGCCTGTGCACTCTCTGTCCGAGTCTCCCCGTTAGCCGACGTCCTCGACCATCTCTCTGAGTTTCTTCGTCTTCGTCTCCATCTCGTGCTAACAACTTTCAACCTCTTCGTCTTCGTTCAATGGAGATCGAGGGCTTCCGCTCTCTCCTTCTGCTTGTTTACTGAAGCAGGTGTGTTCCCGTCGACGGTCTCGATTATTCCCGACGGCAGGCTTGATTTCTCCTTCTTCTAAAGTTATTGTCGGCTACAACGTCAGTTTGTTGCTTCAATTTATTTTCCCATTATTTTCATTTGAATGAAGACGAATTGAGGTTGTTGATTAGAAATGAAATTGTTTGTGTCTAATTTGTAAAAGTTTATTTGCGATTCTTGTTAAAATTAAGATGAATTGGTACTATCATGGAAAGAAGATGAATTCGTTTCAGATGGTCTGTTGTAATTGCATCTGTTTCATCTACGAACCAAGCTTGAACGAGCCCAAATGACGAGCTCGAACGAGCTCAGGCTTGTTCGTTCGGCTTGTTCGAGCCTACACAAGCCGAGCTCGAGTTCACCCCTAGGCTCGCGAGCCGAGCTTGAGCTCCAAAAAAAGCTCGAATAGTTTTTGGGCTCGAGCTCGGCTCGGCTCGTTTCCCGAACGAGCCAAGCTTGAACATGTCAAGCTCGGCTCGTTCGGCTCGAATATCACCCCTAGTTAAAATTAAAAAATAAATTTATTTTTGAACTTTATTTAATTTTATCTATCTATAGACTCCCACTTTATATATGTTTATGAAAAAAAATATTTCGAAGTAAAGCTGGGTCTACATCGCATCTTGATCTCAATTTGGAGTATGGCATGGATAACCATTTGGATGGCAAAGATAACAATTTAGCGAGCACGGAAATTCACATAACTGGCAAGATAAACCAGAAAAACTGGGCAGAACCGACAATCGTTGCTCCAGAGATGAAAGGTAAAGCTATCAACGTGGATATGGAGGAGGGGGCAATGCTCATAGAGGAGAGTTTGGGTCCGTCAGGAGAAAGATAATGGAGACAAGCATGTACCCGTCTTAGGGATAGTTCCTTCGCCGGAAGCGTCGGAGGACATAAGCAAGTGTGTGGTGGTAAGGTGAAGAAATCGATGTCTAGTAGGATAACTCTTCTTTTGCGTAGTCGAATGTAGTATTTTGTTAGTTTTCTTGTAACTTACTGACACTTTGGGGTTTTGGTGGTTTTGATTGTACATAATTGGCCGTTTAGTTTGCCGACGATGCAAAAGGCAAATGTATGCGATTTTTTATTTACTAGCCAGTATATAATTTTCCCTAGCCAATAAAATCAAAGTCTATGCCGATAAAAGAATAACCCCTGACAATATTTATCTATCTCATAAACTTCCCAACCTAAGAATATCGATCATCAAACCCAAACGAAATGCGTTATAACGCAACATTCACATCAACCATCCATAATAAATATAAAAAAGTGTCCACAACATAACTTATCAGTTATTAAATACAAGTCATCCAAAATGTGGAAACGATTAAATGTTTAACAAGTAAATCAAACACTACGAGATACTAAAGTTCCCTTCCAAAGAAGCTTTGAATGCCGTCTTTGTGATTCTCCTCCTCAAAGTCCCGATTCCTTCTAGCACATTTGAGGCTGGTGACGAGGCAAAATTTCTTGATGAAGAACCGGAGGAGTCACCCCTGGAGCTCGTACCGTGTCTCACACCTCTTCAATGCCTTCAACTGCATGCCTCTCTCCAGGAAGTAATGGATAAGGGCGCAACAATACAACACATTGGTTCCGATCATTACAATGCCCCTCAGCCTGCTGTCCTTCAACATTTTCCAATCAGCCGCATCTAGGACCTCGTCCATTCCTTTCAGCAAGCCCATCTTCGAGAAGTGGTTTGACCTCCCTCTAAAATACTTTTTCGAAGGAAGGGCTAGTGTCAGCTGTACAAATATCACACAACACGACACTGTTAACATCACCAAGACAAAAAGAAGGCCCTTAATCTGTCCGAGAAGTGATTGCAGTTAATACATTGTAGTTCGACGGCGTCGCGATTTTTTTTCCTTTCAATTTTCTCATTGTCTCCTTAATCTGTCTTACATGTGTTTTGATAATACCCATTTTAACAATAATCCTTGCCAGTATGTACATATGTCTAGCCAGTCAAAATAATGTTTTTGCCAAAACATATAACATTACACAAATGACACAACTACACAAATGTCACGAATACAAATGTTTACATATTCATATGTCCGAGAAATACACATGTTCAAATAATCTCAAAATGGTAACTGACACAAGTAAATATTGAAACAAACACCACACATACACAACTACACAATAGTGTTAACCATAAAAAACTTATGTAATATACATATGATAACCCTAAAAACAAACCTACATTACTCTCAAATGACATCGTCCAGTGTAACATTAATGGTTTCAATTACAAGACACTTCAACTCATAGAAACAAACTTACAACGATGTACAAGTGTAACCCATTGTTAGCATATATTTTGAAGACAACTAGTCACCAAACACCCCCGATCTCGAAATCCACAAAAAGTTCCCAATTTCCAAAATAATACGCACCCATTCCGTCTACCATTCACCTTCCCCTTTACCACATCCAACATCATTCCAAACCCATCTTAGCAAGACAACAAAACACGCACGAAAAGACACAACATCACAATTGTTGTTGCTCAAACAAAAATTCGTGCCAGTAAGGAAAAAATATGTGCCAGTAAAGAAAAAATGCGTGACAAAAAAAATGTATGACAGTAAAAAAATCTGTGACATTAACTATTTCCCCATTCCAAAATCCACCAATTAATCGTGATTTTCAGTTCGATTCACTCATGTTCAGACCTTCAATTTCAACTTTGTCTTCCCAACCCCGATGACTTCCATGTCCATTTGAACATCACAACTTCCTCAATTTCCCCAAACCTTCCAACTCCCACAAAGCTAGGGTTTCAAAAAAATTTCAACCCGATTTCTCCCCAACCTGGCTGACTATTTACAATGGGACAATCTACAAAATTTCCAAGTTCAAGATAGGGAGGATGAGTACTTACTTGCTTTCTACATGGGCGGGGGATTGTTCTTTTTCAATCGCCTTCAATATTTCTCGAGAAATAATGGTGATTTGATGACTTCTCTCTCAACTGCCTTCAATCTCTCTCTCTCTCTCTCTCTCTCTCTCTCTCTCTCTCTCTCTCTCTCTCTCTCTCTCTCGTTTGAACGTAGTATGTGCAGGTTGATATCGAGTAAGGTCACTCGATATCGACCTGGCATTTTCTCAGGTCACTTCAGCAACTCGATCACGGCCTCAGGAGTAAATGTCGACTTGGTGGAACTCGATATCGAGTACGTTAACTCGATATCGACCAACATCTTCCTTCTTCAGCTTCTCTGGATCGATTTCTGGAATCTTGCTTGATATGGGGTTACTCAATATCGACTTAAGTTAGTCGATATCGACCAACTTCTTCTCATCTTCCTCGATTTTGGGTTGTCCGAGTGGAAATCGACTGTTTTACTCGAAATCGACTAAGCGTGGTCGAAATCGACCAAATGGTGTCGAGTCGATTTTCTCGTTTCCAGCTCGATTTGTCCTGGTTCCGCAACTCCTTGACCTCGGACTTTCTGTAGTTGACTTTGAGATTTTCCTCCTTTCTCTGAACTCCTGTAAATTGCCTCGATTTCTGCGAAATTAAACGGAAACTGGTGTAGATAAAATAATTTGGCAAATAAGCATAAACTACATAGATTTTGTGCTATTCTAGCCCGAATGAATGAAATGTGTGTAGAAAACGATATAAAAGTAAGTATAAAACATGGCAAAATAGGCCCACAACAAACATGCATCATGTGAATAGGTGGGCTGCATCTTCTTCTGCATGTCCACAACGAGTGCATTGACATGGCACTCTATTGACATACCTGTTTAGTCTGCTGGTCATTGGGAGACCATTAATTTTGATCTTCCATAGTAGGTTTTTGATTCGGGGAGAGAGCTTGAGCTTCCAAATCCAGCTCTGTGATTCAAAATCTTGGGGTTGTGTACCCAGGGTTTTCTTCACAGATCTGGTAGTGAATATTCCTTGCGGATCAGGTCTCCAGACTGGTTTATCTTGAGTCTGTCACTGGGGGATCTTTATCTTTAAAATACTATCAATAATCCCTTGGGGGAAATTTGTCTTAACACTTCTTCCTTCCATAGCTTACTGTCATTGATAAGACTTTCAACAGTCATGATAGGGTCACTTCATCCTCTATAAGCCTTGAGGCTAATCGAAGGGATCCACTGGTTTTCCCACACATTGATGGCTGAGCCATTACCAATAATCCAAAGTAGTCATTCCTCAAAATTTTCCCTTAAAGTAAGGAGTCTTCTAAATTGCCAAGATGTTTCTTTTTTTTGGAAATTTCTTATGCTTTCTTGTTGGAGATATTTCTCCTTTATAATTTGAACCCATTTATTATCTTCATTCTTATAAACTTTTCATAAAAGCTTCATTTGAAGAGCAATATTTAAGTCCTCGGCCTTTCTAATACCAAGACCTCCTAATGATTTGCTCTTGCATATAGTGTCCCAGCTAATTAGGGGTATGTATTTATCTGTTGGGGATTTTTTCCAGAAAAAATTCCTGTTGATTTGGTCCATCTGGTTAAGAACTCCTTTGTGGAGCAAAAAATTCTCCATCAAGTAGTTAGTTTTTTAGCTAAGGTTTGATTGGATAAGAAATGTTCTACCTGCTTGGGATAGAGTTGATGCTTTCCATTTCGAGAGTTGTTTTTTCATATTCTCAATTGCATCATCAGAAACACTATTTTTAATTCTTCCATTGACAAGGGGGATTGATTACAAGGTATTTTTGATGGTTTTCGAGACAAGAATACCCATATGGGCTGCCAAATCTCTAGCCAGATTGGAGTTAACATTCCTAGAGCATTGGAGAGAACTTTTACTATAGTTTATGGTTATGCCTGATAGATTAGATAAATTATTTATCATGTTTTGAATCGTATTTAAACTGGTATGAGTTGCTTTTGCAAAAATAATGGTATCATCAGCAAATGTTAAGAAAGGATTAGAAGTGCCATTTTTGGCCTGTTGTATACCTATTAATGCATCCTCAAGGAGGGTTTCCTTATGTACTTCCCTAGATAAACCTTCCATTACTAGAACGAAAAGGTAAGGAGCTAAAGGATCACCCTACTGATACCCTAATAGGTTTAAAATGGGGGCCAAGTGTATTATTAACAAGGAAAGAGAAAGATGTAGATGATATGTATTTCATAACCCAGTTGATCCAAGTTTGATGGAATCCAAAGTTTTCAAGGACTACCTTAATGTAACTCCAATTTAATTTATCATAAGTTTTCTCAATGTCTAACTTTAGAGCCATCAAGCCTTTCTTCCCTTTTTGTTTATGGAAGGTATGAAAAATATCATGAGCTATTAAAGTGTTGTCTTGAATCTATATTCCTACCACAAAAGCCCATTGGAAAGGATTAATGAGTTTAGGAAGAATCGGTTTCAAGCGATTTGTGATTATTTTTAAGATAATTTTATATATCGTATTACAAAGGCTAATTGGTCTATAATGGTTGATAGAAGTAGGGTTATCAATTTTTGGGATAAAAGCGATAAAGGTTTGATTCCTTTTAGATAACATTTGACCAGAATGGAAGAAGGCCTTGACATATTTAGAGCATGATTGGCCTATGATGTTCCAATAGCGTTTGTAGAATTTTGGAGGATAACCATCAGGTCCCGGGGATTTGTCTTCAGCCATGCTGAAGAGAGTATTTATTTATTTCTGCATGAGTGGGCGGGAGATGAGCTTAATATTTTCGTCATGCGTTACTTGGGTTTTTATCTTCCAAAATTGGTTAGCAGAGACATTGGGTTGGTTGGTGCCTATGAACCTTTCTGCCATTTTTGTCATAATGTGATCCAAAATCAGGTCTTGATCTGTTAAGATTACATTCTATTTTGTTGTAAAGGATGTAGTTGATCTTTTAAATTTTTTTATTCTAGTTGTAACTTGATAATATTTCGTATTTCTATCACCTAACTGAAGGTGTTTAATTTTAGCTCGTTGTTTCCAGAACTTGTGATTAAATTCGAGAAGTCTATATTTCTTGTGCTCTAATCTTGATAGTTTGTTTGCATCCATTGTCAAAATATTTCCCCAAGGCAATCTTTCTTGGAGAGCTTTAATTTGAAGATCTATTTGGGAGAGTTGTAATTGTGATGTTGTTCGGATTAGCTTTACACCATTTTTTAATATTCTGCTTTAACAGTTTTTGTTTCTTGATTAGCTTGAATCTGAAAGAACCTCTCATCTTATTACTCTAAACTTTTTTAATCATGGTTTCAAGAGCATCATTTGTGGTCCAAGAAAGATTGCGAGCCAATTTGAAAAGGAGATCCTTTTCTTTTAGTTTGAGAACCAATTTGAAGAGAGATCAGGGTGTGATCTGAACTAGAGAAAGGATGGTGTTTAATACAGAGGTTTGGGAACCAATTTAAAATCTATTGGTGAGCTAGCATTCTATATAAGCGTTCATATGTGTTGTTGACCAACAATTTTTTTTTCCTCCAAGTGAAGGGCGAGCCCGAGAAGGGGAGAGTTTGCAATCCTAGACCATCCTTAATGTTTGTAATTCTTCTAAATCTATTGATATTAGGAGTGATGCCTTCTACTTTTTTTGTATCAGCTTCAATATCATTAAGATCTCCTATTATAAGAACTAGAAGCATATACATATAGATCATTTGGTACATTTCATTCCAGAAATCATCTTTTTCACCTTCAACCGAGGGGGCATAGACAAACAGTAAGAGCAATTCATGCTTTTCCATGGTTGTTTTAAACAAAATATCTATGTGATGTAATTCAAGAATTTGACTCACCTCTTCTACTTTTGTTTTTTGAGTAGCCAGATTCCACCTTTGCATCCAATTGCCTTAACACAAACGGCTATGTGAAATCCAAAGCTCTTGATTTGTGCATCCGATGGGCCTAATTTTTATTTTGTTTCTGTTAAGACTAGAACATCAATGTCATTCATAAATCTGAAGTGATTGATTTCTTGCCACAGAAGTGGCCTTTTTACACCCCTTACATTCCAATATGCAATATTAATCATACAACTGATTACAATAGTAGCCTTTCTTTTCCTGAAGTTTATAAGAGAGATTGCAGAAAGTATTACTTAATCTGTAGCTCACATTCCAGCAGCTAGTCGATTTTTCCTTAGTGTTCTTGGTATAGGAGATTCTTATTGGATTTTCCATTGCAATGTTCCTGTTCTTTCTGGCATGGTTGCTTCTTCTCAAAGTAACCTTCACAGTTTTCTACCTCTTATGTATCTTTTGACTCCGAATGTGGGGATCTTGTTTACCTGTAATTTTTTCCTTTACGAGAAAACTTGTTTTAGAAAAAAAATTGTTGGTAAGGTTTGTTGGTAAGGTTGGGGTAGCATACCATCCATTGAAATCCATAGATTCCTATGGGGTTTAGCTAAAAGTACGTATTTGATGAGTATAGGGAGTAGAGGTATACCTGACAGCAATGGAGTGTTGGTATATGAAGTTTTGCATAAGCTTTTACCTTTATCAAGAGAATTAAGGCAATCTTCGAATCTATTCTGACAACAATCAATCAACTTATTGTTTTTGCATTACATGTTCAAGACTAGCCAATTCCTATCAATATTATAACACTTTTATATAACAGGAAGAGAATTGGAAGTAGCATCATAGAAGATAAATATAGTTGAGACATAGAAAAGTTGCTCAAAGGGAAAATATAGCAAAGTACAACAAATGCAACTATAGGGATGATGATAGAAAGATAGACATGCAGATGACAAAACTTGCAGCTTATTCATAGGAATTCAACGAGACAATAATCTGTAAAGTGCTAGGACAACATAAATGGCAAGCAGATATCTAATAACACTACAAACACGAGAAACATTCATGTAAGTCTGGAGTGGAGGATTCTGTGTGATGCAACATATGCTTATATATAAACATAGTAATGGAAATCATGATGTAATAGAGAATCATACGGAAGAATCAAATTCAGTCGGAAGATAGAAACATGAGCATATATATATATATATATATATATATATATATATATATATATATATATATATATATATATATATATATATATATATATATATATATATATATATATATATATATATATATATATATATATAAACCAAGATTTAGAGGCAAGAGGGGTTTATGATTAATCTTATCTGTCCAGATGCTTTGGATTCTTTCATTTCTAGGAGGGAGATGAGAGTTAGGCTGATGAATTCCCACCGAAATCACCCTCCTTGACGTACATTAGTTTGCGGGAGGAGTGCTATCATTGAATTGGTATGCCGATAAATCCAGTTGCATGCAAGGATGCAAGTCTACAAGGAGGGGAAATTTAGACTGAAAACTTTGAGCTTACAGTGGACATATTTAAAGAGGTTGTACTGAGATTTGTAGTTTGAAAGTTGAGAAAATGGTAGCAACTAGACCAAAATTTTGGCCTAATTGCACAACTAGCCAACAAGGCCAAAAAAGGGCCAAAATAACCCCTCTACCCCAAGCAAATAAAACTTCCGGTTTTTTAGCACTATTCATTACCGGTTGTTGGAGGTGACCTGGGAAGAGAAAGAACTCAGATCCGTCGCTACCTCCTCCGAGCCAAATCCTGGGTGAGCACCATTGGAGAACACGATTAGGGCCCCGCGGATGAACAAAGAATCGATCTCGTTCCAGATCGACTCCCGATTGCGCAAGAATTCGTCGATCCCTCTGCAGCAGTCCACGCAGAATTCCAAGGTGAGAACGGATTCGATGAGAGAGGCACTCTCCTCGAGCTCAACAGGGATCCCGAGGAGAAAGACGCCGATGATGAAGATGGGGAGGGCACGGAGGAGTTCCGGATTCTAGGCCACGCTAAGTGCCTGAACAAGCGGCGTCACGACATGGAGGACCCGCCTTGTTCTTCGTCGTCTAAGCCTGTGCCAAAATCACCGCCTCTTACCCAGAGCTTTCCCCTTCCTTCTCTCTGTGTTCTAGGGTTTGCGGCGATTAGGGGTGGTGCACTCCTCGAATCATCCCAATTCTTCCAATGGGTGTCCGACTACAGCAGTTTGGGCGGATTCATCCAGAACGGCGAGCCTTCCTTCCGACGAATTTAGGTTTTTGGAAATTTCATCGAATTGAATTCATTGTGATTCCTCGACTTAAGACAAACCAACTGAAGTGGAGTTTTACTGGAGCCTTTGAGGTATATTTCCCGAATCTATTTTCTTTAACCCCAACAGGTTTCATAAAAAAATAAATTTGGTCTAGTTTTAGAATCAATCTGACTTGTTTTAACTCTGATTGCTGATCATTTAGTTTTCTTGGAAAACAAATTCAGATTTTCTTTCCTTTGATGTCTAAATTCTAGATTCTTGAAAAAGAACGCCATATCTGTATGCATCCATCCATGTATTCAGTGGGTGTTATGGTTCCGAAAGCTGGATTCTAGAATCATTGGCTTTGCTTGAACTCGTTCTTTGTCTCTATTCCTTCAAAAGTTATGCTTTGTGCTGCTACCATGGTCAATCATTTAATCATATGCATATTGATATAATCTTGACGGCAAAACATACATGTTCTCTAATACTCGAATACTTTATGAATGATATAGGCGAGGCAATCACTGATAGTCAGAGGCCTCTTTCCCATGTGTATGCACACAAAGATGTGCGGATTATTCTAATTCTTAATTTTGCTTGTGGAGGATCGTATCGAAAGAGATGTTGAGCTGTCTAATGAGTATTTGTAAATAGCCTATTAGCTCAATTGGTAGAGCATTGTGTATGTACACAAAGATGTGAGTTCGACTCTCACATAGGCTAATGCGGAGTATGTGTTCATCTCTCTCTGGACTTATACGATTGAACATGGTAGGAAATATATACACTAGTGGTAGGATAAATTTGTAAATCTGGTAGGACAAATTTATGAATATCTCTGAACTTATAAAATTATGAACTTGGTAGGAAATATATAGACTAGTGATAGGACAAATTTGTGAACCTTGTAGGATAAATTTACGATATTGGCATGATAAAAATGTAATCACCGAAATTCCTAAGTGTATAACTTGACACTAATGGTAGGATAGATGTACACGAATGGTAAGATATATTTGTACTATTGACAAAGAAGTAGAATTAATATTAACCAATCCACAAATCCCAGACTAGTAATCATTGAGGCGTGAATTCCCTAATCTCAATCTCAATTACCAATCCATAAATCTTAATCTCAATCCAATTTCTATCAATCAAAATTCATGAATCCAATCTAATTCAATGCTAGAACGACTGAATTAGAGCCTCTACCCTTGGATATAATGTTACTTAGGTTTCCTTCATCTTCTGTTATAGACTGGAAACCTTCTGCCATTGGTTGTTTTTCTGAAAAATGTGGAACCTAATTTACTACGGTTTCTAGCTTGATTTTCCTTGAAAGCTATTTAAATTGGTATGATAGATGCATAAACATGGTATGATAGATGAAAACTAATGGTAGGATAAAACAACGATAGAGGTAGGATCAGAATGGTAGGATTGATGGAAACTAATGGTAGGAGAAAACAACGATATTGGTCGGATCATAATGGAAACCTAGTAATTCCTGTATAACTTGACACTAATGGTAGGATAGATGCACACTGATTATACGATATATTTATACTATTGGAAAAATGTATATGCATAATTGACTTTACGAAAAAAATTTACTTCCACATGAATCTCAGAAAAGCAAAAGGAGAAGGCATGCTCCACAGGCAGAAACTGAAGTTATATGAACCATAGATGCAAAAGCTATACATGGATATATCATGTGTGATGATGAATCTCAAGCTATGGTCCCTATCCTGGATAAAGTTAGTGCTGCACTGAAAGACAAGATCCAAGTAGTGAAGATTGACACTCAGAAGTACCCAGTCATCACTGACAAGTTCATGATAATCATGTGGAGAAAGAAAATTGAGTAAAACCTAAACTTCGAAAAGAAAAGGGGGAAAGTGAGACATTGGAAAAGAAAAGGGGGAATTGTCCCTACCAGATTCACAAATTTATTCGACCACTAATGCATATATTTCTTACCAGGTTCATAATTATACAACTCTTGAGAGATTTATGAATTTGTCTTACCATGTTCACAGATTTGTCCTACCACCAATGTATATATTTCCTGTCATGTTCATAATCATATAAGTTCAGAGAGATTTATGAATTTGTCCTAACATGTTCGTAAATTTTTCCTACCATTAGTATAAATATTTTCTTCCAGGTTCATAATTGTATAAGTTTAGAGAGATTCATGAACACATACTCCGTATTAGCCTATGTGAGAGTCGAACTCACATCTTTGTGTGCAAACACAATGCTCTACCAATTGAGCTAATACACTATTTTCAATGGGTCCTTATGATCGTCTAGGCATCAAGAAGTGATAATTTCGCAGGAAGCAAATAACGCTTCAATTCGTAATCTTAATTTGCAAGTTATGAAATTGATAAAAAAAAGAGTATAAATTACGAAATTTCTGCAACTGGTCTTGTGAAACCGTCACCTTGGGGTAGTTTTGTTATAAGAAAAAGGAACAACTACAAAGGATAGGTACAAGATCACTTACCCATCGCTGCCACTGTCATCAGACAAACTTCTTGCACTTTTTCAAGTATGAAAGGACTGTTGTACACTATTGGTAGGACATAAATATTCTATTGGTAGGATGGGGACTGTATCATTTTCTGGAATGAACGGGTAACTTTTTCCCCATCCTTTCCGCTTCTCTCCTATTCTGCCTCATTTTTTGCAGAGCATGTTATGGTGTTTCAGATCCTCCTCTCAAGTTTATATATGTTCTTGGGGGACACCCATCAATGCAATCATTGCATTTCCTCTCATAAATGCTCCCCCCTTTCCCCAAAGGATGAACCCTGTTTTGGCGCCAAAAATGCACTGACAGCCCGCCAAATCAGCTACCGTGAATCCCCTCTAGATTATCTCCAAAATATCTACATGTATGGAAAGACAGGTTTAGCCTATTGGTAGGACCATTTAATTCTATTGGTAAGATGGGCAGTCTGCAGTTTTCTGAAATGAACGGAGGATACCTTTTGGTGCCACATGTCACTGACAGCTACTGACAGCTACAATGTCCCTCCCCTTCACCTGGAACTTCCTCTCCCAGTTGCATTTTTTATTTGAAAAAATAGACCACTTTCTACCCCTAGCAAATAAACAAGGGACATGGCTAGTTATGCAAACATGTTTTTTTTTTGGTCTAGTTATGCAAATTGGCTTTGAAAGTTTGGGTATGGTTTGTTTTTAAAGTTTGGAGAAGCCTGTGTTTAGATTGAAGGGCTGTAAACTTCGAGTGGAGTCCAGCGGGAGGCCATGACAACCGCCAGAAGCACAAGAGCCTCAGGCGCCGAGCATAGAGATGGAGAAACAGATCCACCGGAGAGGGGAGATTCTGAGGATGGGTTGTGTTTTTATGGATAAGGGGTGGGTAGGCACAATCGTCAGAGACGCCATGCTGGAGAAGATGGGGAGGCTGAGCGCTCGCCGGCAAGGAAAGAGCGTCGCCGCCAAATTAAAGTAGTCTTCGGTGGAGGAGATGAACACCCGCACCAGAAGGGAGGAGAACATCGCCAGGCTAACATGACTAGACGTCGAGGAACGCCCGGACCCCTGGAACCAAGCCGCCCGCACCTAGTCAGAACCAGAAACCGCCAAGAGTCAGCAAGAAAGCAGCCATCCGACCAACACCGGCCGTCACAAGATCCGCACAGGAGGGAGGCGCAGCATGGAAGTTCTGCTTTCCATCTCATCTTCCTTTTTTCCCCTCTTTTTCTGGCTTCTTTTTTTATTTTGTTTCAGATGAATCTCAAATCACCTATTTCTCTCTTCGAATTTGGATTATGGAACTTGAGAACTCGATTGAATTTGGGTTGCAGATGGATCTGCCTTTTAGGTATTGGCTGAGATTGAGAGATGCGACAGCCAGGTTTTTTATTAGGGTTGATTTTGAGAGCGTTTTCAAAAAAAATATCACCATTTGATCTACTATAGGGATGTTGAATCGAAGCCAACGTTCGAGGAAAGCTTCTCTTATGTATATATTTTGGTATATTATGTTTTGGTTTCTTTTGCAGCAACACTATCGATTAAGGTAATGGTTTCGTTCATTTTATTTCAATTCAAATTTTCATCCAATCTAAATTCTTGTGATTAACTTCAATAAATATTTTATGAATTGCTGTTTTTTTTCATAATTATTGTTATTTGTTAATTCATCAATTATAATGTATCTACTATAATAAATAGTACTCCCTCTGTTAATTAAAACTTGTCGTTTACTATTCATGCACGCTTTTTTGAACGATAAAAAATATATAAAATATTAATTTTTTTTACATTTGTTTTTATAAATTCATACTTAATAGTAATAAGTATGATATTATTTAAAAAAATTATTATAAAAGTTAATATTTTATATAGTTTTTAACACCTAAAAATGCGCGCGTGAATAGTAAAACGTCAAGTTTTAATTAACGGAGGGAGTAAGTTTTTTTTATGCAAATGTGTCATGATGGGAGAATTACACTACTATATATTGTACTTTGTATTAAATAAGAGAATTCCGGTACTGGTTTGTGTTTGTGATAAAAGTTTTTTTTTAAATGAAAAGAATTTGGCAGAGATTGGGGGGGGGGCTCTAGCCAAGAGCATCCAGATGGATGAGATCAGCAAGCTCCGAATCGTACGAGGGTCGAAGAACTCGAGAAGTGAGCATTAAGGTGCGAAAGACGGTCGACAAGTTGATTGGCTTATCTGTAGATGTGACGAATCTGGACAGAGAGAAAACAATGCAGGGAAATGGGGGAGTCAGAAATAAGCATTTCAATCTCCCTCGGGGTGGACCAGCACCCTTTAAGACAGTTAATAATTGTGATATTATCCCCTTCAATGAGAAGATGGTTTATATGGAGGTTTGCGGTAGCTAGGATGCCTTTCCATAGCGCGAGACATTAAGCTCCAATGACCAAGTTCAAAGACGAGATACCAACTCCATAGTTTATCCGGTTACCCATATGATCTCGTATTAGGTAGCCAAAACTTTCTTTATTGGTGTTTGATAAAAGTTTCTTATGATATTGAATTACTTCCAATATGGTAATTGCTTTCTTTTTCTTTTGTCAATACATTGTTGAAAAATGGCATATTCTCATGAATAGTATATATGAATCCGAATTGGAAACGTATTCATATGCTCCTTCATATCACTATTACAAAAGGGTAATTAAAATTTCTAGTTGAGAGGTATACTATAGTAATAAGGAGTGTGAACTATTTGATCCAAATAAGGTCAAAGAGATGTCAATAAAATTAAAAGAATCTTATATATATATATATATATGTTTTCGATTAATAATAATAAGTTTTAGTATATAAGTCGATGGATTACTCTTTCTATTGCCAATTGATTTTATGATGCAACCTTTTTTCGAATTATATGCTAACATACTAGTACATAAGCGTCCGTACACACACGATCTCCGATCACAAATTTCAACAGACTTCAGTATGATGTTAGAACGGTAAAGACAAACGGTCTCGAATATGAGCTTTCTAAAAAGATAATGGGATTTCAAACTCAATGTACAAGTATCAACTAAAAACAAAAACTTTAATTATATTCACGATAACGTATTAAGAGATGTAAATAAGATAAAAAAAAAAAGTCTACATTAAAAGCTGGATAAACAATCCAACGTACTACCGATTATATGCAAATCCTCTACCCCAAATCCCCGCCCCAACTCCCTACCCAACAAAATTATTTTACATCTAAATTAATATTAAAAAAATTAAAATATATATATATTTAGCTTCTACATAATCTTAAAAAATCAAATTATATTTTTTTTTAAAAAAATATAGTAAACTAATATCTTTTTAAAACTTAAAAAAATCTTTCAATCTCTTATGAATTATTATAATTTTTGTAAGTTGATTTTTTAAGAAATTTTTTTTCAAATATGTTATCATAAGTATGTAGAAGCTAAATATATATATTTTAATTTTGTTAATATTAATTTAGATGTAAAATAATTTTATGGGGAGGAGATTTGGGGCAGAGGATTTGCACCGCTACCGATTAGGGTCTTAACGGACTTAAGTACTGTATCAAATGAGAGAGAGAGAGAGAGGTAGCTGTCTGAACTCAGATGATGTTTGTGAAATGGCAGTCCACTTTTGACAGGACATTGTGACAAGACCCATGATCTCAGTCTCCCTTCACCTGTGGGCTCTCCCTGTCTCTCTCTCTCTCTCTCTATCCCCTTCTTTGGTTCAAAACATACAATCATTCCAAATTTTACCAATTCCACGAATTATGTTGACACTGATCATAGAGGGCATAGTAATTTGGATTCGTGATCTTTACGAACGCTGTTCGTCCCGCCCCATTCAAAATGAGCTCACCCATATCTTTATTACTGTAGCAGTTACGGAGTAATTAGTACAGAAATTAATTAATGGAGCTTGAGCACATATGGAGTGTGGAAATGGGTCGGATATTAAATGAATGGACCCTTTTTTTTTTTTTTCTCTCACAGTATACAAACATTAGGAAGATTCTGTTAAAAAAACAGAACACAATCTTAATCATCCTGAAAGATGATGTTACAGAGGTACATGTTCAAAGGGAGATTAGACATATTACATTTTCTTCTACTCTTCGCAATGAAATCTGCTACTCTATTTGCTTCTCTATAGTAGTGTTTAAACTCAATATGATCAAAGAAATTAGAAAGAAGCCTGATTTCCTCAACTTGGCGCAAGATCTCCCAATTTAATGTTGTCGATCCAGTAATTGCTTTCACTGCTTCTAGATTGTCTCCTTCAATTATGACTTTCTTGAAACTTCTCTTAATTGCTTTCTGCATACCTGTGCAAATAGCTAAAACCTTGATTTGGAGAATTGAACTCTGTCTTACCTCCTGATTAAAAATATCAATAATATGAACAAATTAAATAATTCCTACGGCTACATGATTTAAATAATTCCTACGGAGCAGTATCATTTTATGACCCAAATTAAAATTCAAAATTAAAGCCCGTACAAACATTAAAAAAGTAAATATTCTATATAATTTCATAAAACTTTATGCTATTTTTATATTTGAGAAAAAAAAACTCGATTTTAAGAATATAAATAATCACCCCTTAAATTCAATATTGCAAAAAATCACTCTTTAAATAGTTTCTATTAACAAATTACCACATCTTTAATTTGTCTATTTTCGATAAACTATTGTTAAATATATTACTACGTATATTTTATTATTTATAAACTCAAGTATGATTATAAATATATTTAAAATATGGATTTAAGGGAAAGAGAACATTTTAGGGATCATTTTATTTTATTTTAAAAAATAAATATAGTTCAGAATTGTTATTCGAATTTGTGTTTGAAAATATTTATAAAATTTTAAAATATTATGTAAATTACTCTTTTGGATATAATATGATTCGAAATCATAATCTATGTTTATAAAGTTCAAAATAATCCTAAAATAATTATTTATTTGCATTTTAAATATTGGCGGAAATAGGTGAAGGATGGTGATTAGACCCGTCAAACGGGTCATTCGGGTCGGGTTCGGGTCGGGTCACTTCGGGTCTCGGGTAAAACGGGTTTCGGGTTGACTCGAACTCGGGTTTGATCGGGTTTCGGGTCGATTTCGGGTTTGTCAAATTTTTCTGTTTTAAATTAAAAAAATCATTATTTGATAATTTTGTGATAAATTTTAATTATATAAAAAAATTAATTATATATAATTATAAATCAACCGGGTCAATCGGGTAAATCGGGTCAACGGGTCGAAACTCAGATTACCCGGAAAATTTCGGGTTTTACGGGTTCGGGTCGAAAAAAAAAATTCGGGTAAAAAAATTCGGGTTCGGGGCGGAAATTTTTCGGTCGGGTCGGGTCACCGGGTCGGGTTGTGTTTTGACAGGTCTGATGGTGATTTATTGACATAGACTATTTAATGAGGGGCTAAATAAAAAAATCTATATTTAAGGGGTGGTTTTATGTAAATTTTCTAGGGTGTGAGAGTGTCTCTGACCGCCTATGAAGCCTTGTTCTTCATTCTACCCTTCTTCGCCAGAAAACCACCATGGATCCACCACGGCGCCACCGTGATGGCGCAAGCGAATGACTAAAAACCTAGGTAGCATCAACTCGAATTGGCCTTCAAAAAGGAAACATCCAGACCCGATGACTAAACCTATACAGCAACTGCAACAATTGCATATCAATTAAGACATCAAATTGGCCTTCAGATTTCAACACCAACTCAAATCGAAAGGCGAATACTTTCATTCTCCTCTCCCCGTAAACAACAATCTTAGCAGAAACCAGGGCATACGACTGATCTTCTACAAAATTCCTAACGCCACGAGAAATTCCGTGGTTATGAATCCCTTCAAATATGTCAAAAGATTTCAGTAGCCTCCCGGAATTTAGGTCGAATAGCAAAAGTTGTGACCCCGTTCCTTTTAAAACAAAAAGGCTTAGCTAGAATTAATACAAAGTGTGCAGATTTCAGCAACAATTTCGCCATTTTTACAAAGGTCGAAAGAAAGAAAAAACGATGAGGAGATAATGAAGAAGAGAGTAGCATGAAGGGAGCGGGAGATTCACCCTTTTTACAACTTCAAGGTCGAAGGAGAGCAGGGCCGACAAGGAAGAGAAGCAGCTTCATTGATAAAAGCTTCGAGTTAAATGTGCCTCAACAGAGTCTGAGTGACGATGGAGATTGAAGAACAGTGATGGTGTTTAGGTCTTTAGTAGCTCTTATGAAAATGATTAATATATACTGACTGTCAATATGTGTATTTTTTACTCTGTATAAGATAAGATTTTGGATGGGTCAGGTCCCGTTGGATCGGACCATCACTCGTGCATCCTCTCAGATGATAAGATTAACGTTACGATCATTAAGGAAGGGTGGCGTCATTTGAGTTAAGAAGAGTCTGGTCATCCTATCTACACTATGGTAGAGAAATATGTATAAAAAGGAATGGGATCCCATCTATCTCTTGTTTCGAACCTCTTTGACTGAATTAGTATATACATTATCAAAATATATATCAAGTTAAATAAAATATAAAAGTACCTTGGTTTATTAAAAAATTATTTGAAATAATTAATACTCCGTATATGTTTAATTTTCAAACGTTCATCACTTTTTATTCGGATATTGAATTACGACTTATAATATACTCCATCCGTCCCAAATTGTTTGTCTTTTACTATTCATGCACGCTTTTGTAAGAAGCTGAAAATTATATAAAATATCAATATTTTATTAAATATTTTTAAATAATATCATAGATATTACTAATAAGTATAGAATTATTTTAAAAAAATAATTAAAAAATGGATATTTTATATAGTTTTTAACTTCTTAAGAAATGGTGCATGAATAGTAAAAGACAAACAATTTGGGACGGAAGGAGTATCAAAATGAAACTATATAACCACAAATAGAACAAATATAGATGACCTATATAAAGGATAAAAAAAAAAGAGAAAATTTGCGACGAATGTGCAAATTTTCGACCAAATTAACGGAGTGTCCACCAAGTGTACGGCAATTTGGAATTTTGTCCACGTAAAATTTTATGGACAAAATTTCCCCCAGATCTAAAACCTTATCTCAAATCCCTTTCTCCAGGCCCCCTCCTCTCTCCTTCCTCCAAATCTCCCCACCGCCTTATCCGATCCTCCTCTTCCTCCAGATCTATTTCAGCAAAAATTTCCCCTGGATCAGCACCTTTCTGGAAGCTTCCTCCTCTATCTTCGCCGTCGATTTCTGCTTCTAGCTAGCTACAATACCGTTGATCAAAGTCTACCTGGAACAGCTGGAAGCTTCCTCGATCCATCCGTTGGTGGCAATGGCAACAGTTCTGGCGATGGCTATGGTTCTGGCATCGAGATCTAAGGCGGAAACATCAATCGATCGATCGTACCACCATAGATCGGCGTTGTGTGCTCGTCCGATGTCAGCATCGTGTATCCGGTCGTCCTCCTCGATTCCGTTGATCTGTGGTTCAGATCTTAAAGCTTCTCCGCCGATTCCGCCGCCTCCGCTCCTCCACGATTCTGCAGATTCAGATCTACGATTCCGTCGTTCTTGGATAGCGAGAGTGACACGCCACCAGTTCTAAGCGAGAGAGGAAGCGAGGAAGAACAAAGAGAGCACTCGCTGATGTCGCCCACCGACAAAGGCAGTGCCGTCGGGATGGTGTCGCCGGTGTCGACGTCGGAGCTTGTCCTCCTCTGTGAAGCCCGAGCTCCAAGTCTCCAATTTCAGCACTTCTCTCCACTCTCTCCCAGGCCCCAAGGCTCCCTTCTCCTTTGTACACCGTCTATCACTACAAAAAAAAAACATTTTAGCAATGGCTGTTTACCGTGGCCGAAAGTCCATTTGCAGTGGCAAATAGGTATTAGCAACGGGAAAACAACCGTGGCGAAACCGTGGGTGGAAAAAGAGTCTAGCAACGGCTACAGCCGTGGCTACGATTATGAAATAAAATAAAAAAAAATACTACTTCTTAGCCCGGTTTCTTCTGACCTGGGCTAAAAAGTCCCATTTTTTTAAAAAAAAAATTAATACACAACAAATTATATTCTAATATTACTGTAGCAGCTGAAAGGGAACAATAACTAGTGTTTTCACTTATATTAAAAAGCATAACAATGTAAAATGTAATACTATACAATTAATCTAAATCTACTAGAGAATTACTTCCCATAAGAACAAGATAATATATACTGTTTCCACATGCAAATCCACATAATTTCAAAAGCTTCCACATGCATTTTACCTGCAAAAAAAACACCATGGAGCTAATTAACACTATGTTTCAAAGTTTTTTTTTTTTTTGCAGGGAGCAATCAAGTGAATGAGATCCATATAATCTTATGTTTGCAGGGAGTATTCATTACATTCCATTTTTTAAGTAGATGAGATAAATATAATCTCATGTGTGATAAACACGCTTATACTAACTGATAAAGCCTAATGAGTAGCCCAGTTTGGCAAGACACAGTAGCTCGAAGAACAGAGTATTTAAAATCGCATTCAACATCCAATTCACCACAAATATCTGCAAGCATAATTCATCACACCACAACAAGATTCTAAGACTAAATAATACTTTATGCAAGTCATAAAAAGTTAGCCAAAATTAAGGAATGTATTGAATACTCCCTTTAAAACTATAGTTTTATTAGGTGATGACAAACAAAGTTGCATAATAATGTACAATTAAGAAGTGATGAAACTTGAATAATTGCAGTCCCTTTGGGGTTTCAAAATAAGCAAACATTAAGATTTAAGATAACTCATTTCACTGCAGCAAAGTATATATCAGAGTGACAATCAAGATGACCATGGATGCATCTCATAATGATGATATTATCTGCTCAATCTATCAGCAAGTTAAAACAAAGCAAGGCATAGGTCCCAAGTTAGGGACAAGCAAGGAATATCTAATATATATACAGAGATAGATCCCAAGGCAAGACACAAGCTACAGCTTGTCCAGTTGAAACATGGGGCGCTTGAGAAGTTAGAAGGTTTTGTGAAGTTTAAGAAAACAACGAAAAGGTTGTCAAGAATCCTATAATGTCAATTCCAAATAAAAGGTTGTCATAAAAAATAACCAATAAAGGAAAGGAAGTGGGCAAGATTACTTACTTTGTCCTTGTAGGAAACATTATTCTCGAGAAGATGGGTCAAAACACTAGCATCTCGACCACGTACAAATCTGCAATAAGTGGAAATCATTAGGAATTTAGGACTTTCCTCAACGTGAGTATCAAAATTCATTTCACCGAGGTTACGATAAACATTTAAATTTCTAGAGTCTCCAAGTAAACAGAAAATGCATGAAGAATGCATGATGTTTACTAACACTTTTGTGATGCATTAAAACCTACATGATGTAGATACTCATTTCATGCAACTTCAAAATATGAATAAATGAGAGTTAATTACCTCAAGATCTCCATCAGTTTCATTCACTATAAGACCAAGCTCTAATATATCGATACTTAATAGAAAGTATCGATATATTTGTGCTTGAAAATAATACATAAATAATAGAATCACATAAGTTCCCTGATTCCATGATAAGTGACATGATCTTGTTATCATGAAAGACATAAAGAAAGCAAACCTTCCCAATGACATTTTCATATCCTCTTCAAGGGAATCTTGGTTTGTTGAATTTGATTGAGGAATCAATGCACAAGCTAACATAGTTTTACCATCAGCATATTTCTGTTTAACAGGGGGCATATACAAGCATGAGAGATCATGGCTATGAAAATCAGATTGGAGGGATAGAAAAATCAGAAGAGTTCTTTCCAATGTCTTTTTTTTCCCCTTCTATTCTTGATTGATTAATTTCCCTTGTCAGGATTTGGATAAAAAAATATATAAATAACAACGACATCATTCATTAAAAGCAGAAAGTCTGCATCATTACTAGTTCACAAAAAAGAAACAAAAAAAGAAGTCCAATCCTTAATACCAAATCTCTTAGAATTGTGGCACAAGTGAATATAATGTTGATCAACCAATAGGAAAGATTTGTCAAGTCATTAAGTATATTTAAAACATGGATTCTAACACATACTTGCAGTAGGCTAGATAGTAATATAAAAGTCTGCATCATTACTAGTTCACACAAGGCGAGATCCTTGGTACAACCTCACCAATTGTTGCATCACTGCTCGATTAACACCCCTTGATGTTACCTGAGGTTTGTTAGAAACCTACAAAATATTAGGAGAAAATTCAAATGCAGAGACTTGTTCAAACTTTCATATTCAATCATGCAAACATAAAATCTGGAAAAAAAAAGGGTATGGCTAAATCATGATCAGGTGTGTTTGGTATGACAAGTTAATAATCTAGCTGAAAATTCAACTATCTTGTAGATTAATGATCTGAGTTATCTGCTAAGAAGGAAATCCATGGAACTTTTAAGCCCACATGAACCAACATACAACAAAAGATAATGCAACACAAATGATTCATTTCATATACATGTAAGTATCTTGAAATTCATGTAAGCTTATAGAGATCAGATATGACATTTTGCATAAATCATCACAAACAAGAACATGTCTTATTCTCTCCTGATCATAATAATGTTCAAAGGCGACAATAACTCTTCTATTCATGAAATGATTTTATTCGACTTCACCACTAGATCTACGACATATCTAGCGTAAACCATCGGAAAAATGCTTGCCCTTTATTCTGTTCCGATGGCATTATTATTCATAGGCAACACCAATTTGATTCATGAAACGATTCTATTCTACAATCTTGCAAGTATAAATAGCTTGGCTCGTTAAAGGAATACTCAAAGTCGGAGACAAGGCAGAAAACTTACCTGTATCAGTTTCCCTCTTAGCAGACACAGAAAAATAGATTGCATCGCTCAAGGCTGAGAAACCGGTTGGCTCACAACAGGCTGCTTCCGCACAGGTCAAGAAAGTGGCTTCGGCTGCACCAAAATCCAAGCCAGCCCCGAAAACTGAGCAGAACCCTCAACCTAAGAAGAAGGTATACTGAACCATTTAGTATGATGAAAAATTAAACAGAAAATTTTGCAGGATTGACTTAGTATTGTTTTGATGTTTCCAGGCATCCACCCATAAGCCAGCTGCAAATAAATAAAGAGGACATGTAGAAGGAGCGAAGAAGATAGCTTCAGGAAATAAAGAGCACATCTCACTAGACAGTGCTCGATGAAGAGAAGCTTGACAGTCATGCCTCTCTTGTTAATACCTGGCATGTTTAATACTCTTTGTATAAATTTCCTATATTAAAAATACGTTTAGCCCCTGTTTGGTATTGATATCCTGATATGAGATATCGGATATGGGTATGAGATATCGATATCGGAGATATGGATATCAAATCTGATATCTGATATCTAATATCTCCGTTTGGTATTGCAGGATATGGGTATCAAACCTAACCCTAACCCATGATTCTCTACTCTCCCTCCCCACAGCACAAGTTTCTTCCTCTCAATTTCTTCCTCCTCCCCACAAATCTCCCTCCCATGGCAGTCCTTCAGTAACCCTATCCCTTAATTTGAGGTCGGAAGAGCCGGATCGAAAATCTGTGGTGGCGGCGGTGAAAGGTACAAGAATATGTCGTCGGCGAAGGTTGTTGGGCCTAACAATTCCTCCCGCCCCAGTCCAGTAGAACGAAGAAGAAGTAGTAGTAGAACGAAAGAAGAAGTAGCAGTAGAACGAAGAAGAAGAGGGAAGCAGTAGGAGTAGAACGAAGAAGAAGAGGGAAGAAGAAGAAGCGATGTTCCGAGAGAAGAAGCATTAGCGTTCTTTTCCTTGGAAAACTGATACCGATGCTTTTGGAGAGATATCAAATAGGTTTTTTTTACAAAGGAGGGGATATGGGAGATATCAATTTGATATCGATATACCCGTATGCCAAACAGGGATATGGATATCAGCGATATCCATACCCATATCCCATATCAGGATATCAATACCAAACAAGGGCTTAAAACATTCATAATCACATAAAAATACAAAGCATGGGCAACATTAGCAAATCAAATACAAGTAAATAAGTAAAAGCAATGAGCCAGAGAACAGTGTTGCTATTAACACAAATTTTAATTTAAATACAACCATAAAAAGGAAAAAGTGTGAAACATAGGAACAATATATGGGTATGAGAGACTCACATCTAGAAGCAACCTTGGCATTTGACATCCTAAAACAATAAAGTCTGAAAATTTTACAATCAGAACAAAGATCTGGAATCGAGTAATAAGGAAAAGAAGTTGAGAGACTAAACGAGAAACTTAAGCTTGTGCTCCTTCTCAAGCTCAACCGGTGGATTCAACAGATCAACATTGTTTTGGAGATCCTATATTCCAAAATCCTTACCTTAAAAACCGATCAGAAACTCAAATCTTACAAGTAATTGAACTGAATCCTAGAAACTAGGCCCAATTCTTCCCCATTCCCACTATCCCCAAATTAAACCCTAACCATACATAAATTCGACCAAAACCTAGAAATCCCCTTCCAATAGGCTCGTATGACTTGAAATGAAAGGGTTTGAAGAGATTACCTGACAACGGAAATGTCGGAGAACGTGAGAGGGTGGAGTGAAGGCTACTTCCGGTCCGCAGACAGAGTGCATCAAGGCCAATCCGACTTATAGATATCGAATCTTCACCTCTGGCAGAAGGAGAAGATGGAGGCGCGCAAATGTAAGGAGAACATGGCGTTCACGCTTGGAATCTGGTTCTAATCCGAGAGAAACATCGCAATTTTTGGTAGATCTAGTTTGTTTGTGAGGGCTAGAAGAGGTTGTGGGCCGTGGAAGGGCAGCGACTCGAAGGAGGAGCAGTGGGACGGGGGATTTCGGCACCGCCAGTTTACTGAGGAGCCGGGAACGGGTGGTTCGACGGGCGACTCAAAGGCCGTGTGCTTTGGAGATAAGGAGTTCGAGTTCTTCGGTAAGAAAGGAGGTCGAGGGGAGAGCTTTGAGTGGTCTTCAATGGAGGACGAAGATGAACATGGATGAGGAAGGAATGAGGGCGAAAGTGGATGGATCTAGGGTTGAGAGGGAAATGGATGAACAGACGAGGAAAGGGGGAGACGGTGGTAGGTTCTACATAGGATTAGGGATTAGGGATTTTTTTTTTTTTTTTTTTTTAAATTACACGTTTTTTTTTTGGGCCCGATCCGCGTCAAAAATCAAACGCTTTTAGCTACGGCAAACTCTGTCGTTGTTACAACCTGTGGCTAATTGATTTTTTTCCCACCTAATAGCCACGACAAATCCATGTCGATGCTACCAAACGTGGCTAATTTGTTATTTTTTTGTAGTGTATGTTGCCACTAAAGCGTGAGTTTTCAACATGTTTCATTCGATTTTGAGTTTTCATTAATGTTGGGGCTTTTGCTGAAATTCGATTTGAGTTTTTGCTTAAATAGAGAGATGTTGATTTGCTGAAATTGGGGAAGGGAGTTTAAACAGGTTGAAAAAACTCAAATAGAGAGATGCTGAGGAGAAGGGAGTTTTTTCAACCTGTTTAGGTCGTAGTATATCCTTACTTGAAGATGATTAGGCCGATTTGAGTTTTTTCATCATGTTTAATTTATACTCTTGGCTCTATTTCTTGGACCAGGATCCTCTGGTTCATTTGTAGCTGTCATATTTTTTCAGATGATATGCCATCAGTTGCATAAACAGACATTCAGAAGTTTTAGAAAGTTGTCATCGTCAATTTTGAGATGTACGATGAAGACATTTCCAGTGGAATTTGTTGAAACTGATCATACCGTTTTATTCAATTTTTCTTTTTATTGCATCTATGAAATGCAGAGAAATGGTTGGGGAAGAAGCATCCTCCAAGAGTGGAAAGTTTAGATTCTTAAATTGCTTTGATATGAGCATTGGAACTCTAGCTTGCACGGTGAAGGAAGTTGTGAAGCTCTATGCCAACAACATCGGAGCCTCCCATGTCGAACTAGCCTGGAGCAAGGCAATTGAAGCTACTATTGCTGACGCAATTTCATAGGGCCTGCCTGCTAAAGAGTTTTAGTGCGTAATTTATTTGCCTTGCTGAAACTTTTTATAGAACGCTGAAATGCTGAAATTAATTCTTTATTAGCAAAATTTGTATGCTCAAATGTTGAAATTAATTCTTATTAATATGTATGAGCTACTATATCTTACACACACCATATATTTCAACATTTCATAATTACAACATTTCAGCAGTGTCAGCAATAACCATTTCAGCATCAACAACGTTGTTAAAACCGGGGTTTCAGCATCAACAACGTTGCTGAAACTTGGGTTTCAGCATCAACAACAATGCTAAAATCGGGGTTTCATCAACTCTGGTTTCAGCAATTTCGGTTTCAACAATGCGAAAAAAAACCCGTTGAAACTTGATGTGGTTTTTAGCATCAACAACAGTGCTGAAATCGGGGTTTTAACAACTCCGGTTTCAGCAACGCAAAAAAAGAAAAAAAAACTGTTGAGGGGCACATTGGTGGACATTTTGCTAATATGGAGAGGGTGGTGAACAATTTTCTAATATAGGCAAAAAATATGGCCTATATAGTAACTGCCTCTAAAAAAACAGGGGAATGCAGTTACTTTGGTTTTCAAATGTCTCAATATATTAAAAATATTTCCAAATTTGAAACCAATGAAATGATAGCGCATGCCTCCCCCACCATTAGCGATGCTATTAGGGCATGCACACCCATGCATCTATTGGGTGTTCTTGAAGTCCACCTAGGCAATTAAAAAATTATAAATTATAAAATGGCTTAGCGGCAGCTCTAAACTTCCCTTGCAGAATGTATGTATCGTTTTTAATTTTTTGACCTAACAACGCTCTCTTCTCTTTTGAGAGAGTTTGGCCGCCGCCCTCCTGATTCACATCACCTTTGCCCACCCGCCTCCCACAACGCCGCCACCGCCTTCCATCACCCATCATCCCTCCCCTCCGGGTCGAGCCCTGCCTCCGAAGCCTTTATCCTTGATCTCCGTCGCCAACCGCGACCTCCTCCCCTTTTTGTTGCATCTCCAGCGGTTCAGTTCCGCATCACCCTTGTTTCCAGCCCTCTCTGGTCTGCTCTCTGGTACCCGTTGTTTCCCGCAATGGGCGCTTGACTCCAGGCCGCCGCTCGCCGACCGTCGTTTCGACCCCACTGGCCACACGCCGACCTCCGTCACCACACTGGAGCCTCCACCGGTTCCTCCTCCCTTGATCTACAGGGTCTATGTCACCCTCCGGCTCCACCGCCACTTGCCGACCGCCAAATCGGCTCCAATGGCCACACACCGACCTCCATCACACCACACTGGAGCCTCCGCCGGTTCCTTCTCCCTTGTTCTACAAGGTCTATGCCAGTAACGCCACCCACCGGCTCCACCATATGTATCTCCGACCGTCCTTCCTCTACGAGATGGGCATGACACCTCTTCGAGGCCCCGATGCCTAATACCCACCCACAGTTTCTCAGCCATCGCCATCAACTCCTCCGCTTGGAGCTCCGTCGCTGATTCCTTCAGCTCTAGTTGTCTCCTTGCTACTCGGTTGCCGCACCTCCACCGCGTGCCCTTCAGCTCTACGCTACCGGGCTCCTCCACGTCTCCATCAAGCTCCTTTATCCCTTCCTTTTGATCCTCCTGCGCCACCAACCTTTTTGTTTGTTGTAGTCCGCTCTTTCAGTCGCTTTTTTGTTCATCTCTGCCCGGTTTCTCTTCCTTGTCTTGTTTTGTATCACCTCTTTTAGGCTTATCCTTGTGGTAGCATGTCCACGATTTTATTATCGTCCTTGAGGGTTGAGACGAGGTCTTGGGGTTTGATTGTGTTTTGGTGTGGTTTGTGGTTGTATTGCGGGTTAGTGTATTGTGCTATTCTTGTTGTGTTGCATGCTTCTTGTGAGCGTTGATTGATGTGTCATGTTCGATGACGTCGTGGACGTGCGATTGACATCTAAAGGCTCTTCGAGTCCATAATCTGAGGTGTCCGTTGGTCCCCAGAGTTCGTTGTGTGCGTTGTCCCTTTGGTCGGTCGTTTCGTTTTTATTTAGCTTGTGTTGCGTAGTGTAGGATGGCTTGTACGTTCCTTGTTTTTATTTTCTGTCATTTGCTTCTCTTATTTATTTCTGTCATTTGCTTCAGTTATTTGCTTATGTTGTACATGATGGTTAGTCCATCCACCGGCTTGTCCGGTCTCTCGGTCTCTCTAGGCTTGTCTAGATAACTGAATTTCTTATTTTGTTTAAAAAAAAAAAAAAAACTTCCCTTGTAGAAGCGACAATGTGAATGGATCTGGATCCTCTCCTAATGGAATTTGCCTAATAACCTCCTAATAAACCAATCTGAACTATTCAATCAAATCAATGGCTAGGATTAAATCCTCTAAATTAATTAACCATTAATCCATAAAACTAAACATAATCAATCACTCAATCAATCTCTCCTGAACGACTATGTAGTATGTGTATAGATCCTTCCTCTCCGCCGATCATCTCCCCTTGTCACTCCCTACCTTCTCCATCGATCCTCTCCTGTACGACTTCCCTTTCTCTCGAATTTCATTTTCAAAGTGTTTTTAAAGGGGGGAAAAGGGATTCAAGTAATTTCAATCAATCCCACCAATGTAGAACAAAAGCACTTCTATTCAATTTTGACAATTTGAGTGGGGATTTGAATCTAACCAAACCCAATCACTAAATCAAGCCAACGTGGTTAAGAATTTGAGATTATATGGGACAATAATGAGATTAATAATTGACGAACTATCAGATTCAACACCGTTAGATTCCAAGAAGGAAACCAATGGCTCCTATCGCCGGCGGAGACACCATTCGAGAATGGCTAGAAGCAGGACATCTCCGTATACTCCCTCTCCGCCGGCAAGAAGGCCATTCTCTTCGCAGGCCCTAGAGCCTTCACTCCAACTTAGGTCGGTGTCGATGTCGGGAGGTCACAACTGCGCTAGAGAAAGGATCAGAGAAGGCTGGTGGGGGTGTCAACGCAGAGGCCGCCGATGCCGAGAAGAAGGAAGGGGAAGGCGGTGCTACCGGGTTTTGAGTTCCGACGATTGAAGAGGAATTGAAAATGATACGATGTTCAGACTAATGAGATTTTAGAAATTAAGAAATTAGGTTAAATATTAGGAGACTGAATCTTAACCATTGATTTTAATCAATGGCCATTATTTGTTTATTAGACCATCTTTAACAATGGTACCATGAGTACCATAGCAAATTTAAAACATAAAAAATAAAATTAAATGTCAGATTTTTTATTAAACCAATGTAATTATCTGAGAGGAGTATCATACATATGATACTCACTTTATTGGTTCTCCCCCACTTTTGCATTTTTTATTTTTTTAATAGGTTATGATACTCAACTAGAGTCCGGGGCGGAGCCAGAAAAAATCCGGGGGAGGGGGGGGGGGCTCAACTAAATTTTCGAGATTTTTTTTTTTTTGAAGATATATATAAGATACAATTTTTGTTATAATAAATATAGTATAAAACACACTAAATGTATGATTTGAATAATTATTTTGAGTTTAAAATGCTAAAAGGAGAAAAAAATCCTTAAAATGAAACTATAAGGATTCGAACTCAAGACCTTATCATTCTATTCCTCAACCCATACCAACTAAGCTAAGAAAACTTATTGATTCAATGCTCTTTTTAACTATTTTTAACCCTTAAATTATCAAAAATTACAAAAAAAAATACAATTTTTTTTTTTTTTGCGTTTTCCCCCGACCCAGTGGGGGCTCGAGCCACCTCATGCCCCCCCTCCGCCCCTGACTAGAGTATCACCATTAAAGATGCTCTTAGGAAACTATTAGGAAGCCCGTATTAGGAGAGGATCCACATCCAATGTGAATGGAGTGCTAGCACACAGTTTACATAGGAGGTCCACCTTGGGAGTTGTTCATTATTAAAATTTAAACCCATTTTTAGTGTCTAAATTAATTATTTTAAAAAAATGATCGTATATTTAATTAAGACACAGGAGGTCCACCTTGGGAGTTGTTCATTATTAAAATTTAAACCCATTTTTAGTGTCTAAATTAATTATTTTAAAAAAATGATCGTATATTTAATTAAGACACATCCGTATTTAACGTGCGTAGAATTGATTTAAAAAAAAATGCTCTTATATTGATGTGGCAGGATAAAAGGATGCACATGGACTTAGTAATTTACTCAGTAAAATTTAGAGAGATGGATAGTACTAGCTACTGTAAAAGTAAAAGATGGAAAGAGTATATTTTAGGAGTGAAAAAAGATGAGAACATGATTTGACGTAACAGATTCTGCATGCTTTACCTTATCCCATCCCTCACCCACCACACCAGCATTGGCATCACCATGTCCATGGCCACTATCACTATGGCAGGCTACCCTCCAAACCCTCCCCTCCTTCAGACATTCCTCTTTTCCCTATTGGCTGCCTCTGCTTCCATTAATCCACCCTACCCTGCCCTTCGATCTCTCTAACCTTTCCCTTCCTTGACCCATTTTTTTTTAAGTACGTACTCTGTTATCATTTTAAACATTTTGGTGTTTATTTTTTAAAATTGCTACTCATTATTTTCGATAGAGTGAAACAATAAAGTACTATTCTCTTTGATCAAATATGTAGGATGTTTTTAGGGTTTAATTTTAATCAGATTTGTTATGTTTTACAAAAATACGATACTAGTGTGTAGCCAAAACAATATTGTCAAATCTTTTAATTAGCCCCATTACTCAAAGAGTTTTATTCTTATAGGATGACATATAGTGATCAATAGGTTACGAGCTCGAATCCCCCTCCCCTATATTGTAACGGCCTGTATCTTATGAACCCAAAAAAAAAGTTTTATCCCTTTTTTAGTTCTCATTTGAAAAAAGAAAATCTTAAGTATCAACCATAAAATGAGCTTCTGCCCTCGTTACATTGTCCAAAGTATGCTAAGTATTAATCATTGTACTATTTTCCTGAATTAGTGTACCTCACTTTAAAAAGATCGGATGAATTAATATATAAGTGTAATTTCATTTGCTTTCTTAAAATTGTGCAAATTTATAAAATGATATGGAGTATGTTGTAATTGACGGATAAACACAATCATGTCATTCATCGGTAATAGTCTACCAAAGGCCGCTCTAGGTAAACTTGTTTTCACTTGGTGGTCGATGTGGTAAATTGGCAACCAACATGTGTTTAGGCAGGTAGCCATACCTCCCGGGTGTTAGGATATGTATTTATATAGGGATTTATTTATGTAAATAGGGAGATTTACATAAATAAATCCCTATAGCCACGTGATTGTCAACAGAAAATTTACGTACCGAGATAAGGTTTTTAACAATGGCCGGAGCGTGAAGGACATTTTTGAGCTGCAAGGGTTGTTTGGTGGCTAAGGTAGTTGTTCCAGTGCCAAGGACAGGGATTGTATTGCCATTACCAACAAGAATAGAAGGTAAAGTACTCGAATTAAAATAGGCAGAGAGGGTACCTGGATTGTTCGTCATATGAGATGAGGCACCCGTGTCCATGTACCAATTGTCATCAGGCGGAGTCAGGGTCATCGAATTGAATGCCGAAGTCAGGTCGGTGGGAACCGGAGGCTGCGAGTAGTAGGCCTGGGGCGGCGGGCGCTGATGACGGGGCATAGGGGCTGTCGGGTATGGGCAGGGATGCGGCGGCTGCCACTGCTGAGGCTGCGGAGGCCAGAAGTAGGCCGGTTGCTGCTGCTGCTGTTGGTACCACTGACGATTCTGGGGCCGATATTGGTTCCCTTGGCCGCGGCCTTGTCGGCGGCCATTTCTTCCACCCCGGCCCTGAGATCGGCCGGAATGAGAGCCCCGATGAGACGATGGGGTGGTCGGTGGTAAGGGCAGATCGCCGGAGGAGGCGAAAGCCTGTTGGGGATCAGCGTCACGGCCCTTCCGACTCTCCTCTCGGGACAACATACTGCACGCCGTGGTGAAATCAGGAAGAGGCGTAATCTGGCTGATTAGGCTGCCCACGACGTCATAGTCGGAGGACAGGCCGTTGATGAGTTGCAAAGTTAGACGCTGATCGCTTACCTGGTGGCCGACATCGGCTAACTGATCAGCTAGGGATTTCAGGGACTGACAGTAGGAGGCGGTATTGGGGTGCTTCGCCAGACGAGAGTTGATGAATTTGCTCTCCAAATCAGCAGCACGGGCAGACTGATTATTGTGAAACAGTGCCTTGATGCGAAGCCAAGCCTCCCGGGCGGTGGAGCCGGATTTGATGATGGTGAGGAGAACTTCCTCGGAGATAGTGGCGTAGATCCACGACAGGACTATGGAGTCCAGTTGCTTCCATTTATCGTCGGGAACGCCGGCAGGACGAGCAGATCCGTCGATGTGGTGAAGAACGGCATGAGCACTCGCGGCGACCTGGAAAAGCTCGGCCCGTGTGTGGTATTGAACTTTGTGGAGATCGAGGGTTAGCGGAATTTGGTTCTTGATGTTAGAGACGGAGTGAGCGGAATGGAAAGTGGAGGCGGCGGCTGGTTCAACAGGCGGAACGACGCCGAGGTTGGGGTCGGGGTTGTTGACCTGATTGATGTTGTTGTTATTAGCAGCCATGGGGATCGTTCTCAAGAAAGCTGGTTAGGGTTTCAAGAGGAATAGCCTGATGCCACGTGGTAAATAGGGAGATTTGTATCTACCCGAATCCCTGTAAATCCGGTAACATTCTAGTATATATGGAGAGATAGACAGAGATCCCGATTGTGGCTATTATTTTTTACCCTTATGGTTTTTCTGTGAAGGACCTTCGAACGGGGAAAATCATTCTGAGGTGCAATAGTTCCGGGGATCTTTACCCCATCTCCGCCGGTCTCACACAGGCTTCCGCCAGCCCTTCCGTCAATCTAGCCGTCCAGTCATCCCTTTGGCACGCTCGTCTGGGCCATCCCGGCACGCATGTCACCGAGTCTTTGAGTCGCAGTTGTCTCATTCCCCACAATAAGGCCACTCACCACGGAGTTTGCAAGTCCTGCAATGTCACCAAACACAAACGCCTTCCATTTTTTACTTCCCAGACACTTACTTTTGCTAGTTTTGATATTTTGCATTGCGACTTATGGACATCTCCAATTCCTAGTGTAAGCGGTTTTCGCTACCATTTGGTCATTTTGGATGATTTTTCGCATTTCGTTTGGGTATTTCCGCTACGCCATAAGTCCGAAACAGTGGACAAACTCACCCATTTCCATGCTTTTGTCAAAACCCAATTCCACACCAATATAAAAAGTGTCCAAAGCGATATGGGTGGTGAGTTCGACAATGCACGCTTTCAAGTTTTTTGTGCAACTCACGGCATTGTACGCCGCCTTTCATGTCCACAGTCATCACCACAAAATGGCAAGGCCGAGCGCATTCTTCGTACCCTTAACGACAAGACTCGCACTCTACTCCAACAAGCCTCCTTACCGCCAAAATTTTGGGTTGAAGCTCTCTACATGGCTACCTACCTTCATAATATATTACCCACAAAATGCCTCACCTCCGCCACCCCTACCTTTGCCTTTTACAAACAACATCCGACGTATACGCATCTCCGCGTCTTCGGCTGTCTTTGTTTCCCTAACATGACCGCCACTAGTCCCCACAAACTTGCACCTCGGTCCACCCTTTGCGTATACTTGGGCCCCTCATCCGATCATCGGGGTTCTCGTTGCCTCCGTTTGGATAATCATAAGGTTCTCATATCTCGCCACGTGGTATTCGACGAAAGTTCTTTCCCATTCTCCGAGATTAAACCACCCGTCTCCACCTCGCCAGCCACCTCCGACCTCTCACCTCTCTTCTTCCAAGCCTGGAGTAACCAACCTAGCCCTACAGCCCCGCCTCCGGCCCATCCCCTCACAGCACCGGCTGCTCCACCCGTGCCAACTCCTCCAATACCCACCGCAGCCCCAACCCGCCAACATCACATGACAACTCGCCGACAGGCCGGAATCATTAAACCCAACCCGCGCTATAACCTCAGCGCTACCACTCCCAACCCCACCATTCCGCCTTTGCCCAAATCCCACATCACTGCCCTTACAGACCCTCATTGGCATTCCGCAATGAAAGATGAGTTTGGTGCTCTTATTAAAAATGGCACTTGGGACCTTGTTCCGAGGCCCCGTGATACTAACATCATTCGATGTATGTGGTTATTTAAGCATAAGTTCAGGTCGGATGGCATTCTGGAGAGACACAAGGCTCGGTTGGTCGTCAACGGTAAATCCCAACAGGTCGGCGTCGATTGCGGTGAGACTTTCAGCCCGATCGTCAAACCAGCCACCATTCGGACCGTCCTAAGCATTGCGGTTTCGAACGATTGGCCAATTCACCAGCTCAACGTCAAGAACGCCTTCTTACACGGTCATTTGCAGGAAACAGTCTATATGCATCAGCCCCCGGGGTTCCGTGACCCTAACCGGCCATCCCATGTTTGTTTGCTTCGCAAATCTCTCTACGGCCTCAAGCAGGCTCCTCGAGCATGGTACCAACGGTTCGCTGCATACCTACACCACCTCGGCTTCACCAGTTGCCAGACCGATACCTCTCTCTTTGTATACGGAGTCGGCAACGACACCGCGTACCTCCTCCTCTATGTGGACGATATCATCCTCACTGCTTCATCTTCAACCGTCCTCACCAGGATTATGTCCCTGCTCAGCGCCGAATTTGCCATGACCGACCTCGGCAAACTGAGCTACTTCTTGGGTGTTGTCGTGACCCGATCGCCGCAAGGTATGTTCCTCAACCAAGCTAAGTATGCACATGAAATCATTGCTAAGGCCAACATGTCGGCCTGCAAGCCATCATCCACTCCGGTCGACACCAAGGCTAAGCTCAGCGCCTCTTCTGCCCCCCCAGTGAAGGACCCCACGGCTTATCGCAGCCTAGCCGGAGCTTTGCAATACCTGACGTTTACCCGTCCCGACATCGCCTATGCTGTCCAACAAGTGTGCTTGTTTATGCACGACCCAAGGGAACCTCATCTACAGGCTCTGAAACGTATCCTCCGGTATGTTAAAGGCACCAGTTCAATGGGTCTGCACATCGGCCGCTCCACTGTGGCCTCTCTTACAGCATACTCAGATGCCGATTGGGCCGGTTGCCCGGATACTCGGCGATCGACATCAGGTTACTGCGTTTACCTTGGTGACAATCTCATATCATGGTCATCAAAACGACAGGCTACCCTATCCCGGTCTAGTGCTGAAGCCGAGTACAGAGGAGTTGCAAACGCCGTGGCTGAGACATGTTGGCTCCGCAACTTGCTTACCGAACTCCGGGTTCCCCTGCAAAAGGCAACGTTGGTTTATTGTGACAACATTTCGGCAGTCTATCTCTCGTCCAATCCTGTGCAGCACCAACGCACAAAGCATGTGGAGATCGATATTAATTTCGTTCGGGAGAAGGTCTCTTTGGGACAGGTCCGCGTCCTCCACGTTCCGTCAGCTCACCAGTACGCCGACATCTTCACCAAGGGCCTCCCGTCACCACTCTTCACCGATTTTCGATCCAGACTCTGCATCCGCTCTTCTCCTGCCTCGACTGGGAGGGGGTGTTAGGATATGTATTTATATAGGGATTTATTTATGTAAATAGGGAGATTTGTATCTACCCGAATCCCTGTAAATCCGGTAACATTCTAGTATATATGGAGAGATAGACAGAGATCCCGATTGAGGACTCTTTCACCAAATCATAACTAATTACACCGGGGATGTCGCTTTAAAACTTATTACTTCAAATGAGATAAATTGGAGCAACACTCACCAATAGGATCGATAGTACGTTAAATGATAACACCACCCCTCATTCACAAAGCGTCGGACAACCCGTAATGAGGAACAAAGACCGTAATATCAAGTGGCGCAAACCACCGAAAGGTACTTTCAAACTCAACTTTGACGAATCGACTCTCGTTGATAACCGTAGTACCGCTGGTGTGATTATCAGAGACTGGAATGGACACCCAATACACATAGGCTATATAAAAAATTATATATCAAAAGCGTGCTTCAAGCTGAAGCCCTGACACTCAAATATGGGGTATAACTGGCCCTACAGCTACGTATCGACAAAATCCATATTGAAGGTGATTCCAGCATAATTATTAACCATCTCAACAACAAGTCCAGATGCCCATGGGAAATTGAACTCATCTTGTCTGATGTACAAATTCTTCTATCGACTATGAAAGATCTTTCTTTCATTCATGTACCCCGTCTTGGCAATAGAGTGGCCGATAAGGTTGTATACCTTAGTCATTTTGCCAGGGGTATTGATATTTCTACCAATTCCGATCTTACGAACCTTATCCGCAAGGATGCTTTCGAGTAGAGCGTGCTCACCCGAATTTTTTCCCAATAAAAAAAATAACGGATGAAGTATAAAATGTTTTAGAAAGGAACGATAATACATTAATGTTTTATATTTTTTAGGTATTGATTTATAATAATGTATATTGATTTGCGTGCTTTTAATATTCTAAATATTTTTTTATTAAGTAAGAATTCGAGATTAGATATACATGAATCTCGAAGATTGTCTTGAAAAATCGTCAATACGTACAACAGAAATCAGAAAAGGTACGGTCCAATAGAAAAAGCGAAAACGCAGCCTACGAAAAATGTGTAAATGTACAACAGAAATCAGAAAAGGTACGGTCCAATAGAAAAAGCGAAAACGCAACCTACGAAAAATGTGTAAATCTAAACAAAAGTAAATCTATGTAGCGAAAAGGTGCAATATCTTAAACACTTTTGAATGGTTGTAAAAGTAGTGTAAATTTTAAAAATAGTAAAATTCATGAAAAAAAAATATTAATATTATTATTAGGAATGAAGAAGTCTTATATATTGTTATCGTAGAGACTAGAGAGTACTCTAACCTTCCTCAAATGCATGCATGTGTTTAGAAACGATAACAACAACAATAAGAAAAGAGCGGGGAGGCACATTAAATGGGCCAAACCGTCAAGGGTCATCTACAAAGTCAATGTAGATGTATCCGTCAGTCACTCTGGCGATTACCGACTTACCGCATTGGTGGTGTCGTTAGAGATTGGGATGGATATGTTATTGGGATTTTTAGTTCTGAAGTTTCAAAGGGATAAGTTCTCTATACTGAGTCCCTTGCTTTCTGTAAAGGGATCGAACTTGCGTGTATGAGAGGCTAGCAACGAATTATCATTGAAGGAGACAGTTTAGGAATAATAAATGTCATTATAAAGGAGATGAAGCGTGCCTTAGGAGATATTTAGAAACATTGAGAAGATTGGGATCGTGATGAAGAAATTTGCAAGTATAGAAGTACGTCACTGCTTCACATAGGCGAACACTGCTACTGATTTTATTGCAAAATGTAATATGGATTGTAATCTTGATAGAATCCCTTTGAATATGGAGTTTTATAACATCATCTGTCGTGATGATCGATCAAAGGATGATCCTTGCTTGTAAGGACATCCTATGGGTTGTCTACTATATAAAAAAAATTGCATGTGTTAGAGCTAGAGTAATTGAAAATTACACAATTAACTTAGGCTCTGTTTGATACGCAAAGTAGCTTTTAGGAGATTGTAGTTTTGATAGTATATAGTTTTAAATGAAGTAAATATAATATTTTAGTTTAATTTGCTTTTGAAATTATAACTTTTCATCAATTACTCACCCAAACTTTTCGGAGCTTATGGATTTTTATTTACAAGCTCTCATCAGCTACCCCAACAGCTATGTTTCACAAACATAGCTTATTAATCTATATTTAACACAAATAATTCATAATTATTCAATCAGCTTCAGTTACTCCATCAGCTCTTTTGTCAACATATATAGCCTCAGTGGTATATATCCTTAAATGAGATTGTCAAATGGGTATTGATTGATAATTAAGCTAGGAGAAACTATTAATTAACATATATAATTAGTGTTCTATTTCGCTTTGGATTAACGATAATATCACATATATTCCGTGCAAAGAAAATAGTTTATGAACCACATATTTAATATCTACGTCTTTCTTAGCTGCCCCATTTAATGCCCTCTACTGTTGCATGTGGTTGTGAGTACTCGATCCGTAGTATATGTGACCCGGCCCGTTACTATCACCTCGATCCGATCCGTTTTTTAATTAAATGAAATACTCCATCTTTAATTAACTAGTTTCGATCACCAATTAATGCAATTAGATACATATACCGTGCTCCGTATTTATGTCTTAAGTACATACGGTCTCGTCTCATGTACGGAGAACGTAGATAAATTCCAATAAGTAAAAAATAATAATCTAAATATAAATTAATTTTTCTACAAAAAAAAATAGTTATAAACTAGTGTAATACCCGTGCCTTGAAGGTACGGGAGCTTGATCCATTTTAATTTAAATATCATTTTATATATCTATATAATACTATATTAATATATACGTGTTTACAACAAAAATATGTATAAAATATTTTTTTATAATTTATAAATTAGTTGGAAAGAGATACGATACAAATTTTGAAAAATGATTTAATAAGGTAAAGTAGTAATAATACTCAAACACACCACCTAATATAATTTTAAATAAATATATAATTATTATCATTAGCATATATCTAAAAAGTAAAATATAAGCTCACATACAAATATTAGAAAATCATAAGCACATGATTGTGTGAATAATTTTGAAGCTATGTAGATGTACATAACTTATTCATTATTTTCATGAGAAAGATGGTTAGAAAGAGAGAGAAATAAATAGTGAAAATAAAGTTAAGATGGTAAAAAAAAATCCTCAAAGGTAGAAAAGTGATCTAAGAAGTCTCATCCAAGATGTAAAATAAGCATTAGTAATGCTTGTGGGTCTTAAAATATTATTTAATTTTCAATAGTCATTTAAGATGTCTAAAATAATTAAATTATAAAAAAACACTTTTTTTTTGCTCTAATTCATTTTTATAATTAATTTTTGAAATCGAATATATTTACAAATTGATTATTACATGTTCGTTGTATGTAGACATTGTGGGGAATATTGCAATCGGTTAAATATGATAAATCAACAATTTCAATATCCAAGAATAAAATCACTCAAGACTTGACGAATGTTCAACTTTAATTGCAATCATATTTAAAGTTTCCATAATAATATTGACCAATAAAAAAATCTCATTTGAATAAAAAATTCAACTTTAATTGTGGGCGTGACACGTCAGCAAAATGCTAGCAGAATTAGTAATATTAATAGATAAAATTAGTTTGAGATTATATATAATCTAAATATATTTTAATATTCATTTTTATTAAATATGTAGAATATTTATTAAATTGGATACACAATATTTTAATAATTTATTTTAGCCTAAAAATAATATAGATATAAATAAAATAATAATTATTAAATAATTAATTTCAAAATAAATAATTCTTTCAACAAAAAAAAATCTAGATATAAATAAAATAGCACCTATCAAATATGACATATATATTTATTTATTTATCTATTAATATTTTTGGTAAGCACAACTATGAATATTTTTTATTTATATTTTTGTAAATTAACTAAAATATATATAAATATATTATGGCTTATATAACTTTATATAAACTATGACAACATATTATTTTATTAATTTTTTCTCCTAGAATCAACTCCAACGCGGAATATAGGACGCTATTCATCTGTTTTAGACTTTTAGGGTATGTATATAGATATAGAATATAGATTAATAGATAGATAGATACCAAATCCCACATATATGTGTGCGTGTTGCGAAATCGAACACTTTAATTTGAAACTACGTAAGAAGAAAAAGTGGGGATGGACGCTGATGGGGCAGCTTAATTGAGAGCTAGCTATAAAGCAAACAAGAAAAAGAAGTCATATATTCCCATTTATGATGAAAACGTAATTGTTTTTGGCAATGTTCACTTCCATTTTGATGTAACCCTAACCCTAAGTCCTAAACCCTAACCCTAGCCCCTATCTTGGCCACTCATGAAATTTGCTCAATTGAGATATTTCTCAAAATCAAAAGAAAAAATAAATAGAAGGGACCTACGAATACATATGACGCGGTATTTAAAACTATGTCATTTAATTTAGAAGGCGACAATCTTCATGTCTTGAGAAGACGACAATCGTTTTTATAGTAGTGTAACCTATATGTGTGGTAGATGAATATCAATTTAACATCATCTGAGTCGACATGTCATTTTCTTTCTGTATTTAAGAAGACGGACAACACAATTATTGTTAGATCGATACATTGTACCTTTTGATACCCGGCTAGGTGAGATTAAGCATCTGCACTAGGCTATGTCGCAGACCAGGCCAAACCGAACACTTGGTAATCGATCACCATGATCGATCTAGCTATTACATCGGCGCAAGAAAAAATACATAACAATAACAAGCTAGGGAAGGAATGGACTTTGTCATGAAGTCACAATCAAATAAAAGTTAAAAGGAATATATATAATATACCATGAAATATTGACACACTAAAAATATATAATATATGTGTGTAGCTAGTCATAAGAAGCTAGCTATACGTACAGCTTAGGATAAATAGAAATGTTCAAACTAATTATTATTAAAATGTAAATTAAAGAAGTGCAAAGCCAATCTATATATGAAGGAGCTTCAAAAGACATTAGAGGGTGGATTTCTTTAACTCTTTTTTTTTTTATTATTATTGTACACATTTCTCATCAAAAGAACTCATCGATCCATCAGCTTCAGTAGAACCCAGGGGATTTGTGCTGAGCTCCTTCACCGGTGATTGTCTGATCAAGGGCTAGTTTGTTTGCTTGCCTTTGGCTTTCAAGGTTTAGACCGAAATGAATTCTCGGGAAATGTGCCCACTGCGAAGAAATTTAAACACACAAGGTTGATGTCTAAGTTGTTATAAACTTAGGGTTTTGTCATATTTAGGGTTATATTTTTTTCATTATAATCGATGTAAATATTTCAACAATATCAGGTGTTATAACTACAAATATTCGAAAATTCATTTAATTTGAATATATAGGTGTTATTAACTGTCAAATTCATTTGAATTGAGATTAGCTTAATTCTCACACTAAATTGCTCCAGATCGATCTTTTGTTCCATTTAATTGTGTGTGTTGAAATTGGAGACTCACATTTTTAGCCGCCAGGCTAAAGGCTTCCCTGTGGGTAATTTCCGGGTTAATGCCTTTTATCCTTTGGATCTCCTCTCTGCCAAGAACAAAAATGCAACTTCTTTTGAACATATATGCACTACTAAAAATTCCATATCAAGATAAAAGCATGTATGCAGAAAATTAAAGATGCATTCTCTTTATCAATCACAACATTGTAAATTCGAGTAGTCATTTTGCAATTATTGATACCAGTTCAATGAGCTAGTGACTTGCAAGTTGCATCTACATCTTTGTTTGAATATACATATATGTATCCATTATATATATAATTTGAATGATTATGGTTAGTAACTTGTTTTTTCCACAAAAGTAATTTTAAAACCTAACCGCGGTGTGTTTTGTTTTGAATCTTACAAAAAAAAAAACCTAAATTTCAGTTCAGATCGAGTTTGTGTACCTGGAATTAATTACACTTAAAATCCCACCTAAGTGATATATAGAAAGCGATAGCTATAGGTAGGATATACTCACTTTATAACCTTGTTGTAGGCTGATGGAACCCGCTGTTTCTTTTCAGGAGCTGCATCAATTTTGATCAAATTTGAGTCAGGAACAATGACAGCACATTACTGATCGAGAGAGAGAACCAAAATAGTACACTACTACTATAAATTTGTATGTAAGTCTGAAAGTTTATTAAGCTTAATTACAATCTGTCATATCTGATTATTTTGTTAAAGTACTAATTAAATGAGTAAGCTAAGAATGGACATGTGCACCACATTGTGAATTTAGGATGCAGTGTCAATTTTTAGATTCCAAATTTAGCTATATGATACTTAGAAATAGTTTAATTAATTCTCAATTCAAGATGATGAATGTCAGCTAGCACATTATTCAACTTGTTATAAGAAAGATTCATGCATGTTCTAATGGTTTACAGGCATAATTTATCATGTGATTACTTGATGATCGATGAAATAGCCCTATACATAGATATGATTAAGCCCTAATTAAATCTGGAAAGCTGATGTTTCAATTGAGGGATCAAAAGAGGGAGAACTGACGGCGAATAGGAGGAGTGCGAGGGGGATCGTGCACAGCGGACTCAGCGGTCTTGGTGGAGGAAATAGAGGAAGAGGAGCTTGCAGCGGTTGTGCTGCTTTTGCTCTTCATCATCTCTTCTGAACCTGCAACCAACTGTTGTCTCTGCACCATATATATGTTTTAATCAGTGCAAATTAAACAACATCTTCAACTCTTTATATTTATATGCAAGGGTTTTGAATCTTTTGGTCAGCTAGCCAGATAATCAGCACCTGATAATATGCATAACTCAATTCCAACTTATAAAATCATGTTATTCACAAGGCCATAACCCTAAATCCCCAAATGTCTGCATATTTCCCCTTGGCCTTGCCCATAAATTTGAAGTTAAAGTCCTAATTCTTACATAGAATCAATCTCTCTGACAGTAAAACCACTTGCAAAAAGGAGATGAAATTTCAGACTCAACAGTTCCATCTGAAGTAGATTAAACACCAGGGAATTAAATTGGAAGAAATTTTAGTTACGTTGGAGATGATGAAGATGGAGATACAGTATGAAGGAAAGGGAAGAAAGAGGTACCTGGAGGAGATCAGGAGGAGGAGGAGGATGAAGAGGAGCACCAGCCATGTTTGCTGACAGAAGGTTTGCACAGTGCCCACATCTCACTGTCACTATTGTGAACATACTGCTGCATGGTACACTCACCTGCACCCCCAATGACAGCAATTCATCATCCATCACCATTTTCAATTTTCATATTTCACTTAATTGATGTATAGTTTTTACATTAAGCTTCAACTATGTGTACAGTACATGTATGTTTGTAAGTAATCAATCTATCAATAAATCTTTGATTTTTGATGATCAAATTAAAGAAAACTACTGTAATATACTATTTTTGTGATCTGAACCCTAGCACAGAGTTTGTTATAACTTTTATAAAAACCCTAACTGTTTACTTTTTATAAAAAAAAACTGTAATATGACTTCCACTAAAACCTCTCCCTCCCAACCACACACCTAGAGAGAGAGAAGCCATGGAGGATGTGACTGAAGCTTCCTCAAAAAAACAGAAATCAAATAAAGTTTGAAGGATAAATAAATAAAAATAAAGATGGTGTCTTTTAGGAGAGAATGCTTGCTGCTGTGCTGCACAGCCATGATAAAAGGAAACTTTAAAGGCTGTTAAAAGGAGAGAGGGATTGATCATGAATTCAATGTTCATGGGTCATGGTTAATGATTTTATGTTATGTGTAATGACCCATCATCCTCAGATGAGTCTCCTTTACACACACAAATACACACATATGGATACATTTGCCAGCTACTTGGCTATCTAGTCAAAATATAGAGTATAGGCTTTTTACATACTGTATGTATAAATGATGCTTCAGTGTTTACAACTGAACCATCTGACATTTTTTTTTTGAAGGTACACATTTCAATATGATTCCAAAAGAAATAAATGATTTTTTAATGGAAAAAAAAAAAAAAGAGGAAGAGATGGAATTTATGATGTGAAATTTTGAAGAGCTAGCATGGGAGGGTGAAGATGATTGAGCCTGAATTAGTGAAAGAAATCAGTGACCCATATATATCAATATATGTATTGTATGTGCATATATGAGTCAAATCAACTTAAGCAGTAAACTTTATTTGTTGACTTGTTTCATCATTTTCCCCCAACAAACCCTAGAAGCTAAACCCTAACCTACCCCCTACCCCCTCCTCTCCAATTCCAACAACAAAAAACCAATTAGTCTTGAAAATGAAACTTTTAGATAAGAAATTAAGGAGTTGAATTTGTGTGCATATATGTGGCAAGCTAGGGTTTGAAGTTTGATACTTGAATTGACAAATTAACAACAAGCATTTGAAACTGTTGCAATTTCATTGTGTAAGTAAGAAGTAGAGAAAACAAGAAAAACCTCCTCTTTAATCTCAAAAGATGGAGCATAAAATATTAGATAAATATGTGAGAATTAAATTAAACAAGAAAAAATCTTTCAATTCTCTAAAAAAAAAAGGGCATTATTTGTTTCTAAAATTGGTCCACAAATTGGATTTCCCATTTCCTCCTTGAGGTTGGAGTGATGCGCCCCTTTGCATCTTCTCCTGCACCGATCTAGTTTGATTTGGAATTTTAAGCATCTTTTGAAGGGAAAAAGAGGAATAAATCAGACCAGCATATATATTTGTACAGACAATTACAAGCAACAAAGAAAAAAATAAAATAAAATAAAAAGTAAAATAAAAACAAAATACCGCTAAGATGGTGTTGCAGAAGTTGCACTGAACATAGCAGACACGCTCGGAAGCCATTTCCATGGACATATCATATGCTTTTGCAAAAGAAACACTACAAAAGCTGGGGGATAAAACTTTAATTTTTCTTTAAATAAAAAAGATAAATAAATAAATAAAAATTGGGATTGCCCAAATCACAGGGAAAGAGTCTAAGAGAGAAGACAAATTAAGATGTGTTCTTACACCAGTAATTAGAAAACTTAAATAAGAGATTGGATTTGGAGGGATCACACCAAGATGTGGACTTGCAAATGACAGAGATTGGATGGGTCGGAGGAATCAAAAACAGCTCAACATGAACAAGATAAACAAAAAACTTGGGTGGGTTTTGTTTGGGTGGGGATGAGGAGGAAAAAACTTAGAAGGTGGGAGAGGTGGTGGAGGAGGAAGTGGGATCGAGTACGAATATAATGAGGGGGCAATGAAGGTGTTTTTCTTTTCTTTTTTAAAAAAAAAAGGAAACAAAGTACTATTTGTCATGGTTAATTTTCATTTTATCTATTATCTATATATGTATGTGTGTTAATTTGTGAAATTCTATTTTCCCAAAGAGGGTGGAGTGATGATTGAGAGAATGAGTGGGAGGAAGTGAGTCCTGTGGCTCTCTGTACAGTTTCACAAAAACCCATCCTTGCTTTCTGTAGCGGACAAGGTGGGGGGGACTCATTACATCCACATATCAAGACAAAAGTTTATTACTAATTCATGCCTTTGTAATTAACAATAGTTCTATCTAAGGCATCTTCCATGGTAGGCTAAAAATTGGGTTTTAGCCTAATTTTCCTCCCACCCTAGGCCAAAACCTACTTTAACCATTTTGTTTTTGGCATATTTCTAAAAGAAAGACCAAATTTGGCTTCCTCTTTTGAAAGACTAAATGCTAAATAATACAATTATAAACCTATATATTATATAGTTATGATTTTTAATTAAAAATAAACGTTGTAGTATTGTAAAGATATTCAAGAGTTCTTCAATATGTATATAATATTTGACCTATTTAAATTATCATTGCATAAATGATATTTATAGAAAATGACATTAATCTTTTTTATTATAGATTCATCAAAATTATAATAAAAAATAAATATTATGTTGCTTAATGTACTAAAGATAGAATCGAATGACGGAAATGAGATGTGAAAGTTCTAAATTACATTAGTATTTATATGAAATTTAGTCTACCAAAATTGTCCTACGGTGGGAACAACAAAGTCGTATAATAGGCCAAAAGAGAATATTCTATAGAATATTCTCTTTTGATAGGCTATTTCCTCTAGCCATAATAGCTTACGGGAGAAGATGCTCTAAATACTGTAGCATTTTGGTCCTGGTCATCGTACTTAGTTTCGTGTTTTCTTTGTTGTATCATGACGGTTAGTCTATAATAGTATGTCAGCTGATCTTTTCAGCTTCTTGATTTACCAAGCAAAGGTATTGCTTGGTATTTCGAATTCTTATCTTCCTAAAAAGAAATATATCTAAATAGCAAGATCTCATCTTAGAAAGTGTTTTTTTTTCCGGAATCTTAGAAAGTTTATCAATGCAATTAAGTATGATTCCATTGTAGTGACGGCACCATCAATTTTTTTTCCATAAGAAATCAATTTTTATATTTTTTATTTTTGAAAAATGTTTCAGTCACACCATCATAGTTAGGGTGTATTTTCAAGACTCGTGGAGGTGTAGAACATCTCCAACAGATTCTTCATTTTGGAGATTTTGAATAATTTTAAGGGTTTTTTGTTTCAACAGATCCATCATCGATCGCATTATTCAAAATGGAAAAACAACGGAAAAAATAAATAGGTTTTCAATCTTAAATCTACAGCATTATCCAAAACTAAACGATTATCCAAATCTTGGAAATGGAGTAACTATTTTGAAGCAATTTAAATAACTTGAATAATATGTATGTTATTTCCTCGTTTTAGAGAAAAATTTAGAGGAATCGTTGGAGATGATCTTATAGAGGAACTTACACATTATCCAACAACACTGCCCTATTAATTTGGGAGGAAATGGCAAACCCGGACCCAAAAACCCTCCCACGCGCCGGAGAACGCGCCCCCAACTCTCCCCCAAACATTCACCCCCATCTGTGAAAACCCTAGAAAAAAATCAATGTTCATACCCCAGATCCAACCTACGACGATGGCAATCAAGCCCTTATACCTGCGCTTGGAGCAGCTACGATCCCTCTACAAGCAAAAGAAACTACAGAGGTTGGATTTGGTACTCCCAGTTCAGTCACCATGGAAGAGATTCAAATGAAATCTCCCTCAAATCAAATCGCAACCATACTGGGTTCTTGGGGGTGCTCTATAACCATGTCTATTTTAGTTAGGGGTGGGCACAAATCCCGCAAATTCCGGTCCCGTCCCGGACCCGTCCCGGTCCCGTCCCGCAAAAATGATGCGGGACGGGACGCGGGACGACCCGGTGGGATCCCGCAAATCCCGTCCCGCACACATAATAATAATAATAATAATAATAATAATAATAATAATAATAATAATAATAATAATAATAATAATAATAATAATAATAATAATAATAATAATATATTAAGCCTATATATATACACACACTATTTTTATTTGTTTTTAAATATATATATACTTACTTTTTTTATTTGTTTTTACAATGAATACATACATATATATATAGTTACAGTATATATTACATATATAGTACGTTACATATATATATATATATATATATATATATATATATATATATATATATATATATATATATATATATATATATATATATATATATTAATTTTAATAAAAAAGGTTGATTGATATGTCCAATCCCGCACCCGTTGCGGACGCGGGCCGGGTCTAGCAGCCCGTGTGGGCTTTTCCCCATGTCCAAGCCCGCTTGCTAATGTGGGCCGGCGGGGCGGGCCAAGCGGGCCTACCCGCATTTGCTTAGGTCTATACGTACGCATATATGGGAACTTGCAAAATATAAAAATTTATACACATATATATTTATTACGCCTTTGAGAATCGCAATATATACATGAAAATTTTGAGTTTTTTTATAATTTTTTTATCTGAGGGACAAGGCCCGTCCCGTCCCGGTCCCGTCCCGTCCCGGTCCCGTCCCGGTCCCGGTCCTGTCCCGCAAAAATTACGCGGGACGACCTCAATCCCGTCCCGGTCCCGTCCCGTCCCGTCCCGTCCCGCGCCCACCCCTAATTTTAGTTGTTGTGATAAAATCTATGAGTTGTATGTTATCTATAAAATATGCACCTACTTTATTATGAACATGCCTAACCTATGCATTTGTAATAACCCATCTGCTACCAAAATCACCAAAAAACACAAAGCTCTTTTCACTGATGTTTGGTATTCAGTTCTTTGCAGCTGGATAGAAACAGACAATTATGAAGTTGCATACTTGTTATTCATTATAACAGATACTTACAACAGCAAATTGCATGTCTTATACTACTTAAGGTTGGTAATCAACTTATCTGCAAATACTAACTCAGCTCGGGTGGTCTCTACACTCGAGCAAAATGATCCGAATCATTTCCTACATGACTCCTTGGGTACACTTATACAAGCCACGTTACTGGAACTACTGGGATGCTACTCAATACAAGGGAGTCACCTTCACTTACTGACCCAAACTGATACAACTGAGCATGGGAAAGGTCTTGCTCCGGCTCGCTTCATCTCCTACTACACTACTGAACTAGAGACAGTGGCACACACACCTAAAGAAAGTAAGCTTAAGTGGCTTCAAACTGAAGAGTATAATTTCACTTGCTCTGCTACCCTCTTTGTGATTGTACTCTTGTATATAATCTATAGGAATTCATACCACACCACTTGAATTCTAGGAAGCATCAAATTAACCTAAGACTAGGCACATACAGGATTCTTGGCTCCTTTACAGTAGCAGCTTGTGTAAAAAGGACTGTATTAAACTCTAATTTCAACTTCTTACAGGATCAAACTAGCAATTACAAAAGCTCTTATGAGCTTAGTATCTTCTTCAAATTAAACAGGATAGCAAACCTTGAGATTCCCAACCACCAGCAAAACCATAATCAAGAAGCATCTCTTGCTTTGTGGTTGATTCGACTTTCCACCTTACATTGTTTGTATACCCATCTTGAAACGGATGGCTATCACCAATCCATAGGAGTTGTAAACACAAAGACCAAAACTCTAGACCTTCAAACACATACCTAAGAAACGTAGTAAAAACAAATCATAACTCTTTACAAAACCCCATCAGGAACCGAAAAGGCATACCATCTAAACAAAAGATCTTATCATGAAAATAAGCTACTGGAATGTGCGTGGACTTAAACGCAAAAATATATGGACCCAAATTGACATTAATACCAAAATAGAAAATATCCACATCCTAGCTCTAGCAGAAACAAAACTTCAAACACCACCTCTAGAAGGATGCTAGCGAAAGCCTGGCTTCGATAACCTACATTTATGTCCATCTGACGGTCTCTCGGGTGGGATTTGTCTGCTTTGGAAATCAACGCACTTAAACAATGAAACATTTACAATTGATTTCTCAAATGATAGAATCATTCAAACCACATATGTCAATAATCATCTAAACACCACAATAACAATATTATTTGTGTATGGTCCGCCTCACCAGACAGACAAAGACAGGTTCTGGAATGACCTAACAAACATAATATCGTCCTTATCAAATCCGTACCTAGTAATTGGTGACCTAAATGACATCCTACTTTCCTCTGACAAGTTGGGCCGAGCCTTCCCCCAACAAATAAGGTTTAGGAGGCTAACAGAATTTGGAACAAACAACAACCTAATTGACCTTCCAACAATAGGGAACAAATTCACATGGCGAAAAAGGAAAAGTGGAGAGAATAACACATATGAGAAGCTAGATCGAGGTCTAGCTAGCACTGGACTATTAAACACTTTCCCAAATCTAAAAACAAAAAACCTCCCATTTACCACATCTGACCACGCTCAAATCCTTATTGAACTAAATGACAACCAAAGGCCAAAACTCCAACCATTTAAATTTGAAATGGCCTGGACTACTAGAAAGGATTTCGAAAAGCTAGTAAAGGATGCTTGGCGTGTAGATTATCCAGGTTCAAACCTTTACAAGCTAACAAAAAAGCTTCAAGAAGTCAAAAGGAAAAGCAAAGCCTGGAGCAAAACCACATTCGGAAACGCTTCTCGACAAATTGCTATAACAGAAAACAAGATGCAGGATATACAAACGCAACTTTACCTTAGATATGATCCCGACTTAGAGAATAAATTAAATAGGTTCGCCAAAAAGCATGCTTCACTCCTAAACTTTCAGAAACATTACTGGGGACAACGGGCTAAGCGTACACACATCAAGGTTGTGGACGCAAACACAAAATATTTTCACATAATTGCAACTGGCAGAAGAAATAGAAATATCATAAAGTCAATCAACACACCAGCAGGTATCTCGCTCACTCAAGATATAGAAATTAGAACTCAAATCAATGATGACTTTAAAACTAGATTCACCTCACAAAACAGAACACAAATAATACACAACAACATAGATAGCTATATCAGACAAGAAATAACAAAGGAGGACAATGACTATCTAACGAAACAATTTTCGAACACTGAAATTAAAGAGGCCGTCTTCGGGTTAGCAAATGAAAAATCACCTGGACCTGATGGTTTTCCTGCCGGTTTTCCTACCGGTTTCTTTAAAAAAATACAGTAACAAAGGCGACTAAAAGTTTTTTCCTTAGCGGAAAGATACTAAAACAAATAAACCATACTTTTATTGCGTTAATACCCAAGTGTGAGAACCCAACAACAACAAACCATTTTAGGCCTATTAGCCTATGCTCAACCACCTACAAAATAATATCAAAAGTCTTAGCCAACAGGCTAAAAAGAATAATGCATAAAATTATACACCCACTACAAAGTGCCTTTTCTTCTGGGAGGGTTATCCAGGACAATATACTAATTGCACATGAAATTTTCCATTCTTTCCATAAAAAGAAGGCAAAAATGGTTGGATGGCGGTAAAACTTGACATGGAAAAAGCTTTTGACGGGATTGAGTGGACCTTCCTCCTCTCAATCCTGAACAAACTAGGATTCGCTCCAAGATTTATAGCATGGATCAAAGAATGTATCCCTACAGTTTCCTACTTGGTCATAGTAAACAATGAACCGACGGAAATTTTTACACCATCCAGAGGTATTAGGCAAGGTGATCCGCTTTCGCCCTACCTATTCCTCATTGTTTATGAGGTACTATCAAGATCACTACACCATGAAGCCTCAAAACCTCAGAGCCAATTGGGTATCACCCTAACTAGAGAAGGGCTAAGAATTCCTTTCCTAGCCTTTGCGAACGACATAATAATTTTTGCATCATCAACCAAGACAGCATGTGACCAGATAAACAAAGTGCTTCATGAATACTGCTCTCTCACTGGCCAAAAGATAAACAAAGCTAAATCACAATTCCAACTAACAGAGAATGTAAACACATAAACCAAAAGATTACTACAAGGAGAGTTGGGTGTTTCACACATAAACAACCTCGGAAATTACTTAGGATGCCCGATTCTATCATCTAGAGTTACAAAAGACTCTTTTAAAGAACTCATCTCCACAACAAAAGGCCAAACTGGACAAATGGAAAGCAAACTCTCTCTCTCTCAAGCAGGCAGGTGCACCTTAATTAAAACCACCCTAGCTGCAAAACCAATTCACCTCATGCAATGCTTTATGCTGCCTGCAACCATTCATAAGGAACTAGACAGAATAAATCGAAACTTTCTATGGAATAAAGGACCAAACCACAAACCCCTTATTAGCTGGTACGAAGTATGTAAAACAAAAAAGAATGGCGGAATGGGTATTCGTAGCTCTGAGGACGTGAACAAAGCCCTACAACTAAAACTCATCTGGAAAATCCTAGCAGAATTAGAAAACCCTTGGGTTAAAATAGTTACACAAAAATATATAAGAAACCAACATATCTTAACATACAAAAGGAAAGGAAGTTGCTCATGGCAATGAACAAAGATGACTGGCCTAATAGATCTTTTCAAACAAGGAACTAGCTGGTCTATTGGGGATGGTAAAAGTATAAATTTCTGGACCGACACTTGGTGTGGTTCATCCCCCTTAGCAGAGAAAATTGTTGACCCAAGCAACATTGATGCAACACTTAAGGTTAACCACTTCATCCGACAAGACAGAACATGGGATACACAAGCAATTAACCAATACCTCCATGATAAGGTAAATGAAGAAACCATTGAGACCATACTATCAACACCAATACCAAAACACATTCTCCAAGACAGATTGTATTGGAAAAAGAGCAAAAACGGATGGTTCTCCACTGCTTCTGCAGTTGACTTAATTCATACACTTAAAAAACATGCCAAATCGGATCTCAGTTGGCTTTGGAACTTGGACACTAAACCAAAAATCAAAACCTTCTTATGGAAAATCACAAAGAAAGGCATTTCAACATCAGTCATTCTCGCGAATAGGGGGGCTGGTATCCCGTCCAACTGTCCCCTTTGTGACTCCTGTTATGAGGACATCCCCTACCTCCTGTGGCATTGCCCAATAACGCTAGCCACTATAAAATTAATGGACCCAAAAATATACAAAACAATCGAAGCAATCAGAAATACTGCGCAAGATGTAAACACAACCCTAAAGACTATAAACACCAAAATCAGTAAAGACCAATTTTCAAAGTTAACATGGACATGGTGGAGCATTTGGATGTTCCGAAACAAAACACTATTTGAAAATGTCAAACCGGATATTCGTAACATATCGGCTTTTGCACAAAACCAAATCTATTACTGGAAACTAGCTAAGATAGATGAGGAAACTACCTCAACCTGTGATAAAAGTACACCAACAGTAAAGCGGAGGAAAACATCGAAATGGAAAAAACCTCCGGAAGGAAGCTACAAACTAAACTTTGATGGTGCTTTTTCTGATTCTGGAAAAGCCTCTTATGGATACATAATCAGGGATAATAATGGTGCGCCGATCCACATGGCTTCAGGCCCTTCCCCTATAAACTCTGTTGTGGGTGCTGAAGGCTATGCGATGTGGCGAGGCCTTAACATGGCACTGGAAATGCAACTTCAACGTATCATAGTCGAAGGTGATAACCTCACCGTCATAAATAGCCTCAAAGGCATTTGGTCCCCACCAGGAGAAATTGAAATGATCGTCTCTGACGCTCTTTTCTCCTTGAGCTGTTTCAGCTCCTCTCAGGTCTGTCATATATATCGTGAAGCTAACCAAGCTGCGGATCTTCTATCGCACTTTTGCTTAGTTTTTTTCCGGTTCCTCGCATGACGACATAGAACTTCGTTCTATCATCCTTAGGGATGCGTTTGACAAGTGACAATTCTAGTATTGGGCTTGTCAAATTCTTTTCGGTTCAAAAAAAAAAAAAAAAAAAAACTGCCCTATTTGTCATTTGCGGGAACGCTACATATAATCGTTTAACAAAAATGACCCTTTCTTACTAACTGAGTCAATTAGTATTAGTGAAAATGATTTTTTTAAGATATTCCTGGGGCATGCATTTTATTATTTATATTGAATATTCTATTAGATTTTATTATTATATAATAACATTTTTTTAGGGTTTATAAATTATCATTCTCTTTTATGGATTTCCTTGAGTAGTAGTAACTAGTAAGGAATATAAAGGAAATTAAGAAATCAAATTTAATGTGTAAACCTATACTCAAATTAGGAAATCAAATAGGGAGAAAGGAATGACCCAAATATGACAGTAAATCACATATTCACTGCTAAAAACAATGGAATATATCTCTCCTAGACCTGGGCAAACCACCATATGGATTGTTTGAATATATTTATGCTTTTCAGGTAATTAATTTCATACAATTTGTTTCAGCACCTTTATTTCAGCATGTTTGTTTCCACAATGTGTTTTTTTGGTATGATATAAATCGTTGTTTGGTTATATTTATAGGCTTGGATATTGGAAGCTTTCCCTGTGGTTTCTGATAAGTTAATTGCAATTTCAAGATGCGTGCGAACGATCCCTATTCTCTTCGTTGGGAGTGTTCGATACAACGTACTCATATTGAAGCGCAAGAGCTTTTTGATGGTGACCTGGTATTATTTTTGTGTTAAATCTCTGTTACTTTAATCTCCTTTTTTATTAGGTTAATTTTTATAATTTCAGCTATTTTATGGTGTGTGTTATTTTTGTGGTTAGGCGCTTATGTTCCCAAATTTTGGTGAGTTTGCAAGGGCCCCAGAGATGATCTTTAAAGATGAAGTTGCTCACCCCGTTCTTGATCATATAGCTGAACCTCTTTTTACACAACTTGAGAGTGATATCCTGTATGATTGTCGGAGAATGAGGAAAAAAGCATATGGTTTGAGGTTCAATTGACTTATGGAAGGTAATTTATGATTGGATATACGTTCTGCTGAAACCCAAGGGGATGAACGACATGAAGGCAATGAAGGTTCGGGTGTTGTAGGTTCCAAGAAGGGAAAGCCTGAGAGTAAAGATCTGTCGTCGGTGAAGAAACAAAAAATTCAAGAAAGCAAACCTACTACAGTGAGGAGGGGTCGGTCTGCTGGTTTAGTTTCAGCTCAACAAGCTGCTGTAATTTCTAAACCATCCCGGGAAATTGCTTCTACTAAAAAAAAAGACGAAGGGTAAGAAAATTTCAGTTATAAGGAAAGCATCGACTTTGTCAACTGAGGATGCAATTGCGAAACCTAGATTTGTATTTCGTAGGAGAGGTAAGTCAGTTTCTGAAGATTCTAGTGATTTGTTTATGCCGATTGAAGTTGCACGTCCATCTGTTCATGGAGTTGCTGAAACTGGATTGAGGTCGTCCATTGAAGATGTACCTGCAAAGGATTCTGGGTTGTTTAATAATGGGAATGATGATGCTAATGATAGAGTAGCCGAGGATTTGGGAGGGGGGATTGTGGCTGGAGGAGGGGAGGATGTGATGAATGCTGAAATTGATGAGCACTTAAACATGGAAGGCACTGAGAAAGTTGTGATGGGATCTGTCAAAGATGATCGCAGCAAAGAATGAGTGGGAAAGGACGTGTTGGGGGCTGAGACTGATGATTTCAGCAAACAAGTGGAACCTTCTAGCTGGTTGAAGGAAATAGAGAAGAGGTTAGATAAGCTTGAAGAGTTGCCTCAAAGAGTTACAGATTTGGCTGCAAGTTTAGACATGCTTGAGGAACGCATGTCAGTATGTCTAAAATTGGGGGTTGTTGTTGATGATCTTGTGCAAAAGGTACATTCATTAGAAAACAGGTTTACAATGCAATAGTCAATGCATGCTAGAACTCAGTCATCCAATGTTTTACCTAGTGACCCAGTGTTTACAAAGGTTGTGAATGATGTGTTGGTTGAAATTGAGAAAGAGATACCAGTAGGGGGCATGGTGGATATTCAAGAAGCGGTACCTAGTGAGAAGTTAGGTCAACTAATTGTACAGATGTTTCAGCATCTGCAAATGAGGGTATACCTATTACATTGGTAGAAAGGCAGCGGTCATTGGATTCATGTTCAAGGCAACTATTTTCTGTTTACTTAGGGCGTGACTCTGATGTGGATTTGAATGGTGGAGAGCAGTGTTTAGAAGATGACATTTATGGGGTGGAGGTTAAAGGTGTTAAGCCAAAGGTTTGTGGGGTGGATGTTGCTGGACTCAAAGTTGCTGAAACGAAAGTTGGTGATTTGGAAGGCGCTGAAACAGAAGATGCTGAAGCTGCATCAATTCATGCCCAAGTAGTCAACGATGGATGATTAACCTGGATCTTTGGAAAGTAAAGAATATGATGGTGATGGTGATGTTGAAAGAAAAGATGATGCCACAAAAGATGATGGTGGTGTTTTAATGACCCCACCTCCTGAAAAAACAATATATATCAGTGATGGTGAAGGGGATGATGACAAGGTGTTGAAGGAAGCACGTATTGATTGGGATACAGTTGCCAAAGATCCTACATGCATTGAAGAAATTGAAGATTTCAGGCGTTCAAAGCGTCTTCCAAAAGCAAATAGTTTTCTTCTGAGCCTGAGAAGACAAGGATCCCGAAGCATGTTGAAAAAAATTCACTTCTCAGTAAGGATGATCATGACTTCGTATATGGTTGTATTAAAGGCTCAAGGTATATCCATCTTAATTGTCATGTGTTTTTCGAGTGCTTTAGTAATATCTATTTTGTTGACCCGAATTTTTATTCTTGTAATAATTTTTGTAAGGATTTTTACTTTTAATGAGAGTTAGAAAAGAGAAGTCATTTTTCATAAAACATTGCTAGAAAGGATGGTTAGCTTGATATCGATATAAGCATGCTGAAACTATTTTCTTTTTCAGCAGCTTTGGAGTAATGTAACTATGTATGTTTTTTGTTAGTATGATCTGTTTTAAACAAATACCTTACACTCTTTACTGTTTTAGCACCTTGAAGCTGGATTGGTTCACATGAGGAAGAGAATCAGTGAGGATTTTGGCAGCTTTGAAGACATTATTGTGATGGATCCTATTTTTCATCAAAAGGATCTTCCATAATGTTCGTCATCATATGAAGAATCAAGCCTTGTTGAACAATTCACTGCTAGCTATTTCCTAGGCTTATATCCTAGTGATTATCCAAATAGTTGGGAGCCTGCAAAAAAGGTTCACACTCCATTTAACATAAACAACGAGCATTGGGTTGCCTTGGAGATAGTTTTTGCTGAAATGGTTATAAATGTCTATGATTTCAATCATTATATTGTGTCTACTGAAAAGCTTGTTGAATATATGCGCCCACTGTCTGAATGGTTGCCAATACATTTGGATAAGGCTGGTGATACCAAACTTTAAACCTTCTACATTCCACATTCACAAGGTCCCTGATCTAGTGCATGATACAATTGGGTATGGAAATCTACTTTATAATGTTTTGAAAGTCATTTATAAGCATTTGTGGTTGTGCTTGATATAACTATGCTTTGTTTCCTTTTTTCAGTGCGTCTTGTGGGGTCTTCGTACTCAAAGCAATTGAAGCACTAGTGTTTGGGGGAGACGTCAAGAAGTTTACCAATGAAAGAATCTTTCGATACCGAGAACTTATGGTCTCCTACTTGATTCAAGAGAGATGGAGCTTTAAATTCTAGATAATAGCATCTTTCAGATTTAGGAATTTCAAGACATTCAGTTAACATTAGACAATTTGGCCCTTTTAGTGGGATATATTTCTGTATTTTCAGGAAATATCATGGATAACATATTTTTTTTGTATATGCGTGTATGGTATGCATATTCTACGCATTTGAAGGCATTTCAATGGCATTTTTCAAGCCATTGAAATTGACATTTAGTTAATGGTTTAATGTAAAAACTTTAGTATTCCTGTTTTCAGCAAGTTTTGTGGTTTAACGTTTTTGTTTCAGCATATTGTTTCAGCAAGTTATATTTTCAGCATTTTTTCAAGATGACACCAATATACAATGTTAAGGTGCCATATTTTAGACAAACACAGAAAGCTAAGCTCTAACTAGGGGGGGGGGCTTATTGCGTTTCCAAGCAAGTTATATTAAAGTTGTTTAGCATTTGCGTTCAGCAAGTTGTTTTCAGCAAAAATTTCATGCTGAAACATAGAGGATTTACTAAATTAAAGTTTGAGAATAGTAATAAAAAGAAAGGATAACATGTAACCATAAAAACTAAAAATAATATGATATAGTTTATCAATGACACAAAGTATAACTGATAACAAAAAAAAAATACAAAGCATGACAATAAAATCATAGTTGATTGCTGAAACAGTTGATAACTGAACTAAAAATTGAAATCATCATTATTTGTCTATAGCTGGCTGGTGTTGAGTTTGTGCATTCTTCCCATGCTCCATTTGAAGCCATTTCTTACTATGTTTTGACCTTCTCACAAACTCTGCTTTGGAGATTTTCCTTTTCCAAGGAAGTCGACCACATATTTTCCTTACAAGGGGGGGGGGGGTAGCATTTAATCTGTTTAATATATTCAGAAAGGTTTATTTCATCATCATGAATGACTGGATATATGGTTTCAGCATATGCCACATTCCAAGCTTTATTTTTGTAGAAACTTGCAACAAAATGTGACACATCAAGCTTTTTATGCACTATTGTTGACAGAGCCTGTATGCATGGGATTTTTTGAATGTCGAACATCCTACAGGTGCATTTTTTTGTTGAAAGATCAACAACAGTTCATGTACCTTCTCTAGTAACTTCAAAGACAGACTCATTCAAGTGCTTTATAGTGTATGCCCCAACATCCTTTTGCAGTTCTTGAATTTTTTTCATGGTTGTAGGGGTGACTGTTTGTGTATTCAGTGATGAGCTATGCCTTCTATCTTGAGACCACTCTGTCAACTTATCTCTAACAAATTCTAACAGTGCAACAATAGGGAGATTTTTTTTACCAATCAAAACAGAGTTTAAGCTTCCAGCGTTGTTTGATGTCATCATGTTATACCGATCACCCTTTGCATGTACTCTTGCCCACCTCTCCAGCCTTGCAGATATTAAATAGGTTGCAAGTCTTGGGCATTCTTCTTTTATACGGTCAAATTGGTGGGCAAAATCACTAACACAGTGTAGGTTTTAGCATCCTGTTGGATGGAACATATCAGCAAGATGCCTTTTCTTGAAATTTGCATGTATGTTCTGCTTCAAATGCCACATACATATCTAATGGGTAGCATTAGGTTATATCTTGGCGATAGCTTTAGCAATGCTGGCATGTCTATCAGATACAAATAGCAAATCATTTGTAGGCGGTATAACTTTAATGAGTTGTTGAAAAAACCATTCCCAAGATGCATTATTTTATGTATCAACAATCCCAATAGCCAGTGGGTATAATTTCATATTTGCATCTTGTGTAACTGCTTCAAGCAATGTACCCTTATACTTCCCTGTTAAGAAGGTGTCATCTACAACAACAACCTACAATAAAAAGGTAAATGCTGAAATCTTCATAACCTTGTTAAATTAGAAATGATTATGCACATATACATACCTTTTTTTTAAGATGTGGAATGCTCTAATGCATTGTCCATAAGACAGGAACATGTATTTGAACCTTTCAGCGCTATCTGTTGTAATGTGAGCTAATGTCCCTAGACAGGAACATGTATTTGAACATGTATATGATGGTAGTGCAGCGAAATTTGATTCCGGTGTCCCTTTTTCTCTCACTTGTGCTATTTGTGTTGCCTTCCATTCTTTCCAATAAGTAATTGAGATCTTGTGTTCCGTTATCATCTTATCAATAATTTGTTTTGGGTTGTATTCACTGTCAAAATTTCAGCAATGAGTAAATGATTGCTAAAACTATCAATATGTTAAAACTGATTGATTAAACTATCAATATGGTTAAACTGATTGTTTAAACTACCAATAATATACTGGAAATTGAATGTTGAAATTGATATGATCAGCAACAAAAATATGCTGGAATTAATTGTTGAAATAGTAGTCGCCTTGATTGTATGAAGCTGGCAATAACATTGGATGGTGCTTGTCTGCAGTGTCTTGTTCTTGTGTCTCATGTGCATGTGTGTATATCTTTGTACAATATCACCTCATGACAAATAGCTGACACTCTCTTTGTGTGCAATTTCCAATCACAATTTCTGTCTATGGATATTGCTCTATAATATTTTGGTGTTGATTTTTTAACCTCAAATCCAAATATTTCTGTCATTGACATAATGTATAGAGCATCCTTTACTACTTGTCTAGATTTGAAGGTTTTTCCAACATACATAAGCCTTGGGTCTCGAGTGACACGGGTGACAACACTGTCCATTATAGAGCTTCCAGCACCCCTTTCATCAATTGGGTTTCCTTTTCTTTTTATTATGGCATAGCGTTCATTCCAATATCCATCATTAGATTTATCTGAAAATGTTTCACTGTTTTCAGCATTCGAGTAATCTGAAAATCATTCAGCATCCATATCATTTTGCGGCACATCGTGCATGTCATAAAAAATAGAGATATCTTATGTTATATCCATGTCATCAAAATACTGTTCATCACCAAATTTGTTCCTCTCTGTCCTCATTTTCAGTAAGCACACAAGGACGTGTGTTTATGGCAGAAGCATCTGTGTGAATTGGAAAATCATGGACAACAATATCTAACGGCAAGGTGTTGCTAACACACAACTCAACGGCAAAATTTACTCCATCCAATTTACTCAACAACAAGAATTCTCTCAAATCAGCGTCAGAATCTACCTTAAGCGGTGCTTTCAATGTTTTGAAGAGGTGCAAATGGTTGAATTCCAATTCAACAACAGATTTGTCAACATTGAATCTGTTGCAAACCTTGTCCCTCGAGGTTGATAAAGTGATTGAATCGTCTAGCACAAAAGCATTTGAAGTAGTGTTTCCATCGAACAATAATCTTGTTTCAGCAATTCTCCATTGTCCCTCATATACAAATGTTACAATATTTGATGACATTTTTATCCTTGCAATTCAATACATTTCACAGTATTAAAGTACTTGAAATCTAATTTGAATGCATTTCAGCAAAAATGAACTGAAATCTATTTGTTCAGCAATCTGTGCAATTAAAAAAACATGTTAATGGACATCAAGATTCGATTGCATTTCAGCAATCAGTGAGTATGCTAATGAACTATAGCAAATCGAAATACAGATCTGCTGAAACACTTTCATAAGCAATAAAAAACGATAGTTTCAGAAACAGTTTGTTGAAACAAAAATTTTCATAGCAACAACTATCATGAAAGTGTGCGCCATCACATCAACCATCATAATCAATTCATAGAAACTATTGAATTATAGTACCAATCGTAATTTCAGGAAAAAACATAAACGATAGTTATAGCAGTAATCAAAAAATTGTTTCAGCAGATTTGTAGTTCAAAATCAAAAATTTTGAAGAACGTTGAATCAACGAATACAGCAGATCTATAGTTAATCAATATCATAATCATAATTTTGAATAATGTTGCTGGAGAATTGTCCAAAATTACAGCAAAAACGATCGATATGCTTACTTGAGTTATTGGTATGCATAGTTGATATGCGTAGTTGAACGATTCAGCATCAGATTGATCGATTCAGCAACATAATGATCATAATTATAGCTGGTAGAACGATTTCAAAGAAAATAGAACCATTACAGCCTGTTGGAGGGAGCGGAGGTAGCTTGGTTGCCAAGGTTTTCGGTTTCAGCAGAAAATTTTTAACGATGGACAAATTGCTAATTTTGAGAGGGTGGGGGACAATTTTCTAATATAAGCCAAAAATATGGCCTGTATGGAAACTGTCCCAAAAATTAAACCACAAAATATAAGATAGAATAAAGATCTTACATAATGGCATGTTATAAGGATGGATATATTTCACCTTATAACCAAAGACAAAAAATACATCTAACATGATTTTTATTTTCCTACGGTTCGATTACTGTTTCTCAAATTTTAACATAAAGGTATTTTTCCTCTATTGAGAACACTAACAGCATCTTTAACATTGTTGAGTTTTTGGAAAAAAAGTTAGGGTGTGGCTGGATGAAATCCATGGGATGCTAAAAAAAATTCGCAAAATATTTTTTTTATACCTATTAAGAAGATTTTTACAAAAATATTGAAAAGAAAATACTAAAATTGTGATTTATTTATGATATTTTTATTTAAATAGTTCAGAGAAACAAAAAAATATAGGAAAAAATCAAGAAGAATTACTTTTAAAACAATATTGAAGGAAAACATTAAATTTAAATATGACATTTTTTAATTGAAATAGTTTAAAGAAACTAAAAATATAGAAAGAAATCCTCAAATAATTACGTGGAATAATTATATAATAAAACAAATAAAAAGTTAGGAGAATGAGATTTGAACTCAAGACCATTTAATTCACTTTCTTCCCCATATTTTAGCCAGATAGCTCCTCTATTTCAAATAACACTTAAATCTTATATTACCTTAAATATATTAAATATATATATATTGTATTTTTTTGTATAAAAATAACACTTAAAAATCTTGTATTTTTTTTAATTGAAATAGTTTTATATATTTTTATTATTGTTTTTTTTATTAGGTAAAAATTTGAGCTCTGACAAGCCTGAAACTCGAGAGGCCGACGAATCGGCAAACGGAAAAACCGTCAACATACAATAAACTAAACACACAAATAAACACTAATGAAAGAAGCAACCCAAAGAACCCAAATAAGTCGTCAGACAGCGGAGGAGTCGAGGGTGATCCAAGGCGAGCCACGAATGCCGAGAACACGGGAGAGTGCGATGACTCACACGGTGTATCGACGCCGAGAAGGCGGAGAACCGTAACTCACCATCGAAAAGGGTGAAACCTAGGGAAGTGCGGACCACCAACGTTGCCCCTACCTAGATGAGGGATCTTCGAAGACCACAAATACAACCACGATCCTCTCGATCAAACAAGACGCCCGATACTGCAACCCAACTCGGAACTAATCGCACCCACGCCAAAGCAACGACCCGACGCCAACGAAGAACAAATACAGGCCAAGAAGGGGAGATCTAAACATTAGACGAAAATATGCGTGCAAACTCCCAGAACCAAACTAAATGTCAGGGAAGGAATTATTTAAACTACTCAAATTATTTTCCATACCCTTTCGGGATTGTGATCCAGCCCTTTCGGGATTTTTGTCTAACCCTTTCGGGATTTAGATAAGACCCTTTTGAGATTTTTATTTATTATTATTATTAATTTTTATAAATATAACTTTCCGGGCCACTTCGGGCCCAAGACTTTTGCTTGTGCCCAAAGAACAAATTTCGGGTCCAAACTTCGGGCCACAAAGCCCAAAGAAGGGAGAGACGGATGAAACCCTACCAAGTCCGACTGAGGAAGGGGACGAGCCGCCAGCCAATTCAAACGAGCAAGCCAGGGCCAAACCCCGACCGCAGGCAAACCAGCGGAGGGCAACACCAAGGTCGGCGCCGGAGATTGACTAATGGGACAGTTGATGCAAGGTAGATTATTTTCGAGCCGGTCGAAAGAAACCGATCAAAACCAAGATCTGGAATCTAAAGGCAGTAGTACGAAATGGTTTAGATCAGAAAAAGATCTAAGATCCACACCCATGAATTTACAGAAGCCCCCAAAAAATTGAGCATTTAGACCGGATTATGTGTTAGTGGAAGAAAGAAGCAACGGGCCCATGACGGGGTACCCAGCCAGAACACCAGGAGGCAACAACGCAGCCACCACATGCCGAAAAAGGCAAGGCAAACAAGAAGGTAGGCGAAGAAGGAAGGGCGAACTCACAACCAAGACGATGCGAGCAGCCAGACTTGAGGTTGTCAAATTGGGATGAACCGAATCGAGTGTGAACATGGACCGATTAGAGCTCCGATTGAGACAACAATCGGACTAGTGTTGGCCCCAAGGGGTGTTTACAACCCCTCTCTCTCTCTAGAAAGTTAGAGAGAAGAGAGAGCGCGTATTAGATTTGGGCCTATTTTGTATTTGGGTTTACTCCCATTTGTTGGATATTTGGGCTCGGCCCAGTTTTGTATTGAAGCATGGGTTGCTCGGTTACTTTGTTATAAAACCGAGAACTCGAAATACTGAATGCAAGTTGTACAGAAGAAAAACAAACTCGTCTCTTTCTCCCTCTTCCTCCTTTCTTCCTCTAACTGAATTTCGTTTCTTCCAAGAACCATAACAAACTCAAGAATCCAAACATGGTATCAGAGCTCGGATTTTGATTCCGAGTTTTGATCTTCCACGCTTTCTCTATTTGATTGTTGTTGATTGAGCTGCTGCTGCACCTTCGTTGTCGTCTTCGTTTCCATGGCGAACAACGAGATTCCAGCTCCCATAGCCAACAACGATCCGAACGATGCTCTTTACCTTCATCCCAGCGATAATCCAGGTGTTGTGATAGTTACCCCTGCTTTTGATGGTCGGAATTTTAGGGAATGGAGACGCTCAGTGCTCATAGCACTGTCTGCCAAAAACAAATTAGGATTCATCAATGGAAGCATCCCCAAGCCAGATCCGACAGCTCCAACTTTTCATCAATGGAAGCGTTGCAACGACATGGTGATTGTGTGGATCTTGAACAGCCTCAGTGCTGAGATCAAGAGGAGCGTGATCTACATGGAAAACGGATGTGCGATTTGGCGGACTCTCGAATCCAGATATGGAAAATTGGGAGGAATGCAGCTTTTTTCCATAAAGAAGGAGATCAGCCGGACTGAACAAGGTACAAATTCATTCCCTACTTATTTCAACAAGATTAAAGCTCTATGGGATGAGCTTGATAACGCTCGTAATATGCCTGTGTGCACCTGTGGAGCTGCAAATGATTTGTTGAAACTCTTCGAGAATGAGAGATTGGTTGAATTATTGATGGGATTGAATGAAGCCTATGTCTCGGCTAGAGGATCCGTGCTCATGATGGAACCACTGCCTAGCATAGACCGTGTTTACTCTCTCATTGTGGAAGAAGAAAATCAAATAGATCCTAAAAGAGGATCTGATGTCGTTGAAGGATTATCTTCACACGCCAACACACAGATGACTGCTAAAGCTGGATCTGGCAGTGAAGGAGGATCAATGTTCGTCAAGTCACAGGGCTCTTCTAAGGGGAATTCCACTAGAAATCAAAACACCAGTGGATCAGGCAGGAAACCTCTCTTCTGCACCAATTGCAAGAAAACAAACCACACTGTCGATCGCTGTTTTTTTCTCATTGCTTTCCCACCTGGATATGGAAAAGACAAGGAGAAAAAGCCCTCTAATGGAAGATTTGCATGCAATGTGTCACAGGCTGGGAATTCAGACTTCACAGCTTCTCAACTAGCACAGATTATGTCTCTATTACAGTCAGCAGGGGTGGGTTCACAGCCTGTAGCTGATGATTTTGCGGGGTTCTCAGGTACTTCTTTCACCTCACAAGTGCTGAATGGGGTAACGTGGATTGTGGATAGTGGGGCTAGCGGCCACATGTGTGGTGATGCCACAATGTTCACCACCACATATCCCCTTTCAAAACCTTTTATTGTGACTTTACCAACTGCAGAAATCACCACTGTCACCACTGCAGGGACAGTTGAAGTGATGAAGGGCTTGAGGTTGGATCATGTTTTATACATTCCAAGCTTCAAGTGCAACCTGCTCTCAGTTGGAAAAATGGTTAAAGATTTGCACTGTTGTGTTTTATTCACAGAAAAAGGTTGCTATATGCAGGGTCCCTCGATGACAGCTCCCTTGAAGATTGGTGAATGTGTCCGGGATTTGTTCTTGTTGCAACCTGCTCTGAGAGATACAGCCAGGGAGGTTTGCAAAGATGGTTCTCATTCCAATAAGATAGCTGCTGCAGTGGATGCTGAGATGTGGCACAAAAGGTTGGGTCACTTACCAACTTCAAAACTTCAGATACTCCCTTTTATTTCAGTTTCTGGTGAATGTAATAAAAACCTCAAGGCATGTGACATTTGTGCCAAGGCAAGGCAAACTCGATTACCTTTTCCTGACAGCTCAATCAACACCAAGGATTGTTTTGAATTGGTTCATATTGACGTCTGGGGTCCCTATCGAGTGCCAACTTATGATGGCAATCGGTTTTTCATCACATTAGTAGATGATTTTACAAGGCACACCTGGATCAAGTTGTTGCCTAGGAAAGGATATGCTTTCACTATTGTCAAACAATTTTTCTCAATGGCTGAGAGACAGTTTGGCAAGAAGGTTCGAGTTATTCGAACAGATAATGCCTTTGAGCTTGGAAGCTCTCCTGATCATGCTACTTTCTTGCTTGATCATGGCATCTCCCATCAGACATCCTGTGTAGCCACACCCCAACAGAATGGGGTGGTAGAGCGCAAGCACAGACATATCTTGGAAGTGGCTAGAGGACTGATGTTTGAATCCAACTTACCAAGAGAGTTTTGGGGAGATAGCATTGTCATGGCAGTGTTTTTGATCAATCGGTTTCCAAGTAAGGTCCTGAAATTCAAATCTCCTTTTGAGTTGCTCTATTCCAAGCCTCCTGATTATGATGCTATTAGATGTTTTGGGAGTCTATGTTTTGCATCCACGTTGAAGCAAGGCCGAGACAAGTTCTCACCTAGAGCAGTACCTTGTGTATTGCTGGGCTATCCTTCAGGGAAGAAATGCTACAAACTGCTTTTCCTTGACAACAAGAGAGTGTTTACCTCTAGAGATGTTCAGTTCCAAGAGAGGATTTTCCCTTACAAAAGCCTGAAGCTCCTTGAAAGCAACTCTCCTTCCTTTTCAATTACTGAAAGCAGTAGCCATGGCTTTGAGGATGTTGTTCTCCATACTCCAGCTTCTGGTGATTTTCCCAATCCTCCAGCCAATGTCAATGTTCATACCCCTCCCACCTCTCCCTCTCTCAATGTTAGACGAACAGCAAGGGTCTCCAGGCCTCCATCCTATCTCAATGATTATGTTTGTGGGCATGCTTGTGCCAATATGTTCACATGCTGTCATACCATCACCTCTACTGTCAATTTTCCTTCTCCACTCCTTCCACCTGATTCTCATCCAGATTTGGAACCCCTTAGCTATGATGATGCTTGCTCCTATCAAGTGTGGCAAGATGCTATGAGTGCAGAATTTAAAGCCTTAGATTTGAATCACACTTGGAGTGTGGTTCCTCTCCCCAAAGGCAAGAAAGCAATTGGTTGTAGGTGGGTATACAAGGTAAAGAGGAGAGCTGATGGTAGCCTGGAACGCTACAAGGCACGTTTAGTTGTTAAAGGATATACTCAAAAGGAGGGAATAGATTTCCATGAGACCTTTTCCCTCGTGGTCAAGATGACCACTATCAGAGCTTTGATCTCTGTTGCTCTAAAGAGAGGCTGGAAGATGATGCAGTTGCACGTTAATAGTGCCTTTTTACATGGCACTTTGGATGAGGAGGTGTACATGAAGCTTCCACCTGGTCTGTCTGTTGCCGGTTCGAACATGGTTTGCAAGCTGCAGCGATGGCACTCTCGTCTCTCCATTGCCCTCAAAGCTCGTGGGTATATTCAATCAAAAAATGACTACTCCCTCTTCTTCAAACGCCAGAATTCGGGAGAAGTGTTTGTAGGGGTGTATGTCGATGACCTTATTCTGACTGGCAGTGACACATCCGAAATGTTAGACCTCAAACATTTTCTGGATGAAGAGTTCAAGATCAAGGATTTGGGGGATCTTCATTTTTTCCTGGGAATTGAATTTGCTCAAGTCTCTGAAGGTTTAGTCCTCACTCAGAGACGCTTTGTGGATGAACTCCTGGGTGAATTTCCACCTTCTAGGTTTGATGTTGTCAGTCCACTTGATCCCCAGCTTCGGCTTTCTCCAAATGATGGTGTTCTCTTGGACAATCCGACTGAGTACCGTCGCCTTGTGGGGAAGCTCAATTTTCTTGTTCATACAAGGCCGGATTTGGCCTTCACAGTTCAATTGTTAAGCCAATTTATGCAGCAACCAAGAGTTCCCCACTTGACAGCTGCTTTCCATGTCTTGCGTTACCTTCATGGCACCAAAGGCAAAGGCTTACTCTTGACTACATCCACCGATTTTCGACTCCAAGCTTTCTGTGACGCCGATTGGGCTAGTTGCCCATTCTCCAGACGTTCAATTAGTGGTTTCCTGGTGTTTCTGGGCGCCAGTTTGCCATCCTGGAAATCTAAAAAGCAAGTTTCAGTCTCACTATCTTCGACCGAAGCAGAGTATCGGTCCATTCGGCGTGTTTGTTCTGAGCTTGCCTGGTTAAGCCGATTGCTTGCTGAACTAGGAGTCTCACAAATCACGTCGATCCCCGTCCGATGCGATAACCAAGCAGCCATTTATATTACCCGAAATCCGGTCTTCCACGAGCGTACGAAACACATAGAACTCGACTGCCACTTTGCTCGTGAAAAGTTTCTTGAGGGATTGATCACATTGTCGCACATCTCCACCCGTTCTCAACTTGCAGATTTCTTAACCAAAAATGTAGCAGGCATTCGTCTTCAACCTTTACTTCGCAAGATCGGACTGGTTGAATCCCCGCCTCGATCTTGAAGGGGGGTATTAGATTTGGGCCTATTTTGTATTTGGGTTTACTCCCATTTGTTGGATATTTGGACTCGGCCCAGTTTTGTATTGAAGCATGGGTTGCTCGGTTACTTTGTTATAAAACCGAGAACTCGAAATACTGAATGCAAGTTGTACAGAAGAAAAACAAACTCGTCTCTTTCTCCCTCTTCCTCCTTCCTTCCTCTAACTGAATTTCGTTTCTTCCAAGAACCATAACAAACTGAAGAATCCAAACACGGCTTTTATATTTTTATTATTGTTGAAAACGTGAGTAAGTAATAAAAGTCATAAGTATTAAATTATTTTTAGAAGATTAATTAAAATTTAAAATTTTATATATTTTTTAATCGTTGTTAGTAAAAGTCAATTAAAAAGAAAAATAAGTCCCCTTCGTGTTAGATTTAGTTTTCTTTAGCTTGTTTTTTTTAGGGTGCATTTTCCCATCTCGAGATTCAGGTATATCTAATCTCGAATTATTTTCTAATAAAAAAAAAAACTAGTACTCCGTATTAATTTTGGTGGCGTCTCTTCTAAAAGTCATTAAAATAACATTTTTAAAAAATAAATAAAAATAAAATTTTTAATCCAAAGAAAGGCAGATAAATAAATAATTCTTGATTAGAGCTGGATTCCTCAATTCACCTGTCAAATCATTCTTCATTACAAAGTAAGAAAGGCAAACAAGACACTTCATGCGGATAGAAAAATAAGAATAACGTTAATTATATGAAGTGTGTAAAGTTTTAACTATACGACCCACCATATGCACTAATGAGAATTTTAAGACTTTAATAATTAACATAATTTACATTGCAGGACCACCATAAATAAATTATAGAATTTCATAAAATCACCTATTAATTTGATCTTCTCTCAAAGAATCACTTAAGGCACCGTAATCTTAAAGAATCATATGCACTCATGCTTAAAATGTTTGAAAATGTGCTAAATCTTTATTTTGATTAATTTAATACTTCGTATGTATAACAATGTTGATTTCATTAAATAAAGTTATAATTTATGTGCCGTTTTTTTCTATTTGGAAAAAATGTAGATGAACCATTCCGAAATGGCTCACCGGAAAGGACTTGTGGGTAGTACTCATAGGTCTCCGGTTCGAACCCCGGAATGGCCGCTCTTTATTTACCAATTCAAGGAAAAAATGTTGGTTGAATTGACCATCAGTCAATAGCATATTTTCGGATGATAGCCTCCGATAATGGATGGGAAATTGGGAATATAAGATTAATTTTATCATTTTAAGAAAACATGCATATATTTTACTAGCAGAAGTAATTCTTATCCCATCATTTAAAAAAAATACAAGTATAAATGCCAAAAATAGGTCGAAATTGTTACATATCTAACGAACTTATTCTCTACTACTGGGCCGAATAACATTACATTTTACTTATTTTGTTTTCGTTTACTGAAGGCAGCCCATTTAAGCCGAAGTTCTTATTTAAAGCGAACTAACGCCTATTTGGGCCCATTGACCCCATTATAAGCCCAATCAACTAGCAAAAGGATCGTCGCCAAGATTTTTTTTTTTTTTTTTTTTTTTTTTTGAAGCAGATAAATATTAGGCCGGACAATCCCGAGAGACCGCTCTTCCTAGTGCATCCTTCCGAATGAGAACTCGAAGTTCTGGATCATCTTCTAAACGTCCGTCGGCAGGGAGACTGTAGGCCAGATGTGCTAGACGATCTGCAACAGCATTAGATTCCCTGAAAATATGACGAATCGCAATATTAGAAAATGAAAGAAGATCAATAAGTATATCCGATTGCAAGAGCTCTATGTTCCAGGGGCACTTCCGATCCCCAATGAGTAGGGGTGGGCATTACCGGGTATCCGACACGAACCGGATAATCATATCGGATACCCGAAACCGTTTAGACTAAATAGGTCGAACCGTGCACGAACCGTTATGAACCGGGTATCCGACACGGTAAAGCTATTCGGATCCGTGTCGGATACCCGTGTTATCCGACACGAACCGTTGGGCTCTCTCTCTCCTTTTTTTTCCTGGACCTTGTCGATGTGGTGGCTGTTGCTACAGCAACAGGTGACTGGTGGGAGGAGGGATGAGTCCGGATGGCGCCTGGGCTTCAGCCTCCATTGTCGTTGGTCAGGGCATGAGGTGGGACACCGTCGGAGTGAGAAAGGAGGCGGCGTTGGTGATCGAGGTGCGGGGAAGCGAGATCTGAGACTAAGAGAGAGAGGCGGAAGGGAGTTAGCGTTGCTGACTGGCTTCGGCTTCGATAAGCGTAGGTGCGATGAGGAGCGAGGGCGGCTTCGACAGCTTCAACCGTTCTTCCTCCCTTCGAATCGACAAAGTGAACGGAGGTCGGAGCAGGAGACGGCGTCGGCGGCCGGGGCTTTAGATGGACGGAGGTGAGGAGGATGGGAGGATCAAAAGGGAGAAAGTCGAAGAGCAAAAGGTGAACAGAGGTGTACATTGGCAGCAGGGGCTTCAGATCTGGCGAGTAGGATGGAAGAAGGGATTAACACGAACATTGGCAGCGAAGTCTGCGAAGAGCAAAAGGGGCGGCCGAGAGAGACAGAGAGTTAGGGATTTAAAGAGGCTAGGGTTTTAAGAGGTTAGGAAAAAAAAAAGGGATATAGATGAGATTCGAATCCCGATTTAATAGAATTTGGCCCATCCCCCCCCCCCCCCCTCCTTTGAACCAAGTGAGCTAACTGAACGTTTTGTTATTTGGGGGATCTTTTTTATACAAGTATTAATACTGCCTGATCTAAAAATTAAAAAAAAAAATTAAACGGTTCATGTCGGGTATCCGACAATGTGATATTGCCGAACCGAACACGAACCATTTATAGCCGTGTTTTTTCGGTTCGTGTCATTATCGTGTCGTGTCTTTTCGGTTTCGTGTTTTTTCGTGTCGTATTGTCATGTTTGCCGTGTTGGGTTTTTCTACACACCCCTACCAAGGAGCGCTCGTACAACCGTGAGGTTATCCCCCTCGATAAGTAAATTAGTGATACAGAGTTGCTTAGCACTAAGAATCTATTTCTTTAGGCCCAACACCTCCGTAAATAGAACCGATGTTCCGTTACAGAGGCCAACCCCCGAAGAAAGCACAATGCCCTGATAGTCACGAATAACGAACCCAAAAGACGCAGAACCATCAGAGCGCAGCGAGCCATCGAAGTTTAGCTTGGGACAATTCCTCGGGGGCTTATCCCAAAACCCACTTCTCAAATGAGGGGAAGCCGAGTCCCTTCGGCAAAAAGGCGTGCGAGAAAAACCAACCGGTAGAGTAGGACGATCCTTTTCAGAAACCCAGTAGGAGACCCCCGAGTCATCAAGAGCCTTTGCTTCCGACCAATATTGGGACACTGTAGTGTAAAAAATTTCAATTTCATGAATCGAAACTGGCGAGGCCTTATCGAAAACGAGTTGGTTCCTGAAAAAACAAATCGACCACCAACTTAGCGCTAGTTTTCCCATGAGCTTAGGACCAATAGATTTAAAGATAAACGTAATATGGATCGCCTGATCATTCCCGAACCTATTCACCAAGTAGTTAGGCATAGGTAGACACAACCTCTGCCTGAGAGTTTCTGCTGAAGGACAATTAATGAACAGATGAGCATGCGACTCATCTGTTTTACCACAAAAGACACATTCTTGGGGGACAGAAATATGAGATTTCAATAGACGAGCTTTGGTTGGGAGACCATCTCTGGTTAGTTTCCACAGAAAATGTTTAACTTTGTTTGGGACATCTAAGTTCCAGATCCATCCTCCGTCGAAAGAAGATAACCCGACATTGCTTATAAGCAATTTTGTTGCTGAGTTCGTCGAAAACTAGACGTCCTTGTTGTGGCCCCGGTACAGACGGTCCGACGGCTCATTTGTTGGAAGATGGATATTCGTAATATGGGCAATATCGTTAAAGGATAAGTATTGGTGCAGCATTTGGCGCAATTTATGGTAATCCCAGTTATTAGAATGTTTGATAAAGTGAGCTACTGTAAGGTTAGACATTTCCGTAGGGAGTTCACCCAGCAGTCTGTCCATAAGAGGGGTGTCAAAAGCCCAGCAGTCTGTCCGGAAGTTAACGGATCTTCCATTGCCAATACTCCAACACAACCCTGGTTTGAAGAGTTTTCTGAGAGACATCAGTTTGCCCCACTACCAGGAGGTATTTTGTTTTTTAACATAGTCGAGCAGAGGCGCTCCTTTCAGATATTTTTCCAAGATAACTCGGACCCAGACGTTGGATGGTTCCGCTATAATTTTCCAAAGCAATTTCATTTGTAGAGAGATATTCATGGTTTCTGCTTTGTGCAGACCGAGACCGCATTTTAGGGTATCGGAACATATTTTATCCCAGCTAATCAGTGGAGACGACCCCGAGCTCTTGTTCCAAAAGAAAGATATGTAAACCTTATCCAACTCATTGAGGATATTCGTTGGAAGGAGAAATGCCTGCATTAGGAAAAAAGGTTGAGCACTAAGATTTGACTGAATCAGAATTTTCCTACCCTCTGCCGAAAGGCAACTGGCTTTTCACTTAGTGAGTTGGTTTTTGGATTTCACAAAAACTTCCGCAAAAGTGTCTCTGTTGACACGTCCATTAATAATGGGGCAGCCCAAATATTTTTCAAAATTATGAAACGTCACTTCAACCGTGAGTTTTTTTTTAAATACAAGGCGATGATTTGGGGTGTGTCAACTACGGATGTACCTCCACCCTAGAGCGTCCTTCGACATTCGATACATATCTAAAAATAGCAAGAGGTCGAAAAAAAATCAGCATTCGAATATACTGGGCAACTTGAAATTAAACCCAAGAAGAACGACAACCAAAAAACCAGGATAGAACGAAGAAATTAACAGACCATCAATCGAAAAAATCTAAAGGATCCTAGGGTTGAGGAGGTTACATGGCTAACAAGAAAGCTGCACCTAAATTCGGGTCAATAAGACACCCTCGACTGCTTCAAAAAGTCGAAAATGCTCCCTAAGAAGTAGTCACGCGTCGGAGACTATACAACCATGACCACACCCGATATGCAACTCGTTCAAATGCCTCGAAGCAACTTCTCAACCGAAAGGCAAGTAGCATAAAATATCTAAATTCAATTGTTTCAAACTATATATATATTGATCCATAATATATTTCACCTTTCAACTTGGGATTCAACATTGATCCAACCAATAGATTACACATTTACACAAACTTGAAAGTTGTTTAACTTGAATATATGATTTGTTCGATGTCTTATTCTTTAGTTTGAATGTTTAAGAAAGCATTTTAAGTGGATTGAACGTTATTGATATGATAGGTCCTAGAAGTAGAAACCAATATATTTAACCTACTTTTGGTCTCTTTGAATGATCAAGGGAGTATTTAACTCAACTATATATATGATTTTCTCAAGGTTTGATCTTTAGTTAGAATGTATGGTTAAACAAACTTAATTCACCTACCTACCCCTCTTTAGATGCCCTTACACGGTCGGTCGTTATTTCATACTAATGGTATGATTCACGCTACTCAACGTACATTCAGCAACGCAGTTAGTCATCCTAATAAAATATGCTTAACTCACAAATAATCTTTATTTAAAAAAAAAAATTTGACAAGATTATGGCGCCAAAGAAAAATACTGTAGGAGGAAACCGTTGGTTCACGAGATTGTGGCGCTAAATGGAAAACGTAAAGCCACCCCTCACCTTCCATTCTTGGGTCGGTAGATACACGTGCTCCCCACAGCCCCTATAAGTATAATATAACAAGTGGGGGTGGGCACAAATCCCGCAAATTCCGATCCCGGTCCCGTCCCGTAAAACTTATGTGGGACGGGACGCGGAACGACCCGTCGGGATCCCGCATATCCCGTCCCGTCCCGCACACACATAATAATAATAATAATAATAATAATAATAATAATAATAATAATTAATAATAATAATAATAACAACAAGTTGACATTCTTTATAATAATAATAATAATGTAATATTATATATAGAACTTACATATATAAAAACAGTAGTCATTTTGAATTGTGTAAAAATAGTACTATATGATTTGTAATATTTATAGCTTACATATATAAAATGACTACTGTTTTTACACTGGATAACTTACATATATATATATATATATATATATAATGGCTATTGATTTGTAATATCTATATCTATATTACATATACTAAAACCGATGCATAGCGTCCTGCATGGCGGCGTGTGACGGAATCTGCCTACGTGGCGGCGCGTGAATGCGTCTCGCAAAGCTTTCTCCCGTAAAAAAGAAAATCTAATAAAAATAATTAAATTTATATAATTAAAACTATATCAACATCGGCAAGTATACATATATATATCAACAATATAAGGAAACAAACTCTATCTAATTAAAATGATTTACTATGCCATCTTTAATTACTACTTATTTCAAACTTTGGTGAGATTTTTTATATATATATAACATCACATGTCAAGGATTGAAACTTTAATTTGTGCATTTACAACCTATACAAATTGAGATCCTTATCACAGTTTATAATATTTTACGCGTCAATGTTCAATGATTTATCAATTTATATATTATGACGTTATATTAATTTTCTTAATTGTTCAATGATTTACCAATATATTTATCATGTTATATTGATTTTCTTTTGTCAGTTAAGTTTCATTTACTAGCTAGATATTTATATATACACACACATACTAAAACCGATGCATAGCGTCCTATATGGCGCGCTGTGATTGAATCTAGGGGGAAAAAATCATATGTTGCGTGTTGTGGTTGATTATAAGAAAAAAAAAATAATAAAATAATATGTTATCATAATTTATTGAAAATTATATAAGCCACCACAATCCATCTATTAATGCTATATTAGAAAAAAAAATGTAATTAATATATACTATATATTTAATAAAAAAACAATATTAAAATATTTTTCAAAACAGTTATCTATTAAATTACATGAGATTCAATTAATGCTATATTAGAAAAAAATTACCTTATAAATGTGGATTTGATTTATATTTTGAGAGAATCTAAATAAAAGATATTTAGATTTTTTATCCTCTGTCAAATATTTTTTTATATCTATATTATTTTTTGTGGAAAAATAATCTATATTTAGATTATTATTATTATTATTTATTTATCAAAATCTATCTAAATTATTTATAATATTGTATGAATGTATTCTCCGTACACGGGACGGGGTCTACACTAGTATATATATATATATACACAACCTATTACGTAGTATAGTTTTAATAAGAAAAATTGATTAGGTTTGCGGGTACCCGCGGACTACCCGCACCCGCAACAACGGGACAAGGCTCGTCCCGTTTGATATAAAAAATTATACATATATATTTATTACGCCTTTGATAATCGCAATATATACATGAAAATTTTGAGTTTTTTTTATAATTTTTTTATTTGAGAGACATGGCCCATCTCGTCCCGGTTCCCTCCCGGTTCCGGTCCTGTCCCACAAAAATTACGCCCCGGTCCCATCCCGCGCCCACCCTATTAACAACCCCCTATTTCCCGCCTTTTTCCCACCTACCCCGCAGTCCCACCCACCCACATAAATAACTACATTACAACTATCCCTGATGACACGTTGATTTTACTATTAACTAGATTAGTGTTCGTACAGTTGTACAAATACTTTATATATATATATATAATTGATTTCGGTGAAAACCTTAGATTATGGTAAAAACTACTTTATAGCTTGGTTTATTTGAAACCTGTGCTAAAAACCTCAATCACACCATGACTTTACAACTCAGTTCAGCCTAAAAACCGTGCTAAAAACTCCAATTTTTAAAATACGTTTCGGCTATATACACCGCAAATTCACACGTTGTTAAAGACGTGCATGCACGTCGAAAGAAACGTGCATGCACGTCCTTAAGGATGTGCAAGTGGGTTTGCAGCCAACCGAGCCCGGACGTGCATGCACGTTTTTATTTATTTTTTAAAAACGTGCTTGCACATCCTTAAGGACGTGCAATAGTGCACACTACTTGATTAATAGGAAATCCCTAGGGTGATGAAGGTTGGAATTTCCAATGTTTTTAGCTAAAGCCTTGGAAATTCCAACGTTTATTCCAAGGTTGGAATTTCCAATGTTTTTAACGTGGTAATCTCCAATGATTTGAAGTGTTGGAAAGAACCAACCGTTGGAAATTCAATCGTGATTCCAACAATCCAAGTTTTTTAAAATATATATAAAAAAAAGACTCCAATCTTTTCGATTATAAAAATCCTATAAAATGTCTATATAAGGCATTTATAATATACACTTTAAATCTAATAAATCTTCAATATATTTAGTTTATATTGTACGTAGTTTATTTTTCAAATTTTATAACCTTTTATCGGTATTTTGTTATGATTTAACATAATATTTATCTAATATGAAACATCTTAACTTCATTTAAAAAAATCCATTCGTGTGGCGAGATCTTATGATCTCACAATTCAATTCTATAATCCAATTTTTACACCATATTACCGATCCGATCTAGAATATCGATTTTAACAACATTTGTGATAACTAAGCATTGGAGAATTTTTAATGAATATATATAGATTATAAAATTAAATCATGCCCCATTCCAAAAATTCACAGTCAAGTTAAACAAAAAAGCTATAAAGTATACATCAATGAAGCTTTGATAAATGGAATTTAAGGCCGGTTTGATTTTATATAAATCAATAAAACTTTAGTATATGAAATTTAACTACGTACGTAAGTTTGATTTTATATAAGCCAAGTATAAATCAACGAACTGAAATTTAATTAACTACTTGAATATGATGTTATTTATTTCATATTATGTAAGTATAAATAATATCATATCCGTATACTTATTTTTACATTATATTCATATTTAAAGAACCTAATATTCATATATTCATTTAAAAATAACATGATATTTATATATGACACCATATTCATTCATTTCACCGTATTTTTCATTTCATCTGAACCTTACCCTATATATATACACCTATTAGATGCTTAATAAAAATAATTAATTAGAATATGTACATGTTCTACCACAATCAAAACAAACTTAGGATTTTTTTTCACCTGCAACGTTCCGAAACTAATTAATTATTTGTTTTTTAATGTATATTTAACAACATTTCCAACGCTAACTACTATTGGAATGATTTTCCAACATTTTAAACCCTTGGAAATGTTCATTAAAATCCTCCCGGCGGTCTTGACCCTTGGAAATAGAGCTCCCAGCGGTCTTAACCCTTGGAAATAGATTTCCAACATTTTTCACCGTTGGAAAATATTCCAACATATTTCACTCTTGGAACATGACGGTTGGAATATTTGCACGTGCAAATATTGCACATTGCTTTCGACGTGCAAACCCTAGTTTGCTAGTCGACGTGCACAGTTCTACACTTGCACGTTGTTAACGACGTGCATGCACGTCAATAAGGACGTGCAAATCCTTAATCACCATAAAAATCACATGTTTTTATAGTTCGGTCAACCATAAAAATCACACGTCAATTGGCTGACGTCAATAAGGACGTCAACACCCTTAAAATAACACATGACTTTATAGTTCGGTCAACCATAAAAATCGTGCTAAAAAACCCATGTTTTAAAATTACATAGTGACTTTACAGCTTGGTTTTACTCAGAACCAGACTAAAATTTGTGACTTTATAGATCGGTTCTAATCATAACCGGGCTATAAAGCAAGTGAACCGGACTAAAAAGTCGATTCTCACGGGTTTTTACCGCAATTTTGGTTTTCACCGCACCCCTATATATATATTATAATACTACCATGATAAAGATGAACACTTAAAATATTTATATCTTAGGGTTGATGTAAAATAATACGTAGTACTACACTTCGTACGTACGTTGTTTAGGAATGAATGCCAACCGCGGCATTCATTTCATTCTTTTTTTCATACACAATTGTTATATTATAATATATGATTTATAATCTTATACTCCCTCCGTTCCATAATACACATCTCTTTCCTTTTAGGCACGCTTTTTAATAAGCGTAAAACTCTATAAAATATAATTCTTTTAATTGATTTTTTTATATGATATGATACTTATTACTAATGAGTATCATATTATATAAAAAAGTTAATTAAAAAAATAATATTTTATAGAGTTTTTCGCTCATTAAAAAGCGTGTCAAAAAGGAAAAGGACATGTATTATGGAACGGAGGGAGTATTATACTTCTTCTGTCTCAAAATTTGACACGTTTTCTTAAGCTAAAAACTATATAAAATATTAATTTTTTAAAATAATAATTATAATATTATTTTAAAAAAATAATTAAAAAATTTAATATTTTATATAGTTTTTTCCTTCTTAAAAAACGTGTCAAAAATCAGACAACTTATATTAATTTTGAGGTGAAGGTAGTATCTTATTTTTATACTTCTATCTATATATCTATATATCTATATATCTATATATAATATCTTAAATAATAAGACTTATGCTGACATGTCATCTCCTCCTTAATTTTAGTTGATTCAATCAATCACCTATTTCCTACTCTCTTTTTACCTCTCCTACATTCCATTCCCTTCAACTAATCATGTTTTTCGTTTCTTTTTTTAAAATTTTTTTACAATTGATTTTCATCTTTGAAATATTCAATGGGTTTATTTCAAAAGATTTAATTAATATAAACATATGTCTATTTGTAAATCTTCATATACTATCACAATGGAGTCTATCTTTATTGAGCTTATTGTACCTTTCTTTTATGAGTTTATTTGTATAAGTTTAATTCAAAATATCAAACTAATATTTTATTTAATTTTATAATACGGAGTATTAATTTATTTTATTGTTAAAATTTATTTTCTAAATATCGCGCCATGACGCGGGAATTGTACTAGTATATTAGGAAAATTATTGCACATATGGTTTATCAAACAGTGTTTTTCTACCCAAGAAGTTATTTACCCTCTCCATTAGTGAAAATATGTTATTGTACGTGTCATTTCTATCTTCTTTTTTTTAAACAAGGTAAGGATTTGGGTGATGTCAGACCCTACTGACCCACCACCCAACTGCATTCCTTCTTATAAGGGAGAGGACATCTGGGTGCGACATAATCGCATCGTGGTCCAGTGCATGCCTAAAAGACGCCACTTTGTCAGCCACCATATTGATCTCGTGGAAAACATGATTGCATGAAGACCAAACAAACTGTCGGAGAAGTTACTGGAAATCCATAACGATCATCATGATCTCCCAATAACACTTCCACTTCCCAGAAACAGAGTTCATGACAGTAAGATTATCTCTCTCGATGTCGATGCGCTGAAAACCGAGGGCCCCGCGTTGCTGCCAAGCTGGATCGGAGAGCCAAAGCCTCAGCCATCAAGGGGGAAGAATCGCCGCAGTGAAAACTACCAGAGGCCATGATTGAGCCAAAGGCATCTCTGATGACAAAACCAACCGTAGCGAGCCCCAGTTGGAGCCTTTAACCATCGAAATTTATTTTGAAGTGTCAACTTTAGGCTTTTGCCATCTAATGTTTCTTTTTTCCCTAGGTTGATTTTGTGGTCGTGTTGTTGGCGTTTTCGTATAGTCCCATAAGTCCGATTTGGCTTCGTTTATTTGTTGTAGGAGTTGTCTCAGAAATTTTTCTTGATTTCCGATATTGTTGAAATTTCCTTTATTGAAGGTGACCTTGTTCCTAATAGTCCAAATACCCCACCAGAGCGTTACTAGTCATTTTTTGTGTTTTATTAAGGTTTCCAAAAATGTAATTTGTGATTTGTCTAATGGTGTGATCCGTAGTGGTTGTGACGTCCCTTAATCTATTCGACATGGTGTTATCGATCTTGGAGAGTAATTGTATCATGTGAGCGCATTCTGTGAAAAGGTGGGTGACGTCTTCATCAGAATGGTTACAAAACACACAGGTAGTGGAAGTACAACACCTTTTTTTGCTAGTCTCATTTTCGTTGGGGTTCCATTCATGACTAGCTTCCAAAGAAAATTTTTCACCTTTGGAAGACACTCGGTTTCCCATTTCTATCTGGTTTTAAAGAATGATACAAACCATTTCTCTTTTTTTGTTTACTCTTTCTCTCTTTTAAAAAATAAGATAGAAAAGATGAAAATATTTTAATATTTTTCAAGAACTCTAAAATATAAAAATTTGGAGGTGTTGTTATATTTTAACTCACTCTAATTACTATATACATCTCATCTTGTCCCTCTTAAGTTACAATGCGCAATATATTTTTTTAAATAATACTATAGTCCGTAAAATATATGGTATAATAGTGAAAAAGGGGGTGTAATGGGAAGGTGGGAATGCCCTGAGCAGTCGAGCAGATACTCCCTTTTCATATAATAATAATATTTTTTAACTGCACTTTTACACATTTTGTTAATAAATTATATTTTACTATATTAAAATTACTACTCATTAAATTTTATGTAAAGATTAACATGGTTTATTTGAAATTTTTTAATAAAAAATTCCAAGCGATTATAAATTAATTTAAAGTATAAAAAGATAATGTAAAATAATTTAAAGTAAAATAATTTTAATTGTGCTAAAAATAAAAGGTTTTTTAATGACTTAAGATATGAGTTTGAGAATTAATATAAATATTTTGATGATAAGATTTTATTGTTCAATAAATAATTGATTAATAATGAAATTTTATCATTAGATATAATGAACTAAAATAATTAATCTTAATGACTAAAGATAAAATAATTTAAAGTACAATATTTATAAAATAATTTAGGGCAAAATGATAAACTTTAAAACCACTTAAAATATGATAAATAGACAAAATGAGTTATAGATAAAAATAGATTAGGTGATTCTCTAACTAGATTTAAATATATTGTATAGATGAATTGCCCCACAAGATATCAACTCTCTGTAACTCTGCTATAAGTATACGGAGTATTATATTGGATAGAACAACGCCTCACTAAAATACTGTATTAGTTGCAGAACCTCTCTCTCTCTCTCTCTCACTCACTCTGTCTGTTTATTCGCCGGAAAAATGGGGAAGGCGACAATCTTCGGCGGCCTAGTCGTGCTCCTAGCTCTCTACTGCGGGCTCGATCCATTCAACCACAGAGCCACCTACGGCTTCCCCGATTTCGTCTCCTACAAGGTGGATATGCCGACCTGGTCTGAAATCCCCTTCCCGGAAGACCCCCAAAATCGCCTCCAAAGATCCGAGGTTAAGTTCGTCAACGAGGTACAGGGCCCCGAGAGCGTCACCTTCGACCCGCTTGGCCGCGGCCCCTACACCGGCGTCGCCGACGGCCGCATCCTCTTCTGGAACGGCCAGCAATGGACCGATTTCGCCTATACTTCGTCCAACCGGTGGGTGTGCTCCTTCTAGGGTTTTGTGCTCCGCTTTTAACTCCATTCCCGTTAATTGCGCTTAATTGCTTGCTTGTTTCCCTTTTGTGGTTCGAACTGAATTTACTCGGTTGGTGACGGCGGCATTAACTGCCTATTTAGCAGGTTCTACTCAGAAATTGATTGAATTTTGCGCAAAGAGGATGGAGATTTATAATGGAAAACCACGAATCACCTATCTAGGTTGAACATAGTGTAAAGATTCTAACTTCAACAAGTCCTTTGTTTTAGAAGCCAGAAATAGGTCAAATGGATCAATGTGCAGCTGGATTTTCTCTCATGATTCATGTATTTTGCTAATGGAACTCGAGATTTAAGGCTACCATTAGGGATTTTTCCTAACTTGTAACCCTAAAAGGAGCACACGCTTAATGGTTTGGCATTGCCAAATGAGTAATCCGGAAAGGTTAATGTGATAGCTAAGGGACCATTAATATCTGTACTTCTTTCTGTTGTAGCTCATATAGTGCTCGAATATTGAATTCGTGATCTATTTGGTAATTTTTGTCTGTCTGTGTTTCGTTGCGTAGATCTCATTGCAAACCAAGTCCGAACATGATGGACTACCTAAGAAATGAGCACATATGTGGTAGGCCGCTAGGACTGCGGTTTCACAAGAAAACAGGTGATTTGTACATTGCAGATGCATACTTTGGCCTCATGAAGGTCGGCCCAGAGGGCGGTTTAGCGACGCCACTCGTGACAGAAGCGGAAGGGGTGCCTCTGAGATTTACAGAATAGAACTGTCAGAGATTATTGGTGCGACGGGGAAGGCTGGCGATGGGAGCTGCTTGGAAGCGCGCTGCCGGCAGGGGTGCTCCTGTCGCTTGCAGCAGCCTTGGTGAACGAGGAAGAGGATACCCCGGATTGCTTGAGCTGGAAGGCGACAGACGACGGGAATTACTCCATAAAGTCGGCTTATGATCAACTAATCCTTGCTAATGATTTTGCTAGTGCTGATGGGGTTATTTTCAGGAGGATTTGGAGACTGCAGGTTAACGAGCGTGTTCGAATGTTTACTTGGTTAGTCATCAGAGGGGTGATACTCACCAATGAGGAGAGACGCCGGAGACACATGGCAACTGAACCCTGGTGTTCTAAGTGCAAGGACAAGCCGGAGTCGATGATCCACATATTCAGGGACTGCCCATCCTTTACTAATGTTTGGAACGGTCTTTTGAATGGAAGTGTGGATTCTGAGTTTTTTGATTTGCCTTGTGCAGAATGGTTAAGGGCGAATATCATGTCGAACCGGATTACCGCGGACGGAGTGCAATGGGCTTGCATTTTCGCAAATGCTCTATGGTGGGCTTGGAAGTGGCGGAATGAACGGGTCTTCAACAACGGCGGGGACAGACCAAACAAAGCAAGGTTTATTCTGGATAACACGAAGGAGTACAGCATGGTGTGGAATTTGAGGCCAGACGTTGTCCCGAAAGCCGTCAAACAGAAGGTTGATATCGCATGGACTAAGCCGAATCAGAATTGGATCAAAGCCAACGCGGATGGCGCTGTGTGCAAGGAGGGGAATGCAGCAGCTGGTGGAGTTCTCAGGACGGCGGAAGGCGCTTGGGTGGGAGGTTTTGGACATCGTATTGGCTCGTGTCCGACGGTTATGGCAGAATTATGGGGGATCCTTGGGTGTCTCCGCCTAGCCTGGAGGATGGGTTTCCGTCAAGTCGAGGTGGAAACGGATTCTCGAATGGCTTACTCTATGGTGGTTAATGGTGTGGCGGATTACCATCCGTCTTCGAGCCTGGTTAAGTGTTGCCAAGGCTTTCTGAAAAGGAACTGGTCGATCCAGCTCCGTCATGTCTTCAGGGAAGCGAACAAGGTCGCCGACTCCCTTGCCAAGATGAGCCTGTCGTTGGTTCATGGGTTTCACGAGCTATTGGAGCCACCGGATGATACGAAGAAACTCATTGAGAGTGATTGTATGGGGAAGGCTACTCCCCGGATGGTCGTGATGTAGCTTTTGAACTTTGTAACTCGGGTTGGTTTTCCGCCCCGTGTTGTTTACCAAAAAAAAAAAAAAAAAAAAGGAAATGTTTACTTTACAGATAGCAGCACTATCTACCAAAGAAGGTAATGATAAAAACTACTTGTAGATTATTGTTGTGCATTCCCTGTGATGCTGTGTTCTGCATGACTATAATCTCTAAGGTTGTGTTACAACATAGTATTTCTCTATGATTGATAACTCATGGCTGTCAGTTTTCAATATGATGACCTTATTTCGACATACTACTTGTCCAGGAACTTCCTGCAGCTGGTGTTCTCTTCTGATAACAGCGGTCGTCTCCTAAAGTATGATCCAGTGGCAGATAAGGCAACAGTGCTTGTGAGGAACGTCCAATTCCCTAATGGTGTTTCACTCAGCAAGGACGGATCATCCCTTATCTACACCGAAGGATGCATTGGAAGGTAACTTTTGTCGTTTTTTCTTTGTGCATTGATAGTTTCAAACAGACTGTTTGATAAGATTATGCATTTGCAGGCTGCAACGGTACTGGCTAAAAGGTGAGAAAGCCGGAAGCACTGAAGTGTTTGCTGTCCTACCAGGATTCGCCGACAACATAAGAGTGAACGAAAAAGGTGAGATCTGGGTGGCGATTCACTGCTGGAGGAATTTGTACTCGCACATCCTAGGCCTCTACCCAAAGCTACGCGACATTGTGTTAAGTCTCCCCATCAAAGCAAAGTATCAGTACCTGGTCCACATTGGAGGCAGAATGCACGCGGTGGTGGCAAAGTACAGCCCTGAGGGCGAGTTCCTCGAGATCTTAGAAGACAGGCAAGGGAAGGTGGTGAGAGCGGTGAGCGAAGTCGAGGAGAAAGACGGGAAGCTCTGGATTGGCAGTGTCCTGATGCCTTTCATGGCTACCTATGACTTGAACTCCAGTTAAGGGAGAACAACTAACACATCAGATAACACTGAAAATGTGTGCTCTTTGCAATAGGACTTGTTAGTTTCATACTTTCATATAAAACATACTGTCACGAATTCGATTATGTGTGAACAAAAAGGCTTGAATGATCCACTGGAATTGTTAGTTGAAAACCGAATTTATGATCACTTGTTCACACCATTTGCTGATCAATGGCTTAAATTGTGTGTAAAGCCCAACGGCTTCTCGAATCTCGAATGAACTCGGATTATGACTGCACACAATTTAAGCCATTGGATCAAAGGCTTGAATGATCCAATGGCTTAAATTGTGTGCAGTCATAATCCGAGTTCATTCGAGATTCGAGAAGCATCTTGCTTCGTACATCCGATTCCGATGTTAAGGAGTTCATGCTATCTGACTCTTCAGGGAGTCTGTCTCCTTCAATGTAACCAAAACCCAACGCAATAGCTTTCGTAAGCCAAATAAAAACAGACATTCCGTCCGCTTCATCAGGACACTAAGCACCTGTTTGTCTAGGGATGACAATGGGTCGGTGGTGGGTGGATGATCCGATTTTTCACCCAACCATCATCCAGAAACTACCACCCACCTACCCTATCACCCGCCCTGTTTCACCCATAACCCACCGGGTGATTGGGTGAAAAACACTCCCTCAATTATCCACAGCCACATAGAAAGTTTTTTTGGCAATGTTATACCTGTTGCAACATTCACAAAAAACAGAGACAATTTTAGCAAAAACAACCACAGTTTCACAAAAAACAGCAACTATATACATACAAAAAAACAGCAACTATCTAAAAAAAAAAAGCAATATTCCATGCAAAATCAGTCAATTAAATGATTTAATATCTATATATATATAATTAATTAATTAATTAATATTGTGCCGGGTGATATATGGGTCAGGTGAAGGGTGTGATTACCATTACCCGAATCTGACTTCCCTCATCATCCGTTCACCTGTTATCTATTTAATATCCGCTTGGTGTCGGATTTATATCCATTTTTATAGTTCGGGTGAAGTGGGTACCCGTCGGGTACGGGTGAAATAGTCATCCATACGAGCGTCGTTGCACTACAGCCAAAGTGACAAAACAAAATCATCGCAACATCAGTATTCAGCTTCAATGCACCATTAGTTCGTTGCATAAAGTGTTCGGAATTGAATCACCTGATCATGGGCGGGCTTGAGCCGAAACAGGTTTGGGCTTTACACACATTTTAAGCCATTGACACGGGCTGAGGACAGGTTCAGCTCAGGCTAATTGGTTGGATTGGGCTGGGCTGGACTAGCTACCATTTTTGGGTTCTGACCTAGAATTCACACAACTTAAAACTGATAGAGATTTAATGGAGTTAGGAAAATAACTTCACATGGAGTTTATAAAACTTCAACCATTCAATTCTAAATAAGGATTTAAATTAGTTTAGGTATGTTTAATTTTTTTATTTATTTTCATTGGACAATCACATGTCCTATTCAGGGCCTTGGGTCACTTACAGATCGTAATCACCTCATAAATTATGTAATCACTTGTACAAATCATCCACCAACACAACCTTCACATCGAACACCTAACATTTTGGAAGTCGAAACTCTTAGGACAAAGGAAAATCCATAGCACCATAAAAGTTTATTACACATAAGGGCACAGTAAGGGTGTGTTTGGATTCTAAAATAGACGTATTATAATGCAATTATTTTATACCCCGTATTGATTTATATAGCTGTTTGATTACACAGGTAAAAAAAGCCTTTCAAACTCTATCTCACTACACAGATTGTCAGATACCATAAGCATTTAACTAATAAATAAATGATGCAAAGTTACCTGCCCTCGTGAATCATTTTATATTCAGTATATTGATTTATTTTAATTAAGTATCCAGATCCAATCAACCACCCAGTTGGCCTACTGGCTATTGCAAAATGCTAATATAATTGAACTCTTTAACAATGTAAACAAATAAATACAATTGAACCCAAATTAACAATTACAAGACTGAAAATGATATGCCAATTGTCAAGAATCTTACATGTTTAGTTTATACATCTACACTGAAACTTGAAAGCTAACACTAGCATTGATATTCCACCAACCATATAAAATAATTGAGAAAGTATATAAAAATATCAAATCAAGTAGGTAGGAGGAGCATTTATCAGGCATTTTGTCATATTGGTAATAAAAATAAAAATTTAATAAAATGATGAACACCAAAGAATAAATTTATTGATTCACAACTTCAATTTTTTTTTCATGGACATTTTTATTCAAAAAGGGTGGGTTTTGGGTCCCCTCCCCAATCACACAAAACTAATTTCCCTGCCACCGACAGCCCCATTTCTAAAAAAAAATACCCAAAAAAAATAAAATAAAAGTTTGACAGTATACATATTATATATATATATTTATATAATAACATCTATAATAGCATTTCTCATATCCCCTTCAGGCTTTCATCTCTGTGCAAACCCTTCATCATCCCAGTAATTTATTCCTCCTGCCTCCCAAAGAAACACTGTAAAAATGAAAATAAAGAAGAAGAAAAAAAGAAAAGAAAAGAAGTGTATTAACATCTCCTCATCCCCCTTTGTAGCTTGTGTTCTGAAGCTGTCCATATTTTTTTTTCCCTGAATTTTACATCTGCAAGTAACATCAGAAAAAATAATAAATCCCAAAGTTCATATAATTAAAAAATACTGTATACAGGTGAAGATCACATGTTGCTTGATGTGGTAGAGAAAATGTCATTTTAAGGCCAATTGGAAACTAGAAATTACATGACACCCTAAAGTGACACTCATATATGCTATCCTTGGTCTCCAAGGGACATGCATCAATGTCCATGTGAAAGCAAACTCCAATTCAGATCTAATGAATCCTCAGATCCTTTGTTTTTTCAAATGATCTGTATTTCATTTAGATTCACTACAAAGCAACCTAAATGGCAATGTACAAGTTCTTCTTTGTAGCAGAAACAAGAACTCCGGAAAGGGCCTTTTCACAGCAGTAAATATCATGGAGTTTGCTTAGAAGAATAGGAAAGGGAATTTCTTTGAACCTTTTTTTGTCTCTGCAAAGGATGCCTAACATATGTGAGTATGTGCTGGTGGAGCGATTTTCATAGGCACGTCGTGAAGCGAGAATCCTGTCGAACGGTCCTCAGCATCAAGCAAGTTACTTCCATCAATTTCCCTGCAAAGTTTTGCACACATGGGTATTAGTTACCAAAACATGAACAGGAGTACAACAAATACGAATTACAATCAGAAGATTTCACTTGCACCAAGCCAACTCAAAAGATCAAAGGAGCTTGCTTAAAGAGAGATGTACACTAAACGCTTGGCGGCGAAAGTCAAGGTCAGAATGGTTTGTTAGACAAAACGGTGGCATGCCACGATATGACAAAAAGCTCATTATCATTGCAATTTGCAATACATAGCTGAACCTGAGCTGTTTCCATTTGTAACATTCCATTACATCATTGCTGTTTTCCAGCTTAATCCTATCATGCTGTTAGTTTTTCAACACCTAAAAAATTGGAGTATTCACACCGTTTTATCAATTTCAGTCAGTTTATCAACCCCACCGCATAAGAGCCCCTGAGATCAACCACTGATCCAAATCCAACTATCAAAATCCATAAGCAATTTCATGGAGAGGAAACAAAGACGATCGCCCTAAGAAAACACCATGGGGTCCAACTCATAATCATTAACAAAAACCTCATCCCCAATTCACCATAGAAAAATCATATAAAGACTCCAACTTTCACATCAAAACACCTAATTTCCACAACTCTCCATCACGAAAAAAGGCATCACGGGTCGGTCCAAGGCATCGCTACTCGCCAACTCAGACCCGAATCCTTTATCAGGCATGACCCGAATCCGAATTCATCTATCCTAATCAGTCCAAATCGGTTGTCCTAGCTCCTAAACCATGTCACAATCAAGGCAAACTAAGACAATAAATGTATAATTGTGGGATTTAGGACATAGGATGGGATCTGGACCATGAAGATAAAGTCAAATTTCTTGTGAACAAAACAGCAAATCTAAAACGAATAAGAACAAGTTAAAGAAAAGTGAATAATTCAACCACATTACCTCTTCTGGACTTGGTAACAATCTTGGCGGGTCGGGTCGCGGTGGCCGCCGTTTCCTTGTCCGTTTTCGTCTCCTCCAAAGGGAATAAAACGCCGTCGATCCCCTGAACGGAGATCCGGCCGTCCGTGTAAATGTCCGGGTCGAACAAGTACGCGGAGGCGTCCCCTTGCCCGAACTTGACGGAGCCGTCGGCCTCTTCGGCGGTCATCTTAAACGGAAGCCGGAGAGTGTCGTACTTGACCTTCCCGAATCTTCTAACGGCGTTGTACATGCTCTCCTCCGTTTGGTACTCCGGGATCATGTGGTAGTACATGATCTGCTCAGGCGCACCAGGCTCGCTGAGCTGGTCGGTGGTGAGCTTGGCCATGGCCTCGTCGTTGGGGGCCAAGACGGTGATTACATACCCCTCGGAGACGAGGCGCCCCATCTCGGTGCCGAGAGAGGTGAGATTCATGAGGATGTCGGCGAGCTCGTTGTATCCCCCGTAATGGAGGAGCGTGTGGATGAAATCCTTGACCATGGCCTCGCCGTGGAAGTGGCCGTGGGCGCCGTCGGGGCCTGGGGCGGGGGCGGGGGCGAGGGAGGGGCCGGGGGCCATAGCATCGTAGATAGGGAGGGCGGGGGCGGATCCGGCGGGGGAAGGAGGGGCGGGCTTCTTGAGGCGGTGAGTGCGGGGATCGACCTCAGGAGCACCAGTAGGGAGGACGGCAGCGACGGAGCGCAGGCTACGGCGGCGATTGAAGTCGTGCTGGACGGAGAGGGGGACGAGGAGGCGCTCGATGCCGTGGATGACACCGTCGGGACGAACGATATCGTCGGGGCGGGTGAGGCGCGTAGAGTCGACGAGAGGGGCGCCGGAAGGGCGGTGGCGGGAGAGGGAGAGGCGGTGGTGGGAGAGGGAAGGGGGATTGGAGGCGGTGGAGGGCCAATTGGGGGATTGGAGGCGGGATGGGAGGATGTGGGAGAGGAGGAGGGATTGAAGGGTAGGGAGATTGCCAGGCTCGAGGAGGAAGAGCTTGAAGGAGGGGTCGAGGTCGCGCTCTAGGGCTTGATTGCTGGGGGCGAAGATGGTGATATTGTGGTCGCCGACAACGCTCTCGAGAGTGGGGAGGAGGAGGGCCTTCTCGACGAGCTCGGCGAGTTCGGTGTAGCGGGAATCGAGGAGGGCGACGAGGACGGAGTTGGAGTTGATCTGGCCGGGGGCGGGGGAGGAGAGGGAGAATAGGGGGAAAATGAGGAGGAGGAGGAAGCCATAGATGGGGGAGACACCCATGGCCGGGGGAATGTGGGTGGATCGGGTCAGGGGTGGCGGAAGTGGGGAATCGATGGTGGGAGATGGAGGGAAGGGTTTTGCCTTTTGAGGGGTCTGCGAGGAGTTTCTTTATCTGAGAGTCTGTGGGGAGTGCGGAGAATAATGGGAGAGAGAGAGGAGGAAGAAGAAGGCAGGAGAGTGAGAAGCGCGGGTTTGGTAAAGTGTCGGTTGCTGGGGTAAAAAGGGGATGGATCGATGACGTGGCTGCCGGTAATTTCTTTTTTACTGTAGATGGTTTGCTCGAGAGGATGTGTGGGTTAGGTTAACTTGAGACTTCAAGTCAATTGGGTTCGGGGTCAAGTCTTTACCAAATTACTACAGTAAAAAAATTATTATTATTATTTTTTATATAGATAAAAATTCGGGTGGTGGTTAGCCAACCCGAGAGCATTTTGAAGGATGAGATCACGAAGATCTGAAATAAATACAGTCATATAAATCATAATACATCATGAAAACCAGCCAAAGCAATCCCGGAAAAACTCAAACCCTAAGCAAATAATTTACATTTTTTTATAATAATAATCAAAATTATATAAAATATCAAGTTTTTCATTATAAAAAATTATTATTTCATATAGGTGTGAACTTAAAAGAAAACGTTAATGAATAGTAAGGTGGTATTTTTTTAATAGAGATAGTATAAGATTATAAAATATATAAAGTATGTAATTCTTACTATCTTTGTTTAACAAGAGATATAATTTATGGTTCATTATCGCTTTTTTATAATGATATAAATTATCTAAAATATTACCATTTTTATTAATATTTATTAATAATTTCATGTCCATTATTAATAAATATGAAATTACTTTTAAAAATATTGATATTTTATATATTTAATAGCTTTTATCTTCCTAAAAAACTCGTGTAAAATAGCAAATGATATATTTTGTTCAGCGAATATAGAAATATCTAGGAGGGATAAATGAACCAATTTATGTGATTCAACTATCTAGAGCTTGTGTGGGGTTGATGCAATAGGTATGTACCCGAGATAGAATAATTGGTTGGATTGATTTGCACTAGTAGGTCATAGAATTTTGGCCTAAAATTTTCGGATCAATTATGTTTGGGCAATTTTCGGGGGTTCGAATGTAAAAGTTCGCGTTTTTTCTTGAAATTTCCAAATGGGTTATGTGAGGGTTATTGAATCAGGTCATGTTTTAACATGTTTACATAGGGTCTTAATGTGACAAAGTAGGCTTTAAAAAAAATTGTTCATCTTCTAAAGGTCAAGAAAATAATAAAGCTTTTATATTAAAAAAAAAAAAAAGTCACTTCTTACAAACTCATCTTAATTATAACATCATATTATAAAATTCATCCCCAAATTCACAAAATGTTGCTATGACTTAGGTTATATAAAAGCATCATGAAAATGTTAGACGTTTATTTGAATGGTTGGACATGTGTCTTCACTCTCCATGTTTAGACTGCCTTTACTCAAACGTGACCAATTTTAGATTTAAAAGTATTTGTAACAACAACAACATTCGAAACCTGTTTAATAAAACAGAGATATAGACTTTCTGTAATGTGTGAATCAATTGGATAATTGGAAGTTGGAACTATGAAATGTTACATTTAAAATAGGCTTTTTTATTAATATAAAATTAATACTCCATAATACAATATAATCCCTGTATATAAAGTCTTAACATGTGGGGAGAATGTGGTCCTGAATGATCCTAATGAAGGGTAAAAAAAAAAAGAAAAAGGAGAGTTTGACTTGTGGCACATCACAATATCACATATTCACATGTTAATGAACTTAACAACACACAGTGTGGGATACAGCTCATGTTTTTTTCCCAACTTATATATATGAGGTTTATATATATGTGTGTACAATTAATTGGACTTTTTGTCTTGAAGATTAATGCCAAAAAATCTATTAACAGGTTGTACACATTCTCAACTACTATTTTTATGTATCTCTAAATCTAATTAATCTCTACTGAGTAGTAATTTGCAATTTGCCCATGACCTCCCCACTTTCTCATCCCTTCATTCTTAATTATTACGTAGTATAAAATTGCACATTTTTCTTATAAAACATTTAATTATTTTCAAATACGTTCATTAATTTTCTATCCCAGTAATTATAAATTATTATGTTTAGATTTTTTACCCCAATACTGATAATTCAATACTTCGCTGCATGTATAAGAGCTCAACAAATATTTCGAGGGGAACTAGTCGAACGGTGGTTGTTTATATTTATGTCAAACTTCAATTTGAATTGAGCTTAAAAGATGTACTTATACTCGACTCATTTAGTTAATAAATAAACTTGAATAATGGTTTTTTTTAGTTGATCATTAATCGAGTTCAAGCTCTAGACACTTTTTATCCCAATAAACTATTTACTTGGAGGGTAAATGGGCAATAATCTTGATTCTCAAAGGAATTGATTAAATTAAAAAATTGCTCATAAAATTAGGGGAAAAAATATACTACATAAATTTGATAAGCTGTCATTGTGAAAGGTACTTTGTTGGAAATTTCGTTGTATATATAGAATATATTAGCGGATACGTAGTATTTAAACTACCAAATATACGCATTAATCAAACGTTTATCATTACTCAAATTGCATTATTTGAGCAATTACAGCCAAATGATTAAGCTACCAAGCTGCATGCACATTAGTGGGAAAAAGGAAAGTAAGGCACCCAAGAAGGTGCTAAAAAAAAGAAAAAGAAAAAAAAAAGGAGAAAGTTTAGATTAAACCGACTAAATTATATGCTCCAATAAATAAAGTAATACTCTTACGGAAAACTTTTGAAACTCGTGAATACTTTTTTTATTTTTCTGTAATTTTCAATTGAACAACCACATAAACCTATAACCATAAATACTCAATAATGGTAACTAGTCGAATAATTACAATTATTTATTTATTTTAAATTAGATAATGTTATTTTTTTTAATATTTATAATAACCATTGAAACTAATCTTTTTAACTATAGACCCGGATAAAAACTACTACCTCCGATCCAAAAAGGTTGTCGTTTGACTTTTTAACACGTATTTTAAGGAGCTAAAAACTATATAATATATTAACTTTTTTATTATTATTTTTTTATAATCTAATACTTATTACCAACAAATATTAAGTTGTAAAAAATATATTTTAAAAAAGTTGATATTTTATATAGTTTTTAGCTCCTTAAAATACGTGTTAAAAAATCAAACGACAATCTTTTTGGATCGGAGGGAGTAACAATTTTGTCTCATAAAAAAGAAAAAAGAATGACAATTTTGTCTTATAAACTGGAACAGGAAAGTGCGGTTAACAAAGATCTGGGAGTAGTGTTTGGTAATCCGGGCATTAAGATTCCTTTTTTAGCTTTCGCTGATGATATCCTCATTTTCTGTAAAGCTTCACAGTCAGCCTGCTCTTCAGTTCTGTCCATTATTGATCGTTTCTGCCTTATTTCTGGGCAGAAGGTCAATTTACATAAATCTAGCTTCCAAGCCTCCTCAAACACATCACCAGCAGCTATCACTGCCACGATAGCGGTCCTGGGTATCCCCCAAGCAAACAACTTCGACAAATATCTCGGGTGCCCAATCGTAAACGGACGCACTAACAAAGACACCTTTAACGATGTAGTACTAAAATCTAAACAACAACTCACCAAATGGAAGGCGTCTAGTCTATCGTCCGAAGGACGTAAGGTTCTTATCAAATCTAATCTGTGCGCTAAACCGGTTTTCCTAATGCAAGCTTTTTTACTACCGTCTCACATTCACCAAGAACTCGACAAGGTTTACAGACAATTCTTCTGGAACAAAAGCTCTAAAGCCCCCCCGCTGATTAGTTGGGACAAAATCTGTGCTGACACTTTGAAAGGAGGTTTGGGTATTCACAAAGCGGAAACAATGAACATTGCATTACAGATGAAGCTGTTGTGGAAAATTATGTCCGAACCGGACAATATTTGGGTTCGCCTAATCTCCCAAAAATATCTCAAAGAACATGACATCCTGACCTATCAAACGAAAGGCAACACTTCTTGGCAGTGGAGACGCCTTATGTCTATCCGACATCATTTCCAAAGCGCTCTTCATTGGTCTGTTGGTGATGGGAATTCCATTGACTTCTGGTCCCAGAAATGGGCCGGCGATGAACCGCTGGCTTGCAGGGTACTCCAACCGATACCAAATGACCTTTCAAACATAAAAGTTTCCCACTTCATCAACCAAAACTTGCAATGGAACAGGGAATTGCTTTTCTCTAGCTTAACAAACATCATTTCACAGGATGACATCAAGCTTCTGCTTGGTATCGTACTGCCTAATAATCCTATGAAGGATCGAGTGTATTGGGGGCCAAGCACTAATGGGTGGTTCTCGACTAGCTCAGCAAACAACATGCTGTCAGCCAACAAGGGGTTACAAGACTATGATTGTGGTTGGATATGGAACCTTGATGTTCCGCCGAAGGTTCGTCATTTTCTTTGGAAAATATCCCGGGATGGCCTCCCTACTTCGGAACGCCTACAAAAGTCCCACGTTTCTGTACCATCTGGGTGTCACTTTTGTGATATTACAAACGAATCAGACAAGCACATGTTTCTTCAATGCCCGGTTACTATCAGCCTACTTAGGACTCTTCGCATCCGCTGTCCGAGCCTTTCCCACCTAGCCGTCAACTCGGGCTCAAACTTTCCCCTAAACCTGGTTCGGCGGGTGGTGGGCAAGGAACATTTCGGCCCTCTAGCATGTGCGTGGTGGACTATCTGGTTCTTTAGGAACCAACTGGCTTTTGACCACACGACGAAAGTATCCATTACTGAAATGGAAATTTTCCATACTACTTTTACACAATGTTGGAAACAATCGAAACTGCTTGACGCTGAGTCATCTTCAGGTACGCCTTTGCCTCCTAAGGTAATCCATCCCGGCTGTCGCTTTACGTCAACCGCAGCCAAGGGTAAGGGTCGAAGTCGTTCGGGCCTTTGGGATAAACCATCGATGGACTGCTACAAGCTTAACTTTGACGGTTCTGTAAGAGCGGGTATTTCGGCTTCTTACGGTTTCGTCATTAGGGACTGGTGCGGCCGAGTGGTTGCCATGGGGCGAAACTCGTGCATCAATGTCTCAGTTGTTTTTGCCGAAAACCTCGGTCTAAAAATGGGAATCCTTCGGGCTAAACAGCTGAATATTCGTAACCTCCTGATCGAGGGCGATAACCTTCTGGTTATTAAAGCTCTGCTAGGGGACTGGAAGTGCCCCTGGAATATCGAGCTCCTACAATCTGATATTCTGTTAGATACTTTGTCTTTTTCTTATGTAGCTATCCGTCATATTTTCAGGGAATCGAATGCAGTGGCTGACTATCTCGCGCGCAGTGCACATGCTTCCCCTGCCGACGCCTGCTACGACGACGATCCAGAGCTCTGTGCTCTCATCCGCAAGGATGCGCTAGGAAGGAGTCCTGCTACGGCCGACCCAACCTAATTTTTATTCTGCGTCAAAAAAAAAAAAAAAAAAAAAAAAAAAAAAGCTTAAATAAAGGGGTGGGACCCAGGACAAAGATATAAATAAAACGTCGTCGTAGTCGTAGCTCAAGTTGAGATGTCACTGTTGGCTCCCCCATGGGTAAAATAAATAAACACCCGACGAAGGCAAAGAACCAAAGCTCACAATTTACACCAACAACGGGGAAAGGGAGGAAATGAAAAAAAGGTACATTACACAATACACATAATTACCCATAAATTAGACTAATTTTTATATAATTATCCATAAAATATAAATTATAGAAAATCACCCATAAATTAAATTTATTTTCAAAAGACCACTCATTTAGGCCTCGTTTGGTTAGTCAGTTAAAAACACGGGAAGTTAAAAAACCCAGGAAGTATGATATATTACTGTGTTTGGTTGACAGAATGATACATGAATTCAACTTACCAGTAATTTCAATTCCTACAAATTATAGGAAGTTCACTTACCTAGGGGGGGACGAGGTAAGTTCAACTTCCCCCATTTTTTAACATGAATTTATTTATTTTCCTCTTTATATTACTAAAAACCAAAATGTAACCAAACAACTTGTTTTAATTCATGGGAAGTAAGTCCCTGAGAATTGTACTTCCCGCATTCAACCAAACGAACCCTTAGTAATTGTTAATTTATTTCATTTATAAAGACGAAAATGTCATCGTATTAAAATCAAGGTTTTTTACAGTAACAATTTGGGTTTATTTTAGAACTTATCAGCATCTTATTCAAGATTTGAAGGAGATGAGACCATCATGACCCAGTCCTTCACATTGTAAATCCGATGCAAATATATTGGTTGAGACATTTTTTTTATAAAGTAAGAATTCGAGATCGGATAGATCTGAATCTCGATAGGCCGTAAAATCGACAGATGAAAAACCGTCGAACATACAATAGAATACAGAAAAAAGACGCAATAAAACAGGAAGTACGCACTACAATATGTTTATGAGTATATGTGCACATTATATGTCAAGCCACGTTACATTGTAATTAGGTTAGATCTCTGGGGGCATTTTGGTCATTTTACATTCGGTCAGTTGAGCTCTTTTATAGTTGAGTGTTGTGAGCGGGAAAGGTTGTTACAACAAATTGAAAACAAAGATTTTGCTCTCTTTTCTTGGCCTTCAATGGAGATCGCAAATTCTTCCTGCATTTGATTCCTCATTGTTGTATTGCAAGTTTCGTTTGTGAAGGTTCGATAATGTAAAACAAAGTAATGTAAAGATACTCTAGAAGGGGGGTTGAATAGAGTATGCTGGTTTTTCGCAGAAAGTTTCAAGACGTTTGAAGCGCTTGCCAATCCCTTTGAGATTAGACTTAGTCTTTTCTCTGAAAACCTGAATCACAAAGTTAAACAATACGAATCAAGTGCGGAAATATGGTAAAGCAGTAAGTAAAGGACGCAACGAATTGTTAACGAGGTTCGGCACGAACTTGGCCTACGTCCCCGTCTAGGGTTCTTCCACAACCCTAGGATTCAACATGATTTATTGATTCACAAAGCTTAGGATCCTAATAGCTCACCGAGAAGCCTCTCTCCTATACAATTGCAATCTAGTCAACTCACGTTCCCTTGGAGTCCTAGACCAATCTAGAAGAGCCCCACCTCTCTCAGCTATCTAGTACAATCCTCTTACTCTCGAGAATCAATAGCCTAGTGCCCACTTCCTGAGTTATAAACTCTCGAGTATAACACTCTCTCAGAATATATCCTATAAGCTCACTGTGTAACTCTCAAATGGTTTGAAACAAAATATAAAACTCTTAAGAACAAGCAGAGAGAACACGCTGAAGAGAGAACGTAAACTTGAGGGCTGATTGCAATGATATTCGTGAATGTACGTTAGTCCTCTCTCTCTTCTTCATCTCCTTTATATAGTGAAGATCATCGGCGCCACTTGAGGAAGGAATCTTCTCCAACGGCTAGGCTGATCATGGCTATCTTCACAATCTTCTCTTCTTGGAAACTTTTGAAGCCACGATCTCCGATTGTGTCCTTCTTAACTTTTCGACTTTGGAAGGAGATAATATTTGAAAAGCTTCCTGAAATGTTAGAATATAATATCTGGAAGCATATAATAATATAAAATAATATTCGAACATAATAATATAGAGAACAGGTTTTGTGTTTCATCAACACTCTTAAAGCTTCAAGACCTTTGACACAAACTGTCTGTCAAAGCCGTTGAAACTAATTCCGATTCTCATCAAGGAAGTGGAGTTATCAGTTTGTTCAAATGGTATCAGAGCGCAAGGATTGATCATTGATTCGCCTCTGTTTTGCGGTTTGAGATTGTAGTGATATATGTGCTTTGTCTCTTGTGAAGTCTGTAGATCTCAAAATCGTCGTTGTATTTTATGGCTGGACGAGGTTCTGGAAATCATCATGGACAAGGTGCAGGCAACGTTGGAGATGGTGGTACCGGCCGTGGCAATTTCATGGTTGTTACTCCGCCAGCACCCGGTGGAGCTGCTCGGGGATGGAATTTCCCCCGAATGGATTACAATTTGGTGATATAGCTCAAGGTATGGGTGGAGCTCATGTAAATCCATATTTTCTTTCAAATTCAGATCATTCTGGCATGGTATTAGTGTCGAATCCGTTTAATGGATTGAATTTCACAAGTTGAAGTCGCGACATCAAAATAGTACTTGGTGCCAAGGCCAAAATAGGTTTTATAATTGGAAGCTATGTGAAACCTCCGGAGGAGAGTGAGGAGGATTATGAGAAATGGATGCGAGCATATTCCATGGTTATGTGTTGGAATGTTGGATGCTCAATTCCATAAATCATGAAGTCACGGAGAGCTTTATGTATGTGGAATCTGCACGAGAACTTTGAAATGAAATTAGAGAATGATTTCATGAATCAAATTATCCTCTAGTGTATCAACTAATGAGAGATTTAGCTAACATTAGACAAGAGAATCTCTCTGTAGGTGCTTATTTTGGGAAGTTAAAGAAAATATGGGATGAACTTCAATTTCTTGATGCTATCCCAAGCTGTACTTGTGGAGGCTGTAACAATTGCAGTTGTGGATTACTAAAGAAGATGCTGGAAAGAGAAGAGAAAGTCAAAGTCATGCAGTTCCTTATGGGACTGAATGACGTTTATGAGAATCTTAGAAGCAATGTGTTGTCTAAGGATCCTATGTCAGGGATTAACAAAGCATTTCAAATGGCTACTCATATAGAGAGGTGTAAAGGTGTTACTAGTACTGTTCAAGGGGATAATAATGCTCTTGCAATTGCTAAGTTTGGGAAGTTTGATGTGGAGGCCAATGATGTTAAAAGGTTTCATGGTGGTGAGTCTTCTAAGAGGAATGATCATTATAAGAGAGACTACATGAATGCTAAGTTTGACAGGTTATGTGATCACTGTAGAGAAAGGGGTCACATAAAGGATTACTGTTTTAAGTTGATTGGTTACCCTGATTAGTTTAGAGGAGGTAAAGAAGATGATAAAACTAAGCCTCCCAAGAAGTTTACTGCACATATGGAATGTAATCAACAAGACAGACATTTTGATAGTATGGGTATGGAAGTAAAACTTGATCAAGCTATGGTCAATTTAGTGTTTGATGAAATGCAAGTCTCCTATGGAGGGCATTGATAGCTCTATAAACCAAGCTATGGTTTACTTTACAGGTACTTTAAATGTTTCATTTCTTATTGGAACTTATAAAGCTAAGAATGATGCATGAATTGTGGATTCTGGAACCACAGATCATATTGCATTTGACAAAGCTATATTTTCTTCTATTGTTGATTTATCACCTGGTATTTTGCTTGGTTTGTCTGATGGGAACAACCTTAAAGTCTGTCAAAGTGGTACTGTCAAATTAAGTGATACTCTGATTTTGCACAATGTGCTCTTGGTGCCTCAATTTAGGCACAACTTGCTATCAGTCTCTAAGATTGTTCATGATCAGCACTCACGGTTTAGTTTTAATGCTATGTCCGGTTGGTTATAGGACCTTACAACTAATAATGTGATTGCTACTGGGATTGAAGCCAAGGGCTTATATGTTTTGAAGACTACTGATGTTGAGAAGCTGAGATATTCAAGTTTTAGTTCTTTGAATAATCTCAAGTTGAATTGTAATAAATTGCAGATTATGCATGCTAGATTAGGTCATATGATTTTTCCAAATTACATCAGGTTCTGGATTGTAAGCCAGATGTCCAGGATTCGAGTTGTGATGCTTGTAATATGACTAAGATACACATGCTGAAGTTTGATAGAAGTGGCAGTATTGTTGATTCTCCTTTTCAATTGGTGCACATAGATGTCTGGGGACCTTATAAGGTTCCATCTATTTGTGGTGCTAAATACTTTTTGACTATTTTGGATGATTATTCTAGATCCACTTGGACTTATCTTATGCAAGATAAGTTATAAGTTCTAAGGTTGATCACCGGTTTCCTAAGTATGGTTGAGAATCAATTCCAAGTGTCTGTTAAGACTGTTAGAACAGACAATGGAACTGAATTTACACAAAAAGGATGTGTTGATTTGTTTGCCAGTAGGGGTATTTTGCATCAAAGATCAGCTCCTCGAGTCCATGAGCAGAATGGAAGGGTAGAAAGGAAACATAGGCATTTGCTAGAAACTGCAAGGGCTATCAGAATTCATGTTGGTCTTCCAATTAGATTTTGGGGAGATTGTGTATTGAGTGCCACTCCTCTTATCCATAAGATGCCTTCTTCTATTTTGAAATGGAAGTCACCTTTTGAGGCTTTGTATAGAGTTGCTCCTTGTTATGATTTGTTCAGAGTTGTTGCTTGTTTGTGCTATGTTCTTCAACCAAATGATCATAGGGATAAGTTGGGTACATTGGCTAGGAGGTGTGTTTTCTTGGGCTATCCTCCTGGCATGAAGGCTTATAAACTGTTTGATTTAGAAAAAAAAGGACCATTATTATAAGTAGGCATGTGAAGTTTGAGGAGTCTAAATTCCCATTCAAGCATTCTTCAAATGTGCCTCGTCCTCATATGTCTTCCCATCTTCCTAATGTTGTTCATTGGTCAGATGCCAGTGATCTACTATATTCTATACCTAGTCACTCTGAGACTCATGTGCTTGATCATTCACCTACTTATATCCATCATTCAGGTAGCACTGGGTCACTTGGTAATGTTGTTCCTAATTCCGTGGGCAGTACTTCTTCTTCTCAGTTGCAGGGTGACAACTTTGATATTCAGTTTCTGAATCCTGCTCCTATTATACAACCTATGATTCTTTATAGACAAACCAAACTCCTTGCCAGATTGCAGGATTATGTGCACTCAAAAGTTCCTACAAAAGATCATGTTGTATCAGATTCCTCTTCCTCAGAGTCTTTTGCTGTGTTTTAATCATGTAATTTGGCATATTTGTCATCAAGTTACATCAAGTCCTTCATCAACATGTGTTCTATTTTTTAACCAAATTCTTATGCTCAGGCCAGAGGTGTGACAGAGTGGGAAAATGCTATGGTAGTTGAGCTTAAGGCTTGTCTAGTGGCTAAAGGATTTAGGGCGTGCTCGACGTTAGATTGTTGGAGATTGTTGAGGCTTATATTTTAAAACAACAACACAGGGTGGTGTTTGGCAGCTTTTTTTAAAGGGATTGAGGTGGAGATGGAGGAGGAGGAGGTTGTAGGGGGTTAAAAAATGTCAATAATCCAACCCTTGCAGCTCAAGGTTATGGGGGTTGTCTCCAACTACAACCCCTCAATTGACAGGCTTGCCCCCATTGTCTTCCACAGGCGCCGAGCCTGCTCCTTCCTCCTCCTATCTTCTCAACGCCATTTCCAGCAGCAATGCTTCTTCTTCTCGATAGACCAGGCAACACCATCAGTCAACACTCGGCCATGGATGCGCTGGTGGTGAGGCGACGAGGTTCCGACGCCAGAAGAGCGAACTGGAGACAGAAAGATCCGGCGGCGGAGGCTTGCCGAGAGGGGAGAGGGATGGAAACAGAGGGGCGGAGCGGAGAGGGTCCGAAGGCGGTTCAGCCATGGCTCCGGCGCTGGAGACAGAGGGGGCGAGAGGGCGGAAGTCAGAGAGTCGGAGGCAGAGGGCGGGCGGGCGAAGGCTGAGTGCAGGGAAGGGCGGAAGAGGAAGACAAGGGATGGGGATGGGGGCATATTGGTCTTTTTATGAGTAAAAAAAAATAACCTTACACCCACCAAACACCCTTTCGGAATTATTTATAAAAAACAATCTCAACCTCTTCCATCCCCACAACCTATACAATAATCTCCACCCCATATAACCCCTTAAAAATAATCCCAATCCCTTAAAAAATAACCCATTGCCAAACTCGCCCTTAATCAAGTCAAAGATAAGGATTATAAGCAAACATTTTCTCGTGTTGCTAACTTGCCTACAGTTCGTGTCATTTTGGCTTTGGTTGCTAGTAAATGATGGGTTCTGCATCAACTAGATGCTAATAATGCCTTTCTTCATGGTTTTTTGGAAGAGGAAGTATACATGTTACCTCCACCAGGATTTGATGTTCCTAAGGGTCATGTTTGCAAGTTGCAGAGATCTTTGTATGGACTTAAACAGGCTAGCTAATAGTGGAATCATGAATTCACCAAGTTCATGATCAGGCTTGGATATGTTCAATCCATCCATGATTACTCTTTATTTTTCAAATCTTCTAAAAGGTCTATGACAGTTGCATTGGTGTATGTTGATGACATGCTTCTTCTTGGCAATTCTATCACTGAGATCAAGACAACCAAAGATGTTCTCCATCAGCTATTCACCATCAAAGATTTAAGTAGCAAGATATTTTTTAGGTATGGAGATTGCTAGATCTTCACAAGGAATTCTCCTTAACCAGAGAAAGTATGTCTTAGATATTCTCAAGGATGCTCATATGGAGGGGAGCACGCCCACTGAGTTTCCTATGCAACATGGTCTTAAGTTTTCCTCTGTCATTGGTGATCCTATACGTAACCCTGAAGATTATAGAAGGATTGTTGGCAAGCTTTTATATCTCATTTTAACTCGTTCTAATATCTCTTATTCGGTACAATAGAAGCCAATTTTTACAGAACCCCTTGAAGCCTCATTGGGTTGTTGTCATTTACTTGTTGATGTACCTCAAAGGAAGTTACAATTTTTCATTATCATATTCAACATCATCATCTTTCATTGTCAAAGCCTGCACTGATGCAGACTGGGGAAACTGCATAGATACAGGAAGATCTCTATCAGGTTTCTGTGTCTTTCTTGGGAGTTCCTTAGTTTCATGGAAGACTAAAAAGCAAAATGTTGTCTCTAAATCTTCCACTGAAAGTGAATACAGAAGTATATCTGCCACGACAAGTGAGTTGGTATGGTTAAAAGGCATTCTGAGTGACTTGAGCATTAAAGTGGAGCTTCATGTCACCTTATTCTGTGATAATAAATCAGCTCATCAGCTTGCAATCAACCCAGTTTACCATGAGCGTACGACACATGTTAGATTGATGCTCATTTCATTAAAGAGATGGTGCATCAGGGATTCATTCAAATTGTTCATGTCTCCTCTACTCTACAAGTAGGGTTGCTCATAATCAGGCCCGACCCGAAAACCGATCCGAAAAATGCGATTTCGGGCCAGCCCGAATTTTAACGGGTCGGACTTCGGTCCTTAAAAAATGAAATTTCGATTTCGGGTCAAAAACCGTAACCGAACCGAATTTTTCGGTTTCGGCTCGAATAACCGAACTTTTTTCTAAAAAAACCTAGGTGGATGGCGGCTGCTCTTCTTTCCTTCTTTCATTTCTTTGAGTTCCAATGTCCCATTCCCATTCACGCGTTTGGCTCTCCCAGACCAGACACACCCTCCCTTCCGTTCGTCGTAGAGTCGCTGGTCGCCCTCCCCCGTCGACCGTCACAGCCTTCCAACCCTCTCCCTCTTATCGCAGACTCGCTGGCCACTGCCCGCCATCTCCCATCGGTCGTCGCAGCCTCCAGCTCTCTCCCTCCCGTCGCACTCGTAACTCTTCCGTCCGTTGCAGACTCGCTGGCCGCTGCTGCCATCTACCGTCGGTCGTCGCAGCCTGTCATCCCTCTCCCTCCCGTCGCACTCGCAGCTGTGTAGCACTGTAGCCTGTGGTCGGTAGTCGATACTCGGTGGTCAACAATAATTCGTGTTTGAGTTGAAGTTGAAGGTGAGTGAAGTAGTGAACCCAAAACCCCAAAAAAATTCCAATCTTTCGTATATCACTTAATGAATTGGTTTTATTGTGTTCTAATTTCGAATTTGTAAAGCATTTTTTTTTCAATTTGATTGTTGTAAGACTTGTGAGAAATTTAGAGTTTATGTTTTGTGTTGATAGAGATAATAGATTTGTGTGTAGGGCTGATTTTGTTATGAGAGAAACAAGATTTATCATTTATGTGGTTGGGCAACTGGGTTGATTTTTAGAGAAACAAGATTAAGTTTACTGGTTGATCTTGTTATGAGAGAAACAAGATTTATCATTTCGGTTTTTCAGTTTTTTCGGGCCAAAAACCGAAAAAACCGTAACCGAATATTCGATCTTCGGTTCGGGCTGCCCCTCCCAAAAAACCGGGCCTTCAATTTTGGCCCAACCCGTTTGTGTCGGTTCGGGCCCGGCCCGTTGAGCCACCCTATCTACAAGTAGTTGACATTATGAACAAAGCATTGGAAGCTAAACAACATGACTTTCTCAGGTCCAAGCTTGGCCTTGTTGTCCCTTGTGTAGGTCAAACTTGAGAGGAGTATATGAGTATATGTGCACATTATATGTCAAGCCACATTACATTGTAATTAGGCTAGATCTCTGGGGGCATTTTGGTCATTTTACATTCGGTCAGTTGAGCTCCATTATAGTTGAGTGTTTTGAGCGGGAAAGGTTGTTTAACAAATTGAAAACACAGATTTTGCTCTCTTTTCTTGGCCTTCAATGGAGATAAAAAATTCTTCTTGTATTTGATTCCTCATTGTTGTATTGCAAGTTTCGTTTGTTCAAAATGTTGAATCTAAGCAAGCCTAAAAGTATCAAGTTGGGGACGTAAACTAAGAACGAATGCAAGCACGCACCACCATGAAGTAGCACTGTTGCGCCTGCCCGACGATATAACAGGAATCTCATGTGGGTAGTGAAGACGAACCTCTAAGGAAGCTCCTTCCCGAACACGAAGTCACCACGTACACACCACCTCGACCCCAGCGGACGCCATAACCCCAACGAATAAGAAGACCGGCTAGACACACCGGAAGCAAAGTCACACACCGTTCGAGCAAAATGCAACTGGTTGAGACATATATATATTCTGTAATGCATAATTTTCTTGCTTTTTTTCAATGTGCAATGTCAAGTTGAATAGAAAAATATATATACTCCGTATATACAATAACTTTCATTTTAAAACAAACAAGCTTAAATTAAGGATATTTTAATATTTTCAAACAAAATATACAGAGGTTTAATGGGTGGCTGGTCTTATGAAAACAAATTTAATTTATGGGTGGTTTACTATAATTTATCATTTTGTGGTGGTTAAAAGGTAATTATGTGTAATTTACCCATAAAAATAAGAAAAAATAGTAAAAAGTAGAAAAGGAAAGAGAGTGACCTGAAATAAAAAAAAAAAAGTAAAAAGAAAATGGTAGATGGAAAAGAAAGAAGAGGGAACTTGGACAAACGGCAAAAACAGACGGCGACGTACCTCCTAAGTGAAAGACCGTTAGTCGCCGTCAATCCCTTTCCTTCAACTAATAAACCCGGTCCGGATTAAAAACAAATAGAGGCTCACTACACACTACACACGTGTTGGTTTAATTACCCTTTACTCCTAAAGTGTATACTACTTAACATGCACTCCAAATTCCATATTTGTTACTCCATCTCTTATTCCGGTAATAACTGCCTTTTTAGTTACTGATGAACTAATGGATGCTTACTTAAATACTTGCATTTTTTTTTAATAACTACCTACTTTAAAGGTTACCAATCAACATACTATAGTCTCATACTTAAGTCTTTATAGACTTTAATCACTATATATTTAGAATTACAGGTTTTTATGTGAAATAATATTCTAGAATTAATTGTTTATTGTTTATTGTCTATCTTAATTGCTTTCTGTTTTCTAAAAAAAAAAAACAATGAAAGGAGATACCTCATACCTTGTTAGTCAATCTATTACCTTTGTCCCAAACTAATTTCAGCAATATTAGACACAAAACCTTGACGCTCAAACGCTATTTCCATCTCTGCGGATAAAAATATATATCAAATATATATATATATATTACACATTGTTGGAATGTGTGGTTGTTCGAGTCTTTCGTAGATGGGCTCGCACACATAACCTCCCTCCAGCTTGTCCTAACCTCACCAGACCCAGCCGACTTTAATACACATTGATTGAATTCTTGATATTATGAGGTTAGGTAAGGAAATATATACGGAACTTACATATATATAAATAAATAAATAAATAAATAAATAAATAAATATATATATATATAATTGAACGTACGATTCGAGTGGAGGAGGACAAAACGTGGAGAGTGCAAGTGTCGGTAGCTTGACTTATATTATCAGACTCCTCTAAATTTCCCAAACTCGATCACAGAGGCGGATCCTCTTTAGGGTCACTAGGGCCAGTCGCCCCCCAGCCGAAAATGAAATTTAACATACATATTCCTCTCGTCGATAGCTTCGATTTGATATATTATAAGCTCAAATCCGACATCTGAGCAAAAAGTTATAAGCGTTTCAAATTTCAGCACTGAATTACAATATTTTCGACATCATTTACCAACCGATAGATTTTTATTGTAATTATCATTTATTAATTTCATATTTTAATAATGTAATTATATCCGAGAACTTCAAATTAGGAGGTTATATTGAAATATTTGAAAACCATGAAATAAATCATGCAAAATTTATGTTTTTATTCTAGTTACACGTCCATAATATTGATGATTTTTTTTAAAAGAAAAATTAGGATTTAATTTTACATACAATATTTTTTATTGTAATTTTTTCGCCCCCTCAATCAACAATTTCAGGATCCGCCACTGCTCGATCAGAAAATATATTCCATATATTCTTAACTTTTGTCACAATATTTTTTTTCAATTGCACCCCTCTTTACCTTTATCAATTATTAGCGCGCAAATCTACAGATAAAGAAAAATTTATTAATATAATTTATTAACAAAAGTATCGCTCTATTGGTAAATATCTCTATCTTCGTTTCCTTTTCTTGTTCTATTATTTCTTTGGAGGGTGGTGGGTCATGGAAAATGATGACGATCATAAATAATGGTATGGACATTCAACTATGGACAATCAAAACATCGATGCTGTCAAGTTTTGTCACATTTCATCTGCCCATCTGGGTTATGTAGTTGGATAAAAATTAATCCATGCGAGGTGAATTTAATTTTTTTTTTTAAAAACTATTGAGATTACGAGCATGATTGTAATAATTAAAATGGAAAACTAATTAAAATACCCCACCTTTGGGGGTATAGTAAAAATATATCATCAACTTTCAAATGTATTAAAAATATCCCGACTTTTGAGAGCAGTGGTAATATATTACCACAAGTTTTCTCATGGGTCAAAAATGTTGACAAGACAGCATACGCGGATTTTTTTAACAAGGCAGCCTGTGTGGAAACTTTTTTACAAATTATATATATAGCACTAAAGCTGGGTTTTCTTGAACGGTTTCCTTACGAAAAAAATAAACCGACAACAAAATTAAACCCAAAAAACGAAATTGATTCAACAAACCAACTAATCCGGTCAAAATTGCCTCAAATCAACACAATACGGCTATTCCTAACACCAACCCGACAACAAAACTAAACCAACAACAACAACGAAGAGGGGAAAAAAACATACTCAGTCAAATATGTGAACGAATCAAAGAGAAAGAAGATGTGAGAGAAACGACTTAAGATAAACGACCACGAGGGAGGAAGACTGATACGGGGTTAGCCGTAGGGTGGCCCGATCTTCGACAATCAAGACTCAAAGATAAGAACGGAAGCAAAAGACTCAAGAACAATAACAAAGACTCGAAATTGATAGTAAAGACACGATCGATAAGGACTGATTTGAACTAAATAGAACGAGGCAAAGACCCCAGACCTCCTTAGAGGGTAGGAACCAAATACCAACGACTATAAAGCCCGCCTCTACAACCTTACACAACCAAGCGGACAACTTGGAGGCACAAGGAGGGGACTTGTGATTACCTGGATCACCAAGCTCTCGGGAGGTTGACGAACTCAAAGCAAACCAAGTTAGATCAATAACCAATTTGCAATCGATGAGCAAGGCTTCGAATCGATTGACTTTCTCACATATGTGTTTCACACAAAAACTGTAAATTTCAATAATGGAAGACGTGAATGTTCTACAAGGGTCGGCCAATCTAATATAACCCTAAGAAACTAATCTGACCGAAAATAATAATTAAAACAATAAAAATACTAACTAAATAAAATACCGTAAAACAAGAAATGCTTACTAAATAAAATATCGTAGAGTACTTAAAATTAACACACTTAATTGAGGGCACATGAAATAACATCACAAGGAATCCAAATCCGGCAAAGTGACTTCGATGGCAGCAACCAACAGTGAAGACGCGCACGCCCGCGCAGGCCCGGCGCACTCCCGCGCAACCAGGTGCACGCCCGCGCAGCCTCGGTGCACGCCCGCGCACTTCACAGCTGGCCTAGGCGCTTTCCAGCTTGCTTCCGGCGTCGGCAACCTGGGTTCCGATGCACATGTACGCCTTCATTGGTGGCTCCGGGAATTGGACCGCGCTCGAGAACAAGGCGTGACTCACAAAGAGGAATGAGTCGCGTTGGAGCTTCTTAGCTCGAGCTCTAATCATCGGTCCGTCTTCGAGTATGATCGGTGCGTCCGGAGGTGTAGATGACGGTGTAGAAGATGGTCCCGCATCAACCTCTCCTTCTTGGAAAGGATTCGACTACGAATCCAAGTACTCGTCCACGGCAAGATATGGAATGAGATCCGCGACGTTGAAGGTAGCACTCACGCCATAAGTTCCAGGAAGCTCCAGCTTGTAGGCATTGTCGCCCACCTTCTGTAGAACCTTGAAAGGTCCATCTCCTCGTGGAGCAAGCTTGCTCTTCCGCTCGTTGGGAAACCTCTCCTTCCTCAGGTGCACCCACACTAGATCCCCTGGCTGGAATGTCACCAATCGGCGGCCCTTGTTGGCCTTATTGGCGTTATACTCCGCCTTCCGCATGAGCTGCTGACGCGTCCGTTCATGGAGCTCCTTGACGAACTCAACATGCTTACCTGCGTCAAACGACTCATTCTCTCTCATAGGATATGGAGTAAGATCAAAGGGGGTTAGTGGATTAACACCATATACACATTCAAAAGGAGTTATTTTAGTTGAGGAATGCATTGTCCTATTGTAAGCAAACTCCACATGAGGTAAGGCTTCTTCCCAAAGCTTCAAATTTTTCCTTAAAATGGCTCTAAGGATAGTGGTTAAGGTCCTATTGGTCACCTCAGTTTGGCCATCTGTCTGGGGGTGACTAGAGGTAGAAAATAACAATCTAGTTCCCAATTTGTTCCATAAAGTCCGCCAAAAATGACTCAAAAACTTAACATCCCTATCACTCACTATGGTTTTCGGCACTCCATGCAACCTAACTACCTCTCTAAAGAACAAATTCGCAACATTGGTAGCATCATCAGTCTTATGGCATGCTATAAGTGAGCCATCTTAGAAAATCTATCCACCACAACAAAGATAGAATCCCTCCCCTTCTTAGTTCTAGGCAATCCCACAATAAAGTCCATAGAAATATCTTCCCAAGGGGCAGAGGGAATTGGCAGTGGGGTATACAAACCATGGGGCATAAGCTTAGACTTGGCCTTTAAACAGTCAATGCATCTCTTAAGGCAATGTTCTACATCCCTAAGCATATGTGGCCAATAGAAGTGAGACTTAAGTGTGTGGTAGGTCTTATCTCTCCCAAAATGACCCATCAAACCTCCACTATGGGCTTCATTCACCAATAATAATCGAAGAGAACACCTAGGTATACACACTTGGTTTTTCCTAAACAAGAATCCATCAAAGATATAAAATTGGTCGGTAGGACCCTTATCTAGGCACTTCCCAAAAACTTCCCCAAAATCAGCATCATTAGCATACAATTCCTTAATGTATACAAAGCCTAAGACTCTAGAATCCAAAGTGGTCAAAAGGACATGTCTCCTAGATAAAGCATCAGCAACCACATTGTCTTTCCCTTTCTTATACTTTATAACATAAGGAAATGTCTCAATAAATTCCATCCATCTACCATGCCTCCTATTAACTTTATCTTGGCTCTTAAAATGTTTTAGAGATTCATGATCAGTCCTAAGTATAAACTCACTAGGCCAAAGGTAATGGGACCATGTCTTAAGGACTCTAAACAATGCATAAAGTTCTTTGTCATACGTAGAGTAATTAAGACATGCACCTTTTAACTTCTCAGAAAAGAAGGCTATAGGCTTACCTTCTTGCATGAGGACGCCTCCAATCCCAACTCCGCTAGCATCACATTCAACCTCGAAAGGCCGAGTGAAATCAGGCAGAGCCAGCAATGGCGCATGAGTGAGCTTCTCCTTGAGCTTGCAAAACGCCTCCTCCTGAGCTGGACCCCACTTGAACTCACACCGCTTCCTTGTGAGCTCTGTGAGAGGGGCTGCGATGGAGCTGAAGTCGCGCACAAATCTCCGATAGAAGCTCGCTAGGCCTTGGAAACTCCTCACATGGCCGATATTGGTAGGTTTCGGCCATTCCTGGATTGCCTTGATCTTAGCATCGTCGACTCGCAATCCGCTTGAACTCACTACAAAACCAAGAAAAGACACTTGATCATTACAAAGCTCACATTTCTTAAGATTGGCATACAAGTGTTCTAATCTAAGAGTAGAAAGTACTTCCCTCAAATGTGCTTCATGATCCTCAGGTGATTTACTATAGATAAGAATGTCATCAAAATACACAACAACAAATTTACCTATGAAATTCCTAAGCACATGATTCATTAATCTCATGAAAGTACTAGGTGCGTTAGTCAAGCCAAAAGGCATAACCAACCATTCATAGAGTCCAAATTTTGTTTTAAAGGCTGTTTTCCATTCATCGCCTTCCTTCATCCTAATCTGATGGTAACCGCTTTTTAAATCAATTTTAGAGAAGATAGAAGAACCATGCAACTCATCTAACATGTCATCTAAGCAGGGTATAGGATTGCGATATTTTACAGTAATGTTGTTAATGGCCCTACAATCTACACACATTCGCCATGAACCATCTTTCTTAGGGACTAACAACACAGGCACAGCACTAGGACTCAAACTTTCCCTAATGTATCTCTTGTCCAACAGTTCCTGGACTTGGGATTGAACCTCTTGGGTTTCAGTGGGATTCATTCTATAAGCAGGCCTATTAGGTAATGCAGCCCCTGGAATGAGATCGATTTGATGCTCAATTCCTCTGACAGGGGGTAGACCTGCTGGTATGTCCTCGGGGAAAACATCCTTATACTCTTCAAGAAGAGATAGGATGTGAGGAGGAAGGGTAGCTCGAAGCTCCTCACTCAACATATTCAACCCTTTGCATAGGAGCATGAGGGTTGTTTCCCCATCCGCAAACTCGTCTAAAAATGTACTCTTGGAAGCCAAAAATACACCCTTAGGCCGAGTAGGGGTAGACACATGGCTCGACTGAGCCTCCTTATCTAACTCACCTTTACTTACCTTTCGTTTCTCAATCTCATCAGCCACCTGGGTTGGCGTCATAGGCTTGAGAACTACATTTTTGCCCTGAAAAGTAAAGGAATATCTGTTAGTAAAGCCATCATGCAAGACCTTACGATCAAACTGCCAAGGACGACCTAACAAGATATGACAGGCCTGCATAGGTACTATATCACATAACACATCATCTTCATAATGTCCTAATTTGATATGCACTTTGACTTGCCTATTCACTTTCAAATTACCACAGTCGTTCATCCAATGCAATCTATAAGGCCTAGGATGCTGAATAGTAGGAAGGTGTAATTTTTCAATCATCTCTTGACTAGCTAAGTTACAACAACTTCCCCCATCAATGATCACATTAACCACTTTACTCTTAACTAAGCATCTAGTATGAAAAAGATTCTCACGTTGATTGTCATCACATGGTGCAGGACCAACACTTAAGACTCTCCTAACAATCAGTGATTCTCCATGTTCATAATCAATGCCATCATCATCCTCATCATAGGTAAGCAGATTAAGGTTTTGATCATTATCATTAGCATGCTCTTCATTTTCATCACAAGAATTGTCAGACACATATTCACCTAAGTGATTAATCATGAGAGTTTTCTTATTGGGACAATCCTTCATAGTATGACCTCTACCCTGACATTTAAAGCACACAATGTCCCTAGATCTAGTAGTAGAGGGGTTAGGATTACTCCCTTTGGGACCAGTAGATGTCCCAGACGACTCTCGTCCTGTCCAAGGCGCCTTACCCTTGTTAGCAGCTGTAGGGTTAGTTCGGCCATCTCCTCTCCCAGGGGCTTGGTTTGGCCGAGAGGTGTAACCGCCGTCAGACCGCCCTTGGGGCTGTTGTGGCCGGTTTTGGCGCCAAGGTTGGGGCTGGCCGCTCGTCCATCTTCCGCCTTGGTTCCTGTATCTAGCTCCACGTTCAACTTTAATAGCCAAATGCAATAATTCAGTAGGAGTAGAGTAAGGAAAGCAATCAATGTCCTGAGCTAAGGCGGGATGCAAAATGCGAAGAAACCTAGCATTAGTATCCTCATGATGTTCAACAACATTTGCTCGTGCCATGGTTTCTTGCATTATATTAAAGGTTTCCTCAACAGATTTATTTCCCTGCCTAAGGTTCTCTAGGTGTTGCCTAAGCTCTCTAGCATAGTGTTGAGGGACAAACCTATTTCTCATTAAAGCTTTCAATTGGTTCCAAGACGCGATAGGCGCATCAAGGGCTCTTCTTCTTTCCTTAACCAAATTATCCCACCATATAAGAGAAAACCCTTGAAATTCTAAAGAAGCCAATTGAACTTTCTTAGGTTCAGAAAAATTGTGACAGTTCCAGATTTGTTCCATTTTAGTTTCCCAGTCTATATATGCATCTGGATCTGTCTTGCCATCAAAGGAAGGAATTTTTACCTTAACCTTACCTATGCCGTCCTGATCAGGATCTCTATGCTCACGGTATTGGTAACGGTCTTGGTAACGCCCTCCTCTGTCGTTCCGCCTCGGGCGTTGATCCCAATAGTCCTCCTCTTGGAAGTCATCCTCACGTTCCGAGTAGTAGAACTCCTCCTGGAAGCCACGACCTCTACCTCTTCCCCGTCCTTGCCCCTGCGCATTAACAAATCCGTTATTTCGACCATTTCTCTCCCCTCGTGGAGAGTGGTTCTCTTCAAAAATAGGATTATTGAAATTAGGGTTAGGAGGAGGGTTAGGATTTCGGACTTCCCTTTCATCATTAGGCGGCTCGTTACGCCTTTGATCACCTTGACCACCAAGGTTATTAGAACCCGTTGGTCTAGCCTCCAAAGCCGTCAGCTTATCCATCATCGCCGCCAACGTGGCGTTAAGAGTGTCCATTGTGTTGGTGAACAACGCGGCGGATATAGTTGCTTCGGAGGTGTTGTCATTGTTGCCATCGTTGGCATTGTTTGGGTTGTTAACCTGTTGAGACATCGCAACTAAAGAAACACAGAACTATGTCAAGATTAGCAAAATAAAACAACCTCACTATGTGTCTCTCTCGCACTCTTCTCTCTAATTGGTATGACAAGCTTGTTGGGGCAATCCGCTTTGGGCAAATCAACACTCAAGCAAGGACTTAACAATCAAAGGAAAGTAATCAAGAGAAAGAACAAAGAACAAGCAACAAGGGACTCGACGCTTGCAAGATCACTCGACACTTGCAAAGACCACTCGACACAAATATGTAGACAACTCGACACACAAGCAAACTTGGACTTTTACCTTTTGTTTTGATTCAAACCCTTAGCAAGGATGTTGTAGTTGCAAGGTAGGGCTTAAAAAAAAAATTATGGTTTGGGAGGTATGTGTTTGAGAATTTCGATTAGGGCTATGAGATTTTCACCGAAATTGGTCCTTGAAGTTCTTGCACTAGACTCGACAATTCCTTTTTTTTTTTTTTTTTTTTTTTTTGAAAGCTTACTTTTGCCCCTAGTGAATTTTATCCTCCTAGGACTAAGCTTTGAATATAATTTTTTTTTTTTACTGTTTTTCGGACTGTTTTTTTTATTTTTTTTTATTTTTTTTACTAATGCAAGAAACTATCTAAGAAATAAAGGACTCTTGAAAATTTTATGCTAAGGTGAAAGAAAATAAAATATGTAGCCCTAATGAAATATATATAGATGGAGGTTTGGCTATCTTACGTAAGGGAAACTATCTTATGCCTTTTATAATTTATGATAGATAAAACAATAATATCTACCACAAAAAAAAAATTCAGAATTTAATTTAGGCAATTAAAATAGATAGATCAAAAGATAGAACAACAACTAGGATTAGGGTTTCACTTTTGATAGATGCCGGCTACGAAGTCTTTTGAGCACGTAATGTCGGTAGTGTACAATTGAAAGAATTCAACCCCAATGGCTGCTACTGGTCTCGGCTAAGTAAGTGTTTAGGGCTAACGCAACCACAACAATCACAAATAAGGATTAATAGCAATCAAATTAAAATAATTCAAGAAGTAAAAACCAAGAACAAGAAAGATTCTATTTTTGTAGTTTTTGTGTTTAGAGAAACAAAAGACACAACTTTTGATGTCGGAAACCAAAGCTCTGATGCCAATTTGATACGGGGTTAGCCGTAGGGTGGCCCGATCTTCGACAATCAAGACTCAAAGATAAGAACGGAAGCAAAAGACTCAAGAACAATAACAAAGACTCGAAATTGATAGTAAAGACACGACCGATAAGGACTGATTCGAACTAAATAGAACGAGGCAAAGACCCCAGGCCTCCTTAGAGGGTAGGAACCAAATACCAACGACTATAAAGCCCGCCTCTACAACCTTACACAACCAAGCGGACAACTTGGAGGCACAAGGAGGGGACTTGTGATTACCTGGATCACCAAGCTCTCGGGAGGTTGACGAACTCAAAGCAAACCAAGTTAGATCAATAACCAATTTGCAATCGATGAGCAAGGCTTCGAATCGATTGACTTTCTCACATATGTGTTTCACACAAAAACTGTAAATTTCAATAATGGAAGACGTGAATGTTCTACAAGGGTCGGCCAATCTAATATAACCCTAAGAAACTAATCTGACCGAAAATAATAATTAAAACAATAAAAATGCTAACTAAATAAAATACCGTAAAACAAGAAATGCTTACTAAATAAAATATCGTAGAGTACTTAAAATTAACACACTTAATTGAGGGCACATGAAATAACGTCACAAGGAATCCAAATCCGGCAAAGTGACTTCGATGGCAGCAACCAACAGTGAAGACGCGCACGCCCGCGCAGGCCCGGCGCACTCCCGCGCAACCAGGTGCACGCCCGCGCAGCCTCGGTGCACGCCCGCGCAGCCTCGGTGCACGCCCGCGCAGCCTAGGCGCTTTCCAGCTTGCTTCCGGCGTCGGCAACCTGGGTTCCGATGCACATGTACGCCTTCATTGGTGGCTCCGGGAATTGGACCGCGCTCGAGAACAAGGCGTGACTCACAAAGAGGAATGAGTCGCGTTGGAGCTTCTTAGCTCGAGCTCTAATCATCGGTCCGTCTCCGAGTATGATCGGTGCGTCCGAAGGTGTAGATGACGGTGTAGAAGATGGTCCCGCATCAAAGACCGTCATTGAAGAGGAACCATGGGCTCCCTGGAAGACCTAGAAGACAGTTCAAGAAGCGATCACATAAGAAAATAGGAGGAAGGAAAAGGCGTTGTGTATGAACTCGGTCTAATTTTTTAAATTTTTTTCTAAGAAAATCGTTCAAAAAAAACCCTTGTTAACAAAAATTCCACATAGGCTACCTTATGTCATCATTTTTTACTCGTGCAAAAACTCGTGGTAATATATTACCACTACCCTCAAAGGTCGGGATATTTTTATTACATTTGAAAGTTCGGGATATATTTTTTCCATACCCCCAAAGGTGGGGGTATTTTAATTAGTTTTCCCTAATTAAAAATAAAGTAAGAAATTAGATAAGGTTTATTCAATACCTTATGTGGATATATTTACACATTTTTTTTTCTTCGAGATCGAATTTAAAAAATATTTCCCTAATCAAAATAGATTAAAATATTTAATTTTTTAATTTTTTTTTATCAGGTAATAATTCGGGTGGAAAATCCTACCCGATAGCATTCTTACGGATGAGGTCTTGAAGAACTGTATCAGCGTAAATGTCGAAGCCCCTGACAGAGCGGCAAAGATGTGCAACCTTATCAACCATTATGTTGTCATTTCGGGACACATGAGAGAAGGAGACTTCTCTCACTCTCGACAATAATGTTTTAATATCGGACATCACTAGTTCAATTTCTCATGGGCATATATAATTTGTTTTTAAGTGATTTATGATTATAAGGGAGTCGCTTTCAATTTGTATCTTGTTTATACCCAACGCTAGAGTTTGGATTATTCCTTGTCTTCATGCCAAGGCATCAGCTTTCAACGAGGTCTGATTGCCAATTCTGTCATAGCCAATTTGGATCGTTCTACCCTCCCAATCACGAAAGATGTAACCAATTGAGCTATCGTTGTTATCAAGGGTTGATCCATCGAAGTTTAAATTGAATGTACCAATATGTGGTTTTCTCAACTTAGCAGTTTTTTGCTGTAGTCTTGACTGTGTGTTTTTGGTAGCATTATCCTTTCGAGTACATTGAATATCATTCTCATTTTCATGCATGGAGGTTTTCTTCCAATTTTCCAAGTGAGTTGCGATGATGTGTTTAACGGATTCCCAATTAGGAATAGGTTCGCTTTTGAAGATTGTTTGACTTTTGATGTACCATATAGTCCACCAGGATACCGCTAGTTTCTCCTTCTCAGATTTGGTAAGAGTGCTTCCAATTAATGATAAGATAGGAGAGAAATCTCTCGATTTTGCAATCAAGTTGATTATAGCCTGATTTGTACCCACGAAAAATGGGAGATGGGAACTAGAAAACTAGCACTACTAGATTAATAGTAAATGCCAATGGTGATAAACCTTGGAACTTCCAAGGATTTTAAGTAAAGTATTGGAAATTCCAACAGTTTTTCAACCGTGGCTAAAATCGGCCTTGGAAATCTTTCCAAGGGTTATAACCATGCTAATCTCCAAGGAATTCAACTGTTGGATAGCCACAACCGTTGGAAAGGCCAAACCTGCATCTTTTTACTTACCACCTCTTCATCCGGTAGAGGCCACTTACTTTCCAAGACTATTTCCAAGGGTTAACAATCGTTGGAACTCAATATTGTTTTTTTTAATATTTAAAATAAATTTACAATTTACCATTAGTTATATATTTTAATTTTGTTGCCAACCGCATTGAAATTAAAATTATAAATAATAATAATAATTAATAATAATAATGACAATAATAATAATAATAATTAATAATAATAACAATAACAATAATAATAATAATAATAACAATAATAATAATAATAATATATTCATACCAATCAAACTATGAAAAACAGAATATTTCATTTTCATTATAAAAGTGTACCAATATGTTCATAATAAAAACAAAGTGCAACACAACGTGCATAGTCATTAACCGATATACAATCCGAAAGAACAAATACTACAAACTACCAAAATCAAAATTTAATCTAATATAATCTATATATGATCGGAAGAAACCCTACGATCGGGACTGGACACATCTGATGTATTGCCCACGGTTCTACCTCTATCAAGACCACCAGTAGCATCGCTGAACCCAATTGTAGCCCTCCCAAATGAGGTACCAGCACCACTAAACCCACCTCCAAGGCCCTCGTGTGTAGTGGTAGGACCACCAATCCTAGCTGCAGTCCCCCCTAACACAACTCCAACATTGCCAAGCCCAACTGCGGCCCCTCTGAATGTACTTCCGGCAGCACCAAACCCACCTGCAGCCCCTCCGAATGTACTTCCGGCAGCACCAAACCCACCTGCAGCCCCTCCGAATGTATTTCTAGCAGCACCAAACCCACCTACGACCCCGCTGAATGCACTTCCACCCGCACCAAACCCAACTGCAGCCCCTCCGTATGCACTTCCAGCAGCACCAAATCCCATAGTACCTAATCTAGAGGTTCCATCCATGATGGGGGAAGAGGAGTGCAAATGAATAGGAACCGAAGGAGAAGTAGATACCGGGTTCGCAGAATTCAGCAACGCAACAAATGACCCATCTTGCTGTGGAGGCGGATGCGACTGCGGTGGTGGTGCTACACTTTGAGACGCATGTAGTTGCATAATGACTTGTTGAAGCCTTAGATCATTTTGGTGTTGTTGTTGTGCAAGGAGGTCCTTGAAGTCTTCGGTCATTTTTTTCCGAACATCCTCTTCAACTGATTTTCGAATCTCTTCCATTTGATCAGCAGAAAGGTGATTAGTTGAAGAAGATGACATTCCCTTCACTGCTGGGTTATGGATGTTCTTTGTGGGATTGTACATAGATCCCAGGCCCCAACGTCGATCTTTGTACTGGCCGCCTCCTGCAGCCTCTACCCAAATCTTCTCGAGTTCATGTTCGGGCACGCCTTCGGGGTGCAATTTTTTCAATTCTTCATGCAACTCCTCGAACCGATCCTATAATAATACACAATAATATATATTTATGAGAAAAGTTAAAATAAAGTATTTCTAACATTTGGTTATTAATAGATTGATTTTGGTTTGATTCGTGTTTCCAACTAATGTGGAGCTGCACAATCTTTTACCCCTTTTTCGATAGTTGTTTTCCTCCGTGGATACTTAGGTTGTGTAATAGATCTGTCAATCAACACCCTATTTATATGTAAGTTCAGGTGGCCTTTAATTAATAGGTGGTCATCAGTTCAAGAGATAAACTACATTCTGAATAATTAAATGGAATTGGGTGGCAGTTAGATGCATTAAACAAGCTTCACCTACTAGCTTTGCCAAGAGGAGCTACTGCCTACTAGCTTGGCAAGTTTCAAGTTGAGAGTGACTCCCTACTAGAAATTTATTTTTACTGAACAAATATACTATCTATTTGTATATATAAAGAAAAAGTCGTTTGAACTACGATTCTATGTTTGGAGCAAAAAGCACACAACTATGAGTAACTAAAATTAAATGTGAGAACATATAAAGGGATAATACCAATGCCTTTTTTGGCCTATCGCCGGACCATTCCCTTGTTGATTTCTTTTGATAGGTGACCTCGATTAGTTGTCGGTGAGCCATCGGCTTCTTGTGCTTTAGCTCCTACATGTAAAATGACAATAAATATAAATATTCAATTCCCAAAATACCTTGGATTCAAAGTGATGGAATGTATACTACTTACAAAATCAGCCACAATTTGTACAGCGGGTTTGGATCCTCCACAATATATCGCGGTCCCATGTGCGGGCATTGAAGCCCGGTTGCGCTTGTTTTGCGCACAAAGCGCCTGATATTTATCATCGTTCTTCGTATTCTTCTCCCATGTTGCCCATCCCTGAGGACTCATAAATTTTGGTTTTCGACCGAATCTCTTTGCATCGCCAATGGCTCGTGACAGACGTTCGGAGCATTTTGTCCTCCAAATTTTCCAAACTTTGGCAGAATCCTCAACATTCCAATAATACCGATTTTGAACAGTAAAACAATAATTAATTCACAATAGAACAAACTATATACGTTGAATTAAGAATTATAAATGTAATTTTGTATCGCAATATACACAATTTACCTTAAACTCCGCAAACCATTCCTCTTTAATCGTCTTAGGAATGGCGCTCCAATTTCTCCACGATCCTTGGTAGTGGGCATGCATGATGGAAGTTGCTTCTTTTAGCACAGTTTTGTGGTTTTTAAAACTACCAATTTACAAATAAAAAGTTAAGAAATTACCGCCATAAAAAAAATCGGGTGGTCAACAAGTAATAAACCTTATAGCACAAATTTTAGATTCAGAAAACCATTACTTCCTAACAATCACTTTGGTTTTGATGGAACCCATCAGATGCAACCACCCACCTAACATGTCCATTCTCATCAGAGCCGTGCATCATCAATTCATTAATTTATCCACCTTCATTCCTTGCTACCTTCTTCCATGGCTTTTAAGCTACTCTCAAGACCTCAATACCCATTTCTTAACTATATCAAATATTCAATAGGATTGAGAAAATTAAATTTATACTATAGTAACATATATATATACACCCAAAGTTGATCAATGTACTAAATACAAGTCCTAATTAAACAACAAGCTCAAGATGAACCATTACAGTGTTCATCCATCCATCCATCATCTCTACAAAAAGAATTAAGTGAATCTTCGAGCAAATATTCAGCCAAAAGAAAAACAACCCGCAAAGCAGATAAGCTATATGCTTTTTTCTCCACAGAACACCAAAGAACATTAAAAAAAATGACTCGCTATAAGAGTGAACAATGTCCACAAAGTGGTATTAGTGTTCGAGATTAGAATTGTTCCCTAGATGGTTTATATTATATCATCTGATGATATTCATGGTGAGTCATGTATATCATCAGCTCATATGTTGTTTCTTACAGTGATCTCTACATGCTTTTACATTTAGATTGAGTGGATTAGAGTATAAATCTTGTTAAAGAGCTGTTACATTTAGATTGAGAAATTTTATGCTTTACTGATGCTTGTGCTGTGTGAAAACAAAAAATTCAAACCGTAAAGTGGCATGGTTGACGAGGAAGTTTAGGGTTAATTACTTACGTGTTTCCAAAAATCTCGATCCTCGGGCGACCATTGTCATCCTTCGTTGTGTCGATGGATGTGTCAATGTCACCACCTAATCTTCGTATGCTCTGATCTTCCTCCTCTTCCTCATCTCCCTGGTTTTGCTCGTCTTGCTCATCATCAGGTGAATCGGAGTCGCTTGGTCGATTTGATGCAACACCTACGACATATCACTTGTTAATTATCATGCCTGGAATTGGTAACAATTCACTTAAGAATACAATTCACTTAAGAATACAAAAAATATGCTTCTACGCTTCCCAAAAATATGCAATTACCCTGTAAACAGCAACCTACCCTTCCCTCCCCGCCCACCATCTGAGCTAAGTGGAATTAGATTGTTAATTACTATTCCATTTCAAGGTATGAGACGTCAATTCCAAGGAAAAAATGAAGTTAATTACCAAATTCCTCCTCAATTGGAGATGTTGTCAATGGGAGATGGCCACCATAGGTTTGGTGGGCAACTGAAGTACCGTCATCCGAACGGAGCGCATCATTTCCCATCGTGGAAGTCCCGACATTAGGACGTACATCTGGGCAAGCTACTGATGGATCTACGGCTTCCGAGCTTTCAACCGGTAGTTCCCCTGGAGCACCCCTGTTGACGTTGTGAATTGACGAAGGAGTCCTCGGTTTATACGTTCCCCATTTTGTGCGTGCCATCTTTTCCCTACATTCATATTTGGGTTGGATATGATTAGGCTAAAGAAAAAAAAGTTGATAGGCACAATCTGTCAGCTTAGCCTTAACAATGAACAATGGGATGTTAAATTTTGGCGTTTGCTTTCCTTATCAACATTGTCTTTGTTTTTATCTTATTTAAATATTATTCTTCGACTGGATGCTATTGTTTTGGACTTTCTGGACACTTTGTTTGGTTACATGACAGATAGATAATGACACTACCTAAAGTCCGACAATGACCCTACCTTACCATATATATATCCCAAAGCAAACTACTCATTGAATGACCCTACAAGAAACCTGAAAGCAACTGCAAAATCGAATTGCATGCATTAAGAAACCGTATGACCAAGAGGTTACCTGCTCAATGTGTACCTGAATTTGGATGATGTCAATGACTGCAGATTCCGCCCAGATAAGAGAACTTTTGAACAAGCTTGTTGTGTTGAAGCTTAATGGAGGGCTGGGGACAACAATTATTCCTTGCACATGTTTATTGAAGTTGAAAATTGAAGTTGTGGAAGACTGATTTACCAGATCAAATCGAAACCAAGAGGTTACCTGTTCAAAAGTGCGTACTGTAGAACCAAAACCAACAGCGAATCTGTCACGCCGGAGCTCAGGCATCCATGGCGAAGGCCGGATCAGAAGAGGCGGTGGTGGTTGAGCGGATTGTGATGAGAAACCGTTTGACCTATGACGATTGAAGAAGAGGTCGGGAGGAAATCGTGAAAATTGGGGAGTATGCTAGGGATTGTGAAGAGTGAATACGGTTTAAGGCCTGACGCCTCAATGTGGGTTTTTAATTTCTTGTTTTTTTCTTTTCTTTTTTCAAGGGATCCTCACTTCTGTTATTTAGATTTATCCATTGTGTTCTTTTTTTTTTTAAATATAAGTTCCACATGTTTACTTTGTACCATATAAATGTGGGTATATAAATCATATATCTTAAAATAATAAAGATATATTTTCCTTTTAAATTTATCCAATCAATAAAATTTTAATTTATAGATGAGTATATAACATTATATAATTTTAATTTGTCATGCATAAAATCTATATTATTATTATATCGATTAATTATTATGTCTCTTCGAACCAAAAAAAAAATACTATGTCTCTTATATGACGTTACTCAATTACATTAAATATCGGTATAATTTACAAGACCTTATCTAATTTCATTAAAAATCTATAATAAAGGATAAGATTTTCTCGAACTTCTATCCAACTCCAATTAATCACTATATAACATTATATAATTCAGAAAAGATTTGACCAAATTTAATTTCATTCAATATCAATATTAAAAAACTGTATAAGCTAGGTCGAACTAGTTATATAGTATTAGGGTCAAATGTTACCTTTCACCAATCATCATACTCCTCGTCATTCTGTATATGTGATTCATTATCCGACATTGGTTCATTCTCTGAATTAGTCTCGAAACCCAGCCCATCATCTTCCGCATCAGGATCTGACAATTCAGTATCCCCCCTTTCGTCATTCGGTACCTCATCACCCATTTGCTCATCATCTATCTCAATAAATGCGCCACTGGGATCTCTAAAATTTTCAGTAGTTGGTTCATCTATTGTCACCATTGTAGGTAACTCTTCTGTTTGGTATGCGGCTTCCGGCTCTGTCCACTTTTGCTCAATCATGCTTCTTGGTTTTGTTTTACAAGCAGCCCACCAATCGACTCGGTCGCGCTTTGCAGCAGGATACTTTGTATAATACACTTGAATTGCTTGTTGTGCCAATATAAAACAATCATTAGTTTTGTATCGGCGTTTGTGATTTACCTCGACCATGTCATATTTTGGATTCACTCGTCGTATGCCAGTCGTGGGGTTAAACCAACGACATTTGAACAACACAACTTCTTTCAATGGGAGGCCAGTGTACTGAAGAGTTATTATCTCTTCAAGTTGACCATAGTAGTCAAGCTCCTCTTCATTATAGCTTGATCCTTTGACCCATATGCCACTATTCATTGCCACTTTCCCTTGTTCTCGTTCTAGAGTGTGGAAAGTGTATCCATTTATTTCGTATCCTGAACAGGTACGAATTTCTGCATTCGGGCCCCATGCTAATCTTTTAATGAATTCATCTTGAATGTCATTATGGTTCACCTTCAAATGTTGGCATATATATATATATATATATATATATATGTCATATAAACTAATCATTTGTAACTAGTAACTGAGAATAAAAATTTAGTAATATATTACTTACATAGTCTTTGAACCAAGGCATGAAATTAGCATCAAGGTCTTTATCAACGTCCCCGCTACTTTGGTCACAAAATATCCTACAAATATGTTATACAATTGATTTAGAATAATGTGGTTTGATATATCGTAGTAGTTTTTGCAAAGGACACAAAAAAGTATGTTGTTTATATACTTACTTGGCATAGGCGTCTACCTCAGGACAATTTAACAAGACATATGTCTCAATTGCATGCATTTCCTTGGGGTTGTCGGATAGCCAGCGGGATTTTGATTTTCCAAAGCCATGCCCAGGATAATTGAATATGGAAAAATGTGGCGTAGTGGATCGAGACGGAGCTTCAGTAGTTGATCGAGGTCTCTTCCGATTTGATGAAATGCGTGGCTCAAAGTAATGCGATGTAAAGGTTGAGATTTCTTCAATAATATAGGACGAGCAAATTGAAGCTTCCACCCTTGCTTTATTGCTCACTTTTTTCTTCAAATGGTGTAAGAATCTACAATAAAAAAAGCAAAATTACATATATTTAAAACAACAAAAAAAGTTGCATGTGAAGCATTACCCGTCAATGTCATTGAGAATTAAGTACCTTTCAAATGGATACATCCAACGATATTGTACTGGACCTCCAACCAATGCTTCATACGGGAGATGAATCAACAAATGTTCCATTGAGTCGACAAAAGAAGGCGGGAATATGCTCTCTAGCTTGCACACCAGTACCCGTATTACTTTATCTAATTCTTCCATTTGTGCAATAGTTATAGTCGGCGAACACAAAGATTGAAAAAACTGGCTCAGTTCTGTAAGAGGACCCCATACAGACTCAGGCAACAGTTCCTTAAAAGCAATTGGAAGTAACCTCTGCATAAATATATGGCAGTCGTGGCTCTTCATTCCAATCAATCTGCAATCAGCAATTTGAACGCATCTACCGATGTTAGCCGCATATCCATCTGGAAATTTGACCGATTTGATCCAATTACAAACTTCAACTTTCTGAGTCTTTGTGAGGGTGTACACCGCTTTTGGAATTGAGCCGCAATGATCAGCGTCTACTTGCAGCTCCGGTCGACTGCAATATAACTTCAAATCTCTTCTTGATTGTAATGTGTCCTTCGACTTGCCCTTAACATCCATCACAGTGTTGAATACATTATCAAACACATTTTTCTCTATATGCATCACATCAAGATTATGACGAATAAAATGTGTCTTCCAATATGGAAGTTGCCAAAATATACTCTGTTTCATCCACTTGTGTAATTTTCCATATCCGGGTATCTTTCCCAATGGATCTACCATCACGGTTGGCAAGTCCTTCACTTCATTCCACATCTGATCACCTGTCAATCGTGGCGGAGCTGAATCTTTGACCTCCCGATTTTTATAAAATGCTCTTTTGTTTCTCCTATATGGATGATCTTTTGGCAAAAACTTACGATGACAATCGAACCATGAACACTTTTTTCCATGAACCAGCCAAAATGCTTTTGTCGCATCCATACAAACTGGACAAGCCATCTTACCAGCCGTGCTCCAACCAGACATCATTCCATAAGCCGGAAAATCATTAATCGTCCATAACAATGCAGCTCTCATGCGAAATGTATCACCTCGAGATATATCAAAAGTTGGCACACCTTCCCGCCGCAACAAATTCAGCTCCTCGACCAATGGTTGCATACAGATGTCAAGTAACTTTTTAGGATTATGTGGTCCAGGAACAACCATTGTTAAGAACATATAAGGAGTTTTCAAACACATCGATGGTGGGAGATTATAAGGGGTCACAATGATGGGCCAACATGAATACACTTTTCCTGATTGACCGAATGGAGCAAACCCGTCCGAACATAATGCCAAACGAACATTGCGTGGTTCATTAGCAAATTCGGGATATGTCCTATCAAAATGTTTCCAGCTCTCACTATCAGAAGGGTGACACATCATGCCGTCCTGAGTTTCGTGCTCCTTGTGCCATCTCATATGTGCAGCAGTAGTTGATGACGCAAATAATCTCTGTAACCTGGGTATTAAAGGCAAATATCGCAACTGAGCTCGTGCCACGCGCGTTTTCCCAGATATGGTCTGATATCTATCTTGTTTGCAGAATCGGCAATGGTGTAGCTCAGCATCGACTTTCCAATATAGCATGCAACCCCCAGGACAAATATCAATTTTTTCCATAGGCAATCCTAATGACTTCACAATCTTTTTTGTCTGGTAATAATTGGTAGGAAAAATATGATCTTCGGGCATGCAACGTCCTGCCCACTCACAAATCCTATTGTAACAATTTTCAGACAAATTAAAAGTAGATTTGATTCTAAGCAACTCAGTGATAGCAGACAGTTGAGTTTCTGTTTCACACCCAGACCACAAAGGCTCATTTGCAGCTTCAAAGGTAGCCCAAAATTTTTTTGATGATCCTATGTCATCGTCGACATTGGTATTGATTTCAGGTTGATGATCTGGAGAGGTAGGATTTCCATGACTTGATGATGAATAATCGTTACCGTGGCACTGCTCTGAATTTGGGTTCATATCTGCTGCCCATGGTGGAACAAAATTTGGACCAGCTGCATCGAAAACCATTCTTTGTTGTGGATTTAAAGCATCATAGTCGTTTCGCCTTGGAAAAGTTTGGCCAATTGCAGATGTCAGCACTGGTGGAGTAGACGTGATTCGCGATTCACCATGACAAATCCAACGGTGGTAATTTGCAATGAAACCTCTTCTAAATAAGTGATCTTTTACGACTGATGGGAGGTAATATTCCTTATTACCACAATCATAACAAGGACATCTAATATGACTTTCAGTACTTTGTGCCACAGCGAACTCTAAAAATTTCTGCACCCCATCTAAAAATTCTTTATTCGTTCCAGACCGTCCGGGTAGGTTCTTATTGTACATCCAACTTCGATCATTCATCCTACTATAAACATGAAAACAAAAGTATAAGATTTGTCTATTCTTTTTTACTCAGTGTTTAAAATTAATTACTTCAACCTAACTAAAACCAATGTCTTTTTTTTTTAACTATTTAGTTTTTATAAAATAAAAATAGTTATGCGTTATCATATTTTTTTGTGGAAGAATTTTAATATTATATAGTTTCTACCAAATATAATTGATATAAGTATGTTGATTTATTTAAATACAAAACCCGAAGCTGTTATTAAATTTTCCTTGCTGGGTTTTTTCAATTTTGTTTTTATCAATTTTGTTTTTTGTTTGTAATTAAGGTACGTGGGTTGCCTCATGTTTTTGGTTAATTTTCCTTGCTGGTTTTTATTCTTCTTTGTTTTTTAAATATTTTTCTTTATTTACTTATTTCAATTTGTTTTCTTTATCTTTATCTTTATCTTTTTTATTTCAATTTGTTTTTTTTTTTTCATAAATATGGGGAGTTGGTTTGTATTGTTTTTTTCTTCCGTGTTTTTTGATGGACTATTTTTTTTATTTCTTATCTTTTCCTTTTTTATTTATTTCAAGTTCTTTATTTTATTTCCAGTACTTTATATAATATTTAATGTGTATTTACTTTTTAGTTTGTTTTCAGCAAGTCTAGGTTAGTTTTTGTACCCTGTGTGTTGCGTATTTTTTCAATTTTTATTACCTTTTCTTTGTTTCTTTATTTGAAGGTGTATTTTTATTTGCAACACTTTTGGATATATTTAATATTGACTATTTATTAAATCAACTCATATACCTTGTAATTTATTGACCTTCATTGAATAAACTAATTTTCATTGTTATAAGAGCTAAATTCCTGAAATTAGTAATGAATTGAATTTCCTCATCTTCTTGATTTCATTGAGATAAATAATTAAGGTAACTTTTGATCTAATTTTTTTTTAATACTGTCGATCGAAAGTAGTACGTCTTCGCCACAAGTTGTAATTAACTAAAAGGTAGTACATACATAGACTTGTCTATTTTCTCTTACACAAGTTAAATTAGTTTGACACCAAATTCACAAATCATCTTGAATAAAAAAAAATTCACAAATCATCGAAACATTAAATATTACATTACCAACAAATTAATGGTCGAAAAAAATATTTAACATTCGAACAAAACAAAATGTATATAACGTTTATGTATAATCTTAATCATTTGATGAGATTCAAAATTCATTGTAATGGAGAACAAACTCACCCCATATAAATTGTAAGCTAGAACGAGGAGGTTGAGACAATTACCTGAATCGTTATGATTGTAATCGATCACCAAAGGAAATATATTGACGCTGAACCTTTTTTCACAATCTCCCCGGAGCGGCATCCCACCGAATAGCGTTGAATACAGTGATAATATATAATGATACTGGAGCTTTGATCACTAGATCAAGATGAATACAATGGTAGTGGATACTTCGACCGTCGGAGTAGAATAAAGCAATCTCAAAACCTTTGATAGCACAGACAAAGCAAAATTTGACTTGTAATTATTGTGTGTGTTTTTCTCATTGATTGAACAAATTTGTGCAGGTGGTCACTAACTAATTGACTTATATATATATATATTTGATTGTTAAATACTTAAATAGCAATTAATGTTTACGTTGTTCTTCCCGTTGGCACCGTTGCAAATTCCAGATTTTGTGCTTGGAAATGGGTCATTAAATTTAAACATATATTTGCAGTAGATTTAGATTAGTTTCCAACGGTCAATACCCCCCCAAAAAAAAAGCAGAACAAATCTACGCGGAACATATCGATCAGACGATTACTTCATCAATTTTTGTTTTCTTTTTTATGAATTAAAATGTATGAAAATAAAATGCGAAATCCTCTTAAAAAAATGCGAAATAACAAAATAATAACAACTAAATGATACTTTTGTGTGTTCTAAAAAAAATGATACTTTTGTAATTAATAATTATCATTGTTTTTTTATTTCGATACAATTGATTAATTAAAATATTCAAATATAATAATTACTATGGTAAAAATATTAAAAAAAAAATGTCAATACAATTGTTGTACGAAACTATTTCTTCCTACTATGAAATTCATCAGAAATTACATTATATCCAGGATCGGGTAAACAACCTGGGAACCAAATTTTGACGAAACTATTGAGAAATCGTTGTTCCCTTATTATTTTGTGTTGTTCTTTCTCTGACAAATTGTATTTCTTTATATACTCTGGATCAATTTCGACTTCTTCATCTGCGGCATAGTTTAAATCGAATGTATGTCCCAGCTCGCCTATTTTTTTTTTTCTTTTGTCACATTGTCTTCTATAGTTGTCGGATAATTCAGATCAAAATCGTTAACGACCTTCTCATTACGATTTGATGAGCTGCCCCATCCTCCCGGATTGACGACATGTTTTCCCTTATCCATCGGTTACTAAAAGATGCACAATCAAGTATGATATACCTGTGAAAATTTTACCTGCAAAAATGTCCCTCGAAGCATCACATTAATACATATAAGAGAAAAATAAAAAAGATACATTTAATACAAATAAACTATACATTATATATAAATCTTACTTTAGTGTATGAAATTTAACCATGCATTTGATATAAATCAAGTAAAAATTAATTAGCTGAAATAAAAAAAACATGAAATTATAAATACCTAATGTACGCGTACAGTGTGCTTGCACCTTCAACTAGCAATATATGGCGTGAGGGAAGAAGAGTAATACGTACCACTTGTAAATTTCTTTGTTGAGAGTCCTTCTACCATCCATTTATATACACAGGTCATATGCTTAATAAAAAATAATGAGAATATGTACATAAAATTATTTAACCACACGACAACAACAACCTCCGGATGACAAATTCTTCACCTGCAAACTTTCGGAACTAATTCATGAAATTATTTTTAAATTTCATATTAACAACATTTCCAACGATAAATACTATTGGAAAATTTTTCCAATAGTACAAACCCTTGGAAGTATTCATCAATTTAACCCCAACGGTATTTACCCTTGGAAATCGGTTTCCAACCCTTTTCACCCTTGGAATATTTTCCAAGGTATTCCACCCTTGGACCTTGATGGTTGGAATAGACTACGTTTCTAGTAGTGTAGCATTCCACAAAAAGATGAGTTTCATCTTCAATGACATTGTTACATAGTACACGAGTTGTTTGTACGGAGACCCCTTTTTGGGATAGACGGGTAGCCGTTGGAATACCCTTCTTCCCTAGTTTCCATAGGAAATTCTTAATTTTTGGCATTGTGTCAATTTTCCAAGTCCATGAATTATTATCCTCATTCTTAATGTTATTTTTAGTGATTAGTTTGTAGGCGCTAGCTGTTGTAAACCAACCCTCCCTATGTGGCCACCAATATAGTCTGTCATCAAATGTACTTTTAGGAAGGGGGATATCCAATACTTCTCTAGCTATACTTTGCGGGATTGTGTTATATAATTTTTTCTCCCACCATTTTCCTCCTAATATATAGTCACTCACTGTTTCGTTATCATCTCGAATGGTAGGACACTCCTCCCTTTTGCTTATTGGCGAAGTTGTAAGCCAATTATCGGTCCAGAATTTAATAGATTTACCATTTCCCACTGACCAGATAAGACCGGTTTTAAATTTCTCAATAAGAGGTTAGTTTCGACCATTGCCAAGACGAACCCCCACTTTTCTTGTAATTTAATATATGTGTTGTTTTCAAATACTTGTACTTAATCAATTTTACCCATATATTCTCTAGTTCCGCAAGAATTTAAAATATTTTATATTATATTCTTATGATTCACTTTTTTCTAATAGAGAATCTTTATCAATTTATATTCTTTCTCAGTTTAGATTAGATAAAATTCAAATATATTTTAATGTCGACTATTAGACATTTACTATATGGGGGATTCGCTAAAGTAACCCTAAAATCCGGACCCCTTTCCACCCATTACCCACTATTCACACAAATTGCAAAACCTAACCCTCCTCCTAAAAAGAGGGAACCCCAGGCGGTAAAAAGTGAAATTGAAACCGGGGGCAGTTAATGAGGAGAGAGAGAGAAGGGGGGAGAGACGTGTGGATAGGGAGAGAGGAAGAGAGAAATGACAGGTTTTTAAAAAGCTGTCAACTCAACTGCCATGTGATCAGTGAGAGTTAATAAAGGGGAAAAGGGAGGGCTAGAGTCGGTATCTCTCTCTGAGAAAAACGAAAACGGAAGGAAGAAGAGGAAGAAGACGACGCTACCACAAAGGAGAAGAAGAATCCGACTTGGAACAAGCCACAAATAGCGAATACAAGATAGGGACCTTCAACTTTCAAGTAAGTAAACCCTAACTCCACCGATTATTTACCGATTTCACAAATTCATAGGGGGAGGAACCGATTGGAAGAACCTAATATGTTTGTCATTGTCTGAAATGGGATGAAGAACCTAATATGTTTTTCAATTTCCCTCTGTCATGTAAGAAGTAACCGACGGCAAGTTAAAACCAAAAGGAGGAAAGTTTGGGAACGAGGATTTTCACAATGCGGAGAGAAGGGAAGTTGGGGGAAATTGACAGTTGCTGGTGAATATAGGGTGAAATTGGGGATAATCGGATTGACATGGGGGAAATTATATAGGTTGTATTTAGAGAGAGAAATTGGGCAACGGCTAAGTGGATTCTAAAATTTCAAGAATAGGGTGACAATAGATATGTTTACTCTTGAAAAACCTTCGAACATTGAATGGAATTGCCGCCCCTTTGTTTTATGTCATGTTTTTAGTTGTCAGGTATCATGTTGAAAACTAGTCCTGTCATGTAATCATGGAAACTGCCTCGAAGTATATTAGGTTGAACCTTATAAAACCTTAAAAAGTTTACTCTCATTACGTTGACATATGATATGTTTAGGTTCGAAAGACATGTGAAATTTCATATGTATAGGGTGGGATGTGGTTTATGTCATGTAGTAATGCACAAGTGACATGTTAGATAACCTTATTGTCATGTGCATTATGACTGGTGTCATTATATAAAGGGTATGTTTGCAACGTTCTAAGGTTTTGCTTCCCAATGTGCAGGGTATCCAGCAAAGCAGAACATGTCGACTAGCCGGTTTGTAAAAAGGATTCCCCACACACAGACAACAGACGAGGTATGGTTTGCGTAATGTCGAACAAGGGAATTTTGTTCTGTCGATGGCCGACTAACATTTCACCCCCACTGTGTAGGCCATTTATGCTATCTCTGAGGACCGTCATTTCAAGGGCCGGTGCAACCAGTATGGCCGACCCAAGCCCTTGCCAACCTCGATGAGTACCTGAGCGAGTCAGACTGGAAGCGTTTGATGGCAAGCCCGTTGGTTGTTATCGCGAGGCTTGGTTCGCGTCTCCAGTTCTCATCCTAGGTGGTCCACTATGTCCTGCAGCGGCAATTGCGGACGAGAAATGAGCTTGATACCTGGTACATGATCCACGAAAAAATAGCTCGGTTCTCCATCGCTAAATTCGCGCTGGTGACCGAACTGAAGTGCTTGTACGTGCTGCAGATCAAGGAGACTGGGGCAGATAAGGCGGCCTGCTTAGAGTTCTTCGGGGTGGAGAAGGTCAAGATGGAAGACTTCGAGGTGAGCTTCCAAGTGACGATGAAGGACAAGCCCTCCTACACTAGAAGCTGAAAGTATGAACATGGTGGCGGACGTGAAGGCCTTCTTGAGTTACCCGTGGCGGGCGTCTGTGCTAGGAGCAAATCCACCATTTTTTCAAACACGCTATAGAGTGCCAGCTCTAGCACGAGATCAACAATGCTCGCCCACCCTACTTGTTAGCCTGCTTCCCCCTCGCCTTCCAAGTATGTATTGTGTTAGTACTGGACACTCTGAATGTATAGCTGGACACTCTTAACTGGAAACTGGATAGTCGTTGACCTCCATTACCTCGAGATTTTGTAGTTGTGGGTGTACAAAGTTGTCACGCCAATCGCCAATCAATTAGCTACCATCACCGACTACGATGTCCACCCTTGGTGCCTGCGGTACGCGTCGAAAAAGCACAACATCACGTACGACAGTGTCGTCCTCCGCCTGCATGAGGAGAAGGGTGAGATGGGTAGCTTCGACTGGGCTGATGGCGTCCTTGCAGTCCTCCCTTCCGGATGCCCACGAGACGAAAAAATGGGTTGTCCGAGGCGTTGTCTACCCTAGAGAGAAGACGAACAAGTTCTTTGATAACCTCGCCCGGGAGTTCGAGATCGTTGTGCAACAAAAGGTGACACTTGGTGGTGGCACCCCGGGCATGTCACAAGCATCCCGGTCAACCACGCAACAAGAGGGATGTGGTATGTTGGTCGGTGATGTGTTATAATCACAAATTATGGTGAAGATAGATGAAATGACAAGGACAATACTAGCCGAGTTCTAAGAGCAGATGAAACCCCTTGAGGCTTAGATAGACGAGCTGAAGAGGGTGGTTACGGGGAAGAAGCCAGCTGAGCCTGAGGATGCATACTCCTTGGGAAGGGACGAAACCCAAAAGGATGGACCCGAACATGTCGAGGTGCAGTCAAAGGAGGTAAGACGATCCACATGTCATGTCAGTAGTTATAATCGTCATATCAGTGGTTACAACCGTCATGTTAACTCTTAAAGGCGCCATGTTTGATACTTGCGCTATTTTTGTCAAGGTGATGAAGCGGTTAAGGACAATGACTAGAAATAGGGCACAAGAGATGGGGACTAGGGTTGTGCACAATCGTGTCGTATCTTTATCGTTTTGTGTTTTTTCGTATCGTTTTGTTGCAAGCGTCATATCAGTGGTTACAACCGTCATGTTAACTCTTAAAGGCGTCATGTTTGATACTTGCGCTATTTTTGTCAGGGTGATGAAGCGGTTAAGGACAATGACTAGAAATAGGGCACAAGAGATGGG